>CM047006.1:60179106-62751616 GCA_025698465.1 Gossypium longicalyx | reverse complement strand
TATTAGGCTATAAATAGTTTGTTTATTTCTTTGTAAAAGGACTTTTGACAATTTGATTAATGAAACTTTGTTTCTATGAGGTTGCTTCCTCTCATATCTTGTACAAGTTTCGAAGACTTATCTAGTTGTGCTAGTGGCGTCTACCGAGCTTGTTTTAGAACTTATCACCATATTGGTTATCACCATATTGGTGTGGCATTCTCCTATCCAGCTATTCCATCCTTCACCTTAAACAATATAGGAATCGAGGTGACACTCCTTAGTGTTGAATCGCTCCTGACGTTTAAGTTCATTTTTCCATCTCCATACTCCTTATTTTCTTGTTATCCCGAACCGAACCATCCGCACATCACCTATCCTTGTTTCTCCCTAGGTAAACCTATCATCATAAAATTAGCACTCTTGAACCGCATTTTGCTACCATCAAGCCTACTAAGCCAATTCCAACCATTGAACCATTCTTGCGAACGACTCTTCTTGAAGACGATCAGGAAACAACATGAATTCGACTCCATTTTCCCGGGGCAAATCACATCACAAATCCCTCAACTGATCACGCCTCCCTCAACTACTCAGTTCGAATTCCACTCCAACACCTCAGTGTTTCAGTCAAACCACAACACCTCCACAGCATCAGCAGCAAAATAAAACACTCCCTTGCGCCAAGCAAGACTCGAACTCAAGCCCCTCAGTAGTAGTAGTATGCCACCTAACCATTAGACAAGCAGGCCTTTTCTGTCATAAAATGCTCACATTTATTTAAAAGCCTACTAACTAAAGGCAAGGGTTATTCCTTAAAAAAAATAGAACTTTTTGCACATGCCTAGGCTTGAACCCAAGACTTCTTAGGTACTCCCCAGGACACTTAACCAATGAAGAAAGCATGCATTTGTGCTACACAACATACAAAAATAATTATTTAGATTTTGGGGCGTTACAACTCTACCCCCAAAAGAAAATTTCAGCCTTGAAATTTACTTGATCAGAATAGATGAGGGTATTGTTGTTGCATCTCCTCCTCGGGTTCCCACGTGGCCTCTTCTAAACTGTGATTACGCCAAAGTACCTTAACCAGTGGGATAGACTTCTTCCTTAACACTTTTACATCACAATCTAAAATCTGTACTGGCTCCTCTTCAAAAGTCAGATCTGGTTTTACCTCAATCTCCTCAGTCGAGATAATATGCGTGGGATTAGAGCGGTAGCACCTCAACATAGAGACGTGGAACACATCATGAATTCGGTCCAGCTCTGGAGGTAACTCTAGATGGTAGGCAACCGGTCCCACACGTTTCAGTATGCGATAGGGCCCAATGAACCTAGGGCTCAACTTGCCCTTCCGTCTAAACCTCAGTACCTTTTTCCATGGTGGGACCTTGAGCAAAACGAAATCCTGTATAGAATACTCAATCTCCTTAAGTTTCAGATTCGCATACCACTTCTGTCTGTCTGATGCCACTCGCTCAAATCAGTCCAACACGAAGGAGTACGACTCCTATGACCATATAATGCCTAGTAAGGTGCCATCTGTATGCTAGACTGGTAGCTATTGTTATACGTAAACTCTGCTAATGGCAAGTAGTCCTCCCAACTACCTTAGAAATCTATCAATAACTCCTTAACATGTCCTCTAGTATCTGAATCACCCTTTCTGACTAACGATCTGTCTTAGGATGGAACGCAGTACTAAAGTCCGACCTTGTACCCAGTGCCTCGTGTAACTTCTTCTAGAACCGAGATGTGAAACAAGGATTTCTATCAGATATTATGGAAATTGGTACCCCATGCAGTCTTATTATCTCAGCCACATATAGTTTAGCCAGCTTCTGCAATGAGTAATCAGTATGGACTGGTATGAAATGGGTAGATTGGTCAATCGATCCACGACGACCCATATTGAATCCTTATTAACAGGCGTTAAGGGCAGCCCACTAACAAAGTCCATAGTTACTCTCTCCCACTTCCAAAGTGGAATCTTAACTGGCTGAACCAACACTAAAGGTAACTGATATTCAGCTTTAACCTGCTGGCAAGTTAGGCATTTACTCACAGTCGATAACCTCACGCTTAAGACCTGGCCACCAATATAACTCACGAAGGTCTTGGTACATCTTATTTCTATCGAGATGCATAGCATAAGGGCTACTATGTGCCTTTCGTAGTATAGACTGCCTCAGATCAGTATCCTTCGGTACACAGACTCTCTCATAAAAATAGAGTACCCTTTCGCTATTCAGTCCAAAATATGATGTTTCTCCACTCTCAATCTATCGAAATCGAGGACCTAGTTACTCATCCTCCAACTGTTTACCCTTAATCTTCTCAATCCACATCGGTTTAACTTGGAGCTCAGCCAACAAGCTACCATCATCAAATAAGCTGAGGCGAGCAAACATCGCCCTCAGATTAGTCATAGCCTTATGGCTCAGTGCGTCGGCCACAACTTGGCCTTTCTAGGATGGTATTCGATCGTACAGTCATAGTCTTTAAGCAGCTCAATCCATCTTCGTTGCCTAAGATTTAGCTCCTTCTGAGTGAGGAGGTACTTGAGGCTCTTGTGATCAGTGTAAACAATACACTTCTCATTATACAGGTAGTCCCTCTAAATTTTTTGTGTGAATACCACAGCAGCCAACTCCAAGTCATGCGTCAGATAATTCGCCTCATGAGTCTTAAGCTGATGAGATACATATGTAACCACCTAATCCTCTTGCATCAACGTACATCCCAAATTGACATGTGATGCATCATTGTAGACAGTGAATTCTGATGTATGCACGCCTGGAGCTCTCTCAAGTGTATATCAAGATTCAATTGAGCTTCCAAAAGCACCCATAACTCGAGCTTGTGTTAAGCATTTTCTAGAAGCTGTTTTAGCTTCTAATGCAAAACCTTGGTTTGAAACAAGGGACAATGCTCACAAAATCAGCTCGAAGCAACTATCCAAAGAACCTGTGCATTGTTGGCAAGCTGATCCTAGCTCATTTCTAGCTCCTCAAGCTCTATCCAGCTCAACTCAGCTCATTTGAGCTTGTTTTAGCTCGTTTGAGCTCAACGGAGCTTACTTTTAGCTCATTCTTTATTTCATTAAATTAAACTAAGTTTTAGTTTTATACTAATTAGCTTGTTACAGCTCAATAACAAAAATCCTAGCTCAAATAAGTTCATTAAATGTTTTCACTTAGTTTGAGCTAGCCGAACTTAATGCTACTAGCTAGTCTTTAATTAATGTGTTTAGTTTAGTTTAATATGATATTTATGATGTCTAGTTCATGCTCTTAACATGTTCAGCCGAATATACATTGGGATTTAATGAGTTCATGTTTCTTATAGGTTCAGCCGAATTTATTGAGTACATTAAATGAGATTCATGCACAGCCAGGTACACGAATTATGAGAGTTCATGCATGAACGAATTTATGCATGGTAGGTTGGCTATTGGTGATCCCTAAGCAACCTTTTGGCCAAGAGTTAAGTTCCACAAAGTGACCGAATACATGAAGGAGCCATTAATGCAAGTACATGCATGGCTTAATACATTGTATGGAAGGATGCATGCACAACTAGTGTTCAATGGATGGCATTTGAAGGAATTCATGTATTGGGGACGTTCATGCAAGTGGGGGCTATTTTATGTACATGTATTTGAGGATTCATGGACCGTACTTAAGGAAGAACATGCATTGGGAGGTTTCATGCATGTATCATGCATATCCAAGATGTCCATTCAAGTACTCAAGGTACATTCAAGCCTCATTCGGCCAAGGGAGATGTAGGAGTATTAAAGGGCTGCACATTCATGAACTATGGCTTTTCTTCAAGGTTAAGTATGCATGAATACATCAAGTGAAGCAACATGATGGTTCGGCCAATTCATGCACCATCTCCAAGCATGAACCGAATTTTAATGCTTTTGTGTGAACATGTTAAATATAAATGTGAACAGAATTTAAGTTAGTGTGAACATCATAGATACGGAATATCAATAGGAATCTTAGGCTTATAAATAGTTTGCTCATTTCATGTAAAAAGGACTTTTGCCAAATTATTGAATGAACATTGTTCTTGTGAGGTTGCTTCCTCTCATATCTCGTACAAGTTTTGAAAGACTTATCTAGTTTGTGCTAGTGGTGTCAATCGACCTTATTTGAACTTATCACCATTCTTGGTGTGGCGTTCACCTATCTTTATTCCATCTTTCCACCTTAACAATATAGGAACCGGGGTAACACTTTTTAGTGTTGAATCATTCCTGACGTTAAGTTTGTTTTCCATCCCCATCTTTCGAATTTCTTTCTTGTTATCACCAAATCGAGCCATCTATCCAACATCCATCTTTGCTACCCTTAGCCGAACCTATTACTAATCCTACACTTCTTGAAACCTTTCACTTATCCATCCCTAATCATCCACTTCTAATTATAGAATTCGAGGCACGAACAATTCTCTCGACTACGATCGGGCAACTAAGTGAATTCGACTCAACTACCCGGGTCGGATCACATCATTTGGTATCAGAGCTTGTAAACTGAGAGGTGTCGATGTTCGTATCAAGATCGAAATAGGTTCGTGGTGAAAAAAATAAAAAAAATTCATATTGTATTTTTCATTTCTCTCTATTGTAATAGTTCTATCTTGAAAAAAAAAAGATAGAAATACAAAATTTCAAAAAAAAAAAGAAGAAAAAAATATATATACGAAATTAAAAAGAAAAAGAAAAAGTGAAGTGATCAAGTTCAAATTCTATTGTTTATATCTTGTTTTGATCGTCTCGTGTCTTTTCTTTAAGTTTAGTCACCACATTCCCAAATCGCCACACGACATTTAAAAAAAAATTTCTTTTAGCCTACCCGTAACCCATACATCTTATCCCTTGTAACCTTTTGAAGCCGACCCAAAGCACCAAGAAGAGTCAAGAGAAACAAACTACGAGATTACGAGAGTAAGCGTGAGTGGTAAAAGGCTAGAGAGTGTGAGAACATTCAAGTGTTGAAAAAGCCTAAACGAGTGAAAACACAAGTGGAGTGCTCATCTATTATTTTCTTTCTGAGTGAAATAGTGAGGTTTGTGGCGAGGATTTCATCTTTCTATTTTAATCATTTTTTTTCTAAATCATGTTGCGAAACAAATTTTCAGAATTTGAATTTCAGTATTTGTTGAAAGAGATGGAGTGCATGCTCGACCGAAAAATTAAGCCTATCCAAGAAAAGGGAGATCATCGAGCAAGAACCCAACTAGAGCAAAGTTCATCAAGTCGAGGGGCGGATTCAAGACTATCAAGAAAACAATCTTCCAATGACTATTTTGTAAAAGACCTATCTCGTGATTCTTTTTCATCAAGGAGTTCGAGACAAAATCAAACAAGTTTCGAGTTCGAAGCCTATTACGGTGATGAACGAGAAGGTCCAAGTAGATCGTCGTGTACACCAAGTTATCCATCCATGAAGAATCAATCTCGAAGAGATGATTGTCGTTTGTATGAAGACCCCTCTTCACATTCTCAACGAAAGGTCTCTCATTCTAATTCCTTCTTATATTCTTCCTCTTGTAATAAAATCAAAAAAGCAAATGAGAAAGAATTTGAAAGAAAAAAAAGAAACAAAAGAAAAAGAGTGTGAAAGAAAGCAAAAAGAGAATAAGAAAAAGAAAAATGAATTTGAAAAAGAATGTGAAAAAGAAAAAGAGAAGGAAAAAGAGATCGAGAGTGAAAAAGAATGTGAGAAGAAAAAGAAAATTGAAAAAGAGAGTGAATATGAAGAAAGAAAGAAAAATGATAAAGAAACGAGTGTTTTTAAAAAAGAAAGTGAGTTCGAAAAAGAAGCGAGTGAAAATGAAGAACGAGAGCAAGAAAAAGCAATGAGTGTTTCAACTAACCGAACTACAAGTTCTCCTTGTATTGCTTGCTTCTTCTTTTCGTGTTTTGAAGAATTGATTAATAAGTTCCATCTACATTACCTCCCAAAGGAGAGACGGTTCACATTGGTTGGTAAAGGTAATCCTAGTCCACCCATGCCACAAGGTAAGGAAGGTAAGTGTTATAAAGCGTTTGGTCTCCACCGACCTATTTGAATGTTTGTGATTATATTGATGATATGGCCAACTGCCATTCTTTGATTAATGGAGATGTGTTTATTTTAAATGATGGCAAGGAGAGCATTACTCATGAAAATTGTGGTGTTGATTTGAGCTTGTTGGTGAAGTAAGTATAAATCAAAGACAAACAATTTTTGAATTTGTGTGTTAAAAAGTTTCCATGTAAAACTCCTAGTCCGATTGTTTGTGATGATGGTGTAATGTTGCTGCCTTGTTGTGTAAATTTTGCATGCTTGTGTAGGTTTGATCGAGTGAGACTTGAGTTTTATGATTGTTTGAATGATTGCTTGATCACATCTTCTTTGATTAACATACGTGGGACATTGGAAATCAAGAAACTCTTATTGCATATTGAATCGAGTGACCAAGCTCGTGTGTTCAAACCTGGAATTTGTTATTTTGGTTCGATATGTGAGGAACTCAAGCAACCTAAATTTTGTGCGAGTAATTTATGTTTACTTGATGCTTGGACTAAGACTAAGGAAATGAAATTTAAAGATTCTGATTATAACTTAAAATTGTTCCTTGTTCATTCTATGTTGTTGGTTATAGAATTCTTGTTTCATCTCAAAAAGGTAAGATCAACTCATGCTTTTGATCCTGGTATAGATTCATACGCTCAATTGGTGAATATAATTTCAGCATGTCCCTTCGAGTTCACCAACCATGGAGACACTTCATCTATCATTTTTGTGAAGGAGACACTTTGAAAAGTGAGAATTGTTTTTGTGTTTATTCTTCATTTCAGGTTTCTCAAGGATCATGTGAAGAGCTTTGGCTTTAATACCTTTCCGAGGATAGAAGGTTTACGTTGGTTGAAAAAGGTAAAACTAATTTTCATCTCCCTAGTCCCAACGATAAGCAAGGTGAGTTTTCATTAGTTCTTAGGCCGCTCTATTCGACTCGAATTGATGATTTTGTTCATGACTTGCGTCCGGAAAAGGTTCCATCCATTTATGCGGTCAATTGGTATTCTTTGATTGATGAAGCATTACCTTGTAAGACGTTCCATCCATTTTTTTGTGAAAATGGTGTTTTGAATACGTTCGCTTATATGAATCATATTTGTTTTGATACAATTGTGCTTGGATAATTTGTTTGTTCGAAAAATTTATTGACAACTTATGGAATTCCTGTCACATGATTCATATACCATTTCTATTGCCGAAGATCGATAGTCAAATTGGAAAGGTAAGACCCAACCTTTACCTCACCAATGACAATCCCTTATCTGTTCGTGTAACAAAAAGGATTGGCCCGTTTCTAGTTTGTTTTGTATTCAAGTTTTTACTCTTTCGTGATGATGAAATTAATAGTTGTCAAATTTCGATTCCTATTCAAATTTCTAACAGCTCTTTTATATTCCTCCCTAGAGTGATCCAAACGTTCGACTTGAGGACAAGTCACTTTGAAGACGGGGGGAATGATGTATGCACGCCCGGAGCTCCCTCAAGTGCATATCAAGATTCAATTGAGCTCCCAAAAGCACCCATAACTCGAGCTTGTGTTAAGCATTTTCTAGAAGCTGTTTTAGCTTCTAATGCAAAACCTTGGTTTGAAACAAGGGACAATGCTCACAAAATCAGCTCAAAGAAACTATCCAAAGAACCCTTGCATTGTTGGCAAGCTGATCCTAGCTCATTTCCAGCTCCTCAAGCTCTATCCAGCTCAACTCAGCTCATTTGAGCTCGTTTTAGCTCGTTTGAGCTCAACGGAGCTTACTTTTAGCTCATTCTTTATTTCATTAAATTAAACTAAGTTTTAGTTTTATACTAATTAGCTTGTTACTGCTCAATAACAAAAATCCTAGCTCAAATAAGTTCATTAAATGTTTTCACTTAGTTTGAGCTAGCTGAACTTAATGCTACTAGCTAGTCTTTAATTAATGTGTTTAGTTTAGTTTAATATGATATTTATAATGTCTAGTTCATGCTCTTAACATGTTCAGCCGAATATACATTGGGATTTAATGAGTTCATGTTTCTTGTAGGTTCAGCCGAATTTATTGAGTACATTAAATGAGATTCATGCACGGCCAGGTACACGAATTATGAGAGTTCATGCATGAACGAATTTATGCATGGTAGGTTGGCTATTGGTACCTTTTGGCCAAGAGTTAAGTTCCACAAAGTGACCGAATACATGAAGGAGCCATTAATGCAAGTACATGCATGGCTTAATACATTGTATGGAAGGATGCATGCACAACTAGTGTTCAATGGATGGCATTTGAAGGAATTCATGTATTGGGGACGTTCATGCAAGTGGGGGCTATTTTATGTACATGTATTTGAGGATTCATGGACCGTACTTAAGGAAGAACATGCATTGGGAGGTTTCATGCATGTATCATGCATATCCAAGATGTCCATTCAAGTACTCAAGGTACATTCAAGCCTCATTCGGCCAAGGGAGATGTAGGAGTATTAAAGGGCTGCACATTCATGAACTATGGCTTTTCTTCAAGGCTAAGTATGCATGAATACATCAAGTGAAGCAACATGATGGTTCGGCCAATTCATGCACCATCTCCAAGCATGAACTGAATTTTAATGCTTTTGTGTGAGCATGTTAAATACAAATGTGAACAGAATTTAAGTTAGTGTGAACATCATAGATGCGGAATATCAATAGGCATCTTAGGCTTATAAATAGTTTGCTCATTTCATGTAAAAAGGACTTTTGCCAAATTATTGAATGAACATTGTTCTTGTGAGGTTGCTTCCTCTCATATCTCGTACAAGTTTCGAAAGACTTATCTAGTTTGTGCTAGTGGCGTCAATCGACCTTGTTTGAACTTATCACCATTCTTGGTGTGGCGTTCACCTATCTTTATTCCATCTTTCCATCTTAACAATATAGGAACCGGGGTGACACTTTTTAGTGTTGAATCATTCCTGACGTTAAGTTTGTTTTCCATCCCCATCTTTCGAATTTCTTTCTTATTATCACCAAATCGAGCCATCTATCCAACATCCATCTTTGCTACCCTTAGCCGAACCTATTACTAATCCTACACTTCTTGAAACCTTTCACTTATCCATCTCTAATCATCGACTTCTAATTTTAAAATTCGAGGTACGAACAATTCTCTTGACTACGATTGGGCAACTAAGTGAATTCGACTCAACTACCCGGGTCGGATCACAAGCTGACTGGTTGACATGGGATTTCTTCAAAGCAGCCTTTTCAGGGAAGTATGTGGGCGCGAGTTATGTAGACGCTCGAAGGGAGGAATTTCTGAATTTGACCTAGGAGAATAAAATTGTGGCAGAGTACGAGGCAGAGTTTCTGCGACTGAGTCGGTATGCTCGCGGGATAGTCGCTACTGAATATGAACGTTGTGTGCGGTTTGAGGATGGCCTCTGGGACAAGTTAAGTGTATTACTAGCTCCATAGAGGGAGCGAGACTTTGCTGCCCTTGTTGAGAAAGCAAAAATTGCTGAGGATGTGAAGTGCTCTGAGCACCAGAACCACGAGAAAGATAGAGGCAGAAATAAAAGGGATTTTCGACCCTCAGGTTCTTCTGGAAGGCCTATAAAGAGGGCCAAATTTGATGGGCCAATTTGAGCGATTCCTGGTATTACTGCAAGATCGCAGCCTTGCGCCGATTGTAGGAGAGCTCACCAGAGTGAGTGTTGGAGACGAACTAGGGCATGCTTTAGATATGGGTCTATGGATCATCAGGTTAAGAACTGTACTTAGATGGAAGCTACAGGACAGGGTCATGTTCAGCCTGTGAGAGGTGGTCAGCAGCCATCGAGAGGCCGTGGTTAGGCCAGGGGTGGAAATGGGTTTGGTCGATGTCGTGGAGCACCAGACAGAGGTGCTGGAAACACTGAGGCGAGACAGCCAACCTTGGTCTATGCTGCTTGTCACCGAGAGGATGGTGACGCCCCTGACATCATAACTGGTACGTTCCTAATTTATAATTTACCATACACTGCTTTAAATGATATTGGGTCTACACACTCGTATGTTGCGTGCACTGTGTCCGAGAAGCTGGGTATTCAGTCTAAAAATACAGTTAGTGAAATGACTGTGTTGAGTCCACTGGGACAATCGGTTGGGTGAATAAGTTGTTTAGAGATGTGCCTCTAGAGGTCCAAGGGGTGGTCTTTCCGGCGGATTTGATGGAACTGTCGTTTGGGGAATTTGATATTATATTGGGCATGGATTGGCTAGTGAAACACCGTGTGAAATTGGATTGGGTTGCTAAGCATATGGTGTTGAAGTCTACGGAGGTTGAGGAGGTGACTGTGATAGGGGAGCGAAAAGATTATCTGTCTAATGTGATTTCTGCATTAAGGGCTGGGAAGCTGGTTCGCAAAGGTTACGAGACGTTCCTAGCTTATGTTAGCATTTCTGATTCTAAAGGTCCTTCTGTGGGAGATGTCAGAACTATTAAAGAGTTTTGGATGTATTTCCTGAAGAGCTTTCATGGTTGCCACCAGACCGTGAGGTTGAATTCAATATTGAGCTCCTACCTGGAATAGCTTTGGTGTCCATTTCCCCTTATAGGATGGCACCGAAACTGCTGGTGGAGCTAAAGGCTCAAGTTCAAGAGCTACTGGATCGAGGATTCATTCAATCGAATATGTCTTTGTGGGGAGCACTGGTGTTGTTTGTGAAGAAGAAGGATGGATCATTGCGCATGTGCATTGATTATCGTCAATTGAACAAACTGACTATTAAGAACAGGTATCTTTTATCGAGGATAGATGATCTGTTTGACCAACTGTGAGGAGCCACAATTTTCTCCAAGATAGATCTTTAGTCTGGTTATCATCAGCTAAAGCTTAAGGAGGCTGACGTGAATAAGACTGTGTTTAGAACTCGTTATGGTCATTACGAGTTTCTGGTGATGCCGTTTGGGTTGACGAATGCACCAGCGGCTTTCGTGGATCTGATGAATTGAGTATTTCAACCTTATTTGGATCAGTTCGTAGTTGTGTTTATAGACGACATCTTAGTGTATTCAAGAACCAAGGAGGATCATGATGCACATCTTCGTATTGTCTTGCAATTCTGAGGGAAAAGCAGCTTTACGCAAAGTTCAGCAAGTGTGAGTTTTGGCTGCAAGAAGTGACATTTCTGGGTCATGTACTGTCGATGGAGGGAATTAGGGTGGATCCTCGAAAAATTGAAGCTGTAGTGGATTGGAAACCACCAAAGACGGTATCTGAGATTTGAAGCTTTCTGGGTCTAGCTGGGTATTACAGATGTTTTGTTGAATGATTTTCACTGATTGGTGCACCTCTGACCAAGTTTTTACGTAAAGGGGGTAACATTCAATTGGACTGATAAGCAGCAAGAAAGTTTCGAAAAACTAAAGGATGTTCTGATTAAGGCCCCTATTTTGATACAGCTAGAGTCTGGGAAGGAATTTACTATTTACAGTGATGCATCGCACATTGGACTGGGTTATGTGTTGATGTAAGAGGGTAAGGTGGTTGCTTACACGTCTCGTCAGCTTAAGCCTCTTGAGGCAAATTACCCCACTCATGATTTGGTGTTAGCTACGGTGGTATTCGCACTGAAGATTTGGAGGCATTACTTATACAGTGAAAAGACGATTATTTACACAGATCATAAAAGCCTCAAATATCTTCTTACTCAGAAGGAGTTGAATCTTAGGCAACGAAGGTGGATAGAGTTGCTTAAGGACTACGATTGTTCAATTGAGTATTACCCTGGTAACACTAATGTGGTAGCTGACGCACTCAGTCGTAGGGCTATATCTGATTTGAGAGCAATGTTTGCTCGTCTCAGCCTGTTCGATGATGGTACTTGTTAGCTGAACTGCAAGTGAGACCGACTTGGACTGATCAAATTAAGGAGAAACAACTGTTGGATGAGTCGCTATCTCCTCGTTTTAGACAAGTCAAGAATGGTGAAACTACAAAATTTGGGCTGAATTGTGAGGGAGTACTATGTTTCCGTGGAAGAGTATGTATACCGAGGGATTCTGATCTGAGGCAGTCTATACTGCAATAGGCACATAGTAATCCACAAGCTATGCATCCTGGCAGAAACAAGTTATACCGAGATCTTCCTAAGCTGTACTGGTGGCCAGGGTTGAAACGCAAAGTTACTAATTATGTGATTAAGTGCCGACATGTTAGCAAGTTAAGGCTGAGCATCAATTTCTTACAGGTTACTATAGCCAGTTAAAATTCCACTCTTGAAGTGGGTGAGGGTAACCATGGATTTTGTGAGTAGGCTACCATTGACGCCGACTAAGAAGGATTTGATATGGGTAATTGTGGACCGATTAACTAAATCTGCCCATTTTATACTGGTCCGCACTGATTATTCGTTACAGAAGTTGGCCAAGTTGTATGTGGCCGAAATTGTGAGACTGCATGGTGTACCAGTTTCTATCATATCTGATAGAGATCCTAGATTCACATCCTAGTTCTGAAAAAAGTTACACAAGGCTTTGGGTACAAGATTGGATTTCAGCACTGCATTCCACCCTCAGACAGATGGGCAGTCAGAGAGGGTGATTTAGATATTGGAAGACATGTTAAGAAGTTGTGTAATTGATTTTTGAGGCAGTTGGGAGGAGTATTTGCTGCTAGCAGAGTTTACGTATAACAATAGCTACCAGTCCAGTATTCAAATGGCACCATACGAGGCGTTATATGGTCGTAGGTGTTGTACTCCTACCGTTGGACTAAATCGGGTGACGACGAGTTACGGGGCAGAATTAATTTCTAATATAGAAGATAAGGTGAAACCGATTCGAGACAGGTTAAAGGAAGCATCGATGGCGAAGTCTTATGTAGACTTAAAAGCGTAAAGAGAACGAGTACTCGGTGGGGATTTTGTCTTTCTTAAAGTCTCACCATGGAAGAAAATTTTGAGGTTTGGGTGGAAAGGCAAGCTTAGCCCTAGCTTTATTGGACCTTATCGAATACTTAAGCGTGTGGGACCGATCGCTTATCAAATTGAGATGCCTCCAGAGCTGGATAGGATTCATGACGTGTTTCACATTTCAATGCTGAGGCAGTACTGTTCTGATCCCTCGCATATTGTGTCCGTTGAGGAAATTTAGGTGAAGCCTGATTTGACTATCTAGGAAGAACCAGTGTAGATATTAGATCATGATGTTAAGGTATTAAGAAAGAAATCTGTTCCACTGGTCAAAGTGCTTTGGCATAATGATGGTTTAGAAGAGGCCACGTGTGAACATGAAGAGGCGATACCACATCAATACCCTCATTTATTCTGACCAGGTAAATTTCAAGGTAGAAATTTCTTTAGGACTACGATTGTTCAATTGAGTATTACCCTGGTAACACTAATGTGGTAGCTGACGCACTCAGTCGTAGGGCTATATCTGATTTGAGAGCAATGTTTGCTCGTCTCAGCCTGTTCGATGATGGTACTTGTTAGCTGAACTGCAAGTGAGACCGACTTGGACTGATCAAATTAAGGAGAAACAACTGTTGGATGAGTCGCTATCTCCTCGTTTTAGACAAGTCAAGAATGGTGAAACTACAAAATTTGGGCTGAATTGTGAGGGAGTACTATGTTTCCGTGGAAGAGTATGTATACCGAGGGATTCTGATCTGAGGCAGTCTATACTGCAATAGGCACATAGTAATCCACAAGCTATGCATCCTGGCAGAAACAAGTTATACCGAGATCTTCCTAAGCTGTACTGGTGGCCAGGGTTGAAACGCAAAGTTACTAATTATGTGATTAAGTGCCGACATGTTAGCAAGTTAAGGCTGAGCATCAATTTCCTTCTGGGTTACTATAGCCAGTTAAAATTCCACTCTTGAAGTGGGTGAGGGTAACCATGGATTTTGTGAGTAGGCTACCATTGACGCCGACTAAGAAGGATTTGATATGGGTAATTGTGGACCGATTAACTAAATCTGCCCATTTTATACTGGTCCGCACTGATTATTCGTTACAGAAGTTGGCCAAGTTGTATGTGGCCGAAATTGTGAGACTGCATGGTGTACCAGTTTCTATCATATCTGATAGAGATCCTAGATTCACATCCTAGTTCTGAAAAAAGTTACACAAGGCTTTGGGTACAAGATTGGATTTCAGCACTGCATTCCACCCTCAGACAGATGGGCAGTCAGAGAGGGTGATTTAGATATTGGAAGACATGTTAAGAAGTTGTGTAATTGATTTTTGAGGCAGTTGGGAGGAGTATTTGCTGCTAGCAGAGTTTACGTATAACAATAGCTACCAGTCCAGTATTCAAATGGCACCATACGAGGCGTTATATGGTCGTAGGTGTTGTACTCCTACCTGTTGGACTAAACTGGGTGAGCGACGAGTTCTGGGGCCAGAATTAATTTCTAATATAGAAGATAAGGTGAAACTGATTCGAGACCGGTTAAAGGAAGCATCTGATAGGCAGAAGTCTTATGTAGACTTAAAGCGTAAAGAGAACGAGTACTCGGTGGGGGATTTTGTCTTTCTTAAAGTCTCACCATGGAAGAAAATTTTGAGGTTTGGGTGGAAAGGCAAGCTTAGCCCTAGCTTTATTGGACCTTATCGAATACTTAAGCGTGTGGGACCGATCGCTTATCAAATTGAGATGCCTCCAGAGCTGGATAGGATTCATGACGTGTTTCACATTTCAATGCTGAGGCAGTACTGTTCTGATCCCTCGCATATTGTGTCCGTTGAGGAAATTTAGGTGAAGCCTGATTTGACTATCTAGGAAGAACCAGTGTAGATATTAGATCATGATGTTAAGGTATTAAGAAAGAAATCTGTTCCACTGGTCAAAGTGCTTTGGCATAATGATGGTTTAGAAGAGGCCACGTGTGAACATGAAGAGGCGATACCACATCAATACCCTCATTTATTCTGACCAGGTAAATTTCAAGGTAGAAATTTCTTTAAGGGGGATAGAGTTGTAACGCCCCAAAAATGTAGGGTCTGAGATTTTGTGTCCTTTAACACAAATTACATGTTTGCTTTAATGGCTAAGTGATTTGGGTGTATTTGGGAGTGTTTGAGAAGCCTGGGTTTGAATCTGGGCCCTGGCAAAATTTTTGGTCTTGTTCTTAAGTGAGATGGCTGTTCACAGTTAGGACTTATGTTTAAGTGTGTGAGATTGTATGTCACAAAAAGCCTAGTGGCTTAGTGGCAAGTGGTGTGTTGAGCTTTAGAGGGGGGCATGGATTCGAATCCCTTGGGAATCAAGAAGCATTTATTTTTCTATCAAGGGACGGCAAGGGTTGTGTGGGATTTGAACTCTGGTGATGGAGAGTTTGAATGGGTCACAGAGGTTGTTGTGGAGGATATCAAGGAGGGATAAGGGGAGAAAACCTTGGAGAATTTCAAGGAATTTGAATTTGGAGTGAGTTTTAGCCGAATAGGGGGTGCTTGTGACTGCAAATTCGGCCAAGGGGGTTTTGGGAGTGTATTTTCGGCAATTGGTGTGAGAGTAGGTGCCGAACTCCTTCTCTTCTATTTTGGGTTTGTTCTTTTTGACATTTTTGGTACCATTCTCCCTTGTGCCAATCTCTTTCTGTGCCTTTCGGGATTTAAGCTGAATTTTTTTGTTTTCATTTCTTTCTTTTGACTCTACCTTGTGCCGAAACATATCTCACTTTTCTTTCTTCCCTTCTAAATCTGTGGCCGAATATAGCCTTCCTCTAATACCCATCTTTCTTCTTTTCTTTCCACACGTTTCTTTCTTTGGCCAAACCCTACTGTTGAACTTAACACCCTCTTTGCCGAAAATTCTTCCCTTTTTCTTCAAATATTTTCTTGATTCTTTGTTCATCATTTTAGTATCTGCGTTACTCGGTTTGTTTGGTTGGCCGAATTTTGGGCTCCCCTACTATTGGTATGTATATCGTGTAGACAACTCTGTCTCTCCTACTATTTTCTTAAAAGCCAAATATCCTGTCTCATAAATCTCTGTACTTGTCGATTGGTGATCTCTTTTCCCATGATGCGTGTTCGTGGATTCCAGGTGTCGCTGAGAAATGAAAGGCGTAGCATATGCTCGAACCATTGAAACCCTATCTTCCAAATACTTGAGTAAGGTCGATTGCCCCCTAGTTTCTTGAGTGTTATCTTTATGATTGTAGGATACTTTTTATTTAGTTCTACCTGTTAATCTGTCATGAGTGCAGTTAGGTGCCTAAATATGGATGATCGACCCTAACTATTCCAGACGCAATTGGCCACTCTCTTTTCGGTCAAGGTAAGCGGAAGAGTTGGGTTTTGGATTAGTTATTCTCGATTGTTTTAAGTGGAGACTAATTGAATGTTGGATCGATTGTAGGCTTTGGACTCGTGGGAGGTTCTCTCACTTTCACAAATCGAGGTGTGTAATCGTACACCCAAACTTTTGCTACTGCCAAAACGTTAGACAAAGGTGTGTATTCACACCATAACGTTATTGTGAATCAGCAAAAGCTAAAAAGCTGAAACTTCGGCATTTGCGGCCTCACGAGCGTGCGAACGCCCGTGTGGCAAAATGAGCCCACAATTAGGGACGACAGACTGTAGAGGCCTCAACGAGCGTTTTCGTGAGCTTAGGCTATTATGGGCCTCGTTGGGCAGAGATGGGCCGTGTGGGCCTAATGGGCTCGTGGGCCCCACATGGAAAAAGTTCATGGTAAGTACAAGTAATGGAGTGGACCATGGGGTTTGCATAGCCGCAACTGAAATTGGGCTATTTGGGCTACACGAGCGTGTGGGCCCACTTGGGCCAGGTAATGGGCTTTGGGACCATTACACTGTTTTGACCATGCGGGTTATCTAAGTCGTTCAAGATGACTGTAGACCATTGGAAGGATCATTATCTATACCGAGACCCAAAAATTGGTTAAATGACCAAAATACCTCTGAGGGGTAAAATTACTATTTTACCCCTAATGGGTGAAAATGACCATTATACCTTGGAGGTAGGTTGATTGATGAGTGTATGATATATGCATGACTGTATCTGAGTATGAAACCTTGCATACACGAAATATTATGACATGACATTTTGCATTGGGGTTGGGATTCAGATTCAGAGGAAGGACTGTGCTAGTGGCTTTGCCACGTTTTACCGTGCTAGTGGCTTTGCCACGTTTTACCATTCTAGTGTCTTTGCCACGTATTCTGACAATTGTGGCTACACCACATTTACTGTTATTAGCAGCTTTGTTGCGTTACCCTTAGCAGTTTCACTGCAATTTAGTGTCCTGGGTGGGTGGGTCGATTTAGTCCCCATGTGGTAAGCTAGTTGGTACGATTGGTGTATTGGTTGGATTGGGTTGGGTTGCATACCTGCATTGTAATTATACTGTATAGGGCTTAGGCCCAGACTGAATTGTTACTGAGTAGGGCTCAAGCCCAGACTGATACTGTATGTTCTGTTTACCGTTTGATTGGTAGGGGATTACACACTGAGTTTTTGTAAACTCACCCTTTCTTTGTACTGTGCAGGTAATCCCCAACCTTAGGTGATTTGGAGCCACGAGGGACTCAGAGGTGGCCACATGACCTAAACTATTTGATTATGACTTAATTTATTCAAGGATTTTATATTCAGGTTTTAATTATGTAATAATGACATTTGGGGTTTTTAACTTTTATTGGGCTTTTGATTTTGTATTTTAAACTGCTAGAGCAGGAACATCGAATTTTTAAAATAATAACGCTTTCAAATAAAAACCTACATTTTTAACCTTAAGGTTTTCAACTAGAGAAGCTTCTACGGTTTTAATCAGATTGGGAAATCTAAGATAACATATGTGTTGATAAGTTAAAATAAGATGTAAAACAGAATTTATCGAGTTTTCTCAAGCAAATAAAACTTGATGGGTTTTAACTTATAAACGGTTTTCACCAAACAAGTATAAGATTTTGCAAAACACTATGATGTGACACACCAGATTTGGCCATAACGCCTAGGCTAGTTTTGGGTTGTTACAAGCTCCTTCGATGCCATTCTATAAGGGGCGATAGACACTGGAGCTGTACAATGCAGAATCTCAATTCCAAACTCAACTTCACGATTTGGAGGTAACCCAAGTAGCTCATCAGGAAAAACATCTTGAAAGTCCTTAACAGTTCTGATATCTTTAACAGATGAAACCTCAGAGTCAAAAACACCAATATAGGCTAGATACGCCTTACAATCCTTACGAACTAATTTCTCAGCCCTTAGTGCAAAAATCACGTTCGACGAATAATTCTGACGCTCCCCAAATACCACTACCTTATCAACCTCAACAGTTTTCAGTACCACCCATTTAGTAGCACAATCCTAATTCACTTGATGCTTAACCAGCCAGTCCATGCCCAGTATTAAGTTGAATTCTCCAAAAGGGAGTTCCATTAAATCAGCCAAAAAGATCATTCCTTGAACCTCCAAAGGTACATCCTTAAACAGTTTATTTACTCTCATTAACTTCCCTAATGGACTCAACATAGTAACCCCATTCGTAGTGTTTTCAACCATTATACCCAAAGTCTTAGACATAGTGCATGCTATATAAGAATGCGTAGATCCAACATCAATTAGTGCAATATAAGGTACATTATGAATAAAAAACGTACCTGTGATAACATCTGGGGCGTCTCTATCCTCTCGGCGACATGCAGCATAAACCAGTGCTGGCTGCCTCACCTCAGTATAACCAGCACCTCTGTCCAGTGCTCCACAACCACGACCCATACCATTTCAACCTCAGACTTGACCACGACCTCTCGATGGCTGCTAAACAGTACTCATACCAGTAGCTTGCATTTGATCGGGTCTCTGTGGACAATCTCTGATACGGTGCTCTAATGATCCGCACCTCAAACATGCCCCAATCTTTTTCCAGCATTCGCCCTAATGGTGTCTCCCACAATCCGCAAAAGGATGCGGTCCAGTAGCAGCAACAGAGGCCCCAACTCTGACCGGCCCAACAACTCTGGCCTTTTCCTTAGGCCTCACAAATAAACTTGAGGGCTCCGAATCCCTCTTGTTCCTACCTCTTTCCATTTCACGATTCTGGCGCTCATTACGCTTCACATCCTCGGTGATCTTAACCTTATCCGCTAAAGTAGCAAAATCTTGCTCCCTCTGTGGAGCTATCAAAAAACCTAAATCATCCTTGAGGCCGTCCTTGAATCGAACACAATGCTCATATTCAGTTGCCACCATCCCACGCGCATAGCGGCTAAGTTGCAAAAATTCAGCCTTGTATTCATCCACAGATTTATCCCCCTGAGTCAAATTCAGAAACTCTCTCCTCTGGGCATCCACATAACTAGCGCCTACATATTTTCCTTGGAATACAGTCTTGAAAAATTCCCAGGTCAACCGGTCGGGCTTAGTACCTTATCTAACTGTAAGCCACCACTGATAGGCTTCATCTGTAGCACTGACACTGCACCTTTTAGTTTCTGCTCGGGGGTGCAGTCGAGGTCATCCATGATCCTCTCTGATGTGATCCGGCCTGGGTAGATGAGTCGAATTCACTTAGTTACCCGATCGTAGTTCGAGAGAGTCGTTCATGCCTCGGATTTAAGTAATAAAAGTAAAAGAATGGAATAGGATAAGCGGAAGGTTTCAAGAGGGGTAAGTTTAGTAATAGGTTCGGTTAAGGGTAGCAAAGATGGATGAAGGATAGAAGGTTCGGTTTGGGTTAACAAGAAAGAAATTTAAAAGATAGAAATGGAAAACGAACTCAACGTCAGGAATGATTTAACACTAAGAAGTGTCACCCCGATTCCTATATTGGTAAGGTGAAAAATATGGATAAATGGATAGGTGAACGCCACACCAAGATTGGTGATAAGTTCAAACAAGAACGATTAACGCCACTAGCACAAGCCAGATAAGTCATTCGAAACTTGTACGAGATATGAGAGGAAGCAACCTCACAAGAATAATGTTCATTAACAAATTTGGCAAAAGTCCTTTACAAATGAAAGAAAACAAATATTTATAGGCACATAGATGACCATTCAAATTCGGCATCTAAGTGTTCACACAATAATAAAAACGTTCACACTAATGTATTAAAATAGTTCATAAATTCGCAGATTCATGCACTATTTGAATGGACACTTTCTTCCCCTTGGTTTGTGCATGAATGCTTAGTCATAAAGAAAGGCTTCAAGTGACTTGTATGTGCACCAAAAGGTTGCATTCATCTCCTTGGGACGTTCATGCACTTGTATGGAACATGTATCTTCATAATTAAACACTTTAATGGCATGTAGGTTCATAAATGGCAGCATGAACCTAGTAAATTCGTTCTCCCCTTTGTGCATGCACTTAATTCAATCAATGTGTTGAATTATTGAGTTAATTCCTTCCCTTGGACGTTCTTGAACGCATCCATGCATGTGTAGTAGCCTATAGGTCAATTCAAAGTGTGAACATGTTCAAGGAGCTCTATGGCCAACATAGAATTAGTTGGCAACTACTTATTGGCCGAATAAGTGCCTTGGAAAGTTAGGAGACAGCCACCATACATGCACTTAAGCATTCATGCATTCTATCATCCCATGCATTTGATCCATTCATGGACTAGCCTTTAATGTCGATACACGCATTCGACACATGCATGAATTTGTAGAAACATTGCATCTAGCCGTACATGCACCAGCATTTAATACTTCTTCATTCATGAGTGTGGAATGCCCAAAAGAGATGTTTCTTCATCCATACATTGTATCGTCCAAAGGGATGTACCTACATGAAATAAACAAGTCATTAAGACATCTCATGAACACTCATAAATTCGGCATGATGTGAACACATTAATGTCATGCATTAATTCGGCTATGTGAACATAATCAATTTATATAATGACAATGACATATTAATAACAAATATTAATATAAGACAAGTTTAATGCTTAAATGAATATGTGCAAATTTTTATTTAATGTATTAAAGACAAAACCGAGTTTAAACTAAAATGAGCTAAGCTTTAGCTTGTGAGCTAAAGTTGAGCTGAGGCTAAACTCCTAAGCTGAAATTGAGCTAAGGTTTAGCTCATAAGTTGAATATGAGCTAGGAGTGAGCTCGGTTTAGCTCAGGCAAGTTGGATTGAGCTCGAGTAAGCTGGATTTGAGCTGGACGGAACTCGTGGAGCTGGAAATGAGCTGGGATCAGCTTGCCAACATGTCAATGCTTAGCTTGACAGGCTTGTTCGATGAAGTTCGCGGGGCATGCTCGTATCATTCCCCCCTCTTTTAGGCGACTTGTCCTCAAGTCGAGCCGTTTGTCCATGGGAGAACTTTGACTCATGCATGGTTTTCCTCGGTCAAATGGGATGGAAGTTGTCACACAAACCTGAAAAATTCTTACCACAGCCAATAAAAAGAATCTCAAAGGAGTCAGATTCAAATGTGTTCGATAGTTCATAAAAAATTCATTCAATTGAACATATGCCAAAAATCTCAATTGGATAAAGCAAGCATACGTAAATTTATCAAAGAGTTTCGTTAGCCCATCGTTGCAAACATGAAGACTAAGTTGGATCAAGGGATAATTGGTTGTAAACGATGGCAGGCACTTAAACACATTATTCCTCATCCAAAACATTTCAATATGTTTATTCAAAAATAACAATTCATGGGAATGTACACGCAAAGTGTACCATGGCCAATTGAAAGCTAAATCACTCTTTCACTTATTAACAACATGATTTGTGTAATCACTTTCCAACACAAACGGATCACTACTAGGCCAAAGACAACAATCAATCACAACAAGGTACAAACAATTTCCAAACATCAAACCATCAAAAAGATTTTCAACAACATTCAAATAGAGTAAAGGTATTTGAAAATTTTCATAAAATTTACCTTGTTGATCTTGAAGAGAAGAAAATTTAGGATCGGTAACCGACCCACGGCCCACAGCCCATAGTACCAGTATTGGGCCCAGTGACCCTCTCCAGAATTTGCAACAAAGCTTTAGACAATGCGTCATCCCCAGTCGCATGATCATGAGACCTAGTTTCAGTCATAGGTGAAGTCGGTGCCTCTCTAGCTTCAACATTAGGTGATACGAATTTGGTCGCATCATGTTTCGACACAATTCGCCGACCATAGAATTGGCCTAAACTTGAAGGGCCCAAGTGCAAGATGAAACATCTCATAGGCCTGATTGATTATTGGGCCAGTGTTTTAAGGATTTTTTTAATTTAATATAGTTTTATTTAAATTAATAATTGTTTTTGTTGAACTTCATTTAATAAGTGTTGCTCTTAATTAATCTACCTCCTAGAATTATTTATTGATGCATGAGTTAAGCTTATTTAATGATGCTTCTTTAATTAACTAGTTGCTGGAATAATTGATGCATAGTTCATTTACCTAAGTTAAGTATTAATGTGTGTTATGTTTAATAAGCTCATTTTAATGTGTTTATTGTAGGAGTCTTTTCAAGTCATAACCGTTACAATTAAAGGTTGTTACAAATTAAATAAAGTGGCTTTTCAAGTCATTTTCGGTTACAAAGTAAGGGGCTGTTATAAGAAAGATTATACATCATTTAAAGGAGGTTTAAGGAGTATTATATCATCCAAATTAATTTTAGCAGCAACCTTTTCCACTACCAGCCATTTTGCCACTTCAAAGGTCATTTCAAGCATTTAAACACCAATTAAGAAGCTGGTTAAGAGTTGGTGTTCGTTCGGCTGACCAAGGGCTAACTCAAGAGTCATTTTTAAAGCAATTAAAGTCATTCATTCAGCTGAATTGAAGTGAATTCAAGGATGGAGTTATTTGGCTCAAGAATGTGAAAAGACTTGAGTTTAATTTCAGCTTTTAATTGGCACATTAAGTTGAATGTTTGTGACTATTCGGCTAGCCTATTCTAGCACTATAAATAGGTGAAATCAACCTTTGTAAAGGGACTTTTTGCTGAATATATATGAAATATTTGAATTGTGAGTTATCCAATTCTTCTTGTTCTTACGGAATTGATTTGACTTATCAAGCTTAGCTTGTGGCGTCTATCCTTTCCTTGTTATTGAACTTATCACTTTCAAAGTGTGGTGTTCATTTATACTGAGGTTCCTATCTTCCATGATAGTGGGTTGAGGTTCATCATATACCAAGGTTCCTATCATTCTTGATAATGGGTCGAGGTCTTTTCTTTACTGTTTTCCTTTAAAACGAAATCATCTAAGAGCCATTTGAGATTCGGGTCAATAATCAAGTTTTGTTGGTTCATTTTCAGCCTTAGTAAATTTTCCCATCATTTTTTTGTTAACCTCTTTGTTGTTTGTTTTAAAACCTTTTTCCTTCTTTCTTCAAGCCTTTTATTTATTTAAACCTTGTTTGTTTTGAAATGTTCAACTCTTACTCAAATTCATGATTGAGCAACATTACGACTCGAATCATCCCGAGGTGAGTTCATTTCAAATTGGTATCAGAGCTAGCAATTTTGGAGTGAGAATCGATGTGTTCAGCATCCCGGTATAGTATTTTACATTCAAAAAAAATTCAAAAAAATCAAAAAAAAGAATTATATATATTCAACGAGTGAATATTAAATTTTTTTCAAAAAAATTGTGAAAAAAAAAGTTCAAGTGCTTTGTTTTGATTTATCCATTTGCTGCTCAAAGACACCCAATCAATCTTCTTACCATTCATCCACACTTTTTTTTTTCTTTGTTTCTAGCCTACCCATTGTCCTACAATATTATCCTTTGTAACCCGAACGTCAAGTTTGTAAGCCGACCCACAACAACAGCTTTAAAGTTCAAGTAATTTCTTAAGAACTTAGAGAAGCGGAGTGAGTGGTAAAAGGCACGAGTGTTGTGAGAGCATTAGAGTGTTGAAAAAGTCGATCTCGAGTGCAAACAAGAGTGTGAGTGCCATTCAAATTTTCTTGTGAGTGACTAGTGAGGTTTGTGGTGAGGTATTCATTTTCTATTTTATTTTATTCACTTTTCTTTTCATCTATTAATCATGTCTTGAGAAGAGTTTTCAGCCTTTGAATTTCAATATTTGTTGCAAGAGATGGAGCGCATGCTCGATCGAAAAATCAAGCTTATCCAAGAAAAGCTAGACCATCGAGCAAGAGCTCAACGGAAGCAAAATTCACCAAGTCAGAAAACAGAGTCAAGAACATCACGGAGACACACATCCGATGACTACTCGAGAAGAGATTTCTATCGTGATACCTATTCAACAAGAAATTCAAGTAGAAAGAAAGAAAGCTTCGAGTCTAAGTGTAATATCCTGAATTAGGGCCTAATCGAAATAGTGTTTCGTGACCACAAATCTGAGATAGAAATAATTATTTTATAATTATTTTGAGGTTTATGATATGATTGCATGATTGTGTGAAAATTTCGTGACGAAATTCTATGCATAAAGTGCTTAAGTTGAAATTAGGGACTAAATCGAATAAATTGCAAAACTTGCATTCTAGAAGTTTTTAGTGTGAAATTACTTTGGAATATTAATGAGGAGGTCTTAAATAGAAATTTGACCAATTTCTAAAATTTTGGACAAAAATGGGCTTATACATGAAAATTTTCAAAGAAAGGTATTAGGGTATTTTGGTCATTTGGTAATTAAAATTAATTAAAAGGGAAATTAAGGCCAAAATGTGTTCATCTTCTTCAAGCCTTGGCCGAACCTTACCTCTCTTCGTAGCTAGGGTTTCTTCAACTTCCAAGCTTCATAGTAAGTGATTTCAAGCCCCGTTTTTAATAATTTTTATGTTTTTGGAATCCCGGTAGCTCGGTTTAGCTTATGCTAGCAATAATTCAACCTAGGGTTCATATTTGGAAAAATACCCATAGGTGAAATTTGTGTATTTTGGTGTTTTATGATAGAATATGAGGTTTTAAATTATGCTAGACAACTTGTGCTACTCGGTTTTAAGTGAAAACGAGTAAAAGGGCTTAATCGGTAAAAATATCTAATATTCATAAGTACATGTTAGAGTGTGAATTTGATGTTGCTATAGAAGGGAAAAACTGTAACACTCCTATAACCCATATCCGTCGCCGAAGTGGGTTATGAAGAATTACCAATCCAAAACACTACATTTGTACATTCACATTTACTTAAGTTCATTAGCAATTATATGCATAGCCAAACAAAATCAAAGATCGAAATTCAAACTTATACCGACATTCAAAAGTTACCATATTCACATGGCTTATATACAACAACATCTCAAAATATCATTCACTTAAGTCTATTCTATACATGCCATACGAATTCCAAAACATAATAGTACCAAAATGATAGATAGTGTGACGAGTTGCTGACGATCCCCGAGCAAGTGGCTGGAGTCAACGATCTAAAAATAGAGAAACATAATAAACGGAGTAAGCTTCCATAAGCTTAGTAAGTTTTAAGCAATGCAAACATTTAAATCAAATTATAAATTGATCAATCAAATTCTCAAGTGACATGTCTTAGGTATATTGCCATTTGGCCGAATATATATGCAAACATTTAACGTATATTTAGCATATTAACTTCACTTGAATCTGAATTCATATAACATAAGTAAATCAAATATTTTCACATAACTTCACATTTTGACCGAATGTATCAGGATCATATACATATAGTCTTAATACTTATTCACATTTACATCATATTACATACTTGGGATTCAATCCCAATCAAGCTCATATAAGTACAAGATACATACCTGGCCAACTTAAGGTATTATACGATTTCAATTGTCGTTTGATCACGAAGTCTCAAAATCTTAGATTTATATCAAATCACTGGCAATTAGCCTGCTAGGTTTAAAACCTGAATTCATCACCGGCACGAAGCCTGCTAGACTTTAAGTCTGAACTCATTTACCGGCATTATGCCTGCAAGGCTCGAAGCCTGATATTAACTCACCGGCATTATAGCCTGCTAGGCTCGAAGGCTCGAATAGTACCGTACGATAATCAAATCAATAAGTTCCATATAACATAATCATATCAATTAGGTACTAGCATCATTTGAACATATATAATTATACATCTAAAACACTTTTCTTTCATCTCATTTTCACACTTAGCATTCGATAGCTTATGCATAACATTTCGCTCACATTCATTTCAAACTTATCATTCGATTATAAAAGCACATTGCATATTTACCAACATGTTATACTTGCCATTAGGCCATATAGGCATGATACAATACACCATCATTTCATCTTTAACATTCGGCTAAATCCATACCTTACAAGGAATACCTAATTCACATAATATATCAGATTATAATCAATTGTTATTTACGTTTGATTACTTAAAACTTACCTCGGATGTTGTCGAACGATTACAATGGCTATTCGATTACTTTCTCCTTTCCCCTATCCAACTTTGGTCCTCTAAGCTCTTGAGCTAAATCAAACAAATTTACTTCTCAATCAAACACATACATACTGTAACCATATACATTTCAAAAACCAATTCATTCGTATCATTTGTCCACTTAAGTCTATCACCATTTCATTTCCAAATTTATGTACTTTGTAAGTCACATTCGAACACATTCGGCACTATGCATCTTTTCAAATATTTCTTTTAACAGTAAACTCAACTTATAACCTTCTTCTAATTAAAAACATTCAACACCGACTAGTCATGCTTACATGCCATAGCCGAATACTAAATCAAATAGATATTTGTTCACATTTCCATAACACATATTTATCAACTAGTCCATATATTAGCTTTTAGCATACTCGGTCATTAAAGTGACCTATTTAACTTTCAAGCATTCATTTCTAATTTTAATTAAACAATGCCGAATGCCATTAACTACTAATGCCACATACACATATGCATAGAATTCATCCATACATAACCTATAACTTATTCGGCCATTCATCACTCAAACCTATCAAAGCTTCATATCAAACTTCCTTGGCCGAATACACATATAAGCACATAATGCACATTTAGCATTTTTATTTACTTCATGATACATTCGGCCTTGACATAATTTCATAAAAAATCCCTATTAGCCACTTCACAAATCAATTATATCATCTACTTAATATTTCATAACTTATCATGCTAGCCGAATATTATTTATTCAAGTTCTCATTCGGCCATAGCACACACAACATGTTAGCCGATTTTCCCACTTAACATCTAATGCACATATATGCTCATTTGTCTAGCTGAACTTCACCTATCTACCATCACTCATAAAAAGAACATGAAACAACAACCATTTCCTTCAATTCAATTCATGACCGAATGCTCACAACACAACAATTTTCAAAATTTAAACATGGGTTAACTAAGCAATGCTTTGACCATGCTAATTTCGCAAGAATATCAAGAAAATACATGGAACATACCTTTGAATCATGCTAAGTAAATGACCGAATGTGCTTGAGCTTTTTTTTCCTCTCTTTTTCTTTTAATTTCGGCTATGAAGAACAAAGATGAACAAGCTTTGTCCTTTTCATCATTTTGTTATTTTATTTATCCTTATTTTATAATATAAAGCCATTAAATATTATAATGCTAATTTAAAATGCATATATTGTTTATCATCATCATTATGGCCGGCCACTATAAATTAAAGTGGGAAATTTGACATGCAAGTCCACCTATTTTAAACCATAAAATATTTGGCCACTACAAATTAACCTATCACATTTTCAAAATTTCTCACATAAGTCCTATTTAATAATTTCACATACAATTGACAAAATCAAAGCATGAAATTTTCACACATGCACTTTCACATATAATAAGCATAGAATATAACATTTAATTATTTTTGTGACTCGATTTTGTGGTCCCAAAACCACTTTCCAATTAGGGTCAAATTAGGGCTGTCACAAAAATGATCAGCATGTCATAAAACATAAGAAAATAGGATGAGGTTTAATTTACGAGCCTTGGGGTAAAAGTGTAAATATGTGAAAGTTTAGGGGCAAAATGGTAATTTTTCCAAAGTTCGTACTAAGGGCTGTTTTGATGAATGTATGTATTAAATAAATTAATTTGGTATTATAGATCAAGAGAAACAAGATTCAAGTTGTGATCGAGGGAAAAACAAAGTTTACAAGGAATAGGCTCGATTGCTAATATTTTGTATCGAGGTAAGTTCATGTGTAAGTAAGGTAACATAATATTTATTTTAAGTGATTTAATGTTATTTATATGATATGATACTTATTATCATGAAATATTATGCTTTGTGAATTATTATTTGGTAATATGCAAATTATGTGAACAACTTGATAAGTATGAGATGCTAGCAAGTATCGGTTTCTATATTTCAAAAAAGGCGATCAAAATGTGTAATTGAGAAGAATCTCATTTGAACCTTGGGAATAGATTAGGGTACAAGTGACATGTCACTAGGATGGTTGAGTTTCGAACTCGTTGAGTTGAGTCCAAGTTCGTGAGATGTAACTAGGGATCCGAGCTCGTTGAGTTGAGTCCGAGTTCGTTTATGGGCGGGTTACATGGTAGCTTGACTACATAAATTTCAAAAGCTATTGAGCTTGTTTAGCTATGAGTATAGCACTTACGTGCACACTATCCTCGTATCTGAAATTATATTCCGATGTGTTCAACTAGAGAATCCTAAGAGAATAGGGAGAGTACTTAAAATGAAAGTGATTGACGATGAATGTGTTGAAGAAGTGAAAATGGACAGGTATGAGTTTAATCCTTGGTTGAGAATTTGGTAAGACAAAATTGTGGTAAGATAGTAAGTATTCTTCTGACATGAGTGTCTTAATGATGTTTATGTTGGATTGCATGATCATGTTACTTGTTATTTGCATGTGAACTTACTAAGCATTTACGCTTACTCCCTCCTTTTCATTCATTGTAGTTTTGACAAGTCGGCTTGAGAATCGGGATAGGTCGAAGGCTCGCTCACACTATCCGAAGACCTAAATTGGTAAAATGGCTTGTATATTTTGAGTGTGGCATGTATAGCACTATACTCACTTTGTGTAAATAATCTTATGATAGGGTTATGGTTTGGTAAGAAAAGGTTTGGAAATGATTAGCCATTGGAATGCCCAATCTAGATCATATTTGATATCATGTATGTTTAATGTGTTACTTAGTCCATGGAAAACCATAAAATGGTGAAATTGGTTATAAAATAGAATCACACAGTAGCAGTGACGTGAATTGGAAAAATCACTAAAAATAGCAGAAATAGAATTAGATGATGAATAAAATATTTAATTGAAGCCTGATGAATATATTTTCATGTGGAATAAACAAAATAGGTAAAAGAATTGTATTTTATAAGATATTTAAATTTTTGTGAAACAGAGCCAGAGCAATTTCTGAATCCCCTGTTTTGAATTTGGAAATTCACCAAAAAATGTACAAAAATTATTAGAAGTTATGCTTTATATATACATATTCCTTATTGAGTCTAGTTTTAAGAGACACAAACGGCATAGTCTTTTGAGTTCTTTAAAAAGAGAAAAGTGGTTCGTAGTTAACAGAGGTCAAAGCAGTCAAATGCGGAAATAAGGTAAACTTTAACTAATAAAATGTACTAATTGGCTATACCAAAAATTCTAGAAGAAAAATTAGTAGATAGATATATGAGTCTAGTTTCAAAATAAAATTTATGGATCTTAATTTCGAGTTTCGGAACTTGAGATATGAATTTTTAAGCGACTGTGACGCAGTTAGCCAGCTTGTCTGGAATTTCTAAAATAAATTGTTTGAGTTGTTTAAATTAATGAATTAAGCCCGTTAACACCTCGTGCTCGACTCCGACGATGGTCTCGGGTACGGGGGCGTTACACTAAGGTCTTTTGGGATAACAAACGAGGGAGCCCAAGTAACTCTTCGTATGCATCCACGAAGACTCATTCATGAAGAATTGATCGTGAACTCTATCTAAATGGTTTCTCATCTTTTGAACAAAATACTTATCATGCTGATTCACTTGTATTATCTTCAAGTTGTAAAGAAAAAATGAGAGAAAAAGAAACAAAAAGAAAAGAGAGGCAAAAGATGATCATGAGAGAAAATGAGTAGATTCTAAAATAAATCGAGAAAAGAGAAAAAGAAGTCGAAAAAAATCAAAAAAGAAAAAGAGTGTGTGCAAGAAAGTAAAGTTGAAAAAGAGAGTGAGCAAAAAGAAAGTATGGAAGAAACGATTATTCTCGAAGAAAAAGAAACGAAAGAAAAAGTTGATAGAGAGCAAGCAAAAGAGAGTGTTGTTTCCACTAACCAATCTGTGAGTTCTTCTTGTCTTACTTCTTCTTTTCAAGTTCCTAACAATCTGTGTGATGAACTTCAACTTTAATACTTTCCCGATGAGAGATGCTTTCGTATGATTGGAAAAGTAAAGGTTGAAGATAAAATCCAACCGCAAGTGTTCAAAGATAAGGAATCTTTAGAAATCAAGCCACGACAAACAGGTTTGAACGTTGTCGGTAAAATTTTCGATAGCTTAATTCATAAAAGATCCCCTCATTTTGATTTAATTAACCCTTATTCTTTGTTTGTGGTTGATAAGTTTATTCTAAGTGGAAGTATGAGGCGGTGTTCTCTTGGCATGTTTTGTGGTGAAAAACTTATTGATGATGTCTGATTAAATCGGCAAGCACATAATATCATCTTAAATGGTAATGGTTCTTCACGAAAGACATTTAAGTTGTTTGATTGTGGTGATTATATGAATCAACTATTGCCTTATGTGAAATCTTTAAATTTGTGCCCATTTGTCCTGATGAATGTAAGGAATTTTGATTGTTTGTTTTTGTATATGCACAAATTCTTTTGGATCAGCATGTTTGAAATTATGACACGCATGAAACCTTTGTTTCATTTTCTAGAAAGTGAACAAACTTAGTTGTTTAAACCTGGAATTTGCTATTTTGGTTCGATATGTGGAAAAATCAAGCATTCCAAATTTTGTGCGACCAATTTTTGTTTGATTGATGCTTGGCTTTTGACTAAGGGAACGAAATTTAAAAATTTTGAATACAATATAAAATCGTTCTTTGATCATTTTATTTGGCTGTCCAAAAATTTCTTGTGTCATCTCAAAAAGGTAAGGCCAACTCATATTTTTTATCTTGGCATCGATTCAACATGTCCCTTAAAGTTCAACGTCTATGGTGTCACTAACCCCTATACTTTTCGTGAAGGTAACACTTTGAAAAGTGCGAGTTGTCCTTGTATTTCTCCTATATTTCAGGTTAGTTCGAGTAAAGAGCTACGACTTTACTATCTCTCCGAAGAGAGGAGGTTTACGTTGATTGAAAAAGGTACTGTTCAAACCGATCCACATTCATCCATTCATGTGGGAAAACAAGGTGAGTTCTCTGAATCCTTTAAGACTCAACCACCCCCTTTGATCGTTGATGGAAACATTATTGATGTTATGGTTTTTGAAACGCATTCGTACCTTGATGAGGTTTATTGTTCTTTTTTTATTAGTAATGGATGGTTTGAAGATGATGAGAACATTACTAACAAAGGTTGTGTCGTTGATGTGCATCCTTTGATCTAAGGAAAAACCACATGTTTAAACAAGGCCGTGCACATAAAATCTGTGATGCATGAGTGTTTTATTTATATGCATGCCCTATTACTGAATTTGGATATCCAACTTGCAAAGGTAAAACTTGTCAATTATTTTGAATTCGGCAATCGATCAAGTGCTCGAGTATGCACTAAGACTTCGAAAAGGAATTGTTCATTCTTGATTCATCATTTTATTACTCCTTGTCTTTATGATGATGACAATATTTTCTTGTGTCAAGCTGTGAATAAAATCTCGAAAAGTTCCTCCTGATTTAACCTTCATTATGTCACTAATTTGCTTTATTCTTTTGAAGGTGACAATGTGAGGTGGTACCCTCTTAAAGAGGGAGGGCTGATTTGTGATCCTGAGAATTTTTTCGAGCAAATGGCCCAATTTGAAGACAAATCATCTTCAAGAGGGAGGGTATGATGCAAATCCGATCACATCATGTTTCGACACAATTCGCCGACCTTAGAATTGGCCTAAACTTGAAGGGCCCAAGTGCAAGATGAAACATCTCATAGGCCTGATTGATTATTGGGCAAATGTTTTAAGGATTTTTTTAATTTAATATAGTTTTATTTAAATTAATAAGTGTTTTTATTGAACTTTATTTAATAAGTGTTGCTCTTAATTAATCTAGCTCCTACGATAATTTATTGATGCATGAGTTAAGTTTATTTAATGATGCTTCTTTAATTAACTAGTTGCTAGAATAATTGATGCATAGTTTATTTACCTAAGTTAAGTATTGATGTGTGTTATGTTTAATAAGCGCATTTTAATGTGTTTATTACAGGAGTCTTTTCAAGTCATAACTGTTACAATTAAAGGCTGTTACAAATTAAATAAAGTGGCTTTTCAAGTCATTTTCGGTTACAAAGCAAGGGGGCTATTATAAGAAGGGTTATACATAATTTAAAGGAGGTTTAAGGAGCATTATATCATCCAAATTAATTTTAGCAACAACCTTTTCCACTACCAGACGTTTTTGCCACTTCAAAGGTCATTTCAAGCATTCAAACACCAATTAAGAAGCTGGTTAAGAGTTGGTGTTCGTTCGACTGAACAAGGGCTAACTCAAGAGTCATTTTTCAAGCAATTAAAGTCATTCATTCAGCTGAATTGAAGTGAATTCGAGGACGGAGTTATTTGGCTCAAGAATTGAAAAGACTTGAGTTTAATTTCAGCTTTTAATTGGCACATTAAGTTGAATGTTTGTGACTATTCGGCTAGCCTATTCTAGCACTATAAATAGGTGAAATCAGCCTTTGTAAAGGGACTTTTTGCAGAATATATATCAAATATTTGAATTGTGAGTTATGCAATTCTTCTTGTTCTTACGGAATTGATTTGAATTATCAAGCTTAGCTTGTGGCGTCTATCCTTTCCTTGTTATTGAACTTATCACTTTCAAAGTGTGGCATTCATTTATACCGAGGTTCCTATCATCCTTGATAGTGGGTTGAGGTTCATCATATACCAAGGTTCCTATCATTCTTCATAGTGGGTCGAGGTCTTTTCTTTGCTGTTTTCCTTTAAATTGAAATCATCTAAGAGCCATTTGAGATTCGGGTTAACAATCAAGTATTGTTGGTTCATTTTTGGCCTTAGTAAATTTTCCCATCATTTTTTTTGTTAACCTCTTTGTTGTTTGTTTTAAAACCTTTTTCCTTCTTTCTTCAAGCCTTTTATTTGTTTAAACCTTGCTTGTTTTGAAACGTTCAACTCTTACTCAAGTTCACGATTGGGCAACATTACGACTCGAATCATCTCGAGGCGAGTTCGTATCATTAGGCATATGGCATGATGACGAAGACCTAGCCCGAGCACCTCCACGGCCTCCATCGCGGCCTTTTGTACCCTTTCCATGAGTACCTCTGGTGCTCATTGTTGATTTGCTATTATCTGTTTTAACAATTTTATCTATCAATTTATAGTTCCAGTGTTTATTAATGGATATTTTATGGGAAATATTATCAGTAATTTAGAGTTTTGTTTTCGTAGATCGCAGTCTTACTTTAGTTTTAGGTTACCCTAAACAAAGTGTTTTAGTACAGTCTATTGCCTAAAAGTAATCTTAGTATTTCAATTTAAACAAGCAGTAGTTTTAGAGAACTTACATAATCGGCACCGGGGACTCGATGTACCACACATTCAATAAAATATTTCCAAGTATTTCAAATCATTTGAAATAGTTCTTTTTTGAAATTTTAAGTTTAAAAGAAACTCAAATCCACAACAGAGTTTTGTAACCTAGCTCTGATACCACTATATGTCACACTCTAAACCTGGCCTAGACGTTATGGCTGAATCTGGTGATGCCACATTAAAGTGTTTTTCGCAAAGACAGAAAACCCTTTTATACATTCACCTTTTGTAACGCCCCAAAAATCCCGAAATCTTGAATTTTTCTTTTTGCGCTTAGCAATTCCGGTTAAGTGTTAATTATGCGATGGTAGGTCTTGGTCAAGGTTTGAGTTCGAATCTAGGGGTAGAAGAAATTATGGTTTAATTATTAAAAGAATTAGGGTTGGCAAGTAGTTGGGCTTTTAAATAAAAATAGGGGAAAAATAACATCAAAAGTCTTGTGGAGGAGTGGCTAAGTGGCCCCACTTAGGGAGTAGAGAGGTGGCATTAGCAGCTCGCAAGGAGATCCAAGGTTCGAATCCTAGCTTAGTAATTTTTAGAAGTTTAATTTTGGCCTTCTAGAAGGTTGGAAGTGGCGTGAAAATAGACTCCAAGGGAAGTGTTTAGGAGAGAAATCTAAGGAAAGGATCAAGGGGTTATCAGGGAGAAAAACGAGGAGATGAGAAGGGGGAAGTGATAGAGCTGAATTGGGAACTTGGGCTTGAAAATTTTGGCTATAGGGCTATAAATAGGTGCCAAGTGGGAGTTTGCCAGGCTACTTCCGAAATTCTTCTTCACCTTATTTCCAGAAACCCCTTTCTCCAAAAGCCGAAAACCCTTTTATTTTCTTTCTTTTCTTTCTGCCGATTTCTATTCTTCTCTATACAATTTTTTTGTTGTTGTTTCACTTAGCCGATTTCTTCTTCTACTCTTCTTCTTTAATCTGTGCCAAATAAACCTTATTCACCATACTGAGTTTGAAAGCCAAAAAGCTGAATCTCCTAAGGGCCAAATACTCTTTGACCAAATCTAGTGTAAGTGTTGCTCTTCTAATTGGTTTTCCTTGCTAAGTATCGATTATTGTCCCTCACTCTTTCTAATCAACTGTGGTAAGAAATTAGTATCGGATCTCGAATCTTAGCTCATTGCCGAATTGCTCCTTAGCTGTTGCGATTTTGGTAAGTATTCCTCTCCCATTGCTAAGGTGGCCGAATGTTCATAGTTAAGGTAAGGGGGTTTGTGTTGGATACGAGTCAGCTATTATTCTAGATTTAATAGTTAAGATTGGTGTAGATCTAGGAGTTGATCATGGATAGTGATTGAAGAAGGGGCTATTATACTTATCGCGCAAGGTAAGGCTAAGGTGAGGTTTCGGTTTTAGTAAGGATATGTATTAAGCATGCGATTAATGGAAGGGTGATATCGTTTGTAGGTTGGTGACTAAAGGAATCACATCACGCTTGCTTATCAGGTGTGTACATACACTGCACACACAAGTTGATCGGCAAAAACTATAAAGTTGAAATGCCGAAAAGCTGAAAGCTTGGCTGCGGTAGTCTTGCGAGTGCGCGATCACTCGTGAGGATGAAATCGATAGATTACCTAAGGCTCACGGGTGATTCTATGGACTTGGGTTGTGATTTGGCCATATGGGTTGGAATGGGCTAAATGGGCCCGATGGGCTGTTGGGCCCATAATAGGCAAAACTGAATATTGATGCTATGTGATAGGAATTTGTATGTGAGCCTGAATATGAATGTGACTGGGCCTAACGGGCCATATACAGGTGATTTGGGCCTAATGGGCCATATACAGGTGATTTGGGCCTAATGGGCCATATGAATATGATTGGGCTTAATGGGCCAGATACAGGTATGTGAATTTGATTGGGCTTTGTAAGGGGTTTTGGGCCTAGTATATGATAACTACATAAAGCTTAATTAATATATTGAGACTGTGGACAAGTCATAGGGTTAAGGTGTGGCAACGGGTATATGCATGTCTAGGATTGGATCTAGGGAGAGCTTGGTACTTAAGCGGTCTTAATGACCCACCTCCTCTTTTCTAAAATCCTACCTGGTGCATAGTATTCGTTCATCTTAGCTCATGGTACTTGATGCGAGCACGCCTAGCGAACCTCTTCGAACAAGCCTCCCTAGTCGAGCTATGACGTGTTGGAAAGCTAATCCCAGCTCGTTTCCAGCTTCACGAGCTCCATCCAGCTCAAATCCAGCTCATTCAAGCGCAATCTAGTTGCATGAGCTAAACCGAGCTTACTCCTAGCTCATTTTCAACTCACGAGCTAAACCTTAGCTCAACTTCACTAGGAGTTTAACCTCACTCAACTTTAGCTCAAGGGCTTAAGCTTAGCTCATTTTAGCTCAAACCCGATTTTTGACTTTAATGGATTAAATAAAATTCGAATATATTTATTTAAGCATTAAATTTGTTTTATATTAATATTTGTTATTAATATGTTATAGATATCACATATCTTAAATGTGTTCACATTGTGCTGAATTTATGTATGTTCACATGATGTCTTATGAATTATTTTATTTCTTGTAGGTACAATGCTCATGGACGGCGCAATGAATGCTTGAAGAAACATCTCTTTTGGACATCCCACATGCATGAATGAACAATATTTAATTAGGTGCATGCATGACCAAATTCAAGGTGTTTACAAGTTCATGTATTTGTCAAATACATGAATGTACAAAATACATGAATGTTTGGGTTCAAATGCACATTCGGTTACATGAATGATGAAGAATCATGCATGAATGTATCTAGAAGATCCAATCCCTTTGAACGACACACATTCATGCATGGAAGGAAATTAATGCAAGTTCGTGTAGGGCTTGGTGCAATGTATGAAGAGGTACATGTAGAATTGAGGTTCAATGGACGGCATTTAAGAGAGTACATGTATTGGAGACGTTCATGCAAGTAGGGGCTATTTAATGTTCATGTTTTTGAAGGTTCATGGACCGAATTTATGGAGGAACATACATTGGGACGTTTCATGCATGATCCATGCATTTTCAAGCTAACCATTCAAGTATTCAAGGTGCATTAAAGCTTCATTCGGGCAAGGGGGATAATGGAACATCAAAGGGCTGCACATTCATGGATATTCATGATTTTTCTTCTAGAATTTTCTAGGTGTTTATGGCCGAATTTCTTAGCTTCTAAACTTGTCCATTCGGCTACTTGTTTAGGCTATAAATACTTGTTATTGTTCTTTGTAAAGGGACTTTTTGAAACTTTGTTAATGTTATGCTGCCGAAATTGTGAGGCAAACTTTGCTTATATTTCGTTCAAAGATTCGTTTGGCGTTCCTAGTGTTCTAGTTGTGTCAACCGTGTTCTTTGTCGATTCCGAACTTATCACTACTCGTAGTGTGGCGTTCAAACATACTGAGGTTCCTATCTTGTTAGATAGTGGGTCAAGGTTTCCCTTTACCAAACCCAAACCGAACTAAAGAGAGCCTATAAACAACGGGTCGATACCAAATTGGTATTGGTTCTTGTTTGCACTTTTTGTTCACCCCCATTTTTTCATTTACCAAATTGTCCCTAAACCGGCCATTCCGTTCATACCATTTCATAATACCATTTTGTTCTTACCCTTCATACCATTACGTCCATTTCTTCAACTTCCCTTATCTAAATCCGAACTTTCCAATTCTTACCTATTCTAATCCGAACCAAAACCAATACCCCTCTTTCTACTTCGGCCATCCCTTCAACTCAACTAAATCTAACGTAACTTCTCGTAGACGATCGGGCAATCTACATATGACTCGACTCTCCCCTAGGCGGATCATATCAGTACTTGTTAACGGGCCAGGATAAGTGAAAACTGTAATTAAGGAAAAATTACCAAAATGCCCCTAAGGGAAAAAATGACCAAAATAGCCCCTAGGTGTTGAATGTAAGTTTTGTGGATACGACATGCATACATATGATATTCTGCTTGGGTTGCATATGGGTTGGGAATTATGGAACGGAGGAAGTATCGCATGGTTGCTTGACAATCGTGGATCCACCGACGGCTTTTAAAGCCCAATATGTAAATGAAGGTACTTCCGCAACTGGGCTACCATGGTGTGTGGGTTGGGTGGGTCGATATTTATATCCCCACATGGTGTGACGGGGGACAGAGCCGGTGTGTAGCGGATGGATAATTGGATGGGATTGCATTGCATGAATGATGAAGGATGAATGATATTTTTTTTGAATGCTTGTTTTCATCGAGGGTTGTACACACTGAGTTTACGAAAACTCACCCCCTCTTTTATTTTATTTTCAGGAGATGCTCAGTAGAAGGTTCGATGTTTGGAGGGACTAGGGGTGGCCAGCTAGCAAGATAATTTGGACTTGGTTTTTTTTTAAGCATATAAGTTTTTATTTTATTAAGTATGTTTCAGACCAGATTGTAACAAGGTTTCATTTTGTTATTATTACTTGAATTATTATTATTTTCATTGTAAATACGAAAAGATGAACATGGGTTTCCTAAATTATAAATTATAGTAGGTGTTCTACGTTTCCACAACTAAAATTTAAAATGACATGTTTTTATAAAATCATATGTTTTAAACAAGTGATTGGAAGGAGTTTTTTTTAATTTAATTAAGGTTTCTTTTATTTTAAGAAGGGTTTTCAATGAAAACAAGATTTCACTAAAACACTTCAATGTAACATGTCGGATTCGGCCATAATGTCTGAGTCGGGTTTGGGGTGGTACATTTAGTGGTATCAGAGCCTAGGTTGCAAAACTCGGGCTGTGAAGTGGGCCTTATTATTATATGATTTCTTTTTCTACTTATTATTTGGATTTTAAAAATATTTTGGATTATACTGTTTTAGAAAAAGGGAAATCTTGTTGTGCAGCACACTGGGCCTCTGACGTCGAACCAAGTAAGTACTTTCATTCTTAAGTATGTTTAAATTGTTATACAGTAGATAGTTAGAGGGCTACTTTAGATGATTTTGTTAGAGTGGAACTAAAGCCCGTAGGAACTTGAAAATGTAGAGGATTTTCAAAAACAATCTTCTCTTTAAATATTTCTATAAAATATCGGTGTAAATATTTAACTAACAAAAACTTCATAAAATTTTTAATCTAGATAATAAGCGAGTCGACGATGAATGCTAGAAGAGGTGCAAGGGACAGTGGCTGCCGCAGAAGTGTTAGGGCTGAATCGTCGGCATCGGGCCATATGCCTGATGTTGGAGTAGAAGAGGCTCAAGCCTTACTTGTGGCTGGGAATGGACCGTACGACCAGGCCATGAGATAAGATGCATTCTCGTAGGCAATGCTAAGGATTTTAGAAAGGGTCACTGGGCCTAATAATGGCACTGGAAATTGGGGGTCCATTCTGGAGCGACTTCGTTCGAATGGGGATGAGATCTTTAAAGGCGTGGTTGGCGTGGCTCCTAACATGGTGGAATATTGGTTGGAGGCTACTGAAAGGATAATGGAGGACTTGGACTGCTCACCTGAACAAAATTTGAAAGGGGTAGTGTCACTGCTTAGGGAAGAAGCCTACTAAGGGTGGTTGACGGTGAAAGAGGGCACCCAACCGGAGCGGGTCACTTGGGAGTTTTTCAAAGCTGCATTCCAAGAGAAGTATGTGGGTACAAGCTATGTCGATGCTAGAAGAAAGGAGTTCCTAAACTTGACCCAAGGAAACAAATTTGTGGCGGAGTATGAAGCGAAATTTCTACGCCTTAGTAGGTAGGCAAGAGTAATGATAGCAACGGAGTATGAGCATTGCGTTAGGTTTGAGGATGGACTTAGGGATAGCCTTAGGGTGCTGATAGCTCCACAAAGGGAGCGAGTTTTCTCGAAATTAGTGGAGAAAGCAAAGATAGCAGAGGAGGTAAAGCACACTGAGCGCTTAAATCGGGAAAAAGAAAGGGGTGAGAATAAAAGGGAGGCTGAGACTCCTGGTGTTGGACAGAGGCCTAGGGCTAGGGCCAGAGTTAATGGGCCAGTTAGAGCAGGGCCCCCTGCTATTAATCCAGGGGTGCCACCTTGTGCTGATTCTGGGAGAAGCCATGGAGGCGAGTGCTGGAAGAGGATGGGAGCTTGTTTAGCTTGTGGGTCTATGGAACATAGGATCAAGGATTGCCCTAGAATGCTAGGTCAAGTGCCAGTCGTGGGCCAAGGTGGTGTTCAGCCACCAAGGGGTGGTCAGCTGCCTCCAAGGGGCCGTGCGCAGGCCACGGGTGGTGACAGCAATGGACATAGACGTGGAGTACTAGGCGAAAATGCAGGTCATGCTGAGGCGAGGCAGCCAGCTTTGGTTTATGCTGCTCGTCACCGAGAAGACGAAGATGCTCTAGAAGCGAATGCTGGTACGTACTTTATCCATAGTGTGCGATCTATCTATTTTGAAATTAGAAATAGAGTGCGCAGCAGAAGCGTAGTGGTGTAACCTAAGCGATGCGACACCAATATCCTTAACTGTTTGAATCAGGTAAAATTTCGAGGATGAAATTTCTTTTAGAGGGTAGAGTTGTAAAGCCACAAAAATCCCGAAATCCAAAAATCCCGAAATCTTGAATTTTTCTTTTTGCGCTTAGCAATTCCGGTTAAGTGTTAATTATGCGATGGTAGGTCTTGGTCAAGGTTTGAGTTTGAATCTAGGAGTAGAAGAAATTATGGTTTAATTATTAAAAGAATTAGGGTTGGCAAGTAGTTGGACTTTTAAATAAAAATAGGGGAAAAATAGCATCAAAAAGCCTTGTGGAGGAATGGCTAAGTGGCGCCACTTAGGGAGTAAAGAGGTGGCGTTAGCAGCTAGCAAGGACATCTAAGATTCAAATCCTAGCTCAGTAATTTTTAGAAGTTTAATTTTGGCCTTCTAGAAGGTTGGAAGTGGCGTGAAAATGGACTCCAAGGGAAGTGTTCAGGAGAGAAATCTGAGGAAAGGATCAAGGGGTTATCAGGGAGAAAAACGAGGAGATAAGAAGGGGGAAGTGATGAAGCTGAATTGGGAAATTGGGCTTGAGGAATTCGGCTATAGGGCTATCAATAGGTGCCAAGTGGGAGTTTTCCAGGCTGCTGTCGAAATTCTTCTTCACCTTATTACCAGAAACCCCTTTCTCTAAAAGCTGAAAACCCTTTTGTTTTCTTTCTTTTCTTTCTATCGATTTCTATTTTTTCCATACAATTTTTTTTGGTTGTTGTTTCACTTATCCGATTTCTTCTTCTACTCTTCTTCTTTAATCTGTGCCAAATAAACCTTATTCACCATACTAAGTTTGAAAGCTGAAAAGCCAAATCTCCCAAGGGCTGAATACTCTTTGACCAAATCTAGTGTAAGTGTTGCTCTTCCAATCGGTTTTCCTTGCTAAGTATTGATTATTGTCCCTCACTCTTTCTAATCAACTGTGGTAGGAAATTAGTATCGGATCTCGGATCTTAGCTCATTGCCGAATTGCTCCTTAGTTGTTGCAGTTTTGATAAGTATTCCTCTCCCATTGGCAAAGGTGGCCGAATGTTCATAGTTAAGGTAATGGGGCTTGTGTTGGATACGAGTCACCTATTATTCTGGATTTAATAGTTAAGATTGGTGCAGATCTAGGAGTTGATCGTGGTTAGTGATTTAAGAAGGGGCTGTTATACTTATCGCGCAAGGTAAGGTTAATATGAGGTTTTGGTTTAGTAAGGATATGTATTAAGCATGCGATTAATGGAAGGGTGATATCGTTTGTAGGTTGGTGACTAAAGGAATCACAGCATGCTTGCTTATCAGGTGTGTACATACACTGCACACACAAGTAGATCGACAAAAGCCGAAAAGCTAAAATGCTGAAAAGCCGAAAGCTTGGCTGCGGTAGTCTTGCGAGTGCACAAACACTCGTGAAGAGGAAATTGATAGGTTGTCTGAGGCCCACAGGCGATTCCGTGGACTTGGGTTGTGATTTGGCCATATGGGCCGGAATAGGCTAAATGGGCCCGATGGGCTGTTGGGCCAATGGTAGGCAAAAATTGAATATTGATGCTATGTGATAGGAATTTGTATGTGAGCCTGAATATGAATGTGACTGGGCCTAATGGGCCATATAAATGTGATTTGGGCCTAATGGGCCATATACAGGTGATTTGGGCCTAGTGGGCCATATGAATATGATTGGGCCTAATGGGCCAGATACAGGTATGTGAATTTGATTAGGCCCTGTAAGGGGTTTTGGGCCTAGTATATGATAACTACATAAAGCTTAATTAATATATTGAGACCGTGGACAAGTCATAAGGTTAAGGTGTGGCAACGGGTATATGCATGTCTAGGATTGGATCTAGGGGGAGCTTGGTACTTAAGCGGTCTTAATGACCCACCTCCTCTTTTCTGGAATCCTACCTGGTGCATAGTATTCGTTCATCTTAGCTCACGGGACTTGTTAACGGGCCAAGATAAGTGAAAACCGTAATTAAGGGAAAATTACCAAAATGCCCCTAAGAGAGAAAATGACTGAAAAAACCCTAGGTGTTGAATGTAAGTTTTGTGGATGCGACATGCATACATATGATATTCTGCTTAGGTTGCATATAGGTTGGGAATTATGGAACGGAGGAAGTATATGAGGATCGCATGGTTTCTTGACAATCGTGGATCCACCGACGGCTTTTAAAGCCCAATATGTAAATGAAGGTAGTTCTGCAACCGGGCTACCATGGTGTGTGGGTTGGGTGGGTCGATATTTATATCCCTACATGGTGTGACGGGGGACGGAGTCGGTGTGTAGCGGATGGATAATTGGATGGGATTATATTGCATGAATGATGAAGGATGAATGATGTTTTTTTTGAATGCTTGTTTTCATCGAGGGTTGTACACACTGAGTTTACGAAAACTCACCCCTTCTTTTATTTTTATTTTCAGGTGATGCTCAGTAGAAGGTTCGATCTTTGGAGGGACTCGGGGTGGCCAGCTAGGAAGATAATTTGGACTTGGTTTTTTTTGAGCATATAATTTTTTATTTTATTAAGTATGTTTCAGACCAGATTGTAACAAGGTTTCATTATGTTGTTATTACTTGAATTATTATTATTATTTTCGTTATAAATACGAAAAGATGAACATGGGTTTCCTAAATTATAAATTATAGTAGGTTTTCTACGTTACCGCAACTAAATTTTAAAATGACATGTTTTCATAAAATCATATGTTTTAAACAAGTGATTGGAAGGAGTTTTTTTTTTAAGTTAATTAAGGTTTAATTTATTTTAAAAAGGGTTTTCAATGAAAACACAGTTTTCGTTAAAACACTTCAATGTAACATGTCGGATTCGGCCATAACGTCTGGGCCGGGTTTGGGGTGTTACACCTTTGTTACTTATTTTTAATGATGAATTTAAAGCCCTTCGTTTACCATGTTAAAACATCTTTAATTTTTAAAACATTGTCTTTTGCGGAAGCTTATAAAAAGTGTTGCGTAAACATGGTATCTTTGAAAAATAGTTATCTTTTCAAAACCCGTCTTTTTCCTACAACTAGTAGTTTATATCAAAGCAAGTAAAATGCAAAATTAAAAGTTAAAACTTTAAAGAGGCCTTATTACATAAAACACCTAAATTTAAATTACTAATAAATTAAAAATCCAACATAGAGGCATGAACGGATGTATGGCCACATTCGAGTCCCCCGCAGCACCGATCTGCCTAAGGATTACCTGCGCAGATAAGCAAAAGGATGAGTTTATGAAACTCAGTGTGTAATACCTTAATAAACAAACAATCAGCCATACAATAGGTAAATACAGTCTGGGCCTGAGCCCGTTTTAGTAACAGTCCAGTATCAGTTAGGGCCTTAGTCCATTATAGTATCATTATCAGTGTGGGACTTAGCCCATTTCAGTAATAGTAACAGAAATGCAATCAGAAATCCTACCCATCCATCCTCTACACTCCACTCCACCCAACCGAATATTTAATTTGTCTTCAATTTTTATTTAATTTTGGTCTAGCTGAATTTAAGGTGTCTTGATCAATTAATTGCTGTCGAATTTAATGTGCCTGAACCTTTTTAATTGCTGCTTTATTCTGCCGTAAATGCAAGGATGATTCGGCCTAGGGAAGAGCTGAATCAACATCACTTTTCAGCTGCCTTTTTCGTGCATAGCAACAGCCATGAGGATTTAATTTTCCAGCAGCAACAATTATGAGTGACGCTTAGTGAAGCTAAATGGGCATGCTTCCTCATTAAGCATTCGGCTGAACAAAGGGAGCTGGCCATTGACTTTTTCCTAGCTTAATTTAGTTGTTACATGACTGTTTAGCTCACGAAGCACTCTCTTCTCTCTCTTCAAGCAATCAGCCGAGCCTTGCTAAGTGGGAAGGTTAAGTTCATATACATACCAGCCAAAGGGAAGCTTCAAGGAAACTTCCTTGATTGATTCTAGCACCTTTCAGCCAAATTCTTCAAGCCTAAGAAAGACTATTCGGCTAGCTAGACTTTAGCTATAAATAGGAGTTGATTTCTCTTATAAAGGCTAATGAACATTTTATGAATTTCATCAACTTTGTGAGTTTATTTTCAACTCTCAATTTTCTCCAAAGACTAGTTTGACTTATCAAGAATCCTTGTGGCGTCATTCTATCTTTCTTTTTCAAACTTATCACTTTGTTCCAAAGTGTGGCATTCTAAGATATACCGAGGTTCCTATCAACTTTGATAGTGGGTCGAGGTCCTACATCAATATCCAACCTTATTTCCATACCATTTTCTTTTTGAATTAAGTGTTCGTATAAGTAACGGGTTAACACACATATATTGTGTTAGTTCTTGCTTGAATGTGATATCCCGAATTAGGGCCTAATTGGAATAGTGGTTTCGGGACCAGAAATTCGAGATAGAAATAATTATTTTATGATTATTTTGAGGTCTATGATATGATTGCATGATTGTGTGAAAATTTTGTGAAGAAATTCTATGCATAAAGTGCTTAATTTGAAGTTAGGGACTAAATTGAATAAGTTGCAAAACTTGCATTCTAGAAGTTTCTAGTATGAAATTGCTTTGGAATATTAATTAGGAGGTCTTAAATAGCAATTTGACCAATTTCTAAGTTTATGGACAAAAATTGGACATGGATGGAATTTTTGGAAAGTTTAGTAGTAAGGACATTTTCGTCATTTGTATATTAAATGAAATAAAATGGGAAAATCCATAGCTAGGGTTTATTCAACTTTCAAGCTTCATAGTAAGTGATTTCAAGCCCCGATTTTAATGATTTTTCTTTTTTTTGGAATCCCGGAAGCTCGATTTAGCTTATGTTAGCAATAATTCAACCTAGGGTTCATATTTGGAAAAATACCCATAGGTGAAATCTGTGTATTTTGGTGTTTTATGATAGAATATGAGGTTTTAAATTATGTTAGATAACTTGTGCTACTCGGTTTTGAGTGATAACGAGTAAAAGGGCTTAATTGGTAAAAATACCTAATGTTCATAAGTACATGTTAGAGTGAGAATTTGATGTTTCCATAGAAGAGAAAAATGTTTAGCATGTCATAAAACATAAGAATAAGGACTTAAATTAAATTTCTGAGCCTAGAGGCAAAATCATAATTTTGAAAAAGTTAGGGGGCAAAAACATAATTTTTCCATAATGTGATTTTTGGATTGAAATAAATAGTATGAGTGTTAAATGAGCTAAATGTGTTGTTATAGATCAAGAAAGACGTGGAATCGATCGTGATCGGGGAACAGAAAAGCTTTCAGACTAAATTATAATATTTCTAAAGTTTGCACCGAGGTAAGTTCGTACATGAATAATTTATCGATTTTTTTATGTTATTTTATGTTGTTATCATATGAATGGTGACTGTCCATAGAATGATTAAATGATGGAAATTTGCAAATTTCATTAGATTATGAATAAGTGTTAACAGTGAAAAAGGAAAGAATTTTTCGGTTGAACCTTCGGAATAGGAACAATACGAATGACCCATTATGAATACACGTGTGTAGTACTAAGTGCAGGCTACTATGTGTACCATACTGTTAAGTCGCATGTGTAGTACTAAGTGCAGGCTACTATGCGTACTCAATGACCTCGATCACGTGTGTAGTACTAAGTGCAGGCTACTACGTGTATCAGATGGTGAGGTCACGTATGTAGTACTAAGTGCAGGCTACTACGTGTACTAGATTGTTGGTCGCATGTGTACTACTAAGTGCAGGCTACTATGCGTATCAGATAGCTTCGGCTATAAGTGTGGAAAGGGGGAAATATGTGTAAACAATGGTATATTTGTTGTTTTTCGTTGAGTTCAACGGGGAAAATCAATAAAGTGGTAATATGTGAAAGTTATTATAAGGTGGATATGTGCAAATTTAAGTTTATGAAAATTTAAGAGCTATGTGCTTGATAATTGAGTGAATTCTGGTATAACAAAAAGGACTAGGTGAAATTATGCAAGAATGAATGTTAGAAATAATACAGTGTTGGACAGCAAGAGTTACATGATTTTAAAAATTTACTAAAAATTATGGAAGTTGAATAAAAATTCAAATGATATATGAAAATAAAGCTTAATGAGTCTATTTTCACATAAAAGAAACAGAGGAAGCAAAAGAATTCTATATTGTATGATATTTGAATTCTTGTGAAATAGGGTCTGAATGAATTTGAGATCCCTTATTCTGATTTTAGAAATTCGCCATAAATTGTAAAAACCTTATTAAGAGTCATACCTTACATGCATATATTCCTTATTGAGTTTATTTTTAGGGGAAACAAACGGCATGGTCATTGGAATTCTGTAAAGGAAGAAATTTGGTTCGTAGTGCACAGGGGTCAGAGTAGTACCCTGAAATAGGGGAGATTTTAACTAATAAACTGTACTAATTGTCCCGACCAAAAATTCTAGAAAAAAATTAGTAAGTAGACTTATGAGTCTAGTTTCAGGAAAAATTTACAGAATTGGATTTTGAGTTTTTTAGCTCGAGATATTATTTTTTTTAAACCGGGACTCCAGAAAATAGCCTGTCTTGAATATGTGATTATATACTAGTTTGATTGTTTTACTTTGATAAATTGAATATCAATTCCATACTTACTTACTAAGCTATATGCTTACCTTCTTTTCTTTTTCTCGTCTTATAGAATTACTAAGCCAGCTCGAGATTTGGAGATCGTCGGAGACCCATGCACACTATCAATACTTTTTGGTACTTTGTAAACACTATTTTGGAATTATGGCATGTAAAGAGGGCTGAATCATTTTGTTATATGTCATAATTAATTTGTTTTAAAATATTACTTTTCAAAATTTGATAATTTACTTGTACTTATGTAGATCTGTTAATGTTATCTATTTTGTTCAAGCTAGAGGAATTAATTATGTAAGATCAGGTAAATGTGTGATTTCATGTTTTTGTGATCTGCAATATTCTATACCTTGTTCCGGCTTAGAACATGGGTAAAGGGTGTTACATTTATTGGTATCAGAGCCGAGGTTTAGGCGGTTCTCGGATTTACGTACTGTGTGTGGAAGTCTATCTATACATGCCATAATTATATTATGATAGTGTGATGACTCCTGACAATTTAAATCGTGTTTTTATATAGTAAATGAATCCCGACTGAGCTGTAGCTGATGATGTAGAAAGTAATGCGCCGGCTCCCGCACAAGGGACTGCGCCAGTTGAGAGCAGGCATGAGACACATGATCAGGGAGATGGGGCCCGAGAAGCCTTTCTTCATATGATAAGTAATTGGTACACAGAATTTGTTCAGGCAAATCTGAACGCTCAGCCTCCTCCACCCCCTCCTATTCCTCAACCAGTTCCCGTAGTTCCTCAAGGTGCCGAAATGGTAAGATTGAACAAACCCCCAGTTGATAAAATTCGAAAGCAAGGGGCTGAAGAATTTAGGACTAATATAAATGATGATCCCAAGAAAGCAGAGTTCTGGCTTGAAAATTCTATCAGGGTATTCGATGAGCTTTCTTGCACTCCCGAAGAATGTTTGAAATGTGCTATTTCTTTATTAAGGGATTCGGCATATCATTGGTGGAAGACACTGGTATTTGTGGTTCTAAAAGAAAGGGTTACATGGGATTTCTTCCAACAGGAGTTTAGAAAGTAGTATATAAGCCAGCGGTTCATTGATCAAAAACGGAAAGAGCTCCTTGAGCTGAAACAAGGTAGAATGTCTGTGGCAAAATATGAACGTGAATTTGTCAGACTCAGCAAGTATGCCCAAAATTGTGTGTTCACCGAAGCTATTATGTGTAAGAGGTTCGAGGATGGGCTAAATGAAGACATCAAGCTACTAGTTGGGATTTTAGAGTTGAAAGAGTTTGTGGTATTGGTCGATCGAGCTTGTAAAGCTGAAAAACTGAGCAACGAGAAGAGAAAAGCTACGAATGAAGCCAGAGACGCAAGAAAGAGGCCAATGAGTAAGTCATTCCAATCTCAGTCAAAGAAGTCTAAAGAAATGAATCCTCGGTTGACTGTTTCAACTGGACATTCATATCGGGATCGTGGGAGATCATATTCGGGTTCTAAAGCTCAAGCTACTTCAATGGCGAGTGTAGGTAATGTGAGATCTAATAGACCCAAGTGTCAGCACTGTGGTAAACAACATTTCGAGGAGTGTTGGACGATTAGCCGGGCTTGTTTCAAATGTGGTTCTTGAGAACATTGTAGTAAGGATTGTCCAAAAAGGGTTGAAAAAAAAAATTTCAGAGTGCCAGACAGACTAGTGCTACTAATAGAGGTAGACCTCTGAGAAATAGTAGAAGTGGAGCTAGCAGTCGAAGTGTGACAAAGGAATCAACTGGGAGACCGAAAGCTAGAATACCTGCTAGAGCTTATGCCATACGTGCTCGGGAAGAGGTGTCATCTCCTGATGTGATCACTGGTATATTTTCTCTTTATGATACTATTGTCATTGCATTGATTGATCCCGGATCTACTCATTCTTATTTTTGTGTGAATTTGGTATCTAGTAAGAGTTTGCCTGTAGAATCTACTGAATTTGTGATTAAAGTGTCAAACCCTTTAGGCAAATATGTGCTAGTAGATAAGGTTTGCAAAAATTGCCCTTTGATGACTCAAGGTCACTGTTTTTCAGCTAATCTAATGTTGCTACCATTTGACGAGTTTGATGTCATTTTGGGTATGGATTGGTTGATACTACATGATGCCAGAGTAAATTGCAGACAGAAAACTCTTGAGTTGAAATGTGAAAATGGTGAAATTCTTCGGGTGGAAACAAATGAATCAAATAAATTGCCTATGGTGATTTCGTATATGTCTGCTCAGCGATATATGCGAAAAGGGTGTGAAGCTTATCTTGCTTATGTATTAAATACTAAAATGTCTGAGTCGAAGCTTGAATCAGTACCGGTAGTCTACGAGTTCCCGGATGTATTTCCAGAAGAATTGCCGGGGTTGCCTCCGATCAGAGAGGTAGAGTTTGCTATTGATTTATTACCTGGAACTACACCAATTTCGATCTCTCCATACAGAATGGCTCTGATTGAATTGAAAGAATTAAAAGCTCAGTTGCAAGAGTTAACAGATAAGGGGTTTGTTAGACCGAGTTTCTCTCCCTAGGGTGCCCATGTGTTGTTTGTAAAGAAAAAGGATGGATCTATGAGACTTTGTATTAACTATCGACAGCTCAACAAGGTGACCATAAAGAATAGGAATCCGTTGCCGAGAATCGATGATTTGTTTGACCAGTTAAAAGGGGCGACAGTGTTTTCAAAGATTGATTTGAGATCTGGTTACTATCAGTTGAGAGTTAAAGAGTCGGATGTGCCAAAAACCGCTTTCAGAACGAGGTATGGACATTACGAATTCCTAGTGATGCCTTTCAGTTTAACCAATGCTCCGGCTATCTTTATGGATTTGTTGAATCGAATCTTTCGTCCATACTTGGATAGGTTTGTGGTTGTGTTCATAGATGATATCCTGATTTATTCTCGAAACGAGTCTAAGCATGCTGAACATTTAAGAATGGTATTACAGATTTTAAGAGAAAAGAAATTGTTTGCTAAATTTAGTAAAAGTAAATTTTGGCTTCATGAAGTCGGATTTTTGGGACATGTAGTTTCAGGTGATGGTATTCGGGTCGATCCGAGCAATGTTTCGGCAATTGTTAATTGGAAACCACTGAAGGATGTATCTGAGGTTAGAAGCTTTTTGGGCTTAGCTGGATATTATTGACGCTTTGTCGAGGGATTTTCAATGATCGCCTCTCCTATGACTAAGCCGTTATAAAAGAATGTTAAGTTTAATTGGACTGAAGAATGTCAACAAAGTTTTGAGAAGTTGAAAGAGCGGTTGACCAAAGCACCAGTGTTAGTGCAACCCGAGTCGGGGAAAGAATTTGTGATTTATAGTGACGCGTCATCAATTGGTCTTGGTTGTGTTTTAATGCAAGAAGGTAAAGTAGTAGCTTATGCCTCAAGACAGTTGAAATCGCACGAGAAGAATTACCTGACGCATGATTTAGAGTTGGCCGCCATTGTCTTTGCTTTGAAGATTTGGCGTCATTATTTATATGGTGAGAAATGCCGAATCTTCACTGATCACAAAAGTTTGAAATATTTGATGAATCAAAAAGATTTGAATTTATGACAACGGAGATGGCTTGAATTATTAAAGGATTATGAATTAATAATTGATTATCATCCCGGGAAAGCGAATGTAGTCGTAGATGCTTTAAGTAAAAAATCTTTGTTTGCTTTGAGAGCTATGGGTACAGATTTGGCTATGTCTGATGATGGTTTGATTTTGGCCGAGTTAAGAGTTAGGCCGCTATTTCTTCAACAAATTTGTGAAGCTCAGAAGAATGATAGTGAATTGCGAGCCAAGCAAGCTCAGTGTGAATTGGATTGTAACTCAGATTTTCGAATCGGACCAGAGGATTGCTTAATGTTTTGTGATCAAGTATGTGTACCGAATGATGCTGAGTTGATTCAGAAGATTTTACATGAGGCACACAGTGGTTGTTTGCAAGTTCATCCTGGTAGTACGAAAATGTACAACGATCTGAAGAAAATATATTCGTGCAATGGTATGAAGAGAGATATCTCTGAGTTTGTAGCAAAATGCTTGATTTGCCAGCAAGTGAAAGCTGAACACCAAGTACCTTCAGGTTTACTTCAACCAGTGATGATTCCCGAGTGGAAATGGGACAGAATTACGATGGATTTTGTGACAGGGTTGCCTCTGACTCCGAAAAAGAAAAATGCCATATGGGTAATAGTTGACAGACTGACTAAATCAGCTCATTTTATTCCGGTATGTACGGACTATTTTCTTGATAAGTTGGCTGAATTATATATTTCTGAAATTGTGAAATTACACGGAGTACCTATGTCTATTATTTCGGATAGAGATCCGAGATTTACTTCGAGGTTTTGGAAAAAGTTGCAAGAAGCTTTGGGTACGAAATTGAATTTCAGTACCGTATTTCATCCACAAACTGACGGTCAATCTGAAAGAGTAATTCAAGTACTCGAGGATATGCTCCGATGTTGTGTTTTAGAATTTCAGGGCAGTTGGGAGAAATATTTACCTTTGGTCGAATTTGCCTACAACAACAGTTTTCAATCGAGCATACAAATGGCACCGTACGAAGCATTGTATGGTCGCAAGTGTCAGACTCCTTTGTATTGGACTGAGCTTAGTGAGAAACAGATTCACGGAGTTGATTTGATTATAGAAACTGAAGAGAAAGTGAAAGTTATTCGTGATTGTCTGAAAGCTGCTTCAGATCGACAAAAGTCATATGTGGATTTGAAGAGAAAAGAGATCAAGTTCCAAGTGGGTGATAAAGTTTTTCTAAAGGTATCTCCGTGGAAGAAAATTTTAAGGTTTGGCCGAAAAGGCAAGTTGAGTCCGCGTTTCATTGGGCCTTATAAGGTTATTGAAAGAGTTGGACCAGTGGCTTATCGGCTACCCTTGCCAACTGACTTGGAAAAGATTAATAATGTGTTTCATGTATCGATGCTGCGATGTTACCGTTTTGATCCTTCACATGTGATTCCTCTAACAGAAATTGAAATTCGACCAGATATGACTTATGAGGAGGAACCAATAAAAATTTTGGCTTGGGAAATTAAATAGTTGAGAAATAAAAGTATAGCCTTAGTGAAAGTATTGTGGTACAGACATGGAATAGAAGAGGCTACGTGGGAACCTGAGGAAGCTATGAGGAAATAGTACTCGAACCTCTTTACCGGTAAGATTTTTGGGACGAAAATCCCTAAAGGGGGGAGAGTTGTGATATCCCGAATTAGGGCCTAATCGGAATAGTGGTTTCGAGACCAGAAATCTGAGATAGAAATAATTATTTTATGATTATTTTTACTTCTATGATATGATTGCATGATTGTGTGAAAATTTCGTGAAGAAATTCTATGCATAAAATGCTTAATTTGAAGTTAGGGACTAAATTGAATAAGTTGCAAAACTTGCATTCTAGAAGTTTCTAGTATGAAATTACTTTGGAATATTAATTAGAAGGTCTTAAATAGAAATTTGACCAATCTTTAAGTTTATGGACAAAAATTGGACATGGATGGAATTTTTGGAAAGTTTAGTAGTAAGGACATTTTGGTCATTTGTATATTAAATGAAATAAAATGGGAAAAATAACACAAAAATGGTCATCTTCTCAATTAGTTGCTGCCAAATTTTGCTCTCCTCCATAGCTAGGGTTTCTTCAACTTTTAAACTTCATAGTAAGTGATTTCAAACCCCGTTTTTAATGATTTTTATGTTTTTGAAATCCCAGAAGCTCGATTTAGCTTATGTTAGCAATAATTCAACCTAGGGTTCATATTTGGAAAAATATGCATAGGTGAAATCTGTGTATTTTGGTGTTTTATGATAGAATATGAGGTTTTAAATTATGTTATAGAATATGAGGTTTTAAATTATGTTAGACAACTTGTGCTACTCGGTTTTGAGTGAAAACGAGTAAAAGGGCTTAATTGGTAAAAATACCTAATGTTCATAAGTACATCTTAGAGTGAGAATTTGATGTTTCCATAGAAGAGAAAAATGTTTAGCATGTCATAAAATATAAGAATAAGGACTGAAATTAAATTTCTGAGCCTAGGGGCAAAATCATAATTTTGAAAAAGTTAGGGGGCAAAAATGTAATTTTCCATAATGTGATTTTTGGATTGAAATAAATAGTATGGGTGTTAAATGAGCTAAATGTGTTGTTATAGATCAAGAAAGACGTGGAATCGATCGTGATCGGGGAACAGAAAAGCTTTCAGACTAAATTATAATATTTCTAAAGTTTGCACCGAGGTAAGTTCGTACAATAATTTATCGATTTTTTTATGTTATTTTATGTTGTTATCATATGAATTGGTGACTGTCCATAGAATGATTAAATGATGGAAATTTGCAAATTTAATTAGATTATGAATAAGTGTTAACAGTGAAAAAGGAAAGAATTTTTCGGTTGAACCTTCGGAACAGGAACAATACGAATGACCCATTGTGAATACACGTGTGTAGTACTAAGTGTAGGCTACTACGTGTACCATACTGTTAAGTCACATGTGTAGTACTAAATGCAGGCTACTATGCATACTCAATGACCTCGATCACGTGTGTAGTACTAAGTGCAGGCTACTACGTGTACCGGATTGTTGGTCGCATGTGTAGTACTAAGTGCAGGCTACTATGCGTATCAGATAGCTTCGGCTATAAGTGTGGAAAGGGGGAAATATGTGTAAACAATGGTATATTTGTTATTTTTCTGTTGAGTTCAACGGGGAAAATCGATAAAGTGGTCATATATGAAAGTTATTATAAGGTGGATATGTGCAAATTTATGTTTATGAAAAGTTAGGAGCTATGTGCTCAATAATTGAGTGACTTCTGGTATAACAAAAAGGACTAGGTGAAATTATGCAAGAATGAATGTTAGAAATAAAACAGTGTTGGACAGCAGCAGTTATATGATTTTAAAAATTTACCAAAAATCGTGGAAGTTGAATAAAAATGCAAATGATAAATGAAAATAAAGCTTAATGAGTCTATTTTCACATAAAAGAAACAAGGGAAGTAAAAGAATTCTATATTGTATGATATTTGAATTCTTGTGAAATAGGGTCTAAATGAATTTGAGATCCCTTGTTCTGATTTTAGAAATTCACCATAAATTGTAAAAAAAATTATTAAGAGTCATACCTTACATGTATGGATTCCTTATTGAGTCTATTTTTAGGGGAAACAAACAGCATGGTCGTTGGAATTCTGTACAGGAAGAAATTTGGTTTGTAGTGCACAGGGGTCAGAGTAGTCGTACCCTGAAACAAGGGAGACTTTAACTAATAAACTGTACTAATTTTCCTGACCAAAAATTCTAGAAAAAATTAGTAAGTAGACATATGAGTCTAGTTTTAGGGAAAATTTACGGAATTGGATTTCGAGTTTTTTAGCTTGAGATATTATTTTTTTTAAACCGGGACTCCAGAAAACAACCTGTCCTGAATATGTGATTATATACTAGTATGATTGTTTTACTTTGATCAATTGAATATCAGTTTCGTACTTACTTACTAAGCTATATGCTTACCTTCTTTTCTTTTTCTCTTCTTATAGAATTACTAAGCCAGCTCGAGATTTGGAGATCGTCGGAGACCCATCCAAACTATCAATACTTTTTGGTACTTTGTAAACACTATTTGGAATTATGGCATGTAAAGAGGGCTGAATCATTTTGTTATATGTCATAATTAATTTGTTTTAAAATATTACTTTTAAAGATTTGATAATTTACTTGTACTTATGTAGATCTGTTAATGTTATCTATTTTGTTCAAGCTAGAGGAATTAATTATGTAAGATCAGGTAAATGTGTGATTTCATGTTTTCGTGATCTGTAATATTCCGTACCTTATTCTGGCTTAGAACATGGGTAAGGGGTGTTACATTGAACCTTAGCCGAATTCCCAATTTCCATTCTTTAAACTTTTCCCAATCCATTGTCAACCCATTGAGCCAAAACCCCTTTCTTTCCCATCAACCCTTTAAAACACCTTAGCTTACTCGATTTATGATCGGGCAAATTCATACGTCACGAATCTCATTCGAGGTGAGTGCGTATCAAGTTGGTATCAAAGCTGGTTAAATCGAGGTAAGATTTGACATTATTGTAAGCCCGGGATTGAATATAATAAAAAAGGAATATACATTTGAAGTTAAAAAAAATTTAGAAAAGTATTTAAAAAAAAGAGAGATTTACGAAAAAAATTCGTACAAAATTCATTCTCCTTATTTATGTGCCCGAAAATCACACCGAAACCTTTTATCCAACTCAAATGGCCACACTTATACCTTTATCTTTGTTTGATAGCCTACCCGTTGCCCCGACATCATTATCTCACCCAACCCAAACATTATTTTTTTTTTGTAAACTGACCCCAAAGGATTTCTTTGATTTGTCTACATAGTTTACAGAGGATTTCGAGAGATGAAAACTGAGTGGTAAAAGGTAAAGATAGTGGTGAGACTATCCAAGAGGGATAAAAGCCTAAAATTGAGTGATATTTCTTTGTGAGTGATCTATGAGTTTTTGTTGAGTGTCCAAATTCTTATGTCTAGAAGCCCCGAGAGAAATCAAATGGAGGGAGGAGGCTTGTGGCCCATTTGCAATGTTGCGGGTGGAGGAGTACCGGATTTGAACTTGCAAGCCTTAATGCGTGAAACGGAAAGGCTTTTCGATCGTAAGCTCGAACCCATCGAGGACCCACTCTATCAAGTGGAGGTACAAGGACAATGAAAAAGAACTTCTGAGGAAGCAAGGCATGGGTGTGGGTGCCCTAACTGAAATCGGAGTGTGCGAAATCGAGGCCAACGTAATCAGGGTCGTCAAGAAAGAGATTGTCCTGACGACAACCTCTGAAACATTAAAATATCCATACTGCCATTCCAAGGCGGGAAAAGAAAGTCGATCTAGTCTTCGAGTGTCATAATTACTCAGAGATAAAAAAGGTGAAACTTGCAGCCATAGAGTTCTCGGAGTACGCAATTGTATGGTAGGATCAGCTCATGACTAGCCGAAGAAGGAATGGAGAGAGACCTATCTCGACGTGGGCCAAAATAAAGGCTATCATGAGGAAGAGATTCGTTCCCTCATACTATCATAGGGAATTGTATCAACGGCTACAAAATCTCACTCAAGGAAGCCATAGTGTCGAAGATTATTACAAGGAAATAGAGGTTGCCATGATACGAGCCGATATGGATGAAGATCGTGAAGCGACGATGGCGAGGTTCGTAGCTAGCTTAAACCGTGATATTGCCAATATTGTGGAACTTCAACACTATGTTGAAGTGACGGATGTGGTTCATATGGCGATAAAGGTTGAAAAGCAATTGAAGTGAAAAAGTGTCAACCGGACCTATCCAACGTCTTCTACCAAGTGGAGACACTAGTAAAAGTAGAAATGAGCCCGTTCCTAATCGAGCTCGTGAAATAAAGTGTTTTAAGTGTCAAGGCTGGGGCCATATTGCTAGTCAATTTCCTAACCATCGAGTGATGGTGGTGCGGTCAAATGGCGAGATTGAATCTGAAGATGAGCAAGAGGACGAATCTAAAGTACCCTTAGAATAAGACGATGAACTTGAGATGCCGGTCGAAGGAGAGATACTCGTTGTAAAATGAAGTTTGAATATTCAAGGTGTCGAGGAAGAACAACAACGAGAAAATATTTTTTACACCCATTATCACGTTCAAGGCAAGGTGTGTAGCTTGATAATCGATGGAGGTAGTTGCACTAACGTCATGAGCACCATGCTTGTTGAAAGACTTGGCTTGGCCACGATGAAGCATCTAAATCCTTATAAGTTGTAGTGGCTAAACGATGGAGGAGAACTTAAAGTTACTAAGCAAGCAAAGGTGGCATTTTCCATCGAAAAATATCAAGACGAGGTGATATGCGATGTTGTGCCGATGCATCGGGACACCTTCTATTAGGTTGTCCTTGGCAGTTCGACCGTCAGGTAGTCCATGATGGCTACACGAATCGTTATTCATTCAAGCACCTTGGAAGGAATGTCACACTAGCCCCTCTCACACCAAAGCAAGTAAATGAAGATCAAATCAAATTGAGGCAATCCATTGAAAGAGAAAAAGAAAAAGAGAAAGAGAAAAAGAATGAAAAAGAAAAAGAGCAAAATAAAAAGAATGAAAAGAAAAAGAGTGGAAAATGTGAGAAAAGCGGGTTAAAAACACGAGTGACAAAAGAAAATGAGAGTGAGAATGAAAAACGAGTGTTTTTGCAAGAAAACGAGAGATTCGAAAGTTATTGTTGACAAAGCAACCCATTCTTGTACTTATGTACAAAGAATGCTTGTTGGAAACTAACGAGATAGAAAAATCATTGCCTTCTCCTATTGATTCTTTATTGCAGGAATTTGGAGACGTATTCCCCGATGAAGTGTCGAATGGGTTGCCTCCCATTCGAGTCATCAAACACCAAATCGACTTTGTACCGGGAGCGTCTATCCCGAATAGACCGACCTATCGGAGTAATCCCGAGGAAACAAAGGAATTGCAAATGTAAGTAGCCGAACTAATGGAAAACGGCTATATTCGCGAAAGTTTAAGTCCGTGTACGGTTTCGGTGTTGTTAGTGCCTAAAAAGGACAGATCGTGGTGAATGTGCATGGACTACCACGCAATCAATAAAATAACCATTAAATATCGACATCCTATTCCCTGTCTCGACGACATGCTCGACGAACTTAGCGGACCTCAACTCTTTTCAAAGATTGATCTAAAGAGCGGCTACCATCAAACCCGAATACGGGAGGGCGACGAGTGGAAAACTGCATTCAAGACGAAATATGGTTTGTACGAATGGTTGGTAATGCCATTCGGCCTTACAAATGCCCCGAGTACTTTCATGCGTTTGATGAATCATGTTTTGCGTACGTTTATTGGAAAATTTTGTGTTGTATATTTTGATGATATTTTGATTTATAGTAAATCATTGGAAGAGCATGTTCAGCATCTGCGTGCGGTGTTGAAAGTGCTATGAAAAGAGGTACTTTATGCCAACTTAAAGAAATGTTTGTTTTTTACTAACGAGGTTGTAATTTTAGGTTTTGTGGTGAGTGCTCATGGCTTACGAGTTGACCAAGAAAAAGTCAAAGTAATCAACAAGTGGTCGCGACCAACAAACATCAGCCAAGTAAGGAGTGTTCATGGGTTGGTAAGCTTTTATCGAAGGTTTGTGCCTAACTTTAGTACCTTAGCTGCCCCTTTAACAGGTATTATTAAGAAAAACTCTCCTTTTAGTTGGCCTGATGAACAAGAGGAAGCTTTTAACAAGATTAAAGAATGTTTAACGAATGCTCCATTATTGTCTTTACCTGATTTTAACAAGACATTTGAGATTGAGTGTGATGCCTCAGGAATTGGCATTGGAGCTGAGTTGACACAAGACGGAAGGCCCGTAGCTTACTTTAGTGAGAAGCTCAATGGCACTACGTTGAACTATCCAACGTACGACAAAGAGATGTACACATTGATTCGAGGCTTAAAGACCTGGCAACACAATCTATGACCGAAAGAATTTGTAATCCATACGGATTACGAGGCATTAAAACACCTCAAAGGATAAACAAAGCTTAATAAACGACATGCCAAGTGGGTGGAGTTTTTGGAGTCATTTCCATATGTAATCAAGTACAAGAAAGGTAAGGAAAATGTTGTTGCCGACGCGTTATCGTGAAGGTATGCGCTTGTTAACTTGTTGGATTCTAAGTTGATTGGTTTTGAATTTATGAAAGATTAGTATCAAACTGATGCCGATTTTGGTGAAATCTATAAGAGTTGTTTGCATGGTGCGATTGACAAGTATTTTCAACATGAAGGCTACCTTTTTCGTGAAGGTAAGATGTGTATACCTCAAGGTTCTGTCCGGGAGGTGCTTGTCAATGAAGCCCATTGTGGTGGACTTATGGGTCATTTTGGAGTTGCGAAAACTCTGGCAATATTGCACGAACACTTTTATTGGCCTAAAATGAAGTGTGATGTCATAAGAAAATGCGAACGATGTATCACCTGTAAGAAAGTGAAATCACGGATCAAGCCCCATGGTTTGTACACCCCGTTGCCTATACCGGATGCACTATGGGTCGATATTTCAATGGACTTCGTTCTAGGACTTCCTAGAACTAAACGAGGGAAGGATTCAATATTTGTGATTGTGGATCGTTTCTCAAAAATGGCTCACTTTATTCCCTGTAACAAATCCGATGATGCTACTAATGTTGCTAATTTATTTTTCAAGGGATTGGTTAGGTTGCACGAGATCCCTCGCACTATCGTATCTGATCAAGACACCAAATTTCTAAGTCATTTTTGGAGGACATTGTGGGGCAAACTAGGCACTAAATTGCTATTTTCAATGACGTGCCACCTCCAAACGGATGGCCAAACGGAGGTCGTCAATCGAATCCTTTCAACCTTTCTTCAAGCCATCCTTCGGAAGAATTTAAAGCTATGGGAAGAATGCTTACCTCATGTGGAGTTTGCTTACAACCGAACGGTTCATTCAACAACCAAACATTCTCCTTTCTAGGTAGTATATGGTTTTAATCCTATAACCCCTCTCGATTTGGTTCCTATGCCTTCTAATTAGTTAGTGCACTTAGATGGCAAAAAGAAGGCTAATTTTGTTAAGCAGCTTTATAAGAACGTTAAAGACAACATTGAAAGAAGAACTGAACAATATGTTCGAGGAGCGAATAAGGGATGCCAACGAGTTGCTTTCGAGCCCGGTGACTGGGTTTGGCTCCACATGCGCAAAGAGAGGTTCCCCGCGTAAAGGAAATCAAAACTGTTACCAAGGGGTGATGGTCCATTCCAAGTATTGGAGCGAATCAACAACAATGTTTACAAACTCGACCTGCCCAGTGAGTATGGAGTGAGTGCAAGTTTTAATGTTGCTGATCTTTCCCTTTTGATGTAGGTGATGATTTAGGGACAAATCACTTCCAAGAGGGGGGAATGATGCAAGCTCAACCAAGGAGCTAGATTCCGAATCAATGGAGCTGCTTACGGGACCCATTACTTGAGTTTGTGCCAAGAAGTTTCAAGACGTTTTGACAAACTACATTACTCGATTTGGTTTTGAAGGAATGGCCGAACTACCTTTGGCCAGCTCAAGTAGCTCCATTTGCAACGTTGTTCACGTTGATTTGGCTCATACCAGCTCCAAGGAGTTCATGACACCTTAAGCAAGCTCATTGAGCTGATTCGATTTATTTTTATGCACTTTAGTTGCTGGAATAAAGTCTAATTAGTTAAATTAATTAGCTTCGGTTTGCTTATTTAATTAAAATTTGGACATTTTAATTTTTACTTAAACGAGTCTAAATTAGGACATCCTTTAAATATGTCTAGCTTGAGACAACTTTTAAATATGTCTTGTTTAAGACAAATTAAATTGCTGCTGAATTAATTTATGTCCAGCCAAATATTTAATTTGTCTTCAGTTTTTATTTAATTTTGGTCCAGCCGAATTTAAGGTGTCTTGGTCAATTAATTTCTGCCGAATTTAATGTGCCTGAACCTTTTTAATTGCTGCTTTATTCTGCAGTAAATGCAAGCATGACTCGACCTAGGGAAGAGCTAAATCAACATCACTTTTCAGTTGCCTTTTTCATGCATAGCAACAGCCATGAGGATTTAATTTTCTAGCAACCACAATTATGAGTGATGCCTAGTGAAGCTAAATGGGCATGCTTCCTCATTAAGCATTCAGCTGAACAAAAAGAGCTGGCCATTGACTTTTTCCTAGCTTAATTTAATTGTTACATGACTGTTCAGCTCACGAAGCACTCTCTTCTCTCTCTTCAAGCAATCGGTCGAACCTTGCTAAGGGGAAAGGTTAAGTTCATTCACATACCAGCCAAAGGGAAGCTTCAAGGAAACTTCCTTGATTGATTCTAGCACCTTCCAGCCGAATTCTTCAAGCCTAAGAAAGACCATCGGGATAGCTAGACTTTAGCTATAAATAGGAGTTGATTTCTCTTGTAATGGATAATGAACATTTTATGAATTTCATCAACTTTGTGAGTTTATTTTCAACTCTCAATTTTCTCCAAAGACTAGTTTGATTTATCAAGAATCCTTGTGGCGTCATTCTTTGTTTTTCGAACTTATCACTTTATTCCAAAGTGTGGCGTTCTAAGATATACCGAGGTTCCTATCAACTTTGATAGTGGGTCGAGGTCCTACACCAATATCCAACCTTATTTCCATACCATTTTCTTTTTGAATTAAGTGTTCGTATATGTAACGGGTTAACACACTTATATTGTGTTAGTTCTTGCTTGAACCTTAGCCGAATTCCCAATTTCCATTCTTTAAACTTTTCCCAATCCATTGTCGACCCATTTGAGCCAAAACCCCTTTCTTTCCCATCAACCCTTTGAAACACCCTAGCTTACTCGATTTACGATCGGGCAAATTCATACGTCAAGAATCTCATTCGAGGCGAGTGCGTATCATAGTGTAAGACCATCTCTGGGACATGGCATCAACTTGAGACATGATGTAACGCCCTCGTACCCGAGACCATCGCCGGAGTCGAGCACGAGGTGTTACTAAACTTAATTTCATCAATTAAACAGCTTAAACAATTTATTTTTAAAATTTCCAAACAAGCTAGCTAACTGCGTCACAGTCACTTAAAAATTCATATCTCGAGTTCCAAAACTCGAAATTCAATTCCATAAATTTTCGCTGCAACTAGACTCATATATCTATTTACTAATTTTTTTTAGAATTTTTGGTCAGACCAATTAGTACAGTTTATTAGTTAAAGTTTACCCTGTTTCTGCATTTGACTGCTTTGACCTCTGTTCACTACGAACCACTTTTCTATTTGTACAGAGTTTCAATGACTATTCCGTTTCTTTCTATTGAAACTAGACTCTATAATAAATCTGTACATATAAAGCATGACTTCTAATTATTTTTATAAAATTTATGGTGAATTTCCAAAATCAGAACAGGGGATCCAGAAATCGCTCTGGCCCTGCTTCACAAAAATCTAAACATCTCATAGAATATCATTCATATACCTGTTTTGTTCCATCCATATGAAAATAGACTCATTAAGCTTCAATTCTATAACTTATTCATCATTTAAGTCCATTTCCACTATTTTTAGTAATTTTTCAAATTCACGTCATTACTGCAGCAATATTCTATTTTATAGCAAATTTTACTTTACTATAAATTTTCATGGACTAAATAGTATTTTAAACATACATGGTATCAGATATGATTTAGATTGGTCATTCCAATGGCTAATCACTCACAAACTCCAAAAAAGTAAAGAACATTAAAAACGGGGCTTGGAATCACTTACTATGGAGCTTGGAAGCTTGAAACAAATCCTAGCTATGGAGAACCCTTTAATTTTCGTCCTAATGAAGAAGATGGACATATTTTGCCATTTTTTTCCTTTTTTTAATCTTTTAATTACCAAATGACCAAAATACCCTTAATACCTTTCTTTGAAAATTTTCATGTACAAGCCCATTTTTGTCCAAAAGTTTAGAAATTGGTCAAATTGCTATTTAAGACCTCCTCATTAATATTCCAAAGTAATTTCATACTAAAAACTTCTAGAATGCAAGTTTTGCAAATTATTCGATTTAATCCCTAATTTCAACTTAAGCACTTTATGCATAGAATTTTGTCACGAAATTTTCACACAATCATGCAACCATATCATAAACCTCAAAATGATCATAAAATAATTATTTCTATCTCGAATTTGTGGTCACGAAACCACTATTCCGATTAGCCCTAATTCGGGATATTACAACTCTCTCCCTTTAAGGATTTTCGTCCTCAAAAATCTTACCGGTAAACAGGTGTGGGTATTGATTTCTCTTAGTTTCCTCAGGTTCCCATGTAGTCTCTTCTACCCCGTGCTTTTGCCACAATACTTTCACGAGAGCGACACTTTTATTTCTTAGTTGCTTGACCTCTCGAGCTAAAATCTTAATCGGTTCTTCTTCGTAAGTCGTATCCGGTCGTAGCTCGATTTCTGTTGGTGAAATTATATGTGAAGGATCTGAGCTATACCGACGTAGCATAGATACGTTGAACACATCATGCATCTTCTATAATTCAGATGGCAATGCTAACCGATAAGCTACTGGTCCAACTCTTTCAATTATTTCATACGGTCCAATAAAACGCGGACTCAACTTGCCCTTCCGTCCAAATCTAAGAACTTTCTTCCATGGAGACACTTTTAAAAATACCTTATCACCAACTTGAAACTCGATTTCCTTTCGTTTCAAATCCGCATAAGATTTCTGTCTATCCGAAGCAGCTTTCAAACAATCTCGAATCACTTTCACTTTTTCTTCAGTTTCTTTCATTAGATCAACTCCATAAATCTGATTTTCCTTGAGTTCAGTCCAATACAATGGCGTCTGACATTTACGACCATACAATGCTTCATAAGGTGCCATCTTCAAACTCGTCTGATAACTATTATTATAAGCAAATTCTACCAACGGTAAGTATCTTTCCCAACTACCTTGAAATTCCAATACACAACATCTGAGCATGTCTTCAAGAATTTGAATTACTCTCTTTGACTGTCCATCAGTTTGTGGATGAAAAGCAGTGCTGAAATTTAACTTTGTACCTAATGCCTCTTGCAATTTTTGCCAAAACCGCGAAGTAAATCTCAGATCTCTATCCGAAATGATTAACAAAGGTATTCCGTGAAGTCTAACAATCTCACTGATATACAATTCAGCTAACTTATTAAGAGAATAATCCGTACGTACCGGAATAAAATGAGCCAATTTATTCAGTCTATCAACTATTATCCAGATGGCATCTTTCTTCCCCGGAGTTAACGGCAACCCTGATAGAAAATCCATAGTAATCCTATCCCATTTCCATTCAGGAACCATGATAGGCTGGAGTAGTCCCGAAGGTACTTGGTGTTCAGCTTTCACTTGTTGACAAATTAAGCACTTTGATACAAACTCAGAGATATCTCTTTTCATTCCATTCCACCAATACATTTTCTTCAAGTCATTATACATTTTCGTACTGCCCGGGTGAACCGCCAAACAACCATTATGTGCTTCATGCAAAATATTTTGAATCAACTCATCATTTTTCGGTGCACAAATCCGGTCTTTAAACATCAAGCAATCATCAGAATCAATTTTGAAATCTGACCCCGTATAAGCTTCACACTGTTTTCTTTTGGCTTGCAAATCTTGATCATTTTTCTGAGCTTCACAAATCTCTTGTAAAAACATCAATCTTGCTCTTAACTCTGCTAAAATCAAATCATCATCTGATACCTTTAACTGAGTGTTCATAGCTCTCAAAGCAAATAGCAACTTTCTGCTCAAAGCATCGGTAACCACATTCGTTTTTCCCAGATGGTAGTCAATAACAAGCTCGTAATCTTTCAATAACTCCAACTATCTTCGCTGTCTCAAATTCAAGTCTTTTTGTGACATCAAGTACTTAAGACTTTTGTGGTCGGTATATACTCAGCATTTTTCACCGTACAGATAATGTCGCCAAATCTTCAAAGCAAATACTATAGCAGCCAATTCCAAATCATGAGTCGGATAATTTTTTTGTGAGATTTTAACTGCCTCAAAGCATAAGCCACTACTTTTCCTTCTTGCATAAGTACACATCCTAAGCCATTTCGAGAAACATCACTATACACCACAAATTCTTTATCTGATTCGGGTTGTACTAACACTGGTGCTTTAGTTAATAACTTTTTCAATTCTTCAAAACTCTATTGACATTCTTCTGTCCACTCAAATTTAACATCCTTTCGAAGTATTCTAGTCATAGGAGCAGCAATTATAGAAAATCCATTTACAAACCGCCGATAATACCCAGCTAGCCCCAAGAAACTTCTAACCTCAGTTACAGTTTTCGGTGGTTTCCAATCAACAATAGCCGAAATTTTACTAGGATCAACCCGTATACCATCACCTTGTTTAATTGCCGATAGTCAACACAAAATCTTATAGAACCATCCTTCTTTTTCACAAATAATACGGGAGCACCCCAAGGTTAAAAACTTGGTCTCACAAAGCCTTTTGTCAGTTAACTCTTGCAACTACGACTTTAATTCTTTCAACTCTGCTGGTGTCATTCTATACGGAGCAATCAAGATCAGAGCTGTTCCCAGTATCAAATCAATACCAAATTCTACTTCCCTACTGGAGGCAAACCCGGCAATTCTTCTGGAAATATATCTGCGAACTCACACACATTCGGCACTGATTCAACTTTCTTTTCAATTTCTTTTGTATTAATTACATACGCCAAATAAGCTTCATAACCCTTCCTCAAATATCTTTGAGCCGACATCGAAGAAATTACACTAGATAATGCCTCTGATTTGCCTGATTCAACCCGCAGAATTTTACCACTTTCACACTTTAATTCTATAACATTTTCTTTGAAATTTACTATAGCATCATGCAATGTCAACCAATCCATACCCAAAATAACATCAAATTCATCAAACGGCAACAACATCAAGTCAGCCGAAAAGTAATGACCCCGAATCATTAAAGGGCATTTCTTGCATACTTTATTAACTATCACACATTTGCCAAATGGATTCGACACTCTAATCATAAATTCTGTGTTCTCAATAGGTATATTCATACTAGACACCAATTTCATGCACACATATGAATGAGTAGAACCGGGATCAATCAAAGCAGTAACATTAACATCATAAAGAGAAAATATACCAGTAATCACGTCGGGTGATGAAGCATCTTCACGTGCCTTTATGGAATAAGTTCTAGCTGGAGCCCTTGCTTTAGGTTTAGCTGCTAAATCTCTGACTACATTCTTGCTACTTGCTTCATTTCTAGCTTTTCTCGAATATCTTCCCCTCGAGTCTGCACCACTAGCTTTTACACTCTGAAATTTTTCTTTCTCATTCATCTCCAGAAAATTTTTAATGAAATGATCTAGAGAACCACACCGGTAACAGGATCTATCATTAATTCTACATCGACCAAAATGACTTCTACCATATCTTTGGCACTCGGGTCCAATAAGTCTAGAATTTCCCAAGTCACTTTCTCTTTCGGAACTACTAAAATTAATGTCTTCCACCAATGATAAGCTGAATCCCTCAACAATGATATAGCACATTTCAAGCATTCCTCAGGTGTACAAGACAATTCATCAAATACCCGAATAGAATTCTCAAGCCAAAACTCTTCTTTCTCGGCATCATCATCAACATTTGCCCTGAATTCTTCGGCCCCTTGCTTGCGGATTCTGTCAACTGGAGTTCTGTGAAATTTTATCAGATTCACACCTTGAGGCATCGGGGGTACAGGTTGAGGAATCGGGGGAGGTGGGGGAGGTTGTGCATTCGGGTTCGTACGAACGAACTCTGTATACCAAGCATTCATCATTTGGAGAAAGGCTTCTCGAGCCCCTTTTCCTCCTCCATGACCAACAGTAGGAGGTGGATTTTTGGTTGGCACCACCCCTTCAGTCGGAGCCAGTGCATTACTTTCTACATCATCAACCACAGCTGGATCGAGATCCATTTACTATAAAAAATCATTTAAAAGGTCAGAAGTCGTCACACTATCACAATATATATGACATGTATAGCAAAATCCGTACATACAACATGTTAGTCCGAGAACTGACTAAACCTGCTCTGATACCACCAAATGTAACGCCCCTGTACCCAAGACCGTCACCGGAGTCGAGCACGAGGTGTTACTAAACTTAATTTCATCAATTAAACAGTTTAAACAATTTATTTTTAAAATTTCCAGACAAGCTGGCTAATTGTGTCACAGTCACTTAAAAATTCATATCTCGAGTTCTGAAACTCGAAATCCAATTCTGTAAATTTTCCATAAAACTAGACTCATATATCTATTTACTAATTGTTTTTCAAAATTTTTGGTCGGATCAATTAGTACAGTTTATTAGTTAAATTTACCCTGTTTCTGCATTCAACTACTTTGACCTCTGTTCGCTACAAACCACTTTTATCTTTGTATAGAGTTTCAATGACTATGAAGTTTCTTTCTATTGAAACTAGACTCTATAAGAAACCTGTACATATAAAGCATGACTTCTAATTATTTTTATACAATTTATGGTGAATTTCCAAAATTAGAATAGGGGATCCAGAAATCACTCTGGCCCTGCTTCACAAAAATTTAAACATCTCATAGAATATCATTCATATACTTGTTTTGTTCCATCCATATGAAAATAGACTCATTAATCTTCAATTATATAACTTATTCATCATTTAAGTCCATTTCTAATATTTTTAGTGATTTTTCAAATTCACGTCATTGCTGCAGCAATATTCTATTTTATAGCAAATTTTACTTTACTATAAATTTTCATGGACTAAATAGCATTTTAAACATACATGGTATAAAAAATGATTTAGATTGGCCATTCCAATGGCTAATCATTCACAAACTCTTCTCTTGCCAAAGCATAATCATATCATAAGATCATCTACACAAAGTGAGTATTTTGCCATACATGCCACATTCAAGATACACAAGCCATTTTACCAATTTAGGCCTTCGAATTGTGTGAACGAGTCTTCGACCTATCCCGATTCTCAAGCCGATTTGTCAAAACTATAATGAATGAAAAGGAGGGAGTAAGCATAAATGCTTAGTAAGTTCACATGCAAATAGTAAGTAACATAATCATGCAATTCCACATAAAAACATCATTTGCATAAACAACACCAAGACATTCATGTTACATTTGCATTTAATATCATGCTACGATTTCATCATACCAAGTTCTCAACCCAAAGATTTAAGCACATACTTGTCAAATTTTCTCATTTACCACACTTACCAACATGTCACCTTCGTTTTAGGCATTCTCCTTATTCTCTTAAGATTCACCCGTTGAACACATCAGAATATAATTCAAATACACGGAAAGTTTGTACATAAGTGCCATATATGTAGCCAAGCTACCATGTAACCCGCCCATAAGCGAACTCGGACTCAACTCAATGAGCTCAGGCGTTCGCATCCATAAGTGAACTCAGACTCAACTCAACGAGCTCAGATGCCTAGTTACATCTCACGAACTCGGACTCAACTCAACTAGTTCAGACATTTGCATCCATAAGTGAACTCGGACTCAACTCAACGAGTTCGGATGCCCAACCATCCTAGTGACATGTCAATTGTATTCTAATCTATTCCCAAGGTTCAAACGGGCTTTTTCCTCGATTACACATCTTTGCCGTCTTCCACGGAACATCGAAACCGATACTCGGTAGCAATTCATAATTTACATATTATTCAATAATAACCATAAAGCATAATATTCCATGATATGAATCATCATATCACATAAATAACATTAAATTACTTAAAATGACAATTATGTTACTACATTTACACATGAACTTACCTCGATACAAAATATTAGCAATCAAGCCTATTCCTCGTAAACTTTTTTCCCTCGATCATGACTTGAATCTTGTTTCTCTTGATCTATTATACCAAATTAATTTATTTAATACATACATTCATCAAAACAACCCTTAGTACGAACTTTGGTAAAATTACCATTTTGCCCCTAAACTTTCACATATTTACACTTTTCCCCAAGGCTCGTAAATTAAACCTCATCCTATTTTCTTATGTTTTATGACATGCTGATCATTTTTCCCTTCTATGGCAACATCAAATTCTCATTCTAACATGTACTTATAACTATTAGGTATTTTTACCGATTAAGCCCTTTTTCTCATTTTCACTTAAAACTGAGTAGCACAAGTTGTCTAGCATAATTTAAAACCTCATATTCTATCATAAAACACCAAAATACACAAATTTCACCTATGGGTATTTTTCCAAATATGAACCCTAGGTTAAATTATTGCTAGCATAAGCTAAATCAAGTTACCGGGACTCCAAAAACGTAAAGAACATTAAAAACAGAGCTTGGAATCACTTACTATGGAGCTTGGAAGCTTGAAACAAACCCTAGCTATGGAGAACCCTTTAATTTTCGTCCTAATGAAGAAGATGGACATATTTTTCCATTTTTTTCTTTTTTTTAATCTTTTAATTACCAAATGACCAAAATACCCTTAATACCTTTCTTTGAAAATTTTCATGTACAAGCCCATTTTTGTCCAAAAGTTTAGAAATTGGTCAAATTGCTATTTAAGACCTCCTCATTAATATTCCAAAGTAATTTCATACTAAAAACTTCTAGAATGCAAGTTTTGCAAATTATTCGATTTAATCCCTAATTTCAACTTAAGCACTTTATGCATAGAATTTTGTCACGAAATTTTCACACAATCATGCAACCATATCATAAACCTCAAAATAATCTTAAAATAATTATTTCTATCTCAGATTTGTGGTCACGAAACCACTATTTTGATTAGGCCCTAATTTGGGATATTACACATGAGCTAGTGTAAGACCATGTCTGGGACATGGCATCAGCATTCTACCCCACGTTTGAGGCTTATTGAATATCTGGTAGTGTTCTGAATGGTTCAACGATGAGAGTTATAGTTTAAGTTAAATGAGAAAAGTATAACCATGTTGTGAGTGGTACAGGTACCCATTTAAAATGTATGAGATATGAGCTCAATGTATGCTATGTGAATTGTATTGGATAGTGATGAGTAAGTTGTGCTTATGCCTACTTTTGTATTATGATCAAGATGATGAATGATAAAGTTGTTGTCATATTTATTTGCATGCAACTTACTAAGCTTTATGCTTACTCTCTCTCCTTTCCAATTTTCTTATAGTGACGCCTAATTAGCTCGAGGATCATTAGACGTCGGAGGCATCGATCACACTATCAACCGAAGCACTTGGTATAGTTGGTTTTATTATTTTGAATATGGCATGTATAGGGCTTAGACTTTTGAAGTTTGTGTCATGTTAATTTGGCCAAATGTGTTGGCTTAGGACGAATCCCTTCATTTTGTATTAAGCCTTGAAATAATGGCTAATGTTCATTAATGATATATGCAAATGATAATATTTTCATGAATGAGATAATACATTGTGTGGCTGATTATAGCTTGTATTTTTGAATGGATGTTGTTATATTGTGTTTTAGGGTGGCAAAGGGCTTGGTAGATAGCCCTATATTGTCCACAAAGGTAGGCACACGGGCATGTGTCTAGGTCGTGTGTCATGGGTATGTTGTCCGGCCGTGTGTCCCCTGCACATAAAATTTGCAAGTCAGAATGCATGATAGTAAACACACGGGCAGAGACACGGTCATGTGTCTCAGCCGTATGGAGAACACGGCCTCTGGCCACGAGCATGAGCCTTGGCCATGTGCCTTAAATTAGATGCTGACGTCAGAAATAGAATGTCAAGGTTTTTAGACACGGACGTGTCATGGTCGTGTGAGGGACATGGGCCATAGACACGGGCGTGTGTCAAGCCATGTGAAAACCCCTATAGGTTCGAATTTGGAATTTAATTCACATAGGTATGGGACACGGGCGTGTCCCTAGGTGCTTAGGCCGTGTGTGTCACACGGGCCATCAACACAGCAATGTTGCAAGAGCCATACAGGCGTGTTGCCTTTCCACACGGGCATGTATACCCTATTTCAAGGGTCATTTTTATTAAGTTAATTTAACCACCCGAGTGGTTTCCAATGAATGTTTGAGGACTTGTAGGCCCGTATTAATGGGCTTAAACAAAGTTCGAAAGAGTTTTTAAATTTGATTAAGTCTTAGTGACTCAAAAATGATCGTGTGCATGCGTTAAAGTTTAGTAGCGCCTCGTATGCCGTCCTAGGGTAGGGTACGGGTGTGGGGTGTTACATCAGTCATTTTACCTCATAGGGGTATAATAGTCATTTCATCAAATTAGGGTCTAGATATACTTACCAATGCAACAGTAGGTCCACAGTCATCTCGGGCAACTCGTGCACCTTTAACAGTCAAACAGCAAGTGTAACGCCCCAAAAATCTTGAAATCTCAAACTTTATTTTTCGGTTTCGATAAAAATTGTGCTTAACATTCTTAGTCAGGTGTTAATTACGTGATAATAGGTCTTGGTAAGGGTTGAGTTCGAACATAGGGGTGAAGGAAATTATGGGTTAATAAATAAAGAACCTTGATGGCAAGAAGGCAGTTTTTTTGAATAAATAAAGGAATAATTGGACACAAGAAAGCCTTGTGGTAGAGTGGCAAGTGGTGTCACATGCAAGGCAATGAGGTATGGGGTTCGAATCCCTCCTTGCTCAAAAGAAGGATTTATTTTTGCTTAAGGGATGGACAGTGGTGGCGTTGGATATGAACTCTGTAGGGAGTGATAAGAGAAGAAATTTGAGGAGGAGATTAAGGGGTTATTAGGGAGAAAAAATTAAGAGATGAGGAGTATAAAGAGGTGGAGCCGAATTGGGGATTAAGGGTTAGGAAATTCGGCTAGAGGCTATATATATAGGTGTTGAATGTGAGGTTGCCAGGCTAATGTCGAATTCTCCCTCACCTTGTTGCCAAAAAACACCTTTTTCTCCAAAGATCTAAAAGCCGAAAATCCCTTGTTCTTCCTTTTTTTTTCTTTGTGTCGATTTTCCATTCTTCCCGTACTCAAGTTCTCTTTTTGATTCACCTCTGGTTTTAAACGATTTCTACTTCTCTTTGTGCCGAATAACCTTTTTACCATACAAGTCTCAAGAGCCGAATATCCTCTGTGCCGCCACTACTCTTTCCACCTTGCCAAATCTAGTGTAAGTGTTTTGTTCTCTCAATTGATTTTGCTAGTATTGATTACTCTGTCCCTCACTTCTTCTAATCAGTTTTGGTAGGATTAGTATCGAATCCCAGTCTTTTGGATCCCTGTCGATTTGCTCCATAGGTGTGAGATTCTAGTAAGTGTTCTTCACTTCGGTAAGGGTTGGCCGAATAGGCTTTAGTAGAAAAGGGTGACATATGTTGGATACAAGTCACCCATTATGTTTTTAACGATAAAGGTTAATGCAAATCTGGGAAGTACTCATGATTAGTGATCAAGGAAAAGCTATTAAGGCTTGGCGTTTTAGGTAAGGTTAAGGTGAGACTTCAGCTTTTGGTAAAGTATTCGATAAGTATATGTGAGTACTCATTTAGTGATATCGATTGTAGGTTCGTGGTAAGGGGGATCGCAGCATGCTTTATTTCCAGGTGTGTACATACATTGCACACACACAGTAGATCAGCAAAAGCCGAAATGCCGAAAAATTGAAAGTTTGGCTACGGTAGTCTTGTGAGTGCATGAACACTCGTAAGGGGGAAACTGATAGGTTATCTGAGGCCCCATGGGCGATTCCATGGACTTGGGCTGTGAATTGGCCAACCGTGCCAGCATGGGCTTAACGGGCCCGATGGGTTGTAGGGCCCATAATAGGCAAAATCGGTAATTAATGTTATGTGATGGAAAATCGTATGAGAGCATGACTGTGAAAGTGGCCGGGCCTAGTTGGCCATATAAATGTGCTTTGTGCTTAATGGGCCAAATGAATGTGATTTGGGCCTAATGGGCCATATGAATGAGATTGGGCCTAGTGGGCCATATGCATATATGTAGACTTGTTAGGGCTTTGTAAGGGGTTTTGGGCCTAGTATCCGACAACTTCTTAAACAGACATAAAACTTAATTAATTTATTGAGACCATGGACAAGCCATAGGGTTAAAGTGTGGCAACGGGTATATGCATGTCTAGAATTGGATCTCGGGAGAGCTTGGTACTTAAACGGTCTTAATGACTCACTTTCTCTTCTCTGGAATCCTACCTGGTGCATAGTATTCGTTCATCTTAGCTCACGGGATTTGTTAACGGGCCAAGGTAAGTAAAACCCGTAATAAAGAAAAATTACTGAAATGCCCCTAAAGGTAAAAATGACCAAAATACCCCTATGTGTTAAATGGAAGATTTATAGATGTTATATGTATATCTACTGCATTCATACGATATTCTGTTTAGGTTATATCTGGGTTGGGAATTATGGAACGGAGGAAGTATATGAGGATCGCATGGTTGCTTGACAACCGTGGATCCACCGACGGCTATTAAGCCCAATATGTGATTGACAGCTTGCTGCAATGAAGGTAGTTCCGCAACTGGGCTACCATCAGTTGGGAGGGTTGATATTTATATCCCCACATGATGTGTACTAGGGGATGGAGTTGGTGTATAGCGGATGGATTATTGGGGTGGGTTGCACTGCATTGCATTGTATGTACAATTTCATGATGACTGATGAAGGCTAGTTACTCGTCGAGGGTTGTACACACTGAGTTTTTGAAAACTCACCCCCCATCCTTTATTTTTCTCAGGTGATGCTCAGTAGAAGGTTAGATGTTCGGAGGGACTCTGAGGTGGCCAGCTAGCAAGACGACTTGGACTTGTTTTTTTTTCTTAAAAGCATATAGTTTCTAGTTTGTTAAGTAATTTCAGACTGGAATGTGATAAGGCCTTCTCTTTTGTTATTATGTGGATTATTATTTTTATGCGTTGTAATCATGAGAAGTTGAACATGGGTTCCCTAAATCATAATTTGTTTTTCTACCTTTCCGCAACTAAATTTTATTAAAATGACATGTTTTCATAAATCATATGTTTTAAACAAGCTTTCGCGATTGAAAGGAGTTTTTATCAGTTAATGAAGGTTTCTCATTTTAAGGAAGGGTTTTCAATGAAAACAAGGTTTTCGATAAAACACTTCAATGTGACGCGCCAAATTCGGCCATAATGTCTCGGCCGGGTTTGGGGTGTTACAGTGAGAATGGGCCCAAGGCCTATAATGCGGGCCCATGTGGGCCCACACGCCCGTGTGGCCCACAAAGCCCAAAAATGGCCTTGGATGTGTGAATTACATAACCTGGCCCAATAATCTCCACATGTCCGTGTAGTATACCTGTGTGTGGCCTAAGAGCCCGTGGCGCCCACACTGCCTATTTTAGCCCAACGTGGCCCAAAACGGCCTAAGCCCATGAAATCACTCACGGTGGCCTCTATGATCAAATGCCCACATTTATGAGTTTGGATTACCACACGAGCGAGCACATGCTCGTGTAACGTCGATTGTAACAGCCTGATTTAGACCCTAGTTGGAACGGGACCACGAATCCGAGTCAGAAAAATATTTAAAAATGATTTTCTGTGTTTATTATGTGTGAATTTGTGTGTGTTAAATTTTCATAATTTAATTTTGTCGTTTAGGTGCCTGATTAAATAAAAGGACTTAATCGCGTAAAATAAAAGTTTGGTGGTTAATTAAATTGTCTTTATAAAAGGAAGTGTTTATGATGCAATTATGCCATTGGTTTTATATTTGGATGGCAATGGACATAATATAAGTAATAATATAATGTTTTAATTAAGGTTATATATGTAAATTAAATAATATGTTATTATATATTATATTATATCATAACTTAAAAGCCATGTTTATTATTGTTTCTTATGACCGAATATGAAAACATAAAGAAAATAAAAAGAAGTTTAGGTTTCGGCCATGGTTGATCTTGATTAAGGTATGTAACTAGCCCGATTTTTGATAATTTTTACATTTTTGAGATCGTTGTTGAGTTATCTACAAGACCCATACTTGAATTTCTGATTTTGGTGAATATTTTGAGTTATGTCATTGTCGAAAGCTTGTGATTTTTGTTGTTTGATGATGAAATATGAAAGATATGTTTTAGATTAACATGTTTTTTATTGGAGTTTTTGATGATTTTGAGTAATTAGGACTAAATTGCAAAAATAATAATTTGAGAGACTAAAATGTGAAATAATTGAAATATATGGACTTGTATGGATATGGGTGAAATTCGGCCTAACATGGGTATAGTGAAATTTTGTATATTTTGTGAAATTTTGTATATTTTGTGAAATTTTGTATATTTTGTGTTTTGTGCAATAGGGACTAAATTGTAAAAAAGTGTAAATGTCAGAGGTAAAATGGTAATTTGACCATTTATGTGTTTTTGGACTAAATTGAATGAAAATATGTTTGAATGAGCTTAATTTGAGTATGTCTAGATCAAGAACCAAAGAAATCAGATAAGGATCAGGGGAAAACGAAAGTTGTCGACTAGTCGTCTCGTTCCGTTTTACATCATCTGAGGTAAGTTTATAAGCAAATACATGTGGTTAAAATTTTAATATATACGTGATCAATAAATAGTTGTAATAATATGAAGTAATTTATGAATCAACATTAAGTAATGAATGAGTTTTAGTATTGAAAGTGGTGACATGAGCTATATACGTTAAAATGTTGATTATTTGTATATAAGTTGCAAGTTTATATTCGGCTATATAATATATGTTTGTGTATATGATGTTAAAATGTGAATCATAGATATATATATATATATGTATATTCGATTATATAATGTTATTATGGCCTTGGTAGTGAATGATAATTTTGTTAATGAATATATGTATATTCTAACCAATTTGAAGTTAATACAAGGATGTATATGAGGCATCGACATGTGATTCCGATATATGTGTGCGAGTAAGACCAAATTTTATATGTTGGCATCGATATGTGATTCTGATATATGTTTGCGAGTAAGACCACGTTTTATACGTTGGCATCGATATGTGATTCCGATATATGTGTGCAAGTAAGACCATGTTTTATACGTTGGCATCGATATGTGATTCCGATATATGTGTGCGAGTAAGACCCTATCTAGGACAGTGGCATTGATATGTGATTACATCTAAGACCACGTCTGAGACATTGGAATTGTACGATATATGTGATTATCCAAGTGTCCTATCCAATTCTGAATGGTTCAACGGGCAATGATAACTATGATTGAATGGATAAAATGAGCCAAAGTAATCAGGTATATGATAGCTTAATACTTATTTGAAATAAGGTAAGTAAGTTACTCAATATGTGTTATAAATCATGTATAATGTAAATGGAAATTTTTTATATGCATATTGAAAATGTATTTGGCCTTTTTGAATATATTATGTGGATATTTATGAAATGGTTCATGGATATATATGTATGTGGGTTATGTATATTTGGCTATCTAATAGTAATAACGTTTTGAAATTGAATATTACCTTGATAATAGATATATGTATATGTTCGGCAAAGGTAAAATTGTATATGAAAATATATGATACATATGAAATTGTGATCTTGAAATAAATGTGATTATGTTAGCATAATTTATTTTGGTTAGGTCGAGTTGTTATAAATTTTAAGTTATTATTTGCTTATGACTTACTAAGCTATGATAGCTTATTGTGTGTGTTTGTTTGCTGTTTATATATATTAGAAGTTGGTTACGAGCTCGGGGATTGTCAGCAATGTCTATCACACTATCGACCGTTTTTGGTATTTTTTTAAGCTAAATTTCGGATCTATGGCATGTATAGGCTAGATAATATTTGGAAGCATTGGATTTTGGTCTGTATATATAAAAGCCATGCGAAAATGGCTTGTTTATTCATGTTAAGTTTGATTAAGCTATGGATACGTCTGGTTAGTAATTTTGAATGTGTGGTAATTGGCAATATGGTTCGGCTTGGTTATTAGATTAGTTGTTGATTTATTATTTTGACAAGAAATAAATATATTATGGTAAGTATAATCTATGATATGTTTGAATGGTGTTTTAGTTTTATGATTTAGTCAAGTAGTGATATGTATAATATATAAATTAGGATGAATTGAATTGATTTCATAATTATATTATAAACATGTTGTAATGGTTATGTGATTATTCGTTAAGTGAACTAAATGCATGATTATATTCGGGAAATAATAAGTTTAGTGAATGAATAGTATATGTGATATGTGTTTTGTGCATTGAGGTTAATTGATGATTTTGGACGTGGTATGAGTGATTTGGCTATGATATGCATGTAATAGTATGAATTATGTTTGTTATACTACCTTCAATTAAAGTGATTTGACTATGTTTCTTATGTGTTAGTAATGGTTTAAAAATTTAGTTAAAAGTATATTTGAATAAATGTCGAAATGAGTTAAGGAATATTTTTGATTAGTAGTTCGGCATTTGTATATATATGGATGATTGGTCACATGTTTGGAAGTGAGTTGAATGATGATTGTTTAGTTACATAAATATTTTGGTTGTGGTTTTATTTTGATATATTGGGAAGATATGACTTGCATTACAATAATTTAAATACATGAGCTCAAGATATAGAGTATATGAATTTAATATGGTTGTTCATAAGTCGGCAAAGTAGTAATGTTACTTATAATGTAAATTCAGTTATGTCATTCAATAATTTGATGTGTTATGAATTATTTATTGAGATAGGTTGATATGAAATATGCATATATGTAAATGATAATGTATGTTCGTTATGATTTAAATTTGACGGTTAAATTATGGTTAATTTATATGTTAATTAATTTTATTTTCGTGATAGGATATATATATGAAATGATAGGGTTAAATGAAGTAGATGTAATCTTGAATATAGTATGATTATTAGGTAAGTTTATATTCGAGTAATACATTGAAATAAATGACCGAATGAATAGTGAATTTTATATTGACAAAAAAGAGAGTAAAATGAGCTATATATGTATGATACATATATGTTCGGTTGGGTCAAAATAATATGATCATGTTTAATTGGTTCGTGAGTAATTTATTGGTTCGATTATATTGATATGTATATGTGAATTTATTAGACATATATATGTGTGGAATGTTTGGTAATGTACTTATGAAACGAAGTATAGTGGGTTATAATTTAAGCATTTGATTTTTATGGTTATATGTTTATATTGAGTTAACAAGATATATGGAATAACGAAACATGTTAGTTTGGTTGTTTTAAAAAAAAATAAAAAAAAATATTATATGACTAACTTGTAATGAAAGTTTGTTCTGAATTATTTTATGATCGGTAATGCCTCGTAACCCCATTTTGATGATGGATACAGGTTAGGGGTGTTACATCGACGGTCACTTATTCCGGCTTTTGTCGATTTATGATTAGAAGCAGTGTTTTACACACCTGTTTGCGAAAGAGTGCAAAAATCCACGAACACCCAAACCTAGATTCAATCACGACACTCCGTTAGTCCTTTAATTCACTAGGGTTAAACACCCTCTTATTAATACTTAATCCCAAAATGGTAACTGCAGCCTACCTTGAATGAAAAAATGTAGTTTTGCCCACTTAATCCGCTAACCAATATTGGCTTCAAGATCCTTGGTAAAAATTTGCATTACAACCTAATCTTGTTAACTATTACCATAAACATAACTAACTTGAACCAAGCGAACGACTTACTAAAACGTAAAACTGAGAATGGTAGATAGAAGTAATCGGCCTACAAAAGCACACCCTAAAATCGAGGCACGAGATTGTACAATCACACCCTTGTCAGTAATCGGCAGAGCAAAGAAGATGTTAAAGGGAAAGCTATTTCAACAGAGAGATAAGAAAGGGAAAAAGAATAACCGTGAACCCCAAAATAGAGATGGCGGTAGCAGCAAGGTTCAGCTACAAGAGAATTCGGTTAGCAATGTAGGAGTGAAACTTGAAGAAAGCCAAAACGTAGAGAGGGAGAAGAAACAAGGGTATTCAGCAAAGGGTTATGGAGGAAAGAAAAGAGTGTTCAGTCCAAGAGATAGATGATTTGAGAGAGGAAAGGGAAGAAGCAAAATCGAAATAGTGGTCAAAAAGAAATGAGAAGATACCCTAAAAGCAATATCCGGTCACAAAAGGAAGAAAGCTAAAACAAAAAGCAGAAAGAAGGACAGTAAAAACCAAGTTTCAGCACCAAAGGCAAAAAGAGCAAAACGCAAAAAGGGAATGAGCATCCAAAACCGAAAATTTTGAGAGAATGACTAACTCAGCCAAAATTACTATGCACCTACCATCCAATTTTGGCACAACTCTACCACACTTCAATCCCACTTTTTCCTCCCTTAATCCCTTATAAAATCTCTCCCCAATTTACTTCAACCAATCCATATCCAACTCCCCCACATTTCCTCCTAAATTTCAGCTACATATACCCCACTACCATTAAACACTCCAACCACCCCATCAGCATTAGGAACCCTATGCCACACATCCTCTTACACGGCATAGCAGCAAAATGAAATGCTCCTTTTTCATCACCAAGCCTCGCACCTCAGATAACACTCCACACGCCACTTACCACTAGACTAGCAGGCCCTTTTTTTGTCATGTTTTATCCATTTTTATTTAAAAGCCTACTGACTAGAGACAAGGGTTTTATTCAATTAAAATAAAAAGGGTTTTATTCAATTAAAATAAAATTTTTCCTAAAGCCAAGGTTTGAACCCAGGACTTCTCCAACACTTCTCAGGACACTTAACCATTGAAGCAAGATGCATTTATGTAACACAACATACAAATTTAATCACTTAAGATTTGGGGCATTACAAGAATAGAAGTTCTATCTGTTTCTATTAAAGAAGAGAAAATTTCCGTTTTCACCCCAAAAAGAAAATAAATTTTTTCTAGTTTTGTGTATTGATCCAATTGGTTCAAGCCCACACTTGAAGTAGTTCATTGTACGAGAATAGCGAAAAAGATCATTTGGTTGAAAGCCAAAAACATCAAGGATTTGCTTATCCGAAAACACATGTACAATTTCAATTTATTGCTATAAATATCACAAACCGGGTTGGTTTTCAAATTTTCAATTTTTCGCTATGCAAGAAAACCATTTTCAAATCGGATTTTCTCCAATACAAAATCCCTTACAAAATTTGGCTAAGAGGACTAAAGGGTTCCACCCACCCAATGGTTGTCTTAGCTTGGAATAATGGAATTGGTTGAATTAAACTAAATAAACTTCCATGTTCCATAACCGACTAGATATACTTTATCTTAGCCAATTTTTTTCTTTTCAGTTGTATTTATTTATGACATAATTCACTTATTTATCTTGATCTTATTAGTTCTAACAATTCATGGATGAATTTAGTGTTATACTTTTTTGGTGCATAGTGCTTTATTGATTATTAAGTGATTAAAGAGATTTACTCAAGATATAAATTAGATATTTATTTTAAGAGTTATTTATCACTTAAGTCACTTGTAATTTTGTAATTTTAGCCTATAAATAGGCTATGCCTCCTACCTCCTTAAGCATAGAACAAAATATAATTTTTTTGGTGAAATTATGTTCTTTCTTTTTAGATATAAGGGGTGTTTTGAGGATTTGAGTGATTCAGCTCTTGTTTTTTATTGAAATTTATTATTTTCCAAGTCCTTCAGAGTTGTAAAGTGCTCAACTTTCAAGGCCCAATTATTGACATTTCTAAGGATCATTTTTTTCAGGGGATTCTAAGGAAATATCACTCGATAATTGGCATTTTAAGAGAAACTTCTAAGAGGTACATAGAGCATTTCTATCCTTTTAAATTCTATTAGATTCTTTTATTATCTTTATTTTTCATTATTCAAATATGACTTTACACTTGTTTTCTTGTCTTACGTCTTGGGATTCCAAACTAGCCTCAAGTGGGTGAAATGAAATATTATCAAAAGTGGAATGAGGTTAAACATGGTACTAGTGAAACTAGTTTAAGAGTTGAAATTGAAGATGATAAAGATCTTATATCAATTATTTCCCCATTGCAACTAGATCATCATCTGATGGTTTTTCAAAAGTTGACTAGGCTAGATTGATGGAACATGTTAATGAGTTAGCATGTATTGACAAGAGTATCCAACATTTTGAAAGTCAATAGAATTACTTAATTGAAAAATATTAATTCTCTTCATTATAAGGCAAATTTGCTTGCCTATGATGCATATAATGCCTCTGCATTTTTAAGACAAAATGGGAGTATGAGTATGAGTATGAGTTTGAGGGAGTATTAGATTTTTGTGATAGTATTGAGCATGATAATATTAATTTGATGATTTTTTTATACTTATTTTGGTTATTATATTTTTTATTGGATTGGCATCTACTTGAAGTTCCCTTCTGACTTGTGCTATGTTGAAATGTCACTATGATTTCTATTGTTGATGCGTCTTTGTGTTTATGCATTAATAATTTATTTCATAGTTCTTTCTACATAGTTGGATAATTTGGATTAAGGAGGAGTGTTGAGTTGGAGAGCATATTTACCTTACTCGAATGTTTTCTAGTATTATTAATAAAAAAATTTCAAAAGAAAATATTGTCAATGCAAGTTGTAACACACTATACCCAGTTCGATAGTCGAACCCGAGCTATAAGATGTTACAACAATTAACAATTTTTAACTAGCACGAATTTGTCTTAAAGATACAAATAAACATTCAAGAATTCAATATCACAAGTAAAATATGATTCACAATCAAAACCAAGCCTCGATCAAGCTTACGAAGCTCTTAAACCTACTCGAAAACAATTTAGGACTAATCTGAAACTTTTACAAAAATTCAGGGCAAAAGGCTAAACAATGGTCACACGACTTTGTGGTTAGGTCGTGTGGTGCATTATCACATAGTCTTATCACAATACTGTGCAAAAAATTGATGTTGTGTATAAAAGAGTCACACGGCCATGTCGCCATTGTGGCCATGTGTACCCAAAATCACCAAAATCAAATAGAGTACACAGTCATGTGATAGCCTGTGAGTGTCTTAATGTACCTTAAATTGCAAGTTACACATCCATTTACTATCTTAAACCACAATCATATCAAATACCATTCGTTTATCCCATTCAAGACACATCAAAAACATACCAAAACACAATTTAAAACACCATCCTATGTGCCAAACCAATATGCCATAAGGCACCATCACAAACATCATTCAAACCTAATGATCAACTCCATTTACTATCAGATTCACACTTAACCACACAATGTCATGTAAGGTATCAAAATGCTATAATTTCTTTCACTGACTAACAATCAATTAACAAGACATTTTCACTAAAGTATTTGCCATCAAAAGAAATAATGCACATATTATTTCATGCCATCCAAAAAAAAAACTCGAACCGAAGTTTTACCTATTCAAGCATCCCCTATCACATTATAACTCATCTATATGTATTTCATTCCATCACATATCAAGCCTAGTACCATATTCAAATCTCCATACGAAACCATGATCAACCACATTATTAAGCACAAAATATACCACTTGTAGTGAACACTTGTATATGTAACACCCCAAACCCGACCTAGATGTTATGGCCGAATCTGGTGATGTCACGATTAAGTGTTTTTCACAAAATATAATAACATTGAAAAACCCTTTTTATATTTAACCTCTTGGTGATCTTAGCGAGGATTTAAGTATATCTCGTTTATTTTCAAAGCTTTAGTCGTTTGACAAAAAGTTACCATATTAAATTTGTTATTAATTTTAAAACAATATTTCTTGCGGAAGCTTCTAAAAACATGTTGCGTAAACGTGGTGATTTGGAAAAACATTTATCTTTTTGAAAACTCGCATCCTACTACTAGCAGATATAAATCAAAATAAATAAAACCCCAAACTTAAAGATTAAAAATTATAGAGGCCTTATTACATTAAAAACACCCAAAATAAAGCTATTTATAATTTAAAACCCAATAAGAAAGTCCGTGCAATTGTGTGCCCACCTTCGAGTCCCTCACAGCACCGACCCACCTAAGCCTAGGGATTACCTGTACAAATAAACAGATGGGTGAGTTATGAAAACTCAGTGTGTAATCCCATATCAGATAATCAATCAGAGAGCATATATAGTCTGGGCTAAGCCCAATTTAGTCATAGTTCAGTTTTAGTCAGGGCCTTAGCCTATTACAGTATCAGTATCAGTGTGGGCCTGAGCACATCTCAGTAACAATATAGTACAGATATGCAATTAATAAATCCTACCCAACCAACCTCTACACTCCATCTCCGTCCAACCCTACACTCCATGTGGGGATAAAATCAACCCACCCATCCCTACACTCCAAGTAGTACCGGTTGCGGCACTAATCAGTATTTGCAGCAGAGCTACCAGTACAGTACACTTCCTCCAATCAGAATAAATCCCATCCCCATGCAACATGTCATGCATCATGTCATAATATCATACATGTGATCAAAATATATAAAACGGCATGCTCAAACATAATCATACATTTCATAGGGGCATATCAGTCATTTTATCATGTAGGGGCATTTCAGTCATTTTATCAATTAAGGGGTCCAGGTACACTTATCGACCCAACAGTAGGTCCACGATTGTCTTGGAAGACTCGTGCCAAAATGGCCTAAAATAGCCTCGGCCCATGAAATCACTCATGGCCGGCCTTAATGATTATGCGCCCATGTTTAGGCATATGGACTACTACACGAGAGAGCGTCCGCCCATGTAGCGTCAACGGCCACTTATTTTGGCTTTTTTCGATCTACTATTAGGGGCAGTGTTTGTACACACACCTTGTACGAAAATGTACGAATAGGCCATGAGCACCAAAACCTACATTCAACCAAGACATTCCATTAATCATTTGACAATAAGGTTAACAGCTCTTCTCAATACTTATCCCAAAATAGTCACTAATACTTGCCTTGATTGAATGAATGTGGGTTAGCCCACTTAAACTACTGACAAAGACTAATTTCAAGCTCCTTGGTGAAAGTATGTATACAACTGAATTCTATTAACCTTCATCAATATTGTTCGCATAAGCAGTTTGAACCAACATATAGCACGTACCGAAAACACAAAATCAATTGTAGGGAAGGGAAGCAATCGGCCTATCCCCAAAATGAGTACCTAATGCAACAGAGGCAAGGATAGCACCAACACATTCCTAGCCATAATCGGCATCAAAGGAAGATGTTAGAAGGAATATTACTGTACAGATAGAAAGAGAGAACAGAGAAGAACCAAGCACCCACCAATTGTTCAAAGAACGATTGTAAAAATCAAAAACAAAATAAAGAGAGGGAGAGATACAATAATAGGCCAAAGTAACCAGATGAGAATAGAGGGAATCCGCTAGTACAAAAAGAATTGAAGGAGAGAAGAAGATGTAATCCGTCAAAGAGGAAATCGATTGAGAATGGGAGAAGAAAGAGAGAATCGATCAAAACCCAGGCTAAAAATTGAAAAAGTTTGAGAAAGGGGAAAGGAGGGTATTCGGCCAAAACAAAAAAGAACAAGTGAAAGAATGTCTGCTAAGGGAGTAGAAGAAAAAAAGAAAATCGGTCAATAGGGCATTGTGACGAAGAACAAAACCAACACGAAAAGTACCTGAATGGTCAATTGCAATATTCGGCTACCAAAACAAAGAATGAAAAGAACCTGAAAGCAATGTCAAAAACCAAAAAAGAGGAGAGAGCCACCCCCAAAGCTGAATTCTGAGTGATTAGAGTACCCATTCGGCAACCACTCTTTCACAACTGCCCACATGGCAAGAGCAGCAAAATAAAACACTCCCTTGCGCCAATCAGGACTTGAACTCAAGACCCTCAGTAGCAATGACACGCCACTTATCCCCTAGACCAGCAGGCCCTTTCTGTCATGGAATACCCATATTTATTCAAAAAGCCTACTAACTAGAGACAGGGTTTATCCATATTTAAAAAAAAAATTTGCACAAGCCAAGGCTTGAACCCAAGACTTCTTAGACACTTCCCTGAACACATAACCACTGAGGCAGACATACAACTGTGTCACAAACATACAAAAACAATTACTTAGGATTTTAGGGCGTTACAGTATACATATACAAGTTACTCCTATTACATGCCACCAAATCAAAAATATAACATTTTCAAAGTCTACCAAAAGATAGTTGGATGGTGTGATCTTTAGGTTGATCCAATTGCCCAGTTACGCAATACAAAGTCTACAAGGAAATAGGAAAACAACACCGGGTGAGCTTCGATTGAGCTTAGTAAGTTCATATGTAGAAAAGCAATATAACATACCTTAATACCACATTTATAAATTAATAGAATAATTAACTAACACATAATCCTATCATCAAAACCATATCAATGGGTGAGATCGTTATATATACATGCCATATAGCAATTCAAGTTGTACAAGATTATTCAATACCAATTCACGATATAAAATCGAAAAACATGAACACATTTACAAGTCAATCACCAAGGCATTATTACCAAATATCAATTACATATCATTATGTCATTTAACCATCAGATTTAGCCCAGTGAACTATATGAACAAATACAGATACACGGTTATCCACCTAAAACACACTAGAATGTTCAACCGAGCCAATCCAACCAAGAACACTCCTGAGCACCAAGTTCCTAGCCCGTAGGCTAACATCCCTCCAAAAACATGCTTGGGCACCAAGTGCCAATCCCGTAGGCTTTACATCTTCCCCCAGAAACGCGCCAAGATCACTATAAATATAACTCAGTAATCTGTAACAAATGTTGGATTCCAGTATTTCAGCGTATAATATCAAGTCATATATCATCATCTCATCACGTATCAATCTCGTAGAACACACAAAATAACCTATTGGCATGTCAATTGTATCCCATCCTATATTTATCCGAGCACGAAATATATATAACCATATAACACTTTCCATTTCAATCCATTTTCTCACTATATCAATTGTAATAGTTAAAATTTACGTTCAATGTCACCTAAACACAGAATTCAATAGAAACATTACCAAAATACACAAGTCAATACCGTATGAACTTACCAAGGCCAAACAACAAATATAGCAATATTAGGGACTAGTCTATAATTTTCTCTTTTCACCGATTATTTATTCTATACAATAATTTTATTTCAATTTATCAGTCCCTATTATAGTACAACATCCAATTTGGTGCATATGATCTCATATTAATATTTTTCACAATTTCCCTAAAGTTTTTCATTTTGTTCAATTTAGTCCCTAAAGCCGAAACAAGCTTATTTTGTAACATCCCTTACCCGTGTTCGACGCCAGAACAGGGTACGAGGCATTACCGAACTTAATCACTAATCATCGTATAAAAATCGATTCATAATTTCACTCTAATTTAAAACTTTTTCAAACACATTCAAGTTGTCCCTTAAAAAGAGCTTACAAGGCCCATATCATGCTTTAATTCAACCACACACATAGGCAAGCATGCACATTCATAAATTGCATCATTTAATTAATAACATAATCAAGACTATCTACATTAAATGATTTTATACAATAAAGACCTTTAAATAACATAGGTCAGTATTTTAGTCCAATTCCTAGCAACTTAGTAACAATTAAACGAGTCGCCATACATGCCAAAGACTTAAAAATACTTTAAAACCTTTATATATCGATCAATAGTTTGATAGTGTGATTTAACCTCCGGCGACCTCCAACTCGAGCTAACATCTGAGACACCATAGGAAAAAGGAAAGGAAGGGAGTAAGCATTATAGCTTAGTAAGTAAGTATGTAAGTATTAATAAACAATACATTATCATACTTTAAATGAAGTCACAATATGTTTCCGGAATATTACCATCACAAACACACACATACTTTCACTATTACAATCATAAACAGGTTCAAAATAAGCTGTCTAGCAGAGTACCAGTAACTAAATTATTTATTTATGGAGCGACAGAACTCCAAATTACAAAACGTTAATTTTTATTGAAACTAGATTCACGTATATTCTTACCATAAAATTTTCAGAATTTTTGGTCTAGCCAATTAGTACAGTTTATTCATTGAAGTTACCCCCTGTTTCACTGCTCAACTGTTCTGACCACTCTTCACTACGAATCAATTTTCTCTTTGTACAGAATTCAAAGAATGTTCTCGTTTATTTAATTTGAAACTAGACTCATTAAGGATTTCAAGCATATAAATTATATCCCCTAATTATTTTTTTACAATTTTTACTGATTTTTTAAAGTCAGAATAGGGGATCACGTAGTCATTCTGAATCAGTCTCTCAAAAACTTAAATATCTCATAATATAGAATTCCTTTGCTTGCTCTGTTTTTGTTATATAAAAATAGACGCATTAATTTAATTTTATATCTCATTCAGTTTCTGATTCAATTTCTACTATTTTTAGTAAATTTTTAGATTCACGTCACTGCAACTATCCATAACAGTTTATTGTCAATTTTGATCTTTCACACTTCAATTGTATTCATCATTTACCCATAACAATCTTTCCAATTTCCAATCACATATCGAGCATATTGCTCATAAGTTACACACGTATATACTTACACTTATCATCACAAAGTCATACACAATTTCATTTAATCAATTTCCCGGTTGAGCGCGCTTGAATAATAACAGATACGCGATGGTATCGCACACAGCCCACCTTTAAAATCAAAGCTCTCTTGTACACATAGTGGCCTTCACTTAGCACCACTCATGTGACCTAGCTCGATTGTACACATAATTTTAGCTCTCTTGTGCACATGGTGAACACTTAGTACCACCCATGTGACCTAGCCAGTTTATCTCGTAGCTCTCTTGTCTACATGGTGTCCTTCACTTGGAACCACGCATGAGACCTAACTACATATATCCCGTAGCTCTCTTGTCTACATGGTGTACACATAGTATTACCCATGCGACCTAGCTACATCATAATGTCTCGTAACTCTCTTGTACACATGATGTGCACTCAGCACCATACATGTGACCTAGCTACATACCATTTGTATCATCCAATCTTTCTAAAGGTTCAACCGGGATTTCTCTCTCTTTCTAATACTTGATTCCATACTTCTAATAGTCAACTATGATTCAAAAATCAGCTACAATACATAAAATATGCTGAAATATAAAAACATAAGAAAGATAATGTATTATTTACATACAAACTTACATACTTTCTCATTTCCATGTCGAATTAATATTGAACATTTAAATCATCATAATTATACTTACTTTCAACACCTCGGAAATCCTAGTAAATATATCGATTTTACATTGAAACATGCATAAATTAATGCTTATTATACATATGAACTTACCTCGATACTAAAACGGCCATTTTACCAACTTTCTCGATTTTCAATTTTTCTCCCATTCTAGGTTCAAATCTCGTTTCCCGAGATCTAAAACATCATATTTTACTTATTTAATAAATGTACTATTCAAAACAGTCCTTAACTCAAACTTTGAAAAAATTACAACTTTGCCCTTATACTTTTGCATATTTACACTTTTGCCCCTAGGCTCGGGAATTAAACTTCATCCCTTATTATTATGTTTTATGACATGCTGATCATTTTTCCCTTCTATGGAAACATCAAATTCTCACCCTAACACATAGTTATGAACAATAACAACTTTTAACGATTAAGCCGTTTTACTCATTTTTGCTTAAAACCGCTTAGCAAAAGTTGTTTAACATAATTTCAGCCTTCATATTCTACCATAAAACATCAAAATAAACACATTTCACCTATGGGTATTTTTCCAAATATGAAACCTAGCTTAAATTATTGCTAGAATAAGCTTAATCAAGTTACCGGGATTCCAAAAACGTAAAGAACTTGAAAAACGGGGCTAGAACGGACTTACTATTGAGCTTGGAAAGCTTGAAAACCCTAGCCATGGATTCCCTCATTTTAATTTCGGCCTCCATGAAAAAGATGAGTCAATTTTGGCTTTATTTTCCCTTTTTATTTCTTTTAATTACCAAATGACTAAAATGCCCTTAAGGCCTTTCTTTAAAATTTTGTCCTATTCATGCCCATTTTTGTCCAAACGAAATATAATGGTATAATTACCATTTAAGGACCTCCTCTTTAAACCCCCATTTCAATCAAGTACTTATGAATTAGAACACATATTTTGCAACTTTTGTAATTTAGTCCTAAAAGTCCAATTAAGCACTTTATCAGTAAAATTACTTAACGATATTTTTACACAATATTTTAATCAATAAATAAACCTTAAAACTTAATTGGAATAAATTTTTTGACTTCAAATTCGTGATTCTAAAACCATCATTCCGTTTAGGCCCTAAATCGGGTCATACATAAAGAAAACTCGCAAATAAGCCCTAATAGGTAAATTAAACATGCAATCTATAAAATTTCTTATCAATACTCTAACACATACATCTAATCACTCGATAAATCATAAAAATTAATCAAAATAAACTTTTCTATCTCAGATTTGTGGTTTCGCAACCACTATTCCATTTAGGCCCTATTTCGAGATGTTACATATTTTTTACAATTAAGCCTTAGACTAACATGTCAAATTCATATCCATTCCTATTTGGCCCTCAAGTATTGAAATCTTACAATAAAACCATGCCAAATTTAACATACTTTTGATTTAGTCCCTAAATTTAAAAACTATTCAAAATCACTTTACAAAATAGTCCTTTTCATCATCAAGCTTCAAACTCAAGCATTAACGTCTAAAAAGATTTAAGAACATCAATGGTAAGTTAAAGATTCAAGAACATCAATGGTAAGTTTTCAATACTTTAACAGTATTTCAAAATAGTCTCTAGGCTAGCTAGATCGACCTACAACAATCTCAAAAACATAAAATTCATGAAAAAAAAACTAAGGAAAAGTTTACATGCAATGGTTGAACCTCACGATTCAAAAACAATGGCTTCCTTTGATATTAGGTTGAAGAAATGGTGAAGACAACATGAAAAGATGGTGCATTTGTATTGTTTTTGTTTTATGTTTTAAACCATTTTCATAATTTCCATTTTAACCTTAATTTACAATAATTTAATCAAAAACATGCATGCAAACCGTCCATATAAATAATTATGGCATTTTTTCCATTTAAAACCTTTAAATTATGTTTTTGCACTCAATTAGCCTTTTTAAACTAATAGCGATTAACTTTTTGTAGTTTTTACGATTTAGTCCTTTTTTAATTAATTATCCAAACATCAAAATTACCGGACCAAATTTCAATATGAAACTATAATGACCTCACAAATATTAAATAAATAATATTTACGAACTCACACATAATAATTGTGGTCCCAAAACCATTGTTTCTAACACCACTAAAAACGAGTTGTTACACTAGTTACATGGGTCAAATGCAACTCCAATTGCAACATAGCTTACATATAGTAAGAAAATTGAACCTGCCATATTTTATTAACATATTTTGACCAAAATTATTGGACTTTTTAAAAGTTTATATTTGAGGACTTTTAGTAGCATATTAATAGGAATCCAATCAAACAAAGGTATTTTGAAGACTTTCAAAGTGATTATGTTTCCTTGGTTAAAGATTTTTTATTTGTTAAGGAGATCAAAGAAGATTTATGTTGATTTCTTTCATGTTGAAGATTTTTATCGAGTTGAATTTAATAGGAATGAAAAATTTACATTGATTGTAATTAAGTCATTTTATGCTTATTTAAGAGAGAATATTTTAGTTGTAAGGACGAGATTAAGAGGGCACTTATTTCTTCTATTGAGGAACTTATTTTTAGTGCAAAATTATTTAATTCACTTGTATTATTCAATTTTTATCTAAGTCTTCAAGGGGAAAAGTCGTAGTGGGAGAGTGATCCAGATTGTATATAGAAGTGAAGTTATAACTTGGTAAGTGAGTTGAAATTAAATCAAATATTGTACTAGAAAAATTATAATGGCTTATTCTCTAAGTAAGGCTTTAGCGGCATAGAAAATTTTTGAATTACATAACGAAACTCATGTGTCCATCTTTTTTTTATGTTATTAATTAGTAAGTTGAGTTACAACTTAACATAAAAAATCTACAAATTCTCATTTCAAGTGCAGTACTTCACTCCCACATAAACCATGGTAATGGAGAGATTTTCGTTCAATGGGTTGGATATTTGGTTGATTAGGGACCCTGGGAACCAGAGTGATGATGTAGGAATATTGAAGCTGCCCTCGATTACAAAGAATGTTGGAGATTTTGAGTGGCGAAGATAGATCTAGAGACTATATTGAATTAAACAGTAGACTTCAAGGCAAGGGTGACGCTTTTCAAAGAGAACTATTTTCCCCTACACAAAGTTGCTAGAAGGTTAAGACAAAAGTTCTCTCAAGATACAATAAAGTTTTTAAATTTCCTTTGATTAGCAAAATCGAGGAATTCCCTAACCCTTACTCTAATTTCTGAAATTGAATTGATTGTAATATATTTGTGATCACCATAGACCCTTTATTTATATACACTCAATGGACACAATTTTGAAGAGTCACAACCTTTAACATTTGATTTCTATTGGACCTACTTCATATAAAAACATGTCCTATGAAATCAAATGTATCATTTGAATAAATCATCACTTTCTAATAAGTGCTCATGAATAAATATGAATTTACAATCTACAATTTCCAACAATCCCCCACTAGATTGCTAATTCAAGAAAATAAGTACATGACGATTATGCATAAAAAAGGGTGTTCGCAGGTTGAACCTTCCTTTAGTGCAAACTCCTCAACGTATCAACAAAGTGAATGGTGGCTAGCCACTTGAACCATCACTCTTAAAGTCAATATCAGAAAAATTTCGCACATAACCATAAAGTATTAGAGTAAGAGTTTATTTGTTTTAGCACTATTATAGCCATATGCTCATCCTGTTTCATGAACATGTATGAGAAAAAACCATAAAAAAACTCTCATTGAAGCAGCACCACTTTATGTCCATATAGGTGGAGTTCAAGAAATTAATGTACATTCATTAAGAGTAAAACTCATCCTCCTAAAACGTAAACACTAAATCTTGCACGTTGTCATTTGATAACTTGTTATTACCCTTTGAACATCAAAACTAAATTTTGGCTAGAACAAGGTAGGGTTTCCATTGTCAATGATGCGATTAGAATGGTTTTAATCCCATCTTAGCGGTGGTACTTTAACCAAATCCCTTGGCAAACCTTTTGTCAATGGATTCGCTAAATTGTCAATTGACTTAACATAGGTAAGAGTTATCACACCATCCCTAATCATTTGTCTCACATACTCATGTCTCAAACTTATATGTCTAGACTTTCCATCATACACCTTATTGTACACTCGAGACATGGTGGACTCACTACCACAATATACGGAAATGGCGAACCTAAACTATGGCCACAACTTTATATCTAGCAAGGGATCTCTTAGCCATTCTGCTTCCTTGCCAGTAGCCGCCAGGTCTATAAATTCAGCCTCTATAGTTGAATCCATTATGTTTCCTTGCCAGTAGATGCAAGCTTGTTTCTTGGATTGTAACACCCCGAATTTGGGCCTAGAAGTATTGGCCCTTGAGTATGGGTCCATAAGAAGGTTGTATATAAGTATTTAATTGTGCAAGGAAATGACACAATTAAATGTCTACTTTGGTGGTTAATGGCTCTTAGAAGTGTTGGAGAAATCTTGGGTTCAAACTTGCGCTTTAGCAAAAATTTTGGTATTAAGTGAATAAAACCCTGGATGCTTGGAGGATGGCTTTTTAAATTATTGTGTTAAATAAATGACACAAGGAAGCTTGTGGTCTAGTGGTTGTGGCGTCATTAAGGTTATAAGGGAGCCTAGGTTCAAGTCTTGGCTCTTACAATTCATTTTGGTTTTTCTCTTGAGTGAATGAACGGGACATTTGGCACATATGTCTTAAAGTTAATTGTGGACGTTTTTATCACAGAAAGAGCCTGTGGTAGAGTGGCAAGGTGGTGTGTTGTGTAACTGTGAGGTCTGAGGTTCAAGTCTTGGGATGTGCAGTGGAGTATTTATTTTGCTATTTGAGCTGTGTGGGAGGTGGAGTTGGACTGGAACTCTATGGTTGAAGTGGTCATAAGAATGAGGAATTTTCCTAATGGTTGAAAGTAATCCCACATCGGGAAGTTAACATGAGAATTGGTGAGAAGCTGGCTTTAAATAGAGCAAACCAGATGAGTTGGGAGGAAGACTCAATGCAGGATGTGCCAAGGTTGGTGATCGTGGACTTCAGCGCGTTCTCATAAACAGGTGTGTATTCACGCCCTTCTTTGTTAGAAGTCAGCAGAAGTCGAAAAGCCAAAACTTCGGTATTTGAGGCTTCACGAGCGTGCGATCGCTCATGTGGTAATTTGAGCCCACAGAACATGGGCAATAGGGCTATATAGGCCGCCACGAGCGTTCTCGTATGCTGGGGCTATTCTGGGCCTCGATGGGCTTGTGGGCCCACTTGTGTAAATCTAACTGTTAGGTGGGAAGTAGTTGGGCTTATCATGTCGTGTGCATGGCATAGGCCGTTAAGGGCCGTGTGGGCGCAATGGGCTTGTGGGCCCCACACAGATTAAATCCACGGTAAGTGATAAATGTTGGACTAGGCTTTGTAGGTCACATAGTTGTAACTGAATTTGGGCTAAATGGACCACAAGAGCGTGTGGGCCCACTTGGGCTGAGTAATGGGCCTTAGGCCCATTTGCACTGTTAGGTCTATTTAGGTTACTTAAGTCGCTTGAGGCGAAGGTGGACCTTCTGTTGTGTTGTTAAAACCCCTGATTTGTAAAATTATCGAAATACTCTCGATTTGTAAAATTACCAAAATACCCTTGATTTTTAAAATTACCAAAACACCCTCAATTTTTAAAATTATCGAAATACCCCCGATTAGTAAAATTACCGAAATACCCCTGATTCGTAAAATTATCGAAATACCCCCAATTCGTAAAATTATCAAAATACCCCTGATTCGTAAAATTATCGAAATACCCTCATTTTGTAAAATTACTTAAATACCCCTAGTTTGTAAAATTATCGAAATACCCCTGATTTGAAAAATTACCAAAATACCCTCGATTTGTAAAATTACCGAAATACCCCCGATTCGTAAAATTATCGAAATACCCCCAGTTTGTAAAATTACCAAAATATCCCTAATTTGTAAAATTACCAAAACACCTTCGATTTGTAAAATTACTAAAATACCCTTGATTTTTAAAATTACTGAAATACCCCTAATTTGTAAAATTATCGAAATACCCTCGATTTGTAAAATTATCGAAATACCCCTAATTTGTAAAATTACTGAAATACCCCTAATTTATAAAATTATTGAAATACCCCCGATTTGTAAAATTATCGGAATACCCCTAATTTGTAAAATTATCGAAATACCCTCAATTTGTAAAATTACCAAAATACCCCTGATTCATAAAATTATCGAAATACCCCTAGTTTGTAAAATTACCGAAATACCCCTGATTTGTAAAATTATCGAAATACCCTCGATTTGTAAAATTACTAAAATACCATCGGTTTGTAAAATTATTAAAATACCCCCATTTTGTATAATTATCGGATTACCCTTGTAGTGTAAAATTACTGAAATACCCCTGTAGGGTAAAATGGCTATTTTGCCCTTGTGGGTAAATGACTAACTTGGACTATGAATTTGACTGATTGACTGTGATTGTATGATTGTGTTTTAACTAACTGGACTATGGTTGTAAAACTGATATGTTTTTAATATATGTTTAAATGATTGTTAACGAAAGCATGGCCATTACGCATACGTGTGATGATTGAGCATGACATACACGACATATTGCATGGGGTTGGAATTGTGAAACGGAGGAAGAAATTGAGGATCGCATGGTTTCTTGACGACCGCGGATCCACTGATTTAGGATCGCATGGTTGCTTGACGACCGTGGATCCACCGATTAAGGATCGCATGGTTGCTTGACGACTGTGGATCCATCGGTGGCTTTTAAGCCCAATATATGATTATTGACGACTCTGTGTCGATCATATTTACCCGAGGCTGTTTGCTGACTGTATTACCGTCGCTGATGGCTATGTGCCTAACATGAAATAGCTACCGATGGCTTAAAGCCAATTATTCTGATTGTGGCTTTGTGCCTACCTAAAAATGGCTCTGTGCCATCTTGACTATGGCTTTGTGCCAAACATATTTTACCTGTGGCTATGTGCCTAACATACCTATGGATGACTCTGTGTGGATCATATTTACCCAATGTTGTGTGTCGATTACATTACCGTCGCTGATGGCTATGTGCCAAACATAATACAGTTACCGATGGCTTTGCGCCAATTATAATACCACTACTGAAGGCTTTTTAAGCCTAATATATGATTAGCAGCTTTGCTGTAATGAAGGTAGTACCGCAACCGGGCTACCATCGATGTCTATCGGATGGGTGGGTCGATATTTATATCCCCACATGATGTGTACCGGGGGACGGAGTTGATGTGTAACGGTTGGATTATTGGGATGGGATAGCATGCATCCAAACATTCACACATTCTGTTCTGTTATTGGTTTGGGCTGGGCCCAATTTATTCTGTTATGGGCTGTGACCCAAATGACATTGTAATAGGCTTTGGCCCACGTATGCTCTAAATTGGACTTTACTGTTACTGTTAATGGGCTCTAGCCCAGACTGTTTCTATTTTTGTTTCTGTATATTGACTATTACTCTAGTAAGGGGATTACACACTGAGTTTTCGTAAACTCACCCCGTTTATTAATCGTGTAGGTAATCCCTAACGTTAGGTGGATCGGTGTCGCAGAGGAACTCGGAGACGACCACACAACTGCACATGTTTTTCTATTTTGTTTATTTAGTTAAGCACTTTGGTTTTGATTTGGGTTGTAATAAGGCCTCTTTATTTCCTTAACTTTTTATATGGAAAGTTTATTTAGTATGTCTAATATCTGTTAGAAGTAGGACACAGTTTTTGAAAACAATAATTGTTTTCAAACACTACATTTTCGCAACATTTTCAAAATACTTTCGCAACTTAACTTTTAAACATCATGTTTTCGTAAATTGGTCACTTTTAGAATTAGCTTCTGCAAAGTAAAAAGAAATTTTTGAAATAAAATTAAGAAGTTTTCAATGTACTACATTTTAAATAAGAAGGGTTTCTAATGAAAACATGGTTTTCAAAAAAACACTTCAATGTAACACACCAGATTCTGGCCTAACTTATAGGTCGAGTTTGGGCTGTTACATGGAGGCCCAATTAATGGCTCCACCTTTGATCGTAAAAATTCATCCCAACGTAGAATTATTGTCACTTAGACTTGTAATCCAACTTGCATATGAGTAACCTTCTAGTACTGCGGGATAATCAATATAGCATAATCCCAAATTTTTTGTTTTCTTAAGATAGTAAAAAATCCTACAAATTCCTTTCCAATGATCGATACTAAGAATTCCTACAAAATCCTACAATATGTAAATCTCGCCAATTTGCACACAATAAATGTGATATCAAGTCTAGTGTAATGCAGTGCATACATTAGACTTGGTGTACTTAAGTTGCGCTATAGCGCTACCGTTATTCTCACTTAACTTGAAGTTCAAATCGTATGGAGTGTTCAAACCCTTTATATTTAAGTGTTTGAACTTTTTCAATACTTTCTCGATGTAGTGAGATTGGCTTAGTGCAAAGCCCGTTTCATGCTTTTTAACCTTTATACCTAGAATTTTATCTACCTCGTTCAGATTCTTCATCTTAAAATTCGAGGCTAGATACTCTTTGGTCTCACGAACACCTTCCATGTTCGTCCCAAAATTCAACAAATCGTCTACACAGAGACAAATAATTACACCATACCTATTAGTAAATTTAGTGTAAATCCATTTATTCGTACCATTATGTAAAAAACCATATGACAAGATAATCGTGTAACACCTTAAAATATGGCCTAGGAGTTTTAGGGATATTTTAAGAATTTTAGCCTTAGAGAGCTCGAAATTTTGCGACATGGTATATCAATAATGTTTTTTGTCTATGGTTTCTAGAAAATCAAGTCAAAATATCATTAATTTTGAAATAAGGACTTATTTGTAAAAGGGTCTAAATTGTGGGTTTTTAAAATGCAATTAAACCAAAACTTTAGAAACACCCTATTTTCCCCTCCATCTATATTAAGGTCATGTTAGATTTCTCCCATCCTTTATGCTTGTCTTCCCTTGCTTTCCCAAGCTCTTCTCATTCAAGTTCTGATTCCTAAACTCTATTCCTTTGATTTCTATCATCCTCCTAGTCATAAACCTCCATAGAAGTTAAGAGAAACACCCAAAAATACCATAGATTCCTCCATTGTCAAGCTTTCGAGTTTTTCAAGTTTTCAATCAAACGCTCAATTTTTCATCATCTAAGATAACGATTCAACCCCTAAATAGTTTTAAATGTTATTTAGTCTTTAAAGGTAAGTTGTTAGCCATTAAATCGCATGTTTTGAATAAAAACTGAAAATTGGGTTGTTAATGGTGGATTTCAGGATTTTCAGTAAAAACATGGTTTCAAAGTGTTTTTAAATTAGTTTTGACATGATTAAGAGGTTTCTAAACTTGTTTTGAATTTTTGATAAATATTTCTTGAGTTTTAATGAATTTTTAAAAAATATCCATAAAACATGTCGAAAAAATCGATACCATAAATTGAGTAGTTTTGTGTAGTTTAAAGGTTGAGAATTAGTTGAAGGTGAATAATTAGATTAATAGAGTCAGTTTTAGGCAAAAAGATTAAGTATAGAGAAAGATATTTGTGTAACACCTCTAACCCGAATCCATCGGGAACAGGGTTACAAAGCATTATTGGAGATTACGAATCAAACAGATAGAAATTTCAAATATTTCATAACATATCAATATTCATAATAAAACCAATAAAAATCATACATACTGTCCCTTATATGAGCCCTCTATGCCCTAAATACGCGTTAGAAATAAGTCGGGACTAAATTGAAAGCTCATAGAATTTTTTAGAAAACATTGAAAATTTTCAACATTGTAGGGTTCACACGGCCATGCGACCAGGCCGTGCGACTCACATGGCTAAGAGACACGCCTGTGTCTTAGGCCATGTCGACATTTAAAATAGGGACACACAGCCGTGTCCCAGCCCATGTCCGTACCCGTGTAACTCACTGGCTTAGGTCACAAGGCCAAGCCATACGCCCATGTGCCAGGCCATGTGCTAGGCTGTGTAACAGCCTAACTTGCAACACTTTGAAAGCTAAAGGGATACACAGTCATGTCACCTGGCCGTGTGTCACACACGGCTGAGACACACGCTCGTGTCTCTGCCCGTGTGGACAAAAATAGGCTATTTTACAAGCCATTTTTCTCACCTAATTTCGCATATACCTACAACCACAATTGCAAATACTTACAAGCCATAACAAGGCATCCAAAACAAGTATAAACAAACCTTAAAAATATGGTCTAACATCATACAACCAATATGCCCTTAGGCATCTCAAATGACAATTTATAACATGACCAACCATATGTTCAATTTAACCAAATATCCAAATAACTTGTGTGCATACTTACACCAATATCCAAATATCCAAAATGCTATTCTTTAACAAGCATCAATTTACCATATGAATCATACCTACTTAAGTATCAATCTACCACAAATTCATCATAACACAAGACACATATACCATATGCATGCTTAACTATCATTTTACCATTTATCATTTAACCACAAATCAAGCCACACATCAACCATATTAAAGCAACTTATATACATACCAAAATATGCCAAAACACAAGCCAAATCATATGGCCACAATTACAACAAAACATATAGGCCAACATTAGCCAAAATAGTCTATACATGCCATTATAACCAAACTTAAACCAACTAAAAGTATCGAGTAAGCCGATGGATAGTGTGATATAGCTCCAACAAGCTTCCAAATTGAACGAGCTTTTGATTCACTATAAACATGGAAAAATAACATAGAGTAAGCATTTAAGCTTAGTAAGTTCGTATAACATAGAATTAAACTTACCATTTGATCAAATAATAGGTAAGTAACAAAACATATCCTAACAAAAATTGGCCAAAAGCCTAAGCACATATACACCAACCATGTTAGTCATGTAAATTCATATATGAGTCAATAATCATGGATGAGCTCAACAATCAAGTTTCTATATACATTTAACATCCATATTATGTATCTATACATCATGTAAAATCATTTCTATGTATTTCATGTAAATACCTGTAATAGTTCGTATCTAACTCATATTATCTCGTAACAAAACATTACCCATTAAATCATTTAGAATATCACTGGATACTCGAGATAGCTCACACATAGTGTGCTAAACTGTAATCTATCAATTCCTGTACATGTATGCTCACACGAGCTATGAATTAGTATGCTCTCACGAGCTGAGAATCGATAAGCTCTCACGAGTTGCAATCAGTGAGAATCGATAAGCTCTCACGACCTGAAATTGGTAATCCCTAATGACATGTCATTTGTATCCTATGAATTCCTAAGGTTCAAATGGGACTTGATAATCATCGTACGTTGTCGGGTATGCGATCAGTATTTATGCATGGCACTTATACAAATCACATACATATAATTCAATTACAACATATAAATACTCAATTTAATTACAAGAACTTACCTTGACGAGTATTCATAGATACAGAGTCGATTAGTCCGAGATTTTCTTTTTGCCTCGATCTAACTCCGTAGGAGGTCTGACTGGTTTTATATGGATAAATTTAATTCAATTTAACATATAATTCATTCAATTTAATCCAAAACATTTGCCCTTGTACTTTTAAATTTGATCTGAGAATCGATAAGCTCTCACGAGCTGCAATCGGTGAGAATCAGTAAGCTCTCACGAGTTGCAATCGGTAATCCCTAATGACATGTCATTTGTATCCTACGAATTCTTAAGGTTCAAATGGGACTCGATAATCATCATACATTGTCGGATATGCATCAGTATTTATGCATGGCACTTATACAAATCACATATATATTATTCAATTAAAACATATAAATACTCAATTTAATTACAAGAACTTACCCCGACGAGTATTCGTAGATACGGAGGCGATTAGTTTGAGATTTTCTCTTTGCCTTGATCTAACTTCGTAGGAGGTCTGACTAGATCTATATGGATAAATTTAATTCAATTTAACATATAATTCATTCAATTTAATCCAAAACACATTTTTGGCAAAATTACCATTTTGCCATTGTACTTTTAAATTCTTTACAATTTAGTCCCTAACTCATAAAATGAAATTTCATGCAATTCATGCTTAAACCACTATAGCCAAATTTCATATAGGTCCTTATAAAACCCTATATTCTATTTAATTCACAAATTTACCATGAATTTATCACATTTTTCAATTTAGCCCCTAATTGATAATTTTATAAAAAAATCCCTTTACAAAAGTTGTTTATCTATCAACAACTAATCATTTTCTTCCATCAAGGATAAAAAAACAACCTATATTCATTCATGGAAAAACTTTTATACTTTAATAGTTTCACAACGAACCTATAGCTAGATTAAGCTACAACGAACCTGAAAACATAGAAATAATTAAAAATAGGACGAAAAATCATACCATGAAGCTATAAGAGATGGTCGAATTTCAAAGCTCCTTCAATGGATTTTCTTAAGCTTAATTTCAATTGAAGAAGAACATAGAAAGATGATGACCTTTGTTTTTTAATTATTTTACTAACATGTATATATTAATTTACTAAAATAACCTTATAATTAAACCTTTAAATTTTCATTTTTAATGGCCATAATTGTCCACTCAAAATATAAATGGTTTATTTACAACATAAACCCTCTAAACATATAATTTCATAGCTATTAAATCCCTTTACCTTATAGAACTCAAGTTTTGCAACTTTTGCAAACTAGTCCTTGGAAAAATAATTTTGTATGTCATGATATGCATGGTAAATGTGATAAATGTTATATGTTTTGAAAATGGTTGATATAATGAACATTGTGTGTTCATATTTACATACCATGTTTAACTGCTTCAGCTAAGATTTTGGTATAGGTGAAACAAATATGAATTGGTATGAAATTTATTTCAATAATGAAATTGTATATATTTGGTTATTAGGCGGAATAGAATAAAATGATTGAGATTAATTTGTGATTAGGCATTGTTTATATAAATACTTATGTATGTGATAATTTGACTTGGAATGTTTGACATATGGTATGAAATATTTATGTTTTGGATATGTCTGTATGTAGTTAATGTCTTATATTGATAAAAATAATCTTCTTTAGTTGATAAGTATTTTCGTTCAACTTAGTAGAATTATGATTTCATGCATGTTTTTGAGTGGGTTTTACCGAATAAGTAGTAATAAGTTGAATATGTTGTTTGGATTTCCTAATTTATATTATTAGGGTTCGGTAAATGAGAAAAATAAAAATATAGGTAATTATAGTATGTATGTATTAGACTGCGACATATTAAATGTTGGAAAAACTATATTATATATTATGTATAATAAATTAAACATTTGAAGTGAATAGACTTGTAAAATGAGTGAGATAAGTTGTAAGTGAGTTGTTGTCAAAACAAACTTCTTTTCGGCTAAATGCATGGAAGAATGATCAAATGAATATTGACTCGATCAATAATAAATCATGAAAATAGCATGTATATTATGTGATGTATAAATGTCCAACTTGTTAGTAAATGGAAGATGAATATAATATGATTTTTGTTACACAATTACACGTAGTAGATTTTGGGTGTTCTATTTGAGAATGATTTAAAGTATGCAACTAAAGTGTAATGAAGTCTAAGTATATGCACGTATTATAAGTTGAATCAAAAGTGTATTCAGTTATGTGGTAATAATGTTTAAATTGATTATTGAAGTTAATAAATGATTGTTATCTTTTAAAAAAAATTTATTATGCAAGTGTATGCTTGTGTTCATTTGAATTTGTGTTTTGACTCGTAATACCTTGTAACCCAAATCTGGTGACGGAAACGGGTTAGGGGTGTTGCATTTTACTGGTATCAGAGCTACGATTTAGTCAATTCTAGGACTAACGTAGTGTGTGTCAGTCTAGCTATACATGTCATAAATATATACTGCGATAGTGTGATGACTTCTAACATTTGAAAATGTGTTTTTATATAGTAAATGGATCCCAACAGAGCTGTAGTTGACGATGTCGAGAGTGTAGCCCCTGCTCTCGCACAAGGGACAACGCCGGCTGATTCTCGATCGACTTCAAGTAATCAAGAAAGTGAGACTAAAAAAGACTTCTATCAAATGATGAATGACTGACTTACTCAATATATCCGGACTAACTCGGCTGCACAACAACCTCCACCCCCGATTAAACCATCTTCGATGTCTGCTATACCTTAAGTAAGTGATCCACTGAGATTATATAAGCCACCTGTTAATAAAATCAGAAAACATGGGGCTGAAGAATTTAAAGCTACTAATGATGATGATGCTGAGCGGGCTGAGTTTTGGCTTGATAATACTGTCTGTGTGTTTGATGAGCTGTCTTGTACCCCAGATGAGTGCTTGAAATGTGCCATATCTTTACTTCAAGATACAACATATCACTGGTGGAATACCCTAGTATCAGTGGTTCTAAAAGAGCGGGTTATCTGGGAATTCTTTCAGACTGAGTTTCGTAAGAAGTATATCAGCCAGAGATTTATTGATCAGAAGCGTAAAGAATTTCTAGAGCTGAAACAGGGTCGGATGACCGTGACAGAGTATGAGCAAAAATTCGTGAGACTCAGTCGGTATGCCCGAGAGTGTGTTTCTATCGAAGTCATAATGTGTAAAAGATTTGAAGATGGACTGAATGAAGACATTAAACTATTAGTTGGCATACTGGAGATAAAAGAGTTTGTAGTACTGGTTGAGCGAGCCTGCAAAGTTGAGGAGCACGGAAAAGAGAAAAGAAAAGCTAACTTTGAAGCTAGAGATGCACGTAAAAGAACATCCAGTAAGTCATTCCAGTCGGCACCAAAGAAGTTCTGAGATGATTTCAGCCGTTCAAAAGCCATTTTGGGTTATTCTCGACGAGATCAGAATAGACCACCTGTGAGTTTGAGAGCTACCTCAGTAGCCAGTGTGGGTAATGTCAGATCTAATCAACTTGAGTGTAAGCATTATGGTAAACGACATCTCGACAGTTGCAGATTACACGATCGAACCTGTTTTAAATGTGGATCGATGAATCACTATATTCGAGATTGCCCAAGGTTAGCTGAAGAGAATTCGGTGCAGAATACGAGATCGGGTAATATTGTAGCTCAGGGGAGACCACCCAGAAATGTGGTTAATGTGAGTGGCAGTTAGAAAGGGACTAAAGATACAGAAGTTAGATCTGAGGCTCGTGCACCTGCCAGAGCCTATGCTATACACGCACGCGAAGAGGGTTCATCCCCAGATGTCATTACTGGTACATTCACTCTTTATGATACTAATGTAATTGCATTGATTGATCCTGGTTCTACTCATTCTTATGTGTGTAGGACATTAGTAATCAGCAAGACTCTACCTGTTGAGTCTACTGAGTTTGTGATTAAAGTGTCAAACCTCTTGGGCTAGTGTGTGATGGTTGATAAAGTATGTAAGAACTGTCCCTTGATGGTTCAAGATTTGTGCTTTCCAGCTGATTTGATGTTGCTGCCATTTGATGAGTTCGACATAATTCTGGGTATGGATTGGTTGACATTACATGATGCTGTTGTGAATTGCAAGAAAAAGACCATTGATCTACAGAGTTAGAATGATGAGGTTATTCGGATTGAATCTAGTGATTTGTATGGTTTATCACCAGTGATTTCTTTGATGTCAGCTCAAAAATATGTGAGAAAATACTGCGAGGCTTACTTTGCATATGTGCTTGATAGTAAAGTGGTCGAAAGAAACATTGAATCAATACCTATTGTATGTGAGTATCCAGATGTGTTTTTTGAAGAATAATTGGGTTTACCACCTATTCGGGAGGTAGATTTTGGTATTGAGTTAATGCCTAGAATGACTGCGATATCCATAGCTCCGTACAGAATGGCACCTACAGAATTAAAGGAATTGAATGCTCAGTTGCAAGAGTTGACAAATAGAGGTTTCGTACGACCGAGTTCCCCTCCTTGGGGTGCACCAATACTGTTTGTGAAAAAGAAAGATGGAACTATGAGAATGTGCATTGACTATAGATAGCTTAATAAGGTGACTATAAAGAATAAGTATCTGTTGCCACGGATTGATGATCTGTTCGATCAACTAAAAAGGGGCTACAGTGTTTTCAAAGATAGATTTGAGATCAAGCTACTATCAGTTGCGAGTTAAAGACTCTGATGTGCCAAAGACTGCTTTTTGAATGAGGTACGGGCACTATGAATTTTTAGTTATGCCATTCAGACTCACTAATGCACCTGTTGTTTTCATGGATTTGATGAATCGAATCTTCAGACCGTATCTGGACCTGTTTGTGGTTGTGTTTATAGATGACATTTTGATCTATTATCGTGATGAAGCTGAACATGCTGAACATTTGATATTTGTGTTATAGACTTTGCGAGATAAATAGTTGTATGCGAAGTTCAGTAAATGTGAATTCTGGTTAAGCAAATTTAGTTTCCTGGGCCATGTTGTATTAGAAGTGGGTATTCGGGTTGATCCGAGTAAAATTTCAGCTATACTTGATTGGAAACCTCTGAGGAATGTTTCTGAAGTTTGAAGTTTTTTGGGACTTGCTGGTTATTATAGATGGTTCGTGAAAGGTTTCTCTATGAGTGCAGCCCCGATGACAAAGCTATTTCAGAAAGATGTTAAGTTCGAGTGATCAGAGAAGTGCCAGAAAAGCTTTGATCAGTTGAAAGCCCTTTTGACTGAAGCTCCAGTGCTAGTTTAGCCAGAATCGGGTAAAGAATTTATTATTTATAGTGATGCATCTTTAAATGGTTTGGGTTGTGTATTGATGCAGGAAGGCAAGGTTATAGCTTATGCTTCGAGACAATTAAAGCCACATGAAAAGAACTATCCAGCGCACGACCTGGAATTGGCAGCTATTGTGTTTGCGTTGAAAATTTGGCGTCACTATCTATTTGGTGAGAAATGTCATGTTTATTCTGATCATAAAAGCCTGAAATACTTGATGACTTAGAAAGATCTAAATTTGAGACAACACCGATGGTTAGAGTTGCTAAAAGTTTACAAGCTTGTGATTGACTACCACCCGGGAAAGGCAAATGTTGTTGCTAATGCTTTAAGCCAAAAATCACTGTTTGCTTTGCGTGCAATGAATGTGCATATGGCTATGTTCGATTATCGTTCGATGATAGCTAAATTGAGAGCAAGACCAATATTTGTTCAACAAATTTGTGATGCCCAGAAGGTTGATAATGAGTTGATAGCAAAACGAGCTCAATGTGATTTAAATGTTGATTTAGAGTTTTGAGTTGATGCTGATGACTGTTTGAGATTCAAAAATCGAATATGTATTTCGAGGAATTTAGAGTTGATTCAGATGATTTTGAATGAAGCTCACAGGAGTCGGTTATCTGTTCACCCAGGTAGTACAAAGATGTATAATGATCTGAAACAGCTTTATTGGTGGCATGGAATGAAAGGAGACATTTTTGACTTTGTTTTAAAATGCTTAATCTGTCAACAAATAAAAGCCGAGCATCAGGTACCTTCTAGATTGCTTCAGCCGATTATGATACCAGAGTGGAAATAAGACAGAGTTACCATAGATTTCGTATCTGGTTTGTCGTTAACACTGAGCAAGAAAGTTGCAATCTGGGTTATTGTGGATAGATTGACTAAATCGGCTCATTTTGTTCCGATACATACAGACTACCTGCTTGATAAGCTGGCTAAATTATATGTTTCTCAGATTGTGAGATTACATGGTATGCCTATATCTATTATTTCGGATAGAGATCTTAGGTTTACATCACGGTTTTGAAAGAAACTGCAAGATGTACTAGGTATGAAATTATATTTCAATACTACTTTCCGTCCACAAACAGATGGCCAGATTGAGCGAATCATTCAGATACTTGAAGATATGTTGAGATGTTGCATTCTCGAGTTTGAAGGTACGTGGGAACAGTACCTACCTCTGATTGAATATGTGTATAATAATAGCTTTCAGTCGAGTATCAAAATGGCACCTTATGAGGCTTTATACAGTCAAAAATGTTGTACACCATTGTATTGGACTAAGCTTAGTGAAAATAAGATACACGGGGTCAATTTGATCAGAGAAACGGAGCAGAAAGTGAAAGTGATCCGTGAAAGTCTAAAAGCAGCAACAGATCGTCAAAAATCATATGTAGATTTGAAACATAAAGATATAAAGTTTCAGATCGGAGATAAAGTCTTCTTGAAAGTCTCATCGTGGAAGAAAATACTCAGATTTGGTTGTAAAGGCAAATTGAGTCCGAGGTTTATTGGGCCATATGAGGTTATAGAGAGTATCAGACCGGTTGCTTACAGACTGTTGTTACTACCTGAGCTAAAAAAGATCCACAATGTATTCCATTTTTCGATGCTTCGTAGATATCAATCTGATCCTTCACATGTGATTAGTCTGTCTGAGATTGAGATTAAGCCTGATATGACGTACGAGGAAGAACCTATTCGTATTCTGGCTCAAGAAATTAAAGAGTTGCGAAATAAGAAGATTTCGTTAGTTAAAGTACTGTGCCATAAGCACGGTGTTGAGGAAGAAACATGGGATCCAAAAGATGCAATGAGAGAATGCTATCCAAACCTATTCACCGGTAAGATTTTCGGGGACGAAAGTCCCTGAGGGGGAGAGTTGTAACAACCCGATTTAGACCCTAATTAGAATGGTGGTTTTGAGACCACGAATCTGAGTCAGAAAAATATTTTAAAAATATTTTATGTGTTTAATTTGTGTGAATTTATATCTTTGAAATTTTCGTGATTTAATTTTGTCATTTAGGTATCTGATTAAATAAAAGAACTTAATAGCGTAAAAGGGAAATTTGGTGGTTACTTCTAAAAGGGACCTAATTGCTAGTGGCTTTTTTAATGGGAACCTTATGTTGTAAATAGCCCACTTTCGTGTTAGCTGGACGGTAGTAGGCTTATAATATAAAGTTTATATAATAATTCATTAAGGTTAAATTTGTAAATTAAACTTTAAGATATAATATGTTATAATATATATCATAAAACATAAAATAAAGTTAATATATGTGTTATAGTTGTTCTTCATTACTGAAACTAAACAAAAGAAAAAGAAAAGAAAGGAATCTAGGGTTCAGTTGATTCTAAGCTCAATCAAGGTAATTATTCAGCTCAGTTTTTGATAATTTTTACGTTTTTAAGATCGTTGCTTCGAGTACTACAAAACCCATGCTTCAATTTTTTATTTTGATGAATATTTTGAGTTATTCCATTGTTGAGAGCTTGTGATTTTTGTTGTTTGATGATGAATTATGAAAGATATGTTTTAGATTAACATATTTTATATTGGAGTTTTTGATGATTTTGAGTAATTAGGACTAAATTGCAAAAATAATAATTTGAGGGACTAAAATGTGAAATAAATGAATTATATGGGTTTGTATGGATATGGTTAATATTCGGCCAAGCTTGGGTATGGAGAAATTTGGTGTATTTTGTGTTTTGTGCAATATGGACTAAATTGTAAAAATTGTAAATGTTAGGGGTAAAATGGTAATTTTCCCATTTATGTGTTTTTGGACTAAATTGAATAAAAATATGTTTGAATGAGCTTAATTTGAATATGTTTAGATCAAGAACCAAAGAAATTAGATTTGGATCGGGGGAAAACGAAAATTGTCGACTTACTGCCCTACTCCGTTTTGTATCGTCCGAGGTAAGTTTTATAAGCAAATAGACGTACTTAATTATAATTATGTGCAAATTATACTTGCTAAAATGAAATATGTGATTTTAATTATGCATTGGCCGAATGTGAGTAAGCTTAAATACTATGTTTTCGAATTCGTTTCGACCGAGTCACGACGTCCAAAAGTCCCGTTTGAACCTTAGGAATAGCTAGGATACATATGTCATGACATAGGATTCCAATATATGTGTGCGAGTAAGACCATGGCATCGATAAGTGATTCCGATATATGTGTATGAGTAAGACCCTGTCTAGGACAGTGGCATCGATATGTGACTACATGTAAGACCACATCTGGGACGTTGGCATTGTACGATTTATGTGATTATCCGAGTGTCCTATCCAATTTTGAATGGTTCATTGGGCAAAGGTAAATCGTGTACAGATGTGTAAAATGAGCTAAATGGCCAGGTATGATTTAGCTTGTTGGCTACTAGTAATAAGGTAAGTATGTACTTAATATTTGTTCTATTCATGTGTAATCGATAATGATGAATCTAAATAAGATTGGCATGTGTGTTCGGCCTTGTGGCTAAATAAATTGAGTATCAATGAAATGATTTATAATTATGTGCAAGTGTGCGTGTGTGTAATGCCCCAAAAATCCTGAAATCCCGAATTTTCTTTTTTTTCGATACTGATAAAAAAATGTGCTGGGTATTTTCGATTAAGTAGGTAATAGTAGGTCTCGTCTAAGGTTTAAGTTCGAACTTAGGGGAAACGACAGTTATGCGTTAATAATTAAAAGGACCTTGTTAGCAAGTAGTTGGGTTTTTAAATAAAGTTAGGGGAAAATGGCATCAAAAAGCCTTTTGGAGGAGTGGCTAAGTGACACCACTTAGAGTGTAGAGAGGTGGCGTTAGTGGCTAGCAAGGAGATCCAAGGTTTGAATCCTAGCTTAGTATTTTTAGAAGTTTAATTTGGGCCTTCTAGAAGATTGGAAGTGGCGTGAAGATGGACTCCAAGGGGATTGTTCAGAAGAGAAAATTGAGGAAAGGATCAAGGGGTTATCAGGGAGAAAAACGAGGAGATGAGAAGGGGAAAGTGATGGAGCTGAATGAGGACTTGAGGGTCAGGCAATTTGGCTATAAGGGCTATAAATAGGTGCTGAATGCAAGGTTGCCAGGCTAATGCCGAAATCTTTTTCATCTTGTTACTGGAAACCCTTTTCTCTTCGAGATCCAAAAAGCCGAAAAGCCTTACTTCTTTCTTTCTTTTCTTGTGCCAATTTCCACTCTTCCTCTACTTCATTGCTGACTTTTCTTTCTTTTTCCTTGGAGCCGAATAACTCTCTTTTTCCATACAAAATTGTAAAGGGCAGAAACTTTCTTGGTCGAATACTCTTTGACCAAATCTAGTGTAAGTGTTTGCTCTTCCAATTGATTTTTTGCTAAAGTATCGATTATTGTTCCTCACTTCTTCTAATCGATTTTGGGTAGAAATAGGTATCGAATCTCAATTTTGGATCCCTACTGATTTGCTCTTCAGGTAAGGGGCTTTGGTAGGTACTCTTAATCTTAGTTGGCCGAATAGTCAGAGTTAAGATAAGGGGACTTGTGTTGGATACGAGTCACCTATTATTCTGGTTTCTAATAGTTAAGATTGATGCAGATCTAGGAGTTGATCGTGGTTAGTGATTTAGGAAGGGGCTGTTATACTTATCGCACAAGGTAAGGTTAAAGTGAGGTTTCGATTTTAGCAAAGATATGTATTAAGCATGTGGTTAATTGAAGGGTGATATCATTTGTAGGTTGGTGACTAAGTGAATCGCAGCACGCTTGCTTACCAGGTGTGTACATACACTGCACACACACAATGAATCGGTAAAAGCTGAAATGCCGAAAAGTTGAAATGCCGAAAAGTTTAAAGTCGGGCTACGGTAGTCTTACGAGTTCGTGAACACTCGTGAAGAGGAAACCGATAGGTTGTCTGAGGCCCATGGGCAATTCTATGGACTTGGGCTGTGATTTGGCCAACCGGGCCAGAATAGGCTTAATGGGCTTGACGGACTGTTGGGCCCATAATTGGGCCCATAATAGGCAAAAATTGATAATTGATGCTATGTGATGGAAATTGTATGAGTACATGACTATAAATGTGATTTGGGCCTAATGGGCCGTATAAATGTGATTTGGGCCTAATGGGTCATATGAATGTGAGTGGGCCTAGTGGGCCATATGCAGGTATGTGGATTTGACTAGGATTTGTAAGGGGTTTTGGGCCTAGTATATGATGACTACATAAAACTTAATTAATTAATTGCAACCATGGACAAGTCAAAGGGTTAAGGTGTGGCAACGGGTATATGCATGTCTAGGATTGGATCTAAGGAGAGCTTGGTACTTAAGTGGTCTTAATGACTCACCTCCTCTTCTTTGGAATCCTACCTGGTGTATAGTATTCGTTCATCTTAGCTCACGGGATTTGTTAATGGGCCAAGGCAAGTGAAAATCGTAAAGAAAGGAAAAATTACCGAAATGGCCCTAAGGGCGAAAATGACCAAAATAACCCTAGGTGTTGAATGTAAGTTTTATGGATGTGACATGCATACATATGATATTCTGCTTAGGTTGTATAGGGGTTGGGAATCATGGAATGGAGGAAGTATATGAGGATCGCATGGTTGCTTGACAATCGTGGATCCACCGACGACTTTTAAGCCCAATATATAACTGCAGGTAGTTCCACAACCGGGCTACCATAGATGTGTCGGATGCATGGGTCGATATTTATATCCCCACATGGTGTGATAGGGGACGGAGCTGGTATGTAGCGGATGGATTATTGGGATGGGATTGCATTGCATGTGATGTATGGTGTTTATTGAATGCTTGTTGCTCGTCGAGGGTTGTACACACTGAGTTTATGAAAACTCACCCCCTCTTTTATTTTATTTTCAGGTGATGCTCAGTAGAAGGTTCGATGTTTGGAGGGACTCTGGGTGGCCAGCTAGCAAGGCGACATGGACGTGTTTTTTCCTTAAAAGTATACAAGTGTCTATTTTATTAAGTACTTTTCTGGCCATATTGTAATAAGGCTTCCATTTTGTTATTATTTGGGTTTTTATTTTCATGCGTTGTAATTACAAAATGTTGAACATGGGTTTGCTAAATCATAGTATGTTTCTCTACGCTTCCGCAACAGAATTTTAAAATGACAGGTTTTCATAAAATCATATGTTTTAAACAGGTTTTCGTGATTGAAATATAAAAAGAGTTTTTATAAGTTAATTAAGGTTTCTTTTATTTTAAGAAGGGTTTTCAATGAAAACACGATTTTCGCTAAAACACTTCAATGTGATGGCCCAGATTCGGCCATAATGTCTGGGCCGAGTTTAGGGTGTTATATTTAATGGTATCAGAGCCCAGGTTGCAAAACTCGAGCTGTGAAGTGGGCCTTATTATTATTTTGTTTTTTTTCTACTTATTATTTGGATTTTAAAAAAAATATTTTGGATCACAATGTTTTGGAAAAAGGAAAATCTTGCTGTGGGCACATCGAGCCTCTGACGTCAAACCAAGTAAGTACTTTTATTTTTAAGTATGTTTAAATTGTGATACAGTAGATAGTTAGAGGGCTACTTTAGATAATTTTGTTAGAGTGGAACTGAAGCCCGTAGGAACTTGAAATTGCAGAGGATTTTCAAAATCAATCTTCTCTTCAAATATTTTCATAAAACATCGGTGTAATTATTAAACTAACTAAAACTTCATAAAATTTCTAATCCAGATAATACACGAATTGACGATGAGTGCTAGAAGAGGTGCAAGAGGCCGTGGTCGAGGCTACGAAAGTGTTAGGGCTGAATCGTCAGCTTCGGGCCATATGCCCGATGTTGGAGTAGAAGGGGCACCGGCCTCACCTGTGGCTGGGAATGGACCGTATGATCGGGCCGCGAGAGAAGATGCATTGTCGCAAGCAATGTTGAGAATTTTGGAAAGGGTCGCTAGGCCCAATAATGGCACTAGAAATTAGGGGTCCATTCCGGAGTGACTTCGATCAAATGGGCTGAGATCTTTAAGGGCGTGGCTGGTGTGGCTCCTAACGTGGCGGAATACTGGTTTGAAGCCACTAAAAGGATAACGGAGGATCTAGACTGTTCACAGGAACAAAAGCTGAAAAGGGCAGTGTCGCTGCTTAGGGAAGAAGCCTACCAGTGGTGGTTGACAGTGAAAGAGGGCACCCAACCGGAGCGGGTCACTTGGGAGTTTTTCAAAGCTGCATTCCAAGGGAAGTTTGTGGGTGCAAGCTATGTGGATGCTAGAAGGAAGGAGTTCCTTAACTTGACCCAAGGAAACAAATCAGTGGCGGAGTATGAAGCGAAGTTTTTACGCCTTAGTAGGTATGCAACAGTAATGGTGGCAACGGAATATGAGCATTGCGTTAGGTTTGAGGACGGACTAAGAGATAGCCTTAGGGTATTGACAGCTCCACAAAGGGAGTGAGTTTTCTCGAAATTGGTGGAAAAAGTGAAGATAGCGGAAGAGGTAAAGCGCACTGAGAGCTTAAATCAGGAAAAATGGAGGGTAGGAATAAGAGGGAGGCTGAGGCTCCCGGTGTTGGACAGAGGCCTAGGGCTAGGGCCAGAATTAATGGGCCAGTTAGAGTAGGGCCCTCTACTGCTAATCTAGGGGTGCCATCTTGTGCTGATTGTGGGAGAAGCCGTAGAGGAGAGTCTTGGAAGAGGATGGGAGCTTGCTTCGCTTGTAGGTCTATGGATCATAGGATTAAGGGTTGCCCCCGAATGCTAGGTCGAGTGCCAGTAGTGGGCCAAGGTGGTGCTCAGCCACCAAGGGAAGGTCAACTGCCACCAAGGGGTCATGGGCAGGCTAGGGACGGTAACAGCAATGGGCATGGACGTAGAACACCAGGCGAAAATGTAGCCCCTGCTAAGGCGAGACAGCCAGCTTTGGTTTATGCTGCTCGTCACCGAGAAGATGGGGATGCCCCAGATATGATAACGGGAATGTTCTTTATATATTAGTTACCTTACACAGCATTGATTGATATTCGATTGACGTATTCATATGTTGCATGCAATATGACTGAATCTTTGGGTGATATGTTTGAAGTTACTGCAAATGAGATGACTATGATTAGTCCGTTAAGTCAATCAGTAGGAGTGAATAAGTTGTTTAGAGAGGTACCTTTAGTAGTCCAAGGGGTTACCTTTTTAGCGAATTTGATGGAGCTGTCATTTAGCGAACTCGACTTAATCTTAGGTATGGATTGGCTGGTGAAGCATTGAGCCACCTTGGATTGCGCTGTAAAGTGAATGGTGTTAAGAACGGCGGAGGATAAGGAAGTAGTGGTGATTGGTGAAAGCCAGAATTACCCGTCGAATGTGATTTCGGCGTTGAAGGCTGAGAAGTTAGTACGAAAGGGATGCGAAGCCTATTTGGCTTATATTAGTAATACGGAGGCTAAGAGCCTTACTGTAAGGGAGTTGAGAACAGTTAGGGAATTTTTGGATGTTTTTCCCGAGGAGCTGCCTAGGTTGCCACCTAGTAGGGAAGTAGAATTTGGAATCGAGTTGTTACCTGGGATGGCGCCGGTGTCTATCGCTCCTTATCGGATGGCACCAAAGGAGTTGGTGGAACTTAAGGCACAGATTTAGGAATTGTTGGATCAAGGATTCATATGACCAAGTGTGTCTCCATGGGGAGCACCAGTGTTATTTGTGAAGAAGGATGGAACCTTGCGAATGTGCATCGATTATCGACAGTTAAACAAGTTAACTGTTAAAAACAAGTACCCTCTACCGAGAATTGATGATCTTTTTGATCAGTTTAGGGGAGCTTCTATTTTCTCGAAGATTGACCTGCGTTCGAGATATCACCAATTGAGGGTTAAGGAGGCAGATGTTCATAAAACAGCTTTCAGAACTCGTTATGGGCACTACGAGTTCTTGGTGATGCCATTAGGGCTGACGAACGCACCTGCCGCTTTCATGGATCTCATGAATTGGGTTTTCCAACCCTACTCGGATCGGTTCGTGGTAGTCTTTATAGACGACATTTTGGTGTACTCAAGAAATGAGGATGAGCATGATGCACACTTAAGGATTGTGTTGTAGATTTTGAGGGAGAAGCAACTGTATGCCAAATTCAGTAAGTGTGAATTCTGGCTAAGGGAGGTTACTTTTCTTGGACATGTGGTGTCAGCTGAGGGGATTAAGGTGGATCCCCGGAAAATTGAATCAGTGTTAGACTGGAAAACACCCAAGTCGGTGTCAGAAATTTGAAGTTTTCTGGGCTTGGCAGGATACTATAGGCGGTTTATTGAGGGCTTTTCAATAATTGCTGCACCCTTAACTAAGTTGTTGAGGAAGGGGGTACCGTTTGTTTGGGCGGACAAGCAGCAAGAGAGTTTTGGAAAACTTAAGAAAGTTTTAATTGAGGCCCCTGTGTTGATTCAGCTAGTGCCTTGGAAGGAGTTTACAGTTTATAGTGACGCGTCGCATGTGGGCTTGGGATGTGTATTGATGCAAGAAGGAAAGGTGGTTGTGTATGCGTCATGGCAACTTAAGACTCACGAAGTGAACTACCCAACCCATGATTTGGAGTTAGCTATGGTGGTTTTCACACTTAAAATATGAAGGCATTACTTATATGGGGAGAAGTGCGTACTTTATTCGGGCCACAAGAGTTTGAAGTGCCTCCTTACCCAAAAGGAGCTAAACCTTGGTAACGTAAGTAGGTGGAATTATTGAAGGATTACGATTGTACTATTGAATACCACCCTGGCAAAGTGAATGTGGTAGCCGATGCGTTGAATCGCAGGGCTAAGTCAGACTTGAGGGCTATGCTCGCCCATTTAAGCTTGTTGGATGATGGTAGCTTGTTAGCTGAGCTTTAGGTAAAGCCAGTGTGGGTCGAGTAGATAAGGAGTAAGCAACTAGTGGATGAGACCTTAGGTACTTGTTTTAGACAAGTGGAGAGTGGGGAGACATCAGACTTTGGGATAAATAGTGAAGGAGTATTGTGTTTCCATGGGAGGATGTGTATACCAAAAGATGATGATCTAAGGCAGTCCATTCTGCGAGAAGCACATAACGGTCTATATGCAATGCATCCTAGCGAAAACAGGATGTATCTGAATTTGCGTGAGCTTTATTGGTGGTCTGGACTTAAGTGCGAGGTTATGGAGTTTGTAAATAAATGCTTGGTTTGTCAAAAGGTGAAGGGGAACACCAGTTGCCTTCAAGATTGCTTCAGCCAGTAAAGATTCCACTCTGGAAGTGGGAAAAAATCACTATGGGCTTTGTTGGTGGGCTACCCTTGACGCCTACTAAGAAAGACTCGATATGGGTTATAGTGGATTGGTTAACCAAGTCTGCCCATTTTGTACAGGTTCGCACCGATTACTCGTTACAAAAGCTGGCTAGGCTGTATGTGGCATAGATTGTAAGATTACATGGAGTGCCAGTATCCATAATATCAAATAGGGACCCACATTTCACTTCGCGATTTTGGAACAAGCTGCATGAGGCGTTGGGTACTAGGTTGAATTTCAGTACGGTATTCCACCCTCAAACTGATGGACAGACGGAAAGGGTGATTCAAGTATTGGAAGATATGTTGAGGGGATGCGTGACTGAGTTTCGAGGTAGTTGGGAGGACTATTTACCATTAGCCGAATTCGTATACAATAATAGTTATCAAGCAAGCATTGGTATGGCTCCATACAAAGCACTGTATGGGCGAAGGTGTCGAACCCCAACATGTTGGATGGAGTTGGGCAAACGGAGAGTTTTGGGCCCTGAGTTAGTAGCCGATACTGAAGATAAAGTAAAATTGATTTAGGATCGGTTCAAGGAAGCCTCAGATAGGCAAAAGTCATATGCTGACCTTAAGCGTCGAGAAATAGAGTATGCAGTGGGAGACTTAGTTATTCTGAAGGTCTCTCCGTGGAAGAAAGTGTTAAGTTTTGGACGAAAGGGTAAGTTAAGCCCAAGGTTCATTGGGCCATATCGGGTTGTAAGGCGGATTGGGCCAGTCGCTTACCAACTGGAGTTACCTCCTGAACTAAGCCAAATCCATGATGTGTTTCATGTTTCCATGCTAAGGCGGTATCACTCGGATCCTTCACATGTCGTGGCGATTGAAGAAATCGAGGTCAGGCCAAACCTAATTTTCGAGAAAGAGCCCTTACAAATAATTGGTCGAGATGTCAAAGAACTGAGAAGGAAGTCTGTTCCATTAGTCAAAGTGCTTTGGCAGAATCACAAGGCCGAGAAGGCTACTTGGGAACCTGAGGAAGCGATGCGACGTCAATATCCTCAACTGTTTGAATCAGGTAAAATTTCAAGGATGAAATTTCTTTTAGGGGGTAGAGTTGTAACGCCCCCAAAATCCCGAAATCCCAATTTTTTTTTCGATTCTGATAAAAAAATATGCTGGGTATTTTCAGTTAAGTAGGTAATAGTAGGTCTTGGCTAAAGTTTAAGTTCGAACTTAGGGGAAAAGAAAGTTATGCGTTAATAATTAAAAGGACCCTGTTGGCAAGTAGTTGGGCTTTTAAATAAAGATAGGGGAAAATAACATCAAAAAGCCTTGTGGAAGAGTGGCTAAGTGATACCACTTAGAGTGTAGGGAGGTGGCGTTAGTGACTAGCAAGGAGATCCAAGGTTCGAATCCTAGCTTAGTATTTTTAGAAGTTTAATTTTGGCCTTCTAGAAGATTGGAAGTGGCGTGAAGATGGACTCCAAGGGAAGTGTTCAGAAGAGAAAATTGAGGAAAGGATCAAGGGGTTATTAGGGAGAAAAACGAGGAGATGAGAAGGGGGAAGTGATGGAGCCGAATGGGGACTTGAGGGTCAGGCAATTCGGCTATAAGGGATATAAATAGGTGCCGACTGCAAGGTTGCCAAGCTAATGCCGAAATCTTTTTCATCTTGTTACCGGAAACTCTTTTCTCTTTAAGATCCAAAAAGTCAAAAAGCCTTACTTCTTTCTTTCTTTTCTTGTGCTGATTTTCATTCTTCCTCTACTTCATTACCAACTTTTCTTTCTTTTTCCTTGGAGCCGAATAACTCTCTTTTTCCATACAAAATCGCAAAGGGCAGAAATTTTCTTGGTCGAATACTCTTTGACCGAATCTAGTGTAAGTGTTTGCTCTTCCAATCAGTTTTTTGCTAAAGTACCAATTATTGTTCCTCACTTCTTCTAATCGGTTTTGGGTAGGAATAGGTATCGAATCTCAGGTTTGGATCCCTGTCGATTTTCTCTTCAGGTAAAGGGCTTTGGTAAGTACTCTTAATCTTAGTTGGTTGAATAGTCAGAGTTAAGGTAAGGGGACTTGCGTTGGATACGAGTCACCTATTATTCTGGTTTCTAATAGTTAAGATTGATGCCGATCTAGGAGTTGATTGTGGTTAGTGATTTAAGAAGGGGCTGTTATACTTATCGCGCAAGGTAAGGTTAAGGCGCGGTTTCAGTTTTAGTAAAGATATTTATTAAGCATGTGGTTAATTGAAGGGTGATATCATTTGTAGGTTGGTGACTAAGGGAATCACAACACGCTTGCTTACCAGGTGTGTACATACACTGAACACACAGAATGAATCGGCAAAAGCCTAAATGCCGAAAAGCCAGAAACTGAAATGCTGAAAAGCTGAAAGTCGGGATACGGTAGTCTTGTGAGTGCATGAACACTCGTGAGGAGGAAACCGATAGGTTGTCTAAGGCCCATGGGCGATTCTATGGACTTGGGCTGTGATTTGGCCAACCGGGCCAGAATAGGCTTAATGGGCCTGACGGGCTGTTGGGCCCATAATAGGCAAAAATTGATAATTGATGCTATGTGATGGAAATCGTATGAGTACATGACTGTAATCGTGATTTGGGCCTAATGGGCCGTATAAATGTGATTTGGGCCTAATGGGCCATATGAATGTGAGTGTGCCTAGTGGGCCATATGCAGGTATGTGGATTTGACTGGGATTTGTAAGGGGTTTTGGGCCTAGTATATGATGACTACATAAAACTTAATTAATTAACTGCGACCGTGGATAAGTCAAAGGGTTAAGGTGTGGCAACGGGTATATGCATGTCTAGGATTAGATCTAGGGAGAGCTTGGTACTTAAGCGGTCTTAATGACTCACCTCCTCTTCTCTTGAATCCTACGTGGTGCATAGTATTCGTTCATCTTAGCTCACGGAATTTGTTAATGGGCCAAGGTAAGTGAAAATCGTAAAGAAAGGGAAAATTATCGAAATGCCCCTAAGGGAAAAAATGATAAAAATACCCTTAGGTGTTGAATGTAAGTTTTATGGATATGACACGCATACATATGATATTTTGCTTAGGTTACATAGGGGTTGGGAATCACGGAACGGAGGAAGTAAATGAGGATCGCATGGTTGCTTGACAATCGTGGATCCACCGACAGCTTTTAAGCCCAATGTGTAAGTGCAGGTAGTTTCGCAACCGGGCTACCATAGATGTGTCGGATGGGTGGGTCATATTTATATCCCCACATGGTGTGACGAGGGACGGAGCTGGTGTGTAGCGGATGGATTATTGGGATGGGACTGCATTGCATGTGATGTATGGTGTTTATTGAATGCTTGTTGCTCATCAAGGGTTGTACACACTGTGTTTGCGAAAACTCACCCCCCTTTTTTTATTTTCTTTTTAGGTGATGCTCAGTAGAAGGTTCGATGTTTGGAGAGACTCTGGGTGGCCAGCTAGCAAGGTGACATGGACGTGTTTTGTAACACCCCTCGCCCGTATCCGACGCCGGGACAGGGTTCAAGGTGTTACCTTTCTTGACTCAACCAACTATACAAACCGGGCCATAAAAAAATTTCAAACAATTTAAAAACTTCTCTTTTCACATGCAATCTATATCATATAGGGACTTACGAGGCCCAAATTATACATCTGGGGTGGTTCAGAACCCAACCGAGAACTCATGAAAAACTTAGAAAAGTTTCATGCATCAGGACTCCACACGCCCGTGCGGATATAGAACACACGGCCGTGTGCTAGGGACACGCCCATATCCCAAACCCGTGTCTAAAAACCTGGGCATTCTGCCAAAACCACACAGCCCAAGCACACACCCATGCCCTATAACCATGTCCTTCACACGGTCGAGACACACGGCCGTGTCTCTTGCCCGTGTACTACTAGTATGCATACTAACTTTATGGCACTGCCTGGGCACACGCCCGTGTGGCTTGCCTGTATACTAAAATGACTTTAAAGTTTTAAGTGCAGGGGACGCACGGCCATAACACACACCCATGGGCGTGAGCCGTGTGTCACACACGCCCGTGTGTATTACCCATGTTGACAAACTAGGCTATCTTCCAAGCCATTTTGTCACCCATTTTGCACAACCTACACAAGATCATTTCAATATACAAATTTCATCATAATGGACACCAATTCATCCATAGAAAGAACATTGTATACATTCATCAAAGTGAATAATATCCATTATTCCAAGCTTGATATAAAATGAAGGGCTTTTGACTTGAGCCAAAATACATAAATAATTCTCTTAATCCAACATCCTAGTCTAGCCCTATACATGCCACCTTCAAAAATATAAATCAAGCTATACCGAGTATTGCGGCTGATAGTGTGATTGATATCTCTGACTTTAAGGGATCCTTAAGCTAGCTTGGTGACACTGAAAGAAAAAGGAAAGGAAAGGGAGTAAGCATAAAGCTTAGTAAGTTGCATATAAATAACTATACAACAATCTCACCATTTACCATCATGCTTATAGCTCAAAGGTAAACATAACTTAACTTACTCCTTATCATCTACTCGAGTCTCATTTTCTAAATTTAAGCTCGTTACTCATGTTTATCATATAGGTACCTGTAACACTCATAACATGATCATCCTTTCTTTATCAAAATTGAGCTATAACTTTCACCATTGAACAATTGGAATACTACTGGATATTCCATGAACCTTCAACATGGGATATATTGCCAATGCCATGTCCCAAACATGGTCTTATACTGGCTCTCATATATGCTTGCTAATGCATGTCCCAGACATGTCTTACACTAGCACAACTCCTAGTTGATGCGTGTCCCAGACACGTCTTACACTGGTTATCTCTGTCAAAGCCGATGCATGTCCTAGACATGTCTTACTCTAGTGCTCAACTCTGTGCCGATGCCATGTCCCAGACATGGTCTTACACTGGCTCTCATAATGTGGCCGAAGTATGTCCTAGACATGTCTTACACTGGCGCACAAATCACCCAATGTCTTGGCACAAATATCGAGTTCATATCCTGAGGTTTCAACAAGATATTTCTACTATCTCAATATTACAAGGCATTCTCAATTTATAACTTAACAACTCGTACAATATCAATTCAATGACAATAAGAATACAAGTATTAACAGTGTAGTTGTATTATTTACATACAACTTACCTCGGTTTACAAAAAGTACTTGACTAGTCAGCTTATTCGGATTGCTTGGCTTTTCCCCGATCTAGGCTTAATTTTAGAAAATCTTGATCTATAATAATATTATACATCCATTTAGTCACTAAACACAATTAGTCATTCATAAATTCACAACTTTGGTAAAATGACCATTTTGCCCCTAGGCCTTGGCAAAATGACCATTTTACCCCTATGACCAAAAATTGATTTTTATCGAATTTCCTTGTATTTCAAGCCTAGATAAACTCTTTTTACTACTATGGAAATCCAAAATTCTCACTATTTCACACACTAACCACCTATTTTGCAACTTATGCAAAATAGTCCTTTTAGGTGTTTTCATGCTAACACCTTTCACAAAAGTTGTTTATAACACAACTAGGACTCATATTATTCCATAAAAACTTGGAATATATCACAAATACATCCATGGCAAAATCCTAAACTCTTGACCATTTTGTAAGATATCGCCCTCATTTGAAAGCTTATGCTTCAAGGGTCTCAAAAATATAAAATTCTTGAAGAAAACTCATTAAAATCACTTACTTATGAGTGCTTTAAGTTGCTACAGATTTTTGGTGATAGAGAAGAAAATGAGAAGGTGATATCATCTTTTTCTTATTTTATTCCTATTTTAGTCAAATTAGCCACCAAACCCAACCAAACTTGGACTTTTTGACCAATTTGTCTCCCATGGCCTGCCAAGCACTCTAAAAGGGGCCTAATTTCCCTTTAAATACTCCAACTTTTGATTCTCTAGCTATTTAACATATTTGGGTACTAAAATGCAACTTTTTCCTTTTATGCGATTTAGTCCTTTATCGCAATCGGGCTTGAAAACATTAAAATTAACACACCAAATTTTTCATGCACTAATATAATAGTACCATAACCTCATAAAAATAATAAAAATAATTTTTCTATCTTCAAATTTGTGATCCCAAGACCACTTTTCCAACTAGGCCCTAAATCGGGTTATTACATGTTTTTTCCTTAAAAGCATACAAGTGTCTATTTTATTAAGTACTTTTTCGGCCAGATTGTAATAAGGCTTCCATTTTGTTATTATTTGGGTTTTTATTTTCATGCGTTGTAATTACAAAATGTTGAACATGGGTTTGCTAAATCATAGTATGTTTTTCTACGCTTCCGCAAGAGAATTTTAAAATGACAGGTTTTCATAAAATCATATGTTTTAAACAGGTTTTTGTGATTGAAAAATAAAAAGATTTTTTATAAGTTAATTAAGGTTTCTTTCATTTTAAGAAGAGTTTTCAATGAAAACATTGTTTTCACTAAAACACTTCAATGTGATGCGCCAGATTCGGCCATAACATCCGGGTCGGGTTTGGGGTGTTATAGTGTGACCATGAATATTCAGCCTTATAGGTGATATATATATGTCAGGTTATGATATGATTTTTGAGTTTATATATATAAGTATACGTAGGTATGGTTTTATTATAACTAATTGATTTTGGAAATTGATTGTTGAAATGTTTATATGACCATGTGAGTATTCGGCTTAAGTGAAGAAATGGTCTATAAAAATATCTTAAGTAACCTATTTGAAATTTTGAGATCAAGTATGCTAATGTTAGTAAAATTGGTTGATTATATTAAGTTGAATATGACATTTGGTTGTTTATTTTCTTATGACTTACTAAACTATGATAGCTTACTCTGTGTGTTCATGTTACTTTGTTTTATAGATTTTGGATTCAAGTTACAAGCTCAGGGATTGTCAGCAAAGTCTATCACACTATCGACCACTTTTCGGTATTTAATAAGTTACATTTTGGAACTATGGCATGTATAGGCTAGAATATACTTTAGAAAATCTGAATATTGGTTATGTAAATCTAAATCCATGCAAAAATGGCTTGATTCCTAGGTTTGGTTTTAGTTATGTTTTGGTTATGATTTACTTTGTTCCGGTTATAATTTTGTATGTCATGATATGCATGGTAAATGTGATAAATGTTATATGTTTTGAAAATGGTTGATATAATGAACATTGTGTGTTCATATTTGCATACCATGTTTAACTGCTTCAGCTAAGATTTTGGTATAGGTGAAACAAATATGAATTGGTATGAAATTTATTTCAATAATGAAATTGTATATATTTGGTTATTAGGCGGAATAGAATAAAATGATTGAGATTAATTTGTGATTAGGCATTGTTTATAATAAATACTTATGTATGTGATAATTTGACTTGGCATGTTTGACATATGGTATGAAATATTTATGTTTTGGATATGTCTGTATGTAGTTAATGTCTTATAATGATAAAAATAATCTTCTTTAGTTGATAAGTATTTTCGTTCAACTTAGTAGAATTATGATTTCATGCATGTTTTTGAGTGGGTTTTAGATGCTCAAATTTGTTTGTGTTAGTCAGGTAATGTACCAAATAAGTAGTAATAAGTTGAATATGTTATGTGGATTTACTAATTTATATTATTAGGGTTCGGTAAATGAGAAAAATAAAAATATAGGTAATTATAGTATGTATGTATTAGATTGCGACATATTAAATGTTGGAAAAACTATATTATATATTATGTATAATAAATTAAACATTTGAAGTGAATAGACTTGTAAAATGAGTGAGATAAGTTGTAAGTGAGTTGTTGTCAAAACAAACTTCTTTTCGGCTAGATGCATGGAAGAATGATCAAATGAATATTGACTCGATCAATAATAAATCATGAAAACAGCATGTATATTATGTGATGTATAAATGTCCAACTTGATAGTAAATGGAAGATAAATATAATATGATTTTTATTATATAATTACATGTAGTAGATTTTGGGTGTTCTATTTGAGAATGATTTAAAGTATGCAACTAAAGTGTAATGAAGTCTAAGTATATGCACGTATTATAAGTTGAATCAGAATTGCATTCTGTTATGTGGTAATAATATTTAAATTGATTACTGAAGTTAATAAATGATTGTTATCTTTTAGAAAAAAATTATTATGCAATGGTATGCTTGTGTTCGTTTGAATTTTTGTTTTGACTGATAATACCTCGTAACCTAAATCTGGCGACGAAAATGGGTTAAGGGTGTTACATTTTGACTGAAACTCTGCTGGATGAGGTTTGAATTGGTCAAGGATGAGAGAATCACGGGATGAGGTTGGTAGTTGGGTCATATGGAGGAGAATTAGGAGGAGTAAATTAAGGAATTCAAAACTTGGAGAGTTGTAGCCGATTGGGGAAGCTTGTGTGTGCAAATTCGGCTAGGGGTCTCTTTGGTGGGCATTTCGACATTTTGAGAACGCTTTGGGGTATTTTTCTTTGTGCCAATTTTGAGTTTTGGTGTTGTGACATCTAGTTTTGGTTTTTCCTAAGTGCCAAATTTTCCTGTTTTTCTTCTTTTGCAATTTCGTGCTCTACCTTGGTGACAAAATTGCTTTTGTTCTTTAAGCCGAACATTGTCTTTTCCTCTTCTCAATCTTAATTCTTCATTTGGCCGAACCTTTGTCCCTCTTCTCTCATATTCAAATCGACTATACTTTTCTTTCTTTCTCTCTCTTTGTTCAAGTTTCGGTGGTGGTGGTAATCATTCGGTGAGTTTTTGTCCTCTATTCTTTCTATAATTTCAAAGTTGTTTCCCTCTTTCTCTTAAAGCTGAATGCTTCTTTTTCTAATGGTTTCAGATTGCAACCTTTGACCCTCTACATGATATGTGGTTCGTTTAGTCCTAGGTGTCCCGAGGGGTTTATCAGAAGTACTAAAGCTTTCAGAACCTCTTTGTTGATTTCAATCTAAGGTAATCATGTTCTCAATTATTTGGTTCAACTGGGGATAGATGTGGTTATGTTGCATTGTGGCTGAATATTTGTTCCCTAATCTAGGGGTTGTGCCTTTTGGATTCGTGCATATCAACCCTTGGGTTAGGCAGTCGTAACTGATAGATGACTCTTTTATCGTAGTTAATCAACAAGGAAAGGTGATCGGTTCTAGCCAACTATCGTAAAGGAGTAGCGGTATTTTCTCAACCAAGGTGAGCAAGGGTTGTAAATTTTGGGGTAAAACTAATTATTAACCCTATTGGTTGTAAAGCTGATATGTGTATCTTGGTTGATTATAGGTTCGGAGAGCATGGATCTTAGCTAGTTTTCTCAAAAAGGTGTGTAACCGTATACCGAATTTTGCTAAACTCAAAACATTGGATTAAGGAGTATATCCACACCCCTATGTTACTGTGAATCGGCAAAAGCCAAAAAGCCGAAACTTTGGCATTTGAGGCCTCACGAGCATGCTAATGCTCGTGTGGTAAATCAAGCCCACAAATCATAGACGATAGATGTAGAGGCCGCCATGAGCGTTCTCATGGGCTTGGATCGTTATGGGCCTCTTTGGGCTGAGATGGGTCGTGTGGGCCCAATGGGCTAGTGGGCCCCTTACGAAAAAAATTTGCGGTAAGAGACAAATAATGGAGTGGGCTATGGTGATCGCATAGTCGCGACTGAATTTTGGCTAAATGGGCCACACAAGCGTGTGGGTCCACTTGGGCCCATTTACACTATTTTGGCCATATGGGGTATTTGAGTCATTCGAGACGACTGTAGACCTTTTGAAGGGTTTTTATCTATATCGAGACCCTAAAATTAGTTAAATGACCGAAATACCCCTGAGGGGTAAAATTAATGTTCTACCCCTAATCGATGAAATGACCATTGTATCCCTAGTGGTAGGTTAATTGATGTGTGTATGACATTTATATGACTGGTTTTGAGTATGACATATTGCATACACGTAATATTTTTGACACGACATACTTCATGGGGTTGGGTTTTTTATTTGGAGGAAGTACTGTATTAGTGGCTTTGCCACGTAATTACTGTTCTGGTGGCTTTTTGCCACGTTTACTGTTATTAGCAGCATTGTTGCGTTACTGTTAGCAGCTTCGCTGCGATATTGGTGTGTTGACTGGGTGGGTCGATTTAATCCCCACATGGTGTGTTGGTTGGATTGGGGTGGGTTACATGACTATCTGTCTTGATCTTTGAATTAGGCTTAGGGCCACCTTGCTTTTCTTGTATAGGGCTAAGGCCTAGGCGTATTGATGATTGAATAGGGCTCGGGCCCGGTACATTCTTGCATGCATTGTTTCTTGTTTGGTGATAGGGGATTACACACTGCTGAGTTTTCGTAAACTCACCCTTTCTTTTAACTGTACAGGTAATCCTCAGCCTTAGACGGTTTGGAACCGCGAGGGACTCGGAGGTGGCCACACGATTGCTGGTGTTCTACTGTTGACTTTATTTATTTAAAATTTCATATTGGGTTTTTGGTTATGTAATAAGGCCATTTGTGATTTTAAATTTTATTTGGGCTTTGATTTCTTACCTTAAACTACTAGACTAGGAAAAGATGAGTTTTCAAAATAATAATTGTTTTTAAGGAAAACACACAATTAAAACTTTAAGGTTTTTAAAAGCTTCCACGATTTTTATTCAGTTAAGGAATCAACGGTGATAAACATGGAAATCGTTTTGACAAACTGATTTCAATTAGTAACAACTCAATTTGCCAAATTTTCTCAAGCAATAAAAACTAAAAGGGTTAACTTAAATTCAGATTCTTAACGACAAGTCCTATTTCCGAAAAACACTTTGATGTGACACGTTAGATTTGGCCATAACGTCTAGGCCAGGTTTGGGGTGTTACACATTGTGTGCAAGTTTGTGATGTGAATTGATGAATATGAATAGAGATTATGTGCATTAAATCAGTAATTAAAATTGCGCAATTGTGGATATTTTGGCCTTGTGACCTTATGAGACTGTTGGATATAGTTGGCATGCCATAGGATTGTGAGTACTCACCTATATGTGTTTTGTGATTTAACCGTTAAAGCTCTGGGATATGTTGGAGGGATAAGGGGATGTGAGCTAAGATCCATTCAATGGGACATGTTTGGTGTGTTGGAGAGTGTTAGCTTTATGCTTCACTTTTTGGGATATGTTTGACTCTAAGAGTCAATTGGTGTGTTGGAGATCCCTGTATCCTATGTGTGGTGGTAGAACCCACTTTTATGTTTTATAGCCTCAAATGCCAAATTATCTTAAAATGTATATGTGTAATGTGATGTATGCCCAAATGAGTATGTGGTTGCTACGCAAGTTATCATTTAAATGTGATCTTATATGTTGTAACAATACGATGTGAGATGGATGAAAAAACATGCAAATGGTATACTAAATGAGTTGATTTAAGTTTCTTGAAAATGTTAGTATGTTCTTATAGTAAATTGTGTATGTAATTGTGGTTTGGATCCTTTCTATTTAACTTGCGAATATATTAGCTAAACTTGTGGTTTATTAAAGCATGTATACATTATTTTGTCTTGATGAATTGTTGTTAAATGAATTATATGTAAGTGAGTTGGGTGTAATTGCATGTAGGAGTATATGTTAGTTTTATGATTTAATGAAACGTGAATATGATATTTTGACTTGATTAGTATATGGTTGTGAACGTGTTGTAGTATGCTCTTGTTTAACCTTTGATATTGTGTGTGCATTGTGGTTATTCTGAGCATTCACTAAGCTTGTTAAGCTCACCCACTCCTTTCTTAAAACCTTTGAAGAGTAGTTAAGTGCCGAAGTGAGCAGTGTGGTTCCAAGGGGTGATCCAAGCAAATCCTTTTCCATTATTTCATAGGTGTTATTGTTAATTGTTTACGTTTTGGGAATAGGGCAATGTGCTAGACTTTTACTGATATTTGCCATGATATTTTGGATGCTTCCATAAACTATATGCTTTCAAGTTTATGAGATATGTTTCGTAATATGTTGATTATATCTCAGACCTACTTTTGATTGTTGAGACTCGTATTACAATCGTTTTGATGTTTATTTGATGACGATATGTTAGCATGATGGATTGGTACATGTTGGAATGATTTATATACTCAAGTATGTTGTGTTTTTCTAGTCTGGAGTAGAGGCATTGATATTCGTGTTGTAAAAATGATACCTCTATGATTTTAAAATGTGGAGGGAGACAGCAACATTATTTTTTATCGATATCCTATCATGAGTATCAATACTTGGGGTACAAATATCGATACTTTAGTAAAGGTGCTGATAATTTTTGATAGTATGATTTTTGTGCGAGAAATAAAATGTAGGTTTGGTATCAATTTTCCAGGTGGTGTCGATACCACTTAAAGAAAATATCGATACCTTAGGGTCAATATCGATACCTACTTGATTGTCTTGGAAATTTTGTTAAGTGGTCCAACTGCTTGAATTCTTAATACGGTAAGTTACATTGATGTATGTCCAGCATGATTTGATGATGATTAATGTATGTATGTCTTAAAACCTATGCAAATGTGAAGAATAAACATTTAGCCCAATTTTAGTCACGGCTATGTGAACACCATAGCCCAGTTCATTATTTGTCACTTACCGCAGATTTTATCTGTGTAGGGCCCACACGGTCCATCGAGGCCCAGAATGGCCTATGCTATGCGCGCTACATAAGAAGCCCCACTATTTTCCACCTAACAGTCAGATTTACACAGGCGGTCCCACAGGCCCATCGGGCCCATTTGGCCCATTATGGCCTAAGCCCATGAATTCGTTTATGGCAGCCTCTTCCGCCGTACACCCACGTTTCGTAAGCTCGTCTCACCACACATGCGATCGCACGCTCGTGTGGCGTCATACGCCATGTTTCTGGCTTATCGGCATTCTGCCGGTCTACAGTCATGGCAGAGTGAACATCATACACATTTTCAGCTTTTCAGCCGATTATCAAACAAGGCATCCGATTACACACCTGCTCACGTAGAGTACTAAAACTTCACGATCGCCAGAACCTATATTCAACTTAACATCGGTTAATCACTTATCAATATAGTTAAAAGAATCTTAACAAATATCCCTAGCCAAAGGATCGACTACCACTTGCCTTGGTCAACTGCAATTTGCTTACTAAATCCAAAGTTTGGTGCTAACCCCCTTCCGTAACCTGACGAAAAATCCTGAACTGTCGACACCCTACGTCGCTTAAACTTGGGGGTAGAGGCTACGCGTCCACTCCCACTCGACACCATTGACATCCCTTTATTACTAGAACCCCATTTGCTCATCGTGAGTTCGATCAGATGGATAACCAAATGCAGAGAGATTCAGCTCACAAAAAGGAAAGCACAATCAGCTAACTATGAAAACCAAATGGGTTGTGAGAGAGAGGAGCAGTGATATTTGGCCAAACTCACAGAAGAGAAAAGGAGAGAGTTGAGGGGAAACTGTGAATACAGAGAGAAGAAAAGGAAGGCCGACACTCAATCGAATCAAAAGATGTTGAATCAAAATAAACAAGAAATAAGAGTGAGAGCAGAAAGAGAATCGACTACAAGGGAAAGAAAGCTGAAAAGAATAGAGAGGGAGGAGAGATGGTGAATTCAACTAACACCAATATTGAGTAAGGGAAGAGAATTGACTTATGAAGAGAGTAAGGGACAGGAAAGAATGGATCAAAAGGGACAGAAGAATAGTAGAACCCACAAGCAAAAATACCTGAATAGTACCAAATCGGCTACTCCAAAATAAAAAGTGCGAAAAACCCAAAATAGAAATGTCAAGAGAGGACCACTAAAGCCGAAATTGCTCCACAATTTCCCCTACAGGCTCTCAATTGCCGAAATGAACACTGCCCTGCCCAAAGCCGAAATTATGAGTTTTCCCCCAAGCAAAATCAGCGCAAACTTACCCACTCTCAAACTCTTTTTTCCTTTCCTAAAATCCTTCCATAATCCTCTCCTTTATTTCCTCCACAAATCACTCCAACCACAGAGTTCCAGTCCAACTCCACCTCCTACACAGCTCAAATAGAAAAATAAATACTCCATTGCACATCCCAAGACATGAACCTCAGACCTCACAATTACACAACACGCCACCTTGCCACTCCACCACAGCTCTTTCTGTGTCATATTTTATCCTCAATTAATTATAAGGTCTATAGGCCAAAGTCCAGGTTTCTTTAAAAGAAATACCAAAATAAATTGCAAGAGCCAAGACTTGAACCCAAGCTCCCTTCCAACCTTAATGATGCCACAACCACTAGGCTACATGCTTCCTTGTGTCATTTATTTAACACAATAATTTGAAAGGCCTTCATCCAGGCATCCAGGGTTTTATTCACTTAAAACCAAAATTTTCACTAAAGCCCAGGTTTGAACCCAAGACTTCTCCAACACTTCTCAGGGCCATTACACTTCTCAGGGCCATTAACCACCAAGGCATACATTTAATTGTGTCATTTCCTTGCACAATTAAATACTTATGTTCAACCTCCTTACGGACCCATACTCAAGGCCCAATACTTCTATGCCCAAATTCAGGGCGTTACAATACTAACCCATTAAAGAAATTTCATCCTCAAAATTTCCAACTATCAGAATAGTCGCACAACCTAGCCTACCACACTACACTCTCGCTGCGCACTCTGATCCTAATAATACAAGCACACACCAAACCATCTATCCATCGGAGCGGATAGATATCACATGCATGCCATATCCAGAACAGACACAGAAAAATACAAACTTTAGCTTTACGTGTAGCAATACAGTCTAATATTTAAGAAACCACAGTGCTTCTATGTAACACCCCTCGCTTGTATCCAATGTCGGGACAGGGTTTGAGGTGCTACTGAACTTAAACTCAACCAATATTAGAAAATCGGGCCATCAAATTTTGATCAATCTAAAACTTTTTATCTCAAAGGCAATCTATCTCTTGATTGGGCTTACGAGGCCCAAAACATACGTTCGAGGTGGTTCGGGACCAAACCGACGACTCAAGAAAAACTTAGAAAATTTCATGCTTTAAGGCCCTACACACCCGTATGGGTATATGGCACACGCCTGTGTGCTAGGGACACGCCCGTGTCCTACTCCCATGTGGCCCATTTAATTCCACAATTTTTCATAAAATAGCTGTAGACTTCACACGGCCTGGACACACATTCGTGTCCTCTCACACGGCCATGACACGCTCGTGGCGTACCCCGTGCGCAACAACCTGGGTATTCTGTTTCTGACGTCAACATCACACGACCATGGTACACACCCGTGTACTAGGCCGTGCCCCTCTACACGGCTGAGACACACGGCCGTGTCTCTGTCCGTGTGACCATTACCAAGCATTCTGACTTGAAATTTCTAAGTGCAGGGGACACACGGACTTCTCATACACCTATGGGGCTGTCCGTGTGTCACACACAGCCTAGACACACGCCCGTGTGTCTACCCGTGTGGACAATATGAGGCTATTTACCAAGCCTCATTGCTACCCTAGTATGACCATTTTCAAATTAATACCAACCAATACCAAATCAAGCATGATAGACATTCATTTAACCATGAAGATGCATCTATAATAGGCTCAAAATGAATGTTACCCTCATTCAAGGCTTAATGTAAAATGTGGAAACTATTTCAAGCCAACACATTTGGCCAATTCTTAAAGACACAAAATAATAAGGTCTGGCCCTATACATGCCACAATCAAAAATATAAATCCAACTATACCAAGTATTATGGCTGATAGTGTGATCGATATCTCTGACTTCAAGGGATCCTTGAGCTAAATAAGCAGCACTGAAAGAAAAAGGAAAGGAAAGAGAGTAAGCATAAACCTTAGTAAGTTGCATATAAACAAATATACAACAACAATTTCACCATTAGTCATCATGCTCATAGCTCAAAGGTAAGCATAAACTTGACTTACTCATTACCGTCTACTCAAGTCACATTTTCTAATTTGAGCTCATTACTCATGCATACCAAATAGGTACCTGTACCACTCACAACATTATTATACTTTCCTTATTAAATCACTTTCGTAACTTTTAAAGTTGAACCTTTCGGAATACTACCGGATATTCTGTAAACCTCAAACATGGGATAAGTTGACGATGCCATGTCCCAGACATGGTCTTACACTGGTGCTCATCTTGCACTCATAATGTGGCCGATGCATGTCCCAGACATGTCTTACACTGACACACAAGTAATCCGAATGTTAAGGCACGAATATCTGGTTGTTTCCTAGGGTTCCAATGGGATCTTTCTACTATCTCAATTATTACTATGCATTCTCAATTCACAATCTAGCAATTCATGCTCCATCAATTCAATGACAATTTGAAAACATGTATTAAAAATTTAGTTATATTATTTACATACAACTTACCTCGGTTTACAAAATGTACTCGACTAGTCGATTTAGTTGATTTGCTTGGCTTTCCCCCGGTCTAGGCTCGAATTTGGGAAAAATTGATCTATAACAATAAAATACCCTTATTTTATCACTAAATACAGTTAGGAATTCATAAATTCACTTCTTTGGTAAAATAACCATTTTGCCCCTAGACCTTGGCAAAATGACCATTTTGCCCCTATGCTTGAAATTCGATTTTTATCGAATTTATTTATTTCTTAAGGCTATACGAAACTCTTTGAATCTTATAGCAACTCCAAATTCCCACTATTTCACACATTTATCACCTATTTTGCAACTTATGCAAAATAATCCCTTTAGGTGTTTTCATGCTAACACCCTTCACAAAAGTTGTTTATAACACAACTAGGACTCATATTCTTCCATAAAAACTCAAAAAATATCATAAATCCATTCGTGGAAAAACTCTAAACTCTTAATCATTTTGCAAAATAGACCCCTCATTTGAAAGCTCATGCTTCAAGGGTCTCAAAAATGCAAAAATCATTAACAAAGGACATGGAAATCACTTACTTGTTGAGGTGATAAGTTGTTGAAATTTAAAAGCTTCAAAAACTCCTCTTTTGATGATATTTTTTGTGGAGAAATAAATGGGAAGAAGATGATATCATTTTTTTTCTTTATTTTAGTCCAAATAAGTCACCTAACATACCAAACATAAAAGTTTTGTCCCCCCTTTAACTGAATGGTCGGCCAAGCACCCTAAAATGGGTCTAACTGCCCTTTAAAGACTTCAAATTTTTAATTCTCTAGCTATATAACACATTTGGGTACTAAATGCAACTTTTGTCTTTTATGCGATTTAGTCTTTTTTCGCAATTGAGCTCTCAAACGTCAAAATTAACTTACCAAAATTTTCATGCACTAATGAAATCTTACTATAACCTCATAATAATAATAATAATAATAATAAATTTTCTAACTTTGAATTTGTGGTCCCTAGACCACTATTCTGACTAGGCCCTAAATCGGGTTGTTACTTTTTATCTACTGCTTTTCAATGAAACAAGCAATAGTTTCAGAAACTTACAGATTCGGTGCTAGAGACTCGATGTGCCACACTTTCCAGAACCATACCTTAAAACACTTTACATATTTAGAAACAACCTTACGAAATACAAAATTTTGAAACTCATTCTACAACTGTGTTTTGTAACTTGGCTCTAATACCACTAAATGTAACAGCCCAAACCCGACCAAGACGTCAGGGCTGAATCTGGCGTGTCACGTTGAAGTGTTTTACGAAAACCATGTTTTCATTGGAAACCCTTCTTACTATTTAAAAACCCCTGGCCCTTTTTAAGACTTGTGAAAACCTCAGTTTACGTTGGATTATTTTGCAAAACGTGGTTTACTGGAAAGTTATTCCTATTAAAAATGGTGTTTATTGTGGAAGCTTAATTTAAAATAGTCGATTTACAAAAAACATGATGTTTAAAAGTTAAGTTGCAAAAACGTAGTGTTTTGAAAACAATTATTGTTTTGGAAAACCGCGATCTACTTCTAAAATATTAAACATAGTAAATAAAATTCCAAAGTTTAAAATAAAAACTAGAAATTAAGAGAGGCCTTATTACAACACAAATAAAAAAATACTCAACAGTAAATAAAAAAATCTAAAAACGTAAGTAGTGTGTGGCCATCTCCAAGTCTCTCGCAGCACCGATCCACCTATCGCTGGGGATTACCTGCACAGTTAATAAATGGGGTTAGTTTTCAAAAACTCAGTGTGTAATCCCCTGGCATCCAAACAGTCAGTCAAAAATAGAATATGGAACCATTCTGGGCTTGAGCCCTATCCAGTAACAGTATAGTCCATTTCAGAATATACGTGGGCCAAAGCCCATTACAATATCATTTGGGTCACAGCCCATAACAGAATTAATTGGGCCTAGCCCATCTCAGTTACAAAACAGAATGTGTAAATGCATGGATGCATGCCATCCCATCCAACCCTACACTTGCCTCGTCCAACCCTGCACTACTTATAGGGAATAACTCACCCACGCCATCCCTACACTTACAATGTTAGCACCGGTTGCAGCACTAACCGAAATTGCAACAAAGCTGCTAGTATATATATGGCTTTAAGCCTTCAGTAGCAGTATTGTAATTGGCACAAAGCCATCGGTAACAGTAATAAGTTCGGCACATAGCCATCAGCGACGGTAATATAATGGGCACACAGCCATGGGTAAATATGATCGACACAGAGTCATCAATAAATATGATAGGCACATAGCCACAGGTAAATACGATTGGCACAAAGCCATAATCAAGATAGCACTGAGCCATATTTAGGTGGCACAGCCCATAAGCGATTAAGCAAAGACTAAAGCGTCCCCCGGTCCACAGTCATCTCGTGCGACCCGTGCGATCCTATCAGAACAGTACTTCCTCCAAACCAATGTCCCAACCCCATGCAATATGTCGTGTATGTCATGCTCAATCATCACACGTGTATGCAGAATGGCCATGCTCAGTAACAATCATTTAAACGTATATTAAAAGTATATCAGTTTTACAACCACAGTCAAGTCAGTTAAATCACAGTCATACCATTACAGTCAAATCAGTCAAATTCATAGTCCAAGTCATTCATTTACCCACAATGGCAAAACAGTCATTTTACACTATAGGGTTATTTCGGTAATTTTACACTATAAGGGTAATTCGATAATTTTACAAGCCGGGGGTATTTCGATAATTTTACAAATTGAGGGTATTTAAGTAATTTTACAAATCGAGAGTATTTCGGTAGTTTTACAAATCCAGGGTCTTAACGGCCCAATAGAAATTCCACCGTCGTCTCGAGCGACTTAAATAACCTAAACAGACATAACGGTGCAAATGGGCCTAAGGCCCATTACTCGGCCCAATAGGGCCCACACGCTCGTGTGGCCCATTTAGCCCAATTTTGGTCACAGCTATGCGAACACCATAGCCCAATTCATTATTTGTCACTTATCGCAGATTTTATCCGTGTGGGGCCCATACGGCCCATCGAGGCCCAGAATGGCCTATGCCATGCGCGCTTTATAACAAGCCCCACTATTTTCCACCTAACAGTCAAATTTACACAGGCGGTCCCACGGCTCCATCGGGCCCATTCGGCCCATTATGGCCTAAGCCCATGAATTCGTTCATGGCGGCCTCTTCCGTCGTACACCCACGTTTCATAAGCTCGTCTCACCACACATGCGATTGCACGCTCGTGTGGCGTCATACGCCACGTTTCTGGCTTTTCGGCATTCTGCTGGTCTACGGTCATAGCAGAGTGAACATCACAGACATTTTCAGCTTTTCAGCCGATTATCAAACAAGGCATCCGATTACACACCTGATCACGTAGAGTACTAAAAATTCACGATCCCCAGAACCTATATTAAACTTAACATCGGTTAATCACTTATCAATATAGTTAAAAGAATCTTAACAAAAAATCCCTAGCCAAAGGATCGACTACCACTTGCCTTGGTCATCTGCGATTTGCTTACTAAATCCAAAGTTTGGTACAGACCCCCTTCCGCAACCTGGCGGAAAATCCTGAACTGTCGATACCCTATGTCGCTTAAACTTGGGGCCACTTCCACTCGGCACCATTGACATCCTTTTATTTCTAGAACCCCCTTTACTCATCCCGAGTTTTATCAAATGGATAACCAAATGCAGATAGATTCGGCTCACAAAAAGGAAAGCACAATCAGCTAACTATGAAAACCGAATGGGTTGTGAGGGAGACGAGCAGTGATATTCGGCCAAACTCACAGAAGAGAAAAAGAGAGAGTTAAGGGGAAACCGTGAATACAGAGAGAAGAAAAGGAAGGCCGACACTCAATCGAATCAAAAGATGTTGAATTAAAAGAAACAAGAAATAAGAGTGAGAGCAGAAAGAGAATCGACTACAAGGGAAAGAAAGCCGAAAAGAATAGAGAGGGATGAGAGATGTGAATTCAGCTAACACTAATATTGAGTAAGGGAAGAGAATTGACTTGTGAAGAGAGTAGGGGACAAAAAAGAATGGATCAAAAGGGACAGAAGAAGAGTAGAACCCACAAGCAAAAATGCCTGAATGGTACCAAATCGCTACTCCAAAATAAAAAGTGCGAAAAACCCAAAATAAAAATGTCAAGAGAGGACCACTAAAGCAGAAATTGCTCCACAATTTCCCCCTACAGGCTCTCAATTGTCGAAATGAACACTCCCCTCCCTAAAGGAAAAATTATGAGTTTTCCCCTAGGCGAAACCGGCACAAACTTACCCACTATCAAACTCCCCTTTCCTTTCCTAAAATCCTTCCATAATCCTCTCGATTTCCTCCACAAATCACTCCAACTTCCCATTCAAATTCAATTCAAATTCTTATGACCACTTCAACCACAGAGTTCCAGTCCAACTCAACCTCCTACACAGCTCAAATAGCAAAATAAATACTCCACTGCGCGTCCCAAGACTTGAACCTCAGACCTCACAATTACACAACACGCCATCTTGCCACTCCACCACAGGCTCTTTCTGTGTCATATTTTATCCTCAATTAATTATAAGGTCTATTGGCCAAAGTCCAGGTTTCTTTAAAAGAAATACCAAAATAAATTGCAAGAGCCAAGACCCAGGCTCCCTTACAACCTTAATGACGCCACAACCACTAGGCCACATGCTTCCTTGTGTCATTTATTTAACACAATAATTTAAAAGGCCTTCATCTAAGCATCCAGGGTTTTATCCACTTAAAACCAAAATTTTTGCTAAAGCTCAGGTTTGAACCCAAAACTTCTCCAACACTTCTCAGGGCCATTAACCACCAAAGCAGACATTTAATTGTGTCATTTCCTTGCACAATTAAATACTTATGTTCAACCTCCTTACGGACCCATACTTAAGGCCCAATACTTCTAGGCCCAAATTCGAGGCGTTACATTCACAATTTCCTCGGGGTTTTCATTGAGGGCGGGATCCTCCACGAGTTGTAGGTTTGGATCTAGAACGTATGCCACATTTAAGATGATAAGAAGAAACAAGATCTTGTCCTTTCAGCGATTGAAATTTGAGTCATCAAATTGGTCAAGTTTTACAAACTCTTGATTCATCACTTTGAATGAGGTGGTAGCCTCCATCACCATCTCCAAAATACTTTTCTTTGATTGTTGGAGATTTTGAGTGTAGAAGATAAATCCAGAGACGATATTGAATTAAACAGTAGACTTTAAGGCACAGGTGGTGTAACGCCCCGTACCCGAGACCATTGCCGGAGTCGAACACGAGGTGTTAACAGACTTAATTCATTGCTTAAACAGCTCAAACAATTTAATTTTACAAATTCCAGGCAAGCTGGCTAACTGCGTCACAGTCGCTTAAAAATTCATATCTCGAGCTCTGAAACTCAAAATACAATTCTGTAAATTTTCCCTGAAACTAGACTCATATATCTATTTATAATTTTTTTCTAGAATTTTTGGCTAGGCCAATTAGTACAGTTTATTAGTTAAAGTCTCCCCTGTTTCAGGGTCTGACTGCTCTGACCTCTGTGTATTACGAATCAGATATCTCTCTGTAAAAACTTTTAATGACTATAAAGTTTATTTCTCTTAAAACTAGACTCAATAATAAATATTTTCATATAAATTATGACTTCTAATTATTTTTATACAATTTATGGTGAATTTCCAAATTCAGAACAGGGGATCCAGAAATCGCTCTGGCCCTGTTTCACAAAAATTTAAACATCTCATAAAATATAACTCATATACCTGTTTCGTTTCTTCCATATGAAAATAGACTCATAATTCTTCCATTCCATATTTTATTCATCATCTAATTATATCTTTACTATTTTTAATGATTTTTCAAATTCACGTCACTACTGCTGTCTGAATCTATTTTATGGTAAATTTTACCTATTTCATGGTTTCCATGGATTAACTAGCAATTAGACATACATAACACCAAATATGATCATAATTAGCCATTCCAATGGCTAATCATTACCAAGCATTTTATACCACTCAATAACCATATCATAAGACTATATATACAAAATGATTATAATGCTATACATGCCATACTCAAAATATACAAGCCATTATGCCAAGATGGTATACGGATAGTGTGAGCGTGCCTCCGACCGTTCTCGATTTCTAAGCTGGCTTGTCAACACTACAAGGAATGAAAAGGAGGGAGTAAGCATAAATGCTTAGTAAGTTCACATGCAAATAGCAAGTAACATAACCATATAAGCAAACATAAAACATCATTTGCATAATCATCACCGAGACATTCATATCATATTTTCATTTATCATCTTACCATATTGTTGTTATATCGATTTTTCAACCCGAGGGTTAAGTACATACCTGTTCAAAGTATCCATTTCACAACACTTACCAATACGTCCCTTTCATCTTGAGTATTCCTCCATTTGAGTAGAACTTTACCCGTTGAACACATCGGAATATAATTCGGATACATGGAAAGTTTGCACATAAGTGCCACATATGTAGCCAAGCTACTATGTAACCTGCCCATAAGCGAACTTGGACTCAACTCAACGAGCTCAGGCGTTTGCATCCATAAGTGAACTCGGACTCAACTCAACGAGCTCGGATGCCTAGTTACATTTCACGAACTCGGACTCAACTCAACGAGTTCGGATGCCCAAATATCCTAGTGACATGTCACTTGTATCCTAATCCATTCCTAAGGTTCAACGGGACCTTTTTCCCAATCATGTGTCTCAACCATCTTCTACGGAATACCAATACCGATACTCGGTAGTATTTCACATTTTCCAAGTATATCACATAATTTGACATATTATCAAACAATTATCACGAGTATAATATTTCATAATAATTATCATATCATTTAAATAACATAAAAACATTTAAAATAATAACTATGTTACCAACATTTACATATGAACTTACCTAGTATGCGAAAATGGCTACTTTTACCATTTCGTCCACAAATTGGTATTTTCCCCATTTTAGCCCGAATTTCAGTTTTCCTTGCTCTATCATTTAAAATATAGTCTAATTAGGACTCACATTACCCAAAATCATATTTTGGAAAAATTACAATTTTGCCCCTAAACTTTTTCATATTTACACTTTTGCCCCAAAGCTCGTAAATTAAACTTCAGCCTATTTTCTTATGTTTTATGACATGCTGATCATTTTTCCCTTCTATGGAAACATCAAATTCTCACTCTAACATGTACTTATGACTATTAGGTATTTTTACCGATTAAGCCCTTTTGCTCGTTTTCACTTAAAACCGAGTAGCACAAGTTGTCTAACATAATTTAAAACCTCATATTCTATCATAAAACACCAAAATACACAAATTTCATCTATGGGTATTTTTCCAAATATAAACCCTAGGTTAAATTATTGCTAGCATAAGCTAAATCGAGCTACCGGGACTCCAAAAACGTAAAGAACTTGAAAAACGGGACTAGAATGGACTTACAATTGAGCTTGGAAGCTTGAAAAACCCTAGCCATGGTTTCTCCTTGCTATATTCGGCCATGGTGAAGAAGATGAGCAAAATTGGCATTTAATTTTGTATTTTAATTCATTTTACCCCTAAATAACCAAAATGCCCTTACTACTAAACTTTCCAAAAATTCCATCCATGTCCAATTTTTGTCCATAAACTTAGAAATTGGTAAAATTGCTATTTAAGACCTCCTAACTAATATTTCAAAACAATTTCATACTAGAAACTTCTAGAATGCAGGTTTTGCAAATTATTCGATTTAGTCCCTAATTTCAATTTAAGCACTTTAGGCATAGGATTTCATCACGAAATTTTCACACAATCATGCAATCATATCATAAACATCAAAATAATTATAAAATAATTATTTCTATCTCGAATTTTGTGGTCACAAAACCACTATTCCGACTAGGCCCAAAATCAGGATATTACAGGTGGCACTTTCCAAAGAGAACTTTTGCCCCTACACAAAGTTGCTAGAGGGTTAAGAAAAAGGTTCTCCTGGGATACAACAAAGTTTTTGAATTTCATTTGATTAGCAAAATTGAGGAATTCCCTAACTCTTTCTCTAATTTATGAAACTGAATTTATTGTAATATATTTGTGAGCACCATAGGCCTTGTATTTATATACACTCAATGGACACAATTTTGAAGAGTCACAATATAACACCCTATACTCGGCCCAGTCGCCGAGTCTAAATATTAAGATGTCACACCACAATCACACATCACATGTATCACCATGATCTCATTATTAAGCAAACATCTTTCATTTTAGCTTTCATAATAATTATAAGTCACACATATTCCTATCATCATTAAAACATACTCAACATTCCTCAAACGAACTTAAAACGAGAATTAAACATGCTTTTAAACCACTATGCAAAAAATCTGAATAAATCACATAGGTATCGATACTGAATCAAATGTATTGGTAATTCTCGAAGATGGTATTGATACCACCCAGAAAATTAGTATCAAATTGGCATTTTGTTTCTCGCCTAAAATCAAAACCCAAGAAATTATCGGTACATTCCAAAAAGCATCGATTTTATTACCTCGAATATTAATACTCATGACATGGTATCGCTACCAAATTGAGTTACTGACTTCTTGCACATTCAAAATATCAAGGACATATCATTTTTAAAACTCGAATATCGATACCTTGATGTCAGACAACAAAAACACAACATATTAAGGAATTTAGTCCATTCAAACTTGTATCAAATCAATATGCATTTATTACTTCATCAACATTCGTCAAAAAAACTATAATGGTAGTTTAAAACATCGTAAATATGTTCAAACAAGCAATCAATATACCAAGCTTGATATCCATAAAGCCTAAAAGCAATAAATTCATGTAAACATCCAAAACATCACGATAATATTTATGCGACAATTATACCACATTACCTTTTTCCTACAATTCCAAAATAATAACTACTAAACACATACTCAAATGCTAAACTACTTGGACCAGTCCCTTGGAAAATATTCCACACCACTCACACTACAACGCTAAATATCTGCAAAGGTTTAAAAAGGAGTGGGTGAGCTTAAACAAGCTCGGTGAATGCTGGAGTAACCACAATATATACACAACATCAATGGTTAAACAAGAGCATGCTATAACACATTCACAACCATATTCTAACTAAGTCACAATAACATATTCATGCTTCATTAAATCATAAAACTAGCATATACTCTTACGTATTACTACACTCAACTTATATACAAATAATTCATTTTACAATAATTCGTCAAGACTAACAACGTATACATGCTTTAATAACTCACAAGTCTAACTTATATATTCACATGCATTCACAAGTTAAATGAAAATGACACAGACTACAATTACATACACAATTTACCATGAGAACATACTAACATTTTCATGAAACTTAAATCAACTCATTTAGCATATTATTCACATGTTTATGCATCTATCTCATATCGTATTATCACAATATATAAGATCACATTTAAACGATAATTTGACACTTAAGGCTATGAAACATAAAAGTAGGCTCTATCACCACACATTGGATACATAAATCTCCTACACACCAATTAAATCATAGAGTCTAACATATCCCAAAAAGTGAAGCATAAAGCTAACACTCTCCAACACAGCAAACATGTCCCATTGAATGGAGCTTAGCTCACATTCCCTTTTCTCTCCAATCTATCCCAGGGCCTCAATGCCCAAAAACATAACACATATAAGTGAGTACTCACAATCCTATGGCATGCCAACTACATCCAACGGTTTCAAGAGGTCACAAGGCCAAAATATCCATAATTACACATTTTTAATTATTGATTTAATGCACATCATCTTTGTTCATATTCATCAATTTACATCACAACTTGTACACAATGCATGCTTATCGGATTTGCATGTAATTGCACTTTAAGTGCCACAATAATGATCATTGAGCCATCACATATCCGACCACATATGGGTGCATTAAAATCAATAACATCATATATCACATACAAGTATTCTCACATATTATCGGTCATAATAATATCACATTCCACAATTCAACACATATATATTTACCAAAATTTCGCTCACTTTGTTACATATTTGCATTATTAGCATATCATTATCACTGTCATTTGGCATGTATATGATGCCCACAACGCAATTCATAATAGTCATCACACATGTCTCATATCACAATATCGTATCATAATAATCAATCCACAATTATTCACATAATCACATAATTTGCCAAAAATAAGGCGAAAGAAATAGAAAGCTTACACTCGGAACTTAGGATAGGGGTTTAGGCTATTCCTAAGCTCCCAATTAACACTATGAATCGTGTCTACAAGTAGCAATTCCAAACACCCACCGATCATGCTTTCGCCTAATTGTCGAAAGCTTAAACTAGCTTTTCTTGCCTTTCGCCTTGCTCATAGAAGGTTCCAATGGTTCTGATGCTTAAAACATAATAACCACACAACATAAACCATCAATTAGCAACCAAAGACTCACCTAAACCAACCAAAAACACAATCCTAAGCTATATTCTCTTCTAATCGAAACCTTCGACATACCAAACTTGAATTTCAATTATCTTGGTCTATACCTAATATTTTTACCTAAAACTGATTCCATTCATCTAATAATTCACCTAAAAAATATTTTCAACCTTCAAAATACACAAAACTACCCAATTCATGGTATCAAAATTTTTCGACGTACAATAGGCATTTTTCATGAAAACTCATTAAACCTTAGAAATTCTTAACAACACTTTAAATTAATTTTAGAAACCTTTTAATCTCATCAAAAATAATTGAAAAACACTTTGAAACCATATTTTTACTCAAAATCCCAAAATCCACCATTAACGAGCCAATTTTTTGCTTTTATTCAAAACATGCGATTTAATGGCTAAAAACTTAGTTTTAAAGGCTAAATAACATTTAAAACTATTTATGAGTTAAATCGTTACCTTAGATTATGAAAAATTGAGCGTTTGATCAAAAATTCAAAAAAACCCCAAAGATTACTAATGGAGAAATTTATGGTGTTCTTGGATATTTTTCTTGAAATACTATGGAGATCTATGGCTTGGGGAATGATAGAAATCTAAGGAATTAAGCTTGGGAATCAAATTTGAGTGAGAAGAGCTTTGGAATGCAATGGACGACAAAACAAAAATATGGAGAAGAGACTAACGTGGGTTTTATAAAGATGAAGAGGGAAATAAGGTGAAAATTAAAATTTGGTTTAATTGCCTTTTAAAAACTCAAAATTTATACCCTTTTACAAATCAATCCTTATTTCAAAATTGAAAACCTTTTAAACATTATTTTCAAAAATTGATTAGATTTTCTAAATACCATAAACAAGAACATCTTCGATTACTATGCTTACGAAATTCCCGAGCTCACTAGAGTTAAAATCCCTAAAATACCCCTAAAACTCCTAGGCCCAATTTTGGGGTGTTACACACAACCCTTTAAATTTTGATTTCCATTGGACATACTTTATAAAAAACATGTCCCATGAAATAAAATGTATCCCTTTAATAAATCATCACTTTTTAATAAGTGCTCATTAATAATTATGAATTTGCAATCTACAATTTCTAGCAAGAAATACAAAATGTGTCCATCAATCACATCTTCTCCCACAAATACACACTTAAAAAAATGAACAGAATACCCATCAGACCTTGCTCTGCTGCACGGTTAGCTAATATGTGAAAGATTGGGATGCACCAGATGATGCTTCAACAAGTTTTTTAGTAAAACATCTTCCCATCATTTTCTACTTCTTGAAGCATTCATGTCCGCATAAATTGAACCCATCTTGGTGCAGTGCTCTATTGAGTTTAACGTTCAACAACTGTAAGTTGTTGTGGAAGATTGATGATACGAGGTGCATTTGGAGAAAATTTGTAGAATTTCTCATTTGGGTTTACATAAGTTATGAACCCTAACGTAGAAACCTTAATTTGAATAATTTCTTTTTTTTTTCTTTCTAAAGTGTTTCATTAACTTATTTTAGAAAATTGAGTTGCAAGAGATGAAAGAAATCGGATAGCATATAGAAGATGAAAAAGAAAATGAAGAAAACTAAGATGTAATTCAAGAATTGGTGGAAAGAGGAGATTTTTTTTTTTTGGTTAAATTCTCAGAATATTCCTTGTACTTATTGATGAGCAGATTTAGTCCATCTACTTTTATTTGCTCATTTTCAATCCCTCTGTTTATTTTTTCCGGGTAACTCCTTTAAAAATTAGCTAAAACCACAAATTTAGCCATTCAACCTTTATAACTTTTGTCAATTTGACCCCTATTCTTTTATTTTTTTTCTTGAAATATTAAAATTTTTAAACATATATAGAATAATTAAAAATATTATTTTTTCCCAATATGTGCCAAAAAAATTAAAGATAGAAAAAACCAAAACTTACTATTAATCATTACTACCAAAGATTTTAACTTGTAATTCTCATTTAGCGACAATAAGTAATATGTATATTAGGTAATTTACATTATAAATACTTGAATTTAACCTCAAATTTCAAATAAAATCATAGACTTAATCAAATTACATCATTTAAATTCCAAGTAATTGAATTGACTATTTTTCAAAATTTTGGTCGTTGAATGATTCAAGTGTGAATCTTATGAAATTTTATCAAATTACACAATGTGTAAATGTTGAGTTATTTTTTTTAGAATCAAAACTAAATTGACACAATGTACAAATGTTAAGGGTTAAAGTTGTTATTAGGCTTGAAAATACTAAGAGGGGGGTGGGTTGGTATTTTAAAAATTTCTATAAACTTTTCTAAATGATAAGGAAAGGGAAAAAAAAGTTTAGGTAATTCAATTTATAGTAGTTCGGTCCCAATTGTCTACCTCCACTATCTTTGTATACCTCAACTATGGATTTTCCAATTCATTATACTTGAATTATTACCTTTCAAGAAAAAAAAGTATAACATTTACAATCCATGTCTTTTTCACTAGGGTAAAATAGAATATTCCCCCTAGTTTTATGGCATAACTAAAACCCTCTAGCTTTTGTTGCTCAAATAGAATATTCCCCCTAGTTTAATGGCATAACAAAAGTTAGAAAAGTTACAAAATGGTAATAGCCATTGGGGATAAGTTCTAACCGTTGGAAGCATTACAAATAGACTTGTATCAATATAACTCACAAGATGTACAGGTAAAAATGGACTTGTATGGATAGGAATGGACCTATATGGGTAGAAGTCCCAAAAGTTTTGCAATTTTGCTTATTGACTTAGTTGTATCGATACAACAAGGTCAGGGTATCAATACTACATCCCAACCTTGTATAAAATGAGTTTGAAATACTTACAAATATTTCAGGTAGACTCAAAAGCATTTAGATAAATTAAAAAATATTTACAACATGTTTTTGAGTACTTTTACAAGTCTTTAAAATGCTTTGAAAATATTTAACAAAATTTCCAATAATCATTTTCACCAAATGACTTAGGAAATATAAATAAAAATTTATCATAAATGTTGTTAGATCAAAAGTTTGAGACATTAAAGCTAAAAGTAGTTATTATGTCAATTTTAAAAGTGGTTACGTCGTTAGCTATTACCATTTTGTAACTTTTCATAGTTGGGTTACTAAAGAAGAAACTTATGAATGGTTGGGTGACTACCAGTGTAGTTTACCCAAATTTTTAACTAGTCTATACTTTTTTTAATATAATTTTTAATTTTTAAAATTTTTTTATAATTTTTTATAAGAAAAAAAAGAGTAAGGGTCAAATTGATAACAGTTGTAATGGTTGAGGGGCTAAATTTGTGATTGTACTTAATTTTTAACAAAGTTAACAAAAAAAGTTTTTGAGGGATTGAAAATGAGCAAATTGAAAATTAGCTGGACTAAATCCGCACAAATTAATAGGTACATGGATTATCCTTAGAATTTAACCTTTTGTTTTTAAATCTTTATATTTTTATAGTATATTAAATTTAAAAAAAACAATTGTATTTTTGTTTTTATAAGATTTATAATTTATATATTTTTAATTATTTATATATGTTTTATTTTTTTATTTTTTTTATATTTTAGAAAAAGTCAAATAATGACATGAAATGTACCACATCATTGCTAGAGTTGTCAATAGGTTAGGTGGCCAGCTGGCCAGCTGGATCCATCCACTCAACCCGACTTTAATTGAGTTTAGATAAAGAATTTTTGTTCATGGGCCAACTTCATCCTACTCTGTCTAAATTTATTTAATATAAATTTAAAAAAAACTCCTAAAAAGTAATTATAAATTATATTAATATTAATATAAAATTATATATTATATGTAATTACTTTTAAATAGAATATGAATTTTTCTTTTGGCATATTATGCCAGCCTAATTTTTTTTTATTTAAAAAATTGAGCCTCAATTTGACCTAAGCAGCATATGAATATAATCCAATCACCTCTAAATAGTGTTAAAAAAAACTAAAATGTGTGATAGGTTTTTGATAATTTTGGTGTCTTAGTCAAAACAATAAAATAGGATTTTAAGTTACTTAAAAGTTAGAGAAAAAAAATTTTAGATCCCTTAAAAATTGATAAAAAAAATTTAGACCTTTAAAATTTAAAAAAAAAATTAGGACTTCTTAAAAGTTGGTAATTTTTTTTACTTTTAAAAGTTTTAAAAAATTTTTGAATCTCTTAAAATTTTAAAAAGAACATTTTAAACTCTTTCAACCTTGGGCCCTAGATGACCGCACGTCTAGACGATCCCAGAGACAGGCTTGGGGATAAGATTCAAATTTAGAAATTAATTTAGAACATAAAAGGTTTAAGAAATTTTGTAAGTTTAAGGAATAAATTTTGTTTTAATGATACTAGAATGTTACGCTCAATCCCAGGGCTTCAATTCTTTTTTTTATATAATTTTACTTCTTTTAAGGCATATATAATTTTACTTATTTTAAATAATAATTATTTATTTAAATGTTTATTAAAAATTAGATATATATTTATATATGTAAAATAATTATATCTTTAATATAGGGGAAGAAATCTATTTAAATTAACATAGTTTTGTGTTCTCTCGTAACTTTTTTATTATTATTGATATTTTAAAATGTTTAATTATTTAACTTATCAATATAATTGTATTTATCATATATCTCTATTTCATCAATCTAAAAATATGTTTATATTAATATGCATATATATAATAGTTGAAAGCTTTTTACATAAAAAAATTAGACCAAAATTAACATGCATGATTTACATGAATGGATATGAAATATAACGGCTAGGTTGTTAAAATATAAATAGTAGAAACAGTTATGAGGGATGTAACCCTTAATATAAATATTAAATGATTGGATTATTTATTATTAAAAATTTTAATGCAAAATAGTTTTTTTTTAAATCAAGTAACAAATCCATATAATTAATATTTAATTTAAAATATAAAAATATAAAAATAATTGGAAATTATAACAAATATGTATACTAGTTAAAAAGAAGAAATTAATTATTTTGTTTATTTTTATTTTCATTAATTATAATTAAAATAAAATAATTCTATTTGTAAAAAATATTAGAATTTATTAAATTATTTTTTTTAAATAAAATTTAAAATTTAAACTGTAGCTTTAAATATATATATGGATATTTAGTTAAAAAAATCTAAAATATTTATTTTTATGAGTAATTAAAATTATGGTAACGAATTATTTGTATTAAATTCATGGGAAAAATATTTTTCTCATGAAGTTGGCAATTAGGTCTACTTTGTTATTTGTATTTTTTTATTTTTGTATTTTAGTACTTAAACTTGACAACTAGATTCATTTTGGTCCCTAAGTTTGGATTCCGTTAAGATTTAACTGGAACAAAATCGGATCAGTTGATCAAATAGATTGGACTGAGAATCGACTGGTATAACGGTCCGAACAAAGGGCTTGAACAGATTGATCTGGAAACTAGGACAAAAGTCAGTAGTTGAACAAGTTAAATCAGATTAATAAAATATTTTATTTTTAATTTTTTAGATTTTTTAGATTATTTATTTATTGTTGGTTTAGTAGTCGAACCGATTAAATTAGGAATCGATAGTCTAACCGATTCAACCATTGGTACACTAGATGTGACACTCTGAGATTATATCACATCATCACCTAAATTTATATATATATATATATATATATATATATATATATATTTTTTTTTTTTTTTAAATTTTCAAGTGATGATACAGCACAATCTTAAAGTGTCACGCCATTAAAACTTTATATGTTTTAAGCTTAGGAACCAAATTGGACCTAATTGTCAAGTTCAAGTGTCAAAGTGGACCAAAAACAAAATGTAGGTACTAAAGGTGAACCTAGTTGTCAAGTTCAAAGGTCAAAATCTATACTATCTTTAAATTCAAAGTGAATTTGGATGATAAATATACTTTGGCTCATATTCATATGCAAGATGAATAAACACCAAATAATAAATCTAATAGTCGAATCTGCAATATATAAATTTATAAAAGAAATAGATTAAATAGGGCTGAATATTTAATTTTTATTATATTATATTTATAGGAAAATTATCTCTTACATAATTTATGAGATTTTTTAAACTCTACAAACAAGTTGAGGATGTAATATATGTTTTATAAAATATAGCAAAAATACAAAATTAACACCCTTAACTATGCTTAATTTTAATATTGTCCATATATGCTTGGATTTTTCAGACTCCGCATGCCAAATAATTACCCTATATTAAGGATGATTGTGTTAGATATAAAAGATATGTATTATAGTTATTATCCCTTTAACATATTTAGGATTTACTTATTATTCTTTTATTTGGTGAAATTGTATTTCTAATCACATTAGTCAATCGAAATAATCAACATCTTTTATTATTTTAGAAAATTTGTTAATGTAGACTTTTTTTTGTTGAAAACATTTGTTATAATGATGATAAAAAGAATATTTGTTAGAATAATGCTCTTAAAAAATTTATCAATCAAAATAAAATATTTAAACTCTCAAATTATATTAAAAATTAAAATATTAAATATTAAATATTAATATAATATAAAAAAAACTGAATTTTTTTCATTATTACCTAATTTAAAAAAGAAAGCGAAAATTTGTATTGAAGATTTGTCACAAAGAATCCGATGACCTTCCATTCCTTTTGTGCATATCGCATGGATTGAGTATAACCTAGTTTTTATTTGTGTTTACTAATTAAAATATATTATATTAAATCATTAAAAATGAATATAAAATTTATAATATTTTATAAATATTATTATAGGAAAAGTAAAAATAATAAATATATAATTTTTATAATGATAATAATTTAAATTATAATCCTTATAAATTAAGATAAAAAATTAATATTTAAAACAAAATTGAATGATTTGATATTACTCTCAATTATGATTTTTTTTTGTGACATTAAAACATTGCCTAACTATTTACATTGAAATATTCTGAAAAGAAAAAACACCATTTGCCTTGCTTATTTCTAGAAAAGCTAGAACTGACGTAGAAGGGACATAAAAAACCTACAAATTTTCTTTTTTGACCAAAGCTAATTTGGCTAAACAATCTGCAACTTGTTTTTGCTCTCTAGAGATGTAACGCAAGAGCCATTAGATTTCTTGTGACAAAATACTTTAAATTCGTCTGATCAAGGCTAAGTTCGATGTGGAGGTAACGCTTCCTTGAATGGCTTTAACAGCTTCCAAGCTGTCTGATTGGATTATTACCCTGTCATGACCTTTATATTGGATAAGCTTGAGGCCTCCAAAATGCCCTAAAGTTCAACATAAAAAATCGAACACTTCCATAGATATCGGTTATACCTAAAGACCCAATCTTCATTCTCATCATGCACTACTCCCCTAGAAGCTGCATTTCCTGAATCCAATTGTACCGCACCGCCAATATTAATGAGGATCTGGTTCCCAATTGTTTGTTCTCCAAAGGAAAGTTCGTAGCAACTAATTAGTTCATCACTAAAAGCCAAAAGGAATTGTTTGGCCCAACTATACGAAACTTTGACTATCTCACTCGAGCTCCAAGATCTTCCTTAAAAAATAAAGAGATTATGGTTCTTTCAGATGCGCCAAGTAAGTAGCCCAAAAAGGCATGCCCAATTAGCTCCTCCCTCAAGAATTGTAGTATTATCCTGCACATTAGAAAGAATCCAATCGTGTAAACTATTAGAGAAAAAATTCGTTAGGTGGTTTCCTAGAATAACCTAGTTCCAGACATCCTTAATTATTGTACAATATCTAAGAATATGCAAATATCTTCCAATTCATAGCCACAAATAGGGCAAGAGGGATCAACTACTAAGCCCCATTTGACTCTTTCCACATTATTGAGTAGTCATTGCTTTAAGACAGTCTAGTTAAAGAAACGGACTCTTTGTAGACCTGAAAGCTTCCATGCAGTTTTCCATTTCTCATCTCTAGAGTTCCAAGCATCTTCCTTGAAAATCTTGTAGGCACTTTTGATAAAGAAAGCTCCTGTCGAAGTGTGACACCATGAGATTTTATTAGGCCCCTCAGACGAATATGGCCGGGGGGGGAATGCCCATAATACGCTGTATCACATCATCCAATAACCAAACCCGAAACAAATCAAATTCCACGAACCTTCCTCTGTGATCATCTCATTGAGAAAACAATCTGAGTCAAAATTAACATTAGTAGGGATATGTTTAAGTAGCCCTACACTTGGAATCAAATTGTCTCTCCAACAGGATTTTATTATCATTGCCTACAGACTAGATTAGGCCAAATATTTTAGAGAGATCTCCAAAGAAAAGAATTTCTATCTTGAGCAATACAATCTGGCAGATCTTCATTCATCTAATACTTTGACCTGATTACGTGAACCCATAAAGCCTCCTTGCCAGACACGATATTAAAACTAGTTTCAATAAAAACGAGATGTTTTGGTCACGTAATTTCCTTATTCCTAGGCCACCACACCATTTGGGTTGACAGATAGAGTCCCACCCCACTAGAAATATCTTTCTTTTTACCGTTTAAAGATGCCTAAATAAAATGTTTTATCAAACTTTTGATCTCATCATAGATTTTCCTAGGTATCATCATGGATTGTATAAAATAACTAGGAATGGATAGAAGAACCAACTGTGCTAAAGTAACTTGGCCAACAATGGAAAGCTATTTGGCATCCCAACTCTCTAACTTCCTACGCACATTTTCAACCACAAAATACATAGTGTTATTTATAACCCTTTGATGGAAAAGGGGAACTCCTAGGTAATGCATAATATTTTTTACTTTTTGGAATCCAAATAAATTACTAATCGAATTAGTTGTGGACTCTTCCAAAAAACTCATAAAAATTTTCTAATATTTCTTTGAGTACCCTGCCATGCTTCAAATTCGCTTTGCTAAAGATAACTAAATCATCAGCGAAGAACAAGTGTGAGATAGCCGACCCCGAACTAGAAAGACGTATGGGACTCCACTTTCTAACAGAAATAACCAATTGAATAAAATGGTCGAGCCATTCCATGTACAACATCCTTGTCAAATTCCTCTGGCAGGCCTGAACTTGGACAGTGGGACTCCATTCCACATAACCTGTATGGTAAAGTTAGAGATAGATTACATAATAACGTTTCTGAGATAATTTGGGATACTTGCTACCTAAAGGGAATCATTGATGAAGTCTCATCTCACTCTGTCGTAAGCTTTCTCTAAATCTATTTTAATCGTCATCCATTTCCTTTTGTTTTGATCTCTCATGGAATGAATTACCTCTTGTGCAATAACAATGTTATTGGTGATGTTTCTACTTGCAATAAAATTGGTCTATTCTGGGGCAATAATTTTAAGAAAAATATACTTAAAATGGTTAGCAATTACCTTCATCACTAGCTTGTAAAGGACAAAGCTGGGACTTATTAGACGAAACTAGGCAAAGCCCTCTGGGTTTAACACTTTGGGTATAAGGACTATCATGATATTATTCAATTGAAAATTTATAATACCTCCATTAAAAACCTTTTTAACCCAATTACAGACAACTCCCTCAATTGTACCTTAGTGCTTTTGGAAATAGAGGCCATGAAAACCATCACTACTGATGCTTTAAGAGGTGTCATGTCAAAGAAAGCATCCTTAATTTCATCATTCAAGATTGGTCTTCCCAAAAAATCAATATCAATAGGATCAAGCTAAAGAAAACTACTTGGAGGTAAGTTTCCCATAGGCCAAGGGTCCTCCCTATACAAATTTTGAAAAAAAAAAGTCATTCGCCTCAGATTCAATGGAATCCGGATCATAAATTCATTCACCATCATAATTCGAATAGCGGTTATACGATTATTTTTCCTTTTTTGTAGAGTACGGGTATGGAAAAACTTAGTATTGTGATCCCCTAGATTTAACCAGTCACATCTCGCCTTTTGTTTCCAAATAAGTTCTTCGTGATGCAGCACATTCTCCAACTCCTATCTAACCCTCAATTCCACCTGAGTTAATTGATTTGAGCCAAAAAGATCCACTTTCCTCTGGATATCAACTAATTTATTAATTAGGTATCTCTTTCGAGTGGTAATGTGCCCATTAACTGATTTAGTCCACTCATTTAAGCTATTTGTGAACTTGGCTAAAGTTTTAGACATATCCCATCTAAAATTTCAGTTGTCACCCACAAAATTCTCAAAATCAGGATGTTCAGCCCACCCAGACAGAAACCGAAAAGGCCAACCTTTAGATAGAATAACCTCCTAATTTAGGGAAAAGAGAAAAGGCCTATGGTCAAACTTAATCTTTAAAAGGTAAGTAATCAAATTGTTTGGAAATTGTGAACTCAAGCTTCATTTCCCAATGTATGATCCAACCTATCAAAAAGACCACCTCTGTGCCAAGTAAAGGGAAGACCCCTGAATCGTAAATCTTTTAGCACAGCCATATCCACAAAATCACCAAAATGGGGACATCTCCTTTCATTGGAAAGACCACCTATTTTCTTAGTAGGAAATACCCATAAAATGAATATTTCCACTTGATTTTATTTTTATCATAGAGATCGCTTGTTTTTTGCAACTAATATTCCATCCCTTAATAGTCACCTCAAAGTATCATTTTATATACTACAAACCACCTCAACTCAAATTGAATCTTTACATCCAAGCCATTTTCCCCTAGAACATCCTATCACCTCCACTCGGTGTGAGCACTGGAAACCTAGCTTTGCAATAATGTTGTCTGCTTTGGCACCACTCACTCTTGGTTCAAGCAAGCTAATAATATCAGGTTTACATTTTATACTGTATTCATGGAAAACTCGAGGAAATTTAACACTTGCACAACCTTGGCAATCCCAAAAAAAATTGTAAAATTCATGGATTAATACAAAAAAATTAAGAAACATACCATTATTGCTGAGAGACAGTAACCCCATCCAAGGTCGAAGCTACTACTTCCTGGGTATCATTCGTTGTTACACTAGACACTTAGGAAGAAAGGAGCTCCACCATCACCTCCGTGGATTCTACTAAGTGAATCTGAGAATTCCCAAAGGATTTAAAGCGACTCCCCTGGCCCTGTAGGGTGTTAGAAGGCTTTCAACCACTACGATCGATGTTGTCCCTATCACCATTCTTCCTATCTTTAGGGCCTGAGATACCCACACCCAAGGTCTCTATAGTTCATTTGACTGAAATACCTTGCTGGTTTGAGTGCAAGTTTCCTTGAAAATCACTGCAGAATGCTTTTTAGGATCTAAAACACCATCGATCATCGGGACTTCAACTCCCTCTGGTCCTTCAAATGCTAGGTTGAAATACACCTTAACTCCATCAAGGTTTCCATATTGCATGTTCTCTTTAACCCCTGATTCAATATCACCTAAAATAGAAAAAGGTTTCCATATTACATGTTTCTTTAACCCCTAATTCAATATCACCTAAAATAGAAAAAGAAGCAGTGGAATCGATGTTACTAGAGTTAACAGGAATTTTGGACTGAACATGAAACTTAGTATTTTGGAACGCTGGCCCAGTAGTGGCCTTATCCATCTTTACAAAAGAAACCCCGTGCTTTCCTATGGACTTCTAGCCTAGATCGTTGTCACAACCTTTATTCATGGATAGGGCATTCGTACTTTCCTCAGCCCAAACTGACTTAGCATTTAACTTCTTAAGACCAACTTCCATAGTTACCGAATCAACCTTATTAAGATGGGTATGGCCCACTTTGTTTGAAAGCTCCAATCTATCCCTATTATGGCCAGAAACCTTTATCTCCTTTCCAGCTGTCTTTTCTTTCTATGAGCTATTCACCAAATTGTTAACATTAATTATAGGCTCTATAGAATCCTCTTTTCCCAACAAGCTAAATTTATTTTCCTTTTTCAAAACATTCAGCATTCTAAAATGAGATCCCGACGATTGCTCTCCTGGATTATTCTTCCCCAGATTTCGTGGCTCCCTTAATTGACGCCTAAACTTACACTCCACTAGCATCCAGGACCCAAAGCCTCTTGTTTCTGCAGCTGTAACGATAACAACACTTTCCTTTTCTGGCATCGTGTTCATCCTTGCCAAGTTTGTCGACGCCTCTTCCAATCGCCTACAATTTTCCTTGAAGTGACTGTCGAAACCTTTTTTATTTCTTAAAAAAAAGGGGTCGACTTTCTATTTTGAAAACGAAAATAAAAAAGGGAGTCGCCACCAATCTTTTTTATGAGGTGTGATCGGGTCACCTTGTGATTGATCATTTTAATAAAGTGTTTTGATTTATTAAAAAAATAATTTTGGTTTACGAAAATCAAGAAAACGGGTTTGGGAGTCGGTTACATACGAGGAAGGATTGGCACCCTCGTAACGCACAAAATTGGTACCTAATTGATTAATTAATGTCTTATCATCGAAAGTTGAAGACTCGAAAAGAATTTAAAATACGATCCCTACTAAAAGAACTTGAATAAACTAAAATGAGCTTTAAGGGCCTTCTTGTCTCGAGATAACAAAATGTCATATCCCGTAAGTTAGGACACAATTTCTGAACCCTCGAAATTAAGCTGGACTTTATTTGTTTTATTTTAAAATTGTACTTTGATTTTTAAAAGTGTACTTTGATTTTTAAATGTATATTCGGTTATTTAGATCCAACAAGAAAGATCGAAACCCCGTAAGTTAGGGCACAGCCTTTTCAGGTCTCTAAATGCGGAACATTGCCTTTATTTTTATTTAAAATTCATGCGTTTTGACATTTGAAGGGATATTTGGCTATTTAGGTCCAACAAGAAAATTGAAACCCTGTAAGTTAGGGCACGATCTCTCGAATTCCCAAAATCGAAGTTTTGCTTATTTTCAAAATTTTCCCCTTTTCTACGAATTTGGATAAAAATTAATGTAGCTTTCAAAACGATGTGTTTAGTCTATTCAAGTATGACTAAAGCGTAAAAATCTCATATTGGGCGAATGATAATGCAACATAAATTCAACAAATTAATAAAGCATGAAAGTAATGATAATGAAACATAACAACTATACGCATAATTTACAACATTAATAAAAAAATAATGGTGAAAATAATATTAATAGTAATACAAATACCAACAACGAAAATAATATTAGTAATAATAAAGTATAAGAGCACATAAAACATAAAAAATGAACTTTAATTTAAAAAAATATAAAGAAAATAAATAGATAAATAAATAAGTAAGATAATAAATAAAACAATTTAGTTGGAAATTATGAAAGAATGTAGGTAAATAAAACAAAAGTAATGAAAGTAACAAATAATATAAATGAAACGAAAAAAGAAAATATAATAATAGTGACAATAATTTAAACTAACTAATTTAATAACAAAATTACCGAAATAACAAAAAAGAGGACTAGATTAAACTTAAGATAGAAATTTGGGGGGCGAAATCGAAACAAATAAAAAGAGAGAGGACCAATTTGAATGTGCGTAGAACAAGGAGGGACCAAAATGGGGAATAACCCCACCCTCCAAAACGCGCAGTATCAGTTGGCCAGTGGCGGACTAAATAAAAAAAGAAATGAAATTGAAGGGCCGAATTTGTGAAAATAGAAAAAAGTAAAAGGGTCAGATTGAAAACTGCCTCAAAAGCGGAAGGACAAAAGGTGCAAATAGACCCTTAGTCCAAAAACGCACTGATTCTAGGCGGGTTAGGGTCGAATTTCGGGTCATGGCCTAAAACGATGTCGTTTTGAATGTCTGATGCTTGCCCCAAAACGACGTCGTACCAGGGGGCTTTAAAAGTGAAATTTTTTTTGAAAAAATCATTCTTCTCATTTTTTAAAAAAAAAAAGGAAGGAAACCCTCCCACTCCTTCTCTTATTTTCGGCCAAGGGGTCCGATGGCCCTCCGTCGTGGCCCCGCCGTAAACGGCGATCAAAGAGGCATAAAATCGACCCTTTTGGGCCCCTTCGGTTCTCTTCTCTCTTCTTTTTAAAGAAAATAAATAAAAAAGGCTTAAAATCTCTTTTGGTTTAGAAATAAAAAAGAAACGATTCGAAAATACAACAACCCCCTATTTTCTTGCCCTTCGAACCTACATCAAAACCCTTATGGGCTCTTGGGTGTTCGGATATCGGCGACATTCAACGGAGGGGAAGGCGAATCAACTTCGGTAAGATTTCTAATATTTTTCATTTATTTCAAAAAGAAAATATATATATAAAAAAAGGCACCTTTTTTCTTTGAATTTGCTTTCAATTGCTATTGATTGCGTAAAAAAAAACATATCATTCTCTTCGGGCTTTATAGCCGAAAGAAAAATATAAAAAATACAAGCTTTTCTTGTTATTTTTGCTATCATATCTGTCCGTCCTTGTTTGTCTTCTTGCAGGTACGGAAACGACATGGAGCGGCGACGTAGAGGCATGAGGGTGGCGTACGGCGCGGCGACGTGGAGGCACAAGCAGCGCTGGGGTGGTTGCGGTGCAAGAGTGGAAACCCTATGGTTTCCTTAGAGTGGTTTGAGCTTTAGGCCATTTGGGCCAATGTAATTGGGCCTAGGTTTATTTTATTTGAGCTTGTGTTGGGTTTGGGCTTAATTAGTTATTGGGCTATTGGATTTGGGTTATGGTCTGTAAATCAATTGTTTAAAAAAATTAGACTTTATATTTATTTATTTTTATTGTTTGTTTTTTTGGTTTATAACAGGCCGGGCAAATTGGGCCTGTTACAGTGACCATAACGGCCACAAGAGAAACAAACGACAGGAAGAGATTTATATTCAATACGTTGAATATTTCCATTAATCAAAACCTTAGAAATCAAGGGCTTTTCCATATTAACATACACTGCCATTTGAGCATATCGGCCTCTCACTTTGTTGTCTATGTTGAGATCCAGTTTCGCAACCTTTCCCACCATTTCCCTTATTTCCCATAAGATTTTCTTTTTATACATATGACCTGGGAGCCCTGAAAATCGAACCCATGTCATGACTACACGTGGGTCAGGTTTAGCGGGATTGAAGTCCATTATCCAGGGTTGAACCATTAGGTATTGACCGAAAATAGTCCATGACCCTTGAGAAAGAACCTTAACGTAATCCTCTAAATTTTGGAATTTCACCAAGAAATACCCATTTTAAATATACATCAATTGAAAGGGCATGGATGGCTTCAATAGGCTATATATCCGATTTTTAAATGCCTCAAAGCCTATTTTTCTCCCTAAGAGTTTAAACACCATCGAGGTAGCCATATGCTTAATTAGAAGTTGATTTATCCTGTCTGAAAGTTAAATCGACAGGATTCCATTTACAGTCGACTTTTTGATATCTCCGTCAAGTAAGTCGAAATATTCTTCCACATCATAAATAACCACTCCCTTCCCCCTTCGTTGGTCTTAAGAATCCTTTCTCAAAAGCATCTCTTTCCGCGACTGGGTTGATGTCGGACTTGAACCATCAGCCATCTCTAAGTCCAAAACTGGATTGGGATCCTTAAACCGTACCTTTTTTGTGTTCTAATCTCCGGCGAAATTAGAGTCATCATCAATATTTTCACTAAGAGAAGCACCATTATCATTAACGTCGAGAGAATTCGACATTTTTCCTCAATTATGATTATTAAGACAATGAAATTTTTCATAATTAGGCCAAATAAATCATTTTTTATCAAAAAAGACAATGAAATTGTTCAACGAAAGTTACCAATTATTAAGCATTGACACTCATAAAGAAAGCAAAATTAATGGGAGTGTTTAAATTTAAAATTAATGTTATACTTTGTAAATTTTTTTACTAGGAAGCATAATCATAGGGAATACTAGCACACGCATTATATATATACCTTATTCTTATTCAAACGGAAATTTAATATTTGATTAAATTAATTTTAAGCATTTAAATGCACAATTAAATTATTATTCAATTTGCAACTTTCAATAATATCTACACATGGTGACTTATTAATGTGACAAATAACAATTTCTAATCTATACCCACATTGGGTTAATTTCCTAAATTGTAATTTTATATTACTATTATATATGATTTCTTCAATTATAAACAATTTTTTTTAAAATAATATATAATGAATTTTCTTTTACTGTTTCATCTAATTTGTCATTTAAATTGATTCTCTACTGATTCAAGATATAACAATTTTATATATTCTAGATCTATTCATGACCCGAAAGCTCATCCAAAATTTGAGAGTTTAAACAGAACTATTAAGTCCAAAATATGAGGTTGAGAAAAAAATAAACTTATTTAAAATATGAGCCGAACTTAAACTTAAACTTATTACTCTAATGTAAACATTAAAATAATATTAAAAAATTATATAAAAATTTCAATAAATAAAAATTATATAAAATTATTAAATATTAAATTAAAATAATATAAATATTTTAGAAAAAAATTAAAAAAATAATATAAGCAAGTCTAAAATGGGCTTAAATTAATTTGTTGCAAAAATGGACAGACTTGGACAAATTTTTAAACTCATTTTGGGTCAAGCAAGGCTTAGGCAAACAAAAAGCATATTAATATCATGCTTAAAATCAATCTAGCTTATGAATACCTCCACCTCCAGAAACCTGACACAGGTTGAATAACTGATCCAGGTGGTTCATTCATTTTTATACTGCAGTTTGCCTTTGGAAGCTTGCAATCTGCATGGAGGAGCATATATAGCCCAAATCATAGCTTAAATTATAAGAGATATTACTTGGGCAAAGGGCAACATTTATAAGCAAATGAAGTAATAAGCTACAACAAAGTAGGAAGTAGCATGGACCCATCTTTATTACCAAAATCTATGGAGCTGTTATCTCATCTCACCTGATCAGTAATGGGTCACTCTTGAATCGCTACTTCCAACATTTACAAATTAATTCTAGCAACACTTACCAATAAGTACATATACCAGCTATCAAATCGAACATGATTTGTAATTGAATTACGGCGCAAGATATGGTTCGCTCAAGGTGCCGTGAGCATGAAAGTGTCCTCATCTAATAGTTTTTCGAGATCAATCAAGTCTTTGTCCAAATCTGTCGTTTCTCCTGCAAAGTTGAGAACCTTATCGTACAAGACCTGCCAAGTTAATGCAAAGAGAGAATTTGTCATAAAAACCAAACTTAGTTTTCATGCATGCTTTCTAACTCTTAATACTGATAACCATCCATGAGATACCAAGATCTTGCAGAGCCATCTCACGAAAGCTCGATTTCAGGGAAAAATCTAAACATCTCTAATAAGACTGAGCTTTCATGTGTCAATATCCTTACCACGAGTAACTAATATCAATGTATCAGAGAGAAAATTTCAATGACTTGAGTGTGAGTGACAGACATGGCTTTGTTCAATTTTTTCTAGGATTTTCATATGTTTGAAGGATCGTATCCCATACCTATGTCTATGCATGACTCTTACGTGGGTACTTTTAGAAAAATGAAGAGCTGGAATAACAGTTTTCAATTACCTTCTCTTGGATCTCGGTGACAACATTTTTCATCCTACTATATTGATCTCGGCCTGCAGGATTCTGGGCCATGGACTTAACTCTGGCAAGTGCCTTCTGCAACCTTTCTTCAGTTTGCTTCCTGCCTTTTTTCAAGAAATCATAGTCATCCTCCTTTGGGGGCACAGATACGCTAGGACCCTTGGTGAGTGTTTCAGGTTTGAATCCACGTAAACCACTTCCTTTCCGTCTCCACCGTAAGATCACCTTCTCCACAATTCCTACTGACCAGACGATCTTCCGATAGTTTTTCCTTACCTGGTGGCCTCTTACATGAGCCTTTCATAAAAATTAAACGAAACTAAAAGTTAGGGTTCAACAATTCAACAATTAGATTGTCAAGGAAAATGACGACTCAATATAAAGCATGAATTATAAGAGCCAATAAACTAAGCAGCAATGGCAATGGACCTGAATCTTGACAATGCGTTGGCGGATTATCAGAAACTCTTTTCTGCCCTTCCAACCACGAAACTTATTTTGTATGCGAATGGCAGCAGCATGCACGCGCTCATCATGTTGTCCGGGCTTGTTTGACTTGACCGCTAAAAGTGAAAGTGCACGCTCATCTGACATTCCATATTTATCATTACCATACTCTTTTAACTGCCTGTTTTGGAAAGACTGTACCCTGAAGACTTGATGGATGCGAGCAGCAGCTTGCGTGGCATTACGAACAGCAGCTAATGAGTCCTTTAGTGATGGGCCATCAGAAGCATCCCCATAGTTGAGTGGAGCTGTGTTTAGTTCCAAAATTTTCTGTATGACATCTGGTCTAGAATCTGTGGTACTGGCACTGCCTTGCTTATCCAAATTGAGGGATAGAAGATGGGAACTCAAATCACATTCTGCAAGATAACCAGAAATTCCTTTATGTCCGTTGGCTGAGGCCAGGTCAGCAGGCGTTCTGCTTAAAGGATATTCTGGTGTTGGATCTGTTAATGCTCCGGGAGCTGCACCCAATGAAATAAGGGAAGCAACTGTGCGTTCTCTGATGTTAAAGACAGTTTATGTCAGCAGAAGCCAGACAGATCACAACAAGCACATCATTATTTTAGGACCCTTATTTTAGGAGGCCTGGAGCTCTACAGCCTAGAATTCGCTTGTTTCGAAAATAGGGTAGTAGGGGAAATTAATCAAAAAGATGAAAAATAAAATAGACAGAACATAATTTAACTTGATTTTCAAGATGCTTACCTGCCAGAAGATGCCGCCCAATGAAGTGCAGTCCAACCATTCACATCCCGGAAGTTAACACTAACACCAGCAACTATCGTTGGTTCTAAGGCCCAATCATATCCAAGAGCAGAAGCAAAATGTATAACACCTTGGCCACCCTTGTCCAATATACTAGGGCCTTTTCCACCTTCCACTATCTTCTGCAAGAGCCATACACGCAACTTCTCTTTCAATAGCTTTTCAAGCAGCTGCTCCTTTAGTTTTTCTGGGAAAAAGTCTTCCTCCAAGTTATGTGCCAACATTTGGTCCCATTCCTCAATGTCCTCCTTCAGCAATGAATTAATTTTACTGCTCAGCTGGGATATATCAGCGATGCTATTGGTGTTAGAAGCGGGAGAACTGGAGCCGAGGCACAATAATCTACCAAATCGCATATCAAGAATTTCAATGGCATTACTGCTAGGATTATCAACAGTATCTATATCTTGGATATGACTGACTCGGTATTCAAACTCTCGGACTTCACTACAAGCTAATCTGTTGGAGCATGTGACATAGAAGGGAACCCTGCCAGCCTCATGTATTGGAGTGTGGCAACGAAGAACACCATCTGCTATGATCTCTGCTGGAACTTCTACTTCCCCAAACATGCATGACCACTTGCAATTTTCGGCATGGCCTTGACTTTTCAAGAACCTTCCTGTAATGAGGACCTGTGTGAAATAAAGAAAATAGAGGGAAAGAAAAAATGTTAACACATGAGAAAACTAGTTTTTTACATTCCCCTACAGTGAGGAACTAATTATTCAGTATTTCAGTGTCATCAGTGAAATGTTGATATTTCAATGCTTGCTTGCCTTTCATGGAAAAAAAATACAGCCTACCTTGATTTCAGAGCCTACATATGCCCAATTGGGTGAAAAATCAATAATACTGAAAAGCTGATCATGCGAGAGAGAAGGACCCAGCATAAAGGTATCTAACTGCTCTTGAGAGGGAATAGAGGAAACATCAATCCCATTTTGACCTTCCACCTCATCCCAATAGGCCCCAGAACTGGAATGCGTATGCGATTCATCTACATCTCCAAGTTCTTTACTCATCCAGCGGTTGAAACTATCAAGCTTCTTCAGACCTTCTTCTGCTAAAGAACCATCAAACAGATGTGGTCTCATAGCAGAAGAGTGAACAGATTTCCCCTCCAGTGTCAAATAGTTCTCTGAATCTGGTTTAGGAACATATTCATGGTCCCCTTTTGAGGGGTCTGTCAGCTGGTTATTTAGTAGATAATGATCATGTTGCTTTTCTGGATGCAGATTGTGATTAACTTCTTCATCAAATCTTGAAGTAAGATCATATCTCAGGTCTGGATGCAACTTCTGGTCCAATGACCACTTCACTAAATGAGAAGAATCACCCTCATAACCCTGTTTAGGGGCCAAATTAGGACTTAATTGGAAGAAGAAAAGGTAGAACATACACTATGCATTAAACTGCAGCAATGCAACTACGGCATATCATATAAGGTCATAGCTTTTAAAGGACCTAAATTTTCAATTACAGCTGGCATGACTGTAATGGCCATTATTAATGCCTTTTCTTTAAATAGTGCAATTCAACTTTTAGCATGTATTAAGCTAGAATTTTCAAAGCCGTTATCAAAGATAGTTATGGCAGAGAAAAATTCATGGTTTCAAAAACTACAATATGCACCTTGAATTTACACATGCTAAATGAGGTAAATCACTCCATTACCTGCCACTCTTCTTGAGCATGTGATTGATCCTCAAACGCCTGCTTTTTAAGAAAGCTGTTGTCAAATAGCAGCCCCACAGTATCATTTTGTTTCAAGGTAAATGGTGGCTGATATTGTGCAGATTCAACCCCATGATCACAGTTTTCCAACACATCCTCCCATGATGTGAAATCAAGGTTCTTCTGGGGCTCATACGTTATTCCAGCATCATTATACTCTCTATCCTTGTTAATTTGAGTAAGTTGAAAAGCAGTTAGAGATGGCTTCCCATGATAATTATCTGTTAGCAGTGAAGGCCAGTAGTTAGCAAAAACGGAGAGGTAAATCAACAGGAAAGAAGGGAATAACACAAAATCAAAGAACTAACATACTTGAATGTGATACATGAACATATGGATCATAGAATCTGGTATCAGTCCTCCCTGCAACAGGCTGATGTGAATCAAGAAAAGAATGGAACTGTGAACTTGCTTGATGATTATACACTGCATCAAATATCATCTTCATTGGTAAGAATAAGACAGACTAATGCATTCATTACTCACAAAACCAACATATTCTCAAACTACATTAAATTAGCTACCCAATCATTTATTAAAAACTGAGCCATATTTAGCTAAAAATAAACATACCTGATTCAGCATCTTCATATTCTGATGCCTGCACATGCACACTGTTCATGCTTGCTGTATCCATAGTTTGTGAAGGAATCTGACTATTATTGGGATGAAAATTGGAAGACATAGAACTTTCCACCTCAGAATTGGGTACAATTCCTACAGCTTCTTGGGAATATGGAATAGTTCCTTCAGTCTCTTTGAGACGGTTAAAATTTGTCCTATTTCCCTGACAAAATTTCAGAAAGTAAAAAAGAAAAACTAGAAAACGGCTGTTCATGGGAACTATTAAGAAACTTAGAGAAAACTCTTGAGAATGAGACAAATATTAAATTCAATTATGTTCAGAGTTAAGAAATGTATATGAAGATCTACAAAATTACATTTTGTGATGCCAAAGACCTTTAATGTTTTAGAAGAGATTAAGGAGCAATGTTTTACTATGTCTAGTTGTTCAGAAGGCAATGCTCACAACAGGAAAAAGGGTGGAAAAATATAGGAATTAGCAGCCTTTTATCCCCTCTAATTTCCTGTTTGCTCCCTTAATGCTGTCTAAGAAACTTCCTTTTCCTGATTCAGAATAAGATTGGGGCAAGTCAAATAGAATGCCTAGTCCTGGTACAACAGGGGCAAGTTCACCACCTAATGTGAGTTGGTCCAAGTTAATGGCACCAAAAGACAGTAGAATATATGAAGGAAGAAAATGAGCAATCATTCAAGGTAGAGATAGCTACACAGCTTAGATGGAAATAGCTCAAGTAAATAAACGGGAGTAAGAAGACAATAGTGGACAAAGCAACAAACAATACAAAATTTATACTGCTCAACTATATATACATATACATATATATAATATTGACCATATAATACAACATCTGACCATCAACACAGTACAAAATACAATACTTATCCTTGATTTTAAGCCAAGAAAACAATGTTCTTGGCCTGCTGAAATTTTTGCATGCACAATAAAGAAACCAAGTAAAAATGAACATAATTGAATGTATTAACTTGTTTTAGAGCATTCAGACCATACCACTTCAAAATGTACAAATGAAGAGATAAGAAAGATGTCTACAAACAAAAAGCTGCTCCACCAATTTATATCAACTTCTTAAAACTCCTTTTTGGCCAGGAAATAATATTCAGAATTCTGCACCCATACCATCATCTAAAGCTAGAAATATATGGGTTTCAATTTCTAACTTTTACCAGTCAAAGAACCTTCTAACAAATGAAGCTATAAAACTATTATAAACTTCAAATAGTTCTTTCAAAGATGGAAAAGCAGGTGCAGAAAGAAAAAGAAAAAGGTGATAGAAAAAGGTCTGACCTTTACATCTCGATAGTGGACAAGAACAATGTGCGAGAGATCCCTACACATAGCAGTGAATTATGTCAGCAACCAAAGAGAGATTCCTTAAATTAGTACTGCAGCAAAGAAACTAATTACAGTTTCAAGCAAAAAGCACATGCATTTCAAACAACAAAACGTGACCCACATTAGCAGAATTGATTGCAAAAATTAGAAATCTCTGCCAACATGCTATATAGTCTATTATCGTAATGCAAAACATACTATAAAAAGACAAGGAATCTTAGCTTTGGTATTTCATTATGTTAACCTTATTGAAGGTATAAATATGAGTTGATTGTTGACCAAGTTTTTTCCTAATTTTAGAGAAGAAAAGTCAAACTGATCAACAGAATTTCAGACTTAACAGCCATCTTTTCAATGTAGAAACAAAATATCAGAATTAATAATGCATGTAATATAGAAGCATCCTATCATGGAAAAGAAGAGGATAAAACCGAGTTCAGTACAGCATAAGCAAAAGAAAATTTTCAATACAGTCTAAACTGTCTTGGTGTATCGGTTTAACTGACATGAAAGAAAAAAAATTCTAGGTTCAAATTTTAGTAATAGAAAAATTAAAGGACGAGTGTGTAATTTTCAGGAACAAGAAAAATATGATTGCCTTCAACTCTCAGTGTCTCCATCACCTAAGTTTAGACTATCAACTCCAAAGTAGAGGAAGAATTTTTTTGTAAATCACACCTAACTATTATTTCATTGAGTGAAATAACCAAGTATAACTAAAGCTAAATTTAATTGTTGAAATAGAAAATGTAATGCACACACAATAATGTCAAAACAATGACCGCCACATGGCCCATAAACATATAAAGACTCACTCTTCAAGCATCCAATAACTGCGTCTTTGAAAATTTTCATTTTCTTCTCCATGAGCATAGTAGCAATGCAGAACATCAATGCTTCCTGCCTGAAAAAATCAACATCTGTCCAATGGTTTTCACTTGAAGCAAAGAAAACTTCATACAAAATGTGTTCTTTCTTACCACAAAAGAATTCAACATAGACGACAAGATGACACTGACTCTTACCTTGAGTCTCTCATGAGCTTCCTTCACTGTCTTCCCATCCTTTTTCTTCCTCCAGTTATGTCCATCCTTTCTAAAGTATCTCAGTACCTTTCGATCAAAAAGAAAAAGTGAACCACCTGAAAACAGAAACAGTTGGATAATTAAATTTGGGATGTTAGCATAGTTTAAATATCAAAATGACCTTCAATCCAATTTGGGATGTTAGCATATTTTAAATATCAAAACAGCCACTAACTGAATTCAGGATGTTAGCATATTTTAAATATCAAAACAGCCACTAACTGAATTCAGGATGTTAGCATATTTTAAGTATCAAAACAACCATTAATTACTAGTAGCAAACTTGTTCTGCTCATTATTGTAGAGGATGAATCTAACCCAAAATAAGTAATCTAAAAAATGCACCAAGACAAGCACTGGACTGTATGATTTTGTAATCAATAATCAGCAAGTTATCCATCAACCAAGGGGTTAAATTAATAACCCAGAATAATAGAGAAATAAGATATCAGCAGATTTTAGGAAAAAGTAAGCTATTTAAATTTAGATGTCAAGTTAGTGATGTAATTTTACCCACCCTGGAATCAGAGGACTGAACACACACACACACACAAAAAAAAAAAAAAAAAAACAGAGAGAGAGAAGAATGGCATTATGAGAAAATAAGAAATAATATAGTAACATGGTTTGTTTGAGAACATTTTAACTATAGTATTTACATCATAAATGGTTTTCTATCTGAAGCACAATCCAAATACAATTCCATTACCTAGGAAAAGGATTAAAAGAATTGAAAGACAGCACATTGACGTGGAATATTTGAGAAAAGAAAGCTGCAATCCCACAAGGGAAAGATATTGAGCAGATATTCAAAGAAGCAAATGATAATATTATCCTAAATGGCAGGAGAAATATAACTTCAGAATCAAAAGAGCAATATTTTCATGATGTCAAGATAATTATCAACCTATCATCATCTGATAGCATGAACCATTACAATGCAATTAAAAGATCATACTTGGTGGCATATGTGCTGGTTCGGAAGAAATGTTGAATTTCTTATAATTTCTAAGAATTTCACATATTTCAGCTGGTCTTAGCCACCTATGCTGCGCTTCCAGGAGTATTTGATCAATATCTGCACCAAACAAGATGAGCGAGTTCGCTCAAATCTATGCATATAACTTAATATCAAAAAGTAAAAAACCACCAAATTACTCAAACCCTCACATTAACTTCGTAATAAAAAAGATTCTTGATTAATACACAGCTCTGTGTACCAAAGAAGAAGAAAGTCAAAACAGCTTCATTTGCCTTTTAATTCTGACCCTAAGTCTCTCTCTTTTCAACAAAATTAATACCCCCTCTGCTTAACCATTTCTCTTCTTCCGCATAAAAGAACCCGAATGAGAAGCCATAGTCTCGAACAAATTAATTTAAAACCCACCACAGAAACTAAAGTACAAGCAAGAGCACTACATTTTAGTAAACTAAACCAATAAAAAAAAAGGGTGTTAAAACATGCAAATTTCAACATTCACTAGAAACCCAAATAAAAGATAATGTAAAAAACTAGGGGGACCGGGGGGGGGGGGGAGAAGAAATGAAAAAGAATATAGAAGAGCCAATTATATAGGTACCAAGTTGATTAGTAAGGACATAGCGCCTAGACTCTGCCATAATCTTGGCTTTCTTTCTTCTTTTTCTCTGTTCAACTCTCTCTCTCTCTCTCTTAGCTCAAAATATAAAACCCTTGAGAAAAAGCTCCTTTCCAAGGACAGAAGTTGTACTCATTTTAGGATCTGTTAAAAGCCCAAAACAAAACAAAAAAAAGAACGCGGTTTATCGAGAAAAGAGAGAGTGGGTGATCGAAGGTAACGCGCCCTTGCTATGTGAGTTTTAATCTTGTTTGTAAAAAAGAATTTTCAAATACAGAAAATTTATATATACATATTTACAAGAGAAAGAGGGAGGAAATCGCCGAGGAAATGGATGGAAGAAGGATTATCACTATCACCCAGGATTCAACGTCGTAGACTTTCTTCGCTCCACTTTTTGACCACCCTTCTTACTTATTGAAACAATATGCCTCTACCAGTCTCTTTTATCATTTACCCCAACTTAACTAAACTTTTCTTTTGGTGACAAGGGTACATAAACTATCTTTTATCCATTTTACACTAATTTATAATTTACCCATTAAATATCATAATTGGACGTTTAAAATATAATTTTTAATTTTTTTTCTTCTACATTTTTTTCTCTTTATTTATTTATTTTTTCTTTTCTTTTCCATTTTTTTTGATAAATATCTACTGGAGTTGTATAAATCAATAAAGTAACCAACATAAGTTTTGCTTATCTCTAATTCTACACTTAACAAACAGGCCCTAATAAACTAAAAGAAGAAAAGCCCAAAGCAAAAAAGAAAACGGGCCACTAATTGATTTAAAACAAAAGAAATAGAATAGGAAACTTAAAATCTAAAGAAAAATCTCCAGCCGACAAAATCAGCTGTTACCCATAATTACTTTTCTCTTTCTCTGAATAGTCACAGCCATTAAATGCAGGTCTTTTCATATCTTCAAAAAATCTGTAGACTTCTGCTATACGTTTTCAAAGCCATCCCTCTTATCTACCTTTTCTTCATTTTTTCAAACTCATGGTGGATCTTCTCCTAATAGTTGCCTGGACGCCTTTGCCTTATCCTCTCAAACTCATGGCGAATCTGCTCCGAAATGCCATTCTCCAGGTAATAACTTGAATCTTCCTTCAAAGCTTCTTTCGCTATAATATGCGCAAGCATATTTTCTGTTCTCGGGATATAGTGAAAATCGATTTCTTGAAAGAGTGATTTCGCTTCTTGAATGTCTTTGATAATGGCTCCTATGATCGACTTATCCCTTTCTGTATTTTGGTATTTTTTGATGGTTGTCTTTGAATCCCCAAGTATTTCACATGTATTAATGCCTAAAAAGATCCATAATCTCACTGCTTGTAATCCTGCAAGCGCCTCCGCTACGAATGAGGAGGCTACGTTTGAGTGGAGAATCGATTTTGATGCTAAAACTTCCCCTCGTATGTCTCGAACCACCAGACCTGAGGCAGATCTCAAAGAGTTTTGTTCAAAAGCCGCATCAAAGTGGATGGTTACACGCGTCCTTTGTTCATTCTGGTTGTGAATTCTGGCTTCTTCATAGATAAGTAGCTTGTCCTCTAACCCTTGCAGTTTTAAATTATAACTTATTATCTGTCTTGAAATATCTCTGCCATTTGTGATTTTATTTTCATAGAGTAACTGGTTTCTATTTGACCAGAGGAGCCAGAGCCCGCAACAGAATAAACGACATTGCTCATTTGTTCCCTGATTAAAGACCCAGATAAGCCATTCCCATTCATTTTGAATACTATTGTTTAGCATCCAATCAAAACTTAACTGTCTCCAAACTTCCTCCGTTGTAGGACACTGTCGAAAAACGTGGATACTATCTTCTTCAGTTTGTCTACATCTGGGACACCAAGCTTCAGTAACCACTCTCTTCAGTTTCAGATTAGCTAATGTAGGAATATAGTTCCAAGAGATCTTCCACACTGTAATTTTTATTTTCGAAGGCATCTGTAAATTCCATAGCTTTCTGTAGAATTTTTTGTTTTCGGCCTGTATAAAGTTATTGTTAGGAATCCGAGTAGAACTCTGTAATAGTTTGTAGGCGCTTCTAACAGAAAAGGTGCCTGATGGTTCTCCTCCCCAGACTTGGAAATCATCCTATATCGAACTAGTCAAAGGGATCTGCATAATACATTTCGTGATATCCGCACTAAAGGTATTAACCAGAATATCTACTTTCAATGTTCTACTATCTTCGTCAATCAGATCCGATACTAGCTCTATATTTGTATTTCCTTTATATCTCTGCACCTCATTTGCTTCGTGACCCGAAATCCAAAAATCAGTCCAGATGGAGATATGATCACCCTTACCAACCCTCCAACATAATCCTTTCTCCAACAATCCTTTAGCTGACCAGACACTCTTCCAGGTAAGCGAAGGTAAGTTACCTAGTTGAGCACTTAAAAAATCGGACGATGGATAATATTTAGCTTTCAATACTCTTGCTAACAACGAATTCGGAAAATTAATTAAGCGCCAACCTTGCTTAGCTAGTAAAGCGATATTAAACTTGTCCAACTTTCGAAAACCAAGTCCACCTTTTTCTTTCAAAGAACAGATATCCTTCCATGCACACCAATGAATGCCTTTCTTGCCTCTGTATTTTTGCCACTAGAATTTTGCTATTAATCCTTCCAATTCGGTACATAGGGATTTTGGGAGTAAAAAGTAAGCCATTGAATAAGTTGGGATGGATTACAAAACGGCTTTAATAAAAATCTCTTTCCCCCCTTGAGAAATATATTTTATGCTCCAATTCTCTATTCGTTCTCGTATTCTGTCTTTCAAATTACAGAAAGATTCTTTCTTTCTCCTTCCCACCAAATTAGGCAATCCTAAATATCTTTCTGGATCGTTTGAACTCCAAACTCCAATCATACTAGTGATCATTCTTTTTTCCCTTTCTTGCGCGTTAGAGCTAAAGAAAATGGTGGATTTTGAGTAATTCACACTCTGCCCCGAGCAGATTTCATACTCATAAAGAATTTGCTTCAATGAACTTGCACCCCATTCTGTAGCCTCCCCAAAAAGAATACAATCATCTGCGAATAATAAATGAGAGACCTGTGAACCAGTCCTACTTACCTTAACTCCTCGAATTAATTTTCCTTCTACTGCTGATCTCATGAGACTAGAAAGTCTTTCCCCACAAAATAAAAATAGAAATGGGCTCAGAGGATCCCCTTGTCGAAGACCTCTTGATGGGTTAAAAGTAAGGCCAGTATAATTATTTAAAACCACCGAGTAAGACACTGTATTGACACATTTCATCAGCAAACCCACCCAGTCTGAATCAAATCCCATTTTTTCCATTATTTCTTTCACAAAACTCCATTCGACCCGATCATAAGCATTGCTCATATCCAGTTTTACTGCCATAAACCCTTTTTTCCCTACTCTTTTGTAATATCCTGATTTTGGGCCTGGTCGGAATAGTGGTTTTGTGACCACAAAATTCGAGATAGAAATAATTATTTTATAATTATTTTTAGATTTATGATATGATTGCATGATTGTGTGAAAATTTCGTGACGAAATTCTATGCATAAAGTGCTTAATTTGAAATTAGGGACTAAATCGAATAAGTTGCAAAACTTTCATTCTAGAAGTTTTTAGTATGAAATTGCTTTGAAATATTAATTAGGAGGTCATAAATAGCAATTTGACCAATTTTAAGTTCATGGACAAAATTAGGACATGGAAGGAATTTTTGGAAAGTTTAGTAGTAAGGGCATTTTGGTCATTTAGGGGTAAAATGAATTAAAATACAAAATTAAAAGCCAATTTTGCTCATCTTCAACCCCATGGCCGAATATAGCAAGGAGAAACCATGGCTAGGGTTTTTCAAGCTCCTAAGCTCGATTGTAAGTCCATTCTAGCCCCGTTTTTCAAGTTCTTTACGTTTTTGGAGTCCCGGTAGCTCGATTTAGCTTATGCTAGCAATAATTTAACCTAGGGTTTATATTTGGAAAAATACCCATAGGTGAAATTTGTGTATTTTGGTGTTTTATGATAGAATATGAGGTTTTAAATTATGTTAGACAACTTGTGCTACTCGGTTTTAAGTGAAAACGAGCAAAAGGGCTTAATCGGTAAAAATAACTAATAGTCACAAGTACATGTTAGAGTGAGAATTTGATGTTGCCATAGAAGGGAAAAATGATCAGCATGTCATAAAACATAATAAAATAGGCTGAAGATTAATTTACGAGCTTTGGGGAAAAAGTGTAAATATGCAAAAGTTTAGGGGCAAAATTGTAATTTTTCCAAAATATGATTTTGGGTCAATTTGAATAATGTGAGTCCTAATTAGACTATATTTTAAATGATAGAGCAAGGAAAACTGAAATTCGGGCTAAATGGGGAAAATACCAAGTTGTGGACGAAATGGTAAAAGCAGCCATTATCGCATACTAGGTAAGTTCATATGTAAATGTTGGTAACATAGTTATTATTTTAAATGTTTTTATGTTATTTAAATGATATGATAATTATTATGAAATATTATACTCGTGATAATTGTTTGATAATATGTCAAATTATGTGATATACTTGGAAAATGTGAAATACTACCGAGTATTGGTATCGGCATTCCGTAGAAGATGGTTGAGACACATGATTGGGAAAAAGGTCCCGTTGAACCTTAGGAATGGATTAGGATACAAGTGACATGTCACTGGGATATTTGGGCATCCGAACTCGTTGAGTTGAGTCCGAGTTCACTTATGGATGTGAATGTCCGAACTTGTTGAGTTGAGTCCGAGTTCACTTATGGATGCGAACGCCCGAGCTCGTTGAGTTGAGTCCGAGTTCGCTTATGGGCGGGTTACATAGTAGCTGGGCTACATATGTGGCACTTATGTGCAAACTTTCCATGTATCTGAATTATATTCCGATGTGTTCAACGGGTAAAGTTCTACTCAAATGGAGGAATACTCAAGATGAAAGGGACGTATTGGTAAGTGTTGTGAAATGGATACTTTGAACAGGTATGTAGTTAACCCTCGGGTTGAAAAATCGATATAACAACAATATGGTAAGATGATAAATGAAAATCTGATATGAATGTCTTGGTGATGATTATGCAAATGATGTTTTATGTTTGCTTATATGGTTATGTTACTTGCTATTTGCATGTGAACTTACTAAGAATTTATGCTTACTCCCTCCTTTTCATTTCTTATAGTGTTGACAAGCCAGCTCGGAAATCGGGAACGGTCGGAGGCACGCTCACACTATCCGTATACCATGTTGGCATAATGGCTTGTATATTTTGAGTATGGCATGTATAGCGTTATAATCATTTTGTATATATGGTCTTATGATATGGTTATTGAGTAGTATAAAAATGCTTGATAATGATTAGCCATTGGAATGGCTAATTATGATCATATTTGGTGTTATGTATGTCAAATTGCTAGTTAATCCATGGAAATCATGAAATAGGTAAATTTACCATAAAATAGATTCAGACAGCAGTAGTGACGTGAATTTGAAAAATCATTAAAAATAGTAGAAATATAATTAGATGATGAATAAAACATGGAATTGAATAATTATGAGTCTATTTTCACATGGAAGAAACGAAACAGGTATATGAGTTATATTTTATGAGATGTTTAAATTTTTGTGAAACAGGGCCAGAGCAATTTCTGGATCCCCTGTTCTGACTTTAGAAATTCACTATAAATTGTATAAAAATAATTAGAAGTCATAATTTATATGTACAGATTTCTTATTGAGTCTAGTTTTAAGATAAACAAACTTCATAGTCATTGAAATTCTGTACAGGGAGATATCTGATTCGTAATACACAGAGGTCAGAGCAGTCGAACCCTGAAACAGGGGAGACTTTAACTAATAAACTGTACTAATTGGCCTAGCCAAAAATTCTAGAAAAAAGTTAGTAAATATATATATGAGTCTAGTTTGAGGGAAAATTTACGGAATTGGATTTTGAGTTTCAGAACTCGAGATATGGATTTTTAAGCGACTGTGATGCAGTTAGCCAGCTTGTCTGGAATTTCTAAAACTAAATTGTTTGAGCTGTTTAAGCAATGAATTAAGTCTGTTAACACCTCGTGTTTGACTCCGGCAACGGTCTCAGGTACGAGGCGTTACATATTTTGTGCTTTAGAGTATGAAGTAGCTCATAGGCCAATAATACATTATCAGAAATCAGCCTTCCAGGAACAAAAGTACTTTGTGCTGAGTCAATACATTTAGTTATCACTATTCGAAGACGATTAGCAATAACTTTAGCAATCAGTTTATACAACATGTTACACAAGCTAATAGGTCTAAATTGAGTAATGTTTGTAGGGTTCGCAATTTTCAAAATTAACACAATATTTGTCTTGTTGATTGGGCTCAGATCCATACCTTCATTTAGAACTTGAAGACAGTACGTTGCCACTTCATCTCTCATGATCGACCAGCATTTTTGATAGAATAGTGCCGAAAAACCATCCTCTCCTGGTGCCTTTGTAGGACCCATTTCTTTTAATGCCTCACATATCTCCTTTTTTGTATAATGTGCCTTTAGCTTTAAATTATCTTCTTCAGAAACATATCGATCAATTCCCCTTAAAACATGACTGTAATCTCCTCTTCTTCCTGCCGAGAACAAATGATGAAAATATGATCGTGCTATTTCTTCCATTTCTTCTAAAACTTCTGTTTCCCTACTATCTTCAAGCTGTAATTTCTGAATGAGATTCTTTCGTCTTCTTTGCGTTGCTTGCTTGTGGAAAAAGGCAGTATTTTTGTCACCTAATTTCAACCAATTAATGCGTGCCCTCTGCTCCCAATATCGTTCATCTTTTTTAATTTCGAAATTAAGTGCAATTTTTGTATCAATAAGCTCTGCCATATTGTCATCGCTTCTTTCTTCTTCTAGCAATTTTGCCAACTTTAAATGTAAGACCTCCTTCTTAATTTTTCTACTACATCGAATACCATCAGCCCAATTTTGCAGCCCCCTTCTGACACAATCCAACTTATATAGTAAATCCCCAGTTGAGGTAGACCATAAATTTCTAACCGTCTTCATGAACGATTCTTTAAGAACCCACCACGCCTCGAATTTGAACTTTCTTTCGGCAGCCTTCTTAATTTCACGTCTTGTGGTTATAAGCAATGGACAATGATCTGAAAATGAATGAGGAAGATGACGAATTTGATACTCGGGGAATAGAGACACCCAATCATCATTCGCAACCCCTCTATCTAAATGTTCTTGGATATTAGTTTCTGGGAGATTGCCTCTTTCCCATGTGAACCAGTTCCCACAGAAGCCTAAATCCATTAAATTACAATCTTCCAGTGCCTTTTGAAAATCTTCCATTCTTCCCTCCTCACGGAGTAGACCACCTTTTTTCTCAAACCCATACAGGATTTTTTTAAAATCTTCGCAAACCATCGATGGATACTCTTCTGTTTGTCTTAGTTGTCTTAAAAGTCTCCACGTTGCCTCTCTCTCTTGATAATAAGGTGATCCATAAAACCCAGTTAATCGCAATTTATTGCCTTCATCCATATCTTCTATTATAAAATCAATATGCCTTTGTGAAAAACTTTGGAGTTGAACATTGATATCCCCTTTCCATGCCAAACACAACCCTCCTCGAGATCCCCTTGAGTCGGCGTCAATTCCATTGAGAAAACCACAACTTCTACGAACTCTTTCCATATGACTTCTACAAACTTTAGTCTCCATAAAGAAGACTATTTGAGGATTATATAACTTCAGTGAATGCCGAAGTCTGCAAACTGTCCGTGGACTCCTCAATCCACGGACGTTTCAACTTAAGATTTTCATTGTTCTCGGCCGGTCTGCCTTTTGGCAGCCGCCGATAAAAAATTAACTTCCATCACTTCTTTACTTCGTATCACCTTATAATTTACCTCATCACTTCTTGGTAAGTCTTTTGCTTCCTCTCTAGCTCTCTTGTGACCTTCCTCTCCAATTAGCACATTGTCTTCAAGGTCATGTTCCATAGCAATGGGCAAATAAATCGGATTGGAACTATCGCCTACTTGATAAGACTTAGACAAACTTCCTTCCAAATTGAGTCCTAATACAGAATCTATGTTCTTTCTATTTTCTGCCGTGTTTCCAGCAACCCCCAAATTACTCCCAGATCTTTGACAGCCCACACAATTTCCTCCCCAATCCCCTTCTCCTTCCTCACGTAGCCATACACTTTTCATAGCAAGAGCTCTTCGAGATTGAGCTATTAAAGATAAATCCCATCCCATCTCAGCAATTTCCACTCCCAACGACATTTTTGCTTCACAGAAAGAATCACTATGCCCCAATTTACCGCAATAAAAGCAAAAAAGTGATAAACGTTCATATTTAAAATGAACATATAAGCATTTTCCATTAAACATAAGCCTCTTCTTTCTTTTCAAAGGATGCCGAATGTCAACATGGACTCTTATACGCATATAGTTACGGTTCTCCTTCCCCAAATTAGAGCCATTATACCCCATGAAGATCCCTATAAAGTTTCCAATTTGTGCTGCCAGATTATCAGAATAGAAGCCAATGATTATTGAAAGTCCAAGGAGAACCCTTTAACACCCTTTCCATATCCATAATGTGAAAAAACTGAAACAAATACCTTTTTTCTCTTAGATCTCGAATTTGAACACCCCTTATCTGATGCCACAGATTAGCCATGGTATTTTTCATTGCTGGAAAGTGAATTGTACTAGCTGTTAAAAAGCATCCCACTAACGTAGATACTCCCATCACCCTTTCTGTAGTTTGCTCAACTTGTATTTGCAAGATCTCATTTTCCTCCTCATTAATTATTAATCCAGCAAATTCTGACTCCATATTTTCCTACCAATTACGATTGAATATCACAATATACTAATCAGAGAACCAAAGGATAAATCACGCCGTTTGATTTGAACAAAGACTGAAAGAACAAAAAAACCTAAATTCTGCCAGAGAGAGCAGACAGAGACGTGCTAGGGTAGCAGACTTACCACATGTATTATTTTTCTTTTCCATTTTCTTTCTTCTTCCTTTTATAATATTTTTCAAATACTAACAATATTTATACCGAAAATAAAATACTATTCAAAATTCACTCGCTTAAAATTAAGATACTAGCCATTAATTATATTTTTGAATTTTACTGTCTGCTTGTTAAACCTGACCGGATTAAAAAAAGTTCTTTCATCAATCAAAATTAGTGTTTTTGAAAATCGAACAGATCCATTGACAAGAAACTGACTCGAATATCAATCCCAAGGTAAAAATTAGCTTGGTTACTTTTTGTTTTGGGGTTTTCATAATTGGGATTGAATATTAATTATATGCTGAAATTGGATTGAGCATGTCACTCAGCTAAATTAATAATTGGGGACTTTATTCGTTTTTTCGCTATAAGTCAAATAAACAAAAATGTTTTTCTTCAAAGGCAATGTCATGCAATGAGTTTTTTCTAAAAGCCACGCCAGTTCTGCTAACTTGACTTAATAAATGATAGTTTAATTAGATGAAAATTTTCCCAAAATTAACAAAAGCAACCGCGATTTTATTAAAAGAGAGTGTTTTGGAGGTTTTCAATTATCAATAGAGTAGGTTCGACAACTAGGTGTCCAATGTGACTTTCACGATCTGGCTATAACGTTTAAGTTGGGTTTGGGAGGTTACATTTAGTAGTATCAGAGCCAGGTTCATAAATTCGGCCTGAGGTTTTATTTGGTCTACATGCATTATTGAAAACAAAAGGAGTATTATGGGAAATACAAGCCACAAAGGATCTTGAAAATGATATTATACAAAGAAAAACAGGTCCGAGACTTAGATGTCGGTTGTCATAAAAAATCTATTGTTAAATTATAGGTAAACACTAGAGGTTTAATATTGTAGGCATAGAGCCAAAATATCTAGTATTTATATTATCTTTGAAACTGTAAGATAGGAAATTGAAAATTGACTAAAGGTAGCTAGTGATTATTTTTCTAAAATTGTAGATCAAATTTAAGATTGTAGGATATGTAATGAACAATTGGAGAATGAGCAACCGTGGGGCTCAACGTTGAGCTGCCTAGGTTAAGTCATTTTTTCTTAAGGAATTGTGCCTAACCCTGAAATAAATGACACCGTGATTGCGCCTACTTCTGAAGGCAAAAACCAGGAGGTTGGGGATGATGTAGTGTCCTAAATAATGCTGGGACTCTTTGAAAAGGTTTTCAAGATTATAGTTGAGGGACTAAGATGGAGGAAGAGAGTAAACGCTTGAAGCGCAAGGGAGAGGAAAAGAATAAAATTCAGAATAAGAGAGAGCCTGGTTATACTGATCCAAATCCGTGATCTTTAAAGTTGGCCAGAGAAGCTAGACCCCAACGGAATATTGTAATGGTTATTACTGGAGAAACTGTTGGATCAGCTAGGGTTTCGATTTGTAGATACCAAGATAAGCGCCATTTGGCGAATGTTGGGAAAGAATGCTCCTCGACAGGTAAACAGATACAACTCCGGCACAGAATCAGAGGGTTAGTCAGTTTCCTCCAAGGGGTCTAATCAAAATTGAAGTTAGACAACTAACATTGGTTTACGTAGCTAGACGTCACAAGGACCAAGACACATCCGATGTCAATGCAAGAATATTTCCTAAATCGTACTTCACATAGATTAATTTTGACTTCACTTGTTTGTTCAGTGCTAGTAGAGTTTTTAATAAATTTGGAATCGGGGTAGAGGAATCCGATAGTAAAATTTCTGTAATTAGATCTTAAAGAGATATTTGTTGGGATTTAAGAGAAGCATGTTTGGAATTGTATTGGAAATCAGAGTTATGCAGCGAAAGTGTGGCAACTCAGTTTAAAGAAAGGAGTATAGGATTTTGTGACTAAGAAAAATTTCGAGAAAGAAATTTCTTTAAGGAGTGGAGAATTGTAACATCCCAAAAATAAGGGGTTAGTAGAATTGGGTTTGTGAATCGAAAGAGAGTGAGTGGTCATGCCTTAATTTTTGAGATTATCTGTGTGTTTTTATGAAATATATGAGGTATTGGTTTGTTGGATAACTGTTAGTGAAACATTCCTTGAAACCCAGGTTTAAATCCCTTTTCTCGCACCATTTTCATTATTTTATAAATTTTGCATCAAATCCTAATATGTGACACGCCTTATTTTTAAAATAAATTCTACAAAATTATTTCAAGAATGAAGAAATAGCTTAGTGGTTAAAAGAAATATGAGAAAGTATGAAAATTAAATTAAGGTCCCAAGTTTGAATCTTTTCCCTTATAAAATAATTAAATTTTGCAAAATCCCATTTTTTTGTGTATGCCATCCATACCCTCTTAGACCTAGGTATATATATTATTTCTAGACAAAATAATCAACTTTTAGTCTCATGCTTTCCACCCTAACTGTCCCTATCCTTCTCCTCTCCTCTTCTCTTTCAATTTTTTTCTTTCTTTTCCATTTTTGCACCGCCCATAACTATTAATTTATCATCTTTTTCTTTTTTTTTTACAACAAGATCTTGGACCATCTCCCCCACCACATTGCTGTCATTTTTCGCTAATATATTTATCCCCAAATCTAAAATCTTGAACCTCTAAGATTGATTCCTATCGTTGCCAAGAAATGCCATTACTGCCATTAGCATCTAGCTTGTGTAAGATCTTCTTTTCTCTCAATTTCTTGATAAATCTTGTTAAATAAAAAAATAAACTTCCAAATATTGAATTTGGGGTATTTTTAAAGATTTAATGGGTATTTTTCTAGCTTTTTAATTGAACTCAAAAGTGGTTTTAAATCAGCCCCAATTTGGCCACCGTGGGTGGTGGTGCACGCACCTATGGGCAAGAAAAGGGGGTTAGGGTTTCTTTATTTTTTCCCATCTTTTTCCAACACGATCTTGGGTTATTGAACCCTTTCTAATCAGCCTTTAGACATGAGTTAATTAGGGAAAATCAATCTTGATCAATCGATAATTCAGATTTGACTATTTGGGAAGCATAAGTGTGGTTAATAGTAAGTTAGTGAATTGTTCTGGTTTAGATATTGGGAAAAGTTGTTAATTGATCAAATAAGAAATTTTTAATCATAGATTAACTAGTGATTTTTTAGTAATTAAATGTATTTAGGTGCTCACTTAAATGCCCCAAAATCAGTAGTAAAGCTGAAAAACATTTGCGCGTACCATTCGGCTTAAATCAGTGTAAGAAATCCAACTAGTTTGGATTCGAAAAATAGTTGTATTTATGGCAATTGGATTGAACCAATAAGTGGGTGTTTAGGGTCTATTTAAGAGGTGTATTTATTGAATTTTATATTGATTATTAATTTATGTCTGTTTTAAAGTTTATTAGAGAAACCACAAGATTCGCTAGTGTGCTACAAAAGAGTGTAAAATAAGGTGTTGTCCTAAACTCAATAACTTGATTGGTAATAATGATTATTATGATTTAATTGATGATTTAGCTTTTTTATTATGCTTGGCTTAATAGCTAAGTAATTAAATTTGTGAGGTCGAATCAGGTACGTTTCGAGCCTTAACTATTTGGCATGGTAGCAATGTTGCTAATTTGACTGAATGATTGAATGATTGACATTGTCATGAATGTTTCGTTAATTTGATGAATGATTGGTTTTATGTAGCATGTTTTTGAATGAAAATAAGGTTTATGCATGATATATTTGTACAAGTGATTTGCTATGAAATGTTTGTAAGACCACTAAGCATGCACACAGAAGAGTTGTGAATGTACATGAAATTATGATTTGTGAGTGATACCATCCTAATGATAATTTGAAAGTTGGATCATTGATTCCATATTCTGAAAGTATTTGATAATTGAGGGCATGTTGAACATGTCAATTAAATGTGAAAGTATTGAATAATATCTATGTATGAGATTGTGTGAAATATTGCATATGCATTGGGTTGGATAATTATTGTGGTTGACGGAGAAGTTTCATGGGGTTCCGACGGCATATTAAGTCCGCATTTATATGTAGTAAGTACACTGAACCTAGAGTACCAAGGGGATTGGCAATTTTATCGCATTATATATTATTCGACAGATTTTCTGCATATATGTTATACGATGGTTTTTACCATATCAAGCGTTGCTCGCATTCAACTAAGGCTAAGAGATTAAAAGACGCAACAACAGCCTTAGTTGAAAGAGTTTTGGGCGAAACCATTGCCGGACTTCTTGAAAGCTCTTGGACTAGCAAGACGAGCAACCCATGCATTCTCCTTCAAGCTCAAATCAACTCAACTTAGCTCAAAGAGCTCGTTTTCATCTAATTTTATTTTTGTGATTAATTTGCTGGAATAAATCATTTAATTTGCTATTAGTTAAATTAGTTAATTAAGTTTTAATAAATAATTTGTCATAATCTGGGCATGTTTTAATTATGTTCTAATTAAGTACTTAATTAATTATGTCTTAACTATTACAAGGATTAAATATGTCTAGCCGAATTTATAGTGCAATTTAATATGTTTCTGCTGCTGAATTTAATTTGTCCTAAGTGAATCAAATTGGCTGATTTAATTTGTGCAGGTTCATGACTCCTTGGACGGCATAGTTGCATGGATGGATTAAAGTTGGTGTGCTGATCATTGGAGTCCCCTAAGTGTCCATTCGGCCAAGCACCACAAATATTCAAGAAGTCCAATTGGCTGCCCAATGCAAAATAAAGTCTTTTCACACCAGCAGAATATCCTTTTCACACTAAGGGCTGTTCGGTTCAATTTGTTCACACCTACATGGCTCTTCAAATCAGTTTGTTCACATTTTATGCCTATTGAAGTGCTCAAAATAGCTCATTAAACTCAAGTATATTCGACTAAACCTAGCAGCTTAATAAAGGCTCATTCAAGCACAAAGGCTGAACCAGCTTAATACCATTCAGCTCTTCAACTCTCCTTTTAATTTGTTAGCTGAATTAAGTCATCTAGAAGCAAACATTGACGTTCTCCATGCCCAAGATTCCTCAAGGAAGCTTCCTACAAAATTTTGAAATTTTCAGCTGTCCATTTAGTTCTCCTAAGAGGCTATTCGACTTACCTTGTAAAGCCTATAAATTCTGGCTCATTTTACTTTGTAAACACTTTTTGTCAATTTTATATCTGAATATTAAGTATATTGTGAGATTTTCTTCTCTCAATTTTCGTCCAAAGACTCTGTTGACTTATCTACTCAACTAGTGGCGTCAACCTAGTTTTTGTTCAACTAAACTCATCACTTAGTTGTGTGGCGTTCGAACCCTTATACCAAGGTTCCTATCTTTCCTAAGATAGTGGGTCAAGGTCTCTACCTTCTTACATCAACCATCTTGAGAACGTATAAGTTTCGGGTTAGCACTTCACCTAGTGTTGGTTCACCCTTGTTCTTAAGCCGTTATTCCATTTTCCATCGTTTCCAAAATGTTTACATCCTTTACTCAATTCCTTGTTAAATATTACCTAAAATACTACACTAAAACCTTTTTGAACCTAATTAACACCAAAACATCCTTCATAGCCGAATACTTATCCTACTTTCGCAAATCGAGCGAAACTTCTTTGTTTGACGATCGGGCAACAAAGGCGACTCATTCACTTAACTGAGGCTAGATCACATCATTTGGTATCAGAGCTATCGAAACGAGAAGTACAGACGTTCGCGACTATCCCGAAAGTAGGTTCGTGAAGTGAAAAAAAATTGAAAAAAATTCGTGTATTGAGTTTTGTTTCATTGTAATTTAACTTTCTTGTATTTAAAAAAAGAATATATATACGAAATTATAAAAAAAGAAGAAGAGTGTTTGGTCATTTCTTTGATAATTGAAGTTTCGAAAAAACTCTCTAAGTGTTACAAGGTTTGAAGTTAGTATTTGTAATTCCCGATCATACATCCTTTGTTACTATCTCATTACCCTTTCATGCCACACTATTAACCAACTTTATTTCTTTTAGCTAACCTCTACACCGAACAACATTACCCCTTGTTACCCATTTGAAGCCGACCCTCTAGGCTAGAGATTAAGTCTCATCGAGTCTTGTACGAAATCACGAGAGACGTAACAAGCGAAAAAAGGCATGAGTGTGTGAGCACATTAGAGAGGAGGTAAAGGCCAAAAAGAGTGAAAACACGAGTGTGAGTGACATCTGCTCTTTCTTTCCGAGTGAATGTGAAGCTTTGTGGTGAGGCTAAAGAATTAATGTCAAGAAGTCCCGAACGCAATATGGCGGATGGAGGCGGTCGACAACCAATAAGGAATGTTGCGCCCAGAGGAGGAGGAGTGCTCGATTTAGGCCAACAAGCCCTGTTGCGAGACAATGTGAAAGAACGCCCCAAGGTTTGAGACAAGAGCGGGGGCAAGCAAGACTCCATGATGATGAACTCTACGATCCAAGTGACGTGGAGAGTAACCCAGCATCAAACCAAAGCGAGCGACGACGTGTTCAAAAGAATCAGGGTCCTAGAGAACGAGGACGAGTTGATGACGACTTAAAAAACATCAAGCTGTCCATACCTCCATTCCAAGGCAAATCTGACCCGGAGGCGTATCTAGAATGGGAGAAGAAAATTGAGTTGGTCTTCGAGTGCCACAACTACTCGGAGAGTAAGAAGCTGAATTTAGCAGCGATTGAGTTTTCCAACTACGCTATGATCTGGTGGGATCAGTTAACTACAAATCGGAGGAGGAATGGGGAGCGACCAATATCTACTTGGGCCGAGATGAAAGCCTTATGAGAAAAAGGTTTATCCCGTCCTATTATCATTGAGAACTTCATCAGAAACTTCAGAACCTTACACAAGGTAATAGAAGCTTGGAGGACTATTTCAAAAAGATAGAGATTGCCATGATTTGTGCGGATGTAGAGGAAGACCGAGATGCAACCATGGCCAGATTTCTAGCCGGTCTCAACCGCGACATTGCCAATTTAGTGGAGCTTCAACATTACATTGAATTAATTGATATGGTGCATGTTGACATAAAGGTTGAAAAGGAACTAAAGAGAAAATGCTCTAACTGAACCTTTCCCTATAACACCCTTAACCCGTATCCGTCGCTGAATTAGGGTTACGAGGTATCACCAATCAAAACACAAATCCAAACATTCACATGAGTACACTTGCATAAACTTTTAAGAACAATTAATTAACATTAATATTTGTTGCAATACTAATAACACATAATAAAATATACTTTTAATTTAACTTATAAAAATATGCAAACATTCAAACTTTATTACACTTTAAGCGCATACAATATTCTATCACAATGAAATATATAAAATTTGTTACATTTAATCATACCAATAAAGTCATAACATATTCGGCATTCATTTAATAACAAGTTGGACACTTATATTTCACATCAAAACACATACTATTTCATGATTTACCATTGCACAAGTTGCTATTCATTTGGTTATTAATCAGTGTATTAGCCGAATGCAAGTTTAATTTAACAATTACTCACTTACAATTTGACTTAATCATTTTACAAATCTGAGCACTTCAAACATTCAAATCATTATTCATATTATATAATGTAATAAAGACAACATTTAACAAGCCATAACCGAATACAACTTATTAAAAAATTGCCTATTTAATTACATTTGCCGTGTCATAATGTAATATAACTTAATAAAATCTAATAACATATACAAATTATCATTATTTGATCCATACTTTATGTACCATCACAACCAAATTTAGACAAATAAAACCCATCCAAATACATGCATGCCTAGGATGTTTGTTTCGGTACTAAGCTGAAACTAGTTTATTATTTCCAGGTACCAAACATAGCAAATAATACACACATCCTACCATTAATCCTAACCATCCTGAAACATAGTCGGCTATTCTTTAAAACCTATACAAAACACATCTCATACATGCTGTGTATTAATCATACCAAATAAACTTATCTCATGTTTGATTATAACCAAATAAACATTAGTACTATACCATATTTTAATACTTTAATAGCATGTCAGCCGAATTTTCATACATACTTTATTTTAATACGAATCACATTTAAAACAACCAAACACACCTAAGAATAAATGCATATATATATTACGACCAAAATATTCATATCTCATCCCAAGTCATTAATCAGCTTCCATGCTCAACACATGTCACTACTCAACCATTTCCAAATCATATATCATATATCACCTATGTCATTCATTCACAAGACATAGCATCATCACCAAACAGATTAAACCATAAACAAATATAATCAAAACCAAACCTAGAAATAAAGCCATCTTCACATGGCTTTAGTTACACATAACTAAAATACAACATTTCAAAACACACTACAGCCTATACATGCCATAATTCAAGTTTGATTATTTAAATACTGAAGAAGGTTGATAGTGTGATTGACTTTGCTGATGATCCCCAAGTTTGTAACTTGAATCCAAAATCCATAAAACATAAACAAATATACACACTGATATGATCCATCTTGGGGATGAGTCGAGTCGTATGTGAATGCTCGATCGTCTACGAAGAAGTATCGTTCGGTTTGTTCAAAAGGATGTTTTTAAGTAAATAATGCGAAAGCTATTCAAGGGGTTCAAAGTTAGGGTTTAAAATGTGATTATTAAAGGTTCGGTTTAAAAGGAAATAAAAGAAATGGAAAATATGAGTATGGAAAGAAAGAACTCAAAAGCAAGCACGAATCAATACTAGAGAGTATCGACCCAAATGCTTATAGGCCTTTAAGGTGATCGGATGAACAAGGTAAACCTCGACCCACTACTTAGCAAAGTAGGAACCTTGGTATAGTTTCGAATGCCATACGTTGGGTCAAAGTGATAAGTTCGGGATAGAAGGAAAACATGTTGACACCACTAGGCTACCTAGATAAGCCACCAAGTCTTCAACGAAATTAGGGAGAAAAGAATCTCACCAAATAGTTTCATTAACAAAGAAACAATAATCAAAGTTCAACAACCTTTACAAATGAAAGTAAACAACTATTTATAGCCTAAGGCAGGTAGCCGAATGGACATAGAACAATGCTTAAAAACCAAGTAAAATTCAGTCATGAATATCCTAGAATAATCTAGAACAAAAACCATTAATTGGATAAGTCCAAATTCAGCTAAATGGTTCTTCAAAAGGCAGCTTCATAGTTAAGGAAAATGATATGAATGAATGAACACCAATGGGCGGATGAATGAAGAAATTCCAATGGATATACAATGTGAATCCCGAATATGAGTAGACAACTAAGTCTGAATGCTTTGAAAAGCTTCTTGGAGAGTGGAACGTCAACCTTGAAGAAAGGAGGCTTCATGCATGCTTTGGCCGAATGGCCACTTAGGAAATATCAACCAACATGTCCTTTAATGCTTTGTCTATTGGTCTCTACGAAAAGGCATATGGGAAAGGGTAATTCGGTAGCTATTAATGTTGTCCATGCAAGCTCCCTAGACAACTCATTTAAGCCTTCCATGTATGCAAGATGCATGCTCACATTTGCCATTAATTCGTCCCATGCATGCAACCTTACTTTAATTCTTTGTCTTGGCCGTACACCAACATCCTCTTAAATGCCGTTCATGCTCCAACACTCATTAAATTCGTTTCTTGCCATGAACATGCTGAACAACTCCTTAAATTCGTTCCATGCTTGCCCCAACATCTCATTAATTCGGTCAGCAATCATGCACCATAAATTCAGCTGGACAAAGTAACAACATGAATTAAATTCATGTTAAACACATTAAATTCAGCACATTAAACCTGCAGCAATGTTGAGACAATTTAAATTCATTCTTTAATCACAAACACATTAATTAACATGTCTAAACAAAGACATATTTATGACTCACGTTTAATGCTAGGACAACCATTAAATTCGGCCTAGAAAAATACACAGCAGCTAATTAATTTGTCCTAAACTTGACATATTAAATTCATGTCCTAAACTAAAACACGTTAAAACTTTATTTAATTATGTACTGATTTGAAAAATAAAAATGAGCTAATTATTTAAGCTAATTAAATAAACTTAATTATTTCAGCAAATTAGAATGCATGGAAATTAAATAATTTCGAATCAAGCTCAATAAGCTTGCGTCAAACCAAAATTAAACCGGCAACAAGCTGAATTGAGCTGGACGGAGCTCGGGGAGATGGAAACGAGCTAGGATCAACTTGCCAACAGTGCAATGCTTGGCTTGGTAAGCTTGACCAAGGTAATTCGTGGGGCAGGTTCGTATCACACACAGTAAGCTATTATAGCTTAGTAAGTCATAAGCAAATAAACAATCCCAAGGTATTATCAACTCATTTTAAGCTAACTGAATTACATGATCATTACCAAGCTTACTCAAACCTACAAGTGAGATAAATAATACATTTTCATGCACAATTCTACCTTGGCCGAATGCTCACATAATTATTTTAATCAAGTGTCAGTCGACTTCCTAAGCTAAAATGTCATTATATAATCAAACACACATATACATATTTACATAAGCTCAAGAATCTGATTATAATATCATGTACATAAACTACTTTCATGGCCGAATATACATAGTCACATATAAATGCATATCCAAGAATCAAATCCATATTATTCATACCATTTGTTCAAAACTGAATACACTTATTTAAATCATGTATGTTTATTCTTTGTATCACATATAAATTATATCATCATACAAGTCACATACTTACCTTATTATTGGTAGCTAACAAGCTAAACCATACTTGGCCCTTTTAGCTCATTTTTCACATCTGATCACAATTTTACCTTTGCCCGATAAACCATTCGGAACTAGATAGGAAACTCGGATAATCACACATATCATCTAATGCCAATAACCCAGACATGGTCTTATATGTAGTCACATATCGATGCCATTGTCCCAGATAGGGTCTTATTCGTACACATATATCAGAATCACATATCGATGCCATGGTCTTACTCGTACACATATATCAGAATCCTATTGATGAGGTTCTTTGTGACGTAGTGCCTATGCATGCCGAACATCTATTGTTGGGGCGACCGTGGCAATTTGATCGCAAGGTTATCCATGATGGCTCTACGAATCGGTACACCTTCAAACATCTTGGGAAAATGTGACTCTGGCCCCATTGACACTAAGACAAGTATACAAAGACCAGTTGAAGCTTCAAGACTCAATTGAAAAGTTTAAAGAGAGTGGACAAAAAGAAAAGAGTGAAAAAGAGAGTGAAAAGAAATGTGAGAAAAATAAAGGAAAATGAGTGAATAATTCGAGAGAAAAGAATAAAGAGTGTGAAAACAAAGTGAGTGAAGAAAAAGAGACCAACAAAATGAGCGTTTATGCAAAAGAGAGTGATTTTCGAAAATCTTATTTGTTGAAACAACCAGTTCTTGTACTTATGTACAAGGAAACCCTTTTTAGTACTAACGAATTGGATCCAAATCTTCCCTCTTTGGTTGTTTCTCTTTTGCAAGATTTTGTGGACGTATTCCTGGATGAAGTCCCTAGTGGGTTGCCGCCCATTCGAGGGATAAAACCTCAAATCAACTTCATTCTCAGAGCTTCCATCCCAAATCGCCCAGCTTACCGTAGCAACTCCGAGGAAACCAAAGAGTTACAAAAGTAAGTAAACGAGCTTATGGCGAAAGGGTTCATACGAGAAAGTCTTAGCCCGTGTGCCGTACTGGTATTATTGGTGCCAAAGAAAGACGGAACGTGGTGCATGTGCGTGGATTGTCACGCGGTAAACAAGATAACTATCAAATACCGACATCCAATACCGCGACTAGATGACATGTTAGACGAGTTGAGTGGTGCGCAACTATTTTCCAAAATCGACCTTAAGAGCGGGTATCACTAGATTCGAATGCGTGAAGGTGATGAGTGGAAAACTGCGTTTAAAACCAAACATGGTTTATACGAGTGGTTGGTCATGCCATTCAGCTTAACCGATGCACCCAGCACTTTCATGCGACTCATGAACCATGTTTTACGTTTGTTCATTAGCAAATTTTGTGTTGTCTATTTCAATGATATACTCATTTATAGTAAATCATTAGATGATCATGTGATGCATTTGAAAGCCGTTTTGAAAGTCCTTCAAAAAGAAACTTTGTATGCTAACCTTAAGAAATGCACCTTTTGTACTAACAAGGTTGTTTTATTAGGTTTTGTAGTCATCTCGGAGGGACTCGAGGTAGACCAAGACAAGGCAAGAGCGATCCAAGAATGGCTAAGACCAACAAGCATAAGCCAAGTGAGGAGTTTCCACGTGTAACAGCCCGATTTAGGGCCTAGTCAGAATAGTGGTCTCAGGATCACAAATCTGAAGTTAGAAAAATATATTTTATTATTAATATGGAGTCATAGCATGTTTATAATAGTGCATGAAAAAATTGGTGAGTCAATTTTAGCGTTTGGAAGCCTAATTGAGAAAAAAGACTAAATCGCATAATGTGCAAAAGTCTTAAATTGATAGCTAAGGGTGTTAAATTGTCATGAAACTTAATTTGGGGGTATTTAAAGGGAAATTAGACCATCTAAGGAGGCATGGCCCGCCATAGGAGACAACTTGGTCAAAAAGTCCAAATTTGGTGGGTTTGGTAGCTAAATTGATTTAAAATAGAAATAAAATAAGAGAAAGATGATATCACCTTCTCATCTTCTTCACTACCATAAAAAAATTCAGCAAAATAAGGGCTCTTGGAGCTTTAGAAATTTCAGCCAAGCTATCCCCTCACAAGAAAGTGATTTTAATGGCTTTTCTTGAATATTTTTGTACTTTAGAGACCCTTGAAGCATAAGCTTTCGAATGAGGGTAATATTTTGCAAAATGATTAAGAGTCTAGGGTTTTTCCATGAAAGTATTTGTGATGTTTGCTGAGTTTTTATGGAAGAAAATGGGTCTTGGGTGTCTTATAAATAACTTTTGTGAAACGTGTTAACATGAAAACACCTAAAGGGACTACATTGCATAAGTTGTAAAATAGATGATAAATGTGTAAAATAGTGGGAATTTGGAGTTGCTATAAGAGTAAAAGAGGTTCAGCTAGTCTTAAGATATGAAGAAATTCGATGAAAACTAATTTTTGGGTCTAGGGGTAAAATGGTCATTTTGTCAAAGTCTAGGGGCAAAATGGTCATTTTACCAAAGATGTGAATTTTCGATTGCCTATGTTGATAAAGTGTCTAAATAAGTGCATTTTGTTATTATAGATCAAGAATTATCGAATTCGAACCTGGACCGGGGAAAAGCCAAGCAAATCTACTAAATCGACTAGTTTCCACATTTTGTAATCCGAGGTAAGTTGTATCTAAATAATACAACTACATTGTTAATGTATGTGTGGACTTGCATTTGAATTGATATAGCATGGATTACTTGATTGCGAAATTGAGAAATTATGATGGTAATAGAGATAGTAGAGCTCCAGTTCGAACCTAGGAAATATATCGGATACTCATGCCATGACATATGGGTTATTGTGGGCTAGTGTAAGACATGTCTGGGACATGCATCAGCCATATTATGAGAGCCAGTGTAAGACCATGTCTGGGACATGGCATCAGCATTGTGACGAGTGTTAGTATAAGACATGTTTGGGACATGGCATCGGCATTGTGACGAGTGTTAGTATAAGACATGTCTGGGACATGCATCAGCCTTGAGACGTAAGCTAGTATAAGACATGTTTGGGACATGCATCGACTACGAGATGTGTCAGTGAAAGACTATGTCTAGGACATGACATCGGCACCAATATGCTAGAGCCTATGTAAGACCATGTCTAGGACATGGCATCGGCACCTCACCCCATGTTTGATGCTTACGGAATATCCAATAATGTTCCAAATGGTTCAACGGTGAGAGTTATGTTTTCTAGTTAATAAGAAAGGTATAACCGTGTTGTGAGTGATACAGGTACCTATTTGGAATGTATGAGACATGAGCTCAATATAAGCTATATAATGTGTATTAAATATTAATGAGTAAGTTTTGCTTATGCCCACTTGTGTATTGTGATACATGTTGATGAATGGTAAAGTTATGTTGTATATTTATTTATGTGCAGCTTACTAAGCTTTATGCTTACTCCATCTCCTTTTTCATTTTCTTATAGTGCCACCTATCTAGCTCAAAGATCAGAGGAAGTCAGATATATCAATCACACAATCAATCGAAACATTCGGTATAGTTTGATTTATATTTTTGAATATGACATGTATAGGAAACTTGGTGCGATTAGCCTCGGGGTGAGTCGAGTCGTATACGAGTTTGCCCGATCGTCTACGAGAAAGTATCGTTCAGCTCTTTTAAAAAAGATGTTTTTAGGTTAAATAATGCGAAAGCTAATTAAGGGATTCAAAGGTAGGGTTTAAAATATGAATACTAAAGGTTCGGTATTAAAAGAAACAAAAGAATAAAAATAGATTGAAGGTAGTTTAATAAATGATGGTTATGGAAGATGGTGAACTTAAAAGCAAGTAAGAACCAATATTAGGAAATATTGACCCAAGTACTTATACACTTTCAAGGTGAAAATGAAAAATGATAGAACCTCGACCCACTACTTAACAAAGTAAGAACCTCAGTATATGGGTGAACGCCACACTATTTGATAGTGATAAGTTCGGGATAGTGAAAAACAGGGTTGACGCCACTAGGCTTCCTAGATAAGCCAACGAAGTCCTCATCGAAATATGAGAGAAAGAAATCTCACAAATTCCATGAAAGTTTAACAAAGTTTCATTAAGTGAAAAGTCTTAAAATTCAGTAACCTTTACAAAGTGAATAACATCACATATTTATAGCCTAAACAAGTATTAGCCGAATGGTCACTCTTGGCAGCTCATTGGACTTTTAGAATCGGCTAGAACATGCTAGAATAGGCCATGGAGATTTCCTTGAAGCTCCCTCAATTGCTAATGAATAAATGAGTTCAAAATATCCTATTGAAAGGTTTGGCAGAATGCAAGCAACCAACTGGTGGTGCTTCGTTGAACTGAACGGTCATGGGAGGTATTAAAATAGCTTGGAAGACTTCAAATGTCAGCATTATTCAGCTGATTTTCTTAAGGACGAAACATGGCTGTTGGAGTGCCCCATGCGTCACCTTGAAGAGAGGAAAAGGGCTGCTGCTGAATTTACTTCTCATGGCCATTGGTATGCACGAAAAGGCAGCGGCAAGGTGATGTTGGTCAGCCCTTCCCAAGGCCGAATACATGCTTGCATTTACTTTGCTTTGTCTTTTGAATTCCACGAAGTGTTGCCTTGAAAAACTGAACCATTAGCTCATTTATGTCGTCCCCAACAATGCACCAACAACTCCTTAAATGCTGTTCAATGCATGCTACTTCTTTAATGCATGTTTGCTGCACATTTAAACCATTAGTCAACTTAACCTTGAATTCGGCTGAAGCATTAATACTATTAAATTCGGCTGTAACTACTTAAATTTGTCTCTAAACTAGACACATTAAATTGATATCCTAAACTAGACACATTTAAGCTATGTAGAAATATAAGACATATTTAATAATATAAATTAAAAAAATGTCCAGATTTAAGATACATTAATTAATTTATTTATTTAAGCATAAATTTAACTATTAACTAACACAACTAATTAATGAGATGATTTAAAACTAGACTCAATTAATTATTCCAGCAACTAATAAAAGGCTTAAATTAGCCCGAGCTAGGCTTGAGCTCTTTGAGCTAAGTTGAGCTGAGGTTAAACTCCTAAGCTGAAGTTGAGCTAAGGTTTAGCTCGTGAGTTGAAAATGAGCTAGGAATAAGCTCGGTTTAGCTCAGGCAACTAGATTGCGCTTGAATGAGCTGGATTTGAGCTGAATGGAGCTCGTGGAGCTGGAAACGAGCTGGGATCAGCTTGCCAACACGTTAAAGCTCGACTAGGGAGACTTGTTCGAAGAAGTTCGCTGGGTGCGCTTGCATCATTCCCCCCTCTTTTAGGTGACTTGTCTTCAAGTCGAATCGTTTATCTAAAAGACAATATTTTTTCTTGCTTGGTTTTCCTCGGTCGAATGGGACAAAGGATATCAAGCAAACCTGAAATTGATTCACCAATGGACAAGTTAACACATCACCTTCATAAATAAGTAGCAGAGGGTTAAGACAATAAAAACCAATAGCAAGACGAATCTTATCTTACCGAATTGACTTACCAATTTTGGCAATGACAAGTGGAAAGTATTTAAATTTGGATGGTACATGTAAAACTTAGCCCAAAGGTCATATGGCAAGAATTTTATTCGTCCATAACATGGATACTTCACATTGTCGCACAATATCGATATGTCATCAATATGATCAATTGAACAAAATGGAAACAAGGAATGATCAATCACGCATCTTAACAAACAAGAATGAATTCCTCATTTCAACCACAACATTCCAAATGGATCAAAACAAACCTCATTTTGCCGTATTCGATTAAATGGAATAATATGGCCACTATCCATAAAATCATTACTAACAACATCGAGTTGTTCTCTTTTTAAACAAAGTAAAGGCATTTGTGACTTACTTTGTAAGTTACCTGACGAAAGTTCAAATTTACCTCGTTCTCGCAGATCAAACCTTCGCTCCTTAGCAAGGTAATGCAATCGATAATTTGAACTCAAACAAACCTATAAAGGTGAAGAGTCAAAAAGACAATTCTTACTTTTCAAAATATAAGTTCCACATGAATGGAAATTGTTAAGGTCACCACAAAAAATGTACTTAAAAGGACAGGATAAAATGTTATTTACAAATGGAACGTCTGATTCAATTCCGGGATTAAAAATAAAATTTTTAGAATAAAAAACTTGGTTTTGATTTTGTAATCCAGCCACATGCTTTATTTCCAAAAATAAAGATAAGACTCGAAGAAGATGAGTAGGTAAAACAAATTTACTTACAACAAGATCACAACGCTTACCTTTTCTCGGAAACAACTCGAAATGGCTTACTCCCGACTTAAAGACTCGGTTTTGATCACTTATCCCAAATTGTAACAAAAATTTCATTTTCGCAGATAAGTCGTAAAAGTGAATCAAAGAGACTTTAAACTGACAAATACACAAGCATTCATGCTTCACAAATCCTAGTCGAACAAACAAATCAAACATGGAAATTTCGCATAGAAATTCAAAGATTTCTCTTGAAGAGCAAAATCAAACAGAACAAATATTTCATGCAAAAATCTTTTAACGCATATATCGAGCAAAGAAGTTGTGTTCATGCGACCTTTCAGAAATTCAAATCCATCACAAATCATTTCAATAGGCACGTTTAAACAGAAAGATGAATTCAAAGAATTTACATAGCCATACTTATCAAAATGTGAAAACCTTTTATCACATACATTCACAATTTGCACAGGATGAACCAATCCAACAGAATCAACAGAATTGCCGTTATAAAACATGTCATAAGACAGAATCTTCATAGCATCTTTTGAATCAACATCGTTAACAATAATATGTGAACAATAATTAGCCAAATCAAAAGATGGAAGTTTTTCAGAAGTTATGCCATCAAAACCTTTATGAGTAATTTTTAAATCAGGCGGCCTTAATTCGATAAACAAAGATTCCTTACCTTCCTTACCTTCGATTTCCAATGGGTGGCGGTTGTCCACGGACTTACCTTTTTCAAACAACTGAAAACGCCTCTCATTTTGAAGGTATCGGAGTTGGATTTGGTCGCACGAACTTTTAGGAACCTGAAAAGAAAGATCACAAATAGATCGAGCAGAAGTGTTAGTAGAAAGAATCCTCGCTTGCTCACTAACATCGTTTTCACTCGATTCTATTTCTTCTGAATCACTCGTTTCTTTTATCTCATCTTCTTTTTCCACTCTTTTTTCTTGTTCACATTCTTTTTCTCTCTCAAACTCTTTTTCATTCTCTTTTTCAATCTCATTTTCTTTTTCTTTTTCTTTTTGTTTTTCAAAGGCTTTTTCAAAGGCTTTTTCAAGTTCTCTCAAGATTCGCTCATTTTCTCTCTTACTTGCCTTTTGCCTCTCTTTTCTTTTTCTTTTGTTTTCTTTTTCTTCTTTTTCTTTTTCTTTTCTTTTCTTTGTTTTCTCGTTATAAGAATGTATAAAAGAATCATGAGAATAGAGATCATGTTCGAAAGGCCAAGAACTATTTGCATGTGATTCACAATTAAAACTTCGTGTAGAACACTTCTTGAATGATTTCTTTGAAGTTCGGGAAGAAGTATATCTATCTCTTCGCACATTTTCTTGGAAGGAGTCAAAATCATAGTCTCCTTCTTGTCGTCTCAAACTCCTTGATGAAAAATACTCTCATTCGAAGTCTCTTCTCGAATAGGAGTCATAGTATGAATCTCTTTGCCTCGAAGTCAATGGCGAGAAAGAATAAAAATAAGAACTTTTGTTCAAGTAATATTCGGCGGTATATCTCCGTAGTGTTTTTGGTTCCATTTTTCGACTTGAAGAAACTCGATCACTTTGGTCTCGTCTTTCCAATCGATCTAGCCTCACTTGCAGTTGGCCAAACTCAGAATTCGCCATTCTTCGCATTTCTTGAACCAAGTATTGGAACTCCGACTCTATAAATTCTTCACAAGACATCTTGATTACTGAAAGGAAAATATGTTAGATCAAAACAAAAATTTAAGTACCTCACCACAAACCTCACGATTTCGCTCAGAAAGAAGAAGGAAAAAGTGACACTCTCGCTCGTGTTTTAGACTCGATTGGCTTTTACCTCTGCTTGAATAGTCTCACACGCTCGTGCCTTTTACCTCTCAAACTTTCTCTCGCAACTTCGTTTTCGAACTTGCCAAGGCCTTATCGTAAGCTTAGGGGTTGGTTGCTAATGGTTTAACAAAGAATAAAGATGAGAGGGTTAAAGGTAGGCTGAAAAAAAAACAATTGGAAAGGTTTTGAATGTGGCGATGGAGTAGGAAGTGAATGGTAGAAAATCAAACATACCTGATCGGGAAAAAAAATATATCAACAAAGACCATAAATTTTCACACACTCTTTTCTTTTTGATAACTTCAAATATATTTTTTTAACATTTTTTTCTTCGATTTTTTTTTTAACTTCGATTTTTTTAACACTTTTTTTTTGTATTTATTCAAGATAGCACTATTACAATAGAGAGAAACGAAAAATACAACTTGAATTTTTTTTTGATTTTTTTCACCACGAACCTATTTCGATCTTGATACGAACGTCGGCGCCTCTCGTTTTACAAGCTCTGATACCAAATAATGCGATCCGCCTTGGGGTGAGTCGAGTTGTATGCGAGTTTGCCCGATCGTCTACGAGAAAGTATCGTTCGGCTCTTTTAAAGAAGATGTTTTTAGGTTAAATAATGCGGAAGCTAATTAAGGGATTCAAAGGTAGGGTTTAAAATATGAATACTAAAGGTTCGATCTTAAAAGAAAGAAAAGAATGAAAATAGATTGAAGGTAGTTTAATAAATGATGGTTATGGAAGATGGTGAACTTAAAAGCAAGTAAGAACCAATATTAGGAAATATTGACCCAAGTACTTATACGCTTTCAAGGCAAAAATGAAAAATGATACAACCTCGACCCACTGCTTAACAAAGTAAGAACCACGGTATATGGGTGAACGCCACACTATTTGATAGTGATAAGTTCAGGATAGTGAAGAACAGGGTTGATGCCACTAGGTTTCCTAGATAAGCCAACGAAGTCCTCATCGAAATATGAGAGAAAGAAATCTCACAAATTCCATGAAAGTTTAACAAAGTTTCATTAAGTGAAAAGTCTTAAAATTCAGTAACCTTTACAAAGTGAATAACATTACATATTTATAGCCTAAACAAGTAGTTAGCCGAATGGTCACTCTTGGCAGCTCATTGGACTTTTAGAATCGGCTAGAACATGCTAGAATAGGCCATGGAGATTTCCTTGAAGCTTCCTCAATTGCTAATGAATAAATGAGTTCAAAATATCTTATTGAAAGGTTCGGCAGAATGCAAACAACCAGCTGGTGGTGCTTCGTTGAACTGAACGGTCATGGGAGGTATTAAAATAGCTTGGAAGAATTCAAATGTCAGCATTATTCAGCTGATTTTCTTAAGGACGAAACATGGCTGTTGGAGTGCCCCATGCGTCACCTTGAAGAGAGGAAAAGGGCTGCTGCTGAATTTACTTCTCATGGCCATTGGTATGCATGAAAAGGCAGCAGCAAGGTCATGTTGGTTCAGCTCTTCCCAAGGCTGAATACATGCTTGCATTTACTTTGCTTTGTCTTTTGAATTCCACGAAGTGTTGCCTTGAAAAACTGAACCATTAGCTCATTTATGTCGTCCCCAACAATGCACCAACAACTCCTTAAATGCTGTTCAATGCATGCTACTCCTTTAATGCATGTTTGCTGCACATTTAAACCATTAGTCAACTTAATCTTGAATTCGGCTGAAGCATTAATACTATTAAATTCGGCTGTAACTAATTAAATTTGCCTCTAAACTAGACACATTAAATTGCTGTCCTAAACTAGACACATTTAAGCTACGTAGAAATTGATGTGAGCACACCCGGGGCATCCTCGAATGCACATCAAGTTTCTATTAAGCTGCCAAAAGGTCCCATGACCCGAGCCCGAACTAAGCAACTTCAAGATGCTATATCGGCCTAGTGATGCGCATTTGGGAAGATAACCAGCTTCTCTCGACGTTGAAGGAGCTAAGAACAATTTTTTGAAGACTCCATGCACCATATTGCAATCCGATCTCGGCTCCTCTTCGGCCCCTATGCGCCATTCAGCTCACATCACCGCTTGAGCTCATTTTAGCTCGTTTGAGCTCGAACTTAGCTCGATTCAGCTCATTCCTTTTTCATTTTAATAAATTAAGTTTTAATCTAGCTTATAACTAAGTTTGCTACAGCTCATGCCGAATTCCCTAGCTCATTTTAGCTCACTAAGTATTTTTGACTATTTGAGCTAGCCGAATTTATTATAAGTTGACTTATAATTATCGTTAGTGTTATTAAGTTATTTAGTTATTAATTTAAATTATAATTATATGAATAGTTGTGTGTTATTTAATTTTTACTAATTAATTTTGTAGGTTAGCCGAACTTGGAAGATTCATGTATGGACTTTAATGCAAGGTGCATACATGGGAGGATTCAATGGACGGCAATCAAGAGGCACATGAATGTTCATGATGAACATTCATGCATTTGAAGATACATGGATCAAGAGGAACATGCATTTGGACGGTTCATGCATTGGCCATGTGTTCACACATTGTGTTCACACCATGATGACCCTTCGGTTGGCTGTTCACACTCAAGTGTCTACTCAAGCTCCTTGTTCACACCAATTTTGACTCTTCATGAAGCCCTAATTAATTAAGTCACTCATGGTGAAACAACATGAATTCAAGGCTCCATTAAGGTGTTAGCCGAATCTAGCCATGCATGTATGAAGACCATTCATTCAAGTACATCAATGTACATTCATGAAGCTAACCATTCACCTCCCATTCGGCCGAACATGGACAAGACACTAATGGTCATATTTCTAGAATATTCATGTATTAAATTAGGTTTATTGCTTAATAGTTAAGTTCATGAATAGTCTATTCGGTTAGCCTAAGGAACTAGTATAAATAGTTTGTTGATTTCATTTGTAAAGGACTTTTTTGCCAAATTTGTTAATGAACTTTGTTCTTGTGAGGTTGCTTCCTTTCATATCTCGTACAAGTTTCGAAGACTTATCTAGCTTGTGCTAGTGGCGTCAACTGACTTGTTTGAACTTATCACCATCCTTGGTGTGGTGTTCACCTATCCTTCTATCCATCTTTCCACCTTAACAATATAGGAATCGGGGTGACACTTTTTAGTGTTGAATCATTCCTGACGTTAAGTTCATTTTCCATCCCCATCTTTCAAATTTCTTTCTTGTTAACCAAACCGGGCCTTCTATCCTTCAACCACCTTTTGCTATCCTTAGCCGAACCTATTGCTAATTCTATATTTCTTAAAACCTTCTGCTATCCAAACCTATCCATTTCATTTCTATTTCTAAAATCTGAGGTACGAACGACTCTCTCGAACTACGATCGGGCAACTACGTGAATTCGACACATCTACCCGGGCCGGATCACATCAGAAATATAAGACATATTTAATAATATAAATTAAAAAAATGTCCAGATTTAAGACACATTAATTAATTTATTTATTTGAGCATAAATTTAACTATTAACTAACACAACTAATTAATGAGCTGATTTAATTTAATTTAACTAGACTCAATTAATTATTCCAGCAACTAATAAAAGGCTTAAATTAGCCCGAGCTAGGCTTGAGCTCTTTGAGCTAAGTTGAGCTGAGGTTAAACTCCTAAGCTGAAGTTGAGCTAAGGTTTAGCTCGTGAGTTGAAAATGAGCTAGGAATAAGCTCGGTTTAGCTCAGGCAACTAGATTGCGCTTGAATGAGCTGGATTTGAGCTGAATGGAGCTTGTGGAGCTGGAAATGAGCTAGGATTAGCTTGCCAACACGTCACAGCTTAACTAAGGAGACTTGTTTGAAGAAGTTCGCTGGGCGCGCTCGCATCAGAACTAGTCTTATGTTTTGTGTTAATATTAACTTGGTCAAATGTGTTGGCTCGGGATAAATCCCTCATTTTGTATTAAGCCTCAAATGATGGTTAATGTTCATTTTGATTTGTATGGAATGGAATTATCTTCATGGTTGAGTAAAATGCGTAAATGAAATGTTGTCTATTGTAGATGATTTGGTTGCTTGAGATAGTCTTATATTGGAATTGGTGGTTATTGTGTAAAGTTGTGTAAGTGAGGGTAGCAAAGAGGCTTGGCAAATAGCCTTATATTATCCACACGGGTAGACACACGGGTGTGTGTCTAGGCCATGTGTGACACATGGCCAGCCCCATGGGTGTGTTGTCTAGCCGTGTGTCCCCTGCACGTAAAAATTTCAAGTCAGTATGCATGGTAGTAATCGCACTGGTAGAGACATGGTCGTGTGTCTCAGTTGTGTGAAGGACACGGCCTAGCACACGGGTGTGTGCCTTGGCTATGTGGCCTTTAAGAATTGCTGACGTAAAAAACAAAATGTCCATGTTCTTGCACACGGGCTAGGACACGGGCGTGTCATGGCCATGTGAAGGACACGGGCCAGGGACACAGGCGTGTGTCTGGCCGTGTGAAAACCCTTGTAGGTGTGCATTTAGAATTAATTCCTCACGGATGGTGGACACAAGCGTGTCATAGTATTGCTTAGGCCATGTAAGCCACACGGGCCATCGACACGCCCATGTCGAAATGGTCACACGGGCGTGTTGCCCTTCCACACGGGCGTGTGCCCCTGTGTCAAGTGACATTTTTCTAAAGTTGACTGGAGAACCCGAGTGATTCTCGATGTGTGTTTTGAGGCCTCGTAGGCCTATAATAAGGATATGTCGTTAAGTTTGAAAAAGTTTTAAAAATTGTCCAAGTCTTGGAGACTCAAAAATGATTGTAAGCATGGGCTTAAGTTAGGTAACGCCTTGTATTCCATCCCGACGTAGGATATGAGTATGGGGTGTTACACCACGGGTTGGCAAGCTTTTATCGACGATTTGTCCCACATTTTAGCACCTTGGCCGTACCTTTGACAAGTGTGATCAAGAAGTCTTCAATTTTTTATTGGGATGAAGAACAAGAGAAATCCTTTATTGCTATTAAAGATTGTTTAACTAACACACCTTTGCTTGTTTTACCTGATTTCTCTAAAATCTTTGAAATCGAATGTGATGCTTCAGGTGTCAAGATAGGAGCCATTTTAACTCAAGATGGGTGGCCCGTGGCTTACCTTAGTGAGAAGTTGAGTGGAGCCCCGCTAAACTACCCGACGTATGACAAAGAGATGTACGCCTTGGTTCGAGCCTTAGAAACGTGGCAGCACTATTTGTGGCCCAAGGAGTTCATAATCTATTCAGACCATAAAGCTTTGAAGTACATTAAGGGCCAAACTAAACTGAACAAGTGACATGCTAAATGGGTAGAATTTTTAGAATCTTTTCCTTTTATTATAAAATACAAGAAAGGTAAGGAAAACATAGTCGCTGATGCGTTGTCGAGGCGATATACACTTTTATCTTATTTGGACTCTAAATTGCTTGGATTTGTTTTCTTGAAAGATTTGTATGTTGCTGATGTTGATTTTGGGGAAATTTATAGATCTTGTGAAAATTCTGCTATTGATAAGCTTTATAGGTTTGACGGCTTCCTTTTTCGAGAAGGCAAGCTTTGCATTCTACAAAGCTCAATTTGAGATTTGTTAGTAAGTGAGGCACATAGTGGCGGCCTCATGGGCCACTTTGGAATAGCCAAGACCTTGGCCACGTTACAAGAACATTTTTTCTGGCCAAAGATGAAAAGGGACGTCGAGAAAGTTTATGCCCGTTGTGTGACTTGCAAGAAAGAAAAATCCAAAATCAACCCACATGGATTGTACACACCATTACCGATACCCAAAGAGCCTTGGGTTGATCTTTCCATGAATTTTATTCTTGGCTTATCGAGGTCTAAAATCGGAAAGGATTCAATTTTTATTGTTGTCGATAGATTTTCTAAGATGTCTCACTTTATAGCTTGTTCGAAAATTGATGATGCTATTAATATTGCTAACATGTTCTTTAGAGAAGTTTTCAGGTTGCATGGAGTTTCGAGAATGATTGTCTCCGATCGAGACTCGGAGTTCCTTAGCCATTTCTAGAGGTTGTTGTGGGGAAAGTTAAGAACGAAGTTACTATTTTTGACAACTTGTCATCCCCAAGCGGATGGCCAAACGGAGGTGGTGAACCGTGTTGTGTCTACCTTGCTACGAGCCATTATTTGAAAAAACCTCAAATCGTGGGAGGAGTGTCTGCCGCACATTGAGTTTGCTTACAATAGATTCGTTCATTCAGCGACTAAACACTCACCTTCTGAGATTGTTTATGGTTTCAACCCTCTAACCCCATTTAATTTAATCACTTTGCCTAATGATCGACTTGTTCATGTAGATGCTAAACGGAAGGCTGAATACGTAAAGCAACTACATCAAAAGGTATCAAGGCGAGGACTGAGCAATATATGCGCAAGGCTAATAAAGGAAAGAAACGAGTTGTGTTCGAACCCGAGGATTGGGTTTGGGTTCACATGCGGAAGGAACGGTTTCCAGCTCAGCGAAGGTCAAAACTATTACCGAGAGGAGATGGCCCCTTCCAAGTGTTGGAACGAATTAATGAAAATTCTTACAAACTTGACCTTCCAGGTAAGTATAGCATAAGCGCAAGCTTTAACATTTTTTATTTATCTCCTTATGATATAGGAGACGATTTGGGGGTAAATCGCTTCGAAGATGGGAGGAATGATACGCCCAAGTCCTAAGGATCACCAATGATTATCATGGAACCACTTGAGCTACCCTTAGGTCCGATAACGCGAGCTCGGGCTAAGAGATTCAAAGACGCAACAACAGCCTTAGTTGATAGAGTTTGAGGCGAAACCGTTGCTGGACTTCTTGAAAGCTCTTAGACCAGCAAGCCGAGCAACCCATGCATTCGCCTTCAAGCTCAAATCAGCTCAACTTAGCTCAAAGAGCTCGTTTCCAGCTCATTTTATTTTTACGATTAATTTGCTAGAATAAATCATTTAATTTACTGTTAGTTAAATTAGTTAATTAAGTTTTAATAATTAATTTATCATAACCTGGGCATGTTTTAATTATGTTCTAATTAAGTACTTAATTAATTATGTCTTAACTATTACAAGGATTAAATATGTCCAGCCGAATTTATGGTGCAGTTTAATATGTTTCTGCTGCTGAATTTAATTTGTCCTAAGTGAATTAAATTGGTTGATTGAATTTGTACAGGTTCATGACTCCTTAGACAGCATAGGTGCATGGATGGAATAAAGTTGGTGTGCTGATCATTGGAGTCCCCTAAGTGTCCATTCGGCCAAGCACCTCAAATATTCAAGAAGTCCAATTGGCTGCCTGATGTGAGCACACCTGGGGCATCCTCGAATGCACACCAAGAATTAATCGAGCTTCCAAAAGGCCCCATGACTCGAGCTCGAACCAAGCAAATTCAAGATGCTATATCAGCCTTTGTGTTGCGTATTTGGGATGATAACAAGGTCCATGACGTTGGAGGAGCTAAGGACAACTCCTTGAAGACTCCATGCACCATTTTACAATCCGATCTCAGCTCCTCTCCAGCTCTCTATGCGCCATTCAGCTCACATCAGCTCACTTGAGCTCGTTTTAGCTCATTTGAGCTTGATTTTAGCTCGTTTCAGCTCATTCCTTTTTCATTTCAATAAACTAAGTTTTAATCTAGCTTATAACTAAGTTTGCTACAGCTCATGCCAAATTCCCTAGCTCAACTTAGCTCACTAAGTGTTTTTGACTATTTGAGCTAGCCGAATTTAATATGATAAGTTGACTTATAATTATTATGTCCAAATTTAGTTAGTGTCATTAAGTTATTTAGTTATTATTTTAAATCATACTTATATGAATAGTTGTGTGTTATTTAATCATGTTATTTAATTATGTAGGTTAGCCGAATTTGGAAGATACATTCATGGCATTTAATGCAAGGTGCATGAATGGGAATGTTCATTGAACGGGAAGATTCATGCATGGATTGGTTCAATGTTTGGAGGACATACATTCATGTACATGGAAGGTTAATGCATAATGAAAGGTGCATCTCCCTTGGACGGCACATATTCATGAATGGAGGATAATTAATGCAAGTGCATGTACAGCTAGGTTCAAGCCTCCTTCCAAGTTCCATGTACAACCGATGCATGTGGGAGGACCCTTGGAGTTTTCTAAGCACCTATTCGGCCAAGAGACACCTCTTGGGAGTTTCATGCATCCCATTGCCGAACCTAGACAATCCCATTAGCTTCCAAAGCTTCACATTCATCCAAGTGTTTATGCTCATACATGAAGCTGCCCAATACACTTCCATCAGCCGAATCAAGACCTAGTCAATTAATGTGTTCATTCTAGAATATTCTAGCTAGTTCATGACCAAATTTGCTTAGCCTTTAAGCTAGCTAATTTGTCCATTCGATTACTACATGATTGCCTTTAAATAGTTTGTTGATTTCATTGTAAAAGGACTTTTGCCAAATTTGTTAATGAACATTGTTCTTGTGAGGTTACTTCCTCTCATATCTCGTACAAGTTTCGAATGACTTATCTGGCTTGTGCTAGTGGCGTCAATCGTCTTGTTTTGAACTTATCACCAATCTTGGTGTGGCGTTTACCTATCCATCTATCTATATTTTTCACCTTAACAATATAGGAATCGGGGTGACACTTCTTAGTGTTGAATCATTCCTGACGTTGAGTTCGTTTTTTCCATTTCCATCTTTTAAATTTCTTTCTTGTTAACCCAAACCGAGCCTTCTATCCTTTATCCATCTTTGCTACCCTTAACCAAACCTATTACTAAACTTACCCTTCTTGAAACCTTCCGCTTATCCTATTCCATTCTTTTACTTCTATTACTAAAAATCCGAGACACGAACGACTCTCTCGAACTACGATCAGGCAACTACGTGAATTCGACTCATCTACCCGGGCCGGATCACATCATTTGGTATCAGAGCTTGTAAATCGAGAGGCACCGACGTTCGTATCAAGATCGAACTAGGTTCGTTGTGAAAAAAATTGAAAAAAATTCGAAAAAAATAAAAATTTCAGTTGTGTTTTCGTTTTTATCATTTTAAAAGTGATATATTGAAAGTTGTAAAAAAAAAAGATTCGAAATTATAAAAAAAAAGTGAAGTGAACAAGTTCTTTCTATTATTTTGTTCCGATCAACAAGTGTTCTTTTCATCAACTTTGTACCCCCCATTTCCAAAACGCCACACTACACCAAAGAAAAAAAAATTTTAGCCTACTTATAACCTATACATCTTATCCCTTGTAACCGATTTTGAAGCCGACCCCAAGGCACCTAGACGAGTCAAAAGAAACAAAATACGAGGTTACGAGAGTAAGCTTGAGTGGTAAAAGGCTAGAGTGAGTGAGAACATTCGAGTGGAGGTAAAAGCCAAACGAGTGTAAACACGAGCGGGAGTGACACCTTTTCCTTCTTCTTTCCGAGCGAAATTGTGATGTTTGTGGTGAGGTACTTAATTTTTTATTTTGTTTTGTGATCTAACATTTTCTTTTCAGCAACAAAAATCATGTCACGTGAAGAGTTCACCGAATCGGAATACTAATACTTGGTACAAGAAATGCAAAAAATGATGGAGTCCAACACTAAGAACATACACGAGAGTTTAAATCATTTGGAAAAACAAGATCAAAGTGATAGAGTTTCTTCGAGTCGAAAAATGGAGACAAGAACCCCAAGGAGATATACCCCCGACTACTACTTGAGAAAAAGTTCCTATCGTGACTCCTTTTTGCCATCTACTTCGAGACAAAGAGATTCATACTATGACTCATATTCATCAGCGAATTCGAGAAGTGACTTCGATCGAAAGTCCTTTTCATCAAGAAATTCGAGAAGACGAGAAGCCGATTACGATTTTGATTCGTTCCAAGATGGCGTTCAAAGAGAAAGACATACTCCTACTAGATCGTCAACAAAATCTTACTCGGAGTATTCTTCACGAAGTTTTGATTGTGAATCATATGAAAATAGTTCTTCATCTTTCGAACAAGATTTGTATTCTCATCATTCTTTACTGTACATTCTTGTAAAGAGAAACAAAAGAAAAAAAAAAAAAAGCAAAAGAAGAAAAAGAAAACGAAATAAAAAGAAAAGAGAGGCAAAAGGCAAGTAAGAGAGAAAATGAGCGAATCTTGAGAGAACTTGAAAAAGCCTTTGAAAAAGCCTTTGAAAAGCAAAAAGAAAATGAAAAAGAAAATGAGATTGAAAAAGAGAATGAAAAAGAGTTTGAGAGTGAAAAAGAAGATGAAAAAGAAATTGAAACAAAAGGAACGAGTGATTCAGCAGAAAAAGAATCGAGTGAGAAAACAAGTGAGCAAGTGAGGATTATCTTTACTAACCCACATGTTCGATCTTCTTGTGATTTAACTTTTCAGGTTCCTAGAAGTTTGTGCGACCAATTCCATCTACATTACCTTCCAAACGAGAGGTGTTTTAGGTTGTTCGAAAAAGGTGAGTTCGCGAATGACAACGCGAATGACAACCACCCACTTGCAATCGAAGGTAAGGAAGGTAATGATTCTTTGTTTATCGAATCAAAGTCACTTGATTTGGCTAATTTTTGTTCACTTATTATTGTCAACGATTCTGTTTTAGAAGGTGCCATATACAGCTTTTCTTATGACGATTACTACATTGGCAAATTTGTTGACAACATTGGATTAGTTTTCTCTAAGCGAATTTTGAATGTGTTTGATCAAAGTCTATCACTTAAAAATTCTGATGTGTTTGACCATGCAAGCTTTTTGAATTCATGTGTTAAATCTTTATGTTTAAATATGCCTGCTCAATTGATTTGTGATAAATCTGCCTGTTTGAAAAGTTGCATGTTCTCTAAAAATTCTTTGTTTGACATCCATGTTAAAAGACCTTCACATGATATGTGCAATTGTGTTCTTCATGAACAATCTTTGAGTTTTTGTGTGAAATTTCCATGTAGTGATTTGCATTCCCGATTGATACTCTTGAAGCATGAACCTTTGCATATTGGTATGCTCGGTTATGTCAATTCAACATGTGTGTTTAAACTAGTGAAATATAATTCGTGTGGTGAGTTGATTATATCTTCTTCTAATATGTTGCTCGTTGGAATTCCTAATCAAGTTCGTGTGTTCAAGCCTGGTATTTGCTACATGAAATCATTTTATGGAAACATTAAGCACTTGGCATCATTTGCATTCAAATTATGTTTGCTTGATGTTCAAACTTTTGATAAGAAGGTGAAATTCAATGATTTGGGTTTCAATTTTGATTCGTTTACTAATCACCTTGCTTGGCCACATCTGGAATTTTCGTTTCATTTCAAGAAGGTAAGACCAACCTATGTTTTTGGAATTGAATCAAATCTCCATGGTAACTTCCCTTTTCCATTTAAGTCCATAGTTTTCGTTAATACTAACCATTCTCATTTTTGTGAATTCCACCCCTCGAGGAGCAAGACATGTCATGGTGCGTCACCACCTATTCAAATTTATCGGAGTAATAGGTTTGTATTAAGTTATCTATCCAAAGAGAGAAGATTCATTTTGACCGAGAAAGGTAAACCCAATCCTCAATTGTCTTCTCTTTATATTCGTCAAGGTAAGTCATCTGAAAATTTTCAAACATCTTTGCTCAATTCGGCTGAAGTTGAAAATTCCATTGATTTGTTGTTTGGAAATTATTTATACTTTGATGTGATGGATTTTTCTTTTTGGCATTGTAATAATGTGATTATTATGCTAGAATTTGGAGACACCCCTCATGTTGTTCAAAAACGAAAGAAAGAGTTAGCATACCTTTGGCCATGGCATACCTTGCATGAACAAGACAAGGGACCAAATGAGTTGCTATATTCGGTTAAAGAAATTAAAATGTTTTGGATGAGGAATAATGTGTTTAAGTGCCTGCCATCATTTACAACCAATTATCCCTTGATCCAACTTAGATTTCATGTTTGCAACGATGGTCTAACAAAACTCTTTGATAAATTTACGTATGCTTGCTTTGTCCAATTGAGATTTTTGGCATATGTTCAATTGAATGAACTTTTAATGAACTATCGAACACATTTGAATTTGACTCCTTTGAGTTTCTTTTTACCGGCTGTGGTAAGAATTTTTCAGGTTTGTGTGACATTTTCCATCCCATTTGATCGAGGAAAACCATGCATGAGTCCAAGTTCTCCCATGGAAAAATGGCTCGACTTGAAGACAAGTCGCTTTGAAGATGGGGGGAATGATGTGAGCACACCCAGGGCATCCTTGAATGCACACCAAGAATTAATCGAGCTTCCAAAAGGCCCCATGACTCGAGCTCGAACCAAGCAAATTCAAGATGCTATATCAGCCTTTGTGTTGCGCATTTGGGATGATAACAAGGTCCATGACGTTGGAGGAGCTAAGGACAACTCCTTGAAGACTCCATGCACCATTTTGCAATCCGATCTCAGCTCCTCTCCAGCTCCCCATGCGCCATTCAGCTCACATCAGCTCACTTGAGCTCGTTTTAGCTCGTTTGAGCTTGATTTTAGCTCGTTTCAGCTCATTCCTTTTTCATTTCAATAAACTAAGTTTTAATCTAGCTTATAACTAAGTTTGCTACAGCTCATGCCGAATTCCCTAGCTCAACTTAGCTCACTAAGTGTTTTTGACTATTTGAGCTAGCCGAATTTAATATGATAAGTTGACTTATAATTATTATGTCCAAATTTAGTTAGTGTCATTAAGTTATTTAGTTATTATTTTAAATCATACTTATATGAATAGTTGTGTGTTATTTAATCATGTTATTTAATTATGTAGGTTAGCCGAATTTGGAAGATACATTCATGGCATTTAATGCAAGGTGCATGAACGGGAATGTTCATTGAATGGGAAGATTCATGCATGGATCGGTTCAATGTTTGGAGGACATACATTCATGTACATGGAAGGTTAATGCATAATGAAAGGTGCATCTCCCTTGGACGGCACACATTCATGAATAGAGGATAATTAATGCAAGTGCATGTACGGCTAGGTTCAAGCCTCCTTCCAAGTTCCATGTACAACCGATGCATGTGGGAGGACCCTTGGAGTTTTATAAGCACCTATTCGGCCAAGAGACACCTCTTGGGAGTTTCATGCATCCCATGGCCAAACCTAGACAATCCCATTGGCTTCCAAAGCTTCACATTCATTCAAGTGTTTATGCTCATACATGAAGCTGCCCAATACACTTCCATCAGCCGAATCAAGACCTAGTCAATTAATGTGTTCATTCTAGAATATTCTAGCTAGTTCATGACCGAATTTGCTTAGCCTGTAAGCTAGCTAATTTGTCCATTCGGTTACTACATGATTGCCTTTAAATAGTTTGTTGATTTCATTGTAAAAGGACTTTTGCCAAATTTGTTAATGAACATTGTTCTTGTGAGGTTACTTCCTCTCATATCTCGTACAAGTTTCGAATGACTTATCTGGCTTGTGCTAGTGGCGTCAATCGTCTTGTTTTGAACTTATCACCAATCTTGGTGTGGCGTTCACCTATCCATCTATCCATATTTTTCACCTTAACAATATAGGAATCGGGGTGACACTTCTTAGTGTTGAATCATTCCTGACGTTGAGTTCGTTTTTCCATTCCCATCTTTTAAATTTCTTTCTTGTTAACCCAAACTGAGCCTTCTATCCTTCATCCATTTTTTCTACCTTTAACCGAACCTATTACTAAACTTACCCTTCTTAAAACCTTCCGCTTATCCTATTCCATTCTTTTACTTCTATTACTAAAAATCCGAGCACCAAGGGCTGTTCGGTTCAATTTGTTCACACCTACATGGCTCTTCAAATCAGTTTGTTCACATTTTATGCCTATTGAAGTGCTCAAAATAGCTCATTAAACTCAAGTATATTCGACTGAACGTAGCAGCTTAATAAAGGCTCATACAAGCACAAAGGCTGAACCAGCTTAATACCATTCAGCTCTTCAACTCTCCTTTTAATTTGTTAGTCGAATTAAGTCATCTAGAGGCAAACATTGACGTTCTCCATGCCCAAGATACCTCAAGGAAGCTTCCTACAAAATTCTGAAATTTTCAGCTGTCCATTTAGTTCTCCTAAGAGGCTATTCGACTTACCTTGTAAAGCCTATAAATTCTGGCTCATTTTACTTTGTAAACACTTTTTGTCAATTTTATATCTGAATATTAAGTATATTGTGAGATTTTATTCTCTCAATTTTCGTCCAAAGACTCTGTTGACTTATCTACTCAACTAGTGGCGTCAACCTAGTTTTTGTTCAACCAAACTCATCACTTAGTTGTGTGGCATTCAAACCCTTATACCAAGGTTCCTATCTTTCCTAAGATAGTGGGTCAAGTTCTCTACCTTCTTACATCAACCATCTTGAGAACGTATAAGTTTCGGGTCAGCACTTCACCTAGTGTTGGTTCACTCTTGTTCTTAAGCCGTTATTCCATTTTCTATTCTTTCTGAATTGTTTACATCCTTTACTTAATTCCTTGTTAAATATTACCTAAAATACTACACTAAAACCTTTTTGAACCTAATTAACACCAAAACATCCTTCATAGCCGAATACTTATCCTACTTTTGCAAATCGAGCAAAACTTCTTCATTTGACGATTGGGCAACAAAGCAACTCATTCACTCAACCGAGGCTAGATCGCATTAGTAGGAACCTTTTTGCATTGCACCATGCTCATGAAATAATTGAATGTTATTGATTTATGCTATGTATTGTATTGTGTTGTATTGAATGGTATCGAAATTAATGATTGTTACTTGAATGAATAATGACCTATGCTGATGCTGTAACAGCCCATTTTCAGTGAAATTGGAACAATAATTTTCGGACCACAAATCTGAGGTTGAAATATTTATTTTATTATTATTTTGAGGTCTACAGCATGATAGTATGATTATATAAAAATTTCGTTAAGAAATTCTGACGTTTGCGAGCGTAATTTAGTGAAAAGGACTAAATCGCATAAAGTGCAAAAGTTGTGTTCTAATAGTTAAAGGTGTCTAATAGCTATGGAACCTTAAAGTAGAGGTCCTTATGTGATAATTATTCCATAAATGAGATAGTGGAATGTGATGGCTTAGTATAATGGAAATTTTAATGTTTTAAAAGGATTATATTAGTAATTTGGTAAATAATGATATATTTAATAAATAAATAATTAAAGTGTCATCTTCCTAAACTAAACATCACCAAAAATTCAATCTAAAAACACCATGGGAATAGCTTGAAGCATTCGACCATTTATCCTTGCTTGCATGTGAGTACTTTTCGTCCTGTTTTTATTGATTTATATGTTTTTGGAGTCGTCGTAGCTTAATCTAGCTAGACCAGGGACTAATTTGCAAGATTTTTAAAAGTCTAGGGTTTCACCATTGTTGAATGTGTATGTGTTTTGAAGTTTAATGGTAGAGAATGAATGGTTGTTGTTAGATAAACAATATTTGTTAAGTGATTTAGGTTGAAATTGTAAATTAGAGATTTATTTGTAAAATGTGAAAAATTCAAGGTGAAATGTGTGAAATAATGAAAATTTTGGGTTGCTATGATTCTATATAGAATTCGAGTAGTATGGGTTGAAATGAAATTGCATGAATTTTTCATTTTTGTAAGCTAGGGACTAAATTGTAAAGAATTTAAAATTTAAGGTGTAAAAGTGTAATTTTGTCATAATATGAATTTTGGGTTAAATTGAATAGAATGATATTTAGATAAGTTAAATTTGATTATATATAAATCAAGAAAAACAACGTTCGGAATTAGATCGAGGGAAAAACAAAATAATGGATTGATAGCTCGATTCTCTCTGTATAAATTTGAGGTAAGTTTGTATGTTGAGAAACATTAATGTAATTGTGCTTCAAATGATTTATAATTGCATTATTAATGAATACGACTTGACGAAAATGTTCGACGAAGATTTGGCGACGTGTGAAATCTTGGTTGGACCTTAGGAATAGATAGGATACTAATGACATGTCATTAGGGGTTATTGTGTTTTAGGTGGTGGTCCGTACATTCTATCACTGGCTGAGTTTTTTGGCATGTGTTGCAGTTCCTCATCAGCTTGTGTGAGCAGCACCGTGTAGCTACGTCTTGATTGTTAGCTTGTGTGAGCAGACCCAGTGATAGCTTGAGATGAGCATTTACATATGAGATATGAGATTGAGATGGTTTTGACCATGTATTGGCACTTAGGGTGTGAGATTCTCGAGTATCCAATATTATTCCAAATGGTTCAACGGGTACATTGATGGTATGAAAGAATAAGTGATTGATTTGTATCATAATAGGTATGTATGTGAATCATATAAGCTTTGAGTCTATGAAATTTGTGAATTTCATATCTAACCTTGTGAATGAATATGTGATGGGTTTGTAGATCAACATGAGTTATATTATGATATGGTTGATTACTTAAATCGTGTTTATATGGTAAGTTGAGTTTATTGCTATACGAACTTACTAAGCTTAATAGTTTACTTTGTTTACTTTTCCGTGTTTTATAGTGATTTCGAAGCTTGCTCGGATTGGGAGTTGTTGGAGATCTCATCACACATCCAACCGTCGTTTTGGTACTTTTGAACTTGTGTACTTGGTTATATGGCATGCATAGGTATTGTGGTTAATATGGCTTATATGTTTGTAATGTATATAGCCAATTGATTTGGTTTGTAAATGATGTATGTTTTGGTTATGTGTATAGCCATGTGATTTGGCTTATTTTGGTATACTTGGTTATGTATATATGTGTAAATGACTTTTGATATTTGGTTTATAATTGTCATGTGAATACCTTGTTGTGAATTGGTATTTTGAGTACAAAATGATTGGATTTGAGAATGTGGTATGCATGTTGGTTTAGGCACAAAGTCTAATAGGTGAGTTTGATCATTTAGGTGATTTTTGGATGTGAAATTGGTATGAATTTGAATGGCTATTTGGGATGCTTATGAGCATTTTGGTTATTGGTATTGGTAGTATATGATTTTGGCTTGAAATTTGTTGATTATAAGTGTCTATTTATGCATTGGTTGTGTGTGCATTGTTGACATCATTTTGGGTGAGAAATGTGGCTTGACACATAGCCTACTTTTGTCCACACAGGCAGAGACACGAGCGCGTGTCTCAGCCATGTGTGAGACACGGCAAGTGACACGGTCGTGTGTCCCCTGGTACTTATTTAGAAATTAAGTTAGTAGCTTCACACGGCCTAGCACACGAGCATGTGGTTTGGCCATGTGGCATAAGTCAGTATACCCTCCAGTTTTCGCACGGCCTAGAACACAGTCTGGCACACAGGCGTGTGAGGCCATTTCGAAGGGTACACGGGCTAGTCACACGGGCGTGTGGTTGGCCATGTGACCCAAGTCAGTGAGTTACACGGGGTCGAACACGGGTTGGGACACGGCCATGTGATCCCATTTCGAATGTCCACTTGGCCAGTAACGCGGGTGTGTCTTTGGCCGTGTGAGGCACACGGCTGAGCCATACGAGCGTGTGTCCCCTGTTCTTTCAAAATTTTCTATATTTTTCCAAAATTTCCCTGAGTTTTCAGTTTAGTCCCTAACCACTTCTAATATTTGTTTTAGGCCTCGAGGGCTCGTATTAGGGACAATATGATTGATTGTGAATGACTTTTGTTTGGATATGAAAAATGTATGAGAAATGTATGTTTGTTTAAGTATTAAGTCTAGTAATGTTCCGTAACCCTATTTCGGCGATGGATATGGGTTAGGGGTGTTACACATACACCGTTTGACATCGATTTTGAAAATAGCTATGTAATGATATGAAATTACTATGATGGTTCTGTGTTCTTCTATTAATGCCATTATATTTCTTTGTATTTGATATTTATGTCTGTTTAAATAACTATTTGACTCACACTGAGCTTTCATAAGCTCACCCCCATAGTGTTTAAATTTTTAGGGAAACCTCGAAACTAGGATCGAACCCGACATTTAGAAAATCACCTTGGACCTTGGACTATTTTTAACAAGTCTCTACTTGTTCTGGTTTGTAATTTTCAATTGTTTTTGGTTTCTCGCTTGGTAACTTTTCATTCTTGGGATTGATTATTAATTATAAGTTGATATTGGATTGAGCATGTCACTCGGCTAAATGGGATTTTGGTCATTTTTTCACTGCAAGCCAGATAAACAAAAAAATAAATAATTTTTCATCACAAGGCATTCCATGTGTTGTAACACCCTTCACCCGTATTCGACACCGGAATAGGGTTACGAGGCATTACTGGACTTACATCGCAAACAATCATACAATTTTGAGTCATAAAATTCAACCAAATTTAAAACCATTTGCATTCAGTCATAAAGTCCCTAATACGAACCTATGAGACCCAAATCATGCTTTAGAAGTGGTCTGGGATTAAACCGAGAACTTAGGAAATTTTTACAAAACTTAGAAGATTTTTGTTATGTATAGGGGTCACACGCCCGTGTGGTTTGGGACACTCTTGTGTGGGCAGGCCGTGTGGTCACACATGCCTGTGTCCTTAAACCGTGTAACTCTCTATTTTGCAAGGCATGAACAAATTGAAGTCACATGGCCGAGCCACATGCCCGTGTGCTAGGCCGTGTGATTAATTAATTTTCATAAAATAGGTGCAGACTTCACACGGCTAGGACACACGCCCATGTCCGGGGCCGTGTCCCTCACACAGCTGAGACGCACGCCCGTGTCTCTACCCGTGTGCTCAATTCTGAGCATTATGTTTCTCAAAATTAAGGTGTAGGGGACACACGACCGAAATACATGCCCATGGGGCAGGCCGTGTGTCTACCCATGTGGACAAAAATAAAGGCTATCTACTAAGCCAATTTGCCACCCTCATTTGCACACACATACAAAACATCAAATGGCACAAATCATAGCATACTTAGACAACCAAAACATCCACAATCAAGGCTAAAACATGTCATTGCAATACCTAACATACTTACAATATCATACTTCACCAATTTAAATCATACCAAACTGACATTCTACAAGCTCCAATATGGCTACCATTAATTTGCATTGTACCATATAGATCTTCTAGCATACCAATAATCCAAACTCAATCATTTAACAACAAAGCTACATAGCCATAAGTAAGCATATAGCGAACCATTACAAAACACATAAACAAAAGGCATTATCACATATATTTATGTAAATAGGCTTACAACCATTTTAGCCAAATAAGCCAATTACATGGCTAAATACCAAATCACCTTAAACAAATATAAGTCAACACATTTGGCCAAATTCATAATGATACATATACCAAAATTACAAGTCCCTATACATGCCATATACTCAAAATATTTAAAATCATCGATACCCAAAATGACAGTTTGATAGAGTGATGCGATCTCCGATGACCTCCAACCCGAGCTAGCTTGGTGACACTATAAAGCATGGAAAAATAAAACGGAGTAAGCTATATAGCTTAGTAAGCTTGTATGAAAGAAATAAGCAAATCTTACCATTCATTTAACCTTCAAGTGATGTAATATAAGATAATGTAATTTACCATAATCTCATGACATAATTCATTCCATCACAACTTACCTTGAAATCATCATTTCACGAATTTAATAATCATAAGCTTTATGGACATACCTGTACCATCTCGTAATAATTTCATTCTTATTCTCATCATTGACATGCCCAATGAACCACTCGAAATAATAATATCGGATACTCGGGAAACCTTGCACACAAGGTGTCACATATGTAGCCATTACTACCTCTATCTCGTATGACATATATGCTCGCTCTCGAGCCATCAATGGGTCTGCTCACACAAGCTGTTAGTCAAGACGTAGCTACACGGTGCTGCTCACATAAGCTATCAAGTAACCACAACATATGCCGGTATACTCAGCCATCGGTAGGACATACAGGACCAGCACCCGGATCACATACATAATACCCTAGTGACTTGTCACTTGTATCCTAATCTATTCCTAAGGTTTGATTGGGATTTCTCACTTGCCAAAACGTCGTCGAACGTGCCCGTAGAGTCATTCACGCAATTCATACAAAATTGCATTTAAAATACAATTATAACAGAGCTTATTTACATACGAACTTACCTCGGTTACGAAAACGACGAAAAGGATCTATTCGTCAATTATTTTATTTTTCCCCCGATCTAGATTCGAACTTCATTTTTCTTGGCCTATAATACCACATTTGACTCTTTTAAACATCAAGCTATTCAATTCAGTCCAAAATCACATTATGGCAAAAATTATATTTTTGCCCGTAATATTTTAACATTTTACAATTTAGTCCCTAAGCTCGTAAAACGAATTTCTTTCAATTTTTTCCCAACTCAAGCCTAACTGAACCTTACCCTTACTCATAACAGCCCACACTTTACATTTATTCACACTTTACAACACATTTTTCAACACTTTACAAATAAGTTCCTATTTGACATTTTTACCGAAAATCACTTTATAAATGTTGTTTAACAAACAACAAACATGCATTTTCTACCATCAAACATCAAAATACAAGCATATCCAACATGGCTAAAATTTTAGACTTTAACTTTCTTTCAAATTAGTCTTTGCAATAGTTAGATCAAGTTACAGCGATCTCAAAAATATAAAGATCGTTAAAAACGAGACGAGAATGGACTTACAATCGAGCTTGAAAGCTTGGCCAAAACCCTAGCTATGGTTTCCTCCAAAATTTCGGCTATGGGGGGACTAAATTGAAGAAGATGGACATCTTTTATTAGGTTAATTTGTCTTTATTTACCAAATTACTAATTTATCCTTAATGCATAACTTTAAAATTTCACCTAATCATGTCCATTTTTGTCCATCCAAAAGTATAATGGTTTAATTACCCTTTAAGGACCTCCAATTTAAAAATTCATAACAATTAAACACCTTTAACTTACAGAATTCAGGTTTTGCACTTATTGCAATTTAGCCCTTCTAGTCAAATTGAGCATTCAATCAATAAAATTTCTTAACGAAATTTTCACACAATTATTCTATCATGCTGTAGACCTTAAAGAAATAATAAAATAAATATTTCTACTTCGAATTTGTGGTCCCAAAACCACTGTTCCGATTTGACCCAAAAACAGGCTGTTACATGTGTCTTCGATTGTTATCGCTCCATCTTCTCCTTATCATGGACTCCTTTTTGAAAAAAATTACATTTATGCCCTATGTTTGTTTCTAGCTCACAAGAATTAAAAAATAAAAAATAATAGTATATGGAGATTATAGTATACAGTCTATTTTATATGAACCGCAACCTTGACAAAAATATAATAATTATATAACAAGTATATAATATTGCATTCATTCACATACATTCCCTTAAACATGCGAATAACTACAAAATGTAACATCTTATCAAATATTAATCAAATAAGATGAAGAGAGAGATTAGGTCTCATTTTACACCATAAACATAGCACAACCTGACTCTTGATACCAATTGTTGGAAAAATATCCGGTTTGAAAATGGTATTTATAACACCTCTTACCCGCATTCAATGCCAGAATAGAGTACGAGGCATTTTCGAGTCATGAATTTATGTCCAAATTAAAACCATTTGCATTTAATCATAAAGTCCCTGATACGAGCCTACGAGGCTAAAAACGTGCATTGGAAGTGATTTGGGACTAAACCGAGAACCTTAGAAAAATTTTACAAAATTTTCCCATGTCCCGACCCCGTGTAACTCACTGACTTGTAACTCATGAACAAATTGAGATCACATGGCCAAGTCACACGCCCGTGTGCTAAGCCGTGTGGAAAATTAATTTTCATAAAATAGGTGCAGACTTCACACGGCCAAGGCACATGCCCGTGTTCGAGGCTGCGCCGTCCACATGGCTGAGACACATGCCCGTGTCTCTGCCTTTGTGCTCAATTTTGAGAATTCTGTTTCTCAAAATTAAGGTGTAAGGGACACACGGCCGGATCACACGCCCATGGGGCAGACCGTGTATCACACACAACTTAGACACATGCCTGTGTGTCTACCTGTGTGGACAAAAATAGGCTATTTACCAAGCCATTTTGCCACCCTTTAATGTACACACTCACACAACATAACATAGCAGCAATCCAAGGATATATATACAACCAAACATCCACAACCAAGATATCAACACATCATTTATGAAAGACATCATTATATGAATATACTTATAACCAATATTGGCTCATTTCCATTGGCCTTATACAAAATGAACTTCTAACCAATATAAGCCAACACATTTGGCCAAATCAATTATGGCACATAACAAAATGACCAAGTCCCCTATACATGCCATAACTCAAAATATTGAATTCCTTAATACCAAAATATTTATTGATAGTGTGAATAGATCTCCGACAATCTCTAAACCTGAGCTAGCTTGGTGTCACTATAAGACAAGGGAAAGAAAGGAGAGTAAGCTATATAGCTTAGTAAGTTCATATGCAAATAATATGCATTTTAACAACACCTTAATCATGCAATTTATATAAAGTGAGACAACATAAATGTTACTAAAATCTCATAATCATAACTTGCTCAATCACAACCTTACCAAGAGTTCATCACCCTTCGAGTTTATTACTTATGAGTTACATGCCTATACCAATTCATAACATAATCACATCCTTTCACATCTTTGACATTTCCGTTGAACACTTGAAATATTATCGTATACTCGAAAAATCTTGTACCACATATGTAGTCAAAGCTACCTCATATCTCATAACACATATAGGCTCGCTTTCAAGCTATTCATGGGCCTGCTCACACAAGCTGTCAGTCAGGACATAACTACACAGTGCTGCTCACACAAGCTATCAGGTAATCGCAACATATGCCAGAATACCCAGCCACTGGTAGGACGTACAAGACCAGCACTAGGATCACATAAACACATATACACATGGGGTTCCTAGTGACATGTCACTCATATCCTATGCTATTCCTAAGGTTCAACTGGGATTTCTTGCTTGTCGAAACTTTTTCGAATACGTCCAAAGAGTCAATCACACAATTCATGCAATAATAAAGCATTTAAAATATAAATATAACATTGCATTATTTACATACGAATTTACCTCGGTACAAAAATTGTAGAATTGGACCTAATCATCAAACACTTTATTTTTCCCCCGATCTAGGTTTGAACCTCATTTTTCTTGATCTATAATAACAAATTTAACCCATTTAATACTCACATTATTCAATTTAGCCCAAAAATCATATTATGGAAAAATTACATTTTTGCCCCTAATTTTTCACATTTTTATAATTTAGTTCCTAGGCTCGTAAAAAGAAATGTATTCAATTTCTTCAAAACCCAAGCCTAGCCGAACCATTTTCATACTCATATCAACCCACATTTTCTACTTAATCACACTTTTACTAAGTATAAATGACCGCATTTCACAACTTAATAAGCAATCATTCCACAACATTTCATATACATGATATGCCAATTCAACTTGATATCCAATTTACCTACTTAATATCATGCATAATTCATTCATTTTTTAACTACATAACAAAACTTCATTAGCACATTTTCATTTCCTTCATTCCTTGCCAAAACATATCATCATTGATCACATATACACAACCAAATATGATACCAAATTAAGCCAAATCCATGGCTTAACTCATATACAAAATATACCAAAACTAAGATATCAAGTAACATAGTTATCATATTTTAAACTAGCCTATACATGTCATATTTACAAATCCACAAGTTCAAAAGTACCAATCAAAAATTGGATAGTGTGATGTGCAACTCCGACTTGCTCGAAACGAGCGAGCTAACGAGCCTCTATAAAACATAGAAAAAGAAACAGAGTAAGCTTTATAGCTTAATAAGCTCGTATAATTCAGAATTAAACTTACCATTTATACAAAATCAAAGCAACATTAAAAATGCCAACAATTCAATTAAGTAACACCTAATCCCAAGTATACATGACATGTTAGACATTTTACAAATACATGAAACCATCCATTAATACCATACTTGTATCATTCCAAATTCACATATCATACATATAACATTAATAACATTTATAAACTGTAACTTATCCGTATAAATAGTATTTAGGCCCGTTGAACCTATTAGAACTTCAAAGGATACTCAAGTGAATAATGTCAATAATTCGTCAATTCATTATCATATATGCTCTTTCGAGCCATGATCGGTAAGCTCCTCTTGAGCTGATAAACAGTAATCTCTTTTGAGCTGAACGGTAAGCTCTATCAGGCTGAACAGTAAGCTCATACGAGTTGAAATGGTAAGCTCCAATGAGTTGAAAACAGTAAGCTCTTATGAGTTGAAACGGTAAGCTCTATCGAGCTGAACAATAAGCTCATACGAGCTGATATATCGATAAGCTCATACGAGCTGTGGTGAGTCTACAACAAATGCAGGAGCTCGACCAAAATGGTAATTCCATTAACATGTTACTTATATCCAATAAATCTATTCAGTTTAAACGGGACTCAGTAACAAATACATTATATCAATAATATATTTATACTTCAAATATTTCCATTATACACATTCATTTCAATAATGACAAGTATATAAAAGTTTGATTCTAATTATACGAACTTACCTCGTATCCTCGAATAAAACTATCGGCTATTCGACCACTCTTCATTTTCCCAATCTAGTTCTGGTATTTGCTTATCTTGATCTATAAAATATCAAATTCAGTACATTTAGCATTTAATCAATTCAATTTAGTCCATAATTTATATTTTGGAAAATTTATATATTTGCCCCTATACTTTTCAATTTTTACAATTTAGTCATTATCACCTAAAATTGCAAATTCATGCAATTTAGTACCAACCTATGTCTAGCCGAGTTTACTATGTACTACTAGCAGCCCATATCTTTCATTATTTCACACTTTTAACTACCACATTTTACATTTTCACAATTTAATCCCTATTTGACATTTTTATTAAAAATCACTTTATAAAACTTGTATATCTATCATTAAACCTTCACAATCTATCATTAAACATTTAAATACTCAAGCATTCAACAATGGCATTATTCAAAATCTGTAATAGTTTCAAAAACGAAGGTATAGGCTAGCTAGATTAAGCTGCAACGAGCTCAAAAACGTAGAAATCATTAAAAACGGGTCAAAATTCGCTCACTAATTGAGTTACCAAGCTTAGCCGAAACAACATGCATCCATGGAGTTCTTTTCTTCTTACTTTCGATTGATGAAGAACATAAAAGATGATGATTTAATGTAATTTGTTTTGTTTTGTTTTATTTAACCTTTAATAACTAAATTACCATTATAACCTTATTATAAAACATTAATATATCATATACTCAATGTCCAAGATTTTCCACTTACATAATAAATGGACTAATTACATCATAAGGACTTCCATAATAATAGACCATAGATTTTTAATACTTTTAAACACTAGAACTCAACTTTTACGTGTTGCACAATTTATTCCTTTTTACTGAATTAAGCATTTAAACGATAGAATTTCTTTACGAAACTTTCACATAATTAATCTATCACACTGTAAACCTTATTAAAATAATAAAATAAATATTTTCACTTCAGATTTGTGGTCCTGAAACCACTGTTTTGATTTGACCTAAAAATAGGCTGTTACACACACCCCCATGTCTCTGCCCGTGTGGACAAAAATAAGCCATTTACCAAGAGATTTTGCCACCCATTTTGCACATACCTATAGAAGCCCAGTTGGTACCAATTTAAGACACAAATATGCAACCAAAAGTCATCAATCAATACACAATCATACTATATCCATTTCAACCATTTCAATACTCAATTCAATGTCATTTACCTATTCGAGTACCAATCAACTCAACTTGTTTTACTAGACATAATTCACATTTATAATTCATATGGTTAAACCATTCCAACATGTATTATCAATTCAAATTCATTCACTCAATATAGGTCAATTACCTAACTCAAAACAAAGCCAATTACACAACTTAATACATTAACAAATTCATTATCACAAGCCAACTCAAATGGCCTATAGATAGATGTTCATCAAACATATTCAAAATGACTCAAGCCTATACATGCCATATACCATATATACATAACTTCAAAAGTACCAAAATAGATGTTCGATAGTACGATGAAGTCTCTGACGATCTCCGAATCCGAGCTAGCTTTGAAAGACTATAAAACATAAAAAAATAAACAAAGTAAGCTATAAAGCTTAGTAAGTTCGTATGAAATATACTCAACAAATCATAATACATAAATCATCAATTTGGACTATATAACATATAATTCATGAAAACAACAAACCTTCCATATGCTTAATCATATGCTTATATGCAAATTCATAACTTCTTCTACTTGCATCTCATACTTTACATTTACATACCTGTACAAATTCGTAACTAACTTATACCTTTTTGGAGCACTGTCGAATACTCGATATCTCGTACACTAAGTGTCATATATATATCCAAATTGTCGTCAAACATGACTATAAGTTCATAAACACAATTTATGTAATATGAAAACATTTAAAGCATAATTGTAACAATGCTTATCACATGCGAACTTACCTTGGATGTGAAAACAGCAAATCGAGTCAATAACTTTATCTTTTCCCCGATCCAAGTCTGTATTTCGCTTTTCTTGATCTAAATATATTCAAAATTAACTTATTTAATCATCTATTTTGCATTTTCACTAAAAATCACTTAACAAAACTTGTTTAACTATCAACAACCATTCAAAATCTATCATTAATCATCAAAACTCATACATATTCATCAATGGTAACATTCAAAATCTTTATCAATTTTGCAAATTAGTCCCTGGGCTAGCTAGTACTAGCTGCAACGATCTCAAAAATGTAGAAATCATCAAAAACGGGACAAAAATCATTCCTTAGTGAGCTAGGAAAGCAATGGCTGGATGAAACCTAATAATGGGTTCTTCTCCTTTAAAATTTTGGTCAAAGAAACTTTGAACATGATGACTTTAATCTTTTTTTATTATAATTAACCTTAATTACTAAATGACATAATTGACCTTATTATTAATTCAAAATTTCAATTATGCCATGCCATTATCATCCACTATCATAATAATGGTCTAATTATCACTTAAGGACCTTAAATTTAAGGTTCTATAGTTATTTGACACTTTTAGCTAATAGAACACAAGTTTTACACTTTATGCGATTTAGTCATTTTTACCAAATTAAAAATTTTAACGATAAAATTTCTTCATGAAATTTTCACACAATCACATTATCATGCTGTAAATATTAAAATAATAAAATAAATATTTTAAGCTCGAATTTGTGATTCCGAAACCACTGTTCTAATTTAACTAAAAATGGGCTGTTACAGAAATTTTATTCGGATCCACCCTGACACCTTCAACAGACACTATATGCCCAAGAAAACCAACTTCTCATAGCCAAAATTCACATTTACTGAATTGGGCATACAATTGTTTCTCACACAGAGTTAGTAACACTATTCTCAAATACTCATCATGTTCATTTTGATCTTGAGAGTAAACCAAAATATCATCTATAAATACCATCACAAACCTGTCTAAATATGGTTTAAAAATTCTGTTCATTAGATTCATAAACACTGTAGGTGCATTTGTCAAACTGAATGGCATCACAAGAAACTCATAGTGCCCGTATCTGGCTCTGATAGCTGTCTTGGGTACATTTGAATCCTTTACCCGTAACTGATAATAACCAGAACGGAGATCAATCTTTGAAAATAAAGTGGCACATTTCAACTGGTCAAACAGGTCATCAATACGAGGCAATGGATACTTGTTCTTTATTGTAACTTTGTTGAGCTGTCTGTAATCAATGCACATCCTCAATGATCCATCTTTCTTCTTTACAAACAGAACCGATGCACCCCCAGGTGAGAAACTAGGTCAAGCAAAATCTCTATCAATCAATTCTTGTAACTATGCTTTCAACTCTTTTAATTTAGTAACAGCCATTCTATAAGGTGCTATAGATATCGGTGTTGTACCCGGAATAAGATCTATAGAGAATTCCACTTCTCTAATTGGTGGTAAACCAAGTAACTCTTTTGGAAATACATCAAGAAATTTACAAACACCCCCACTGACTAAATCTTCGACTCAGATACTTTGGTATCCAGTACATATGCAAGGTAAGCATCATGACCCTTTTTGACATACCTCTATGCTGATATTGCTTACAGTTCACAACTACATCATATTAGGTTAACTAATCCATTCCCAAAATCACATCAAATTCATCAAATGGCAATAACATCAAGTCAACCGAAAAGTAATAACTTTTTACCATCAACGAACAGTTTTTACAAATTTTATCCATTATAACACACTGGCCCAGGGGGTTTGGAACTTTAACCACTGTTCTAAATGTAACACCCTAAACTCGGCCCAGACGTTATGGCAGAATCCGGCATGTTACACTGAAGTGTTTTAGTGAAAACCGTGTTTTCATTGAAAACCCTTCTTAAAATAAAGGAAACCTTAATTAACTTAAACAAAACTCCTTTTAATCACTTGTTTAGAACATATGATTTTATGAAAACATGTTATTTTAAAATTTAGCTACAGAAACATAGAAAACATACTATAATTTAGGAAACTCATGTTCAACTTTTCGTATTTACAACGAAAATAATAATAATTCAAGTAATAATAACATAATAAAAACTTGTTACAATCTGGTCTGAAACATATTTAATAAAATAAAAACTTATATGCTTAAAAAAAACCAAGTCCAAATTATCTTGCTAGCTGGCCACTCAGAGTCCCTCCAAACATCGAACCTTCTACTAAGCATCACCTGAAAATAAAATAAAAGAGGGGGTGAGTTTTCGCAAACTCAGTGTGTACAACCCTTAACACAAAAAAAAAAAGCATTCCAAAAACCATCATACATCAAACATGCAATGCAATCCCATCCAAATTATCCATCCGCTACACACCAGCTGTAACGCCCCTCGCCCGTATCCGACGCCAGGATAGGGTTTGAGGCATTACCGATAATTTACCTTTACAAACTTACTCAATCAGGTTACTGAATTTTGCTCGTGATTTAACACTTTTCAAACATGTGCACTTTGTCTCTTATACAGGTTTCTGAGGCCTAAAAACACTCCTAGAGGTAGTACAGAACAAAACCGAAATTGTTCGATAGACTTTGGGAACTTTAGAAAAATTTTCCCCTTAGTTGAAGTGTAACACGCCCGTAGGGCTTAGAACACGCCCGTGTCCTTTTTCCAGTATGCAACATGGTCAAGGCACACACCCGTGGGCTTAGCCCGTGTGCTACACTGACTTCAACCTCACCATTCTGTTAAATAAACACGGCCAAGGCACACGCCCATGTGCTTAGTCCGTGCTCTATTATAACTTTAAATTTCAGCTGCAGGGGACACACGGTCATAGCACACATCCATGGGAGTAGCCTATGTGTCACACACGGCCTAGACACATGCCCGTGTGTCTAACCATGTGGACCTTGTTAGGCTATTTTCCAAGCCTTAAGTCACCCTCTACTAACCAATTACACCTATAAATTACTATTGTGCATATTTGGGCCAAATTATCCATTGCCAATATGAAAATTTGATTAACCTCATTGCATGTGAGCCTCATGTCATTGGTTTCATAATGCTAAGTTAATTCTTATCTTGTATTTAATGATTTATATGTCTGCTTGACATATTAAGGTTGGCTTGTTATTATAACTCATTGCCAATTATAACTAAGCCACCGCATATGAATATAAGCATGCATAGATTTGTAGGGCATAGCCTACTCCAAAATGAGCCAATTCCCATGGCCATATACAAAAAGATAAACATAATTTTACATGCCTTCACTAGGCAAATCAAATGACATATATAACAAAATACTCAAAAATCCTATACATGCCATTGGACAAAATAGAAATGTCTTTATACCAAAGCTTATCTAGTTGATAATGTGTTGACTCTCCAATTGTCTTCCAATCCTTATGAGTCCTTGAGCTCTGAAAAGCAGGGAAAAGAGAGGGGTAAGCATTTACATGCTTAGTAAGCCCGAATAACTGGAAAATAAACTTACCGATTGTTCAGCATACATCCATAACAGATAATGAAACCAATGAACATGAAAATGGTTTCCCTATCACATGCACTCAATCAATGACTTAGTCACATAACAAATACCATAAACATTTTTATCTTAGATGAGCTCATCATTTAACATGTCATTTGTACATATACCTTGTGATAGTACCGTTGAGTTTCTAGGAAATCTCGATGGATTATCCAGTCACTGTCAATTCATACGAATGATCATTTTGAGTATGCACTTCCGCTAACCTCACATCTTACGGTGGGATTACCAGTCCTGGCTAAATCCCTTACGCAACAAACACCCTTAATGAGTTCGGATCTGAATTACCAGTCCAAGCTAAATTCTTACCCTAATCGGATTACCGGTCCGGGCTAAATCCACAATGCACACATATTCTTCGGGAGGCTCAATCACTCAAGGAACACTAGTCCAGGCTAGATCCTTTTTATACTTGAGATCTTCGGATTACCAGTCCAGGCTAAATCCTTTTCTGCAACACATGCAGGATCTCAAGTCTCATGTAAGTCATGGTTTATCCATCAAATTCCCTTTCCAACTTTAACCGAGACATTAACTAACAATTCATTATTAAAGATGCGATTCATGCATTTTCATTCCATCAACAATGCAATTATCATGCATTCACAAAGCATATAGTTATGCATGTTATAGGTTTACTTTGAGTTATCCGAACTTAACTGGTATTTGTTTCGGAGCTGTGTTTCGGTTATTCCGAAACCTTGCGTTTACCTTAATCGACCTCCGAAATTTTTCCTCGGGGTCTATAACAACACAATTATATCATTAATTCACTACATTACACTTTTCAAGTTTAATTTCTAAATGACCGTTTTGCCCCTAACCTTTGACATTTTTACGATTTAGTCCCTAGGCTCGTATAATGAAACACATGCAATTTCTATCTTACCCAAGCCTATCTGAACACTTTTCCCTCATATGGCAGCTCATATTTTCCCATTATTTTCACATTTCTACCACATATTTAACAACTTTTGCAAAAAGGTCCCTTTAGGGGTTTTTCATGAAAATCACCTAAGAATATATGTTTAACACGCCTTCAACTTTCATATCCCTCCATAATCCACCAAAATACAAGCAACTCATGCATGGGTAAATTTTTAAACATGAACTCTAGCATGAAATATGGGTAGAAATGGAAAGATCAAGCTACCGGGATTTCAAAAATACAAAGAACATTAAAAACGGGGCTTGAGAGCACTTACTATTGAGCTTGAAATGTTTGAAAACCCTAGCTATGGTGACAAGAGAATTTCGGCAGCTATGGGGAAGAAGATGGCTGATTTTGGCTTGATTTTTCCCATTTTATTTCATTAAAAAGCCAAATGACCAAAATGCCCTTATACCCTTTCTTTAAAATTTCATCCATGCAAGCCCATTTTTGTCCAAAAATTTAGAAATTGGGCAAATTACTCTTTAAGACCTTCTAATTTATAATCTAAAGCAATTTTATACAAATTGCTTCTAGAATCCAAGTTTTACAATTTATTCAATTTAGTCCCTAATTTCCAATTGGACACCTTACTCAAGGAATTTCTTCATGAAATTTTAACACATGCATAATCTCATATTCTATGTCTCACAATAATCATAAAATAAATATTTTGATGTCGGATTTGTGGTTCTGAAACCACTGTTCCGACTAGGCCCTATTTCAGGATGTTACACCAGCTCCGTCCCCCCGTCACACCATGTGGGGATATAAACATCGACCCACTCAACCGACACACCAAGAGTAGCCCGGTTGCAGAACTACTTTCATTTACATATTGGGCTTTAAAAGCTGCTGTTGGATCCACGATTGTCAAGCAACCATGCGATCCTCATATACTTCCTCGATTCTATAATTCCCAACCTATATGCAACCTAAGCAGAATATCATATGTATGCATGTCCCTTACATTCAACACCTAGAGGTATTTTGGTCATTTTTGCCCTTAGGGGCATTTCAGTAATTTTTCCTTAATTACGATTTTCACTTACCTTGGCCCGTTAACAAGTCCCGTGAGCTAAGATAAACGAATACTATGCACCAGGTAGGATTCCAAAGAAGAGGAGGTGGGTCATTAAGACCGCTTAAGTACCAAGCTCTCCCTAGATCCAATCCTAGACATGCATACCTGTTGCCACACCTTAACCCTATGACTTGTCCACGGTCGCAAATAATTATTAAGTTTTATGTAGTTATCATATTCTAGGCCCAAAACCCCTTACAGAGCCCAATCAAATTCACATACCTAGATCTGGCCCATTAAGCCCAATCATATTCATATGGCCCATTAGGCCCAAATTACCTATATATGGCCCATTAGGCCCAAATCACATTTATATGGCCCGTTAGGCCTAGTCACATTCATATTCATGCTCACATACAAATTCCTATCACATAGCATCAATATTCAGTTTTTGCCTATTATGGGCACAACAACTCATCGGGCCCATTTAGCCCATTTCGGCCTATACGACCAAATCACAACCCAAGTCCATAGAATCTCCCGTGGGCCTCAGGCAACCTATTGGTTTCCTCCTCACGAGTGTTCGTGCACTCGCAAGACTACCGCAGCCAAACTTTTGGCTTTTCGGCATTTCGGCATTTTGGCTTTTGCCGATCTACTTGTGTGTGCAGTGTATGTACACACTTGGTAAGCAAACGTGTTGCGATTCTCGTAGTCACAAACCTACAAACGATATTACCCTTCAATTAATCGCATGCTTAATACATATCTTTTCTAAAATTAAAACCTCACATTAACCTTACCTTGCGCGATAAATATAAAAGCCCATTCTTAAATCACTAACCACGATCAACTCCTAGATCTGCACCAATCTTAACTATTAAAACCAAAATAATAGATGACTCGTATCCAACACAAGTTCCCTTACCTTAACTATGAACACCCGACCACCTTAGCCAATGGGAGAGGAATACTTACCAACACCGCAAGCACCTAAAGGTAATTTCGACAGAGAGCTAAGATCCGAGATCTGATACTAATTCCCTACCACAGTTTATTAGAAAGAGTGAGGGACAATAATCGATACTTAGCAAAGAAAAGCGATTGTAAAACACTTACACTAGATTTGTTCAAAGAGTATTCGACCCTTAGGAGATTCAGCTTTCAAACTTAGTATGGTGAATAAGGTTTATTTGGCACAGATTAAAGAAGAAGAGTAGAAGAAGAAATCAGCTAAGTGAAACAAAGAAAATTGTGTAGAGAAGAATAGAAATCGGCACAAAGAAAAGAAAGAAAAACAAAAGGGTTTTCGGCTTTTTGGATCTTGAAGAGAAAAGGGTTTCTGGCAACAAGGTGAAGAAGAATTTTGGCAGTAGCCTGGCAACCTTATATTCGGCCCCTATTTATAGCCCTTATAGCCAAATTTTCCATGCCCAATTCCCAATTCAGCTTTATCACTTCTCCCTTCTCATCCCTGATAACCCCTTGATCTTTTCCTTAATTTTCTCTTTTGAACACTCCCCTTGGAGTCCATCTTCACGCCACTTCAACCCTTCTAGAAGGCCAAAATTAAACTTTTAAAAATACTAAGCTAGGATTCAAACCTTGGATCTCCTTAGCCACTCCTCTACAAGGCTTTTTGATGTTATTTTCCCCTATCTTTTTTTTAAAAGCCCAACTACTTGCCAACCTTGATTCTTCTAATAATTAAATTAAAATTCCTCCACCATAAAACTCGAACCCAGAACTTCTCCAACATACCTAGACACTTCAAATTCCTTAAACCCTTAAAGCCAACATATCATTTGTCATTTTCTTGCTCACTTAAAAATTTTATGAGACCCAAAGCCCAAAGCCCAAAGCCCAATTCATCTACGCCCAAAATTCGAGGCGTTACAACCACAAATTCAGTGAATTCAACAGGTAATTTTTTGATAGACACTAAGTTTGTGCATATGTATGAATGTGTGGAACCAGGATCAATCAAAGCAGTAATATCAATATCAAGTAGAGAAAATGTACCAGTAATGACATCTGGTGCAAAAGCATCTTCTCTAGCATGAATAGCATATGTCTTTACCGGTGCTCGTGGCTCAAGTTTAACGGTTGAATCTTTTGTAGCACCTTGGCTACCGCTAACATTACTGGGATGACGGGGTGGTCTACCTCTTGCAACAAGATTACTCGACTTTGGAGTTAGCTCAACTTCTTTTTCAACCCTTTCCGAACAGTTTTTAAGAAAATGATCAAGGGATCTACATCGGTAACAAGCTCCACTTCTAAACCAACATTCTCCATGATGAAATTTATTACAATGCTTACATTTTGGTTTGGAATTATCGACACTGCCCACACAGGTTACAGAAGGAGATGAAGATCTCGAGCTAGAGCGTTGAGAACCTCGCTCTCTTCCTGAATATCTCGTAGAGGTGGTAACACGATCATAATACTTCTTTAAATTCTTAGAAGCAGATGATTATGGTTGACTCATAATTCTTTTACTAGAAACCCAAACTTCTCTTTTAGCTTGTTTCTTTTCTTTACTCAATTCTTCATTTTTATGTGTCCGATCAGTCAGTACCACAAATTCCCTTAATTCAAGAATCCCAATCAACAATTTAATATCTTCATTTAAACCCTCTTCAAATCGTTTGCACATGTCAGCTTCAGATGGAACCCATTCTCTGGCATACTTGCTTAATCGAACAAATTCTCATTCATATCAGATACAGTCATATTCCCCTATTTGAGCTCTAAAAATTCTTTCTTTTTCTGATCTAGGAATCTCTGACTAACATACTTCTTTCTGACTTCAGTTTGGAAAAATTCCCATGTAATATTTTCTCTAAGTACCTCCAATGTTATGATGATAAGCTGTATCCTTTAGTAAAGACACTGCACATGTCAAACATTCAGTGGGCGTACAAGATAATTCATCTAAAACCTGGATGGTATTTTCCAACCAAAATTTAGCCCTTTCTGGATCATCATCTACGGTAGCTCTAAATTCTTTTGCCCCATGCTTACGAATTTTATCTACTAGAGGCTTACCAGTTCTAACAGGTTCAGCACCCTGTGGCATCTCAGGAACCGATTGAAGAGTAAGTGGGGGAGGTCATTGTTCAGTGGGATTTGTTCTTAAATACTCAGTAAATAATTCATTCATCAATTGAAAGAAAGCCTATTTTGCCTCCTCACTTCGGCCCTCAGATACGAGCCTTTCACTACCAGATGCAGATGCAACTATTTGAACTAAAGCTGAAGCATTGCTCCCAGCTTCTTCGGGTTCAGCTCTAGCTTGGTTGGATGAAATTACTATATGAAGAACACATTTAAAATGATCGGGAGACATTACACTATCACAAATTATATAATGGCATGTATAGCTAAACTCATGTTTGCTACGTTAAATCTGAGAATTGGCTAAACTGTAGCTCTGATACCACTAAATGAAACACCCCTAACTCGTATCCATCACTGGAATAGTGTTACGGAGTGTTACCAAAGTTTTCAGAACATTTACCAATAATTCATGTCAATTTTATTCAATAATCGAATTTACTCATAATGTCCCTTAAAATGGACCCTCGAGGCCCAAAACAAGTATTAGAATCGAATTGGGAACTTAGGAAATTTTTCGCAAAATTTTAAAAAATTTTCAAGATGCAGGGCACACACGCCCGTATGGTCTAAACGACATGCCTGTGCTGCAGGCCGTGTTCGACCCTGTGTAACTTTCTGACTTGTGCACATGACTAGTGACACGCCTGTATGCTAGGCCATGTGGTTAATTAATTTTCTTCGAAATTAGGTGTAGGTTTCACACTGCCAAGACACACACCCGTGTTCTAGGCTGTGTAGCACACACGGCTAAGACACATGTCCGTGTCTCTGCCCGTGTGCTCAATTCTAAGCATTCTATTTCTTAAACTTAAGGAGCAGGGGACACACGACCTATCCATACGCTAATTTACTAAGCTGTGTGTCACACACGATCAAGACACACGCCCGTGTTTCTACCCATGTGGACAAAATAAAGCCATTTCTAGCTTCATTTCTCACCTAAAATCATACCAATGACCTGCACTAAAACTTACATCCAAATACCAACCAATTCAAACATTGGACTCAAGCAAATTTTAACATCTAAATATGATATAACACTCCATACACATTTGTTTATAATCTTACCTTAGTTTAACCTAGGTATTAACATCATTTGATCACATATTCTTAACATAACGCATGTGTTTTTATCATAATAACCTACTTTATAATACCAAAATAAACCATTACTAGCCATTCCAATGGCTAGGTTATAGACACCATTTTCAAGCCAACAATGGCCAAGTTAACCTATACATGCCATTATATCAAAATAAGTGTACTATTTATACCAAAATAGGTTTGTGGATAGTGTGATGATGTTCCAACTGATCTCCAACCTTTGCGAGCTTCCGAGCACTATAAAACAGGTAAAATAAAACTAAATAAGCATTGCATGCTTAGTAAGTTTGTATAACAGGAATTAAAACTTACCAATTTACATTTATTAACATTAAGCATTCACTAACATGCTTTTTCATCAATTTGGCAATTTTACCTATACCCATACACTCAATCAAACAAGTTGGTTACATAAATGTTCACATATGCATCAAGTAAGCATAGATGATCTCATCATACTATATTCTTTCAAGACATCATTCATTTTGTCTCATAATTCTTATATCATGTCAAGTATTTTATCCGTTGAATCATTGAAATTCCGATGGATATTCAAATAGTACACTCTAGGTGTACAATTTAGTAACTTGCCAATTCATATTCAGGAGTACCCATTAGGGCACTTAATTGAAAAGTACACTCTCGAGCCTCATAACATATAACAGGATTACTAGTCCAGGCTAAATCCTTTTTGTAATATATACTCAGAAGAGTTCAATTAGGATTACCAGTCCAAGCTACATCCTAATTGTAACATATGCTCGAGAGACATTATATCAGGATTACCGGTCTAGGTTAAATCCCGTCAGCAACAATGTAGGACCTCACTTAGTAAGGAAATTTCGTTTATCCATCGAAATTCAATATTCAAACAGGATTTAACCCTTTCCAAACAATCTCGAGCGTGTAATCAATTCTTATGTTATACCATTCAAATTAACTCACATAAATACAAAAACACATTCCATACAACACAACATTCAATTTATCAAATTTACAAGCTCAATTAAGTTACACGAACTTACCTCGACACTTGTTCGCGTTTATAAATCTATTAATACGAAACTTTCTCTTTTCCTCGATCTAGCTTCGAATTTGTGTTATCTGGATCTATATAAATGAATTTATTCATCAATTTATCACATTTCACATTCAAGTGGACTCAATTTACATCCTAGGCAAAATTACCATTTTGCCCTCAACTTTTCCATAAATTCCAATTTCGTCCCTAGGCTCGGAAAATGAAGGTTATGCAATTTACTCCCTATTCCAAGTCTAACCAAAATTTCACTATAAAATTTACAGCACATACATTTTATAAAATTAATTTTTTTCTTTAATTTTCAAAACTTTACATTTTAGTCCCTAAATCATGTTTTCATCAAGAATCACTTTGTAAAAGTTGTTTATCTATCAAAAACCTTTCATTTTCTACCATAAGTTTCAAATTTTCAGCATATTCATCCATGAAATAATTTCCATACTTTGATAACTTTTCAAATTGATCACTCAAATAGATAGATTAAGCTATCCCAGTTTCAAAAATATCAAAATTACTAAAAACGAGATGACGATGAGTTTCTTCTCTCTTTCTCTCCTAGGGTTTCCAAGTATTTTGGGGATGAAGATGACATAAAATAAGATGATATTTCTTTTATCATCTTTTAATTAATTTAATTTTCAAATTAGTCCTTGCTCTTTTTCTAAATTTCCATGGATGAGTGACCAAAAAAATATCTACATACTTTTCTTTAATGGTCTAATTACTATATAAGGACCTCAAGTGTTGAATTTCATATCTATTTAATCCTTCTAGCTACTAGAATTTAACTTTTTCATTTTATGCAATTTGGTCCTCCCCGTAATTAAACGCATAATCGGTAAAATTTTCTTATCAGAATTTTCACATGACATTTGTAATATAATATGGACCATGTTTATTTTCGGCTCTGAATTGTGGCCCCGAAACCATTGTTCCAATTTCACTGAAATTGGGCTGTTATATGTCCCCTATGTTTGGGAAAGTTTTCTAAGTGTGTGAAAAGTTTCTAAAGTTATTGATTTAGTCCCAAAACACCTCGAATGCATGTTTTGGGCCTTGTAGGATCGTATTAGGAATGATATGAATGTTGTTGTTTGATGATTATATGAAATTTGAAAATGTATGTGTAATTGTATAATATGTTCAGTAATGCTCCGTAACCCTATTCCGGTGTTAAATACGAGTGAGCGATGTTACATTTATTGATATTAGAGCTATGGTTTAATTGATTCTTAGACTAATGTAGCGTATGTGAGAGTTTAGCTATACATGCCATATATAACCTGTGATAGTGTGATGACTCCTAACAGTTTAAAATGTGTTTTTGTATAGTAAATGGATCCCAATCGAGCTGTAGCTGACGATGTTGAAAGTAATGCGCCTGCCTCCGTTCATGGAGTAGCACAGTCAGAGTCGAGACCCGTATTGGGTAGCCAAAGAGGAGAGGCTAAAGAAGCCTTCTTCCAGATGATGTATGAGTGGTTTACAGAGTATGTTTGAATAAATCTGGCTGCTCAACAACCTCCCCCCACCTAATCAGTCAATGGTTCATTGATCAGAAATGCAAAGAGTTTTTAGAGTTAAAACAGGGCCGTAAGTTTGGAGCAGAGTATGAGTGAGAGTTCGTGAGACTCAGTAAATATGCTTGGGAATGTGTTTCAACTGAGGCCATTATGTGCAAGAGATTTGAAGATGGGTTAAACGAAGGTATCAGATTGCTAGTTGGGATTCTAGAGTTGAAAGAATTTGTGGTGCTAGTTGATAGAGCCTGTAAAGCCGAAGAACTTGGCAAAGAAAAGAGAAAGGTTGATTTCGAAGCTAGAGATTCGAGAAAAAGATCAATGATTAAACCATATCAATCCTCGTCAAAGAAATCACGAGATTCATTTAATTGTTCGACTGCTTCGGTGGGATATTCCAATAGAGATCATGGAAAGCAACAATCGAGTTCTAAAGCCCAAGCTACGTTAATAGCGAGCGTTGGTAATGCTAGGTTCAATAGACCTGAATGTCAACGATGTAGAAGACGACATCCTGGTGAATATAGAATGAATGATCGGGATTGTTTCAAATGTGGCTTGCAAGATCACTTTATCCAGGATTGTTCTGAGTTAAATGAGAAAGATACATCTCAGAATGCAAGATCAAGCAATACAACTGTTAGAGGGAGACTAACCCAAAACACTGGAAGTATGAGTGGTAATCACGGTTCTATGAGAGGTTCTACAGTGAGATTAGAGGCTAGAGCACCTGCTAGAGCTTACGCGATTCGCACTCATGAAGATGTGTCATCACCCGATGTTATCACCGGTACATTTTCTCTTTATGACACTAATGTAGTTGCATTAATTGATCCTGGATCAACTCATTCATATATTTGTATGAATTTGGTGTCTAGTCAAGTTTGCTTGTTGAGTCTACTGAGTTTGTGATTAAAGTATCAAATCCTTTAGGCAAGTATGTTCTAGTTGATAAAGTTTGCAAGAACTGTCCTTTAATGACTCAAGGTTACTATTTTTTGGTTGATTTGATGTTATTACCGTTTGATGAGTTCGATGTAATTCTGGGTATGGATTGGTTGACATTGCATGATGCTATTGTGAATTGTAGACGAAAGACCATTGAATTGAAATGTCAGAATAGTGAAATTATTAAAATTGAATCAAATGAGTCAAGTGGGTTGCCTGTTGTGATTTCGTCTATGTCATCTCAGAGATATGTAAGAAAAGGTTGCAAAGCTTATCTTGCTTATGTACTGGATACAAAAGTGTCTAAATTAAAAATTGAATCTGTGCCAGTAGTCTGTGTAAGAAGAGTTACTGGGTTACCACCGATCAGAGAGGTTGAGTTTGCTATTGAGTTAGTACTGGGAACATCACCGATATCTATAGCTCCGTATAGAATGGCTCCAACAGAGTTGAAAGAGTTGAAAGCTCAGTTGCAAGAGTTAACAGATAGAGGCTTTGCACGACCTAGTTTTTCATCCTGAGGTGCGCCAATGTTATTCGTAAAGAAGAAAGACAGATCAATGAGAATGTGTATTGACTATCGTTAGCTTAATAAGGTTACGATAAATAACAAATATCCATTACTGAGAATAGATGATTTATTTAACCAGTTGAAAGGGGCAACAATGTATTCGAAGATTGATTTGAGATCTGGCTATTATTAGTTGCGAGTTAAAGATTCAGATGTGCTGAAAACTGCGTTTAGAATAAGGTACAAACATTATGAATTTCTTGTTATGCCTTTCGGATTAACTAACGCTCCTGCCATTTTTATGGATTTAATAGATTTGTTGTAGTTTTCATTGACGGTAATCTGATTTATTCACGTGATGAGTCTGAGCATGCCGAGCATTTGAGAATTGTGCTACAAACCTTGAGAGATAAGCAACTATTTTCTAAATTCAGTAAATGTGAGTTTGGCTCTGGAAAGTCAGATTTTTAGAGCATATTGTTTTAGCTGAATTTATACGAGTTGATCTGAGCAATATTTCAGTAGTTATTGACTAGAAACCATCGAGAAATGTATCTGAAGTCAGAAGTTTTTTGGGTTACCTAGTTACTATCGATGGTTTGTTAAAAGCTTCTCAATGGTTGCTACATCGATGACTAGATTGCTACAAAGAGATGTAAAATTTGAGTGGTTCAAGAAATGTCAACAGAGTTTTGAATAGTTGAAAACATTGTTAACAAAGGCACCAGTGTTGGTTCAACCTGAGTCGGGAGGAGTTTGTGATTTTCAGTGACACGTCATTGAATGGTTTGGGCTGATTTTTGATGCAAGAAGGTAAAGTTATAGCTTATGCCTCCAGACAGTTAAAACCGCATGAAAAGAATTATCTAACGAACGATTTAGAATTGGTCGCTATTGTTTTTGCATTAAAAATTTGGCGACATCATTTGTACGATGAAAAGTGCCATATCTTTACCGATCACAAGAGTTTGAAATATATAATGACTCAGAAAGATTTGAATTTGCATAAATGAAGGTGACTCAAGTTACTGAGAGACTGTGAGCTAGTGATTGATTATCATCTAGGGAAAGTGAATGTAGTTGCGGATGCTCTGAGTAGAAAATCATTATTTTCTTTACGGGTGATGAATACATAGTTATCTTTGTCTGATGATGGTTTGGTATTGGCTAAATTAAAAGCTAAACCGATATTTCTTTAGCAAATTTGTGAAGTTCAAAAGTGTGACAACGAATTGCAAGCCAAAAGAATGAAATGTGAGTCGACTAGTGATTTTGACTATTAGATCGGATTTGATGATTGTTTAATGTTTCGAGATAGAATTTGCGTACGAAAGAATTCTAAGCTCATTCAGAAAATTTTACACGAAGCACATAATTGTTGTCTATCTATTCACCCGGGAGTACTAAAATGTACAATAACTTGAAACAGTTATATTGGTGGTCAAGCATGAAACGAGGTAGTTCAGAATTTGTATCGAGATGTTTGGTTTGTCAGCAAGTTAAAGCTGAACATCAAGTGCTTTTGGGATTGCTACAACCGGTGATGATACCAGAATGGAAATGGGATTTAGTTACGATTGATTTCATATTGGGTTTACCCATGTCTTCGAGAAAGAAAGATGCTATTTGGGTTGTCGTGTAACAACCCCTTTTTTGGGTAAAATTAGAACTGTGGTTTTGAGACCACAAATCCAAAGTAGAAATATTTATTTTGTTATTATTTTAAGGTCTAAAACATGATTGAATGATTGTGTAAAAATTTCGTTAAGAAATTTTATCGATCGAGTGTCCAATTTGACTAGAAGGACTAAATTGTAATAAGTGTAAAACTTGAGTTCTCTATGTTAAAAGTGTCTAATTGCTATGAATCCTTAAATTAGAGGTCCTTAAATGGTAATTAGACCATTATACTCTAGGGTGGACAAAAATGGACATGGTTAGGTGAAATTTTAAAGTTTTTCATTAAGGGCATTTTAGTCATTTGGTAAATAAAGACAAAATTTAACAAATAAAAGATGTCATCTTCTTCAAATTAGTCCCCCATGGCCAAATTTCACAAGGAGAAGACATAGCTAGGGTTTTGGCCACTTTCAAGCTCGATTGTAAGTCCGTTCTTATCCCATTTTTAACGATTTTTATATTTTTGAGATCGTTGTAACTTGATTTAGCTATTTCAAGGACTGATTTGAAAGAATGGTGAAGTTTAAAATTTTACCCATGTTGAACATGCATGTATTTTGATGTTTGATGGTAGAAAGTGCATGTTTGTTGTTTGTTAAATGACTTTTGTAAAGTGATTTTCGGTAAAAATGACAAATAGTGACTTATTTGTAAAAGTCTATAAGATGAGTAGAAAAATGAGAATAAATGAAAAATGTGGGCTGCCATGAGCATGAAAAAGGTTTGGCTAGGCTTGGGTTGTGAGGAAATTGAAAGAAATTCATTTTACGAGCCTAGAGACTAAATTGTAAAAATGTCAAAAGGTTAGGGGCAAAAAAAGTAATTTTTGCCATAGTGTGTTTTTGGGCTGAATTGAATAATGTGATGATTAAATAAGTTAAATTTGATATTATAGATCAAGAAAAATGAAGTTCAAGTTTAGACCGGGGAAAGAATAAGGTTGTGGACTAAATCGAACTAATAGCCATTTTTGTAACCGAGGTAAGTTCGTATGTTAATTAAGCTTTAATATAATTGTATTTAAATGCTTTAATATTGTATGAACTGTATGATTGATTGTGTGGACAAGTTTAACTTTATGGACAAGTTTGACGACAGTTCGATAAGCAAGAAATCCCGTTTGAACCTTAGGAATAGATTAGGATACAAGTGACATGTCACTAGGGTTACCATGTGTTATGTGATTATGTGATCCAGGTGCTAGTCTCGTACATCCTACCGGTGGCTGAGTATACCAGCATATATCGCAGTTACTTGACAGCTTGTGTGAGTTGCACCGAGTAGCTACGTCTTGACTGACAGCTTGTGTGAGCGGGCTGGTTGATTAGCTCGAGAGTGAGCAATTATGTGATATGAGATTGAGGTAGTATTAGCTACATATGTGGCACATAGTGTGCAAGATCCCCAAGTATCTGACATTATTATTCCGAGTGGTTCACGGGTATGTCAAAGATGAGAAAAAGTGTAAATTTGTTACGAGATGGTATAGGTATGTACTTGAAGCTTATGATTATTAATTCGTGAAATGACAGTTACAAGGTAAGTTGTGATGGAAGTGACTTATGATCATGAGTTTATGGTAAATTATGTTATCTTATGTTATATTACTTGCATGATTAATGTATGGTAATGTTGCTTATTTCTTCATACAAGCTTACTAAGCTATATAACTTACTTTGTTTTATTTTCAATGTTTTATAGTGTCACCAAGCTAACTCGGGATTGGAGATCGTCGGAAGTCGCATCACACTATCAAACTGTCCTTTGGGTATTGATGATTTTAAAACATTTTGAGCGTATGGCATGTATAGGGACTTGGTTATTTTGTTATTTGTGTCATATGATTTGGCCAAATGTATTGGCTTATATTTGTTTAAGGTGATTTGGTATTTAGCCATGTAATTGGCTTATTTTGGCTAAAATAATTGTAAGCCCATTTATATAAGTATATGTGTTAATGCCTTTTGTTTTTGTGTTTTGTAATGGGTTGCTATGTGTTTATTGTGGTTAAATGACTTGTTGTGAAATGGATGAGATGGATCCTTTGGTGTTCTAGGAAATCTAAGTATAATTATGCATGATGAAAGTATTCATGTTGATACTTGTGAATGTGAGTTTGGTATGAATTGATTTGGTAAATTATGTTATAGTAAATATGTTAAGTGTTGGTAATGAATGATCTGACTTAGCCTTGACTATGGATGTTTTGGTTGCTTAAACATACCATGGATTATACCATTGAACTTGTGTGTGTATAGGTGTAAATGAGGGTGACAAATGGCTTGGTAGATAGCCTTTATTTTGTCCACACGGGTAGATACACGGGCGTGTGTCTAGGCCATATGTGACACACGGTCTGCCTTATGGGCATGTGCTCTGGCCATGTGTCCCCTACACCTTAATTTTGAGAAACAGAATGCTTAGAATTGAGCACACGAGCAGAGACATGGGCATGTGTCTTAGCCGTGTGAGGGACACGACCTCAGGCACAAGCGTGTGTCCCGACCGTGTAAAGTCTGGACCTATTTTATGAAAATATAATTTACCACACGACCTGGCACACGGACGTGACTTGCCATGTGACATCGATTTGTTCATGCATTGCAAAACAGAGAGTTACACTGGTTAGGGACACAGGCGTGTGTGACCACACGGCCTGCCCACACGAGCGTGTCCCAAGCCACACGGGCATGTGACCCCTGTTCATAGCAAAAATTTTCTAAGTTTTGTAAAAATTTCCTAAGTGCTCGGTTTAGTCCCGAACCACTTCCAAAGCATGTTTCGGGCTTCGTAGGCTCGTATTAGGGACTTTATGATTGAATGCGAATGGTTTTAATTTGGACGAAAATTTATAACTCGGAATTGTATGTTTGCTCACTTTGTAAGTCCGATAATGCCTTATATCCTATTCTGACGTTGAATATGGGTAAAAGGTGTCACCTGTCATTGATCAACTGACAAAATCTGCACATTTCATTCTGGTATGTACAGACTATTCACTTGATAAATTAGCTGAACTATACATTTCTGAGATCGTTACATTACACGGGGTGCCAGTTTTGATTATTTTGGATAGAGATCTGAGGTTTACGTCGTGATTTTGGAAGAAATTCCAAGAAGCTCTGGGTACAAGGTTGAATTTTAGTATCGCTTTTCATCCGCAAACTGACGATCAGTCTGAGAGAGTAATATAGATTCTCGAAGATATGCTTCATTATTGTGTTTTAGAATTTGAAGGCAATTGGGAGAAATATTTGCCGTTAGTTGAATTTGCATATAACAATAGCTTTCAATCGAGCATAAAGATGGCACCGTATGAAGCATTGTATAGTCGTAAATGTCGAACTCTATTGTATTAGACTGAGATGAGTGAGAAAAAGATTCACGGGGTTGATTTGATCAAAGAAACTGAAGAGAAAGTGAAAGTAATTCCCGATAGTTTGAAAGCAGCTTCAGATTGACAGAAATCGTACGCAGATTTAAAACGAAAAGTCATTGAATTTCAGACCGGTGACAAAGTATTTTTGAAAATATCTCCGTGGAAGAAATTTCTTCGATTTAGTTGCAAAGGCAAACTGAGTCCTCGATTTATCGGGTCGTATGAGATTAGTGAAAAAATAGGACCAATGGCATATAGGCTAGCATTACCATCAGAATTAGAAAAGATTCATAATGTGTTTCATGTGTTGATGTTTTGTCATTATATATCGGATCCATAACATGTAATTTCTCCGGTAGAGATTGAAATTCAACCCGACATTACCTATAATGAAGAACCGATCAAAATTTTAGCTCGAGAGGTTAAACAGTTGAGAAATAAAAGCATAGCTTTGGTGAAAGTACTTTGGCAATAGCACGGGGTTGAAGAAGCCACGTGGAAGCTCAAGGAAGCTATGAGAAAACAGTACGCTAAACTCTTTTCTAGTAAGATTTTCAAGGACGAAAATCCCTAACGGGGAGAGTTGTAACAGCCTGTCTTTAGTCAAATCAGAATAGTGGTTTTGGAACCACAAATACGAATTTGAATTAATTATTTTATTATTATTTTAATGTTTTCAACATGATAGATTAATTGTCTGAAAGTTTCGTTAAGAAATTTTATCGTTTGAGTTATTAATTCGATAAAAAGGACTAAATCGCATAAACAGTAAAACTTGTGTTCTATTAGCTAAATGGCTATGAAGTTAAATAGTGGAGGTCCTTATGTGGTAATTATACCATTATTTATATAGGTGTACATTCTTGGACATCTTTTAAGTGTTTTTGAATGTTTATAATTAAGGTTAATTTTGCAATTTGGTAATTAATGATGATTAAAGAAAAACTAATAAAACTTTGCTTCATTCATCTACAACAACCGAAAATAAGAAGCAAAAAACCTCTATTGTTGTGCTTGAAGGTTCGACTATGTATTAACCTTGCATGTAAGTGCATTTTTACTCAGTTTTTAATGATTTCTATTTTTTTGATATCATTGAAGCTTAATCTAGCTAGTCTAGGGACTAATTTGCAAAATTGTTAAAGGTTTAGGGTTTTCCCATTGTTGAATCTATATGTGTTTTGAGGTTTCTTAATAGATTATGAATGATTGGTGTGAATTATACAAGTTTTGTTAAGTGATTTTTAATTAAATGCTCAATTAGGGATTAAATTGAGAAATGTTGAAAATTTGTGTTCAAAATGTGAAATAAATGAAAATTTTGGGCTATATGAGTACTAGGAAAATTTGGCTAGCATGGGTTGGTATTAAATTGCATGAAATTGTGATTTTATAAAATAAGGACTAAATTGTAAAAATGTGAAACATTAGGGGCAAATGTGTAAAAGCACCTTAATGTGAATTTTAGACTAAATTGAATAGATAAGTTAATTTTGATTATATTTAGATCAAGAAAGGTGAAATACGGACTTAGATTAGGGAAAGAATAAGGTTTCAGAATAGTTGACTCATGTCGTCACTTTTGCATCCGAGGTAAGTTCGTATGTAATAAGTTTCATTATAAATGTATTTTAAATGCTTTGATATTGCATAAACTATGAATACGAGACTATGAACATGTTTGATAATGATTTGACGATGATTTTGCCTTTGAAATCCCGGTTGAACCTTAGGAATAGATTAGGATACGAATGACATGTCATTAGGGGTTATTGTGATTATATGATCTGGGTGCTGGTCTTGTACGTCCTACCAGTGGCTGAGTATATCAGCATGTGTTTCGATTACTTGACAGCTTGTGTGAGTAATACCGTGTAACTACGTCTTGACTGACAGCTTGTGTGAGCAGGCCCATTGATAGCTCTAGTATGAGCAGTATATGTGATAAAAGATTGAGATAGCTTCGGCTATATATGTGGCACTTAGGGTGCGAGTTTCCCATGTATCTAATAGTATCTTGAATAGTTCAATGGGTAAATGAAAGACGTGGTTGAGTATGAGATTGATACGAGATAGTACAGATATGTACATGAACCGTATAAGTTTTAAATCAAAGAAACTTATGAAGGACACATTTAATCTTGTGATTGAATATATGAAAGGTTTGTTAGTTAAAATGAGTTACATGTTGATATATTCAAATTGTTAAATTGTGCATTTATGAATAGATTGAGTTTATTTCATACGAGCTTACTAAGCTATAAAGCTTACTTTGTTTATTTTATCGTGTTTTATAGTGAATTCAAAACTAGCTTTGAGGTTTATGTTTTGGGTTATATGGCATGTATAGGATTAAGGTTATTTTGGTTATGAGTTGATAATGATTTTGGTCATTTGAAATGGCTTGTAAATGTTAAATGTTTAGTTTTGCATGTTGCCATAGGAGTTGGCTTATTTGGCATGTTTGAATCATGTATATATATATATATGTGTGCATGGATTTTATTATGAAACTTGTGGATATAGATATGGTGGATGCTAAATGGTTGAAATTAGAGAACATATATGTTTGTGAAATTGAGCACATTGATGCATATTTGGAAGTGTATAATTAGTTGAATTGTATATGTGATTCAGGTATAAATAGTATGTTCTATTTTGTGACTTGTATGTATTGAGAAAGGTGGTATAGAATATGCATGAATTAGGCTTGAATTGGTTGGTTTAAATGCCAAATTATGCTATGTTTTGGTGCCAATTGGGTTGATGTAGGTGTGCACAAGTTTGGGTGGCAAAATGGCTTGGTAAATAGCCTATTTTTGTCCACACGGGCGTGTATCTCAGCCGTGTGTGACACATGGTCATATAGACGGCCATGTGTCCCTTGGTGTTGAATTAGAAACCAAGTCAGTATGCTCCACCCAGTCTCACACATGGGCATGTGACTTGGCCGTGTGGCATAAGTTAGTATACCCTACAGGTTTGGCACAGCCTAGCACACAGCTTGGCACACAAACGTGTATCACCATTTTTAGAGCATATAGGCTAGTCACACGGGCGTGTGTGTTTGCCGTGTGACCCAATTAGAGAGTTACACGGGGTCAGACATAGGCTAGGACACGGCCATGTGATCCTATTTCGAATGTCCACACGACCTATGACATGAGCGTGTCTTCTCACACGGCCGGACCACACGGGCGTGTGTCCCCTGTTTTTGGGAAAATTTTTTAAGTGTGTGAAAAGTTTCTAAAGTTATTGATTTAGTCTTGAACCACCCTGAATACATGTTTTGGGCTTCATAGGCTCGTATTAGGGACGATACGAATGTTGTTTTTTGATGATTATATGAAATGTGAAAATGTATGTGAAATGTATGTGTAATTGTATAAGATGTTCAGTAATGCTCCATAACGCTATTCCGGCATTGAATACGGGTGAGGGGTGTTACAGTGTATATTTTGGAAGGAAAGAGCAATTGCAACTTTTGGAATGCCTCTTCCGATGGTAATTTTTCTATCTCCTTTGCTTATAAATTGTTGACGTCTAATGCCTCTACCATTTGTTTTTGGATGAAGATTTGGAAGTTGGATGTTCCTCCTCATATTTGTTTCTTCTTGTGGCTGGTCACCCATGATCATTTGTGGACAAAGGCAACGTGTGTTCGTCGACATATTACCAGCGATGCAACTTGTCCTAGATGTGAGTGTGCTTTGAAATTTCCCTTCATCTCAAGCATTATGGTCACATCATCTTCGTGGTGGAAGGTTAATGCATTTCAACTCATGCAATTTGAATGAATGGTTGTGTGTGAATTGTTCTAACAACTCCTTCGTAGTGGAAAATTTAGTTGTTTGGTCTCAATACTTTGTTTTTACTTGTTGGCTGATATGGTGGTGGAGAAACAAGGTAGTGTTTGTTGAAGATTTTCAATAGCCAGGTAATGATTCCCACCTAATAGCTACTAGTATTGGTAATTTTAATAGTTATAAGCTCAATCTGCAACTGCCTACTCGTCGAGTTAATTCTCTTATTACTTGGTCTTGGCCACCTCCTAGCTTTGTCAAAATGAATGTGGATGATATTGTTACTTCGAATCCTAGAGATCTAGCCATGGGTGGTTTATGTCGGGTTAATGATCTTGACTATTTGGCTTTACTGGGAAATCGGGATATGGGCACATTACCAAAGCTGAGCTATATGCTGTTTATAATGGTCTTCGTTTGGCTTGGGAACATGGCATAAGGAATCTTGTTATCAACTCAGACTCGCTTGTGGCTGTTAATAAGATTTTAATCCCCTTGCAACAACATGATCCTCTCTCGTTAGTGGTCCGAAATTGTAAAGCGCTACTTCGCCGTAATTGAAATTGTAGTCTTGTTCATATTTATCGTGAAGCTAATATGTGTGCTGATTTTTTAGCAAGTTGAGCTTTTCAAGGGCCTTTTGATGTCACTAAGTTGGTTCACCCTCCAGGAATCTTTCCAAGAATTATCCAGGAGGACATGATTGGTGTAGCTAGGTGTAAACTTGAAATTATATAGGGTTTTTCTATATATTTTTACCATCTTTTTATTTAATAAATATGTTAATCTTAAGTAATTGTTATTAAAATAAGTGAATTTTACTTAATTATTAATATTGGACATGAATTTACAAAGTATGTGAAATTATGCTTAATTACATAAGTTGTATACATTTTTATATTATTTCATATTAATTTTATTAATATGTGATTTTTCACTATGTAGGAGGACCATTGAATATGTGATTAATATTAATGAAACATAGACGTACACAAATCGATTCATGTGGATGACAAGACCATGCAAATTGGGTCATGAGGTTGATAATTTGACCCAGTAAAAGATGTACCAAAAGATGGACATGTCTGATTAATTATTGGACTAGGGAATCATCCAACAAGAGGGAATTAAAGCCCAATTTTGGCACAAGTAGATGGCTACCCAAAAGTAACTTTGAGGTATTTAATTGAAGGTCCTTACAATTGGAAAATAATCAGAAATAAGCCCAACAACTTTGCTGTTGAAACCGTCCACCTTATGGCTATAAATAGCCTTGGTTTGAATTCAAAATGAGGAGACTAAGTCATCCCTATTTCCATGAATTGTGGTCAGCCATATGTGAGAGAAAAGGAAGGAATTTAAATTCTAATTTTTCCAAACTCTACCCCTTACCTTCACCTATAAATACCATACAAATCCCACTTCTCAAATTATCCCTCAACACTTATCTCTTATTCATTATTCTCTCTCATTTCCCTTTTCCTTTCCCTTGCGTAGCTACAATCTCCATTTCCATGCTTCAACCAACATAAGCTTTGTCAAAATAATTCTTTGGCTGGTCACCATGAAACCCTTAGCAAAGAAGCATCGATCAGAACAGAGGAGCGCATTAGTCAGAATAGATCCGAAAGGTTGCTAAACTGAATAGAGTTTACTCTTTCCTCTTGTTATTTATTTTAATTATGTTTGCTTTGAGTTTATTATTTTTACATCAACTATGGTATTTTAAATCCTATTTGCTAGGATGATTATGTTAATTCAATAAGATTTATTTTATTCATGTTTAATATGTTTGGGCCTCAGCCGATCATGTTTTCAATTAATATCATGATGCATTTCATTCAAACATTATTGGGTGCATTCAAATTAGCTGAGCGATCCTAACCAGGCGACGGCTAGTAGGCACATAATTGAAAAGTGCAATGCTCAAGTTATATCATGAAACCCGACTAAGTTGAGGTTCATAATATCTTTAGTTAGCTCTATTATCTTGCATATTTTTTAGGTTTATGTGATTAAATTGTTGCAAACGTAAATGTCCTTGTGACCTCGCATAAATTCTAAGAAACCCTTAGTCTAATATGATCAATAAAATGCATATTTCACTAAGTAAAAGATCCGAAAGGACTTAATTTGGTTTCCAAACTCATGAAATATTGAGTTGCCATAGAATGTTTTTCGAACATTATTAAGCATGATAAAAATGAATTGAGTTGATTAATATAATTATCCTATCCCATTTAATATTGATTTTTTTTGTTACTAAAGCCATTCATTCATACATCTAGATAATTTGCATTTAGATTAAAAATTGCATTAGGGATTAATCTTTGCATCTAGTTAATTTTACTTAGTCTAAATATCACCTTTCAAATTATTGTGTTTTTATATCAAATTGTGAATTTATAATTTTACAAATAATCGATTAACATACATAGTCCTTGTGGAGACGATAACTCATTTTTACTTATTACTTGAACGACTGTGTACACTTGAACAAACCATGTTACAAGTTTTTGGCACTGTTGCCAGGGATTGTTGCCTCAATCATTCTTTGTGAAATTATTTTTGCAGTTTGGTTTTTTTTTAATTTCTAAAATTACTAATTTATTCTTTATTCTTTATTTGTTAGTTATTTATCAGGTATTTATGAGCATAGATCGAATCATCGTTCTATTACCTATACACCTTGAAATTGAGTGGACATTTGGACAAAGAAGATGTGAGAGATTTGCTTAAAGACAAACCCAGATGGACCTTGGAAATCAAAATAATGGACAAGGTAATGGAGTTAATCATGTGCACAACCCAATCCTTATTGCGGATTATAGGGATTGTGCCATAAGACAATATGCTATGCCACTCTTCATGTGACAACCCTAATTTGACCCTAATCGGAAAATGGTTTCGGGACCATAAAACCGAGTCACAAAAATAATTAAATGTTATATTATATGTCTATTATATGTGAAATTGCATGTGTGAAAATTTTATGCTTTGATTTTGTCATTTGGATGTGGAATTGTTAAAAAGGACTTGTGTGATAAAACTTAAAAATGTGATAGGTAGAATTTAGAGGGTCGAATAATGCATGGTATATTACAAGGAGGACTTGCATGTCAAATGGACCACTATTAAATTAGTGGACGGCAATGATGATAGATGATAGTAATATATGTATTTTGTATTAGTAAAATAATAACTTAATGGATATTATATGCATTCCATATTAGTATTATAATATTTAATGATTTTATAAGAGGAAATATATAAATTAATAAAAGTAAATAGGTGATGAAAACAAAGTTTTCATCCATTCTTTCTTTCATTTGCCGTAATCTAAAGAACAAGGTAAAACAAAAGGCTCTTTGATATTCGGCCTTGGTGAATCTAATTGGAGGTATGTTTGATTTTATTTCTTGATAATTTATGTGAAATTGAGTTAATTGCTAAGCTCCATTCATAGCCCATGACTCAATTTTTGTTATTGGTTTGAAGTGATGCATTCGACTATGGGTTGTTTGAGTGTCTTTGAAAGTGTTTGATGTTTTTGGTATTAAATGTGATGATAGATGAGTTGAGCTTGATGAATAAGGATAGTTGTGGTTAGATAGATAGATGGTAATCAACTATTAGAGTATAATGCAAGAATTGTACATGGTAGTTTAAAATAAGGCTTGAATGGGAGATATAATTGTCGATTGATCAAATAGTCAATGAATTGAATAAGTGTTTAAAATGTTATTCGAGTATTGGTGTTAAGTTGTAAAAATTCTTGTTAATTGTTGGAAGTATGTGTTTATTTGTTAAATTAGCTTATTCCATGGTCGAATGTAATATTTGGTCAAGGAATGGTTTAATTGAATAAATAAAAGATGAGAGCATTCGGTCATGGTGTTATGTGCTAGCATGAAATGTATATGTATGAGAGTTTTAATAGGAATTTCGTGTATTATGAAAGATGATGTATATATTTAATCATAGGATGGTCTTAGTAACCTTAGAAAAGAATGCATGAAAATTAAATAGGTTGCTCTCATGACCGAATATGCTAAAAGCTAATACATAGACTAGTTGATAAATATGTGTTAAAGAAATATGAACAAATATCTACTTGATTGGTATTCAGCTATGGTTAATTGTATAATTAATTGACCGATTGTGGAGTACGTGAATTTGAAAATGAAATGGTGATAGATTTAAGTGGACAAATGATGCGAATGAATTAGCTTTTGAAATGTATATGGTTGCCGTACGTATGTGTTTGATTGAGAAGTTAAATTTGTTGATTTTAGATCAAGAGCATAGAGGGGCAAATTCGGATAAGGGAAAAGCTAAAAATCGAATAGTCGATCCATGATTGTTGAAAATATTCGAAGTAAGTTTTGAGTAATCAAACATAGTTTATAATTGAATGTAATATGAAAAATGTATAATAGGAGAATTATGACATGATGATAAGGAGTGTGATATGTGCATTTATTCAAATGAAGGAAATAAATTATTAGTGCGTTTGTGCTATGTGAAATCAAGTAACATATGATTTGATATGCATGAAACTTGGTGAATTGATTATTGTATGATGAATTCGGGCCTTGAGCCTAGCAGGCTATAATGCCGGTGAAATAATATCGGGCTTCGAGCCTAGCAGGCGAAATGCCGGTGAATGAATTTAGACTTAAAGTCTAGCAGGCTTCGTGCCGATGATGAATTCGGGTTTAAAACCTAGTAGGCTTAATGCCAGTGATTTGATAAAAGTCTATGACTATAATACTTCATGTTAGAACGACAATTGAATACATTCAATATATTAAGTTGGCCAGGTACGTATCATGTACTTATATATGAGTTTGATTTGAATTGAATCATAAGTGTATAATGTGATGCATATATGAATAAGTGTTATAACTATATCTATGATCATGATACATTCAGCCAAAGTGTGAAGTTATGTGAAAATATTTGATTTACTTATGTTATATGAATTCAGATTCAAGTAAAGTTAATATGCTAAATATACGTTAAATGTTTGTATATATATTCGGCCAAATGACAATATACCTAAGAAATGTCACTTGAGAATTTGATTAATCGATTTATAATTGAATTTAATTGTTTGCATTGCTTAAAACTTACTAAGCTTATGGAAGCTTACTCTGTTTGTTATGTTTCTCTGTTTTTAGATCGTTGACTCCAGCCACTTGCTCGGGGATCGTCAGCAACTCGTCACACTATCTATTGTTTTGGTACTATTATGTTTTGGAATTCGTATGGCATGTATAGAATAGACTTAAGTGAATGATATTTTGAGATGTTGTTGTATATAAGCCATGTGAATATGGTAACTTTTGAATGATGGTATAAGTCTGAATTTCGATCTTTGATTTTGTTTGGCTATGCATATAATTGCTAATGAACTTATGTAAATGTGAATGTACAAATGTAGTGTTTTGGATTGGTAACTCTTCATAACCCACTCTGGCAACGGATACGGGTTATAGGGGTGTTACACTTCAATGAATTAAATATGGGAATCAGGAGGCCAAATATCGAGGCACCTTAATCCGAATTGAAACCAGTGAGGTTTCAAATGCTCAAAACTATGGGTCAGTTTGGTGGTATGCCCATGGAAGATCCACATCTACACCTTCGATTATTCATAGAGGTGAGTGATTCATTTAAGTTAGTTGGTGTGATTGAAGATGCATTAAGGTTGAAGCTATTTTCGTACTCGTCGTGAGATTGAGCACGGGCATAATTGAATTCATTCCCACCAAGTTCATTATCTACATGGCAAGAATTAGAAAAATGGTTTTTGGTAAAGTATTTTCCACCGAGTAAGAACACAAAGTTGCGAAATGAGATAACTACTTTCCAATAATTGGATGGTGTGTCCTTATACAAGGCATGGGAAATATTCAAGGAATTGCTTCATAAGTGTCCTCATCATGGGATTCCTCATTGTATCCAATTGGAGAAATTTTATAATGATCTCAATGCCCATACAAGATTAATGGTAGATGCTTCTGCAAATGGTGCGATTTTGTCTATATCTTATAAGGAGGCTTACGAGATCATCGAAAGGATCGCTAGCAACAATTACCAATTGCCAACAAATCGACTAGTTTTAAAAAATGAGTAGCTAGAGTGCATGAAGTGGACGAGCTGACTTCACTCTCTGCTCAGGTATCTTTTATTTCCTAAATGTTAAAATAATTTACCACTTATTGTTTGAATAATTTTACAGCTTAATCACCAAGTCAATATGATATTGTTTCTTGCGTATACTGTGGGGATGGTCATTCTTTAGAGAATTTCCCTTAAAACCCCGAGTCAATGTATTATGTAAGGAATCAGTATAAAAAATAGAAATGGACAAGGACCACAGTCCAATTTCTACAATCCATCATGGCAGAATCATCCAAACATTTCTTGGAGTAACCAAGACCCAACCAATCTTAAGGGTTTAACCAAGAAGCACAAAAACCACCTCAAGTTGAGTCATCAAAGAGTTTAGAGGACTTGTTGAAGGCATACATAGTGAAAAATGACGCATTGATTCAAAGTCAAGCAGCAACACTAAAAAATCTAGAGAACTAGATGGGTCAGTTAGCTTCTGGGCTTCGTAGTAGATCGCAAAGAGCTTTGCCGAGCGATAAAGAAAATCCAATGAGTTTGGGTAAGAAGAATTGCAAATTGGTTGCATTATGAAGTTGTAAGATTTTGAAACCCAGGGAGGTTGTGATTGAAGATGAGCCTACTGAGAAGGAGGAAAGTCAACCAAAAGTGGAAGTTCTTATACTAAAAAAATCAGATGCTGAAAAATATGATGAGGTAAACCCTAAACTAGTAAATTCTAAGAAAATAACACCTTTCTTCAGATTTACTTCTTTAGAAAAGTTATCCATATCAACCTAGAGTTACATATCCTCAAAAACTTCAACAGAATAAGCAAAAACAAGAGATACAATTTAAGAAGCTTGGATGTTCTAAAGCAACTTCACATCAACATCCTGTTGGTGTAGGCATTAGAAAAGATGCCCAACTACGTGAAGTTTATGAAGGATATTTTGTCCAAGAAGAAATGACTTAGTTAGTATGAGACTGTTGCTTTGACAAATGAGTGCAGTGTATTCTTACAGAACAAGCTACCTCTAAAACTAAAAGGACCCTGGAAGCTTTATGATACCATGTATCATCGGAGAATCTTATTACGGTAAAGCTTTGACGACCTTGGGGCAAGCATCTACTTGATGCCCAAATCTATTTTCAAACTGTTGGGAATAGGTGAAGTAAGACCTACTACTGTGACACTTCAACTTGCGTATCATTCGTTAGCATATCCTGAGGGAAATATCGAGGATGTTTTGGTAAGAGTTGATAAATTTATTTTTCCTACTAACTTTATTGTGTTAGACTTTAAAGCAAATAAGGAAGTTCCGATCACCCTAAGGACACCTTTTCTAGCCAAGAAAAGAACATTGATAGATGTGCAAAAAGGAGAACTCACCATGAGAGTTCAATACGATAATGTAACATTTAACATTCTGAAGGCCATGAAATTTCCCGATCCGACAGAGAAATGTTTAGTAATGGAAGAATTAGAAACCTTAGTTTCTATGGAATGCAAGAGCAATTTTAAAGAAGACCTATTAGAGATCACTTTACGGTCTAAACCCTTGGAAGATGAAAAAGGTAATGAAGGTATGGCTTTGATGGAAGCCAATCTGAGGAGTTATGTTCAACCACTGCAGTTCGAACTGCTAGAGTTGGAAGTTTGAGAATTTACACAACCCAAGTTGTCAATCGAAGAACTGCCTAAGCTTGAACTAAAGCTACTTCCGTCCCATTTAAAATACGTTTATTTAGGTAACTGTTCTACTTTTTCTATGATTGTTTCGATAGAATTGATAGAACATCAAGAGGAGTAACTAATTACTATTTTAAAGAAATTTAAAAAGGTAATTGGTAGGACCATGGCTAACATACGAGGTATAAGCCCTTTCTTCTGTATGCATAAGATTATTTTAGAGGAAGGTGAGTGCGGTAGAATCGATGGGCAAAAAAGACTTAACCCTATCATGAAAGAAGTGGTACGAAAGGAGGTGATCAAATGGTTAAATGCAGGAATTATCGACCCCATCTCAAATAGTTCTTGGGTAAGTTAGGTACAATGTGTACTAAAGAAAGGTAGAATCACGATTTTTAAGAATGAACATAATGAGTTAATCTCGATTAGAACTGTCATGAGTTGGAGAATCTACGTTGACTACAGAAAATTGAACAAAGCTACTCGTAAGGATAATTTTTCGTTGCCTTTTATGGATCAGATGTTAGATCGACTGGCAGGTAATGATTTTATTGCTTTTTAGATGGATATTTGGGATACAACCAAATAGTTGTAGCCCCTAAAGATCAACATAAAACTATTTTTACTTGCCCAAATAGTACATTTGCTTTTAGGTGAATGCCTTTTGGCTTATGTAATACACCTGCCACATTTCAACGATGTGTGATAGTAGTTTTCATTGATATGGTTGAAAATTTTGTTGAGGTTTTCATTGATGATATTTCTGTTTCTGGTGACACTTATGAGGTTTGTTTGAATAATTTGGCTAAGGTACTTAAAAGATGCAATGAGATGAATCTTGTCCTTAATTAGGAGAAATGTCATTTTATGGTTAAGGAGGGAATTGTCTTAGGACATAAAATTTCCAAAAATGGGATTGAAATGGATAGAGAAAAGGTGGATGTAATTGAAAGATTACCACCTCTAGTTAGTGTGAAATGAGTTAGAAGTTTCTTAGGCCATGCTGGTTTTTCTCATAGATTTATCAAAGATTTTTCAAAAATTTCTAAACCTTTGTGTATGCTTTTAGAAAAAAAGGTATTTTTTTATTTTAACAAAGCTTGTTTAGGAGCTTTTGAAGAATTAAAAAGCCAGTTAATCTCAACCCCAATAACTATTACACCTGATTGGAATTCACTTTTTGAGTTGATATGTGATGCAAATGATTTCGCTGTTGGAGCTGTGATGGGTCAAAGAAGAAACAAAGTCTTTCATCCTATCTACTATGGAAGCGGAACTTTGACAAGAGCCCAAATCAATTATACGATAATTGAAAAAGAACTTTTTGCTATATAGTTTTTGCTTCTGACAAGTTCTGTTCATATCTTATAGGTACCAAAGTTGCAATGTTTACAGATAATGTTGCCATTAAGTACTTACTCACGAAGAAATATTCTAAATCGAGGCTAATTCTTGGGTACTTTTACTCCAAGAATTTGACCTTGAGATTTAAGATAGAAAATGTGTTGAAAATCAAGTAACCGATTATCTGTCGAGGTTGGAACATAATGAGGTAACTTCTTGATTGTTCCAATTAATGAGAATTTCCCTAATGAGCATAACTTCGAGGTAAGTCTAATTCATGAAATACCTTGGTTTGTTGATTTTTCCAATTATTTAGCGTGTGGAATAATTCCTTGAGAAATGACATACTAACAAAGGAAGAAATTCCTTCATGATAGTCGGTATTATTTTTGGAAGGATCCATTTTTGTTTAAACAATGTGCAGATAACATAATCAGGAAGTCCATAGATGGAAGTGAAATTGATGAGATTTTGTACCACTGCCATTCGTCTCCGAGTGGGGGACACTTTGGTGGTTCCTATATAGTAGCGAAGATTTTACAAGCTGTATTCTTTTGGCCTATTGTATTTAAGGATGCATATACGCATGTGAAAAACTGCGATAGATGCCAAAGAACTAGAAGCATATCAAGGAGGAACGAGATGCCCTTAACAAATAATTTAGAGGTAGAACTATTCGACGTATGGGGTATTGATTTTCTATACCCGTTTTCATATTCGTATGGTAATAAGTATGTTTTGGTAGTTATGGACTATGTATCCAAGTGGGTTGAAGCCGAGGCGTACCCAACAAATGATGTTAAGGTAGTCATGCAATTCCTACATAAGCATGTATTTACACAGTTTGGGACTCCTAGAGCTATAATTAGTGATGAAGGGTCTCACTTTGTAAATAGGTGGCTTAAGTGGTTGCTTGACAAGTATGATGTGAAGTATAAGATTGCTACTGCCTATCACCAACAACCTAATGGGTAAGTTGAAAGGGTGAATCAAGAAATCAAAGGTATTCTTGAGAGGGTGGTGTGCCCTAACAGAAAATATTGGTCTCGAAGGCCCAATGATGCTCTATGGGCTTATCGAACTACTTTTAAGACGACGTTAGGAATGACTCCCTGTCGGCTAGTTTTTGGAAAGGCATATCATTTGTCGCTTGAATTGGAGAATAAAGCTCATTGGGCTTTGATACAATTGAATTTGGATCTTAAGCAAGCCGGTGAGAGAAGGATGTTACAATTTGACGAGTTAGAAGAGTTGGGGTTATTTTCATACGAGAATGCCAAGATGTGTAAAGAAAAATATAAGAGATGGCATAATAGTCATATACAACCTCATGAATTTAGATAAGGTCAGAAAGTGTTATTGTTTAGTTCGAGGCTAAGGTTATTTTCATATAAGAATGCCAAGATGTGGAAAGCTCAAATCTCGATGGAAAGGACCTTATACCATCTACAAAGTTTATCCATATGGAGTTGTAGAATTGTACGACAACTATGGAGGTATGTTTAAAGTTAATAGTCAATGTCTCAAGCTGTAACACCCCAAATCTTCAATATTTATTTTTGTATGTTGTGTTACAAAAATGCATGCTTGCTTCAGTGGTTAAGTGTCCTAAGAAGTGTTGGAGAAGTCTTGAGTCCAAGCCTTGGCTTGTACAAAATTTTATTTTTACTTGAATAAACCCTGTCTCTAGCCAATAGGCTTCTCATATAAATATGGATAAAACATGACAGAATGGACTTGTTGGTCTAGGGGTAAGTGGCGTGTGGTGTTTGCCTGAGGACTGAGGTTCGAGTCCTGTGGAGCACAAAGGAGTATTTATTTTGTTACTCTTGCCGTGTCGGAAGTTGAGGTTGACCGAAACACTACAAGTTGAGTAGAGTTTGAATTTGGTGGTTGAGGAGATAATGGTGGAGTGATTGTAGGAGGATTCAGTGGGATTTGAAAGTCAAGGAGTTGTAGCCGAATAGGTTCTTTGACCACTCAAGAATTTCAGTTTTGGGTAAGTTGAGTACTCTATATCGAGTTTTGGGGGAACATTTTGGGTTCTTTTCTTTTCTCTTCTCATTTTCTTGGTAGTCGAATTCTGCTAGGGGATTTTATGGGTACTTTTCATTTTGTCCATTTTCAGTTTTGCTCTTCAGTCTCAGTGCCCCACGGTCCACTTGTGCTTTTCTCCCTCTATCTCTCTAGCAATCACATTTTCCTTCTTGCCTTGTTGTTGGCCGAATACGTCCCTTCTCTCTAAACTCTTTCGGCCTTGTTAGTTGATTCTCTTCTCCCTTCTTCCCTTATTTTTATAAACCGATTGTTCTCCTTCTCTATCTCTCAATCAGTTACTTCTTGATCGATTTCCCTTCTTTTCTTGCTCTCTCTATTGTTTGTTTTTGACCAAATTCTACCCCTTTCTTTTACCCTCACTATGCCAATCTTCTTCCCATTGCTCTCTGTCGATTTTTGGGGTAGTTACAAGTGTCTGGTTCAGTGTTTCAGTAAGACTAACTCTTGGGTTGGTTCAAACTATTCTTTCGATTAGGCATTAACAGGAGGTTGGCTGATTTGCAGGTTGAAACTGAGGGCTCGTGTGATCGTCCTCTCTCGTCTGATAAGGTGAAAAAGACATCAGTTGTTTCATTAAGGTAAGAGGGTAACGATTGCATGATTCCAGAGTAATATTATAGTATTATTTTGATGCTGGTTATTAAGTGTTTACCTATGTTAGTTGGTGCTCAAGAGCTTGTCGAAGGAGAGGGAAAAGATCCTCGTTGGCGTTAGGGTGGACAGATCTCCTCTCGTGGCTTGTTCAAAGGTACGTTATTGTGTGGATTCAACGATTGGGTTAGTTGTGTGTATCCGAGTGGGTATTCGATTAAGTGAGTAATTGAAGATTATTGTTAAATGTAGAGTTCAAAGGCGCGAGCAATTTCTTCTCTCAGCAAATAGAAGCAAGGTGTGTAAAACACTACCCTTACTCATAAATCGACAAAAGCCAAAATAAGTGATCGACAACACTACACGAGTGTGCGCTTGCTCGTGTGGTAAACTAGATGCCTAAACGTGGGCATAAGATCTTTGAGGCCAGCCATGAGCGATTTCATGGGCTGAGTCCATTTTGGGCCACATTGGGCCGAAATGGGCCGTGTGGGCGCCACGGGCCTGTGGGTCCCACACGGGCGTATGGAAAATATTGGGCCAGGCTATGTAGACCACATGCCAAGGCCATTTTTGGGATTGTGGGCCACACGGACATGTGGGCCCACATAATGGGCCTTGGGCCCATTTTCACTGTTTCACTATTAAGGTTGCACGAGTCACCCGAGACGACTGTGGACCTACTGTTGGGTTGGTAAGTATACCTAGACCCTAATTTGACGAAATAACTGTTATGCCCCTATGAGGTAAAATGACTGGTATGCCCCTATGTTATGTATGACTGTATTCGAGCATGCCATTATATATATATTGCATACATGCATGATATTATGATATGTTGCATGGGGGTGGGTTTATTATTGATTGGAGGAAGTGTACTATATTGGCAACTCTGCTGCAACCACTGTTTAGTGCCGTAACCGGTCCTATTTTGGAAAGTAGGGATGGGTGGGTTGATTTTATCCCCACATGGAATGTAGGGCTGGACGGAGTGGAGTGTAGAGGTTGGTTGGGTAGGATTTCTGTTTGCATTCTGTACTGTTACTGTTACTGAAATGGGCTATGGCCCTAACTGAAACCGTTACTATTACTAAAACGGGCTTAGGCTCAGATTGTGTTTGCCTATTGTATGACTAACTGTTTATTTATTAAGGGATTACACACTGAGTTTCATAAACTCACCCTACTGCTTATCTGCGTAGGTAATCCTTAGACAGATCAGTGCTGCGAGGGGCTGAAAAGTGGCTACACATCCGCTCATGCCTCTATATTGAATTTTTAATTTATAAGTAATTTAAATTTGGGTATTTTTATGTAATAAGGCCTCTTTAAAGTTTTAACTTTTAATTTGGGATTTTTACTTGCATTGATATAAACTGTTAGTTGTAGGAAAAGAGACGGGTTTTCAAAAGGGTAACTATTTTTCAAAAACATCACGTTTATGCAACACATTTTATAAGCTTCCGCAAGAGACAACATTTTAAAAATTAAAGACGTTTTAACATGATACACGATGAGTTTTAAAATCAACATTAAAAACAAGTAACAAAGGTAAGTATGTAAAAAGGGTTTTCCTTTAATATCACGCTTTACAAGAAACACTTTAATGTGACATCATCAGAGTTGGCCATAACGTCTAGGCCAGGTTTAGGGTGTTACATTTAGTGGTATCAGAGCTAGGTTGCAAACTTCGGCTGTGGATTTGGGTTTTGCTAAAAACTTGGAATTTCCAAAAAGAACTATTTTAAATGGTTGGAAAGTATTTTGAAATGTTATTTCTGAATGTGTGGTTTACCGAGTCTCTGACACCGATTCTGTAAGTCTTCTGAAACTATTAATTGTTTAAATTGAAATACTGAGACTATTGTACCAAAATCTTTGCTTAGGGTAAACTAAAACTGTATTAAGACTGCAAAAACGTACACTAAAATATTGAAACTGATTTTTGTAAAATGTCTTGTAATAAACACTAGAACTGTAAACTGATGCATAAAAATTGTTAATACAGATAAAAGCGTAAATCGATAATGAGCACCAGAGATACTTGTGGGAGGGGTACAAGAGGTCGCGACGGAGGTCGTGGAGGTGCTCAGGCTAGGTCTTCGGCGTCGGGCTACATGCCTAACATTGAAGCTAGAGAGGCACCACCTACACCTGGACTGAGATTGTGTCTCATGATCACGCGGCTGGGGATGACGCATTGTCCTAGGCTATGCTGGGATTCTAGAGAGGGTTGTTGGGCCCAATACTGGTACTGTAGGCTGTGGGTCAGTTACGAAACGACTCCGGTTGAATGGGGCTGAGATTTTTAAGGGTATCGCTAGAGTTGCCCCTAATGTGGCTGAATATTGGATTGAGGCCACGGAGAGGATAATGGATGACCTCGACTGCACCTCTGAGCAGAAACTAAAAGGTGCAGTATCACTGCTGCGATATAAAGCCTATCAGTGGTGGTTTACGGTTAAAGAGGGTACTCAGTCTGACCGATTGACTTAGGAATTTTTCAAAATTGCTTTCCAAGGAAAATATGTGGGCTTTAGTTATGTGGATGCCCAGAAGAGAGAGTTTCTGAACTTGACTCAAGGGGATAAATCAGTAGCTGAATATGAGGCAGATTTCTTGCAATTAAGCCGCTATGGGCGAGGCATGGTGGCAACTGAATATGAGCGTTGTGTTTATTTCGAGGATGGCCTCAGAGATAGTCTGCGGGTTTTGATAGCTCCACAGAGGGAGCGAGATTTTGCTACGTTCGTTGATAAGGCGAAGATCGCTGAAGAAGTGAAGCATTTAGAACGACAAAATCATGAAAAGGACTGAGGTAGGAACAAGAAGGATTTGGATCCCTCAAGTTCATTTATGAGGCCTAAGAAAAAGCCCAGAGTTGATGGGCCGATCAGAGTTGGAGCCCCTGTTGTTGCTACTAGACCGCAACCCTGTGCTGATTGTGGGAGATGCCATCAGGGCAAATGCTGGAAAAGAATTGGGGCATGTTTGAGGTACGGATCATTGGAGCACCATATTATAGATTGACCACGGAGGCCCGAGCAGATGCAAGCTACTAGTTTGGGTAATGTACAGCCACTGAGGGTTGTTCAGCAGCTGCCGAGAGGCCGTGGACAGGCCAGAGGTGGAAATGTATTGGGCTGTGGTCAGAGGGCACCGGGTAGAGGTGCCGATCATACTGAAGCGAGGCAGCCAGCTTTGGTTTATGCTGCACGTCACGGAGAGGACGGAGACGCCTCAGATGTTATCACAGGTACGTTCTTTATTCATAATGTACCATATACTGCACTGATTGATGTTGGATCTACGCATTCTTATATAGCAAGTACTGTGTTTGAGACTTTGGATTTTATGGTTGAAAGTACCACGAGTGAGGTTACTGTGTTGAGTCCATTAGGGCAGTCTGTGAGGGTAAATTGTTCAAATATGTGTCGTTGGAAGTTCAAGGAACTATCTTTTTGGCAGATTTAATGAAACTCCCTTTTGGGGAATTTGATTTAATACTGGGAATGGACTGGCTAGTTAAACATCAACTGAACATGGACTGTGCAACTAAATGGATGGTACTGAAAACCGTAGAGGGAGATGAGGTAGTGGTAATTGGGGAACGTCAAAATTATCTATCAAATGTGATTTCTGCACTGAGGGCTGAGAAATTAGTTTGTAAGGGTTGTGAGGCGTATCTAGCCTATGTTGGTGTTTCGAATTCTGAGGTTTATTTCGTTAAAGATATCAGAACAGTTAAGGACTTTTCGGATGTTTTTCTCGATAAGCTGCCTAGATTACCTCCAAACCGTGAAGTTGAGTTTGAGATCGAGCTCCTACCTGGTACAGCTCTGGTGTCTATTGCCCCTTATAGAATGGAACTGAAGGAGCTTGCGGAGCTTAAAGCTCAAATTCAAGAATTACTAGATCGAGGATTCGTCTGACCTAGTGTGTCTCCGTGGGGAGCACCAATTTTATTTGTGAGAAAGAAGGATGGATCCATGCGGATGTGCATCGATTACCAGCAATTGAATAAATTGACTGTTAAGAATAAGTACCCTCTACCGAGAATCGGTGATCTATTCGACCAATTTCAGGGAGCTTCGATTTTCTATAAGATTGATCTCTGACCTGGATACCGTCAACTGAGGGCCAAAGAAGTTGATGTTTACAAGACAACATTTAGAACTCGTTATGGTCATTACAAGTTCCTAGTGATACTGTTTGGACTGACGAATGCACCAGCGACTTTTATGGATTTGATGAACTGAGTGTTCCAGCCCTATCTGGATCAGTTCGTGGCAGTCATTATAGACGATATTCTGGTGTATTCAAAAACTGAGGATGAACATGATGCACATCTCCGAGTTATTTTGTAGATTCTGAGGGAGAAACAACTGTACGCTAAGTTCAGTAAGTGTGAATTTTGGTTACGAGAGGTAACATTTTTGGGCCATGTGGTATCTGCTAAAGGGATTAGCGTTGATCCTTGGAAAATTGAAGTTGTACTGGGTTGGAAGCTGCCTAAGACAGTATTTGAGATTTGAAGTTTTTTGGGTCTGGCAGGATATTATAGATTATTTGTTAAGGGTTTTCATTAATTGCTGCACCTCTGACTAAGTTGTTGTGTACGAGTGTGCCGTTTAAATGGACTGATGTGTAGCAAGAGAGTTTTGAGAAACTTAAAAAGGTTTTGACTGAGGCCTCTGTCTTAATACAACCAGAGTCTGGGAAAGAGTTCACTGTCTACAGCAATGCATCACATGTGGGGTTGGGATGTGTGTTAACGCAAGATGGCAATGTCGTAGCATATGCATCTCTCCAGCTCAAGACGCATGAGATGAATTATCCAATGCATGACTTGGAGTTGGCCGTAGTGGTATTCGTATTAAAAATTTGGAGGCATTATCTATATGGTGAGAAGTGTATCATTTACACGGATCACAAGAGTCTTAAGTATCTCCTCACTTAGAAGGAACTAAACCTTAGGCAATGTAGATGAATTGCGCTGCTTAAGGATTATGACTGTTCGATTGAATACCATCCTGGTAAGGCCAATATGGTGGCCGACGCACTGAGCCGTAGGGCTATGACTAATCTGAGGGTGATGTTTGCTCACCTCAATTTGTTTGATGATGGTAGCTTGTTGGCTAAGCTCCAAGTTAAATCGATGTAGATTGAGCAGATTAAGGGTAAGTAGTTGGAGGATGAGTCATTGGGTCCTCAATTCTGACAAATAGAGAGGGGTGAAACATTAGATTTTGGATTGAATAGCGAAGGGGTATTGTGTTTCCGTGGGAGAGTATGTGTACCGAAGGATACTGATTTGAGGCAGTCTATACTGCGAGAGGCGTATAGTAGCCCTTATGCTATGCATCTTGGCAGGAATAAGATGTATCGAGACCTTCATGAGTTATATTGGTGGCCAGGTCTTAAGCGTGAAGTTACCGACTTCGTAGGTAAATGCCTTACTTGTCAGCAGGTTAAGGCCGAACACTAGTTGCCTTCAGGGTTGCTTCAGCCAGTTAAGATTCTACTTTGGAAGTGGGAAAGAGGAACTATGGACTTTGTTAGTGGGCTGCCCCTAATGCCTTCTAAAAAGGATTCAATATCGGTCATCATGGATCGATTGACCAAATCTGCTCATTTCATACTAGTCTGTACTGATAACTGGAAACACAAAAATTTATATACTTTTTCATACCCATTTTTACTTAAATTCGTGCAAATCCAATTAAATTCTTGTTGAAAAATAATTAAATATTATGAAATAATTAAATTGTGTTAAAAATATGAACATGGTGAATTTTAGTTAATTTTATACTTAATTTTGATTAATTTTGACTATTTTCGACAGATTCGCACAAAGGGCGAAAATTGGCTCGGCTGACACTGCTGAAAGCATAAAACCGAGAAGTAATTTAAAGTATCGAGGCACATTAATTTCCAGTCTAAGACGGTCCAGAAATGTGTATGAATTCATATTTAATTAATTTTAATTTATTCCCCATTTAGTTTGGGTTAAATAAATTATTTTTAATTAAATATGGAGAAATGGTCCAGTTGAACCGCACTGGTCGAACCAAATTGAGTGAACCGAACCAGCCACTAATTGGATAGCCCAAAACTGTCCATATGCTGACCCAAATCAGCATTTTATCTGATTAAATATTCTTGCAAAAAGGCCCTTGAAAGACTTCCAAATTGCATTCAAACCTCACCTTTAATTGTGGCTATGTAGATTTCCCCCAGGCTATTTTTAGCAAAGTTGAAAGTCTCAAATTTTGCCAAGTAGATGGCTGGCCATAGGGGGGCTCTTTGGCTACTGGAATTTGCTATTTTTATCAGCCACAATCAGCTATAAAAGACACCCCTTGCTTGTCATTCAAACCATCCCTCAATCCTACAACATTCTCTCATTCTCCCTTCTCCTCTCTCACTTTTCTCTCCTTTTTTTTTCCATCACATTTCCCTTTTTGTTCAAGTGCCAATTTATTCTCTTGGGAAAGAGGCTCTCATCAGCCATTTTGGAGCAGCAATTAGGTGTTCATAAGCCACCTTGATAGCCGAGGGTAGCGAAGAATAAAGAACGGAGCAACTAGTCAAGCCACGAAGAAACACCGGATTTGCTTCTTGTTCCCTATCTCTTTAAGTTTTGTTGTTGTTTTGACAAACATTTTTATGAATTTTTATGCTATTGAAATGGTTATTTTAATCAATTTAGCTTAAATTAAGTTTGTATTGGGTTGATTTTATTCTGAATGCTTGAATTGTTAAAATGATGTTTATGCTATTATAGGCCTTGGTAAATTGCTTGGTTAAGTAAAATCATGCCTAAGTTATTCTTGCAGTATAATTGTTAAATAACTAATGAATTAATTATTAAATCGTATTGAAATTATACTTAATGGACACAATGCTTAATCAGTGCATGTTTATTCTTCTAAGGTAGTTGAAGTTTAAATTAGCATTGTATTTGGCAATACATATGCCTTGCATAACTTGCAAGCTTTTTGTGATTAAACTGTTTCAAGGTAGAAATACCCTGTTACCTCACTTAATCTTTTACGTGCTTGTGAAGATTGATTAACCGCTTGGATTGACATTGAAAAATGTTCAAGAGATTGATTAATTTAATAAGTATGTATGAGCAGTAGTTAGCAAATTACAGAGTTACCGTGAATTCATTCGTAGCAATATAAACATCAGTTTAATAATTCTAAGTTAAAGAATTGTAATTAATCCAACACAAGTATGTTATCTTGATTAAATCTTATTTGAAATCGTGCATTAGAACTCCTTTATTTTAATTATTTACTTAGTTTTTTAAATAGTTTTTGACCATATTTTAAAACCAAATTATTTTTACCTCACCAAAGTGTTTTACAATTAATTTCATAAATAATTCTTTTTACAGTCCCTGTGGGTACGATAACTCGACATTTACTTGTCACTTTATTACTTGTTGTGATTGTGTACACTTGCACATTTTCTATCGTTCCAATAACTCATTGCAAAAGCTTTCTAAGTTGTATGTGGCTAAGATAGTGAGACTGCATGGGGTATCGATTTCCATAATTTCTTATAGGGATCCTTGCTTCACGTCTCAGTTCTGGAAGAAGCTACATGAAGCACTGGGTACAAGGTTAGACTTCAGTACTACGTACCATCCTCAAACAGATGGTCAGTCAGAGAGGGTGATTCAGATACTGGAGAACATGTTAAGGAGTTGTGTGATAGACTTTCGAGATAGTTGGGAGGACTATTTGCCGTTAGCAGAGTTTGCCTATAACAATAGCTACCAGTCTAGCATAAAAATGGCACATTACGAGGCATTATATGGTCGAAGGTGTCGTACTCCTTCGTGTTGGACTGAGTTGGGTAAGCGGCGTGTTATGGGCCCTGAATTGGTTTCTGTTACCAAGGATAAAGTTAGACTAATTTGGGATCGACTGAAGACAGCATCAGACAGATAGAAGTCGTATACGGATCTGAAACGTAAGGAGATTGAGTATTCTGTGGGGGACTTCGTTTTTCTCAAGGTCTCACCATGGAAGAAGCTACTAAGGTTTGGACGGAAGGGCAAGCTAAACCCTAGATTCATTGGGCCTTACCGCATACTGAAATGCGTGGGACCGGTTGCGTATTAGCTTGAGTTACCTCTAGAGTTGGATCGGATACATGATGTGTTCCACGTCTCCATGCTGAGGTGTTACCGCTCTGATCCAACACATGTTATCTCGACTGAGGTGATTGAGGTTAAACCAGATTTGACTTTTGAGGAGGAGCTAGTTCAGATTCTAGAGTATGATGTTAAAGTGTTAAGGAAGAAGTCTATCCCACTGGTTAAGGTACTTTGGCATAATCATAGCTCAGAGAAGGCCACGAGAGAACTTGAGGAGGCGATACGACAATAATACCCTCATCTGTTTTGACTAGGTAAATTTCGAGGCTGAAATTTTCTTTTAGGGGGTAGAGTTGTAACGCACCAAATCTTCAATATTTATTTTTGTATGTTGTGTTACACAAATGCATGCTTGCTTCAGTGGTTAAGTGTCCTAAGAAGTGTTGGAGAAGTCTTGAGTTCAAGCCTTGGCTTGTACAAAATTTTGTTTTTACTTGAATAAACCCTGTCTCTAGTCAATAGGCTTCTTATATAAATATGGATAAAACATGACAGAATGGGCCTGCTGGTCTAGGGGTAAGTGGCATGTGGTGTTTGCTTGAGAACTGAGGTTTGAGTTCTGTGGGGCGTAGAGGAGTATTTATTTTGCTAGTATTGCAGTGTGGGAAGTTGGGGTTGATCGAAACACTGCTAGTTGAGTAGAGTTTGAATTTGGTGGTTGAGGAGATAATGGTGGAGTGATTTTAGGAGGATTAAGTGGGATTTGAAAGTCGAGGAGTTGTATCTAAATAGGTACTTTGACCACTGAGGAATTTCAGTTTTGGGTAAGTTGAGTACTCTATATCGAGTTTTGGGGGAACATTTTGGGTTCTTTTCTTTTCTCTTCTCATTTTCTTGGTAGTCGAATTCTGCTAAGGGATTTTATGGGTACTTTTCATTTTGTCCATTTTTGGTTTTGCGCTTCAGTCTCAGTGCCCCACAGACCATTTGTGCTTTTCTTCCTCTATCTTTCTAGCAATCACATTTTCTTTATTGCCTTGTTGTTAGCCGAATATGTCCCTTCTCTCTCTCAACTCTTTCGGCCTTGTTAGCTGATTCTCTTCTCTTCTCTCTCTCAACTCTTTCAGCCTTGTTAGCCGATTCTCTTTTCCTTTCTTCCCTTGTTCTTATAGACCGATTGTTCTCCTTCTCTGTCTCTCAATCGGTTACTTCTTGACCTATTTCCCTTCCTTTCTTGCTCTCTCTATTGTTTGTTTTTGACCGAATTCTACCCCTTTCTTTTACCCTCACTATGCTGATCTTCTTCCCATTGCTCTCTGTCGATTTTAGGGGTAGTTAAAGTGCCCGGTTTGGTGTTTCGGTAAGACTAACTCTTGGGTTGGTTCAAACTATTCTTTCGATTAGGCGTTAACAGGAGGTTGGCTGATTTGTAGGTTGAAACCAAGGGTTCGTGTGATCATCCTCTCTCGTCTGATAAGGTGAAAAAGACTTCGGTTGTTTCATTGAGGTAAGGGGGTAATGATTGGATGATTTCAGAGTAATATTATAGTATTATTTTGATGTTGGTTATTAAGTGTTTACCTATGTTAGTTGGTGCTCAAGAACTTGTCGAATGAGAGGGAAAAGATCCTCTGTTGGCGTTAGGGTGGATGGATCTCCTCTCGTGGCTTGTTCGAAGGTACGTTATTGTGTGGATTTAACGATTGGGTTAATTGTGTGTATCCGAGTGGGTATTTGTTTAAGTGAGTAATTGAAGATTATTGTTAAATGTAGAGTTCAAAAGTGCGAGCAGTTTCTTCTCTCGGCAAATAGAAGCAAGGTGTGTAAAACACTACCCCTACTCGTAAATCGACAAAAGCCGAAATAAGTGATCGACAATGCTACATGAGTGTGCGCTCACTTGTGTGGTAAACCGGACGCCTAAATGTGGGCGTAAGGTTGTTGAGGCTGGCCATGAGTGATTTTATGGGCCGAGTCCGTTTTGAGCCACGTTGGGCTGAAATGGGCCGTGTGGGCCCAACACGGGCGTCTGGAAAATATTGGGTCAGGCTGTGTAGACCACACAACCAAGGCCATTTTTGGGCTTGTAAGCCACACGGGCATGTGGGCCCACATGGGCCCGCATAATGGGCCTTGGGCCAATTTTCACTGTTTCACTGTTAAGGTTGCACGGGTCACCCAAGACGACTATGGACCTACTTTTGGGTCGGTAAGTATACCTAGACCCTAATTTGATGAAATGATTGTTAGTCACCTATGAGGTAAAATGACTAATATGCCCCTATGCTATGTATGACTGCATTCGAGCATGTCGTTATATATATTGCATACATGCATGATATTATGATATGTTGCATGGGGGTGGGTTTATTATTGATTGGAGGAAGTGTACTGTACTGGCAGCTATTTTGGTATGTAGGGATGGGTGGGTTGATTTTATCCCCACATGGAGTGTAGGGCTGGACGGAGTAGAGTGTAGAGGCTGGCTGGGTAGGATTTCTGTTAGCATTCTGTACTGTTACTATTACTGAAATGGGCTAAGGCTCACACTGATATTGTTACTGAATGAGCTAAGGCCATAACTAAAACCGTTACTGTTACTGGAACGGGCTTAAGCCCTGACTGTGTTTGCCTATTATATGATTGACTGTTTGTTTATTACGGTATTACACACTGAGTTTCATAAACTCACCCTTCTGCTTATCTGCGCAGGTAATCCTTAGATGGTCGGTGCTGCGAGGGACTCAAAGGTGGCCACACATTCGCTCATGCCTCTATATTGGATTTTTAATTTATAAGTAATTTAAATTTGGGTATTTTTATGTAATAAGGCCTCTTTAAAGTTTTAACTTTTAATTTGGGATTTTTACTTGCATTGATATAAACTGTTAGTTGTAGGAAAAGAGACGGGTTTTCAAAAGGGTAACTATTTTTCAAAAACATTATGTTTACACAACACATTTTATAAGCTTCCGTAAGAGACAACATTTTAAAAATTAAAGACGTTTTAACATGATAAATTATGAGTTTTAAGATAATTATTAAAAACAATTAACAAAGGTAAATATGTAAAAAGGGTTTTCCTTCAATATCACGCTTTGCAAAAAGCACTTCAATGTGACATCATCAGATTCGGCCATAACGTCTAGGCCGGGTTTAGGGTGTTACACAAGCATTATTGGGATTGTGAAGTTAAGTGAATTAAAACCTCGTTCAAATTATTAGACCCTTAATTTTTCATGGTTTTCTTTTGAATAAAAAGTTAGAAATCATTTTCTTAAATTAGTACATTTAATTAATTTTGTCTAAGGAGGTTGAAACTTAAGCGGGACTACTGTGTCCCCTCCAACCTTTCCTGGGAATTAATTTAATGTAATCTTTTGAGAAGAAATTTTCTGTTTAATTTTAAAATTTTTATTTTTCACTTTAATTTTTGTTTTTAATGTTAATTTTATTTGTTTATGTTTAATAAGGGGGTCAAATTGGCCCAAGTACTAATCAGTTTATTTTATCTTAAGCGATCTAGTTGTAAATATAGTTTGGGCTCAAGGCCTGAAACAACAAAGATGAGAAATTTACCCCATCAGTGTCATCCATAAGGGTTCCCCAAAACCCTAAAATTGCCACCACTTTTTCCCTCCATCTATACTTGCCGCCCAATTCACTTAAGTAGCTAAAATTTTGCTACAAGATTGTCATAATTCACCACTATATAAACCTCTCACTACAACTATAATCCTCATAACCCTTCAAGCAATTACCTTAACCCTAACCACTCATTATTTTTCCTCTTAGTCGTCAGCCTAAATCCCGAAGAATCTCCCCAGTATCCTTCCTTTTTCGTAAAACCCTAGCTTACTGCCACTACACTCCTTTTTCCGGAGCAACCATATTGTTGCCGTATTCCTATCGTCACCACACCCTATCACCGTCGCAAGCTGTGCGCTACCACAAATTTGTTACTACTGCAAGCCTATCACTACCGTAAACTCTTTTTTCCATCCATTCTTGACTTCTTTTTCCCTTCTTTTGCCGAAAATTTGCCTATTTTTCGAGAAAAATCACCATGTCTCGCAAAAGTACTAGATCTTCCAAGACTTTTGCTAAAAATCCCATTGTAATTCAAGATGAGGAAGTGAAAGAAAGGTTTGATTCCATCTTCAAAAATCAACCTATGATGCTAGAAAAAGGTTTCAACTTAGAAAGCAATGATAGGATGGTTGTGCCTTTGCTGATTCGAAAGACGATTGATACCCTTAATTGGAATTATTTTTGTGATGCACGATCATTATCCGATGAGGAGTTAGTTCTAGAGTTCTATGCCAATTTGATTAAGCTAGATGCTATTGATGTTCTTCTTCGCAAGAAGAAGGTACCCCTAACTTCTAAATCCATTAATGATTTGTTTAACCTGCCTGAGGTTGAAGAAGATGAATACTTTGCCATGATAACAAACATAAATTGAGATTTTCTTCAACAAGTGCTTAATATTGTGACAAATCTGGGATCCCAATATATTATAGGAAAGTATGGTAGTCATTCTTGTCGAAAGGAATATCTAAAACTGTTGGCTAAGGTATGGTTCTAGTTTGTTCGATATAATTTCCTACCTATCTCACACGGTTCCACCATCTCGATGGAGCGAATACTTTTTTGTATGCAATTATGATAGAAAGATCTATCAATGTTGGTAAGATCATTCTCAAAGAAATCCATGATTATCCTAGAAAGAAGACTAGAACTGCTTACTTTCCATTATTGATAACTTCACTTTGCCTAAGGGCCCAAGTTAAAACGAAAAAAAAGCAAACTTGAAGGGCCAATATGTTTAAGGTTGCATCACAGCCTATGATGTTGAAAGGTTAGTGGAAAATGCCCATGAACTAAACCCAACTAAACCAAGTGAACCAGTAGAACCATAGACTAATAAGTCATCAAACAAATCTAAAACTGAGGCTAACTCATTTACTGAGATAGAAGAAGCAGAATCTAAGAACCAAATAATAAGAACCAATAAAGAACTAGAAATCTCTGAAGTAAGAAAGAAGTCGAATGCTGATGAGCCAGTTGAAACAAGTGTTGATCCTGAGTTGACCATTCCTATGCCTACTTCTTCAAATGCTATGAAGATATCAAAATTGTCAATCATGATGGATATGAGGAAATTTATGCATAACCAACAATAGGCGTATTGGAAATATGCAAAGATTAGAAATGATTCTGTAAGAAATACTTTTAAAAATATCTCTGACAATTTTGTTCCTGAGTTCCCAGATTATATCTTCAGGTCATGGAAGGAAGATGAGAATGCAAGAGAGGGTGAAACATGAAAGGAGGAAGACGAGGAGGATAAGTCAAATAAATAAAAGAGGGGAATTTCTTGTCTTTAGTATATATTTCTTTTTAGGTGTTTATATTTATTTCCTAGTTAGAATTTTTGCTTTCGTATAATAAATAGCAAGCATGAATAAATAAGCTCAATGTCTCTTTAATAGAAAAAGAAAAGTGATGTGGTAATGGGAATGAACATTTCTAGGATTGGATTGTTGAGAAAGACTTGGTACTTCAGCAGTCTTTATGACTCACCTCTATTTTCTTACAACCCTACTTGGTGTTTAGTTTTCATTCATTACTTTGTTTTCGCAATGAGGACATTGCTTCTTTTTAAAGGGGGTAAGGCATTTCGCATAAAATTTAAAGTATGCTTAAATAAATTAATGTTCAGAGAGAATTTTTGTTCATAATGTATTCAAATGCAAGCGTGATTTCTAATTTTATCTAAGTTATTCTTATGTTACCTTGAGTGATGGAATGCTTGTATGTTCTTTAGACTTACGTAGTATTTTCCATGAAAATTTGATTTCTTTAGAAATAGACATGCATGAAAGTTTATGTCTTTAGAATTGACTTGGTAACTTTCTTGAGGTCAAATCCTAGGAGGTATAAGAATCTAATATGATATAGGCACACTTTCTTTGGATCGTTTGAGCCTTTCAAGCTTACCTTATTAAATTAACCCTTGAAATTTAATTTTTGAGCTTAATGACCTGTTTATTACAAATTATCTACATCATAAGCCGTATTATCATCTTTTTTATTTTATCCTATTCTTTTGCACCTATCTTAACTAAATTTGTCTTGGTGATCAAAGTTTGAGGAAAAATACAACAAATGTACATGCTCTTCACATGTTTAAAAAAAAAGAGAGAAAAAAAAAAGAATGAAAGATACAAGCCATTTTTCTCACCCAATTTGACATGTACCTACAATCACAAATGCACATATACACAAGTCATAATAAGGCACCAAAACCAATCATATTCTAGTCTTATATAAATAGTATGATCACATACAATCAATATGCCCTTAGGAACCTCAAATGGCAATATATAAAAATTTATAACTATGTATTCAATATGGCCAATTAATCAACTGATTTATAGGCATGTTACCTTACCAAATGGTACCAATTAAACCACTCAATCATTAGCCTAAAAAATACATATATGTCTTCCAAAACAAAGTACCAACTCACAACAAGTTATAAGACATATATAATATGCACATTCAACTAACATTAAGCAAATCATCAACCATATTAAGGCTAATATTTACATGTCAAAACTATACCATTTTAACAACAAGATGCCAAAATGCAAGCCAAGTTAAATGGCGAAAACCACAACCAAAACATATGGCCACATTAGCCATAATAACCTATACATTCCATTATAATCGAAATTTAACATTCAAAAGTACCAAAAGAGCCGATGGATAGTGTGATATAGCTCTGACAAGTTTCCAACCTGAACGAGCTTTTGACTCACTATAAAACACGGAAAAATAATACAGAGTAAGCATTTAAGCTTAAAAAGTTTGTACAACATAGAATATAGCTTACCATTTAATCACATATTAGGTAAATAAACAAAGAATATCCCAACACAATTTGGCCAAATGCCTAAGCACATATTCACCAACCATGTTAGCCATGTAAACACATATATACAAGTCAATAATCATGGATGAACACAACAATTTATCAAATTCCATTTACAAGTATCATCCATTTCATATATCTATATATCATGTAACATCATTTCTATGTATTTCATGTATATACCTATAATAGTTCGTATTGAATTCATATCATTTTGTAATAGAACATTGCCCATTGAATAGTTTAGAATACCGTTGGATACATGAGATAGCTCACACATAATGTGCTAGCTCATATAATTGTAATCTGTCAATTCATGTACATATATGCTCATACGGTATGAATCAGTCTGCTCATTTGAGCTGAAGATCGGTATGCTCTCACGAGTTATAAATCGGTATGCTCTTATGAGCTATAAATCGGTAACCCTAATGACATGTCATTTGGATCTTATAAATTCTTAAGGTTTTAACGGGGCTTGGTAATCGTCGTATGTCATTGGATATGCACTCGATAAGTATATATGAAAAATCATAGCATTTATATAATTCAATTAAAACATATAAACACAGTTTAATTACACAAACTTACCCCGAGTATTTGTAGGTACGGAGGCAATTAATCTAAGACATTCTCTTTGCCCCGATCTAACTCTGTACGAGGTCTAACTGGATCTATATGGATAAATTTAACTCAATTCAACACATAATTCATTCAATTTAATCCAAAACATATTTTTGGCAAAATTACCATTTTGCCCCTATACTTTTAATTTCTTTCCAATTTAGTCCCTAGGCTTGGAAAATGAAATTCATGGAATTTTACCCTTACCCAAGCCTAGCCAATTATTAAAAAAATTTATAGTAGCCCACATATTTCATAAATTCACAAATTATACCATGAATTTATCACATTTTTCAATTTAAGCCTTAATTAATAATTTTATAAAAAATCCCATTACAAAAGTTGTTTATCTAACAACAACTAATCATTTTATTCCATAAAAATTCAAAAACAACCTATATTCATTCATGGAAAAACTCTAATACTTTAACAGTTTCACAAATTAGTCCCTGGGCTAGCTAGATTACAACGACTTCAAAAACATAAAAATCATTAAAAACAGATCGAAATTCACTCACATGCACAATGTACTCTTAGCCGAAGCTTCAAGCTCCTTTAATGGAGTTTCCTTAGTCTAAAATTGGTGGTAGATGGAAAAAAACAAAGATGATGACTTTGTTTTAATTATTTTACAATCATATTTTTATTAATTTACAATTATAACCTTATTACTAAACATTAAAATCACTTAATAATATGTACATATTTGTCCACCCACAATCAAAATAGTCTAATTACCACATAAATCCCTTAACTAATTAATATCATAACCCTTTAGTACCTTTAGCTTGTAGAACTCAAATTTTTGCACATTTTGCAATTTAGTCATTGTTACCAAATTTAGCATGCAAACGATAAGGTTTCTTAACGAAATTTTTATACGACCTTACTAATATTCTGTAAACTCTAAAATAATAATAAAATAAATATTTGTACATCATATTTGTGTTCCCAAAACTACTTCTGATTTCACTGAAAATGGGCTGTTACAACTCTCCCCCTAAAGGGATTTTCATCCCTGAAAATCTTACCAGAAAAGAGGTTCAGATATTGCTTTCTCATAGCTTCCTCGGGTTCCTAGGTGTCTTCCTCTAATCTGTGACATTACCAAAGAACTTTTACTAAAGATATGTTCTTATTTCTCAATTCTTTCACCTCTCGTGCCAAAATTCTAATCGATTCTTCACTTATGACATATCTGGCTGAATCTTGATATTCGTCGGGGAGATAACATGTGAAGGATTAGATCGGTACCGTCATAACATAGACATGTGAAAGACATTATGAATCTAATACGGCCCAATTCTTTCAGTAATCTTATACGGCCCAATAAATCGTGGACTCTATTTTCCTTTGCAAACGAACCGAAGGACTTTCTTCCAGGACGATACTTTCAGAAACACTCTATCACTGACTTGAAATTCAATGTCTTTACGTTTAAGATCAACATACGATTTCTGACGATCTAAAGCTACTTTCAAACTGTCTCATATCACTTTTTACTTTTTTTTTTCCAGTATCACGAATCAAATCAACCCCGTGTGTTTTTCTCTTATTGAGCTCAATCGGTATAGTAGAGTTCGGCATTTACGGCCATATAAAGCCTCATACGGTGCCATCTTTATACTTGATTGAAAACTGTTGTTGTACTCGAATTCAACCGACGATAAATATTTCTCCCAATTGCCTTCGAACTCTAGTACACAACAATGAAGCATATCTTTGAGAATCTGAATCAGACGCTTGTATTGACCATTGGTCTGAGGGTGAAATGCAGTGCTAAAATGCAACCGTGTACCTAAAGCTTTCGGTAACTTTCTCTAGAATCGTGATGTAAATCGCGAATCTCTATCTGAAATAATGGAGACTGGCACTCTGTGTAATCTGACAATCTTTGAAATGTATAACTCAGCTAATTTGTTAAGGGAGTATTCTGTATGTATTGGAATAAAATGTGCAGACTTCATCAAACGGTCAACGATAACCCAGATGGCATCTTTCTTTCTTGGTGATAGGGGTAAACCTAATACCAAATCCATAATAACTCTATCCCATTTCCACTCCAGTATCATCACTGGCTATAATAGTCCTTTAGCTTTAACCTACTAACATATCAAACATCTCGATACAAAATAAAAAATCTTACGTTCAATTCCCGACCACCTGTACATCTGTCTCAAATCACTGTACATTTTATTACTTCCCGAATGAACAAACAAGCTACCATTATGAGCTTCATGCAAAATTTTCTGAATAAGTTCTGAATTCTTTGGTACACAGATTTTACCTCTGAAAAATAAGCAACCATCAAATCCTATCTGAAATTCTAAATCAGAAGTCGACTCACACTACGCTCGTTTAGCTAGCAACTCATTATCGTACTTTTGAGCTTCACAAATTTGTTGTAAAAACATCGGTCTATATTTTAACTCAGTTAAAATTGATCCATCCTTAGATAATGTCAGTCGAATATTCAATGCTCGCAGAGCAAACAAGGACTTTCTACTCAAAGCATCAGCAACTACGTTTGCTTTTCCCAGATGGTAATCAATGATCAATTCATAATCTTTTAGCAGTTCGAGCCATCTGCATTATCTCAGACTCAGATCTTTTTGCGTCATTAGATACTTCAAACTCTTGTGATCGGTAAGTATATGACATTTTTTGTAACACTCTAACCCGTATCTGTCATCCGAAGAGGGTCTCAGAGCATTACCAAAACTTTTAGAGCATTTTACAAAAAAAATCATGTAAATTACTATTCATTAGCTGATAACATTCAAAACGTCCCTTGATTGGCACCACGAGGCCCAATATGAGCATTAAAATCGAGTAGAGACTTAATCGGTAACTCTAAGAATTTTTCACGAGTTTTCAAAATTTTTCCAAGGTGCAAGGCTCACACGCCCGTATGATCCAAGGGACACGCCCGTGTGACCCTGGGACATGCCCGTGCTACAAGTCGTGTTAGACCCCGTGTAACTCTCTGACTTGTGCAGATGACCATGCCACACGCCCGTGTGCTAGGCCGTGTGGTTAATCAATTTAATTCTAAATTAGGTACAAGTTTCACACAGCCAAGACACACGTCTATGTTCTAGGTCGTGTAGCACATACGGCTGAGACACACGCCCGTGTCTCTACCCGTGTGCTCAATTCTGAGCATTCTGTTTCTCAAAATTAAGGTGCAGGGGACACACGGCCTAACCACATGCCCATGTTACCAGGTCTTGTGTTACACACAGTCTGGACACACGCCCGTGTGTCTTTCCATGTGGACAAAATGAAGCCATTTCTAGCTTCATTTCTCATCCAAATTTTCACTCAAGACCTAAACTTGAAACGCACATCCAATACCAACCAATCCAAGCATTCTAATTAAACAATTCCATCTTTCATCATGGCATACCATTACATGCATATGTGTTTATAACTTACCTTGGATTAACTTAGGCATTGCCATCATTTGATTACCTATACTTAACATATATTTAACCACCAGAACATGACATTACAAGTATATTAAAACAACCATTACTAGCCATTGCAATGGCTAGATTACAAGCATCATTATCAAGCCACTAATGGACAACTTGTCTTATACATGCCATTATACCAAAATGATTTTGCCATATATATATACCCAAAATAACTAGTTGATAGTGTGACGATGCTCCAATGATCTTCCAAACTTCATGAGCTTCCGAGCACTATAAAACAGGAAAAATTAAAATGGAGTAAGCATTACATGCTTAGTAAGTTCGTATAACGGAAACTAAACTTACCAATCCCATTTATTAAATCTAAGCATACAATATCATGTTACCATCCATTAGCAACATTGCCTAAACAGATGTATTCAATCAAATATGTTAGTCACCAAAATCTTTATAATAATCAAGTAAACATAGATGAGCTCATCATGCAATACTCTTTCAAGTCATTATCATTTCATCTCATAATTCTCATACCACGTCAAGAGTTTTATGTCCGTTGAATCATTGAAATTTCGATGGATGCTCAAGTAGTACACTCAAGATGTACTGTTCCATAATCCATCAATTCTTATTCGAGAGTACCCATTAGGGCACTTACTCAAGGAACATACTCTTGAGCCACATATCATATAACAAGATTACCAGTCCAGGCAAAATCCTTTATATAATGTATGCTTAGAAGAGCTCAATTAGGATTACTAGTCCAGGCTAAACCCTAATCGTAACATACACTAGAGAGGTATTATATCAAGATTACCCGTCCGGGCTAAATCCTTTCTATAACAAGGTCAATAGGATTACTTGTCCGAGCTAAATCTCGTCCGCAACAAATGCAGGACCTTACCCATTTCGGGAAAGCGCATACAATCCTCGGAATCCAATATTCAATCAGAACTTGACCCTTTTTCACCATTTCAAGCATGTATTATATTTTTCATTATAGCATTCAAATAATATACATCAATATAATTCACATTCCATACAAAAAAAAACATTCAATTTAACATATTTACATGCCTGATTAAGCCACACGAACTTACCTCGACACTTGTTCACGTATAAAATCTACTAATCTGAAACATTTTCTTTTCCTCGGTCTAACCTCGAATTTGTGTTGTTTGGATCTATATAAATAGCTTTAATAATTAATTTCACATATTTCATATTTATTTGGACTCAATTTACATCCTAGGTAAAATTACCATTTTGCCCCTAACTTTTCCATAAATTCTAATTTCGTCCCTAGGCTCGGAAAATGAAACTTGTGCAATTTACTCCCAAAATCCCATTACAAATTTTACAGCACATGTATTCATAAAATTTCAGAAATTTTCATCAAATTTCACAACTTTACATTTTAGTCCCTAAATCATGTTTTCATCAAAAATCACTTTGTAAAAGTTGTTTATCTATCAACAACCTTTCATTTTCTACCATAAATTTCTAATTTTAACCATATTCATCAATGGCCAATTTTCCATACTTTGACAACTTTCCAAATTAACCCCTCAAATAGATAAATTAGACTATCCCGATTTCAAAAATATCAAAATTACTAAAAACAGGACAAGGAAACTTACCCAATTAAGCCTTGAAAGTTTCTTCTCTCTCTCTTAGGGTGTCCATAAAATTTTGGGGTTGAAGATGAAAAAATAAGATGATATTTTCTTTTTATCATCTTTTAATTAATTAATTATTTTAATTTCCAATTTAGTCCCTACTCTTTTCTAATTTTTCCATGGATGAGTCACCAAAAATCTACGTACTTTTTTTTATGGTCTAATTACCATATAAGGACCTCTAGTTTTGAATTCCATAGCTATTTAATCCTCATAGCTACTAGAACTCAACTTTTGCATTTTATGCGATTTAGTCCTTCTCGTAATTAAGCACTTAATCGATAAAATTTTTGTATCAAATTTTTCACACGACATGTCCGTCATAATACAGACCATCTAATAAAATAACAATAAGTGTTATTTTTGGGTCAAATTTGTGGTCCTGAAACCACTGTTCAAATTTCACTAAAAATTGGGTTGTTACATTTTTCATCGAACAAATGATGTCGCCAAATTTTCAACACAAGCACAATAGCTGCCAACTCTAGGTCATGTGTTAGGTAATTCTTGTCATGTGACTTTAACTATCTAGAAGCATAAGCTATTACTTTGTCTTCCTGCATCAAAACATAGCATAAACCATATAAAAATGCATCACTGAAAATCATGAATTCTTTACTTGATTCAGGCTGAACCAAAACTGGTGCTTCAGTCAACAATGCTTTCAACTGATTAAAATATTGCTGAAATTTATCAAACCATTCAAATTTCACATATTTCTGGAAAATTTGTGTCATTGGTGTAGCTATCATCGAGAACCCTTTGACGAATCTTCAGTAATAACCAACTAATCCCAAAAAACTTCTAACTTTGGATACATTTCTCAGTGGTTTCTAATCAACAATTGCTGAAATTTTACTTGGGTCAACTCTGATACCTTCAGCCAGTACTATATGTCCTAGAAAACCAACTTGGAAGCCAAAACTCATATTTGCTAAATTTAGCAAACAATTTTTTATCTCGCAGAGTTTGCAACACAATCCTCAAATGCTCGACATGCTCAAACTCATCTCGAGAATATATCAGAATGTCATTAATAAATACCATAACAAATCTGTCTAAATACGGTCTGAAGATTCTATTCATCAAATCCATAAATATTGCAGGCGCATTAGTTAAACCAAACAGCATCACAAGAAATTCGTAGTGTCCGTACCTGGTTCTGAACACAGTTTCGACACATCTGAATCTTTCACCCATAACTGATAATAGCCAGAACAAAGATTAATCTTTGAAAATATTGTGGCACCTTTCAGCTGATTGAATAAATCATCAATACGAGGCTGTGGATATTTGTTCTTGATTGTAACTTTGTTGAGCTGATGATAATTAATACACAATCTCATCGATCCATCCTTTTTCTTAACGAACAGAACAGGTGCACCCCAAGGTGAAAAACTAGGTTGAGCAAAACCCCTATCTATCAACTCTTGCAGCTGTGTTTTCAACTCTTTCAACTCAGTAGGAGCCATTCTGTAAGGTGCTATCATATCTGTGATGTCCCTAGTACAGTTCAATAGCAAACTCAACCTCTTTAATCAACGGCAATCCAGGTAACTCCTCCGGAAATACATCAAGATACTCACAAAACATTGATACTAACTCAAGCTTCGATTCTAACACTTTAGAATCCAATACATAAGCAAGGTAAGCATTGCGACCTTTCCTCACATATTTCTACACCGACATAGCTAATATAACCATAGGCAACCCACTCAGACTATTTGATTCAATACGAAGCGTCTCACTATCTTGACATTTCAATACAATAAGTTTTCGTCTACAATTTACAATAGCTTCATATAGAGTTAGCCAATCCATCCCCAGAATCACATCAAATTTATCAAACGGTAACAGCATCAAATAAACCAGAAAACTATAACCCTGACTCATCAAAGGACAATTCTTGTAGACTTTATCAACTAGCACATACTGTCCTAGGGGGTTTGATACTTTAACCATGAATTTAGTGGACTCAATAGGTAAATTTTTACTAGACACTAAATTCTTGCACACATATGAATGAGTGGATCCCGGATCAATCAAAGTAGTAATATTAGTATCAAAAATAGAGAAAATATCGGTAATAACATCTGGCGTAGAAGCATCCTCTTGTGTGCGAAAAACATAAACCCTAGCTGATGCTCATGCCTTAGATATCACAGTAGAATCTTTAGTAACACCACGACTACCACTCACATTTTTGGGATTACGGGGTGGCCTGAGCTTTATCTTTCTCAAATTTCTCTGGGCAATCTCTAATATAGTGGTCTAAGGAACCACACCTGAAACATGCTCCATTCTGTAATTGACACTCGCTATAATGTGGTTTCTTATAGTGCTTCCACTTGGTACAAATATCTCTGACACTAGCCACACTTGCAACAGATGTAGCTTGCGGTTTTGGACTCAAACGTCTGATACCTCTTTCTCTACTAGAATAACCGACAAAAGCTGTAGAATGGTTGTGATGTTCTATTGATTTCTTTGATACTAACTGATATGACTTGCAAGTCGATCTCTTTCTCGAGTCTCTAGCTTCATAATTAGCGCGTTTTTTCTCTTTACTCAGTTCCTCGACCTTATGTGCTCTGTCAACCAATATAACGAATTCTTGCAGCTCAAGAATCCCAACTAGAAGCTTTATGTCTTCGTTTAACCCTTCTTCAAATCTTTTACACATATGAGTCTCGGTTAGAATACACTCACAAGCATATTTGCTTGATCAAAAAATTTTTTGTTTATACTCTAATACAGTCATTCGACCCTGTTTGAGCTCCAAAAATTCTTTATGTTTCTGATCTAGAAACCTCTGACTAATATATTTCTTTCTGAACTCGATTTGGAAAAATTCCCAAGTGATTCGCTCTCTTGGCACAAAATAAAGTAATGTATTCCACCGCTAGTAAGCCGAATCTTTCAATAATAATATTGCGCATTTAACACACTCAACTAGTGAATAGGATAACTCATCAAAAACCCTGATTATATTCTCTAACCAGGGTTCAGCTCTCTCGGGGTCATCTTTAGCAGTAGCTCAGAATTCTTCAGCCCCGTGCTTTCGTATCTTATTAATAGGCAGCTTATTAACTCAGATTGGTTCTAAACCTTGAGGAATAACGGGAACTGGTTGAGGAGCAGAAGGGGGTGAAGGTTATTGAGTATCCAGGTTTGTCCGTACAAACTCGGTAAACCATTCATTCATATCTGGAAGAAGGTTTCTTTAGCCTCTCCTCCCCGGCCTTTAGATATTAGCCTTGTACCGCTCAATGCTACTCCGTGAATGGAGGCTTGAGTGTTACTCTCTACTTCATCGGAGTCAGCTTGGTTGGACATCATTGTTGTATGAAAACATATTTTAAACAATGATACAAACTCGCCTCGGTGATGATTCGAGTTGTTTGTTGCCCGATCGTTAAAATGGAGAAGTATCGTTCTTGAACAAAGTAATAGTTGAATTTGGCTAGTTTAAGATAATTAAGGGATATGGTTCAGTTTTACAAAGATCTTGGGTGTTTGAAAAAAATGGTAAATGGAAATGGTTCGAATGGCTTTAAGGTCAAGAAAGAACTAGTACTAAAATATAATACTAACCCAAATCTTATAGAACACTTAAAGGTGGATAGAAGGATAGATAAATCGTGACCCACTATCTATATGGAGATAGGAACCAGTCGGTATAAGGGTGAATGCCACACTTTGTTTAAGAGTGATAAGTTCAGAAAGAACAGGATGACGCCACTAGCAAACTAGATAAGTCATGCCGAGTCTAAAACGAAATAGGAGAGTTGAAAAACTCACAAAATGTTATAAACATTAATCAAAGGATCAAAAGTTTTCCAACCAAAATAATGTCTTTATAGGCACTATTATGACTATTCAATAGTCATGTCTCTTCACTATTATAGAAGCCAATAGTCATGTCTCTTCACTTGATTCTGGTATAGATGAAAAGGCATGTCTCTTCACTTTATAATTGACTTAATGAACCCTTAATGTGTTGTTTGGTGTCCCTTCATCTCCTTTAAACTGAATGTCAAAAGACTTATGCATTCATCTCATTAATTGGCATCATAACTAGCTTTGAGTGCATGAAACTGATCAGACTTGAAGAGTTACTTTTGGTCCATTTGAACAACCACCATAATGAGCTTTGAAGGCTTTAAAAAAATCCAAAACTTGAAGAGCCAATTAGCCATATGAACAGTCACGTACAAGGTAGATAATTAAGCATTAAAGACACTCATAAGAATCAGCATACTATAAACACTCATACATAAATTTATTAATGAACATGTAGCTCAAATCACCTTATTTAAAATGAAAATAAACACACTTTAATTTATGTAGTAAAAAGTAACAGCCAAATTAAATAACATACTTATATAAATAAACTCAAACATATTTAACAACTAAGATGCTTAAATGCATGGTTTAAGATGTAAACTAAATGAACAAATGAGTTACTTAATGCATGACTTAATTTAATGATGCAAACTTTAACTAACATGGGAGTTACATAATGCATGACTTTATTAAATGCAGAACACATATTAATGATGTTCAAACTATGACATAATTAAAGACTCATACTAATGATATTCAAACTATGACATAATTAAAGACACAAACTAAAAAAACTAAAGTAACTAAAATAAATGAATCAAAGTCCTTATTTTCCAGCAGCCAAATTAACAAACTGAAATTAAAAACTTCATTTTGCACTTGGGCCCCTCGAGTTTAGCCTAATCTCGGTTTCGATAAGTTGGGTCGTAACATGATGTGACCGGGTTCGCATCAAACAATTAGGAGATATCACAGTATCACAGGTTATATAATGGCATGTATAGCTAGACTCGTACACGCTACATTTAGACTAAGAATATATTAAACCGTAGCTTTGATACCAATAAATGTAACACCCATAACCCGTATATGTTGACAAAATAGGGTTACAGAGCATTATTAGAGTTTACAAAAACAGTCGAACAAAAATTTCTAACATTTCAAAACATATTATTAAACATATTAAAACTAATTCAAAACATACAAATTGTCCTTTATACAAGCCCTCAAGGCCCAAAATATGTATTAGAAATAACTTAGGACTAAATCGGAAACTTAGAGAATTTTTCAAAAAACATTGAAAATTTTCAACACTGTAGGGAACACACGGATGTGGGGCCAGGCTGTTTGACTCACACGACCATGTGGCTAAGCTATGTGACTCACACAACTAAGAGATACGCTCGTGTCTCAGACCATGTCGACATCTGAAATAGGGACACACAGCTATGTCCCAACCTGTGTCTGTGCTCATATAACTCATTGACTTGGGTCACACGACCAAGCCACACGCTCGTGTGCTAGGCCATGTACCTTTCGCAATAAACTCACACGCTCGTGTGCCATGCCGTGTACATATTTGTCCAACCACAATCAAAATGGTCTAATTACCACATGAACCCCTTAACTAATTAATAACATAACCCTTTAGTACCTTTAGCTTGTAGAACTCAATTTTTTGCACCTTTTGCAATTTAGTCCTTTTTACCAAATTAAGCATGCAAACGATAAAAATTCTTAACAAAATTTTTATACGACTTTGTTAACATTTCATAGACTCTGAAATAATAATAAAAGAAATATTTTCACATCGAATTTATGGTCCCAAAACTACTATTCCAATTTCATTGAAAGCGGGCTGTTACATACATACTATGTCTCATGTTGACATTATGATATTAGTATAAAGTTTGGAAATAATATTTTCATTTGAGCTACTTATCAATAAAAAATATTTTTGAGCATGATTTTGTTGATGCATGATTATGTGCGAAGATTGATGTTGCTTTATCATTTTGCAAAAATTACCTTAACAAAAAGTTCTGTTGTGCATGAACATTACTTGGGACGAGAAATGGTTTAAGTTTGGGGTGTGTAAACTCGAACTTATATAGGGTTTTTTATATATTTTTACCACCTTTTTACTTAATAAATATGTTAATCTTGAGTAATTATTATTAAAATAAGTGAATTTTACTTAATTATTAATATTGGACATGAATTTATAAAGCATGTGAAATTATGTTTCATTACATAATTTTTGTACATATTTTATATTATTTCATGTTAATTTATTAATATATGATTTTTCACTATGTAGGAGGACCATTGAAGATGTGATTAATATGAATGAAACATGGACATGCGTAAGTCAATTCATGTGGATGGCAAGACCATGCAAACTGGTTCATGAGGTTGATAATTTGACCCAGTATAAGATGTACTAAAAGATGAATGTAACATCCCGTTTTTGAGTCAAATCAGAATAGTGGCTTCAGAACCACAAATCTGATGTCAAAAATTTATTTTAATATTATTTTTGGTGTTTACAGCATGATAACTTGTATGTGTGAAAATTTCGTAAGTTAATTTTATCATTTAATTGCTCAATTTGAGAAAAAGGACTAAATCGTGTAAAATGCAAAAGTTGCATTCTACTTGTTAAAGGTGTTAAATAGTTATGGTTTATTAAATTTAAGGTCCTTATGATGATATTAGACCATTTGAAATGTTGGTGGACAATATTAGACATCCATTATGATTTTATAAGTTTATAACAAAGGTTAATATTGGTATTTGATAATTAAAAGTTAAATTAATAAAACAAAAAAGAAATTATATTCATATTATCATCTTCCACCACCAAAAAATCATGTTTGGAGAAGCCATTGAAGCTTTCTATGGTTCGGCTATTGCATGGTCTAATTGGTAAGTAACTTTTACTTGGTTTTTAATGATTTTTATGTTTTTGTAATCATTGCAGCTCAATTTAGCTAGCTCGTACCTTTAATTTTGAAATTGTTAAAGATTTTGAGAGTTTCCATTGTTGAATCTATGTGTTCTTTGATGTTTGATGATTGATTATGAAAGCTTGATGATAGTTTTACATGTTTTGTTAAGTGATTTTTGACAAAAATGTCAAAAAGGGATTAAATTGAGAAATTATAAAATTATGTGGGTAAAAGTATGAATAAATTGAAAATATGGGCTGCTAGTAACATGTAATAAATTCGGCTAAGCATGGGTTGTACTAAATTGCATGAATTTGCAATTTTATGTGATAAGGACTAAATTGTAAAAATGTGAAAGTTTAGGGGCAAATGTGTAAAATATCCCTAATGTATGTTTTGGACTAAATTGCATAAATATTTGATTAAATAAGCTAAATTTGATAATATACAGATCAAGATAAGCCGAGATCAAGTTTAGATCGGGGAAAAGGAAAAGTTGTCGATTAGCCGATATTTGTTATCCGAGCGATACTAGGTAAGTTTGTGTAATTAGAATCGAACTTTTACATATTTGTAATTATTTGAAATGAATGTGTATAATTGATTAGTTGATATACATGGAATACAAATGCCTTATTGATATAGACTAATAGTTACCGAGTCCCGTTTGAATCGTATGATTTCGTAGGATACGAGTGACATGTCACTAGGGTTACCATTCTGGTTGAGATCCTGCATGTGTTGCGGACTCACCGTAGCTCGTATGAGCTTATCAATATATCAGCTCGTATGAGCTTACTATTTTTAGCTCATCAGAGCTTACCGTTTTAGCTCAATAGGGCTTACTGTCCATCACCTCAGGAGGAGCTTACTGTTCATGGCTTGAAAGAACGGAAAATGATAATGAATTGATGGATTACTGATTTATACGTAATGTATATCACCGGAGTATCCCTTGATATTCTAATAGGTTCAACAGGCATAAATATTGTTTATATTGATGAGCTACTGTTTGCAAATGGATTATTGTTTATATGATTGAGAATGAAATGAAATGTTACTAATGTTGTACATGATATATGAATTTAGTATAATGCAATGTATTGAGTATTGAATTGAAATAATGGATGGTTACTTGTACTTATATGTCTAACTTATTGATGAATGTCTATGTTTAGGCATTTGGAAATTGAATTGAGCATACCTTATTTATTGCCTTAATTGTATAAATGGTAAGTTTAATTCTTAATTATACAGGCTTACTAAGCTATAAAGCTTACTCTATTTCTTTTTCCATGTTTTATAGAGGTCCAATAGTTTGCTCGTTTCGGACAAGTCGGAGTTACACATCACACTATCTAGTTGCCGATTGGTATTTTTGAACTTGTGGTTATATGTAAATATGGCATGTATAGGCTAGTTATAATGGTAATAGTTATGGTTATTTGAGATTGTGATTTTGGTAAATTTTGTGTTATAAGTCTAAGCCATGTGATTTGGCTAAGTTTGATATTATGTTTTGGTATGTTTTGGCAAGTAGTAGATGGAATGGAAATATGCAAATATGTTTTGTTATATGGTAGGCTTATGAATGGAAAATGAATGATATTAGTTAAGTATTTGAATATTATGTGGAATTTGTATCATATGTGTATGAAATGTTATGGAATGGCTACCAATTGGGTTGTAAAAATGTTACCATTTATGCTTATGTATACATGTGAAAATAGGGTGGCATAATGGCTTTGCAAATAGCCTATTTTTGTCCACACGGACAGAGACACGGGCGTGTGTCTCAGCCATGTGTCCCCTGGTGTTGAAATAAAAATGAAGTCAGTATGCTCCACACAGTCTCACACACGGGCGTGTGACTTGGCCGTGTTGCATAAGTCAGTATACCCTACAGTTTTGGCACGGCCTAGCACACGGCCTAGCACACGGGCGTGTGTAGCCATTTCGAAGGGCATACGAGCTAGAGACATGGGCGTGTGGTTGGCCGTGTGACCCAAGTCAGTATGTATACCTTGTTTCCACATGGCCTGAGACACGGGTGTGTCTACCAGCCGTGTTAGGCACACGGCTTGTTCACACGGGCGTGTGACCTCTATATGGATGAAAAATTTCTAAGTTTTCCAAAATTTTCATATGTAATCAGTTTAGTCCTGAACCATATTTAGAGCATGTTTAAGCCCTCGTAGGCTATTATAAGGGACAACTTGATTGGAATTGTGTGATGATTGTATGATCTCAAACCGAATGTATGAAAATAGTATAGTTATATGTGTTATAAGTCCGGTAATGCTCCGTAACTCTTTTTCGACGTTGAATACGCGTGAGGGGTGTTACAATGAACATGCCTGATTAATTATTGAACTAGGAAACTGTCCAACAAGGGGGAATTAAGTCCCAGTTTTGGCACAAGTAGATGGCTGCCCAAAAGCAAGCTTTGGGTATTTAATTAAAGGTCCTTACAGTTGGAAAATAATAAAAAATCAGCCTAACAACTTTGCTGTTGAAACCGTCCACCCTATGCTATTAATAGCCTTGGTTTGAATTCAAAATGAGGAGACTAAGTCATCCTCTTTTCCATGAATTGTGGTTGGCCATATGTGAGAGAAAAGAAAGGAATTTAAATTCTATTTTTAGCAAACTCTACCCCTTACTTCACCTATAAATACCCTACAAATCTCACTTCTCAAATCATCCTTCAACACTTATCACTCATTCATTCGCTCATTCATTATTCTCTCTCATTTCCTTTTTCCTTTCCCTTGCATAACCACCATCTCCCTTTTCATCCTTTAGCTAACATAAGCTTTGTCAAAATCATTCTTTGGCTGGTCACCTTGAAACCCTTAGCAAATAAGCGTCGATCATAACAAAGGAGCACATTAGTTAGAAAATTTTCAATATTTTCTGAAAAATTCTCTAAGTTTTTGATTTAGTCCCGACTCATTTCTAACGTGTATTTTGGGCCTCGAGAGCTCGTATTTGGGACATTATGAATTATTTTGATGGGTTTTTTATATGAATATTGATATGTTTTGAAATGTTTGAAATTTATGTCTGTTTAATTTGTAAACTCCTGTAATGCTCCGTAACCCTGTTCTGGCGACTTTTTCGGGTTACGAGTGTTACAAAGAAAGTTCTACGGGTCGGTCGCAAAGGGAAGCTAAGTCCGCAATTTATCGAGCTGTATGTGGGGTTATTTCGAAGGGTACATGGCCTAGCACACGGGCGTGTGTGTAACAACCCATTTTTAGTGAAGTCGGAACAGTGGTTTCGGGACCACAAAGTCGATCCAAAAATAAAGTTTATTTTTATTTTATTATATGGTTTGTATTATGATAGATATGTCGTGTGAAAATTTTGATACAAAAATTTTATCGATTAAGTGTTTAACTACGAGAAGGACTAAATCGCATAAAATGCAAAAGTTGAATTCTAGTAGCTATAAGGATTAAATAGCTATGGAATTCAAAACTAGAGGTCCTTATATGGTAATTAGACCATTAAAGAAAAGTATATAGATTTTTGGGTGACTCATCTTTGGAAAAATTAGAAAAGAGTAGGGACTAAATTGAAAATCATAAAAATTAAAAGATGATAGTTAATTAAAAAGAAATTATCATCTTATTTTCATGCATTCTTCCCCAAAATTTCTAGGGAAACCCCAGGAGAGAGGAAGAAAACCTTCCAAGCTTAAAAAGGTACGAAATCAAGTCCCGTTTTTAGTAATTTTTATATTTTTGGAATCAAGATAGTCTAATCTATCTATTTGGGGGATTAATTTGAAAAGTTATCAAGGTATGAAATTTGGGTCATGGATGAATATGCTGAAAATTTAAAATTTATGGTAGAAAATGAAAAGTTATTGATAGATAAACAATTTTTACAAAGTGATTTTGATGAAAACATGATTTAGGGACTAAAATGTAAAATTGTGAAATTTGATGAAAAATTCTAAATTTTTATGAATACATGTGCTGTAAATTTTGTAATGGAATTTTGGTTAGGCTTGGAAAAGGGAGTAAATTGCACAAGTTTCATTTTCCGAGCCTAGGGACAAAATTGGAATTTATGGAAAAGTTAACGGCAAAATGGTAATTTTGCCTAGGACTTAAATTAAATCCGAATGAGTATGAAATATGAGAAATTGATGACTAAAGATATTTATTTATATAGATCCAAACAACTCACATTCGAGGTTAGATCAAGGAAAAGAAAAGGTTTTGAATTAGTAGATTACTTATGCGAACAAGTGTCAAGGTAAGTTTGTGTAACTTAATCGAGCATGTAATTATGTTAAATTAAATGTTGTGATTTTATGAAATATGATTATCGTTTATGTGATTTACTTGGATGTTACAATATGACAAATTAATACATGCTTGAAAATGGTGAAAAAGGGTTATGTCCCGATTGAATATTGAATTCTGATGAACATATGTGCTTTCCCGAAATGAATGAGGTCCTGCATTTGTTGCTGACGAGATTTAGCTCAAACGAGTAATCCTATTGACCTCATTATAAAAAGGATCTAGCTTGGACGGGTAATCCTTATGTAAACCCTCTCGAGTATATTTTATAATTACGGTTTAACCTGAACTGGTAATCCTAATTGAGCTATTTAGAGCATACATTATATAAAAGATTTAACCCGGACCAGTAATCCTATTATATGTCATGTAGCTCAAAAATGAGTTCCTTGATTAAATGCCGTAATGGGTACTTCTGGAAAAGAATTGACGAGTTATTGAATTGTACACCTCGATTGTACTATTTGAACATCCATCGAGATTTCAATGATTCAACAGATATAAAACTCTTGACATTATATGAGAATTATGGGGTGAAATGATAATGGTATGAAAGAATATTGCATGATGAACTCATCTATCCTTTCTTGATGTATATGTAAATTTTGTGACTAAAATGTTTGATTGAATGCATGTGTTTAGGCAATTTTGCCAAATGGATGGAAAACATGATACTGTATGCTTAAATTTAATAAATAAGATTGGTAAGTCCAATTTCTGTTATACGAACTTACTAAGCATTTAATGCTTACTCCATTTTATTTTCCCTTGTTTTATAGTGCTCAAAAGCTCGCGAAGGTTGAAGATCATTGGAGTATCGTCACACTATCTACTAGCTATTTTGGGTATTTATAGTAGCATCGTTTTGGTATAATGGCATGTATAGGACAACTTAGCCTTTAGTGGCTTGATAATGATGTTTGTAATCTAGCCATTGGAATGGCTAGTAATAGTTGTTTTGATGTACTTGTAATGTCATGGTATGGCAGCTATACATATATATATATGTTAAGTAGTTGATCAAATCATGTTTAACACATGGATTGAACCAAGGTAAGATTGTAAACATGTATGCATGCAATGCTATGCCATGTTGAATGATGAAAATTGCTTAATTTGAATGCTTGAATTCATTGGAATGAGTTTGGTATGTTTCAATGCAGGAAAATGGTAAATTTGGGTGACAAATGAAGCTAGGAAATGGCTTTATTTTGTCCACATGGGCAGACACACGGGTGTGTGTCTAGACCATGTGTGACACACGGCGTGTAGTTAGGATGTGTGTCCTCTGCACTTTAAATTTGAGAAATAGAATGCTCAGAATTGAGCACATGGGCAGAGACACGAGTGTGTGTCTCAGCTGTGTGTGCTACACGGTCTAGACCACGGGCATCTATCTTGGCCCTGTGAAACCTACACCTAATTTCGAAAAGAATTAATTAACCACACAGCCTAGCACACGGGCATGTGGCATGACCGTGTGCACGAGTCAGAGAGTTACACAGGCTCAAACATAGCCTGTAGGACGAGCGTGTCCCTTGGACCACACGGGCATGTGAGCTCTACACCTTGGAATATTTTTGTAATTTCACAAAAAATTCTTAGAGCTTCCAATTAAGTTCCGACTTAATTCTAATGCTCGTATTGGGCCTCGAGGGTCCATTTAAGGGACGTTACGAATGATTTCAAAATTTGAATAGTAACTTGCATGATTTATCTGTAAATGTTTCTAAATGTTCCAGTAATGCTCTGTAACCCTATTTCGGTGACCAATACGGGTTAGGGGTGTTTCATTTAGTGGTATTAGAGCTATGATTTAGTCGATTCTCGGATTTGACGTAGCAAACACGAGTTTGGCTATACATGCCATTATATAAATTGTGATAGTGTGATGACTCCTGATCATTTTAAATGTGTTTTTCATATAGTAATGTCATCCAATCGAGCTAGAGCTGAATCTGAGGAAGCTGAGAGCAATGCTTCAGTTTCAGTTCAAAGAGTTGCATCTACGTTTGGTAGTGAAAGGCCCATGTCTGGGGCCCGAAGTGAAGAGGCAAAATAGGCCTTCTTTCAATTGATGAATGAATGTGTCACAGCCCTCTCTCGTATTCAACACCGGAATAGGGTTACGGAGCATTACTGAACTTACAACACATTTTATACATACTTTTCTGATACATTTAATCGAATCATACAATCATCATTCAATCTCAATCAATTTGTCCCTAATATGAGCCTACTAGGCCATAAACATGCTTTGGGAGTGGTTCGGGATTAAACTAATAACTTAAGAAACTTTCACGATACTTTTAAATTTTTTCTCAAAATAAGGGACACACGCTCGTGTCACAGGCCGTGTGGACATTTGAAATGGGAGCACATGGCCGTTTCCTAGCCCGTGTGCCCTAAAAATGGCCATACACACCCGTGTACTAGGTCATGTGCTAGGCCGTACCAAACCTGTAGGGTATACTGACTTATGTCACATGGCTAAGTCACACGCCCGTGTGTGAGGCCGTGTAGAGCACACTGACTTGAATTCAAATTCAACACCAAGGGGACACATGGTCGTGTATTAACCGTGTGTCACACACAGCTGAGACACACATCCGTGTCTCTACCCGTGTGGACAAATATAGGCTATTTACCAAGCGAATTTGCCACCCAAATTTAGGCACACCCATACCTCTCAAATAGCACACAATATAGCATCAATATGCATATATTTCAATTCCAATCAAGCATGATTTATACCAATTCCAACACCAACCAATACATAACATAGATACCATATATTGCCATCTAAATTCATCCAATCCTTGTCTTCTCAAAACATCAAAATGACCATTTACAAATATGCATTAATATGCTCAATTCCATAAACATACCAATTCACAAATCATTACTTATTGACATTCAAATTACCTAATATCAATAAGCATCATGAATCCAACCTCAATCACTCAACATAGGTCAATTTCCAACTCAAAACAAAAGCCATTTGTACATTTATATACATCATCAAATTTACCATCCTAAGCCAACTCACATGATTATATATATTCAAAACAAAACATATACATTTACAAGTCAATTCAAATGGCCAAAATCATTATCAAAACATAACCAAAATGATTCAAAGTCCCTATACATGCCATATACTTAAAATACCAAAGTTTATAGGTACCAAAAGATAGGTGGATAGTGTAATGCGATCTCTGGCGATCCCCGAGTTTGAGCTAGCTTTGAAAACTATAAAACACAGAGAAATACACAAAGTAAGCTTTATAGCCTAGTAAGCTCGTATGAAATAAACTTAATGCAATCATAAAAATATAATTCAATAATTTGAATACACCAATATGTAGCTTACATTAGCTAACAAACCTATCTGATTCACAAATGTTAGATTATACACTACCTTTACAAGTTTCTTCGATTTGAAACTTATAATTCATGTACGTACCGTACCTATTGTAACACCCCTAACCGGTATCCGTCGCCGGACTAGAGTTACAAGGCATTACAAAACAAAAACAAAATTCCAATAATTCATATATTCATACAAGTCATACTCATATATATATTAAGCACATGGATAATTAAATATTAAACATATATTATTAATCATATTGCATTTACGAATCATACCTAAAAATTTAACCGAATCTATACCATTCAAATAATCACATTTTCATTAACAAATATAAACATATGCATATACTTTCATTATAAACCAAACCAATATGGAAAGCAACATTCGAACACACAAATATGTACATGTATATATATACATAAAATTAACATCTTACTAAAACTCATATAATTTCCATAGTGTATTATTTAATGCCCTAAAAATCCCGAAACCCAAAAATCCTGAAATCCTGAACTTTCTTTGTTTTTGGTTTTGATAAAAATTGTGTTTTATATTCCTAGCCAAGTGATAATTATAGTAGGTCTTAATTAAGGTTTGAGTTCTAATCTAGGAGTAGAAGAAATTATCGTTTAGTTATTAAAAGAATCAGGGTTGGCAAGCAGTTATAAAGATAGGGAAAATAGCATCAAAAAGCCTTGTGGAGGAGTGGCTAAGTGATGCTACTTAGGGAGTAGATATGTGGCGTTAGTGGCTAGCAAGGAGATCCAAGGTTCGAATCCTAGCTTAGTAATTTTTAGAGTTTAATTTTGGCCTTCTAGAAGGTTGGAAGTGGCGTGAAAATGGACTCCAAGGGAAGTGTTCAGGAGAGAAAATTAAGGAAAGGATCAAGGGGTTATTAGGAAGAAAAATGAGGAGATGAGAAGTGAGGAGCAAGTGGAGTCGAAATGGGAACTTGGGCTTGAGGAATTCCACCATAGGGGTTATAAATAGGTGTCGAATGCAAGGGTATGAGGCTAATGTCGAAATCTTTTTCTCACCTTGTTGCCAGAAACACTCTTCCCTAAAAGCTGAAAACTCTTTTCTTTCTTTTCTTTCTGCCGATTTCTATTCTCCTGTACACAATATTCTTTGTCGATTATTTTTACTACTCTTCTTCTTTTATTCGTGCCAAATAAACCTTATTCACCATACTAAGTTGAAAGCCAAAAAAGCCAAATCCCCCAAGGGCCAAATACTCTTTGACCGGATCTAGTGTAAGTATTGCTCTTCCAATCGGTTTTCCTTGCTAAGTATCAATTATTGTCCCTCACTCTTTCTAATCAACTATGGTAGGGAATTAGTATTGAATCTTGGATCTTAGCTCTCTGCCGAAATTGCCTTTACGTGCTTGTGGTTTTGGTAAGTATTCTTCTCCCATTGGCTAAGGTGGCCGAATGTTCATAGTTAAGGTAAGGGGACTTGTGTTGGATATGAGTCATCTATTATTTTGGTTTTAATAGTTAAGATTGGTGCAGATCTAGGAGTTGATCGTGGTTAGTGATTTAAGAAGGGGCTGATCGCACAAGGTAAGGTTAAGGTGAGGTTTCAGTTTTAGTAAAGATATGTGTTAAGCATGCGATTAATTGAAGGGTGATATCATTTGTAGGTTGGTGACTAAGGGAATCGCAGCACGTTTGCTTAACAGGTGTGTACATACACTGCACACACAAGTAGATCGGCAAAAGTCGAAAAGCCGAAATGTCAAAATGCCGAAAAGTCAAAAATTTGGCTGTGGCAGTCTTGCGAGTGCGCGAACACTCATGAGAAGGAAACTGATAGGTTGCCTGAGGCCCACGGGCAATTTTGTGACTTGGGTTGTGATTTGGCCATATAGGCCGGAATGGGCTAAATGGGCCCGATGGGCTATTGGGCCCATAATAGGTAAAAACTGAATATTGATGCTATGTGATAGGAATTTGTATGTGAGCATGAATATGAAAGTGACTGGGCCTAACGGGCCATATAAATGTGATTTGGGCCTAATGGGCCAAATACAGGTATGTGAATTTGATTGGGCTTTGTAAGGGGTTTTGGGCCTAGAATATGATAACTACATAAAACTCAATAATTATTTACGACCATGGACAAGTCATAGGGTTAAGGTGTGGCAACGGGTATATGCATGTTTAGGATTGGATCTAGGGAGAGCTTGGTACTTAAGCAGCCTTAATGACCCACCTCCTCTTCTCTGGAATCCTACCTGGTGCATAGTATTAGTTTATCTTAGCTCACGAAACTTGTTAATTGGCCAAGGTAAGTGAAAATAGTAATTAAGGGAAAATTATCGAAATGCTCCTAAGGGCAAAAATGACCAAAATACCCCTAGGTGTTGAATGTAAGTGACATGCATACATATGATATTCTGCTTAGGTTGCATATGGGTTGGGAATTATGGAACGGAGGAAGTATATGAGGATCGTATGGTTGCTTGACAATCGTAGATCCAATGGCAGCTTTTAAACCCCAATATGTAAATGACGGTAGTTCTGCAACCGGGCTACCCTTGGTGTGTCGGTTGGGTGGGTCAATATTTATATCCTCACATGGTGTGACGGGGGACGAAGCTGGTGTGTAGTAGATGGATAATTTGGATGGGAGTTGCATGTTTGATGTATGATGGTTTTTGGAATGTTTTTTTTTTTGGTTGAGGGTTGTACACACTGAGTTTGTGAAAACTCACCCCCTCTTTTATTTTATTTTCAGGTGATGCTCAGTAGAAGGTTCGATGTTTGGAGGGACTCTAGGTGGCCAGCTAGCAGGATAATTTGGACTTGGTTTTTTTAAGCATATAAGTTTTTATCTTATTAAGTATGTTTCAGACCAGATTGTAACAAGGTTTTATTATGTTGTTATTACTTGAATTATTATTATGTAAATACGAAAAGTTGAACATGGGTTTCCTAAATTATAGTATGTTTTTTACGTTTCCGCAACTAAATTTTAAAATGACATGTTTTCATAAAATCATATGTTTTAAACAAGTGATTGAAAGGAGTTTTTTTTAAGTTAATTAAGGTTTCTTTTATTTTAAGAAGGTTTTTTAATGAAAACACGGTTTTCGCTAAAACACTTCAATGTAACATGCCAGATTCGGCCATAACGTCTGGGCTGGATTTGGGGTGTTACATTTAGTGGTATCAGAGTCCGGTTACAAAACTTGGGCTGTGAAGTGGGCCTTATTATTATTTGGTTTCTTTTTCTATTTTTTTAAAAAAATTTTGGATCACACTATTTTGGAAAAAGAGAAAACTTGTTGAGCGGTACACCGAGTCTCCGACATAGAACCAAGTAAGTATTCTTATTCTTATATTTGTTTAAATTGTTATACAGTAGATAGTTAGAGGGCTACTTTAGATGATTTTGTTAGAATGGAACCAAAGCCCGCAGGAACTTGAAACTATAGAGGATTTTCGAAAACAATCTTCTCTTTAAACATATTCACAAAACATCGGTATAAGTATTAAACTAACTAAAATTTCATAAAATTTCTAATCCAAATAATACGTGAATCGACGATGAGTGCTAGAAGAGGTGCAAGAGGCCGTAGCTGAGGCCGCGAAAGTGTTAGGGCTGAATCATCGGCATCGGGCCATATGCCCATTGTTGGAGTAGAAGAGGCTCCGGCCTCACCTGTGGCTAGGAATGGTCCGTATGATTGGGCCGCGGGAGAAGATGCATTGTCGCAGGCAATGTTGAGAATTTTGGAAAGGGTCGCTGGGCCCAACAATGGCACTGGAAATCAGGGTTCCATTCTAGAACGACTTCAATCGAATGGGGCAGAGATCTTTAAGGGCATAGTTGGCGTGGCTCTTAACGTGGCAGAGTATTGGTTGGAGGCCACTAAAAGGATAATAGAGGACCTGAATTGTTCACCGGAGCAAAAGCTAAAAGGAGCCGTGTCACTACTTAGGGAAGAAGCCTACCAGTGCTGGCTGACGGTGAAAGAGGGCACCCAACCGGAGCGGGTCACTTGGGATTTTTTCAAAGCTGCATTCCAAGGGAAGTATGTGGGTGCAAGTTATGTGGATGCTAGAAGGAAGGAGTTCCTGAACTTGACCCAAGGAAACAAATCGGTGGCGGAATATGGGGCGGAGTTTCTACGCCTTAGTAGGTATGCAAGAGTAATGGTGGCAACGGACTATGAGTGTTGCGTTAGGTTTGAGGACGGACTGAGAGATAGCATTAGGGTATTGCTAGCTCTAAAAAGGGAGCGAGTTTTCTAAGAGTTGGTGGAGAAGGCAAAGATAACAGAGGAGGTTAAGTGCACTAAGTGCTTAAATCGAGAAAAAGAAAAGGGTAAGAATAAGATGGAGGCTGAGACTCTTGGTGTTGGACAGAGGCCTAGGGCTAGGGCCAGAAATAATGGGCCAATTAGCGCAGGGCCCCCTGCTGCTAATCCAGGGATGCCACCTTATGCTGATTGCAGGAGAAGACATGGAGGCGCGTGTTGGAAGAGAATGGGAGCTTGTTTCGCTTGTGGGTCTATGGAGCATAGAATCAAGGATTGGCCCCGAGTGCTAGGTCGAGAGCCAGTAGTGGGCCAAGGTGGTGCTCAGCCATCAAGAGATGGGCAGCTGCCGCCAAGGGGTCGTGGATAGGCCAGGGGTGGTAACGGCAATGGACGTGGACGTGGAGCACCAGGCGAAAATGTGGGCCATGCTGAGGCAAGACAGCCAGCTTTGGTTTATGCTGCTCGTCGCCGAGAAGACGGGGATGCCCTAGATGTGATAATAGGTATGTTCTTTATATATGAGTTACCTTACATAGCATTGATTGATATTGGATCGATGCATTCATATGTTGCATGCAATATGACTGAATCTTTGGGTGATATGTTTGAAATTACTGCAAATGAGATGACTGTGATCAGTCTGTTAGGGTAGTCAGTAGGAGTGAATAAGTTGTTTAGGGAGGTACCCTTAGTAGTCCAAGGAGTTTCCCTTTCAGCAGATTTGATGGAGCTGTCGTTTAGCGAATTCGACTTAATCTTAGGTATGGATTGGCTGATGAAGCACCGAGCCACCTTGGATTGCGCTGCAAAGCGAATGGTGTTAAGAATGGCGGAGGATAAGGAAGTAGTGGTGATTGGTGAAAGCCGAAATTACCTGTCGAATGTGATTTCAGCGTTAAAGGCTGAGAAGTTAGTACGAAAGGGATGCGAATCCTATTTAGCTTATATTAGTGATACAGAGGCTAAGAGCCTTACTGTTAAGGAGTTGAGAACAGTTAGGGAATTTTCGGATGTCTTTCCTGAGGAGCTGCTTGGGTTGCCACCCACTAGAGAAGTAGAATTTGGAATCGAGATGTTACCTGGGATGGCTCCGGTGTCCATCGCTCCTTATCGAATGGCACCCAAGGAGTTGGTAGAACTTAAGGCACAGGTTCAAGAATTGTTGGATCGAGGATTCATACAACCAAGTGTGTCTCCATGGGAAGCACCGGTGTTATTTGTAAAGAAGAAGGATGGGACATTACGAATGTGCATTGACTATCGACAGTTAAACAAGTTAACTATTAAAAACAAGTACCCTCTACCGAGAATCGATAATCTTTTTGATCAGTTTAGGGGAGCTTCGGTGTTCTTGAAGATTGACCTGCGTTCTGGATATCACCAACTAAGGGTTAAGGAGGCAGATGTTCATAAGACATCTTTCAGAACTTGTTATGGGCACTACGAGTTCTTGGTGATGCCATTTGGGCTAACGAATGCACCTGCCGCTTTCATAGATCTCATGAATTGGGTTTTCCAACCCTAATTGGATCGGTTCATGGTAGTCTTTATAGATGACATTTTGGTGTACTCAAAAGATGAGGATGAGCATGATGCACACTTAAGGATTGTGTTGCAGACTTTGAGGGAGAAGCAGTTGTATGCCAAATTCAGTAAGTGTGAATTTTGGCTAAGGGAGGTTACCTTTCTAGGACATGTGGTGTCAACCGAGGGGATTAAGGTGGACCCTCGAAAAATTTGAAGCGATGTTAGACTGGAAAACACCCAAGTCGGTATCGAAAATCTGAAGTTTTCTAGGCTTGGCAGGATACTATAGGCGATATTTTAAGGGCTTTTCAGTAATTGTCGCACCCTTAACTAAGTTATTGAGGAAGGGGGTACCGTTTGTTTGGACGAATAAGCAGCAAGAGAGTTTTGAAAAACTCAAGAAAGTTTTAACTAAGGCCCCTGTGTTGATTCAGCCAATGCCTGGGAAAGAGTTTATGGTTTATAGTGTCGAGTCGCATGTGGGCTTAGGTTGTGTATTGATGCAAGAAGGAAAGGTGGTTACGTATGCGTCACGACAACTTAAGACTCACGAGGGGAATTACCCAACCCATGATTTGGAGCTAGCTGCGGTGCTATTCGCGCTTAAAATATGGAGGCATTACTTATACGGGGAGAAGTGCATAATTTATTCGGACCACAAGAGTTTGAAGTACCTCCTTACCCAAAAGGAGCTAAACCTTAGGCAGCGTAGGTGGGTGGAATTATTGAAGGATTATGATTGCACAATAGAATACCACCCTGGCAAAGCAAATGTGGTAGCCGATGCATTAAGTTGCAGGGCTAAGTGAGGGCTATGCTCACCCATTTAAGCTTGTTGGGTGATGGTAGCTTGTTAGCTGAGCTTCAGGTAAAGCCGGTGTTGGTCAAGTAGATAAAGAGTAAGCAGCTAGTGGATAAGACCTTAGGTGCTTGTTTTAGACAAGTGGAGAGTGGGGAGACATCGAACTTTGGGATAAATAGTGAAGGAGTATTGTGTTTCCGTGGGAGGATATGTATACCAAAGGACGATGATCTAAGGCAATCCATTCTGCAGGAAGCACATAGCGGTCTCTACGCAATGCATCCTGGCGGAAACAAGATGTATCAGAGTTTGCGCAAGCTTTACTAGTAGCCTGGACTTAAGCACGAAGTTATGGAGTTCGTAAGCAAATGTTTGGTATGTCAAGGTAAAGGTGGAACATCAATTTCCTTCGGGATTGCTTCAGCCAGTGAAGATTCCACTCTGGAAGTGGGAAAGGATCACTATGGACTTTGTTAGTGGGCTACCCTTGACGTCTACTAAGAAAGACTCGATATGGGTTATAGTGGATCGGTTAACCAAGCTGGCTAGGTTGTATGTGGCGGAGATTGTAAGATTGCATGGAGTGCTAATGTCCATAATATCGGATAGGGACCCACGTTTCACTTCGCGATTTTGGAAGAAGCTGCATGAGGTGTTGGGTACTAGGTTGAACTTTAGTACGACATTCCACCCTCAAACTGATGGACAGTCGGAAAGGGTGATTCAAGTATTGGAAGATATGTTGAGGGGATGCGTGATTGAGTTCCGAGGTAGCTTGGAGGACTATTTACCATTAGCCGAATTTGCGTACAATAATAGTTATCAAGCAAGCATTAGGATGGCTCCATACGAAGCACTGTATGGGCGAAGGTGTCAGACTCCAACATGTTGGACGAAGTTGGGTGAACGAAGAGTTTTGGGCCTTGAGTTAGTAGCAGATACTGAGGATAAGGTGAAGTTGATCTGAAATCGGTTAAAGGAGGCCTCGGATAGGCAGAAGTCGTATGCTGACCTTAAGCGTCGAGAGATAGAGTATGCAGTGGGAGACTTAGTTTTTCATAAGGTCTCTCCGTGGAAGAAGGTATTAAGGTTTGGACGAAAGGGTAAATTAAGCCCAAGGTTCATTGGGCCATATCGGGTTGTAAGGCAGATTGGGCCAGTCGCTTTCCAGTTGGAGTTACCTCTAAACTAAGCTAGATCCATGATGTGTTTCATGTTTCCATGTTGAGACAGTATCGCTCAGATCCTTTACATGTCATGACGGTTGAAGAAATCGAGGTCAGGCTAGACCTAACCTTCGAGGAAGAGCCTATACAAATAATTGGTCGAGATGTCAAAGTACTTAGAAGGAAGTCCATTCCATTAGTCAAAGTGCTTTGGCGTAATCACAAGGCTGAGGAGGCTACTTGGGAACCTGAAGAAGCGATGCGATGTCAGTATTCTCAACTGTTTGAATCAGGTAAAATTTTGAGGACGAAATTTCTTTTAGGGGGTAGAGTTGTAATGCCCCAAAAATCTTGAAGCCCAAAAATCTCAAAATCCCGAACTTTCTTTGTTTTTGGTTTTAATAAAAATTTTGTTTTATATTCCTAGCCAAGTGATAATTATAGTAGGTCTTAATTAAGGTTTGACTTTGAACCTAGGGGTAGAAGAAATTATCGTTTAGTTATTAAAAGAATCAGGGTTAGCAAGCAGTTGGGCTTTTAAATAAAGATAGGGGAAAATAGCATCAAAAAGCCTTGTGGAGGAGTGGCTAAGTGAAGCCATTTAGGGAGTAGGGAGCTGGCGTTAGTGGCTAGCAAGGAGATCCAAGGTTCGAATCCTAGCTTAGTAATTTTTAGAGTTTAATTTTGGCCTTCTAGAAGGTTGGAAGTGGCGTGAAAATGGACTCCAAGGGAAGTGTTCAGGAGAGAAAATTAAGGAAAGGATCAAGGGGTTAACAGGGAGAAAAACGAGGAGATGAGAAGTGAGGAGCAAGTGGAGCCGAAATGGGAACTTGGGCTTGAGGAATTCGGCCATAGGGGTTATAAATAGGTGCCGAATGCAAGGTTATGAGGCTAATGCCGAAATCATTTTCTCATCTTGTTGCCAGAAACACTCTTCCCTAAAAGCAAAAAACTCTTTTCTTTCTTTTCTTTTTGCTGATTTCTATTCTCCTCTACACAATCTTCTTTGTCGATTTATTCTACTACTCTTCTTCTTTTATTCGTGCCAAATAAACTTTATTCACCATACTAAGTTGAAAGCCGGAAAAGCCAAATCCCCCAAGGGTCGAATACTCTTTGACTAGATCTAGTGTAAGTGTTACTCTTCCAATCGGTTTTCCTTGCTAAGTATCGATTATTGTCCCTCACTCTTTCTAATCAACTGTGGTAGGGAATTAGTATCGGATCTCAGATCTTAGCTCTCTACGAAAATTGCCTTTACGTGCTTGCGATTTTGGTAAGTATTCTTCTCCCATTGGCTAAGGTAGCCGAATGTTTATAGTTAAGGTAAGGGGACTTGTGTTGGATACGAGTCATCTATTATTCTAGTTTTAATAGTTAAGATTGGTGCAGATCTAGGAGTTGATCGTGGTTAGTGATTTAAGAAGGGGCTGATCGCACAAGGTAAGGTTAAGGTGAGGTTTCAGTTTTAGTAAAGATATGTGTTAAGCATGCGATTAATTGAAGGGTAATATCGTTTGTAGGCTGGTAACTAAGGGAATCGCAGCACGTTTGCTTAACAGGTGTGTAGATACACTGCACACACAAGTAGATCGGCAAAAGCCAAAAGTTTGGCTGCGGTAGTCTTACGAGTGCGCGAACAAGCGTGAGGAGGAAATCGATATGTTGCCTTAGGCCCACGGGCGATTCCTTGGACTTGGGTTTTGATTTGGCCATATGGGCCAAAATGGGCTAAATGGGCCCGATGGGCTGTTGGACCCATAATAGGCAAAAACTGAATATTGATGCTATGTGATAGAAATTTGTATGTGAGCATGAATATGAAAGTGACTGGGCCTAACGGGCCATATAAATGTGATTTGGGCCTAATGGGCCAGATACAAGTATGTGACTTTGATTGAGCTTTGTAAGGGGTTTTGGGCCTAGAATATGATAACTATATTAAACTCAATAATCATTTGCGACCGTGGACAAGTCATAGGGTTAAGGTGTGGCAACGGGTATATGCATGTCTAGGATTGGATCTAGGGAGAGCTTGGTACTTAAGCGGTCTTAATAACCCACCTCCTCTTCTCTAGAGTCCTTCCTGGTGCATAGTATTCATTCATCTTAGCTCACGAGACATGTTAACGGCCAAGGTAAGTGAAAACCGTAATTAAGGGAAAGTTACCGAAATGCCCCTAAGGGAAAAAATGACCAAAATACCCCTAGGTGTTGAATGTAAGTGACATGCATACATATGAAATTCTGCTTAGGTTGCATATCGGTTAGGAATTATGGAACGGAGGAAGTATATGAGGATCGTATGGTTGCTTGACAATCGTAGATCCAACGGCGGCTTTTAAACCCCAATATGTAAATGAAGGTAGTTCTGCAACCGGGCTACCCTTGGTGTGTCGGTTGGGTGGGTCGATATTTATATCCTCACATGGTGTGACGGGGGACGAAGCTGGTGTGTAGCGGATGGATAATTTGGATGGGAGTTGCATGTTTGATGTATGATGGTTTTTGGAATGTTTTTTTTTTGTTGAGGGTTGTACACACTGAGTTTGTGAAAACTCACCCCCTCTTTTATTTTATTTTCAGGTGATGCTCAGTAGAAGGTTCGATGGTTGGAGGGACTCTGGGTGGCCAGCTAGCAGGATAATTTGGACTTGGTTTTTTTAAGCATATAAGTTTTTATCTTATTAAGTATGTTTCAGACCAGATTGTAACAAGGTTTTATTATGTTATTATTACTTGAATTATTATTATTATTTTTGTTGTAAATACGAAAAGTTGAACATGGGTTTCCTAAATTATAGTATGTTTTCTACGTTTCCGCAACTAAATTTTCAAAATGACATGTTTTCATAAAATCATATGTTTTAAACAAGTGATTGAAAGGAGTTTTTTTTAAGTTAATTAAAGTTTCTTTTATTTTAAGAAGGGTTTTCAATGAAAACACGATTTTCGCTAAAACACTTCAATGTAACATGTCGGATTCAGCCATAATGTCTGGGCCGGGTTTGGGGTGTTACAATTATTACACAAATCACTATTCATTTGGTCAATTTTCATCTCATTAACTGAATAGGCACATACCTATCGTCATTTTCCTTTCAACTTTATTTCATCACAACAAATATACATCCAAACATGAAAACATGTATAAACATCCTATAAGTTACATTTTCTAAACACATCATTCAAATATATTTTACCTAAGCAAAAACCTTAACCGAAACAATTAATTATACCACGAAATTTTTATATATACAATGATCATTACATCAACCACTTCCAAATTTACTAACATCATTAAACCATTTTCAAACATACAACATATATCACATATATCATTCATATATAATATATATAACATATCAACTAAAAGTGAGCTCAAACCATAACCAAAATATGAGCAAATTTATCATGGAAATTAAGCCATTTTCGAATGGCTAAAGTTATACATATTCAAGGTCGAACAAAATACGTATTAGCCTATACATGCCATAAGTTCGAAAATAGACTTTTAAAAGTACCGAAAGTTGACGATAGTGTGGATGACTTCGATAAAGATCCCCGAGCTCGTAACTTACAACCAAAATCTATAAAACAAAGTAACAAAAACACACAGAGCAAGCTAACTTAGCTTAGTAAGCCTTAAACAAATTAAACAACTCAATGAATAATCGAAATATTCAAATAAATCGAATTATATCAGTAACGTTATACTTTAACATAATGAGCTACCTTGGTCGAATGTTTAATATCAAACATATATATATATACATCACTAAATAGACACTTACATGTATGGCCGAATACACAAGGTTCACTATATCATCACATGTAGCAGATTATAAAAGTTAAATAAAACATCACATATGACCGACTATGGACATTTAAGATAACTTCATAGATAACCGAATATGCAAGTTCAATATAAGCTCACATGTAATCAAATACTCAAGTTCAATATAACCTCACATGCAACCGAGTACACAAGTTCAATATAAGCTCACATGTACTTACCTATGTGACCGAATATAAAAGTCATTTGAATCAAATTACTTGCTCAATTTCCACATAGATGTAAAGTCTTATAGATATAGACTTGAAATAAATCACCGGCATAAAGCCTGCTAGGCGTAAGCCTGAATCACACACCGGCACAAGGCCTGCTAGACCTAAGGTCTGATATTTATTCACCGGCACTAAGCCTGCTAGGCAGAAAGCCTGGTCAAAGTCACCAGTACAAGGCTTGCTAGGCTCAAAGCCCAAATATCACAATTATTGAATCATTCCACAAAATTTCATATATCGAATCGTACAATATTCCATATAACACGTACACACTTTCAGAGGTTTTAAATCAGTCGAATGAAACTCAACCACAATAATTAATGATATATCACATTCGGCTATTTTACTAATAGATTATAAAATTCGAATCATCACAGTAAAACATAGAATGTTCAAAATAAACCATGTTTAATTACTTAAAGACTTACCTCGGATATCGACGGACGTTAAAAATCGGCTATTCGACTATTTTTGTTTTTCCCCGATCCAAGTTTGATTTCCTTTGTTCTTGATCTATATAATTTCAAATTAACCTCATTTAAACACAATTTCATTCGATTTAATCGAACAACACATAAATGGGAAAATTACCATTTTACCTCTAATATTTCATACTTTTACAAATTAGTCCTAATTGCATAAAACACAAAATACACAAAATCTCACAACAACATAGTTGGGACGAATCTTCTATATACTCATACTAGTCCATATATTTCATTTATTTTGCATTTTAGTCCTTCAATTTATTATTTTTACAGTTTAGTCCTATTAACTCAAAATCATCAAAAACTCCAATACAAAACATATTAATCCAAAACATATCTTTCATAATTTATCATCAAACATCACAAAATACAAATATTCATCAATGGAATAACTCAAAATATTCACCAAAATAAAAAATTCAAGCATGGGTTGGGTAGTACTCGAAGCAACGATCTCAAAAATGTAAAAATTATCAAAAACCGAACAAAAACAAACCTTGATTGAGCTTGAATAAATGTCGAAACCTAGCTTGGTTTTCTTTCTTTTTCTTTGTTTTAGTTTCACTTAAAAAAAAGTAGAATGAACATGGCTTATTATTTTATGATATATGTTATATTATATTAGTTTATTAAATTATCTTTAATGTAATAATATAAAAATCATATAACACATGTCTTTGTCTATTACCGTCCACCTTCTTCTTTTTTTTAATGGGCTAATTGCAACATAAAGACTTCCACTAATAAAGCCAATAACAATTAGGTCTTTTTTAAAAATAATCACCAAATTTTCATTTTACACGATTAAGTCCTTTTATTAAATTAAGTACATAAACAATCAAATTTTCATACGAAACTTTCACACATGTTAATTAACATATAATAAACACGGAAAATAACATTTAAATATTTTTTGACTCAGATTCGTGGTCTCGAAAGCATCGTTCCAATTAGGGTCTAAATCAGATTGTTACAACTCTCCTCCCTTAGGGATTTTTATCCTCGAAAATCTTACCATTGAATAGGTTCGGATAGCGCTCTATCATTGTATCCTCTAGCTCCCATGTTGCTTACTCAACTCCATGTTTATGCCACAATACTTTAACCAACGGAATTTTCTTATTTCACAACTCTTTAATCTCGTGAGTCAGAATACAAATCAGTTCTTCCTCATACGACATATCAGGCTTAATCTCAACTTCGGTCGGACTAATGACGTGTGAAGGATGAGATCAATATCTATGAAGCATCGAAACATGGAATACATTGTGGATCTTTTCTAGCTCAGGTGGCAACAGCAGTCTATACGCAACCGACCCAATTTTCTAGATAATCTCATACAGTCCAATAAATCTCGGACTCAATTTGCCTTTACGACCAAATCTAAGTATTTTCTTCCATGGTAAGACTTTTAAAAATATTTTATCCCCGATCTAAAACTCTATGTCTTTACGTTTCAAGTCTGCATACGATTTCTGACGATCTGATTCTGCTTTCAAACTTTCACGGATCACTTTTACTTTCTGTTTGGTTTCTTTGATCAAATCGACCCCGTGTATCTTAGTTTCAATGAGCTCAGTCCAGTACAAAGGTGTAATACACTTACGACCGTACAAAGCTTCAAAATGTGCCATTTGATACTCGATTGAAAACTATTATTGTATGCAAATTCAATCAAAGGTAAGTATCGTTCCCACATACCTTCGAACTCGAGAATGCAACATCTCAACATATCCTCAAGTATCTGAATAATTTGCTCGGACTAATCGTCTGTCTGAGGATAAAAAGTAGTGCTAAAATGTAGTTTAGTACCTAATGCATCTTGCAGTTTCTTGATGTAAACCTCGGATCTCTATCTGAAACAATAGATATAGGCACACCATGTAACCTCACGATCTGAGAAACATACAATTCAACCAGTTTATAAGTGAGTAATCTGTACGAACCGGAACAAAGTGAGCAAATTTGGTCAATCTATCAACAATAACCCAGATTGCATCTTTCTTGCTCGGTGTCAACGGTAAACCGGATATAAAATCCAACGTAACTCTGTCCCATTTCCATTCAGGTATCATAATCGGCTGTAGCAATCCGGAAGGTACCTGATGCTTGGCTTTTACTTGCTGACAGATTAAACATTTCTATACAAATTCAGAAATGTCTTGTTTCATACCTGGCCACCAATAGTGCTGTTTCAGATCATTATACATCTTTGTACTACCTGGATGAACAGATAGCCGACTGTTGTGAGCTTCATTCAAGATCATCTAAATCAACTCTGTATTTCTCGAAGCACATATTCGGTTTCTAAATTCAAACAGTCATCTGCATCAACTCGAAACTCTGAATCAGCCTTTGAATCACACTGAGCTTGTTTTACTATCAACTCGTTATCAACCTTCTGGGCATCACAAATTTGCTGAATAAATAACGGCCTTGCTTTTAACTTAGCTATTATCGCACCATCATCAGACATAATCATATGCACATTCATTGCACGCAAAGCAAACAGTGATTTTCAGCTTAAAGCATTAGCAACAACATTAGCCTTTCCCGGGTGATAGTCAATGACAAATTCGTAGCCTTTTAGTAATTCTAACCATCGACGTTGTCTCAAATTCAGATCTTTCTGAGTCATCAAGTACTTCAAACTTTTATGATCGGAATAAACATGACATTTCTCCCCGAACAAATAATGGCACCATATCTTCAATGCAAACACAATAGCTGCCAATTCTAAATCATGTGTCGAATAATTCTTTTCATGCAGTTTTAACTGTCTCGAGGCATAAGCTATGAATTTACCTTCCTGCATCAAAACACAACCCAAATTATTTAAAGGTGCATCACTAAATATAACAAATTCTTTACCTGATTCTGGCTGAACTAACATTGGAGCTTTGGTCAAAAGGGCTTTCAAATGATTTAAACTTTTCTGGCACTTTTCTGACCACTCGAATTTAACATCTTTCTGCAGCAGCTTTGTCATCAGAGTTGCAATCATAGAGAAACCTTTCACAAACCATCTATAGTAACCAGCAAGCCCCAGAAAACTTCTTACTTCAGAAATGTTTCTCGGAGGTTTCCAATCAAGTATTGCTAAAATTTTACTCGGATCAACCCGAATACCTGATGCTGAAACAACATGTCCTAGAAAACTAACTTCATGTATCCAAAACTCACATATACTAAACTTCGCATACAACTGTTTTTCTCGTAAAGTCTGTAACACAAGTCTCAAATGCTCAGCATGTTCAGTTTCGTTACGGGAGTAGATCAGTATATCATCAATAAACATAACTACAAACCGATCTAAATACTACCTGAAAATCTGATTCATCAAATCCATAAAAATAGCAGGTGCATTAGTAAGTTCGAATAGCATAACTAGAAACTCATAATCTCCGTACCTCATTCGAAAAGCAGTTTTTGGCACATCGGAGTCTTTGACTCGTAACTGATAATAACCCAATCTCAAATCTATATTCGAAAACACTAAAACCCCTTTAAACTGATCGAACAAATCATCAATCCGTGTCAACAGGTATTTATTCTTTATAGTCACCTTATTTAATTGGCGATAATCAATACACATTCTCATAGTTTCGTCTTTCTTTTTCACAAATAGAACTGGCGTACCCCAGGGAGAGAAACTTGGTCATGCAAAACCTCTAGCTATTAACTCTTGTAACTATGCTTTCAACTCTTTTAATTTAGTAGGTGCCATCCGATACGGAGCTATCAAAATCGGAGTCATCCCCGATACTAACTCAATACCAAACTCTACTTCTCGGATAGGTGGCAAACCCGGGAATTCTTCAGGAAAACGTCTGAATATTCGCACACAACTGGTACAGATTCAATTTTCTTTTCAATCATCTTACTATCAAGCACATAAGTAAGGTAAGCTTCACAACCTTTTCTCACATACTTCTGAGCTAACATCGATGATATTACTGCTGGTAAACCATTCAGATCATTAGATTCAATCCGAATAATCTCATTGTTCTAACATCTCAAATCAATAGTCTTTCTTTTGCAATTAACAACAACATCGTGCAAAGTTAGCCAATCCATACCCAAAATTATATCGAACTCGTCAAAAGGTAACAACATCAAATCGGCTGGAAAACATGAATCTCAAATCATCAACGGGCAATTTTTACATACTTTGTCAACCAGAACACACCGGCCCAGGGGCTTTGACACTTGAATTACAAACTCAGTAGACTCAACAGGCAAAGTCTTACTGGATACTAATGTTTCGCACACATATGAATGAGTCAAACCAGGATCAATCAATGCAATAACACTAGTATCATAAAGAGTGAAAGTATCAGTAATAACATCTGGGGAAGAAGCCTTCTCGCGAGCTCATATAGCATATGCTCTGGCAAGTGCACGAGCCTCAGATCGAACCACTGTATCTTTTGTTCCTCTCTGACTACCACTCACATTACCCGAATGTCTAGGTGGTCTGCCTCGATCATGTTACTCGATCTCGCGTTTTGAACAGTGTTTTGCTCGGCTAACATCGGACAATCTCGAATAAAATGATCTATCGATCCACATTTAAAACATGATCGATCATGCAATCTACAACTTCCAGAATGCCATTTACCACAATGCTTACACTCGAGTCTGTTCTACCGATCATTGCCAACACTAGCAATAGAAGTGGCTCGGGAACTCATAGGAGGTCGGTCTCGGTCTCGTCTAGAAAATTTTGAAGTAGCTTTAAATTGACTAGAATCATCTCTAAACTTCTTCAATGTTGAATGAAAAGTCTTGCTCGATGATCTTTTACGGGAATCTCTGGCTTCAAAATCAGCTTTTCTTTTCTCTTTCCCAAGCTCTTCGACTTTGCATGCTCGATCAACAAGTGCCATGAACTCTTTGATTTAAAGTATACCAACCAGCAATTTAATGTCTTCGTTCAAACCGTCTTCAAATCTTTTACGCATGATAGCTTCGGTTGAAACAAATTCACGATCATATCGACTAAGTCTCACAAATTTCTGCTCGTACTCGATTACGATCATACGGCCTTGTTTTAATTCTAGGAATTCCTTACATTTCTGATCGATAAATCTCTAGCTGATGTATTTCTTATAAAACTCAGCTTGAAAGAATTCCTAAGTCACTATCCCTTTCGGAACCACCGGTACTAGTGTATTCCACCAGTGATATGTAGTGTCTCGTAATAAAGATATGGCACACTTTAAACATTCATCCGGAGTACATGATAACTCGTCGAACACACGAATAGTATTATCGAGCCACAACTCAGCCCGCTCAGTATCATCATTATCATTAGCATTAAAATCTTCGGCACCGTGTTTTTTGATTTTATCAACATGAGGCCTGTTAAATCTCATTGGATCAATCATCGGGGGTACCACATGTATCGAAGATGGATTATTCGGGGGTGGAGGTTGTTGAACAGCCGGATTAGTCCGGATACTCTGAGTAAACCAATCATTCATCATTTGATAGAAGGCTTGCTTAGCCTCCCCCTCATGGCTACTCGAGACAGGTCGAGATTCAACTGGCACTGTCCCTTACACGGGAGCAGGCGCTACACTCTCGACATCATCGGCTACGGCTCTGATACAAATAAAATGTCAGAAGTCATCACGCTATCGCAGTATAATTTATGGCATGTATAGCTAAACTCACACATGTTACGTTAGTCTTAGAACCGACTAAACCGTAGCACTGATCCCAATAAAATGTAACACCCCTAACCCGTATCCGTCGCCGGACTAGGGTTACGAGGCATTACAAAACAAAAAAAAAATTCCAATAATTCACATATTCATACAAGTCATACTCATATATATATTAAGCACATGGCTAATTAAATATTAAACATACATTATTAATCATATTGCATTTACGAATCATACCTCAAAATTTAACCGAATCTATACCATTCAAATAATCACATTTTTGTTAACAAATATAAACATACGCATATACTTTCATTATAAACCAAACCAATATGGCAAGCATCATTCGAACACACAAATATGTACATGTATATATATACATAAAATTCACATCTTACTAAAATTCATATAATTTCCATAGTGTATTATTACATAAATCACTATTTATTTGGTCAATTTTCATCTCATTAACCGAATAGGCACATACCTATCATCATTTTCCTTTCAACTTTATTTCATCACAACAAATATACATCCGTACATGAAAATATGTATAAACATCCTATAAGTTACATTTTCTAAACACATCATTCATATATATTTTACCTAAGCAAAAACCTTAACCGAAATAATTAATTATACCATGAAATTTTTATATATACAATGATCATTACATCAACCACTTCCAAATTTACTAACATCATTAAACCAATTTCAAACATACAACATATATCACATATGTCATTCATATATAATATATATAATATCAACTAAAAGTGAGCTCAAATCATAACCAAAATATGAGCGAATTTATCATGGAAATTAAGCCATTTTCGTATGGCTAAAGTTATACATATTCAAGATCGAACAAAATACGTATTAGCCTATACATGCCATAAGTTTGAAAATAGACTTTTAAAAGTATCGAAAGTTGACAATAGTGTGGATGACTTCAATATCGATCCCCGAGCTCATAACTTACAACCAAAATCTATAAAACAAAGTAACAAAAACACACAAAGTAAGCTAACTTAGCTTAGTAAGCCTTAAGCAAATTAAACAACTCAATGAATAATCAAAATATTCAAACAAATCGAATTATATCAGTAGTGTTCTTTAACACAATGAGTTACCTTGGCCGAATCTTCAATATCAAACATATATATATACATCACTAAATAGACACTTACATGTATGGCCGAATACACAAGGTTCACTATATCATCACATGTAGCTGATTATAAAAGTTAAATAAAACATCACATATGGCCAAATATGCACATTTAATATAACTTCATATATAACCGAATATGCAAGTTCAATATAAGCTCACATGTAATCGAATACTCAAGCTCAATATAACCTCACATGCAACCGAGTATACAAGTTCAATATAAGCTCACATGTACTTACCTATGTGACCGAATATAAAAGTCATTTGAATCAGCTTACTTGCTCAATTTCCACATAGATGTAAAGTTTTATAGATATGGGCTTGAAATAAATCACCGGCATAAAACCTGTTAGGCATAAGCCTGAATCACACACCGGCACAAGGCCTGCTAGACCCAAGGTCTGATATTTATTCACCGACACTAAGCCTACTAGGCACAAAGCCCGGTGAAAGTCACCAGCACAAGACTTGTTAGGCTCAAAGCCCGAATATCACAATTATAGAATCATTCCACAAAATTTCATATATCGAATCGTATAATATTCCATCTAACACGTAAACACTTTCAGAGGTTTTAAATTAGTCGAATGAAACTCAACCACAATAATTCAATGATACATCACATTCGGCTATTTTACTAATAGATTATAAAATTCGAATCATCACAGTAAAACATTCTATGTTCAAAATAAACCATGTTTAATTACTTAAAGACTTACCTCGGATATCGACGAACGTTACAAATCGGCTATTTGACTATTTTTGTTTTTCCCCGATCCAAGTCTAATTTCCTTTGTTCTTGATTTATATAATTTCAAATTAACCTCATTTAAACACAATTTCATTCAATTTAATCCAACAACACATAAACGGGAAAATTACCATTTTACCCCTAATATTTCATACTTTTACAAATTAGTCTTAATTGCATAAAACACAAAATACACAAAATCTCACAATAACATAGTTGGGCTGAATCTTCTATATACTCATACTAGTCAATATATTTCATTTATTTTGCATTTTAGTCCTTCAATTTATTATTTTTACAATTTACTCCTATTAACTCAAAATCATCAAAAACTCCAATACAAAACATATTAATCCAAAACATATTTTTCATAATTTATCATCCAACCTCACAAAACACAAATATTCATCAATGGCATAACTCAAAATATTCACCGAAATTAAAAATTCAAGCATGGGTCAGGTAGTACTCGAAGCAACGATCTCAAAAACGTAAAAATTATCAAAAACCGAACAAAAATGAACCTTGATTGAGCTTGAATAAATGTCGAAACCTAGCTTGGTTTTCTTTCTTTTTCTTTGTTTTAGTTTCACTTAAAAAAAATTAGAATGAACATGGCTTATTTTTTTATGATATATGTTATATTATATTAGTTTATTAAATTAACTTTATTGTAATAATATAAAAATCATATAACACATGTCTTTGTCTATTCCCGTCCACCTTCTTCTTTTGTTTAATGGGCTAATTGCAACATAAAGGCTTCCACTAATAAAGCCAATAGCAATTAGGCCCTTTTTAAAAATAATCACCAAATTTTCATTTTACGCGATTAAGTCCTTTTATTAAATTAAGCACATAAACAATCAACTTTTCATACGAAACTTTCACACATGTTAATTCACATATAATAAACATGGAAAATAATATTTAAATGTTTTTCTGACTCGAATTCGTGATCCTGAAACCACCATTCTGATTAGGGTCTAAATCGGACTGTTACACCTGTGTCATTTAACATCAATCTCATGCTCATCCACCTCTTTCGTATACCCGTTGAACCATTTAGAATAGAAGTCAGATACTCAAGGTTTTCACACGATAAGTACCTATACCATGGCCAGAAACCAAATCAAGGTAACTTATCTCTGAAGTACTAATATCATTGCCCAAATCCAAATCGATATAACTCGCACTCGAAGTGCTATATCATGGCCCGAAGCCAACTCAATGTATCCCCTAATGACATGTCACTAGCATCCTAAACTATTCCTATGGTTCAACCAGGATTTCGAATGTCAAATCATCGTCAAATCACTATCGCTCATATCCATAGTCTCTTATTCACAATTTATGCAATATCAAAGCATATGAAATACATTTGTATTGAAAATTATCACATACGAACTTACCTTGGTTCAAAAACGATGAAAGTGTCGATTAATTGAGTACTTCATCTTTTCCCCGATCCAATTCCAAATTCTGCTTTTCTTGATCTATATAATATCAAATTCAACTCATTTAATTACCCCTCTATTCAATTTAGTCCAAAACACACTTTAAAACACATTTACACTTTTGCCCCTAATATTTCACAATTTTTGCAATTTAGTCCTTATTTCATAAAATCATAAATTAATGAAATTCACAATAAACCCATGCTATTTGAATTACTATTATGCCCCTAGCAGTCCATATTCTTTATTTATTTCACATTTTAACCACAAAGTTTCAAAATTTCTCAATTTAATCCCTATTTTGCATTTTCACTAAAAATTACTGAACAAAACTTGTATAATTCATAACAAATATTCATAATCTATCTTTAAACATCAAAATACACATGTATTCATCAATAGCATCATTCAAAATCTTTAATACTTTTGCAAAATAGTCCCTAGGCTAGCTAGTACTAGATGCAACGATCACAAAAACATAGAAATCATTAAAAACGAGACAAAAAGGGACTTACAATTGCACAAATGACCTTGGCCGAATGAAAATAATGAAAATGGTTTTCTCTAGCCATAATTTTTGGTGCTAATCACTTAAGGAAGATGATGATATTATGTTATTATATTTTTAACTTATTAATTAACCAAATTACTAAATTAACCTTAGTTGTAACTCATTAAAACCATATAATGCATGCCTATCTTTGTCCACTCACAATTAAAATGGTCTAATTACAACATAAAGACCATAAATTTAAGGTTCTATAGCTATTAGACACCTTTAGCTATTAGAACTCAAGTTTTACGTTTTACGTGATTTAGTCCTTTTTATCAAATTGACCAAGCAAACGATAAAATTTCTTAACGAAATTTTCACTAACATAATACCATACTGCACACATTAAAATAATAATAAAATAAATATTTTGACCTCAGATTTGTGGTCCCAAAACCACTGTTCTGATTTGACTAAAAACGGGTTGTTACAGAATGGTTTACTGAGTATTTAGGAACAAACCCCACAGTATAACGACCTCCCCCGCCTACTCCTCAACAGGTTCCTAAGATGCCACTGGGTGCTGAACCTAATAGAATGGGTAAGCTTCCGGTAGATAAAATCCACAAGCATGGGACAAAAGAATTTAGAGATACCGCAAATGATGATTCGAAAAGGGTTGACTTTTGGTTGGAAAATACCATCCGGGTTTTTGATGAATTATCCTGTACACCTACCGAATGTCTGAAATGTGCAGTATCTCTACTGAAAAATACAACTTATCATTGGTGGAATACCATAACTTCGGTTGTATTGAGACAGAACGTTACATGGGAATTCTTCCAGGCCGATTTCAGAAAGAAATATGTTAGTCAGATATTTATGGATTAGAAAAAGAAGGAATTTTTAGAACTCAAGCAGGGAAATATGACTGTGTCTGAGTATGAACAAGAATTTGTTCAGTTGAGCAAATATGCCAAAGAATGGGTTTTGACTGAGGCTGAGATGTGTAAACGCTTTGAAGAGGGTTTAAATAAAGATATCAAGTTATTGATCAGAATTCTCAAAATAAGGAAATTTGAGGTGTTAGCCGGTCAAACATACAAAACTAACGAATTGAGTAAGGAAAAGAAACAAGCTAAAAGAGAGGCTCGAGTTTCTAGAAAAAGAACTAGAGTAAGTCACAATCATTTGCTTCTAAGAAATTATAGAAGTATTATGATCGTGTTACCACCTCTACAAGATATTCTAGAAGAGAGTGAGGCTCTCAACATTCTAACCATAGATCTTCATCTCCATTGTGACCAGTGTGGGTAGTGTTGGTAATCCCAAACCAAAATGTAAACATTATAACAAATTTCATCATGGGGAATGTCGGTCTAGATGTGGAGCTTGTTTTGGATGTGGTTCACTTGACCATTTTCTCAAAAATTGTCTAGAAAGAGTTGAAAAAGAGATAGAACTAGCTCCAAAGCCTAGTAATCATATTTCGAGGGGTAGACCACCCCGTCATCCTAGCAATGTTAGTGGCAGTCAAGGTACTACCAGGGATACAACAGTTAGATCTAAGGCACGAGCACCTGCGAGAACATATGTTATTCATGCTAGAAAAGATGCCTCTGCACCAGATGTCATTACTAGTACATTTTCTCTACTTGATGCTGATATTTTTGCATTGATTGATCTTGGTTCCACACATTCATACATACGCACAAAGTTAGTGTCTGTTAAAAATTTACCTGTTGAATTCACTGAATTTGTGGTTAAAGTTTCAAACCCTTGCTAGTGTGTTATTGTGGATAAAGCTTGTAAGACCTGTCCGTTGATGGTAAAAGGTCATTGCTTTTCAGCTGACTTGATATTATTTCCATTTGACGAATTTGATGTGATTTTGGGATTGGATTGGTTAACCCAATATGATGCAGTGATGAAGTAAACAGAAATAAATTGTATTGAAATGTGAGAGTGATGAATTACTTCATGTTGAATTTGATAAACTGGATGGATTACCTAATGTGATTTCAGCAATATCAGTACAGAAATATGTCAAAAAGGGTTATGATGCTTATCTGGCATATATGTTGGATACTAAAGTATCTGAGTCAAAGATTCAGTCAGTGCCGGTTGTATGTGAATTTCCTGATGTATTCCTAGAAGAATTACCTAGTTTACCACCAGATAGAGAAGTGGGATTCTCTATAGATCTTGTTCCAGGTACAACACCTATATCCATAGCACCTTATAGGAGGGCTCCTAATGAACTGAAAGAGCTGAAAGTACAGTTGCGAGAATTGATTGATAGAGGTTTTGCTCGACCTAGTTTCTCACCTTGGGGTGCACCGATTCTATTTGTAAAGAAGAAAGGTGAATCGTTGACGTTGTGCACTGATTACAGATAGCTCAACAAAGTTATAATAAAGAACAAATATCCATTGTCTCTATTGATAACTTGTTTGACCAGTTAAAATGTGCCACTAAATTTTCTAATATTGATATCTGTTCTGGCTATTACCAACTACGGGTAAAAGATTCGAATGTACCAAAGACAACTTTTAGAACCAGGTATGGACACTATGAGTTTCTAGTGATGCTATTCGATTTGACAAATGCACCTGCAGTGTTTATGGATTTGATGAACATAATTTTTAGCCCATATTTAGACAGGTTTGTGGTGGTATTTACAGATGATATTTTGGTTTACTCCCAAGATGAAAATGAACATGCTAAGCATTTGAGAATAGTGTTGCAAACCTTGCAAGAGAAACAATTGTACGCCAAATTCAGTAAATGTGAATTTTGGCTACGGGAAGTTAGTTTTCTCAAGCATATAGTATCTGCTGAAGGTGTCAGAGTAGATTCGAATAAAATTTCAACCATTGTTAATTGGAAGCCACCGAAGAATGTGTCTAAAGTTTAAAGTTTTCTAGGACTAGCTAGTTATTATCAGAGGTTTGTAAAAAAAATTCAATAATAGCTTCTCTGATGACCCGTCTATTGCAAAAAGATGTTAAATTTGAGTGGACTGAGAAATGCCAGCAGAGTTTTGACAGATTAAAAGCTTTATTGATAGAAGCACCTGTGTTAGTCCAACTTAAATCGGGAAAGGAATTTATAATTTATAGCGATGCATCATTGAATGGTTTAGATTGTGTTTTGATGCAAGAAGGTAAAGTGGTAGCCTATGCTTCAAGACAAGTAAAACCACATGAAAGAAATTACCTGACACATGAACTTGAATTGGCAGCCATAGTGTTTGCATTGAAAATTTGGCTGCATTATCTGTTTGGTGAAAAATGTCACATATTCATTGATCATAGAAGTCTAAAATATTTGATGTCATAGAAAGATTTGAATTTGAGACGGCGCAGATGACTTGAATTACTAAAAGATTATGATCCTGTTATTGATTGCCATCTGAGAAAAGCTAATGTGGTTGCTGATGCTTTGAGCAGAAAATCTCTGTATACTTTGTGAACAATGAATACTCGATTGTCATTATCTGATGATGGTTCAATCATAGCTGAGTTAAAAGCTAGACCAATGTTTTTGCAACAGATCTCTAAAGCTCCGAAAAATGATAGTAAGTTGCAAGCAAAATGAATACAAAGTAAATCGACTCCTGACTCAGAATTTTAGATCGGGACTAATGGTTGTTTGTTATTTAGAGGCAGAGTATATGTACCGAAAAGTTCAGAACTAGTACAAAAGATTTTGAATGAAGCTCATAATGGTAAAATGTCTATACATCCTGGTAGTAATAAAATGTATAATAATCTGAAAAAGATGTACTGGTGGCCGAGAATGAAATGAGATGTTTTTGAGTTTGTATCTAAATGTTTGATATGTCAGTAAGTAAAAGCTGAACATCAGTTACCTTCTAGACTATTACAGCCAGTTATGATACCAGAATAGAAATGGGAAAAAATTACTATGGACTTTGTATCAGGGTTACCCCCGTCTCCAAAGAAGAAAGATGTCATTTGGGTAATTGTTGATCAGTTGACAAAGTCTGCACACTTTATTCCAGTATGTATAGATTTTTCCTTGGATAGATTGGCTGAATTATATGTTTTTGAGATTGTCAGATTGCATGGAGTGCCTGTCTCCATTATTTCAGATAAAGACCCTCGATTTACATCTCGATTCTGGAGTAAATTGCAAGAAGCTCTGGGTACTTAGTTACACTTTAGTACTGCATTTCATCCCTAGACAGGTGGTCAATCTGAACGTGTTATACAAATTTTGGAAGATATGCTTCAGTGTTGTATACTTGAGTTTGAAGGTAACTGGGAAAAGCATTTACCTTTAGTTGAATTTGCTTACAATAACAGTTATTAGTCCAGCATCAAAATGACACCATATGAAGCTTTGTATGGTCACAAATGTAGAACTCCATTGTATTGGATAGAACCCAGTGAGAACAACTTACACGGAGTTGACTTAGCTTGTGAAATCGAGGAAAAAGTGAGACTAATTCAGGACAGTTTGAAAGCAGCCTCTGATAGTCAAAAGTCTTATGCTGATCTAAAATGAAAAGAAATAGAATTTCAAGTTGGTGACAAAGTATTCTTAAAAGTATCACCTTGGAAGAAAGTTCTCTATACGATCGTGCCCCGGAATGTACCTAGCTCGAGTAAGGACTCAATAGTGCTACCCCAAGGACCAATTACGCAGGCTCGAGCTAAGTAATTCAAGGAGGCCATTTTGACCTTAGTCAAACAAGTAGGGGTGAGGCCTTGGCTGGTGAAATAGGACGAGCTTGGTCCAGCTCAACAAAGTTCCCTTGCAACCTACTGCAAGCTGATTTCAGCTCAATTTCAGCTCCACGAACTTAGCCCAGCTCGTTCCAGCTCAATTGAGCTTTTTCTTATTTTTCCAGCTTTGCATTTAATTAATTAAATAAACTAAGTGTTATTTCTAGATAGTTAATATCAAAGTCAGCTCAAATAATTATTAAATATTTAATTTGTCAAAATCTGGACATTTTAATTAAGTTTAAATGTGTCTTAGTTTAATGCATATTTAATTAGCTAATTATGTTGTCTAAGCTTAGGACGAATTTATTTCTTGTTAAATTGTCCAGCTGAATTTTAATATGTCATAGTTCATACATGTCTTTAATTTTTCTTAACTTATTACATGATTTAAATGTGTCTTTTGAGCCAAATTAATGTGTAGATTTATTATAGATTTATTGTGCATTAAATTCATTTAATTTTTTGATGTATTTGGTGCAGCTACATGCATGGATGACATTAAAACAAGATGATCTGATGATTGGCTTCTCCCAAGCACCTTTTCAGCCAAAGAGCAGCTACCTCTTTATGTGCCTTAAGCTAGTCGATTAGCTCCCCAAAGCAGCTTGATTGTTTTCACATTTGCTGAACATTCTTTTCACACATGAGGGACTATTCAGTTTTGAGTATTCATACTCAAGTGATGATTCAAGTTTGTTTTCACACTCATAATGCCTTTTACAACCCATTGGCTACTCAATAAATTTCCAAGTCCATCCAGCTGATCAAAGCAGCTCATTAAAGGACTCCCATACCCTTGGTCGAATGTGGACAATGCTCAATCAGCTTCCAATCAACCAAATTCATTTCAGTTAAACATTCTTCATCTAGAAGCTACCTATTGATGTCTCCCATGCACAAGGAAGCTTCCTAGAAATTTCTTGAAGAATTATGGAATTTTCAGCTCATTAAAAAGCTAAAACTAAGTGACCATTTAGCTATCCTTGTGACTATTTGGCTAGCTTAAATCCAGCACTATAAATATGTAGCTCATTTCTTTGTTTTGGAATTTTTGACAATTTGAATGAAACTATATTATATTTGTGAGATTATCTTCTCTTAAATTTTGTTCATAGACTTTGGTGGCTTATCTATTGTCAATGGCGTCAACCTTAGTCTTTTTTTTTCGAACTTATCACTCCTATTCGAGTGTGGCATTCACCCAACCCTATACCTTTGGTTCTTGCCTTTTTAGGTAATGGGTCAAGGTCCCTTTTATTCCTATCACCTCCACCTTAAGGTCGTATAAGTCTCGGGTCAACACTCTTTCGTAGTGTTGGTTCGATCTTGACACTTAAGCTTTACTTCTATCCTATCCAAACTATCACTATCCTGTTTATTTTCTTTGATAGTCGAAACCTAAAATAACTTAAACTTAGCCATTATTGAACCTATGTTGATATTTAACTCCAAAATTAGTCAACTACAAACCATACTTCAGAATTGGAATAATACTTTTTCGTTAGACGATTGGGCATCTAAACAACTCAACTCAACCTACCGAGGCGAGATCGTATCAGTTCTCCAGTTTGATCGTAAAGGAAAACTGAGTGCACGGTTCATTGGACTATATGAGATTACAGAAAGAATTGGATCGATTGCATATTGATTAGCTTTACCACCAAAACTTAATCTGGTTCATAATGTTTTTCATGTGTCTATGCTACGATGGTACCGATCCGATCCTTTACATGTTATTTCTCTGACAGAGGTAGAGATTCAGCCTTAAATGACTTATGGTGAAGAACCAATCAGAATCTTAGCTCGGGAAATAAAAGAGTTAAGAAATAAAAAGGTAGCATTAGTAAAAGTTCTTTGGCAACGTCACGGTATAGAGGAGGCTACCTAGGAACCGAAGGATACTATGAGGAAGCAATATCCGAATCATTTTACTAGTAATATTTTCGAGGACGAAAATCCTTAAGGGGGAGAGTTGTAACAGCCCATTTTTCAGTGAAGTCGGAACAGTGGTTTCGAGGCCACAAATTCGATATGAAAATAAAGTTTATTTTTATTTTATTATATGGTCTGTATTATGATAGATATATCGTGTGAAAATTTTGATACGAAAATTTTATCGATTAAGTGTTTAATTACGAGAAGGACTAAATCACATAAAATGCAAAAGTTGAATTCTAGTAGCTATAAGGATTAAATAGCTATGGAATTCATAACTAGAGGTTCTTATATGGTAATTAGACCATTAAAGAAAAGTATGTAGATTTTTGGGTGACTCATCCATGGAAAAATTAGAAAAGAGTAGGGACTAAATTGGCAATCACAAAAATTAAAAGATGATAATTAATTAAAAAGAAATTATCATCTTATTTTCATGTCTTCTTCCCCAAAATTTCTATGGAAACCCTAGGAGAGAGGAAGAAAACTTTCCAAGCTTAAAAAGGTATGAAATCAAGTCTTGTTTTTAGTAATTTTTATATTTTTGGAATTGGGATAGTCTAATCTATCTATTTGGGGGATTAATTTGAAAAGTTATCAAGGAATGAAATTTGGGTCATGGATGATTATGCTGAAAATTTGAAATTTATGGTAGAAAATGAAAGGTTGTTGATAGATAAACAACTTTTACAAAGTGATTTTGATGAAAACATGATTTAGGGACTAAAATGTAAAGTTGTAAAATTTGATGAAAAATTCTAAATTTTTATGAATACATGTTCTGTAAATTTTGTAATGGAATTTTGGTTAGGCTTGGAAAAGGGAGTAAATTGAACAAGTTTCATTTTCCGAGCCTAGGGACAAAATTGGAATTTATGGAAAAGTTAAGGGCAAAATGGTAATTTTGCCTAGGATGTAAATTGGGTCCAAATGAGTATGAAATATGAGAAATTGATGATTAAAGCTATTTATATAGATCCGAACAACTCACATTCGAGGTTAGTTCGAGGAAAAGAAAAGGTTTCAGATTAGTAAATTAATTATGCGAACAAGTGTCGAGGTAAGTTCGTGTAACTTAATAAAGCATGTAATTATGTTGAATTAAATGTTTTGATTTTATGAAATGTGATTATCATTTATGTGATTTACTTGGATGTTACAATGTGAGGAATTAATACATGCTTGAAAATTGTGAAAAAGGGTTATATTGAATATTGAATTCCGATGAAAATATGTTGTGATATCCCGAATTAGGGCCTAAACAGAATAGTGGTTTCGAAACCAAAATTTTGAAGTAGAAAAATTTATTTCGATTAATTTTTTTATAATTTATTGAGTGATTAGATGCATGTGTTAGAATATCGATAGAAAATTTCATGAATTGCATGTCTAATTTGCCTATTAGGACTTAATTGCAAAAGTTGATAAATATGAGTTTTAGATATTAAAGGATTTAATTGAAGAGCATAATTGAAGTAGAGGTCCTTAAATGGTAATTATACCATTAGGTTTTCATGGACAAAAATGGACATACATAGGTAGAAATAACCAAAGTTTTTAATGAAGGGTATTTTAGTCATTTGGTAATTAAAAGAATAAAAAAAGGAAAAAGATGGCAAAATATGTCCATCTTCTTCATTAGGATGAAATTTCAAGGGTTCTCCATAGCTAGGGTTTGTTTCAAGCTTCCAAGCTCCATAGTAAGTGATTCCAAGCCCCGTTTTTAATGTTCTTTACGTTTTTGGAGTCCCAGTAACTTGATTTAGCTTATTCTAGCAATAATTTAACCTAGGGTTTATATTTGGAAAAATACCCATAGGTGAAATGTGTTTATTTTTATGTTTTATGGAAGAATATGAAGCTTGAAATTGTGTTAAACAACTATTGCTAAGCAATTTTACGTGAAAACGAGTAAAACGACATAATCGGTAAAAATACCTAATGTTCATAACTACATGTTAGAGTGAGAATTTAATGCTGCTATAGAAGGGAAAATGATCATCATGTCATAAAACATAAGAAAATAGGAAGAATTTTAATTTCCGAGCTTTGGGGCAAAAGTGAAAATATGCAAAAGTTTAGAGGCAAAATTATAATTTTTCCAAAGTTAGAGTTAACGACTATTTTGATAAATATGAGTATTAAATCAGCTAAATGTGTTATTTTAGATCAAGAAAGACGTGGAATCAACCTTGATCGGGGAAAAGAAAAGATTTCGAGTTAAATTGCAATCTTCATACATTTTGTATTGAGGTAAGTTCATGAGTAAATAGGGTAACATAATTGTCGTTTTAAGTAGTTTAATGTTGTTATATGATATGATGCTTATTGTCATGAAATGTTATGTTTTGTGGTTATTGTTGAAAAATCTGTAATTATGTGAATTACTTGATAAGTATGAACTACCATCGAAGTATCGATTTTGACATTTCGTGGAAGATGGCAAAGGAGTATGATCGAGGAAAATCCCGTTTGAACATTAAGAATAGATTAGGATACAAGTGACATGTTACTAGGAAATTGAGATCCAAACTCGTTGAGTTGCGTTCCGAGTTCGTGAGAATTATGAGGCATCCGAACTCGTTGAGTTGTGTTCCGAGTTCACTTATGGATGCAAGCATCCGAACTCGTTGAGTTGTGTTCTGAGTTCATTATGGATGCGAACACCCGAGCTCTTTGAGTTGCGTTCCGAGTTCATTATGGGTGAAATTATGGTAGCTTGATTTCGTGTATCCGAATTATATTCCGATGTGGTCAACGGGTAAAGTTCTAGTGAAATGGAAGAATTCTTGAGATGAAAGTGACTAGTTGGTAAGTGTTGTGGAACGGATACTTTGTACAGGTATGTACTAAAACCTCGGGTTGAGACTTCAATATAATAATAATATGGTAGGATCATGAATGAGAAATATGATATGAATGTTTTGGTGATATTATGTAAATGTGGATTTTGTATTATTGCATGGTTATGTTACTTGCTATTTACATGTGAACTTACTAAACATTTATGCTTACTCCCTCCCTTCCTTTCCTTGTAGTTTTGACAAGCTAGATAGAGATCGGGACGGTCGGAGACACTTTCACACTATCAACGAACCACCTTGGTATAGTGGCTTGCATATTTTGGGAATGTGGCATGTATAGCATTATGATCCTTTTGTGTATATAATCTTATTATATGGTGAATGAGTGATGTGGAAATGTTTTTTGATGATTAGCTATTGGAATGGCTAATCAAAATTTATATTTAATGTTATATATGCTTAATCTATTACCTAATCCATGGAAAACCATAAAATGGTGAAATTGGCTATAAAACAGAATCACACAGCAGCAGTAACGTGAGTTTGAAAAATCACTAAAAATAGTATAAATACAATTGGATGATGAATAAAATATGTAATTGAATCTTAATGAATATATTTTCATTTGGAAGAAACAAAATAGGTAAAAGAGTTGTATTTAATGAGATATTTACGATTTGATGAAACAGGGTCAGAGCAATTTCTGGATCCCCTATTCTGACTTTAGAAATTCACCATAAATTGTATAAAAATAATTAGGACTCACACTTTATATTTATGAATTCCTTATTGAGTCTGTTTTTAAGTGAAACAAACGATATAGTCATTGGATTTCTGTACAGAAAGAAATTGGATTCGTAGTGCACAGGGGTCAGAGTAGCCGAACTCTGAAATAGGGGAGACTTTAACTAATAAACTGTACTAAATGGCCCAGCCAAAAATTTTAGAAAAAAATTAGTAAGTAGATATATGAGTCTAGATTCAGGGAAAATTTATAGAATTGGATTTCGAGTTTTTTAACTTGAGATATTATTTTTTAGCGACTGTGATGCAGATGGATAGTTTACTACGATAATTGTTTGAACTTGTTTAATTGCTAAAATAAATTTAGTAATGTCTCATACTCGACTCCGGCGACGGTCTCGGGTAAGGGGGCATTACATATGTGCTTTCCCTAAATGAATGAGGTCCTATATTTTGTTCTGAAGGGATTTAGCTTAGACGAGTAATCCTGTTCACCTCATTATAAAAAGGATTTAGCCCAGACAGGTGATCCTAATGTAAACCCTCTCGAGTATATGTTACAATTAGGGTTTAGCCTGGACTAGTAATCCTAATTGAGCTCTTCAGAGCATATGTTATATAAAGGATTTAACGTGGACTAGTAATCCTGATACGATCTCCCCTCAGTGTGACGAGTTGAGTCACTTAGTTGCCTGATCGTCGAATAAGGAAGTAGCGTTCCAAATTTATACTAGGTTTATATTCGGCTAAGTATGGAAAATAAGAATGAATATTAGGATTAAAATGACTAAATCTTTATGTGAATAGGTTCAGCTAATAGAGAAATTAAGTTGGATAATTGGCAATGGAATGAGATGGAAATCGAACTTAAGCTTCAAGAACGAACCAACACTAAAGAGAGTGTTGACCCGAGACTTATATGACTTAAGGTGGTTCAGTGATGGAAGAAAGGGTACCTTGACCCGTTACCTAGCAAGGTAAGAATGAAAGGTATAAGGATAGGTTGAACGCCACACTCGAATTAGAGTGATAAGTTCGGAAAAGACAAAGATTGACGCCACTAACTAACAGATAAGCCAAGCTAAGTCTTTGGATGAAATTTGAGAGAAGTAAATCTCACAAAAATAACAGAATTTCATTCAAAGTTGCAAAATTCTGAAATACATGGAAATAGCTAAGTATTTATAGTGATAAACCTAAGCTAGACGAATTTGAAGATACGTGGGAACGATACCTACCTCTGATTGAATTTGTATACAATAATATCTTTCAGTCGAGCATCAAAATGGCACCTTATGAGGCTTTTTACGATCGTAAATATCGTACACCATTGTAGTGGACTGAGCTCAGTGAAAATAAGATACACGGGGTCGATTTGATCAGAGAAACTGAGCAGAAAGTAAAAGTGATTCGTGAAAGTCTAAAAATAGTGCCAAATCATTAGAAATCATATGCGGACTTGAAACGTAAAGATATAGAGTTTCAGATTGGAGATAAAATCTTTTTGAAAGTGTCACTGTGGAAGAAAATACTCAGATTTGGTCGTAAAAGCAAATTGAGTCCAAGATTTATTTAGCCTTATGAGATTATAGAGCGTATAGGGCCGGTTGCTTATAGATTGATGTTGTCACCTGAGTTAGAAAAGATCCACAATGTATTTTATGTTTCAATACTTCGTAAATATCGATCGGATCCTTCACATGTGATTAGTCTGTTTGAAATTGAGATTAGGTCTGATATGACATCTGAGGAAGAACCGATTTGCATTCTAGCTCGTGAAATTAAAGAATTGCAAAATAAGAAAATTTTGTTAGTCAAAATATTGTGGCATAAACATGGAGTTGAGGAAGCAACGTGGGAACCAGAGGATGCAATGAGAGAGCATTATCTGAACTTATTCACTGGTAAGATTTTTGGGGATGAAAATCCCTAAGGGGGGAGAGTTGTAACAGCCCGATTTAGACACTAACCAGAACGATGGTTTCGGGACCACGAATCTAAGTCAAAAAATTATTTTAAAATTATTTTCTATGTTTATTTTGTGTGAATTTATATCTGTGAAATTTTCGTGATTTAATTTTGTCGTTTGAGTGTCCGATTAAATAAAAGGACTTAATCGCGTAAAATAAAAATTAGGTGGTTATTTCTAAAAGGGGCTGAATTGCACTTGGCTTTTTAAATGGAAGCCTTTATGTTTCAATTAGCCCATTATTAAGTAAAGTGGACGGTAATGGCCATAGTATAATGGTTTTATAATTTAATAAATAAGGTTAAATAAGTAATTAAATAAAATGTCATTATATGTTATAATATATTAAATTACAATAAGCTTTCATATTATCTTTCTCTTGGCTAAACTTAAAAAAGAAAGAAAAATAAAAACAAAGCTAGGTTTCGGTTGATTCTAAGCTCAATCAAGGTAAGGGTTCAGCTCGATTTTTGATAATTTTTACATTTTTGAGATCGTTGCTTCGAGTACTACAAAACCCATGCTTGGATTTTTTATTTTGATGAATATTTTGAGTTATTCCATTGATGAGAGCTTGTGATTTTTGTTGTTTGATGATGAAATATGAAAGATATGTTTTGGATTAACATGTTTTGTATTGGAGTTTTTGATGATTTTGAGTAATTAGGACTAAATTGCAAAAATAATAATTTGAGGGACTAAAATGTGAAATACATAAAATATATGGACTTGTATAAGCATGGATAAAATTTGGCCCAATATGGGTATAGGGAAATTTTGCATATTTTGTGTTTTGTGCAATAGGAACTAAATTGTAAAAAGTGTAAATGTCAGCGGTAAAATGGTAATTTGTCCATTTATGTGTTTTTGGATTAAATTGAATGAAAATATGTTTGAATGAGCTTAATTTAAATATGTCTAGATCAAGAACCAAAGAAATCGAATTTGGATCAGGGGAAAGCAAAAGTTGTCGACTAGTTGTCCCATTTCGTTTTGTATTGTCCGAGATAAGTTTATAAGCAAGTAGACGTACTTAATTTTAATTAAATGCTAAATATATATGCTGAAATGAAATATGTGAATTTAGTTATGCTATAGCCGAATGTGAATAAGCTTGGCTACTATGTTTCCAAATTCGTTTCGACTGAGTTACGACGTCTGAAAGCCCCGTATGAACTTTAGGAATAGCTAGGATACATATGTCATGACATAGGATTCCGATATGTGATGTGCGAGTAAGACCATGGCATCGATATGTGATTTCGATATTTGTGTGCGAGTAAGACCATGTCTGGGACAGTGGCATCGATATGTGATTACATGTAAGACTACGTCTGGGACATTGGCATTGTACGATATGTGTGATTATCCAAGTGTCCTATCCAATTCCGAATGGTTTATCGGGCAACGACAAATTGTGAACGAATATGTAAAATGGCTGAATGACCAGGTATGAATTAGCTTATTATCTACTTGAAATAAGGTAAGTAAGCTATTTGATATGTGTTACAAATTGTGTGTGATGTAAATGAAGATTGTATATGAACAAAGGAAGTGTATTCGGCTTTGTGAATAAGAAATATAATTGTTGTTAAAATGATTCTTGAATATGTGTATATATAATCTTGTATATTCGGCTACATAATTAGAGTACGTATATAAAGTTGTATCTTGGATTATGAGCTTGTGTATATGAGTGGAGATATACTTGGCTATATAATAACATTTTGCCTTTGAAAATTTTAATGATAATTTGTTAATTTAACTATATGAGTATTCGGCCAAGGTAATCCATATGTATGAAAAAAGATATTTTGTATATATATATGTGCGTAATCGGCATATAATATAAATATGTATGTGATTGTTATCCTTTGATTTATGAATTTATGTATATAGGAGTATTTGTGTACCAGATATGATAAAGATATTTTGGCTTGGAAGTTGAATGATAGTTTGTTAAGATGTGTAAATGTTCATTTGGCCATAAGTAATCTATATGTGAATGTACATATAAAATACATGAAATAGTAAGCTTAAGATTTAAAGTAACTACGATAGTATAACTTGGTTTAATGCAAATGGTTCGATTATGTCATTTAGTCATTTATTTGCTTATGACTTTCTAAGCTATGAAAGCTTACTCTGTGTGTGCTCTTGTTATCTTTGTTTAATAGATTTTGAATTCAAGCTAAGAGCTCGGGAATCGTCAGAGAAACTTATCACACTATCGACTGTCTTCAGTATTTTATAAGCTGAAATTACAAATTTATGGCATGTATAGACTAGATTATAGTTTGAAATGTTGGATTTTGGTTTTGTATAATTTAAGCCATGCGAAAATGGCCTAACTTCATTGTTTAAATTCGGTTTGTTTGTTTGTTTATAGCTTAAGTTTGATTTGGTGATTATGTTGTATGGCATGGATGGGGAGTAATTATAATAAGTGTTTTGAGCATTGAAACTAATTAAAGACCTTGGGTGTGGTATGAATGAATTGACCATAATATATATATTTAGGTATATTTGGATAAAATGGTTTAACGTGGTTGTTAAGTGTGTTCGGTTATATGCTAAAATTTAGATAAAATAAATACTTGTCTTGCAATTAGGTTCTTGCTCATATTAATATGTTTTGGTACATAATATGGTAATGTTATATGCAAGTACATGATCTTTAGGTATGTATATATAATAGTGTTTGATTATGTGTTTCGGTTATTGAGTAATAGATGGAGGAGTACTGTGTTATAACATGTAACGCTTTAGTAAATTGATACATGTCTTTTATATAAGTTGTATTTGGTATATGCTTATTATGTAAAGAAAATATGTTTGCTATGTGGCTTGATAGCTAATCGAAAATCAATAAATGTGTATAGGTAGATTTTGGTTAACCGAATGAATAAAAGATTAATATGGTTTTTGTTTCGATTTCCAAGGGTACATTATTTGTAAATTTTGGCTAGTCATTTGAATAGTTTGATTGGTTGAGTTGATGATATATAATTATTTATTCATGTTATGCAAATGTAGTAATAAGACAAACGAATGTTATTATGGAATGTTTCATTTATATGAAAGGAAATAATGTATTTTTTATTGTATAAAGTATGCGCATAACATTTGTTTGATAATTAAAATATTTTATATTTGAATTATTCAAATGTCACCAAAGTTAAAGTATACATATTTGATAAGTATGTGAAATGAAATGTATTTAGGTTATGAGTTTAACATTTAATTTTTATGCTTCCCTGTTGGCATTGTTTGATTATAAATTCTAGAATTCATATGAAATAATAAATTGAAGTGTGACAGTTTGTTATAAGATTTTATTAGATAATTATTATTGGAAGTTTGATCTGAGTTACATTTTGATTGGTAATGCCTCTTAACTCTAATCCGGCGATGGATACAGGTTAGGGGTGTTACATCCCTAATTGGAGGCAATCCGGGCAACTCCTCCGGAAACATATCCGAAAACTCACATACCACTGGCACTGACTCAATCTTTACTTCTGATACTTGGGTATTCAACATAAATGCAAGATAAGACTCATACCCTTTTCTTATATATTTTTCAGCCGTCATAGAAGAAATCACTAGAGGTAAGCTACCCGGTTCACCTAATTCAACCTGAAAAATATCCCCATTTTCACATTTCAGCTCAATAAACTTACTACCACAGTTTACTAACACATTATGAACAGTCAACAATCCATGCCAAGAATTAGGTCAAATTCATCAAATGGTAGTAGCATGAGGTCAGCCGAAAAACAATGACCTCTAATCATCAAAGGATAGTTTCTACACACTTTGTCAACTAACACATGCTTGCCTAACAGGTTTGACACTTTTATCAAAATTTCTGTAGACTCAACAGGCATATTCATGGACAGAAATATCATGAAGAGAAAAGGTACCCATAATCACATCCGGTGATGATGCCTCTTCGCGAGCACGAATGGCATAAGTCCTTCTAGGCGCTCGGCCCTCAGACCTCATGGCGGAATCTCTAAGTGCACCTCTACTGCTAGCCCCACTTCCTGGGTTCTTTTGTGGTCTACTTCTAGAAAGAGTGTTACCTGATCTCACACCTTGATCTCTATATTTCTCGACCATCTCAGGACAATTATAAATAAAATGGTCTAGCAACCCACATTTGAAACAGCCTCTTCTATTTCCTCGGCACTCACCGAAATGATGTTTATCGCACTGTGAACATTCTAATCTGTTCGGTCGAGCACTACCAACACTCGCGATAAAAGTGGTTTGAGCCTTAGATGTCATGTACTGCTTATTCTTATTTCTACTCGAGAATCCCACTGAAGCATTCGATCGAGTAGTGAACTCTCTCAACCTCTTGGATGAAGATTGAAGTGATTTACCCATCTGTCTTTTCCTTAAGTCACGAGACTCAATATCAGCTTTTCTCTTCTCTTTGGCTAATTTTTCGGCCTTGCAAGCTCTCTCAACAAGTGCCACAAACTTCTTTAATTCTAGAATACCAACTAATAGTCAGACGTCTTCATTTAATCCGTCCTCAAACCTCTTACACATGATGTCTTCGGTGGGTACGCACTCCCTAGCGTATTTGCTGAGCCTCACAAACTCACGCTCGTACTCCGTAACTGTCATATGGCCCTACTTTAATTCAAGGAATTCCTTTCTTTTTTGGTCTATAAATCTCTGGCTAATATACTTTTTACGAAACTCTTCTTGGAAAAAGTCCCAAGTTACCCTCTCCCTCGGTACAATCGATACGAGCGTTTTCCACCAGTGGTAAGCTGAGTCTTTTAAGAGTGACACCACACATTTCATGCACTCCTCAGGTGTGCAAGACAGCTTATCAAATACCATGATGGTATTTTCTAGCTAGAACTCTGCTCTCTCTGGGTCATCATCTATATTTGCTCCAAATTCCTCTACCCCTTGCTTCCTAATTCTCTCAACCAAAGGTTTTTCCTTCCTTAACATCTCCACCGCTTGGGGCGCTATGGGGTTAGGCTGAGGAATTGGAAGGGAAGGGGGTGGGGGAGGTAGAGTGTTCGGATTTGCATGAATAAACTCCGAATACCAAGCATCCATCATATGAAGGTAGGCTTCTTTAGCCCCTCCGCCCTAACTTATTGTAACAGGCCCGCTCTCTACTAGCGCAATCCCTTTAGTGAAAGCCGGCACATTACTCTCTACATCGTCCGCCATTGCTCCGTTGGGATTCATTTACTATATGAAAACATAATTTAAAATCCGTTAGGAGTCGTCACACTATCATAATGTATTTATGGCATGTATAGCTAGACTCGTACACTAGCTATGTTAGTCCGAGAATCGACTAAACCGTAACTCTGATACCACTAAATGTAAAACGCCTTACCCGTACCTGAAGCCGAAACAGGGTACAAGGCGCTGTCGATCTCAAACACATACAAACATACAATTCCGAGTTATGAAATCTCGTTCCAAATTAAAACTTTTCATAATACACCTTAATGTCCCTACTATGAGCCTACGAGGCACCAAACACACTTTCAATTTTATTCGGGACTAATCTGTGCACTTTAGGAAAGTTTATAAAATCTCAAGCAGACAGGGGCACACGCTCGTGTGGAATGGTGACACGCCCGTGTGTCTACTCAACATGGGCATGTTGAAGGCCCGTGTGGCTCACACAATCTGAGCATATCGGGACACACCCGTGTTCTTAGCCCGTGTGAATTTATTTTTCAACTCGAACCAATAGTGGTTTTCACACGGCTTGGCACATGCCCGTGTCCTTGACCCGTGTCCTCCACACGGCCATGACACGCCCGTGTCTCAGCCCGTATACAAAAACCTTGACATTCTATTTCTGACGTTAGCAACCCTTTAGGGGCACACAGCCATGGTGCATGCTCGTGTACAAGGCCGTGTCTTCCACACAATTGTGACACACGGCCGTGTCTCTGCCCATCTGGTTACTACTGGGCATTCTGTTTTGCCAAATTTAGGAACAGGGGACACACTGCCTTACTACACGCCCATGGGGCAGACCGTGTGTCACACACGGGGTAGACACACGCCCGTGTGTCTACCCGTGTGGAGAAAAACAAGACTATCTACCTATACTTTTTGCCACCCTTACATGCACCAACCCACACAACCCCAAACATAACCAAAACAGCCACAACCATGAAAATTTTCATGAAATGCATTTAATAATAATCAATATTAGCCAACATCAATGGTATATACAAAATGAATTTCACATCCATATAAGCCAACACTTGTGGCTAAACTAACATGACACTAAACAAAGGGTCAAGTCCCTATACATGCCACACTCAAAATATTTAAACTAGCTATACCAAAAGCTTCAGGTGATAGTATGATCGATGCCTCCGACGTCCCTTGATTCCTGATGCTAACTTGGTGGATCTATATGAAAATAGACAGGATAGGGAGTAAGCATAAAGCTTAGTAAGTTGCATGTAAATAAGTAACAACATCAACTATGCATATTTAAACATATAGCATATTATAAATCAACACAACATTCTTGAGTGAACAAAGGTAGATATCACTACATACTTATATATCACGAGTGTAAGCCAAAGATTACAAAATCGTCTCAAAAATCATTTTCATAGGTAGATCCTACTCATGTTATTCTTCCATTAAGGAAACATAGCTAGACTTATATCTCATGAGTTTTAAATAAGAACTTGTACCACATACAACATGGTTATATCATTCCATATCTTTATCGTGAGCTCTAAAATAACCCTTGAAACCATTTTGAATACTACAAGATATCCGACAAGCCTTACACAAGAGAGTAAATTACCGATGCCATGTCCAAGACATGGTCTTATACTGGCTTACATGTCGAGGCCGATGCCATGTCCCAGACATGGTCTTACACTTGCTTTCATAATGTGGCCGACGCCATGTCCCAGACATAGTCTTACACTAACACACATATAGACGCCGATGCCATGTACCAAATATGGTCTTACATTGGCTCTCATAACATTGTCGATGCCATGTTCCAAACATGGTCTTACACTAGCACACATATCATCCAAATGCAATGGCATGGATAGCTAATCTATTCCTAGATTCAACCGAGAATTTACCACATTAAATTTCATCATGCATTATTTATAAGCATATTCAACATTATTATTCAAAAATCAATCATTCAACACATGATAAAGATAAATTTTCCTTACTTACGTACAAATTACCTCGGTATACAAAAACTGGACGACGAGATGGATTTAGTCTACTAGCTTGGCCTTCCCCCGGTCTAGGTCTAGATTTTGTATTTCTTGATCTAAAATGATAAAAATTCACTAATTCAATCATCATATTAATTAATGCATTTCATAATTCATTTTTTGGCAAAATAACCATTTTGCCCCTAGACTTTCACAAAATTACAATTTTACCTCTAGGCTCGTAAATCAATTTTCATCAAATTTTCACATTAACCAAGCCTAGCCGAAACTACTTTAAGCCTATAGCATCTTACACTTTCAACTATTTCACACATTTACCACATAATTTACAACTTATGCAAAATGGTCCTTAGTTAGGGTTTTCATGAAAACTGCTTCACAAAAGTTGTTTATTTAACATCCATGACTCATTTTCTTCTATAAAATTTTAGCAACCAACATGAGAAATCTCATGGAAAAACCCTAGACTCTCAACCATTTTGCAAAATAGTCCCCTCATTAGCTAGATTGAGCTACAAGGGTTCCAAAAACACAAAAATTTTCAAGAAAGGCCATCAAAATCACTTACTTGTAAAGGTAAAGAGTGCCTAAAATTTTGAAGCTCTAAAACCCTTATTTTTGCTAATATTTTCGGTGGAGAGGAGAAAGATGAAAGGTGATATCTTTATCTTTTTTTATTATATTATAAATCTAGTCAATTTAGTCACCAAACTTCACCTAACTTTGACCTTACAATTTCTTTGTCTCTATGTTCAACCATTAACAAATTTGTAGTTTATTTACTCAATAAAGACTTCTAATTTAATTTTCCATAGATATTTGGCACCTTTAGCTAGAAGAACAAAACTTTTTACACTTTATGCGATTTAGTCCCTTTTTCGCAATTAAGCATGAAATCACTAAAATTACTTCACCAAATTTTTTTCATGCACTAATAGAATCATGCTACAACACATAAAATAATATTAAAAATAATTTCTCCGACCTCGAGTTAGTGGTTCTGAAACCACTGTTCTGACTAGGCCCAAAATTGAGTTGTTACTTGTAAATTTTGTGACTAACATGTTTGATTGAATGCATGTGTTTAGACAATTTTTCCAAATGGATGGAAAACATGATATTATATGCTTATATTTAAATAAACGGGATTGATAAGTTCAGTTTCCGTTATACAAACTTACTAAACATGTAATGCTTACTTCGTTTTATTTTCTCTTGCTTTATAGTGCTCGGAAGCTCGCGAAGGTTAGAGATCATTGGAGCATCGTCACACTTTCTACTAGCTATTTTGGGTATTTATAGTAGCATCATTTTGGTATAATGGCATGTATAGGACAACTTGGCCTTTAGTGGCTTGATAATGATGTTTGTAATCTAGCCATTGGAATGGTTGGTAATAGTTGTTTTGATATACTTGTATTGTCATGGTATGGTAGCTATACATATATATATGTTAAGTAGTTGATCAGATCATGTTTAACACATAGATTGAACCAAGGTAAGATTGTAAACATGTATGCATGCAATGATATGCCATTTTGAATGATGAAAATTGATTAATTTGAATGCTTGAATTGGTTGAAATGTGTTTGGTATGTTTCAGTGCAGGAAAATGGTAAATTTAGGTGACAAATGAGGCTAGGAAATGGCTTTATTTTGTCCACATGGGCGTGTGTCTAAACCGTGTGTGACACACGAACAGATACATGAGCGTGTAGTTAGGCCGTGTGTCCCCTACACCTTAAATTTGAGAAAAAAATGCTCAGAATTGAGCACATGGGTAGAGACACAGACGTGTGTCTCAGCCGTGTATGCTACACGGCCTAGAACATAAGCGTGTATGTTGGTCGTGTGAAACCTGCACCTAATTTCGAAAAGAATTAATTAACCACACGGCCTAGCACACGGGTGTGTGGCATGGTCGTGTGTACAAGTTAGAGAATTACACGGGGTCGAACACAGCCTGTAGCACGGGCATATCCCTTGGACCAAACGGGCATGTAAGCTCTGCACCTTAGAAAAATTTTGTAATTTCGCAAAAAAATTTTAGAGCTTCCAGCTAAGTCCCGACTTGATTCTAATGCTTGTATTGGGCCTCGAGGGTCTATTTAAAGGACGTTACGAATGATTTCAGAATTTGAATAGTAACTTACATGATTTATTTGTAAATGTTTCTGAATGTTTCAGTAATGCTCTGTAACCCTGTTCTGGCGACGAATATGGGTTAGGGGTGTTATAGTGTGGGGTTATTTCGAAGGGTATATGACTGGCACACGGGCATGTATTTAGGGCCTCGAGGGCTCGTATAAGGGATAATATGTATGTTTTGAACTGAATGTGTTTAATGATATGATTTGAAAAGTTGAAAATTTATGTTTGTTTAATTTGAAAACTCTGATAATGCTCCGTAACCCTGTTCTGATGATTGATACGGGTTAGGGATGTTACACGGCCCTTGTTTGCCTTCGTCTCATATTGCCTAGTTCTTCTCTTGATATTGTCTTTCACCTTTTGATGCAATTCCTTAACAAATTCTGCTTTCTTTTTACCATCTAAATTAACATTCTCTTTAGAAGGTACAGGTATTAAATCTAAATGTGTAAGAGGATTAAAACCATATACAATTTGGAATTGTGAAAAATTCGTAGCAGAATGAACAGTGCGATTATAAGCAAACTCAACATGGGGTAAACAATCTTCCCCACGTCTTCAAGTTCCTTTGTATGATCACTCTCAGTGATGTAGATAAAGTTCGATTAACTACTTCAATTTATCCTTTTGTTTGTAGATGACAAGTAGTTGAGAACATCAGCTTTGTGCCTAACTTACTCCACAAGGTCTTCCAGAAGTAACTCAAAAAACTTAGCATCTCTATCTGAAACTATACTTCTCAGAATCCCATTCAATCGAACTACCTCCCTGAAAAATAAGTTTGCTACTCACATAGCATTATCATTTTTGTGGCAAGGTATTAAGTGTGCCATTTTAGAAAATCTATCAACCACCACAAAAACAGAATCTCTACCATTTTTCGATCTTGACAGTCCTAACACAAAGTCTATCAATAAATCAACCCAACGTTCCGTAGGTATGGGTAAGGGCGTATACAGACCATGTGCTTTAAGTCTAGACTTAGCCTTTTTTCATGTGATACACCTTTCTCAAATTCTTTCAACATCTCGTCTCATGTGTCGCCAAAAGAAATGTTCTTGCAACACATCTAAAGTTTTGATCACGCCAAAATAACCCATAAGTCCTCCTCTATGTGCTTCTTTTACAAATAGCTCATGAATGGATCCCTGAGAAACATAAAGCTTGTTTTCTCTAAAAACAAAATCGTCATGTCTAAATTTTTTTTCCAAAAGTTCCTTTTTCACAAGCTTGATATACATTTCCAAAATCAACATCATAATCATATAAGTCTTTAATATACTCAAATCTAAGCAATTTTGTATGCAGAGTTGATAACAGAGTATATCTACGTGACAACGCATCAGCAACAACGTTTTCTTTACCTTGTTTGTACTTAATGACATAGGGAAAAGTTTCAAGAAACTTTACCCATTTCGCATGTCATTTGTTCAACTTATGTTACCCCTTCAAATACTTCAATGACTCATGATAGTGTGAATAACGAATTCATTTGGCCAAAGGTAATGTTGTCATATTTCCAATGCTCGTACTAAGGCATGCATTTCTTTGTCATAAGTCAGGTAATTCAAAGTAGCACCATTCAACTTCTCGCTAAAGTACGCCACTGGATGTAACACCCCTAACCCGTACCTGTCGCTGGAATAGGGTTTCGAAGTAGTACCAAAACATTCAGAACATTTTTCTATTAATCTACATAAATTACTATTCATTTACTGAGATCAACCATAATGTCCCTTGATCGAGCCATCGAGGCCCAATACGAGCATTAGAATCGAATCGAGACTTAATTGAGACCTCTAAGAATTTTTCGCGACTTTTCAAAATTTTTCCAAGGTGCATTACACACACGCCCATGTGGTCTAAGGGACACGCCTGTGTGACCCTAGGACACGCTCGTGTTGGAGGCCATGTTCGACCTCGTGTAACTCTTTGACTTGCACACATTGCCATGCAGCACGCCCGTGTGGTTAATTAATTTAATTCAAAATTAGGTGCAAGTTTCACACGGCCAAGACACACGCCTGTGTTCTAGGCTGAGACACACACCCGTGTCTCTGCCCGTGAGCCTAATTTTAAGCATTCTGCTTCTCAAAATTAAGGTGCAGGGAACACATGGCCTAACCACATGCCCATGTTACCAGGCCGTGTGTCACACACGGTCTAGACACACGCCCGTGTGCCTGCCCATGTAGACAAAATGAAGCCATTTCTAGCTTCATTTCTCACCCAAAATTTCACCCAAGACCTGCACTTGAAACACACAACCAATACCAACCAATCCAAGCATTCAAAATAGATAATTTCATCATTTGACATGACATATCATTGTAAGCACAAGTGTTTATAAACTTACCGTAGATTAATTTAGGCATCCACAACATTGATCACATATTCATGACATAACACATGTGTATATATATATATATATCAAAATAATCTACTTAAACATACCAAAATGAACTATTACTAGTCATTCTAATGGCTAGGTTACAAAATAACATTTTCAAGCCACGATTGGCCAAGTTTTCCTATACATGCCATTATACCCAAAAAGATTTTACTAAGTATACCCAAAATGCTAGTTGATAGTGTGACAATGTTCCAATGATCTTCCAACCTTTACGAGCTTCCAAACACTATAAAACAGGGGAAAATAAAATGGGGTGAGCATTACATGCTTAGTAAGTTCGTATAACAGAAACTAAACTTACCAATCTCATTTATTAAAATCTAGGCATATATGTTATGTTTCCTTCCATATGACTAAATTGCCTAATCACATACATTCAATCAAACATGTTTAGTCACAAAGTTTCCATACATATCAAGTAAGAATAGATGAGTTCATTAAGCAATATTCTTTCAAGTCATTATTATGTAATCTCAAGATTTTCATGCCATGTCAAGAGTTTGATGTTCGTTGAACATTGAGATTCTGATGAAGGCTCAAATTGTACTCTCGAAGTGTAAGATTTATTAATCCGTCAATTTTTATCGAAGTTACCCCTTAGGGTACTTAACCAAGGAACACACTCTCAAGTTACTTGTCGTATAACAGGATTACCAGTCTAGGCTAAATCCTTTATATAGCGTATGCTCGAAAGAGCTCAATTAGGGTTACTAGTCCAAGCCAAACCCTAATCATAACGTATGCTCGAGAGGTAATGTATCTGGATTACCCGTCCGGGCTAAATCCTTTCTATGACAAGGTCATTGGGATTACTCGTTCAAGCTAAATCCTGTCCGCAACAAATGTAGGACCCTATTTGTTTCGAGAAAACACATACAATCATCGGAATTCAACATTCAATCTGGACTTAACCCTTTATTACCATTTCAAGCATGTATTAAGTTTCTCATTATAACATTCAAGTAATGTACATCAATATAAATCACATTTCATACAACACAACATTCAATTAAACATATTTACATGCCGGATTAATTTACACGAACTTACCTCGACACTTGTTTACGTAAAAGTCTACTCATCCGAAATCTTTTCTTTTCCTCGATCTAACCTCGAATTAGTGTTGTCTAGATCTATATAAATGAATTTAACCATCAGTTTCATAAATTTCATATTTAAATGGACTCCATTTACGTCTTAGGAAAAATTACCATTTTACCCCTAACTTTTCCATAAATTCTGATTTGTCCCCAGGCTTGGAAAATGAAACTTGTGCAAACTACTCCCTATTCCAAGCCTAACCAAAGCTGCATTGAAAATTTTCCAGCTCATGTATCCATTAAATTTCGGAATTTTTCATCAAATTTTACAATTTTTCATTTTAGTCTCTAAATCATGTTTTCATCAAAAATCACTTTGTAAAAGTTGTTTATCTTTCAATAATCTTTCCTTTTCTACCATAAATTTCTAATTTCCAGCATAATACATCCATGACCCATTTTCATACCTTGATAACTTTTCAAATTACTCCCTCAAATAGAGAGATTAAGTTATCTCGGTTTCAAAAATACCAAAATTACTAAAAACGGGACATGAGAACTTCCCAATTAAGCCTTGAAAGTTTCCCCTCTCTCTCCTAGGATTTCCATAAAATTTTTAGGTTGAAGATGATGAAAATAAGATGATATATTTCTTTTCATCTTTTAATTAATTAAGTATTTTGGTATTTCTAATTTAGTCATTGCCTTTTTTCTATAATTCCATGGATGAGTCATCAAAAAAAATTTACATACTTTTCTTAATGGTCTAATTACCATATAAGGACTCTAAGTTTTGAATTCCATAGTTATTTGATCCTTATAGCTACTAGAATTCAACTTTCGCATTTTATGCGATTTAGTCATTCTCGTAATTAAGCACTTAATCGATAAAATTTTCGTTTCAAAATTTTCACATGACATGCCTATTATATACAGACCATATAATGAAATAAAAATAAATCATATTTTTGGGTCAGATTTGTTGTTCTGAAACAACTATTCTGATTTCACTAAAAATGAGTTGTTATATAGGACGTCTGTAACACCCCTCACTCGTACCCGATGCTGGGACAGGGTTCAAGGCGTTATCGGTAACTCGCCTTTACAAACTTACTAAATCGGGTAATCAAAATTCGCCCAAATTTAAAACCTTTCAAACATGTACACTTTGTCCCTTACACAGGCCTTCGAGGCCTAAAACACACCTAGGGGCAGTACGAGACACAACCGGAAACATTCGATAAACTTTAGGCAATTTAGAAAATTTTCCCTTACTTTGAAGTGTGACACGCCCATGTGATGGGGCCATGTGGTCACACACGCCTGTGTGATGGGGCCATGTGGTCACACACGCCCATATGGTTTGGGACACGCCCTTGTCCTCTGCCTGTGTGCAACACTGACTTCAACCTCAACATTTTGTTAAAAGCACACGGCCAAGACACATGCTCGTGTGCTTAGCCCGTGTTCTATATTGACTTAAAATTTCAAGTGCAGGGGACACACGGCCATACCACACACCCATGGGGATAAGCCGTATGTCACACACGGTCTAGACACAAGCCCGTGTGTCTACCCATGTGGACCTCATTAGACTATTTTCCAAGCCATTGATCACCCTCCATACTCATAGGTTACTTTTACACATAATAAGGCTGAATTATACACTTATATATATAAGATTTTAATTAACCTCATTGCATGTAAACCTCATGTCATTGGTTTCATACATGCTAAGTTAATTCACATCTTGCATTTAAGGAATTCCATGTCTACTTGACATATTTAAGATTGGCTCGTTTTTATAACTCATTGCCAATTATAACCAAGCCATCATATATGAACATAAACATGCATAGAATTGTAGGTCAGTGCCTACTTCGGAATAAGCCAAGTTACCAAGGCCATATACAAAAAGATAAGTATAACTTTACATGCCCTCATTTTGGAAATTCAAATGACACATATAACAAAATACACAAAAGCTCTATACATGTCATTGAACAAAACATAAGAGTCTATATACCAAAACTGGACTAGTTGATAGTGTGTAAACTCTCCAACCGTCTTTCAATCTTTACAAGTCCTCGAGTTCTAAAAACGGGGAAAAATAGATCGGTAAGCATATATATGCTTAGTAAGCTCGAATAACTGGAAAGTAAGCTTACCGATTATTTAGCATACATCCTTATTAGATAATGTAACCAACAATATGAAAATGGTTTCCCTATCACATGCATTCAATCAATGAGTTAGTCATAAAACAAAACACCATGTAACTTATCTTAGATGAGCTCATCATTCAACCTGTCATTTATACATATACTTCGTTTTAGTCCCGTTGAGTTTCTACGAAATCCCGATGGATTATCCAATCACCATCAATTCATATGGATGATCATTTCAGTATGCACTCTCGCGAACCTCACATCTTACGGCGGGATTACCAGTCCAGGCTAAATCCCCGTAATATAAACTCATAAGGTGATGTCGGGATTACCAATCCAGGCTAAATCCCTTATAACGACAAACACCCTTAATGAGCTCGGATCTGAATTACCAGTCCAGGCTAAATTCAAACCCTAATCGGATTACCCGTCCGGGCTAAATCCATAATGCACACATACTCTTCAGGAGCTTGATCACTCAAGGAACACCCGTCCGGGCTAGATCTTTTCTATTTTTGAGATCAACGGATTACCCGTCCGGGCTAAATTCTTTTTGCAACACATGCAGGATCTCAATTCACATGTTAATCGTGGTTTATCTATCAAATTCCCTTTTTAACCTCAACTGAGACATTATCCATCAAATCATTATCAAAGATGCATTCGATGCATTTTCATGCCATCAACAATGCAATTATCATGCATTCATATATCATACAATTATGCATATTATGAGTTTACTTTAAGTTATCCGAACTTACCTAGTACTCATTTCGATATTGTGTTTCGGTTATTCCGAAACATTTTGTTTTCCTCAGTCGACCTCCGAAATTTGTTCCTCAGGGTCTATAACAATAAAATTAAATCATTAACATATCAAATTGTACTTTATGAGCCTAAATGTCACCCCCGGTCCAAATGACTATTTTGCCCCTGACCTTTCACATTTTTACGATTTAGTCCCTAGGCTCGTATAATGAAACACGTGCAATTTCTATCTTACCCAAGCCTAGCCGAACACTTTTCCCTCTTATGGCAGCACACATTTTCCATTATTTTCACATTTATACCACATATTTATCAATTTTTACAAAAAGGTCCCTTTAAGGGTTTTTCATGAAAATCACTTAGGAAAAGATGTTTAACACACCTTCATCTTTCATATTCCTCCATAAATCATAAAAATACAAGTAACTCGTGCATGGGTAAATTTTTAAACATGAACCCTACCACGAAATATGGATAGAAATGGAGAGAGTAAGCTACTGGGATTTCTAAAATGCAAAGAACATTAAAAACGGGGCTTGGGAGCACTTACTATTTAGCTTGAAAAGCTTGAAAACCCTAACTATGGAGAACCCTAGAGTTTTGGCTGAATGACGGAGATGAATGGCTGATTTTGGCTTATTTTTCCCATTTTATTTCATTAAAAAGCCAAATGACTAAAATACCCTTAAGCCTTTTTTTTGAAATTTCATCCATGCAAGCCCATTTTTGTCCAAAAACTTAGAAATTGGGAAAATTGCTCTTTAAGATCTTCTAGTTTAATATCTAAAGCAATTTCATACAAATTGCTTCTAGAATCCAAGTTTTGCAATTTATTCAATTTAGTCCCTAATTTTCAATTGGACACCTTACTCAAAGGATTTTTCATGAAATCTTAACACATATATATTCTCATATTCTAGACCTCATAATAATCATAAAATAAATATTTTGATGTCAGATTTGTGGTCCCGAAACCACTATTCTTGCTAGGCCCTATTTCGGGATGTTACATTTTTCCCTCTTAGGGACTTTTGTCCTCAAAAGTCTTACCAGTAAACAGGTTCGGATATTGGTTTCTCATAGTTTCTTCTAGTTCCCATGTAGCCTCTTCTACACCATGTCAATGCCATAAAACCTTTACTAAAGCTACATTTTTATTTCTCAACTGTTTAACCTCACGAGCTAAAATCTTATCCAGTTCCTCTCCATAAGTCATGTCTAGTCTAATCTCAATCTCTGCTGGTGAAATCAAATGAGAGGGGTCTGATCAATATCGCCTTAACATAGATACGTGAAACACGTCATGAATCTTTTCCAGATCGGGTGGCAATGCCAAACGATAGGCTAATGGTCCAACTCATTCATTGATCTCATACGGTTTAATAAATCACGGACTCAATTTGCCTCTCTGACCAAATCTCAACACCTTTTTCCATGGAGACACTTTCAAGAATACTCTATCTCTAACTTGGAATTCAATCTCTTTTCTTTTCAGGTCAGCATATGACTTTTTCCTATTCGACGGTGCTTTTAAACAGTCTCGTATCACTTTAACCTTTTCTTCAGTTTCCTTGATCAGATCAACCCCATGAATTTGACTTTCCTTAAGTTCTGTCCAATACAATGGAGTTCGACACTTTCTACCATACAAGGCTTCATAAGGTGCCATCTTCAAACTCTTTTGGAAACTATTGTTGTAGGCAAATTCTACCAATGGCAGATACTTTTCCCAGCTACCCTGAAATTCGAGGATACAACATCGCAACATATCCTCAAGAATCTAAATCATCTGCTCAAACTGACCATTGGTCTGAGGGTGAAAAGTCGTACTAAAATTCAACTTTGTACCCAAAGCTTCCTGCAACTTCTTCCAAAATCTCGAAGTGAACCTCAGATCTCTATCCGAAATAATCGACAACGGTACCCCGTGTAATCTCACAATCTCAAACATGTACAAGTCGGCCAATCTATCAAGAGAGTAGTCTGTTCTTACCGGAATGAAATGAGCCGACTTTGTCAACTTATCCACTATAACCCATATAGCCTCTTTCTTTTTCGAAGTCAATGGCAATCCTGTCACAAAATCCATAGTAATTTTGCCCCACTTCCATTCGGGGACCATTACAGAATGTAACAAACCTGAAGGCACTTGATGTTCAGCTTTAACTTGCTGACATATTAAGCACTTCGATACAAATTCGAAAATGTCTCTTTTCATGCCATTCCACCAGTACATTTTCTTCAAATCATTGTACATCTTAGTACTTCCCGGATGAATAGACAAACTGCTGCTATGTGCTTCTTGCAAGATTTTTCGAATAAGTTCATCATCTTTGGGTACATAAACTCTATCCCTGAACATCAAACATCCATTAGGACCAATCCAAAAATTTGATTCAATGCCCAACTTGCATTGAGTCCTTTTTTCCTGTAGGTCTCTATCATTAGATTGAGCATCATAGATTTCTTGAAGAAATGTTGGCCTAGTCTCCAGCTCTACCAAGATCGAACCATCATCAAGCAATGCCAATCGAGCACCTATGGCTCTCAATGCAAATAAAGATTTTCTGCCCAATGCGTCGGTGACCACATTCGCCTTTCCCGGGTGAAAGTCAATGATCAGATCATAATCTTTAACAAGTTCTAACCATCTCTAGTGTCTCAGATTCAATTCTTTTTGAGTCATCAAATACTTCAAACTCTTATGGTCTGTGAGTATACGACAAGTCTCACCATATAAATAATGCCTCCAGATTTTCAAGGCAAAGACAATGGCGGTGAGCTCTAAATCGTGTGTCAGATAGTTCTTCTCATGTGGCTTCAACTGCCGTGAGGCATAGGCTATCACTTTTCCATCTTGCATAAATACACAACCCAGTCTGTTCAAGGATGCATCACTATAGATCACAAACTCTTTTCCCGACTCAGGTAATACTAAAACAGGAGCTTCAGTCAGCAATGTCTTTAACTTCTCGAAACTCTGTTAACACCTTTCTGTCCATTCAAACTTAATGTCTTTCTGTAGCAACCTCATCATTAGAGTTGCTATCATGGAGAATCCTTTCACAAATCTTCGGTAGTAACCGGCTAAGCCAAAAAAGCTTCTAGCCTCAGTCACATTTTTAGGCGGTTTCCATTCAACAATAGCAGAGATTTTACTTGGATAAACTCAGATGCCTTTACCCAAAACAATATGACCCAAAAATCCAACTTCTTGGAGCCAAAATTCACTCTTGCTAAACTTAGCATACAGTTGTTTTTCCCGTAAGGTCTGCAACACAATTCTCAGATGCTTTGCATGTTCTGTCTCATCTTTAGAATAAATCAAGATGTCGTCAATGAACACAATGAAAAACTTATCCAAGTATGGCCGAAAGGTCCTATTCATTATGTCCATGAATACGGCCGATGCATTCGTCAATCTAAATGGCATAACAAGGAATTCAAAATGGCCATATCTTGTTCTAAATGTTGTCTTAGGCACATCCGATTCCTTAACACGTAACTGATAGTAGCCAGCCTCAAGTCTATCTTAGAGAACACAGTGGCTCCTCTTAACTGGTCAAATAGATCATTGATCCTTGGCAAAGGATACTTATTCTTGATAGTTACCTTGTTCAGTTGTCGGTAATCTATACATAGTCTCACCGAACCATCTTTCTTCTTTACAAACAATACGGGGGCACCTCAAGGTGAAAAGCTCGGCCTTGCAGAACCTTTATCCGTCAACTCTTGCAACTATGCTTTTAACTCTTTCAGCTCGGTTGGCACCATTCTATACGGGGCAATAGAGATGGGAGCTGTCCCTAGCACCAATTTAACACCAAACTCTATCTCTCTCTCGGGAGGTAATCCAGGTAATTCTTCCAGAAATACGTCTGGATATTCACATACTATAGGCACAGTCTCAATCTTCAACTCCATTTCTCTCGTGTTCAACACAAAAGCAAGGTAGGCTTCATACCCTTTTCTTATATATTTCTGAGCAACCATTGCCGTGATTACAGCTGACGACGTGCCCAAATATCTTGAATCAACCCGTAGAATCTTGTCATCTGGGCATTTCAATTTAATATACTTTCTACCGCAATTTACAATTACGTCATGCAAAGCTAACCAATCCATACCGAGTATTGCATCAAACTCATCAAAAGGTAACAACATAAGGTTAGCCGAAAAACATTGACCATGAATCATCAAAGGACAATTCTTACAGACTTTATCAACCAGAACTGATTTACCTAATGGGTTAGACACTCTAATAACAAATTTCGTAGGTTCAACGGGTATGTTCATACTAGACACCAACATGCAAATGTATGAATGCGTCGACCCCGGGTCAATTAAGGCAATAACACATGTATTGAAAAGAGAAAAAGTACCCATAATAACGTTAGGAGCAGAGGCTTCCTCTCGAGCGCGTATTGCATACATTCTTGTCGAGGCTCGAGCCTTTGATTTTGCAATGTCTTTGGCCGCAACTTGACTGCCACTAGCACTACCAGAATATCTCGAGGTCTACCCCGTGCCATGGGAGCACTCGACTTCGGGGTTACTTCCACTTCTTTTTCAATTCGTTCTAGGCAGTCCCTGAGAAAGTGGTCAAGAGAACCAAATCTGAAACATGCACCGCTTTTTATTCGGCACTCCCCGAAGTGAAATTTGTTGAAACTCTTACACTTCGGCTTTTGGTTATCTACACTCCTCACACTAGTCATCAACCGGGAGGAAGACTTCTGATTTCATCGTTTAGAGCTTCCAGTTTTACCCAAATATCCTACAGATGAAGTGGAGTGTTCATGTTGGCTCCTTGATTTCTTTGTAGAAAATGAGAGTGTCCTACCGCTGAATCTCTTGCTGGCAACTCGAGCCTCTCTCTTTGCTTGCTTTCTTTCATTATTAAGTTCCTCGACCTTCTTGGCCAGATCAGCTAATGTAGCGAACTCTCGTATTTCAAGGATCCCAATAAAAAACTTGATTCCCTCATTCAAACCTTCCTCAAAGCGTTTACACATTTCAGATTCGGTTTGAACCCATTCAGTTGCATACTGGCTTAACCTTACAAACTCCCTTTCGTATTCTGCCACAGTCTTATTCCTTGTTTGAGTTCCAAGAACTCCTTTCGCTTCGAGTCTAAGAACCTTTGACTGATATACTTCTTCCTAAACTCTGCTTAGAAGAATTCCTAAGTGATATTTTCCTTTGACACCACCGGAGATACGGTCTTTCACCAGTGGTACGCAGTGTCCTTCAAGAGAGATACGAGACACTTTAAGCACTCCTCAGGTGTGCACGATAACTTATCTAATACCCGTGTAGTATTCTCGAGCCAGAACTCGGCTCTCTCAGCATCATCATCAATCTTAGCACTAAATTCCTCAGCCCCATACTTTCTAAGCTTATCTACAAGGGCATTACCAATTCTTACCGGTGCCATTCCTCGTGGCAAACCCTCATCAGGTTGGTTAGGGGGCGGTCGTGGTATGTTAGGGTGATTCCTCAGATAATCCCCAAACCACTCATCCATCATGTTAAAGAAGGTGGTTCGGGGCCCTTCTACTACTACTAGATACAGCTCATTGTACGAAAGTTAGAGCATGGCTCTCGGCTCCCTTGGGCTCATCTTGTGCATGATTGGAAGATATTTACTATATTCAGAAACAATTTAAATAGTTAGGAGATATCACACTATCAACGTTCATATAATGGCATGTATAGCGAACCTCAATACCCTCTACGATAGTCTTAGAATTGTCTAAATTATAGCTCTGATACCATTAAATGTAACACCCCTCACCTGTACCTGATACCGGGATAGGGTTCGAGGCGTTACCAGTAACTCGCCTTTACAAACTTACTAAATCGGGTAATCGAAATTCGCCCAAATTTAAAACCTTTCAAACATGTACACTTTGTCCCTTACACAGGCCTTCGAGGCTTAAAACACACCTACGGGCAGTACGGGACACAACCGGAAACATTCAATAAACTTTGGGAAATTTAAAAAATTTTCCCTTACTTTGAAGTGTGACACGCCCGTGTCCTCCGCCCGTGTGCAACACTAACTTCAACCTCAATATTCTGTTAAGAGCACACAGCCAAGACACACGCCTGTGTGCTTAGCCTGTGTTCTATATTGACTTAAAATTTCAAGTGCAGGGGACACACGGCTATACCACACACCCATGGGGATAAATTGTATGTCACACACGTCTAGACACACGCCCGTGTGTCTACCCATGTGGACCTCATTAGGCTATTTTTCAAGCCTTTGATCACCCTCCATACTCATAGGTTACTTTTACACATAATAAGATCGAATTATACACTTATATATATAAGACTTTAATTAAACTCATTGCATGTAAACCTCATGTCATTGGTTTCATACATGCTAAGTTAATTCACATCTTGCATTTAAAGAATTCCATGTCTACTTGACATATTTAAGATTGGCTCGTTTTTATAACTCATTGCCAATCGTAACCAAGCCATTATATATGAACATAAACATGCATAGAATTGTCGGTCAGTGCCTACTTCGAAATAAGCCAAGTTACCAAGGCCATATACAAAAAGATAAGTATAACTTTGCATGCCCTCATTTTGGCAATTCAAATGACACATATAACAAAATACACAAAAGCTCTATACATGCCATTGAACAAAACATAAGATCTATATACCAAAGTCGGACTAGTTGATAGTGTGTAGACTCTCAAACCGTCTTCCAATTTTTACAAGTCCTCGAGTTCTAAAAATGGGGAAAAGAGAGGGGTAAGCATATATATGCTTAGTAAGCTCGAATAACTGGAAAGTAAACTTACCGATTATTTAGCATACATCCTTATTTGATAATGAAACCAACAATATGAAAATGGTTTCCCTATCACATGCACTCAATCAATGAGCTAGTCACATAACAAAACACCATGTAACTTATCTTAGATGTGCTCATCATTCAACATGTCATTTATACATATATTTCGTTTTAGTCCCGTTGAGTTTTTAGGAAATCTCGATGGATTACTCAATCATTGTCAATTCATACGGATGATCATTTTAGTATGCACTCCCGCGAACCTCACATGTTACGGCGGGATTACTAATCCAGGTTAAATCCCCCGTAATATAAACTCATAAGGTGATGTTGAGATTACCAATCTAGGCTAAATCCCTTATAACGACAAACACCCTTAATGAGCTCAGATCTAAATTACCAGTCTAGGCTAAATACCCTAATCGGATTACTCGTCTAAGCTAAATCCATAATGCACACATATTCTTTGGGAGGCTTGATCACTCAAGGAACACCCGTCTGGGCTAGATCCTTTCTATATTTGAGATCAACAGATTACCCGTCTAGGCTAAATCCTTTTTGCAGCACATGCAGGATCTCAATTCACATGCCAATCATGGTTTATCCATCGAATTCCTTTTTTAACCTTAACCGAGACATTATCCATCAAATCATTATCAAAGATGCATTCCATGCATTTTCATGCCATCAACAATGCAATTATCATGCATTCATACATCATACAATTATGCATATTATGAGTTTACTTTAAGTTATCCGAACTTACCTGGTACTCGTTTCGGTATTGTGTTTCGGTTATTCTGAAACCTTTCGTTTTCCTCGATCGACCTTCGAAATTTGTCCTCGAGGTCTATAACAATAATTAAATCATTAACATATCATATTGTACTTTATGAGCCTAAATTTCACCCTCGGTCCAAATAACCATTTTGCCCCTAACGTTTCACATTTTTACGATTTAGTCCCTAGGCTCGTATAATGAAACACGTGCAATTTCTATCTTACCCAAGCCTAGCCGAACACTTTTCCCTCTTATGGCAGCACACATTTTCCATTATTTTCACATTTTTACCACATATTTATCAATTTTTGCAAAAAGGTCCTTTTAAGGGTTTTTCATGAAAATCACTTAGGAAAAGATGTTTAACACACCTTCAACTTTCATATTCCTCCATAAATCATCAAAATACAAGTAACTCGTGCATGGGTAAATTTTTAAACATGAACCCTAGCATGAAATATGGGTAGAAATGGAGAGAGTAAGCTACCGGGATTTCGAAAATGCAAAGAACATTAAAAATGGGGCTTGGGAGCACTTACTATTCAGCTTGAAAAGCTTGAAAACCCTAGCTATGGAGAACCCTAGAGTGTCGGCTGAATGAGGGAGATGAATGGCTGATTTTGGCTTATTTTTCTCATTTTATTTCATAAAAAAGCCAAATGACCAAAATACCCTTAAGCCCTTTCTTTGAAATTTCATCCATACAAGCCCATTTTTGTCCAAAAACTTAGAAATTGGGAAAATTGTTCTCTAAGACCTTCTAACTTAATATCTAAAGCAATTTCATACAAATTGCTTCTAGAATCCAAGTCTTGCAATTTATTCAATTTAGTCACTAATTTCTAATTGGACACCTTACTCAAAGGATTTCTTCATGAAATCTTAACACACACATATTCTCATATTCTATACCTCATAATAATCATAAAATAAATATTTTGATATCAGATTTGTGGTCCTGAAACCACTATTCTGACTAGGCCGTATTTCGAGATGTTACAACATCCTTCTTACATCAACATAGCGTCAATGCCTAAACCTGAAGCATCACACTCAACTTCAAAGGTTTTAGTAAAATCAAGTAAAGCTAAAAACGAAGCATTGGTGTGTTGTTCTTTTATCAAATTAAAGGACTTTTCTTACTCATCTCCCTAATGGAAGTTCGATATCTTTTTTAGTGACTCCAGTTAAAAGTGTGACCAAAGTACTAAAATTCTTAACAAACCTTCGATAAAAGCTAGCTAGTCCATGAAAGCTTCTAACTTTACTTACATCTGTCGATCTTGGCCAATCTTGAATAGCACTCACCTTTTCTTGATCAACTTTGAGGCCTTTAGAAGTCACTACAAAACCTAAGAAAACAAGTTTTCAGTACAAAATGAGCATTTCTTAAGATTAGCAAATAACTTCTCCTTATGTAAAACCTCTAAAATCGAACCTAAGTGCTGCACATGTTCATTTAAATTCTTACTATAAATTAAAATATCGTCAAAATAAAAAACACAGAATTTACCAATGAAGTGTCGCAACACATGATTCATTAACCTCATGAAAGTGCTTGGTACATTAGTTAGGCCAAATGGCATGACTAACCACTCATACAAACCATATTTCATTTTGAATGTTGTCTTCCACTCATCGTCTTCTCACATTCAAATCTGGTGGTAGCTACTTTTCAAATCAATCTTAAAAAAAATGCGCGAACCACTTAACTCGTCCAACATGTCATCGAGTCAAGGTATCAAATGCCTATATTTAATACTCATCTTATTGATAGCTTGACAATCAATGCACATACGCCATGTAACATCTTTCTTTGGAACCAACAACACAGGTACGGCACAAGGACTTAGACTCTCACAAACGTAACCTTTTTCCATTATTGCTTCAACTTGTCTTTGTAACTTATTAGTTTCTTCAGGATTGCTTTGATATGCCAGTCGATTCGGAATAATGGCACCAGGAATAAATTCAATTTGGTGCTCAATTCCTCGAAGGGGTTGTAATCCATTTGGCACATCATTAAGAAAGACATCTTGTAATTTCTGTAACAATGAAACAATAGAAGATGACAAAGTCTCATCAAGTTCATTAGTATTAAACAAGGCTTCCTTGTACACAAGTACAAGCAGTGGATGTCTAAGAACTAGAGTTATCTTAATCTCTCTCTCATTGACATAAAAACTCACTTTTTTAGTTTTTTTCTCCTCTTTTCTCTTGATTTCTTTTGATTTTACCTTAGGCTCTTTTTTCTTTTTGTTGCTCTTTTCTTTTTCACTTTCATCATTCTTTTCTTTTTCTTTTGATTTTTTTCACTCTCTTCTTTCAAATGAATCTGATCTTGTAGACTTGCTTTGGTGTCATCGGAGCTAAGGTAATAGCTTTCTCATTATGCTTGAATGAATAGCAGTTGGTGTAGCCATCATACACCACTCATCGATCGTATTTCCAAGGCCTCCCTAGCAAAAGATGTCCAACATGCGAGGAAACAACATCACAAAGCACTTCATCACTATACTTGCCAATGGAAAAAGAAACTACAACTTGCTTGGTCACCTTGATCTCCCCACCATCGTTTAACCATTGCAACTTATATGGTTGAGGTTGTTTAAGTGTTGGCAGTCCAAGTTTTTCCACCATTGCATTACTTGCGACATTAGTGCAACTCTCATCATCAATGATTACACTACATACCTTCCTTGAACATGGCATCGGGTGTGAAAAATGTTTTCCCGTTGCTGTTCATCTTCCGAGACATGAATATTCAAACTCCTTTTTACTACAAGAAGTTCACCACTAACAGCATATTCCATTTCATTTGCATCATCTAAAGGCAGTAAAGACTCATCATCAGATTCATCTTCAGTATCGATTTCTCCATTGTTTCTAAGGACCATCGTACTTTGATTGGGACAATGGCTAGCAATATGCCCTCAGCCCAAACACTTGAACCACTTGACATCTCACAAATGATTTTGTTGCATTTCTGCCTTTCCTTTATATGCAATGTCACTTGGCATTTGGAATTTGGGTGGTCCGGATTTGTCTTTTGCTGGCATGGTTACATCCTTTTTAAAAGATGTTTGGCCCTATTTTGAAGCAGAACCAGTGTTGGATGCCATTCGAAACACTCATTTTTTCTTGAGTTGCCGCTCAATTTTTTTGGTCGTATGAACCATATCTGTCAATTTGACATAATATTGTAGTTCAACAACATTAGCTATTTCTCGATTTAAGCTGAACAAAAACCTTGCCATGGTAGCCTCTCGATCTTCATCAACATAGGCTCGGATCATAGCTTTCTCTATCTCCTTGAAATAATCTTCCACATTCCAAATTTCTTGTGAAAGATTTTGGAGTTTCTTGAACAATCTCGCTGGTAATGACTAGGAACAAATATTTTTCGCATGAGTGCCTTCATTTTAGCCCATGTTTCCATGATTTATTCTCCATTTCATCTCCTATTCATGGTTAGTTGATCCCACCATATAATAGCATAATCTAAAAATTTGATGGCTGCGATTTTTACCTTTTTCAGTTCTGAATAATTATGGCATTCAAATACTAACTCTATCTTTTTTCCCATTCTAAATAAGCTTCAAGATCGGTTCTTCCTTGTAATGAGGGAATCTACACCTTAATATTTTCAAAATTGTTATCAACTTGCTCTCTCCCCCTTGGTCCTTAATTTCTACGATCATTTCACCTCAAACTTTGTTCTGACACTTGATCACTTTCCACTTCACTACTGCCATAGTAGTCATCTCGATAATTTCTTACAGGTGTCTGTTGCCTTTGAGCATTAGGAACATGAGGTGATCGATCTAAAGGTGGAGGTGAACGGCCTCGTTATGGAGGTAAACGTCCTCATTGTGGTTGTAACCGGGCTCATTGTGGAGGTGAACAACCTCGTTGTGGTCTCCCCACTAACTGATCAAGATGCTCTTCGATGGTGATGTGAACTGGCTCGGTGATGTTGAGTTGAATCACCTAAGTTACCCGATCGTCAATGAGGAAGTATTGTTCGGCTTAAGAAAAGGATGTATTAAGCTAAGTATGAGTGAAAGTTGACAAAATGATTCGAATGATAGGCTAGTATGATTTTGGCAGGTTCGGTTCAACAAAGAAATAGGTAAATAGTTGATAGATAGGATGGAATGGAAAAGTGAACACAAGCACCAAGAACGATTTAATACTATAAGGAGTATTGCCCCAGGACTTATATCGCTTAAGGTGGTTAAGTGGATGATAGAAGATGCACCTTGACCAGTTACCTAAAGAGGTAGGAACCAAAGGTACCAAGATAGGGATGAACGCCACATCGAATCAGTGATAAGTGCAAAGATAGTCAGGTTAACGCCACTAACGAGCAGATAAGTCAAGATGAGACTCAAACGAAATTAGAGAGGAAGAAACCTCACAAAGAACACTGTGTTCATTCAAAATTGCAAAAGTTTAACCTTCAAATGTTTACAAGAAAGCTATTTATAGACACAAAGATGACTACTCAAATTTGGCATCTATGTGTTCACACAATAATAAAAATTTTCACATTAATACATTAAAAATGGTTCATGAATTCAGCAGGTTCATGCACTAACTGAATGGACATTTTCTTCCCCCTTTATGTGTGCATGCATGCTTAGCCATGAAGATTCCTTAATTCCATGAATATCGAGCCCTTAAGATCGCTTTAATCCCCCTTGATCGAATGCTAGGTGCATGAGACATGCATCCCTCCCTCTTAATTGAAGCTTTAATGATGGGCTGGTTCATGACTGGTAGCATGTACCTTGTAAATTTGTCCTCCCCTTTGTCCATGCACATTATTAATTCAATGTGCTGAATTAATGTGTCATTCCCCCCTTTGACGTTCATGACTTCACCCATGCATGTATAGAAGTTGATTGGTCAAATTAAGGTGTGAATGGGGAAATCGGCAAGTGTGAACACCTTCAAGGCTGCCTTGGGGAGTTGTTCAGGCAGCTTGGGAATTTAATTTGCAGCTACTCATTGGCCGAATGAGTGCTTGGAAAAGACAACAATCAGCACAGCATTCATTGTAGCTAACCATGCATGAATCCTTCTATGCGTTGCACCCAACCATGCATGCACCTTGCATTAATTTCCATTCATACATTCAGCTGCACCACAAAACACATTGAACACATTAAATCAAGCATAAATTTGACTAAACCAAAGTAAGACATAATCTAGACATATTAATAAACATATTAATTAAATTAAAACACATTTAATATGAACTTAGCTAACAAATTAATTTCGGCTAGCTCAAAATGATAGGAAACACGTAATAAGCTGTAATGAGCTGAAATATTAAGTAAAGAGCTGAAACATAATAAACTAACTAAAGAAAATACTTAGTTTATTTTAGTAATAAAATGAACGAGCTAGATAGAAGCTGAAATGAGCTCAAACGGGCTAAAATAAGCTCAAGTGAGCTGATTTAAGCTTAATGGAGCTCGGGAAGCTAGAAAAGAGCTAAAGTCGACTTGCACAAGGGTGCAAGGAATCTTCATGAAGTTGGACCAAGCTTCATCAATAGGGTTGAGCTTTGTTTCACCCCAAATTTGGGTGACCAAAGCCAAAACAGCTTCTTTAAAGAGCTTAGCTCGAGCTCAGGTGATAGGACCTTCGAGCAGCTCAATGAAATCCTTGCTCGAGCTTGGTGAGCTCCGGGGCGTGCTTACATCATCCCCCTCTTCAAAGTGACTTGTCCTCAAGTCGAGCCATTTGTTGAAAACAACGCATACATCATCTTAAGACCGTTGGTGGCTGAATGGGATAGATTGGCTCACAATGACCTGATGAACAAACACATCTTGAAAAGACAACACATTAGACACATGTCCTTCCTCTTTTTGGATAGGCCGTTTCAAAGTATCAACAACAAAATAAAGAAGAGGATTAGGGACACACCGAATTAAGAACTTACAATCTCGCTCCAGTTTCTTAATCTAAACTTGGACAAATAAACTAATACCGAGATCAAAAATAAAAGTGGGTCTCACCTTATCATAATGAAGCAAGAAATTCATCGATGACAACCAACCAGAATCATAAGTCCTTCAAAAATTATTACCTCAGAAAACAACATTGTAGGACTCAAATCCTTTGTACAATGATATGGAATAATATTCACCGGGATCAAAGATAAAATTTTCTCTTACCATTTCTCGCTGACTTACATATTTCTTGACTGGCAACATGGTAGGAAAATAAAAAAAAAACTAAAGTTATAAGCATGCACATCATGTTTGCATCCCTTAAGGCATAGCATCGAACAACTTCCAGATTCAAAAATTTGATTTTGACCTTTACTTGGCAATAATTCTAGAAAACATGCTCCGAGTTTGAATATATGATTTTGGTCATCTATTGTTAAAAGCAGCAAAGGCTTTTCTTTCATCAACGACTCACATATGCGAAACAAAGAAGAAATGAACAAACAACCATTCAAATAGTCAAACTTATCACATTTTATCTAAAAAGACATGCCTATGCAAGAGAATTTTGCACAAGAATTTATAGGCTCCACAAAACCATCATAATCAAACAAGTCAAGTTTGCATATGCTGAATCAATCCAACGTCATCAACAGATTTTTCAACGCATAGCATATCTAGTAAACAACTCTTCATGCTTCCATTTACAACAAAATCCACAAACTGAGAATAATAGTTAACCAAAGCAAAATAAGGAGGTCTTTTGAAAGCTATGTCACTAGCAACTTTCTCAACAACATGCAACTTTGATTGCTGTAATTCAAAAACATCGATGAGTCTTACCCTTTCATGATGAATCAAGAATTTTATAACTAGCAACATAGAATGAACAAGGAATGATTTTAAGTTATAATCAGAATCTTTAAATTTCATTTCCTTAGTCAAAGGCCAAGCAAAAAATAAACATAAATTATTCGCACAAAATTTAGGATGCTTGAGTTCCCCACATATCGAACCAAAATAACAAATTCTGAGTTTGAACACATGAGCTTGGTCACTCCATTCAACATGCAACAAGAGTTTCTTGATTTCCAATGTCCCACTCATGTCAATCAAAGAAAATGTGATCAAGTAATCATTCAAACAATCATAAAACTCAATTCTCACTCGATCAAACTTACACAAGCATGCATAATTTACATAACAAAGCAAAAACGTTACACCACCATCACAATCAAATGAACTAGGCATTTTACACGTCAACATTTTATCACACAAGCGAATCAGAGGGAATTTAGGCATACATATATTCAAGCATTCATACACCACAAGTCTTATTCAAACAGCCTTGTACACGTATGTAGGTTTCGCACAACAGGTCAAGGAATGCATATTATCACCACAATCAAAAAAATTGGAATGTTTATATGAACATTCACTATCACACATAACCAAGTTTCACAACTGCCAATCGAATGTTACTTTAACAATATACTCGTCAACACCACAATTTTCATTAGTGATGTTCTCCTTGCCATCGTTTAAAACAAACACACCACCATTAATCAAAGAATGGCAATTGACCATATCATCAATATAATCACAAACATTCAAATAGGTTGGTGGAGACTGAAATGCTTTATAACACCTACCTTCCTTACCTTGTGGCACAGGTGGACTAGGATTACCTTTGCCAACCAACGTGAACCGTCTCTCCTTTGGGAGGTAATGAAGATAGAACTTATTAATCGATTCTTTAGAAACCTGAAAAGACACAACACGAGAAAAATTCACACGTGGGTTAGTGAACACATTCCTCACTTTTTCTTGTTCTCTTGCATCTTTTTCCGTCGTTTCTTTTATTTTCCAACAATACTCGTTTCTTGCTTCTCTCTTTTTTACCTCAATCTCTTTTTTAATTTCTTTTTCTTTTTTACATTCTTTTTCACTCTCAATCTCTTTTTGTTCTCTTTCGATCTCTTTTTCTTTTTACTTTCTGTCATCCTTTTTTTCTTTTTCACATGTTTTTTTCAATTTCATTACAAAAGGAATACAACAAGAAGGAATCATGAAAATGAAAAGCCTTTCGTTGAGAATAAGAGGGAAGGTTTTTATATAAAAGACGATCATCTCTTCGAGATTGAATCTTCATGGATGAATATATTTATGTATACAATGAATTGCTTGAATCTTCTCATTTGCCACCATAATAGGCTTCAAACTCGAAATTTGTCTGATTTCGTCTCGAATTCCTTGATGAAGGGGAATCACGATAAGAATCTCTTCTAACAAATTCACTAGAAGTGTGTCTCCATGATGTTCTTATCTCTATCCCTCGACTTGGATAAATTCACTCCCATTGGGCTCTTGCTCGTTGGCCCCGCTCTTTGACATGATCCAATCGTTTTTGCAATGGTTCTAGTTTTCTATCAAACAATCGGTCCATCTCTTGCATCACATATTGAAATTTTGATTCTAAAAACTCCTCTCGAAACATGATTTTATTGCTGAAAAGAAAAATAATAAAAAACAGAGAAAAAAATGAATTCCTCACCACAAAACCCCACTAGTCACTCAGAAAGAAAAAAATAATTTAACACTCACACTCGTGTTTGCACAAGGCTTTTTCTTCACTCTATTGTGCTCACACATTCGTGCCTTTTACCACTCTATTCTTTCTCTCGTGATTTCGTAAAAGTCTCTTTATGACAATATTGTTGTCTAGGGGGTCGGCTTTAAAGTGGTTTACAAGTGCTATATTGTAGAGGGTGTAGGTAAGCTAAAGGAAAATAAAATTCAGGTTTAGGGTGTGGCGTGTAAGATGGTAGATGATGAAGATGAAGAGGAACTTTGCTGATCAGGTTTTAAGATGAACATAAACTTCGAATATATATATTTTTGATACTTCAATCTCTTTTTTTTTCAATTACAACTTTCTTGATTACAATAAGAAACTTTTGATACAAATATCAATATAATTTTTTTAAACATTTTTTTACGAACCTACTTCGGGATAACCTCGAATGTTGCTACATCTCGTTTTTGTAGCTCTAATACCAAATGATGTGAACCGGCTCGGTGATGTTGAGTCGAGTCACCTAAGTTGCTCGATCATCAACGAGGAAGTATCGTTCGACTTAAGAAAAAGATGTATTAAGCTAAGTATGAGTGGAAGTTGACAAAGTGGTTCGAATGATAGGCTAGGTATGATTTTGGTAGGTTCGGTACAAAGAAATAGGTAAATAGTTGATAGATAGGATGGAATGGAAAAGTGAACTCATGCTCTAAGAACGATTCAATACTATAAGGAGTATTGCCGCAGGACTTATATCGCTTAAGGTGGTTAAGTGGATGATAGAAGATGGACCTTGACCCGTTACCTAAAGAGGTAGGACCAAAGGTATCAAGTTAGGGATAATGCTACACTGAATCAGTTATAAGTTCAAAGAGAATCAAGTTGACGCCACTGACAAGCAGATAAGTCAAGATGAGACTCAAACGAAATTAGAGAGGAAGAAACCTCACAAAAAACACTATGTTCATTCAAAATGGCAAAAGTCTTACCTTCAAATGTTTACAAGAAAGCTATTTATAGACACAAAGATGACTACTCAAATTCAGCATCTATGTGTTCACACAATAATAAAAAAATTTCACACTAATACATTAAAAATGGTTCATGAATTCGGTAGGTTCATGCACTAGCCAAATGGACACTTTTTTCCCCCTTTGTGTGTACATGCATGCTTAGCAATGAAGATTCCTTAATTCCATGAATGTCCAGACTTTAAGATCTTTTTAATCCCCCTTGACTGAATGCTAAGTGCATGGGACATGCATCCCTCTTAATTGAAGCTTTAATGATGGGCTGGTTCATGAATGGTAGCATGTACCTTGTAAATTCATCCTCCCTGTAATAGCTCGATTTAGACCCTAATCGGAACGGTGGTTTTGGGACCACAAATTCGAGTCAAAAAATATTTAAAAATTATTTTCTGTGTTTATTTTGTGTGAATTTATATCTGTGAAATTTTTGTGATTTAATTTTTTCGTTTGAGTGTCTGATTAAACAAAAGGACTTAATCGCGTAAAATGAAAATTAGGTGGTAACTTGTATAAGGGCCGAATTATTAATGGTTTTCTAAGTTGGGGTATTTATGTTGTAATAATGCCATTAGCATGATGTTTGGACGGTAATAGACATAGGTTATATAATTCCATTATTATTTCATTAAGGTTAATTATGTAAATTAGTAATAAGTTAATATATATGTTAATATATCATAAAATTAAACATGTTTCTTTATTCATTTCTCCTTGATCGAAACTAAACAAAGAAGAAAGAAATATTCAAGCTAGGGTTCGGCATATATTCAAGCTCAATCAAGGTTCGTTTTTGTTCGATTTTTGATAATTTTTACGTTTTTTAGATCGTTGCTTAGTAATCTTCAAGACCCATGCTTTAATTTTTTATTTTGATGAATATTTTGAGTTATGTCATTGTTGATAGCTTGTGATTTTTGTTATTTGATGATGAAATATGAAAGATATGTTTTAGATTAACATATTTTGTACTAGAGTTTTTGATGATTTTGAGTAATTAGGATTAAATTGCAAAAATAATAATTTAAGGGAATAAAATGTGAAATAAATGAAATATATGGACTTGTATGGTAATGGGTAAAATTCAGCCCAACATGAGTATAGAGAAATTTTGCATATTTTGTATTTTGTGTAATAAGGACTAAATTGTAAAAATTGTAAATGTTAGGGGCAAAATGGTAATTTTCCCATTTATGTGTTTTTGGACTAAATTGAATGAAAATATGTTTGAATAAGCTTAATTTGAATATGTTTAGATCAAGAACCAAAGAAATCGGACTTGGATCAGGGAAAAACGAAAGTTGTCGACTAGCCGCTCCGTTCCGTTTTATAACGTCCGAGGTAAGTTTATAAGCAAATGGTCGTGTTTAATTGTAGTTAAATGTTAATATTATATGTTGTTATGAAATGTATGAACATATATAAGATATGGCCGAATATGATTAAGCTTGGCTATTATATCTCGGAATTGGTTTCAATCAAGTTACGACGTCCAAAAGCCCCGTATGAACCTTAGGAATAGTTAGGTTACATATGTCATGACATAGGATTCTGATATATGTGTGCGAGTAAGACCATGGCATCGATATGTGATTCCGATAAGTGTATACGAGTAAGACCCTGTCTGGGACAGTGGCATCGATATGTGACTACATGTAAGACCACGTCTGGGAGGTTGGCATTATATGACTTGTGTGATTATACAAGTGTCCTATCCAATTTTGAATGGTTCATCAGGAAAAGATAAGTCGAGTTCGAGTATGTGAATCAAGCTAAATGGCCAGGTATGAGTTAGTTTGATGTTTACTAAAATAAGGTAAGTGTATTTGGCCTATTGCATATTATTGAATGAGTCTTAATTATATGTATATGTGTTAATGTGTATTCGGCCAAATGACTAATATATGTACATGAAATTATATTATGATCTATGAGTTTATGTATTTATGAATATGTGAACTAGGTATATAATGAAAATTCGGCCTTGAAGTTTAAATGATAATTTGTTAATTTTGGCTCTATAAGCATTCGGTCAAAGTGATAATATAATTGAATACAAATATATATGATTATATATATATAACATGAATATATAAGTACCTGGATTTAAACGTGAAATGATATAATAATCTGGTTTAGTTTAGTTAAGTTGATAACATCATTGAGTTGTTTATTTGCTTATGACTTACTAAGCTTTGATAGCTTACATTGTGTGTTATGTTTACTCTATTTTATAGATTTTTGAGTCAAGCTACAAGCTCAGGAACTGTCAGCCAAGTTCATCACACTATCTATTATTTTGGTGCCTTTTAAGCTAAACTTAAATTATGGCATGTATAGGCTGGAACATACTTTTGAAATGGTGAATGTTGGTTATGTATATAAGCCATGCGAAAATGGCTAAACTTTTATATTTGAATTCGGTCATGTTAAGTATGGGTTATATTTATCTTGGTTTTATAGTTACGTGCTATGAATATATAATGTTTGTGATAGGTACTATATGCTTTGAAAATGGTTTGCTTATCATGTCTAAATTTGGTCTTACATGTTCTTGGTTAAAAGGTTTAATGAGCTTGATTGTTGATAAATTGCTAATGGAAACTTTGGATGTGTATGTGGTATTAGGTGAATAAATTCAGTTATGAGAGAATAAAAGAATAATATGTATTTAGTGTATTATATAATTCATGATAGAAATATGAAATGTGAAACAATTAAAAGTAATGGATAGATGTATACTAGCTTGATTGGTTCGGTTGCTAAATGATAGGTATTGCATGTGTTTCATGAAGATTTGGTTGATTGTTTTATTATGTATTCAATGCTGAATGTGATTGTTATTTTAGGGTTGGTTGCGTATCATGTACATGTAACACCCTAAACCCGGCCCAGACGTTATGGTTAAATTTGGCGCGTCACATTGAAGTGTTTTATCAAAAACCTTGTTTTCATTGAAAACCATTTCTTAAAATGATAGGTTTTCATAAATATTGAAAGGATTTGCTATAAGTTAATGAAGGTTTCTCATTTTAAAGAAGGGTTTTCAATGAAAATAAGGTTTTCGATAAAACACTTCAATGTGACGCACCAAATTCAGCCATAACGTCTGGGCTGGGTTTGGGGTGTTACATTTAGTGGTATCAGAGCCTAGATTGCAAAACTCGGGCTGTGAAGTGGGCCTTATTATTTGGATTTCTTTTTTTTTTATAAATTTGGATCACAATGTTTTGGAAAAAAAGGGGAAATCTTGTTGTGCAGCACACCGAGTCTCCAATGTCAAACAAGGTAAGTTCTTTATTATTAAGCTTGTTAAATTGATATACTGTAGGTAGTTAATGGGCTATTTTAGATAATTATGTTGAGGTTTTTAGTTAAAATGGAACTGAAACATGTAGGATCTTGAAACTGTAGAGGAATTGCGAAAACAACCTTCTTTTTAATACTTTCAAAAAACATCGGTTTAATTATTGAAACTAACTAAAACTACATAAAATTCCTAATTTAGAAAATACATGAATCATCAAAAGTGCAAGAGGCCATGGCCAAGGCCGCGGAAGTGCTAGGGCTGAATCATTGGCATCGGGCCATATGACCAATGTTGGAGTAGAAGAGGCTCCGGCCTCACCCGTGGCTGAGAGTGGGCCACATGATTGGGCCGTGGGAGATGATGCATTGCATAGGCAATGCTGAGGATTTTGGAAAGGGTCGTAGGGCTCAATAATGGCACGAAAAATTAGGGGTCCATTCTGGAGCGACTCTGATCAAATGGGGCTGAGATCTTTAAGGGTGTGGCTGGTGTGACTCCTAACATGGCTGAATATTGGTTGAAGGCCACTGAAAGGATAATAGAGGACTTGGACTGTTCACCTAAACAAAAGCTGAAAGGGGCAGTGTCATTGCCTAGGGAAGAAGCTTACCAGTGGTGACTGACAGTGAAAGAGGGCACCCAACCTGAGCAGGTCACTTGGGAGTTCTTCAAAACTGCGTTCCAAGGGAAGTATGTAGGTGCGAGTTATGTAGATGCTAAAAGGAAGGAGTTCCTAAACCTGACCTAGGGAAACAAATCTGTGGTGGAGTATGAGGCCGAATTTCTACGCCTTAGTAGGTATGCAAGAGTTATGGTGGCGATGGACTATGAGCACTGTGTTAGGTTTGAGGATGGACTTAGAGATAGCCTCAGGGTATTGATAGCTCCACAAAGGGAGCGAGTTTTCTCAGAGTTGGTAGAGAAAGAAAAGATAGCGGAGGAGGTAAAGCGCACTGAGCGCCTAAATTGGGAAAAAGAAAAGGGTAAGAATAAAAGAGAGGCTGAGACTCCTGGTGTTGGACAGAAGCCTAGGGCTTGGGCCAGAGTTAATGGGCCAGTTAGAACAGGGGCCCCTGCTGTTAATCCAGGGGTGCCATTTTGTGCTAATTGTGGTAAAGGTCATTTAGGCGAGTGTTGGAAGAGGACCGGAGATTGTCTAGCGTGTGGATCCATGGAGCATAGGATCAAGAATTGCCCTAGAATGCCAGCTCAGGTGCCAGTTGTGGGCCAAGGTGGTGTCCAACCACCAAGGGGTGGTCAGCTACCGCTAAGGGGTCGTGGGCAGGCTAGGGGCGGTAACAGCAATGGACATGGACGTGGAGCACCAGGCAGAAATGCAGGCCATGCGGAGGTGAGGCAGCCAGCCTTGGTTTATGCTGCTCATCACCGAGAAGATGGGGATGCTCCAGATGTGATAACAGGTATGTTCTTTATATATGAGTTACCTTACATAGTATTGATTGATATTGGATCGACGCATTCATATGTTGCATGCAATTTGACTGAACCTTTGGGTGGTATGTTTAAAATTATTGCGAATGAGATGACTGTGATAAGTCCGTTAGGTCAGTCAGTGGGAGTGAATAAGTTGTTTAGGGAGGTACCCTTAGTAGTCCAAGGGGTTACCTTTTTAGCAGATTTGATGGAACTGTCGTTTAGCGAGTTTGATTTAATCTTGGGTATGGATTGGCTTGTGAAACACCGAGCCACCTTGGATTGCGCTGCAAAGCGAATGGTGTTAAGAACGGTGGAGGATAAGGAGGTGGTGGTGATTGGTGAACGCCGAAATTATCTATCAAATGTGATTTTGGTATTAAGGGCTAAGAAGTTGGTACGAAAGGGATGCGAACCCATTTGGCTTATATTAGCGATACGGAGGCTAAGAGCCCTACTGTTAAGGAGTTGAAAATAGTTAGGGAATTTCCTAATGTCTTTTCCAAGGAGCTGCCAGGGTTGCCACCCAGTAGAGAAGTAGAATTTGGAATTGAGTTGTTACCCGGTACGGCTCCAGTGTCCATCGCCCCTTATCGGATGGCACCAAAGGAGTTGGTAGAACTTAAGGTACAGATTCAAGAATTGTTGGATCGAGGATTCATCCGACCAAGTGTGTCTCCGTGGAGAGCGCCGGTGTTGTTCGTAAAGAAGAAAGATGGGACGTTGCAAATGTGCATCAACTACCGGTAGTTAACTAAGTTAACTATTAAAAACAAGTACCCTCTGCCAAGAATCGATGATCTTTTTGATCAGTTTAGGGGAGCTTCCATTTTCTCGAAGATTGACTTGCATTCGGGGTATCACCAATTGAGGGTTAAAGAGGCAGATATTTTTAAGACAACTTTCAGAACTCATTATGGGCACTACGAGTTCTTGGTGATGCCATTCAGGCTGACGAACGCACCTACCACTTTCATGTATCTCATGAATCGGTCTTCCAACCCTACCTGGATCAGTTTGTGGTAGTTTTTATAAATGACATTTTAGTGTACTCAAGAGATATGGATGAGCATGATGCACACTTAAGGATTTTGTTGCAGATTTTGAGGGAGAAGCAGTTGTATGCCAAATTCAGTAAGTGTGAATTTTGGCTAAAGGAAGTTACTTTTCTAGGACATGTGGTGTCAGTTAAGGGGATTAAGGTGGATCCCTGGAAAATTGAAGCAGTGCTCGACTGGAAAACACCCAAGTCGGTATAAAAATTTTAAAGTTTTTTGGGCTTGGCAGGGTATTATAGGCAGTTTGTTGAGGGCTTTTCAGTAATTGTCACACCTTTAACTAAGTTTTTGAGGAAGGGGGTACCATTTGTTTGGACGGATAAGCAGCAAGAGAGTTTTGGAAAACTTAAAAAGGTCTTAACTGAGGCCCCTATGCTGATTTAGTCAGTGCCTAGGAAGAAGTTTATGATTTATAGTGATGCGTCACATGTGGGCTTGGGTTGTGTGTTGATGCAGGAAGAAAAGGTGGTTGCGTATGCGTCACGGCAACTTAAGACTCACGAGGTGAATTACCCAACCCATGATTTGGAACTAGCTGTTGTAATCTTGGAGCTAAAAATATGGAGGCATTATTTATACGGAGAGAAGTGCATAATTTATTCAGACCATAAGAGTTTGAAGTACCTCCTTACCCAAAATGATCTAAACCTTAGGCAGCGTAGGTGGGTGGAATTGTTGAAGGATTATGATTGTACGATTGATTACCACCCTGGCAAAGAAAATGTGGTAGCTGACGCGTTGAGTTGTAAGGTTAAGTCAGACTTGAGGGCTATGCTCGCCTGTTTAAGCTTGTTGGATGATGGTAGCTTGTTAGCTAAGCTTCAAGTAAAACCGGTGTGGGTCGAGCAGATAAGGAGTAAGCAATTAGTGGATGAGACTTTGGGTTCTCATTTTAGACAAGTAGAGAATGGGGAGACATCGGACTTTGGGATAAATAGTGATGGAGTGTTGTGTTTTCGTAGGAGAATGCATATACCTAAGGACAATGATCTAAGACAGTCAATTCTGCGGGAAGCACATAGCAGCATCTATGCTATGCATCCTGGTGGAAACAAGATGTATCGGAATTTGCAAGAGCTTTATTGGTGGCCTGGACTTAAGCGCGAGGTTATGGAGTTTGTAAGTAAATTCTTGGTTTGTCAAAAGGTGAAGGCGGAACATTAGTTGCCTTCAGGATTGCTTCAGCGAGTAAAGATTCCACTGTGGAAGTGGGAAAGGATTACTATGGACTTTGTTGGTGGGCTACCCTTGACGCCTACTAAGAAAGACTCGATATGGGTTATAGTGGATCGGTTAACCAAGTCTGCCCATTTTGTGTCGGTTCGCACCGATTACTCTTTACAAAAGCTGGCTAGGTTGTATGTGGCGGAGATTGTAAGATTGCATGGAGTACTAGTGTCCATAATATCTGATTGGGACCCACGATTCACTTTGCGATTTTGGAAGAAGTGCATGAAGCATTCGGTACTAGGTTGAGCTTCAGTACGGCATTCCACCCTCAAATTGATGGACAGTCAAAAAGGGTGATCCAAGTGTTGAAAGATATGTTGAGGGGATGTGTGATTGAGTTCTGAGGTAGCTGGGAAGACTATTTGCCGTTAGCTGAATTCGCGTACAATAATAGCTATCAAGCAAGTATTGAGATGGCTCCGTATGAAGCACTGTATGGGAGAAGGTGTCGACCTCCAACATGTTGGACAGAGTTGGATGAGTGAAGACCTGAGTTAGTAGTAGATACTGAGGATAAGGTGAAATTGATTCGAGATCGGTTGAAGGAGGCCTCAGATAGGTAGAAGTCGTATGCTGATCTTAAACGTCGAGAGGTAGAGTATGTAGTAGGGGACTTATTTTTTCTTAAGGTCTCTCCATGGAAGATGGTATTAAGGTTTGGATGGAAAGAGAAGCTAAGCCCAAGGTTTATTGGGCCATACCGGGTTGTGAGGCGGATTGGGCCAATTACTTATCAGCTAGATTACCACCTGAGCTAAGCCAGATCCACAATGTGTTTCATGTTTCCATGCTAAGACGGTATCGCTCAGATCCTTCACATGTCGTAGCAGTTAAGGAAACCGAGGTCAGGCCAGACCTAACCTTCGAGGAAGAGCCCATACAAAGAATTGGACGTGATGTTAAAGTACTAAGAAGGAAGTCTGTTCCATTAGTCAAAGTGCTTTGGCGTAATCACAAGGCTGAGGAGGCTACATGGGAACCTGAGCAAGGGATGCGATGTCAATATCCTTAACTGTTTGAATCAGGTAAAATTTCGAGAATGAAATTTCTTTTAGGGGGTAGAGTTGTAACGCCCCAAAAATCCCAAACTTTCTCTTTTTCGGTTTCGATAAAAATTGTACTTAACATTCCTAGTCAGGTGTTAATTATGTGATAGTAGGTCTTAGTTAAGGGCTGAGTTTGAACTTAGGGGTGAAGAAAATTATGGGTTAATAAATAAAAGAACATTGATGGCAAGAAGGTAGTTTTTTTGAATAAATGAAGGAAGAATTGGACACAAGAAAGCCTTGTGGTGGAGTGGCAAGTGGCGTCACATGCAAGGCAATGAGGTATGGGGTTCGAATCCCTTCTTGCTCAAAAGAAGGATTTATTTTTACTTAAGGGATGGACAGTGGTGGCGTTGGATATAAACTCTGTAGGGAGTGATAATAGGAGAAATTTGAGGAGGAGATTAAGGGGTTATCAGGGAGAAAAATTAGTAGATGAAGAGTGTAAAGAGGTGGAGCTGAATTGGGGATTAGGGGATAGGAAATTTGGCTAGAGGCTATATATAGGTGCCGAATGTGAGGTTGCCAGGCTAATGCCCAATTCTTCCTCACCTAGTTGCCAGAAAACACCTTTTTTTCTCCAAAGATCTAAAAGCCAAAAATCCCTTGTTCTTCCTTCTTTTTCTTTATGTCGATTTTCCATTCTTCCCTTACTCAAGTTCTCTTTTTGATTCACCTCTAATTTTAAATGATTTCTACTTCTCTTGGTGCCGAATAACCTTTTTACCATACAAGTCTCAAAAGCCAAATATCCTCTGTGCCGCCACTACCCTTTCCACCCGGCCAAATCTAGTGTAAGTGTTTTGTTCTCTCAATCGGTTTTGCTAGTATCGATCTATCCCTCATTTCATCTAATCAGTTTTGGTAGGATTAGTATCGAATCCCAGTCTTTTGGATCCCTACTGATTTGCTCCTTAGGTGTGAGATTCTGGTAAGTGTTATTCACTTCGGTAAGGGTTGGCTGAATAGGCTTTAGTAGAAAAGGGTGACATATGTTGGATACAAGTCACCCATTATGTTTTTAACGGTAAAGGTTAATGCAGATCTAGGAAGTACTCATGATTAGTGATCAAGGAAAAGCTATTAAGGCTTGGCATTTCAGGAAAGGTTAACGTGAGACTTCGGCTTTTGGTAAAGTATTCGATAAGTATATGTGAGTAATCATTGAGTGATATTGATTGTAGGTTCGTGGTAAGGGGGACGCAGGACGCTTTATTTCCAGGTGTGTACATACATTGCACACACACAGTAGATCAGCAAAAGCCAAAATACCGAAAAGCTGAAATGTCAAAAAGCCGAAAGTTTGGCTACGGTAGTCTTGCAAGTGTACAAACACTCGTAAGGGGGAAACCGATAGGTTATCTGAGTCCCCATGGGCGATCCCATAGACTTGAGCTATGAATTGGCCAACCGGGCCAGCATGGGCTAAATGGGTCCGATAGGCTGTAGGGCCCATAATAGGCAAAATTGGTAATTGATGCTATGTAATGGAAAATCGTATGAGAGAATGACTGTGAAAGTGACTGGCTTAGTGGGCCATATAAATGTGATTTGGGCCTAATGGGCCAAATAAATGTGGTTTGGGCCTAATAGGCCATATGAATAAGATTGGGCCTAGTGGGCCATATGCATGTATGTAGACTTGTTAGGGCTTTGTAAGAGGTTTTGGGCCTAGTATCTGATAATTGCTTAAACATACATAAAACTTAATTAATTTATTAAGACTGTGGACAAGTCATAGGGTTAAGGTGTGGCAACGGGTATATGCATGTCTAGGATTGGATCTAGGGAGAGCTTGGTACTTAAGCGGTCTTAATGACTCACCTCCTCTTCTCTAGAATCCTACCTGGTGCATAGTATTCGTTTATCTTAGCTCACGGGATTTGTTAACGGGCCAAGGTAAGTAAAAACCCGTAATAAAGAAAAATTATCGAAATGCCCCTAAGGGAAAAAATGACCAAAATACCCGTATGTGTTAAATGTAAGATTTATGGATGTTACATGTATATCTGTTGCATACATACGATATTCTATTTAGGTTGCATCTGGGTTGGGAAGTATGGAATAGAGGAAGTATATGAGGATCGCATGATTGCTTAACAACCGTGGATCCACCGACAGCTATTAAGCCCAATATGTGATTGGCAGCTTGCTGCAATGAAGGTAGTTCCGCAACTGGGCTGCCATTGATGTGTATCGGTTGGGTGGTCGATATTTATATCCCCACATGATGTGTACCGGGGGATGGATTTGGTGTATAGCGGATGGATTAGTGGGGTGGGTTGCACTGCATTGCATTGCATGTACAATTTTATGGTGACTGATGAATGCTAGTTACTCATCGAGGGTTGTACACACTGAGTTTTCGAAAACTCACCCCCTCTTTTATTTTTCTCAGGTGATGTTCAATAAAAGGTTTGATGTTCGGAGGGACTCTGAGGTGGCCAGCTAGCAAGACGACTTGGACTTGTTTTTTTAAAAGCACATTGTTTCTAGTTTATTAAGTAATTTCAGATTGGAATGTGATAAGGCCTTCCCTTTTGTTATTATGAGGATTTTTATTTTTATGCGTTGTAATCATGAGAAGTTGAACATGGGTTCCCTAAATCATAATTTGTTTTTCTATGTTTCTGCAACTAAATTTTATTAAAATGACAGGTTTTCATAAATCATATGTTTTAAACAAGCTTTCGCGATTGAAAGGAGTTGTTATAAGTTAATGAAGGTTTCTCATTTTAAGGAAGGGTTTTCAATGAAAACAAGGTTTTCGATAAAACATTTCAATGTGACGCACCAGATTCGGCCATAACGTCCGGGCCGAGTTTGGGGTGTTACAGTACATGTACATTATTAGCATATTTGGCCATGGTATAATGTACTAAATATTCATATGTGATTACTTATTAAATTATATAATATGATTATATGATTAGACATGGTTACTAAGAATTTGCTTTTAAAGTTAAATCATGAATGACATTAAGTGAACAATAGTTTAAGATGTCCAAATATTGATTATTACTTTGTTATTGAATACGTAACTTTAAGCATATTAACTAGTATATATAACAAGTGTACTTTTAGTGGTGTGTGCATGAAATGGTTAAATTTACTAAGACCAAATGTGTATAATTTAATGACTATAGTAGGTATGAACAGTCTTTAATGATTAGTACTTAAAAAGAATTATATGGAAATGCATTATTATTATCATGAGGATGTTTCAATTTGTATTAAAGAGTAAAGCATGCAAGTTTGAATTGGCTATTACCTAAGCCGCATATGTAGTGGTTTAAGATATGTATTATGGCTTATTAAGTTATAAAAATGTGTATATGATTTGGTGGCTATATGAATAATTACACAACTGGTATTAGAAGTATGTTTAACCATGTTGGTAATAGTTAATATCGTGTATATAAATGCATTGTATGCGATTAGTAATACGTTGAGTTTAGTTGCGACTTGTATATGCAAGATGTATATCAATGTATGTCTTGAAATGTGAATTGATTATATTTTTAATTATAAATGAGTTTGACTTAAGTGGATATATAAATGTTTGGAATTGAACTATTGATCAATAATGCCTCATAATCCTAATTCGGTGACGGATATGGATTAGGGATGTTACATTTGATTGGTCTCAGAGCTACGGTTTAGTTGATTCTAGGACTAACGTAGCGTGTGTGAGTCTAGCTATACATGCCATATTATATATTGTGATAGTGTGATGACTTCTGACATCTGAAAATGTATTTTTATATAGTAAATGGATCCCGACAGAGCTGTAGTTGATGATGTTGAGAGTGTAGCACTTGCTCCCACGTAAGGGATAGCGCCGGCTGATTCTTGACCGACTTTGAGTAATCAAGAAAGCGAGGCTAAACAAGCCTTCTATCAAATGATGAATGGCTAGTTTACTCAATATATCTGGACTAACTTGGCTGCACAACAACCTCCACCCCCAACTAATCCATCTTCGATGCCTGCTATAACTCAAGTAAGTGATCCATTGAGATTGTATAAGCCACCTGTTGATAAAATCAGAAAACACGGGGATGAAAAGTTTAAAGCTACTAATGATGATGATGCTGATCGAGCTGAGTTCTGGCTTGATAATACTATCCGTTTGTTTGCTGAACTGTCCTGTACCCTAGATGAATGTTTGAAATGTGCCATATCCTTACTTCGAGACACAGCATACCACTAGTGGAATACCCTAGTATCAGTGGTTTCGAGACAGTAGGTGACCTAGGGATTCTTTCAAACTGAGTTCTATAAGAAATATATTAGCCAGATATTTATTGACCAGAAGCCTAAAGAATTTCTAAAGCGAAACCAGGGTCGGATGACCGTGACAGAGTACGAACGAAAATTTGTGAGACTCAGTCGGTATGCCCGAGAGTGTGTTTCCACCGAAGCCATAATGTGTAAAAGATTCGAAGATAGGCTGAATGAAGACATTAAACTGTTAGTTGGCATACTTGAGATAAAAGAGTTCGTAGTACTGGTTAAGCGAGCCTGCAAAGCTGAAGAGCTCGGGAAAGAGAAAAGAAAAGCTGACTTTAAAGCTAGAGATGTACGTAAAAGAACATCCAGTAAGTTGTTCTAAGGCCACTTCAGGTTACTCCAGACGGGATTAGAATAGACCACCAATGAGCTCGAGAGCTACCTCAGTAGCGAGTGTGGGTAATGTCAGATTAAATCAAACCAAGTGTAAACATTGTGGTAAACGACATCCTGGCAATGGCAGGTTGCATGATCGGGCTTGTTTTAAATGTGGATCAATAGATCATTATATTCGTGATTGCCCAGTGTTAGCTGAGGAAAATCCAGGGCAGAACACGAGATCGGGTAATACTACGGCTCGGGGTAAACCACCCAGAAATGTGGGTAATGCGAGTGGCAGTCAGAAAGGGACTAAAGACACAGCAGTCAGATCAAAGGCTCGTGCACCTACCAGTGCCTATGCTATTCGTCACAAGAGGAGGCTTCATCCCTAAATGTTATTACTGGTACATTCACTCTTTATGATACTAATGTAATTGCATTGATCGATCCTGGTTCTACTCATTCTTATGTGTGTGAGACTTTAGTATTTAGCAAGACTCTATCTGTTGAGTCTACTGAGTTTATGATAAGAGTGTCAAATCCCTTGGGCCAGTGTGTTATAGTTGATAAAGTATGTAAGAATTGTCCTTTGAGGGTTCGAGATTTGTACTTTCCGGCTGATTTGATGTTGCTACCATTTGATGAGTTCGACATAATTTTGGGTATGGACTGGTTGACTTGGCATGATGCTGTTGTAAACTGCAAAAGAAAGACTATTAATTTACAAGGCCAAAATGATGAGATTGTTCGGATTGAATCTAGTGACTTGAAAGGGTTACCAGCAGTGATTTCTTCGATGTTAGCTAAGAAATATGTGAGAAAAGGTTGTGAGGCTTATTTTGCATATGTGTTTGACAGTAAAGTGGCAGAAAGGAACATTGAATCAGTGCCAGTTGTATGTGAGGATCCAGATGTATTTCCTGAAGAATTACCAGGTTGCCACCTATTTGGGAGGTAGAGTTTGGTATTGAGTTAATGCCAGGGACGACTCCGATATCCATAGCTCCGTACAGAATGGCACCTACAAAATTAAAAGAATTGAAAGCTCAGTTGCAAGAGTTGACAGATAGAGGTTTCGCGCGACCGAGTCTTTCTCTGTGGGGTACATCTGTGTTGTTTGTAAAAAAGAAAGATAGAACTATGAGAATGTGCATCGATTATAGACAGCTTAACAAGGTGACTATAAAGAATAAGTATCCGTTGCCACGGATTGACAATCTGTTTGACCAACTTAAAGGGGCTATAGTATTTTCGAAGTTAGATTTGAGGTCAAGCTACTATCAGTTACGAGTTAAAGACTCTGACGTACTGAAGACTACTTTTCGAACGAGATATGGACATTACGAGTTTTTAGTTATGCCTTTTGGACTCACTAATGCACTTGTCGTTTTCATGGATTTGATGAATCGAATCTTCAGACCGTATCTGGACCAGTTTTTGGTTGTGTTTATAGATGACATTTTGATCTACTCTCGTGATGAAGCTGAACATGCCGAACATTTGAGACTTGTCTTACAGACTTTGCGAGATAAGCAGCTATATGTGAAATTCAGTAAATGTGAGTTCTGGTTAAGTGAAGTTAGTTTTCTAGGTCATGTGGTATCAGCATCGGGTATTTGAGTTGATCCAAGTAAAATTTCAGCTATACTTGATTGGAAACCTCCAAAGAATGTTTCTGAAGTCTGAAGCTTTCTAGGACTTGCTGGTTATTATAGACGGTTCGTGAAAGGTTTCTCTATGATTGCAGCACCAATGACGAAGCTATTGCAGACAGATATTAAGTTTGAGTGGTCAGAGAAGTGCCAGAAAAGTTTTGATCAGTTGAAAGCCCTTTTGACCGAAGCTCCAGTGCTAGTTTAGCCAGAATTGGGTAAAGAATTTATTATTTATAGTGATGCCTCTTTAAATGGTTTGGGTTGTGTATTGATGCAGGAAGGCAAAGTTATAGCTTATTCCTCGAGACAGTTAAAGCCACATGAAAAGAACTATCCGACACACGACCTAGAGTTGGCAACTATTGTATTTGTGTTGAAAATTTAGTGTCACTATCTGTTTGGTGAGAAATGTCATGTTTATTCTGATCACAAAAGCCTGAAGTACTTGATGACTCAGAAAGATCTGAACTTAAGACAACACCGATGGTTAGAGTTGCTAAAGGACTATGAGCTTGTGATTGACTATTACCCGAGAAAGGCTAATGTTGTTGCTGATGCTTTAAGCCGAAAATCACTATTTACTTTGTGTGCAATGAATGCGCATATGGCTATGTCTGATGATGGTTCGATAATAGCTGAATTGAAAGCAAGATCATTATTTGTTCAACAAATTTGTGATGCCCAGAAGGTTGATAATGAGTTACTAGCAAAACGAGCTTAGTGTGATACAGATGCTGATGCAGAATTCAGAGTTGATGCTGATGATTGTTTGAGATTCAAAAACTGAATATGTGTTCTGAGGAATTCAGAGTTGATTCAGATGATTTTGAATGAAGCTCACATCAGTCGGTTATCTGTTCACCTAGGTAGTACAAAGATGTATAATGATCTGAAACAGTTTTATTGGTGGCATGGTATGAAACGAGACATTTTTTACTTTGTTTCAAAATGCTTAATTTGTCAACAAGTAAAAGCCGAGCATAAGGTACCTTCTGATTGCTTCAGCTGATTATGATACTAAAGTGGAAATGGGACAGAGTCATGATAGATTTTGTATCTGGTTTACCGTTGTCACCAAGCAAGAAAGATGTAATCTGGGTTGTTGTAGATAAATTGACTAAATCAGCTCATTTTGTTCCGATACATATAGACTACTCGCTGGATAAGCTGGCTAAATTGTATGTTTCTCAGATTGTGAGATTACATGGTGTGCCTATATCTATTGTTTCGAATAGAGATCCAAGGTTTACATCGCAGTTTTGGAAGAAACTTCAAGGTGCACTAGGTATGAAACTACATTTCAGTACTACTTTCCATCCACAAATAGATGGTTAGTCTGAGCGAATCATTCAGATACTTGAGGATATGTTGAGATGTTACATTCTCAAGTTTGAAGGTACGTGGGAACGATACCTACCTCTGATTGAATTTGCATATAATAATAGCTTTCAATCGAGTATCAAAATGGCACCCTATGAGGCTTTGTATGGTCATAAATGTCGTATACCATTGTACTAGACCGAGCTCAGTGAAAATAAGATACACGGGGTTGACTTGATCAGAGAAACTGAGCAGAAAGTGAAAGTGATCCATGAAAGTCTAAAAGCACTATCAGATCGTCAAAAATCATATGTGGACTTGAAACATTAAGATATAAAGTTTCAGATCAGAGATAAAGTTTTCTTGAAAGTCTCACCGTGGAAGAAAATACTCAGATTTGGTCGTCAAGGCAAATTGAGTCCGAGATTTATTGGGTCGTATGAAGTTATAGAGCGTATCAGACCAGTTGCTTACAGATTGTTGTTGACACCTAAGTTAGAAAAGATCTACAATGGATTCCACATCTTGATGCTTCGTAGATATCGATTTGACCCTTTGCATGTGATTAGTCAGTTTGAGATTGACATTAAGCCCGATATGACGTACGAGGAATAACTGATTCGTATTTTGGCTCATGAAATTAAAGAGTTATGAAATAAGAAGATTCCGTTAGTTAAAGTACTGTGGCATGAACACGGAGTTGAGAAAGCAATGTGGGAGCCAGAGGATACAATGAGAGAACGTTATCCGAACCTATTCACCGGTAACATTTTCGGGGACGAAAATCCCTAAGGGGAGGAGAGTTGTAACAGCCCGATTTAGACCCTAATCGGAACGGTGGTTTTGGGACCATGAATCCGAGTCAAAAAATATTTAAAAATTATTCTCTATGTTTATTTTGTGTGAATTTATATCTGTGAAATTTTCGTGATTTAATTATGTCGTTTGAGTGTCTGATTAAATAAAAGGACTTAATCGCGTAAAATGAAAATTAGGTGGTAACTTGTATCAGGGCCGAATTATTAATGGTTTTCTAAGTTGGGTATTTATGTTGTAATTATGCCATTAGCATGATGTTTGGACGGTAATAGACATAGGTTATATAATTCCATTATTATTTCATTAAGGTTAATTAGGTAAATTAGTAATAAGTTAATATATATGTTAATATATCATAAAATTAAACATGTTTCTTTATTCATTTCTCCTTGACCGAAACTAAACAAAGAAGAAATAAATATTCAAGCTAGGGTTCGGCATATATTCAAGCTCAATCAAGGTTCGTTTTTGTTCGGTTTTTGATAATTTCTACATTTTTTAGATCGTTGCTTAGTAATCTTCAAGACCCATGCTTTAATTTTTTATTTTGATGAATATTTTGAGTTATGCCATTGTTTATAGCTTGTGATTTTTGTTATTTGATGATGAAATATGAAAGATATGTTTTAGATTAACATATTTTGTATTAGAGTTTTTGATGATTTTGAGTAATTAGGATTAAATTGCAAAAATAATAATTTGAGGGAATAAAATGTGAAATAAATTAAATATATGGACTTGTATGGTAATGGGTAAAATTCAGCCCAACATGAGTATAGAGAAATTTTGCATATTTTGTATTTTGTGCAATAGGGACTAAATTGTAAAAATTGTAAATGTTAGGGGCAAAATGGTAATTTTCCCATTTATGTGTTTTTGGACTAAATTGAATGAAAATATGTTTGAATGAGCTTAATTTGAATATGTTTAGATCAAGAACCAAAGAAATCGGACTTGGATCAGGGAAAAACGAAAGTTGTCGACTAGCCGCTCCGTTCTGTTTTATAACGCCCGAGGTAAGTTTATAAGCAAATGGTCATGTTTAATTGTAGTTAAATGTTAATATTATATGCTGGTATGAAATGTATGAACATATATAAGATATGGTCGAATATGATTAAGCTTGGCTATTATATCTCGGAATTGGTTTCGATCAAGTTACGACGTCCGAAAGCCCCGTATGAACCTTAGGAATAGTTAGGTTACATATGTCATGACATAGGATTCTGATATATGTGTGCAAGTAAGACCATGGCATCGATATGTGATTTCGATAAGTGTATATGAGTAAGACCCTATCTGGGACAATGGCATCGATATGTGACTACATGTAAGACCACGTCTGGGAGGTTGGCATTGTACGACTTGTGTGATTATCCGAGTGTCCTATCCAATTCCAAATGGTTTATCGGGCAAAGATAAGTCGAGTTCGAGTATGTGAATCGAGCTAAATGGCCAGGTATGAGTTAGTTTGATGTTTACTAAAAATAAGGTAAGTGTTTTCGGCCTATTGCATATTATTGAATGAGTCTTAATTATATGTATGTGTGCTTATGTGTATTCGGCCAAATGAATAATATATGTACATGAAATTATATTATGATCTATGAGTTTATGTATTTATGAGTATGTGAACTAGGTATATAATGAATATTCGGCCTTGAAGTTTAAATGATAATTTGTTAATTTTGGCTATATAAGCATTCGGTCAAAGTGATAATATAATTGAACACAAATATATATGATTATATATATAACATGAATATATAAGTGCCTGGATTTAAACGTGAAATGATATAATAATCTGGTTTAGTTTAGTTAAGTTGATAACATCATTGAGTTGTTTATTTGCTTATGATTTACTAAGCTTTGATAGCTTACACTGTGTGTTATGTTTACTCTATTTTATAGATTTTAGAGTCAAGCTATAAGCTCAGGAACTATCAGCCAAGTTTATCACACTATCTACTATTTTGGTGCCTTTTAAGCTAAACTTAAATTATGGCATGTATAGGCTGGAACCTACTTTTGAAATGGTGAATGTTGGTTATGTATATAAGCCATGCGAAAATGGCTAAACTTTTATATTTGAATTCGGTCATGTTAAGTATGGGTTATGTTTATCTTGGTTTTATATTTACGTGCTATGAATATATAATGTTTGTGATAGGTACTATATGCTTTGAAAATGGTTTGCTTATCATGTCTAAATTTGGTCTTACATGTTCTTGGTTAAAAGGTTTAATGAGCTTGATTGTTGATAAATTGCTAATGGAAACTTTGGATGTGTATGTGGTATTAGGTGAATAAATTCGGTTATGAGAGAATAAAATAATAATGTATATTTAGTGTATTATATAATTCGTGATAGAAATATGAAATGTGAAATAATTAAAAGTGATGGATAGATGTATACTAGCTTGATTGGTTCGGTTGCTAAATGGTAAGTATTGCATGTGTTTCATGAAGATTTGGTTGATTGTTTTATTATGTATTCAATGCTAAAAGTGATTGTTATTTTAGGGTTGGTTGCGTATCATGTACATGTACATTATTAGCATATTCAGCCATGGTATAATGTACTAAATATTCATATGTGATTACTTATTAAATTATATAATATGATTATATGATTAGACATGGTTACTAAAAATTTGCTTTTAATGTTAAATCATGAATGACATTAAGTGAACAATAGTTTAAGATGTCCAAATATTGATTATTACTTTGTTATTGAATACGTAACTTTAAGCATATTAACTAGTATATATAACAAGTGTACTTTTAGTGGTGTGTGCATGAAATGGTTAAATTTACTAAGACCAAATGTGTATAATTTAATGACTATAGTAGGTATGAATAGTCTTTAATGATTAAGACTTAAAAAGAATTATATGGAAATGTATTATTATTATCGTGAGGATCTTTCAATTTGTATTAAAGAGTAAAGCATGTAAGTTCGAATTGACTATTACCTAAGCCGCATATGTAGTGGTTTAAGATATGTATTATGGCTTATTAAGTTTTAAAAATGTGTATGTGATTTGGTGGCTATATGAATAATTACACAACTGGCATTAGAAATATGTTTAACCATGTTGGTAATAGTTAATATCGTGTATATAAATGCATTGTATGTGGTTAGTAATACGTTGAGTTTAGTTGCGACTTGTATATGCAAGATGTACATCAATGTATGTCCTGAAATGTGAATTGATTATATTTTTAATTATAAATGAGTTTGACTTGAGTGGATATATAAATGTTTGGAATTGAACTGTTGATCAGTAATGCCTCATAATCCTAATCTGGCGGCAGATATCGATTAGGGGTGTTACACTCCCCTTTGTGCATGCACATTATTCATTCAATGTGCTGATTTAATGTGTCATTCCCCCCTTGGACATTCATGACTTCCCCCATGCATGTATAGAAGTTGATTGGTCAAATTAAGGTGTGAATGGGGAAATTGGCATGTGTGAACACCTTCAAGGCTGCTTTGGGGAGTTGTTCGACTAGCTTGGGAATTTAATTTGCAGCTACTCTTTGGCTGAATGAGTGCTTGGAAAAGCCAACAATCAGCACACAATTTGTTGTAGCTAACCATGCATGAATCCTTCCATGCGTTGCACCCAACCATGCATGCACCTTGCATTAATTTCCATTCATGCATTCGGCTGCACCACAAAACACATTGAACACATTAAATCAAGCATAAATTCAACTGAACCAAAGTAAGACATAATCTAGACATATTAATAAACATATTAAGTAAGACATAATCTAGACATATTAATAAACATATTAATTAAATTAAAACACATTTAATATGAATTTAGCTAACACATTAATTTCGACTAGCTCAAAATGATGTGAAAACACATAATAAGCTGTAATGAGCTGAAATATTAAGTAAAAAGATTAAACATAATAAACTAACTAAAGAAAATACTTAGTTTATTTTAGTAATAAAATGAACGAGCTGAAATAAGCTCAAGTGCGCTGATTTGAGCTTAATGGAGATCAGAGAGCTGGAAAAGAGCTAAAGTCGACTTGCACAAGGGTGCAAGGAATCTTCATGAAGTTGGACCGAGCTTCATCAATAGGTTTGAGCTTTGTTTCACCCTCAATTTGGGTGACAAAAGCCGAAATAGCTTCTTTAAAGCGCTTAGCTCAAGCTCGGGTGATAGGACCTTCGGGCAGCTCAATGGAATCCTTGCTCGAGCTTGGTGAGCTCTGGAGTGTGAGCTTGGTGAGCTCTGGAGCGTGCTTACATCAGATGGGCTCCAATTGATTTTTCCTCATGCATTATATTTCCCTTAGCAACACTTGATAAGCCAAGTTTGGATCTCCCCTTCCTTCATTAGGATTATTCCTTACAAGACTTCTTGACATGATTTCTACTAGTCACAAAACAATGTTAATAATGAAATATTCCTCACCAAATCAAACCTCACAATTTTCTCTCGGAAAAGAAAAGTAATCACTCCTCTCTTGTTTGCACTTAGTTTGGGTTTTTCTCGCTTTTTTAATCTCACCACTTGTGCCTTTTTCCACTCAAGTTCTTCTCTAAGTTCTGGATCAAACTAGTTAGGACCTGATCAAAGAACACTTGCAACACTTGGTTAGCAACAAACGGTTGATATGGTAGGATAGGTTCAAAAAGGAAAGGAATAGGTAAAAAAAATTTTAATCAAAAGATTTCAGTAGTGTGACAACTTGTTAGAAAATATAAGATATACTCCAGGATATGAATCGATTTTTTATTTTATTTTATTTTTCAACTTCAAATTGTTATTTATTTTATTTTTTCACTATTTTGAAACGTTTAATATGATACTTAGATTAGTTTTTCATAGCTCTGATACCAAATGACGCGTGCTCATATTCGTGAATTCAATTACAAGATGCTAAATTTCTCAATCGTCTAATTTCAGTATCGTTTCAAGTTGGTATTCAAAGTGAAGTTGTGAGTAATGGAAAATAGGTTGAATAAAAATATCAAAGTAGGTTCTGGAAGGATGACTTGCATGAATCAAACATTTAGAAAAGAACCACCGATATAAATGATCATGACCCAATTTCTATATAATGAAATAACAAACAAGTTTTTGAAGAAGAAGAAGAAGTAAACTGTGACCCGCTATTTAGCAAAATAGGAACCAACAGTATGTTAGAACATCGTACTTTAAAAAATAAGGAAAGAATGGAAGTGATAAGTTCAAAAAGAAAGGGTTTGACGCCACAAGGAGAACCATGATAAGTCCAGGTAAGTCAGACCAAGAACAAAGAGATAAAATTCTTACACAAAACTTAGAAATATTCATTAGCCAATCAAAGTTCTGTTTATAAAATATTTATAGGCACTTTTGTGACTATTCAAGTGCCTATGTGAGACTTTTCATGTTCAGCCATTGACTAGTATTATTACAAGTACTAATTTCCTTTTTAACTTTTGTAAGAAAGCCAATGAGTCATATCTCTTCATTGGAATCTGATGTAGTTGATAAGGCATGCCAATCCTCCTTAATGAAGACTTAATATATCCTTAATGTGTTTAATTGATGTCCCTTCAGCTCCCTTGAAACCAAATTATAAAAGCTTGTGTAACATCCTCTTAAATGGCACCAAGATGAAGGTTTAAAACTCCAAAAATGTTCAGACTTGAAGAGTCTCCTTTGGTCCATTAAACAGCCTCCTTAATGTTCTTTAAAAAGCTTTGAAACCGTCCAACTTGAAGAGTCTTTAATCATATGAAAAGTCACCTGTAAAATAGATATTTAAGATTAAACAATAACTTAAAACACTCATAAAAACAACATATTTAATAACACTCATGCACACAAATTAAATGAACATGCAACTTAAACCATACTTGAAGTAAATTAACAAATGAGATGATTTAATGCATGACTTACGAAAGCACATAATGCAGGTATTAAAGGATGCTAATGTGTTGATATAAAGTGTTAACTAAAGACGCATTAAATAAACAAGAAACATAATGCACATTTTAAAAGATGTAGATGTATTAATGCAAAACATTAAATAAAGATGCATTTAACAAACAAAACACATAATGAAACAAATCATTAAACAAAGATGTATTTAACAAACAAAACACATAATTAAAACTTGAAAAGTTTGTTCAAGCTAATCAGACTGTCATATGCAACACATTGCATAGAATTGGATCGTTATCTTGAGTCCAATAGAAATTGGACTTCTCATGCTTGGCCCAAACTTGCTGAATCAACCCTAACATCACCTCTTTGAGCTTCTTGGATCTAGCCCAAGTCATAGGCCCAACGGGAATTTCAATTGTATTTCTTCTTTAATTCTCCTTATTTTTCAACCAGATTGGTATTGACATTGACGACTTTGATATTATTCCAATCGGTTCTTCATCAAACGCTCCCATGCATGTATCATCACCCAAAGAATATGGTTTACAAATTAACAAAATCCATTTATGTACTCAAACAAGCTTCCAGTCAATAGTACCGTAAGTTTAATTTTCATCAAGTAATTGTCTCGTTCGGTTTTTAGATAAATATTGTTAATGATTATGTATATCACAAATTCAGTGGAAGTAAGTATATATTCCTAATTCTATATATCGATGATATTTTGGTTGCCACTAATGATATAGGCTTATTGCACGAAACCAAGAGGTTTTTATCTAAGCATTTTGAGATGAAAGATATTATGAACGCTGCTTTTGTTTTAAGAATTTCATACATTAAGACGCGAGGTATTCTTGGATTGTCACAAAAGAGCTATATGAATAAAATACTCAAAAGGTTTGGCATGCTAGGTTGTAGACCAAGTGACACCCCTGTTGCTAAAAGAGACAAATTTAATCTTACTCAATGCCTTAAAAGCAACCTTGAAATACAAAAAATAAAAAAGATTCCCTATGCATCAACTGTTAAAAGTCTAATGTATGCTCAAGTATGCATCGTCAAAATATTGCGTCCATTGTTGGGATGTTAGACAGACATTTAAGCAACTCTGGTATGGACCATTGGATAGCAACCAAGAGGGTTATGAGGTATCTTTAGAGAAAAAATTACATGCTCACATATCGGAGGTCTGATAAGTTAGAGATAATCAAGTATACAAACTCTGAATTTGATGGAATATTGATACAAAATTTTTTCACTAGGGTGCAAATTGTGACAATAATTGGTAGTCCTTTATTCCAATAACAACAGGAGCACATCAAAGTCAAAGCACATAAACTTAAGTTCTTGGTTGTTAAAGTAAAAGTTCAGAGTGGTTAGGTGCCTATAAAGCATATTGAGACAAAATTCATGATTGCAGACTTGCTTACTAAAGGACTACACCCAAGGTTTTATAAGAGCACACTGCTCATATAGGTGTAATGTCATTCCAGGATATTCAGTTTTAGTGGGAGTTTGTAATTTTAAATATTTTTTTATTATAGACACATTTTTTAGTTATTTTTTAGTTATTTCAATTTATGGATGTTAAGGATATTTTCTATAGAAACAAAGTTTTTTTAGTTTATTCACACTCTGATTTTTGTAAAATTTGATCCCACTAAGGTTAAGGAGGACTAGTTGGAAATCCGCATGTTTGGTTCACATTGCACGTAATTTTCATGCTACATATCCATACTTGATCTATGTCATTTGGTTATGTTAATATGCGTGATTAGGGATGGATTTAGTTACGATATACGTAATAAAAGTCGCCTTGGTTCTATGTTAACATAATTAATTGATAAGATTGTTTGGAATACCTTTTGGATATGATAGAAGGTTTTTAGCTCATAAGCTTATATAATGACATGAAATTATAAGGTAATCAATATATATATGTGGTTTAAGTGGGAGATTGTTGGAAAAAATATGAACATCACATATATAATAAGTATAATTAGATGTTATTATTTACTATAATAAAATATTAGCTCAAATTAAAAATGATCTAATTTAGTTAAGGTTTATTAGGCTTTAGTTATTAAATAATGTATGAGTCAAATATGTGTAGATACTCTAGTAACTAATTTCTAATTGATGATGGGCTGAATAGAAATTACTGTTAATGTGCAAAAGTTATATATTAGAATTATGGTCCCCAAATTACACATATGTAACTTTTCTAACATCTCATCCTTAGAAAAGAGAGGATCACCTTCATTAAATTACTTGTGTGCTAATTTGAAATATCAAAACCATAGTAACCAAAAATTTCAAGAAAGCGATAGATTTAGGTATGCTTTCCCATCTAGTTTTATTCTTAATTTATTTTTGATGATTTGACATGATAGATCCTGATTAATAAAGTTTTATATTAAATCTTATTTTTACAGTTTTAACAATCACATCATGGTCAACATTCCATGTCATTAATGACGTGGCACATTCTCATCGAAGAAAAAATTCCCTTTTTAACTTTTAGGTGCGAAAATGGATAATGGAGTAAAGTTTAATTCTAAAAATGAAGAAAAAAATGTTTAGAGAAAAAAAAAACCCGAGTATAATGCAAGGACTAAATAGTTAAAAAGGAAAAGACTAACTAGGATACCAGTAAAAATAGGAGGCGGCATTTACGTCAAAATAAAAAAGTAAAAGAACAGAAGAAAAGATTTTTGTTGTCATTCCTCCCTTCCCATGTACTCTTTAAACGTTCATTTTCTCTTTTCTTTTTTGAAATATTTCACAATAAGTTCGCTCCCTCTTTGGTGCAATGGCCGCTAAAACGATCGTGGAGGTGAGTTTTTGCTTCTTCTTTTTTTTTTTTTTTTTTTAATGTGTAGCATTTGATTCTTATCTTTTTCTGTGATGAAATGGAGATGCTTTGGGAAATAAAACTTCTAATTTTGGATTATGTGTCGACTTTTTTTTTTTTTAAATGAGAGCAAATTTAGTATTTTAAACTTCAAATTTTCTTGCATATTTTTCCTTTTATTGGGAAGCACAGGAATTGCATTTCATTTTTGTCTCTTCTCTTTTTCTCTCTTATTTAGAATATGATTAGCTGAAATTCCATGGCCATTATGATCTAATCTACATTCCATTTCATTTTTTATTTTTTTAAAATATTTGGTTTCCTGTTTGGTTGCTGAGAAAATGTAGAATGAGAAAGGCATTTTTACTTCTAGTTTCTTGCATTTTCTTCAGTTTCTTGGCCAAATAGAATTGCTTTTTTCTAATTAAATATTTATATGACATTGATGAATTAGACTTTCTTGCATTGCCTGGTTCCTATTTCAAGTTCTGTTTATGACTTAAGACTTTCTTCCATTGCCTAGTTCTTATTTCGAACCTATATGTATATATAAATTCTTCATTTCTACAATTAAGTAAATTTTATCTTCTTTTTCCGCTAAATTTAATGGTAAAATATCAGCCGTATGAATCTGTAGATAGTTAGAAAATCAGCGTTGACCTAGAAAAAAAAATCTAGATCATATCGCTCTCACATTTAACTTGTCACTAGTTCGTTCTTTTAGTGATTAAAAGAACCTAAAAGGGAAAAAAAATGGATAAGAATAATTGTTTTCAATATCGGTATATAGTCTGTGTGTGCTTCTCTATGATTCTATCAAAGATTATATTGCTATGCTTTATTTTAAATCATGATTAATTGCAGGAAAAACCATTCTTATCAGGGATAGTGGATGGAAGCACCAATTTACCTGTCGACATTTCATGCTTTGAGTTGATTAAGCCAAGCTTTGATGAGACCAACCAGCATTGTTCTCTTGGTAAGGATATTCACATCAGAAAAAGTACTATTCTATGTTTCTCCAACTTTTCATTTCTTTTTTTTCTTTAAGCATCTGTGTTAATTTAAACACTCATATCCAACACATATCCAGACATGGATGTGAAGATAGGGCTCTCAAGGGATCCCCAAATACATGAAAAAACTTTAACATTGCCATGTTATAGGCAACCTGAAATGAACATTTGGAGAACCACACTCCAAAAGCTAGCTATTGAGGTTGAAGAGCCTAGGTCCATATAAACCTCCAACAATGAAGCATGTGATAGAACGCTTTTCTATGTTTCTTCAACTCTTCATGTTTTATTCTTGAAGCATCTGTGTTAAACACTTATGTCCAACACATATTCGGACATGGAAATGAAGATAGGGCTCTCCAAATCCCCAAATACATGAAAAGATTTTAACATTGCCATGTTGGAGGCAACCTGAAATGAACATTTGGATAACCACATTCCAAAAGCTAGCTATTGAGGTTGAAGAGCCTAGGTCCATATACCCACCTACAATGAAATCCAAGTTGCATATCTTGCAGTTGGAGACAAATCAATTGCCATGCACTATAATCTTGATGCCAATGCAGGTTGACTTTGCACTAGCTTAATCTAACCCTAGGTGATCATTGCAATTCCAGCGTCACCATTTGGGTCATGAGTTAACTTTGCGTTAGTTAACTTTTTCTGGTCCTGAGCAAACGCTGCAATGTTGACATCACCATCCATGTTATGAAGTCTGGTTTTGCACTACCATCTAGCCTCAGGCGATGCAATTCCGATGTCGCGAGTTGTGCCACATGGTTGCAACTGAGAGACATGATGGTGGCTTTGATACCAATTGATATGGACCTTTGGAGAACAACACCCCAAAAGCTAGCTATTGTAGTTGGAGAGCCTAGGTCCATATAAACCCCCAAAATCCATAATTTTCCTATGTGAATCCAAGTCCTATACTTCACAATTGGACGCATTTCATGCCCCTATCCAACATTCACACCCAAGTTTGAGTAACACGAGTATTAATCAATGTCTTTACTTTGATAAACACATTTTTTTAATAAGCATGTTTAATGCGTTAATTTCAGATGTCTTGCCTATCCTAATTGAGGAGACTTCATTTCCAGTAAGAGAAAAAAGCAGCTTAAACACTTCACATGTAAGTTCATTTCTGTCATCTGCTCCAGTCCTTTTCTCCTCCCCTGTAAATTTGATCCAATCTTTCAATCATCTTGATCTTAGTGGGGTTTTTAAAAAAAATCACTTGCTCAGTTGATTAATTGAGATGCATTTAACCAATCATATCTTTTCTTTATAGCAACTTGCAATGTTGTTAATGTAAATTAAGGCTGTAATTCAAACTAGATTTGCTCTAAAGCCACTCGCATAATAGGAATGTTACATGTTTATATCTCCAAATACATGCTTAAAACTTGTTTTCCAAATATAGAATGGTATTGTTTAGTAAATTTGCTACTGCTTCAGTTTCTTCTGTAAAAGTTAACGAAGGTACATTAGTCTTTTAAAATCCTGCAATTTGACCCTTTTGAGGTAATGCTGATCTCCCTAAGAATCAGGTCAGCATGGTCTCTTGAAATCCTTCTCCATTTACTTTCAAGTAGATGTGTTCATTTCTAGAAGTGAAAATTTACTTAACATGGAACTCAAAGTACACAACCGCTGACCCATTGAGATGACCTCAGGATGGTCCAGGTGTTACATCAAATTCTGTCACGTCCCATTAGATTTAATGCTTTGAGAACTTTTTATTGTCTTGTAATTTCCTTTGTGGCTTCCATTTTTGTTAGTCTAATTTTTGCTATCTCTTAATCTCTGTTTGAAAGTTAGTTCTAACTTTATGCTCTTTCTTGTAAATAAATTCCTTTAAAATGAGAATCTGGAAATTAATTGAGTTGTCTCCTATTTATTAACCATTTCTTTGTGCAGGTCTCGGATGCCTATAGCTTTTCTGTGTTGCTTGAGGAAGGAAACATGAGTCCAAACTGTACACGGTTAACGTTTTTGAGCCTCCTAGAAGTTCCCTTTTCATCTAAAAACCAGATGTGTTTGGATACGCAATTGAGTTTCCAGAACTGCATTGATTTGAAAGTGGACAGAGAAGATGCTTATTCATCTTGCTTTCTGGATATAAACATCGAGAAAGAGACTCCTGACATATTTAAATCCAGTGATGGAACTGTTGGAAATTTGAAAAGTGAAGGTGTAGTGACAGTATGTTTGATCTCCTATCTATATAAATCAGGCCTATTTAGTAAAATGTAGATCATACGTACAGTGCCGGAAATGAGAATTGTTTATTTAATTATCAAGTGTTGCTGATTTTCCTTCCTTGAGTTATTGGTACATTGTTTCTTCTTCACTCTTGACTCTAATGTTAGATCACAATGAATTACAGCATTTGCAGAAGGTGTTGCAGAGACAAGCAAGCTTAACTGTAGGTGAGTGTTAACTCAGCTTTGAGTTTTAATGGGTTAATTGCACTAAACTTACTCTGAAAGGTTTATAAGAATATCCCCATTACCTATTATAGATAACAATAATTTCCATATGCCTCCCAAATTCTGTGGATTTATTTACCACTTAGATGATTTGGTCATGGTTGCATTCTTTGTCATAGCTATGGCTGGCTGCTTATTTTAAACAAGAAACAACAGAACATTTGAATGAATAGAATATTCTGCTAGTATCTGAACTGTTATAAAGTGCTTCGGGTTTATAATGTTTTGTGTATATCATTTGGTGTGGTGTTTCGAGATCTAAACTTGCACTTTTAACAAATTGAATGAGATTTGTAATAACTAACAAAAATATTCGAGTTGGAAAAAATCTTAATCCTCTTGTGGCGCCTGCCCCAAGATTAAACATTCACCCTCAAGAAGATTTTAAGTTGACAAAATAACTTCATTTGACATGTATAATTTCAGTGAAGTGACAAATGAGAATAGGTCCGTGATTGTTACTTGGACATCAAGTCTTTGAAGATTTAACTCTGTTATATTACTGTTCCAGATCAGTGAACTTCATCTTTATATGTGATTTTTATACTTGTTTTCGGACTTGTCTACTATCTATTCTCTGCATTATTTTTGTAATTGTTTAATTCTTATTAATTCCATCGGCTACACCTTACTCAGGCCATGCAGATTTGGTTTTATGACTTCAATTGAGTTATATTTTGACAGACAAATCATCAACCGAGAGGGTTCATGATGCACCTACGAACAGATGGAGGAGGTATAAACGAGCCGCGTCATTTGACTCGAGGAAAATGGTCCTGCTTTTCTCAATCTTGTAAGCTCTACAAATTTTAGCAAATTTAACTATTTACTTTCAGACTACAATTGTTTTCATTAATTGGTAGTTTCATTTAGTGAGACGAAATATTTCTGTGATAAGTAGTAAGGTTATGCCTACAAAAATATAGTAATTAATAAAAATAGAAAGCATTGATGCAAGAAGAGATGGGAATCTAAAATATAATGATAGCTTGGAGGATTTTGTTTAGTCAGTCTACTTTAAAAATTATTATTTCGATCCGACTTTAAAAATTCTTGAGTAAAACCCTAAGAAACCTAGCATTGAGCTCAGGCAAATAACTTAGCTAGCAACTTACCATGACAGATTTGAGCAAACAAAGATGCGTCTTCTGAAATGAATGAATGTATACTCATCTTCTTGATTGGGTGGATGATATTAATGGACGTTGGTTGGGAAGCAATCATAATGTTTCTTAGTACTAACATGGTAATCAGAGCAACGGAGGTCCAACTTTTTATGTTCTTCTCTTTCAAATAATTGACTTATCCTATCATCTTCTTGTGTTCAGGTCTAAGTGTGGGGACATTGATTTTGATTTATCTGACGCTCACAAACAATTGATGGGTTCAATCATGTCCTCTTATCTTGTTTTTCTTTAACACTGCTGCTTTATGTTAGCTTTCCTCTGTAAATATGATTAACATGTTTCTAGTGGGCACTGAAAATGAAGCCACAATAGTTTTTATTTCCTGAGCTTTTTTTTGTTGGGTTTGTGTTCGTTGAGGTTTTTCTTTTTAAGAAAAAATGGTGATTCGAATTAATTGAATTTGTTCATAAATTTAAATCAACATATAATTCAACCTATTCACAAAGAATTAAAAGCTTTATTCATAGATATATTCATGAGTTCATCTGATAATGATAAACTAACTTTTAAAATCTTTTATTTTATAAAAGAAATTAAAAATAAAACATGCTTGCTTACAAATTACACTAGTTTAAAAGTTAAGATGTTAGTGGTTGAGAATGGCTGTTAGTCACTATCAAATGGCACCGATGAACCTGGTTTTGGACAAAACAAACATTTTACACAACTCAACATTTTCTCAGGCACGGAATCTCTCTTTTGTATCTAATTTCTGATCAATTTTGGGTAACAACGATTAGTTTTTGATAATATTCTAGAACGTCATATTTTAATTTACTAATAGTATATTTACTTTGAGTATGATGCCACAAATTTGAGTTATTTATGATCTTTTTATCTTTTAGAGACTAAATTAGAGGCAAAAGAAAATTTAAGGGCAAAAAGTATAAATTTAAAGATATAATAGGCCAACATGCAAAGAAAAAGAGAAGTGATGCCAAAAATGCAAACATGGAAGACTCAAGGGCTAAAATGTAAAAGAAGAGGTTCTTTAGTATAAGGCTATTTTAATTTCAATTATATTAAGATAATTATTAAGGATTTTTATTTAGATTTAATTTTAGGATTTATTTTCATTTATCTTTATTTATTTGTATTTATCTTTTAGAATTTCATTAGGAATAGACTAGGTTTTCTAGTACTATAAATAGGGGATGGAGTGGTACATATTGATCATCTCTTTTTCCTGTAAACACTCCCTCTCTCAAAAACTCTGTCTTTTGTTCTCTCCATATTTTCTTCAATAAAAATCTCATATCTATTTTATTTCTTTCTTTCCTAAAAATTATGAGCCACTAAACCAATCTAACCGAAGGTTGTCGAAATTCCCCAAAAAGGTTCATGAGGCTTAGAATATGCGCTTAGCCTTCTCAACAAGGTATTCATTACTTCTCCGCATTACGGGGTTGATGCTTCCGTCCATGTCCCTTAATAGGTGATCTTTTCAACTTGTGCAAAGAACAGCCGCTTTGTATGTTTTGGGAAGGTTGCACAGTTGGTTTGTTGGTTTTCTGAGTTAGAGGTTGGCGAATTCAAGAGACAAAATGGCGTGGTATTCGCCGTTGGGAAGAGGTGATGTAGTAGAAGATAGTTCCACAAAAGCGATTATTGGCTAGAGTCAAGTTCCGCCAAATTTTAAGTCTAAATCCTTGGAACTGGTGGTTGTAGGCGTCCTCTTCCACTATAACTAGCTTATCCTGCTCGAGAAGGGTTACTTAAAAGTCAAGGATTGAACCCAAGGCGAAACGAGGTAACCGGAGGCTGGAATTTTGCTACATAAGAAACTTTCTCTATTTTTAAACTTTATTTATTTTTTCCATTTTAATTTCTGCAATCTATTTAATTTCGCAATTTCAATTCACTTTAAATTCTGTTTTTATTTTTTCAAATTCTTAATTCTATTTTTTTTTATTTTTTAGGAACGCAAGTTTTCTTGGCCAAGAAATTGTCCAGGATTTTAAGAAACGAGCATTCGTACAATCCGGTCCCTGAGGATTCGACCTTACTTCCCTTTTACTATTATTTTTACTATTTTACAGGGAATAGGATATTTTTTGTGCTCTCAACGACACATCAGTTTTATATTGATTTTGCAATATATATTATGATTTATGCATAGTATTACAAAAATTGACCATATTTAAAGTGGAATTAAAATTTTTTTTTTTGAAACAAAAAATAAAATTAAAAACCAACAGGAAAATATAAATCAATTTAATTGGAATAATTGCAATTATGAAAATGAAAGGCTTTTTTACCCAAGTAATGTGGAAAAAAAATTAATTATCAAAATAGGCACACTACAAATTATTTAAGAAAATAGGTAAAATGAACATTGTACAGTTGATGTCGTTAACGTGTTAGGCAGCACCCCAAAGTTTACCTCTAACCATTCAGCCATCATTACAAGTTATTTAAAAAAAAACATTTTTTTGTGCAGCCACCGATATATATTTTTTAAAAATACCCGCAAGAAATACGAGTATTTTAGGTTTAAAAAATATTTTTTAATGGTGTCGTCGACATGTCGGGCGGCACCGAAAGTGGATCTTTTTTGTTGGTTTTTGTAAAAAATATCTGAAAAGGAAAAAAAAGGCGGGAAAAATGGGTTTACTAAATCTTTGCATGGTGCCACCATCGACGACAATGGTGGATTTGTCAATGATTTTTAGTGTCAAGACCATGTTTCAAATTATTTGGCCGGCGGTGGTGGGGGATACGTTGATTCGACTTTGCATCGCTGGAGTTACTCGATTCCTGAACTATGTTTTACTGGTGAAGATGAGAATGAAAAAAAAATTGACTTTATTTTTTTGTTTAAGGGAGGGTGATAGGGCTTAATTAGGTTTAAATGCAGATTTTTTTTAATTAGGCTTTTGGGCCATTTTTTATTTAGAGAAATAGACTGATTTTAAGAGAGAAAAAAGAAAAATGCATCCAGTTGGATGCGCTTTCCCCCAACGGTAGAAAGTAATGGTTTTTAAAATGTTGCTGCGCCAACAGTAAAAAAATTAAAACCCCCCAATAGTAAAAAAAACCCTATAAATACGCCCCCAAATTTTATTTTTTTCATTCACATCCTTCTCTCAACTCTCGTTTTAAAATTTTCGATATTTTCATTTAAAAATATATATTTTGATTATCTCGTGTCAAATCGATTTCTCACGAATGGCCGCCTCTCTAATCCGCTTCGATGACAAGCATATTTCCGTTGCCCAAGCTATAATGGTAAAACGAAATTTTAAATTTTGTTATTTTCAATTATGTTAAATTTAAATTTTTTTTTTGTAATTTGAATTTTTTTTATTGTATAAATAGGCGGATGATCGTGTTTTGGAGGGCTTCATTCGTAATATGAGAAAACCTGCGATCCCTGAAATTCGTGGCCACTTGCAAGAGGTTGGAGTCTTACATGCATATCGCATAACTGGGGGCTACAAGCTCAATCTTACACTAATCAGCGCGTTGGTGGAAAGATGAAGGCCCGAAATACATACTTTCCACCTTCCATGCGACGAATGTACAATCACACTCGAGGACGTAACGCTCCAACTCAGTCTGCTAGTGGATAAGCCAGTCATCATGAGATTAGCAATCGTTCCAGGTAAAGTGGACCTCTGCAGAGCACTGTTGGGGAAGGTTCCAAACAAGTTTTAAGGTGGTCGAATATTAATTAACTGGTTGGAAAATAATTCCAACAAGCTCCCTAAAAATCGAATGGGGGAGGTCATAGAACAATACGTCCGAGCATCCATCATAAGGTTAATCGGGGACATCTTAATGCCCGACAAATCTCAAAATTTGGTGCACGTAAGGTGGCTACTACATCTAACGGACTTCAATGAATGCGGAAAACTAAGTTGGGGATCGATCGTCTTCTCTACATTATACTAGAAGATGTGTCGGGCCATAATACCGAATATGATGTCGATCAGTGGTTGTCTTCTCCTACTGCAGTCATAGGCCTGGTGGCGACTATTGTTTCTACATCCCAGAGTGACCGACCAATACATATTTCTGTTGTTAACGAGGTAAACATCATTTATTAATAAATACGTAGTTTGTACAATAAATTTTTTTATTTATTACACGTTTTGACTAACATATCGCTTGTACAAGTGGAACCATGGGCCGAGTTACGTGGGACTACCTGAGGAGTTGGAAAATTTTAGGCTGGATGTTAGACCAACGCTTAGAAACAAGGTTAGCTACTTATTCTTGTGAACCTATATTGATTACGCAATGATTTGTAAAAAAAATTTTGTACATAACGATATTTATAATTTTTCTTTTCAGTTTGAATGGATGTCGTACGCCAACACTGATATCATATCTTGCATCCCTCCGAAAGTGTTGGCCAATCGGGAGATGTGGGATGCCAAGGTGTTGTTAGTAGTATACGCGACAGTAGAAATGTATGAATTGGACCATATGTTGCGATAGTTCAAGTGGAGGCAACGAATCCCGTCGTTACCGCGAGACCTGAAGGAGCTGTACAATGTGAACATGCGGGGGAAGAAAGACGATGATTGGGTGCAGCTGTCATGAGCTAAAGTGCAATACCCGTGACCATGGCACAAGATGCACCCCATAGAGGTCTATCGATTAGATGAGGATGTTTAGCCCACGAAAACTGATCTGATTCAAAAAACTCTTGGAGAAGCATGTCAGATTAAAGCCTGGGTGGCCCAATGATGAAGACATGGCAACATAAGCTACCTTGGTAAATATGGGAATTAATCTTAGAAGATTGATAGGAATCATATCTTGTAAAGATTAGATTTGATTAGATATTGTATCTTGTAAATCTCATGATTTAAGGGATAAGGATAATCTTATCCGTCAATGTAACTTAATCTGAACAGTAGGTTTTGGGGGAGCTCAACTATAAATAGAGAGCCTCTCCTCACTTGTAAATCATCCATTGTAACTTGAATTCTTAAGAGTAATAAAATTCTTGGAGAGCATTTACTTAAACATCTCTCGTACATTCTTTTCTGTGGCTTTTTGTTGTTCTTTTGTGGCTTCTTTGGCATAAATTGCTTCCATTATACAAATTGGTGCCTTGGAGGAATTCTAAAGAAATCCTCACTTGTGGTGTTAAGGCTGACTTAGGCGAGTTCGATACGAACGGATCGTCTAAGGCCGCACGGATCGCGAGACAAAAGATCTAGCCCCATAACACAATGGCATGAGGAGTCATTAAGGCTTAAGAGCGTAGGATGCAATCCTTACCTATCTGCGAACCATTTTTCTCAGCGGACACGGTAGCAGATGTCGAGTACTTGCCATAGTTCAAGCTCACCGACAAGTCATATCCGCTATCCCTAGAGGAGAGGAGAAGGCAAATTCGGCACAAGAGGCAACGACAACTGCCACAACAGTAACATAAGAGGGGACGTGGTCGCACAACGGGATCGTCATCGGCCCCAGTAGAAGAAGCGCCACCTATGTCTATACAAATATACGGGTCAGTTTACTCCATTTATTTCGATTTATTTCACTAACCCCATAATTTTTTCACAAGCACTACCGCACTACGAACCACTATCGTAAGTGGTCGGTTCTTCTGTTCCTACAAGTAGATATTTCCCTACATCGACATCCCCCACATGCTTCACCCCCTACCGACCTAGATGCTAGGCCAGATGCCAGGGCATGCATCGCCACCGATGACAATTTTGATGTAGATGCCGATGCAGCACTCAATGCTAATGCAGATACCCATGCAGCACTCGATGCTGATGCAGATGCCCATGCAACACTCGATATCGATGCCCAGGACAATGCTGACGTACCCAAAATTTGGGGCACCTTATGGTTACTTGCTTATAGTGACCTAAACACCGCCCGCATCACTGTTTTACCAAGGTGGGTCATCGATGCAACCATCGCCTATTAGAGTATCGGATATATGATGGGAGGCTAGGACCACGTAGTAATCGATCACGGAGGACGAGGATGACGCTGGTGAACCCAAAGACGAAGGCCATGGGGCATTGGTATGTGGGAGTCCCAGCGACAATGATGATGAAGAGGAAGTTTATAGCCCCTCACCTCGGAATACACCTCTGGATGTACCTCCGATTGCACCTGGCTGTAGGCAAAAATCCTCCACATGACCGTCGTCCACTGCCTTGCAGCACACATTCTCCCCGACGACACAGTTGATGTATTTTTGTTGTTCTTAATATTGTAATGTAAATATATGCAAAAGTAAATAAATAAATAAATAATTTTTTTTCATTCAAACATTACATTTGTCTTCATTTTTGTGTAATATGAGTTATGCGTAAGTTAACAATACATAACAAATTTCAATTTCTTGAATAAAGGAAGCCCTACATTCGCAATATTATTTGGAAGAAAACAATCCTATCGACATTAAGGCCCCACTGTATCCCTGTACAGAGAACATGTTGTCTTCGTATCCCTTGAGTTTCTACAATACGCGCATAATCTCTGTTGATTGTCCCTCTCATGAATATCCATGTTGTTCCTTATCCTTATAAAATTCAGGCAACCAATTGATTGTCGAAATACGTTGGGTGCATTTCTAGATCAGTTGTAGAACCTAGTACGTACCAATCCAATACCTGACACCATTGCCACAGATAGTTGTACGAACATCTGACTCCTCCCCATCAACTGCATCTGCTACCCCTCCTTCTTCACCTGTATCTTCCACAGCCACCCTTCTTCATTGACCGCATCTTCTTCCTCGATCATATCTTCTTCTTCATCTGCACCTTCATTATCACCTTCAAGTAGGGAGTTAGACGTACCCTCATTGATCCCCGTCGAAAGGATTAGGTCATTGATTCTCTTGTAACCCATGTGCCCATAAAAAAATGAATCGGTTTGATGTCCAGTGTACATCAATGATCCCCCCGTATAACTACTTCCGCCCCATGACATCGACCTAGTACCGAAGCTAAAATTGAACGCACTGATTGAATGTCGAACCTGAGTTTCCAAATTGGGGTTATGCTCAAGCCTTGACAAGTACTGGCCACCAAAGTTTAGATCCGTGCCAAAGATAGATGGGTGTCTTCCCAATGATGTTTCGAAAATTAACTTCCTTTCTCATGAAGCTTGTCACAATTAATTTTAAATTTTAAGAGTTGACTACCTCACAATTAAAAGAGAGAGAAAGAATTAATTATTTTATGTTTCTCGTGAAGCTTTCCTGCAATTATTATTTTTATTTAAAGAGTTACAATAAATTTTTTTTCTTTTTGTCAGCCAAAATTATTTTAAAATTAAAATTTAAAATTTTACTAGGCCACTTCAATTGTGATGGTTAGTTCTTTCTCTTTTCTCGAGCTCTTTAAAAAAATATGTTTGCAATTAATTTCCTTTCCAAAAAAGTTTGTCATTTTCATTATAGTCTTTTATAGTTTTCTTTCCGTATAACTATTTTTCAAATAAAAAATATATTTCATGCACCACTATCACCCTTCCTTCTTTAAAAAAAAAACAAAACCCCAAAAAAAATCTTCACCTATAAAACACAGTTGGGAAATCAAGAAATTCCGACGATGTAAAGTCGAATCGATGTATCCCCCACCACTGCCAATCAAATAATCCAAAATATGATCTTGGAATTGAAAATCATCGACAAGCCCATTGTTGTTGGCAACGACACAATACAAAGATTTAGTAGACCCATATTTTTTTTTCCCTTTCAGATATCTTTTACAAAAACCAACCCAAAAAAAGTTCACTTCCGGTGAAGCCTAACACATACGCAACACCATTAAAATATATAAACCCAAAATACTTGTATTTTTTGTGGGTATTTTTAAAAAATATATATAAATACTGCTTAATATAATGACGGCACCAAAAAATATTGTTTTTTATATAACTTGTAATGAGGACTGGAAATTTGAAGGAGCCTGACACATTAGTAGCACCAATTTTGCAGTGTCTATTTTGCTTATTTTCATAAATAATTTATAATGTCCTTACATTATTAGGGTAAAAAAGCGGAAATGAATTCAATAAATACCAAACCTGTCTTTAATATTCGAGTAATGCAAGTCATCATTCAGAAACAATACTTTCATTTTGATTATGGAGTGCAGGAAATTCTAACGAAAGAATCAGTATAAGCTTTAAAGATCTCCAAATGTCAATCCTAGAAGTAATTTCCTGAGATCCATAAAATACTGGAAAATATATTTTAACTCTAATTTCTACGATACATTACTTCCATTAACTACTATCAAAATCGAAGACTAGATTCTTGAAATAATTTTTTTTTTTAAATTGAGGGATTCTGTTCTTCGTTTACCTTTGTATTTGGTGGTTGAAATAAAACAATGTTTGAATGCTTCTTTTTTTTTACATATTTGTCTTTAACATGCACAACCACCTCCTTGTTGCTCTATCTGGGAAGAATTGACGGTGGATTTCAAGTTCACATCCACCATGTCGTCTTGTTTTGTTGAAGAAAGTCTTTCCATCCCCGGTAAGGCAGCCGCAATTTTCCGGAATAGAGGCTGCATTTTCATATTTATAACAATCAACATGATCTTTTAACAAACCAAGGGCAATCAAGTATTCTATGGGAAGCAGCAGTTCAACATTAACAAGCAAACGAATTTTGTCTCCAAAATCTTAGTGATGTCCAGGTGGCCTAAGTTAGGTGTGTTAAGGATCACGTCAGACTTTTGACCACTTAACACATTGCATCAAAAGGTCGGGTATAAATAAATAATGATCGGAGTATGTCTTGAAGAACTATTTCAGTTCATTCTCAAAAGGAACTTAGGCCACCTTGACTACATCGACTTTAATCAGACATCAACGAAATTCCTCGGTTATGATTATTGGTTGATATCAAGTAGTGTTTTTCTTTTTGCACCTTGATATTGAATCCCGCTTTTGCACTGGTTTCTATAAACATGACTCCTAATTCACGAGCTTTGCTATCTCCTTCCTCTATAGAGACCTGCCTGTTTAAGCACCAAAGCGTATAAATCGAAACAACATTAAGAGTTAATTACATGATAACAGTTAAGACTGTTTTAAGAAACTCCCTGTGGTTTAAGTCTAGACCTGAATGACATATTATATTAACAATGTTTAAGAAACTCCCTGCGGTTTAAGTCTTGATATTGAATCACAGACCTTTTATCAACTAGATCAGTTTTGTTCCCAACAAGAACAATAATGACATCACTGCCTCGTTCTGTGCGTACCTCCTCCATCCATTTGGAGGTGTTCAAAAATGATTGCCTATCTGCAAGGATATAATTGGGGTTAACATATATGCCAATAAGATCAGTATGGTTATCACAGGGAGTCAACTTATGCAATTCAAATTAGGGTATTGGAAGAGAAAGAATGGTATGAAACAGGGATATTATCCCTTTCTAATAGTTTTATGCCACATCAGTAATTTTATCCTGAATTTAAGGATTTTAATTTGGATTTAATTTTTTTCAGGATAAAAATGCTAAAATTCAAGATGAAAATGTTAACGTGGCATAAAATTATGGGAAAAGAGATACAGATGATGTGACATTCTTGTTTCATAGAATCCTTTCCCGGTATTGGAAATGGACGTGTGTCGTATACAGGTACTTCCAAATATATCTATCTTTACATCCATATCAGACATATCTCTATGTTCATGTTAGACATCCATTTTGAATATATATATATATATACCTACCATATTTAGAGTATATACCAAACAAAAATGTTTTAGAAAAATAAAAAGTTGGGACAACATCACAGCCAGTAAAAGATTTCCATTATAGTCTCTCATCTAATGAAAAGGAAGAAAACAAAAGCCACTCGGGTAAGCTCATACTCACTAGCTACATCATAGACAATTACTGCAACAGAAGAATCTCTGATATAACTCGGAATAAGACTCCTAAACCTCTCCTGCCCAGCAGTGTCCCTGTGAAATTATAAGATAAAAACTCAAACGGAGACGAGACAAATGAAAATTTGAAGAGAATATAACTCGTGAAAACCAAGAAATTTAGATTAATTTGCATGTTATGCTTTTCTCAATTGCCAAACCACACTTTGGCATGGATGGCTTTTGATAGTTTCCTATAGGAGGATGGAAGAGCGTAGCAGAAATGATTTACATTCGGTTTCTAAAAGTTGTCAGCCGCATGAAGAGGAAATGCTAGGGATTCATCAAGCAAATACGGTTTCTTGTTTTCTCATTGTAATGACAATTACCCACAAATTTAAAGCTCCTTCACCGGCAACAAATTAAAACTGCCTTACAACAAAAGTTAGCTTTTGTAGTCTAAAATTTAAACAATCAACTCCTTAAGTTCACAAAATATATGCTTGATTGCATGTGTATTGAACATACAATCTAGCAATGGAACTAGAACTAATAAAGAAAATGTTGAACATAGTTATCCAAGATCCAATGAAAAAGGAAGAAACTACATTACCAAAGTTGCAAACGAACCGTTCGATCTTCAAGATACATTGTTTTTGACAAAAAATCAATTCCAATGGTGGCCTGCATTTATATAGCAATCATTCAAGAAAAATATACATATAAACATTCCCTCAAATCCAGTATTCACTCTATGTGGTAGAAGTAAAGTTCAAATTCAATTACTAGAAATAATCATCGTACCAGAAAATAAAATTCCAAACTGATTATTTAAATAAACAAAAAAAGGATCTGCGTTAGGCTATCATGGAGAATCGAACAGTATAACAAAGATCATTTCGCTCGAGATCAACAAAACAAGCAAAGACGATGTCAAGTAGGAGATTAAGATTCCAAACAGAGAGATTAATAAGTCGAAAAACGGAAACTAAAATCAAATTCAAATAACATATAAGAAGCAGAAGAGTTGAAGAAATGGTGAAATGTTCATCGAATCTAAAAAAAACATACGGTGGAATTTGTGGAAAAAAGTTTACCTGGTAAGTGGTGTCGAATTTGTCGTACATGAAGCGGGTGATAATGCTGGTTTTGCCAACGGATTGATCGCCTAAGAATACCAGCTTGTATTTCGCCAAAGGTGAGACTGTCGCCATTTTTTTTCAAATTTCTTCACTCTACTTTTTTCTAGAAAAAATTGTAAACAGAGAGTTGCAGATCTGATTCTGCAATGAAGAAAAATTGAAATTATGTTTATTATCGTTATTATTATTTGGATGGAAATGGAAATATTCAAAGAGACAGAAGAAAATGAAAGGAAAGGTTTGAGTTTAATCCCTTCCATAAATAGAGGGCACGAGAAACCGCCAACTATGACGATGACGCCTTTGTGAAAATCTTTGGACCGCTTCTCACTTTCCAATTTCACCTTTTTATTTTATTATTATTAAAATATGATCTAAGTGTATGTAGTTTTATACATTTATAATTTAGTCTCATTATTTTTATTTCAAAAATTAATAATTTTTTTATATTTTGAATTTATACATCATGACGAAGTAAATATTTTTTATTTTAAAATATCACATTAATAAATTTAATAAAAAATTTAATTAAAATTAAAATTATACCTCAATTTTAAAATATGAAAAATATAAAATATAAAAAAATTATAAAAAATTAAATTTTAAATGTACAAAAATACAAAAATACAAAAATTTGAAACATATTTTAACCTTATTCTTTAAATAACATCACCATAACTTTAATTAGAGGATTAATTAATTTTTTAGAGGAGGTACAACTACAATTAATTCAAATAAATTATTTTTCAAAGATCAATATTAATTTATTATCTAATAATATAACATAATTATATTTTGTAATTATTTTATTAATTTATCAAACTATTTTTAATATAAATTCAATATTTGTAAAATTCAATGCTAAAATTTTAACACTTTGATTTTTAATTCTTCATTTTATAATTTATCAAATAACATCTTACTCTTTTATTAATCTAGTCACCCTCCACTTTTCATTTATGATAAAACTTCTAAAATTATTTTATTTTTCATTATTCTCTACAGTTTCTATGTTTGTTTGTTTTGTTTGTTGAAATAAAAGCAACAAAAGTTTGTAAAAACCGTCACAAAACAATGACACATAAAAAGTAGATTTCAAAAATCATATTTATCCAGTGGTGGAGTTACAAAATTATTTTTAGGTATTAGAAGTAAATTATATATTTTTACAATAATAAAAATATAATTTTATTATTTTAATAATTTATACTTTTATAAATTTTAAAAGATTAAATTAAATTTTTATCATTTTTGAAATGTCAAAGTGTAATTTTGTTATTACTAATTTAAAAGTTTATAAATTATAAATGACTTAAATGAAAAAAATTTCAATGTAGGTGGGTCAGGGTTTTGCCAGCCCCCTGGCTCCGCCATTGTTTCTATCACATACATATGCATGTGAAAATCACGTATTTAAAATATAAATTTATGTTTAAAAATAATATCTAATAAAGAATTAAATATATTATTTGAAACTAATTAATAATAACATATGAAATATGTATGATATTAAAATAAAAAAATTAAATTAAATTGTAAGTAAAACAAAATTTAAACACATGAATGCATTAGGTTAAGATTATTAAATGAATACAATTATTAATCATAGTATTGTCATTAATTCTAAGTTGGTGTCAAGTTAATTTGTGACACCATCTCAATTAACAACGTTATTAATACTAGAAATTTTATTACACATGTATGTGTGTGGAAACTACATATTTAGAACACATGTTTGAGTTTATAAATAACATAAAATAAATAATGAAATAAAAAAAATTGAAACCAATAATAACACTTATGCAATATGTACGAAATTAAAATAAAAATATAGTTTAAATCGTGAGTAAAAAGAAATTTAAATAGGTAAATACATCATATTAATAATATTGAATACACTCTAATTGTTTATCATGGCATTGTCATATTTCTTGAGTTGGTCTTGATATCAAGTTGATTTATAACATCAACTCAACAAATGACATTATTAATAAGATTATACTATATCCATAATGTGGGTAAAAATAATTATATGATAAATTTATTAGGAATTGATATAAAAACTAAATATTACTTTAGTTGAAATGTTAAAGTGTGAGAGATTATATTTGGAGTTTTGATTCAAATCCAATCGTAAGTGTAGGACCAAATTTATACCCGGGCCCAAAGCTCACAAACCCAAGACCCATTTACATCTAAAACACAGGCCCAAAAATAAACCCAAACAAGGCCCAAACAAACAGAAACCTAAAGCTGTTGCTTGAGCCCTCGCGCCGCACGCCTCTCACCAGCGTCCCACTTCACCATCCACCGCACCTCCGAGACGTGCGCTACCAGTAGTCCCTCTTTGTCACGCCTCGTGCTTCCGAGAAATTCACAACAATACCTGTAACAAAAAGCAAACAGATAGCAACCAATAGAAAATTTTATTTGTTTTTCTAGGCTATAAAAGCCATTCTAAACAATGTAAAGGGGTCAGGTTTTTTTTACTATAAAAATTAGAGAGAAATATACGAAAACGGCAAGTTTTGAGTAAAAGCTTTCATACATTCGAATAGAATAAGGTGGTTACAATATTTTCTTTTAGTTTTTTAATCTTTAGAGCTTTTGTGGATCTATCTTGTATTTTTGAAAAACAGAGTTTAAAAAAATGAAAAGATTTTAGGAGAGCCTTACCTGGTTTCCGACGGTCGCCGATGAGCGTGCAGGGGAGGGGAAGCGCTGCGATGATGGGCGCTGCGCCCTAGCAGAAGGAGAAAGGGGGGGTTTCTTTAATTTTAGTGTTAATGGCAGACAGCCAGCTTTTTTGGTTTTAATTACAAAGAGAGTGGACCACTTAATTTTTTTGGGCTTATGGCGCACCTAGTCCCTCGTTTGCGTGTGGCCACTAGATTGGGTCCTTTTATGCTACTTTTTTGTTTTTTAAAAATTGGCCCCAAATATTTGCGCGCCTCTTTGTTTTAGTCCTGTATTAAATACTGTACATTGGGCAAAAGGGAATTTTCCATTTTTGGTTCCCCTAGTTCACATGCGCGTCCAACGTGGTCCCCCTAACCTTTTTTAATTCCGATTTTGGCCCAAAAACTCCCATTTTAATTTCAATTAAGCCCCATTTTGATTATTTAAATACTTTTAACATAAAATTAATTATTTTTTGTTTGTAATATTTATTATTTTTATTCTATTATATCCTACTGTTTTTTTAGTTTTTTCTATCCCACTATTTATTATACTGTTTTTATACTATTACCTATTATACTTATTATTATATTATTATTATTATTATTATTATTATTATTATTTTAAAATTTTGTTTTATATTATTTTTATTTAACTTAATCAATTTGAGTTATGTTTCACATTATTATATTATTTACTTATTTACATATTTTTATATGGTTATTATATATGTATATTTTAAAAGTAAAACTAATTATTTTATGTATAAATTTTTATTATATTTATTATATTATTTGTTATATTAATTTTTTTAAAAAATCATTTTTGTACTCTTTATCTTAAATATTATATATTTATATATATATATATATTATTAAAGGTTAATAATTTTAAACATAGATTGTTATACTTACTATATTTTGCTTGTTATACTTTATTTATTTTTACTATTTACTACTACTACTTTATTGTTATTATTATTTATAACTTTTTATATTTGCTTTTCACTAAAGTTTTTTTTCAAATATAATTATCAATAGACCTATTATGATATTTTTATTTATTTATTTTTATATATACCATTGTTCTTATCGGTCACTATTTTTATACTAAACTATTATTATTTATTATTTTACACTACTACTAATTTGCTATAATTATTATCTTTATTTTACTTTCATCACTATATCTAACATCATCATTGGCTTATTATCTTCCTTTCCATTATGCTTTTTTTTAATCATTGCTGTATTTATCATGTTATTATGTTCATCACTACTGTTATTACTACTGTTCTTAATTTTCTTTATGCTTGCTATATTTTAGGTATTAATATATGTTATTAGGGTTATTATATTGCTATTTTCATATTGCATGTTATCATTTTTTTTGGTTAAGTTTCAACCGCCTAAATTCATTTTATTTAAAGATTTATTCTTGATTGTTTTCAAAATAAAGGCAATGTTCGATATTTAGGATTCTTGGGAAGATTGTGCCTTAACTTACTGGGTTCCAATTTTCCTCGTTAAACCTAAATAACCGAGTACCCTTCTTAAATCTAATTGTATGAAGTTCGAATAAAAACCTAGTCTTGAAATTTAGGATGTTGCACCCTAACTTACTGGGTGTGGCATTGCGGTTTTAAGGATAGGGATTTCTAAAATCAAGACAATATCTGGCACTTGGGAGTTTTGAAAGATTGAGCTCTAACTTATTGAGTTCTAATTTTTCATGAGTCCCGAATGACCAAATACCCTTCTCTTGAACCTTCATACATGAATTTTAAAAAATCAAAGACTAACTTAGTTCTGAAGGTCTGAAGTGTTAGACCCTAACTTACTGGGTATGGCATATTTCTCCTTCGAAATGAGTCCTAACTTACTGGGTATGGCATATTTCTCCTTCGAAATGAGTCCTAACTTACTGGGTATAGCATATTTCTCCTTCGAAATGAGTGGGTCTTTACATTTTATCCAATTTATGTTTTCTTAAGTAAGAAGATCGTACTCTAAAATCTTTTTAAGTTTCGATATCAAGACATTAACTACTCAAATAAGGTACCAATTTTTGGGCGTTGCGAGGGTGCTAACCCTTCCTCGTACGTAACCGACTCCCGAGCCCGTTTTCTTAAATTTAGCAGACCAAAAATCATTGTTTTAATAAGCCCAAATGTTTTATTAAAACGATCAATTTTAGGGTGGCCCAATCACACCTCAAGAAGGATTGGTGGCGACTCCTTTTATATTTTAAAGTCGATCCCCGTTTTTCAAAATTTAAAAATGGTTTCGACAGTAAGCATGATTTTTTTTTTAAAATTTATATAAAAAGACAAAAACTATTAAATTAATATTTATTGTGTTGTTAAAATAATGATCTTTTGGTAATTTAATATCTGAGTTTGGACCTAATTATAGGTGACACCAATTCAATAAAAAATCTTTACATGAAGAAGAAGAAGAAAAAGAACTAATGGAAATAATAAATTGTGTATATTAAAATAAAATGTATAAAACATATTAAAATAAAGCTCTAGTTAAGAGATAGATTTAAGGTTTTATTAATTTAATTGGCGCCGATTTAAATACTACATATACATACTTTTATTGATTTTTGCCAAAATTGAATTGGTTTAATTACGAAATGATATTTTCGTAATTTTTCAAATTGAATTGGTGTCCAGACAACTCAGTCAATGGCTTACATAATAAGTTTAGATATATAGTTGATGTAAGTAATAAAGTATGCATAATAAAATTAAAATGTATAAAAATATTAAAATGAAACTTTAGTTGAGTGATAAATTAAATATTTTACTCGTGCAATTCCTTTAAATTAAAATCTCACAATATGTATATTTTTATTTTTTTAATTAAAAAAATTAAAGTACTCCCAAATAATATAACTTATTTTAATTACAAAATGACATTTTTATAATTCTCATAATCGAGTTAGAATCTTAATGACCCAGTTAAAAATGACACCAACTTAATTAAGAGCTTAAATAATAATATAGATAATATAATTTTATACATTTGTATAACTTCTTTATATATTGTATATTCTATCAATTCAATTATCATATTTTATTTTCTATAAATATAAATTATACATGTTGAGTTTTGAGTAAATTTAAAATATTTAACTATATATTTGATATATTAAAATATTATTTTGCATGAATATAAATATATCCCTTTTCGTATAAATGCATAAACAATACTCTTTCAAATCTTTCATGATTTATTTGGTTGTAATCAAAGTTGAATGTTGACTTTTCTTGTTTCTTCTCTTCTAAGGATGCACATGGATTCCAACGATGATAAAATCCTTTCTCTTCATTTCAAAGGTATTGCATCCTCAAGTGCTTTTACGAAATTGAATCTTTTCAAATTATCCTTTTAATTTGTTTTCAACATATTTAATCTTATTCAATTATTCTTTTAGAAGTTCTAAACTTACTTTATTTCAACTCTTTCATTCTTTTACTTCGATGATTTTCATTTTAAAGTTTTTAAATTAGTTAGATAATAAAAAATTTGGCATAGTAATTTATTTAACTCTTAAATTTTATAAAAAAATCATTTTAACTCTTTATATAATTTTTTGTCTCTTTTAATCCTCGAACTTGCATTTTTTGTCAAAACACTCCAAAATAGATAAAAAAAGTTAACAAGCTAACTTTGATGATTCGACTTCCACATATATATCATGTTAGCAATTAATTTTTTTAAATTAAATATTTTTCCAAAAATATAGAAATTTATTAAAATTATTAAAAAAATTTGTAAAAAAATTAAAAATTATACTTTTTCAAATAATTTTTTTTTTGTTTTTTAAAATATTATACACGTGAACTGCTATATGGATGTCACATTAGCAAAGTTAACGTTTGTTAATTTTTCCTTCTATTTTAAGGTGATTTGACAAAAAACGCATATTAAAGGGTTAAAAGAGGTGATATTTTAAATGAAGGGCTAAAATAATTTTTTTTTATTATAAAATTAGAGGGTCAAATAAGTCATTATATCAAAAAATTGTATAATCATAAATAAATACCTAAAAAACATGTGTTAAAATATAGATTTTATTAAATATAAAAAAGAAAAACTATCAAATACTGCTTTTCTTAGAAACGAAGCTATACTTTTTAAGGCAGAAAAGATGAATCCGAAAAGATATTTGCAGAATACATGTAACTAAGCTAATGCATGCATGCACGTGCAAATGAATAACTTGGAGGATTCAAGTTCAGAGACCCAAATGCATTAACTTACCTCATCTTACTTTCATGGGTTACTTTACGTATATATAATATAAAATTAAAAAAAAATACTGAAATGGCATGTTTTAAAATTTATGTACCAAAATGGTACATTCAAACTGGTGGAGGGTGGTGCATAGGTGGCACCACACTAGAATTTCGACAAATTTGATTAAAAAAAAAGAAGAAAATGGTGAAGGCAATGTAATAGGCGGCACCCAAAAAAATATGGGTTAAATACGACTCGTATATGAAAAAATCCAACCAAAAACTCGATACGCTGTCATAGATGGGACAGCACAAGGGGTCACGCCTAAGGAAGAGGTGGCACCCCTTGGTCATGCCTAGGGCAGAGGCGACACCACCAGTCATGCCATCTCCATAGTAGGCACCGGCCTGCGGTGTCTGGCGATGGGACGGGTCATGGCTTCAGTCCTTGAGTTGTGTGTTTGGAGACCTTATAATGGTCCCCAATGCCCCATTTTTGGCTAGAAGAGTGAAAGTTTTTGAAGTAAAGAAGAGAAGAAGAAGAAGAAGAAGAAGGAGAAGGAGAGGGCGGGAAGGGAAGGGAAAAAGAAAGGAAAAAAGAGAAGCTGAATAGAGAGAGGGAAGGAGAAAGAGGAGGAAAAAAATGAATAGAAAAGGAAATGAGAGTTTGTTGTTTAGGGAAGATTAGGTGTTTAAGAAAAGGTAATTCTTTTTTGTTATAAATTAATGTTAATGTTAATTTGTTTTTATTGTTATTATTGTTGATTTAATTCGGAGTTAATTTTTAATTTTATTTTTGTAAGGTACTATTTGGTTAAAAAGAGTTATTAAGGTATGTTTGTATTTGTTTTATATTTTCATTCATTCATAATTTATTTTTAATGTTTATTGAAGTAAAAAAACCTATTTATGTTATGTACAAAGAATATTTTATTTTTTTTATGTAATTTATTTGTTATGTGTGTTTTAGGTTGATTAGATATATTTTTTATGTAATTTATTTGGCATGTTATTTTGATTATTTTAATATAAAATTTTTTATTTTTTATGTAGGTAAAATATGAGACCATTGATATGGAATTTGTGAATGAGACCATTGATAAATATTTAAAATGCATCAAACTTTGAAATTAATAACCGAAATTTGTTTTGAAATTGCAGGTATCGCAATAGGTTCATTGATTAAGAACAATGGTCACATATCAAACACAATTAATAATATGGTAATATATTATTATTTGTTAATCACGGGTTCCCTTAAAAAAGTTATACGTCATTTACGAAAATAAATTATGTTATTATAACTATTTTCTGTAATTTAATAGTGTTAGGGCCCGTACCGCGCATTAAGGGGTCAGATGAATGGTTTATGATATTCCCCGGATGAACGACTAATGCCATATTTGGAGTTAGTTGGATTAGGGTCAGCAGCATTGATCTAGACGTTTGATTTGCGGTACGACTTAATATCCACATTGGTTGAGCGTTGGCACTCGGAGACCCGCACTTTTCATTTGCTGTGTGGGGAGTGCACTGTCACTCTGGAGGATGTTGCATTGTAACTTGGGTTCCCAATCGATGGGAGTGCCGTAACGGGCGTAAGTGTAATGCCCCCGTACCCGAGACCGTCGCCAGAGTCGAGCACGAGGTGTTAACGGGCTTAATTCACTAATTAAACAACTCAAACAATTTATTTTAGAAATTCCAGACAAGCTGGCTAACTGTGTCACAGTCGCTTAAAAATTCATATCTCGAGTTTAGAAACTCAAAATTAAGATCCGTAAATTTTCATTGAAACTAGACTCATATATATATCTACTAATTTTTTTATAGAATTTTTTTTCGAGCCAATTAGTACATTTTATTAGTTAAAGTTTACCCTGTTTCCGCATTTGACTGCTTTAACCTCTGTTCACTACGAACCACTTTTCTCTTTGTACAGAACTCAAAAGACTATGCCGTTTGTATTTCTTAAAAAGAGACTAAATAAGGGATATGTACATATAAAGCATAACTTCTAATTATTTTTGTACAATTTTTGGTGAATTTACAAATTCAGAACAGGGGATTCAGAAATTTCTCTGGCCCTGTTTCACAAAAATTTAAATATCTTATAAAATACAACTCTTTTACGTATTTTGTTTCTTCCACATGAAAATATATTCATTATTATTCAATTACATATTTTATTCATCATATAATTCTATTTCTACTATTTTTAGTGATTTTTTCAATTCACGTCACTGCTGCTGTGTGATTCTGTTTTATAACCAATTTCACCATTTTATGGTTTTCCATGGACTAACACATTAAACATACATGACATCAAATATGATCTAGATTGGCCATTCCAATGGCTAATCATTTCCAAACCTTTTCTTACCAAACCATAACCATATCATAAGATTATTTACACAAAGTGAGTATAGTGCTATACATGCCACACTCAAAATATACAAGCCATTTTACCAATTTAGGTCTTCGGATAGTGTGAGCGAGCCTTCGACCTATCCCAATTCTCAAGCCAGCTTGTCAAAACTACAATGAATGAAAAGGAGAGAGTAAGCATAAATTCTTAGTAAGTTCACATGCAAATAGTAAGTAACATAATCATGCAATTCCACATAAAAACATCATTTGCATAAACAACACCAAGACATTCATGTTACATTTGCATTTAATATCATGCTACGATTTCATCATACCAAGTTCTCAACCCGAAGATTTAAGCACATACCTGTCAAATTTTCTCATTTACCACACTTACCAACATGTCACCTTCGTTTTAGGCATTCTCCTTATTCTCTTAAGATTCACCCGTTGAACACATCAGAATATAATTCGAATACACGGAAAGTTTGTACATAAGTGCCACATATGTAGCCAAGCTACCATGTAACCCGCCCATAAGCAAACTCGGACTCAACTTAACGAGCTCGGGCGCTCGCATCCATAAGTGAACTCGGACTCAACTCAACGAGCTCGGATGCCTAGTTACATCTCACGAACTCGGACTCAACTCAACGAGCTCGGATGCCCAAGTATCCTAGTGACATGTCACTTGTATTCTAATCTATTCCCAAGGTTCAAACGGGCTTTTTCCTTGATTACACATCTTTGCCGTCTTCCACGGAACATCGAAACCGATACTCGGTAGCAAATCATAATTTATATATTATTCAATAATAACCATAAAGAATAATATTTCATGATATTAATCATCATATCACATAAATAACATTAAATTACTTAAAATGACAATTATGTTACTACATTTACACATGAACTTACCTCGATATAAAATATTAGCAATCAAGCCTATTCCTCGGAAACTTTGTTTTTCCCTCGATCACGACTTGAATCTCGTTTCTCTTGATCTATAATACCAAATTAATTTATTTAATAAATACATTCATCAAAACAGCCCTTAGTACGAACTTTGGCAAAAATACCATTTTGCCCCTAAACTTTCACATATTTACACTTTTACCCCAAGGCTCGTAAATTAAACCTCATCCTATTTTCTTATGTTTTATGACATGCTGATCATTTTTCCCTTCTATAGAAATATCAAATTCACACTCTAACATGTACTTATGAATATTAGGTATTTTTACCGATTAAGCCCTTTTACTCGTTTTCACTTAAAACTGAGTAGCACAAGTTGTCTAGCATAATTTAAAACCTCATATTCTATCATAAAACACCAAAATACACAAATTTCACCTATGGGTATTTTCCAAATATGAACCCTAGGTTGAATTATTGCTAGCATAAGCTAAATCAAGTTACCGGGACTCCAAAAACGATAAGAACATTAAAAACGGGGCTTGGAATCACTTACTATGGAGCTTGGAAGCTTGAAAAAAACCCTAGCTATGGAGAACCCTTTAATTTTCATCCTAATGAAGAAGATGGACATATTTTGTCATCTATTTCCTTTTTTTAATCTTTTAATTACCAAATGACCAAAATACCCTTAATACCTTTCTTTGAAAATTTTCATGTACAAGCCCATTTTTGTCCAAAAATTTAGAAATTGGTCAAATTTTTATTTAAGACCTCCTCATTAATATTCCAAAGTAATTTCATACTAAAAACTTATAGAATGCAAGTTTTACAAATTATTCGATTTAGTCCCTAATTTCAACTTAAGCACTTTATGCATAGAATTTCGTCACGAAATTTTCACACAATCATGAAGTCATATCATAAACCTCAAAATAATTATAAAATAATTATTTCTATATCGAATTTGTGGTCACGAAACCATTATTCCGATTAAGCCCTAATTCGGGATATTACAGTAAGTACGATCGTTGAGTCACCTGCCCTTTGTTATAGCCTACTAGGAATCTCGCCCAATGATGTTGAGTCCAAATTTACGGGTTTGAGATTTTCTTGGCTGAAATCCAATTTTGAATATTTATCAATCAATGCCACTGAGCAGGAGGTGATGTGCGCAGCTCCAGCGTACATTATGCATATTATAGGGGGTGTACTGATGTCGGATGCAAACAATAACAGGGTTCATTTGATGTATTTACCCCTATTAACTGATTTCCAGAATGCTCGCTCGTATAGTTGGGGTTCCGCAATTCTGGCTATGTTGTATCGTGAGCTTTGTCGGATGACAAAGCCTGATGCCGTAGACATAGGCGAATGCCTTATATTGCTACAGTCATTGGCTCTTTATCGGATGCCATTCTTGGCATCAATTAGGCACCAAGCATACGTATTTCCACTAGTGAACAGGTGATAAAATTTTACTTGTTATAACAATTAATTGATATTTTTTTTCTAATGATACTATTCTAATGAGATACTATTCTAGCATGTAATTTGTTTTCGTAGATAGAGTTTTTATTCGGGTATCAAGAGGTCGTACACTATCCCGATATATCGTCTGATGATTGAACAACATGCCGGGAAAGGGGTAAGCTATTCTAATATTCGAGACATGTAATTACTTTGTATATCTTACTCGAACCATTTTAAAATTTAACCATATTATTAATCGTGCAGTTTATCAAGATGTCGTATCAGAGACCAAAAATTGCGGCTATTATACCCTCGTCTGCCCACATTCATTCTCACCTGTGGTGCATTAACGTACCAATTATCAATTTCCAAACAGTCCAGTGGTATAACGGGGATCGAGTACTCCAGCAGTTTGTGCATCCAGTGTATCTTAGCTCTGCCAATGCAATTGGGAAGATTCATGAGATTAATAAGAGAGGAAAACATGAAAATAATTGGGGGGTTGTGCACCAAAAATATATTGCAGTGTGGGATAATCGGATGACGCGAAGACCTCAGATGGATATTTCTTCCGATTTGCAACCATTGTTAGAGTACATACAATGGTACTCTAATACTGAAAAACCATATTTACTTGGTGGGCAATCGACTGTAGTCCCCCTGGCACATGCATCAACTTGGGGTATACGAGCTAGTGCCCGATATAGAGGATGAGCCAGAGCCAGAACCAGTGCCTAAGCCCGAGCTCGAACGATCGCATAGACATTCCGCTGATAGTTCTTATCATCAAGAGTTGTGGGTCAATGACTATTTCCCGGGCTCGTCAGGATATAAATATCATTTTGGGTTTGATATCTTTAGTCTGGTATCACCGTAGTATAGCACTCCTCCCGGCTCGTATCCATCGCATTACTCCACCCCTTCTAGGTTGTATCCACCGCAGTACAGCACTCCTCTCGGCTCAAGTTCATCAATGGCATTCGGGGCATATGATTTTTCTTCCATGTTTCGCACACTCCCACCTGCGACTGAAAAGGTTGTTGATCTTCGCGATCACTCACAACGTGAACGTCGACCCCCGCAAAAAATATACCCCTAAGACCACACCATCAAACCATCAATTTTAGGGGTTTCTTCCAATTTAAATATTACAAAGTTTTTACTTTTTTATTCTAAAAAAATAAAAATCAAGAAAAAGACAATCTTTGTATTTATTTAATTAGATTAATTGCAACATTAAAAATTGGAACAAACTTTATGGTCATAAATTAGATTAATTGCAACATTACAACATTACAATATTAACACTTAGAACAAAATTTGTAATATAAATTAGGTACACTGGATTACATAAGCTCAATTCCTACCCAATCATGACGATTGTCCAATATGGTAGTTTTGCTACGGGCATTTACTCCGATTATGACCAGCTAATCTGCATAATCCATAACGCTTACCGTCAGATTTCTCCCTAATGTCCATTTCATTATGGATTCTGGATGATTGCGGACGACCTTTTGGATTCCTACGCAACCCTTTGTCTGGGACAAGTTTGAAAGTCGTCAAAGGCACCTCCCACGTAGACAGGTCAGGCAAGACGGAGAACTCATTCTCCTAGACATGCAACGTGCAATCGAGGGTGTACACATCATCAAAAAATTATTCAACCTTGAACGAGACTTTAGCACATGCTGCCACGACATACGTACACAGATAATGAAGTGTTTGGAACATCCTGCAATCGCATTGTCTATTTCGGAGATCAACTCCATAGGACCTAGGTGGTATACCAAGTCGACGACTGAAGGTCTTTGTAACTTGAAACGTTTCAAGATGTCGTGAATATACTTCTACATTCATCGACCTTACTATCCGACGGTTCGCAACCATTGCATCCCTGACATCTCCGACAAACACGTGTTCCGCCTCCATCTAGTTGAATTATTGCTGACCCATCATTCTTGGCATCAAGGTAGCCAACCTGTAGAATGTAGCTGAGAAGATAGATGAAATCAGAAGATGTTGTGTTTTCAACAATACAGCGTTGATCCCTTCCACCAAGTTTGTAATCATTTGACCATAACGAAAGCCCTCGTCAAAACTTTGAGCCCATTGCCACGGCTTTATAGTACCCAACCACTATCGAAAAGATGTGTTCATTTGACCCTCCATGTCACTCTCAAGTCGAGTAATCTTTGGTGGAAAATGTGTGGCTCTAACTCGTGCGTTGTATATGTATTAAGAAAAGATAAGTTACAGTATTGCCCTAAAACATTAAAACTCCGTACAATTGCTCCATTGCCATCTGTTTAGCTATCCACGCCTTTCGATATGATACTTGATATTGGAATCATGCTTACATTTCGACAATCAGTACCGAAACTTTAAGGTCAGCATGTCTTTCACCATTGGCAGGATATACGTACAGATAGTTTTGGAATCAAGTTTTTGATGATCTTCTGTCATACATGTTGATGTGCATGTGTAGGGCCCAACAAATTTTTATATCTCCCACATCTACGAATTATGAATAAATGTAGCTTGTACCCGCCAATTGCAGCCTTCCGTTGACTTCCAACAGTCCCCAATATATAATGTCAATTTAGACACTGCGACAAGTCCACTGATATATTTATGCCATACCGCTTAATAGCAAATACGCACTCTTCCATACTTTCGAATCTCTGGCCTACGAACAACTCCTTAGAATCAAAATCTACAGCCAGCCGGTGAGCAGGTAGTATTTCAAGGTACTTCGGGAACTCGACTACATGCACCGCGTTGGGGTCTATGAGCGACATGTGTGGCCCATGATTATTGTGTATCACAATACGTCGAATCTGGTTCCTGACTGAAGACACGGTAATGTTTCCATCATCATTCACGTCTTTATTGTCAATATCATCGGGGACCTCGTCCACATCGGGATCACTATCACTATGGACATCTTGATCACAAGGATCACTACTATCGTATCCATCATCACCAACCACATCAATATCGGGTGCAACATTAAGATCGATATCGATCCCACATATAGTCAATTTACTATCAACGTACGATATTGGAGCCACCATGCACGGTTCTTGAGCTCTATGTTCTTTACCAGATGCAGTGAGATCTTCAGTTGGCTCCGCACCAGCTAACTTAGGAAATAACTGAATTGGTGAATTTTGATCACTCCAATTCCCACAATAAAGAGCGATCATTGTCTCAACGTCTTCATCGTTTACAAGTTCCATTTCGGTGAATTTGATGGGATCTGTCAAAACTGGAAACTTGTAGAAAAGTTTCGAGATCCTTCTCCCACAACGTCTAACATTTTTTGCACTAATCCTTTCCTTCATATCATCGAACGAGACATTTCTATTAAATCTCATTGCTATTTGTTGCCGACATTCAAATATACATCAAACGGTTATTGTTAAGATGATTCCATCGAAATAAACACATACAAAAAACTGATTATCCATATTCAATACTCAATTTTTTAAAAAATAAAAAAAATTCTCAAAACAATTTCAAACAACATAAAAATACTTCATAAAAAAATTTAATGAATGAAAAGAGACCATTTCTAACAATATCAAATTTATTGTCATTTCTAACAATATCTATGATAGAAATATTTTTAGTATTTATCTATTTTTTTCTGTTGTTATTACTAACTAACAATTACTTTATAATAGTTACTAACATAAAAACTTTCAAATATATTTAAAAAAATTTAAAATATAACATTCACAATAAACACATAATTAATCTAAACATAAAACTTACTAACAAATCACAATAAACAAAATAACTTTAAAAAAAACATAAAAATAGCACTAAATAAACTATATAATACTAACAAAATAATTTTTTCTTATCATAATCTATTCTATTTGAAAATAACCATAAAAATAAAAGTACATTTTCTTTCTTTATTCTCTTCTCCCTCTCTTGTTCTGCTATTTTTTTTTACTGATACTTTAAAGTTGAGCCGGATGGGGGGCGCTGTGGGGAAGCTTATCGGTATCGCTTTATCGATAGGGTCACCATCTTCGCCTATCAAATAGGGGTCACTGGTGCCGCCTATCAGATAGACACCATACCCCTGTCATATTTTTATACACGTATATACCAGAATGGACAAAATGGTGCCGCCTATCACTTTGGCACCACTACTAAAATATTATTTTTTAACTGAAATGTGTCAGAATCCTACGGTGGTGCCACCTATGCACCACCCTCCACCTCTTTGAATGTACCATTTTGGTATATAATTTTTGAAACATGCCATTTCAATATTTTTTAATTTTATATTATATAGATAAAAAAACCCTACTTTTATTTTTCTTACCTTCTCATACTTTCTTACGGCTTTTCGGCCCTTTATCAATGCAACTTGTTCATGTTAGGCACCCATCTCTACAAATCACTTCTCACTTATGAGCATATCACTTGAAGAAAACACCAAAAGCAAAAAGGTCAACTATGTGATTTCTAACTTCATTCACACTCCGATAATAAGCAAAACCAGATGGCATAAAATCCTATGACTGGTCCATCAACACAATACATGTAGGTTTTATTTTTAGAGCAAGCAAAAATAAGGATGGAAATGCAAATTTGAAGAGAAATAGCATGACCATAGAGAACCATGCATAGCTTCTTTATTAACAACAAGAAACCAAAAGCATACCTCAAGAGTCTGAGCTCAAGGTATTTATACAAACTTTGTTAACTACTTAATAACTAATAGGTAACCATTTCTTAACAAAATAACTATTAACTATCCAACTATTACAACAGGTTGACTCATTCCTTAATATTCACCCAATTGGTGAACATCTTTATAAACACTCGGTTTTGCTGACAACCTTAAGTTGTGTCATAAACTTGTTAAAACACCCAACTGACAAAGGTTTTGTGAGTACGTCTGCCAGTTGGGCTTAAGCTAGAACGTAACCAATGATCAGCTTGCCTGTTGCCACCTTTTTACGAACAAAGAATAAGTCAAGCTCTACGTACTTGAACTTGGAGTGTAGAATCAGATTAGCAAACACCGCCACTGTACTTAATTATCACATCAAAAGGCTGTCTTTCCTATAACTTGAACTTGTATTTCTCCCAACAATGACTCTAACCAGATGACCTCTGTTGTTACATGAGCAAGGCTCTTGTATTATACTTCTATAGAAGCACAAGACACCACTTGTTGTTTCTTAAAACCCCATGAGACCAGGTTCCCTCTAAGAAAAATACAAAATCCTGATGTGGACTGCCTATCATCAAGATCATCAACCCAGTTGGCATCCGAGTAACTCGTAAGAGAAAGTTGAGGGGTAGCAGTGAAACAAACTCTATGATCAATCGTGGCCTATAAATAACGTAAAATACGTTTAACAACTTTGAAATAATGATCAGAGGGCTTGTGCATGAATTGGAAGACCCTGTTTATAGCAAACACAATCTCAAGCCTAGTGATCACAATATATTGTAGTGCACCCACAATACTCCTGTATTCAGACTCTGTAACATCCCGATTTAGGGTCTAGTCTGAACAGTGGTTTCGAGACCACAAATTTGACGTAACAAAATTTATTTTTATTATGTTTTTTTGGTCTACGATTTCACGAAATGATTTCATGGAAATTTCGTTCGAAAATTTTGATGTTTGGGCACTCAATTTAGTCAAAAGGACTAAATCGTAAAAAGTACAAAAGTTAAGTTCTGCATGCTAAAGGTGTTCAATTGTTATGAAAATTTAAATTGGAGGTCCTTATATGGTAATTAGACTATTGGTTAAGTTGGTGGACAAAAATGGACATGGTTAGGCATGTTTCCAAAGTTTTTCATTAAGGGCATTTTGGTCATTTAGTTATTAAAATGAATTAAAAACAAATTTAAAAGCCAATTTTTGTCCATCTTCAACCCCGTGGCAGAAAATTGCATGGAGAAACCATGGATATGGTTTTTCAAGCTTCCAAGCTCGATTGCAAGTCCGTTCTAGCCCCGTTTTTAATAATTTTTACGTTTTTTGCAATCGTCGTAACAAGATTTATCTATTTCTACAATTTATTTGAGCTAGGGTTGATGTTTAAAAATTTACCCATGTGTTACATGTGTGTATTTTGATGTTTAAGGGAGGAATATGAATGTTTATTGTGTGTTAAACGACTTTTACTAAGTAGTTTTCGGTGAAAACGCTAAAAAGAACTAATTTTTAAAAGTTATAAAATTTGTCATAAAAGTGTTATTTAGTGGAAATTGTGGGCTGTTATAGTTATGAAAATTATTCGGCTAGACTTAAAGTGCAAAGAAATTGAATAAAAATGATTTTACGAGCCTAGGGGCAAAAGTGTAAATATAAAAAAGTTTAGGGGCAAAAACGTAATTTTTCCATAGTATGATTTTTGGATCAAATTAACTAATGTGACTAATAAATAGACTAAATGTGATATTATAGATAGAAAAACGAGGTTCGGACCTAGAACGGAAGAAAAACGAGAAATTGATGATTAGGTCCCGTTTCGCCATTTCAGGTCGAGGTAAGTTCGTATGTTAATAAAAATTATTAATTTGTGTTAACTATGCAATATTATTATATATTTGATTAAATTGTGAAAATTAAAGTAAACGTTCGAATTGAGTAAAAACGCAGGATAAATCACGACCATTGCGTAGTGTAATATGAATTGACGGTAAAAGACCATGATTAGACCATGGCAATGTGCTAAGTGAAATAAGTGATTCGCATGTAAGACCATATCTAGGATATGGCATTGTGCTAAGGGAAAAAAGACCATGGCATCTAAGTGAAATAAGTCCATGGCAATGTGCTAAGTGAAATAAGTCCATGGCATCTAAGTGAAATAAGTCCATGGCAATGTGCTAAGTGAAATAAGTCCATGTCATCTAAGTGAAATAAGTCCATGGCATGCTGCTAAGTGAGAAATTTCCTGGTTGAACCTTAGGAATAAAATAGCTTTGGACACAAGTGTGGTACTATGTGAATGCCACTTTGTGAATATAATAGCTTTGGACATAAGTGTGGTACTATGTGAAGGCCACTTTGTGAATAAAATAGCTTTGGACACAGGTCTGGTACTATGTGAAGGCCACTTTGTGAATAAAATAGCTTTGGCTACAAGGGTGGTACTATGTAAAGGCCACCATGTATCCGTTATTATTCCGATGTGTTCAATGGGAAATGACTAAGTGTAAACGAATATGACTATGTGATGATTAAATGTGAAAGAATTATGAACCAATAATATTATTTGATGTTGAATTGAAATAGGTGTTTTCATTGAGGTTTAAGTGTATCAATTGACATAGCGAAGATGCAAAATGAAAGTATAACTGATTTAAGCGATACAGGTACGTACGAAATCTATGTGAATGTTGAATGCAAGTTAATACAAAGAAAACGTGAGAGAGCAAAATTAGCAATAAAATAGTTTTAGATAAAAACAGTTGTGTTACTTTGAAAAATCATTAAAAATGGTTGAAATTGAATTATAGGTTGAATAAGATGTGAAATTAAATCTTATTGAGTCTATTTTCACATAAAAGAAATGATGTAAGCAAAAAAAATTCATATTATGAGATATTTGAATTTTTTTGAGATGGGGTTAGAATTATTTTGAAATCCCCTATTTTGACTTTGGAAAATCATTAAAAATTGTATAAAAATAATTATTGGTTAAATTTTATATTTTTAAAATTATTATTGAGTCTATTTTCAATAGAAACAAACGAAAACATAATCCAAATCCCATACTATGAGATAATTAATTTTTAGTGAAGAAGGGTTGAAACTGTCAAATAGTAGAACATGGGAGACTTTAAAGAATAAACTATACTTATTAGCTAGACCAAAAATTATGAAAATTTTATGGTAAGAATATATGTGAGTCTAATTTCAAGAAAAATTAGCAGATCTTAATTTGGAGTGCCATAGCTCAAGATATAAATAATTTAGTGACTGTGACTTGAGCAGATAGCTTGAGATGAACAAGAGTAAATAGTGGAACTATGTGCAATTATGATTGTATTATCTTGAGAACATATTGTGAGAATGGTAAAAGCATGTTAACAAATTTCTTATCATTTACATATCAACTTACTAAGCTATATAGCTTACTCCATTTATTTTCTGTGTTTATAATGTCCTCAGGTTAGCTCGGGTTGGAAGTCGCTGGAGAACCTATCACACTATCAAACTAACAAATTGGGTATTGATGATTCTTATACTTAAGGTCATGGCATGTATAGGGGGACTTGGTTATTTTTGTATGTGTCATAATTGTTTTGGCCTAAAATGTTGGCCTATGCTAATTGAAAGTTCATTGATGTGTAAGGCCGTTTGATGTTGGTATATTGGCTATATTATAAGTCCATGATGATGCATTTCAAGGATGTTTATGCTTACGTATGTGGACGAATGAGTGATGATATCTATGTGTGACGTAAATTTGCATGCAACGGCAAGTCAGATTAGTGCACGAGCTAGGGACATGGCCATGTGAGCCATACGGCCGTGTCCTAATATCACACGGGAGTGTGCCCCTATTTTTCATGAAATTTTTCAAAGTTTTCTAAAGTTTTCGATTTGGTCCCGAACCGTTTCCAAAGCATGATTTGGGCTTCGTAGGCCCATATTAGGGACTTTAAGATGAAATGTAAAAAGTTTTAAATTTGAATGCAAATTCTTGACCAGGTTTTATACGATTGTACGTGTTTATGTCTGGTAATACCTCATACCCTGTTCTGGTGTCGAACATAGGTAAGGGGTGTTAAGTTTAGTGATATCAGAGCTATGATTTAGTCGATTCTCGGACTAATCTAGCGTATATGAGTCTAGCTATACATGCCATATTACTAGTGTGATATCTCTCAGCTCTAACGAAATTGTTTTGTTAAGATAGAGATGACTTCCGGCCGAGCTATTTTCGGTAGTGCTGAAAATGATATTGAGATGATTGAAATGTGCTTACGATGTATTGAAATTTAGAAAGGTATGAATAGAAGTTCATGAATATGCATGTGTTAATGTACAAAATGAGATAACCATAAGTTGAGAAATATGGAAAAGTGAAATGAAACAAAGGTTTATGTTGTGATAAACTCATCCATGTATGTTGGCATTAATATGATGTTATTTACCAAACCTATTTGATTAAGTGAATATGATAAGTAAACTTACTCAATGGACGAAATGCGTGCATATACACTTGTTTGAATAGTGCATAATCAGTATGTCTATAGAGTTGAATTTCATGTTTAATTGTTAAGTTAGAGAATATATAATGTTTTTTCTTACGACTTTGTCATTGAACCATGAATATTATAATGGTATGAAAATTGAATTGGAAGATCAAGCTGTGTAGAACGCAGGAAATGAGTACGATCGTTCAATGATGAATTGACGAATAAGACCATGGTTGGACCATGGCAGTACATGTGAGTACGTGTAAGACCATAGCTGGGCTATGGCATCGTAATGACATGTAAGACCATAGCTGGGCTATGGCATTGTGATCCCATATAAGACCATGTCTGGGACATGGCATTGGCATCGATATGTGATCCCATGTAAGACCATATTTGGGATATGGCATTGGCATTGATATGTGATTTCGTATAAGACCATGTCTAGGACATGGCATCAATATGAGACTTCGTGTAAGACCAAAGTTAGACTATAGCATCAAGTAAACGACGTACTCAAAATCGTAAGACGTTCTCTAATTTGATAAATGTTGGTAAGTAAAATTGAAGCTAAGTGTTGGAATTTGTTTAGATATTAATATTGAGCTCGAGTAAGTAAATTCATTGTTTGAAATTATGGATGACAAAAAACATTTGTAAAATAAATGTGTTAATTTACTTGGAGTGAACTATGTAATTATGATGGTATTACATTAATGATGAATGCTAAGTCATATGTGCGTATTTGTGAGAGTCAAGTTAGAGGCTTTACGACCTCACCCCCTTACCAGTGTTGCTTTATGATAAAAATTCACGAGAATTATGTTGAATAAGTTCACAAGTGTGAAACCAAAGAGTACAGTGGTGGAATAATTAGTAATGTATACAAAGAAGAGAATAACTTGGAAAGTGGAAATAGCTTTGGAAGAAATATCATAATGTTTTAAAGATTATACGAACTATACAATGTCACGAGTAAAGAAATAGTTAGTCTTGACTAATCGACTCAATTAGGTATGGAGTCTAAAGTATGTGTTTAATGAAATCCCTCCCGAATTGATTTTCATTAGTGAATAGAATAATACGTGGTTCACGATGACAAAGTTAGTCAGAAAAATGATAATTGAGTTGTAAAAGTGTCTATGTGTAACAGTTATGATTGAATAAATTATGATGACCTCTTCTGGATATTCTATATATTCCTTATTCTCAGAGATATGTGTGTGATTGTTCATTTTCTGATAAAGTTCTTATGTTGCGAGAATGTTAGCTAACTCTAATGTTAGTTGAAAGTACTATTAGCCTGGTTGGTTTATGCTCAGTATTATTTTCTCTTACTCTTCGGGACTCTATTCTAGTATGTTTGAAATAAAAGTTGATGGTGAAAACTTATGTGAGACTATTCTTCTGTATCTCAGTTCTTCTTTCATTCTTATTTTGTGAATTATCAATCATGACTCCTTTTTAAAGTGTGTTCTTTGGTTTGCGATAACTACGTCTGTCATGGTTGTATTTCTGAATCGATCATAGGACTGTGATAATTCTGGTATCTGGATTTTCTGTAATTTTCATGAAAGGAATTGTCATTGGAAAAAGTATTAATGGTGAGAGCACAAGCTTAAATTGTATAGTAGTTTTCTTTCCTCAGGTAATTTTATTAAAGTTAATGAGTTCAATCAGGATATCTGTTACCTCGAGCTAATTGGTTTAAAAGATCTTTGCATGCTAAAAGAATTTTGAAAGATTGTGTGTTTGAACTGTATCCTCAGCATGAAAAAAAAGAGTATATTGATATGTTGTTATTTGATAATTGAAATCAACTCAGTTGTTTTTATTTGAGTGAACTAATTTGTTGAGATATGATTTAAGTTATATATATTTAAGCATGCCTCAACTAAGAGAATAAATTATGTGTATTCACGAGTATGAAGACGGATAGTCTGAATGAAGAAATTATATTCTAGAAAGCATAATACAGAGATATGCCTATTGGATTATTCAAATCGGATGATGTTATTACAAGTTAAAGTTGTTCTGATTGGAAAGGTTATCACATTTGTAAAAGTTTGAATAGTCTGTTGCATATTAGCAAAGTTGAAAACAATTGAAGGTATTATTAACCGAAAGTTCTAGTTCTGAGTTCAATTCGAATTAAATAAGGAATTTATGATTTTCAGCGATGCGCTATTGAACGAATTGGAATGTGTCTTAATACAAGAATGTAAAGAGGTAGTTTGTACTTTTAGACGATTAAATTTACATAAAAAAGAACTGTTCGACTGGTGATTTAGAGACGACCACTTTTATGTTTATGTTGAGAATTGGATGACTTCGTGTTTTCGATGGGAAATGTCACGTGCTTCGTGGTCCAAAAAAAAGTTAGAGTATTGAATGTCCTAGAAACACCTAAAAATTAAGACAGTGCTAATGGTTTGTGGTAATGAAAGACTTCGAGTAAGTTATTGATTTAATCTCTAAGAAAACAGTTATAGCTATAGATGTCTGGATGGAAAATCTTTGTTTATTTTTGTGAGTACTGGTTACTTGATTGACCTTATTTGATGATGGTCTAATTCTAGCTATATTAAATGCTAAAGCAGGGTTTTCCTTGCGAAACCGAGAAGCTTAGAAATGTGATAGTGAATGAGTATGTACCATGATATTTTGAAATTATGATCAGATATCTATTTGTTAGCAAGTAAGCCGAACAGCAAGTGTATTCAGGACTAATACAGTCAGTGATTGTGCGAGAGTAATAATGAAATAAAGTTAATATAGATTTCGTATTGGGATTGTCAGTTTCTCCAAAAGGAAGATGTTATTTGGATTGTGGTTGATTGTGTGGAAAAAATCTGTATGATCATTTCAGTATGTATAGAGTTTTTATTTGACAGAACAACTGAGTATATAAATTCTTGAGAGAGTAACTGAGATCTTGACGAGATGCTCCGGCACTGTGTGCTAAAGTTCAATGGTTATTGGAAAGAGATATACGAGGTGAATTCGGTTTGTGATTCTGAGAAGTTTTGTGAAAGTGTTTCATGAGAGTTGAAAGCAACTTCTTCTGGTAAGATTTTTGGGGATGAAAATCCCTAAAGGGGGGAGAGTTGTAACATCCCGGTTTAGGGTCTAGTCAGAATAGTGGTTTCGAGACCATAAATCTGACATAATAAAATTTATTTTTATTATATTTTTATGGTCTACGATTTCACTAAATGATTTTGTGAAAATTTTGTTTGAAAATTTTGACTTTTGGGCACTCAATTTAGTCAAAAGGACTAAATCGTAAAAAGTGAAAAAGTTGAGTTCTACATGCTAGAGGTGTCCAATTGTTATGGAATTTTAAATTGGAGGTTCTTATATGGTAATTAGACCACTGGTTAAGTTGGTGGACAAAAATGGACATGGTTAGGCATGTTTCCAAAGTTTTTCATTAAGAGTATTTTGGTTTTAGTTATTAAAATGAATTAAAAACAAAGTTGAAAGCCAATTTTTGTCCATCTTCAACCCCTTGGAAGAAACTTTCATGGAGAAACCATGACTATGGTTTTTAAAGCTTCCAAGCTCGATTGTAAGTCCGTTCTAGCCCCGCTTTTAATGATTTTTATGTTTTTGCAATCCTTGTAACAATATCTATCTATTTCTACCATTTATTTGAGCTAGGGTTGATGTTTAAAAATTTACCCATGTATTACATGTGTGTATTTTGATGTTTAAGGGAGGAATATGAATGTTTGTTGTGTGTTAAACAACTTTTACAAAGTAGTTTTCGTTGAAAACACTAAAAAGGACTAAAGTTATAAAATTTGTCATAAAAGTGTGATTTAGTGAAATTGTGTGATGCTATAGTTTTGAAAATGATTCAGCTAGGCTTAAAGTGTAAAGAAATTGAATAAAAATGATTTTACAAGCCTAGGGGTAAAAGTGTAAATATGAAAAAGTTTAGGGGTAAAAACATAATTTTTGCATAGTATGATTTTTGGATCACATTGACTAATGTGACTAATAAATAGACTAAATGTGATATTATAGATCAAAGAAAACGAGGTTCAGACCTAGAATGGGGGAAAAATGAGAAATTGACGGTTAGGTCCCGTTTCGCCATTTTAGGTCGAGGTAAGTTCGTATGTTAATAAACGTTAATGATTTGTGTTAATTATGAAATATTATTATATATTTGATTAAATTGTGAAAATTAAAGTAAACGTTCGAATTGAGTAAAAACGTAGGATCAATCACGACCATTGCGTAGTGTAATATGAATTGATGGTAAAAGACCATGGTTAGACCATGGCAATGTGCTAACTGAAATAAGTGATTCGCATGTGAGGCCATATCTAGGATATGGCATTGTGCTAAGGGAAATAAGACCATGGCATCTAAGTGAAATAAGTCCATGGCAATGTGCTAAGTGAAATAAGACCATGGCATCTAAGTGAAATAAGTCCATGGCTAAGTCCATGGAAATGTGCTAAGTGAAAAAAGTCCATGCCATCTAAGTGAAACAAGTCCATGACATGGTGCTAAGTGAGAAATTTCCCGGTTGAACCTTAGGAATAAAATAGCTTTGGACACAACTGTGGTACTATGTGAAGGCCACTTTGTGAATATAATAGCTTTGGACACAAGTGTGGTACTATATGAAGGCCACTGTGAATAAAATAGCTTTGACTACGAGGGTGGTACTATGTGAAGGCCATCGTGTATCCGTTATTATCCCGATGTGTTCAACGGGAAATGACTAAGTGTAAACGAATATGACTATGTAATGATTAAATGTGAAAGAATTATGAACCAATAATATTATTTGATGTTGAATTGAAATTATGTGTTTTCATTGAGGTTTAAGTGTATCAACTGACATAGCCAAGATGAAAAATGAAAGTATAACTGATTTAAGTGATACAGGTACATACGAAATCTATGTGAATGTTGAATGAAAGTTAATAGAAAGAAAACGTGAGAGAGTAAAATTAGCAATAAAATAGTTTTGGACAGCAACAATTATGTGACTTTGAAAAATCATCAAAAATGGTGGAAACCAAATTAGAGGTTGAATAGGATATGAAATTAAATCTTACTGAGTTTATTTTCACATAAAAGAAACGGTGTAAGAAAAACATTTTCATATTACAAGATATTTTAATTTTTGTGAGACGGGGTCAGAATGATTTTGAAATCCCCTGTTCTGACTTTGGAAAATCATTAAAAATTGTATAAAAAAATTATTGGTTAGATTTTATACTTTTAAAATTCTTGTTGAGTCTATTTTTAATATAAACAAACAGGAACATCATCCAAATCCCATACGATGAGATAATTAATTTTTAGTAAAAAATGGTTGAAACTGTCAAACAGTAGAACATGGGAGAATTTAAAGAATAAACTGTACTTATTGGCTAAACCAAAAATTCTAAAAATTTTATGGTAAGAAGATATTTGAGTCTAGTTTTAGGGAAAATTAGCATATCTTAATTTGGAGTGCCGTAGCTCAAGATATAAATAATTTAGTGACTGTGACTCGAGTAGACAACTTGAGATGAAAAAGAGTAAATAGTGGAACTATGTGCAATTATGATTGTATAATCTTGAGAACATATTGTGAGAATTGGTAAAAGCATGTTAACAAATTTCTTATTGTTTACATATCAATTTACTAAGCTATATAGCTTACTCCATTTATTTTCTGTGTTTGTAATGTCCTCAGGTTAGCTCGAGTTGGAAGTTGCCGGAGAACCTATCACACTATCAAACTAACAAATTGTGATTGATGATTCTTATACTTAAGGTCATGATATGTATAGGGGGACTTGGTTATTTTTGTATGTGACATAATTGTTTTGGCCTAAAATGGTGGCCTGTGCTATTTGAAAGTTCATTGTTTAAGGCCATATGATGTTGGTATATTAGCTATATTATAAGTCCATGATGATGCATTTCAAGGATGTGTATGCTTGCATATGTGGATGAATGAGTGGTGATATCTATGTGTGACGTGAATTTGTACGCAACGACAAGTCAGATTAGTGGACGGGCTAGGGACATGACGATGCGAGCCACACGACTGTGGCTTAATATCACACGGGAGTGTACCCCTGTTTTTCATGAAATTTTTCAAAGTTTTCTAAAATTCTCAGTTTGGTCCCGAACCGTTTCCAAAGCATGATTTGGGCTTCATAGGCTCATATTTGGGAATTTAAGATGAAATGTGAAAAGTTAATTTTAAATTTGAATTAATTTTAAATTTGAATGCAAATTCATGACCCAGTTTTATACGATTGCATGTGTTTATGTCCGGTAATGCCTCATACCCTGTTCCGGTGTCGAACACGGGTAAGGAGTGTTACAGACTCATTTTTGATAGGGCTTCCAGTATTCATAGACAATACGCAAGAAGAAATCATAGTAACATCGCCTTTGGTGTTATCCATGCAACTTTCACTTTTTTTGTAAGAAATATTTTTTTATATTCTAAAAGAGTGTAAAGAATCAGTATGTAAAATTTCAGATCGTTTGGAAAATGTTTAGCACTAAAAATTTTTTTTCCAAAAAAATTTCTGCATAAAAAAAATTATTTTGAGGTTGTTTACTGGACATCATTTTATAAGAACACAAAAACACCTAAAATACTCAAATCTGTATTCAAGTTGTTTGACTCGAGAAATAAATATTTGGATGTGACTTGAAAGGAAGAAACCAAATAGATTTAGATAAAATAAAGAAAATAAGAAAAATAAGAAATTTAAAAATAAAGAATAAATATTCAAAATAATAAATAACTAACTAAATAAAATTTAAAAGTGGAAGATGGATTGAATAAACCGATGGATGTGATGGAGATAGACAAGTGTCCAATTGAACCCTTTGAGATATAAACCCCAACAAACTCAAATAATGACTCTAAACCATCCAAGAAGTAATTCTTGGCAAATTGAAGGGTGAAGAATGAATTCCCATGACTCCTTGAAGAACATCGATAAGAAAACTACTTCTAAAAATCACAAGAAAAAAATCTTGTGTCAAGAAATAAACTCCCAGACTTGAAAACTTTATTAATGAAAACAATTGTCTCCCTAATGAACAATGAAAAAGTGTTTATATAGGCTAGCTAAGTACATCCAAATAAAAATCTAAAGTATACTGAAACTCTAATTATTCTAAACAATAAGTAGTTTTAAATTAAACTTTCTTGTTTGACTAAGAAACATAAAACTTCTAAACAAGTTAAAATAATTAAACAATATCTAAAATTATAATAAATAAATAATAAAATAATAAAACCTAATGAATACAATATTGAGCTTATATACAATAAAAACTAAGCCTAAAAATGGAACCCAATATGAATTAAACATGAATTAAAAGCTAGAAACTCGCAATTTCCATAATAATCTTGTCCATAAATTCTGCTCGTGCAGTCTTAACTAAAATGGTCATAACTTGATCTCCTGAACTCAAATTGAGTGATTCAAAGTGCATTTTAAAGCTAAGAGATAGATCTTTGAACGCTATGAAGATATCTAAACCCAGAAATGCCTGAATCCCATCCAAAATGTCATAGCAAGTCGGTTAATTTTCATGACTTGAAAATTGGTAGTTTCAATGAATGAATTTAATAAATTTCACCCCATTCGTGCATGTATCACTTCCAATCATTTCACCTATCTCCTCAAGTATCTTTTTCCTGTACAAATATCCAAGAAGGCTTGGCAACGAAATCCAAGTCATAACCTGTAACGCACCAATTTTCGAGAATTCTGTGAATTTTGGCAAATTTTAAATTTTTGGTGTTCTGTCTGCTTGGCGTGGATTTACTTAGGTTAGTGGGCCTCTAGAAGGCCCAAGCTTAGGTTAAAAACCGATAGTTTTAATTAATTTTAATTCCATAAGAAAAAGGGGTTCTGGTTGGTTGGGCTTTTAAGTATTAATTGGGTAAAATAAAACACAGGGAAACCTGTGGTAAGCTGGCTTGTGACGTCACTTGGGGGACTTTAGAGGTGGCGTGTGGATGACCAAGGAGAACTAAGGTTCGAGTCGCAAGGTAAGCAAATTAGTGATATTAATTTTTATGCACAGAAAAGGTAAGTAACAAAACTGAAGTGAAAGTCTGTCAGGAGGAGTTTAAATTGCTTAAGGGATTGAGTAAGGAGGGGATAAGGGAGAGGATTTAGGAGCTGATTAGGGAGAGTAGTGTTGGCTGAATGGTGCACTCTTGAGGAGCAAGAGTTGGCCGGCCAAGGGGTGCTTTAGGGCGGCAAAATTCGGCTAGGTTAAGTGCCATTACAAATTCGGCATTAGGGGAAAATTGTGCCGTTTCCTGACCATTCTCCTCTTCTTTCTTTTCTTCTCTCTTCATCAACTTTTTCTTTTTTTTTCTCTTCCTCTATAGCCAAATCTCTCTATCCACCTGTGCATTTCTGTCTTTTTCTCCAGACGTTTCTAAAACCTTCATAGCCATTTGCCTTAAAAAGCTGAAATCCCGAAAACTATACTTTCTTCTGTGCCGATTTCTTCTAGCCAATTCTTTTATCCTTTTCATCATTCTTAACCGACTCTCTAGTTCTATAAACCTTAAGTTTCTATCGACTAGACCACATCAAAACCCTCCTATTTCATCTCTCTTTACACGGTTCCAGCAAAAGTCGAAAACCCCACACTTTTAGGGACTTAGCCGAATATTGAGATCACTGAAGGCTCGACTTTTGTTATCATTTGAGGGCTTAGATCGGCATCAGAATTGGGTAGAGTTTAATTGGAATCATTGACCGAAGGAACCGGTGGTAAGTCTTTTCAATCTAGTCTTTATTTTGTATTTTAGAAAAGTCGAAACCCCTAAAGGTTAGGGAGGCTGTCGACTTGGACTTGTAGCCCTAAGAGGTTGTGATAACTGTTTTGTCTTGTTAGTAAGGTGATATAGAGGCTGCTGATCAAGGGCTTGGACAGGTGGAGCAACGGGATCTAAGTCTAGTCGCAAACTTCGGGAAAGGTAGGATTGCTAGTGCCTAAGGTGTTATAGCCGAATAAGGTAAGGAGTTATTATGTAGTTCGTTTCGGTAGTTAGATTAACGTGGTAGTAATATAATTGTAGGTAGTTCGTGCGTGGATCTCGTCAGTGAATCGTCATAAAATAGGTGTGTAACTGACACCCCTTCTTAGTCTAGATCGGCAAAAGCCGAAAAGCCGAAATGCCGAAAAATCGATATTTTGTGGACTTGCGAGTATGCGAATGCTCGTGAGGTAAATCGATTAACGTTTTTGGTAAACTACAGTGTTTAGACCGCAGAGTGCAAGATTTCTGTGCCTTCAATATTTTTGGGCTTAATGGGCCAAAATTGGGATAATGGGCAAGCGGGCCCAATTCGGTAAGAACCCTCGGTAAATGTTTTTGTTAATACGTGAAAAGTGGGTATATGCATGAAAACCCTAAAATAGATAAATTACTAAAATACCTTTATAGGTGAAAAATTTACAGATTTACCCTTAGGAGTGGAATTACTGAAATACCCCTAGGGTTAAAGTTGACCGAAATGCATGTTTGACTGTTGTTATTTACTGCATGCCATGTTATTATTATCTGATGCATGGGACTGGGATATTGATGGAGGAAGTACTGAAAGTGGCCTGTGGAGTGTAGGGCTGGGTGGGTTGAGCTATTCCCCACATGGAGTGTAGGGCTGGTTCGGGTGGAATTAGCGGTTGGTTATAGGCTGGGTTGGGCTTGCATACATGCATATGACTGCTCTATTCTGGAATGGGCCTATGGGCCATACTGTTATCTGAAAAGGGGCTAAGGCCCAGTTTACTGTATTCTGAAAAGGGCTTCGGCCTAGTACCCACTGTTAACTGAATGGGCTTAGGCTCAACGGGCTTGAGCTGACTTGGGGTTTAGATCGGTTTTTCTTACACACTGGGTTTCCAAACTCACCCCCTTCCTTAACCTTACAGGTGGGCCTTGATGTGGGTGACTTGGAGCCGGAGGGGATTCAGAGTGGCCATGGTGATCGCTTTTGGGCTTTGAAATAAGTGACTGATTTTCCTTAGTTTATTTTATTTACTATTTAATCTTGGGTTGTAATAAGGCCGTTCTATTATTTTTTATGGGTTTGATTTATATGTTATTATGATGAGCTTAATTTATATTAACTATCAAAATGGGCTAGATCTAGGGTTCATTTTCAAAAACATAATTTGATTTCAAAGTAACATGATTACAAACAAGGCTTTTGCTATGATAACGTTTTCCAAAATTAAATATGTTTTATTTTAAAATGAGCCTAATTACAATGGTAACCTAAAAATATACACGATGTTAGAGTGTGGCAATGGCGGTGTGCATGTCTAGGATTGGATCCGAAAGAGCTTGGTACTTAAGCAGTCCGATGGACTCACCTCCTCTTTTTCTGGTTTCCTACCTGGTGCACAGCTTCCATTCACTTTAGCTTAACAAAAGACGATTTTTAACACTAAAATGAAACATGGGTTTTTAACTTCAATGTGACACGTTGGATTCGGCCATAACGTCTAGGTCGGGTTTGGGGTGTTACATAACCACTGTTAGAAAAGGTTGGAGAAGGTTGAAGTCCAATGACCATGGTTGCACCGTAAGATACTGCCCGAAAACTATAACACCCACACCTGTCCCGTTTACCGAATCCGAGTACGAGGTGCCAAAAAATTGGATTGGTGTAGACAAAAAATTTTAACTTAACAATTTTAAGAGTCTAACTTTAATACTTAATATTAAATGTTCTTACAACAGAACCCTTAAATATAAAATGAAAGTTTTTGACTCAAAGTTTCAACTCTAAAGAATCTACTTAGATACATTGTCATCGTCCCCAAAGTGAAGCCTCCCAAGGTACCCCTTCCTATGTGCATGACAATAACTAAGGATCTCTTCTTGATCTACCACTGTCTGGCTGGGTCCTTCCTCAAGATCTTTTCTCATCCAATCAATCCTGCATATATAGGCAAGGTTTCTTAAGTTCAAAGAACTTAGTGAGTTTTTTTACCATACTACGCAAAACAGAAACTCACTGGAGTAATAAAAAGAGAACTAGACACATTTTACCCCTTAAGTTTCTTGGGACAATCTCTCTCTCAATATGGTTGGCGATCTTTGTTTCATTTCCCGAACTTTTTTTTAAATGGATAGGTCGCTAAGCGGTCTTCCCCTGGCTAGTCTTATAGTCATTTGACAAGACTCGACAGCTTTTTGGGTGTCTCGCCAAAATGCGGACTCGACCCGTACATTATTTCCTTTCTCCATATTCCTTTCCAGGCATACTTCTACACAGTTTTTAGTTCTAAATCGCATAGTTGGGAGGTTAGTTACCAGGGTAGAATCCCTTATCTCCCTTTTTAAACTCATAAAGTAGTCGTCCTGCTTACTACCCTACACCTCTTTCTCTTTGCCTTCATTGGAAAACTTAGAAAACCTGAGCCATTAATGCCAGACTCTATTTACTTATTTCAGTCCTTGTGGGACTTACTAACACTCCGCTAGTGGGTTTAGCGAATGAGGACCCACGCTACTCTAGAAGATTAAATATTTTTCACCCTATATCCGGGTTGCAATGTTGTTTGGGTTACTCTCTTGTGAAGTGCCCTAGCGGCGATACTTGACTTTTAAGGCACGTGGCTATCAATTGTTGACCAGTTTGGACAACAGTATTCAGCCTACTTTATCCGAATGACCCCTTGAGTTTACTATTCTTTCACGTGATGGTTCTTTATGAGACTAACCCTTTGGCTGATACTTTCTCAATATTTTTCCTCTTCAAAGAGGAATAATCTTGATAAACATACCTGACACTCAGTTTATCTGTTCCAGTACCTTTTCCCTTTCCTATTTACCAAGCATTACTGACAAGTCATTTCCCTTATCTTATTCTTGCTAGTTTACCACCCATATGCCCTATTGACTTTCACAACTACTATTCTAGCAGTCTTTTCCAACTTTCATTACATTTCTCATTCATTAGTAGATTCCTTCGACCCGCTAGCTAACTATTTGTAACACCCCAAACCCGGCCCGAACGTTAAGGCCAGATCCAGCGTGTCACATTGAAGTGTTTTATCGAAAACCTTGTTTTCATTGAAAACCCTTCAGGAGAAAGTTAAGTAACATTCAGTTCGTATTTAGATTCCAAAGCGTAGTAATGACAATGATATAATATCTAGCGAATAGACCTTATTACAATTCGAACTGAAATAACTTTAGATACTAGAAATGATATGCTTAAAAAAAAAGTCCAAGTCGTCTTGTTAGTTGGCCACCTCAGAGTCCCTCTAACCATCGAACCACCTACTAAGGATCACTTGAGAAAAATAAAAGAGGGGGTGAGTTTTTGAAAACTCAGTGTGTACAACCCTCAAAGAGTAATAAGCAATCATCAATCACCATAATATCATACATGCAATGCTGTGCAACCCACCCCAATAATCCAACCGCTATACACCGACTCTGTCCCTAGGTACACATCATATGGGGATATAAATATCGACCCACCCATCCGATACACATCAATGGTATCCCAGTTGCAGTACTACCTTCATTGCAGCAAGCTGCTAATCAAACACTAGGCTTAATAGCCATCGGTGGATCCACGGTCGTCAAGCAACCATGCGATCCTCATATACTTCCTCCGTTTCATAATTCCCAACCCATATGCAACCTAAACAGAATATCATATGAATACATCAGGTATACATCTAACATCCATAAGGCTTACATTCAACATATAGGGGTATTTTAGTCATTTTTCGCTCTTAGGGGAATTTCGGTAATTTCATTTTATTATGGGTTTATTACTTACCTTGGCTCGTTAACAAATCCTCGTTGGCTAAAGTGAACAGATACTATGCACCATGTAGGATTCCAGAGAAGAGAAGGTGAGTCATTAAGACTGCTTAAGTACCAAGCTCTCCCTAGATCCAATCCTAGACATGCATATACCCATTGCCACACCTTAACTTTATGACTCGTCCATGGTTGCAATTAAATAATTATTTAAGTTTTATGCCTGATTGAGTAGTTACCAAAAAACTAGGTCCACAACCCCTTACTAAACACTAACAGATCCACACCTATTCATTTGGCCCATTAGGCCTAATCACATTTATTTGGCCCATCAGGCCCAATCACATTCATATGGCCCATCAGGCCCAATCACATTCATATGGCCTATCAGGCCCAAATAAATTCCAAGCCATGCAACCAACATGACTATTACAACACTTAGCATCAAATTGTTAATTATGCCTATCATGGGACCACAACCCATCAGGCCTATCTAGCCCATTCTGGCCAGGTTGGCCGAAACACGACCCAAGACCATGAGATCGCTTATGGGGCCTCTGATAACGTATTGGTTCCCCCCTTATGAGTGTTTGTGCACTCGCAAGACTATCGTAGCAAAACTTTTAGCTTTTTTGCATTTCTACTTTTTTGCATTTCGGCTTTTTGGCATTTTGGGATTTGCCGGTCTACTTTGTGTGTGTAGTGTATGTACACACCTGGTACTAAAACGTGCTGCGATCTCCTTAGCCACAAACCTGCAAATGATGTCACTCAATGATTAATCATACACTTATCAAATACGATCACCAAAAACCGTAAATCTCACATTTGCCTTACCTTGAACGACAAGCCCTAACAGCCTTTCCTTGATCACTAATCACGAGTATTTCTTAAATCTACATCAATCTTAATCATTAAGAACTAAACAACAAGTGACTCGCAATCATTTTAAGTCACTCTTAAATCATCCATGACCATTCGGCCAACCTTAACCAATAAATGAGGAACACTTACCCAAAACCCCAAAATGTCTAAGGAGCAATTCGGCAGAGATCTGAACTCTGAGATTTGATACTAATCCCCTACTAAACCGATTTAGAAAGAGTGAGGGAGAGAAGAAATCGGTACTAGGAAGACCAACTAAAAGAAAGTAAAGTACTTACACAAGAATCGGCCGAAGTAGAGGGAGTAGTGGTGACACAGAGGGTCTTCAGCCAAAGAGGTATTCCGCTTTTGAGATTTGTATGGTGAAAGGGGTTATTCGACACAAATAAGAAGAAGAGAAGAAGGCATCGGCTAAAACCAAAGGTGAATCAAAAGAGAATTTGAGTAGAGAAAGAGTGGAAAATTGGCAAGCAAGGAACAAGGAATTCGGCTTCTGAGCACTTAGAGAGAAAAAGTGTTTCAGCAACACAAAAATAAGGAATTCGGCTAAAGGAAGAGAAGCAATTTAGGCATTACCCTAGAATCCCAAAAATCAGCACCTATATATACTATAGCCAAATTCCCTATCCTTAAATTCCTAATTCGGCTCCACTTCTCTACACCCTTCATCTCCTAACTTTTCTCCCTGATAACTCTTTAATCCCTTCCTTAAATCTCTCCTCTGATCACTCCCTTCAGAGTTCACATCCAACGCCACCACTGGCCATTCATTGAGCAAAAATAATTCCTTCTTTTGAGCAAGGAGGTATTTGAACCCCAAACCTCCTTGCCATGCATGTGACGCCACCTCTAAGCCCCACATGTGACGCTACTTTCCACTCCAACATAAGGCTCCTTGTGTCCAATTCCTCCTTCATTTATTTAAAAACCAAACTACTTGCCAACAAAGTTCTTTTAATTATTAAACTATAATTTCCTTCACCCCAAAGTTCGAACTCAAAACTTAACCAAGGCCTATTATCACATAAATAACACTTGACTAGGAATATTGAGCACACTTTATCAAAACCGAAAAAAAGAAAGTTAGGGATTTTTGGGGCGTTACACTATTGAATCCCATACTTCCATTATTCTTCTAACTCTTTTTCCTTGTTTGCAAAATTTCCCACAATTACCATCTTGGTTGACCACCCATGTTTATTATCTCGGTGAACTCTACAAGCAGCCATAGCTGAGCTAGGGTCTTATCTATTAGGTTTCATGTTTAATGTCCTGGCAGACTCTATTAGTTGCCATAGTTGAGCTATGGACATACACCTCGTAATTGTAACACCCCTCGTCTATGTTTATCATCAAATTAGGGTTATAGGATGCTACGATAATTAACAAGTCAAGAATATGCAATTTCAATTCAATATTCACTTAAAACAGTCATGGTAGATAATCATTTGTTAATAATATCATTCATTCAAAAATGAGGCTTAAATCAAACCTACAGAGCTTCAAAGTCAGTTTAGAAACAGGCAGAGACTAACTTGAAACAAAATAGAAAATTATGGTAAAAATAGAAAACAAGGGTCACACAGCTGTGTGATGGCTGATGCCGTGTGAAGCTATGGGACATGGTCGTGTTGTTCAATCATGTGTAAGGACTAAAATCATGTAGGTAGAGGCATATAGCTGTGTCTCCAGACCGTGTAATAGACTATGGTCATGTGTACCGATTGATGCCTAAATAAAACAGAGTACACGGTCGTGCCACATGCCTATGTAAAGCACACGGTCATGCATCAAACCGTGTGACAACCCGTGTGAACCTAAATGTATCTTTAAATACAAGTCATGCAATTTCATGCTTACTTAGGCAAAAATTTTTTCGTTAACAAATCATTCCATCTATTCTTATCATACCAAAAACATACCAAATCATGTCGTTTACCTAATTCTAACCAATATGCCATAAGCCACCATCACAAACAATAATCAAACATATGATTTACATCCATTTTCTAACAAATTCTAGCTTATTTAACTAGATAATATAAAATGAAAAACATCATCATTTCTTGCAACAACCACCAAGTCATAAATCAATTTATATTTAGGCATACATTTGACCACATGAACTAAGTCACTTAATCAACTAAAACATTTCAACATCAACCAACAAGGTACAATACCAAGTACCAAATGACCAAATATGTATATTTATATATCTTTGACAATCACCATTTGATCTACCATGCCTATTAACCTTTCAAAACAATTTCAAACATTATATCATCACAAACCAATCCATGATCAACCATGATATTAACCTCAAACACACGACTTATATACAAGTACAAAATATACCACTTCAAATGAACACTCATATACAATCACAAGTTACACATATTACATGCCACATATCCCACATACAAAATATGCCACGTTTTCACAGTCTACCAAAAGTTAGCTGGATAGTGTGATCTTCGACTTGATCTGATTGTCTGATTTTGCAAAACGATATCTACAATAAACAATAAAAATGACACGAGTAAGCTTCAACGAGCTTAGTAAGTTTATAAGTCGAAAATGATATACATGTTTGAAAAATCTCGATCTGAAAACGGTTTTCTTTCACAGCGAAAAATTAAAATTTTGAACACCGACATGCTTTGTGATATTTATAGCAATAAATCTTAACCGAATTCGTACCTGTGTTTTCGACTTAGTGGATGTTCGTTGTTCCCAGCTTTCAACTAAATGATTTTCTTCACTATTCTCATACCATGAACTACTTCGAATGTAGGCTCAAACCAATTGAATTTGAAACACAGAACAAGAAAAAGTTTACTCTCTTTTTGGATTAATAACGTAAATTCTCTCTTCTTAATAGAAATAGGTAGAATTTTTATTTCGGAAAAATATATGTAATAGTTGAAAATAAATTCTTTCTATCTTTCAGCAAAATAACAACCTCTCAAAGTTATGTTAATAGCTCTACCGGTGCCATCTATTTATAGGAAGAGAAGGTAGAACCCTTGTTGAGTTGTAGTGGTTTATTTCAAATAGAAAAACAACATCCTACTTAGAATAGGACTAGGGTGGCAATACACCCTAGTATTCCTAAGGGTGTTCAAACTTCGGTTAAAATCAAATTAACCGGTCGAATTGATCTAATTTTGGTTAATCGGTTGGTTAACCCATCTAGTTCGATCGGAGGTCGGTTAAAGTTTTTTGGAATTTCAATTAACGGTTAATTCAGTTCAAAATCAGGTAATTAACCGAATTAATTGAAATTAATAAATAATATTATATATTACATGTATTAGGCTATTACTAGTTTGATTAATTTGGTTAATTCGGTCAAATTAACATTATAAATTTATTTATTTATTTATTTATATGTTTTATACTTATTTTAACAAAAAAAAACATATAAATTTCTGTTAATTTAGTTAATCGACCGAATTAGTTGAAAAATTTCGGTTCAGTTAATTTTTTTGAAGAAATTTCGGTTCAGTTAACGGTTAAAGGATTAAAAAGTTTGGTAAATTTGGTTAATACTAGTTCGGTTTGGTTAACTGATTGGTTAACCATTTGAACACCCTTAAATATTCCTACTAGGGTTGCTGCCCCCTTCATGCCCATGAGGGGTTTTTGGGTCTCTCTCACATCGAGTCCAATTACGAGTACTTCCTAAACTTTTTTGACCCAATATTCTGTAATGTGATCCAACTTGATTCGATTTTTATTTTTCCCAAAATAAACTTTAATATTTATATATATAACAATTTTCTCATCCCTATTTTACCCAACAAAAGTTTGACAATTTTACCCTTGGTAAAATATTGACGATTTTTTCCTAGTAAAATTTCAAGAAAATATGCTCCAAAAACATAAACTCATTCTTTCAATTATTTTTTAAAATAATCTATACAAGATTGCAAATGGACCATTTCCATTTCCATTTCCATTTTTTGAAACCTACATTCATTTCCAAATGATTCCATTTCTCCATTTTGAAGAAAACCATAATCATTTCTGAATGTTTCCCATTTTTCTTTTCATATTCATTCCTTTTATTTTTACTTAAACACATAATTCATTTCTGGTTTCAACGAGCTAATGGGATTAGACATATGTAGTTGAGGCTCAAATGATTTATAATTAAGTTCTGACTTTTCGCCTATTAATTATAAACTCATTTAGTCATGAAGCCATTCCACTATAGTATTGTGACTAAGCTCTCCCCAATGACATACCATTACGAAAGCAACAACTCAGTGCTCACCCAATGACCGTATTATAAGTGTGTTACCCTTATAGGATATCCTTTGTAACACCCCCACCTGTATTCAAAGCTGGAATAGGGTTACGGAGCATTACTAGACTTACAACACATTTAAACATGCATTTCACATTCAATTTGTCAGTTCATATACATTTCATTCGCAATCAATCATTTTGTCTCTAATATGAGCCTACTAGGCCCAAAGCATGTGATACAAACTCAGTTGATCTTAACTTGAGTAGTAGTAGTTTGCCCGATCATGAAATTAAGTAAGGGATGGATTGTTTCAAGATAGGCTAAAAAAAGGATGAAAGATAGGTTCAAACAAGGGTTAATAGGTAGTTGAAATGGCTAATGGAAGAATTCGGCTAAGGCTAAGAGTGAACCAATAATGAAGATGATTGTTGACCCGATTGTTAAAACGACACTTAGATGAAAATGGTTTGGAAATGACTTGGTTAACCTTGACCCAATCTAGCAAGATAGGAACCAAATGTATGGTTGAACGCCACACTTTGAAAGTGATAAGTTCGGTTAAATAAGGAACGAATGGCACCACAAGCTCAGCTTGATAAGTCTATTCAGTCCAAGAGAGAACAATGAGAGTTGAATTCTCACAAAAGAACAAAAGTACTTCATAAATTGATCAAAAGTCCTTACTTCCAGCAATGAACAAAGTATTTATAGGCTTGAGCTAAGTCTAGTTGAATGGACACTTACAATCAGCTCAAATTGAGCTATTAATGAGATGAACTAGCTCCCTAAATGATTACAAGTCTTTTAGTGAAACCTATGCCTAGGTGACACCAATGGGCAGCCTATTTAGTCTTCCAATTCAGCTAATTAATTGACTTGATGAGCTAAGCTAAATTTTTTCAATGATTGTTCAGTTAAAGAGTTATGCGCAGCCTTTAATTTTTCCTTGGGCTGCCGAATTAAATAGCAGCCAAAATAATGGTAGTTTAGGTGCACTAACAGCCCAATTGGTGTGAACACTTGAACTCCATTAGCCTCTAAATGTGAACAAATGAATTTGAACAGCTCCCATGGTGTGGACTCACTTACTAGCTAAATAGACTAATATGAATGTGTGTTTGTCCATTGGTATCCACGAATAGCCCTTTAGAGAAGAGAAATCAACTGGTTATCATTTAATTGTCATCCCATGCATTAGCCAAATGCATGCTCTTCTTTAATGCTTTACTTTGCACCTAAGCTAGCTGATTCAGTTGAATTGATTACCTATAAACACTAAATAAATTTGGTAAGGACATAATCAATGATGCAATTAAGTTTTCTAAACTTGAGACACTTTAAATAGCTGTATAAACTAAAACAAATTAAATAACTCAAGACAAATTAAATGGCTGTACTAATTAGAAAAAATTAATTATCTTAAGAAATATTAATCACTTAAACTAAAATAACTAAACTTAATTAAAGTTTATTCTAGCAACTAATTAGCTCAAGAATGAAAACTAAAATTCAGCTCTTAATAAGCTGTATGGGATGCATGTTGTTGAGCTCCATGAGTGATTAATAAGGCCTGCCACTTCTTCTCCCCATGCTCGATCAATGTAGCTTAAAAGAGCTTTTTGGAACTTCTTGGAACGAGACCGAGTGATGGGTCCCAAAGGCAACTCAATGGGATCGGCAGCATCTTCCCTAGCTAGGATCGCATCATCCCCCCCCTTCAAGGCGATCTGTCCCCAAATCATCACCTGTATCAAAAGGGGATAAGTCAGCAACATTGAAGGTAGCACTTACACCGTACTCACCTGGTAGGTCCAACTTATAAGTATTTTCATTGATCCTTTCTAAGACTTGAAAAAGGTCGTCACCCCTTGGCAAATTTTTAGACCTCCTTTGAGTGGGGAACCTTTCCTTACCCATGTGGATCCAAACCCAATCACTGGGTTTGAATATCACTCATTTGCGTCCTTTGTTCACTTTATGAGCATATTGTTCGGTTCTCCTTTCAATATTCTCCCTAACTCTTTGATGCAATTGTTTCACGAATTCAGCCTTTTTCTTTCCATCTACATGCACCAATTGATTAAAAGGCAAAGGCAATAAATCCAAAGGAGTTAAAGGGTTGAAACCATATACCGCTTCAAAAGGAGAATGATTGGTAGCCGAGTGCACCGAACGATTGTAGGAAAATTCTATATATGATAGACATTCCTCCCAAGTCTTCAAATTCTTTCTAATGATGGCCCGTAGCAAGGTTGATAGGACCCGATTGACAACCTCTGATTGGTCGTCTGTTTGGAGGTGGCACATTGTAGAGAACAAAATCTTGCTGCCAAGCTTACCCCACAAAGTCCTCCAAAATTGGTTGAGGAATTTAGCATCACGATCGGAGAAAATGGTCCTCAAGACTCCATGTAACCACACGATTTCCTTAAAGAATAAATTAACAATGTTTAGCGCATCATCAGTTTTATGACATGCAACAAAATGGGCCATTTTAGAAAACCTATCTACTATAACAAAGATAGAATCTTTTCCACTTAGAATCTTTTCCACTCTTGGTTCTAGGAAGCCCTAGAACGAAATCCATGGAGATGTCTACCCATGGTTCTTTCAGAATTAGCAGTGGCATGTACAATCTGTGTGGCTTGATCCTTGACTTAGCTTTCTTACAAGCAATGCAATGCTCACACATTCTAGCCACATCACGCCTCATCTTCAGCCAATAAAAGTGCTCTTGAAGAGTAGCTAAGGTCTTGGCTATGCTGAAGTGGCCCATTAGTCCCCCGCTATGTGCTTTATTGACTAGCACATCTCGCACTGATCCTTGGGGTATACATAGATTGTTTTCTCGAAAGAGGTACGCATCTTGTCGAAAGTACTTATCATGAGAACCTTGCACACACAACTTGTACACTTCACCAAAATCAATATCATTTTTATATAAATCTTTCAAGTAAGCAAACCCAAGCAGTTTAGTATCCAAATAATTAATAAGAGCATACCTACGTGACAATGCATCCGCAACAATATTTTCTTTACCTTGCTTATACTTAATCACGTAAGGGAATGACTTTAGGAACTCCACTCACTTAGCATGGCATTTGTTCAGCTTGGTTTGCCCCTTTAAATGCTTCAAAGCTTCATGATCTGTGTGTATGACAAACTCCTTTGGCCAAAAATAGTGCTGCCATGTCTCCAATGCACGAATCAAGGCATACATCTCCTTGTCATAGGTAGGGTAATTAAGGGTAGCCCCGTTGAGTTTCTTGCTGAAGTAGGCAACTGGACGACTATCTTGAGTCAAGACCGCCCCGATTCCTATCCCTGAAGCATCGCACTCCACTTTAGAAGTCTTGTTAAAATCAGGTAAACATAACAAATGAGCGTTAGTAAAACATTCTTTAATTTTGTTAAAAGAAGTTTCTTGTTCATTAGTCCAAATAAAACGAGAGTTTTTCTTTATAATACCTGTCAAGAGGGCAGCTAAGGTGCTAAAATTTAGCACAAACCTCCTATAGAAGCTTGCAAGTCCATGAAAGCTTCTCACTTGGCTGATGCTTGTGAAACGCGGCCAATCTTGAATCGCTTTGATTTTCTCCCGGTCCACCTTAAGGGCTACCAGCACTCACAACGAACCCTAGAAACACAACTTTATCAGTAAAAAAAGAGCATTTTTTGAGGTTAGCATAAAGCACTTCCTTACGCAAAACTTCCAATACAGTACGCAAGTTTTCAATATGATAGTCAAAGACTTGCTATAAATTAAAATATCATCAAAGTATACTATGAAAAACCTACCAATGAAAGCACGCAATACATGATTTATTAGACGCATAAATATGCTTGGGGCATTTGTGAGGTCGAATGGCATCGCTAGCCATTCATATGTACCGTATTTTGTTTTGAAGGTTGTTTTCCACTCGTCCCCTTCTCACATGCGGATTTGATAATATCCATTCTTCAAGTCTATCTTAGCAAAAAGTTTGGCTCCACTAAGTTCATCTAGCATGTCGTTGAGCCTAAGAATGGGATGCCTATATTTGACCGTGATCTTGTTAATGGCACGACAATCCACACACATTCTCCATGAGCCATCTTTTTTGGGCACTAGAAGAATGGGCACCGCACAAGGGCTCAAACTTTCGCGTATGTATCCCTTTTCCATCAATTCAGCCACTTGACGTTGCAATTCCTTAGTCTCTTCAGGGTTGCTATGATAGGCTGGTCGATTCGAAATCGATGCTCCGGGCACAAGTCAATTTGATGCTCAATGCCTCGAATGGGAGGTAATTCGCTCGGCACTTCCTCTAGAAACACGTCCTTGAATTCCTGAAGCAAGGAAACAACAAAAGAGGGAAAATTTTGGTCAAAATCGTTAGTTTCAAAAAGAAATTATTTGTACATAAGTATAAGAATGGGTTGTCTCATAAAAAACATTTTCCTCACTTCTCTTCTCCTTGCAAAAACACTCATTTTTCATTCTCGTTTTCTTTTTGCTTTTCTTTTTCCACTCGTGTCTTTGCCTCACTTTTCTCACTTTTTCCTTTCTTTTTCTCGATTTTCTTTTCTTTTTCTTTTTCATTCTTTTTTTCTTATTCTTATTCTTTTGCTTTTTCAACAGATTGTTTTAGCTTTAATTGGTCTTCGTACACTTGTTTCAGGGTGAGGGGTGTTAAAGTTACATTTCTGCCTAAGTGTTTAAACGCGCATCGATTTGTATATTCGTCGTGGATTACACGTTGATCGAATTGCCATGGACACCCCAAAAGAATATGTCTCGTGTCCATTAGCACCACGTCGCACACCACCTCATCTTGATACTTCCTGATGGAAAATGCCACAACAACTTGTTTGGTCACTTTGAGCTCACCACCATCATTAGGCCATTGTGAGTTGTACAGATTTGGGTGCTTGTTTGTGGCTAACCCAAGCTTCTCCACTAGCATGCTACTTGCAATGTTGGTACAAGTCCCCCCGTCGATGATCATACTACACACCTTGCCTTGGACATGGCAACGGGTGTGAAAGATGTTCTCCCTTTGTTGCTTGTTTTCAGCACTTTGGATGTTCAAACTTCTCTTCACAATAAGAATTTCACCTTCAACTGGATACTCCGTTTCTTCTCTTTCATCAGTGGGGATTTCGGGCTCGTCTACTTTTTTCTCCTCGGATTCGATCTCGCCATCGGCCCTTACCACCATGAATTGTTGATTAGGACATTGGCTAGCTATGTGTCCCCTTTCTTGACACTTGAAACACTTGATATCTCTCGTACGATTTGGAACAGGTTCGTTCTTGTTTTTACTTGTCTTACAAATGGTTTGATTGGATTTGACAGCTACGGCTGGCTCTTTGGTTCGAATAGGGGCTTTGTTGGCTCATTGGCCCCATTTTGTGGTTGAGGCATTGGGGTAAGGTCGACTAGTTCCATCCGCTTCAATTGCTTCTCAATCTTGATGGCCATATGAACCATGTCTATAACTTTGACATAGTGTTGTAATTCCACTATGTTGGCGATGTCACGGTTTAATCCCGCAAGAAACCTGGCTATTGTTGCCTCACGATCTTCCTTGATATCAGCTCGGATCATGGCTACTTCCATCTCCTTATAGTAGTTTTTGAAATTTCTATTGCCTTGGGTAAGGATTTGCAAACGTTGGTATAAGTCTCGATGATAGTAGGTCAAAATAAATCACTTCCACATGACAGCCTTCATTTCGGCCCAAGTTGATATGGGTATTTCTTCGTTTCTTCTTCAGCTTGTTATGAGTTGATCCCACTACACTATGGCATAGTCATAGAACTTTATGGCCACGAGCTTCAATTTTTTGCTCTCTGAGTAATTATGACACTTGAAGACAAGTTCTATCTTTTTCTCCCGCTCCAAGTATGCCTCGGGATCATTTGTCCCTTAGAATGGGGGTATGGCCATCTTGATATTCTTGAGACTATCGTCCACATGAGTTCTTTCCTTAAGGCCGCGGTTTCTATGGCCTTGTTGCCTTACACTTCAAACTGACGCTTGATCACTATCATTGTCACTAGGTTCAAAAAAGACTTATTGGTTTTGTATAGGATGCTTGTGCCCTCGCCTTGCATTTTGAGGGGTTCCCTCATGTTGGCATCGCTCTTCAACTCGATCCAAATGTTCTTTGATGGGTTCAAGCCTTCGATCAAATAGATGCTCCATTTCACGTATGATGGCTTGGAGTGTAAGATCTGGCACTCCTTCTCCGGTTGCCATATTCCTTATGGGACGAAAACCACAACCTTTGTTCGGATTCCTTTCCGGACTTCATGACATTTTAAAGTACTCACAACAAAGCCTCACAAGTTCTCTGAAAAAAATTCACACAATTTGGCTTTTGCTCACTCAAATAGTCTCACCACACTCTTGCCTTTTTCCTCTCAATTCACCTCTTTAAGTTCTCAATGGACTACTTAGACTTAGCAGTAGTCGATGTAGAGTCGATTTGCAAAAGTGATTATCGGTTTTAGGTAGGAAAGATGTTAGGAAAAGGGTAGGCTCTAAAACAAAATGAAAAACTTTGAAATGTGGTCGAAAAGGTAGGAAAATAACTAAATTAATTTGGGCAGCCAATAAAACTTCCGAGCTAGCTTCTTTCCTCTTTTTTTTTTTATTTACTCAAACGAATTTTGTACTATCAAACTTGATTTTTACACTTTGAACTACAATTAATGCTAATTTTTTTGTACGAATTTTTTTCAACTTACAATTTTCAGAATACTAAAAACGTTGATACTTACTTTAATTTTACTAGATCTGATACCAAATGATACGAACTCAGTTGATGTTAATTTGAGTCGTAGTAGTTTGCCCGATTGTGAAATTAAGTAAGGGATGGCTTGTTTCAAGATAGGCTAAAAAAAGGATGAAAGATGGGTTCAAACAAGGGTTAATAGATAGTTGAAATGGCTAATGGAAGAATTTGGCTAAGGCTAAGAGTGAACCAACAATGAATATGATTGTTGACCCGATTGTTAAAAAGACACTTAGATGAAAATGGTTTGGAAATGACTTGGTAAACCTTGACCCACTATCTTGCAAGATAGGAACCAAAGGTATGGTTGAATGTCACACTTTGAAAGTGATAAGTTCAGTTAAATAAGGAAGGAATGACACCACAAGCTGAGCTTGATAAGTCAATTCAGTCCAAGAGAGAACAATGAGAGTTGAATTCTCACAAAAGAACAAAAGTAGTTCATAAATTGATCAAAAGTCCTTACAACCAGCAATGAACAAAGTATTTATAAGCTTGAGATAAGTCCAGCTGAATAGACACTTACAATCAGCTCAAATTGAGCTATTAATGAGCTAAACTAGCTCCCTAAATGATTACAAGTCTTTTGGTGAAACCTATGCCTAGGTGACGCCAATAGGTAGCCTATTTAGTCTTCCAATTCAGCTAATTAATTGAATTGATGAGCTAAGCTAAATTTGTTCAATGATTGTTTAGCTAAAGAGTTTTGAGCAGCCTTTAATTCTTCCTTGGGCAGCCGAATTAAATAGCATCCAAAATAATGGTAGTTTAGGAGCACGAACAGCCCAATTGGTGTGAACACTTGAACTCCAAATGTGACCAAATGAATTTGAACAACTCCCATGGTGTGGACCCACTTACTAGCTAAATGGACTAATGTGAATGTGTGTTTGTCCATTGGTATCCACGAACAGTCTCTTAGAGAAGAGAAATCAGCTGGTTATCATTTAATTGCCGTCCCATGCATTAGCCAAATGCATGCTCTTCTTTAATGCTTTACTTTGCACCTAAGCTAGCTGATTCAACTGAATTGATTACCTATAAACACTAAATAAATTCATTAAGGACATAATCAATGACCCAATTAAGTTGTCTAAACTTAAGACACTTTAAATAGCTGTATAAACTAAAACAAATTAAAAAACTCAAGACAAATTAAATGGCTGTACTAATTAGGACAAATTAATTATCTTAAGAAATATTAACTTAAACTAAAATAACTAAACTTAATTAAAGTTTATTCCAGCAACTAATCAGCTCAAGAATGAAAACTAAAATTCAACTCTGAATAAGCTGTATGGGACGCATGTTGTTGAGCTCCATGAATGATCAATAAGGCCCGCCACTTCTTCTTCCCATGCTCGATCAATGTAGCTCAAAAGAGCTTCTTGGAACTTCTTGGAACGAGATCGAGTGATTGGTCCTAAAGACAGCTCAATGGGATTGGCAGCAGCTTCCCTAGCTAGGATCGCATCAGCATGTATTGAAAGTGGTTCGGGACTAAACTGATAATTCATGAAAATTTTCAACACTTAGAAAATTTTTGCATAAAATAGGGGACACACGTCCATATGGTCCGTCTGTGTGTATCACACGCCAATAGACACACCGTTGTCTCAGGCCGTGTAGACATTCGAAATGGGAGCATATGGTCGTGTCCCAGCCCGTGTCCAACCCCGTGTAATTCTCTAACTTAGGTCACACGGCCAAGACATACATCCGTGTGGCTAGCCCGTGTGCCCTAAAAATGGCCACACATGCCCTTGTGCCAAGCTGTGTACTAGGCTGTGCCAAACTTGTAGAATATACTAACTTATGCCACACAGCCAAGTCACACGCCCGTGTATGAGGCCGTGTAGAGCATACTGACTTGATTTCAATTGCAACACCAGGGTACACACGGCCTTGTAGCATAATCGCGTGTCACACACGACTGAGACACACTGTAACACCCTTTACCTGAGTTCGAGGCTGGGACAGGGTACGAGGCATTACCAGACTTAAACGTACACAACTATGTAAAACCGGGCCATAAAAATTTCGTTCAAATTAAAAACATTCATTCATATTCATAATGTCCCTTATATGGGCTTACGAGGCCCAAAACATACATCGAGGTGGTTTGGGACTAAACCGAGAACTTACGAACATTTTACAACACTTAGAAAATTTTCTAATTTTGGAGAGTCACACGCCCGTGTGGGCTAGGCCGTGTGGTCATACACGCCTCTATGGCTTGGGACACAGCCGTGTCCTCAGCCCATGTAACTCTCTATTGATGACATCAGTAACGATGTAGGGTCACACGGCCAAGTCACACGCCCGTGTCCTCAACACGGATGAGACACACCACCGTGTCTCTGTCCGTGTGGCCCAGAAAATGGCTATTTATCGAGCCATTTGGACCCTCGTTAGCACTTACTTAAACATAACTTCAATAGCACTTTTCGAGGCAATTTCATATCGATTTATTCATGCATAAGGCACCATACTTTGCCTAGTTTAAACTTATCAACTTCATGCCAGAATTATCGTTAACACATTCTTACACTTCATACTTATGCTAAGGTCTATCCATAAGCCAATTTAGTCACTTTAAAGTCACCAAATAATCTAGGGTACGTTCACAACTCATCAATACCAAACACACATGACCACACCATATGAAACCTTTAGCACATGCATGCATATATATGGATAGGTTTACAACCCAATAACCAATATGAGCCACATCGCATAGCCATATACAAAATGAATCATATTCCCATAATGAGCCAATACATTTGGCCAAATCAAATGACACATTTCGAATTGACTAAGTCCCTATACATGCAATAGACTTAAAGTACTTGAAATCATTTATACCCTTCAATAGCTGGATAGTGTGATGGAATCTCCAACGATCTCCAACCTGAGCTAGCTTAGTGACACTATAAAATAAGGAAAAAGGAAGGGGTAAGATATATAGCTTAGTAAGTCCATATGAAAATAATAAGAGATTTATTTACATGTTTTTTTTCATATTCTCACAACATGTTCCCAAGTTAATACAATCATAATTGCACAAAATTCTACTATTTACTCTTGTTCATCTCAAGCTGTCTACCCGAGTCATAGTAACTAAATTATTTATATCTTGAGCTATGGAACTCCAAATTAAGATCCACTAATTTTCATAAAACTAGACTCACATATATTCTTACCATAAAATTTTCATAATTTTTGGTCTAGACAATAAGTACAATTTATTCTTTAAAATCTCCCCTGTTATGCTGTTTGACAGTTTCAACCCTTCTTCACTAAAAATTAATTATCTCCTCGTACGAGACTAGGATAATGTTCTTGTCCATTTCTATTGAAAATATACTCATTAAATATTTATTCATATGAATTGTAACCCAAAATTATTTTCATACAATTTTTAATGATTTTCCAAAGTTAAGACAAGGGAACCTAAAATCACTCTAACCCTATCTCAAAGAAATCAAATATCTCATAACATGAAATTCTTTTGCTTACACCGTTTCTTCTATGTGAAACTAGACTCGATAAGATTTAATTTCATATTTGATTAAACCTCTAACTCAATTTCCACGATTTTTGGTGGATTTTTAAATTTAGACTACTACTGCTGTCCAAAACTATTTTAGTGTAAAATAGTGATAACCAAGTTTATAACACCTTTACAAATCATTTCAACCATCATGGTAAAAATACATATTTATACATCATAAGCATAGACCCATAATCACAGGGTCATCACAATATCGTTTTTATGGGTATGACTTATTTATTTGCATCCTTACCAAAGGTGCATCATAAACCAAAATCACTTCTCATGAGTTTTGCACACATACTTGTTCCACTTGCAACATAGTCAGAACTTTTCTCAATCATGACACAATCTTTAAATCACCCATTGAACCAGTTGGAATACTAGAGGATACCCGATAAGCCTCATACAAAAGGGTAAAAAGTCGATGCCATGTCCCAGACATGGTCTTACACTGGCTCTTAAAACAATGACGATGCCATGATCCAAACATTGTCTTACACTGGCTCGCATATTGGGGCCAATGCCATGTCCTAGACATGGTCTTACACTAGCTCTCATATCAATTCCGATGCCATATTCCAAACATGTCCTACACTGGCTCACATATTGAGGCTGATCCATGTCCTAGACATGGTCTTACACTAGCTCTCATATCAATGCCGATGCCATGTTCCAAACATGGTCTTACACTGGCTCAAATATTGAGGCCGATGCCATGTCCCAGACATGGTCATACACTAGCTCTCATAGCCCTAGTATCATCGCATGGATATTTGATCTATTCCTACGGTTCAACTGGGAGTTTCACCACATCAAATCTTGTCATGCATATTCGTGTAATATCACTCTTTAACACCAAGTTACCATTCATTACAATGTTATCCAACATCATAGACATATGTTTTAGGTCATTGCATATGCATAGCATACAATATAATTTCATGAAGCATAACATCATCACGTACATAATACCACAAACATATAATTCAACGCATTCGAATTATCATATCAATTCAGATTTCAATCACAAATCACAATAACATTATGGTCTTACCAATTTTATCACACGACTCGTTTGTCGATTCCTTGTCGAGTATATCCATAACAAATCATGCAAATTATATAATAATAATTAGGCATTTCAATTCAAATAAGACATTGCATTATTATCATCACACGAACTTACCTCGAATGCAAAAATAGCTAATTATTCCTTTTTTATCCTTAACCACGTACTTTCTCGATTTAAGCCTGAATCTTGATTTTCTTGATCTAACATTTCACATATGGCTTATTTATTACTCACAATATTCAAATTGACCCAAAAATCATACTTTGGAAAATTTACAACTTTGCCCCTAAACTTTCACTTATTTACAAATTAGTCCCTAGGCTTAAAAAATAAAATTCATTCAATTTTATCCCAACCTAAGCCTAGCTGAATATTTATCTTACTTACAGCAGCCCACATATTTCATTATTTCACACCTTTACCACCTATTTTACAACTTTTACAAAATGGTCCATTTTAGGTGTTTCCATGAAAATCACTTAACAAAAGTTGTTTATTTAACAACTAAGATTCATTTTCTTCCATAAAAATGCAGCAAACAGCATGAATATTCTCATGGCAAAACCCTAGACTTTCAACCATTTTGCTAAATAGTCCCCTCATTAGCTAAATTAAGCTACAAGGGTTCCAAAAATACAAAAATCATCAAAAATGACCATCAAAATCACTTACTTGTGAGGGTTAGAAGTTGCTGTAATTTTCAAGCTTCCATGGCCATTTCCTTGGGTAAAAACCGGTGGAGAAGAAAGAGAAATAAAAAGAAGATAGCTTTTTTTGCATTTTGGTCTTATTATACCTTTTTAACTTAATTACCAATTTACCTTTTTTATTTTTCACAAATTTCAATACTACCAAACAAATATCTTCCACTAACTTATTAATGGGCTAATTTCCACATAAGGGCTTCCACTAAAAATTCTATAGCTATTTAATATCTTTAGCTATTAGAATGCAACTTGCGCACTCTACACAATTTAGTCCTTAAAGCCAAACTAATCTCTTCTCACATATAATTTCTTTATGAAAATTTTACACAGTCATATAAACATATCATAGACCTTATAATAATTGTAAAATAATTATTTCTAATTCGAATTTGTGGTCTCGAAACCACTGTTCTGACTAGGCCCTAATTTGGGATGTTACAACTCTCCCCCCTTTAGGGATTTTCGTCCCCGAAAATCTTACCAAAAAAGTGGTATGGTTTTCGCATAAACTTCTCTTCTCATAATCATTGTCACAGAACTCTCACTCAGTTATACCATCAATACTTATCTTTTTATTTTCTCATACTCGAATAATGAGCGATTCTTTCACTATACAACACATCGACTGAATCTCACTTCTATTGAAGAGTTCATACACATGAAAGGTCAGATCCATGTCATTGTAACCCGTACACACACGTACTTGAATCTTTTCGAATTCAAATAGTGCAACTAGCCAGTTCATCTCGACCTTATACTCGTTATAATTTAATACGACCCGATAGCTTGCAGACTCAACTCTCAGTTGCTCTTAAATTTCAGAGTCTCTTTTATTTTCCTCAAGAAATCACAATATAAAACCCGAATTTCAATTCGATTAATAAAGACTTAGCACTCCAAGAATTCCAACAACCATAGAGACATAAAATCCCATTAATCTAAAGAGTGAATTTTTTTGCACATATCGGCAAAATTTTACAGATTTGATCAAACATTTAACAATAAGCCACATAACATTTTTCCTCTTTCCAAGACAGGGGAAATTCCTGGTATGGCCTCGAGAATGTTCACTTTCTTATTTCCATTCTAACATCAATACTGATGGAGGTAGTTCTGGTAAAACCTGTTGTTCGGCTTTAACTCCATTAACATTTCAATTACTCATACACAAAGATAAAAAATATCGAGTTCCAACCTCGATCACTAACACATAATTTTCGTGAGTTTTCTTGCAGAATCTCTATATAAGTTTTGGATTTTTCTATCCAAACACTTGTAATCACAATTTGCTTCCTCAAAGATCATTCGATACTATCTCATCATCTTTTAATACCCAAGTCATCTTCACTATATCAAACTCAGATCTTTCTATAACATTAGACACTCTAAGCTATCACGTTACCCTATGGTCTTAAAACACTTCACAATTCATTCAGCGACACATTACTGAAATCAAAAAGTCTTTGCCGATGTCAAATTCTTACATGAAAATTTGAGGAATCCAAATACTAAGGTCACCACATTACCAATAATCAAACCAAAAGCATAATCATAATCAACATAATCATCATAAGCCAAAGAACACACTTTAGACATGAGTCAAGATTGACAATTTATGAAATAAAGATGACATGAAAACCAAGAGGAATAAATCCAATTGGAAAATTCCAAAATAAAGAAATCCAAGAAGCGATATTATATCAAAATATCGAGAACATAGCTCACAAGAAAGTATGAAAGATTTCTATAACCCTCTAGAGAAAAGAAGTCTAGAAAAACATCATTTAGACCCACTAGGATTAGATGTAACAATAATAATGTACCTTCTCATATATAAATCAGATAAAGCAATAATTAGAAGAAACAGAATGATAGCTTCATACACATTTTCCCATCCATTCGCAACAGACGAAATGTATTAAAATGCCAAAGGGAAATAGAGCAACATAGATTATAAACCAGTCATGCTGAGAATGCTTTCGTCTAATATCACGATTATAAAACACCCCCTCATAAAAAGAATTTCATCAGAGGATCAATAGCCATAGGAATATTTCTGAGAACAAATAAACACATAGAACACTTCAAAAGAGACTATCATAATCTGTTCAGCCATCACAAATTTCATATTATTCTTTTCACTAAAGGAGATCGATTTTGAAGAAATTTTGATTCATACATTTCTTCACATCGTATCTGAATAGTTCAATCTACTGAAGTTAACTTCTTCACCAGCTGTGATATTGTGTGAATCACAAAATTTTCCAGGTCGATTTGATACTTTACTAATTCTGGCTTTACTTATCAACATGTTCTCAATCTCTGATCATATTTATAGCTATTCTATCACTAAACTCTTTAGTTTGCTCTTATGAACTTATTCAACATGATTCTCGTAAAATTTCATCATAAAGCAACACTAGTAAGGGGGTGAGGTCGTAAAGGCTCTAACTTGACTCTCATAAATACACACATATGTCTTAGCATTCATCATAATGTAATACCAACATAATCACCTAGTTCATTCCAAATAAATTAACACACTTATTTATTATACAAATGTTTTCTGTCATCCACAATTTCAAACAATGAATTTACTCACTCGAGTTCAATATTAATATCTAATTAAATTCCAACACTTAGCTTCCATTTTATTTATCGTCATTTGTCAAATTAGAGAACGCCTTACGGGTTTGAGTATGTCGTTTACTTGATGCCATAGTCCAACTATGGTCTTAAAAAAAATCACAATGCCATAGCCCAACTATGGCCTTACATGTCATTACGATGCCATAGCCCAGCTATGGTCTTACATTTCATACTTCGCCATGGTCCAACCATGGTCTTATCTGTCAATTCCTTATTGAATGATCGTACTCATTTCCTGCGTTCTACTTAATTTGATCTTCCAATTCAATTTTCATACTATTATAATATTCATTATTCAATAACAAAGACATAAAACAAAACATCATATTATCTCTAATTTAACAATTAAACATAAGATTCTACCATATGAACATACTGATTACACACATTCCATTTATTTGAGAAAATTTGCTTACCGTATTCACTTAATCAAATATGTTGAACATATAACATCATAAGAGGGCCAATAAATATGAATAAATGTATCGCAATCAAAACTTTCATCTCGCACATCATCATATACATATCATCACAATCATATACATCAATCCAATCGATTTAACACATTTCCTTAAACTATACGGGTTTGCCAATCATAATTATTCAAATAAGTATACATGGACATTCATTCCACCTATATTTTTGGTAAGTTACCTGAACACATACATTCACTCAAGCAAATCAGTCTTATACATCATGAAATTATCGATCAATCGTAGATAAGCTCATTATGCCGCTTACACATTCTATTTCATGTTTCTTATGTCTCATATATGTACACACACATATATATATCATGAATTCTTATTTGTACCTTTTCGAGTTTTAACTTATCATAATTGCACTTTACTCAATTACCTTAGTACCACTATCAACATGGTCAGGTGTAACTCGGTTGGAGAGTACCTTTGTCTAAACAAGATGGTTCTCGTTTACGTCGAGAGACATCACACTATCACAAATTCGTGACATGTATAACTAAACCTTCACACATGCTATGTTAATCCGAGAACTGACTAAACCATAGCTTTGATACCACTAAATGTAACACCCCTTACCTGAGTCCGAGGCCGGGACAGGGTACGAGGCATTACCAGACTTAAATGTACACAACTATGTAAAATCGGGCCATAAAAATTTTGCTCAAATTAAAAACATTCATTCATATTCATAATGCCCTTTATATGGGCTTATGAGACCCAAAACATACATCGGGGTGGTTTGGGACTAAACCGAGAACTTACGAACTTTTTACAACACTTAAAAAATTTTTTAGTTTTGAAGAGTCACACGCCCGTGTAGGTTAGGCCGTATGGTCACACACGCCCGTGTGGCTTGGGACACGCCCGTGTCCTTAGCCCATGTAACTCTCTATTTATGATGTCAGCAATGATCTAGGGTCACATGGCCAAGTCACACGCCAGTGTGCTAGACTGTGTCCTCTACACAGATGAGACACACTGCTATGTCTCTGCCCGTGTGGCCCAGAAAATGGCAATTTACCAAGCCATTTGGCACCTTCGTTAGCACTTACTTAAACATAACTTCAATAGCACTTTTCGAGGCAATTTTAGATTGATTTATTCATGCATAAGGCACCATACATTGCCTAGTTTAAACTTATCAACTTCATGCCATAATTATCGTTAACACATTCTTACACTTCATACTTATGCTAAGGTCTATCCATAAGCCAATTTAGTCACTTTAAATTCATCAAATAATCTAGGGTGCATTCACAATTCATCCATACCGAACACACATGACCACACCATATGAAACCTTTAGCACATGCATGCATATATGGTTAGGTTTACAACCCAATAACAAATATGAGTCACATCACATGGCCATATACAAAACGAATCATATTCTCATTATGAGCCAATACATTTGGCCAAATCAAATGACACATATCGAATTGACTAAGTCCCTATACATGCCATAGACTTAAAATACTTGAAATCATTTATACCCTTTAAAAGTTGGATAGTGTGATGGAATCTCCGATGATCTCCAACCCGAGCTAGCTTAGTGACCCTATAAAATGAGGAAAAAGGAAGGGGTAAGCTATATAGCTTAGTAAGTCCATATGAAAATAATAAGAGATTTATTTACATGTTTTTACCATATTCTCACAACATGTTCTCAAGTTAATACAATCATAATTGCACAAAATTCTACTATTTACTCTTGTTCATCTCAAGTTGTCTACTCAAGTCACAGTAACTAAATTATTTATATCTTGAGCTACAGAACTCCAAATTAAGATCCACTAATTTTTCCTAAAACTAGACTCATATATATTCTTACCATAAAATTTTTAGAATTTTTGGTCTAGCCAATAAGTACAGTTTATTCTTTAAAGTCTCCCCTGTTATGCTATTTGACAGTTTCAACCCTTCTTCACTAAAAATTAATTATCTCCTCGTACAGGACTCGGATAATGTTTTTGTCTATTTTTATATAAAACAGACTGATTGAAGACTTATTCATATGAATTATAGCCCATAATTATTTTCATACAAATTTTAATGATTTTCCAAAGATAAGACAAGGGAACCTAAAATCACTCTAACCCTATCTCATAGAAATCCAAATATCTCATAACATGAAATTATTTTGCTTATGTGAAACTAGACTCGATAAGCTTTAATTTAATATTTTATTTAAGCTTTAACTCAATTTCCACGATTTTTGGTGGATTTTCAAAGTCGAACTACTGCTGCTATCCAAAACTGTTTTAGTGTAAAATAATGATAACTAAGTTTATAACACCTTTACAAATCATTTCAACCATCATGATAAAAATACATATTTATACATCATAAGCATAGACCCATAATCACAGGGTTATCACAAAATCATTCTCATGGGCATGACTTACTTATTTGCATCCTTACCAAAGGTGCATCATAAACCGAAATCATTTCTCATGAGTTTTGCACACATACTTGTACCACTTGCAACATAATCATAACTTTTCTCAATCATGACACAATCTTTAAATCACTCGCTAAACTAGTTGGAATACTAGAGGATACCTGATAAGCCTCATACAAAAGGGTAAAATGCCGATGCCATGTCCCGGACATGGTCTTACACTGGCTCACATAACAATGCCGATGCCATATTCTAAACATGGTCATACACTGGCTCGCATATTGAGGCCGATGCCATGTCCCAGACATGATCTTACACTAGTTCTCATATCAATGTTGATGACATGTTCCAAACATGGTCTTACACTGGCTCACATATTGAGGCTGATGCCATGTCCCAGACATGGCCATACACTAGCTCTCATAACCCTAGTATCACTGCATGGATATCCGATCTATTCCTACGATTCAACCGGGAGTTTCACCACATCAAATCTCGTCATGCATATTTGTGTAATATCACTCTTTAACACCAAGTTACCATTCATTACAATGTTATCCAACATCATAGACATATGTTTAGGTCATTGCATATGCATAGCATACAATATAATTTTGTGAAGCATAACATCATCACGTACATAGTACCGCAAACATATAATTCAACGCATTCGAATTATCATATCAATTCAGATTTCAATCACAAATCACAATAAGATTATCATACAAATTATATAATAATAATGAGGCATTTCAATTCAAATAAGATATTGCATTATTATCACCACACGAACTTATCTCGAATGCAAAACGACTAATTGTTCCATTTTTGTCCTTAATCACGTACTTTCTCAATTTAAGCCTGGATCTCTATTTTCTTGATCTAACATTTCACATATAGCTTATTTATTACTCGCAATATTCAAATTGACCCAAAAATATATTTTGGTAAATTTACAATTTTGCCCCTAAACTTTCACTTATTTACAAATTAGTCCTTAGGCTCGAAAAATAAAATTCATTCAATTTTATCCCAACCCAAGCCTAGCTGAATATTTATCTTATTTACAGCAGCCCACATATTTCATTATTTCACACCTTTACCACCTATTTTACAAATTTTACAAAATGGTCCATTTTAGGTGTTTTCATGAAAATCACTTAACAAAAGTTATTTATTTAACAAACAAGATTCATTTTCTTCCATAAAGATGCAGCAAAAAACATGAATATTCTCATGGAAAAACCCTAGAATTTCAATCATTTTTGTAAAAAAGTCCTCTCATTAGCTAAATTAAGCTACAAGGGTTCCAAAAATACAAAAATCATCAAAAATGACCATCAAAATCACTTACTGTGAGGGTTAGAAGTTGTTGAAATTTTCAAGCTTCCATAGGCATTTCCTTGGGTAAAAATTGGTGGAGAAGAAAGAGAAATAAAAAGATGATAACTTTATTTTGCATTTTGGTCTTATTATACCTTTTTAACTTAATTACCCATTAACCCTTTTTATTTCTAACAAATTTCAATAATACCAAAAAAATATATTGCACTAACTTATTAATGGGATAATTTCCACATAAGGGATTCCACTAAAAATTCTATAGCTATTTAATACTTTTAGCTATTAGAATGCAACTTTCGCACTTTACACGATTTAGTCCTTAAAGCTAAATTAAACTCTTCTCACATATAATTTCTTCATGAAAATTTTACACAGTCATATAAACCTATCATAGACCTTATAATAATTTTAAAATAATTATTTCTAATTCAAATTTGTGTTCTCAAAACCACTGTTCCTACTAGGCCCTAATTCGGGATGTTACACACAAGCTTGTGTCTCTACACGTATGGATAAAAATAGGTTATTTACTAAGCCAATTTGCCACCCAAATTTGCACACCTAAAAATTCAATTGATACTCATTCATAGCATAAGTGGACATCCAATTCAACCATAATCAAAGCTAAAACATACCATTTCAATACCAACAACTAACATGCTTTTTATCTCATGTTTTACTCATTCAAATCATACTAACTTCACATATTTAAATAAACTAATTTAAACTTTCCAAACATGCATCATCATGCACCAAATCACAAGCACATAGCTTCCCAATTATCAACCATTTGACATTCAAATTACCTATTATCAATAAGAACCATGAATCCAACCTCAATCACACAACATAGTTCAATTACCAAACTCAAAACAAAAGCCATTTGCACATTTATTTACATCATCAAATACAATCCCAAAACATAAACATTTACAAGCCAATTCAAATGGCTCAATTCACAAACAAAACATATGTCATATTGACCAAAGTCCCTATACATGCCATATGTAACAACCTGATTTAGACCCTATTCGAAATAGTGGTTTCAGGACTACGAATCTGAGTTAAAAAATATTTAAAAATTATTTTCTGTGTTTATTATGTGTGAATTTATATATGTGAAATTTTCGTGTTTTAATTTTGTCGTTTGAGTGTCGATTTAATAAAAATGGCTTAATCGCGTAAAATAAAAATTTGATGGTTTAATGTGTAAGGGCCAAATTGAATGTGTCTTTATAATTTGAGGTATTTATAATGCAATTTGACCATGAAATCATGTGATGGATGATTTTAACCATGAATAATAATGGTTTATATTAATTAATAAAGGTTATAAGTGTAAAATGATTAAGAATGTTTTATAATATAAAACATGAAATAATTAAAAAGCCATGCATGTTTTATTTGATAGTAAAAAATTAAATAAAAGAAAATAAAAAGAAAAGAAAGCCATATTCGGCCATTGTTAAGTTTGATTCAAGGTGAGTTTTAGATCAGTTTTTGATAATTTTTACGTTTTTGAGATCGCTGCTATGTTACCTATTAAGCCCATGTCTCAATTTTTTGAATTTGATGATGATTTTGTATTTTGCCATTGTTAAAAGCTTGTGATTTTTGTTGTTTGATGCTGAAAAATAAAGATATGTGGTAGATTAACATATTTTGTATTTGAATTTTTGATGATTTTGAGTAATTAGGGCTAATTTGTAAAAATAATAAATTGAGGAACTAAAATGTGAAATAAATGAAATGTGTGGACTTGTATAAAGAATATGAATATTTAGGCTAAGCATGGTATATTGAAATTTTTCATATTTTGTGTTTTGTGCAATTTGGACTAAATTGTAAAAAGTGTAAAATGTCAGGGGTAAAATGGTAATTTTCCCATTTATGCGTTTTTGGACTAAATTGAATAGAATTATGTTTAAATGAGTTTAATTTGAATATGTTTAGATCAAGAACTAAAGAAATCGAATTTGGATCGAGGGAAAAACAAACTTGTCGAATAGTCGTTCCGTTTCGATTACTGTTGTCCAAGGTAAGTTTATAAGCAAATAGATGTTGTTTATTTTAAATAAATATGAGCTTATTATGCTGAAATGAATTATGTGAAGTATATATGTTGTTAGCTAAATGTGTATATGCTAGGGGGCTATATTTACAAATTCGTTTCGACCGAGTTATGACATCTGAGAGCCCCATATGAACCCTAGGAATAGCTAGGATACACATGTCATGACATAGGATTCTGATATGTGATGTGTGAGTAAGACCATGGCATCAATATATGTGTGCGAGTAAGACCACTTTTAATACATTAGCATCGATATGTGACTCCGATATATGTGTGTGAGTAAGACCCTGTCTGGGACAGTGGCATCGATATGTGATTACATGTAAGACCACGTCTGGGACGTTGGCAGTGTACGATATGTGTGATTATTCGAGTATCCTATTCAATTCTGAATGGTTCAACGGGTAATGATAAGTTATGATCAAATGTGTAAAACAAGCTAAAGTGACAAGGCATGTGATAGTTGATTACCTATTTCAAAATAAGGTAAGTTGGTTACTTGAGATAGGATGCAAAATATACATAATGCTAATGTAAATATATTTGTATTTGTATGTTATATTCAGCCATATTTTAAACATAAGTATGTGATATTAAAGTTTGATTCACTAGTATATGCTTATGAGTGAATATATATTTGGTTATATAATGTTACTATGGTTTTGAAATTGAATATTACTTTTATAATAGATATATGTATATTTTGTAACAGCCCGATTTAGGCCTTATTTAGAACGGTGATTTTGGGACCATGAATCCGAGTCAGAAAAATATTTAAAATTATTTTTTGTGTTTATAATGTGTGAATTTATATGTGTGAAATTTTCGTGATTTAATTTTGTCGTTTGAGTGCTCGATTAAATAAAAAGGGCTTAATCGCGTAAAATGAAAACTTGATAGTTTAATGTGTAAGGGCCAAATTGTTGTTGTCTTTTTAAATAAAGTACTTATGTTGTAATTAGGCTATTGGTTATATGAGTGGATGGTTGTAGACATGTTTTATATGGTTTTATAATTAAAATTTTAAGGTTAAATATGTAAAATAATAAATGATATATATATAATAAATTATAACAGAAATTAAAAGCCATAAGTGTCCATACTTTTTCATGACCGATTATAAAGAAAAGAAAAAGAAAGAAAGCTTCTATAGGTTCGGCCATTGTTGATAGCTTAATCAAGGTATGTAACTAGCTCGATTTTTGATAATTTTTACGTTTTTGAGATCATTGCTAAGTTATCTACAAAGCCATGCTTGAATTTTTGATTTTGATGAATATTTTGAGTTATGCCATTGATGAATATTTGAGCTATGTGATGTTAGTTGATGAAATATGAAAGATATGTTTTGGATTAACATGTTTTGTATTGGAAATTTTGATGATTTTAAGTAATTAGGACTAAATTGCAGAAATAATAAATTGAGGGATTAAAATGTGAAATAAATGAACTATATGGACTTGTATGAACACTAGGAACATTCGGCCTAAGCATGGTCAAATTTTGCATGTTTTGTGTTTTATGAATTTGGACTAAATTGTAAAAAGTGTAAAATGTCAGGGTAAAATGGTAATTTGCCCATTTATGTGTTTTTGGACTAAATTGAGTGAAAATATGTTTAAATGAGTTTAATTTGAATATGTTTAGATCAAGAACCAAAGAAATCAGATTTGAATCGGGGGAAAACTAAAGTTGTCGACTAGTCGTCTCGTTCTGTTTTTCATTGTCCAAGGTAAGTTTATAAGCAAATAGATGTTGTTAATTTTGAATAAATACTAAATTTATATGCTGAAATGAATTGCATAAAAATGTATACATGAAAGCCGAATTTGAATATACTAGGAAGTTATATGTGCAAGTTCGATTCGATTAAGTTATGACGTCCAAAAGCCCCGTTTGAACTATAGGATTCTGATATGTGTTTTTGTGTAAGACCACGTCTGGGATGTTGGCATTGACATCTGTGGTTACGTGTAAGACCCTGTCTGGGACAGTGGCATCGATATGAGATAGCATGTAAGACCACGTCTGGGATGTTGGCATTGTATGATATATGTGATTATCTGAGTAATCTATTCGATTCCGAATGGTTCAATGGGCATTATCAAGTTAAGATCAAATGTGATATTGAGCTAAAATGTCAGGTATGTGTTAAGCTAAATGATATAAAAGACAAGGTATGTATGTAAATTTGGCATGAACAATAGAATTATGCATTATGGAAATGAGAATTATATATGTTTATGATCTTATGTATATTTGGCCAAGTTAAAAAAAGTTACCTTTCATTTATGTGATGGTAAATAAATTTTGAGTGTGAAAATATGTATTAAATTAAAGATTACTTGATTCGGTTTAGTTGATTCAATATTAATGTTTATTTGATGATTGATTGCTTATGACTTAATAAGCTTTAGTAGCTTACTGTGTGTATTCTTGTTTACCTCTGTTTTATAGATCTTGGATTCAAGTTACGAGCTCGAGGATCGTCAGCAAAGTTTATCACACTATCGACCGTTTTGGTACATTATAAGTTTGAATTTGATATTATGGCACGTATAAGCTAGGTTGTTTTTTGATTAAGTTTGAAGTATGTGTATAACTCAAGACATGCGAAAATGGCTTAACTTCTATGTTTGAATTCGGTTGTGTTTGGTTATGGTTAATCCATTTTGGTTACAATGCTTTGTGTTATGACTGAATGATATTTGTGATAGGTGTTATATGTTTTGGAAATGGTTTAGTAATAATGTTACTTATGATGTGTAATTGGTTATGTATTTAGCTAAATTTGGAAATTATGTTCATGGTATATGTGCGTGGTGTGCTAAGCTATATGAATCAGTTTGAGTAATGTTCAAGTTGGTGAATGTGTTTTTGTTAAAAACATATATGTATATTCGAATGTAAATTGGCCTTTTTGTTTCAGTTATGTGATGGGATAGATATGGATAATATTTATGAGCTACTCATGACTTGGCACTAATGAATATATTTTTGATGAATTGGTTTGATATAATAGTTGAATTATATGTTTGTAAGACGAATTGATTGAAATAAAATGATTGAGAACTTGGTTGTGGTTTATGTTCATTGATGAGTATGAGATATATGCATTTGTTTATATATGTTCGGTTGTATTGACAAAACATTCATTTAAGTCATAAATGATTAGTTTTATAAGTGAACCATTACATGGAATTATCATAAATAAGTGTTCGGCATTATTATGTGACTTATGTGGTTGTTTTGATAAATACATTCGGTACTAATTTAATTAGTCACTCTCTCTCTATATATATTTATGGTGTATTGACATGTGATATTAAGTATGAATTTAATTAATATTTGTATTCTAAAATGTTTAAAAGTGAAATGGTAAATTTATAAAGGAAAAATTTATGTCTGGAAGAATTAGATGTTAAGTATATATGCACACATATCATAAATATTAAGGAATGGAATTAGGTTAATATTAGACATTTAGATGATGCTTGAATTGAGTAATGAATTCAGTTGTTAATATAAAAGTCAATGTATATTCATGCATTATATTTGGTTGGATATTCATTTAGGTCTGTAGTTCATCTTTGTTAAAATCAGTATATGCTTTTATGTATAAAATGATACATTTCATATTTTTGCATATGAATTATGTGATTGTATATATGTACAATATGAAATGATTTGAGATAAAGAGTTGTGTTAGTTTATGAATTAAATTTTGACTGATTTAAAAAACTCGTTCATGTGTACATATAAAATTGTTCAGATTTTGTATTTTGTTTGGTAATACCTCGTAACCCCAATCCGGCGACAGATACGGGTTAGGGGTGTTACATTTGATTGGTATTAGAGCTACGGTTTAGTCGATTCTAGGACTAATGTGGCGCGTGTGGGTCTAGCTATAATGCCATGTTATATACTGCGATAGTGTGATGACTTCTGATATTTAAAAATGTGTTTTCATATAGTAAATGGATCCTGATAGAGCCATAGCTGATGATGTCGAGGGTATAGCGCCTGCTCCCACGCAAGGGATAGCGCCAGTTGATTCTCGACCGACCTCGAGTAACCAGGAGAAGCTAAGCAAGCCTTTTATCAAATGATGAACGACTGGTTTACTTAGTATATCCGGACGAATATGGCTGTACAACAACCTTCACCCCCGACTAGTCCTTCTCCAATACCTGTTATACCTCAAATGATTGATCCATTGAGATTCCATAGGCCCCCTATTGATAAAATTAGAAAACGCGGGGCTGAAGAATTCAGAGCTACCGATAATGATGCTGAGCGAGTTGAATTCTGACTTGATAATACTATCTGTGTGTTTGATGAGTTATCTTGTACCCCGAATGAGTGTTTAAAGTGTGCCATATATTTGCTACGAGACACCGCATATCACTGGTGGAATACATTAGTATCGATGGTTCCAAAAGAACAGGTGACATGGGATTTCTTTCAGACTCAGTTTCGTAAGAAATATATTAGCCAGAGATTTATCGACCAAAAGCGCAAAGAATTTCTAGAGTTGAAATAGGGTCGAATGATCGTGACAGAGTATGAGCGAAAATTTGTGAGACTCAGTCGGTATGCTCGTGAGTGTGTTTCGACTGAAGCCATAATGTGTAAAAGATTCGAAGACAGGTTGAATGAAGACGTTAAACTGCTAGTTGGCATACTTGAAATAAAAGAATTCGTAGTACTGGTTGAGCGAGCGTGCAAAGCTAAAGAGCTCGGGGAAGAGAAAAGAAAAGCTGACTTTGAAGTTAGAGATTTACGTAAGAGATCATCGAGTAAGTCATTTCAGTTGACACTGAAGAAGTTCAGAGATGATTCTAGCCGTTCTAAGGCTACTTCGGGTTATTCTAGACGGGATTGTGATAGACCACATGTGAGCTCGAGCGCTACCTCAGTAGCTAGTGTTGGTAATGTTAGATCGAACCAACCCGAGTGTAAACATTATGGTAAACGACACCCTGGCAGTTGTAGATTGTATGATCGGGCCTGTTTTAAATGTGGATTGATAGATCATTTTGTTCGTGAATGCCCTGAGTTAGCTGAACAAAATCTAGTACAAAATACGAGATCGGGTAACACTTTAGCTCGAGGTAGACAACCCAGAAATAAAGGTAATGTGAGTAGCAATTAGAGAGGGACTAAAGATACAGCAGTTAGATTCGAGGCTCGTGCACCTGCCAGAACCTTTGCTATTCTCGCACGTAAAGAGGCCTCATCCCCAGATGTTATTACTGGTACATTCGCTTTCTATGATACTAGTGTAATTGCATTGATTGATCCTGGTTCGACTCATTCTTATGTGTGTGAGACTTTAGTATTCAGTAAGACTTTGCTTGTTGAGTCTACTGATTTTATGATTAGAGTATCGAACCCCTTGGGCCGGTGTGTTATGGTTGATAAAGTGTGTAAGAATTGTCCTTTAATGATTCGAGATTTGTGCTTTCTGGCTGATTTGATGTTGTTGCCATTTGATGAGTTTGACATAATTCTGGGTATGGACTGGTTGACTTTGCATGATGCTGTCGTAAATTGCAAAAGAAAGACTACTGATTTGCGATGTCAGAATGATGAGATTATTCGAATTTAATCTAATGATTTGAATGGTTTACCAGTAGTAATATCTTCGATGTTAGCTCAAAAATATGTGAGAAAAGGTTGCGAAGCTTATTTTGCCTATGTGGTTGATAGTAAAGTGGCCGAAAGAACGATTGAATCAGTACATGTGGTGTGCGAGTATCCGGATATGTTTTCTGAAGAATTGCTGGGTTTGCCACCTATTCGGGAGGTAAAGTTTGGCATTGAATTAGTGCCGGGGACGACTCCAATATCGATAGCTTCGTACAGAATGGCACCTACTGAATTAAAAGAATTGAAAGCTCAGTTGCAAGAGTTGACAGATAGAGGTTTCGCGCGACCGAGTTTCTCTCCCTAGGGTGCACCAGTTTTATTTGTGAAAAAGAAAGACAGAACTATTAGAATGTGACTATAGACAGCTTAATAAGGTGACTATAAAAAATAAATATCCGTTGGCACGGATTGATGACCTGTGTGATCAACTGAAAGGGGCTATAGTGTTTTCAAAGATAGATTTGAGATCAGGCTACTATCAGTTGCGAATTAAAGACTCAGGTGTACCAAAGACTACTGTTTGAACGAGGTACGGACATTATGACTTTTTGGTTATGCCTTTCGGACTTACTACTGCACCTGCTGTTTTCATGGATTTGATGAACTGGATCTTTAGACAGTATTTGGATCGATTTGTGGTTGTGTTCATAGATGACATCTTGATCTACTCCCGTGATGAAACTGAGCGAGCTGAACATCTGAAACTTGTGTTACAGATTTTGCGAGATAAACAGTTGAATGCAAATTTTAGTAAATGCGAGTTCTGGTTACGTGAAGTCTATTTTCTGGGACATGTTGTATCAGCATCGGGTATTCAGGTTGATCCGAGTAAAATTTCAACTATACTTGACTGGAAACCTCCGAGAAATGTTTCTGAAGTCTGAAGTTTTTTGGGACTTACTGGTTACTATAGACGGTTCGTGAAAGGATTCTCTATAATTGCAACCTCGATAAAGAAGTTGTTACAAAAAGATGGTAAGTTCGAGTGGTCAGAAAACTGCTAGAAAAGTTTTGATAAGTTGAAAGCCGTTTTGACCGAAGCTCCAGTGCTAGTTCAGCCAGAATCGGGTAAAGAATTTGTTATTTAGAGCGATGCATCTTTTTGGGCTGCATTTTGTTGCAGAAAGGCAAAGTTATAGCTTATGCCTCGAGACAGTTAAAGCCGCATGAAAAGGACTATCCGACACATGACCTCGAATTGGCAGCTATTGTATTTGCATTGAAGATATGGAACCACTATCTGTTTGGTGAGAAATTTCATGTTTATTCTGATCACAAAATCCTTAAATACTTGATGACTCAGAAATATTTGAATCTGAGACAACGCCGATGATTAGAGTTGCTAAAAGACTACGAGCTTGTAATCTACTACCATCTGGGAAAGGCTAATGTTGTTGCTGACGCTCTAAGCTGAAAATCACTGTTTGTTTTGCGTGCAATGAATGCTCATATGGCTATGTCTGATGATGGTTCGATAATAGCTGAATTAAAATCAAGACCGTTATTTGTTCAATAAATTTGTGATGCCCAGAAAGTTGATAATGATTTGTTAGCAAAACTGGTCCAATGTGACTCGAATGTTGATTCAGAGTTCAGAGTTGATACTGAAGGTTGTTTGAGGTTCAGAAACTGAATATGTGTTCCGAGAAATCTAGAATTGATTCAGATGATTTTCAACGAAACTCACAGCAGTAGGTTATCTGTTCACCTGGGTAGTACAAAGATGTATAATGATCTAAAACAACTTTACTGGTGGCATGGTATGAAATGAGACATTTCTGAATTTGTTTCAAAATGTTTAATTTGTCAACAAGTTAAAGCTGAGCATCAAGTACCTTCTGGATTGCTTCAGCCGATCATGATACCTGAGTGGAAATAGGACAGAATCACGATGGATTTTGTATCTGGTTTACCGTTGACACTGAGCAAGAAAGATACAATCTGTGTTATTATGGATAGATTGACTAAATCAACTCATTTTGTTCCGGTTCATACGGATTACTCACTTGGTAAGCTTGCTGAGTTATATGTTTCTCAGATTGTGAGATTACACGGTGAGCCTATTTCTATTATTTTGGATAGGGATACAAGGTTTACATCGCAGTTTTGGAAGAAACTGCAAGATGCACTAGGTACAAAATTACATTTCAGCACTGCTTTCCATCCGCAAACAGATGGTCAATCCGAACGAATCATTCAGATACTTGAGGATATGTTGAGATGTTGCATTCTCGAGTTCAAAGGTATGTGGGAACGATACTTACCACTGATTGAATTTGCATACAATAATAGCTTTCAACCGAGTATCAAAATGGCACCTTACGAGGCTTTGTACGGTCGTAAATGTCGTACACCATTGTATTGGACTGAGCTCAGTGAAAACAAGATACAGGGGGTCAATTTGGTCAGAGAGACTAAATAAAAAGTGAAAGTAATCCGTGAAAGTTTGAAAACAGCGTTAAATCGTCAGAAATCATATGCAGAATTGAAACGAAAAGATATAGAGTTTTAGATTGGAGAAAAAGTCTTTTTGGAAGTATCACCATGGAAGAAAATACTCAGATTCGGTCGTAAAGGCAAATTCAGTCCGAGATTTATTGGGCCGTATGAAATTATAGAGCGTATCGGGCCGGTTGCTTATAGACTGCTGTTGCCATCTGAGCTAGAAAAGATCCACAATGTATTCCATGTTTCGATGCTTCGTAGATATCGATCTGATCCCTCACATGTGATTAGTCCGTCAGAGATTGAGATTAAGCCCGATATGACATATGAGGAGGAACCAATTCACATTCTGACTCGCGAGGTTAAAAAACTGCGAAATAAGAAAATTCCATTAGTTAAAGTACTGTGGCATAAACACGAAGTTGAGGAAGCAATGTGGGAGCCAGAGGATGCAATGAAAGAACGTTATCCAAACCTATTCACCGGTAAGATTTTCGGGGACGAAAATCCCTAACGGAGAGAGTTGTAACAGCCCGATTTAGACCCTATTATGAAACGGGGATTTCAGGACCATGAATCCGAGTCATAAAAATATTTTAAAACTATTTTCTGCGTTTATTATGTGTGAATTTATATGTGTGAAATTTTAGTGATTTAATTTTGTCGTTTATGTGCCCGATTAAATAAAAGGGCTTAATCGTGTAAAATGAAAACTTGATAGTTTAATGTGTAAGGGCCGAATTGTTGTTGTCTTTTTAAATGGAAGTACTTATCTTGTATTTTGGCCATTGGTTATATGAGTGGACGGTTGTAGACATGTTTTATATGGTTTTATAATTAAAATTCTAAGGTTAAATATGTAAAATAATAAATGATGTATATGATATATTATAACATAAATTAAAAGCCATAAGTGTCCATACTTTTTCATGACCGGTTATAAAGAAAAGAAAAAGAAGGAAAGCTTCCATAGGTTCGGCCATTGTTGATAGCTTAATAAAGGTCTGTAACTAGCTTAGTTTTTTTATAATTTTTACATTTTTGAGATTGTTGCTAAGTTATCTACAAAGCCCATGCTTGAATTTTTGATTTTGATGAATATTTTGAGTTATGCCATTGATGAATATTTGAGCTGCGTGATGTTAGTTGATGAAATATGAAAGATATGTTTTGGATTAACATGTTTTTGTATTGGAAATTTTGATGATTTTGAGTAATTAGGACTAAATTGCAAAAATAATAAATTGAGGGACTAAAATAAGAAATAAATGAAATGTATGGATTTGAATGAACACTAGGAACATTCGGCCTAATCATTGTCAAATTTTGCATGTTTAGTTTTTTATGCAATTAGGACTAAATTGTAAAAATTGTAAAATGTCAAGGGTAAAATGGTAATTTGCTCATTTATGTATTTTTGGACCAAATTGAGTGAAAATTAAATTAGCAGCAACTAATTAATTTGTTCTAAATTAGACACATTAAATTATGTCCTAAGCTAGACACATTAAACACATAATAATATGTGACATATTTAATATACTAAATTAAAATGTCCAGATTTAAGACACCATTAAATTAATTAATTATTTGAGCGGACAATTAACTAATTAACTAACACAACTTGTAAAATTTATTCCAGCACAAAAAAAAAATTAAAAATACAAAAATGAGCTCAAACGAGCTTGTTTGAGCTGAATCGAGCTCATTGAATGAGCACACGAACTCATTGAGCTAGAGATGAGCAAAATTGAGCTCAACGAGCTGATATTAGGCCTCATTTTACACTTAGGCCCCTCGAGCTTAGGCCATGCTCGATGTTGTCGAGTTGATTTGTAACATGACGCGGCTAGGTTCGCATCATTCCCTCCCTCTTGAAGACGATTTTTCCTCAAATCGGGCCACTTGCTCGAGAAAAATTTTTCAAAATAGCGAACCAATTTGTTCATGATTGGAGCAAAGTTATTTCCAAAACCCGTGGAACCACGAATGGTTTGAGAAAGAAATGGGTTATTTCCATGCCCTCCCTTTTTAGGGGAACGCCATCTCCAAGTGTCACCTACAAAAGAGTAAAACAAATTAGTGACACTAGGAATTAAAATCTCTAAAGAATTTTTCTCAATCTCATTCACGAATTTATTGTAAAAATGAATACCAGGGTCAAAGATGGAAAACGACCTTACTGTTTCACAATGGATAAAAAGGTCAAGCATAATTATCGGAACAGAACCATTAAGCGCTCGAAAATTATGGTTTTGGACAACAAAAGTACTTGATTCAAGTCCTTTGAACAATTTGATACCAAAGGATATAAGACAATAATCTCCGGTGTCGAAAGCAAAGTTTTCTCTTATCGTTTCATTTCAACCTGAAAATTTCATGGACAACAACACAGGGGAAATATGAAAAAATAGTAAGTTAAACTCATGCAAGACATGCTCGAATCCTTCAAATCCTACTATAGTGCATTTTCCAGGATCAAAGATTTGATTTTGCATTCGCATATTATCACGATACAACAACTTTGTTTTCAGATTTAGAAACACATCATCAAGTAAGTAAAAGTTGTTCACACGTTTATTTAAACAAAAATTATGATGCTCACCTTTGCTTGGCAACAACTTAAGATGACTTGCTCCGGGCTTAAACACACGATTTTGGTCTTTCATTGTTATAAGCGGCAATGGCCTTTCTTTCATCAACAACTCACACAAGTGAAACAAAGAGAATTTGAGCATGCATATTTTCAAACAATCATACATCATAATTCTCATTTGATCAGACTTACACAAACGCGTACAGCGATATAGAGAATTCACATTACCATGACAAACAAACAAATTCGGCGTTTTACGTGACAATTCTTTATCACATAAGATCAAATTTTGTTTGTACCGACTTAATCTTACTTCATCAACAAGCTTGCCAATGCCATACTCATTACTAGAGAAACTTTTCATACCACTATTTAAAACAAAATCATCAATAATCAGAGAATGAAAATTAATCGACATAGTGAGCGGCGATTTTTTAAAAATTAATTCATCGGTACCTTTTTCAACAATGTTCAAATCAGTTTGTCGTGATGTAATTGTTAAAGACTCCTTACCTTGATTGTCTTTAAGCTCTTGAGGGAGAATTTCATTTTTGATATTACCTTTCTCGATCATTCGAAATCGTCTCTCTTCGAAAAGGTATTGATGTTGTAGCTTGTCTGAAATCTTGAGGAACCTGAGAAGAAACAATACAAGGAGAACTCATAGAACAGTTAGTTAAAACACTCCTCGCTTTTTCTTGTTCTCTCTTGTCTTCTCCACTCATTTCTTTTGCAATCTCATGTTCAAACTCTCTCTCTTTTTCAATCGTCTCTTTTAAAGACTCATTCTCAATCTCTTTTTCAATTTTATTTTTTTGTTCAAGTTCTTTTTCTTTTCTTTCACTCTCTTTTCCTCTCTCACATGATTCCTCGATCTCATTACAAGAAGAAGATAACATAGAAGAATCAAGATGAGAATCTTTTTGTTGGAAAAAGTATGAAAGATCCGTATATGAATTATGATCATCTCTTCACGAGCGTTCATCTGAGGATGAGTATCTTTGCGCATATGAATACTTTCTTAGACCTTCTCGTTCGTCTTGAAGTTTGCTTTGCTTCGTCTTGAATTCCTAGTCGAATAGAAATCATGGTATGAATCTCTTTGGGAATGACTATCTACAGGCGAATACTTAGATGTAACACATTCTCTTCTTCGTGAAGATTTCTCCGCAGATGAACACTTTAAGGCACTTGAAGAGGATTTCCTACATTCTCGTTTGTCATCTTGAAAGGTTACAGATTCAGAGATTGCTTCACACCGTCTTGGCTTTCTTGATGGATAAGAATCTCGATATGAGTCTCTCCTTGAATGATCATCGAACGCATGTCTCCGTGATGATCTTGACTCCATCTTTTGACATGAAGAAAGTCGTTCTCGTTGGTCTCTTTCCTCGATTCGATCCAATTGCTCATGCAACTTGTCAAATTTGGAGTTCACGATTCTACGCATCTTGTTCATCAAATATTGATAATCGGATTCTAAAAATACTTCTTGATTCATGATTGAATGGAAGGAAAAGTGATTAAATAGAAAATAAAAAACTTGCCAACACAAACCTCACAAATTCTCACAAAAAGAAAAAAAATTGCACACGTTTGGATTTTTACACACCCGAATAGTCTCACCACACACTCGTGCCTTTTTTCACTCTATTCACTTCTCTCGATTCAAGAAGGACTACTTAAGCTTAGCGGTCTCGTCAGTGTGGAGTAGGCTTACAAAAATGTTTATCGGTTTGGGTTGGAAATGATGTTGGGACAAGGGTGGGCTAGAAGCAAAAATAAAAGGTGAAGGTGTGGCCGTTTGGGTAGATGGTGATAGTAGCAAGAAATTGATGATCGAGATTTACAAAAGATGAATACAACTTTCAGAACTATCAATAGAACTTTTTGTTTTTTTAATTTCGAAATTTTTTCTCTCTTTTTTTTTATTTTTTTAGATTCTTTTTTTCCACTATTTCTGAATTTTCTTTTTTTTTTTTACTCTTCAAATAAATATATTCTTTCTTTTTTTTCACGAAATTTTTTTAAATTTTTTTCCAAAGTTTTTTTTTACAAATACGATATCGAAACTTCCGAAAACACCGATACTTACCTCAATTTAACCAGCTCTGATACCAAATGATATGAACTCGCCTCAGGATCATTTGAGTCGTAATAGTTGCCCGATCGTAAATTGGGTAAGTTTTGGCTCGTTTGAAAAGAAGGTGAAAATCAATTATGGAATAGGCTCAAAAGGGTTACAAAGAAAGGATTTAGGATAGTTGGATGATAGACTGGGAGAAATGGCTAAGGCCGGAGAATGAACCAACAATATTAAGATTGTTGACCCGAGTCTCAAAAATGGCACCTAGATTATGGATGATGGTAGAAGCGATGGAATAGTTGAAATGGACCTTGACCCACTAACTATAGGGAGTTAGTAACTAGAGGTATAGCCTTTTTGAAGGGATGAACGCCACACCGAGTTGGTGATAAGTTCAGGATAAAACAAAGGAAAGATATACGCCACGAGACGAAATCCCGATAAGTCAAATCAGTCCAAAATTGAATAAAGAGAATTGAATTCTCACTAGAACAATGAAGTTCATAAAATGACAAAGTCTAAAATTCAGTAACCTCTTTACAAATGAAATTAACACATATTTATAGTCTAAACATAAGGTAGCCGAATAGGCTATTAGGGATGTTGAATGGATAGCAAATTGAAGCTAAAAGAGGCTGGAAATTTCATTGAAGTTTCTTGAACGTCCTTGCAAGCTTCCTTGAAGTTTCCTAGCATGAAAAACACAAATGGACAACTTCTAGATGATGATCAATCAACTGGACATTAATTGAAAAGGTGGTGAGCTGAATAACCTTGTCTATGTTCGGCCAAGGGGTTTTAATGTGCTGGAAATAAGCTGCCTTGATCAGCTAGAAAGTTTACGAACATTTAGTGATCAGCTTGAGTATTGTAATAGACTTAAAATGTGAAACCAAATGCAACAGCCCCTATGTGTGAACAAAGAAAACCGAACAGCCCAAGGGTGTGAATGCTCTAGCTGAATGGACAACTTAGTGAAGAAGGAATTTTTCCAGCAATATGAAACATTTTAAGGATGCTTTGGGAAGCTAATCAGCATTTTAAGAATGTTGTATAGAAACTGGACTTTGGCCATTGAAGTCCATGAAATGTTGCCTTGAAGAGCTAAACCATCAGCTCATTTATGCCATCCTAAACAATGCACCAGCAGCTCCTTTATTGCTATTTCCTGCACCAGCAACTCTTTTAATGTTGTTTCCTGCACATTAAATTCGGTTAAGACATATTAAACACGCACACATTAAAAATCGGCAGCAGCCAAGACAAATTAATTTCAGCTGGACAAAATCAATTAAATTTGTCCCATTCTGATCACAATTAAATTCGGCTGACTCCAAGACACATTTAAAACGTATCTAGGCTAGGACAAAATAAATAAAGGCTGGACAAATTAAATTAGCAGCAGTTAATTAATTTGTTCTAAATTAGACACATTAAATTATGTCCTAAGCTAGACACATTAAACACATATTAATATGAGACATATTTAATGTACTAAATTAAAATGTCCAGATTTAAGACACCATTAAATTAATTAATTATTTGAGCTGACAATTAACTAATTAACTAACACAACTTGTAAAATTTATTCCAGCACAAAAAAAAAACAAATTAAAAATACGAAAATGAGCTCAAACGAGCTTGTTTGAGCTGAATCAAGCTCATTGAATGAGCACACGAACTCATTGAGCTGGAGATGAGCAAAATTGAGCTCAACGAGCTGATATTAGGCCTCATTTTACACTTAGGCCCCTCGAGCTTAGGCCATGCTTGATGTTGTCGAGTTGATTTGTAACATGACGCGGCTAGGTTCGCATCACATAAGTTTCCATACTTTTTCATGACCGATTATAAAGAAAAGAAAAAGAAGGAAAGCTTCCATAGGTTCGGCCATTGTTGATAGCTTAACCAAGGTATGTAACTAGCTCAGTTTTTGATAATTTTTACGTTTTTGAGATCGTTGCTAAGTTATCTACAAAGCCCATGCTTGAATTTTTTATTTTGATGAATATTCTGAGTTATGCCATTGATGAATATTTGAGCTATGTGATGTTAGTTGATGAAATATGAAAGATATGTTTTGGATTAACATGTTTTGTATTGGAAATTTTGATGATTTTGAGTAATTAGGACTAAATTGCAAAAATAATAAATTGAGGGACTAAAATGTGAAATAAATGAAATGTATGGATTTGTATGAACACTAGGAACATTCAGCCTAAGCATGGTCAAATTTTGCATGTTTTGTGTTTTATACAATTTGGACTGAATTGTAAAAAATGTAAAATGTCAAGGGTAAAATGGTAATTTGCTCATTTATGTGTCTTTGGACCAAATTGAGTGAAAATATGTTTAAATGAGTTTAATTTGAATATGTTTAGATCAAGAACCAAAGAAATCGAATTTGCATTGGGGGAAAACTAAAGTTGTCGACTAGTCGTCTCGTTCTATTTTTCATTGTCCGAGGTAAGTTTATAAGCAGATAGATGTTGTTAATTTTTCATAAATACTAGATTCATATGCTGAAATGAATTATATAAAAATGTATACACGAAAGCTGAATTTGAATATACTTGGAAGTCACACCCGTACCCTACCCTGGGACGGCATACGAGATGTTACTAAGCTTGAACGCATGCACACGAGCATTTTCGAGTCACCAAGACTTAATGAAATTTAAAAACTTTCTCTAAATTTGTTTAAGCCCCTTAATACGGGCCTACAAAGCCTCAAACGTTCATTGGAAACCACTCGGGTGGTTAAACCAACTTAATAAAAATGACTCTTGAAACAGGGCATACACGCCCCTATGAAAAGGCAACACGCCCGTGTGGCTCTTGTGACATGGCCGTGCCGATGGCTCATGTGACACACATGGCCTAAGCACCTAGGGACACGCCCATGTCCCATACCCGTGTGAATTAAATTCTAAATTCGAACCTATAGGGGTTTTCACACAGCTTGACACACGCCCGTGTCTATGGCCCGTTTCCTTCACTCGACCAAGACATGCCCGTGTCCTAGCCCGTGTCTAAAAACCTTGAAATTCTGTTTCTGACGTCAGCATCCAATTTAAGGCACACGACCAAGGCACACGCTCGTGGCCAGAGGCCGTGTCCTCCACACGACTGAGACACACAGTCGTCTTTACACATGTGTTTACTACCATGCATTCTGACTTGCAAATTTTACGTGCAGGGGGCACACAGCCGGACAACATGCTCATAGGGCTGGCATGGCCTAGACACACACCCGTGTGCCTAACCATGTAGACAATATAAGGCTATCTACCAAGCCCTTTACCACCCTGAAATACAATATAACAACATCCATTCAAAAATACAAGGTATAATCAGCCACACAAGGCATTATCTCATTCATGAAAATATCATCATTTGCATATATCATTAATGAACATTAGCCATTATTTCGAGGCTTAATATAAAATGAAGGGATTCATCCCAAGCTAACACATTTGGCCAAATTAACATGACACAAACTTCAAAAGTCTAAGCCCTATACATGCCATATTTAAAACAATAAAACCAACTATACCAAGTGTTTCGGTTGATAGTGTAATCAATGCCTCCGACGTCCGATGATCCTCGAGCTAATTAGGCGGCACTATAAGAAAATGGAAAGGAGAGGGAGTAAGCGTAAAGCTTAGTAAGTCACTTGCAAATAAATATGAAAACAACTTTACCATTCATCATCATGCTCATAATACAAAAATAGGCATAAGTACAACTTACTCTTCACTATCCAATACAATTCACATAGCATACATTGAGCTCATATCCCTTACATTTCAAATGGGCACTTGTACCACTCACAATATGGTTATACTTTTCTCGTTTAACTTAAACTGTAACTCTCACCGTTGAACCATTCAAAACACTACTGGATATTCAATAAGCCTCAAACGTGGGGTAGAATGCCGATGCCATGTCCCAGACATGGTCTTACACTAGCTCATGTCTTGAGTCGATGCCACGTCCCAGGCATGGTCTTACACTGACTATCAAGATTGAGGCTGACGCCATGTCGCAAACATGGTCTTACACTAGCTCTCACATATTCGTGCCGATGCCATGTCCCAGACATGGTCTTACACTGACACATCTCGTAGCCGATGCATGTCCCAGACATGTCTTACACTGGTTTACATCTCGAGGCCAATGCATGTCCCAGACATGTCCTACACTGGCTCTCATAATGTGGCTGATGCATGTCCCAGACATGTCTTACACTAGCTCACAATAACCCATACGTCATGGCATGAATATCCGAGTTATTTCCTATGGTTCAAACGGGAACTCTACTATCTCAATTATCATCATGCCTTCTCATTTCCACAATCAAGCATTTCATGCTATATCAATTCAGCACATTTAATAACAATGTAGTTGTATTATTTGTATATAACTTACCTTGGATTACAAAATGTAGACGTCTAGCTCGGCTTAGTCCACTTGCTTCGTTTTCCCCGGTCTAGCCCAGATTTGGTAGTTCTTGATCTAAAATGATAGAAATTCATTCATTTCATCAGCATATTAATCTAAACACTCAAAGATCCATAATTGGGCAAATTGACCATTTTGTCCTTAGACTTTCACAAAATGACCATTTTACCCCTAGATCTGAAAATTAATTTTTATCGCATTTTCTGTAACACCCCAGACCCGGCCCAGACATTATGGCCAGATCTGACGTGTCACATGGACTTACGACTTAGTATGCATTCGTTGGTTTAAGTGATTAGGGTGGTCTTTGTAAAAATAGCAATTGAATGAAAAGCCGATTTATCAATCTTTAGGCTATCCATTTGTCGTGCTTGTTGAGTCTTGAAAACGTTCATTAATTTTGAAAACCCACCCAACCTAACAAGCAGTTTCGACATAGTATAAATATAATAAGAAAATAAAAACCATAGCGGAAAGAAAAATTTATATAGCGGCCTTATTACAACTTAAAACCCAAAATTAAATCAAAATATAAAAAAATAATAAAAATAAACTAACTTAGAAAAACCAACTTTGCAGATGATGTGGCCACTCCGAATCCCTCACAGCTCCAAGCCCACTATGGTTGGGGATTTCCTGCAAAGATGAAAGCAAAGGGTGAGTTTGGTAAACTCAGTGTGTAACATAACCCAACCATAGCCCAAACTAGATCAAACCTCAGTCGGACTTTATCGGGCCTTGGCCCCGTCTGAAATCGAGAATGAAACTCATAGGCCCATAGCAGATACAGAACAAATATATCATGAATGCAGAAATCCCAAACCAGAGCCATCCCTAACACCCCCGTACTAGCCTTACACCATGTGGGGAGACTACTCGACCCACCCAACCGCTACACAACACAGAAATTGCAGCGAGGCTGCCAGATATTGTGACAAAGTCACCAGATACAGATATTGTGACAGAGCCACCAGAATAGATATATATATATATATATATGTTTATCTATGTGGCGAAGCCACCAGATTGCAGCGAGGCTGCCAGATATTATGACGAAGTCAACAGAACAGATATATATGTGGCGAGGCCACCAGATTGCAGCGAGGCTACCAGAACGCTTCCTCCATCAATATAAACCCATGTCCCATGCAACAGAATAATATGTCATGGCATACGTACACAGAAACAGAACATCATGCTTTTCAGATAAAATAAAATATCCCTAGGGGTAAAATCATAATTTTTCATGTATAAGGGTATTTCAGTAATTATTACCTATTGCTAGGGTTTCATGCTCATTCTAACATTTTCCAAGTAATCAGAAGTACTTACCTCGTCCTTTTACCAAAGTGGGCCTATTGGTCCATTGGCCCGTTTTCGGCCCATTAAGCCCAAAAATATCGTTGTGCACGAAAATACGCACTCTGCACTCTAATCATCCAAATGCACCATATTCATTAACAACGTTTGTCTCATTTAGAGCGCCTTGACGCTCGCGAAGTTCACAAAATACCAACGTTTCGGTATTTCGACTTTTACCGATTCAGTCTAAGGAAGGGTGTCGTTTACACACCTGGTTGATGACGATTGATGACGATATCCCCCACGCGATAATCCTACGATCGATCACTAACACATTAGACTTACGAATTAACGATAACTATCATAAATCCACGTCAACTAACCCAATCATCACACAAGTTAGTTATTTACGCACGAGGGGCAAAATAGTCATTTTACCCTCTAGGGGTAAATCGGTAGTCCTACCCTACAGGGGTATTTTAGTAATTCTACAACTTATCCACTTGGGCCTACGGACCCATTGGGACTACACGGCACATTTCAGCCCATCGCGGCCTGAAATAGCCGTCCTACTGCTAGAGTAATGAGAAATACACACCTATTAGGAGACTGCAGTTAATCCGCGCTCCCACACTCTTAGCTAACGCCCAACCCAAATGAGCACGCCACCAAGCGAAAGGGATCAGCCCAGAAGGGTATGCCAACTCTCCTCATGGTTTGCTCTATTTAAAGCCAGCTCTCCATCTACTCTTATGTTAGCTTCCCGATGTGGGATCCCTCCAACATCAGAGTTTAAAACCAACACCAACTCTTGTCGTCCCAACATAGCAAAATAATCAACCTTTGCGTGCCAAGGGATTCGAACCAAAGTCCTCTCACATGCCAAATCACGCCACCACCACTAGGCCATCAACTTATTTGTGTCATAAGTCCGATACATTAAACTTTAAAGCACACCTACTTACTTCCAGATTTATTGAAAAGAAAAACCAAAATAAATTGCAAGAGCCAAGACTTGAGCCTTGGACCATTTGCTTCCTCTATGGCATCACTTCCTTGTCCCTTAAGTGGCGCTACCTTGCCACTACACCACACTCCTTTTTGTGTCATCTTTTACCCCTTTACTCTTAAAAGCCCAAACGCCAATTGCATCACTTGTTCTTAAAATCAAAATTCCGAAGACTACCACGGATTTAACTTAAGTTTGGGCCTTTCAAAGGCCCACTAACCTACTAAAATATATATTTAACCAACCAGAACACACCCAAATTTAAAAAAAACACAGAAACACAAAAAACCCAAAAACTGTGCGTTACAACTCTACCTTCCTTAAAGAAATTTCGTCCCCAAAATTTTCATCTAACCGGGTAGTCGTGTAACATCTAGCCCACTATGCTACCACTGCGCACTCTGATCCTACTATCACTATCACATTTCAACTAGAACTTGAAACATCTCATACATACAACACTTATTCACTGAAGTAGACACATATTTATTACACATATATACAATTTCTATAGTTCCAGTGTTACCCTAACTAAAGTACCATGATAAGGTTTTGTACAAGCATATAACAGATATTTCAGAAACAATCAAAAAGGCTCAGAAAACTTACAAACTTGGGCCGGAGGTTAGGTGTGCCACCTTCTAAAAAACTAATTTTAGAAAACTAATTTTAATCTTTAAAATCATCTATTTGTAAAGAGAAAATATTGGAAACATTCTCAAAAACAATTTATAATAAAGTTCCTAAAAAAACGATTTTTAAAAAACTTTATTCAATGTTTCTTTAAAACTCTCATTTTTTAACCCGTTCCACAGCCGAGTTGTCGCAACTTGGCTCTGATACCACTAAATGTAACACCCCAGACCCGGCCCAGACGTTATGGCCAGATCTGACGTGTCACATGGACTTACGACTTAGTATGCATTCGTTGGTTTAAGTGATTAGGGTGGTCTTTGTAAAAACAACAATTGAATGAAAAGTCGATTTATCAATCTTTAGGCTATCCATTTGTCGTGCTTGTTGAGTCTTGAAAACGTTCATTAATTTTGAAAACCCGCGCAGCCTAACACTAGAAGTTCCGACCTAGTATAAATATAATCAGAAAATAAAAACCATAGCGGAAAGAGAAATTTATATAGTGGCCTTATTACAACTTAAAACCCAAAATTAAATCAGAATATAAATAATAAATAAAAATAAACTAACTTAAAAAAACCAACTTTGCAGATGATATGGCCACTCCGAATCCCTCACAGCTCCAAGCCCACTATGGTTGGGGATTTCCTGCAGAGATGAAAGTAAAGGGTGAGTTTGGTAGACTCAGTGTGTAACATAACCCAACCATAGCCCAAACCAGATCAAACCTTAGAGTCAGACTTATCTGGGCCTTGGCCTATTACAGAAATCAGAATGAAACTCATAGGCCCATAGCAGATACAAAACAAATATATCATGAATGCAGAAATCCCAACCCAGAGCCATCCATAACACCCCCGTACCAGCCTTACACCATGTGGGGAGACTGCTCGACCCACCCAACTGCTACACAACTCAGAAATTGCAGCGAGGCTGCCAGATATTATGACAAAGTCACCAGATACAGATATTGTGGCAGAGCCACCAGAACAGATATATATATATATATATGTTTATATATATGGCGAAGCCACCAGATTCTGTGAGGTGCGGATATTGTGACGAAGTCACGAAGCAGATATATATATGTGGCGAGGCCACAGATTACATTGCAAATGAGGCCGCGAGCGCTTCCTCCATCAATATAAACCCATGTCCCATGCAGCGAGAATAATATGTCATGGCATACGCATACGTAAAGCAGAACATTATGCTTTTCGGATAAAATAAAATATCCTAGAGGGTAAAATCGTAATTTTTCATGTATAAGGGTATTTCAGTAATTATTACCTATTGCTAGGGTTTCATGCTCATTCTAAGGTTTACCAACTAATCAGAAGTACTTACCTCGTTTTTTTACCAAAGTAGGCCTGTTTGCCCATTGGCCCGTTTTCGGCCCATTAAGCCCAAAAATATCGTTTTGCACGAAAATACGCACACTGCACTCTGATCATCCAAATGCACCATATACATTAACAAATGTCTCACGAGCGCTCGCACGCTCGTGAGTTCTAAAATACCAACGTTTGGTATTTGACTTTTTACCGATTCGATCTAAGGAAGGGTGTCGTTTACACACCTGGTTGATGACGATTGATGACGATATCTCCCACGCGATAATCCTACGATCGATCACTAACACATTAGACTTACGAATTAACGATAACTATCATAAATCCACGTCAACTAACCCAATCATCACACAAGTTAGTTATTTACGTACGAGGGGCAAAATAGTCATTTTACCCTCTAGGGGTAAATCGGTAGTCCTACCCTACAGGGGTATTTTAGTAATTCTACAACTTATCCACTTGGGCCTACGGACCCATTGGGACTACACGACCCATTTCAGCCCATCGCGGCCTGAAATAGCCGTCCTACTGCTAGAGTAATGAGAAATACACACCTGTTAGGAGACTGCAGTTAATCCGCGCTCCCACACTCTTAGCTGACGCCCAACCCAAATGAGCACGCCACCAAGCGAAAGGGATCAGCCCAGAAGGGTATGCCAACTCTCCTCATGGTTTTTCTCTATTTAAAGCCAGCTCTCCATCTACTCTTATGTTAGCTTCCCGATGTGGGATCCCTCCAACATTAGAGTTTAAAACCAACACCAACTCTTGCCGTCCCAACATAGCAAAATAATCAACCTTTGCGTGCCAAGGGATTCGAACCAAAGTCCTCTCACATGCCAAATCACGCCACCACCACTAGGCCATCAACTCATTTGTGTCATAAGTCCGATACATTAAACTTTAAAGCACACCTACTTACTTCCAGATTTATTGAAAAGAAAAACCAAAATAAATTGCAAGAGCCAAGACTTGAGCCTTGGACCATTTGCTTCCTCTATGGCGTCACTTCCTTGTCCCTTAAGTGGCGCTACCTTGCCACTACACCACACTCCTTTTTGTGTCATCTTTTACCCCTTTACTCTTAAAAGCCCAAACGCCAATTGCATTACTTGTTCTTAAAATCAAAATTCCGAAGACTACCACGGATTTAACTTAAGTTTGGGCCTTCCAAAGGCCCACTAACCTACTAACATATATATTTAACCAACCAGAACACACCCAAATTTAAAAAAAACACAGAAACACAAAAAACCCAAAAACTGTGCGTTACAACTCTACCTTCCTTAAAGAAATTTCGTCCCCGAAATTTTCATCTAACCGGGTAGTCGTGTAACATCTAGCCCACTATGCTACCACTGCGCACTCTGATCCTACTATCACTATCACATTTCAACTAGAACTTGAAACATCTCATACATACAACACTTATTCACTGAAGTAGACACATATTTATCACACATATATACAATTTCTATAGTTCCAGTGTTACCCTAACTAAAGTACCATGATAAGGTTTTGTACAAGCATATAATGAGATATTTTGAAACAATCAAAAGGCTCAGAAAACTTACAAACTTGGGCCGGAGGTTCGGTGTGCCACCTTCTAAAAAACTAATTTTAGAAAACTGATTTTAATCTTTAAAATCATCTATTTGTAAAGAGAAAATATTGGAAACATTCTCGAAAACAATTTATAATAAAGTTCCTAAAAAACGATTTTTAAAAAACTTTATTCAATGTTTCTTTAAAACTCTCGTTTTTTAACCCGTTCCACAGCCGAGTTGTCGTAACTTGGCTCTGATACCACTAAATGTAACACTCCAGACCCGGCCCAGACGTTATGGCCAGATCTGACGTGTCACATGGACTTACGACTTAGTATGCATTCGTTGGTTTAAGTGATTAGGGTGGTCTTTGTAAAAACAACAATTGAATGAAAAGTCGGTTTATCAATCTTTAGGCTATCCATTTGTCGTGCTTGTTGAGTCTTAAAAACGTTCATTAATTTTGAAAACCCGCGCAGCCTAACACTAGAAGTTCCGACCTAGTACAAATATAATCAGAAAATAAAAACCATAGCGGAAAGAGAAATTTATATAGCGGCCTTATTACAACTTAAAACCCAAAATTAAATCAGAATATAAATAATAAATAAAAATAAACTAACTTAAAAAAACCAACTTTGCAGATGATATGGCCACTCCGAATCCCTCACAGCTCCAAGCCCACTATGGTTGGGGATTTCCTACAGAGATGAAAGTAAAGGGTGAGTTTGGTAAACTCAGTGTGTAACATAACCTAACCATAGCCCAAACCAGATCAAACCTTAGAGTCAGACTTATCTGGGCCTTGGCCTAGTCTGTAAATCGAATGAAACTCATAGGCCCATAGCGGATACAAAACAAATATATCATGAATGCAGAAATCCCAACCCAGAGCCATCCATAACACCCGTACCACCTTACACCATGTGGGGAGACTGCTCGACCCACCCAATCGCTACACAACTCGAAATTGCGTGCGAGGTCGCGGATATTGTGACAAAGTCATCGGATATAGATATTGTGGCGAGCCACGAAGCAGAATATATATATATATATATATATTTTTATATATATGGCGGAAGCCACCAGTTTCTGTGAGGCTACGGATATTGTGGCGAAGTCACGAATAGATATATATGTGGCGAGGCCACGATTGCAAATGAGGTGCGAGCGCTTCCTCCATCAATATAAACCCATGTCCCATGCAATGAGAATAATATGCCATGGCATACGTACGCAAAAACAGAACATCATGCTTTTCGGATAAAATAAAATATCCCTAGGGTAAAATCGTAATTTTTCATGTATAAGGGTATTTTGATAATTATTACCTATTGCTAGGGTTTCATGCTCATTCTAACGTTTACCAAGTAATCGAATTACTTACCTCGTCTATTTACCAAAGTGGGCCTGTTTGCCCATTGGCCCGTTTTCGGCCCATTAAGCCCAAAAATATCGTTGTGCACGAAAATACGCATACTGCACTCTAATCATCCAAATGCACCATATTCATTAACAAGCGTGTCACGAAAGCTTCCATGACGCTCGTGAGTTCTAAAATACCAACGTTTGGTATTTCGACTTTTACCGATTCGGTCTAAGGAAGGGTGTCGTTTACACACACGGTTTCTGACGATTGATGGCGATATCTCCCACGCGATAATCCTACGATCGATCACTAACACATTAGACTTACGAATTAACGATAACTATCATAAATCCACGTCAACTAACCCAATCATCACACAAGTTAGTCATTTACGCGAGGGCAAAATAGTCATTTTACCCTCCGGGGGTAAATCGGTAGTCCTACCCTACGGGGTATTTTAGTAATTCTACAACTTATCCACTTGGGCCTACGGACCCATTGGGACTACGGCCCATTTCAGCCCATCGCGGCTGAAATAGCCGTCCCTCTTTGCTAGAGTAATGAGAAATACACACTGTTAGGAGACTGCAGTTAATCCGCGCTCCCACACTCTTAGCTGATGCCCAACCCAAATGAGCACGCCACCAAGCGAAAGGGATCAGCCCAGAAGGGTATGCCAACTCTCCTCATGGTTTGCTCTATTTAAAGCCAGCTCTCTATCTACTCTTATGTTAGCTTCCCGATGTGGGATCCCTCCAACATCAGAGTTTAAAACCAACACCAACTCTTGCCGTCCCGACATAGCAAAATAATTAACCTTTGCGTGCCAAGGGATTCGAACCAAAGTCCTCTCACATGCCAAATCACGCCACCACCACTAGGCCATCAACTCATTTGTGTCATAAGTCCGATACATTAAACTTTAAAGCACACCTACTTACTTCCAGATTTATTGAAAAGAAAAACCAAAATAAATTGCAAGAGCCAAGACTTGAGCCTTGGACCATTTGCTTCCTCTATGGCGTCACTTCCTTGTCCCTTAAGTGGCGTTACCTTGCCACTACACCACACTCCTTTTTGTGTCATCTTTTACCCCTTTACTCTTAAAAGCCCAAACGCCAATTCCATCACTTGTTCTTAAAATCAAAATTCCGAAGACTACCACGGATTTAACTTAAGTTTGGGCCTTCCAAAGGCCCACTAACCTACTAAAATATATATTTAACCAACCAGAACACACCCAAATTTAAAAAAAAACACAAAAACACAAAAAACCCAAAAACTGTGCGTTACAACTCTACCTTCCTTAAAGAAATTTCGTCCCCAAAATTTTCATCTAACCGGGTAGTCGTGTAACATCTAGCCCACTATGCTACCACTGCGCCCTCTGATCCTACTATCACTATCACATTTCAACTAGAACTTGAAACATCTCATACATACAACACTTATTCACTGAAGCAGACACATATTTATCATACATATATACAATTTCTATAGTTCCAGTGTCACCCTAACTAAAGTACCATGATAAGGTTTTGTACAAGTATATAACAGATATTTCAGAAACAATCAGAAAGGCTCAGAAAACTTACAGACTTGGGCCGGAGATTCGGTGTGCCACCTTCTAAAAAACTAATTTTAGAAAACTGATTTTAATCTTTAAAATCATCTATTTGTAAAGAGAAAATATTGGAAGCATTCTCGAAAACAATTTATAATCAAGTTCCTAAAAAAATGATTTTCAAAAAACTTTATTCAATGTTTCTTTAAAACTCTAATTTTTAAACCCATTCCACAGTCGAGTTCTTACAACTTGGCTCTGATACCACTAAATGTAACACCCCAGACCCGGTCCAGACGTTATGGCCAGCTCTGACGTGTCACATGGACTTACGACTTAGTATGCATTCGTTGGTTTAAGTGATTAGGGTGGTCTTCGTAAAAACAACAATTCAATAAAAAGCCGGTTTATCAATCTTTAGGCTATCCATTTGTCGTGCTTGTTGAGTCTTGAAAACGTTCATTAATTTTGAAAACCTGCGCAGCCTAACATTAGCAGTTTCGACATAGTACAAATATAACCAGAAAATAAAAACCATAGCGGAAAGAGAAATTTATATAGCGGCCTTATTACAACTTAAAACCCAAAATTAAATCAGAATATAAATAAAAAAATAAAAATAAAATAACTTAAAAAAACCAACTTTGCAGATGATGTGGCCACTTCGAATCCCTCACAGCTCCAAGCCCACTATGGTTGGGGATTTCCTGCAGAGATGAAAGTAAAGGGTGAGTTTAGTAAACTCAGTGTGTAACATAACCCAACCACAGCCCAAACCAGATCAAACCTCAGAGTCAGACTTATCTGGGCCTTGGCTCGATCTGAAATCGAGAATGAAACTCAGAGGCCCATAGCAGATACAGAACAAATATATCATGAATGCAGAAATCCCAACCCAGAGCCATCCATAACACCCTCGTACCAGCCTTACACCATGTGGGGAGACTACTCGACCCACCCAACCGCTACACACCACAGAAATTGCAGCGAGGCTGCCAGATATTGTGACAAAGTCACCCGATACAGATATTGTGGCAGAGCCACTAGAACAGATATATATGTTTATATATGTGGCGAAGCCACCAGATTGCAGCGAGGGTGCGGATATTATAACGGTGAAGTCACGGAGAGCAGATATATATGTGGCGAGGCCACAGATTGTAGCGAGGCGCGAGCGCTTCCTCCATCAATATAAACCCATGTCCCATGCAATGAGAATAATATGTCATGGCATACGCATACGAAAGCGAACATCATGCTTTCGGATAAAATAAAATATCCCTAGGGTAAAATCGTAATTTTTCGTGTATAAGGGTATTTGATAATTATTACCTATTGCTAGGGTTTCATGCTCATTCTAACGTTTACCAAGTAATCAGAAGTACTTACCTCGTCTTTTTACCAAAGTGGGCCTGTTGGCCCATTGGCCTGTTTTTGGCCCATTAAGCCCAAAAATATCGTTGTGCACGAAAATGCGCACTCTGCACTCTAATCATCCAAATGCACCATATTTATTAACAACTGTCTCACGAGTGCTTGCACGCTCGTGGGTTCACAAAATACCAACGTTTCAGTATTTCGACTTTTACCGATTCAGTCTAAGGAAGGGTGTCGTTTACACACCTGGTTGATGACGATTGATTACGATATCTCCCACGCGATAATCCTACGATCGATCACTAACACATTAGACTTACGAATTAATGATAACTATCATAAATCCACGTCAACAAACCCAATCATCACACAATTTAGTCATTTACGCACGAGGGGCAAAATAGTCATTTTACCCTCCAGGGGTAAATCGGTAGTCCTACCCTACAGGGGTATTTTAGTAATTCTACAACTTATCCACTTGGGCCTACGGACCCATTGGGACTACACGGCCCATTTCAGCCCATCGCGACTTGAAATAGCCATCCTACTACCAGAGTAATGAGAAATACACACCTGTTAGGAGACTGCAGTTAATCCGCGCTCCCACACTCTTAGCTGACGCCCAACCCAAACGAGCACGCCACCAAGCGAAAGGGATCAGCCCAGAAGGGTATGCCAACTCTCCTCATGGTTTGCTCTATTTAAAGCCAGCTTTCCATCTACTCTTATGTTAGCTTCCCGATGTGGGATCCCTCCAACATCAGAGTTTAAAAGCAACACCAACTCTTGCCGTCCCAACATAGCAAAATAATCAACCTTTGCATGCCAAGGGATTCAAACCAAAGTCCTCTCACATGCCAAATCACACCACCACCACTAGGGCATCAACTCATTTGTGTCATAAGTCCGACACATTAAATTTTAAATCGCACCTAGTTGCTTCCAGATTTATTGAAAAGAAAAACCAAAATAAATTGCAAGAGCCAAGACTTGAACCTTGGACCTCTTGCTTCCTTTATTGCTTCACTTCCTTGTCCCCTAAGTGGCGCTACCTTGCCACTACACCACACTCCTTTTTGTGTCATCTTTTACCCTTTTACTCTTAACAGCCCAAACACCAATTGCATCACTTGTTCTTAAAATCAAAATTCTGAAGACTACCACGGATTTAACTTAAGTTTGGGCCTTCCAAAGGCCCACTAACCTACTAAAATATATATTTAACCAATCAGAACACACCCAAATTTTAAAAAAACACAGAAACACAGAAAACTCGAAAATTGGGCGTTACATTTTCTCATTAATCAACCCTAGCCAAATACTTTTCATACTAGGAGCAGCCTAAAATTCTCATTACTTCACACATTTATCAACTATTTTAAAACTTATGCAAAATGGTCCCTTTTTGGGTTTTCATGATGAATCTCTTTACAAATGTTGTTTATTACACCACCGTAACTTATATTATTTCATAAAATTTTAGAAAAAAACATGAATACATTCATGATAAAACCTTATACTTTCAATCATTTTGCAAAATAGTCCCCTCATTTGGATGCTCATGCTTCAAAGGGTCCAAAAATGTAAAAATCAACAAGAAAACTCATTAAAATCACTTACTTGTGAGGGGATAGCTTGGCTGAAATTTTTAAAACTCAAAGAACCCTTATTTTACTGAGAATTCCAGTGGTAGTGAAGAAGATGAGAAGATGATATCATCTTTCCCTTATTTTATTTCTATTTTAATCAATTTCGCCACCAAACCCACCAAATTTGGACTTTTTGACCAAGTTTGTCTCCTATGGCCGGCCATGCCTCCCTAGAGGGTTTAATTTCCCTTTAAAGGCCCCCAATTTAGGTTCTCTAGCTATATGGCATTTTTAGCTATTAAAATAGGACTTTTGCACTTCATGCGATTTAGTCCTTTTTCGCAATTGGGCTCACAAACGTTAAAATTGACTCGCCAAATTTTTTATAAACTCTTATAAACATGCTATAAACCCAAAATAATAATAAAATTATATTTCCAACTTCAGATTTGTGGTCTTGAAACCACTGTTCTGACTAGCCCAAAAATTAGGCTGTTACAATACAAGTTCGATTCGATTAAGTTACGATGTCCAAAAGCCCCGTTTGAACCATAGGATATTGATATGTGTTTTCGTGTAAGACCACGCCTGGGACATTGGCATCTACATCTATGGTTACGTGTAAGACCATGTCCGGGACATCGACATCGTATTCAATTTGTGTAAGACCCTGTCTGGGACAGTGGCATTGATATGAGATAGCATGTAAGACCACGTCTAGGACGTTGGCATTGTATGATATATGTGATTATCCAAGTAATCTATTCGATTCTAAATGGTTCAACAGGCATTATCAAGTTAAGATCAAATGTGATATCGAGATAAAATGTCAGGTATGTGTTTAGCTAAATGATATAAAAGATAAGTATGTAAATTTGGCATGAACAATAGAATTATGCATTATGGAAATGAGAATTATATATGTTTATGATCTTATGTATATTCGGCCAAGTTAAAAAATGTTACATTTCGTTTATGTGATGGTAAATAAATTTTGAGTGTGAAAATATGTATTAAATTAAAGATTCTTTGATTCAGTTTAGTTTATTCAATATTAATGTTCATTTGATGATTGATTGCTTATAACTTACTAATCTTTTTTAGCTTATTGTGTCTATTCTTGTTTACCTCTATTTTATAGATCTTGGATTCATGTTACGAGCTCGGGGATCGTCAGCAAAGTCTATCACACTATCGACCGTTTTGGTACATTATAAGTTTGAATTTGATATTGTGGCATGTATAAGCTAGGTTATTTTTTGATTAAGTTTGAAGTATGTGGATAACTCAAGCCATGTGAAAATGGCTTAACTTCTATGTTTGAATTTGGTTATGTTCGGTTATGGTTAATCCGTTTTGGTTACAATGCTTTGTGTTATGATTGTATGCTATTTGTGATAGGTGTTATATGCTTTGGAAATGGTTTAGTAATGATGTTACTTATAATGTGTAATTGGTTATGTATTTAGCTAAATTTGGAAATTATGTTCATGATATATGTGCGTGGTGTGCTAGGCTATATGAATCGGTTTGAGTAATGTTCAAGTTGGTGAATGTGTTTTTGTTAAAAACATATATGTATATTCGAATGTGAATTGGTCTTTTTGTTTCGGTTATGTGATGGAATAGATATGGATAATATTTATGAGCTACTCATGACTCGGCACTTATGAATATATTTTTGATGAATTGGTTTGATATAATAGTTGAATTATATGTTTGTAAGACGAATTGATTGAAATAAAATGATTGAGAACTTGGTTGTGGTTTATGTTCATTGATGAGTATGAGACATATGCATTTGTTTATATGTGTTCGGTTGTATTGACAAAACATTCATTTAAGTCATAAATGATTAGTTTCATAAGTGAACCATTACATGGAATTAGCATAAATAAGTGTTCGGCATTATGATGTAACTTATGTGGTTGTTTTGATAAATACATTCAGTACTAATTTAATTAGTCACACGCACACACACACTCTCTCTATATATATATTTTTATGGTGTATTGACATGTGATATTAAGTATGAATTTAATTAATATTTGAATTCTAAAATGTTTAAAAGTGAAATGGTAAATTTATAAAGGAAAAATTTATGTCTAGAAGAATTAGATGTTAAGTATATATGCATATATGCGCACATATCATAAATATTAAGGAATGGAGTTAGGTTAATATTAGACATTTAGATGATGCTTGAATTGAGTAATGAATTCATTTGTTAATATAAAAGTCAATTTATATTCGTGCATTATATTTGGTTGGATATTCATTTAGGTCTATAGTTCATCTATTTAGGTCTATAGTTCATCTTTGTTAAAATCGGCATATGCTTTTATGTATAAAATGATACATTTCATATTTTTTTCATATGAATTATGTGATTGTATATATGTACAATATGAAATGATTTGAGATAAAGAGTTGTGTTAGTTTATGAATTAAATTTTGACTAATTTAAGAAACTCGTTCATGTGTACATATAAAATTGTTCGGATTTTGTATTTTGTTTGGTAATACCTCGGAACCCAATCTGGTGATGGATATGGGTTAGAGGTGTTACATATTCGGCTAAGGTAAAAAAAATTATATATGGAAGTATATGTTATATATATAAATTTGTGAGCTTGAAATTAAATGTGACTATGAAATCATAAATTGGTTTAGTTAAATTGACTTGATATTGTCATTGAATTATTTATTTGCTTATGACTTACGAAGCTATGATAGCTTACTATGTGTGTATGTTTGCCTCTGTTGTTTTATAGATTTTGGAATCAAGTTACGAGCTCGGGGATCGTCAGCAAAGTCTATCACACTATCAACTATTTTCGGTACCTTATAAGTTTGAGTTTGAACCTATGGCATGTAACACCCCTCACCCGTATCCGAATCCTAGATAGGGTTCAAGGCGTTATCGGTAATTCCCTTTTTACACACTTGCTAAATCGGGTCACCAAAATTCACCCAAAATTAAAATCTTTCAAACATGTACCTCTCGTCCCTTATATAGGCCTTCGAGGCCTAAAACACACCTAGGGGTAATACGAGGCAAAATCGAAAACATTCAATAAACTTTGAGTACCCTAGAGAATTTTCCCTTACTTGAAGTGCAACACGCCCGTGTGATGGGGCCATGTAGTTATACACGCTCGTGTCCTCCACCCGTGTGCAATACTGACTTCAACCTCATCATTCTGTTAAAAACACACGGCCAATACACACGCCCGTGTACTTAGCCCGTGTTCTATACTTATTTAAAAATTTAGGTGCAGGGGACACACGGCCATACCACACACTCGTGGGGATGAGCCGTGTGTCACACACGGCCTAAACACACGCCCGTGTGTCTACCCATGTGAACCTTATTAGGCTATTTTCCAATTCTTAAGTCACTCTCTACTAACCAATTACGCTTATAGATTATTATAGTGCATGTTTAAGCCAAATTATACATTTATAAATATGAAATTTTGATTAACCTCATTGCATGTGAACCTCATGTCATTGGTTTCATATATGCTAAGTTAATTCTCATCTTGCATTTAAGGATTTCTATGTCTACTCGACATATTTAAGGTTGGCTCGTTTTTATAACTCATTGCCAATTTTAACCAAACCATCATATGTGAACATAAACATACATAGATTTGCAGGTTATAGCCTACTTCAAAATAAGCCAATTTCCATGGCCATATACAAAAAGATAAGTATAACTTTACATGCCTTCGTCTTGGCAAATCAAGTGACCCATATAACCAAATACTCAAGTTTTATACATGCCATTGAACAAAACATAAGTGTCTATATACCAAAGCTGAACTAGTTGATAGCGTGTTGATTCTCCAACCGTCTTCCAATCTATACGAGTCCTCGAGCTCTATAAGACAGGGAAAAGAGAGGGTTAAGCATATATATTCGTAGTAAGCTCGAATAACTGGAAAGTAAACTTACCGATTATTTAGCATACATCTTTATTAGATAATGAAACCAACAAGATGAAAATGGTTTCCCTATCACATGCACTCAACTAGTGAGTTAGTCACATAACAAAACATCATGTAATTTATCTTAGATGAACTCATCATTCAACAGGTCATTAGTACATATACCCCATGTTAGTCCCGTTGAGTTTTTAAGAAATCTTGATGGATTATCCAATCAGCGTCAATTCGTACGAGTGATCATTTCAGGCATGCACTCCCGCGAACCTCACATCTTATGGTGGGATTACCAGTCCAGGCTAAATCCCCCACAATATAAACTCATACGGTGATGTTGGGATTACCAGTCCAAGTTAAATCCCTTCTACGACAAACACCCTTAATGAGCTCAGATCTGAATTACCAGTCCAAGCTAAATTCAGACCCTAACCGAATTATCCGTCCGGGCTAAATCCACAATGCACACATATTCTTCGGGAGGCTCGATCACTCAAGAAATACCCGTCTGGTCTAGATCCTTTTTATATTTCAGATCATCGGATTACCCGTCCAGGCTAAATCCTCTCTGCAACACATGTAGGATCTCAAGCCTCATGTAAATCATGGTTTATCCATCGAATTCCCTTTCTAACTTCAACCGAGACATTTACCAATAAATTATTCTCAAAGATACATTCCATGCATTTTCATGCCATCAATAATGCAATCATCATGTATTCATAAATCATACAATTATGCATGTTATGAGTTTACTTTAAGTTATCCGAACTTACCTGGTATTTGTTTCGATGATATGTTTCGGTTATTCTGAAACCTTTCGTTTTCCTCGATCGACCTCCGAAACTTGTTCCCCGGGGTCTAAAACAATAAAATTAAATCATTAACAGTCTAAATTATATTTTTTGAGCCTAGATTTCACCCCTGGTCCAAATGACTATTTTGCCCCTAACCTTTCACATTTTTACGATTTAGTCCCTAGGCTCGTATAATGATACATATGCAATTTCTATCTTACCCAAGCCTAGATAAACACTTTTCCTTTTTATGGTAGCCCAAATTTTCCATTATTTTCACATTTCTACCACATATTTAACAACTTTTGCAAAAAGGTCCCTTTAGGGGTTTTTCATGAAAATCACCTAGGAAAAGATGTTTAACACACCTTCAACTTTCATGTCCCTCCATAAAACATCAAAATACAAGTAACTCGTGCATGGGTAAACTTCTAAACATGAACCCTAGCATGAAATATGGGTAGAAATAGAGAGAGTAAGCTACCGAGATTTCAAAAATACGAAGAACATTAAAAAGGGGGCTTAGGAGCAGTTACTATTGAGCTTGAAAAGCTAGGAAACCCTAGCTATGGAGACTCCTCAATTTTCGGTAGCCATGGAGAAGAAATGGCTGATTTTTGCCTTCTTTTTCCCATTTTATTTCATTAAATTACTAAATGACCAAAATGCCCTTAAGCCCTTTCTTTAAAATTTCATCTGTGCAAGCCCATTTTTGTCTAAAAACTTAGAAATTGGGAAAATTGCTCTCTAAGACCTTATAACTTATAATCTAAAGCAATTTCATACAAATAGATTCTAGAATCTAAGTTTTACAATATATTCAATTTAGTCCCTAGTTTCCAATTGGACACTTTAATCAAAGAATTTCTTCATGAAATCTTAACACATGCATATTCTCATATTCTAGACCTCATAATAATCATAAAATAAATATTTTGATGTCGGATTTGGGGTCCCGAAACCACTATTCTGACTAGGCCCTATTTCAGGATGTTACATTTCACCCCCTTAGAGACTTTCGTCCTCGAAAGTCTTACTAGTAAACAGGTTCGGATATTGGTTTCTCATGGTTTCTTCTGGTTCCCATGTAGCTTCTTCTACACCATGTCGATACCATAAAACCTTTACTAAAGCCACATTTTTATTTCTCAACTACTTAACCTCACGAGCCAAAATCTTGACTGGTTCCTCTCTATAGGTCATGTCTAGTTTAATCTCAATCTCTGCTGGTAAAATCACATGAGAGGGGTCTGATCGATATTGCCTTAACATGGATACATGGAACACATCGTGAATCCTTTCCAATTCGGGTGGCAATGGCAAACGATAGGCTACTGGTCCAACTCTTTCAGTGATCTCATACGGTCTGATAAATCGCGGACTTAATTTGCCTTTCCGATCAAATCTCAACACTTTTTTCCATGGAGACACTTTCAAGAATACTCTATCTCCAACTTGAAATTCAATTTCTTTTCTTTTCAGATCAGTATATGACTTTTGCCTATCCAATGCTGCTTTTAAACAGTCTCGTTTTACTTTAACCTTTTCTTCAGTTTCCTTAATCAGATCAACTCCGTGAATTTGATTTTCCTTGAGTTTCATCCAGTACAATGGAGTTTGGCACTTTCTTCCATATAAGGCTTCATAAGGCGTCATCTTCAAACTTGTTTGAAAACTGTTGTTATAGGCAAATTCCACCAATGGCAAATACTTTTCCTAGCTACCCTGAAATTCGAGGATGCAACATCGCAACATATCCTCAAGAGTCTGAATCATCCACTCAGATTGACCATTGGTCTGAGGGTGACAAGCCATACTAAAACTCAATTTTGTGCCCAGGGCTTCTTGTAACTTCTTCCAAAATCTCGAAGTGAACCTCGAGTTTCTGTCCGAAATAATCGTTAGTGGTACCCCATGTAATCTCACAATCTTAGATATATACAAGTCGGCCAATCTATCAAGAGAGTAGTCTGTTCGTACCAGAATGAAATGAGCCACCTTTGTTAACTTATCCACCACAACCCATATATCATCTTTCTTTTTCGGAGTCAATAGCAATCCTGTCACAAAGTCCATGGTAACTTTGTCCCACTTCCATTCGGGGACCATTACAGGTTGTAACAAACCTGAAGGCACTTGATTTTCAACTTTAACTTGATGACATATCAGGCACTTCGATACAAATTCAGAAATGTCTCTTTTCATGCCATTCCACTAGTACATTTTCTTCAAATTATTGTACATCTTGGTACTTCCCGGATGAATAGACAAACAACTGTTATGTGCTTCTTGCAAGATTTTCCGAATAAGTTCTTCAACTTTAGGTACACAAATTCTATCTCTGAACATCAAACATCCATCAGAATCGATCCGATAATCTGACTCAATGGCTGACTCACATTGAGCCCTTTTTGCTTGCAGGTCTCTATCATTAATTTGAGCATCATAAATTTCCTGAAGAAATGTCTCTCTAGCCTCTAGCTCTGCCAAGACTGATCCATCATTAAGTAAAGTTAACCGAGCATCCATGGCTCTAAGTGCAAACAGAGATTTTCTGCTTAACGCGTCGGTGACCACATTTGCCTTCCCCAGGTGATAGTCAACGATCAGATCATAATCTTTAATTAGTTCTAACCATCTTCGTTGTCTCAGATTCAATTCCTTTTGATTCATCAAATACTTTAAACTCTTGTGGTCTGTGAATATAAGACAAGTCTCACCATATAAATAATTCTTCCAAATTTTCAAGGCGAAGACAATGGCGGCGAGCTCTAAGTCATGGGTCAAGTAGTTCTTCTCGTGTGGTTTCAACTGTCGTGAAGCATAGGCTATCACTTTGCCATCTTGCATAAGTACATAACCCATTCTGTTCAGGGATGCATCACTGTAGACCATAAACTCTTTTCCCGACTCAGGTAATACTAAAACAGGAGCTTCAGTCAGCAATGTCTTTAACATCTCGAAACTCTACTGACACCTTTTTGTCCATTCAAACTTAACGTCTTTCTATAGCAACCTCGTCATTGGGGTCACTATCATGGAGAACCCTTTCACGAATCTTCGGTAATAACTGGCTAAGCTCAAAAAGCTTCTAACCTCGATCACATGATCAACTCAGATGCCTTCACCCGAAACAATATAACCCAAAAATCCAACTTCTTGGAGCCAAAATTCACTTTTGCTAAACTTAGCAAGTAGTTGTTTTTCCCGTAAAGTCTGCAACACAGTTCTCATGTGCTTCACATGCTCTGACTCATCTTTAGAATAAATTAAGATGTCGTCAATGAACACAACAACAAACTTATCCAAGTATGGCCGAAAGATCCTATTCATTAGGTCCATGAATATGGCCAGTGCATCCGTCAATCCAAATGGCATAACCAAAAATTCATAGTGGTCGTATCTGGTTCTAAAAGCTGTCCTTGGCACATCTGATTCCTTAACATGTAACTGATAGTAACCAGTTCTTAATTCTATCTTAAAAACACAGTGGCTCCTCTCAACTGATCGAATAGATCATCGATCCTTGGCAAAGGATACTTATTCTTGATAGTTACCTTGTTCAGTTGTCGATAATCTATACATAGTCACATTAAACCATATTTCTTCTTTACAAACAATACGAGGGCACCCCAAGGTGAAAAGCTTGGCCTTGCAAAGCATTTATCTGTCAGCTCTTGCAACTATGCTTTTAATTCTTTCAACTCGGTTGGCTCCATTCTATATGGAGCAATTGAAATGGGAGTTGTTCCTAGCACCAATTCAATACCAAACTCTATCTCTCTTTCAGGAGGTAATCCGGGTAATTCTTCTGAAAATATGTCTAGATATTCACATACTATTGGCACAGTCTCAATCTTCAACTTCGTTTCCTTCGTGTTTAACACAAACGCAAGGTAGGCTTCGTACCCTTTTCTCATATATTTCTAAGCAACCGTTGTCGTGATTACAGCTAGCGACGTGCCCAAATCTCTTGAATCAACTCGTAGAATCTTACCACCTGGGCATTTCAATTTATTATACTTGCTACCATAATTTACAATTACATCATGCAAAGCTAGCCAATCTATACCAAGTATTACATCAAACTTGTCAAAAGGTAACAACATAAGGTTAGCCAGAAAACATTGACCATGAATCGTCAAAGGACAATTCTTACAGACTTTATCGACCAGAACTGATTTGCCTATTGGGTTTTACACTTTAACAACAATTTCTGTAGGCTCAACGGGTATGTTCATACTAGACACCAATCTCATGCAAATGTATGAATATGTCGACCTCGGGTAAATCAAGGCAATAACACATGTCTTGAAAAGAGAAAAAGTACCTGTAATAACGTTAGGAGCAGAGGCTTCCTCTCGAGCGTGTATTGCATATGTTCTTGTCGGGGCTTGAGCCTCTGATTTTACAGTGTCTTTGGTTGCCACACGACTGCCACTAGCACTCCCAGGGTGTCTCAGAGGTCTAACTCGTGCCAAGAGAGCACTCGACTTCGGAGTTACTTCCACTTCTTTTTCAATTCGCTCTGGGCAGTCCCTGAGAAAGTGGTCAAGATAACCACATCAAAAACATGCACCGCTCTTTATTCGACACTTTTTGAAGTGAAATTTGTTACAACTCTTACACTTCAGCTTTCGGTCATCTATGCTCCCTACACTAGTCACTATCGGGGAGGAAGACTTTTGATCTCGTCATTTAGAGCTTTTCATTCTACCCAAATATCCTACAGATGAAGTAGAGCGTTCATGTTGGCTCCTTGATTTCTTTATGGAAAATGAGAGCGTCCTACCACCGGATCACTTGCTCGCAACTCGAGCCTCTCTCTTTACTTGTTTTCTTTCATTGTTGAGTTTTTCGACCTTCTTGGCCCGATCAGTTAATGCAGCGAACTCCCGTATTTCAAGGATCCCAATCAACAGCTTGATTTCCTCATTCAAACCTTTCTTAAAGCGTTTACACATTTCAGGAACTCCTTTCGCTTCTGAAATGTGTTTTCATTTATATTTGTATTATGATTTAAATTATGTGTTTAATGTTTAATGTTTTCATTTATATTCACATTCCTTAAACCCCTTTCGTATTCTGCCATAGTCTTATTCCCTTGTTTGAGTTCCAGGAATTCCTTTCGCTTCAAGTCTAAGAACTTTTGACTGATATATTTCTTCCTAAACTCCGCTTGGAAAAATTCCCAAGTGATATTTTCCTTTGGCACCACCGAAGATACGGTCTTCCACCAGTGGTACGTAGTGTCCTTCAAGAGAGACACAGCACACTTCAAACATTCCTCAAGTGTGCACGATAAGTCATCTAATACCCTTGTGGTATTCTCGAGCTAGAACTCGGCTCTCTCAGCATCATCCTCAATTTTAGCTCTAAATTCCTCGGCCCCATACTTTTTAAGCTTATCTACGGGGGCTTTACCAGTTCTTACTGGTGCCATACCTTGTGGGAAATCCTCATCAAGTTAGTTAGGGGGTGGGGGCAGTGTTGGTTTGTTGGGGCGATTTCTAAAATAATCCCCAAACCATTTATCCATCATGTTAAAGAAGGCGGCTCGGGCTTCTTTTCGGCCTTCAGACATAACCCTTTTACTACTACTAGATAATGCTCATTGTACGAAAGCTAGAGCATGGTTCTCGGCTCCCTCGGACTCATCCTGCGCGTGATTGGAAGACATTTACTATATTCAGAAACAATTTAAACAGTTAGGAGATATCACACTATCAACGTTCGTATAATGACATGTATAGCGAACCTCAATACCCTCTACGGTAGTCCTAAAATCGAATAAACCGTAGCTCTGATACCACTAAATGTAAAACCCCTCACCCTTATCCGATGTCGAGATAGGGTTCGAGGCATTACCGGCAATTTCTTTTTTACACACTTGCTAAATTGGGTCACCAAAATTCGCCCAAAATTAAAATCTTTCAAACATGTACCTCTCGGCCCTTATACAGGCCTTCGAGGCCTAAAACACACCTAGGGGTAATACGATGAAAAATCAAAAACATTCGATAGACTTTGAGTACCTTAGAGAATTTTCCCTTACTTGAAGTGCAACACGTCCGTGTGATGGGGCCATGTAGTTACACACATCCGTGTGGCTTAGGACACGCCCGTGTCCTCTGCCCGTGTGCAATACTGACATCAACCTCAACATTCTGTCAAAAACACATGGCCAATACACACACCCGTGTACTTATCCCGTGTTCTATACTTATTTAAAAATTTAGCTGCAGGGGACACACGGCCATACCACACACCCGTGGAGGTGAGTCTTGTGTCACACACGGCCTAAACACACGCCCGTGTGTCTACCCATGTGGACCTTATTAGGCTATTTTTCAAGCCTTAAGTGTAACACCCCAAACTCGGCCTGGACGTTATGACCGGATCCGACGTGCCACATCGGAACGTTAAAAACATTTTTCTATTCTTAGTCCAAAAAATCGTACTTAGTGTTTAAAAGATGATTTCATTATATGTTAAAGTGAATGGAAGCTGTGCACCAGGTAGGAAACCGGAAAAGAGGAGGTGAGTCCATCGGACTGCTTAAGTACCAAGCTCCCTTCGGATCCAATCCTAGACATGCACACCACCATTGTCACACCTTAACTTAGTGTATGATATTAGGAAGCCAGTTCATTTAAGTCCAGTTTAAGAAAAGGTGATTAACTTTGGAAAGCATTTTCGTTGCGAAAGTTTTGCTTTGTTGTCGTGATATTTTAAAATCAATTACTGTTTTTGAAATCACGCCCTAAGACTAATCAGTTTCAGTGATTAAGATAATATTATACCTATTCTAGTAAATTATGTTGAAAATAATTAAAAATCATTAAAGCGGCCTTATTACAACTTAAAACCCAAATCATAAAAATAAATAAAAAGATGTTCAATTCACTAGAAGAAAACCAAATTTACGGAACGCATGGCCACTTCGAATCCCTCACAGCTCCAAGCTCACTATGGTTGGGGATTACCTGCGTGGATGAAAATAAAGGGTGAGTTTGGGAAACTCAGTGTGTAAAATAACCCAACCATAGTCTAAACCAGTTCAACCCACAGAAACAGATCAATTGGCCTTAGCCCAGAACAGATTTCAGAATGAAGCTCATAGGCCCATAACAGAACAGAACAAAAATTACATTTTTATGCAGAAACCCAACCATATCCAACCGTATACACCTCCGTACCATCCTTACACCATGTTGGGAGACTACTCGACCCATCCAACCGCTACACGCCACAGAATTTGCAGCATGGCTACCAGAATAGATAATGTGACATAGTCACCAGATACAGACATTTGTGGACAGAGCCACCAGAACAGATATTTGTGGCAGAGCCACCAGAACAGATAATTGTGGCATAGCCACCAGGACGCTTCCTCCATAAATATAACCCATGTCCCCATGCAACAGATATACAAATCATGGCATATATCATACAGGATCAGATCATCATGCTTTTCAGTTAAATTAACCCTAGGGATATAATGGTCATTTTACACCTAGGGGTATAACGGTAATTTTCATATTTAAGGGTATTCTAGTAATTTATCTATTTTAGGGTTTTCATGCATATTTTCACCATTTACGTACTAACAGAAACACTTACCGAGTGTTCTTACCGAATTGGGCCCGTTGGTCCATTATCCCAATTTTGGCCCATTAAGCCAAAAAATATCTCAGGCACAAAAATCATGCACTCTGTAGTCTAAACAATGTAGTTTACCAAATACGTTAATCGATCTACCTCACGAGCATTCGTACACTCGCAAGTCCACAAAATATCAATTTTTTGACATTTCAGCTTTTCAGCTTTTGCCGATCTAGTCTATGAAAGGGTGTCAATTACACACCTAATTTGTAGTGGTTCGACGGTGAGTTCCACACACGAGCTACCAACAATTGGATTACCAACACGTCAATCTAAATATCGAAAACAAACTACAGACCTATCCCCTTACCATATTCGGCCAACCAAGCCTCAGACCTTAGAGTTCTTACCTCTTTTCGAAACTAGCGACTAGGTTTAGATCCAGTCATTCAACTTGTCCAAGCCTTTGATCAGCAGACTCTAGATTACACTAACATCTTAATAAAATAATTTTCACAACCCTTAGAGCCATAGGGCCCAATCGACAGCCTCCCTAAGCCTTTAGGGGTTTCGACTTTTCTAAAACCCGAAATAAAGAATAGATTCGAAAACTTACCACCGGTTCCTTTAGTCAACGATTCCACTTTAGTTCCTATACGATTTTGATGCAGATCTAAAACTTTAAATGTTAGCAGAAATCAAATCTTTAAAGGTCTAAAGATTCGACTATGCCCCTAAGACTATGGGGTTTTCGACTTTTTTTTAAATAGTGAAGAGAAAGATGAAATATGAGGGTTTTGTGGTGGTTTTGTCGATAAGACTTTGGGGTTCAGAGGATGAGAGAATCGGCCAAAAATATGGACAAGAATTAGAGGGTTTGGCTAGGAGAAATCGACACAGAAGAAAAATAGGCTTTCGGGATTTTGGCTTTTATGGTAATCGGCTTCAAAGGCTTAGAAACGAATGGAATGGAAGAGTAGAATGGTAGAAAGGGTTCGGCTATAGAAGAAGAAGCAAAGAAGAAGAAAAGAGAATAGGAGAAGAGAGGAGAAAAGAAAAAGAGAAGAGAATGGTCAGAACCCAAATGCCAAATTTTCCCCCCACCTACTAGCCAAATTTTGCCCTCTACAGAAACCCTTGGTCGGCCAACTCTTGCTCCTCAAGAGTCCACCATTCGGCCAATACTACACTCCCTAATCAGCTCCTAAATCTTCTCCCTTATCCCCTCCTTACTCGATCTCCTGAGCAGCTCAAACTCTTCCTAACAGAGTTCCACCTGAGTTCCATCACATCCCCTTTCTGAACATGAAAATTAATACTAATATTTGCTCACCTTGTGACTTGAACCTTAGCTCTCCCTAGCCATCCACACGCCACCTTTTTAGCACCCTAGTGGCATCACATGCCACTTTGCCACCTGCCTGCTTGTGGCTTATTTTACCCATTAAATCTTAAAAGCCCAACTTACCAGAACCCCTTTTTCCCTAAGAATTAAAATTAGTTAAAACTTCCGGATTTCATCTCAAACTTGGGCTTCTAGAGGCCCACTAACATACTTAGACCTACGCCCAGCAGTCAAAACACAGAAATTCAAAAATTCACCAAAATTCACAGAAGTCCTGAAAATTGGGGCGTTACATTAAGTCACCCTCTACTAACCAATTACGCTTATAGATTACTATAGTGCATGTTTAGGCCAAATTATACATTTATAAATATGAAACTTTGATTAACCTCATTGAATGTGAACCTCATGTCATTGATTTCATACATGCTAAGTTAATTCTCATCTTGCATTTAAGGATTTCTATGTCTACTCGACATATTTAAAGTTGGCTCGTTTTTATAACTCATTGCAAATTTTAACCAAACCATCATATGTGAACATAAACATGCATAGATTTGTAGGTCATAGCCTACTTCAAAATGAGCCAATTTCCATGGCCATATACAAAAAGATAAGTATAACTTTACATGCCTTCATCTTGGCAAATCAAATGACGCATATAACCAAATACTCAAGTTTTATACATGCCATTGAACAAAACATAAGTGTCTATATACCAAAGCTAAACTAGTTGATTGTGTGTTGATTCTCCAACCGTCTTCCAATCTATACGAGTCCTCGAGCTCTGTAAGATAGGGAAAAGAGAGGGGTAAGCATATATATATGCTTAGTAAGCTCGAATAACTGGAAAGTAAACTCAACGATTATTTAGCATACATCCTTATTAGATAATGAAACCAACAATATGAAAATGGTTTCCCTATCACATGCACTCAATCAGTGAGTTAGTCACATAACAAAACATCATGTAATTTATCTTAGATGAGCTCATCATTCAACAGGTCATTAGTACATATACCCCGTGTTAGTCCCGTGGATTTTTTAGGAAACCTCGATGATTATACAATCACCGTCAATTCGTACGAGTGATCATTTCAGGCTTGCACTCCTGCGAACCTCACATCTTACGGCGGGGTTACCAGTCTAGGCTAAATCCCTCGCAATATAAACTCATACGGTGATGTCGGGATTACCAGTCCAGGCTAAATTTCTTATACGAAAAACACCCTTAATGAGCTTGGATCTGGATTACCAGTCCAAGCTAAATTCAGACCCTAATCGGATTACCCGTCCAGGCTAAATCCATAATGCACACATATTCTTTGAGAGGCTCGATCACTCATGGAACACCCGTCCGGTCTGGATCCTTTTTATACTTGAGATCATCGGATTACCCATCCGGGCTGAATCATCTCCGCAACACATGCAGGATCTGAAGCCTCATGTAAATCATGGTTTATCCTTCGAATTCTCTTTCTAACCTCAACCGAGACATTTACCAATAAATTATTATCAAGGATACATTCCATGCATTTTCATGCCATCAATAATGCAATCATCATTTATTCATAAATCAGACAATTATGCATGTTATGAGTTTACTTTAAGTTATCCGAACTTACCTGGTACTTGTTTCGATGATGTGTTTCGGTTATTCCGAAACCTTTTGTTTTCCTCGATCGACATCCGGAACTTGTTCCCCGGGGTCTAAAATAATGAAATTAAATCATTAACACTCTACATTATATTTTTTGAGCCTAGATTTCACCCCTGATCCAAATGACCATTTTGCCCCTAACCTTTCACATTTTTACAATTTAGTCCCTAGGCTCGTATAATGATACATATGCAATTTCTATCTTACCCAAGCCTAGCTGAATAATTTTCCTTCTTATGGAAGCCCATATTTTCCATATTTTCACATTTCTACAACATATTTAACAACTTTTGCAAAAAGGTCCCTTTAGGGGTTTTTCATGAAAATCACCTAGAAAAAGATGTTTAACACACCTTTAACATTCATGTCCCTCCATAAACCATCAAAATATAAGTAACTCATGCATGGGTAAATTTCAAAACATGAACCCTAGCATGAAATATGGGTAGAAATAGAGAGAGTAAGTTATCGGGATTTCAAAAATACGAAGAACATTAAAAAGGGGGCTTGGGAGCACTTACTATTGAGCTTGAAAAGCTTGGAAACCCAAGCTATGGAGACTCCTCAATTTTCGGCAGCCATGGAGAAGAAATGGTTGATTTTTGCCTTCTTTTTCCCATTTTATTTCATTAAAATACTAAATGACCAAAATGCCCTAAAGCCCTTTCTTTAAAATTTCATCCGTGCAAGCCCATTTTTGTCCAAAAACTTAGAAATTTGGAAAATTGCTCTCTAATACCTTATAGCTTATAATCTAAAGCAATTTCATACAAATTACTTCTAGAATCCAAGTTTTGCAATTTATTCAATTTAGTCCCTAGTTTCCAATTGGACACTTTACTCAAAGTATTTCTTCGTGAAATCTTAAAACATGCATATTCTCATATTCTAAACCTCATAATAATCATAAAATAAACATTTTAATGTCAGATTTGTGGTCTCGAAACCACTATTTTGACTAGGCCTTATTTTGGGATGTTACATGGTATGTATAGGTTAGATTATATTTGGATATATTTTATTTTGATATGTGTATATATACAAGCCATGCAAAAATGGCTTTTTTAATTTTATTAAGTTCAGTTTCAGGGTTTAGATAAATTATGGTTATGTTTGGTTGTGGTTTTGATGATTTGGCTTTGGTTGATACATAGATAAGTATATGCGAATTGTATTGTTATGTTTTGTTATTTGTTATTATGTGATGTAGTATTAATGTATATTCAGTTATGACATATAGGTGAAATTATAGTTGGATATATAATTGAGTAATATGCCTAATGATTGGTTTTTAATTTGATCATGTCCAAAAGTAATATGTATTTTAATGATATAAGACATGCGTGAGATATGCATGATATCATGGATGGATGTATTCAGCTATTAAGATTGAAAATGGATTATTATGTGAAATGTGATACATGTTTTGATAAGCTATGCGATGACTTTGCTATATTGTATATTTGGTTATTTGGTGTGGTTCATTATTAACATAAAATTTGATATATAATTTGTCTTGTAAAAATTTGTTTGAAATTGATAAATGATGTGCATGCATATTCGGATAATGTTAGATACATTAAATACGTATGCATATGATATGTTTGTTTGTTGTTTGATATTTAAAGAGACAAGTTGACGTTTGTATTCGGTTATTAAATGGTAAATTTAACTTAAAATTGTATTATGGAATTGGTATAACTAAAATGGCTTAATCTTGATATTAATGCTTATATACATTTGGTTATGGCATAGGCTTGTTATTAAAGTATATTTCATGGTATATCTATATGTGTGGTATTTGACTATATGGTTCGGCTTGATTATTAGGTTAGTTGATGATTTATTATTTTGACATGAGATAAGTATATTTTGGTAAGTATGTTCCATGACATGTTAGAATGGTGTTTGATCATATGTTTCGATAATGTGAAATGCTCATTATGAAGTTTATATATATATAGGCTTTATAAGTGACGTTTTGGTTTATTACAAAGTATATATAATTTGTATGATTCTTGTGGTTAAATTTTACTACCAAAATTGATAATAAGCAAGATGGTCTTATGTTATATTTTGGTATAATGCTTAGTATGTGTAATTAACATGATTTGATTTGGTATTATTATATACATTTTAGTATGTTTTGAATTGGTAATTATGTTTAAAAAAATTGGTCCATACTAATATGGTAATATGCGCATGAATTTGCAAGGTAAAAGAAGTATATTTGGCCATGTTGTAATGTTAGCTATTATCTTTTATGATAATGAATATTGTGCCATGATATAAGGTGATATGGTATAATATACGAATTTATATTGATTATATTTTCAAAAGCCAATGCCGTATATGTTATAATTAAATAAATTTTGTTATATGATATGTTTGGATATTAAGCACATGTATATCATTGAGATATTAAATGCTGAAATTTTTTGAGGAATTAGGTTTCTTTAATGATAATAATACATGAATTTTGTATGTATTTAAAAGTATATTATATATGACTTTGAGTTTTCATTTATATTTGTATTATGATTTAAATTATGTGTTTAATGTTTTAACAGATTTATGTTATAGATATGTGAATATAACGTATGTGTATATGTGAATGTTCAAAATTTTGTGTCTCATCCGGTAATACCTCGTAACCCTATTTCGATGACAGATATAGGTTACGGGTGTTACATTTGATTGGTATCAGAGCTAGGTTTAGTCGGTTCTAGGACTAACGTAGCACGTGTGAGTCTAGCTGTACATGCCATAATTATAAACTATGATAGCGTAATGATTCTTGACAGTTAAAAATGTGTTTTCTTATAGAAATGGATCCCGATCGAGCCGCAACAGATGACGTAGAAAATAATGCATTCGCTCTTGCTCAGGGGGCAGCGCCAGCTGATTCTAGGCCAATTTCGAGTAGTATAGAGGGAGAGGCTAAGTAAGCCTTCTTCCAGTTAATGAATAAGTGGTTCACGGAATTCGTTCGAACGAATCTGGCTGCTCAACAACCTTCACCCCCTCAAGTTCCTGTAACTTCCCAAGTTATACGAAAAGAAAAGAAAAGAAAAACTAATTTTGAAGCCGGAGATTCCTGTGAGAGATCATCGGTAAATCATTACAGTCTACATCAAAGAAATTCTAAAATGATTAAAACGATTCAAAGACTAATGTGGGACACTTGAGTAGAGATCGTGCTAGATTATAATCAAGCTTCAGAGCTTTAACTACTTCGATTGCTAGTGTTGAAAATGTCAGATCTGATCGACCTAAGTGCAAACGTTGTGGTAAGAGACATTTAGGTATTTGTAGATTGAATAATCAAGCTTGTTTTAAATGTAGATCCTTAGATCACTTTATCCGAGATTGTCCCAAGTCGATTGAGTGAAAGATTGTACAAAATCTGAGATCGCATAACATTTCAGCCGAGGGTAGGTCTTCTAGAAGTGAGGAAAATGTAAGTAACAGTCAGAGAGGAACTAAAGGCACAACAGTTTGATCTAAGGCTCACGCACCTCCTAGAGCTATTGCCATTTGCGCACGTGAGGAGGCTTCATCCCCCGATGCTATTACTGGTACATTCACTCTCTATGATGCTAGTGTAATTGCATTGATTGATCCTGGTTCGATTCATTCTTATGTATGTGAGACCTTAGTATCCAGTAAGACTTTGCCTGTAGAGTCTGTTAAATTTGTGATTAGAATATCGAACCCCTTGGGCCGGTGTATTCTGGTTGATAAAATGTGTAAGAATTGTCCATTGATGGTTTGAGATTCATGTCTTCTAGTTGATTTGATGTTGTTATCATTCTACAAGTTCGATATAATTCTGAGTATGGATTGGTTGACTTTGCACAATGCTGTTGTAAACTGCAAATGAAAGACTATTGATTTGAGATGCTAAAATGATGAGATTAATCAGATTGAGTCTAATGAATTGAATGGTTTACTGGCAGTGATATTTTCGATGTTAGCTCAGAAATATGAAAGAATGAGTTGTGAAGCTTACTTTGCATATGTGCTTGATAGTAAAGTGACCGAAAGAAAGATTGAATCAGTACCAGTTGTATGTGAGTATCCGGATGTGTTTCTTGAAGAATTTTCGGGTTTACCACCTATCCGAGAAGTAGAATTTGGTATTGAGTTAGTGCCGAGAACGACTCTAATATCGATAGCTGTAACAGTTCGATTTAGACCCTAATCAGAATAGTAGTTTCAGGACCACGAATCTGAGTCAGAAAAAATATTTTAAAATTATTTTCTGTGTTTATTTTGTATGAATTTATATCTGTGAAATTTTCATGATTTAATTTTATCGTTTGAGTGTCTGAATAAATAAAATGACTTAATCATGTAAAATGAAAATTTAGTGGTTATTTCTAAAAGGGATGAATTGTTAGTGGCTTTCGAAATTGAAGCCTTAAAGTTGTAATTATGCCATTATTAATATAGATGGATGGTAATGGCTAAGGAAAGTAATGATTTTTATTAAATTATAAAGGTTAAATTAGTAATATGGTTAATAAACATATAATAATTAAAACAAGTTAACATATTCATATTTTATTTCATTTGTTCATCCACTGAAAATAAGAAACTAAAGAAAGAAAAGAGAAAACCTAGGTTCAACCATCCTTGCAAGCTCGATTTAAGGTTCGTTCTTAGTCGATTTTTGATAATTCTTACGTTTTTGAGATCGTTGCTTCGAGTACTACAAAACCCATGCTTAAATTTTTTATTTTGGTGAATATTTTGAGTTATGCCATTATTGAGAGCTTGTGATTTTTGTTGTTTGATGATGAAATATGAAAGATATGTTTTAGATTAACATGTTTTGTATTGGAGTTTTTGATGATTTTGAGTAATTAGGACTAAATTGTATAAATAATAATTTGAGGGACTAAAATGTGAAATAAATGAAATATATGGACTTGTATGAGTATGGGTAAAATTCAGCCCCACCTGGGTATATTGAAATTTTGTATACTTTGTGTTTTGTGCAATAGGGACTAAATTGTAAAAAGTGTAAATGTTAGGGGTAAAATGGTAATTTGCCCATTTATGTGTTTTTGGACTAAATTGAATGAAAATATGTTTGAATGAGCTTAATTTGAATATGTTTAGGTCAAGAACCAAAGAAATTGGATTTGGATCGAGGGAAAACGAAAGTTGTCGACTAGTTGCCTATTTCGTTTCGTATCGTCCGAGGTAAGTTTATAAGCAAATAGACGTACTTAGTTTTAATTAAATGCAAGGTGTATATATGCTGAATGAAATATATAATTTTATTTATGCTAAATTCTAATGTGAATAAACTTGATTAATATGTTTTCGAATTGGTTTCGACCGAATTACAACGTCCGAAAGCCCCGTATGAACCTTAGGAATAGTTAGGATACATATGTCATGACATAGGATTTCGATATATGTGTGCGAGTAAGACCCTGTCTGGGACAGTGGCATCGATATGTGATTACATGTAAGACCACGTCTGGGACTTTGGCATTGTACGATATATGTGATTATCCGAGTGTCCTATCCAATTCTGAAAGGTTCATCAGGCAAAGGAAAATCGTGAACAGATGTATAAAACGAGCTAAATGATCAAGTATGAGTTAGCTTGTTGTTTTCTTGAGATAAGGTAAATAAATAACTTGATATTTGTTACTAATTATGTCTGATACAAATGAGGATTATATGTGAATTTGGTAAGTGTATTCGGCCTTATAAATAAATGGTATGAAAATTGTAGAATTGATTCTTGGATATGTGTATATATGTGATCATGTATATTCAGCCATATAAGTGGTATATGTACATGATGTTATAAAATGGTTCTTGAGCTTATATAAATGTGTATGTGTATGTTTGATTATATTAAGACATATTGGCCTAGAAAGTTGACTGATTTAGATCAAATTGATTGAGTGAGTATTCGGCCAAGGTAGAATTTGTGTATGAAAATGTATTTGTAACGCCCCAAAAATATAGGGTCTAAAAGTTAGCTCAGTTTGACAAATTACATGTTTGCTTTACTGGCTTATGTTTTGGGTGTGCTTAGGGGTGTTTGAGAAGCTTGGGTTCGAGGTTGGGCCTTGGCAGAACTTAGGTTTTCTTTTAAAAGAACATGGACAATGGCACTTAGGTTTTATAAACAATTGTGTGTGTTTGACGTCACAAGGTAGCCTTGTGGCTTAGTGGCTTGTGGCGTGACTTGGAAATTGGGAAGGCTGGGGCTTGAATCCCATAGCAGGCAAGGGATGATCATTTTGCTGCTTGGGACGACGAGAGTTAGTGTTGGAGTTGAACTCTGGTGGGGGAGAGTTTGAATGGGTCACAGAGGTTGTTGTGGAGGAAATCAAGGAGGGATAAGGGGAGAAAATCTTGGAGGATTTCAGGGAATTTGAATTGGAAGGAGTTGGAGCTGAATGGGGGTGCTTGTGGGTGCAAATTCGGCTAAGGGGTTTTGGGGAGTGTGTTTTCGACAATTAGAAAGAGTATAGGTGTCGAATTGCTCTTAGTCTATTTCGGGTTTTGCGATTTTGTTCTCTTGTTACCATTTTCCTCTTGTGCCAATTTCTTTTGGTATCTTCCAGGTTAAGCCAAAATTCTTTCCTGCTATTTCTCCCTTTTGTTTTTCACTCTGTGTCGAATACACTCTTTTGGTTCACTCTATAGCCTGTGCCGAAACTCTTTTCCTTTTCTTCTTTTCCTTCTGACCCTTTCTCCATTACTCTGTTGAGTTTCTTCCCTTAGAGCCTTGATCGAATATCATTTGCTCTCTCCCTCTCATCTCATTCAGGCTTATCTTGGTACTAGTCGAATATCTCCTTTTTCTCTGCTGAATCTTTCCCTACTTTGATCAAGGTAAGTGAGTTCCTCTGGGTTGCTGAGTTTTTAACAATGGTGGAGCCTTGCTAATACGATTGTCAAATGTGGTTTCACAGTGGTCTCGTTTCCCTTCTTCTTTCTATAGTGGTCTCCCTCTTTAATCTCTTCTTTGTTTCGTTGTTGTCAGGAGAACGTTCGTGACGTTGCATGCTTCGATTATAGGTGGTATTTGTGTTGGCCGAAAGATGTTGTCCTCCTCTCTTGGTTTACGTTTCGGTAGGGAGTACACTTAGTTTAAGTTTATTACTTTTAAGGTTGCTAAATGGATGGGATTTCTGTGCAGATTGTCGATGTAACACCCTGAATTTGGGTCTAGAAGAATTGGGCTTTGAGTCTGGATTCGGATAGAAGAAAACCTGAATATTGAGAAGTTTTAAATATTACTAGTGTTTAAAAATATATATATATATATTGATAAAATATTTATGTTATTACTAATATTTTAATTCTTAAATAAATTTAGAAGTATTTAAAGTGTGGGAAAAATTCGATCCAAGACTCTAGCAAAAATTATTATTTTTGCTTCTTTAGGGGATTTGGGCATTAAGGTTTATTAATAAATTGGTCTAGAATTGGACATAAGGAGGAGTTTGGCCTAGTGGTTAGGCGTGTTAAGCAGTAGGAAGGGAGCAGGGGTTCGATTCCCTGCGTGCGCAAATGTGGGTTTTTATTTTAGAAAAACCAAGGGCTGTCGCAGGTAGGCCTTATTAATTTTTCAGGCAAATTCATGTCAGAAGCAAGCATCTGGCCTAGTGGCTAAGTATGCTAGGAGGGCGGAGGAGGAGCCTGGGTTCAAGGCGCGGCGTGCGCAATTTGGGTTTTTTAATATGCAGATCGCGGCTAGAATAAGGGTTAAGAGGAGTTGCGAGTATAATTTAACACAAGGAGTGTATCTGCGTAGCACGAGAGCGATGAGCGTGCTAGGCACGCCAAGAGGTTATGGGTTCGATTCGGGGAAGGCGACTGCATTTTATTTTTAGCAAGCCGAATCAAGCGGGTAAAGGTTAAAATTAAATGTGAAAGGATTATGTCATGGAAGGAACTTCAGTGCAGTGGCAAGCAACGTGTGTGTGGGGTTAGAAGGTCGCGTGGAAGGCGAAATTCTCTTTTATTTTTAAGCGGACTGGAGCTTCAGCAGGTAAGGTTTATAATTTATTGTGACCATATATTAGTAAGGAAGGAAGCTCGTGCGGTGGCGGTAAAGAAGACGGGCGTGGGGCGCAAAGGGACGGAGGTCTGGGGTTCAAGTTGCAGTTTGCGCACGCAAGGTTTGGATTTTTGTTGCATGCGTGTGGGAGAGTAGTAGAGTTGGACCAAAACTCTTCCCAGGCAGCATATTGAAGCGGTCAAACGGTGGATAAGGCTGCTAGGTGGTTGGATGAATTTCAACTGCTTAATTCATGAAACAAAGCAAGGGAATTTGAAATTAGAAATAATTTTTAATAAGCATTAAGTACCGTATTTGTTCTTTTAATTTTGGCTTTTATGAATTATTCCCTTTTTGTTCATCTTTCCTTCATCGATAATAACTGAACCTATCTTCTTCTACTCTTCTTTTCTTTCTTTTCTCCTCTCTTCATCAACTTTTTCTTTTTCTTCTCTTCCTCTATAGCCTAATCTCTCTATCCACCTGTGCATCTCCATCTTTTTTAGCCATTTGCCTTAAAAAGCCGAAATCCCGAAAACTATACTTTCTTCTGTGCTGATTTCTTCTAGCCAATTCTCTTATCCTTTTCATCATTCTTGACCGACTCTCTAGTTCTCTAAACCTTAAGTTTCTGTCGACTAGACCACAACAAAACCCTCCTATTTCATCGTTCTTTACACAGTTCCAGCAAAAGCCGAAAACCCCACACTTTTAAGGACTTAGCCAAATATTGAGATCACTGAAGGCTCGACTTTTGTTATCATTTGAGGGCTTAGATCGGCATCAGAAGTGAGTAGAGATTAATTGGAATCATTGACCGAAGGAACCGGTGGTAAGTCTTTTCACTCTAGTCTTTATTTCGTATTTTAGAAAAGTCGAAACCCCTAAAGGTTAGGGAGGCTGTCGACTTAGACTTGTAGCCCTAAGGGGTTGTGATAAATGTTTTGCCTTGTTAGTAAGGTGATCTAGAGGCTGCTGATCAAGGGCTTGGATAGGTGGAGCAACGGGACCTAAGTCTAGTCGCAAACTTCGGCAAAGGTAGGATTGCTAGTGCCGAAGGTGTTATGGCCGAATAAGGTAAGGAGTTAGTATGTAGTTCGTTTCGGTAGTCAGATTAACGTGGTAGTAATATAATTGTAGGTAGTTCGTGCGTGGATCTCGTCAGCGAATCGTCACAAAACAGGTGTGTAACTGACACCCCTTCTTAGTCTAGATCGGTAAAAGCTGAAAAGCCGAAAAGCTGAAAAATCGGTATTTTGTGGACTTGCGAGTATGTGAATGCTCGTGAGGTAAATCGATTAACGTTTTTGGTAAAATACAGTGTTTAGACCGCAGAGTGCAAGATTTCTGTGCCTTCAATATTTTTGGCCTTAATGGGCCAAAATTGGGATAATGGGCCAGCGGGCCCAATTCGGTAAGAACCCTCGGTAAATGTTTTTGTTAATACGTGAAAAGTGAGTATATGCATGAAAACCCTAAAATAGATAAATTGCTGAAATACATTTATAGGTGGAAAATTTACAAATTTACCCCTAGGAGTGGAGTTACTAAAATACCCCTAGGGTTAAGGTTGACCGAAATGCATGTTTGACTGTTGTTATTTACTGCATGCCATGTTATTATTATCTGATGCATGGGACTGGGATATTGATGGAGGAAGTACTTGAAAGTGGCCTGTCCCACGTCTTTGGAGGCTTTGCCTCAATTTATCGATAAGCTGGCAGCAATCAATGCAATCAGGTGTGGAGTGTAGGGCTGGGTGGGTTGAGCTATTCACCACATGGAGTGTAGGGCTGGTTCGGGTGGAGTTAGCGGTTGGTTATAGGCTGGGTTGGGCTTGCATACATGCATATGACTGCTCTATTCTGGAATGGGCCTATGGGTCATACTGTTATCTAAAAAGGGGCTAAGGCCCGGTTCATCATGATCTCGAAAAGGGCTTCGCCCAGCACCCATCGTTAAGCCGAGATGGGCTTAGGCTCAACGGGCTTGAGCTGACTTGGGCTTTGAATGGGTTTTTCTTACACACTGAGTTTCCAAACTCACCCCCTCCTTAACCTTGCAAGTGGGCCTTGATGTGGGTGACTTGGAGCCGGAGGGGATTCAGAGTGGCCATGGTGATCGCTTTTGGGCTTTGAAATAAGTGACTGATTTTCCTTAGTTTATTTTATTTACTATTTAATCTTGGGTTGTAATAAGGCCGCTCTATTTTTTTTTTATGGGTTTGATTTATATTTTATTATGATGAACTTAATTTATATTAACTATCAAAATGGGCTAGATCTAGGGTTCGTTTTCAAAAGCATAAATTGATTTCAAAGTAACACGATTACAAACAAGGCTTTTGCTATGATAACGTTTTCCAAAATTAAATATGTTTTATTTTAAAATGAACATAAAATACAATGGTAACCTAAAAATATACACGATGTTAGAGTGTGGCAATGGAGGTGTGCATGTCTAGGATTGGATCCGAAAGAGCTTGGTACTTAAGCGATCGATGGACTCACCTCCTCTTTTTAAGTTTCCTACCTGGTGCACAACTTCCATTCACTTTAGCTTAACAAAAGACGGTTTTTAACACTAAAATGAAACATGGGTTTTTAACTTCAATGTGACACGTCGGATTCGACCATAACGTCTAGGCCGGGTTTGAGGTATTACATTTAGTGGTATCAGAGCCAAGTTGCAACAACTCGGCTATGGATCGGGTCCAAAAATCTTTTCAAAACTTAGGCCCAAGAAGGGTATTTTTGGAAATGGTATTGGGAAGTTCTTTTCAAAGATGTTTTACAAGGTATACATGTTAAAATGGTTCAAGTTTTTCTGGTTTTTAAAACGGGGCTACAATCAAGAGTTTCAAAACAAGGGTATTACAAGGGTGTTTCAAAATCAAAATTTTAAACCTCTATTTTCTGTGACCAAATACATGGTTTTTTTTTTAAATGGTTTGGAGAAAGAAGTGGCACTGAATCCCCGGCACCAAGTCTGCAAGTATTCCCGTTACTCGTACTACACTGTATTAAGATATTACTGTAGATAGAACTGAGACCATATCATGACATTATAGCTAGGGCAATACTAAAAAAACCCTAGAATACTGAGACTATAATTAGGCTATGATTCTATGAAAATAGAAACTCTAAAATACTATCTCTGCATAAGACATATGAATAAATGGTAAAATTTTTGAGACCTTTGCAGTTATTTGATATGTGTAATGTAGAGTGTTGAAATGGATTCTGAGGGTAAGCAAAGTCTACCAACTTCGGGTAGCGGCAATTCAGAGCTTAGGACTGAGGCACTGGCCGAGTTGGTAAGGGAAGTGCTAGAGGAAGTATTGGATACCAAAATTAAGGAAATCAGGGAAACGCTTCAAGCAGGGTGCTTGGAGTGTAAGAAAAGGAAGGATCCTAGTTCTCAGAGAACAGAGCCTCGTTACGTGAAACATGTTAAGAGCGACCAAACTTTCCAACTCGCAAGAATCATGAACAGCGTCATCGGGTGAATGCCATAGGAAGACAAGAGCATGTTTGAGATGTGGGTCCAAGGAGCATCGAGCTCGGGATTGCCAAGTTTATATTATTTAAATATGTGTTACGAGTTGTATGTGTAACGCCCCCACGCCCGAGACCGTCACCGGGGTCGAGTATGAGGTGTTACTAAGCTTAATTTATCATTTTTAGAACTTTGGATTATTTGTTTTTACATTCACAGCTTTTAAGCTACTTGCATCACAATCACAAGAAAAATCATATCTCGAGTTACAAAACTCGAAATCAAGATCTGTAAATTTTCCCTGAATCTAGACTCATATACCTATCTACTAATTTTTTTCTAGAATTTTTGGTTGGGCCAATTAGTACAGTTTATTAGTTAAATTTACCCCTATTACAGAACTTGACTGGACTGACCTCTATTTACTACGAACCACATTTCTCTCTGTAAAAAATTCATATGATTATGAGGTTTGTTTCTCCTGAAACTAGACTCAATAAGGATTCTGAGAATATAAAATAAACCACCTAATTATATCTGTAAAATTTATGGTGAATTTTTAAAGTTGAAACAGGGGATCCAGAAACTGCTCTAACCCTGTTTCACTACAATTCAAATATCTTCTAACATATAATTCCTTTACCTGTTTCATTTGTTTCATGTGAAACTAGACATAATAAGCTTCAATTTCATATTTAATCCATCACCAAATTCAATTTCTATGATTTTTTATTAAATTTTCAAACTCACATCAGTGTTGCTGCAATATTCTGTTTATGGCAAATTTCACCCCTTTTTATGGGTTTTCATGAATTGGATATCCTAATAGCTTTCCACAACATCAAACATAATCTAAACTAACCATTTCCATAATTTATCATTATCAAGCATTTTCTCAACCATTCCATCACCATATCATAAGATCATTTACACAAAATAGGTATATTGCTATACATGCCATACTTAAATTTACAAGCCATTTTCTTGAAAAGTTCTTAGGATAGTGTGGTGATCCTTCGACCTATCCCGACTCTGAGCTGGCTTGTCCAAAACTACAATGAGTAAGAAGGAGGAGTAAGCATAAATGCTTAGTAAGTTCATATGCAAATAATAAGTAACATATCAAAGCAATCATACCAATCAACATTAGCATGCATCATCAAAACACATATCACATTTCTAATCATCATTCACCATCTTACTACCTTATCGTTGTTGTATAAATTCTTAACCGAAGGTTAAGTACATACCTGTCCAAAGTATCCATTTCAAAACACTTACCAATACGTCTCTTTTCATCTCGAGTATTCCTCCATTTGAGTAGAACTTTACCCGTTGAACACATCGGAATATAATTCGGATACATGGATAACTTGCACATAAGTGCCACATATTCAATCAAGCAATCATGTAACCCGCCCATAAGCGAACTCGGACTCAACTCAACGAGCTCGGGCGTTCGCATCCATAAGTGAACTCGGACTCAACTCAACGAGCTCGGATGCATAGTTACATCTCACGAACTCGGACTCAACTCAACGAGTTCGAACATTTGCATCCATAAGTGAACTCGGACTCAACTCAACGAGTTCGGATGCTCAACCATCCTAGTGACATGTCACTTGTATCCTAATCTATTCCTAAGGTTCAAACGGGATTTTCCTCGAACACATATCCTTGCCGTCTTCCGTAGAATGCCGAAATCAATACTCGGTAATAATTATATTTAACAAGTAGCACACATGATTTGCATTTTGTTCGAAAATAACCACAAAGCATATATTTCATGATAAAAATCAGCATATCACATAATTGACATCAATGACTTAAAAATAACAATTATGCTACATTATTTACACATGAACTTACCTTGGTACCAAAATACAAAGATTTTGCAATTTAGTCCACAATCTTTTCTTTTCCTCGATTGGGGTCGATTCCACGTCTTTCTTGATTATGAAGCTTGAAAGTTGAAGAAACCCTAGCTATGGTGAGAGAGAGCATTCGGCAGCAACTAAATGGGGAAGATGACTATTTTGTGTCATTTTTCCCATTTTATTTCATTAATTATCCAAATGACCAAAATGCCCTTAATACCTTTCTTTGAAAATTTTCATGTACAAGCCCATTTTTGTCCAAAATTTTAGAAATTGGTCAAATTTCTATTTAAGACCTCCTAATTAATATTTCAAAGCAATTTCATACTAAAAACTTCTAGAATGCAAGTTTTGCAACTTCTTCGATTTAGTCCCTAACTTCAAATTAAGCATTTTATGCATAGAATTTCTTCACAAAATTTTCACACAATCATGCAATCATATCATAAACCTCAAAATAATTATAAAATAATTATTTCTATCTCGGATTTGTGGTCACGAAACCACTATTCCGATTAGGCCCTAATTCAGGATATTACAGTATGCGTGCTTGATAAACGTTTCTTTACTTTGGCAATTAAATATTCTAGGTCGTACTAAGAATTATTTTTTAGAGTGCGCAGCAGAAGCATAGTGGTTTGACTTGAGTAATACGGTTTGTTGGTAGTTTGAAATTTTGAGGACGAAATTTCTTTAAGGGGGTAGAATTGTAACACCCTGAATTTGGGTCTAGAAGAATTGGGCTTTGAGTCTAGGTTCGGATAGAAGAAAACCTGAATATTGAGAAGTTTTAAATATTACTAGTGTTTAAAAAATATATATATTGATAAAATATTTATGTTATTACTAATATTTTAATTCTTAAATAAATTTAGAAGTATTTAAAGTGTGGGAAAAATTCGATCCAAGACTCTAGCAAAAATTATTATTTTTGCTTCTTTAGGGGATTTGGGCATTAAGGTTTATTAATAAATTGGGCTAGAATTGGACATAAGGAGGAGTTTCGCCTAGTGGTTAGGCGTGTTAAGCAGTAGGAAGGGAGCAGGGGTTCGATTCCCTGCGTGCGCAAATGTGGGTTTTTATTTTAGAAAAACCAAGGGCTGTCGCAGGTAGGCCTTATTAATTTTTCAGGCTAATTCATGTCAGAAGCAAGCATCTGGCCTAGTGGCTAAGTATGCTAGGAGGGCGGAGGAGGAGCCTGGGTTCAAGCCACGGCGTGCGCAATTTGGGTTTTTTAATATGCAGATTGTGGCTAGAATAAGGGTTAAGAGGAGTTGCGAGTATAATTTAACACAAGGAGCGTCTGTGGCACAGTGGCAGTAGCATGCTAGGCCTGCCAAGAGGTTATGGGTTTGATTCCAGGGGAAGGCGAATTCTGTTTTATTTTTAGCAAGCCAGAACTGAAGTGGGTAAAGGTTAAAATTAAATGTGAAAGGATTATGTCATGGAAGGAACTTCGGTGCAGTGGCAAGCAACGTGTGTGTGGGGTTAGAAGGTCGCGTGGAAGGCGAAATTCTCTTTTATTTTTAAGCGGACTGGAGCTTCAGCAGGTAAGGTTTATAATTTATTGTGACCATATATTAGTAAGGAAGGAAGCCTGGTGCAGTGGCCAGTAGCACGGGCGTGGGCACAAGTTGGACGGTGGTCTGGGGTTCGAGTTGCAGTTCGCGCACACAAGGTTTGGATTTTTGCTGCATGCATGTGGGAGAGTAGTAGAGTTGGACCAAAACTCTTCCAAGGCAGCAGATTGAAGCGGTCAAACGGTGGATAAGGCTGCTAGGTGGTTGGATGAATTTCAACTGCTTAATTCATGAAGCAAAGCAAGGGAATTTGAAATTAGAAAGAATTTTTAATAAGCATTAAGTACCGTATTTGTTCTTTTAATTTTGGCTTTTATGAATTATTCCCTTTTTGTTCATCTTTCCTTCATCGATAATAACTGAACCTATCTTCTTCTACTCTTCTTTTCTTTCTTTTCTCCTCTCTTCATCAACTTTTTCTTTTTCTTCTCTTCCTCTATAGCCGAATCTCTCTATCCACCTGTGCATCTCCATCTTTTTTAGCCATTTGCCTTAAAAAGCCGAAATCCCGAAAACTATACTTTCTTCTGTGCTGATTTCTTCTAGCCAATTCTCTTATCCTTTTCATCGTTCTTGACCGACTCTCTAGTTCTCTAAACCTTAAGTTTCTGTCGACTAGACCACAGCAAATGTAATATCCCGAATTAGGGCCTAATCAGAATAGTGGTTTCGTGACCACAAAATTCGAGATAGAAATAATTATTTTATAATTATTTTGATGTTTATGATATGATTGCATGATTGTGTGAAAATTTCGTGATGAAATCCTATGCCTAAAGTGCTTAAATTGAAATTAAGGACTAAATCGAATAATTTGCAAAACTTGCATTCTAGAAGTTTCTAGTATGAAATTGTTTTGAAATATTAATTAGGAGGTCTTAAATAACAATTTTACCAATTTCTAAGTTTATGGACAAAAATTGGACATGGATGGAATTTTTGGAAAGTTTAGTAGTAAGGGTATTTTGGTCATTTAGGGGTAAAATGAATTAAAATACAAAATTAAAAGCAAATTTTGCTCATCTTCAATCCCATGGCCGAATATAGCAAGGAGAAACCATGGCTAGGGTTTTTCAAGCTTCCAATCTCGATTGTAAATCCATTCTAGCCCCGTTTTTCAAGTTCTTTACGTTTTTGGAGTCCCGGTAGCTCGATTTAGCTTATGCTAGCAATAATTTAACCTAAGGTTTATATTTGGAAAAATACCCATAGGTGAAATTTTTGTATTTTGGTGTTTTATGATAGAATATGAGGTTTTAAATTATGTTAGATAGCTTGTGCTACTCAGTTTTAAGTGAAAACGAGCAAAAGGGCTTAATCGGTAAAAATAGCTAATAGTCATAAGTACATGTTAGAGTGAGAATTTGATGTTGCCATAGAAGGGAAAAATGATCAGCATGTCATAAAACATAAGAAAATAGGCTGAAGTTTAATTTACGAGCTTTGGGGAAAAAGTGTAAATATGCAAAAGTTTAGGGGCAAAATTGTAATTTTTCCAAAATATGATTTTGGGTCAATTTGAATAATGTGAGTCCTAATTAGACTATATTTTATATGATAGAGCAAGGAAAACTGAAATTCGGGCTAAAATGGGGAAAATACCAAGTTGTGGACGAAATGGTAAAAGTAGCCATTTTCGCATACTAGGTAAGTTCATGTGTAAATAATGTAGCATAATTGTTATTTTTAAGTTATTGATGTTAATTATATGATATGCTGATTTTTATCATGAAATATATGCTTTGTGTTTATTTTCGAATAAAATGCAAATTATGTGAGCTACTTGTTAAATATAAATTGTTACCGAGTATTGGTTTCGGTATTCTACGGAAGACGGCAAGGATATGTGTTCGAGGAAAATCCCGTTTGAACCTTAGGAATATATTAGGATACAAGTGACATGTCACTAGGATGGTAGAGCATCCGAACTCGTTGAGTTGAGTCCAAGTTCACTTATGGATGCGAATGTCTGAACTCGTTGAGTTGAGTCTGAGTTCGTGAGATGCAACTAGGCATCCGAGCTCGTTGAGTTGAGTCCGAGTTCACTTATGGATGCGAACGCCAGAGCTGTTGAGTTGAGTCCGAGTTCGCTTATGGGCGGGTTACATAGTAGCTTGGCTACATATGTGGCACTTATGTGCAAACTTTCCATGTATCCGAATTATATTCCGATGTGTTCAACGGGTAAAGTTCTACTCAAATGGAGGAATACTCAAGATGAAAGGGACGTATTGGTAAGTGTTGTGAAATGGATACTTTGAACAGGTATGTACTTAACCCTCGGGTTGAAAAATCGATATAACAACAATATGGTAAGAGGATAAATGAAAATATGATATGAATGTCTTGGTGATGATTATGCAAATGATGTTTTATGTTTGCTTATATGGTTATGTTACTTGCTATTTGCATGTGAACTTACTAAGCATTTATGCTTACTCCCTCCTTTTCATTCCTTGTAGTGTTGATAAGCCAGCTCGGAAATCGGGAACGGTCGGAGGCACGCTCACACTATCCGTATACCATCTTGGCTTAATGGCTTGTATATTTTGAGTATGGTATGTATAGCATTATAATCATTTTGTATATATGGTCTTATGATATGGTTATTGAGTAGCATAAAAATGCTTGGTAATGATTAGCCATTGGAATGGCTAATTATGATCATATTTGGTGTTATGTATGTCAAATTGCTAGTTAATCCATGGAAACCATGAAATAGGTAAAATTTACCATAAAATAGATTCAGACAGCAGTAGTGACGTGAATTTGAAAAATCATTAAAAATAGTAGAGATATAATTAGATGATTAATAAAACATGAAATTGAATAATTATGAGTCTATTTTCATATGGAAGAAATGAAACAGGTATATGAGTTATATTTTATGAGATGTTTAAATTTTTGTGAAATAGGGCCAGAGCGATTTCTAGATCCCCTGTTCTGACTTTGGAAATTCACCATAAATTGTATAAAAATAATTAGAAGTCATAATTTATATGTACAGATTTATTATTGAGTCTAGTTTTAATAGAAACAAACTTAATAGTCATTGAAATTCTGTACAGAGAGATATCTGATTCGTAATACATAGAGGTCAGAGCAGTCGAACCCTAAAATAGGGGAGACTTTAACTAATAAACTGTACTAATTTGCCTAGCCAAAAATTCTAGAAAAAAATTAGTAAATATATATATGAGTCTAGTTTTAGGGAAAATTTACGGAATTGGATTTTGAGTTTCCGAACTCGAGATATGAATTTTTAAGCGACTGTGACGCAATTAGCCAGCTTGTCTGGAATTTCTAAAATTAAATTGTTTCAGCTATTTAAGCAATGAATTAAGTCTGTTAACACCTCGTGTTCGACTCCGGAAACAGTCTCGGGTACGAGGCGTTGCAGCAAAACCCTCCTATTTCATCTTTCTTTACACAGTTCCAGCAAAAGCCGAAAACCCCACACTTTTAGGGACTTAGCCGAATATTGAGATCACTAAAGGCTCGACTTTTGTTATCATTTGAGGGCTTAGATCGGCATCAGAAGTGAGTAGAGATTAATTGGAATCATTGACCGAAGGAACCGGTGGTAAGTCTTTTCAATCTAGTCTTTATTTCGTATTTTAGAAAAGCCGAAACCACTAAAGGTTAGGGAGGCTGTCGACTTGGACTTGTAGCCCTAAGGGGTTGTGATAACTATTTTTTCTTGTTAGTAAGGTGATCTAGAGGCTGTTGATCTAGGGCTTGGATAGGTGGAGCAACGGGATCTAAGTCTAGTCGCAAACTTCGGCAAAGGTAGGATTGCTAGTGCCTAAGGTGTTATGGCCGAATAAGGTAAGGAGTTAGTATGTAGTTCGTTTCGGTAGTTAGATTAATGTGGTAGTAATATAATTGTAGGTAGTTCGTGCGTGGATCTCGTCAGTGAATCGTCATAAAATAAGTGTGTAACTGACACCCCTTCTTAGTCTAGATCGGCAAAAGCCGAAAAGCTGAAATGCCAAAAAATTGGTATTTTGTGGACTTGCGAGTATGCGAATGCTCGTGAGGTAAATCGATTAACGTTTTTGGTAAAATACAGTGTTTAGACTGCAGAGTGCAAGATTTCTGTGCCTTCAATATTTTTGGGCTTAATGGGCCAAAATTGGGATAATGGGCCAACGGGCCCAATTCGGTAAGAACCCTCGGTAAATGTTTTTGTTAATACATGAAAAGTGTGTATATGCATGAAAACCCTAAAATAGATAAATTACTGAAATACCTTTATAGGTGGAAAATTTACAGATTTACCCCTAGGAGTGGAGTTACTGAAATACCCCTAGGGTTAAGGTTGACCGAGATGCATGTTTGACTGTTGTTATTTACTGCATGCTATGTTATTATTATCTGATGCATGGGACTAGGATATTGATGGAGGAAGTACTGAAAGTGGCCTGTCCACGTACTGGAGGCTTTGCCTCAATTTATCGATAATCGGCAAAGCAATGCCGCAAATCGTGGAGTGTAGAAATTTGGGTGGGTTGAGCTATTCCCCACATGGAGTGTAGGGCTGGTTCGGGTGGAGTTAGCGGTTGGTTATAGGCTGGGTTGGGCTTGCATACATGCATATGACTGCTCTATTCTGGAATGGGCCTATGGGCCATACTGTTATCTAAAAAGGGGCTAAGGCCCGCCATGATTCGAAAAGGGCTTCGGCCAGCACCCACTGATGTTAATCGAATGGGCTTAGGCTCAACGGGCTTGAGCCGACTTGGGCTTTGAATGGGTTTTTCTTACACACCGAGTTTCAAACTCACCCCTTCCTTAACCTTGCAAGTGGGCCTTGATGTGGGTGACTTGGAGCGGAGGGGATTCAGTGGCCATGGTGATCGCTTTTGGGCTTTGAAATAAGTGACTGATTTTCCTTAGTTTATTTTATTTACTATTTAATCTTGGGTTGTAATAAGGCCGCTCTATTATTTTTTTTATGGGTTTGATTTATATTTTATTATGATTAACTTAATTTATATTAACTATCAAAATGGGCTAGATCTAGGGTTCGTTTTCAAAAACATAAATTGATTTCAAAGTAACACGATTACAAACAAGGCTTTTGCTATGATAACGTTTTCCAAAATTAAATATGTTTTATTTTAAAATGAACATAAAATACAATGGTAACCTAAAAATATACACGATGTTAGAGTGTGGCAATGGAGGTGTGCATGTCTAGGATTGGATCCGAAAGAGCTTGGTACTTAAGCAGTCCGATGGACTCACCTCCTCTTTTTCTGGTTTCCTACCTGGTGCACAACTTCCATTCACTTTAGCTTAACAAAAGACGATTTTTAACACTAAAATGAAACATGGGTTTTTAACTTCAATGTGGCACGTCGGATTCGGCCATAACGTCTAGGTCGGGTTTGGGGTGTTACAGTCGCCAATAGGTGGAGGTTGCTGGTTAAGGGTGGTTTGAACCCTACTTGTTCTATCAAGGTAATCAATAAGTATTGTTGGGGGTAGATAAGAGTTCTAAAAGGGGGGATTAACTCGAACGATTGAGAACTAACTTGGGGTTGTTATGTTGGTTTTAGGTTAAGCATGTGGTGTGTAACGATCTCTTCCCCATACAAGTGTGTAATCGTACACCCAACCTTACGTTACTGCCAAATGTTGACCACAGGTGTGTAAACACACCAAGGTGTTGTTGTGAGTCGGCAAAAGCCAAAAAGTTGAAAAGATGAAATCTCAGCATTTGAGGCCTCACGAGCGTGCGATCGCTCGTGGAGGCGAACCGAGGCCACATATACTGGGCGAGAGACTGTAAAGGCCTTCACATGCGTTTTTGTGCTTCAGGGCTGTTATGGGACTCGTTGGGCCAAGACGGGCTATGTGGGCTGATTGGGCTCGTGGGCGGCCCCACATGGAGAAAGTTACGGTAAGTGATTGGTAATGGTCTGGATTATGGGGACCACATTGACGTGATTAGATTTGGAATGTTTGGGCCACATGAGTGTGCGGGCCCCATTTGGGTCGAGTAGTGGGCCTTGGGCCCATTACACTATTTAGGCCATATGGGTTAACTAAGTCAAATGAGACGACTATGAACCACTTAAGGGTCGTTATCTATACCGAGTCCCCAAGATTTGTAAAATGACCGAAATACCCCCGAGGGGTAAAATTACTAACTTAACCTTAAGAGATGGAAATGACCATTATACCCTAGTGGTAGATTGATAGTGGATGTATGTATTATACATGATTGTATCTGAGTGTGAAACCTTGCATGCACGTAATATTATGACATGACATTCTACATTGGGGTTGGGACTTTGACTCGGAAGGAGTACTGTACTAGTGGCTATGCCACGTTTCACTGTTCTAGTGGCCTTGCCACGTGTTCTGATATTAGTGGCTATGCCACATTTATTACTATTAGTACACTACTGCGTTACTGTTAGCAGCTACGTTGCGATATAGGTGTACTGGCTGGGTGGGTTGATTTATTCCCCACATGGTGTGTTGGTTAGTACGGGAGGTACGATGGATGGATTGGGTTGGGTTGCATACTTGTGATGTATTACTGTATAGGGCTTTGGCCCAGACCGCACTGTTACTATATAGGGCTTTGGCCCAGACTATTGTAATCACTGTTTACTGTGTAACTGGTAAGGGGATTACACACTGAGTTTTCGTAAACTCACCCTCTGTTTAACTGTGCAGGTAATCCCTAGCTGTAGACGATTTGGAGCCGCAAGGGACTCAGAGGTGGCCACATGCTCGTAGAATAATAAATTATGACATAACTATTTTTTTGAAGAGTTTTTGGTTTGGGGTTTATTTTATAATATGGCCATTGGTAAACTTTAAAACTTTCAACTTTCAACTTTTATTGGGCTTATTTTCACGGTTTAAATTGCTAGAGTAGGTACAACGGGTTTTCAAGCAATAACGTTTACGAAGGTTAACCTATGTTTTTAATTTCATAAGACTTTTCAACTAAAAACGGTAGGAGCTAAAATCTAAAATTAAGAACTCTAGGTAACAAACGACTTGATAATCTAAATTAAAACTAAACAGATTTTTAACTCTAGCTCAAAATCTCAAATTGTTCGATGTGGCACGTCAAATTCAATCGTAACGTCTATGTCGGGTTTAGGGTGTTACAGTATTATTTATCTCATTTGTAGGTTTGAGGTTAAGCTTATTAATGATAATGAAATTTGGATTAGCTTAAAATGAGCTAAATATATCAATTGGTTGTTTATTTGCTTATGACTTACTAAGCTATGATAGCTTACTCTGTGTATTCATGTTTACTCTATTTTATAGATTTTGGATTCAAGTTACAAGCTCGGGCATCGTCAGCAAAGTCTATCACACTATCAACCACTTTTGGTATTTTATAAGTTGCATTTTGGAACTATGGCATGTATAGGCTAGAATGTGTTTTGAAATAATGAACTTTGGTTATGTATAAAGGCCATGCAAAAATGGCTTATTTTCTATGCTAGAATTCAGTTTTGGTTTTATTTATGGTTTGAGTTCATTTTGATTATTATGTCATGTGCTATGGATGATTATAAATCATGTTACGTGATTGTATAATAAGGTTGGTTGTTGAATTCAGATGTGACATGAATGAATTTGGCTATATTATATATATATGCTTGGTCTTGGTTAAGCCATATTGAAAGTGTATTCGATATATATAGTGTTTGTGATGTTGCTATGTGTTTCGGCCACATGGTGTATAATAGATGTTAATTGTGCTAAGGTTGGTCATGCATTTATAAATTAAGAATCAAGACATTTATGCATGAAGTAAATTCAGTGTCCACTTATGGGTTATATTAATGATGTGTATGGTACTTAATTTAATTATCATGATAATTTAGACATATTGGGCCTTAGATTAATATAAAGAGTTTGGTTTAATGACAAAGAACATGTGTGTTTAAGTATTCGGTCAAGGCATGTAGATGAGCTTTTATATGCCTTTACATGTACATATATACGTTTATATTATGGTTGATATGTATATGTGCATGGTTGTATAGATTTATTGATTATTTGTAAGGTTATAAAAATGTGTAAATGAATTGTGATAGCCGAGTAGGTAAAGAATGGAATGGGTTTTATATATGTACACGTATGCTTGTTCTTAATTTGTGTAAATATGCATAACACGTGAAATATATATAGGCTAATATATATATGCCGCATAAATGAATAATAAGGTTGGTAATGACATTTGTTTTAATTGATTAAAATTTGTGCATACGTATGACTTTTATAAAACAAGTCTAATATTCAATAATGAAGTTATTGATGTGTCTATGTCCTGTATATGTATAAAATGTTTAATATATGTATATATATTTTTTGGGTTATACATTATTTATGCTGCGTTGAGCATGTTGGAATTTTTAAGATTTGATATTTGACTGAGTTATAAGCATAAATGTGATCTAGATCTCGAATTGCAATATATAATTAATATTTGTATGAATAATAGTATGATCGGTAATGCCTCATAACCCTAATCCGGGGACGGATAAGGGCTAGGGGTGTTACAATAGCTCTGTACAGAATGGCATCTACTGAATTAAAAGAATTGAAAGTTCAATAACATGAGTTGAAAGATAGAGGTTTCGTGTGACCAAGTTTCTCTCCTTGAGGTACACCAGTTTGACGGACACTATGAGTTTCTGGTTATGTTTTAGGACTTACTAATGCATGTGCTATTTTTATGGATTTAAAAAACTGGATCTTCAGACAGTATCTGGATCGATTTGTGGTTGTGTTCATAGATGACATTTTGATCTATTTCCATGATGAAACTGAGCATGCCGAACATCTGAGACTTGTGTTACAAACTTTGCGAGATAAATAGTTGTATGCAAAGTTCAGCAAATGTGAGTTCTGGTTACGTGAAGTCAGTTTTCTGGGACATGTTGTATCAATATCGGGTATTCGGGTTGATCTGAGAAAAAAATTCAAAAAGATCTGAATTTGAGAAAGCGTCGATGGTTAGAGTTGTTAAAAGACTATGAGCTTGTGATTGACTACCATCCGGGAAATGCTAATGTTGTTGCTGATGCTATAAGCCCAAAATCACTGTTTGCTATGCGTGCAATGAATGCGCATATGGCTATGTCTGATAATAGTTCGATTATAGCTGAGATAAAAGCAAGATCATTATATATTCAACAGAGTGATGCTCAGAAAGTTGATAATAAATTATTAGCAAAGCGAGCTCAATGTGACTCAAATGTTGATTCAGATTTCAAAAGTACCAAGTGATAGTTGGATACTGTGAAGCGATCTCCGACGGTCCCTAAATTCGAGCTAGCTTTGGAAACACTATAAAACACAAAGAAATACACAAAGTAAGCTTTATGGCTTAGTAAGTTCGTATAGCATTTATATCAATTAATTATATAAACTCAAATTAAGCCAAAAACATAACATAACATATTTCATAATATATCACCAACTTACCACATTTGCATCCATCAATTTAGATGTAATTTCCTTAATTTTCATTCTTTCAGTGTATTACTCGGTTCATGTAGATTCCTATACCTTCCCATATTTGACTCTTACTCATTCACATCTGTGACATATTCGTTAAATCGTTCAAAATATTTTTGGATACTCGGGAAACTCGTGCACTCAGTGCCAAATAAATAGTCGTAGCCGTATTAATTTCGTACACTAAGTGCCGATGTATATATATAGTCAAAGCAATCTCAATCTCGCACACTAAGTGCAATATATAGCCGAAGCTATCTTGATTTCGCACACTAAGTGCCCATAATTAGTCGAATCATCTTCAAACACGATGTAGTCTCAATACACAATTTATGCAATATCAAAGCATTTAAAGCATAATTATAACAATGCTTATTACATACGAACTTACCTCGAATGTAAAAATGACGATACGAGTCAATTAATCCAAGACCTTGTTCTTTCCCCGATCTAAGTCTAGATTTCGCTTTTCTGATCTATATGTAATCAAAATCAACTTATTTAATTATCTCTCTATTTAATTTAGTCCAAAACACACTTTTAAGCTCTTTTACACATTTGTTCCTAATGTTTCACCACTTTTAAAATTTAGTCTCTAGGCTCGTAAAATGAAATTCATTCAATTTCATCACAACCCAAGCCTAGCCGAATTATTATTATACCCCTAACAGAGCATATTTTTCATTTATTTCACATTTTAACCACTAAATTTACACATTTCATAATTTAATCCCTATTTTGCATTTTCACTAAAAATCACTTAACAAAACTTGTATATCTATCAACAAGCATTTATAATCTATCAAGAAACTCCAAAATACATGCTCATTCATCAATGGCAACATTCAAAACCTTTAACAGTTTTGCAAATTAGTCCCTAGGCTAGCTAGACCTAGTTGCAACGATCTCAAAAACATATAAATCACTAAAAACGGGACAAAACACATACCTAATTGAGCATGAGAAGCATGGTCGAATATCGAGCCCTATGAATGGTTATTCTTCTTTGTGAAAATGAGCTAAGGAAGATGACAACTTAAAAATTTTTGTTTTTATTTTGTTTTAATTATTCTTTATTAACTAATTTACCAAATTAACCTTAATGAACATTAATTATTTCAAATTTACCAAGCCACTATCATCCACTATCATAACAATGGTCTAATTACCAGTTAAGGACCTTAACTTTAAGGTTCTATAGCTATTAGACACCTTTAGCTAATAGAACACAAGTTTTACACTTTACATGATTTAGTCTTTTTTATCAAATTAAGCACTCAAGTGCTAAAATTTCTTAATGAAAATTTCACACAATCATATTTTCATGCTGTAGACATTAAAATAGTAATAAAATAATAATTTTGACTTTGGATTTATGGTTCCAAAACCACTGTTCTGATTTGACCAAAAACGGGTTGTTATAACTCTCCCCCTAGGGATTTTTGTCCTCGAAAATCTCGCCAATGAATAGGTTAAGGTACTGTTTTCTCATAGCTTCCTCTAGCTCTGGCGTGGCTTCCTCGACATCGTGTCGTTGCCACAAAACCTTCACCAAAGCTATTTGTTTATTTCTCAACTCTTTAATCTCTCGAGCTAGAATTCTGATCGGTTGTTCGTTGTATGTCAAATCAGGCTGAATTTCAATCTCTGCTGGAGAAATTACATGTGAATGATCCGATCTATATCGATGTAACATCGACACATGAAATACATTGTGGATCTCTTCTAACTCAGCCAGTAAAGCTAACAAGTATGCCAGTAGACCTATTCTTTCAATGATTTCGTACGGCCCAATAAATCGCGGACTAAGTTTTCTTTTGCGATAAAAACGAATAATCTTCTTCCACGGGGATACTTTCAAAAATACTCTGTCACCAATCTGAAATTCAATGTCTTTTCGTTTCAAATCCACATACGATTTTTGTCGGTCTGAAACTGTTTTCAAATAGTCACGAATTACTTTCACTTTCTCTTCAGTTTCTCTAACCAAATCCAACCCGTGAATCTGCTTCTCACTAAGGTTAATCCAGTACAATGGTGTTAGGCATTTACGACCATACAGTACTTCGTACGGTGCCATTTTTATACTCGATTGAAAATAATTATTATACGCAAATTCAACCAATGGAAAAAATCTCTCCCAGTTTCCTTCGAACTCTAGAACACAACAGCGAAGCATATCTTCGATAATTTGAATTACTCTCTCAGACTGACAGTCAGTTTACGGATGAAAAGTTGTACTAAAGTTCAACTTCGTACCTAGAGCTTCTTGCAATTTCTTCCAAAATCACGACGTAAACCTTGGATCTCTATCCGAAATAATCGAAACTGGCACTCCGTGCAATCTAAGAATCTCATAAATGTACGACTCAGCCAATTTATCAAGTGACTACTCAGTACGTACCGAAATGAAATGTGAAAATTTTGTTAGTCGATCAATGATAACCCAAATAACATCTTTCTTCATCGGAGATAGGGGTAATCCCGATACGAAATCCAGCGTAACTCTATCCCACTTCCACTCTAGTATCATTATAGGATGTGGTAAACTTGAAGGCACTTGATGTTCAGCTTTGACTTGCTGACACACTAAACATTTCGATGAAAAATCTGAAATGTCTTGTTTCATACCCTACCACCAACACAATTGTTTCAAATCATTGAACATTTTGGTACTCCCCTAGTGAACAAATAGACAACCATTGTGTGCTTCATGCAAAATTTTCTAAATGAGTTTGAAATTCTTTGGTACACAAATTCTATTTTGAAACATTAAACAATCATCGGCTCCGATCTGATAATCTAAATCACTAGTCAGCTCATATTGTATTCTTTTAGATTACAACGCAATATCATACTTTTGAGCTTCACAAATTTGTTGAAGAAAAATCGGTTTAGCTTTCAAATCTGCTAGAATCGAACTATCTTGGACAAAGTCAACCTTGTATTCATCTCTCTCAAAGCAAACAGAGATTTTCTACTCAAAGCATTTGCGACTACATTCACTTTCCCCTAATGATAATCAATTGCTAACTCGTAATCTTTCAATAATTCGAGTCATCTCCGTTGTCACAAATTCAAATCTCTCTGAGTCATTAAGTACTTTAAACTTTTTTTATCAGTAAAGATGTGACACTTTTCACCATACAAATGATGTCGCCAAATTTTCAATGCGAAAACAATAGCGGCCAACTTTAAATCATGTGTCGGACAGTTCTTTTCATGCGGTTTCAACTGTCTGGAGGCATAAGCTATCACTTTTCCCTTTTGCATCAACACGCAACCCAAACTGTTCAATGATGCGTTGTTGTAAATCACAAATTCTTTACCCAACTCAGGTTGAACCAAATCCGGTGCTTCGGTTAACAAGGCTTTCAATTGATCAAAACTCTATTGACACTTCTCGGACCACTCAAACTTTACATTTTTCTGTAACAATCTGGTCATCGGTGTAGCAATCATTGAAAATCCTTTAACAAAACGTCAATATTAGCCATCTAACCCTAGAAAGCTTCTAACTTGGGATACATTTCTCGATGGTTTCTAGTCAACAACTGTTGAAATCTTGCTCGGATCAACTCTAATACCTTCCGCTGAAACAATGTGCCCCAAAAATTTGACTTCTCTAAGCCAAAACTCGCATTTACTAAATTTAGCATATAGTTTCTTATCTCTCAAGGTTTGTAACACAATCCTCAAATACTCGACGTGTTCAGACTCATCTCATGAATAGACCAAAATGTCGTCATTGAACACAACAACGTATCTGTCTAAATACGATCTAAAAATCTGGTTCATCAAAGCCATAAAAACTGTAGAAGCACTTAATCCAAAACGCATAACAAGGAATTCATAATGTCCGTACCTCGTTTGAAAGCAGTTTACGGCACATCCAAATCTTTAACTCGCAACTAATAATAACCAAATCTCAAATCAATCTTCGAAAACATCGTTGCACCTTTCAACTGATCAAATAAATCATCTATTCTCGACAACGGATACTTGTTCTTTATTGTAACCTTGTTGAGCTATCGATAGTCAATACAAATTCTCATTGACTTGTCTTTCATCTTTGGAAACAATACTAGTGCACCTTAGGGTGACAAACTCAGTCGTGCGAAACCTCTATCTGTCAACCCCTGCAACTAAGATTTCAACTCCTTTAATTCTGTCGGAGCCATTCTGTAAGGAGCTATAGATATCGTCGATGTTCCCAGTACCAATTGAATAGCAAACTCAACCTCTCTGATCAGTGGCAACCCAGGAAATTCTTCTGGAAATATATCCGGATATTCACAAACTACAGGCAGCGATTCAATTTTTATTTCAGACAATTTGGTATCTAAAATATATGCTAGATATGCATCACAACCTTTTCTCACATATCTCTGAGCTGACATCGACGAAATCACTATAAGCAATCTACTTGACTCATCTGATTCAATTCAAAGAATTTCATTGTTATGACATTTCAATTCAATGATCTTTCACCGACAATTCACAACGGCATCATGCAGAGTCAACCAATCCATTCCTGAAATTACATCAAACTCATCAAATGGAAAAAGCATCAAATCAGCCAGAAAATAGTAACCCCGAGTCATTAAAGGACAGTTCTTGCAAACTTTATCAACTAGAATATACTTGCCTAAGGGGTTTGATACTTTAATCAAAAATTCAGTAGACTAAACAGGCAAACTCTTATTAAACACTAAATTCATACAGATATATGAATGAGTCGATCCAGGATCAATCAATGCAATCATATTAGTGTCATAAAGAGAGAATGTACCCGTGATAACATCAGGTAACAATGCCTCTTCACGAGCGCGAATGGCGTAAGCACTAGCAGGTGCTCTCGCTTCAGATCTCATAGTCGAATCCTTTGTCGTGCCTCTACTGGTCACATTTCTAGCATTTCTCAGTGGCCTCCCTCTTATGGTTGTATTACCTGGTCTTGCATTTTGGAATTGATCTTTCTCAGATAACTTAGGACAATCTCGAATAAAATGCTCTCGTGCACCACATTTGTAACAAACTCTATTATTATATTTCGCCCAACATTCCCCAAAATGTCATCTTCCACACTGTTGACACTCGAGTTTATTGTTTCTCACACTGCCAACGCTCGAGACTAAAGTAACTTGAGCTTTAGGACTCATGTATTGATTTCCACGATCTTTATCCTGATATCCCACTGAAGCATTGGATCGACTATACAAATCTTGTGATTTCTTCGATGAAGACTGATATGGCTTATTCATCGGTCCTTTTCTCAAGTCTCTAACCTTTGAATCTACTTTTCTCTTTTCTTTGCTAAGCTTCTCGGCTTTACAAGCTCTATTAACCAGAACAACAAATTCTTTCAGCTCTAGGATTCCAACTAGAAGTTTAATATCCTCGTTCAACCCGTCAATGAACCATTTACACATGATTTCTTCGGTAGAAACATACTCCCGAGCATACTTGCTCAACCGTACGAATTCTCTTCCATATTCAGTCACAATCATACGACCCTGTTTCAGTTTAAAAAATTCTTTGTGCTTTTGATCGAGGAATCTCTGACTGATGTATTTCTTTCTGAACTCAGCTTGAAAGAAATCTCAAGTAACTCTTTCTTTCGGCACCACAGATGTCAAAGTATTCAACCATTAATACGCAGTGTCCCTCAGAAGTGATACAACACATTTTAAACACTCGACTGGTGTACATGACGATTCATCAAGTACCCAAATAGTGTTTTCAAGCCAAAAATCAGCTCGTTCGGGATCTCATCAATGATAGCTCTAAACTCTTCAGCCCCGTGTTTTTGAATTTTATCTATTAGCGGCTTATTTAGTCGTTGAAGTTCCATAACTTGAAGAGCTACGGGAATTGGTTGAGGATTAGGTGGGGTGGAGGTTGTTGAGCAACCAGATTTGTTCGGAAATATTGCGTGAACCATTCGTTCATCATTTGGAAGAAGACTTCTCTAGCCTCTCCTCCCTGGCTACCCGATAGGCGTCTAGATTCAGATGGCGCTGTCCCTTTAGCGGGAGCTTATGCATTACTTTAAACATCATCAGCTATAGCTCAATTGGGATCCATTTGCTATAAGAAAACACAATTTAAATTGTCAGGAGTCATCACACTATCACAAGTTATATATGGCATGTATAGCTAGACTCTCACACACGCTACGTTAGTCCTAGAATCGACTAAATCGTAGCTCTGATACCAATAAATGTAACACCCCCACCCGTATTCAACGCTAGAATAGATTTACAGAGCATTACCGGACTTACAACACATTTAAACATGCATTTCACATTCAATTTGTTAGTTCATATACATTTCATTTGCAACCAATCATTTTATCCCTAATACGAGCCTACTAGGCCCAAAGTATGCTTTGGAAATGGTTCGGAACTAAACTGACAACTTAAGAAATTTTTCAACACTTAGAAAATTTTTGCATAAAACAAAAGACACACGCCCATGTGGCCCGCCCGTATGTATCACACGGCCAACAGACATGCCCGTATCTCAGACGTATAGACATTCGAAATGGGAGCACATGGTCGTGTCCCAACCCATGTACAACCCCGTCTAACTCTCTGACTTGGGTCACACGGCCAACACGCACACCCGTGTGGCTAGATCGTGTGCCTTAAAAATGGCCACACACGCCCGTGTGTCAAGCCGTGTGCTAGGCCGTGCCAAACTTATAGGATATACATACTTATGCCACACTGCCAAGTCACGCCCCGATGTATGAGGTTTTGTGGAGCATACTGACTTGATTTCAATTTCAATACCAAGGGACACATGGCCTTGTAACAGAACCGTGTGTCACACACGGCTGAGAGACACGCCCATGTCTTTTCCCGTGTGGACAAAAATAGGCTATTTACTAAGCCAATTTGCACCCAAATTTGCACACACCTACACAATTCAATTAGTACTCATTCATAGCATAAGTCGACATACAATTCAACCATAATCAAAGCTAAAACATACCATTTCAATCCCCACAACTAACATGCTTTTTATCTCATGTTTTACTTATTCAAATCATACTAACTTCACATATTTAAATCAACTAATTTAATCTTTCCAAACATGCATCATCATGCACCAAATCACCAGCACAGAGCTTTCCAATTATCAACCATTTGACATTCAAATTACCTATCATCAATAAGCACCATGAATCCAACCTCAATCACACAACATAGTTCAATTACCAAACTCAAAACAAAAGCCATTTGCACATTTATTTACATCATCAAAATCACCAATATAAGCCAACTCACATGGCTATCTATACAATCCCAAAACATAAACATTTACAAGCCAATTCAAATGGCTCAATTCACAAACAAAACATATGTCATATTGACCAAAGTTCCTATACATGCCATACGACCCAAAACTTAATTTCAAAAGTACCAAGTGATAGTTGGATACTTTGAAGCGATCTCCGATGGTCCCCGAATCCGAGCTAGCTTTGGAAACACTATAAAACACAAAGAAATACACAAAGTAAGATTTATAGCTTAGTAAGTTCATATAGCATTTATATCAATTCATTATATAAACTCCAATTAAGCCAAAAACATAACATAACATATCTCATAATATATCACCAACTTACCACATTTGCATCCATCAATTTAGATGTAATTTCCTTAATTTTTCATTCTTTCAATGCATTACTCGGTTTATGTACATGCCTATAAAATCCCATATTTAACTCTTACTCATTCACATCTTTGACATATTCGTTAAACCATTCAGAATATTTTTGGATACTAGGGAAACTCGTACACTTAGTGCCAAATAAATAGTCGTAGCTGTATTAATTTCACACACTAAGTGCCAATGTATATATATAGTCGAAGCAATCTCAATCTCGCACACTAACTGCAATATGTAACTGAAGCTATCTCAATTTCACACACTAAGTGCCCATAATTAGCCGAATCGTCTTCAAACACGACTGTAGTCTTAATACACAATTTATGCAATATCAAAGCATTTAAAGTATAATTATAACAATGCTTATTACATACAACTTACCTCGGATGTAAAAACGATGATAGGAGTCAATTAATCCGAGACCTTGTTCTTTCCTCTATCTAAGTCCGGATTTCATTTTTCTTAATCTATATGTAATCAAAATCAACTTAATTATCTCTCTATTCAATTTAGTCCCTAGGCTCGTAAAACGAATTTCATTCAATTTCATCACAACCCAAGCCTAGCCGAATTACTATTATACCCTTGTCAGCCCATATTTTTCATTTATTTCACATTTTAACCACTAAATTTACACATTTCATAATTTAATCCCTATTTTGCATTTTCACTAAAAATCACTTAACAAAACTTGTATATATATCAACAAGCATTCATAATCTATCAAGAAACTCCAAAATACATGCTCATTCATCAATGGAAACATTCAAAATCTTTAACAGCTTTGCAAATTAGTCCCTGAGCTAGCTAAACCTAGTTGCAACGATTTCAAAAACATAAAAATCACTAAAAACGAGACAAAACACATACCTAATTGAGCATGAGAAGCATGGCTGAATATCAACCCTTAATAATGGCTATTCTTCTTTGTGAAAATTGGCTAAGGAAGATGACAACTTAAAAATTTTGGTTTTTGTTTTGTTTTAATTTTTCTTTATTAACTAATTTACCAAATTAACCTTAATGAACATTAATTATTTCAAATTTGCCAAGCCATTATCATCCACTATCATAATAATGATCTAATTACAACTTAAGGACCTTAACTTTAAGGTTCTATAGCTATCAGACACCTTTAGCTAATAGAACACAAGTTTTACACTTTACGCAATTTAGTCCTATTTATCAAATTAAGCGCTCAAATGATAAAATTTCTTAACGAAAATTTCACACAATCATATTTTCATGCCGTAGACATTAAAATAATAATAAAATAATAATTTTGACTTTGGAATTGTGGTCCCTAAACCACTGTTCCGATTTGACCAAAAACGAGCTGTTACATCCTTGATCTTTTTAGGATAATATCAGTTCTCCCAATATGATCCTCCATTACATATTCTTTCTTGAAAAATCAATCACTATTAAATAGTGAAAGAGTCATCCATCACAAAGATGGATGACCCGTGGCCACATTTACTTTTCATCAACCATGTAATCCCAATGAGAGGATAACATTTACTTATGTTTTGGGCTATGAATTCCACTATTGTGAATGACAGTACATACTATAGAAGTCATACACCAGACACACTAGCTTTCGGTTCCTTACCTATTTTAACTCAGGCTTTTACTTACATCAAACTGTATAAGTCATGCATACATAGCCCGCCATCCACTCAAGATTGAGGTACACCACTCTATGAACATCATAATTGAATAAATCCATAAGCAGATTAAGGATCTATTCTGCTTAGGTTATGTCCGATGTACTGTTAGTCCAATCAGTCACATCTATGTCTCTATCTTTTGGGAGTCATCCGCTCTGATGCCTAGGAGAAGGCATCTCCCCAATTGGACTTGATAGATGACATATTAGTCTTTTAATCAGTTTGCTCATTTCTGATTAGACTAATGACATATTTAGGTTCATCCATTAATACAACTTGTCTTTCCGTACTATGATCTGACCACGTAATACCGCTTAGTATTAGTTAAAAATTTAGACAACCAATGAGTAACATTTGCTTCTATTTTGCTTTGCGTGCTAAAACCATGTGATGGCAATTATACAAAGCATATTAATGTAATCAATGAATTTGTTTTATTAACCAATCTGTTAAAAAAATTACAAGTTTACTAAGACGAAAGTACTACACTTATGGCACTAGATCCAGCAATACATACCTTATGTTCACAATTATAACTTAACAAAAGCATTAATTAAACATAATCCTGTCATCACAACCATATCAAGAGGTGAGTTCGTAACTTACAAGTCAAATAATCATTCAAGTTTAAACAAGATCATTCCATATGAAGTCACTACATATCATCATAATCATGAATATGTTTTCAAGTCATCAACGAAACATTATCATCAAGTCAATACAAGTCATTATATAATTTAACAAGCACAGTTCTGACTGATGAATGGATATATATAGATATGCGGTTATCCACCCAAGATACACTAGAATGCTCAACCAAGCCAAGCCAATCTAACCAAGAACTTACTTGGGCACCAAGTGCCAAGCTTGTAGGCTTTACATCCGCCCCCAAAAACAGGCTAGGATCAATGTAAATATAACTTGGTAATCCACAACAAATGTTGGACTCCTGTATATTCAGTGTATAATAACAAGTCCTGAATCATCATCTCATCCCAATTCAACCTCGTACAAGGCACAAAATAACCTATTTGCATGCTAATTGTATCCTATCTTATGTTCATCCACGCTTAATACATATAACAGTAAAATAGTTTCCATTTCAATCCAATTCTCACTTTTTATCAAATATAACATTTGAATTTATATACCACATTATATAGAATTCAATAAAATTTTATCAAAATACACAAAAATAATATCGTATGAACTTATCAGGGCTAAATAGTAAAGATAGAATGTTAGGGACTAATCGAAATTTTTTTTATTTTTCCCGATTATCTATTGATTCTTGATCTATATAGTAATTTTTATTTCAATTGTCAATCTCAAATACTTTATAACAATCCATTTGATGCATATGACTTCTTTATTGATATTTTTCACAATTTTCCTGAACTTTTACATTTTATTCAATTTAGTCTCTAAAATCGAAACAAGCTTATTTTCACAATTAATCCCTAACCCATAGTGTTGAATTCTTAACCATCCCTATAAAGCCCTCTAAATTTGAAATTTTACATGAAGACCAAGCAAATTTCAATATTTAATCATTTTAGTCCACAAACCCAAAATTATTCAAAATCACTTTACAAGTTAGTCCAAATTCATCATCAAGCTTCAAACTAAACCATTAACAACTAAGAAGTTCAGGAATATCAATGGCAAGTTTTCAAAACTTTGATAATTTTTCAAAATAGTCCCCTAGCTAGATAAATTAAGCTACAACGATCTCAAAAACATAAAATTCATGAAAACATGTGAAAAATGGACTTACATGTATGAACACTAGATAGACGAACTTCTCAAGCTCACAACCATGGAGTTTCAGTGGAAATGAAACCAAATGGAGAAGGTGACAACAATTTTTATGCTTTTACTTTTATTATTTTCATTATTTTAACATTTTAATATAAAATAACCTATAATTTGTTTATTTCTCTATCATAAACCATCCATTGCAATTCTTATGGTCTAATTGCAACATAAATTGTCACCCTTTTACCATTTACCTCATCTAATTAATAAAATTCCAATAGTGTGTGACCTTTGCAGCTTTTACGATTTAGCCATTTTTCTTTAATTAGCTAGACAAACATCAAAATTACTAAACTAAATTTCAACATGACATAAATGACCTCGTAAAAACTTTAGGTATTTAATATTTACTAAATCACACATCAAACTTGTGGTCCCAAAACCATTATTTTTTACACCATTGACAAACGGGCTATTATAGTAATCCCTATGTTTACTGTCCTAACAGACTCCATTGGTTGCTATTGTCGAGCTATGGACTTACACCTTACAATCCTCGTGTTTACTGTCCCAATAGACTCCATTGGTTGCCATAGTCAATCTATGGTCTTACACCTCGTAATCCTTGTGTTTACTATTCTGACAGACTATCTCATGTTCAGTGTCCTAGCAGACTACCCCATGTTTAGTGTCCCAATGGACTACCCTGTAACACCCCTAGTCCGTATTCGTCGTTGGATTAGGATTATGAGGCATCACTGATCAACATTTCAATTCCAAACATTTTATATTCACTTAAGTCAAATTCATTTATAATTTAAAATAAAATCATTTCACATTTTAGAACATATATTGATATACATCATACATATACAAGTCGCAACTAAACTCAATGTATTGCTTACTGCATCAATACAATTACATACACATCATTAGCTAACTCCAACATGGTCAAACATACTTCTTATACTAATTATGTGGTTATTCATATGGTAACCAAATCATATACACATTTAGAAATTAATGAGCCATAAAACATATTTTAAACCACCACATATGCGACTTAGAAAATAGGCAAAATGAACTTGCATGCTTTATCCTTTAATACAAAGTGAATCAATATTTGGACTTCTTAACTATTAATCTTTTAGTGTCTTTCATGATTTAACATTAAGAGCAAATCCTTAGTGTTCATGTCTAATCATGCAACCATATTACATAATTTAATAAGTAATCACATATATATATTTAATACATGACACCATAGTCAAATAGGCTAACATGTACATGTACATGAAACACAATCAATCTTGAAATAGCGATCACATTAAGCATTGAATACATGATAGAACAATTGACCAAATATTCATAAGACATATGCAATACCTATCACTTAACAAATGAATCAATTAAGCTATTGTACATCTATCCAAACTTTTTTAGTCATTGAATTTATAATCACCACCAAAACAATTCAAAACACATAATACTTAGCACATTTAACTTATAAGCAACCTGCATATTAATAAAAGCAACCACACGCATATTTACATATTTATATATAACATTTATAATGTAATCGTTTTATACTCAAATAAAGTGTAAATAAAATTTCAACTAAATTAATGTGGCCGAATACCACATATATATATGTTCTAATATAAATTATTATGGTCATTAATTTTATTAAAAGCATATGACATAATTATTACTTACAAACACATGTCAAACCCTGGCATAAATAATATCATTATTAAACCTATGGTCGAACCACAAGTACTTTTGCAAGCTACATATATACTTTCACCTAACAAGAATCATATTCAAAACCTTTGATTATACCTAAATATACATGTCACGGTTAATATGTTCATACCACATCCAAGTCATTCCTCAGCTTTAATACACCACCAAACACATAGCATAAATATTACTCATTTGTAGCATATAATAACATAGCTAAAATAAACACAAACCACAAGCAAACATAACCAATCCTAAGCAAGATGGTTAAGCCATTTTTGTTTGGCTAATATATACATTCATTTCCAAAATATTTAACCTCAAAAACAGCCTATACATGCCATAATTTAAGTTTAGTTTAAAGGTACCAAAGCAGTAGATAGTGTGATGAGCTTGGCTGACAGTCCCCGAGCTTATAGCTTGACTTCAAAATCTATAAAACAAAGTAACATAATACACAGAATAAGATATTGTAGCTTAGTAAGCTATAAGCAAATAAACAGCTTAATAACATATTCAAATTGATAAAATACTACATCCCATGCACAATACTACCTTAGCTGAATGCTTCCATAAACACATTAACCAATTATCAATCAGTTTCCTAAGTTAAATTATCATTATGTAATCTATTTCACAAGTACACATATTTTTATAAGCTCAAGAATTCAATTATAATATCACATACACAAAATACTTTCATAGCCAAATATACTTATTTAAATTATGGAAGTTTATGCTTTTTTTCATATATAACTCATATTATCAAACAAGTCACATACTTACCTTATCATTGATAACTAACAAACTAATTCATACCTGTCACATCTTTTGCTCATTTAACACATCCGATCACAATTTACCTTTGCTCAATGAACCATTCGGAATTGGATAGGACACTCGGATAATCACATAAATCGTACAATGCCGACATCCCAGACATGGTCTTACATGTAGCCACTAATAGATGCCACTGTCCCAGACAGGGTCTTACTCGTAAACACATATCGAAGTCACAAATTGATGCCATGGACTTACTCGCACACATATATTGAAGAACTATGTCATGACATACGTATCCTAGCTATTCCTAAGATTCATACGGGGCTTTTAGACATCGTATCTCGGTCAAATCGAACTCAGAAGTGTAGTAGCCACATTTAGTCATATTCGGCCATAGTACATTTAAATTCTAGTATTCCATAACAGCATATAAACATAACATTAAATTATCAATAAATAAGTCTATTTGCTTATAAACTTACCTCGGACGATAGAAAACGGAATCGGGTAGCTAGTCAACAACTTTCGTTTTTCCCCGATCCAAATCCGTTTTTTTGGTTCTTGATCTTAATCTAGCTTCAAATTGGCCGAACCCTAACCTTTTATTCTTTATTTTTCTTTTAGTTTATATTCGGTCAAGAGAGAATGAATTAAACATAGTTTAATTTATGTTATTATAACATATATATGTTTTAATATTTAAATTACTTTTATATCCTTAATGTTTTAATATAAAAACCACATAGTATATGTCTTAAACCGTCCCACCAATTTATATATGGGATATTTACAACATAAATGCCCCAACTTAGGAAGCCACTAACTATTTGGCCCTTATATTTTCAATTTATGCGATTAAGTCCTTTTATTTAATCGGACACCTAATCGACAAAATTAAATCACGAAAATTTCATAGATATAAATTCACACAGAATAAACACTGAAAATAATTGTAAAATATTTTTCTTAAGTCCTTTTATTTAATCGGACACCTAATCGACAAAATTAAATCATGAAAATTTCATAGATATAAATTCACACAGAATAAACACTGAAAATAATTTTAAAATATTTTTCTGACTAGAATTCATGTTCCCGAAACCACCGTTCCAATTAGGGTCTAAATCGGGCTGTTACATACCCTGTGTTTAGTGTCTCGGCAGACTCCGTTGGTTGCCATAGTCAAGTCGGTATTACATCTTTTACCTCTTTGAGGTATCGCCTTGAAGGACCTTATCACCGTAGCGGTGTCGCCCCATAGAGTGCTAATTGTTGTCGCGGTGTTACTCTATGGAACCTTATATCAGTCAACATTGATTCATCTTGTATCTACCTTGATACTCGAACACCGAAATGTCCCCCCCGACAAGGCCCGAAGTTTCTCATATCACGGTTTTCTCCCAACAATTCCAGATGGTAGAATCTTAACGAAATTCCAATTTTCATATTTCTTCACCCATTAATCCATATTATCCTTCCTAACCTTGACGCTCAAACATTGCAGTGTCCTCTCCGCCAAGCTTGGAGCTTCGCATATCACAGGTGCATACAACAATACTGTATTGTGGTTTTTAATAGAATCACCCCTTTTTCCCAATCCTAACTTCGTCTAACCCTTCGATATTTCCCACGTTATCATCATACAATATATGCATTTCACTTACATACCAACATAGGGTACATTATCATTTTTAAACATGATATTCTAAATACTTCATGCATACTGAACTACCTAGTGAATACCATTTATAAAACATTCTTATGCATGCTTGAAATACGAAATCCACAGGATTCATACATTATTTCAGCATTATGCTAGCCAGATAGCATTCTAGGGTTGGAGTTTAGAAACTCACCATATGCTTCTTTTCCCTATCAACTTAGCTTTCCCAAACGCTAGAGCTTCCATCCTCTTAATAGCTAAACATAACAACAAAAATTACAAATTAAACTCATTATTCACAGCTTAAAACTTTCTTTTCCAGAATCATGCAAAATCCCTTAAAAGGTTTTCTGGAAATCCTTATCTTCGTTTTCTTAACTAATTGTTAAAGAGGGACTAAGAACCTTACCACCTTATTGGATTTTCCATATTTTTTATTCAAACCTCATTATAACCGCTCCATGCAGAGCTTCCCATAACCATCTCTTCTTCCAAGCAACCAAGGAAGGAGATGTAGAAGAGAAGAAAGTGTAATAGAATTGAGAGGAATCCACCTAAGAATTCACTTCTCAACTATTTATAGCCCTCCTCGCTCGATTATCAACCTTATAGAGACCATCCAATTGAACCAGGATTGGATTTCAACCATGTCCAATTCCATTTCTAGTTTTTTCTGATTTTTTAATAGAGACCACCAATTTTTGGTCTCTTTCAATTTAACCCCTAAATGATCCTAATTTCTGGATTTGAAGGAAACCGGGTGTGACAAAAACAATCTAAGGTCTCTAGGTAAGCACTTTCTCATAGTCTTCCTTGCACTGAAATTTCACAAAAAAAATATTTTCTACATCCATAAGTCGAAAAGGTTTAGATGGTCACCACAGACTCGACACCTTATTTTGGAGAGTCGTATATCCAATGCTCCACCCAATAGTTTAACCACCATCGTGGTTTCCATGTCCTTCAACAGGTGATTCTAAACTCGGTCAAAAAAAATCAATCGAGGGTATTCTGTTTATTATGGTTCTAGTAAAATCTCTTTCTACGAAATCAAAATCTTCCCCACAGCATGCCCCGATACCCCTCGACAAATCAATGGTTTTCTTCAGGAACAAATCTTTCCAAGACAAAGTTGGTGTCAGCACCGGATCTACAAGCATTTCAACACTATCCACTTCTTTTTCCTTAAATCAAACTCTTTTTGGTATTATGACCATCAGACGAACAAGCATCGCCGGCCTCACCGTTGCTAGACGATAATTCCTTTTTTTTCCAAAATTGTTCCTTTAACGAATACTTTTTTTTACTAAAATTTTGATAAAACATTTATTGTTATGAAACACTAATTCACCAAATTTTTGTATATAAAATGGAAAATTAGATATCAATGACAATTTAATCAATTTCTATGTTAAGAGTAACTTAAATAACACAAATCAATTTACATAATTAGCATATTAATCATCCATTTACTCAATTAAAACTATTAAAAATTATGAACTTCTTTACTAACTTGTTGGAGATCGATTCATATAGTAATTGCACTAACGAAATTTAAAATTTTGATAATAAACTAATTTATTTGTAGAAATTAAATATGTTTGTCTAAAATTGATTTTATGGTTATTTTGGAATAAACTTTTACATATATATTATATCCCTAATATATGTATATTAATATATTTAAAATTTTAACATTCAAATCAAAATTTGTGATGCAAAAAGATTTTATCAAATCATTCCTATATAATTTATTGCAAGGCTTTTAAGAAAAAATGACAAGAATCTTAGGAGTCAGGCTTTTTCTTTTTCTTTTTTAATAAGTGACTTTATTTATATGCCACATTTACATTAAAAGTTTGAATTTTTTTATGGAATAAAATGTTTGGCAAATTTTGTACTTATTAAATTCAATGTTTAGAATAAAAATGAAAAAAAATATTTTATTGGTCTGGCAGAGTTTTGGTTAAGCAAACCAATCAAGTTTCATCGCTTCACAAAACATATCGGACAACATAATTATTGCCCATGAAGCTATTCATACTATGAATATTACAAAAAGTAAAAAAGGGTGGATGGTTGTCAAGGTGGACCTAGAGTAGGCTTATGACAAGATTCGATAGGACTTTCTTAAGGATACTTTGATTGATGTTGGTTTGCCTACAGCTTTTGTGAGAACTAGTATGCACTGCGTCCGATCATCTTCGTTACAACTACTTTCGAATGGTACTCTCTTGGAAGAGTTTATCCCATTTAGAGGTGTGAGATAAGGAGATCCACTATCTCCCTATTTGTTTGTTCTTGGCATGGAACTTCAGGGCCATCTAATTGAGACATTGATTGAAGAGGGGGTTTGGGTACCAATTATGCTTTCACGCCGGTTCCCAAGTGTCTCCCATCTCTTTTTTGCTGATGATATTTTACTTTTTGGTAAAGCAACGGTACAAGGAGTAGAATGACTTAGACATGTGTTTGATAGATTCTGTTGGTTCTTTGGCCATAAAGTTAATAGGCAAAAGACACATATTTTTCTCAAGCAACGTGGCAGAGGAGGTTGCTGCTGACTTAAGTACCAATTTGGGTTTCTCTAGAGTGGAGGATTTGGGAAAATATCTTGGCATGCCTCTTTTTCATCGTAGGGTTAGGAGGAATACTTTCTCCTTTGTGCTGGATAAAATTCAGAACCAGTTAAATGGATGGGATGTTCGTAAGCTATCTTTTGCTAATGAAGTCAGTTCTTTTGTCGATCCCAAATTATTTTATGACAACGGCTCGAATTCCAATTACGATTTGTAAGGAGATTGAAAAGTTTGCTCGGACTCTCCTTTGGGGTTCCAATAATAAAAGGAGAAAGGTGGCTCTAGTAAGTTAGAGTGATGTTTGTAGACCAGTTGATAAAAGCGGTCTTGGTATTCAGTGATTGTATGACTAGAACATGTTATTTCTTTTAAAACTGGGTTTTAATTTGGTGACTAATACAGATGCGCTATGGGTAAGGATTCTTAGAAAAAAATATAATATTCATGGAATCATTCCTAAGGATTTGCATCACAGTAATTGTTCCTACGTCTGGCGATCCATTACAAATGTTTGGAATGAAGTGAACAAGGGACTCGTTTGGATAATTTGTAACAGCCCGATTTTAGGCCTAGTTGGAACAGTAGTTTTGGGACCACAAATCCAAGGTTAGAGAATGTATTTTATTATTATTTTAGAGTTATAACATGTTTATTGTAGTGCAAAAAAAAATTTTGGTGAATTAATTTTAGCATTTGAGAGCTAAATCGCGAAAAAGGACTAAATCGCATAAAGTTCAAAACTCTTAAATTGATAGGTAAGGGTGTTATATTGCCATGAAACTTAAATTAGAGGTCTTTAAAGGGCAATTAGACCTTTAGAATAGCATGGCCGGCCATAGGAGACAAAGGTGGTCAAAACTCAAAATTTTGGTGAAATTAAGTGTTGAAATTGAATAAAATAAAACAAATAGTAAAATTTGTCATTTTTTTATCTCTCTCTTTCCTCTCCACCGATTTTTTCTCCAAGAAAATGTTCATGGAAGCTTGAAAAATTTTCAGCAACTTAAAGCCTTTGCAAGTAAGTGATTTGAGGGTTTCTCTTGAATATTTTTGTACTTTTGAGGTCCTTGTACCATGAGCTTTCTAACAAGGGGACTATTTTACAAAATGGTTGAAAGTCTAGGGTTTTGCCATGATATTAGACATGTTGATTTCTGAAATTTTATGGAAGAATATGAGTTATAGTTGTGAAATAAACAACTTTTGTGAAGTAGTTTTCATGGAAACCCTAACTAAGGACCATTTTGCATAAGTTGTTAAATAGGTGATAAATCTGTGAAATAATGAAAATTGTAGGCTACTCCTAGCATGAAAAGTATTCAGCTAGGCTTGGTTAATAAGAAATGTGATAAAAATCAATTTTCAGGTCTAGGGGTAAAATGGTCATTTTTGTAAGAGTCTAGGGGCAAAATGGTCATTTTGCCCAATTTTAAATTGTTGAGTACCTAGACCGATAGAGTGATTAAATTTACAAATTTTTATTATTATAGATCAAGAATTACAAAATCCGGGCCTAGACGGGGAAAAGCGAAGCTAGTAGACTAAGCAGAGCTAGTCGCCTACATTTTGTATACCGAGGTAAGTTGTATGTAAATAATACAACTACATTGTTATTGTATGTGCTTGAATCGATATAGCATAAATTGCTTGTTTGTGGAAATGATTATGTATGATGAATATTGAGATAGTAGAACTTCCATTTGAACCTTAGGAAATAAATCAGATATTCATGCCATGACATTCGGGTTAATTGTGTGCTAGTGTTAGACATGTCTAGGACATACATTGGCCACATTATGAGAGCCAGTGTAAGACCATGTCTGGGACATGGCATCGGCATTGAGACGAGAGCTAGTGTAAGACATGTTTGGGACATACATCGGCCTCGTGATGTAAGCTAGTGTAAGACATGTTTGGGACATGCATCAGCTACGAGATGTGTCAGTGTAAGACCATGTCTAGGACATGGCATCGGCACGTATAGAGGTGTCAGTGTAATACCATGTCTGGGACATGGCATCGGCATTATACCCTATGTTTGAGGCTTAGTGAATACCCGATAGCATTCCAAATGGTTCAACGGTGAGAGTTACAGTTTTAGTTAAACGAGAAAAGTATAACCATGTTGTGAATGATACATGTACCTAAATAAAATGCATAAGATATGAGCTTAGCAATTGCTAAGTTAATTGTGTTGGATAGTGACAAGTAAGTTGTGCTTATGCCTATTCTAGTGTTATGAGCATGATGATGATGAATGGTAAAGTTGTCGTTATATTTATTTTCATGCAACTCACTAAGCTTTATGCTTACCCTATTTCCTTCCATTTTCTTATAGTGTTACCTAATTAGCTTGTGGATCAACGGACATCGGAGGCATCGATCACACTATTAATCGAAGCACATCGTATAGTTAGATCCATTTATTTTGATTATGGCATGTATAGGACCCTGATTTTAGAATTTTGGTGTCATTATTAATTGGCCAAGTGTGTTGGCTTATTTTAGCATTTTGATTTATTTTAGTGTGTGTCAGGCCGTGTGAAAACCCCTGTAGGTTCAAAATTAGAATTTAAATTCACACAGGTATGGGACACAGACATGTCCCTAGATACTTAGGCCATGTGTGTCACACGGGCCATTAGCACGGCCATGTCCCAAGGGCCACACGGGCGTGTGCCCTGTTTCAAGTGATATTTTCCAAAGTTTTTATAAGTTACAAAATTAATCCTAGACCGTTTCCAAAGTATGATTTGAGTCTCTTAGGCCCATATTAGGAAATAAACTGATTATGAAAGGAAAGTTTTAATTGGACCTAGTTTTTACATTTCAGAAAAGGTTTAATGCATGCGTTTAAGTCAGGTAATGCCTCGTGCCCAGCTCCGGTCTCAGACGGGTGTTACATAATTCATGATGGACGAATGGTTAATTTCTAGAATAACGTCTGGCTACATGATTTAGGGCCTCTAAAATTCTATTTTAATGGTAGTGGCACTCTTGATAAAACCATTCGTGTTTGTAATGTAATAAACATGGAAGGGGAATGGAATTCCACTTGGCTCTTAACATTTCTCCCTAGAGAGGTGGTTAACTGAATACAAACTTGCAACCCTCCTCTAAGGGAGTCAAGAGCGGATCATCTCTCTTGGAAGTGGATGGCTGCGGGGAAATTTTCTATGCGTGAGTCATACAAACATCTTTGTTGCCTATCTCATCTAATCAGCTCAGGGATGATGAAGTCATTTAGAAAATGAAAATTCCTCAAAGAGTTAGGACTTTCTTGTGGATGCTTGTTCGGAATAAGATTTTGACAAATGAGGAGCGCACACGAAGAGGTATGTTTTTTTTCCTTTTTGTGAACAATGTGGCAAGTTGATTGAATCAATGATCCATGCTGTGAGAGATTGTGATTTCACCCAATTGGTGTGGAAGTCCTTATTACCTAGGAATGCTTGGAATGTTTTTTTCAACTTTCATATTGGGGAATGGATACTCTAGAATATCATGAATAAAGGGATGCTTATTGTTGATGGTGGTGAATGGTCGACCCTCTTTTCAATAGTGACTTGGTTCATTTGGAAAAATCACAATGCTTTCATTTTTAAAAATGATAGTGGCAGTAGTCATGAACTCATTGCATCGGCTCTTGCTTGGACAAAGTCTTGTGGGTATAGTGCCAAGATGGTTCATTTGGCTTACTCTTCTAAAACTGAACAAAGATGGCAGCGTCGCGATTCAGGTTGGGTCAAGATTAACTTTGATGGTTCTGTTTCAAAAAACAACACCAAAGCAGCGATTGGAGGAGCTATACAAAATTCAGATAAGGAGTGGTTGACGAGTTTTAACATGGTAACACGGATAGATGAGATATTCAGGATTGAAGCACGAGCTATTGTTGAAGGGATGAAACTGGCTTGGTTGAAGGGGTATAAATAGGTTGAGATTAATTGTGACAATATGATGCTTATAGATACTATCTGTAATGGGTTTGCATCAATTAGTAACATTGCAGAAGTCCGGTTAATTCATGAATGGTGTAATAAGGATTGGAAAGTGAAGTTTAGGCATGTCTTGCGAGGAAGTAAAAAGGTAGCTGGTTGTTTGGCATGTCTTGCGAGGAAGTAAAAAGGTAGTTAATTGTTTGGCAAAGACGGCAATAGGCAAGCTAAACCAAGCAGTTCTATTCCTAGTTCCACCACAGTGTATTATACAGCTACTAGAAGAGAATACTCATGATTCCTTATACGAAGGAAACACTGCTTTTATTCATTCCTAGCTAATAGGAGTGCTATTTTTCTCTACCAAAAAAAAAAGATGTATAAATATTTTATGCTCATTATGATTACAATTATTTTTTTTAAACTGGTAATATTTGAACATCATTCTCTTATTTTTCATATTAAAAGATAATTCAACAATTCTTAAAGTTAAATTAATTGCACACATATTTAATAACATCAAACATAATCAATAAGTTCAATATAAAAATAAATTAAGAGATATTTAATTAAAAATAATATCAAACATAATTAATAGTTTAAGAAAAATTTAATATCTTTTATAAATCATGAGACATTATAACTCTCTTTATATTTATATATAAACCTTAAAATAAAAAAACTTTAATAAAAATTAGTAAAATAATATAAAAATATTAGTAGTTGGTTAATATTTGACATAAAAAATCTAAAAATTAAACATTTATACTCTTTTATTTGTATGATTTTATCATTTTATTTTAGAAGCATTATAAATTTTGTAACAAAATTTCTAAAAATAAATATAATATATTTTAATTTATAAATACAACTAAACTATAGTATGCGATAAAAAAATAATTTTATTTAAAATAAAGTTAAGTGAATTTATTTTTTTAAAAATTAAATGATATATACATTACTATATTTAAGTGTTAGGCTGATTTTGTGCTACCCACAATCCGGTTACCAACTTAGAAATGAATTTACCAAAAGTGCCTGAAATTTAATAAGCAATAGATATTATTCTGACAATAATTTTGTCTTTTCAAATAAAATCTAGAAAAATACTTACGCATAATGAGATTTGAACCAAAAATATCTATTACTATATTTAAGTGTTTTACTGAGTTTGTGTCACCCTCAATCAGGTTATCACTCAATAATGAATTTACCAAAAGCCCCCCACTTTCAATAAGCAATTGATATTATTTTGACCGTGATTTTGTCTTTTCAAATAAAATCTAGAAAAATACTTAGCATAATGGGTTTTGAACCCGAAACATTGTGATATTTGGTCTTTTAATTTTCCATTTCAACCAAAATTATTTTTTGTTATTGAATCATTTTGGTAAAAGTACCATGGAGGCTCTTGTACTAAGAGTCGAATTACATTTTTCCCTTTCTACTAAAAAAATAGGTAAATTAATTCATGTATGTGAAATTAAATAGCATATTAGTCATTCTGTTAAATATTTCATCCATTTTTATTGTTAAAAACTAGTCCCTATACGTCAACGAGAGGTGCACGCCACCTATAACTATTTAGTTATTCCGTAAACCATATCAATTATTAACAATAAAAATAAATAAAATTTTTAACAGAAATTACTAATTTACTCTTTGATCTAACATATAATAACTAAATTACTTAATTTTTGAATAAAATAAACAAAATACAATCTAATTCTTAATACATAAATTCTACTTGTAATTTTTTAAAATTTGTTATATACATTATTCATGAATATATAAATTTATATACTTTTAAAATTATATGAACATTATCTCATAATGGAAAACATAATCTAAAGAGGGTCAGTTTCCCTTTAAAATAAAGCATAGTTTCAACTTAAACGGTGCCCCACTACCTAACCTCCTTTTAGGATTCTTGCAGCTCTCGAGAAAGTTGATCATGTTCTTATCCTATCCTCCTTTTAAATTACTATCTCATTAGAATAAATATTGAAAGACACAATTGATTATATTATACTTAAATAATTTATATTAGTATAATTTTAAAAAATATAATTTTTTTGAGATAAACTGACTGGATTTTATTGCTTAAATAAACTGAAGACAAAATTATAAAATAAAAAAGCCTAAAGAAAAGCAAAAACAGCCCTAATTCAATACATGAAACATAGAAAAACTAAACATTTACTGTAGTCAATTTTGACAGCTGGTCTCACTTAAAAAATTGCCTTTTCAGATCCTTGTGCCAGTTTTAATTGGTAGATAGTTTCAAAATATCTTCTAGTTTCTTTTACCATTTCTTTTCCAAATCTCAAGACTCTTTTCATCAATCTGATTCTTCGTTCATTTTCACTTATACAGCTCACATCCTTCCTCGCCATCCTCTGTCAATCTTTGCTTCTGTAATCTCTTCATCTACCAATCTTCGATCAAGGTAAGTGTTTTCTCCTATTTTTAATCCTTTTGACGCCAAGTTGTGTGCTCTTTCATTTGCAGATCTGTCGATATGCTGAAAATTACTTTTGTGGAAGAACTTGTTATCTCTTTGATATCTCGAATATAGGACCCAAGAACTGATTTATCCCTTTTTGCGCTTTTAGCTTTCTTTATCACTGTTAAGGAATCTCCTTCAATGTCAACAAATTTCAGTCCCAGATCTCTACCCAAAATGACTGCTTGTAAGCATGCAATGGCTTCTACTTCGAATCTTGAAGGTATATTCTCATGGATTATAGATCTTATTGCTATCTCGTTTCCTTTATAATCACAGACAATGATTCCTGAACATGATTTGTTTGTTTTGTGATCAACTGCTGCATCAAAATTAATTTTGTGGTAGCCTTTTTCTGGGGGTCTCCAGATGCTATTACTCGTTGTTGGGATAACCTGTGCTTGCTTGATGTCTTTTAGCTCCTGTAGATACTGTAAAGTAAATTTTGCTATTTCTTTTCCTGATTGCTTTTTCCTGTCGTGAACCCATTTGTTTCTAGCAGTCCAGATAGCCCATATGGCACAGAGAAATTTTTGACAGTCTGCAGCATCACTAGCGAGAACAATCCAGGTAAACCAGTCTGTAAACTCTGCATGAGATATATTTTCTGGCCATGTAATGCTTAAGTGATTCCAAGTCTCTTTTGTAACAGTACAGTCCCGAAAGGCGTGTTCTCTGTTCTCCAATCCTTCCGTACATCTGGGACAAGCAGCTTCATTCGTCAATCTTTTAATTCTTAGATTAGCTAGTGTAGGTAAATAGTTTGAGATGACTCTCCAGGCTGTAGGTGTCTCATTGTTATGAAATTTTAAATTGAAGGTCCTTAAATGGAATTAGACCATTGGATAATTTGTTGGACAAAAATGGACATGAAATAGGTGAAATAGAATATTTTTAAGTTAGGGGCATCTTGGTCATTTAGTAATTAAAAGAATTAAAAAGCCAAAATCAAAGCAAAATTCTGTCCATCTTCAAGCTATGGCCGAATTTCACAAGGGGAAACCATGGCTAGGGTTTTTCAAGCTTCCAAGCTTGATTGTAAGTTCGTTCTAGCCCCATTTTTAATGTTCTTTACATTTTTTAAATCCTCGTAGCTCGGTTTAGTCATTTCCACAATTATTTTGAGCTAGGATTTATGTTTAAAAATTTACCCATGGATGAAATGCATGTGTTTTGATGTTTAATGATAGAATATGAATGCTCAGTGTGTAATAAATGACTTTTACTTAGTGATTTTCGGTGAAATTGTCAAAAAGGACTAGTTTGTAAAAAGTTGTAAAATGTGTGTAAGTGTGTGAATAAATGGAAATTGTGGACTGCTATAGTTATGAAAATGGTTCAGCTAGGCTTAAAATACAAGGAAATTTAATAAAAATCATTTTACGAGCCTAGGGGCAAAAGTGTAAATATGATAAAGTTTAAGGGCAAAAATGTAAATTTTTCCAAAATGTGAATTTAGGCTAATTTGAGTAGCAGGATGAATAAATGAGTTAAATGTGTTATTATAGATCAAGGAAAACGAGATTCGGACTTAGAATGGGAGGAAAACAAAGAATATGACGAATACGTCCTTTTCACCGATTGTGCTACCGAGGTAAGTTTGTATGTAAATAATATATCATTTTAACTTACGTTATAATATTTTATTATTATATGAAAGGTGGTTGCATATTGAATGATCACTTGATGTAAATTATGAATTGGAATTGATTATGGATGAATTGGTAAAGTGTTGAAAAGTAAAGAATTTTCTGGTTAGACCTTCAAAATAGAAAAGATACGAATGATCCGTTGTGAGAACATATTTTTAGTACTATGTGCAGGCTACTATGTGTTTAAAATGGTTTAGGACACGTGTGTAGTACTAAGTTCAGGCTACTACGTGTACCAGATGGTTAGGTCGCATGTGTAGTACTAAGTGCAAGCTACTATGCATTCCCGATAGCTTCGATCACATGTGTGGTACTAAGTGCAGGCCACTATATGTAAAAGATAGCTTTGGTCACAAGTGTGGTACTATGTGAAGGCCATTTTGTGAAGAAGGTAGCTTTGACTACAAGGGTGGTACTATGTGCAGGCCACCGGGCATCCGTTATTATTCCGATGTGTTCAATGGGAAATGACTAGGTGTAATTGAATATGACTATGTGATGAATAAGTGCAGGTACGTGTGTGTAAACTTATGATCGATGTGCTCGATATGTGATCGAACTTTGGTAAGATTGATATGGAGTAAGTGTTACAATGAAAGTTCCTACAAAGAAAACATGAAAGAGTGAAATTTAGTAATAAAATAGTTTTGGATAGCAACAGTTGTGTGACTTTGAAGAATAACCAAAAATGGTGTAAATAGAATTATAAGTTTAATAAGATTTTAAATAAAATATTATTGAGTCTATTTTCATATAAAGGAAACGGTGTAAGCAAAAGAATTTCATATTATGAGATATTTGAATTTTTGTGAGACAGGGTCAGAATGATTTTGGAATCCCCTATTCTGATTTGGGAAAATCATTAAAAATTGTAATATTTATAGGTTATAATTTATATTCTTAAAATCCTTAATGAGTATATTTTCTAAATAAACAAACATGAACGTTACCCAAATCTTGTGTGAAGAGATAATTAATTTTTAGTGAAGAGGCGTCGAAACTGTCGGACAACGAAATAGGGGTGAATTTAAAGAATAAATTGTACTTATTGGCTTGACCAAAAATTATGAAAATTTTATGGTAAGAAGATATATGAGCCTAGTTTTAGAAAAAATTATCATATCTTAATTTCGAGTTCCATATCTCAAGATATAAATAATTTAGTGACTATGACTCGAGTAGACAACTTGAGATGAACATGAATAAATAATGGAACTATGTGCTATATGATTGTATTATCTTGAGAACATATTGTGAAGATTTATAAAAGCATGTTAACAGATTACTTATCATTTACATACCTACTTACTAAGCGATAATGCTTACCCCCCCTTCCTTTCATTTTTCCTATAGTGTCACAGATGCTAGCTCGAGTTGGAGGTCATCGGAGATTCTATCACACTAACAAGTTATTGATTGGTATAGTATTAACCATCTTCAAGTATTTTTAAGTCTATGGCATGTATAGCTACTTGATTATGTATATATGTTATTATGAGTTGATCTAAAATGTTGGCCTATAATATTTGATAGTTCATTTTGTATAAGGCCATTGATGATGGCTAATATTAGTTAAGTTATATGTTTATGATGTTGTATTTTGTGGATGTGCAAGCTTGCATGACTTGGTTGAATGAGTGTGTGATGATTAATTATGGAAAGTGAAGCATGTGAATGGTTGTGTGAAGAACACGGCCTTGGACATGGGCGTATACCCCTATTTTCAAGAAATTTCTAATGTTTTTCAAAGTTCACAGTTTAGTCCCGGACCACTTCCAAAGCATGTATTGGGCCTCGTATGCCCGTATAAGGGACGATATGCATGTGTATGAATAATTTTAATTTGTATGAAATTTTATGACTCGGTTTAATATGTTTGCAAGCGTATGTGTTTCGGTAATGCCTCATACCCTATTCTGGCGTCGAATACGGGTAAGGGGTGTTAAATATTCTTCTTTAAACTTTGTGCAAGAAAATAGATTGTAAATGAAATAATAATAATAATAATAATTGCCAATGGGTTTTGGCTAAATATGATGAATATGTCATTTTTTTTATTTGACTTTTAGGCCTGTTTTAAAATTAATTAGGGAAATAGGCCATTTTTAGGAGAGAGAAAGTGAAAGCACATCTAGCTAGGCACATTTTCTGCATAGATGGTAGGAAAGGTCATCCAACTGGACGCACTTTCACTCTCTCTCTCCAGGGTTAGGGCCTTTTATTTTTTTTATGTTAGGGTTTTTAGGGCTTAGGGTTTTTTTAGGGTTTAAGGTATTTTGAAAATGTTCAGGGTTTTCAACTGAAACGGTGAAAGTTCTTAGGTAATTTTGAGGGGTCAGAGATGTGATAATGAGTCTCAGCACACATACATTTCATATGTCATTGTGGGATAGGACTATCACCTAAAGAACCCATCATGGGGAAATCCGATTTTGAGGTAATAATGCTTGATATGACAAGGGGTGGAAGTTTCAATCGGCGGCTGTGATGCTGTCATAGGTTCAAGTATAACCGAGGCTCGGTGATAGTCGTTATTCAGTCAGGAGGTCAAGCATTTTGGATACTCATAAATAATGCCCTATATATACCATACATAAGATTGATGTCATAATTATATAGAAAAACTCTAGGAACTTCCAGTGTAATCAACGTAATTTTTTTCTCTATTTTCAAGTAGGAGGTATCATTAACCTTTCACTCTTGCCCAAAGGCTGACACCGAAGTGGACAAAAGAGGGCTCTCAGGTGGAGAGCGGATGTTTCGGCACAATAAAGATCAAATTCAGGTCAGTGTAGCAGCGGTTGTAATTATTAATGGGTTGTGTAATAATGAAAATCGTCATCACCCCAAAAAGAGCATCACCTTTACTGCATCGCAATAGTCGCTCCTTGCTTGAAAGTCCTATTACGTCTACAATGGTGCCGACCTTCAAATAAGAAGGGATGTTAAATGTACTGGTTGCCTAGAAATGGAGAAAAAAATTACACCGATTATAGCGGGAAACCCTACAGTTTTTCCGTATGAATATGCCATCAAACTTATGCATGGTATTTATAAGGCATCATTTTTTAGTATTCAAAAATATTAAGCTCATGGTCATATAATAACTATCAACTATCTCCCCCGTTATACACCGATCCATTACCACATAATGGTCGTCGATTGAAACCTCCACGTTGACCTCCACCATTGACCATAGAAAGAAAAATCACCTCATAATTGACTTACCTAAGATAGGCTTTGGAGGCAATTATCACATCTCGACATGATATATGAAATGTGTGCGGGTCAGAGCGATATCGTGTAACTGACGACTCAAGAATACCTCGAACGTAAACCAAATATTTTTAGAGACCAAAATTTGTAAGATCGGGAAATAGTTTATAATGGAGAATGGAGAGGATTGGGGAGAAATTATATGATTGAAGGATGATGAAGCTTGGCGTGTGAGAACCCTTTTATAGACACAAGGAATGGTCTGTTTGTAAAGAAAAACCTTGAAAGCGCGCTGCAGAAGTAATGAACATATTCTAAACATGTTTAAAGCATATGAATTATTCAAAGCATCAGGTTTTTCACGTTGAGGAATAAGTCAGTCCCTAGATTCAAATATTGGTGCTAATTGCGGACATATGTAGCCAGTACCAGTACATTCCAACATACTATAAAGTGTGGGTTGCAAAACAGAAGGTTACGGAGAAGTTGCATCACGGGTGGGAGGGTTCATATAAATATATATAGCAATGGTGTCAAGTATTAGATTCCTACGTACCAAGTTTCATAACCGATCTCGAAACGCGTCAAGCATACTATAGCAATTAGTTGGTCCCTGGGAAAAGAGTTTTCCACTGATTCTTTTGGATATTTGAACAATGTAAAGAAGCATTTCATCACTACAAACCTATGACTCAAATTAACGGCACTTGGTTGTACGAAAGGTATCGACAATGTTTGCTGCTTATCGTTGTTCAGGACAATAATGGGAAGATTCTGCTTATATCGTTTGCAATAACTCTCAAAAAATGACAGATGACTGAGATTTCTTTCTGAGTCGGTTGTGCCATCACGTTTGTCTATAGCTCGATATATATTTCATATTAGACAAAGGACCCGGAATACTCTCGACGGTTGATCGTCACGGAGCCCTCTAGGATTACACTTATCATCAGTACTACATACAACATGTGGGATCCAACAACCACCAAAAATATCCTTCGGCAATTGAGCAAGATCTAGTTATTGACACGGGTTTATAGTTCGAACTATTTATTCATTACACATTGAATATTCATATCGGATTATTTCATTGCATTAACCGGTAGCTATTTCTTGATAGGTTACGAACTTATCCAACATCGATTCCATCAAATGTTGAACGACTTGAGCACCATTAATGCCTACAGTGCAGCATATGTATCAAATATACTATTCGAATAGTGGACACTATCGTAGGACAAGGGTCTACAATACAGGCACATGATGTCAAACTTGGTTGAGTGTATCAACTCTGTACTAAATGGGATGCATCATTTGTCGGTAACATCTGTTGTCAAAGAGACATATTTTCGACTAACCGCCTTGTTTCCTAAGAGGGAGTCGGCGTATGCTAAATAAATAGCTGGTGGCGGTTCATACTACAATGACATGATGAAAGAGATTCGACAAAGTACAGCGAAGGATAACACCATGTATGTAGTGTGCCACTCGCGTTGGAACCTCAATTGTTTAGTTATGGAATACGCTAGGCCTAACTAGGAAATGTCAGGTGCATTCTATCGTGTGAACCTAATGGAAGGGACTTGCGATTATGGGATATTCTAAGCACTTCGATTCCCATGCGTATATGCAATTATCGTATGTGGGAACATACGGATTGAGTACACACCTTATGTCAATGACGTCTACCAATTACAATGCATTCATAGTGTGTGGAGTCCTAAATTCTCACCCATCCTAGATAAAAGTATGTGGTCACTTGTATCTAGCGCACCATTTGAGTTGGTGCCAAACAATGACCTGAATCTCATCCTAAAAGGTTACCCGAGTTTCATCTAGATAAGGAACAATATGGATATTTGGGAGAGAGACAGTCAATAGAAACTATGCGAGTATTGTAGAAACCCAAGGCATACGAAGCCAACATGTTCTTTGTACAGGAATAAGTTAGGGCCTCAGCGACGATAACATTAGTTTCTACCAAATTTCATATTTATTAGCGTGCTTCGTATATTCTCGTTGGTTCAATTTGTTATTTATTGTTAACTTATGCATAACTCATGATATATAGTAATAAAGGTAAAAGAATTGTTTGAATGAATAACCTCAGTTTTATTATTTATTACATCTGTATTTACATCACAATATTTATAACAAAAAAATACACTCAATCATGTCGTCGGGGAGAATGTGTATCGCGAGGCGGTGGACGATGGTTGCATGAAGGATTTCTGCGTACAATCGAAAGTTCAAATGAAAGTGCAACTGGAGGTGCACTCGGAGGTGTATCCAAAGGTGTGTGCTTGTAGACTTTCTCTTTGTCATCATCATCACCTGAATATGTACTAGCATGTCCCATTCGACTATCATTTCTTCGAGATCGGCAGTGTCATCATTTTTCTCCGTGATTGATTGCTACGTTGTCCTCGCCTACCATCGTGTATCTGCCACTCTTGCATCCGGTGGTTGCGACAATGAGCCACCCCCATAAAACAGTGATGCGTGCGGTGTTTGGGTCACTATAGGCACGTAACCATAAGGTGCCCCAAATCTTAGGTACACCGGAAAGGTACCGGACATCAACATCGTCATCGACTGCTGTATGGGAATTTGAATCAATATCGTCATTAGTGACAGTGCATATGTCGACGCCTATCCCGACATGGGGTTTGACATTAACATTTGCATGAGGTTGTAGTATGTGGGGACATCGGTGCCCCGAAATAGGTACCTACAAGTACAGAAGAACTGACCACGACGAATGGAGATACTTGTGAAAAAACATAGGGCTACAGAATAACGGGAATAACTGGAGTGAACTTACCCGGATATTGTGTAGCCACAGGCGGCGCATCTTCTGCCAGAATGGATAACGAACCCGTCATGTGACTGTGTCCCCTCCTATGCTGCTGCGGTGATTGACGTTGCCTCTTCACCCGAATTTTCCTATTTCTCGCCTTCGGTGGTAGTAGATACGACTTGCTAACTTCTCTGAACTATGCCAATTAATCATCAGCTGCCGTTGTATCCATTGAGAAAAATGGTTCACAAATGGGTATGGATTGCATCCTACGATTCCATACCTTCATGTGTTCCCCATGCCGCACCACCTAGTCATTGTTATCCTTCGATTAACCTCATGATCTATGCTTAGGGTGTATTGTTCTATGACCTCCTTCGTTCGGTATTCAAAAAGCTCTTCGGAATTATCCTTCAACCAGTTAATCGATATTCGAACACCTTCGAACTTGTCCAAGACCTTTCCCAGCAGTGTTGTGCAAATGTTCACCTTACCCAGAATGATTGCTAATCCCATGATGACTATTGGCCCATCCATTGGCAAACTGAGTTGTAGTGTTACGTCCTCGAGTGTGTTTGTATAATCGTCGCATGGAATGTGAGAAGTGTGCTTTGGCCTCCATCTTTCCACCAACGTGTTGATTAGTGCCAAATCGAGTTTGCAGCCCCAGGACATGTGAGACACATGTAAGAATCCAGCCACTTGCAAGTAACCACGAATTTCAGGGATCGCAGGCTTTCTCATATTATGAATAAAGCCCTCCAAAACACGATCATTTACCTATTTACACAATAAAAATAATTTCAAATTAAAAAATATTAAATTTAACATTATTGAAATTAACGAAATTTAAATTTTCGTCTTACCATTACTGCCTAGGTGGCAAAAATATGCTTGTTGTCGAAGTGGATTAGAAATGCAATCATTCATGAAAAATCAATTTTAAACAAATACAATACGAGATAATTGATAAAACATTATTTTTAAATGAAAATATCGAACACAATCAAAACCAGAGAGTTAAGAGACTTGAGAGGATTTGAGAGAGTTGAGAGAAGGATGTGAATGAAAAAAAAATTTGGGGGAAATTTATAAGGTAAAAAAATTACCATTGGAATTTTATTTATTTTTTTTACCGTTGGCACGGCAATGTTCAAAAAGCCATTGCTTTTTTATCGTTGAGGGAAAGCATATCCAACTGGATGAGTATTCCAGAAAGCGCGTCCAACTAGGCGCGCTTTACTGCCACCTCTGCAGAAAGCTTGCCCAGCTGGATGCACTTTTCATTTCTATCTCCTAAAATCGGTTTATTTCCCTAATTAATTTTAAAACCGGCCTAAAAGCTTTTAAGCGTAATTTAGCCACAGGTTTTACATAAGTTGAATTTTTATTTTATTAAGTTTAACAGAATATTTCTTTTATAAGAGCTAAACAAACTATCTTCAAGTAAAATTTAAAAGGTTGACTTATTAAATTAGTTCATATAAACTTCACATCGCATCACATCAAACTTAACATGGTAAATGTATCCTAAAAACTTTTGTATCAAAAGTCGAATTGAATTTTACCACTTCAATTCAAAAAAACAAGCAAATTAATCCATGCTATTTAAATTAAAAAGCAAGTTGATCATTCTACTAAAAATTTTATCCATTTCTACTTTTAAAGACTGGTTCCTGTATATCAATATAAGGTGCACATGACACTTCACATGACACTGTCTGGTTATTCCATCAATCACGCCAATTTTTAATAGTACAAATGGATGACATTTTTAACATAAAGGATCAATTTGCTCTTTGATATAACATATAGGGACTAATTTCCCTTTTCTAAGTAGGAAGGCAAAATGACTTTTAATATAAGGACCTCCAAAATATTTTTACCAACTTCACACATACATAAAATCACGAAAATACACCACTTTCATCTAATGTTTTAAAAATCAAATCAATAGTTAAATTAATTAAACATTTAGTTTTTTTATTTAATTGATTTGATTAGTTTAATTGTGATTCTGTTAACTTATTAAAAATATAAAAATTAATATAAAATATTTAAAAAATTATAAATATCGTCAATTTTTATCTTAATTTTGGTTTTTTACTTATTCTACTCAATTTTCTCATAAATTGATTCAATTATTTTATCTAAATCGATGTACTAACTGATTTTTAATTCGATTGATTTAACCAATTGATTTAATTCAATTCTAATAATATTATTTGATGTTATATCAATTATGAAAATTCACATCTAACATATAAAAAATTATTCTATTGATAAAAACCAAAAAAAAAAATCTAAAAATTTTATTAAAAATTTCGTAAATATAAATTTAAGATGTATTAAAAAAATTATATTTGATCTATTTATATTGATGATACATAAATCGTTTCGTTTTAAAAATTTTAAATGATGATCCTCACCTGGCCTAATAAATTTTCATAATTTCTTAATGTGTTACAAAATTGGGAAGCCTTAACTGGTAAGTCAAAATCTAAGCCTCCATTCTTTAACTGTAATGGAAGTAAGACACGCTGTAAATTTATTATAGAGATTTTTATATTAAAAGTTCGATTAAAAAGTAAATTAGTTTTATTAAAAAAATATTTATTTATTTATGTTGTTAAAAATTAATTCATGCATATCAGCATGAGGTATATATGACATGTCATATGTTATTATCTGATTATTCTGTTAATCACGCTAGTCTTTAATAGTACAAATAGATAAAATTTTCAATAGAAATTACTAATTTATTTTTTAATTTAATATAAAGAGACTAATTTACCTATTTTTTGAATAAAAAATAACTCCATATACAAACATCTCCTTAATACTTTTACCAAATACCATCTACATACACATTATACTCAAGCTTAGATAGATTTACTAAATGATTTGTTTTTTAATTGATGACAAAAAGAGTGAGCTGAGCATTGGTTGAACATGATAGAAAAAAACAAGAGAAGTCCATTAATGATTTTTTTTTTTTTTTCGTTTTTGCTCTTTATTGAAAGATAAAAATAAATGGTATGGTGTTGGGCCACAACCACAGCAATTTATGGACTGTTTTAGTCAACTATCTCTCTTAGCCAATAGGCTTAGGCCTGCCTCCTTTTCTCACACCAATCCCACCTCTAACCTGTTGACACCCATGCAATCTAAATAATCTCTCTCATCCCTCTTCTTTTCCCTACTATCATTTAAACCCATGCTAAAATAATATTACGGGTTAATTATATACTAATTCAATTGAAAAAAATTAATTTATATTTTTTTCTTAAATATTTATTATTATTTTAATGAATTTTTTTATATTTTCATATAATCTTTAAATAAATTAATTTTATTTTAAAATTTTTTTTATATAAAATGTTTTCTCTCACCACGCTATGTATATAGATAATATCATTGGTTGAGTTAATGTCCTAAGTCACCTTGACATCAACTCAAGATTGATGGCAACATTGTGATAAACAATGATGGTGCACAAAATATTCTTAATTTGAAATATTTACGTGTTTAATTTTTGTTTTACTCGCAATTTAATCTATTTTATTTATTTTAATATAGTACATATTTCATGTGTTATTATTAATTAATTTTAAATTACCTGTTTCATTATTTATTATGCATTATTTTTCAACACACCATTATATATATATATATTGGTGAAAAGGAAAGATGAATTACATCAAATGCATAAAAGTACCATTTATTTTATCTTTTTGTAAAAATTCTAAGATTTCCTTAGGTGTCTCATCAAAGATCTGTAAGATCGATTTCCAATTCAAGCTATGTTTAACAAGTCAATCCGTCACCAAGTTCTGCTTTCTCGGTATGTGATTAATCTTCCACCACCCTTCAGACTTGATGATATGTTGAGTCCTTCTAAGCACAATAATCTCTGAATTAATCCCAAATCGGTCAAGGCTTGGACTACTTCAAAGTTATCAGTCTAAATTATGGCTCTTTTGTATCCTTTATTAAGTAAAATAAAAATCTCATCTAGGATACAACATTATATTTTAAATACATTATTTCTACATACATACGCATTTGATAGAATTTCTAATATATAAAGAAAAGCCCTTCTATTAAATTATTGATGGGAATAAATAAATTTAACAATTTAAAATTAGTTATCCACTATGGGTAAAAATAAAATATAATATCTAAAAAATAAAGTAAATAATGTGGCCATTCAAAAAAAATAAAAAGTTGCTAGGGGAATATTTTTAGATTCTCCAAAAAATTATTATATAAATCCTTATAGCGGCTATTAGAATAGTTGCTATGGAATATTTTAGATTTTCTAAAAGAATATATTAATATATGGTAATTATTCTGTGAGTTGAGTTTTTTTTTTAAATTCCTTAATATACTAATTATATAATCATAGTATAATATCGTTTTTTATTAATCGAAATATATATTGTATCGATTCTAATTCAATTAAAAAGTTATTAAAAACTTCTATTTAAACAAAATCCTAGAGATATTATTTGAAGTGAATTTTATTTTTCATGTAAAATTTAAAAAATATATCTATATATTATTGAATTTGAATTCAAAATATTAAAATTTTTAATATTTTAATTTTACATTTCAATCAAAATTATATTTTATTATTATATCAATTTTTTTATAAAATTTTCACTCATATTATAAATTTGTCATAATCTATATATATTTATTTTGCTTACATATTTACTTTAACCCTTGATATTAGCTCAATATAGAACAAGGAAATTATATTATAGTTTTTTTCTTCTCATAAAAACAATATTTTCAAGTCATTGAATTATTTGATATATAACTTATGGAGTTTTTACATTTCACAATAATAATTAAAAGTGTAATTATTCTGTCTACCAGTAGTGGAGTGGAAAAACCTCCACAAATATGTCTAGATTGATATCATTCTATCATCTTAACTGGAAATTTTTTACTCCACTAACCTTGAGTGTATAGGGTAATTATTCTAATTAAAAATGTAACAAAAGTTTCATTTATTTATATATGGATAAATTTACAATTTGATACATAAAATTTAATTTTATACAATTATACATAAAATTTTAATTGTGATTCAAATAAATATATAAAATTTTTTTTAACTTTATTCAATTATATATATTTTAAAAAATAAATATATCAAAATTATTTTTATATTAAATAAATATAATCATTTATATATATAAAATAAAAATCAAATCAAAATTTATTTATAAAATTACAGAAATTAATTAACTGAAAATTAATATATAATTTTGAGATTTATACTTATATATTTATTTTTTCCTACCCCACTCAGGCTGTTAAGAATCATCTAACAAGTTAAAAAGTTAAGACCCAGATGACCATTCAAGAAAAAAAAGCCTGAATTGGTGTATTTCAAACCCCCCAATCCACCATTGTTGTGTTCCCCCAAACGATGTATCGGTTTCCTTGGGTGTTGTTTCTGGTAGCAGCAGTGAACATGGCCGTTGCTGCAGAGCCTCTCCGGCCAGGGTTTTACTCTGAAACATGTCCACCGGCGGAATTCATCGTCAGAGATGTGATGAAGAAAGCCATGATTAGGGAACCAAGAAGCCTTGCCTCTGTTATGCGCCTTCAATTCCATGATTGCTTTGTTAATGTATTATACAAGTCTGTTCAATTCCATTATTACTTTGTTCATGAGTTTTTGCTTAAGCCTGCTTTTGTTTTGTTTCAGGGCTGTGATGGTTCGTTACTCTTAGATGATACAGCAGACATGGTTGGGGAAAAGCAAGCTCTTTCAAATATAAATTCGCTACGATCTTTTGAAGTTGTGGATGAAATCAAGGAAGCCTTGGAAGATGCTTGCCCGTCAACTGTTTCTTGTGCAGATATCTTAGTCTTAGCCGCCAGAGATGCTGTTGCTCTGGTACTAATAAGTAATAACCCTTTCTTTATTCTTCATCACATTTTTGATAGAATTTAAGTTCAGCTTTTTTGGTTTGTAATTTATCAGAGTGGAGGACCCGATTGGGAAGTGAGATTGGGAAGAAAAGATAGCTTAACAGCCAGTCAACAAGACTCCGACAATATAATGCCAAGCCCAAGAGCGGAAGCAACTTCTTTGATCAATCTTTTCGCCCAATTCAATCTATCAGTGAAGGACCTTGTAGCCCTTTCTGGGTCACACTCCATAGGCAAAGCTAGGTGTTTCTCCATCATGTTCAGGCTCTACAACCAATCTGGGTCCGGCAAACCTGACCCTGCCATCGAACCAGAGTTCAGAGAAAAGCTAAACCAGCTTTGCCCACTTGGTGCAGATGAAAACGTGACGGGACCCCTGGATGCAACCCCTAGGGTGTTTGATAACCAGTTCTTCAAGGACTTGGTGAGTGGAAGAGGGTTTCTGAATTCGGATCAAACCCTTTTCACGTCTCGTCGGACTAGGCCATATGTAAGGGTTTTTAGCAAAGACCAGGATGAATTTTTTAAGGCATTCGTAGAGGGGATGTTGAAGATGGGGGAGTTACAGGTTGAGCAGCCTGGTGAGATAAGAACCAATTGCAGGGTGGTCAATGGTAGACCTGTGGATGTATTAATGTCATATTGAAGGAAGATAGATATTTTGTTTTTGTTCTTCTTCTTGCTGTATATCAAGGCAATTAGTACCATCATATACAAGTCTTTAGAAATAAGAATATATATATATATATATATATAAGAAAAAGAGTAAGGGCACAAAAGCAAAGAGAATCTATATACTGATCAAAACTGAGATGCTACGGAATTAAAGACAAATGAAATGGAGTTGTCAAATTCCATTTTCTCTCCCCAGTTTAAAAATAAATCTTTATTCAATAGATGACAAAATAAATTAATTTTCTTTTTATTAAAATTTTTATTTATTTATACTATTAAAAATTGATATAATTAATAAAATAATTAGACAATAACATATACAATATCATGTGTGCTGGCATATATAAATCAATTTTTAATAATAAAAATTAATAAAATTTTGCATAATCAATTTACTCTTTAATTTAACTATAAAAATTAATTTATTTATTTTTCAAATACAAAATATAATCCGACCCTTCAACACTTTCCTATACTTTTAAATAAACAATAACACATACTCTATCATATGTATCTTATACGGATATGCATAAATCAATCTTCAACAATAAAAATTAATAATTTTTAATAAAAATTAATTTACTCTTTAATTTAACTACAAAAATTATTTTATATACTTTTTTTTAAATATAAAATATAATCCAACGCTAAAACATCTCCCAATCAAATGGTGATATTTTGTTTTGCAAATATCAAACACCATCCGATATTGGGATGGGTGCATAACTTGGACAAAATTGTTGATGTAATAAAAAACAATAATGCAGAAAATGCCAACCCCCTTCACCTTGCTTTTGCACTGACGTAATTGAAAAAACAAAAGTTTCAGCATAGATATAAATGAAAAAAAGAGGACCATAGGATCTTGAAATTAAGTACTCCACATGGGGACGGCACTTTAGCTGTCGATTTTTCATAGACCCAATGCAAAGGAAGCTACAACACTTCCGACATTAATCTCATCATCAATCCAAATTACCCTACTCCGTAAAAGTTTCATAAAATCCTTTTACAATCTCTATTTAAAAAACGATACATTAATCTTTATACATTACACATTACATAAAAAAATAATTAAATTTTTATTAAAATTTTTATTTATTTTTACTGTTAAAATTAATCAACATAATATACACGTCACACTATTTAATTATTCTGTCAACCATTCTAATTTTTAATAATAAAAATAAATAATTTTTTAATAAAATATCAATTTATATTTTTATCTAATGTAAAAAAATTAATTTATCTATTCTTTAAGTAACAAAAATAAAATACAACCTAACATCTAATACTTCAACCTTAATAATATGTTTACCTTTCAAGTTTCCACTCTATCGATACTTATCCCACATCATTCAAGGACGGACCGACCACAGACTATGGGACCCATCCACCCGAAGGGATTCGTAAAGTCAAAGACCCAAAAGACTAGCCTCACTTAATCAACATTTCTTTCTATTGAAAAGCAATGGCACAAAACTATTTGAAGGTTATAGACTCGGTAACCTAGTACAGATGAATTAAACCATCATATTATAATATGATGGATGGTATTTCTAAAAATACCAAAAATGGATTTCAGGGTAAGCTGCAAAGTTGAATTAGCATTGTAGGAAAAGGCAGATGCGCGGGCATCCAAGCTAGCTTGCATGGAGGATTGAATTGTGAGCATTAGCAAAGTAGAAAGAACCATTAAAGTTTCCACAACGTTGGCCTAATTAAGGTATCTTCAAAATGATAAGGGAACAAGAGTAACTCTTAAACACAACATCAACTCCACATGGCTAGACCGAAGAAAAAAACAACACATCGTTGACACTTAAAAATCCAACAATCAAAATTACCTCAGCCTATAATAAACAACCAACCATAATACTAAACCTTGTGGCAGAATTTAAGCTGCAATGGATGGCTTAGAGGCAGAAGACAGCCTGGATCTCTTCTTGGCTAAGCTCTCGCTCCTGCGCTCACGTTGCTCCTTCAACCTCTGAGCAAGGAGCTTCTGGTACTCTGCAGCCTCAGCTTTGGCCTTTGCAACTCTCTTCTTCTTCTCTGCAATTCTGCCACGCTTCCTCTGCAATGTCAATGGAGTCACCAGCCTTTGAATTTTGGGAGCCTTGCTCACTTTCTTACCTGCATTCCGGTAATTGATTTTCAAATAAGTCAAATCACAAATAAAAATTTTCTTCCCCTCACAACTTGAAACAATGATAAATATTTTGCACTCACCATTTTTGGTTGTAAAGGTTCGGCGGTAAGTGTTAACATACTTCCGGACATCATCTTCCTTAGAGAGGTTGAACAACTTCCGGATTTTTGATGCTCTCTTAGGACCCCTCATTCTTGGCTTCTCAGTGTCAGTCAACCCAGGAAGATCATTTTCACCCTTCTTCACAATAATCAAGTTCAGAACTGAAAGATCTTGACTAACAATGCACCCACGAACTGACTTCCTCCTACGCTCTCCATTTCTCCTCCCATACCCACGGAAGCAAGGAGTACCTGTTTAGAAGAAGACAACCATTCAATAAAAATCACGAATCCATAATGGAAAAACATTTCTATACAAATAAAGGGGGAATAATTTTGTAGACTCCAAAGACCTCTGTGAAGCAACAGACGAACACGGCCAGGTGTGAGAACTCCTTGTTTCATAGGAAAACCTTGCTTGTCACAGCCTCCCATGATCTTAAATACGTAGCCCTTAAACTCCTGTTAAATGATAACAAGAGCAAATGGCGGTTAAGAAGGCAGATGTGCTAGCAGAAATTTGAGACAAAAATATGATAAAAAGTAGCTTAAAAACATACCTCACCAAGGGCATCACCACTGACCTCTTGTGAGATCCTCTTGTCAAAAAAGGCTCGGCTGCAGTTCAAGGTGTCCGTAAGGAACAATTATAACACGCATTGCAAAAAGACAGCAAAAACATGCTTTTGAATACAACCACAGTCAAACCATGTATAACCACAAGTGATAGTATCAGTTATATTTCCTTTCTGTTCTCTTCACATTAGGTAATCAAAGATTGAATTTAGAGAAGAAACAGCCATTGTAGACAAAATGAAGTTTCAAAAGAAACTAAGAACAAACATAATATCACTACAAATATAATGAAAACTACCATCAATGAAGTTTCAACATTAAAAGCAAAAAGCAACATTCATCAAAATTGCCCTACCCTTTAACAATATCTAAATAAGCTAAAACCAAAGTTTTTAAAGAAAAGGAAAAACCCTTTAAGATTTTGATTCTTTTTGGCCCCTGTTTCATTGTTGCATAAATTTATGCCTCAAATCACAAAATCCAAATTCCATTAGAGAAAAAAAAATACTGCACATTCTAATTCGTTTCTAACTTGTTTTCTGCATATTCTCTAAATACTCTACAAAATGCAATCTCACCTAGTATATCAAACCTAAACATATAATGTCCCTAACTGCAGATGGCCAAAAATAACCAAAGGGAAGTCATGTTTTTCATTTGGTTAAATTACAAGCATTGGCTTTAACCCTGCTATTCAAATTGAAAAGCATCAACAAGAAAATCTTTAAAATGCCCCAAAAAGAATAAAAGAAAAAGTAGAATTACAGTTTCTGGTCATCGTCAATTTCCAGCTTCTTCTGGCAACCAGTGGTTGGGTTTGCAATGTTGAACTGAAACACACAAACAAATTATCAACAACAAAACCATAGAAAGATTCATATATCATTTTTTTTCTTATATTAAGAAAAAAAAAAAAGAAGAGAGAAACCTTCATTTTCTGTGACGGGTGTTCTTGTTGGCTACAACTTGGGGATGCCGCCGCCGCCGCTCTACTTTTTTCTAAGGTTTGGTAGAAAGAGTTAGGGTTTTTGCAGATATTTTTATATATAGAAGAGAAATAATTTGCTATTGTAGTGTAAAACTGTTAAGTTTGTCTAAATCGAACCAGATTCATACGCGTGGGCTTTTATGGGTCCATGTTTTAAGTTTGTGATTTGGGTTCACCTGTGAAATTGTCTTCTTTGGACTAAACTACTTACACTCTTTTATTCATGGGTTTATATATGTCCAGAAACAATTTTCATGGGCCTTGCGTTCTTTATTTGAAAAAAATCCACAGTTTTTTTTTTAAATTTTAACTTGATTTTTAAGTTGCATGCATTACCCTTGAATATATATACTTAAGTATTTTAATTATTTACTTCCAAAAAATATTTCATGGTTTAATTTGTGATTATTATAAATAATTATTATTAAAAACAATTAAAATATAAAATATTTATAATTAAAAATAATTGTACAGTATATAATATTTTAAATGATAGACATATTGTAAACTCCTGTTTTTTGCTCAACAAAATTCATCGCTTTAATTTCTAAAAAATCAATACTTTTTGTACATACCACATTTTTTTTTATATTTCTTTTCATAGAAAAATAAATATGATATTCAACACCATGGTAAAAAGCATTCATAACTAAATATCAAATAATAGTAAAAATGTTAAAACACCAAAAAAGGATGCTCTTGCTGAGAAAGTTGTTCCTCCAAATGCCACATCTTTTCTTGCATCTCAGCAACATGTGGCTGGGACCCAAAAGGTTGCTACTGAGAGGCCTGGTTCAAAGGAGTAGCGGTGATGGTCAGATGAGGCGGTGGAGTAGTAAGGCAAGCAATGGTCAGCTACAAATATTAAGTTATCTGCTTCATGGGATTCTGAGGAGAAATGCCAAAGGATGGTTGAGTTTCAGCGGTCACTAATGGAATTGGGGTAGTAGGCAAAGTTGAGGTTGCAGATGGTACAGAGAGAGATGTGACGTTATGGTGAAATTAGTTTGCTTAAGTTGAATTTGTGACACATTTGTTTTGCAAATCATAGAATTCCATGCCTTCTGATTTTTTTTATTGTACAACTGCATGCCGTACATGATTTTCATTCAGATTCTGTATTTGCATGCCATCTCACATTTCATGGGGACAGGATAATATGGTAAGGAGGAAGTTCTGGCAGTTTAATGATCTACACTATCTGGTGGTTTATCCACATTTCTGTCTTGTAGCTTGTTTGCAATTATAGTGGCTCAACCACACATATCTGTTCTAGCAGCTTGACTACAATATAGTAGCGTGACCACATATATCTGATATGACAGTTTAACTGCACCTCTGTGTCATTGCCCACAATTAATTGTTGGTGTGCTTTTGGATGGACAAGTTCTAGGAAACTCTAATTTGGTGTGTAGTGGAGCTGGGTAGTAAGTTTTCTAAAAAAATTGCATTATGTTTTTCTGAAAAATACTGCATTGGGATAAGCATGCATTTCCAGTTTTGCTCAATTGCTCATTATGAAGTTCTCTATGATTGTAACACCCTTATCTCGTCTTCGTTGCCAAATTAGGGTTACAAAGTATTACCGAGCAAAATAGAACATTTAACTTCACAACAGAAAAACATATACAAATTAAATGCTAACATATAATAATTAAATCTAATCATGGAAAAAATATAGGCCTTAAATCGAGCTTATGAGGCCCTAAAAACAAATTGAGAACAATATGGGATCAAATTGAAATAAATTAGAAAATTCTGGAAAAACTTGAAGTTTTTTGGAAACAGGGGTCACACGGCCTGTGGTTGGGCCACAGGCAGTGTGACATAGCCTAGACTATCTGAACATTCGAATTCTAAATACACATCCCATGTAACACCCCTAACCCGTATCCGTCACCGAATTAGGGTTACGAGGTATCACCAATCAAAACACAAATCAAAACATTCACATGATTACACTTGCATAGACTTTTAAGAACAATTAATTAACATTAATAGTTGTTGCAATACTAATAACACATAATAGAATATACTTTTAATTTAACTTATAAAAATATGCAGACATTCAAACTTTATTACACTTTAAGCCCATACAGTATTCTATACACAATGAAATATATAAAATATGTTACATTTAATCATATTAATAAAGTCATAACATATTCGGCATTCATTTAATAACAAGTTGGACACTTATATTTCACATCAAAACACATACTATTTCATGATTTACCATTGCACAAGTTGCTATTCATTTGGTTATTAATCAGTGTATTAGTCGAATGCAAGTTTAATTTAACAATTACTCACTTACAATTTAACTTAACCATTTTAAAAATCTGAGCACTTCAAACATTCAAATCATTATTCATATTATATAATATAATAATGACAACATTTAACAAGCCATGACCGAATACAACTTATTAAAAATTTACCTATTTAATTACATTTGCCGTGTCATAATGTAATATAACTTAATAAAATTTAATAACATATACAAATTATCATTATTTGATCCATACTTTATGTACCATCACAACCAAATTTAGACAAATAAAACCCATCCAAATACATGCATGCCTAGGATGTTTGTTTCGATACTAAGCTGAAACTAGTTTATTATTTCCAAGTACCAAACATAGCAAATAACACACACATCCTACCATTAATTCTAACCATCCTGAAACATAGTCGGCTATTCTTTAAAACCTATACAAAACACATCTCATACAAGCTGTGTATTAATCATACCAAATAAACTCATCTCATGTTTGATTATAACTAAATAAACATTAGTACTATACCACATTTTAATACTTTAATAGCATGTTAGTCGAATTTTCATACATACTTTATTTTAATACGAATCACATTTAAAACAACCAAACACACCTAAGAATAAATGCATAAATATATTAAGGCCAAAATATTCATATCTCATCCCAAGTCATTAATCAACTTCCATGCTCAAACACATGTCACTACTCAACCATTTCCAAATCATTTTTCATATATCACCTATGTCATTCATTCACAACACATAGCATCATCACCAAACAGATTAAACCATAAACAAATATAATCAAAACCAAACCTAGAAATAAAGCCATCTTCGCATGGCTTTATTTACACATAACCAAAATACAAAATTTCAAAACACATTACAGCCTATACATACCATAATTCAAGTTTGATTATTTAAATACCGAAGACGGTTAATAGTGTGATTGACTTTGCTGACGATCTCCGAGCTTGTAACTTGAATCCAAAATCTATAAAATAGAAACAAATATACACACAGTAAGTTATTATAGCTTAATAAGTCATAAGCAAATAAACAATCCCAAGGTATTATCAACTCATTTTAAGCTAACTGAATTACATGATCATTACGAAGCTTAATCTCAAACCTGCAAGTGAGATAAATAATACATTTTCATGCACAATTCTACCTTGGCCGAATGCTCACATAATCATATTAATCAAGTGTCAATCGACTTCCTAAGCTAAAATGTCATTATATAATCAAACACACATATACATATTTACATAAGCTCAAGAATCCGATTATAATATCATGTACATAAACTACTTTCATGGCCGAATATACATAGCCACATATAAATGCATATCCAAGAATCAAATCCATATTATTCATACCATTTGTTCAAAACTGAATACACTTATTTATATCATGTATGTTTATTCTTTCTATCACATATAACTTATATCATCATACAAGTCACATACTTACCTTATTATTGGTAGCTAACAAGCAAAATCATAATTGGCCCTTTTAGCTCATTTTTCACATCTTATCACAATTACCTTTGCCCGATGAACCATTCGGAATTGGATAGGACACTCGGATAATCACACATATCATATAATGCCAACATCCTAGACGTGGTCTTAAATGTAGTCACATATCGATGCCACTGTCCCAGACAGGGTCTTACTCGTACACATATATCGAAATCACATATCAATGCCATGGTCTTACTCGCACACATATATCAGAATCCTATGTCATGACATATGTATCCTATCTATTCCTAAGGTTCATACGGGGCTTTCAGACGTCGTAACTCGGTCGAAACGAATGCTCGAACATGGTTACCAAGCTTATACACATTCGACAATAGCATATATAAATTCATATTTTGCATACCAGTATATATATTTAGCATTTAACTATAATTAGACAAATCTATTTGCTTATAAACTTACCTCGGATGTTATAAAACAAGACAGGGCTACTAGTCGATAATTTTTGTTTTTCCCCGATCCAAATCCGATTTCTTTTGTTCTTGATCTAAACATATTCAAATTAAGCTCATTAAAACATATTTTAATTCAATTTAGCCCAAAAACACATAAATAGGAAAATTATCATTTTACCCCTGACATTTATAATTTTTTTACAATTTAGTCCCTATTGCACAAAACACAAAATATGCAAAATCTCAAAATACCCATGTTAGGTCGAATGTTCCTAGTGTTCATACAAGTCCATATATTTCATTTATTTTACATTTTAGTCCCTTAAATTATCATTTTTGCAAGTTAGTCCTAATTACTCAAAATCATCAAGAACTCCAATACAAAACATGTTAATCTAAAACATATCTTTCATATTTCATCATCAAACAACAAAAATCGCAAGCTCTCAACAATGGCACAACTCAAAATATTCATCAAAATAAAAAATTCAAGCATGGGTTTTGTAGTACTCGAAGCAACGATATAAAAAACGTAGAAATTATCAAAAACTGAGCTAAAACTTACCTTGATTGAACTTTACAAAATGTCGAACCCTAGCTTTTGTTGTTTCTTTTTATTTTTATTTAGTTTCGGTGTAAGAACAAAAGAAATAATATGAATATGTTAACTTAATTTTAGTTATTATATGTTTATTAACTAAATTACCTTTTTAACCTTTATAATATAATATAAAATCATTGTTTCCTTGGCCATTATCGTCCACTTATTCATTCAATGGGCTAATTGCTACATAAAGGCTTCCATTTATAAAGCCAAATGCGATTTGGCCCTTTTTAGAAATAACCACTAAATTTTTATTTTACGCGATTAAGTCCTTTTATTAAATCAGACACCTAAACAACAAAATTAAATCACGAAAATTTCACAGACATAAATTCGCACAAAATAAACGCAGAGAAAATAATTTTTAAATATTTTTCTAACTCGATTTCGTGGTCTCAAAACCACCATTCTTATTAGGGTCTAAATCGGGTTGTTACATCCAAGCCCGTGTGTCCGCCCGTGCGGGTATTCGAAATAGGGCCACACGGCCGTGCCACAGGCTGTGTGCCAAATTGTGTGTGTATTTGATGTTGGGTCACATGGTCTTGTTGCAAGTCATGTGCCAGACTGTGTTACATACTGACTTGAGACACACAACCGTGTCGCAGGCCATGTCTCAGACCGTATGAAACCTGCACCTAAAAAAATAAAGACAGACGACCACATGGGGTGGTCATGTGTGGCATACGCCCATGTGATAGCCCATTTCCTAGGCCGTGTGCTCTATTTTTAACCCTTAAATCAAGCCAATTCAAGCACCATTTCTTGCACAATAAGACATACCATAACTAGCCGATTTCACATGGTTAAAAGCATATTCAAAACACCAAATACATGCCAAGTATTCATCCATCCTATGTCTAACCAATATGCCATAAAAAATTACCTTAATTCACAAACCAATTCAATTCAAGAACAAAGTTACAATTAAGAAATAAACTTTATCATTAGTTAACCATTCATGCCTAAAACCATCAATCAAAATTTGCCAAAGATATGGTCATTCACAACAAAACTACCATTTCAAAACATCACCACTTAACATATATATAAGGCACTAAAGAGCAACTTGACCAAAATCAACACAAGTACACATCCAAATTCAACCACATTAACTAGTTATAATAAGTGAACACTTTATATATCAACAAATTGACACCTATATACATGCCACATCCTAAAATGATAAACAAAAACTATCGACAAGACCGGATAGTGTGTGTAACAGCCCGTTTTTAGTCAAATCGGAACAGTGGTTTCGAGACCAAAAATCCAAGGTTGAAATAATTATTTTATTTCTATTTTAATTTCTACAGCATGATAGGATGATTGTGTGAAAATTTCGTTAAGATATTTTATTGTTTGAATGCTCAATTTGATAAAAAAGACTAAATCGCGTAAAGTGTAAAAGTTGAGTTTCATTAGCTAAAGGTGTCTAATAGTTATGGAACCTTAAAGAAGAGGTATTATGTGGTAATTATCCAATGTATAAAGTTAGTGGATATTCTTGAACATGTATTAAGTGATTTTAATATTTTATAACCAAGGTTAAAAGTGTAATTTAATAAAATAAATTAAGTAAAATAAAAAAACCAAAGATACCATCTTTTAGTCCATCTTCTTCCACCGAAAATAAGAATTTGAAACACCATGTTTGAATCTTGAAATTTCGGCTAGGGTTCATCCTTGCATGTAAGTAATTTTTAACTCAGTTTTTAATGATTTCTATATTTTTGGAGTCATAACTTAATCTAGCTAGCCCAGGGGCTAATTTACAAAACTGTTAAAGGTTTAGGGTTTTTATATTGATTAATGTACATGTATTTTGATGTTTTATGATAGAAAATGAATGATTGTTGTTAGATAAACAACATTTGTTAAGTGATTTAGGGGAAATTTCAAATTAGGGATTTATTTGTAAAATGTGAAAAATTCATGGTTAAATTATGAAATAAATGAAAAATATGGGATTCTAGGATAATAAGGGAAATTCGACTAGCATGGGTAGGGACTTAATTGCATGAATTTGTATTTTTGTGAGCTAAGGACTAAATTGTAAAGATGTTAAACTATTAAGGGCAAAAGTGTAATTTTTCCATAATGTGATTGTTGGGAAAAATTGAATAGAAGGATAATTTAATAATTTAAATTTGATATTATATAGATTAAGAAAAATGAGGTTCAGCTCTAGATCGGGGGAAAAACAAAGTATTGGACTAGTCGATCTATTTCATCGTTTTTGTGAATCAAGGTAAGTTCGTATGTTAATAAGCATTAATATAATTGTGTTTTTAAATGCTTTATTATTGAATTAATTGTGAATATGGTCCTACGAATATGTTCGACAAAGATTTGGCAATGTGAAATCCCAGTTGAACCTAAGGAATATATTAGGATACGAATGAGATGTCATTAGGGGTTATGTGTTTTGGGTGCTGGTCCGTTTGTCCTACTGGTCACTGAGTTATCTGACATGTGTTACGGATTCTCATCAGCTTGTGTGAGTAGCACCGTGTAGCTACGTCATGATCGTCAGCTTGTGTGAGCAGACCGTTGATAGCTCGAGAGTGAGCATTATATGAGATATGAGATTGAGATAGCTTCGGCTATGTATTTGGCACTTAAGGTATGAGATTTCTGAGTATCCGATATTATTCCAAATGGTTTAACGGGTATATCAAGGATATGGATGAGTATGAGATTGATATGAGTTATATTATGATTTGTTTAATTGCTTAAATTGTGTCTATATGGTAAGTTGAATTTATTACTATATGAATTTACTAAGCTTTATAGCTTACTCTGTTTATTTTACTGTGTTTTATAGTGTTATCGAAGCTTGCTTGGATTTAGGAGTCGTCCGAGATTGCATCACACTATCAAGTTGTCACTTTGATACTTTGGAACTTATGTATTTAGTTATATGGCATGTATAGGAGTTATGGTCATTTTGGTATATATGTTAATAATGAATTTAACCATTTGATTTGGCTTGTAAATGTTGAATGGTTAGTTATGTGTATAACCATGTGACTTGACTTATTTTGGTATTTTGACTATGTGTGTATATATATATATATATATGCAAATGCCCTTTTTGTGATGTGGTTTAAAATTTACATGTGAAAGTTTGTTGTGAATTGGTAGTTTGAGTATCAAATGGTTGAAATTTGAGATTGGTATGCTTGTGATTTTAGGCAAAATAGTGCATAATTGAAAGTGACCTTTTAGATGATCTGAGAATGTGTAATTGGTATGAATTGAATGGCTTATTTTGATACTTTTGTGTCTTGTGGTTGATGGTATGGAATTAGCATGAATTAGGCTTGGTTGAGATTGGTTTGAATACCTATTCATGCCATGTTATATGCCATTTGATTTGTGTAGGTGAATGCAAATTTGGGTCAGCAAGATGGCTTGGTAAATAGCCTATTTTTGTCCACACGGGCATGTGACTCAGCCGTGTGTGACACACGGTCAGGCGACATGGCCGTGTGTCCCTTGGTGTTTAATTAGAAATCAAGTCAGAATGCTCCACAAGGCACAACACACGGGTATGTGACTTGGCCGTGTGACATAAGTCAGTATACCCTATAGTTTTGGCACAGCCTAGCACATGGCTTGGCACACGGGTGTGTGAGACCATTTCGTAGGGCACACGGGCTGGTCACAGGGGCTTGTGGTTGGCCGTGTGACCCAAGTCAGAGAGTTACACAGGGTAGGACACGAGTTGGGACACGGCCATGTGATCCCATTTCGAATGTCCATATGGGCGTGTCTTTGGCCGTGTCAGACACACAGCTGGGCCACACAGGCGTGTGTCCCCTGTATTTTGTAAAATTTTCTATGTTTAAAAAAAATTTCTTGAGTTATCGGTTTAGTCCCGAATCACTTCTAAAGCATGATTTGGGCCTCGTAAGCTCGCATTAGGGACAATGTGATTGATTATGAATAATTTTATTTGGAAATGGAAAATGTATGTGAAATGTATGCTTATTTATGAATTAAATTCGGTAATGCTCTGTAACCATATTCCAACGACGGATACGGGTTAGGGGTGTTACAGTGTGAGCTCCAAAACGATCCGTCCGGTCAGTCCACAAAATGCCAACTACAAAAGAAACACAAATGAAACAAATAAGCTTAAGAAGCTTATAAGTCCATAGTCTAAATATCTAACTTACCTTAACTAATATAGATAAACAAGAAGATAAATTTCTAATTCTTGATATCCAAATGCAAGATCACACCATATTAGTATATATTCATTTATAACATAAATGATACCTTCCAAAAGACATAACCAATTCCATCAACCTTAATTTCTCAATGTAACCACCAACATTTATAAACAAGAACTTTATAGTAATATTTATCACTTAGGAGCAATATAAACATACAATAAAATTGAACAAATAAATAAGTTTTAAGACAATTGATACATAGCCCAATGAACTATATAGTAACTTGACTTGGATACTCAGGTAACTACACCACACCAAAGGCATCAAAGATGCGTAACAGAGGCACCGAGGTGCAGACAGAGGAACAATGTGCAATCAGAGGCACCTAAGTGCAAACAAATGCACCGAAGTGCAATCCCGTACAAGCACACGTTCAAACCCTATTAACATGACAATCGTATTCTAATCGTTTACTATATTCAAACGGGCATTACCTTAATTTCACATCTCTTATAAGATAACATATCATCACATAATCAATATACACATATAATGTAAGTAGATCACATCTGATCGGAAAATTCCAAAAGCAATTATTTCATTAAACTTTTTGACCATTTTCAATATCATCCAAACTCAACTTAATGTATAATAAATAAGTTTCAATATTATTATTCAATGCTAATATTCACATAAGCACAAAGTAACAGCAATGAAATTACATAATTTTAATTCGCACACTATGAACTTAACTACTATCCGCTTCCAATTAATACGTAGGGGCTACTTCACAATTTTTCCTTTTTCCCATGTATTGTCTTTTTAACCTAATTCTTGATCTATATAGTAATTAAATTAAATTTATTAAACTCACATATATCACAAACTCAATTCAATACATGAGACCTTTAATTTTTTACTTTTACAAAATCTTCCCACTTATTCAATCTAGTCCTTTAAACCGAAACTATTCAAAATTCCATAATTTACCTTCACAACCTTAAACTGAATTTACCAGCACAACAAAACAGTCCCTAGACACTTAATTAATTACAAAATTTCCATGTTAGAATTTAATTATTTACACATTTATCTTTAAACTCAAAACTAACAATTCTTTTACAAAATCATCCTAATCAACATTCAAATGTATACATCTATCATTAAAACTCATGAACACCGAAAATCCATTATTCTCCAATCCCTAAAACTTTATTATTTTTATAATTTCATCCCCGAGTTTAATAGATTAAGTTACAACAATTTCAAAATTACAAAAATTACTAAAAACGGGTGAGAGAAACAATTACATGCACCAACTTAAGCTAACCGAAGCTTCAAGCTCAACAATGGAGTTTCCTTTGTTTAGGTTTTTCGGGGGAAGATAGAATGAGAAGATGGTAGCTTTTTTATTTTTTTTTTTTATGTTTTACTTATTATTATTATTTTAAATTTAAAAAAATGTTGTATAAAAATGAAAATTATGATCCACCAACCGACCCATTTATCCAAAAAGGTATAATTTCTACATAAATCCTAACATAAAACTTTAATTAAGCATTTTACTTCACATTAATCACTAATCATGAGTTTTTTTTTAGTTTTTTTACCATTTAATCGTTTTTCCAAATTAACTAGCTAAACATTAAAATTTTTTAACCAAATTTTAATACGATCCTAATGTAACTCTATAAACATTAGATAGATAATAAAATACGAACTCACTTGTCGGAATTGTGGTCCCGAAACTACCATTTTTAACACCACTGAAAAACAAGATATTACAGTAATATTTTGACCTAATTATTGTGTTAATCATGTTCTCTGTTTGAGATAGCTCATCCCTCTCTTTTCACCATTTTAGGTAAATGACGGAATTAAGATTGGACGACATTTGGGAATTCGAATTGGTTTCTCACTTAAGATAGTTTGAATTATTTATAACTATGTTTTCTAGACTTTTGATTTTTGGACTAAATTTTTGGATTTGATTTTGGCTTCGGGGTTTTTGTTATTTGGCTTAATTTTTTTTTTTTTGCATGTTTTCTATGTTAAGTTAAATGAAGGCTTGGTTTTTAAAATTAAACAAGATATTGATTTTCTGCTGTAAATTTGAAATAAGTTTTATGTAAGTTAACAACGAAAGTTTCAGAAGATGCATAGCCGGTAAATATACGTTCTCTCTAATTTGAATCACAATTTTCAAATTAGCTACTCCGAAATTTTCACTGCAAATTTAAGTATCAAATTAAACGTTTTTTTATAAAGTAAATAAATTTTGTGCGTAATTTTATAAAGGATTTGTAAGTGTTTTGTCGAAAATAATATTTCAGAACTCACGATTTCCAAAGCTAATTTTTAATTTGGGCTTTCAATCAGGAAGCGTAATACCTCAAGATTTGGCCATAACGTTTAGTCCAGATTTATGTGTTACAGTATTATCTCCTACTATTCTTCATTACTTTTTGGTTAAATTAGTAGAATAAAATTTTGTGATTTTATTCATATAATAAACAATATGCTTTATTAATCACATTTAAATACAAATTTAATAATTAAGTTTCCTCTTCACGTATTATACAAATTTAACTGATAATTACTTTTAGTTTACTGTAGTTGTAAATACACGACCAACCCAAATACTATAAACTCTATTAATCATTTTAAAATACTATTTTTCGGAAAAGTTCCCGTTTCATGTATTTTATTTCAATAATTTCTGTTTAAATTAGTATGATAAAATTTTACTATTGTATTTATTTAATAAATGAATAAATATTAAATTTATATATGAATTTTGTTTTAATATGTAAATTGGTACATGAATTTTAATTTGGTGCAATTATGCACTTAAAACTTGAATTTTGATTTATATACATACATGAAACTTTAATTTTGATTTAATTCCGTACATTTAATTAGAGAAATAAATACATTTATTTTCATACGAATTAATACAATAGTTTGTATATGCAATATATCAAATTAAAACAGTGCTAACTTGATAATGTTGTTAGCGATTTTTGAAAATCGAATCAAATAAAAATTTAATATATAAAATTACACAAAATTCAAGTTCATTTATGATATTGTACATTATATTAAAGTTCATGTATAATTTTGATATTTATTTCTTTTATAATTTATAAACTTTAGTTTTTGAATCTAAAATAAACATTTTAGATGCGATTTACAATATAGAATTGATATACGTTTTATAATACTTTAAATTTATTACATTATTTAATTTAAAAAAACAAAAACTATTTTTTTATTTGGAAGTTATATTAAAGTATTTAGTTGTATTTAAATACATTCTTTATTAGTATATATCACTTTTATAGAAAGATATTTTTTAATACAAATATTTACAAATACTCGTAATTCCTTTCCAATTCTTAAAATGAAAAGATAAATGTATTTTCACCGGCTTAAATCAACACTAAGACTCAGACAACTAAAAAAAAAATATTTAAACATTAAAATTTTTAAAATATAATAAATAATTTCCTTTATTTAATTACCTAAACCTTAAAATTATAAATATTTAATCAAATTTATAGTGGCAAAATTTATGATAATTTATTTACAAAATACTAAGCCTATTACATTATTAAATCTCTTTAAGGTAACAAAATTTTCAATCACGTCATACCCTAAATTAAACATTTTTATTATTATCTTACTATTTTTTAATTTTTATTTTTAAAGTTTCAATATAAGTTTATATCTAAATTATATTGTACAAAAGGCATGTACAAATAGATTAATATCACTTATTAATTTTTGAATATTTTAATTGTCAACAAATAGATTTTTAATACGAAATAATTTAATATATTTTTATTAATAAATACTATCAATTCGTGGGTTGCTCACCATAAAAAAGTATTAAATATATAACTAATGATTTCTTCCTGTTACAGAAGTTGGTTGATTAAGTGATAGAGTTATATACATGTTACCCTCCATAGTGTTAAACCTTAGAGCTCGTATCCCGGGAACTTAGACTTGTGGGGTGCAAGCATATCAAACCAGAGGCAAGCTGTCCCTGCTAGCCCTTGGAAAAGGGAGTAGCCATCATCAGCTCCGAATCCGCCGCCATGTTCTATTCCTGCAAGCTTCCTTTTATTATGGTATAAGAAGCTTGCAAAAGCGTTTGCCCTTTCTTTGTAAATGGTCTCTCCGGTAAGGCGATAAAGTGAAAGAAAAGCATAGGTGTTCCCAGCAATACCATCAGCTAGCCCCACCTTCTTCAGTAACCCATTCTTCCATACGACCTCCCCTGCTTCTATAGCGGCGTCACGGAATTCTCTATCGTTCGGATAGACCTTCACGAATGAAGCAGAAAGTATGGATTGAACTGTATTGACGATGCTAATTTATGTTTGAACCAAAGAGAGCTAGAGTTGCTAACCTGCGATGCCTTCGCTAGGGTGATTGCCATACTGGTTGCGCCATGAGACCACTGCACCAACTTGTTCCTTGGGTTCCCTTCACTTGAAGGGTAATTCCCACTATGAGGAAATCTGTTACACATCATGTGCCTTAAAGTTCCTTTGACATCGCCGGCATCGCCTTCTGAAAGAGGGAAGTGTAGGAGCACGTGCAAGATTCCGGCAAGACCGTTGGCTGCACCCCAGTACCTTGTGCCATGCCATCGATACATCAGCGGGCAGGCTGGCAGATCAGAAGCCCCTGTCCTACCGGCAGCTAATACGGCATCAACGATCGGCATAAGAACATCGTTGGGTACCACCTCTCCCTGTAGATGCTTGTTTAGGAACAAAGCAGCCCATATGAATCCAGCCCGCCCATAAAGAAGATCGTATGACATTCCGAAACCGCCTTCTTCAGGCCCTACTGGAAGTGCTTTTTCTTGTGCTACCTATATATATTGTTAATTGAAATTCTTAAGTTAGATTATATTATAATATTATCATTATTTGGCACTATCTTCCACTAGTAAGGGTTAAATTTCAGTATCTTGGAAGAGAAGAAAAAATTCCACAAGCAATAATGTATGAAATGTATTTGATAGAATCATTTTTGAAGAGCAAAAGATAGATACCTCGATGAAAAGATTCAAGAAGAATTCAAGTCTTTGATGATCCCCCATGTAATTAGCCACCACTGCTCCAAGTGAATACACCCCTCCTCTACCACATAAAAATGTCACATGTCTGCAAAAAGAAAAAAACAAACATAATTTTATGTTGACATAAAAAAAAAAGGTATCAATACACCCTTAGTATAAATATATTTGAAATGATATACTATCAATAAATTACTTGATACTTTTAGTCCAAAAAATAAATAAATTACTTGGTATCCACTCATTAATAAATACATTTATAACCAATAACACAACAATTATTAACTATTTGTATCCAAATTAATCAGTATCCATCCCTTAAGATATCCATTCCTGATATTTCAATTAATTTTAAATTTTAAAAATTTATTTCTCCATCTACTTGTGTCATCTTAAAAAGAAAACTGTCCTCAGTACTGAATATAGAAAGCGAAATTCTATATTCACAGACCATGTGTCCTTTTACCTTTTTCTTTTTTAAAGATTAAAATAAAGATGCCGTACAAAAATATATCCGTAGTTTTGTTGTATTCTAAGATTTGGTTCTCTATGATATTTTTTTTACCAAAAAAGATAAAAAGTGAATAGGAGAGTGTGCTGCTGCTGCTGCATTATTAGGTAAAATGACCACGCCTTCCCTTTCCTAAATAATTAAATAATTTTAATAATTAATAATGTAAATACATCTCACCAATCTTAATAAATTTTAATAACTATATTTACTCCTCATAATTGAATTCTTCTCCAAATTAAGATATCAAATCATTAAGAAAGAAAAATATAGATATAATATAAATAACCGCCAGAAAGAACATACCTAGGGGAGGCACGTGCGACTGAGAGGCACGTGTCAACGATCTCAGCGGACAATAGCAAGTCCTGCCGATTACCAGTCGCCTCGTAAGATCTCAAGCAAGTGAAAGCTGTCCCCAGCAGACCCGTATAAACAGTCGGGTCTATTCCCGTAGCTAACCCGCCGCCGCCACTTCCTCTTCCTTTCCATGTAACCTCTACCACCTAACCCCCAAAAGAAAAAAAAAAAAGAAAAGAAAAGTAAACTTCTCAGTCCTCCCTAGTAACTAAAACAACCTTTATAAAAACCAGTCCTTGTGTTAGCACTTTTTGTACCTTAACTATGACATGATACATAGACAGAGGTTTAAATGCAAGAACAATTTTCTGTCCTAAAAAAAAAACCGAAAAAAGAAACAAGCGTACCTGGTTCTTGAGAGCCATGGCAGCTTTAAGGAAAGTATCAGCAGAGAGTGACAGACTATTAGAAAGCGTTGGATCCATGTTAAGAAAATTATCTAACCGTTCATTTTTACCCTCTTCATGGCTTTCTTGAGATGCTGTTAACTCCATTACAGAAGACATTGATTGATGTCTGGTATTTGGTAGGCTTTTGATACTTTTGTTCCAACTTTCTTTAGCAACCAAAGAGAGAACTAGAAAGAAAAATAAATAAGAAAAGAAGGAATGGAATCAGATGGCAATGCCAAGGGCAACGCCAAAGGTGGTGTTGTGTTGGGCTGTGATTGTGTGGAATGGCGGTTCAGCACACGCAAATGGAGGTTGGTGCACGTGGCGTGTCGTTAGGATATTCCTTAGATTAAAATACTTAACCGTTGATTCCCACGTGTCTCGCGTTGTAATAAAAAAAAAAAGAATAAAATCTAACCATTATTAAGATCATATAGACGGTAGGATAAGGTGGGGCCTGTTGTTATGATTCGGTACAATGGAAAACGTGAGAAAATTTATGATTTTGAACCTATTCTAGTTTTAAGAAAATATCGGAGTGAATTGTTTCCGAAAAATGTTTTTAATATATAAAAATCGGGAGATCGAATTATATTAAATTAAAAGGTAGAATTCTAAAATTTAGGAAAATGGAAGAACAAAAAACGAAAAATCTGATGATTGGTAGAGTTGCTTTCCCTAATCTGATAATTTTGAGGCTGTCGTTAAATATATAATATAATATCTCCAATATATTAGAATAAATATATGATAGAATAACTATATGATAATTGAATTTTGTAAAGTATTGAACTTTTTGAACATTTATTAGAATGCATTTAACGTGTTAGGTATTGCCACGATATCTTTTTTTAATTTTGACCTTGGCGTGTGATATTTGAGATTCAGTCATTTAAAAGAAAAACAACTTTAGATTTAATATTTTCATTGAGAGATTTTCAAAATATCATACGCAGTTTAATTTTTAATCTAAAATCGGATCTAATAAAAGCCATACAATAGGGGAATCATCTTAGTGGATGAATGCAAAAAATTGATATGGATGTAAACCGAATATGCCAATTTATTACTTACAAGTCATGGATTTCACACTGAATTAGATGAATCAAATTGATGTTTGTACCATAATTTTTCTTAAGAAATCCCATTGTTTTGAATATTCCTCTCTTTCACTTCCATGTGCATTCATCATGTTTGCCAATCCCACACAAGGATACACAACATATACTAGAAAATAAAATGTTAGCTTTACGTTTATAAAAGGTTCTAATTTGCCATGAGTCCACGTAAAAGTTGCAAATTTAAGGTCGCTTTGATTCATTAGTGTGATTTTCTCAAAAGCATTTTAATCGTTTTCAATTGTTTAATAAAAAAGAAGTCAATCTAAAATGTTTTGTTAATCAATAGAAAAGGAAAGATTTGTCACACCCAAAAATGATGGATCTAAAAAGGTGAGTATGTATGTAAATTATTTTGGCACACTATAATAGTACCACCTTGCTGATTCATTGGCGACTTAGAGCATTGGCCAATACTAGCGTTAAAGTATCTATCCATTAGCAGTATCTAAGGATTTATTTACAGGTTATCTTCAAGCGAAGAAAGAGTACGCCTAAGGAAGAGTACACCCTAGAGTTTTGGCTGTAACACCCCTCACCCGTATCCAGCGCTGGGACAGGGCTCGAGGCGTTACCGGACTTAAACATTCACAAACATACAAAATCGGGTCACCAAATTTCGCCCAAAATTAAAACTTTTCAAACACATGCATATCGTCCCTTATACAGGCCTCCGAGGCCTAAAACATACATTGAGGCGGTTCGGGACAAAACAGAAAACATTCGATAAACTTTGGGTAACTTAACAATTTTTTAGCTTTAGAGAGTCACACGCCCGTGTGGTCACACACGCCCGTGTGGCTTGGGACACGCCCGTGTCTTCAGCCCGTGTAACTCTCTGTTTATGACGTTAGCAAAATAATTTATACCACACGGCCAGGCCACACGCCCGTGTACTAGGCCGTGTCCTCCACACGGTTGAGACACATGGCCGTGTCTCGCGCGTGTGTAGCTAATGATTAGGCTATTTTCCAAGCCTTATGTTGACCTTATTTTCCCCCATACATTTACACATCATAGGCACAAATTATAACATCAATTTAATATTTAATCAACCTTTGGTGAAATTCAATTAAATAATTTGCATGCTGTCATACATGTGTTTATTACCCAACACTTAATCTCTACACATTCAACAATTGTCCATGTTCAATCATTATTATCTTACTACCATGCCACACATTCACTCCATGGCCACTACCATCTCAAATGGTCCTAGGGCATTCATCATGTACATGTGCCATATACTTCTCATACATAGTGAACAAGCATAATCACATAACCACATCATAAGACATTAACACATACCATGAACAAATAGGCTTACAAGCCAAAATCATTATAAGCCACAACTCATGGCTATATACAATGAATTAATATAAGCCAACATCTTGGCCAAAACATAAAAACACATATCAATAATTAAACTCCTATACATGCCACTCACTTGAAGATACTTAAGGCATATCGATACCCCTTATTGATAGCTCGATAGTGTGATGCTGCCTCCGACTATCTCCAACCCCAAGCCGACCTAAGGACACTAGAAGAAATGGAAGGGGGAGTAAGCTTTACACTTAATAAGTCCATATGAAAATAATAAGCATTATAACAACATGTTTCCTTAGGTAAAACAACCATAATTACACTTTTACTCATATTCTGGTCAAGCTATCTACTCGAGTTATAGTCGATAAATTATTTATAACTCGAGCTAAAGGATTCCAAATTAAGATCCGTTAATTTTCCTTAAAACTAGACTCATATATATTCTTACTATAAAATTTAAAATTTTTTTGGTCCAGCCAATAAGTACAGTTTATTCTTTAAACTCTCCCCTATTTCGCTGTCTAACAGCTTCAACCTCTGTCTACTAAAAATCAAATATCTCATAGTAAAAGACTCAGATAATGTTCTTATCTCTTTCTCTTGAAAAGAGACTCATTAAGGATTTCATTCATATTAATTTTGACTCATAATTATTTTTTTACAATTTCTAGTGATTTTCTAAAGTTAAGACAGGAGAGTCTGGAATCACTCCGACTCCGTCTCACAAGAACTCAAATATATCATAATAAAAAATTATTTTTCTTACACTATTTATTTTATGTGAAACTAGACTCATTAAGCTTTAATTTCATATATTATTCAGCTCCTAGTTCGACTTCCACTATTTATGGTGATTTTTTAAAGTCGGGCTACTGCTGCTGTTCAACACTGTTTCGGTGCAAAAATCACAATAGCTTTCATAATTTCATTGTCACATTGATCATGGACTCATTATTTCATAAATCCCATATTCAATTACACAATCTAAGTTAACATGATATTGCAACACAGTTCATAATCATAAGATAAGGATGGTTCGTCTTTCAAATCCTTTCACTTGTTTATCATGTATACACATACATATACATGAATTCGCTTACTCATCATTTATCAGATTTCAATAAGGTATCACTTTTGAGTATAATGTACGTACCTGTACATACCCATAGCATAACAATTAACTTTACCTTTATCACCATGCCCATCTCGGGACATTCATCGCATTATTCATTATAATACCCTTTGAATTTCTCGAAAATCTCGATGGATAATCCATTTACTGTCAAGTCATACAAGTGATCACCTCAAATACGCACTCCCGCGAACCTTACATCTTACGGCGGGATTACCAGTCCAGGCTAAATCCCCCGTAATGTAAACTCATGGAGTGATGTCAAGATTACCAGTCCAGGCTAAATCCCTTGTAACGAAAAGCACTCAATGAGCTCGGATCTGAATTACCAGTCCAGGCTAAATTCAGACCCTAATCGGATTACCCGTCCGGGATAAATCCACAATGCACACATATTCTTCGGGAGGCTCGATCACTCAAGGAACACCCGTCCGGGCTAGATCCTTTCTATATTTGAGATCAACAGATTACCCGTTCGGGCTAAATCCTTTTCTGCAACACATGCAGGATTCCTGACGATCCCCGAGTCTGAGCTAGCTTCGATAATCTATAAAACATGGAAAGAACACACAAAGTAAGCTTTAAAAGCTTAGTAAGCGATATACAAACAAAGCTATCACATGAACATTTTCATTTCAATTCAAATATGTTTAATATAGCTAATACCATTCAAATTCACAAACCTTTCCATTGAACATATATTCAATGTCTTAATCAAGTTCATCAAATATTTCCCCTTTTCAATATTCGTATGAATTTCATACGTACCTGAGTCACTTAGCTCATTCACATATTCTTTCTCAACTTACTTTACCCGTTGAACCATTCGGAATCAATAAGGATACTCGAAAATCACATAAGCTCGTATAATGCCATATCCTAGATATGATCTTACATGTTATTACATATCGATGCCACTATCCCAAACAGGATCTTACACGAAATTGATTAACGATGCCAATGTCCCAGACATGATCTTACACGTAATCTCAATACAATGCAAATGTCCTAGACATGGTCTTACATGTAATCACATCTCGATAACCTAATGTCATGACATTCGTATCCTATACTATTCCTAGGGTTCGTACAGGACTTTCGAATATTGTAACTTCGTCGATTCATGCTCGTATTTGCTTGTTCGACATTCATAGAATTTCAATGATAATAAAACATATATAATTCAATTCAAAGATATTTATTTGCATATGAACTTACCTCGTAGTTGTAATAAACGGATGGAATCGACTATTCGTCAACTTTCGATTTTCCCCGATCTAAATCCGTTTTCTTTCGTTCTTGATCTATATGCATTCAAAATTTCCTATTTTATTCATCAACACATTCATTTTCATCCACAAATACATATTTGGGCATTTTTTCACTTTTTCCCCTAAAGTTACACATTTACTCAATTTAGTCCCTATTTCAAAACAACTCAAAATACACAAAATTTCAACATGCTCATGTTAGGCCAAATTTTCCTTTGGTCCGTAGTATCCCATTAATTCAATTTATTTCACATATGGACCCCTAAATTTTCCAATTTCACAATTTAGTCCATAATAAGCTTTTTTTATTATAAAAATCACTTAATTAAACATGTATATCAAACACCAAGCTTGCATAATTCATCATCAAACATCATAAAACTCATGAATTCATCAATGGAATTTCACGAAATCATCAAAAATTTTAGAAATTAGAGTAGAGCTAGCTAGTACCCAAAGCAACGATCACAAAAACGTAGAAATAATAAAAAATCGATTAAAAATCATACCTGAATCAAGGATCTATATTGCCGAACCTTAGAATGCTTTAAAGATCTCTTTTCTTCTTTATTTTCGATTGAGAATGGAAAAGATGAACATAATTTTAGCTTTGGTTTTATTAAATTATGATTTATTTAGTTAATTACAAATTTGACCTTATTTAATTTCATTTAAAAACACATAATGGATGACTATTCATGTCAATACCCACTATCCATGGTCTAATTTCATCATAATGACCTCCCATTTAATAAGCCATGACAAATAGACACCTTTATCATATGGAATGCCACTTTTGCATTTTACGCGATTTAGTCCTTTTTTTTCAAATTGAGCTATTAAGCGATAAAATTAGCTCACGAAATTTTCACACATATATATTCACATACTGTAAACACCAAAAATAATATTAAAATAATTTTACAGCCTCGAATTTGTGGTCCCGAAACCACTATTCCTATTTAGCTAAAACCGGGCTGTTACACTTTGCATCTAGATTATTTAATTTAATTTAATTATCAATCACCACAAGAATATTGTATTTTTTTTCTTACCAAATTGTTAATATTAATTTTACAATTAATTGATTAACATACACAGTCCCTGTGGAGACAATAACTCTTTTACTTACTTGTTACTTGATAATAATTGTGTACACTTGCACAAAATACGCATTACAAGTTTTTGGCGCCGTTGCCGGGGACTATTGCCTTAATCATTTCTGTGAAATTATTCTTTGCAATTTGGTTTGTTTTTTATTTTATTTAATTTCTAACTTTACTAAGTAGTTCTTTATTTTTTATTCTTTTTATTCTGTGATTTTATTTTCAGGAGTTTATGAGCATAGATCGAATCATTGATTTATTACCTGTAGACCCTGAAATGGAATAGACATTTAGATAAAGAAGATGAGAAAGAATATCCCAAAGACAAGCCAAAATGGACATTGGAAATCAAAATGGTGTTTAAGGGAATGGAGCTGCTAATGTTCAAAATCCAATCCTTATTGTTGATGATAGGGATCGAGCCATAAGGCAGTACACTGTGCCCTTTTCTAATGAGTTAAATCCAGGAATTAGGAGATCGGAGTCGAGGCACCCCAATTTGATTTAAGCTAGTGATGTTTTAAATGCTTCAAACCATGGACCAATTTAGTGGTATGCCTATAGAAAATCCACACCTTTACCTTCGACTATTCATGGAGGTGAGCGATACCTTCAAGATAACCGATGTAACCGAAGATACATTGAGGTTGAAGTTGTTTTCGTATTCGTTTCGAGACTGAGCACGAGCATGACTTAATTTTTTGCCACCCCATTCAATTTCAACTTGGCAAGAATTAGCTGAACACTTCCTGGTAAAGTATTTCTCACATAGCAAAAATGCTAAGTTGCGGAATGAGATCACCACTTTTCAGCAAATGGATGATGAATCCCTATAGGAAGCGTAGGAAAGATTCAATGAGTTACGATGTAGATACCCTCATCATGGGATTCCACATTGCATCCAGTTAGAGACGTTTTATAATGGTCTTAACACACACACAAGGTTAGTGGTAGATGATTTTGCAAATGGTGATCTCTTGTCGAAGTCTTATAATGAGGCTTACGAGATCATCGAGAGAATAGCTAGTAACAATTATTAGTAGCCGAAAAATTGAGTAGCTTTAGGAATACGAGTAGCCGGAGTGCATGAAGTAGATGCCTTCACTTCACTCTTAGCTCAAGTATCTTATATCTTTTCAATGTTGAAACAGTTTACTAATAAAGGTTTTAATCCTATTGCAACCCAACCACCAAGTCAATTCGATGTTGTTTCTTGCGTATATTATAGGGATGGTCATTCTTTTGAGAATTTTCCATCAAATCCTAAGTCAATTTATTATTTAGGGAATCAACACCAAAATGGAAATGGATAAGGACCACTATCCAATTTCTACAATCTTGTCGAGAAAGGTATTCGCTGGAGACAGGTTTAAGAGTAAGAACGATGAGATGGTGTAATACTCTTAACTCGTCTCTGTCGCTAAAATAGGGTTACGGAGCATTACCGAAAACTTTTAACTTAAAACATTCGATTACAATCATTTATGAAACACATCATATTCCATTCAAACACATGTATAACGTCCTTTTTTCGAGCCTTCGAGACCTTAGAAACACTTTAGAAATGATTCGAGACTAAATCAAAAACATTTAGAACTTCATGACAAAAGATAGAAAAATTCATCCTGAGACACACGCCCATGTCTCAAGCCGTGTGGGCATTCGAAGTAGGGACGTACAATCATGTCCCAACCCGTGTCTGTGCCTGTATAACTCTCTGACTTGGGTCACATGGTCAAGCCACACACTCGTGTATCAAACTGTGTAACTCTCGAAATAGAACCTTTAAAAAACCTACAGGGGACACATGGCATTATTGCGTGACCGTGTGTCACACACGACTGTGACACATGCCTGTGTCTCAGGCCGTGTGGACAAGAAATAGATCAATTTCAAGCCATTCCTTTCACCTAAAACATGATCACATATACAAGCCATTTGCACTTACATTCAAGCATTCAAAATGTACCGAAAACATGTATAATCATGCTAGACCATTATGGTATTTGTTCATACAACCAATATTCCCAAGAAGGCACCTCAATCATAACAACCGAACATGTTTAAAATTTTTCATAGTTTATGTAACACCCTTAACCCGAATCCGTCGCCGGAACGGGATTACAAGGCGTTACCGAACAATTCACAGCTTAAGAGAGAGAGACAGAGAGAGTCATTCATTACTATGCATTTTTTTAAAAAGAAATTAAATTCAACTAAATAAAACATATATGCATCTCTTTTATAACATTCAAATATCTAATATTAAATTAAATAATATCATGTCAAATCTCATATTCAAATATTAAAACATTCGAACTCTTATACCAATTCATGCCATTAAATCAATCCAACTTGGCAATATCAAATATAACATTATAAATCATTATATGAGCAAAATATATAAAATAAATTACAACTCAGTCACATACCAAAATTTATTTATAACTTGATCTTACGTAACTAATTACATAATGTCATAATCCCTCTAAATTATTACCTTACAACCGTGAGCTTATACTAAACACTATATACATACATATATATATATATATATAGCATTCACATTAACAGCTAATGCTTTACACATGTCAACTCAAAATATATACATCCTTTACACTTTTATCGAAACTCAAGATTAAAAAAAACCACAACACACATATATGTATATTTCTTGAGATCACGTACATTCATATATCAATATCACATTATGTACCAAAATATATTACTATGGTCAAGTACCGAATCACAAGTCAAGTATTCACCTTATCTAAATTTCAACATGTAACACCTTAATCAACTTAACAACCAATTTTACATATATATTATATCTTAACACGAATCATAGTTGAATCAATCAAATACACTTATGAATATATATATATATACCATAACCGATTTTTCAACCACATAAATATATATATACCCGTAATCATCAGCCAATTCTAAAGCAAACATCACACGATAGCAATAACCGAATACCAGGTTCACAAGTACTTTTATCCATACATAATTTTAGCCGAACCATACTCATGTATATCTAAAGTCATCAACCACTTCAAGCATATAATACCCACCACAATTACTATGCATACATAGTACATAACATTATAACCAAGACATACATAAACCTTAAGCAACATAACTAAATTCAAACTTGAAAATTAAGCCATTTTCGCATGGCTTAGATTACATATAACCAAAAATCCGACATTTCAAAACATAATCTAGCCTATACATGCCATAGGTTTGATAGTTCACTTATAAAGGTACCAAAGACAGTTGATAGTGTGATAAGCTTCTCTGACGATTCCCGAGCTCGTAACTTTCATCCAAAATCTATAAAATAGAGGTACACATGAACACACACAGAGTAAGCTTTCAAAGCTTAGTAAGTCATAAGCAAGTAAACATCCAAATGACATAATCCAATCGTTTAAACAAAACCAAATTTTACTATCATAATTACTTTAAATCTTAAGCTTGCAATTTCATGTATTTTATATATATATATATACTTTCACATATAAACTATTCATGGCCGAATGAACATATACATATTTTGATAACTATCATTCCATTTCCAAGCCAACATATATTTATCATAGCTAGTACGTATACACTTATGTGCATAAATTCATAAGTCAAAGGATAACAATCAGATACATATTTATATTATATGGCCGAATACACACACACATATATATATATATATATATATATATAAGCAAAATATCTTAAACCTAGCTAAGGGTTACATTGGCCGAATGCTCATATAGTTAAATTAACAAATTGTCATTAAATTTTCAAAGCCAAATAGTCATAAAACCTAGTCTACATACACTATGGTACATAAGCCCATGTATCAAATTATAACTTCATATACTATTACTAGTTATGTGGCTGAATATATCTAGTCATGTGTGCACATAGTTAAGAATCTCAATAATACCCAAGTTATTTATTCACAAGGCCGAATACATATACCTTATTCACATATATTCCTCATTTGCATCACAGATGATTTGTAACAAATATCAACTTACTTACTTACCTTATTTCAAATACGTAACAAACTAATTCATACCTGGTCATTCAGCTCATTTTACATATTCGTTCACAACTTATCATTGCCCGATGAACCGTTCAAAATTGGGTAGGATACCCAGATTATCACACATATTGTACAATGCCAATGTCCCAAACGTGGTCTTCCATGTGATCACACATCAATGCCACTGTCCCAGATAGGGTCTTACTCACACACATATGTCGAAATCACATATCGATGCCAATGTATTAAACGTGGTCTTACTCGCACACATATATCAAAATCACATATCGATGCTATGGTCTTACTCGCACATCACATATTGGAATCACATATCAATGCCAACGTAGTAAACGTGGTCTTACTCGCACACATATATCAAAATCACATATCGATGCCATGGTCTTACTCGCACATCACATATCGAAATCACGTATCGAACCCTCATATACATCTTTGTATCAACTTTGAATTGATCAAAATATACATATATTCGTTAACCAAATTATTATTCACTATAAAGATCACAATATCATCACACAATCGAATATACATATATATACTTATCCATGATCCACACTTTAACATCACATACATAAACATGTATTATTTAGCCGAATATAAACTTGCAATTTATATACAAATAATCAATGTTTTAACATGTATAGTTCATATTACCACTTTCAATACCAAATTCATTCATTACTTTATCATTGAACATGAATTATTTGCAATACTCAATGCCGATTCATAATTTACTTCAAATTATTGCATCTATTTATTGATCACATATATATTAAAATTTAACAACAACTATTTGCTTATAAACTTACCTCAGACATCGGCAATCGGGACAGAACAACTAGTCGGCAACTTTCGTTTTCTCTAGATCCATATCCGATTTCTTTGGTTCTTAATCTAAACATATTCAAATTAAGCTCATTCAAACATATTTTCATTCAATTTAGTCCAAAAACATATAAATGATAAAATTACAATATTACCCCTGATATTTACACTTTTTACATTTTAGTCCCTATTGCACAAAACACAAAATATGCAAAATTTCCCTATACCCATGTTAGGTCGAATCTTACCCATAATCATACAAGTCCATATATTTCATTTATTTTACATTTTAATCCTTCAAAATATTATTTTTGCAATTTAGTCCTAAATACTCAAAATCATCAAAAACTCCAATACAAAACATGTTAATCTAAAATATATCTTTCATTTTCTACCATCAAACAACAAAAATCACAAGCTTTCAAGAATGACATAACTCAAAATATTCACCAAAATAAAAAATTCAAGCATGGGTCTTGTAGATAACTTATCAACGATCTCAAAAACGTAAAAATTATAAAAAATCGAGCTAGTTACATACCTTGATTGAGCTTGAGAATAGTCAAAATACCTAGACTTTGTTTCTTTCTTTTTATTTTTATTACTCGGTCACAAAAAGTATGAACAACATTGTTTTAATTATGTTATATTTTAACATATATAAACATATTATTTATTTTACCTTTTTAACCTTTATAATAAAATTATAAAACCATTATAATCATGGCCATTACCGTCCACTCTAATTGTAAATGGTTTAATTGCTTCATAAGTGCTTCATATTAATAAGACAAGTCCAATTAAGCACTTTCACATTTAACCACCAAATTTTCATTTTACGCGATTAAGTCCTTTTATTTAATCGGGTACCCAAAAGACAAAATTAAATCACGAAAATTTCACACACACAAATTCACACATAATAAACACAAAAAATAATTTTTAAATATTTTTCTAACTCAGATTCGTGGTCCCGAAATCACTGTTTTGACTAGGGTCTAAATCGGGTTGTTATAGTTTAGCCTTTAACCATCCATATTCTTCTAATCTAATTTCCTTATTAAACATACCACAATGATAGCATACCAAAATTCACTCGCAAATACCATCACTAAACCATTTCAACATTAGCCAATAAGTACCAAAATGTCAAAATGTCATTAACCATAAAAACACATGTATACATGCCAACATATCAATTTGTTCACCAACCAAAATACCATATTTACCATTTAACAATTAGCATCAATAATCATATATGACAACTACATTTTTCATACCAATATGAACATGTTCAACTTCCATCATAAGACCACACACATATATCAACATATCAACCATTCAAAGTACCAAATCTACAAGCCAAAACATAATGGCTAAAATATCAACCAAAATGACATATATATATATATATTCCAAACTCATCAATTAAACATTAGACATAGTCCACCTATACATTCCATTATAACCTTAAACAAGACATAAAAATCTACTAATATAATCGCTGGATAGTGTGATAGATTTCTAATGAGCTTCCAACCCGATCGAGCTTCTGATAATCTGTAAGGTAAAAGAAAAACAATTACGTAAGCAATGAATGCTTAGTAAGCTCGTATAACCTTTGAGCATATCAATCTATTTCAAATATGAAATTTATACATATCAAATATGATCCTATACCAATACCGCAAGACTAATGAAACCATATTCAACAACTCACAAAGTGAATGAATCCATAGCATCACAAATACATATCATCCCTAGCATAGTAGGATTTTATAAAACTTTAAACCCTTTCAAATTTTCTTATTTTCATTTGAATTTCATTACTTTCCCATTGCATTTACTATCTTTAGCTTAAATAACAACATCAATTCAACTCATCGTTCCCTTTTTCATCATTTTACACTTCAAGTATGAACTTACTATTTCATTACTTTTCCACACCCGTTTCATACGCATATCACATAAGACATAAACATATCATTCAACCATAGTCATAAGCTAGTGCATTTAAACATAATTCTTTTTGGAACTAACCACATGATAAACCATTTCAATAGAAATTACTTAATTTAAACCTTACCACCCTTCATGATCACAAGCATATTTCCATTTAGGCATTTACCATTTCAATCCATAACTTATAAGTTGAACGTGGTATAATACAACAACAACTTGGCCAAAGCCTAAGCATGTACACCAAACATGTTAGCCAAACAAACATATAACATAAGCATTATAAACATAGATGAGTACAACATTTATTCATGTATCATATACATATATAATCCATTTCCACTATCAATATACCATATAATACCATCTCAATGAAATTCACATGTATCTATATATTACTTCATATCAAACTTTACCACTTCATATCCGAAAAATGCCCGTCAAACCATTTAGAATACCGTTAGATACCCGAGATAGCTCACACATAGTGTGCTAGCTCATATAACTAAAATCTATCAAATCCTGTACATGTATGCTCACATGAACTGTGGGTCGGAATGTAGCTACACGATACTGCTCACACGAGTTGTGGAGCATCCGCAACACATGCCAGACTTTAGCCATCGGTAGGATGTTCAGGACTAGCACCCAAGTCATGTAACCCTAATGACATGTCATTTATATCCTACGAATTCCTAAGGTTCAAACAGGACTCGGTAATCGTCATACGTCGTTGGATTTATGTCGTTTCATAACACGGTAAATTGCATACTGACATATATGTATTGATTTAATCATAATATAATCACATATTAACATTCAATTTAATCAAAACTATACAAAATACAGTTCATACGAACTTACCTAGCTAAATTGCAAAAATACCAAGGTTCAAGGGCATTTTGGTAATTTTTTATTTTCTCGATTTTTCACCCAATCTTGATCTAAATTAATAATTTCATTCAATATATTAATTTAGAGAATAAAACAATTCATTTCATGAAATTTGGTCATTTATGACATTTATACAAAATTACCCCTAAAGTTTTACTTTTATTCAATTTAGTCCCTGAGCTCAAAAATGCAAATTAACCATTTTTACCCAAAACCGAGCATAGCCGAATGTTCATGGTATCCATAACAGCCCATTTATGCAACAATTTTAAATTAAATCCTTGTACTTGTATTAATTTAATAATTTAGTCCCTAATCGGTAAATTCATCAAAACTCACTTAACAAAATACTTTTAATTATCAATCAACATTCCAAATTCATCATTTAATAACAAAAATCACAAGATTCATAAATGGCAACATGATTCATAAATGGCAACATTCAAAATCTTTAACGGTTTCAAAATTAAAGGTACGGGCTAGCTGGACCTAGTTGCAACAATGTCAAAATATAAAAATTATTGAAAACGGGGCTAAACGGACTTACATGCATCGTCCAAAGCTAGACCGAAGATTGAAGCTTCTCCATTTCTTTCTTTCCATGGCCATCCAGTGTTAAAGAAGATGATGGCTTATGTTTTAATTTTATTAACCTTTTTTTATTCATTATTTTATCTTTATCATATAATAATAACATTTAAAACATTATAATAAAAAGAAATTTAAGCATCCAACCGTCCCATTATTTTTAGGATGGATAATTTACTCAATAAGGCCATACAATTATAATCTTTAATCAATTAACACTTTTAAACTAATAGCAATTGATTTTTTCAACTTTTACGATTTAGTCCTTTTCACTTAATTAACTATCAAAACATTAAAATTTTTCAACGAAACTTTAATACCACCTTAATGACACTCCGAAAATATTTATAAAAATATTTATAGCTAAATTTATAGAAATGAGGTCCTAATACCTCATTTTCTAAAACCACTTGACCTTAGGTTCTTACCACTTGAACTTAATAAATCGCTTATAAAACAAAAATCACTGTATCAAAAACCATTTCAAAGTCACAATTAACTCATAAATATTAAGTATAAAATACTTACAAACTTACTCGTCAAATTTGGTGGCCTCGAAACCACTAAAAAATGGTTTGTTATAGATGGATAATTAGGTCACCAAACAGGATGAATAAGAAAAAATTAGATAATTGATGGGTATCTCACTAAGTTTGTAACACCCCAAACCCGGCCTAGACGTTATGGCGGAATCTGTGATGTCACATTGGAGTGTTTTTTCAAAACACAAATTTGTTGAAAATCTGTTCTTCTTAAAAGTTCCTTTGGGTTGATTAAAACTTAGGATTTCCTTTCATAAGGAAAACTCAGGTTATTTTAGGAAATCATATTAGGTTGTCATTAAAACTCTTTAAACAGTAGTTGTTTCGGAAACTCTCATAATGCGTTGTGTAAACATGGTGTTTTTAGAAAAAACATTGGTTTATAACTTTTTAATTTTAAAACCCGAGACCTACTACTAACAGGTAAAAATTAAAGTAAATAAATCCCCAAATTAAATAAAAATTAAAGCGGCCTTATTACATAATAAAAACCCAAAATAAAACCTTAATTATAGTATAAAAGAAATAACTACGTTGAGTGGCCATCATGAGTCCTCCGTCACCTCGATCCGTCTAAGCCTGGGGATTTCCTGCATAGATAACAGATGGGTGAGTTTACGAAAACTTAATGTGTGAAATCCCATAATAGCAAGCAATCAGAGTAAGCGCAATCTAGGCCTAAGCCTTTTAGTTCCAGTTAGGGGCCTTAGCCCATTTTTTAGTAACAGTAGCAGTCTGGGCCTTAGCCCATTTCAGTACAGTATGCAAATAAGGAAATCTTACCCAACCCATTCGCTACACACCAACTCCGTACCAACCCTACACACCATGTGGGGATAAAATCGACCCACCCAACCCTACACACCAAATCGTACCGATTTCGGTACTAAAATAGTATGTACAGTAGAGCTGCTAGTAATAGGCTTATAGCCTTTTAGTACACTTCCTCCAAAATCATAAATCTCACCCCATGCAATGCAACATAGTATCATACGTGTGTGCAAAAATGTCATGCTCAAAAACAATCATACATAATATAGGGGTATTTCAGTCAATTTACCTCTCAGGGGTATAATGGTCATTTCATCAGTATGGGGTCTAAGTATACTTACAGACACAACAGCAGGTAAATAGTCGTTTGAGGCGACCCGTGCAACCTTAACAGTCAATTAGTGATAATGGGCCTATAGCCCATATTACGGGCCCATGTGGGTCCATACTCTCGTATGGCCCACAAAGCCCAGAATTGGCCTTAGCCGTGTAGTTTACACAGCCTGGCCCATATTTTACCATACTTTGTGCGATTGTTCCGTATGGGGCCCACGGGCCTATTGGGCCTGCACGGCCCAGTTCGGCCTAAAAATGGCCTAAATACTGTTTCGGCTCATGAAATTGCTCATGGCCATCTCGTCAACAACACGACCTCATTTTACCACTTGGCTTGCCACACGTGTGGAGTCGATGATGCGCTCTTTGGTTTTTTGATTTTTGCCATTTAGCAGCTTTTGCTGTGTGATTACACACCTGTTTGCGAAATGTACGCTCTCCGATGAGAGTTTCCCCAAATCTATATTCTATCAGGATATTTTTTTAGTCGTTTGATACTAGGGTTATTCACCTTTTTCGATCCCTAACTAGAATAATGTTTAAAACTTGCCTTGATTGCGAGAGTACGGCTAGCCCTGTTGAACCGATGACTAAGGCTGCTTCACTCTCCTAATGGAAAGGCTGGATGAACAACGAAAGCTATTATCAATGATCACACCAACACATGACTCGCAACATTAAGATGGCTTAAAGAAAACACAAAACCTAGAATAGGGGAAAATATGGTAATTGGCCAACACCCTTCCAACCAAGTCATGAACCAATTGACCTCAATAATAGCACCTAGAGTTACCTTGGTCGAGTAATGAGGGAGAAGTTTCGATAGCTACAAGATCTACTAACAACTTTTTCCCTTTCCGATGAGAACTAGAAACCGAGAGGATCTTCACACTTGAGACAAGGAAGATAAGAATCGGCACGAAAGGGAAAGAGTATTCGTCTTAAAGTAATACCATGGCACTTATCGATTTGTCAGATCACCAAAACCAAATTGTGCCGAGAGGGTTGGAGTAATCGACCTATCTATCAAAAAGGAAGATACCGTAACAAAGATTAGTTTGAGGGAAGAAGAAAAAAGACGAGCAAGGAGTATATGGTCACTACAGAAGATGAACTCAGATGACCACAAGAACAAAAGAGAGGGAGCTGATAAATTCGGCCAAGAAGAAATGATTGAGAAAAGCGAAGACGAAAAGAGAGTAGAGAGCAATTGCCCCAAAATCGAAACAAAAACTGTAGAGAATCGGCTTAGACAATAAAGTAGCAAGGGGAGAAGGAGGAATTGAAACACACCCAAATCGAAAATGCACTAGAGAACAACAACAATAAGAGACTTCAGAAACAAAGAGTGAGAGGACTCCGAATTTTTGCAAAACCGCAAAATGAGTGACCAATTACCACTCATAGCCAAATTCCTGATTGGCCAAAGTTCCATTCGGCCACAACTCCTCCCACTTCCAAATTCCACAAAATCTTCCTCAAATCTCTCTTTAACTCCCTCCTACAATCCCTCCATGACCGATTCAAATTCTCTTTTCGCCCATCAGTGTTTTGGTCGGACACAACCACCTCCCAAGGCAACTAGTAAAAATTAATCACCCTTGCAAAAGTAAGGATTCGAACCTCAAACTCCTTGGACACTCCACACGCCATTTGCCACTAGGCTAGCATGCTTACTTTGTCATGATTTCCACACGTTCTGCATATAACCATACAGACCAAAGGTAGGGGTTTTAACCTTAAAACAACATTTTGCTCAAGACAAGGCTTGAACCCATGACTTCTCAAACACTCCCCAAGTACTAAACCACTAAGCCAGACATGCACTTATGGCACAACACACAAAAATAACTTAACAGGGTTTTTGAGATTTGAGAAATTCGGGGCGTTACAATTTTACCCTCATAAAAGAAAATTTTGGCCTTGAAATTTACCTGGTCAGAATAGGTGAGGGTATTATTGTCGCATCACCTCCTCAGGTTCCCACGTAGCTTCCTCAGAACTGTGGTTCCCCCAAAGAACTTCACCAATGGGATTGATTTCTTTCTCAAGACTTTCACCTCATGATCCAAAATCTGGACTGGCTCCTCATCAAAAGTCAAATCTGGTTTAACTTCAATCTCCTTAATCGACACCATATGTGAAGGATCAGAGTGGTAGTGTCTTAGCATGGAGACGTGAAACAAGTCATGAATCCGATCCAACTCTAGAGGTAACTCAAGTTGATAGGCAACCGGTCCCATACGCTTCAATATACGGTAAGGCCCAATAAACCTTGGGCTCAACTTGCCCTTACGCCTAAATCTTAGTACCTTCTTCCATGTCGAGACCATCAGAAAGATAAAATCTCCCACAGAATACTCAATTTCCTTATGCTTCAGACCTGCATAAGATATCTGTCTGTTGGATACCGCTTTTAGTTGATCCTAAATCAAACGAACTTTAACCTCGGTATCAGATACTAGCTCAGGAGCCAGAACACACCGCTCACCCAACTCAGTCCAACATGATGGAGTACGAAACCTACGGTTATATAGTGCTTCGTAAGGTGCCATCTGTATGCTAGACTGGTAGCTATTGTTATACGCAAATTCTGCCAACGGCAAGTAATCCTCCCAACTGCCCCGGAAGTCAATCACACAACTCATTAACATGTCCTCCACTACCTGAATCACCCTCTCTGACTGACCATCTGTTTGAGGATGGAACGTAGTAATGAAGTCCAGCAGTGTATCCAGAGCTTCATGTAACTTCTTCCAGAACCGAGACGTGAAGCGAGGATCTCTGTCAAATATTATGGAAATTGGTACCCCATGCAGTCTCACTATTTAGGATACATACAGCTTAGCCAGTTTCTACAATGAATAATCTGTGCGAATCGGTATGAAATGGGTAGTTTTGGTCAATAGATCCATGATGACCCACACTGAATCTTTCTTGGAAGGCGTTAGGGGTAGCCCACTCACAAAATTCATAGTCACTCTTTCCCACTTCCACATCGGAATCTTAACCGGTTGAAGCAACCCAGAAGGCAAACTGATGTTCTACTTTAACCTATTGGCAAGTCAGACATTTCCCCACAAAGTCAGTAACCTCACGCCTAAGACCCGGCCACCAATAAATCTCACGGAGATCTCTGTGCATCTTATTTCCACTTGGGTGCATAGCATAGGGGCTACTATGCTCCTTTCGTAGTATAGCCTACCTCAAAACAGTATCTTTAGGTATACAAATTCTGCCTCAGAAACAGAGTACCCCTTCACTGCTCAGTCCAAAATCCACAGTATTACCATTCTCGATCTGACGGAACTGAAAACCCAATGACTCATCTTCCAACTGTTTACTCTTAATCTGTTCAATCCACACTGGTTTAACTTGGAGCTCAGCCAACAAACTACCATCATCGAATAAGTTGAGATGAGCAAACACTGCTTCCAAATCAGTCATAGCCCTACGACTTAGTGCATCGGCCACCACATTGGCCTCACACGAGTGGTACTCAATCGAACAGTCATAATCCTTAAGTAGTTCAATCTATCTATGTTGCCTAAGGTTTAACTCCTTCTGAGTGAGGAGATACTTGAGGTTCTTGTGATCTATGTAAATGATACACTTTTCACCATACAAGTAATGCTTCTAAATTTTTAATGCGAATACCATAGCAGCCAACTCTAAGTCATGTGTTGGGTAATTCACCTCAACCGACGTGTGATGCATCGCTGTAGACAGTAAATTCTATCCTCGAATCCGGCTGAATCAAGATGGGGGCCTCAGTTAAAACTTTCTTGAGTTTCTTAAAACTCTATTTCTGTTTATCAGTCTAGATAAATGGCATGCCCTTACGTAGTAGCTTAGTTAAAGGGGCGGCAATCAGTGAAAACCCTTCTACAAATCTTCGACAGTATCCAGCTAGCCTTAGGAAACTCTGAATTTTCGATACATCTTAGGCTGCTTCCAATCCAACACAGCCTCAATTTTCTGAGGATCCATCCTGATCCCCTCAGTAGATACCATATGACCAAGGAACGTTACCTCACGTAACTAGAATTCACACTTGTTGAACTTGGCATATGGTTGCTTCTCCGTCAAAATTTGTAAAACTACTCGGAGATGTTCATCATGCTCCACTTCAGTCCTTGAGTACACCAGTATGTGGTCGAAAAATACTACAACAAACCGATCTAGGTAAGGTTGGAATACTCTATTCATCAGATCCATAAAAGCTGCAGGTGCATTTATCAGTCCAAAAGGCATTACCAAGAACTCGTAATGACCATAACGAGTCCTAAACACCGTCTTGTGCACATCGGCCTCTTTAACTCTCAATTGGTGATACCCCGACCGAAGATCTATCTTAGAGAAAATCGACGCTCCTTGCAGTTGATCAAACAAATCATCAATCTTTAGCAGAGGATATTTTTTCTTGATGGTCAACTTATTCAGTTGTCTGTAGTCAATGCACAATCGCATGGATCCATCCTTCTTTTTCACGAACAAGACTTGTGCTCCCCATGGAGACACACTAGGTCGGATAAACCCACGATCTAGTAATTCTTGAATCTGAGCCTTAAGCTCCACCAGCTTTTTCGGTGCCATTCTGTAAAGAGCGATGGACACCGGAGCTGTACCAAGAAGGAGCTCAATCCCAAATTCCACTTCATGTTCTGGAGGTAACCCCGATAGTTCTTCAGGGAAGACGTCCAGAAACTCCCTAACCATCTTGACATCCTTTACCGAAGAGTTTCCAAAATCTATAACAATGACATATGCCAAGAACACTTTACCACCCTTGCGAACCAATTTCTCAGCCCTTAGAACCGAAATCACATTACTCAAATAATTTCATCGTTCCCCAATTACTACTACCTCTTTCTCTGCCCGATTCTCCGTGACCACGACCTATACCATTACCACCCCTGGCCTGACCACAACCTCTCAGTGGCTGTTGAATACCAGTACCCATACCAGTAGCTTGTATCTAATCGGGCCTCCATGGATAATCCTTAACCCCGTGCTCTAATGATCCGCATCTCAGACATGCACCCAACTTCCTCCAACATTCGCCTTGATGGCGTTTCCCACAATCAGCACAAAATTGCGGTCCAACAGTAGCAGCAGTAGGGGCACTAACTCTGATTAGCCCATCTGATTTGGGCTTTTTCCTAAGCCTCTGAAAAGAATTTGAGGGGTCAACATCTCTCGTACCTCTGCCCTTATCTTTACCCTGACGCTCAGCACATGTCACATCTTCGGCAATTTTAGCCTTCCCAACCAGTGCTGCAAAATCCTGCTCCCTCTAAGGAGCTATCAGAACCCTTAAATCGTCTCTGAGGCTATCCTCAAATCGAACACACCGCTCATATTTTGTTGCCATCATCCCACGTGTATAGCAGCTCAGTCGTAAAAATTCGGCCTCATATTCAGCCACTGTCCTATCTCCCTGAGTTAAGTTTAGAAATTCCCTCCTACGGGCATCTACATAGCTGGCACCCATATATTTAGCCTGGAAGGTAGTCTTGAAAAACTCTCAGGTCAATCGATCGGCTTGAGTGCCCTCTTTGATGGTAAGGCACCACTAGTGAGCCTCGTCTCTCAGTAAGCCACCACAAGAACAAAAGAGAGGGAGCTGATGAATTCGACCAAGGAGAAATGATTGAGAAAAGCAAAGATGAAAAGAGAGCAGAGAGTAATTGCCCCAAAATTGAAACAGAAATGGTAGAGAATCGGCTCATACAATAAAGTAGTAAGGGGAGAAGGAGGAATTAAAACACACCCGAATAAAAAATGCATTAGAGAATAACAACAGTAAGAGACTTCAGAAACAAAGAGTGAGAAGACTCTGAATTTTTGCCAAACCGTAAAAGGAGTGACCAATTACCACTCATAGTCGAATTCCTAAGAGGTCAAAGTCCCATTTGGCCACAACTCCTCCCCATTCTGAATTCTACAAATCCTCCTCAAATCTCTCATTAACTCCCTCCTACAATCCCTCCATGACCGATTCAAATTCTCCCTTCCCCCATCAGTGGGTCGGACACAACCACCTTCTAAGACAACTAGTAAAAATTAATCACCTTTGTACAAGCAGGGATTCAAACCTCAAACTCCTTGCACACTCCACACGCCACTTGCCACTAGGCTAGCATGCTTATTTTGTCATGATTTCCACACATTCTGCATAGGGGTTTTAACCTTAAATTTTTTTTCTCAAGACAAGGCTTGAACCTTTGACTTCTCAGACACTCCCCAAGTACTAAACCACTAAGCCAGACATACACTTATGCCGCAACACACAAAAATAACTTAACAGGGGTTTTCAAGATTTGAGAAATTCGAGGCGTTACAAAGTTTACATGAACTCACCCTTGTGCATTATGCTACAGGAAAGTTGATTTGGGTTTACGCCAGAAGGGACGATGCCAAGGAGCGACATATTGGGCTATTATGCATACAGAGCAAGCTTGATGGCGGGATTGACTCTTAGTTGTTTAATATAGAAATCTACCACACATGATAACTATACAGACTAGGGCATCGATTTAGCCCTAGTTGTAATTAAATCCTCTATTTATACCATTAAGACTTCCTCATTGCATACATTTTTGTATTTTATTCCTAAGTTTGAAGTTAAACAGTTGTAATCAATTGTGATTTGTATTAACAGAATGAAGTTTCAAGTGTATAAGCATGGCAACAGTCAAGATTTGATTTCGGATTATCGGATCATGTTTGGAGTGCTACAAGTTTGGTATCAGAGTGTAGGTTTAGCCGGTGGCTTAGTCTCTTAAGTGTGTTAAACTCTTGTTTGAATGAATTCTATTTGGTTATACTTAAAGATATTAAGATAAAAATGGTAAGACAAAATGATGATTCATTCATGGGAAAAGGTAAGGTGTTACAAGAACAACAGAAAGAAAGGTACAAGGAAAAATAAAAGGAATACTTAATTATCCCATTCGGTGGGCTGATCTACGAGCCCAATAGGAACTTCATCTGACTGAAGACAACCTTCAGGGTTGTGCTTTACGTTTGCTAGGTCCTCTTCATTATCTTTAGCTACGGTTGTAGTGGAGTTGGAAAATACAACAGAATGTTTCCACTTTCTTTGGAAGGCCTCCCACTCTTCGCCCTTAGGATTGTAAACGTCAAAGTTGAGCAATTCTGGAGAGACATCCTGTAGAATCGAAGTCTACCTTGCTAAGGTCAAAAGGACCTGTAACCACTTGGGTGTGTAGAATTAGATTCCATTTCCATTCTGATAGAGCTTGAGTGAGGTTCCTTTGAGTATCCTCTTGATATTTCATAAAGGATTTGTTATGAGATTGGCATAGCCTCTTGAACTTAGCTTGGTGATTCTCCTCTTGAGCCTTGGACCTCTCGTCAAAGATAGATTTTTCATCCCTCAAGCAGTTGACCTTATATTTCAACTGATTATTTTTGGTTTAAATGTACTTGTACTTTCTCTTCAAAGTCGTGAGCTGGGTAGATAGCCTTGCAATGAAACTAATTGATTCTTAGTGTTTCTGGAAGAGTACAAACAAAACATCTTCATTAGATTTCACGACTTTCTCCAAATCTGCAGTTTTGCTATTGTAGCGCCTACTAGCATCTTTAAGAGCCTCGCCCCAAAGTCCATGTTCGAGAGACAAGAAGTTTAAAATTTGAGGCAGGAGAGATAGGTGATCCTTTGAGGAATTGGATGTAAGGTAAGAAGATAAGACTTCTATTAACAGTTGAGGTAACATGCTTAGTTGTTGGAGAATAGAATTGAGAGGCATGGGAGAAGGCATTGATTCTATAAGGCCGTTCTAAGGGGAGTTATTACTTGTGTAACACCCAAACTAGATAGGTTTTGAGTTAGGCATGTAGATCAAGGAAATCAAATTGGTGTGGTCCTACTCGCCTAAATGGCGTTTCAGCACAATAGTAGGGCATAAAAAGGGCTATGGTGGGACTCGAAGGCAAAGTTGATTCAACACTTTTTGAAAGAATTTACAATCATGTTAAGAGACTCTCAGGTTTTAAGGATGCTACCCAGTTAGGTTATGCTTAGCTTGTCTAGATGACTTATAAGTGCTAACCAAATTAGCTAAGTTTAAGTGGTGAGTCAAGACACTGATATGAAAAGATATTAGGTTCTGGAATATGTTTCCCACAGCTGTAATCCATTAAAAAAGTAGCCTTAAAACAAGTGACACGTGTCAAATTCTAGGGTAAGAGTAAAGATTACTACTTAAGAAACTTCTGTAAGAAGGAAAAGTCATCTTTACTCTTTTATTTAAAGACACCCTTTTCATCTCCACCAAGGGAGGCTGATGAGGGGATTACCTTACCATGTTAAGGTTAAGAATTTAGTTCATATGTAGGGTCGTCTCTCACCAGGGTAAGTATTCTGGTTCTTCATGTGAATTTCGAAAAGGAGAAAGTCTATTTGCAAGCTTGGAAATGTGACCTTGAATGGTTCAATCTGGGTTTAAAATAAAAATAAGAATGGTATTTGAACAGGTTGTTAATAGTAACTTTCTTTCATAAGTAGTTGTTGCTGCAATGTTAGGGAAGATCTTAAATCCAAAGCATAAGCTGTTGTTGATGGGTTTCAGGTGAGAGTCTCATGAAATTGTACATAGACTCTTGCATGTATCACATGAATGTTTACATGTTCATATGTTGTTTTCTTTTATAGCGATGGACTTGTAATGATTGATGATAGAGCATACAACGTTGCATGATGCTACACCTCTATTATAAAATGTATGTGTGTGATGAGAGCATGAGGAAAGATATGCAAGTGAGAGATTCTTCTGTTATAAAGCATGTGTATGCATAAGTGTGCTTGAAGCATGACTATTTTTGCATAATGAGTCTGAGTTGCATGTTTGGAAATACAAATGCATTTACATGTTGAAGTTTGTTGCAATGAGTTAGACAAGCATGAGTTTGCATATCGAGTCTGTTTGCGTGTGAGTCTGTCGAGATAATAAACACGAATTCTATCCATGAAAAGAAGAACATATAATGTAAGGCCTAGCCGTTTACTATGGCATCATATGACAAGTGAAGACCACATAGTGTAAGACCTAGTTTGGGACAATGGCGTCAGTGGGGAAAAAGATAAAGGACGGTTGGGCGAGTACCAGGTGATGAGGGGTAAATCTCAAGATGTTGAGTTTAGACAAATCCTTATCATCGAAAATTCCATTTATTGAAAAGTGGAAGCCTTTATGGATGTTCTTTGTAATGTGGAAGCCTTTGTGGTTGTTCTCTGATATGTGGAAGCCTTTGTGGCTATTCTATGTTAAAAAGGAGCCTTTGTGGCTATTTATGATAAAGTAAAGCCTTAGCAACTAAATTTTTTGTATAAGAACCCCTTATCATTGAATATATTAAATGCGCCTTTATGGCGAGAATCTACTATATGGAGCCTTCATGGCTATTTCTGTTAAAGGATGCCTTCGTGGCGAATGTTATAGAAGATGCCTTTGTGGCAAATCTGTAAAGGATGCCTCTATGGCTATCGTTATTTATGGAAGCCTTTATGGCCATCTAGTGTTTATATACGTCATTGTGGCTATCTATCTATTTCAAAGGAAAGATTCTCTGGAGTTATCGTCAACGAAATACACCTTTATAATGTAGTACGTGGAATGACCTTCGTGGTAACATTTTGAAGACAACACCAATAGGGTGCACTCTGAAGAATTTAATTTGAACCTAATGGTGAAGTCCTTGCGATTGGTAAGTCTAGAATATAGATATAAGGAAAATGCTTCTAAAGAGAAATTAGGTAAAAAGAGGGAGATTTCTCACTAAGTTTTGTCGAACTTATCCACACATGTTTTATGTTTCAGCTATGAATGACGCCATGTAGGATGACGTCAGGGCTACATTGAGGAAATGGCAAAGTAGGAAACTTATGCGCATAGAATGGAACAACATGTGCATGACTGAGCTTTAGGAGTCACAAAATTAATCCAAGGAAACTATTGGGCGGATTCCCCCGTTGTTCGCATAGATTGGGCTAACCACATAAAAGTAATCAACATCCGAGCCCCAAACAATATGAAAAGAGTCATGTCAAAATATGTTATATGTATGAAAGTAATTCTTTTGTAAGACTTCACCGACTGTAAGGGCGTGATAGGCGTTTGTAAGTGTTGTTAGACGTAAGTCAATTCGTATTAAATAGAAAGGAAGGGGTATTAGTCATAATAAACTGTGTTAGTAAGTGTCAAATAGTACGAGCTTAAAATTTTAGTAGTAACACCTGGTATTTGGATCAGGTCCATTAGGTCGGGTTAAGGGCGTTATAGGTTTGGTATCAGAGCATGATTTAGCCAATTCTCGAACTATAAAGAGGAAAGAGACTTGTATGCATAGTGCGCTGAGCTTGGCAGAACCCTCAAGTATGTTAAAGTTTCTTTTCCTGTTGTACAATGATAATATGGAACTACTGAAGAAGAGACAAAGAAGTGATAAAGAAATGAAAGACAGTTCTATAAATAAAAGAAAAGGACTATACATTGAAGAATGAAATGCATAAAAGGAAAGATAAAATTTTTCACTCCTCATCAGGCTTATCATTGTAGTTGAGATTTTCCCCACTGAGGGAGTGTTATCTGGAACATGGCCCCATAATATCAAGTCCTCGTAGGCATGCTTCACTACTTGCTTCCATTCCCTTTAAAAGGCCTCCCACCCTTCACCCTTTAGGTGATAAACATCAAAGCCAAGCAAATCAATGAGAATACTTTTGAGCTTGTCAAAGTCCATATTGTTGAGATTTAGTGGACCTGCAGCCACTTGGGCATGCAAAATCAAGTTTTCTTTTCATTCGCGTAAGGCTTCAACAAGATTTTAATTAGTATATTTCTAATACTTCTTAAAGATTTCATCATGATGACGACCCTGGCAATCGATGGCAGCTTGATAGCTATCCTCCAAAGCCTTAAACTTGTTCTCAGAAGTGAACTTCTCGCTCATCAAGGAAACGACCTCCTCCTTTAATCCTAAAATTTCAGCTTGAGTTTCATTCTATCTCTCCGCCATAATTGAGAGTTGTGCATATTTTTTTCCAACTTTGGTGTTAGCCTCTTGATGTCTCTAGCAAAGCTTGGCCATGGAGTCCTTGCCAACTTTCACCGTCTTTTCTAAGTCAGAAAGCTTGTTCTTATAGAACTAACTGACACTCATGTAAGCCCCACCCTAGAAGCTTTGCTTAACAGAAGCTATCTCGGAGGCTTAGGCCATAATGGCAATGGGATTCTTGTCAGAAATTGAGGTGAGGTACGAAGAGAAGGCTTCCTGCAATTGCAAAGGCAATAGGCTCAGTTGTTGCTGGGCGAGAATATTCAGAAGAGTAGAGGCCAACACAGACTCTAGGATGGCACGCCATGGGAAAGGGCCACCTACCCCAATAAGGGTTGTAATAGGAATGTGAAAGAAATGCACTGATGGTTGAACCACAGGAGTTGCCTCCACAGGACCTTGACGCGGGGAAGGTTTAGAAGGCATAGGAGAACCATGGAAATAAGTGGACTCCCCTGGAACCAACAGAACTTTATAGAGAGTAAGGATTGATGGGACATGGGCAGATAAGGTCGAAGGCATTCTACCAGAATTATGCCTGACAAGAGGGATGTACCCATTACTTTCTGATCCCTAGGTACTCTCGTCTACCCTAATTCTTTTCCTAGATTTCTACATTGCTGGATTTTTGGGTGAAGCAGCAACAGTTCTTTTAGAACTATGAGCTCCATTAAGTAGAGAAGAGATGTCCATTCTTAGAGACTGGAAGAAGAAGGAGACCCTACATCATCAATGGGAGAGTTAGCCCGATGAGATAAAGAAGAAGTAGACTCAGAAACAACATTAATGATAATTTTCTAGTTTCAGGGCAATAAGCCACAATGATGGTAGAAACATAAGGGTGATTCTCTTCTATGTCCTAGCAAAACTATAGCTAACTTGTCATTGGAATTTTAAGGACAAGCTTCGTGAGAGCACCTTCTGACCATTTAACTCTATGTCGAGCTCACTCCCTTGAAAGTCATGTGGGATAAGTTCTTGGAAGCAGTATTTGAACACATTCCTCATCGAAACTAGTTTTGTTAAATTAAGCACCTGCCCCTTTTTCAATTATTCGGTTTGAAACTCAGCAAGTTCAGAATCAACTAACTGATATTGTTTACAAGTACTCTTCTTGGGAAGAGACCACTTGGTGGGAAAACCAAAGTCCGGCCTATACTTGCGATAACGAAAATGTATTTGCCTTTCTGTTGATGAAGATTAGAGATGTGATATTTAATAATTGTTCATGCCCTGAGCACATGCTAAAGTGGGCGTTACCAGTAGAGGCACCTCGTCTCGTTAACTTTAGTAGATAGAACTTTTGGAAAACCCCTAACGCTGGTGGTTCCTTATGAATGCAACAGTCAATAAAATAAGCTATAAGAGTCCACCAGGAAGTAGTTGATAGTTGCCTCGCTATGATGCATTCTTCATTTAACACAACACAAAAGAAAGGGTGAAAAGACAGGTGGAATCCAGCCTCCAAAAGAATAAGAGGCAAAATGATCGCTCAGGGTTTGGGCCTCTAGGTAACGAGACCTCTTATCTCGAGAATGTTGCATGTAAAAGATGTGGTTTCTACCCTGGGCAAGGTAGCATCAAGATTCTGACGTAGGTTAGTATTATCATGAAAAAGGGGTGACTAGTTTGACTATAGCTTCATCCTCAAATAATGGTGTAAACAATGGTGATAATAAATCAATGTAAAAGAGAAATAGAAGAATGAAGAACACCTTAAACTGGCGGAGACAAAAAAGTAGCAAACAGGCTGGATAGGAAGTGGAAAATTTAGAGATTCTAATTTGCTGCAAATGGTGAAAGGAAGGGGGGAGAAATGATGGGGATAAATAGGGGAAATGTTCACAAAAAGTTAAGGCGAGATGGATGATTTAAATTCTCCAATGAGATGGTGACAACTATTACAGAGAGAGTGAAATTTTAAAGATGCTCAATATGACGCACTAGAGATAAAGAAAATTTGAGGACAAAATTTCCTAAACGGGGGAGAGCTGTAACACCCAAACTAGGCGAGTTCTGAGTTGGGTGTGTAGGTTAAGGAAATTAAATTGGCGTGGTCCAACTCACCTAAATGGCGCTTGAGCATGACAGTAGAGCACAAAAAGGGATATAGTGGGACTTGAGGGCAAAGACAATTCCACGCCTTACGTATGTAGGTGTGAATGGAAAGAATTGACACCCATGTTAGGGGACACTCTGGTCTTAAGGATGCCACCCAGTTGGGTTACACCTAGCTTGTCTTGATGAAGTATAAGTGCTAACCAAATAGTTAAGTTTAAGCGGTGAGTCAAGAAATTAATATTAAAGGATATTGGCTTCTGGAATATGTTTCCCACGATTGTAAGCCATTAACAAAGGTAGACTTAAAAAAATTGACACGTGTCAAATCCTAGGGTGAGAGCAAAGATTATTACTTAAAAAAATTCTGCAGGAAGGAAAAGTCATATTTACTCTTTTATTTAAAGACATCCTTTTCATCTCCACCAAATGTACCCCTTTAAACTTGACTTAGATGTTATGGCCGAATCTCTAAGATTGCATTTATCATGATAATGGTGTAGAAAGTCATTTAACTATTTTCTTTTGACAATTGTCATTATTTAAAATTGTCATTTTGATTTGCTTAAGAAAAGCCAAGTAGTGTATAAATTTTCTTTTGGAAAGAAATTATCAAAACTGATTATGTTTAGTAAAACTCAAATTTTGAATGTTTAAATAAAATATCATATTTCAAAGGAAATGTCGCAGTGGAAAATAAGTAAATCTCACTTGTTGATTTGAAATCATAACGTTGACATGTTTTGTAAAATCTCAATTAAATGAGCAGATAGTGTTGAATTTTTTTAAAAAAAAAATGAAGTCTTGAGTTTGAAATAACAATCATTGAGTGGAGTTTGTTGTTAGGTTAGAAAATCCAGTTTTTCTTGCCATATATATAGGTCATCATAAACGTCAAAAAATCCAAAATAGTGTCCCATGCCATAGTCCATAGAAAATAAACAAACAACCCCAAAAATACTAAAAGATAAAGTATAATGGTTTATTCAAATAAATACCCGAAAGCACCTCCGTAAGCTGAGCCCATGTCCTAACCTTAATTATTATCTGAAAAGCTAGAAACTTAAAGGGGTGAGCTTTTAAGCCCAATGTGGGTTAATTTTCAAAGCAACATAAATTAAAATAGAATCTCAACAATAAATTAAAATAGAATCTCAACACTATAATAGATCACATAGACATAAATATACTGTAACATCCCGAATTAGGGCCAAATCAAAATAGTGGTTTTGAAACCACAAATCTAAAATAGAAACAATTATTTGATGATTCTCATGAGGTCTATGATATTATTGCATGCTTGTGTGAAAGTTTCATGAAGAAACTCTATTGATAAAGTGTCCAATTTGACATTTAAGACTAAATTGTAAAAGTTACAAAATATGAGTTCTAGAAGCTTTAGGCATGAAATTGTCATGGATTATTAATTAGAGGTCCTTAAATAGTAATTTGCCCAATTTCTATAATTATGGATAAAAGTGGGCATGAATAGGAAAAATTTGAAAGAAAGGCCTTAAGGGCATTTTTGTCATTTGGTTAATAAAAGAATAAAAAGGTTTGTGTTCATCTTCTCCATGCCATAGCCGAAATTCTCAAGCTCTCCATAGTTAGGGTTTTTCAACTTTTCAAGCTTGAAAGTAAGTCAATCCTAGCCCCTTTTTTTATGTTCTTTGCATTTTTGAAGTCCTTGAAACATGATCTACTCATTTTTAGCCATATTTTGAGATAGGGTTCATGTATGAAATTTGACCCATGTGTGGCATGTTTGTATTTTGATGTTTAATGGAGGAATATGAAAGTTAGATGCATGATAAACATCTTTTACTAAGTAGTTTTTCAAGAAAACGCCTAAAAAGGACTTTTTTGAAAAATTCGTGAAATAAGTGGTTTAAAATCTAACTTGAAAGAAAATATGGGCTGATATGAGTATATTAGAAGTTCGGCTAGGCTTGGGTATCAAAGAAAATGAACACATTTCATTTTATGAGCCTAAGGGCTTAATTGTAATTATGTAAAAGTTTAAGGGCAAAAGTGTAATTTTTCCAAAGTATGATTTATGGAAAATTTTGAGCAATGTGAAGATAAAATGAGCAGAATTTGCTATTATAGATTAAGAAAAATGGAGTCCGGACCTAGACTAGGGAAAGAACAAGATTTTGGACTAAATCGAATAAATTATCCATATTTTGTACCGAGGTAAGTTCATGTGTAAATAATGCAATGATATATCATGTTTTAATATATTATTAATGTATGAGTCTCTATGATTAATTATTATGACAAGTGTATGAATGATGTTAGAGTTTATGAGCATGACATTGTGAACGAGTTCGACAAATATGTGATATCGAGAAAAATCCCGTTTGAACCTTAGGAATAATTTAGGATACAATGTGACATGTCACTAGGAACTATGTGAATATGAGCTCATGAATACATGTATAAATGTTACTATGTGAATCCGGGTGCTAGTCTTGTACGTACTACCGGTGGCTGGGTAGCTCGACATATGTTGCGGGTACCTGTCAGCTTGTGTGAGTAGCCCGAGTAGTTATGTCCTGATTGTCAGCTTGTGTAACACCCCTAAACCGTATCGCTCTCCGAATTGGGGTTACGAGGTATTTCTGGACGAGACACAAAATTTCGAACATTCAAATATTCACATATGATATTTTCACAAAACTAAAACATAAATCTGTTTAAACATTAAACACATAATTTAAAATCATAATACAAATATCAATAAAAATTCAAAGTCATATAAAATATATGCGGCATTGGATTTTGAAAACCTAATCAGTATACATTCGTATATAATATCATATCATCTTATATCATAGTAAAATATTCATTATTATAAGATAATAGCCAGCATTACTACATGGCCAAAAATACCTCTTTTACATTGCAATTTCATGCGCATATTACCAAATTAATATGGACCATTTTTGAACATAATTATTTAATCAAAACATACTAAAAATTTATATGCAAAATACTAACCATTCAAATTTAATCTATTCTGTCATTAAAACACATACAAATAATTCATGCCATTTCTATGTCTTAATAAACCCAATTTATAAATTTTAATGCCAAATCAAAACATGCCAATTTCAGAAGTTATACATCATACTAAATATCATACACAAGACCAATTCTTCTCTTATCTATTCGACTAGCAAAAATCCACCTAAACACATTCATAAATTTTCAATTAACAAACGAATCTATATAGCCATTTCACATACAATTTATACTTAAAATTTTACCTCTTAAACCATCATTGCCGATTCACAAAGTAGAATATAACCATCTCATATATTTTCATCATATAACCAAATACACAAGTACATTATAATAACTTCCGAGCCAATTCATGTTACAAATTATACTTCTCAGCAATAAGTCATTAACCAAATATAGATATCTATCCATAACACAAATCTTACATACCATGTAATAAACATATCAAAACAAACTTTTACCATGTTCGGATATAACCAAATATCCTTTAATGCCAAATCACATATAACACCTTAACTAAACATAACAACCAAATTCACATGTATATTTTATCTGAGCATGAACCATAGTCGAATCAATCAAACATACTTATGTATATACCAAAGCCGATTCAACCAAACTACATCCAAATTCACCTATCATTATCAATACACAAAACACACATAACTTGACTAAAGTTTCATATATTCACATACCATATTAGCCATTTTCGGATGGCTTAATATATACACAACTTCAAACTAGACTAAATAAAACCTAGCTTATACATGCCATAGGTTCAAGTTTAAACTTATAAAATACCAAAAATGGTCGATAGTGTGATAGACTTTGCTGACGATCCCCAAGCTCGTAACTTGACTCAAAAATCTATAAAATAGAGGCAAACATAAACACATATAGTAAGCTATCATAGCTTAGTAAGTCATAAGCAAATAAACAGCTCAATGTTATTATTAACCTTACTTAAACAATTAATTTATGCTATCATGAATCACATTTATTTTCAAGCTCACAACTTCATATATAACATATACTTCCATATACAAATTTTACCTTGACTGTATATACATGTATCTATTATCAAAATAGCATACACTTTCAAAGCTATATTATCAATGTATATATGTATAATTGAATATTTAATTTCTTATATACATATCTTTCACGGTAAGACTTTCAAAAATACTTTATCCCCGATTTGAAACTCTATATTTTTCCCATTCAAGTCAGCATACGATTTTTGACGATCTGACACTATTTTCAGACTTTCACGGATTACTTTTACTTTTTGTTCAGTCTTTTTGATCAAATCGACCCCGTGTATCTTATTTTCACTGAACTCAGTCCAATACAATGGTGTACGACATTTATGACCGTACAAAGCCTTGTAAGGTGCCATTTTGATACTCGATTGAAAGCTATTACTGTAAGCGAATTCAATCAGAGGTAGGTATCATTCCCACGTACCTTCGAACTCGAGAATGCAACATCTCAACATGTTCTCAAGTATCTAAATGATTCGTTCGGACTGTCCATCTATTTGCAGATGGAAAGCTGTGTTGAAATGTAATTTCGTACCTAGTGCATCTTGCAGTTTCTTCCAAAACTGCGATGTAAATCTTGGATCTCTATCTGAAACAATAGAAATAGGTACCCCGTGTAATCTCACAATCTGAGAAACATACAATTAAGCTAGCTTATCAAGCGAGTAATCTGCGCGAACCGAAACAAAATGAGCCGATTTAGTCAATTTATCGACAATAACCCAGATTGCATCTTTCTTGCCTAGTATCAATGGCAAATCGGATACAAAATTGAAACAAAGGTACCTGATGCTCGGCTGAAGCAACCCAAAAGGTACCTGATGCTCGGCTTTTACTTGCTGACAGGCTAAACATTTCGAAACAAAGTCAGAAATGTCTTGTTTCATACCATGCCACCAGTAGAGCTATTTCAGATCATTTTACATTTTCGTACTACCCAGGTGAACAGATAACTGATTGCTATGAGCTTCATTCAAAATCATATGAATCAACTCTGAATTTCTCAGAACACATTTGGTTTCTGAACCTCAGACAACCTTTAGCATAAACTCGAAACTCTGAATCAACATTCGAATCACATTGGACCCGTTTTGCTAACAAATCATTATCAACTTTCTGAGCATTGAAAATCTGTTGAATAAATAATGATCTTGCTTTTAATTCAGCTATAATTGAACCATCATCAGACATATCCATATGCGCATTAATTGCACGCAAAGCAAACAGTGATTTTTGGCTTAGAGCATCAGTAACAACATTAGCCTTTCCCGGATGGTAGTCAATCACAAGCTCATAGTCTTTTAATAGCTCTCACCATCGGAGTTGTCTCAAATTTAGATATTTCTGAGTCATCAAATATTTCAGGCTCTTGTGATCAGAATAAACATGACATTTCTCACCGAACAGATAGTGATGCCATATTTTCAATGCAAACACAATAGCTGCCAATTCTAGGTCGTATGTCGGATAGTTCTTTTCATGCGGCTTTAACTGTCTCAAGGCATAAGCTATAACTTTGCCTTCCTGCATCAAAACACAGACCAAACCGTTTAAAGATGCATTACTATAGATGACAAATTCTTTACCCGATTCTGGCTGAACTAGCACTGGAGCTTCGGTCAAAAGGGCTTTCAACTGATCAAAACTTTTCTGGCACTTTTCTGACCACTCGAATCAGGGTTGCAATCATAGAGAAACCTTTCATGAACCGTCTATAGTTACCGAAAAGTCCCAAAAAACTTCAGACTTTAGAAACATTTCTTGGAGGTTTCCAATCAACTAAAGCTAAAATTTTACTCGGATCAACTCGAATACCCAATGTTGACACATGTCCCAGAAAACTGACTTCACATAACCAAAACTCACATTTACTAAACTTTACATACAACTGTTTATCTCGCAAAGTCTGTAACATAAGTCTCAAATGTTCAGCATGCTCGGTTTCATCATGGGAATAAATCAAAATGTCATCTATGAACACATCTACAAATCGATCCAAATACTGTTTGAAGATCTGGTTCATTAAATCCATGAAAATAGCAGGTGCATTGGTAAGTCTGAAAGGCATAACCAGAAACTCATAATGTCCGTACCTCCTTCAGAAAGCAGTTTTCGGCACATCGGAGTCTTTAACTCATAACTGATAGTAGCCTGATCTAAAATCTATCTTCAAAAACACTGTAGCCCCTTTTAGTTGATCAAATAGGTCATCAATCCGTGGCAATGGATATTTATTCTTTATAGTCACCTTATTGAGCTATCTATAATTGATACACATTCTCATAGTTTCGTTTTTCTTTTTCACAAATAAAACTGGTGCACCCTAAGGAGAGAAACTCGGTCGTGCGAAACCTCTATCTATCAATTCTTGCAATTGAGCTTTCAATTCTTTTAATTCAGTATGTGCCATTCTGTACGGAGCTATAGATATCAGAGTCGTCCCCGAGACAAACCCAATACCAAATTCTACTTCCCGGATAGGTGGCAAACCTGGTAATTCGTCAGGAAACACATCCGGATACTTGCACACAACTGGTACAGATTCAATCTTTCTTTCATCCACTTTACTATCAAGCACATACGCAAAGTAAGCTTCACAACCCTTTCTCATGTACTTTTGAGCTAATATTGAAGATATCACTGCCAGTAAGCCGTTCAAATCATTAGATTCAATCCGAATAATCTCATCATTCTAACACCATAAATCAATAGTCTTTCTTTTTACAATTTACGACAGCATCGTGCAAAGTCAATCAGTCCATACACAGAATTATATCAAACTCCTCGAATGGTGAAAACATCAAATTAGTCGAAAAACACGAATCTCGAATCATCAAAGGACAATTCTTACACACTTTATCAACCATAACACACCAGCCGAAGGGGTTCGATACTCTAATCACAAACTCAGTAGACTCAACAGGCAAAGTCTTACTGAATATTAATGTATCACACACATAAAAATGAGTCAAACCAGGATCAATCAATGCAATTGCACTAGTATCATAAAGAGTGAATTTACCAATAATAACATCTGGGGATGTAGCCTCCTTGCAAGCACATATGGCATAAGCTCTGGCAGGTGCGCGAGCCTTATATCGAGCTACTGTGTCTTTAGTTCCTCTTTGACTGCTACTCCTATTACTCGTATTTCTGGGCAGTTTACCTCGAGCTGACATGTTACTCGGTCTTGCATTCTGTACTGTATTTTGTTCAGCTAACTCAGGGCATTCACGAACAAAATGATCCGTCGACCCGCATTTAAAACAAGCCGGATCATGCAACCTATAACTGCTGGGATGTCATTTACCATAATGTTTACACTCAGATTGATTCGATCTAACACTACCAACACTAGCTACAGAGGTAGCTCTCGAGCTCACAGGTGGTCTATCTCTATCTCAATCCTATCTAGAATAACCCACAGTAGCTTTTGAATGGCTAAAATCATCTCGAAATTTCTTTGATGCTGACTGGAATGACTTACTCGATGATCTCTTACGTGAATCTCTAGCTTCAAAGTCAGCTTTTCTTTTCTCTTTCCCGAGCTCTTCGGTTTTGCATGCTTGCTAAACCAGTACTATGAACTCTTTTATTTCAAGTATGCTGACTAACAATTTAATGTTTTCGTTCAGCCCATCTTCAAATCTTTTACACATTATGGCTTCGGTCGAAACACACTCTCGGGCATACCGGTTGAGTCTCACGAATTTTCGTTCATATTTTGTAGCAGTCATGCGACCCTGTTTCAACTCGAGAAATTTCTTGAATCTCTGACTGATATATTTCTTACGGAACCCAGTCTGAAAGAATTCCCAAGTCACCCGTTCTTTCAGAACCACCAATACTAGTGTATTCCACCAGTGATATGCAGTGTCTCGTAGCAAGGATATGGCACATTTTAGACACTCATCAGGGGTACAAGATAGCTCATCAAACACGCGGATAGTATTATCAAGCTAGAATTCAGCTCATTCAGCATCATCATCATCAGTAGCTCTGAATTCTCTAGCCCCGCATTTTCTAATTTTATCAACAGGGGGTCTATGAAATCTCAACGGATCAATCACTTAAGGTATAACATGTATCAGAGAAGGATTAGTCGGGGGTGGAGGTGTTGTGTAGCCGGATTTGTCCGGATATATTGAGTAAACCAATCATTCATCATTTGATAAAAGGCTTGCTTAGCCTCTCCCTCATGGCTACTCGAAGCCGGTCGAGAATCAATCGGCGCTATCCCTTGTGCAGGAGCAGGCGCTATACTCTCGACATCATCAACTACGGCTCTATCGGGATCCATTTACTATACGAAAACACATTTTCAAGTGTCAGAAGTCTTTACACTATCACAATATAAAATATGACATGTATAGCTAGACTCACACATGCTACGTTAGTCCTAGAATCGACTAAACCTGGCTTTGATACCAATAAAATGTAACACCCTTAACCCGTATTCATCGCCGAAGTGGGGTTACGAGGTATTACCGAACGAGACACAAAATTTTGAACATTCACATATTCATATATGATATATTCACAAAATTAAAACATAAATCTGTTTAAACATTAAACACATAATTTAAAATCATATTACAAATAAATAAAAATTCAAAGTCATATAAAATATATGCGGTATTGGATTTTGAAAACCTAATCAGTATACATTGGTATATTATATCATATCACCTTATATCATTGTAAAATATTCACTATTATAAGATAATAGCTAGCATTTCTACATGGCCAAAAATACCTCTTTTACATTGCAATTTCATGCGCATATTACCGAATTAATTTGGACCATTTTTGAACATAATTATCAAATCAAAACATACTAAAAATTTATATGCAAAATACTAACCATTCAAACTTAATCTATTCGGTCATTAAAACACATACAAATAATTCATACCATTTCTATATGACTTAATAAACCCAATTTACAAATTTTAATGCCAAATCAAAACATGCCAATTTCACAAGTTATACATCATACTAAATATCATACACAAGACCAATTCTTCTCTTATCTATTCGACTAGCAAAAATCCACCTAAACACATTCATAAATTTTCAATTAATAAACGAATCTATATAGCCATTTCACATACAATTTATACTTAAAATTTTACCTCTTAAACCATCATTGCCGATTCACAAAGTAGAATATAACCATCTCATATATTTTCATCATATAACCAAATACACAAGTACATTATAATAAATTCCGAGCCAATTCATGTTACAAATTATACTTCTCAACAATAAGTCATTAACCAAATATAGATATCTATCCATAACACAAATCTTACATACCATGTAATAAACATATCAAAACAAACTTTTACCATGTTCGGATATAACCAAATATCCTTTAATGCCAAATCACATATAACACCTTAACTAAACATAACAACCAAATTCACATGTATATTTCATCTGAGCATGAACCATAGTCGAATCAATCAAACATACTTATGTATATACCAAAGCCGATTCAACCAAACTACATCCAAATTCACCTATCATTATCAATACACAAAACACACATAACTTGACTAAAGTTTCATATATTCACATACCATATTAGCCATTTTTGCATGGCTTAATATATACACAACTTCAAACTTGACTAAATAAACCCTAGTTTATACATGCCATAGGTTCAAGTTTAAACTTATAAAATACCAAAAACGGTCGATAGTGTGATAGACTTTGCTGATGATCCCCGAACTCGTAACTTGACTCAAAAATCTATAAAACAGAGGCAAACATAAACACATACAGTAAGCTATCGTAGCTTAGTAAGTCATAAGCAAATAAACAACTCAATGTTATTATTAACTTAACTTAAACAATTAATTTATGCTATCATGAATCACATTTATTTTCAAGCTCACAACTTCATATATAACATATACTTCCATATACAAGTTTTACCTTGACCGTATATACATGTATCTATTATCAAAATATCATACACTTTCAAAGTTATATTATAACCGAATATTTAATCTCTTATATACATATCTTCATAAATCAAACCTAAATATCATGTATTTATACAATAATAATATTCGGCCAAATGAACTTCACCATTGCTCAAATATGAAAGCACATACATTTTATTTACAATGTCACATATACTTAACATTTGGCCAATTATAGATTTTCATATGCATATGTACTCTTATTTACATCATAAATACATAAGTAGACCGAAGGTATACTTCCACATATGCGTACATGTAGTTCACCTTATCATATAACATTTATATCATCAATTCAAACATTCAAATTACCATAATTTCATAACTTAGTATGAATACATACCTGAGCCTTTTAACTCAATTTTTCATTCGATCTTAACTTATTATTTACCATTGAACCATTCAGAATTAAATAGGATACTCGGATAATCACATTTATCGTACAATGCCAACGTCCCAGACGTGGTCTTACATGCTATCACATATCGATGCCACTGTCCTAAACATGGTCTTACACGAAACAAATACTATGCCGATGTCCTAGACATAGTTTTACTTGTAACCACATATATTCAATGCCAATGTCCCAAACGTGGTCTTACACGAGAACATAATCGGATCCTATGTCATGACATATGTATCCTAGCTATTCCTAAGGTTCGTATGGGAATTTCAAACGTCGTAACTCGATCAAATCGAACTCGTAAGCTTAGTTCCCAAGCATATTCACATTCAGATTTCACATATATAATCTCACATAATTTAATTTTAGCATATAAACTCGAATATAATTAAAATTAACAATATCTATTTGCTTATAAACTTACCTTGGACAAAGAAAATCGGAACGGGACGGCTAATTGACAACTTTAGTTTCCTCCGATCTAAATCTGATTTCTTTGGTTCTTGATCTAAACATATTCAAATTAAACTCATTCAAACATATTTTCACTCAATTTAGTGCAAAAACATATAAATGGTCAAATTACTATTTTACTCCTGACATTTTACACTTTTTACAATTTAGTCAAAATTGCACAAAACACAAAACATGCAAAATTTGCACATAACATGCTTAGGTCGAATCTTCCTTATGTTCATACAAGTCCATACATTTCATTTATTTCACATTTTAGTCCCCCAATTTATTATTTTTGCAATTTAGTCCTAATTACTCAAAATCATCAAAAATTCTAATACAAAACTTATCAATCCAAAACATATCTTTCATAATTCATCAACTAACGTCACAAAACTAAAATATTCATCAAAATCAGAAATTCAAGCATGGGCTTTGTACATTACACTGCAACGATCTCAAAAACGTAAAAATTATAAAAAATCGAGCTAGTTACATACCTTGATTGAGCTTAACAAATGGCCGAACCCTAAGCTTTGTTTCTTTCTTTTATTTTTTTATGTTTTGGTAAAAAAAAATGAACATTAACATGGCTTTTAATTATGTTATAATATATCATATATATTATTTACTATTTTACATATTTAACCTTTAAAATTTAATTAGAAAACCATATAAAACATGTCCAAAACCGTCTACTCATATAATCAATGGCCTAATTACAACATAAGTACTTTATATTATAAAGACAACATCAATTCAACCCCTTTCACATTTAATCTTTGAATTTTCATTTTACGCGATTAAGCTATTTTTATTAAATCGACACTCAAACGACAGAATTAAAACACAAAAATTTAATAGATATAAATTCTCACATAATAAACATAGTAAATAATTTTAAAATATTTTTTGACTTAGATTCGTGGTCCTGAAACCATCATTCCAAATAGGGTCAAAATCGGGCTTTTACAGCTTGTGTGAGCAGGCCCGTGATTAGCTCGAGAGCAAGCCAAGTGTAATTTTGATATGAGGTAGTATTTGGATACGTTTGAGGCACTATGTGCAACTTTTCTGTATATTCGATAGTATTCTGAGTGTTCAACGGGTAAACCTGTGAGTTATTCGATAAGTAAGACAATGATGTGGAAGTATGACAATGTGTTACGAGTTGGTACAAGTATGTACGATAAACTTATATGAATGAGCTCGACATGTGATGAACTTATGGTAAGATCAAAATTGAGTAAGTTATGTCTACAAATTAAGCTATGCTTATGAAGTTATGGTAACACATAAGTAAGCTATGTTATGTTAATGACATTTATACATGTGATTATGTTGCTATCTATTTGCATGTGAACTTACTAAGCTTTATGCTTACTCCCCTCTCTTTTTCATTTTCTTTTAGTACTGCCAAGCTAGCTCGAAGATCGAGGGACATTAGAGGCTCGATCACACTATCAACTAAACATTTGGGTATAGTTAGTCTTAATATTTTAAGTTTGGCATGTATCGGGCTTGGTCTTTTTGGTATGTGTCATATTGATTTAGCCAAATGTGTTGGCTTATGGTAATATTTGATTCATTTTGTATATGGCCATGTGATATTGTTCATATTGATAATTTGGGTTGTAACCCTAATCAATTATGCATGATTGCAATGTACTATGCTTGATGTGATTGCTTGTGGATGAGATGTGTGATGAGTGTCACATGTGTTGAATCAATGAATCATGGCTAATAGGCATGACCAAAACTATGGTATAATTGAGTAAACTAAAAGTAGGTTTAGCATGATGCATGAAAATGAAAATGGTGTGGAATGCCATATGAAAGCATGATGTTTTTAGATAAGTGATATGTTGACATGTCAAAGGCGTGGATTAATCATGTTTGAGAGTGTTGAGAGTGACCAAATATACTATGTAGCATGCCATCAAAGGTGAATGAGAGATAGAGCATTTAAGGGTGACAAATGGCTTGGAAAATAGCCTCAAATGTGTCCACACGGGTAGACACAAGGACGTGTGTCACACACGGCCTACCCCATGTACGTGTGGTTAGACCGTGTGTCCTCTGCACCCTAATTAATACAAATAGAATGCCTAGTACTAAATACACAGGTAGAGACATGGTGATGTGTCTCAGCCATAAGAAGGGCACGACCTTAGGACATGGGCATGTGTCTAGGTCGTGTGAAGTCTGCACTTGATTTTTAGAATTTAATTTACCACACGGCCTAAGCACATGGGCGTGTAGATTGGCTGTGTGACCTAATTTTGGTTGATGATATCATAATCAGAGAGTTACACGGGCTAAGGACATGGGCGTGTCCAAAGCTTCACGGGCGTGTGTGACCACACAGCCTACCTACACGGGCGTGTGACTCCTCAAGGTAGGAAATTTTTCTAAGTTGCTGTAATGTTTTCTAAAGTTCTCAATTTAGTCCCGAACCACCTTCGATGTATGTTTTGGACCTTGTAGGCTCTTATGAGGGATGGTTTGCATGAAATTGAAGAGTTTTAAATTTGAACGAAATTTTAGGACCCAGTTTTGTGTGAACGTTAATGTATTAGTTTGGTAATGCCTCGAACCCTGTTCCAGCGTCGGATACGGGCAAGGGTTGTTACATATACAATCACGAAATCATATTTATCAATATTCATAGCGATGATGTCGATGCAACACTTTTTCAAAAATAGTGCAGATTTTTTTAAAAAAATTCCTACCCATCTCCACTGCACACCATAGTTCCCCAGAATTCGTCCATCCAATAACACACCAATAATGTGGACAACCCACTAAATAATGCAGTCAAGCTACCAGATATAGAATATTGTGGTCAAGCCACCATATATTGTAGATATGCATCCAGATAATGTGGTTAAACCACTAGAATGTGTAGATTATTAAACTATCAGAATTTTCCTCCGTACAATCATATCCCAACCCCATGAATGTGATATGGTATACAGAACTGAATTTTAGTAGGTATGCTTTACATGCAATTCAGAATCAGTATAGTGGCACGCTTAACATGCAAATCAGAATTAGTATAATGGCATGCTTAACATGCGAATCAAAATCAATAATAATGATATGTTTAACATGTGAATCAAAATATCATAGAATTAGTATAAGGGCATGTTTTGTAATACCCCTAACCCATATCTGTCGTCGAAATAGGATTACGGAGCATTACCATGTCCCATCCCATCCCATGTCCCATCCCATGTCCAACTTTGGGTAGCTACTGACTTGGGTCAAACGGCCAACGACACGCCCATGTGCTAAGCCGTGTGTAAAGTGCAGGGGTCACACGGCCAAGCCACATGCCCGTGTGTTAGTTCGTGTGCAAAAATCTAAGCATTCTATTTTGAAATTTTAAAGTGCAGGGGACACACGGCCAGACTACACGCCCATGTACCCGGCTGCGTGTCACACACGGCTGAGACACACGTCCGTGTCTGCGCCCTTGTGGACGAAAATAAGCCATTTTAAGGCCACTTTTCTCACCCTTGCTGATATCAACCTATAAACATCAATTCAATATGCCAAATAGCACCAATCAAGCAATAAACACAAGCCAAAAATCATGTTTTAAGCATAATAAACTATCACAAAATTCAATTGTCTAAAATTTTCAAACTAGCTTCATTCATTGATTTACCAAAACCTACTTCTAATTATATACTTACAAACACACATACATATATGTAATTGTCATTCATAATTATACTTCAAATTTTAGCCCTTTTCAATCCATCCGTATACATGCCATATAAACCATAAAAGTACAACAAAATCTACTGAAGTAATCTGGATAGTGTGACTCAATGTGTTGATCCGATCCTCGAAACTTCATAAAAATCTGGGCTAATTTGTAAAATTTGTTGTAGCTCAGGAATTATTCAGATAATTTCTCGTTGCCACGATTTCCTTTGGGCTCTCGATATGATGCAAAAATATGAAAAACCAGCTTAAACCCTCTTAAATGTCTGTTTTTAGAGCTGAAAATGATGATGATTTCTCTAGAATTCTTTACTTTCTCATTTATCTCATTAATTTGGCAAAATTTCTAATTTTTCCCTTAGTTCACATTGTTTCATTACTAATTTCTATGCCCATACTGCCCAGCCTATTTAATTTAGGCTAATTTTCTTTTTAAGTCCTATTTATTTACTTTTTGGACTATTTAATCACTATTTCCTTAATTTGCAAGTTTTGCACCTTTTTCAATTTAGTCCTTTTTAATTAGTTAATTATCACAACATTAAAGTTTTCTAATGAAACCTTAATACTAACTCAATGACACTCCGTAAATATTTATAAAAATACTTACGGCTCAGTTTATGAAATTGAGGTCTCGATACCTCGTTTTTGAGACTAATTAACCTAATAATTCTTTTAAATCACAAAATTACTAATTCAAAAGTTTTTTAAAGTAATACTTGACTCATGAATAATAATAATTAAATATTAAAATTTTCAAACTCACTCGTCGAATTTGGTGGTCTCAAACCTTAGTTTCCAACACCACTGAAAATTAGGCTGTTACAACTCTTCACCTTTAAAAAATTTCATCCTCGAAATTTATTACTTGAAAATAAATTTGGATATTGTGACCTCATCGATTCCTCTATTTCCCAGGTTGCCTCCTCCGAACCATGACGGTGCCATAATACTTTTACTAACGATACCTGTTTATTTCGCAATTCTTTAACATCTAGAGTTAAAATCTTTATCGGCTCTTCCGAGTACATTATATCTAGTTGTATTTCTATTTCAGTATAAGGAATTACATGCGAAGGATCAGATCTGTACCGTCTTAACATAGAAACATGGAACACATTATGAATCTTCTCAAGTTCTGGAGGCAGAGCTAACCGATAAGCCATAGGACCAATTCTTTCAATGATTTCATACGGTCCTATAAATCTTGGACTAAGTTTCCCTTTTCTACCAAACTACAATACTTTCTTCCACAGTGAGAATTTTAAGAACACTCAATCACCTACATCAAATTCTATTTCTCTTCTTTTCAAATCTGCATATGGCTTCTGACGGTCCAAAGCAGCTTTCAAACTATTCAGATAACTCGAACTTTATCTTCAGTTTGTTGGATCAAATCAACTCCCACTAACTTGGATTCACTCAACTTAGGCCAATACAATGGAGTCTTACATTTTCTTCCATAAAGAGCTTCAAATGGTGCTATCTTAATAGTGGATTGATAGCTATTATTATACGCAAATTCAGCTAAGGGTAAATACCTTTTCCGACGATCTCTGAACTCGAGTATACAACATCGCAACATGTCTTTTAGAATCCGAATCACTCGTTCAGATTGCCCGTCAGTCTGAGGATGAAATGCTGTATTGAAATTTAACTTTGAACCCAGGGCTTTTTATAGTTTACTCCAAAATCTCGATATAAATCTTGGATCCCGATCGAAAATAATAAATGTAGGGGCCCCATGTAATCTTACAATCTCTGATATATACAATTCCGCTAACTTCTCAAGTGAAAAGTCTATTCTGACCGGAATAAAATGTGCTGACTTAGTTAATCTATCAACAATCACCTAGACTAAATCTTTCTTTCTCGGAGTCACAGGTAATCTAGATACAAAATCCATCGTGACATGCTCCCATTTCCACTTAGGAATCATGATCGGCTGTAGCAAACCCGTTAGTACCTGATGCTATGCTTTGACTTGTTGACAAATCAGACACTTTGCTACAAATTCAGAAATCTCTCGTTTCATACCCGACCACCAATACATCTATTTCAAATCACAAAACATTTTCATGCTACCCGAATGAATGGAATACATGCTACTGTGAGTTTCAGAAAGAATATCATTTTTCAGATTTGAATTATTTGGAACACAAATTCTATTGCGATAATGTAACATACCGCTATCATCAATGCTATACTCTGAACTTAACTTATCCCGATCCATCTATCTTTTTAACACCAATTTTGGGTTATCATCTTGCAACTCTCAAATTCGCTAAAAGAACATAGGTTTTTACTTTCAACTCTACTAATATAGAACTGTCTTCATTAAGAGACAAATGAGTGTTCATCGCCCAAAGTGCAAACAATGACGACTTTCGACAGAGTGCATCAGCAACGACATTTGCCTTTCCCGAGTGATAATCAATAGCCAAATCATAATCCTTCAGTAACTTTAACCACTGTCTCTATCTGAAGTTCCGTTCTTTCTGAGTCATCAAATACTTCAAGCTTTTATGATCTGTGTACACATAAAATTTTTCACAATATAAATAATGTTTCCATATTTTCAAAGCAAAAACAATTGCAGCCAATTAAAGATCATGTGTAGGATAATTCCTCTCATGCGGTTTTAATTACTGAAAAGCATAGGCCACTAGTTTTCTCGAATGCATTAATACACATCCCAAACCATTCTGAGATGCGCCGTTATAAACAACATATGGTATACCTGATTCTGGTTGAGTCAAAACTGGAGCCTCTGTCAACATCTTCTTCAATTGATCAAAACTCTGTTGACAGTCATCAGACCATACAAATTCACCATTCTTCTGTAATAATCGGGTCAACGATGAAGCAATCATAAAAAAATTCTTGACAAAACATCGATAGTAACCTGTTAAACTAGAAAACTTCGTACTTCTATAATATTCTTTGGAGTTTTCCAATTCAGCACAGCAGAAACTTTCGTAACAACCCAATTTTAGTGAAATCGGAACAGTGGTTTCAGGACAAGAAATCCAAGCCAAAAATAAATTTTATTTTAGTTTTATTACATGGTCCGTATTATGTTAGAAATGTCATGTGAAAATTCTAATAAGAAAATTTTATCGATTATGTGTTTAATTACGGAAAGGACCAAATCGCATAAGATGCAAAAGTTAAATTCTAGTAGCTAGAAGGATTAAATATCTATGAAATTCAAAACTTGAGGTCCTTATATGGTAATTAGACTATTAAAGAAAAGTATGTAGATATTTTTGGTGTCTCATTCATGGAAATTTAGAAAAAGGGCAAGGACTAAATTGGAAATTGAATTAATTTAATTAATTAAAAGATGATAAAAGAAATATCATCTTATTTTATGCCATCTTCATTTCTAAAATACATGGAAACCCTAGGAGAGAGAGAATAAACTTTCTTGGTTTAATTGGATCTGGATAACATAAATTCGAAGCTAGATCAAGGAAAAGAGAAAGTTTCAAATTAGTAGATTTATATACGCGAACAAGTGGCGAGGTAAGTTCGTGTAACTTAATTGAGCTTGTAAATATGATAAATTGAATGTTGTGTTGCATGGAATGTGTTTTGTATTTATGTGAGTTAATTTGAATGTTATAATATAAGAAAATGATTACATGCTTGAGATTGTTTGAAAAGGCTTAAATTCCATTTGAATATTGGATTTCGATGGATAAACAAAATTTTCATACTGAATAAGGTCCTGCATTGTTGCTGACGGGATTTAGCCTGGATTGGTAATCCTAACTGAGCTCTTCTGAGCATATATTACAAAAAGGATTTAGCCTGGACTGGTAATTCTGTTATATGTTATGAGGCTCGAGAGTGTGCTTTCTGATTAAGTGCCCTAATGGGTACTCCTGAATATAAATTGATAGGTTATTAAATTATGCACCTTAAGTGTATTGTTTGAATATCCATCAGAATTTCAATGATTCAACGAATAAGATACTTGACATGATAGGAGAATTAAGAGACAAAATGAATGATGGCTTGAAAGAATATAGTATGATGAGCTCATCTATGATTACTTTATGCATATATGAACATTTATGTAATTAACATGTTTGATTGAGTGTCTGTGTATAGGTATAATTGCCAAATTGATGAAAAAACATATTATTGAATGCTTAATGTTAATAAATGTAAATTGGTAAGTTTTAATTCCTATTATACGAACTTACTAAGCAAGTAATGCATATTTAATTTTATTTTCCATGTTTTATAGTGCTCGAAAGCTCGCGAAGGTTGGAGATCAGTTGGAGTATCATCACACTATCCACAACCTTATTTTGGTATAAATAGTACACTTATTTCGGTATAATGGCATCTATAGGCTAACTTAGCTCTCTCAAGATTATCATCAACAGTAGCTTTGAACTCTTTAGCCCCATACTTTCTAATGCTATCAATAGGTGGTTTATTCAATAGCAGAGGTTCCAAACCTTGAGGAGTTACGGGAACCGATTGGGGATTAGGTAGGGGTGGAGGTTGTTGAGCAGCTAAATTTTTCCATATATACTGTGTGAACCATTCGATCATCATTTGTAAGAAGGCTTGGCTTCTTTAGCCTCTCCTCCCTAGCTACCCGATACGGGTCTAGATTCAGAAGGCGCTGTCCCTTAAGCAGGGGCTGGCGCATTACTTTCAACCTCATCAGTTATAGCTCGATTAGGATCCATTTACTATATGAAAACACATTTCAAAATGTCAGGATTTATCACACTATCACAGTTTATATATGACATGTATAGCTAGACTCTCACATACGCTACATTAGTCCTAGAATCGACTAAATCATAGCTATAATACCAATAAATGTAACACTCCTTACCCGTATTCAACACCAAAATAGGGTTACAATTATACATACTTTTCACATACATTTAGTCAATTCATACAATCATCATTCAATCTCAATCAATTTGTCCCTAATACGAGCCTACAAGGCCCTAAACATACATTAGAAGTGGTTCGAGACTAAACTGATAACTTTGGAAACATTTGGAACACTTATAAAATTTTTCTCAAAATAAGGGACACACGCTCGTGTGGCCAAGCCATGTGTCTCACATGGCCGGCTGTGTGGACATTCGAAATGGGAGCATATGACCGTGTCCCAACTTGTTTCCTACCTGTGTCCAAACAAGTGAGCTTACTGACTTGGGTCACACGGCCAACCACACGCTTGGATGTTTAGCCTGTGTGCCCTTCGACGTGGCCACACATGACCATGTGCTAGGATGTGTGCTAGGCCGTGCCAAACCTGTAGGGTATACTGACTTATGCCACACGGCCAAGTCACACGCCTGTGTGTGACGCCGTGTGGGGCATACTGACTTGATTTTGAATTTCAACACCAGGGAACACACGACTGTGTACATAACCGTGTGTCACACAGTTGAGACACACGCCCGTGTCTCTACCCGTGTGGACAAAACTAGGCTATTTAGCTAGCCATTTTGTTACCCAATTCACACCACTTCACCTACACATATGGCACCCAATCAAAGCATAACTAAGAAATTAATATCTACTCAAAACAAGCTCAATTCATATAATTTATTTCCAACTAATACAACCACAACCAAGATTAAAATATATACCATATTTTGCCTACTCAAATCATGCCAATTCATATATTCTAGCATTCAATTGAACCATTTCAACTAAGCATTTCTTAACCTAAAACTACAAGCACAACCATTCTCAATTCATCAACCATTCTCAAGAAATCATGAACCATATCACTAAGAGGCATTAATGCATATTTATGAACATTACATAATTGCCAAAATAAGCCAATTTACATGGCTAAAACAAAACCAAACACTGAATATTTACAAGCCAACACAAATGGCCAAAATGATGCTACAAATACCAAAATGACACAAAGTCCCTATGTAACACCCCTCACCTGTATCCGTCATCGAATTAGGGTTGCGAGGCATTACTGATCAAACATAGTTCAATACAATCATTCAATTCAAAACATGCATAAAAATTATACCAACTTAATAATAATTATTATAAAACTCTAATAATAACCATCTATTCAATCATATAAGTCAATAATCATAACATTTAAATTTCTAAATAATAATCAAACATGTTTCATTATATCCATTTGTAAACGTCTATTTCATAAATAAATTACTAATCATACCACATATATGTCTAAACACATTCGCATAGAACATTGTGACCAATCATATCTATGGTTTATTATAAAATCAAAATATAAGGGACATAAACATATATCATTATAAGGTCAGGTATTATTGCTTATTTTACCACGTTCATGCTCATTTCATCGTATCTTCATTAACCATTTTCGGACACAAATAACAATTCATTTCATTTCTAATTCACAAGCTAATAATTATGTCTAAACGTTATACCAAATTACACATATACACGACCAATTTACTTCACACTTATTCAGCTATCAAATTAATCACATAAGATCATACCACACGTAATGAAACCTTGACTAAATGTATATATATCCATTTCACAATTAATTAACCTTAATAAATATATATATATATATATATTATATTAGTTCAAGTGTCCAAACAAACATTCATGAAACATAATCATACTTTATCATTACAAACCTTATCAAAATAGCCATTTCACAATCAATAATGTATTAATCATTTTACCATATTACCAAGCCAACATTATACAATCACTCATCATCCAAATTATAACACATATCATACTTCTAAGATGAGCTAATTATAAAGTCAACTTTACAACATACTTATCAAAATGAGTTAATCATATGTCATTTGTGTTACCTTAACAAAGCATAACAACCAAGTTCATATATATATATTTATCTATGCATGTGCCATAGCCGAATCAACTAAATACACACATTCAAAATCACCAACCATGTAACGCCTCAAATCCCCAAATCCCTGATAAAATTATTTTTGTGTGTTTGTGACGTGAAAGTATGTCTGGCTTAGTGTTTGTGTGCTCTGGGAGTGTTTGGGAAGTCGTGGGTTCAAGCCCTGGCTTCCACAAAAATTTTTCTTTTAAGGATTAAACCCTTACCTTAGGTCAGTAGGGTTATAAGTTTATTTCAGTAAAAACATGTCAGAATGGGCCTGCTGGTCCAGTAGATAGTGGCGTGTGGGGTGTGCTAGTGGTTTGAGGTTCGAATCCTTGCCTGTGCAAATGGAAAATTTTTTTTACTGGTGGCCATGGGAGGAAGTTGTGTTTGACAGAAACTCCAAGGGTTTGAACATATTTTATGGGGTTGTTGTTAGCCGAATCCGAGGAGATAGATGGGAGGAAATTAAGGAGAAAATCGAGCAAGTTCGAATTTGAAGGAGAGTCATACCGGGTTTGAACTCTGGCACTTAGTGTTTTAGTTGTGTAGGAATGTTGGGGAGGTATTTAGTGTGTTAAAGGCTGACCGAATCTGATGAGTTCATTTGGTAAAAATTCAACTATAGTAAATGGGTGTTGGAATTGGTTCTGCTTTAGGTGCCGATGTGTGTTAGCTAACTGAATGTCGACTTCATTCTCAATATCTCGAAATACCTTAGTGACCTTTTCTCTTCATCTTTTCTCTTCTTCAAACTGATTATTTGACATTAGTGAATGCTGATTATTTCGATTGAGTACCTTCTTCTTCTTCTTCTTCTCCTCTTCTCTGAAGCCGAAAACTTCTTTTTCAATTTAGTTCTTCCTTTCTCTGCTGGACCGAATGCCCATACTCTCCCTCTCTCAAATCTTTTTGTTCTTTTTGCTTTGGCTGAATCTCTTTGATAGACTGTTGCAAAAATTCATTTGATTTATTGGAGTGTGGATTCTATTTTGGAAGCTTAGGCCGATTCCTCTTCTCATTGAAAGTTGTCTATCCACTTTTGGGGTAAGTGTTTTTAGTGCGATGTATTTCATATTGGACTTTAAATACTTATCAATCGATCAAATGTTTCTTATGAAGGTCAAATTTTTGGAGCAGTACGTGGGTGTTAAGTCAGTGGGGTTCTGCGATTGTTGGATTGGTAAGTGTCAGTGAATCGATCGAATCTTTTTCGATATTGTGGTTTGGATTAACGATGGATTTAGTCTAATGAGGGGTTGTGGTTGACCATAGGTTCTCGATCTTGAAAGTGGTTCGGCTATGACATTGCAACAGGTGTGTAACACTACCATTAGATGTGGAACGACAAAAGCTAAAAAGTTGAAAAGCCAAGAAGTGGGCTGTCGACACCACATGGGCGTGTGGCCGCCCGTGTGGTAGGCTATGTAACAAAACATGGCCGTGTGGTCGATGAGATGGCCATGAGCATTTTCATGGGCCGAAATAATATTAGGCCATTTTGGGCCAAACTGGGCCGTATAGGCCCAATGGGCCTGTGGACCCCACACGGGAAAATCGTACAAAAGTGTGGCAAATATTAGGCCAGGTTGTGTAGACCGTAAGAGCGTGTGGGCCTACATGGTCCCGTAATATGGGCTGTGGGCCCTTTATCATCGATTGATTGTTAAGGTTGTACAGGTCGCCCGAGACGACTGTGGACCTACTGTTGGGTCGGTAAGTGTACCTGGACCCTTATTTTTTTTGTAAATGACTGATATACCCCTATGTGATGTATGATTGTTTGAGTATTCCATTTGTACTATATATACATTTATATTATGTTGCATTGCATAGGGTGGGATATATAATTTTGGAGGAAGTGTACTGAAAGGCTATAAGCCTATTACTGGCAGCTTTGCTACAAATACTGTTTTAGTGTCGCAACTGGTGCTACTTGGTGTGTAGGGATGGGTGAGTCGATTTTATCCCCACATGGTGTGTAGGGTTGGTACGGAGATGGTATGTAGAGGCTGGATTGGGTAGGATTTTCTGATTGCATACTGTACTGATATTGTAATGGGCTTAGGCCCCACTGATACTATTACTGAAATGGTCTCAGGCACAGACTGCTACTGTTATTGAAATGGGCTAAGGCCCTAACTGAAACTGAAAGGGCTTAGGCCCAAATTGTGTTTACTCTAATTGATTGCTATTATGGGATTACACAGACTGAGATTTCGTAAACTCACCCATCTGTTAACTGTGCAGGAAATCCCCAGACTTAGACGGATCGATACGACGGAGGACTCAGTGGTGTTCACTCGACTTAGTTAACTTTTAGTATCATAATTAAGGTTTTATTATTATGTAATAAGGCCTCTCGAGTTATTTTTGATTTTGGTATTTTACTCAAAGTTATTTGTGCTTTACAACTGCTAGCAATAAGAAAAACGCGAGTTTTCAAAAAGTCAATCATTTTCAAAACCACCATAAATACGTAACTCGTTTTCAAAGCTTCCGTGAATAACAAGCTGTTTACAAAATTAATAACGTTTTATTAAAAGCAACCTTTAAAAGTACAAGTCCCACATTAGGAATGAGCAATAAGACTTTAAACTGGCTTTTCAACCTATGTAAAGAGGCTAATTAAAGAAGGGGTTTTTAAACGACGAGTCTTAGATTTTGAAAAACACTTCAATGTGACATAGCCAGATCTGGACATGACATCTGGGCCGAGTTTGGGGTGTTACAAACCATTTTCAATGCATATAACACGTATAAAATTGATTAAAGTTTCATGTACTCACATAACATATTAGCCATAGTTCACAACCAAACATATCCATAGCATATTCAAGCTTAAAACCAAACTTAACATGAATAAACAAGCCATATTTGCATGGCTTATATATATACAAATCAAAGTCTAACATTTCCAAATATTATCTAGCTTATACATGCCATAAGTTTGAAATTTAGCTTATAAAGTATCGAAAACAATCGATAGTGTGATAGACTTTGCTGACGATCCCCGAGCTCGTAACTTGACTTCAAAATCTATAAAAAAGAGGCAAACATAAACACACACAGTAAGCTATCATAGCTTAGTAAGTCATAAGCAAAGAAACAACTAAGTGTCATAATCAACTCATTTAAACCAAACCAAATTATACTATCATAATCAAATTAAATCTCAAGCTTATAATTTCCTATATAACATATATTTTTACAAATAAACTTATTCATGGCCGAATATACATGTATTTATTATCAATGTAATATTCAATTTCAAAGCCATAGTACCATTATATAACTGAATATACATAAACCCACATATATATATCCATGAATCATTTCATAAATATTCACCTGATATAATCAAAAGGCTGAATACACTTTCCATATGCACATGCATTTTTCATTTACATTATACATGAATTGCAACACATACCAAGTAACCTACTTACCTTATTTCAAATAGGAAATAAGCTATCACGTACCTGATCACTTTAGCTCGTTTTACACATTCAATCTCAACTATCATTGCCCGTTGAACCATTCAGAATTGAATAGGATACTCAGATAATCACATATATCATACAATGCCAACGTCTTAGATGTGGTCTTACATGCTATCTCATATCGATGCCACTACCCCAGACAGGGTCTTACACGAATCAAAACAATGTCGATGTCCCAGACATGGTCTTACACGTAACCACATATATCGATGCCAACGTCCCAGACATGGTCTTACACGAAAACACATATCGAAAATCCTATGTCATGATATATGTATCCTAACTATTCCTATGGTTCGTACGGGGCTTTCGGACGTCATAATTCAGTCAAATCGAACTCGTAAGCTTAATTCCCAAGCATATACACATTCGGTCATTATGTATATATAATCATAAAATTTGATTCAGCATTTAAAACTTATATATTCAAAATTAACATTTATTTGCTTATAAACTTACCTCGGACGATGAAAATCGGGATGAGACGGCTAATCGATAGCTTTAGTTTTCGCCTAATCCAAATCCGATTTCTTTGGTTCTTGATCTAAACATATTCAAATTAAACTTATTCAAACATATTTTCACTCATTTTAGTCCAAAAACACAAATGGGTAAATTACCATTTTACCCCTAATATTTTACACATTTTACAATTTAGTCCAAATTGCACAAAACACAAAATATGCAAAATTTCAATATACCATGCTTAGGCTGAATATTCATGTAACACTCCAAACCTGGCCTAGACGTTATGGCCGAGTCTAGCAGTGTCACATTGGAGTGCTTTTCAAAAACTTGCTCTTACTGATGAAAACCCATTTGGAAATTTAAAGCCACTTTGTTAGAACTCAAATCATTCTAGCTATTCGTTATTCATTTTAACTTGTCATTACTTTTAAAACTCTGTTTGTTGCGGAAACATTTCAAGAGTGTTGCGAAAACGTAGTGTTTTGAAAACAGTTATCATTTTGGAAAATCGCGTTCTACTTTTAACAGATATAAATCATAATAAACCAAAAATCCCAAATTAAAAGCTAGAAAATTAGGGAGGCCTTATTACATAATTTAAACCCAAAACAAAATCTAATAGCAATTAAACGCCAAATAAAAGAAAACAGAAGCAGTAGTGTGGCCATCTCCGAGTCCCTCACAGCACGGACCCGCCTAATTTTGAGGATTACTTGTACAGTTAAAACAAATAGGTGAGTTTACAAAAACTCAGTGTATAAGCCCCTATCAGTCGATTGGTATACGGCATACAGTAACAGTCTGGGCTTGAGCCCTACTCAGAAATAGTACAGAGTGGGCCTTAGCCCAATGCAGTAACAATACAATACAACAATGCAACCTATCCCAATCCAGCCAACACACCACTCCGTACCACCAACACACCATGTGAGGACAAATTCGACCCACCCAACCAGCACACCAATATCGCAAAGCAAAGCTGTCAGTAATAATATCACAGCAAATGTGCCAGTAACAGTAACATAACAAAGCTGCCAGTATTAGTATATGTGGCAAAGCCAGCAGTAATAGTATATGTAGTAAAGCCACCTATTCAATAAACTTCCTCCATAACAGTATCCCAAACCCATGAAAAATGTCATGTCATAAATCATACGTGTATGCAGAATGTCATACTCAGAAAGAATAGTTATATAATAGCACAAATCAGTCATTTACCCTCGAGGGGTAAAATAGTCATTTTACCATATAAGGGTATTTCAGTCATTTTACCTGCCTTGGGGTCTAGGTACTCTTCTCAACCCATTAGAAGGTCTATAGTCGCCTCAAGTGACTCGAGCAACTCTAACGGTCACAACGGTGTAAATGGGCCTAGGGCCCACTATTAGGCCAAAGTGGGCCCATACGCTCGTGTGGCCTATTTAGCCTAGGTTCGCCATGGCTAGGCGAACTACACAGCCCAATCCAGTATTTACCGCGTATAATTGATTTTATCCGTATGGAGACCACGAGCCTATTGGGCCCATACAACCCATTTCGGCCCATCAAGGCCCAAACTAGCCTAAGCCCATGAGAACTCCCATGGTGGCCTCTACCGTCTTACACCCACGATTCGTGGGCTTAGTTTACCACATGTGCGTTCGCACACCCATGTGGCCAAAAGGCCATTCTTTCGACTTTTCAGCTTTTGCCATTCTATAGTGTATTCAGTGTGTGCATACACACCTATTTACGAGAGCATGTCGAAGTCCTTTACCACCAACCTAGATTCAAACATGATCTAATATCACTCTTTTAAACGCTAGGGTTAAACACCCTTTTATTAACACTTAATCCCCAAAATGGTACAAACTTCTTAACTTGGTTAAGCAAGTATGATATAATCCCTCCTTAAACCAGTGATCCAAATCCTTGGCACAACCTGCAATTGTATCTTAATCTCTTTAACTATCACCACGAATGTAAATAACCAGAACCAAAAGAACGACAACTTACCACTATATAGAACTAAGAACGGTTGATAGAAGAAATCGACCTATACCCACACAAGAGTCAAAACGCTTGTACCTTTATCATGAATCGACAACAGAGGAAGATGTTAGAAGCAAAGACCACAATGGTGAAGAGAATCTATAGTAAACTAGGAGCACTTACTGATTCTCTAATATTCGGCTAACCCAACACACGGAAGGAGAGGAGAACCGAAACAACAGAAATGAGGGGGAAAGAGTAGATATATTTGGTCAAAGACAAAAAAAGAGATAAATGCTAATGACCGATTGAAAGAAAGGGAGCATGAAGGCTCGGTCAAGGTTAAGGAGGTTAAGAGAAGGAAAAATAAGGGAGAGAAGAAAGCCGAAAGAAAAAACATAAAAATAAAATACCCGAATAGTCTGAGTAGTAATCGGCCTCAGACAAAAACGAAATCAATAACCAAGGGGGTAGCTACCGAAATGCTAGTCCCAAAGCCGAATTTTGAGTGTTGGGAGATCACAAAGGGCACCACTCTCCACTCCTCTCCAAATCCCAAAAGCAATGAGTCTCTACAACTCCCATTCAGCACCAACTCTATCTAACCATAAATCTCTAAGATTTTCTCCTAAATTTCCTCCTGTTCACCAATTCAAACATTCGAGAATCCCCCTTTTTACTCCCCAAATTCGGCTAACAACAAATCTATTCAAACCTGTTCAAATCCTTGGTGTTTCAGTCAAACACAACTTCCTCCCATGGCCAGCAGCAAAAATAACCTCCATTTGCACAAGTAGGGACTCAAACCTCAGACCACTAGCACACTCTACACGCCACTTACCACTAGACTAATAGGCTTTTTATGTCATACCAAAATAAACTTATAACCCTACTGGCCAAAGATAGGGGTTTTATTCTTAAAAAGCTAGAATTTTGTGGAAGCCAAGACTTTAACCCATGACTTCCCAGACACTCCCAGAGCACACAACCACTAAGCCAAACCCTCAATTGTGTCACTTCCTTGCACAATTAAATATTTATGTGCAGTCTCCTAACTGCACCTCTGCTCAAAACCTAATACTTCTAGGCCCAAATTTGGGGCATTACAAGTCATTTTCATTATACAAGTCCACACATTTCATTTATTTCACATTTTAGTCCCTCAAATTATTATTTTTACAATTTAGCCCTAATTACTCAAAATCATCAAAAATTCCAATACAAAACATATCAATCCAAAACATATCTTTCATAATTCATCAACTAACATCACAAACTCAAATATTCATCAATGGCATAACTCAAAATATTTATCAAAATCAGAAGTTCAAGCATGGGCTTTGTACATTACACTGCAATGATATCAAAAACGTAAAAATTATCAAAAATCGAGCTAGTTACATACCTTGATTAAGCTTAAAAAAGGGCCGAACCTTCAAACTATTTTTTTTCTTTTCTTTCTTACAACATTCGTTCATTAAAAGATGAATGCATGGCTTATTTTAATTTTTATGTTTTATTATTACATATATTATTACACATTTTACATTTTTAACCTTTAACAATTAATAGAAAAACATTATATAATAAGGTCATAACCGTCCATGATTAATCCATATGGTCAAATTGCAACATAAATACCTCCTGTAAGAAAGACAACATCAATTCAACCCTTTTACAATTAACCATCAAATTTTTATTTTACACGATTAAGCCTTTTTATTTAATCGGGCACTCAAACGACAAAATTAAATCACAAAAATTTCACACATATAAATTTACACATAATAAACATAGAAAATAATTTTAAAATATTTTTCTGACTCAGATTCGTGGTCCCAAAACCACCGTTCTGAATAGGGCCTAAATCAGGTTGTTACACCCTATACATGCCATATACTCAAATCATAAGCTCCAAAAGTACCAAATTTATAGACTGATAGTGTAACGATGTCTTCGACGATCCCCAAATCTGAGCTAGCTTTGAAATCACTATAAAATAGAGAAAAATAAACAACGTAAGCTTTATAGTTTAGTAAGCTCGTATGAAATAAACTCAATGTAATCTCACAAATATAATTCAATAATTTGAATACACCAACATGTAGCTTACATTAACTAACAAACTTTTCAAATACTCAATTATGAAAGTATACACTTCCTTCACAAGTTTCTTCGATTTGAAACTTATATAATTCATGTACATACCTGTATCATCTAGTATCAATCTCATACTCATCCACATCTATCGTTTACCCGTTGAACCATTCAGAATTGAGGTCGGATACACAAGAGTCTCGCAAACTAAGTACCTATACCATGGCCCGAAGCCAAATCAAGGTAACTTATGTCCGAAATACTGATATCTTGGCCCAAAGCCAAATCAGCCAATATTCATTGCCCGAAGCCAAATCTATATAACTCGCACCCAAAGTGCTAATATCATGGCCTGAAGCCAACTCAATGTATCCCCTAATGACATGTCACTAGTTTCCTAAACTATTCCTAAGGTTCAATTGGGATTTCGAACGCTGAATTACCATCGAGTCATTGTCGAACTTATCCAAAGTCTTTTATTCACAACTTATACAATATTGAAGCATTTAAAACACATTTACAATGAAATTTATCACATACGAACTTATCTCGGGTTCAAAAATGATAAAATAGACCGATTAATCTGAAACTTTGTTTTTCACTCGATCTAGATCCGAATTCCACTTTTCTTGATCTAAATATATTCAAAATTAACTCATTTAATAATCTCTCTATTCAATTTAGTCCAAAACATACTTTAAAACACATTTACACTTTTGCCCCTAATATTTCACATTTTTCACAATTTAGTTCTTATTTCATAAAATCACAATTTAATGAAATTCAAAATAAACCCATGCAGCCAAATTACTATTATGCCCCTAGTAGCCCATTTTTGTCATTTATTTCACATTTTAACCATAAAGTTTCCACATTTCACAATTTAATCCCTATTTTGCATTTTTACTTAAAATCACTTAACAAACCCTGTATATCAATCAACAAGCATTCATAATCTATCATTAAACATCAAAACACATCAACATTCATTAATGGAAACTTTCTAAATCTTTAACAGTTTTGCAAAAAAGTCATTGGGCTAGCTAGACCTAGTTGCAACGATCTCAAAAATGTAGAAATCGTTAAAAACGAGACAAAAATAGACTTACAATTGAGCTTGTAGTGGCCGAATGCTTAAAGCCCTAAAAATGGCTTTCTTCCTCCTTCAAAATCAATAATAAAAAGATGAATACATAAAATTTATGTTTTGTTTTAATTAAATTAACCTTTAATTTCCAAATACCAAACTTAACCTTAAAATTAATTCAAAATTTCATTTATGCCAAACCATTATCATCCACTAACATACTAATGGTATATTTACCACTTAAGGACTTAAAATTTAAGGTTCTATAGCTATTTGACACCTTTAGCTAATAGAACAACACTTTTGCATTTTACGAGATTTAGTCCTTTTTATCAAATTAGGCACTCAAACGATAAAATTTCTTAACGAAAATTTCACACAATCATATATTGATGCTATAAACATTAAAATAATAATAAAATAATTATTTTGACCTCAGATTTGTGGTCCCAAAACCACTATTCTAATTTGACTAAAAATAGGCTGTTACATTTTGGGCCTCGAGGGTTCATTTTAATGGACGTTATGAGTAAAGTCGGTAATTAAATAAAATTTGACATGAATTATCGGTAAATGTTCTGGAAACTCTGGTAACGCTCTGTAACATTATTCCGGTGACAGATACCGGTTAAGGGTGTTACAACTTTACTCGGATCTACCTGAATTCCTTCAACTGACCCAATATCACCCAGAAATCCAACCTTAAGTAGCCAAAATTCACATTTGCTAAACTTTGCAGTCAATTGCTTTTCTCTCAAAGTCTGTAGCACAATTCTCAGGCGTTGTGCATGCTCAAATTCTGTCTTGGAATAGATTAATATATTATCAATAAACACAACCACAAATCTATCCAAATAAGTTGAAAAATTTGATTCATTAAATCTACAAAACCAGCAGCTGCATTTGTTAATCCGAATGGCATTACTAAAAACTCATAATAACCATACCGAGTTTTGAAAGCGATCTTCGGCACATCACACTCTTTAACTTTCAACTGGTAATAACCAAATCTGAGATCTATCTTCGAAAATACCGCGACACCTTTCAATTGATCAAATAAATCATCAATACGAGGCAAAGGATATTTATTTTTAATTGTAACTTTATTCAGCTGTCTGTAATCTATACACAATCTCAAAGAACCATATTTCTTTTTCACAAATAAGACAGGTGCACCCCAATGAGATATACTTGGTCTGATGAATCCTTTATCTAATAACTCTTGCAACTGTGTCTTTAATTCTTTTAACTCAGCTGGTGCCATAAGGTACGGTGTTATCGATATTCGAGCTATTCCCGAAACCACATCAATTACAAACTCAAATTCACGATCAGGTGGTAAAGAAGGTAATTTCTCAAGAAATACATCAGTAAACTCATTAACAGCTGGTAATTGTTCTAACTTTGATTCAAAACCCCGAGTATCAAGAATGTAGGCTAAAAATGCCTCATTACCTTTCCGCATTGATCTTTGGGCTGAAAAAGCTGAAATAATTCTAACAATTTCTTTCGGATTTGCAGACTCAACAATAATCACTTCCCCTGTTTGACCTTCCAGATCAATCCATTTCTCTCGACAGTTTACTACATCATCATGCTTTGTTAACCAATCCATTCCAAGAATAACATCAAATTCTTGAAAGGGTAACAACATCAAATTAGCATGGAATTCACAGCCTTTTACTTTCAGTGGACAATTTTGACACATTAAATTAACTTTCACACTTTGGCCTAATGGATTAGTGTCTTGAACATCATAGTCAATGGGTTCAACAGACAATTTCTTTTCTGATGCTAATGCATTGCAAACATAAGAATGTGTAGACCTCGGGTCAATCAATGCATAACATCAAAAAGATAAAATGTACCATAAATTACGTCGGAGCTGTAGCTTCTTCTCTTACTCGAATAGCATAAGTACGTGTCGGTGCTTTAGCCACTGACTGAGCAGCTTTATCTCTCATATTCAAACGGGTAGTAGCACTGCTTTGGCCTGAACGTTTACTTCTTTGGGAAGTTGCTAATTGCTTTTTGATTTGTTCATCTTCTTCTTTTTGCAATTGAGGATGGTCTTGGATGAAATGGTCAGTGGCTCTGCATTTATAACAAGCTCCCACTTTGCCTCTGCATTCACCCGGATGATACTTTCTATAATATTTGCATTTAGGCCTCGAGACATTCTGTACACTACCCATACTAACTGTAGGTCTAATAGTTACCCCAGAATCTTGTTGAATCGCCCTATTCTTATTTAATCGCTCAGACATTAAAGTGGCTCGATTGGACTCCTCTTTATGCTTTTTTGCTAAGAATGTTGAAATTGATTTGGAGGAGCTTCTCTTGTAAGGTTCTTTATTTCGCCTATCTTGTTGCATCTTTCTGTTATATAACTCTTCCATTTTCTGAGCATGATCTGACAGAACAACAAATTCCCATATTTCTGTGCCCCCAATCATCATTCTAATCTCATTATTTAAGCCTTCCTCAAACCGAATACACATTTCTTCTTCGGTTGGAATAATTTCTCAGGCATATTTGCTGAGATATACAAATTCCCTCTCATATTCAGCTATTGACCAATTCTCTTATTGTAAATCGAGAAATTCTGTCTTCATTTTATCCAAATACCTCTTGCCAACATATTTCTTTTTAAAATTCATTCCGAAAGAATTCCCAAGTGATTTTCTCTTTTGGCACCACAGCCTCTATGGTCATCCACCAATTATATCCTTCTTCTTTCAATAAGGAAACATCACATCTCAAATAATCATCTGGGAAACAAACCATTTCTCTAAAAACTCTTACTATATTCTGAAGCCATATTCAGCTTTGACTGGATCATCATCTGATCTTCCCCGAAATTCTTCGGCCCCAAACTTTCTAAGTTTTTTTTATGGGAGCATGCTTACTAGATTCAGTTATTGGAGGAGTGGAGGTACCACTGGAGCTGCTACAGATGATGTAGTAAGGGGAGGAGGTTACTGAGCCTGATTTCTTTCTTGTATAAAGTCATTAAACTATTTGTTCGTAAACCCATAAAACATATTTTTAAGTTCTAGCTTCTGTATTGGAGAAATTAGGACAATACTACTTGCCCCGTGTTCAGATGTTTGTGCTCTGCTATTAGCTTTATCACGTTTAGCATGTTCAGATTTATCTGACATCTTCACAATCTATAAGAAAAACAATGATTAAATCAGATCATACACATCACACTATCACAGATTTTTGTGGCATGTATTTCTAGACACTTTACACATCACATTCATTCTGAAAATCGACCAAACCAAAGGTCTGATACCAATAAATGTAACACCCCTAACCCTTATCCGTCGTCAGAACAGGGTTACGAAGAATTATCAAACTTTATGGACTAATTAAGAATATTTCATTATCTTTCTTATACAAATCTAGAATAAGTCATATAACACTCCTATTGTCCCTTAGATGGGTCCTCGAAGCCCAAAATACACATTAGAAGTTAATCAAGACTAAACTGTACAATTAGGGAATTTTTCCCAAAATCTTCAAATCTTTCTTAAGAATAAGGCACACACGCCAGTGTGGCCGACCGTGTGGCTCACATGGCCAGGAGACACGCTCGTGTCTTAGGCTATGTGGGCATTCGATGTGAGGCACACGGCCGTGTCCTAGCCCGTGTCCAATTTAGGGTAGCTACTGACTTGGGTCACACGAGCAAGCCACACGCCCGTGTACTAGGCCGTGTGCAAAAACCTGAGAATTCTGTATTGAAATTTTAAGGTGCAAGGGACACACGGCCAGACTACGTGCCCATGTACCAGGCCCTATGTCACACACAGCTGAGACATACGCTCGTGTCTCTACTCGTGTGGATGAAAATAAGCCATTTTAAGGCCACTTTTCTCACCCTAGCTGATATCAACCTATAAACAAAAAATCAATATGCCAAATAGCCCTAATCAAGCAATAACACAAGCCAAAAATCATGTTTTAAGCATAATAAACTATCACAAAATTCAATTGTCTAAATTTGCCAAACTAGCTTCATTCATTGATTTACCAAAACCAACTCCTAATTATATACATACAAACACACACATATATAATTGTCATTCATAATTATACTTCAAATTTTAGCCCTTTTCAATCCATCCTTATACATGCCATATAGACCATAAAATGTACAAAATCTACCAGAGTAATTTGGATAGTGTGACCCGATGTGTTGATCTGGTCCTCCAAACTTCTTGAAAATCTGGGCTAATTTGTAAAATTTGTTGTAGCTTAGGAATTATTCAGATAATTTCTCTTTTCCACGATTTTCTTTGGGCTCTCGATATGATGCAAAAATATGAAAAACCAACTTAAACCCTCTTTAATATCTGTTTTTAGAGCTGAAAATGTCAATGATTTCTCTAGATTTCTTTACTTTCTCATTTATCTCATTAATTTGGCAAAATTTCCAATTTTGCCCTTAGTTCACATTGTTTCCTTACTAATTACTATGCCCATACCGCCTAGCCTATTTAATTTAGGCTAAATTTCTCTTTAAGTCCTCCTTATTTACTTTTTGTACTATTTAATCCCTATTTCCTTAATTTGCAAGTTTGACACCTTTTTCAATTTAGTCTTTTTTAATTAATTAACTTTCAAAACATCAAAATTTTCTAACAAAACTTTAACATTAACTCAATGACACTCCGTAAATATTTAAAAAAATATTTATGGCTTGATTTATGAAATCGAGATCTCGATACCTCGTTTTAAAGACTAATTAACCTAATAATTCTTTTAAATCACAAAATTACTAATTCAAAAGTTTCCTAAAGTCATACTTGACTCATGAATAATAATAATTAAATATTAAAAATTTCAAACTCACTCATCAAATTTAGTGGTCTCGAACCACTATTTTCGACACCACTGAAAATTGGGCTATTACACAAGCTGTGTAACTCACACTGCTAAGACCCATGCTTGTGTCTTAGGCCATGTAACAATCGAAATAAGGACACACGTTCGTGTCCTAGCCCGTGTAACTCTCTGACTTAGGTCACATGGGCAAGCGACACGCCTATGTGCCAGGCTGTGTAACATTCGGAATGGCCTCATAGGCTCATGTGCCAGGCTGTGTGCTAGGCCATGTATCTGCCTGACTTGTAACTTTTAAAACCTGTAGGAGACACACGACCATTTCACATGGCTGTGTGTCACACACGGCTGAGACACACGCCTATGTCTTTGGTCTTGTGGACAAGAAATTGGACAAAATCAAGCCATTACCTTCACCCACCTGAAGCATTTATCTAATCACATTTGTAGATATGACCTATGCATCATAACCTACCAAAAACATGCATAAAAATGACCAATTAACCATACCATTTATCCATACAACCAATATGCCCATAAGGCACTTCAATCACAAACCATATATACCTAAACATTTGCATAATTGACCATTCATCAACCATTCACATCTAACTTATTTCCATACCAAAACTTATCACAATTGACCACATTGAAACTACACCATCACATACCAAATTAGTCATTCAAAACATGCATCAACCTAACCATATTAACACCAACCATCAAGGCATCAAAATACCATAAGTACGTCAACCATAATAACACTTATACATGTGACAAGTCCACCTATACATGCCATTATAACGTTGACCAAAACATCAAAATCTATCGATATAGTCGCAGGATAGTGTGATAGGCCTTTGCTGAGCTTTCAAACCAATCGAGCTTCCAATAATCTATAAAACATAGGAAAGAAAACTATGCAAGCATATAATGCTTAGAAAGTTCGTAAATCATGAACATAACTTACCATTTCAATGCAAAACCTTACAAATTAAATATGTCAAAATCAAACATAAGCTTGGCACGAGCCTAAGCATCATCAATAACACAAGTTAGTGCTTTAATACATAACTTAACAAAATCATCCCATAGTAAGGTATAATACATGAACATAACACAATAGAACTCATACTTTCCATAATCTTGAATATACATACATTGATTTCTAACATTTCATACCTTTCCATAAGTTCATAATATCGTCGACCAGAAAACTTACCGTTTCTTCCCTTTAAATGCTCGTTGAACCACTTAAAATAATATCGAATACACGGGAAGCTCACACAAAGTGTGCTAAACATATGGTCGAAGGTCGAAACCATTCATTTTCCTTTTCCTTTACATCATTTCTCACTCGAGCCATAAATGGGTCTACTCACACATGCTGACGGTTGGAATGTAGCTACACGATGCCACTCACACAAGCTGACGAGCATTCACAACAAATGCCGAAACTCAGCCATCGATAAGACATTTAGGACCAGCACCCGAGACAGGGTAACCTTAATGACATGTCATTTGTATCCTATATATATTCCTAAGGTTCAAATAGGGATGAATAATTGTAATATATCGTTGGATTTCCATTGTTTCATCACATGATAAATAACATAGTAGCATGAATATATTAAATAACATTAAAACGTTATTTAAACATACGAACTTACCTCGATTATAAAGACGTCAAAATAGAATCACTAATCTGAGACTTTATCTTTTCCTCGATCTAGATCCATAAGAGGTTTATCTTGATCTAAATATGAAAATTCAATCTATTTAATATTCACACTATTCAATTTAATCCAAAATTCACACTTTTGCAAATTTACATTTTTGCCCCTAATTGTAACACCCCTAACCCATATTTGTTGCCAGAGTAGGGTTACGAGGTATTACCGATCAATTCACAACGTAAGGTATACATTTATCAACCGTAAAACATCCATTCTCATAAATCATTCAACACAATCATATTGTCCCTTATAAGGGCCTACGAGGCCTTAAACATGCTTTAGAAGTGGTTCGGGACTAAATCAATATCATACGAGAATTTCAAAACTTAATAAAATTTCAACCATACAGGGGTCACACGCCCGTGTAAACAGGCCGTGTGCCTCACACGGCTCTAGACACGCCCATGTCTCAAGTCATGTGGAAACAGGGCATACATACTAACTTGGGTCACACGGCCAACCACACGCCCGTGTGTCTAGCCTGTGTGCCCTTCGAAAAGTGGCCACATATGCCCGTGTGCCAGACCGTGTACTAGGCCGTGCCAAAACTGTAGGGTATATTGACTTATGCAACACAGCCAAGTCACACACCTGTGTGGTAGGCCGTGTGCCAATTAGGGGTTATACTGAGTGGAGCATACTGACATCATTTTAAAAACAACACCAAGGGACACACAGCCGTGTAACATGATCGTGTGTCACACACAGCTGAGAGACATACCCGTGCCTCTGCCCGTATGGACAAAAGTAGGCCATTTGCAAGGCCAATTTGCCACCCTTATTCATGCACACTTAAACAATCAAAATGGTACCATTTCATCATACAATTAGGCAACCAAAACATCAACCAAATGTACAATTTATACAACATCCATTTCCACCAATTTCAATACTCAATTCAATGCCATTTACCTAATCAAATACTTATCAATTCAACTTCTAAAATCATACTTCATCAAAGCATTTCTGAAGCATTTATGCTTCACAAGTCATTTAACCATATTCATACCAAACATGCCAAAGTAAGTCATCTTTCATGGCTATATATACAAACCAAAACATATACATTTACAAGTCATTTCTAATGGCCAAACACATATAACATTAATATCATTTATAGGCCAACTCTCATGGCTATAATCACAACCAAAATACCACATCTATCCTATACATGCCATATACCATATATACACAACACAAAAGTACCAAATGAATTTTTGATAGTGCGATAATGTTCCTAATGACTTCCGGATCCGAGCTAACCTTGATTCACTATAAAACATAGAAAACTAAAACGAAGTAAGCTTCACAGCTTAGTAAGCTCGTATGTGAACAACTTAATTCATAGAATAAATACAAATCAACCAATTACACATGACAACACCATATACAAATTATCTACAAGCCTTTCTCATGTCTCAAAACAAGATCAAATACAATCTCATTGAACTTTCTCTATTTAATACTCGAATAGGTTCTGTACATACTTGTATTGCCATGTACTAACCTCTTTCTCAACCACATCATTCATTTACTCGTTGAACCATTTGGAATAGAAATTGGATACTCAATAGTCTCATACGATAAGTACCTATACCATGTCGCGTAGCCAAATCAAGGTAACTTATCTGAAGAACAATTATCATGGCCCAAAGCCAAATCGGTATAACTCGCACCTGAAGTGCTAATATCATGGCCCGAAGGCAACTCCACTTATCATCTAATAACAAGACGTTATTATCCAAATCTATTCCTAAAGTTCAATCGAGATTTCACACCTTCTGTTTCTATCATCGAATGCATTCGCATAGTCCTTTTCACAATTTGAACATTATCCAAAATCTCATTATTACAATTTATGGAATATTAAAGCTTTTAACATAATTTTATAATGAAATTACCACATACGAACTTACCTCGAGTATGAAAATGGTGAAATGAGTCAATTACTCGATAATCTTGTCTTTCCCCCAATCTAATTCCGAATTCCTCTTTTCTTGATCTAAATATATTCAAAATTAACTTATTTAATCAACCATTCATTCAATTTTGTCCCAGACATACATTTAGGCCTATTTGCATATTATCCCCTAAACTTTCACATCTAATCAATTTAGTCCTTAATTCACAAATACACAAAATTCACACAATTCAACAAAACCCATGCTTGGCTGAATTACATATAGGTCCCTATCAGCCCAAAACTTTCATATATTTCACATTTTAACCACTCAATTTGCACATTTCACAATTTAATCCCTATTATGCATTTTCATCAAAAATCACTTTACAAAACATGAAAATCTATCATAAAAAATTCATATTTCATCTTCAAACACCAAAGAACACATAAGCTCATCAATGGCAACTCTTAAAATCTTTAACAATTTTGAAATTAAAGGTACGAGCTAGCTAGATTGAGTTGTAACGATTACAAAAAAATAGAAATCATTAAAAACCGAGAAAAAATCGTACCTTGATTGAACAAAAAAGCTTGGCCGAATGCTAAAACTTCCATGGCTGTTTTTCTTATGTATATTCGGTGGTGGAAGATGAAATATGATGATAAAATGTTTGGTTTTATTTATTTTAACTTAATTAACTAATTAACTTTTTTAACCTTAGTAATTAACCATCAAAATACCTTAATACATGTCCATAAAAGTCCACTAACATTTAAAATAGTCTAATTACCATTTAAGGCCATTATATTTAAAAGCAAAGCTATTTGACACCATTAACAAATAGAATGCAACTTTTGTATTTTACGCGATTTAGTCGTTTTTCTCAAATTGACTATTCAAACGATAAAATTAGCTCACGAAATTTTCACACATATCAAATAACATGCTGTAAATATTGAAAATAATATTAAAATGATTTTCCAACATCGAATTTGTGGTTTTGAAACCACTATTCCGTTTTAGCTAAAACTGAGTGGTTACACTAATATTTGAACTTCTTTACAATTTAGTCATTAAGCTCGTAAATTGAAATTTATGCAATTTCATCCACATATCATGCTAGCCGATTTACCTAGGGGCTCATACAACCTCATACAATTCAAAATTTCACAAATTTATCATGGTATTTTACTACTTTTACTAATAAGTCCCTAAATGATAATTTCATCAAAAATCACTTTACAAAAGTTGTTTATTTAACAACAAGGACTCATAATCTTTCATCAATCTTCATTCCAACATTGAGAATGATCCGAAACTAAACCGAGAACTTACGAGAGTTCATAAAAATTTTTCCTAGGTAAAGCCTCACACGCCCGTGTGGAGGCAATGCACACGCCCTTGTCTCTACCCTTGTTGAATTTATGAAAATTATTTTTTATTTCAAACCTACAAGGGTTTTCACACAGCCGAGCACTACGCCCGTGTCCCTGGCCTGTGTCCTTCACACTCCCGTATCTCATAATAATCATAAAATAAATATTTCAACGTCAAATTTGTGGTACCAAAACCACTGTTTCGACTATGCCCTATTTTGGGATGTTACAATAAGATGTAGCAAAATGCTCCAAACCCTAAATATGGTTTTTTTCTTCTTCAATTTCGGTGGTGGTGACTTTTGAAGAAGATGAATGCTTTATGTTTTAATTAATTTAACCTTATTTACTTATTTACCATTTTTTCATTTAAAATCTATTAATATTTCATTAAAACCTATCCATCACATTCCACTATCATTATAAATGGTCTAATTACCATTTAAGTCCTCTTACATTAAATTCCTATAGCCATTTTACACATTTAGCTACTAGAACTACACTTTTGCACCTTTTACAATTTAATGCTTTTCATGAAATTAAGCATGCAAACATCAAAATTTCTTAACAAAATTTTTATACGACACTACTAACATATCATAGAAATTAAAATAAAAAATAAATATTTTCACTTTGGATTTGTGGTCCCGAAACTACTGTTCCGATTTCACTAGATACGAGCTGTTACATGTTTATTTTTCATGCATATCTAATAACACCATATGTCATAATACATGAGTATTAGGAAATCATATAACATCACATTTAACAAACAATCACATAAACACATTCATATTATCACAGATTCAAAAGTTCAGAATCACTTACTTGGAATCCTTATTTTAAACGAATTTATCAATCCATTTGAATACATAGTGTATTCACACATTATCGCGTTTCAAAGTTTCTAAAATAAATATTTAACATTATTACATTTATTAAATTAAAAACAATTTCACACATTTTAAGTGGATAAATCCCCACACCTGAGTAATGAAGATCTGACGAGATACTAGCTTCTTCGATTGACCACGCGCGGGTTTAACTAGACTACAATAGATCTAAGTATAAAATGATGTTTTATTAGTTAAACGTTATTTTATTAGACCTTAGATTAAAAAGATAATCACAACAGATCTTTTTTTCACAAATCATTACTTAAGCTTTAATGAATACGATTTGGACTTGTGACTCACATCCAATGCAAGGGGCGTTCCGTGTTGATGATAGTTGACCCTTCAACAAACAAATATTCTATAAGGGAGGATATCTAAAATGAAAGAATAAAAATTTGAAGCCCTCTTTCATAATCAGTCTAAGAGAGATTGTAACACCCCAAACCTAGTCTAGACGCTATGGCCGGATTTGGCAATGTCACAAGATAGGGTGTTTGAAAATCATACCGTCGCGATAAAATCATTTCCTTTGAATTACTTATCTTAATGTCTTATTAGTTTCAAAATTGTGTTCCTCACTTACTCGATAGTTTCAAAAAGTTTATTCGATGCAAAAGCTTTTTAAATAGTTAAAACAATCGTGCGTTTTCGGAAATCATTTGTTTCTTTTGAAAACTGAGGTTTCCTACTACTAGTAGTTGTAATCTATAAAGTAAAGATATTTAAAACCCAAAACCAAACCAAAGTCTGAAAGTCCAACTACAGCCAAAAGATTTAACTAGTAAAAATAAGAATAAAACCCATAATCATAAATTAAAACCATGATAGTCCAAGTCACCATTGAGTCCTCCGCCGCATCGATACATCTAGGTCTGGGGATAACCTGTGCACATTTAGAAAAAACGGTGAGTTTACATAAACTCAGTGTGTAATCCCATAGAAAACATACAATAGCAAATCACGGTGCACAGTTAAATTAGTCTTGGGCCTAAGCCCTTTTCAGTATTAGTATCTGTTTGGACCTTAGCCCATCTTAGTATAGTATTAAATATGCAGTAGGGCCTTAGCCCATTACAATATCAGTACGCATTAGGGCTTTAGCCCATTATAGTATCAGTAATAGCCATGCGGTATTTAGTAACAAAGTCCTACCCAACCAGCCTCTACACACCATCTCTGTCCAACCCTACACTCCATGTGGGGATTAAATCAACCCACTCATCCCTACACTCCTGGTAGTACCAAATGTGGCACAAAATAGTAATTTGTAGCTGAGCTGCTACTATATTAGGCTTAAGAGCCTTTCAGTACACTTCCTCCAAATATAATCAACCCAATGCAACATACAAAACATGGCATGCTATTTCATTATATCAGTGCATATGACCAATTCAGAATACATGCCTACCTTCATCCTACTAAACATATATAAATCAACACTCCCATGCGACCTGCTCGTATGGGCGCACACGCCCGTGTGGCCCACACGGCCCAAATTAGTCTAGCCCGTGTGTCGTACATGACTGACTTGGCCATCACACGGTCGTGTCTAGTGTGCATGGCCTTGCCTTGTCGAACACACACCTGTGTTAGGCACACGACCTACCACACGGGTGACCACACGCCTATGTGGTGTTGACAATGGGGTTTTTGGCTTTAGTCGAAACCCTATTTTCTGCATTTTTTGTACACACCTGTAGTGTTTTTGATCCTAATCACTCCCGAGCACTTCTAAACCTAAAATCGAGATACTCCATATCAGTTTAGCGAATTTTTCAATGAATTAGATGATCAAAAATGAATAGAGACGCGATTACCACTAATAAAATATCCACCAGTATCACCGTTAAGCCAAGAAATATCGAACTCACTGGTTAAAGCCTTCTCCTATGCCATTAATTTGTAGGGGAACTCGTTAATAACCAATCGATAAAAATTACCTTACAGAAGAATAAGGAAACTTACCGGTATCGCAAAATTGCTATCGGGGTTGTAAAGTAAGGGGAAAAGGATGGTTTTGAGACGAAACAGAGACAATTTTAGCAACAATGGAGAAAAAGGAAAGACAGAATTGCGAAAAAGAAACAGAAAGGATGAAGAGGAAATGGCGTCAAAAAGAATTTTTGGCAGAGGAGAGGAGACCCAATTTTTGCCAGAGAGAAAAAATTATAAACCGAAATTGATAACCCTCAAATCTTTTCCCTTAATTCTCTCCACCAAACTCTCCACTAAATCCACTATTTAGATTTTTAGTCCATCTCAAACTCTCCTAGATGGGCGAGCAAAAATAATGCCCATGCTAAGATTCGAACATAGGACCTCCTTCACACCAACACTCCACTTAACCACCAGACCAGCATGCCCATTCTGTTAATTATTTATCAACTATTAAACTTAAGCCCTTTAGGCTAGGTAAGACTTTATTTATAAAAATTCTAAAGTTTGCCCCAGTCATAAATTGAACTTGGGACCTCCCACACACACCCAGAACACATAACCATTGAAGCAAGCAGATATTTGTGTCACCCATTTACAAAAACAAAAATTAAAAATTTTGGGGGTTACAATTCTACCCCCTAAAAGAAAATTTCGTCCTTGAAATTTACCTAATCCGAATAGATGAGGATATTGATGATGCATCGGATCCTCAGGCTCCCACGTAGCCTCCTCAGTGCTATGATTACGCCATAGAATCTTCACCAAAGGGATAGACTTCCTCCTTAGAACCTTTACGTCACGATCCAGAATCTGAACCGACTCTTCTTCGAAAGTCAGATCCGACCTAACCTTAATTTCCTCAACAGGGACAATATGCGAGGGATCAGAGCAGTAGCACCTCAATATAAAGACGTGGAACACATCGTGAATACGATCCAACTTTGGAGGTAGCTACAACTGATAAGCGACCATCCCCACTCTCTTCAGAACTCAGTAAGGCTCGATAAACCTAGGGCTCAACTTGCCCTTACGACCGAACCTCAAAACCTTCTTCCATGGCTAGACATTAAGAAACATGAAGTCCCCCACGAAATACTCAATCTCGTGTCTCTTCAGATTTGCAGAAAAATTTTGCCTGTCCGATGCCGCTTTTAGTCAATCCTTAATCAATCTAACCTTATCCTCAGTCTCAGAAACCATTTCAGGACCCAAAACACGTCGTTCACCTAACTCAGTCAAATATAAGGGAGTGCGACACTTACGACCATACAATGCCTCATAAGATGCCATATGGATGCTAGACTGGTAACTGTTATTATAGGCAAGCTCCGCTAACGGCAGATAATCCTCCCAACTGCCTCGAAAATTAATAACACAACTCCTCAACATGTCCTCTAGTATCTGAATCACCCTCTTAGATTCTCCATCGGTCTGAGGATAGAACGCAGTACTGAAGTCCAACAACCTAGAGCCTCATGCAACTTCCTCCAAAGCCGAGACATGAAGCGAGGATCCCTATCAGAGATGATCAAAACTGGTACTCCTTGTAGTCTCACTATCTCAGATATATAAAGCTTTGCCAACTTCTGCAGAGAATAATCCGTATGAACTGGTATGAAGTGGGCAGATTTGGTCAATCGATCCACAAAGACCCATACTGAATCCTTCTTATTGGGTGTTAGAGGCAACCCACATATGAAGTCTATAGTTACTCACTCTCACTTTCAGAGAGGAATCTTAACTAGTTGTAGCAAACTCGAAGGTAACTGATGTTCAGCCTTAACCTGCTGGCAAGTCAGACATCTCCTTACAAAATTAGTAACTTCTAGTTTCAGTTCTGGCCACCAGTATAACTCACGAAGGTCTCGGTACATCTCATTTCCACCAAGATGCATAGCATAAGAGCTACTATGCGCCCGTATCAGTATAGACTTCCTCAAATCAGTGTCACTCGGCATGTCCACGGAAACACAACACCCCTCAGTGTTCAACCCAAAATCTGTAGTGCTACCACCCTCAATCTGTTGGAACCGAGGACCTAAAGACTTGTCCTCTAACTGTTTACCCTTAATCTGCTCAATCCACATCAGCTTAACCTAAAGCTTGGCCAATAAGCTACCATCATCAAACAAGCTTAGGCGAGCAAACGTCACCCTCAAATCAGACATAGCTCTACGGCTCAATGCATCGGCCACCACAATGGCCTTGCCAGGATGGTAGTCAATGGTGCAGTCGTAGTCCTTAAGCAGCTCGATCCATCTACACTACCTAAGATTCAGCAACTCCTAAGTAAGGAGATACTTAAGGCTTTTGTGATCTGTGTAGGTGATACACTTCTCACCTACAGATAATGCCTCTAGATTTTCAATGCAAGCACCACGGCGGCCAGCTCCAAATCATGTGTTAGATATTTCGACTCATATGTCTTAAGCTAATGAGACGCATATGACCACCTTACCCTCCTGCATCAACACACATCCCTACCCGACATGTGATGCATCACTATAAACGGTGAACTCCTTTCCAGATTCAGGCTGTATCAGAACAGGGGCCTTAGTCAGTACAATCTTGAGCTTCTCAAAGCTCTCGTGCTGTGCATCAGTCCAGTTAAACGGCACACCCTTACATAGCAGCTTAGTCAAGGGTATTGCAATCAGTGAAAAGCCCTCTACAAACCTCCAATAATAATTCACTAGTCCTAGAAAACTACAGATCTCAATCACGTTCCTAGGCTGCTTCCATTCCAACACAGACTCAATCTTTCGAGGATCAACTAGAATCCCCTCAGGAGAAACCACATGACCTAAAAATGTCACCTCACGCAACCAGAACTCGCACTTGCCAAACTTAGCATAGAGCTGCTTCTCCTTCAAAGTTTGCAGAGCATCGTCATGCTCATCCTCAATCCTCGAGTAAACCAATATATCATTGATGAACACTACCACAAACTGATCCAGACACAGTTGAAATACTCGGTTCATCAAATCCATGAAAGCTGCCGGTGCATTAGTCAATTCAAATGGCATTACTAGAAACTCGTAGTGACCATAACGAGTCCTAAACAATGTCTTATGTATGTCGGCCACCTTGACTCTCAATTGATGATACCCAGATTGGAGGTCAATCTTAGATAACACCGAAGCTTCTCAAAACTGGTCAAATAGATCATCTACCCTCGGTAGGGCGTACTTATTATTAATGGTCAACTAGTTCAGTTGCGATAGTCGATACACATCCACATGGATCCATCCTTCTTCTTCACAAATAGTACTAGTGCTCCATACGAAGACACACTAAGGCAGATGAAACCACGATCCAATAACTACTGAATTTGAGCCTTTAGCTCTACAAGCTCCTTTGGGGCCATTAGATAAGGAGTGATGGACATCGGAGCTGTACTAAGTAGGAGCTCAATACCAAACTCCACTTCACGATCCGGAGGTAAACCAAGTAGCTCCTCAGGAAAAACCTTAGGAAAATCCTTTACCGTTCTGATGTCCTTAACAAAAGAATCCCTAGAATCTGAAACACTTACGTAAGCCAAGAACGCCTCACATCCCTAACGTACCAGCTTTTCTACCACCAGTGCAGAAATCACATTAGTTAAATAATTCCGGGGCTCTCCAATCATGGCTATCTCATCATCCTTTTCAGTCCTCAATACGACCCTCTTAGTCGCGCAGTCTAAGCTAGCACGATGCTTGACCAACCAGTCCATCCCCAGAATTAAATTGAACTATCCAAAGAGAAGGTCCATCAGATCAGGCAGAAATATTTCTCCTTGAACCTCTAAGGGAACGTCTCTAAACAACTTGTTAACCCTTATAAATTGCCCCTAACGGACTTAATACAGTAACTTCACTCATAGTGCTCTCAACCAAAATCCCCAAATTTCTAGACACAATACATGCTATATAGGAGTGAGTGGATCCTATATCTATCAATGCAGTATATGGTACATCAAAAATAAGAAACAAATCCATGATGACGTCCGGAGCATCTCCATCCTCTTGGCAATGAGCAACATAAACTAGAGCTGGCTACCTCACCTTAGACTGTCTGGCACCTCTGCCCAATGGTCTCTACCTACGGCCCGTACCATGACCACCTCTGGCCTGACCATGGCCCCTCGGTGGCTGTACAGTACCAGTACCCGGATCTTGCCTCTGATCAGCCCTCAGCCGACATTCTCTAATGCGATGTTCAAACGACCCATATCTCAAGCATGCCCCAGTCCTCCTCCAACACTTGCCTTGATTGCGTCTACCACAATTACTACATGGCTGTAGTCCAGTAGCAGCAACAAGTGGCCCAACTTTAACCGGCCCATCAACTTTGGCCTTTTTCTGAGGCCTCTACACTGCACCCGAGGGTTTCGAATCCCTCTTATTCATACCTCTCTCTCTATCTTAGTTTTGGCACTCAGTGCGCTTAACCTTATCGATGATCTTTGCCTTTTCAACTAGGGCAAAAAAATCCCGCTCCCTTTGCGGAGCTATCAAAACTCGCAAGTTATCTCTGAGGCCATGCTTAAATTAGACACATTGCTCGTACTCAGATGCAACCATACCTCTCGCATAGTGGCTCAGTCTCAGAAACTTGGCCTTATTCTCTGCCACCGGTCGATCTCCTTGAGTTAAATTCAGAAACTCCCTCCTACGGGCATCCACTTAACTGGCTCCCACATTTTTTCCCTGGAAGGCAGTCTTAAAGAACTCCTAGGTCAATCGTTCGGGTTGAGTGCCCTGTAACACCCCTAACCCGTATCCGTCTCCAGACTAGGGTTAAGAGGCATTACCGGGCATATCTAAACAATTCACATTCATTTCATAGTCAACATAGCAACAAAGTCAAACATCATTAAAGAGTCCCATACGTAGGTCAACTAGACCTTAAACACGCTTTAGAAAGGGGTCAGGTGTAAACCGAGCTCATACAAAATTTTTTGAAAACTTAAACATTTTTCAAAGTTGTAAAGGTCACACGCCCGTGTGAACAGGCCGTGTGCCTCACACAGCATTAGATACACCTGTGTGTCTAGGCCGTGGCAAAATAGGGCATACATAATGACTTGTCCATACGGCCACAAGATACGCCCGTGTGCCAGGCTGTGTGAAAATTAGGGAGGCTACTAACTTGGGTCACCAGGCCAGTCACACACTCGTGTGTCTAGCTCGTGCTCAAAACTGACTTGGCCACACGGCCTGGCACATGCTCATGTGTGCGACCGGGTGGTCTGCCTAGGCTCACTTCGAAATGGCCATCGAGCAACATGGCAGTGACACACACCTATGTCCCTGCCCATGTGGGTAAAAATAGGCCATTTACAAGGCCAGCATACCACCCATTTAGGGTCCTCCCAACAAGTTCCAAAATCAAATCATTTCATACCAAATTTTCAACTAATTCACAACCAAAACATACACCAGTCATGCCATATTATGAACATCCAATCTCATGCTTATAATCCAAACCAAAACATGCTAAATCATAAGCAAAAGACATACCAAAACATATGTTTAATTGTCTCAATTCATTCCATTCGTTCTCATGCCAATACTTATCAAATTCCAGAATGGGCACATACCAAGAACTTACCAAATTGACCAATCCTCTTGGCTATTCATGAACACATCATATGAACATTATTACATCACATAGTTTATGCTCAAAAGACATTCATAATTATAACCAAAACCAAGCCATATCACATGGCTAGATTTACACTTACTAAACATATTCACAAACTTCTAGCCTATACATGCCATACTTCAATATATACATTTTCAAAAGGTACCAAAATAGATTTTGATAGTGTGGTGATGATCCTTGACGATCCCTGAGCTTCCGATAGCTATGATATCTATAAAACAATTGGAAACACACACAAAGTAAGCTTTCAAAAGCTTAGTAGGCCATATACAAATAAACTTAACACATAACATCAATTTAGATTAATTCATTTATATAACACAAGGCAAAAGACATTCACATGGCCATACGTACCTTATAGTTCACTTGATCATGATTCACACACATATATATATGTAATACCCCCTTACCTGTACCCGAGACCAGGACAAGGTAAGAGGCATTACCGCAAACATACAAGGACATTTCGGGAAAAGACAGGCTGTAAAATTTCATTTCAAAGTTAAACTAAATCAAATTATATTATATTGTCTGTATTATGGACCTACGAGGCCCAAAACATGCTTTAAAACGGTCTGGGACCAAACCGAGAACTTAAGAAAATTCGTGGAAAATTTTCATACCCTGGCCTCATACGCCCGTGTGGAGGCCCTCCACACGCCCGTGTGGAGGCCTTCCACACGCCTGTGTGCTTGAGATACACCCATGTCCTTTGCCTGTACAGAATTATTTCGATTTTTTTTCATTTTGAAGCAACAATGGTTTTCACACGGCCGAGCACATGCTCGGGTCCTTTGCTCGGGTCCTCAACACGGCCAGACACATGCCTGTGTGGTCACCCGTGTGATTTTAGGCTGCATTGTGTTTATGACATCATCATGCAATTTAAGGCACATGCTCATGGCCAGAGGTCGTGTCCCCTACACGGCTGAGACACACGGCCGTGTCTCCGCCCGTGTGTTTACTACAAAGCTTGCTGCCTAAAATTTCAAGGTGCAGGGGACACACAGTCGGACGACATGCCTGTGGGGCTAATCGTGTATCACACATGGCTTAGACACATGCTCGCGTGTCTACACGTATGGACCATTTGGTGGCTATTTTCCAAGCCACTGGTCACCCAAAATCACTCATACACACTCAAAAGTTCCTATGGCATATAACATGACCTATATGTATCTTTAAAGCACTTTGATATGGTCATTTGCATGGTAACCTCATATCATTGGTTAGTACATGCTAGGTTATCCTTTTTGCATTAAGGATGTTCATTATCCTATTTCACATTTCATACTTGTGCCTTATTGATACCATATACCATCTTATGCCTTTACCATTTAAAATTATTTGGCCTCATTTAACACATTCATCCATGGCATATCATACCATCATAATACATGAGGCAAGTAAACTTAGGCATACAAAATAGATAGGGATTACAACCCATCTCAATAATGGCCACATCCCATAGCCATATACAAAAAAATTATCAATACCATAAGCCAACACTTTGTCTAACCAAATGACACATATAACAAAATATGGCCATTACCCCATACATGCCATTATAACCAAATAAAAGTATTCATATACCAAAGCAAGACTAGTGATAGTGTAATGATTCCTTCAATCATCTTCCAATCTTCAAGAGTCCATGAGCTCTGCAAAATAGGGAAAGGAAAGGGGATAAGCATTAACATGCTTAGTAAGTTTGGATAACAGGAAGGTAAACTTACCGGTTATTTAGCATACTACCATAAAAGATATTCTTGCCAAACATGCATAGTATAAATTCCCTATCACATACACTCAATCATCGAGTTAGTTTCATCTCAAACAATAGCATAAATCTTAGATGAGCTCATCAATTCTAGATCACCATTCTAGTTTCTCATTACAGTCCCATCGAATTTCTCAAAAATCTCGATAGGTATCCCATTTTCCGTCAAGTCATGCTAGTGATCATTCAAATACACACTGCCGTGAACCTCACTCTTACGGCGGGATTACCAGTCTAGGTTGAACCCCTCATAACATAAGTTCAGGAAGTATTGTCAGGTTTACCATTCCAGGCTAAATCCCTAACAACGACAATTACTCCAATATACTAGGATCTGAAATGCTAGACCAGGCTAATTTCAGTCCTTAAACGTATTACCCATTTCAGCTAAACCCAGAATGCACATATATTTATCGGGAGGTTCGATCACTTAAGGAACATTCGTCCGGGTTAGATCCTTACCATACTAGGATCATCAGATTACCCGTCTAGGCTAAATCCCTTTCTGCAACACATGCAGGATCTCATGCCATGTAAATAAGAATTTACCTATCGAATATCCCTTTTTCATTCAACTGGGAAATTTGTCATCTTTTTTTCTTTCATTTTACACTATCACATTTCTTGGATTGTCATGCGATCATTATCCAAATTAACATACATTTAAGAAGATGCATTTTCAAGTATATTTAAAGTTTACTTCGAGTTACACGAACTTACCTGGTAATTGCTTCGGGTTCGTGTTTCGATTATTCCGAAACCTACCGTTTACCTCGGTCGACCTCTGGAATTTGTTTCTAGGGGTTATAATAGTAAAAATAAGTCATTAGTAACTCACATTATTCATTACGAGCCTAAATTTCACCCCGATCAAAATGACCATTTTGCCCCTAACCTTTCACAATATTTACGATTTAGTCCCTAAGCTCGTATGATGAAATGCATGCAATTTCTACATTACCCAAGCCTAGTCAAATGTTTTTCCCTCTTATGACAGCCCACATTTTCCATTGTTTCTCATCTTTCTACCCATTTTACAACTTTTACAAAATGGTTCCTAAAGCCATTTCCATGAAAAATCACTTAGTAAAAGTTGTTTACCATCCTTTAAACTCTCATATTCTTCCATAAACCATTAAAATACAACTAACTCATGTATGGATAAATTTCTAAACACGGGCCCTAGCATGAAATATTGGTAGAAATGAAGAGAGCAAGTTGTGAGGATTTAAAAAATACGAAAAACATTAAAAATGGGGCTTAGGAGCACTTACTTTTGAGCTTGGAAAGTGAAGAAACCCTAGCTATGGTGGCTCTCAAATTTTGGCAATAAGGTGGAGAAGATGAGCTGATTTTTGGCTTATTTTCCCATTTTATTTCATTAATCAACCAAATGACCAAAATGCCCTTAAACCCTTTCTTTCAAATTTTATCCATACATGCCCATTTTTGTCCAAAAACTTAGAAATTGGGAAAATTGCTCTTTAAGACATTTTAATTAAAAATCTAAATCAATTTCGTACAAATTGCTTCTAGAACCCAAGTTTTGCGACTTATTCAATTTGGTCTTTATTTTCCAATTGAACACTTTATACTTAGAATTTCTTCATGAAACTTTACTACATGCATATTTTCATATCCTAGACCTCATAATGATAATAAAAAAATATTTTAACGTCAAATTTGTGGTAACCACTATTTTGATTAGGTCCTATTTCAGGATGTTACATTTCTCCCCCTTATGAACTTTCGTCCTCGAAAGTCTTACCAGTAAATAGGTTCGGATGTTGACTTCTCATGGTTTATTTGGGCTCCCATGTAACTTCTTCTGCTCCATGTCTATGCCATAAAACTTTCACCAAAGCTATATTCTTGTTCCTCAACTATTTGACTTCTCGAGCCAAAATCTTAACTGGTTCTTTACCATAGGTCATATCTGGTCTAATCTCAATTTCCGTTAGTGAAATTACATAAGAGGGGTCTGATCTATATCTACACAACATGGACACATGGAATACATCATGAATCTTCTCCAATTCGGATGGCAACACTAACTGATAGGCTAATGGTCCAACTTTTTCGGTAATCTCGTATGGTCTAATAAACCGCGGACTCAATTTGCCTTTTCGGCCAAATCTCAATACCTTTTTCTAGGGAGATACTTTCAAGAACACTTTATCTCCAACTTGAAATTCGATCTCTTTTCTCTTCAAATTAGCATATGATTTTTGCCTATTCGATGCCACTTTCAAATAGTCGCGTATCACTTTAATCTTTTCTTCAGTTTCCTTGATTAAATCAACTCTGTGAATCCGGCTTTCCTTAAGCTCTGTCCAATACAGTTTAGTTCGACACTTCCGGCCATACAATGCTTCATAAGGTGCCATCTTTAAACTTGTCTGGAAACTGTTGTTGTAGATGAATTCCACCAATGGTAAATATCTCTCCCAACTCCCCTGAAATTCAAGGACGCAACATCGCAACATGTCCTCGAGAGTCTGAATAGTCCATTCGGACTGACCATCGGTCTGTGGGTGGAATGTTGTACTAAAGCTCAACTTTGTACCTAAGGTTTCTTGTAGTTTCTTACAAAATTTCAAAGTAAATCTCGGGTCTCTATCTGATACGACTGACAATGAAACTCCGTGTAGTCTTACAATCTTGGAGACATACTAGTCAGCCAATTTATCAAGGGAGTAATCTATCCGTACTGGGATGAAGTGAGCCGACTTAGTTAGCCTGTCGACTATAACCCAAACAACATCTTTTTTCCTTGGAGTTAACGGTAATCCAGTCACAAAATCCATAGTAATCTTATCCCATTTCCATTCGGGGACTATCACAGGCTGTAATAAACCCGAAGGCACTTGGTGTTTAGCCTTGACCTGTTGACATATCATGCATTTCAACATAAATTCAAAGATGTCATTGTACATTTTAGTACTTCCATGGTGAATAGATAGACGACTATCATGTGCCTTTTGTACACAAACCCTATCTCAAAACATCAAGCAACCATTAGAGTCAACCCGAAAATTTGGTTCAACGCTCGTCTCACATTGTGCTCTCTTAGCCTACAAGATACTATCGTTGATCTGAACTGTGCAAACTTCTTGGAGAAATGTCGGTTTGATTCTTAACTCAGCCAAAACCAAACCATCATCAGATAATGCCAAATGCATGTTCATAGCCCTCAATGTAAACAAGGACTTCCAACTCAGGGCATCGGGGACTACGATCGTCTTTCCCGGGTGGTAATCAATTATTAGCTCATAATCTTTAATCAATTCCAACCATCTTTGCTATCTCAGATTTAATTCCTTTGAGTCATCAAGTACTTCAAACTCTTGTGATCAGTGAATACATGGCAAGTTTTTCCATACAAATGATGTCTCCATATCTTCACGGCAAATACAATGGCAGCTAGCTCCAAGTCGTGAGTCGGATAATTTTTCTCATGCGGCTTCAGTTACCTCGAAGCATAGGCTATCACCTTGCCCTCTTGCATAAGCACACAACCTAGTCCATTTAAGGACACGTCGCTGTAGACCACAAATTCTTTTCCCGGCTTGGGTTGTATTAAAACTGGAGCTTCTATCAACAACGTCTTTAATTTCTCGAAACTCTGCTGACATCTCTCTAACCATTCAAATTTAATGTCTTTTTGCAATAGCCTAGTCAATGGATTTGCTATCATGAAAAATCCTTTCACAAACCTTCGGCAGTAACCGGTTAAGCCCAAAAAGCTTCTAACTTTGGTTACGTTTTTAGGTGGCTTCCATTCAATAATAGCAGAAATCTTACTTGGATCAACTCGGATGCAATCACCCGACATAATATGACCCAAGAATCCTACTTCTTGGAGCCAAAACTAACTCTTGCTAAACTTAGCATACAATTATTTATCCCGTAAAGTCTGTAACACAGTCCTCAGATGCTTCGCATGCTCTGACTCATCCTTGGAATAAATCAAAATGTCGTCAATAAATGTAACATCCCGAAATAGGGCCTAAACGAAATAGTGGTTTTGAAACCACGAGTCTGAGGCCAAAAAAAATTATTCCAATTAATTTTTAATGTTTATTCATTGATTGAATAATTGTGTGAAAATTTCGTGAAGAAATTTTATGTATAAGTGCCTAATTTGATAATTAGGACCAAATTGTAAAATTAGCAAAATGTATGTTCTAGATAATAAAGGGGATTTAATTGAAATGGGTTCTTAAAGTGAAGGTCCTTATTTAGTAATTATACCATTATATTTAGGTTTTTACAAAAATGGGCAAGAATAGGACAAATTTGAAAGAAAAGCCTTTAAGGGCATTTTGGTCATTTAGTAATTAAAAGAATTAAAAAGGGAAAATAAAGCCAAAATTGGTCCATCTTCTTCATGGAGGCCAAATATAGCATGGGGGCAGCCATGGTTAGGGTTTCCAGGGTTTCCAAGCTCAATAGTAAGTCCATTCTATCCTCGTTTTTAATGTTCTTTATGTTTTTGGAGTCCCGGTAACTTGATTTAGCTTATTCTAGCAATAATTCATGCTAGGGTTCATATTTGGAAAAATTAACATAGTTTAAATGTGTTTATTTTGATGTTTTATGGTATAATATGAAGCTTGAAATTATGTTAAACAACTTTTGCTAAGCAATTTTAAGTGAAAACGAGTAAAACGACAAAATCGGTAAAAATACCTAATGTTCATAAGTACATGATAGAGTGGGAATTTGATGCTTCCATAGAAGGGAAAAATGTTTAGTGTGTCATAAAATATAAGAAAAATAGATAAATTTTAATTTCCGAGACTAGGGGCAAAATTGTAATTCTGCAAAGGTTTAGGGGCAAAATTGTAATTTTTCCAAAGTTTGATTTAGGGAATTTTTTTAATAGTACATTAATTAAATAAGTGAAATATGATGTTTTAGATCCCGGAAAGTGAGATTTGGACCTAGAACGGGAGAAAAATGAAAATCGGGAAAGTTGGTAAAATGGTCGTTTTGGTATCGAGGTAAGTTCATATGTTTATTAAGCATTTAATTATGCATATTTGAATTATAAATTGATATTTTGGCCATAAATACTTTAGTATTGAGTTTCAGATATAATGATTAATGGTCGATAATAATTCGATATTGGAAAGAGAACTTGTATAATTTATATGTATGACCATATTTTGTATTATGGCTTTGTATGATAACAAGAAAGTATTGACTAGCATAGTTTGATGAGAATAAGTTAAGTTGATGATATGATGGGATTGAGAATGTAAGTATGTAAGTTGTGTAGCATTTTATTATTATGCAATTATTGTTATTAGTATTGTTATTATTGAGTTATGCCACTAACCTCGAGAATTTGAGCAAGTATGTTTCAGCTATGACTTGACAAGGCACTGATATCTCAAAGCCCATGGTTGTACCATGGCAATTAAGGAAGAATTGATGGAAAATTTCATGTTCATAACATGGCATTTAAGGAGGAATTGACGGTTAAGGATACCATGTAAGACCATGTCAAGACATGGCATCGACATTGATTAAGGACTGCATGTAAGACCACATCAAGATGTGGAATTGGCACTAAGATAAGGATACCATGTAAGACCATGTTTGGAATATGGCATTTGGTAAGATAAGGATATCATGTAAGACCATGCCAATGCATGGCATTGATAAGTTCTACTAGGCAAGGAAATCATGTAAGACCATGTTAGACATGGCATTGATGAGTTATTATAAGGCAAAGGTCCCATGTAAGACCATGCCAAGGCATGGCATTGGTGAGTTCATAAGGCAAGGATACCACGTCAGACCATGTCAAGACATGGCAATGGTAAGTTCAAAAATAAAAAGGTTCCCGAGTAATCTAAAGTGAAAGTCAAAGAAACGACAAGGTGAAAACATGAAGAAAGAGTACAGGTATGCATTAAAGGCTTATTTAATATTGAGATTGTAAGTAATTGAGATTATCTAGTATTAAGTAAGTGATGAGTTTTTAGTTATGCTTGTGACATTTTATGACATGATTGGCAATATGCCTATATTATGAAAGAGTTCCCATGTGTTAAATGAGATGTTGCAGGTATGTAAGCAAGCTATTAAGTAAGGTGCCTTTTGTATTCTGAGCCTTTGGTAAGGTTACCGATGAGTAAGATGAGAAAGTAAGAACTAAACATTATTTAAGAAAATTATGATAGCATAGTAGTAAGCTAAATTGATTGCTAATGCTTATTATTTTACATGTGAACTTACTAAGCTTTATAAACTTACTTCATTCACTTTCCCATGTTTCGGAGTACTTAAAAGCAAGCTCAGGTTGGAGGTCGTCGGAGATCACTTTACACTATCGACTATTAACTTACCAAATGGGTATCTTCGTTTACAAACGTTCTAGTTTATGGCATGTATAGGGACTTAGCCATTTTGTGTGTATGTCCTTATGATATGGCTAAAGAATGGTATGTAAATATTTGATAATGGTTAGCTATTGAAATGGCTAATGAAGAAAATGTTTCGGTGTTATGTATACCTAAATGGTAGTTAATACAAAGAAATCATGAAAAAGTGAAATTAGCATTAAAACAGTATTGAACAGCAGCAGTGACGTGACCTTGAAAAATCTCCAAGAATAGTAGAAATGAAATTAGGCAATGAATGAGATATATAATTAAATCTTATTGAGTCTATTTTCATATGAAAGAAATAGAGTAAGCAAAAGAAGTGTATATTAAGAGATATTTGAATTTTAGTGAGATAGGGTCAGAGTAGTTTCTGAATCCCCTATTCTGATTTTATAAATTCACTAAAAACTTAAAAAAAATAATTAGGAGTTATAATTTATATTTCTAAATTCCTTAGTGAATTTACTTTCAAGAGAAACAAACGGCATGGTTATTTGAATTCTGTACAGGGAGAAAATTGATTTGTAGTGAGGAGAGGTTAGAGTAGTCGAATAGTGCAACAGGGGAAACTTTAACTAATGAACTATACTAATTGGCTAGACCAAAAATTTTGGAAAAAAATTAGTAAGAAGATATATGAGTCTAGTTTTAGGGAAAATTCAGGAATTTAAATTTTGAGTTTTGTGACTCGAGTTATGATTTATTTAGTGACTATGACGCAAGTGGGCAGTTTTATAAGGAATAATGAAATAAATTGTTTTGAATTGTCTAAGTATTCGAAATTTTTTTAATGTTCTCGGTTTGGTCCCGAACAGTTTCAATTGTATGTTTTAGGGTCTCAAGGGCCCTTTTTAAGAACATATTGAATGAATGTAAATAAATTAATTTTAAAAGAAAATTTTATGCCCCGAATTAGTAGGTTAAGTTAGGTAACGCCTCGTGCTCGACTCTGGCGACGGTCTTGGATAAGTGGTGTTACAATGAACACAGCGATGAACTTGGCCAAATATGGCCGGAATATCCTATTCATTAAGTTCATAAACAACCGGAGCATTCGTCAATCCAAATGGCATGACAAGAAATTTGTAATGGCCATACCTTATTCTGAAAACAGTCTTAGGCACATCTGACTCCTTAACTTGCAACTGATAGTAGCCAGATCTCAGATCTATCTTAGAAAATACAGTGGCTCCCCTCAGCTGGTCGAACAATTCGTCGTTCCTTGGCAATGGATACTTGTTCTTAATGGTCACCTTATTGAGTTGTCGATAGTCTATGCATAACCTCATTGAACCATCTTTCTTCTTTACAAATAACACGGGAGCACCCCAAGGCAAAAAACTCAGTCTTGTAAAACCTTTATCTGTCAACTCATGCAACTGTACTTTTAACTCATTCAACTCAGTCAGTGCCATTCTGTATGAGGTAATAGAAATAGGGGCTATTCCCGGTACCAGCTCAATACCAAATTCTACCTCTAGAATAGGAGGTAGTCTGGGTAACTCTTCCGGAAACACGTCTGGATACTCGCACACTATCGGTACCGACTCAATCTTCAATTTAGAATCCTTAGTATTCAAAACAAAAGCAAGATAGGCTTCATACCCTTTTCTCATGTACCTTTGAGCCATCATTGAGGTGATCATAACCAGCGGTGTACCCAACTCACTTGAATCAACTCGGAGTGTCTCACCATCTAAGCATTTCAATTCTATAAACTTGCTACCACAATTTACAATCACATCATGAAGGGCCAACCAATCCATGCCAAGTATTACATCAAACTCATCAATCGGCAAAAGCATAAGGTTGGCCGGAAAATAGTGACCTTGAATCGTAAAAGGACAATTCTTACAAACTTTATCGACTAAAATAGACTTGCCTACAGGGTTCGACACCATAATTACAAATTCCATAGGTTCCACAAACATATTCATACTAGACACCAATTTCATGCAAATGTATGAATGGGTCGATCCCGGGTCAATCAAGGCAATAACATCAGCATTATGGAGAGAAAATGTACCCATAATGACATTGGGAGCTGAAGCTTCCTCTCTAGCGCATATCGCATAAGTTCTTACCAGGACTCGAGCCTCTGATTTTGCAGTTGTATTGCACTTCTAGGATGTCGTGGTCGTCTACCTCGAGGACTAGGGGCATTAGACTTTGGGGCTAAATCCACCTCTTTATCGGTTCACGCCGAGAAATCCATAAGGAAGTGGTCAAGAGAACCACATCTAAAGCATGCACCACTCTTCCTTCGACACTCGCCGAAGTGGAATTTGTTGCAGCTTCCACACTTCCCACACTAGTCACCTTGGGGGAGGAAGACTTTGAGTTGTGACGCTTAGAGCTTCTTGTTCTATCCAAATATCCCACCGATGCAGTGGAGCGCTCTTATTGACTCTTCGATTTCTTTGTGGGAAAAAAGTGCGTTCTGCCACTAGATCTCTTATTCAAAATTCGAGCTTCTCTCTTTGCTTGCTTTCTTTCATTATTTAGCTCTTCGGCTTTCTTGGCTCGATCAGCTAGTGCCGCAAATTCTCGTATCTCTAGGATCCCGATCAACAGCTTAATTTTCTTATTTAAGCCTTCCTCAAAGCTCTTACACATTTCGATCTCTGATTGGACCCACTCCGCTGCATACTGACTTAACCTTACAAATTCCCTCTCATATTCTGACACGGTCTTATTTCCTTGCCTGAGTTCCAGGAACTCTTTTCGCTTCGAGTCTAAGAATCTTTGACTAATTTATTTCTTTTTAAACTCAGCTTGAAAGAACTCCCATGTAATATCTTCCTTCAGTACTACTGAAGATACAGTCTTCCATTAGTGATATGCACTATCTTTTAGAAGAGACACAGCACACTTTAGACATTCATTAGGTGTACATGACAATTCATCCAAAACTCACGTAGTGTTCTCGAGCCAAAACTCAGCTCGTTCAGCATCATCATCTACCTTAGCTCTAAACTCTTCAGCCCCATATTTTCTAAGTTTGTCCACTAGGGCCTTACCAATTCTCACGGGTGCCATACCTTGTGGTAGTTCTCGCACAGGCCGAGCAAGGGGCGGAGAAGGTCGTGGTATATTGGGGTGGTTTCTCAAATAATTCCCAAACCATTCATCCATCATCTCAAAGAAGATAGCTCTTGCCTCTTCCCAGACTTCAGACATAGGCCTTCTACTACTACTAGTAGTAGCTCGCTGAAAGGAAGCTGGAGCATGGCTCTTGGCTCCCTCGGGCTCATCTTGGGCTTGATTGGAAGACATTTACTATATTCAAATACAATTAAAAATGGTTAGTAGATGTCACACTATCATAACTTGTATAATGGCATGTATAGCTATACTCAATACATGCTATGTTAGTCCTAGAACCGACTAAACCGTAGCTCTGACACTAATAAATGTAACACCCCCTTACCCGTACCCGAGACCGGGACAAGGTACGAGGCATTACCACGAACATACAAGGATATTTCGGGAAAAGACGGGCTATATTGATACCATATACCATTTTATGCCTTTACCATATTCAAATTATTTGGCCTCATTTAACACATTCATCCATGGCATATCATACCATTATAATACATGAGGCAAGTAAACTTAGGCATTCAAAATAGATAGGGATTACAACCCCTCTCAATATTAGCCACATCCCATAGGCATGTACAAAAGAATTATCAATACCATAAGCCAACACTTTGGCTAACCAAATGACACATATAACAAAATATGACCATTACCCTATACATATCATTATAACAAAATAAAAGTACTCATATACCAAAGCAAGACTAGTGATAGTGTGATGATTCCTTCAATCGTCTTCCAATCTTCACGAGTCCACGAGCTCTAAAAAACAGGGAAAGGAAAGGGGATAAGCATTAACATGCTTAGTAAGTTTGGATAACCGGAAGGTAAACTTACCAGTTATTTAGCATACTACCATAAAAGATATTCTTGCCAAACATGCATAGTATAAATTCCCTATCACATACACTCAATCATCGAGTTAGTTTCATCTCAAACAATAGCATAAATATTAGATGAGCTCATTAATTCAACATCACCATTCTTGTTTCTCATTATAGTCCTGTTATATTTCTCGAAAATCTCGATGGGTATCCCGTTTTCCGTCAAGTCATGCTAGTGACCATTCAAATAGACACTCCCGTGAACCTCACTCTTACGGCGGGATTACCAGTCCAGGTTAAATCCCGCATAACATAAATTCAAGGAGTATTTTCGGGATTACCATTCCAAGCGAAATCCCTTACAACGATAATTACTCCAATATGCTCGGATTTGAAATGCCAAACCAGGCTAATTTCAGTCCTTAAGCGTATTACCCATCTGGGCTAAACCTACAATGCACATATATTCATCGAGAGGTTCGATCACTTAAGGAACACTCGTCTGGGCTAGATCCTTACCATACTGAGATCATCAGATTACCCGTCTGGGCTAAATCCCTTTCTCCAACACATGCAGAATCTCATGTCATGTAAATAAGAATTTACCCATCGAATCTCCCTTTTTCATTCAACTGCGACATTTGTCATCTTTATTTTTTCATTTTACACTATCAAATTTCTTGGATTGTCATGCGATCATTATCCAAATTAACATACATTTAAGAATATGCATTTTCAAGTATATTTAAAGTTTACTTCGAGTTACACGAACTTACCTGGTAATTGCTTTGGGTTCGTGTTTCGGTTATTCCGAAGCCTTCAGTTTACCTTGGTCGACCTCCGAAATTTGTTCCTCGGGGTTTATAATAGTAAAAATAAGTCCTTAGTAACTCACATTATTCATTACGAGCCTAAATTTCACCCAGAACAAAATGACCATTTTGCCCTAACCTTTCACAATATTTACAATTTAGTCCCTAGGCTCGTATGATGAAATGCATGCAATTTCTACATTACCCAAGCCTAGCCGAATGTTTTTCCCTCGTATGGCAGCCCACATTTTCCATTATTTCTCATCTTTCTACCCATTTTACAACTTTTACAAAATGGTCCCTAAAGTCATTTCTATGAAAAATCAGTTAGTAAAAGTTGTTTACCATCCTTAAACTTTCATATTCCTCCATAAACCATTAAAATACAAGTAACTCATGCATAGGTAAATTTCTAAACATGAACCCTAGCATGAAATATGGGTAGAAATGATGAGAGCAAGTTACGAGGATTTTAAAAATACGAAAAACATTAAAAACGGGGCTTGGGAGCACTTACTATTAAGCTTGGAAAGTGAAGAAACCCTAGCTATGGTGGCTCTCAAATTTTGGCAGCAAGGTGGAGAAGATGAGTGGCTTATTTTCCCATTTTATTTCATTAATTAGCCAAATGACCAAAATGCCCTTAAGCCCTTTCAAATTTTATCCATACATGCCCATTTTTGTTCAAAAACTTAAAAATTGGGCAAATTGCTCTTTAAGACCTTCTAATTAAAAATATAAAGCAATTTCCAGCAAATTGCTTCTAGAACCCAAGTTTTGCAACTTATTCAAATTGGTCCTTATTTTCCAATTGAACACCTTATACTTAGAATTTCGTCATGAAACTTTACCACATGCATATTTTCATATCCTAGACCTCATAATGATTATAAAATAAATATTTTAATGTCAGATTTGTGGTCCCGAAACCACTATTCCGATTAGGCCGTATTCCAAGATGTTACAATATATATATCATATCTCATTCTCATAGTAACTCATATCATATGTTCACAAAGGTACATGTACTTACCTTTCCTTCTCAAATATGGTATGCAATTCAAACGTACCTAATTCAGATACACATTTCATATATTCATTCTTTTCTCGAATTGCCCATTGAACCTTTCGGAATCAATAAGGATACTCGAATCCTATGTCATGACATATCGATGCCAATGTCCTAGACGTGGTCTTACATGTAATCATATATCGATGCCACTGTCCCAGACAGAGTCTTACATGAAATCAATTATGATGCCGATGTCCCAAACATGGTCATAAACGTAAATCATAAGTCGATGCCAACATCCCAGACGTTGTCTTACTAACGGATTCTATGTCATTACATATGTTTCCTAACTATTCCTATGGTTCGTACGGGGCTTTTCGGACGTCGTCACATTATCAGAACTTTCTTAAATTTTCTCATTTTCAACTCGAATAGTCATTCATCATTATTCAACAACATATAACAATAATAATTCAATTCAAAATACCTTTATTTGTATATTGACTTACTTCGTACGGATTCGAATGAACGGAATCGACTACTCGACGACTTTCGACTTTCCCCGGTCTAATTCCATTTTCTTTGTTTCTTGATCTATACATATTCAAATTTAAATCTTTTATTCACCAAATCCTTCAATTCAATCCATATACACATAATTAGGGCATTTTACAAATTAGCCTTCACATTTTTACATTTTAACACTTTAGTCCCTAATTCATAAAATAACAAAATACACAAAATTCCCTTTTACACATGTTAGGCCGAATATTCACTTAGCTCAAACAAGCCCACACATTTCATTTATTTCACATTTTAGTCCATCAATTTCTCATTTTTATAATTTAGCCCAAATTACTCAAATTCATCAAAAATTCAAAGACAAAACATGTTAATCCAACATCAAACTTCCATATACTATCATCAAACTTCATAAAACTCACATTATCAACAATGGCATAACTTAAAATCATCTACAAAATCAGAAATTGAGACATGGGCTGTAACACCCCTAACCCGTATCCGTCGCCGGACTAGGGTTAAGAGGCATTACTAGACATATCAAAACATTTAGCATTCATTTTACAATCATTATAACATCATAGGTCATACATCAATAAAAAGTCCCTTACATAGGTCAACGAGACCTTAAACATGTTTTAGAAAACGGGTCGGGACTAAACTGAGCTCATACAAATTTTTTTGAAACTTAAACATTTTTCAAAGTGATAAAGGTCACACGCCCGTGAGAACAGGCCGTGTGCCTCACACGGCATTAGACACACCTGTGTGTCTAGGTCAGGGCAAAACAAGGCATACATACTAACTTATTCACCCGGCCACAAGACACGCCCGTGTGCCTTGGCCGTGGTCAAGACTGACTTTAAATTGTAGGACTATCCCAGGGGATATACGACCGTGTAACATGACCGTGTGTCGCACACGGCTGAGACACAAGCTCGTGTCTCTGCCCATGTGGACAATAATAGGCCATTTGAAAAGCCAAACTACCACCCTTAATGGTCATCCCTACAAATCCAAAATCAAAGCACAAAAGCACCATATTTCCAACCAATTTCAATCACAAAACATACATCCTTCATGTCATATAATCATCACCCAATTTCATCCTCAATATACAAACCAAAACATATCAAATCCTAAGCCAAAATCATACCAAATATGAGTTTCATAACATCTAATCATTTCATTCAATCTCATGCCATAAACTTACCAATTCCTCAAATACACACATACCAAAACTTACCAAATTGACCAATTCACTTGACCATTCAAGAGTGTATCAAAACATGCCATTTTTTATCACAAAACATATACAAAAATTTATCCATAATCACATCCATAAAACAAGCCATATCACATGGCTAAATATACACAATACAAAACATATTCAAATACTTCTAGCCTATACATGCCATAAGTTAATATATACAATTTCAAAAGGTACCAAAATAGAATTTGATAGCGTGGTGATGATCCTCGACGATCCCCCAGCTCCCGATAGCTAAGATATCTTTAAAACAATTGGAAACACACACAAAGTAAGATTTCAAAAGCTTAGTAAGCCATATACAAATAAACGCATCACAAAACACATTTCTAAACCATTTCATTCATGTAATTTATGGCAAAACATAACTACATATCCATAATTCTTATATAACTCAATTGTTCATAAGTCACTTACACCTAACACATTTCATACTCATATAATTCATACATATTTCATATGTCTAGATATAAACATATACTTACCTTTCATTCTTAATCATAATGTACATTTCAAACATACCTGAATTTGGTTACACATTCTCATATTTGTTCATTTCTCGAAATGCCCGTTGAACCATTTGAAATCAATAAGGATACTTGGATAGCTCGAAAAACTCGTACAACGCCAACGTCCCAGACGTGGTCTTACATGTAATCAAATATCGATACCACTGTCCCAGATATGGTCTTACACAAAATCAAATACGATGCCGATGTCCTAGACATGGTCTTACACATAAATCATAAGTCGATTCCAATGTCCCAGACATGGTCTTACACGAAAACACATATCGAATCCTATGCAAGACATATGTATCCTAACTATTCCTATGGTTCATACGGGGCTTTTCGGAAGTTAAAAATTTGTCGATACTTTCTTAGATATGTCATACTCAACTCATTTAATCTTTCATTATTAAAGAACATATAACAATAATAATTAAAATTCAAAACACATTTATTTGTATATTGACTTACCTCGTAAGAATTCGAACGAACAGAATCAGTTACTCGATGACTTTCGATTTCCCCCGATCTATTTCTGTTTTCTTTTGTTCTTGATCTAAATAAATTTAAATTTAAATTTTTTATTCAACAAATCATTCAATTCAATCCATATACACATATTTAGGGCATTTTACAATTTAGCCTTCATATTTTCACATTTTAGCACTTTAGTCCCTAATTCCAAAAATAAAAAAATACACAAAATTTTCTTATACACATGTTTAGCCGAATTTTCATGGAGTTCATATAAGCCCATATATTTCATTTATTTCACATTTTAGTCCCTCAATTTCTCATTTTCACAATTTAGCCCAAATTACTCAAATTTATAAAAAATTTAAAGACAAAACATATTAACCCAACATCAAGCTTCCATATGCTATCATCGAGCTTCATAAAATTCATAGTTTCATCAATGGATCAACTCAAAATCATCAACAATTTTAGAAATTCAAACATGGGCTTGATAGAATACAGTGCAACCATCACAAAAACATAGAAATTATCAAAAACAGATCAAAAACACATACCTTAATTCAATCTTAAAGTGCTGAAACCCTAGAAATCCTTTCTTTCTTTTTCATTGATGAATTCGTCTAGGTGATGTTAAAAATGATAAACAAAATTCATTTTGTTTTATTATAATAACCATAATTATAATAATTACTAATTTAACTTTTAAAATTAAACATGTAATTCATATTCATTAAGGCCATTAATGTCCACTCATACTTCCAATGGTCAAATATCAACATAAGGACCTTTGCTTTAACAAGCCATAACAAATAGGCACACTTAACATATAGTATGCAACTTTTGCAATTTACACGATTAAGTCTTTTTATCAAATTGAGCACACAAACGATTAAATTTTCATACGAAATTTTTACACATACTAATTCACATATAATAAGCACAGAAAATAATATTAAAATATTTCTCTAACTCGAATTTGTGGTCCTGAAATCACTATTCCGACTAGGGTCTAAACCGGGCTGTTACATGGGCTTGATAGAATACAAAGCAACGATCACAAAAACGTAGAAATTATCAAAAACGGATCAAAATACATACCTGAATTATCAAATCTCTTAGTTGAACCATAAAAGCTCTTGTTCTTTCTTTTTCTTTTGATTTTTCGGTTGATGGAGATCATTACACAAATTCTCTCTCAAAATCTCAAACAATCCTTATCATCAACTCAGTATTCAGAAACAAAATCCACATCACACTGAGCTCGTTTTACTATAATCTCATTATCAACCTTCTAAGCTTTACAAATTTGTTGAATAAATAACGGTCTCACTTTCAATTCGGCTAAAATAGAACCATCATCAGACAAACCTAAATGAGCATTCATCACACGTAAAGCAAACAATGATTTTCGACTCAAAGCATCAGCAACAACATTTGCTTTTCTCGGATGATAATCAATAACTAGCTCGTAGTCTTTTAAAAGTTCTAACCATCTTCTCTGTCGCAGATTCAAATCTTTTTGAGTCATCAGATATTTTAGGCTTTTTTGATCTGAAAACACGTGACATTTCTCACCAAATAGATAGTGACGCCAAATCTTCAAAACGAACACAATCGCAGGTAATTCAAGGTCGTGTGTCAGATAATTCTTTTCATGCGGCTTTAACTGTCTCGAGGCATAAGCTATGACTTTGCCTTCCTACATTAAAACACAGCCCAGACCGTTCAATGAAGCATCACTATAGATCACAAATTCTTTACCAGATTCTGGTTGTACTAACACCAGAGCTTCAGTTAATAGGGCTTTCAACTGATCAAAGCTTTTCTGACACTTTTCAGACCATTCAAATTTTACATCTTTCTGAAGTAGTTTCGTTAACAGAGTTGCAATCTTAGAGAAGCCTTTTGCGAATCTTCGGTAATAACCAGTAAGTCCCTGAAAATTGCAAACTTCAGACACATTTCTTGGTGGCTTCCAATCCAAAATAACTGAAATTTTGTTCGGATCAACTCGTATTCTAGATGCTGACACAATATGCCCCGAAAAACCAACTTCGTGTAACCAGAATTCACATTTGCTAAACTTCGCATACAATTTCTTATCACGCAAAGTCTGTAGCATTATTCTCAAATGGTCAGCATGTTCAACCTCATCACGCGAATAAATCAAAATGTCATCAATGAATACGACAACAAATCGATCTAAATATGGTCTGAAAATTTTGTTCATCAAATCCATAAAAATAGTTGGTGCATTTATTAATCCCAAAGGCATAACTAAAAACTCATAATGGTCGTACCTCGTTCAAAAAGTAATTTTTATAATATCTAAATCTTTTACTCGCAACTGATAATATCCCGATCTCAGATCTATTTTTGAAAACACAGTAGCTCTTTTCAGCTGATCAAACAAATCATCAATTTTGGGCAGAGGATATTTGTTATTGATAGTCACTTTCTTCAACCGATGATAATCAATGCACATTCTCATCGTGCTGTCTTTCTTTTTCACAAACAAAACAAGAGCACCCCATGGTGAAAAACTCGATCTTGTGAATCCTCTATCGGTCAACTCTTACAACTGAGACTTTAATTCTTTTATCTCGGTCGGAGCCATTCTATACGGAGCTATCGAAATTGGAGTAATTTCCGATACTAGCACAATGCCAAATTCAACTTCTCAAATCGGTGGTAATCCCAGAAGTTCTTCAGGAAATACATCAGGGAATTCACAAACAACAGGCACTGATTCAATCTTTTCTGTTACTTTCTAACTGATCACATAAGCAAAGTAAGCTTCACACCCTTTTCTCACAATATTTAGAGCTTTCATTGACGAAATAACAACTGATAACCCATTCAAATCACTAGATTCAATTCAAACTATTTCATCATTCTTACATCTCAAATCAAAAGTTTTTCGTTTGCAATTCACGATAGCATCGTGCAAAGTTAGCCAATCCATACCCATTATTATATCAAACTCATCAAAGGGTAATAACATCAAATCAGTTGGAAAACAAATGTCTCGAAACATTAACGGACAATTCTTGCATACTTTATCAACCAAAACACATCTGCATAAGAGGTTTGATACTCTAATTACAAATTCAGTAGACTCTACAAGAAAAGTCTTACTGTTCACTAAGTTTATGCATATATAAGAATGCGTCGGTCCTGGATCTATCAAAGCAATCATATAAGTATCATAAAGTGTAAAAGTACCAGTAATCACATCTGAAGATGAAGCTTCCTCACGAGCTCGGATGGCGTGCCTCAAATCTAACAGTCATATCTTTAGTTCCCCTCTTATTGCCACTCACATTAGCCGTATTTCTTGTCACACCCCAATCCCAGTCTAGACGTTATGGCCGAATCTAGCAATGTCATATGAAAGTGTTTTTCACAAAATAAGATATCTTTGGAAACCCGTTTTATATTAAGCCTCTTTGTGACCTTAACGAGTTTTTAGGTTGTCTTGTTCATTAATAAAACTCAAGTTGTTTGGAAAATCGTTAAGCATATTAAATTGTTATTAGTTTTGAAAACATTCTTTCTTGCGGAAGCTAGTAAAACTTGTTGCGTAAACGTGGTGTTTGAAAAACATTTATCTTTCGAAAACTCGCGTCCTACTGCTTGTAGCTAAAAACTAAAATTAAAACCCAAATTAAAAGTTAAAACTTTAAAGAAGCCTTATTACATAAAATACCCAAATTTAAATTATTTATAAATTAAAATCTAATACGAAGTCCATGTAGTTGTGTGGCCACCTTTGAGTCCCTCACAGCACTGGTCCGCCTAAGACTGGGGATTACCTGCGCAGTTAAACAGAAGGGTGAGTTTACAAAAAGTCAATGTGTAATCACTTAAAAATCAAACAGTTAATCATGCAGTAAGCAATTACAATCTAAATGTAACACCCCAGACCCGACCCAGACGTTATGGCCAGATCTGACGTGTCACATGGACTTACGACATAGTATTCATTCGTTGGTTTAAGTGATTAGGGTGGTCTTTGTAAAAATAACAATTGAATGAAAAGCCGGTTTATCAATCTTTAGGCTATCCATTTGTCGTGCTTGTTGAGTCTTGAAAACGTTCATTAATTTTGAAAACCCGCGTGACTAACACTAGCTTGATTTCGACATAGTATAAATATAATCGAGAAAATAAAAACCATAGCGGAAAAAGAGAAATTTATATAGCGGCCTTATTACAACTTAAAACCCAAAATTAAATCAGAATATAAAAATAATAAAAAATAAACTAACTTAGAAAAACCAACTTTGCAGATGATGTGGCCACTCTGAATCCCTCACAGCTCCAAGCCCACTATGGTTGGGGATTTCCTACAGAGATGAAAATAAAGGGTGAGTTTGGTAAACTCAATGTGTAACATAACCGAACCATAACCCAAAACAGATCAAACCTCAGAGTCAGACTTATCTGGGCCTTGGCCCAGTACAGAAATCAGAATGAAAATCATAGGCCCATAGTAGATACAGAACAAATATATCATGAATGCAGAAATCCCAACCCAGAGCCATCCATAACGCCCCCGTACCAGCCTTACACCATGTGTAGAGACTACTCGACCCACCCAACCGCTACACACCACAGAAATTGCAGTGAGGCTACCAGATATTGTGACAAAGTCACCAGATACAGATATTGTGGCGAGGCCACCAGAACAGATATATATGTTTATATTTGTGGCGAAGCCACCAGATTGTAGCGAGGTTGCCAGATATTGTGACGAAGTCACTAGAACAGATATGTGGCCAGGCCATCAGATTGCAGCGAGGCTGCCAGATACTGTGACGAAATCACCAGAACAGATATATGTGACGAGGCCACCAGATTGCAGCGAGGCTGCTAGAATGCTTCCTCCATAAATATAAACCCATGTCCCATGCAACAGAATAATATGTCATGACATACGTACACAGAAACAGAACATCATGCTTTTCAGATAAAATAAAATATCCCTAGGGGTAAAATCGTAATTTTTCATGTATAAGGGTATTTCAGTAATTATTACCTATTGCTAGGGTTTCATGCTCATTCTAACGTTTACCAAGTAATCAGAAGTACTTACCTTGTCTTTTTACCAAAGTGGGCCTGTTGGCCCATTGGCCCGTTTTCGGCCCATTAGGCCCAAGAATACCGTTATGCACGAAAATGCACACTCTGCACTCTAATCATCCAAATGCACCATATTCATTAACAACTGTCTCACAAGCACTCGTACGCTCGTGAGTTCACAAAATACCAACGTTTCGGTATGCCAGCTTTTACCGATTCAGTCTAAGGGAGTGTGTCATTTACACACCTGGTTGATGACGATTGATGATGATATCTCCTATGCGATAATCCTACGATCGATCCCTAACACATTAGACTTACGAATTAGCGATAACTACCATAAATCCACGTCAACTAACCCAATCATCACACAAGTTAGTCATTTATGCACGAGGGGCAAAATAGTCATTTTACCCTGTAGGGGTAAATTGGTAGTCCTACCCTACAGGGTAATTTTAGTAATTCTACAACTTATCCACTTGGGCCTACGGGCCCATTGGGACTACATGGCCTATTTCAGCCCATCGCGACCCGAAATAGCCGTCCTACTGCTAGAGTAATGAGAAATACACACCTGTTAGGAGACTGCAGTTAATTCGCGCTCCCACACTCTTAGCTGACGCCCAACCAAAACGAGCACGCCACCAAACGAAAGGGATCATCCCAGAAGGGTATGCCAATTCTCCTCATGGTTTACTCTATTTAAAGCCAGCTCTCCATCTACTCTTATGTTAGCTTCATGATGTGGGATCCCTCCATCATCAGAGTTTAAAACCAACACCAACTCTTGCCATCCCAACATAGCAAAATAATCAACCTTTGTGTGCGAAGGGATTCGAACCAAAGTCCTCTCACATGCCAAATCACGCCACCACCACTAGGCCATCAACTCATTTGTGTCATAAGTCCAACACATTAAACTTTAAAGCGCACCTACTTGCTTTCAGATTTATTGAAAAGAAAAACCAAAATAAATTGCAAGAGCCAAGACTTGAACCTTGGACCTCTTGCTTCCTTTATGGCGTCACTTCCTTGTCCCCTAAGTGGCGCTACCTTGCCACTACACTACACTCCTTTTTGTGTCATCTTTTACCCCTTTACTCTTAAAAGCCCAAACGCCAATTGCATCACTTGTTCTTAAAATCAAAATTCCGAAGACTACCACGGATTTAACTTAAGTTTGGGCCTTCCAAAGGGCCACTAACCTACTAAAAAAATATTTTAACCAACCAGAACACACCCAAATTTTAAAAAAACACAGAAACACAGAAAACCCAAAAATTGGGTGTTACAACTCTACCCTTCTTAAAGAAATTTCGTCCTTGAAATTTTACCTGAATCAAACAGATGAGGATATTGTTGACGCATCACCACTTCTAACTCCCAAGTAGCTTCCTCTCTGCCATGATTACGCCACAGCGCCTTTACTAGCGGAATTGATTTCCTTCTCAAAATCTTAACATCTCGATCCAAAATTTGCACAGACTCCTCCTCCAAAGTCAAGTCTGTTTGGACCTCGATCTCTGCAACCGGCACAACATGAGTAGGGTCAGAAAGATATTGCCTTAACATGGTGACGTGAAAGACATCATGAATCCTATCCAACTCTGAAGGTAGCTCCAACTGATAAGCCACTAGACCCACTCGCTTAAGAATTCGATAAGGCCTAATGAACCGCGGACTTAACTTGCCTTTCCTCCCAAACCTTAATATTTTCTTCCAAGGTGAAACCTTCAAGAAGACCATATCACCCACAGAGTACTCAATTCCCTTGCGCTTCAAATCTACAGATGACTTCTGTCTATCAGATGCTTTCTTCAATCGGTCTCTAATCAACTTGACCTTATCCTCAGTATCTGCCACCAATTCAGGTCCAAGAACCTGTCGTTCACCCAACTCGGTCCAACAACTAGGTGTACGACATCTTCGCCCATATAGTGCCTCATAAGAAGCCATTCAAATACTTGCCTGATAATTGTTGTTGTATGCAAACTCTGCCAATGGTAAGTAATCCTCCCAACTGCCTCGAAAGTCGATAACGCATCCCCTCAACATGTCTTCCAGAATCTGAATAACCCTTTCTGACTGATCATCAATCTGAGGATGAAAGGTTGTACTAAAGTCCAACCGCGTACCCAATGCCTCATGCAACTTTTGCCAAAACCGAGATGTGAATCTAGGATCTCGATCAGAGATAATCGACACTAGCACTCTGTGAAGTCGCACTATTTCCACCACATACAATTTGGCTAACTTCTGAAGTGAATAATCAGCACGGACAGGTATAAAATGAGCAGATTTGGTCAACCTATCCATAATTACCCAAATCGAGTCCTTCTTCGATGGAGTCAAGGGTAACCCACTCACAAAATCCATGGTTACCCTCTCCCACTTCCAAAGTGGTACTTTCACTGGCTGCAAAAGTCTGGAAGGTAATTGATGTTCAACTTTCACTTGCTGACAAGTCAGACATTTTCCCACAAATTTCGTTACCTCTCACTTCAATCCAGGCGACCAATACAACTTCTTTAAGTCGCGATACATTTTATTCCCTCTAGGATGCATAGCACACAGACCTCCATGAGCTTCTTTCAGAATTGCTTGCCTCAAGTCAGAGTCCTTCGGAATACAAACTCTACCTCGATAACACAAAACTCCCTCATGTTCAGTCCGAACTCAGAAGTATCCCCATTCTTAACCTGCTGGAATCGAGAAACCAAGGACTCATCCCTTGACTATTTTTCCTTAATCTCATCCACCCAGGTCGGCCTAACTTGCAGTTCTGCTAACAGACTACCGTCGTCACACGGACTCAAACGAGCAAACATGGCTCTTAGATCAGTTACAGCTCTACGACTTAGGGCATCAGCCACCACATTAGCTTTGCCTAGGTGATACTCAATCGCGCAGTCATAATCCTTAGGCAACTCTATCCATCTCCACTGCCTAAGGTTTAGCTCCTTCTGAGTTAGCAAGTACTTAAGATTCTTATGATCTGTGTATATAATACACCTTTCTCCGTACAGGTAATGTCTCCAAATCCTAAGCGCAAAGATTACTACTGCCAACTCTAGATCATGAGTAGGATAGTTAACTTCATGTGGTTTAAGCTGTCGCGATGCATAAGTAACCACTTTACCTTCTTGCATCAGCACATCCCAACCCTACATGTGATGCATCATTGCATACGGTAAAATCTTTTCCAGACTCCGGCTGAATCAGTACATGTGCCTCGGTCAGAACTTTCTTCAGCTTCTCAAAAGATGCCTGTTGTTTCTCAGTCCAAACAAACGGTACCCCCTTCCTTATAAGCTTTGTCAAAGGCGCTGCCATTACAGAAAATCCTTCCACAAACCTTCTATAGTACCCAGCTAATCCCAAAAAACTTTAAATTTCTGATACTGACCTCGGTGGCTTCCATTCCAGAATCGCTTCAATCTTTCGAGGGTCCACCTTGATCCCTTCATCAGAGACAACATGCCCCAAGAAAGTTACCTCTCTCAACCAGAACTCACACTTACTGAATTTCGCATAAAGCTCCTTCTCCTCAAAGACTTGCAAGACAATACGAAGATGCTCATCATGCTTCTCCTTAGTTTCTGAATAAACCAGAATATCATCAATAAAGACGACTATGAATCGATCCAAGTATGGCTGGAACACTTGATTCATCAGATCCATAAATGTCGCAGGTGCATTCGTCAACCCAAATGGCATAACCAAGAACTCATAGTGACCATACCGAGTTCTGAATGCCGTCTTGTGAATATCCACCTCCTTAACCCTCAACTGATGATACCCAGATCGAAAGTCAATCTTGGAAAATACTGAAGCTCCTCTAAGTTGATCGAATAAATCATCGATTCTTGGCAGTGGGTACTTATTCTTAATCGTCAGTTTGTTCAACTGCCGATAACCGATGCACATCTGCATTGACCCATCCTTCTTCTTAACGAACAACACTGGTGCTCCCCACCGAGACTCACTTGGTCTAATGAAACCTCTATCCAATAACTCTTGAATTTGGGCTTTCAGCTCCACCAACTCCTTCGGTGCCATCCTATAAGGTGCAATGGACACCGGTGCCGTTCTAGGCAACAAGTCAATTCCAAACTCAACCTCTCGATTCGGGGGCAAACCCGGAAGCTTCTCTGGAAAAACATCTTGAAAATCCTTGACAGTTCTAACTTTATCCACTATCAGACCCTCAGTTTCCAATTAGCTTACAAATGCCAAATAAGCCTCACATCCCTTTCGAATCCACTTCTCGGCTCTCAATGCCGACACCACATTAGACAGATAATCCCTACGCTCACCTATCACCAAAACCTCCTCATCCTTTGTGGGCTTTAACATCATTCGCTTAGTAGCACAATCCAAAGTAGCCCTATGCTTAACAAGCCAATCCATTCCCAAAATGAGATCGAATTCTCCGAAAGGTAGCTCTATCAGATATCCAGAGAAAACTTTTCCTTGAGTTTCTATAGCCACATATCTATACAATTTATCTACCCTAACCGAGTGATCCGAAGAACTTAGTACAGATACCCCACTCACGGTCACCTCAGAGCGCACACCCAGCGACCCAGATATAGCACATGCAACATACGAATGGGTAGATCCAACATTTATCAACGCAGTGTATGGCATACTAGAAATCAGAAACGTACTAGTTATGACATCAGGTGCATCACCCTCCTCTCGGCGACGAGCTGCATACACCAACGCCGGCTGACGAGCCTCAGCAAATCCAGCACCTCTGCCAGGTACTCCTCTTCCTTGACCATTTCCATTACCACCTCTGCCTTGCCCACGTCCTCTCAGAAACTGTGGCCCACCCCTCACTAGTTGAGCGACCTTCTGCTCTAAAACTTGAACCTGATCTGGTTCCTGAGGACAGTTCTTAACCCTATGCTCCATAGATCCGTATCGAAAACAAGCACCAGAACATTTCCGACACTCGCCCATATGTATCTTCCCACAACTCCTACAACTCTGCGGTCTAACAGCATTCATCGGTGCTGCTCGAACTGGCTCCATTACCCTTGCTCTCTTAACATTCTTGTTCATACCACCTGAAAGTCCTGAATCTCTCCTAAAACGGTTCCGATCTTTCTCCCGATTTTGACTTTCTGTACGTTTCACTTCCTTAGCTATCTTAGCTTTCTCCACTAAAGCAGCGAAGTTATGCTCCCTCTGCGGAGCAATCAGCACCCTAAGTTTATCTCTCAAACCATCCTCAAAGCGTACGCTACGCTCATACTCTGTAGCGACAATCCCAGAAGCATACCGGCTCAGTCTCAGAAACTCAGACTCATACTCAGCCACTGACTTACTCCCTTGCACCAGGTTCAGAAATTTTTCTCGGCGAGCATCCACGTAATTAGCCCCAACATACTTTCCTTTGAAGGCTATCTTAAACAGCTCCCAAGTCACACTGTTAGCAGGAGTTCCATCTCTCACCGTGAGCCACCACTGATAAGCCTCATCCCTAAGTAACAATATGGCTCCCTTCAGCTTCTGCTCCACAGAGCAGTCCAGATCATCCATAATCCGCTCTGTGGCTTCTAACCAATACTCAGCCACATTTGGAGCTACACCAGATACACCTCTAAATATCTCTGTTCCATTTGCCCGGAGCCGCTCAGAAATAGACCCCCGAATTTTGTTTTCCGTACTTACCCCAGCAACCCTTTCCAAAACTCAGAGCATCGCCTGGGACAGAGCATCGTCCCCGACACCTCGATCATGAGACTCTACCTCCGTTGCTGGTGGTACCGGTGCATCTGCTGCCGGCACATGTCCTGAAGACGAAGATTCAGCTTGAGCATTACCTCGGCCACGTCCACGGCCTCTTCTACGAGCTGCTCGTGTACTCATTTTGTATTATCTGATTAAGAATTTTATGAATCAGTTTAATATTTTAGTGTTTATTATAGATGTCTTATGAATAACAGTAATTCAGAGTTTGAGTTTGTTTTCTTTCGCGGTAGCCTAGCTATAGTCTCAGTCTACTTATCAGAGTTTCTATAGTTCCAGTGTTACCCTAACTAAAGTACCATGATAAGGTTTTGTACAAGCATATAACAGATATTTCAGAAATAATCAGAAAGGCTTAGAAAACTTACAGACTTGGGCCGGAGATTCGGTGTGCCACCTTCTAAAAAAACTAATTTTAGAAAACTGATTTTAATCTTTAAAATCATCTATTTGTAAAGAGAAATTATTAGAAACATTCTTGAAAACAATTTATAATCAAGTTTCTAAAAAAATGATTTTTAAAAACCTTTATTCAATGTTTCTTTAAAACTCCCGTTTTTAGACCTGTTCCACAGCCGAGCTGTTGTAACTTGGCTCTGATACCACTAAATGTAACACCCCAGACCCGGCCCAGACGTTATGGCCAGATCTGACGTGTCACATAGACTTACGACTTAGTATGTATTCATTGGTTTAAGTGATTAGGGTGGTCTTTGTAAAAACAACAATTGAATGAAAAGCCAGAAGATAGAGACATAGATGTAACTGACAATAAATCGGATAGGACCTAAGCAAAATAGATCCTAAATTCGTTTATGTATTTATTCACTTGTGACATTCATAGTGTTGCATACCTAAATCCTGAGTGGATGGCGGACTATGTATGCATGACTCGTACACTTTGATGTAAGTAAAAGCCTAAGTTCAAATACATACTGAATCAAAAGCTGGTGCATTGGGTGTACAACTTCTGCAGTATGTAGTGTCATTCAAAACAACAAAATTCATAGCCTAAATCATGGGTAAATGATATCCTCTCATTGACATTACGATTGATGAAAAGTGAACGTGGTCACGAGTTATCTATCTTTGTGATGGATGCCTTGATCACTATTTGAGAGTGATTGATTTTTCATGAAGGAAGATGTAATGATTACCATGAGATAAAATAAGATTATATTGGGAGAAGAGATATTATCCCAAAAAGATTAAAGATATCCTATGAGGGTAACAAACTTATGACAAGGTCATTAGATGAGTACTTAGTAGTTCTTTTCGTAATGCTATGTTATTTTGGAGAGCTTAGTATTATACTATAGTGGAATGAGTTTGTGACTAAATGAGTTTATAATTAATAGGTGAAAAATTAGAACTTAATTATAAATCATTTAAGCCTCAACTACATATTTCCAGTCGGTCCCTCAGCTAGCTCGTTGAAACCGAAAATGAATTGTGTGTTTGAATAAAAATGAACAGAATGAATAGAAAGAGAGAAATTGGAAACATTTAGGAATGATTATGGTTTTCCTCGAAATGGAGAAATGGAATCTTTTGGTAATGAATGTAGGTTTCTAAAAATGGAAATGGAAATGGAAATGATATATTTGCAATCCTATATGGATTACTTAAAAAATGATTGGAAGAATGAGTTTATATTTTTAGACTATTTTGAAGCCCAAAAATAATAATAAGTCATTCGGTCATAGTGAACATGTTGAGTTGTGAAATATTAACATATTTTCTCAAAATTTTACTAGAGGCAAAATCGTGAAAATTTTACTAAGGGTAAAATTGTCAAAATTTTGCTAAGGTTAAAATAGGGATAAGAAAATTATTATATATATAAATATTAAATTTTATTTTGGAAATAGAAAAACTGAATCGAGCTGGATCACTGATAATTCTTGAAAAGAGTTATATTTCATACCTTTATACCTAGCTAATTGTTTGTTCTTGGGTACATTTAGTGGCATTTTAGGGTATTTTATTAGTATTTTTATCAATTGCATTAGGAGCTTGGACCATGTTTACATGTTAGATACTTTTAATTGCGTGTGGAAGGGTTGTGTTTGGTGGTTTGGCAGGTACATGATATGGTGAAAGAAATAAAAGAGTGAAGGTTTGTTGGGGAAAAAGGTTAGACAGTTTGCCACCTTGTATGCCGTGGCAATTTTAGGAAGATGACCGAGTCAACACTCGAAGCATACTAGTCTCACCCCAACTCTACTTGTACCAGAAAAATCTACCTAAAAAAGAGGAGAGGATATCGTAGGATGTTGGAGCTATCCTAGGAAGAAAAGCTTATAAAAAGCCAAAGGTGGAAACCCTAAAGGATATGGAGATTTGACGACAACAATAGAGGGTACGTAGAGAAATAGAAAGAGGAAATTGAAGGTAGTCCCTCTAAGCCACCACAGGACACTGTGCTGCTGGATGGTGGATTGTTTGGCGACAACCATCTTCCTATGTTCTTCCATTATTTCTTAATATGTTCTCCCTTGAATTGAGTTGATCAAAATAATGTTGGAAGTTATTTTGAACTTGAATTTTAATTTCCAACCCATTAGCTAAATTTCTTAGGGTTGGGATTACATGAAGAAAACTTTTCTTTTCTTTAATGGTTGAAGCATATATTTGATTTAATCTACTATTTCATTCAATTGTTTTTATTTCCCAATTGTATGCGTACATTCCCTAGACATAGATGAGTGTGCAATATGCCCATAAGCTGAATCTAATTCTAAAATGATTGGAGTAGTTGGACTGAAATTGAATGTTACAAGCGAGTATTCAATTGGATACTTACTATAGACTCTAGGCATAGAGCAGCATTTGTATAGAATGAAGACAAAACAGTGCAAGGTACCATGCTAAGGCCTATAGACACAAGCAAGGTAACTTGAGATCTTGCTCTCGAAAGAAGCAGGTCACTTTAGGTCTCTTATAAGAAGCAGATTGAGTACTATATTGCTGAGGTATTACTGAAAGTAAAGGTAGATTTTTAATAATCCCAACCTTCCAAATCAACATCGTAGACCTTCTATCCCTTGCTGCAGTATCTTTTTCATAGCATTCTTAGTTATTTATTTATTCCCTCGTATTTTATTCACGTAATTATTCTTATAATTGTCGCTTCATTTTTACTCTTATCTTAGCAATTTCCAGTATTAGTCAATATACATTTCGCACACATTCTTACTATTTTAATTTACCACTACGTACTTAAATTAGTTTTGCCATAACATTAATCATAACTCATTATAATAACTTGACCATTTCTATACCTAATCTGGTCCCTATAGAGACGATCTCACTTATCACTTTATTACTTGACTTAATGTGTATATTTGCACAATTCCCATATCATATTCACACGCGACAAGTTTTCAGCACCGTTGTTGGGGATCAACAAATCGGTGTAATTTGGTTTAGTTATTTTACTTAATTTTGTTAGTTTTATTTAACTTTTTTTAATTAAATTTTTACAGGTTTGCCATCAGTGCATGAGAAGAGACATTCCTAATAACAAAGAAAATCCTTTTTACCCAGAGATCGAAAGAACTTTACGAAGAAAGCAGAAAGAAATGCGAAAAATGGCTAGGAAGGGGAATGATCTCAGTCTCAATGATAATCCAAATGGTCAAGATGTTAATCCTCCTATTCGTAGGGTGATACCAAGTATGAATTCTGAAGACTACCACGGATTTAACTTAAGTTTGGGCCTTCCAAAGGGCTACTAACCTACTAAAATATATATTTTAACCAACCAGAACACATCCAAATTTTTAAAAAACACAGAAACACAGAATACCCGAAAATTGGGCGTTACACTAGGCCTAAGCCCATATCAGTAACAAAATAGTTTCAGTTAGGGCCTTAACCCATATCAGTAACAAAACAGCTTCAGTTAAGGCCTTAGCCCATTCAGTAACAATTTCAGTGTAGGCCTTAGCCCATTTCAGTAATAGTAGCAATACAGTACGCAAATAGAGATCCTACCCAACCAGCCTCTACACTCCACTCCGTCCAGTCCTACACACCATGTGGGGATGAAATCAACCCACCCGTCCCTACACTCCAAAATATAGCACCGGTTGCGGCACTAAACAGTGTTTGTAGCAGAGCTGCTAGTACAGTGCACTTCTTCCAATAAATAATAAACCCATCCCATGCAATATGTCATGCGTCGTGGCGTAATATCATACGTGAATGCAATATATATGAAATGGCATGCTCGAATACAGTCATACACATTACAAGGGAAAATCAGTCATTTCACCTCATAGGGGCATAACAGTTATTTCACCAAATTGAGGTCTAGGTATACTTACCGACCCAACAGTAGGTCCACAGTCGTCTTGGGCGACCTGTGCAACCTTATTAGTCAAACTGTGCAAGGCCCATAATGCGGGCCCATATAGGCCCATACGCTCGTATGGCCCACAGAGCCCAGAAATGGCATTGGCCATGTAGATTACATGGCCTGGCCCAGTATTCATCACACATCTGTATTATTTACCCGTGTAGAGACCACAGGCCCGTGGGCCCCACTTAGACTATTTTGGCCCAATATGGCACAAGTCGACCTAAGCCCATGAGTTTGCTCATGGTGGCCTCTACGATCTAATGCCCACATTTTTCGGCTTTTGTCGATTTACGAATATGGCAGTGTGGTTACACACCTATTCACAAAAACGTGCAAATAGTCCACGAGTACTCCAACGTACATTCAATCGCAAGTTTCGGTTAATCGCATCCCTATCGACTTATTAAAAACCAGACGAAAAATACTTGTCTATAAGATTACCTCTCACTTGATTATATCAGTTGATTGTGGCTTGCCTACTTAATCCGTTTGCAAGATAATAATCAATAGGTCTTAAGGGTTATCTGTTATCTGCATTCCAACCAAACTTATCAACCACCAACAAATGATCAATTTGAACTAGAGGAAAAGTCACTTACCGAAAATGCAGAGTCCAGACTAGAAGACAAGAACAATCGGCCACACCCATTCCAAAAGTCGAAAGTATAAAGAATGATAGAGGCCAAGTTGAATGATTGTACCCTTATCAGAAAATAGCAGTATAGGAAGATGTTAGATGAAACTATTAGTGCGACAGAAGAGAGAAAAAGAGAAGGAAAGAATAACCACACACCCACACGCCTGATTGGTCGAATAACAGTAGTCCAAAATTGCAAGTATAGAAGGAGAAAAGTATACGGCTACAATAGCTAAGATGAAGAGAGGGAAAAAGAGCAATAAGCAATCGGTCAAGGTAAAAATGTGAAAAAGAGTGGGGTTCAGTTAATACAGAAGAATCGAATGAGGGGGAAGGAGAAAAGAAAAGAAGAGAAAAGGTTCAGCTAAAGCAAACTGATTTTGAGGAGAGGAAAAAGAATGGTGTTCGACCAAGGTTTGAAAGAGGGAGAGAAGGAAGTAATCGGTAGCAAAAGACATTAGGAAAGCACTAACCTGAAATGGACCAATTTGAGAAAAAAACCCGACTGATCTCTAGCAACAATTCGCTCCCAAAAGAAAGATATGAAAGATAACGAAGCAGAAAAAGTCAAAAGCAGCAATTCAACATTAAGGAGTAAAAATCTGCTCTTGACCGGTTTTTGCAAAAATGGAACTCCCACTCACGGCACAACACTCCCACTCTTCCCAAAATTCCTTAATTTCCTCCTCAAAATCCTTCCCATATCTCTCAACCAATCACTCCTCAAAACCGATCAGTCCTCCTCAAAATATGATGCTTTCCTCTTAAATTTCAGCTACACCATTCCCCTCACCCTCAAACAATCAAACCACCTACTAGCCTCAGAATCCCACTAATATACAACCTCCTATATGACACAACAACAAAAATAATTGCTCCTTTTTCACCACCAAGTCTCGAACCTCAGACCCCATAGAGCAGTCCACACACCCCTATCCCCTAGATCAGTAGGCCTTTTATGACATGTTTTACCCACAATAATTTAAAAGCCTACCAACTAGAGGCAAGGGGTTATTCAAGTAAAAACAGAACTTTACACAAGCCGAGGCTTGAACTCAGGACTTCTCAGACACTCCCAGAACATTCAGAACACTTAACCACTGAAGTAGACAGTCAGTTATGTGTAATACAACATACAAAAATAATTACTTATAATTTGGGGCGTTACATTTTTGGGCGGTCTACCTTGAGTTGAGGTGTTACTCAATCTCAAATTTTTCACAATCTCTTGCTCAAAAGACTCGAAACAATTACAAATAAAAAGATCTAATGATCCATATTTGAAACAAGCCCGATCATACAGTCTACAATTGTCGAGATGTCTTTTACCAGAGTGTTTACACTCAGGTCGATCAGATCGAACATTTCGAACACTTGCAACAGAAGTAGCTGCAGTTCAAAAGCTCAAATGCAATCTAGTACGATCTCTACTCAGATGCCCCACATTAGCCTTTGAACGGCTATAATCATCTCGAAATTTCTTTGATGCAGACTAAAATGATTTACTTGTGGATCTCTTTCTCATATCTCTAGCTTCTAAGTCGGCTTTTCTTTTCTCTTTCCCAAATTCTTTAGCTTTAAATGCTCGCTCAACAAGCACAACAAACTCTTTTATTTCCAAAATCCCGACTAACAATTTGATGTCTTCATTAAAACCATCCTCGAATCTCTTACACATAATTGCTTCAGTCAAAACACATTCTCGTGCATACTGGCTCAGTTTCACAAACTCTCGCTTGTATTCTGTAACAGACATACAACCCTATTTTAATTCAAGAAACTCTTTGCGTTTCTGATTAATGAATCTTTGACTGATGTATTTCTTTTAGAATTTAGCTTGAAAGAAATCCCAGGTGACTCATTCCCTCGGAACCACAGATATCAATGTCTTTCACCAATGATATGTCGTATCTCTCAAAAGTGAAATGACACATTTTATGCATCCATCCGGAGTCAATGAGAATTCATCGAACACTCGTATTGTATTCTCTAACCAAAACTCAACTCTCTCAGTATCATCATTTGTAGTAGCACAGAACTCTTCGGCCCCATAGTTTCTATTTTTATCCAGCGGAGGCTTATTTAACTGAATCGGATTAGCTTGTGGCATGACAGAGACTTGCGGAGGATTAACCGGGGGTGAAGGTTGTGGCATAGCCGGATTAGTTTGGATATATTTAGTGAACCAATCGTTCATCATTTGATAAAAGGCTTACTTAGCCTCTCCTTCATGGCTACTAGTCACAAGTCGAGAATTAGATGACGCTATCCCTTGAGTGAGAGCAGGCGCATTACTCTCGACATCATCAGCTACGGCTCGTTCAGGATCCATTTGCTGTATAAAAGCACATTTTCATTGTTAGGATTCATCATACTATCGCAGTTCATATATATGGCATGTATAGCTAGACTTACATACGCCACATTAGTCCTAGAATCGACTAAACCGTATATCTAATACCAACCAAATATAACACCCCTAACCTGTACCTGTTGCCATACTAGGGTTAAGAGGCATTACTAGACATATTTGAACAATTCGCATTCATTTCATAGTCAACATAGCATCAAAGTTAAACATCCTTAAAGAGTCCCTCGCGTAGGTCAACAAGACCTTAAACATGCTTTAGAAAGGGGTCGAGACTAAACCGAGCTCATACAAAATTTTTTGAAAACTTAAACATTTTTCGAAGTTACAAAGGTCACAAGCCCGTGTGAACAGGCTGTGTGCAGCACACGGCATTAGACACACCCCTGTGTCTAGGCCATAGAAAAACAGAGCATGCATACTGACTTGTTCACATGGCCACAAGATACGCCTGTGTGCCAGGCCATGTGAAAATTAAGGAGGCTACTGACTTGGGTCACACGGCCAGTCACACGCCCATATGTCTAGCTCGTGTTCGAAACTGACTTGGCCACACGACCTGGCACACGCCCGTGTATGCGACCGTGTGGTCTGCCCAGGCTCATTTCGAAATGGCCATCAAGCAACACGGTAGTGACACATGCCCTTGTCCCTACACGTGTGGGCAAAAATAGGCCATTTACAAGGCCAGCATACCACCCATTTAGGGTCCTCCCTACAAGTACCAAAATCAAATCATTTAAAACCAAATTTTCAAGTAATTCACAACCAAAACTTACACCAGTCATGCCATATTATGAACAACCAATTTCATGCTTATAATCCATACCAAAACATGCGACATCATAAGCCAAAGACATACCAAAACATATGTTTCATTGTCTCAATTTATTCCATTCGTTCTCATGCCAATACTTATCAAATTCCATACTGGGCACATACCAATAACTTACCAAATTGACCAATCCTCTTGGCCATTCATGAACACATCATATGAACATTATTACATCACATAGTTTTTGCTTAAAAGACATTCATAATTATAACGAAAATCAAGCCACATTACATGGCTAGATATACACATTACCAAACATATTCACAAACTTCTAGCGTATACATGCCATACTTCAATATATACATTTTCAAAAGGTACCAAAATAGAGTTCGATAGTGTGGTGATGATCCTCGACGATCCCAGAGCTTTCGATAGCTATGATATCTATAAAACAATTGAGAACACACACAAAGTAAGCTTTCAAAAGCTTAGTAAGCCATATACAAATAAACTTAACACATGAAATCAATCTAGATTAATTTATTCATATAACACAAGGCAAAATACATTCACATGGCCATATGTATCTTATAGTTTATTTGATCACGATTCACACACACATATCATATCTTATTCTCATAGTAACTCATACTTATATCATATATTCACAAAGGTACATGTACTTACCTTTCATTCTCAAACATGGTATGCAATTCAAACGTACCTGATTTGGATACACATTTCATATATTCATTCTTTTCTCGGATTTCCAGTTGAACCTTTCGGAATCAATAAGAATACTCGGATTGTAATATCCCGAATTAGGGCGTAATCAGAATAGTGGTTTCGTGACCACAAATTCAAGATAGAAATAATTATTTTATAATTATTTTGAGGTTTATGATATTATTTCATGATTGTGTGAAAATTTTGTGACGAAATTCTATGCATAAAGTGCTTAAGTTGAAATTAGGGACTAAATCAAATAATTTGCAAAACTTGCATTCTAGAAGTTTTTAGTATGAAATTACTTTGGAATATTAATGAGGAGGTCTTAAATAGTAAATTTACCAATTTCTAAATTTTTGGACAAAAATGAGCTTGTACATGAAAATTTTCAAAGAAAGGTATTAAGGGTATTTTGGTCATTTGGTAATTAAAAGATTAAAAAAAGGAAAAAGATGGCAAAATATGTCCATCTTCTTCATTAGGATGAAAATTAAAGGGTTCTCCATAACTAGGGTTTGTTTCAAGCTTCCAAGCTCCATAGTAAGTGATTCCAAGTCTCGTTTTTAATGTTCTTTACGTTTTTGGAGTCCTGATAATTTGATTTAGCTTATGCGAGCAATAATTTAACCTAGGGTTCATATTTGGAAAAATACCCATGGATGAAATTTGTGTATTTTGGTGTTTTATGATAGAATATGAGGTTTTAAATTATGCTAGGCAACTTATGCTACTCGGTTTTAAGTGAAAACGAGTAAAAGGGCTTAATCGATAAAAATACCTAATATTCATAAGTACATGTTAGAGTGTGAATTTGATGTTGCTATAGAAGAGAAAAATGATCAGCATGTCATGAAACATAAGAAAATAGGATGAGGTTTAATTTACGAGCCTTGGAGAAAACGTGTAAATATGTAAAAGTTTAGGGGCAAAATGGTAATTTTACCAAAGTTCGTACTAAGGGCTGTTTTGATGAATGTATGTATTAACTAAATTAATTTGGTATTATAGATCAAGAGAAACAAGATTCAAGTCGTGATCGAGGGAAAAACAAAGTTTACGAGGAATAGGCTCGATTGCTAATATTTTGTATCGAGGTAAGTTCATGTGTAAATAAGGTAACATAATTTTTATTTTAAGTGATTTAATGTTATTTATATGATATGATACTTATTATCATGAAATATTATGCTTTGTGAATTATTATTTGGTAAAATGCAAATTATGTGAACAACTTGATAAGTATGAGATGCTAGCAAGTATCGGTTTCTACATTTCGAAGAAGGAGATCAAAATGTGTAATTCAGAAGAATCCCGTTTGAACCTTAGGAATAGATTAGGGTACAAGTGACATGTCACTAGGATGGTTGAGTTCCGAACTCATTGAGTTGAGTCCAAGTTCGTGAGATGTAACTAGGCATCCAAGCTCGTTGAGTTGAGTCCGAGTTCACTTATGGATGCTAACGCCCGAGCTCGTTGAGTTGAGTCTGAGTTAATTTATGGGCGGGTTACATGGTAGCTGTGCTACATAGATTTCAAAAGCTATTGAGCTTGTTTAGCTATGAGTATAGCACTTACGTGCATACTATCCGCGTATCTGAAATTATATTCTGATGTGTTCAACGGGAGAATCCTAAGAGAATAAGAAGAGTACTTAAAACAAAAGTGATTGACGATGAATGTGTTGAAGAAGTGAAAATGGACAGGTATGAGTTAAATCCTTGGTTGAGAACTTGGTAAGACAAAATTGTGGTAAGATAGTAAGTATTCTTATGACATGAGTGTCTTAATGATGTTTATGTTGGATTGAATGATTATGTTACTTGTTATTTGCATGTGAACTTACTAAGCATTTATGCTTACTCCCTCATTTTCATTCATTGTAGTTCTGACAAGCTTGCTTGAGAATTGGGATAGGTCGAAGGATCGCTCACACTATCCAAAGACCTAAATTAGTAAAAACGGCTTGTATATTTTGAGTGTGGCATGTATAGCACTATACTCACTTTGTGTAAATAATCTTATGATATGGTTATGGTTTGGTAAGAAAAGGTTTGGAAATGATTAGCCATTAGAATGGCCAATCTAGATCATATTTGATGTCATGTATGTTTAATGTGTTACTTAGTCCATGGAAAACCATAAAATGGTAAAATTGATTATAAAACAGAATCACACAGCAGTAGTGATGTGAATCGGAAAAATCACTAAAAATAGTAGAAACAGAATTAGATGATGACTAAAATATTTAATTTAAGCCTAATGAATCTATTTTCATGTGGAAGAAACAAAATAGGTAAAAGAGTTGTATTTTATAAGATATTTAATTTTTTGTGAAACAGGGTCAGAGCAATTTCTGAATCCCCTATTCTGACTTTGGAAATTTACCAAAAAATTTTAAAATATAATTAGAAGTTATTCTTTATATTTACATATTTTTTATTGAGTCTAGTTTTAAGATATACAAACGGCATAGTATTTTGAGTTCTGTACAAAGGCAAAAGTGGTTCGTAGTGAACAGAGGTCAAAGCAGTCGAATGCAGAAATAGGGTAAACTTTAACTAATAAATTTTATTAATTGGCTTGAACAAAAATTCTAGAATAAATTAGTAAATAGATATATGAGTCTAGTTTCAAGGAAAATTTACAAATCTTTATTTCGAGTTTTGGAACTCGAGATATGAATTTTTAAGCGACTGTGATGCAGTTAGCCAGCTTGTCTGGAATTTCTAAAATAAATTGTTTGAGTTGTTTAATTAATGAATTAAGCCCGTTAACACCTCGTGCTCGACTCCGGTGACGATCTCGAGTACGGGTGTTACATATGGTGGTATCAGAGCAGGTTTAGTCGGTTCTCAGACTAACGTGTTGTATGTACGGGTTTTGCTATACATGCCATGCCAAATATATATATTGTGATAGTGTGACGACTTCTGACCTTTTAAATGATGTTTTTATTGTAAATGGATCCCGATCTAACTGTGGCTGATGATGTAGAGAGTAATGCACCAACTCCGGCTGAAGGGGCGGTGTCGACTGAAAATCCACTTCCTACTGTTGGTCAAGGAGGAGGAGAAGGGGCTCAGGAAGCCTTTCTCCAAATGATGAATGCTTGGTATACAGAGTTCGTTCGTACGAACTCGAATGCACAACCTCCCCCACCTCCCCTGATTCCTCAACCTGTACCCTCAATGCCTCAAGGTATGGATCTGATGAAATTTCACAGAACTCCAGTTGATAGAATCCGCAAGTAAGGGGTCGAAGAATTCAGGGCAAATGTTGATGATGATGTCGAGAAAGCAGAGTTTTAGCTTGAGAATTCTATTTGGGTATTTGATGAATTGTCTTGTACACCTGAGGAATGCTTGAAATGTGTTATATCATTGTTGAGGGATTCAGCCTATCATTGGTGGAAGACATTGATTTCAGTGGTGCCGAAAGAGAAAGTGACTTGGGAATTCTTTCAAAAAAAATTTCGGAAGAAATAAATCAATGAAAGATTTGTTGATCAGAAGCGTAGAGAGTTTCTTGAGTTGAAGCAGGGCAACATGACAGTTACTAAATACGAAAGGGAGTTCGTCAGGATAAGTAAGTATGCTAGAGAATATGTTCCTACAGAGGCTAAAATGTGCAGACGATTTGAAAACGAACTCAATGAAGACATCAAAGTATTTGTTGGGATTCTTGAATTAAAAGAAATGGTAGTACTTGTTGATCGAGCTTGCAAGGCTAAAGAACTACTTAAAGAGAAGAAAAAAGTAGAGGCTGAGACTAGAAGTTAGAAGGAAAGATCGACGAGTAGTTCATTCTCATAGCAATCTAGAAAATCTAGAAATATGAATCCTCGTTTTCAGGTTTTGGCCGGTTAATCATATGGAAATTCTAAGAAACAAAATGTGGGTCTTAAATCTCAGACTACTTCCATGGCTAGTGTGGGGAAATCGAGATTTGTTAAGCCTGAGTGCCAGCGGGGTGGTAAAAATCATTTTGACCCATGTAGAGTGAATGGATGTTTTCGGTGTGGTTCTCCGGATCATTTTATTAGAGACTACCCAGAGAGAGTTGAGAAAGAAAAATTTCAGTGTAAAAGCTAGTGGTGTAGACTCGAGGGGAAGATATTTGAGAAAAGCTGGAAATGAAGCAAGCAGCAAGAATGTAGTCAGAGATTCAGTAGCTAAACTGAAGCAAGGGCTCTAGCTAGAACTTATACCATAAAGGCACGTGAAGATGTTTCATCACCCGATGTGATTACTGGTATATTTTCTCTTTATGATGTTAATGTTACTGCTTTGATTGGTCCCGCTTCTACTCATTCATATGTGTGCATGAAATTGGTGACTAGTATGAATATACCTGTTGAGTACACAGAATTTATGATTAGAGTGTCGAATCCATTTGGCAAATGTGTGATAGTTGATAAAGTATGCAAGAAATGTCCTTTAATGATTCAGGGTCATTACTTTCCGACCGAATTGATGTTGTTGCCATTTGATGAATTTGATGTTATTTCTGGTATGGATTGGTTGACATTGCATGATGTTATAGTAAATTGCAAATAAAAGGTTATAGAATTAAAGTGTGAAAGTGGTAAAATTCTGCGGGTTGAATCAGGCAAATCAGAGGCATTATCTAGTATAATTTCTTCGATGTCGGCTCAAAGATATTTGAGGAAGGGTTATGAAGCTTATTTGGCGTATGTACTTAATACAAGAGAAATTGAAAAGAAAATTGAATCAGTGCCGATTGTGTGTGAGTTCGCGGATGTATTTCCAGAAGAGTTACCGGGTTTGCCTCCAGTCAGGAAAGTAGAATTTGGTATTGAGTTGATACCGGGAATAGCTCTGATCTCAATTATTCCGTATAGAATGGCACCAGCAGAGTTGAAAGAATTAAAGTCGCAGTTGCAAGAGTTGACTGACAAAGGCTTTGTGAGACTGAGTTTTTCATCTTAGGGTGCTCCCGTATTATTTGTGAAAAAGAAAGATGGTTATATGAGATTGTGTGTTGACTATCGACAATTAAACAAGGTGACAATAAAGAACAAGTATCCGTTGCCAAGAATTGATGATTTGTTTGATTAGCTGAAAGGAGCGACATGGTTTTCAAAGATTGACTTGAGATCTGGGTACTACCAGCTGCGAGTAAAAGAGTCAGATGTGCCTAAAACTGCTTTTAGAACAAGGTACGGTCATTATGAATTTTTAGTTATGCCATTCGGGTTAACAAATGCTCCTGCTGTGTTTATGGATTTGATGAATCGCATATTTCGCCATACTTGGACAAATTTGTTGTTGTATTTATAGATGACATCCGAATTTATTCGAAAGATGAGACACATGCATGCCGAGCACTTGAAGATAGTTTTGCAAACTTTGAGAAATAAGCAGTTATATGCCAAGTTTAGTAAAAGTGAATTTTGGCTTCGGGAAGTTGGATTTTTGGGTCATACTGTTTCAGGTGATGGTATACGAGTTGATCCTAGTAAAATTTCAGCTATTGTTAATTGGAAACCACCAAAAAATGTAACCGAGGTTAGAAGTTTCTTGGGGCTAGCTGGGTATTATCAGCGGTTTGTAAATGGATTTTCTATAATTACTGCTCCTATGACTAGACTACTTCGAAAGGATGTTAAATTTGAGTGGACGGAAGAATGTCAGTAGAGTTCTGAAGAATTGAAAAAGTTATTAACTAAAGCACCAGTGTTAGTACAACCCGAATCAGGAAAAGAATTTGTGGTGTATAGTGATGCTTCTCGAAATGACTTAGGATGTGTACTTATGCAAGAAGGAAAAGTGGTGGCTTATGCTTCGAGGCAGTTAAAATCTCACGAAAGAAATTATCTGACTCATGATTTGGAATTGGCTGCTATAGTATTTGCTTTGAAGATTTGGCGACATTATTTGTATGGTGAAAAGTGCCGAGTATATACCGACCAAAAAAGTCTTAAGTACTTGATATCACAAAAAGACTTGAATTTGAGACAGCGTAGATGGTTAGAGTTATTGAAAGATTACAAGCTTGTTATTGATTACCATCCGGGAAAAGCGAATGTGGTTGCCGATGCTTTGAGCAGAAAGTTGCTATTTTCTTTGAGAGCTATGAACACTCGGTTAAAGATATCAGATGATGATTCGATTTTAGCAGAGTTAAGAGCAAGACCGATGTTTTTACAAGAGATTTCTGAAGCTCAGAAAAGCGATGAAGATTTACAAGCCAAGAGAAAACAATGTGAGGTTGATACAAGGTCAGATTTCAAAATCGATCTGATGGTTGCTTGATGTTTAAAAACTGGATTTGTGTACCGAAAAATGATGAGTTGATTCAAAAGATTTTGCATGAAGCACATAATGGTTGTTTGGCGGTTCATCCGGGCAGTACGAAAATGTATAATGTCTTGAAGAAGATGTACTGGTGGAATTGAATGAAAAGAGATATTTCCGAGTTTGTATCAAAGTGCTTAGTTTGTCAACAAGTGAAAGCTGAACACCAAGTACCTTCGGGACTACTCCAGCCTATCATGGTTCTTTAATGGAAATGGGATCGAATTACTATGGATTTTGTATCAGGGTTGCCGTTAACTCCGGGCAAGAAAGATGCCATCTGGGTAATAGTTGACAGACTGACTAAATCGGCTCATTTTATTCCGGTACGTACGGATTATTCTATTAATAAGTTAGCCGAATTGTATATCAGTGAGATTGTTAGACTTCACGGAATACCTCTGTCAATCATTTCGGATAGAGATCCGAGATTTACTTCGCAGTTTTGGCAAAAGTTGCAAGAGGCATTAGGTACGAAGTTAAATTTCAGCACTACCTTTCATCCACAAACTGATGGACAATCAGAGAGAGTGATTCAGATTCTTGAACACATGCTCAGATGTTGTGTATTGGAATTTCAAGGTAGTTCAGAAAGAAACTTACCGTTGGTAGAATTTTCTTATAATAATAGTTATCAGACGAGTTTGAAGATGGCACCTTATGAAGCATTGTATGGTCGTAAATGTCGGACGCCATTGTATTGGACTGAACTCAAGGAAAATCATATTTATGGAGTTGATCTAATAAAAGAAACTGAAGAAAAAGTGAAAATGATTCGAGATTGTTTGAAAGCTGCTTCGGATAGACAGAAATCTTATGCGGATTTGAAACAAAAGGAAATCGAGTTTCAAGTTGGTGATAAGGTATTTTTAAAAGTTTCTCCATGGAAGAAAGTTCTTAGATTTGGACGGAGGGCAAGTTAAGTCCGCGTTTTATTGGACCGTATGAAATAATTGAAAAAGTTGGACCATTAGCTTATCGGTTAGCATTGCCATCTGAATTACAGAAGATGCATGATGTGTTCCACGTATCTATGCTACGTCGTTATCGTTTGGACCCTTCACATATAATTTCACTGACAGAAATCGAGCTACGACCGGATATGACTTACGAAGAAGAACCGATTAAGATTTTAGCTCGAAAGGTCAAGTAACTAAGAAATAAAAGTGTTGCTCTCGTGAAAGTATTATGGAAAAAGCACGGGGTAGAGGAGACTACATGGGAACTTGAGGAAATTATTAGAAATCAATACCCACACCTATTTACCGGTAAGATTTTCGAGGACAAAAATCTTTAAAGGGGGGAAAGTTGTAATATCCCAAATTAGGGCCTAATCGGAATAGTGGTTTCGTGACCACAAATTTGAGATAGAAATAATTATTTTATAATTTTTTTGAGGTTTATGATATGATTGCATGATTGTGTGAAAATTTCGTGACGAAATTCTATGCATAAAGTGCTTAAGTTGAAATTAGGGACTAAATCGAATAATTTGCAAAACTTGCATTCTAGAAGTTTTTAGTATGAAATTACTTTGGAATATTAATGAGAAGGTCTTAAATAGCAATTTTACCAATTTCTAAATTTTTGGACAAAAATGGACTTGTACATGAAAATTTTCAAAGAAAGGTATTAAGGGTATTTTGGTCATTTGGTAATTAAAAGATTAAAAAAAGGAAAAAGATGGCAAAATATGTCCATCTTCTTCATTAGGATGAAAATTAAAGGGTTCTCCATAGCTAGGGTTTGTTTCAAGCTTCCAAGCTCCATAGTAAGTGATTCCAAGCCCCGTTTTTAATGTTCTTTACGTTTTTAGAGTCTTGGTAACTTGGTTTAGCTTATGCGAGCAATAATTTAACCTAGGGTTCATATTTGGAAAAATACCCATGGGTGAGATTTGTGTATTTTTGTGTTTTATGATAGAATATGAGGTTTTAAATAATGCTAGGCAACTTGTGCTACTCGGTTTTAAGTGAAAACGAGTAAAAGGGCTTAATCGGTAAAAATACCTAATATTCATAAGTACATGTTAGAGTGTGAATTTGATGTTGCTATAGAAGGGAAAAATGATCAGCATGTCATTAAACATAAGAAAATAGGATGAGGTTTAATTTACGAGCCTTGGGGAAAAGTGTAAATATGTGAAAGTTTAGGGGCAAAATGGTAATTTTACCAAAGTTCGTACTAAGGGCTGTTTTGATGAATGTATGTATTAAATAAATTAATTTGGTATTATTGATCAAGAGAAACAAGATTCAAGTCGTGATCGAGGGAAAAACAAAGTTTACGAGGAATAGGCTCGATTGCTAATATTTTGTATCGAGGTAAGTTCATGTGTAAATAAGGTAACATAATTTTTATTTTAAGTGATTTAATGTTATTTATATGATATGATACTTATTATCATGAAATATTATGCTTTGTGAATTATTATTTGGTAAAATGCAAATTATGTGAACAACTTGATAAATATGGGATGCTAGCAAGTATCTGTTTCTACATTTCGAAGAAGGAGATCAAAATGTGTAATTGAGAATAATCCCGTTTGAACCTTAGGAATAGATTAGGGTACAAGTGACATGTCACTAGGATGGTTGAGTTCCGGACTCGTTGAGTTGAGTCCGAGTTCGTGAGATGTAACTAGGCATCCGAGCTCGTTGAGTTGAGTCTGAGTTCACTTATGGATGCGAACGCCCGAGCTCGTTGAGTTGAGTCTAAGTTCATTTATGGGCAGGTTACATGGTAGCTTGGCTACATAGATTTCAAAAGCTATTTAGCTTGTTTAGATATGAGTATAACACTTACATGTACACTATCCGCGTATCTGAAATTATATTCCGATGTGTTCAACGGGAGAATCCTAAGAGAATAAGAAGAGTACTTAAAACAAAAGTGATTGACGATGAATGTGTTGAAGAAGTGAAAATGGACAGGTATGAGTTAAATCCTTGGTTGAGAATTTGGTAAGACAAAATTGTGGTAAGATAGTAAGTATTCTTATGACATGAGTGTCTTAATGATGTTTATGTTGGATTGCATGATCATGTTACTTGTTATTTGCATGTGAACTTACTAAGCATTTATGCTTACTCCCTCCACTTCATTCATTGTAGTTTTGACAACCTGGCTTGAGAATCGGGATAGGTCGAAGGCTCGTTCACACTATCCGAAGACCTAAATTAGTAAAAATGGCTTGTATGTTTTGAGTGTGGCATGTATAGCACTATACTCACTTTGTGTAAATAATCTTATGATATGGTTATGGTTTGGTAAGAAAAGGTTTGGAAATGATTAGCCATTGGAATGACCAATCTAGATCATATTTGATGTCATGTATGTTTAATGTGTTACTTAGTCCATGGAAAACCATAAAATGGTGAAATTGGTTATAAAATAGAATCACACAACAGCAGTGACGTGAATTGGAAAAATCACTAAAAATAGTATAAAAAGAATTAGATGATGAATAAAATATGTAATTTAATACTAATGAATCTATTTTTATGTGGAAGAAACAAAATAGGTAAAAGAGTTGTATTTTATAAGATATTTAATTTTTGTGACACAGGGCCAAAGAAATTTCTGAATCCCCTGTTCTGAATTTGGAAATTCACCAAAAATTTTAAAAATATAATTAGAAGTTATGCTTTATATGTACATATTCCTTGTTTAGTCTAGTTTTAATAGATACAAACAGCATAGTATTTTGAGTTCTGTACAAAGACAAAAGTGGTTCGTAGTGAACAGAGGTCAAAGCAGTTGAATGGGGAAATAGGGTAAAATTTAACTAATAAACTGTACTAATTGGCTTGACCAAAAATTCTAGAAAAAAATTAGTAAATAGATATATGAGTCTAGTTTCAAGAAAAATTTATGGATCTTTATTTTGAGTTTCGAAACTTGAGATATGAATTTTTAAGCGACTGTGATGCAGTTAGCCAACTTGTCTGGAATTTCTAAAATAAATTGTTTGAGTTGTTTAGTTAATGAATTAAGCCGATTAACACCTCGTGCTCGACTCCGATGACGGTCTCGGGGACAGGGCGTTACACGGATAGCTCGAAAAGCTCGTACAATGCCAACGTCCCAGATATGGTCTTACATGTAATCAAATATCAATGCCATTGTCCCAGACAGAGTCTTACACGAAATCAATTACGATGCCAATATCCCAGACATGGTCTTACACGTAAATCATAAGTCGGTGCCAACGTCTCAAATGTGGTCTTACACGAAAACACATATCGGATCCTATGTCATGACATATGTATCCTAACTATTCTTATGGTCCGTACAGAGCTTTTCGAACGTTGTCACATTATTGGAACTTTCTCATATTTTCTCATATTCAACTCGAATAGTCATTCATCATTATTCAAGAACATATAACAATAATAATTCAATTCAAAACACATTTATTTGTATATTGACTTACCTCGTATATATTCGAGCGAACGGGATCGACTACTCGACGACTTTCGACTTTCCCCGGTCTAATTCCGTTTTCTTTATTTATTGATCTATACATATTTAAATTTAACTCTTTTATTCACCAAATCCTTCACTTCAATCCATATACACATAATTAGGGTATTTTAAAAATTAGCCCTCACATTTTTACATTTTAACACTTTAGTCCCTAATCCATAAAATCACAAATACACAAAATTCCCTTTCATATATGTTAGGCCGAATATTCACTTAGCTCATACAATCCCACACATTTCATTTATTTCACATTTTAGTCCCTCAATTTATCATTTTTACAATTTAGCCCAAATTACTCAAATTCATCAAAAATTCAAAGACAAAACATGTTAATCCAACATCAAACTTCCATATACCATCATCAAACTTCATAAAACTCACATTGTCAACAATGGCACAACTAAGAATCATCTACAAAATCAGAAATTGAGACATGGGCTTGATAGAATATAGAGCAACGATCACAAAAACGTAGAAATTATCAAAAACGGATCCAAACACATACCTCAATTATCAAATCTCTTAGCCGACCCCTAAAAGCTCTTGTTCTTTCTTTTTCTTTTGATTTTTCGATTGATGAAGATGATTATAAAGCCATATTTAATTTTATTTTATTAAATTATAACTTATTATTTCAATTACCAAATTAACCTTATTTAAAACATTACAACATTATTTAATGGATGGTCATTAATGTGCATTAACCTTAGTTATGGTTTAATTGTATCATAAGGACCTCTCCTTTAGTAAGACACATCAAATCAACACTTAATCAAATTGCACACAACTTTTGCATTTTCTGCAATTAGGCCCTTTTTGCAAATTAAGTACACAAACAATTAAATTTTCATACGAAATTTTCACACATGCTTAACCACATACTGTAAACACAGAAAATAATATTTAAATGTTTTTTAGACTTAGATTTGTGGTCCTGAAACCACTATTTCGACTAGGGTCTAAAGCGGGCTATTACATGGCCTCCTTAACAGTAAGCCACCATTGATATGCGTCATCACGCAACAGCAAGACTACACCCTTTATTTTCTACTCTGGGGTGTAATCTAGATTGTCCATGAGGCTCTTCGTGGCCTCAATCCAGTACTCGGCCACATTAGGGGCAACTCCAGTGATACCCCTCAACAACTCAGCCCCATTGGACCGGAGTTGTTCCATAATCGACTCTCGGCCCCCAGATCCAATATTGGGCCCAGCGACTCTCTCCAAAATCCTGAACATAGCCTGGGATAGTGCATCGTCCCCAGCCATGCGGTCTTAAGACCCAATCTTAGTCGCAGGTGAAACTCGCTTGTCACTAGTATCCAAGTTAGGCAGATTGCCAGAAGATGAGGACCCAGCTCGAGCGTAATAGCCCGATTTTAGCTAAATTTTCGAAACTATAAATCCAAAGTCATAAAATTATTTAAATATTATTTGTGGTGTTTACAGTATGTGATTATATATGTGTGAAAGTTTCGTGTGATAATTTTATCGTTTAATAGCTCAATTTGAGAAAAAGGACTAAATCATATAAAATTCAAAAGTTTCATTCTATAAGATAAAGGTGTCTATTTGTCATGGCTTATTAAATGAGAGGTCCTTATGATGTTATTGTGCCATTGATAAGGTTAATGGACATTAATGGCCTTATATTATGTGAATTATGATGTTTTAATTAAAGGATAAAAAGGTAATTAATGATTTAAGTTATATTAAATAAAATAAAAACCATTTTATGTTTAATTATCATCGTCCATAACCGAATATCAAAAAGAAAAGAAGATGAAAATGTTGTAGGGTTCGGCCCTTATTGTTCTTAATTAAGATACGTTTTTAGTTCGATTTTTTATGATTTCTACGTTTTTGTAATCGTTGCTTTGAGTAATAGCTCGCCTGTACCCTAATTTCTAAAATTGTTGATAAATTTGTGAGTTGCCATTGATGAATGCTTGAGCTTTTAAATGTTTGATGATGAATAATAAAAGCTTGGTGCTTGATATATATGTTTTGTAAAGTTATTTTGAGTAAAAAAAATAAATATTAGGGATTAAATTGTGAAATGTATAAATTGAGGGGTTGAATTGTGAAATAAATGAAAAATATGGGCTGCTAGGGAATTTTAGAGAATTCAGCTAAGCATGGGCTTTGTTAATTTTTGTGTAATTTGTGTTTTTATGGTTAAAGAACTAAATTGAATAAATGTGGAACTTTAGGGGCTAAAGTACAAAAATGCCCAAATATGTGTTTGTGGGTTAAATTGAATGAATTGGTGATTAAATGGGTAAATTTCTAATACATATAGATCAAGAAAGAAAGAACTCGGATTTAGATCGAGGAAAATCGAAGGTTATCGAGTAATCAATCTGATTCGTCAATTCCGAGTATGAGGTAAGTTTGTACGTAATAGACATTGTTATAATTATGTTTTTAATGCTTTAATATTGCATAAATTGTATAAATGTGACTACAATTGCGTACGAGGACAAATCGACTATGTTTAGCACTTAGTGTGTGAATTGGAATAGCTTCAGTTTTATGTGGCACCAAGTGTACGATACCGAAATAGCTTCGGTTTAATGTGATGGCACTAAGTGTGCAATATCGTTATAGCTTTTGTAACACCCCTAATGTAACTCCCCAATTTTCGAGATCTTCGGGATTTCGGAGAGTTTTAGCAAATTTTTGAATTTTTGTGTTTTGACTGCTTGATGTAAGTCTAAGCATGTTAGTGGGCCTTTAGAAGGCCCAAGTCTAGGTTAAAAACTGGCAGTTTTAATTAATCTTAATTCCACAAGAAAAAAGGGTTCTGGTAATTTGGGCTTTTAAGAATTTAATGGGTAAAATAAATCACAAGGAAGCACGTGGCAAGGTGGCATGTGACGCCACAGGGAATGCTATTAAAGTGGCGTGTGGATGGCAAGGGGGGAACTGAGGTTCAAGTCACAATAAGAGCATATCAAGGGAATTATTTTTATGAGCAGGAATGGTAAGTATTGGAACGCAAGTAAAAGTCTATCAGGAGGTGTGTGAGTCAAGAGATTGAGTAAGGAGGGGATAAGGGAGAAGATTTAGGAGCGGATTAGGGAAAACAGTGGTGGCTGAATGGTGGACTCTTGAGGAGCAAGAGTTGGCCGGCCAAGGGTCTCTAGTATAGGGATTCGGCTAGGCCTTTGAAGAGGGAAATTTCGACATTTGGGATGAGTGGTGCCGTCCCTAGCAATTCCTTTTCCTTCTAATTCGCATTTATTTTCTTTGGTTTGCCGAAATAGGTTAGGCTTAGGGTTTCTTATTCCATTTTTGCTAATAGCCGAACCTAGAAGCCTCATTGTGCCGTTTTCTCCATAGCCGAATACTACCTCTCATCTTTTTCTTTCTTCTTCCATCTTTTTGTTTTCATAATCGAATCTATAGCCTTCTTCCTCTGTCTCATCCTTTATTTTTCCATCTTCAATATTCCTCAATAGTCAAATCTTGTGGTAGCCGAACTTTTCTTCTCTTACTTTTTTAAAAACCGAACCTACATACCTGTGGTGAAGGAGGACAAATCTTCGGTTGTTTGAATCTGCTTCTTCTTTTGGCTGCGGTGGATTGGAGATAAAAAAAATCATAGATAGGAACATTCTTCTGAACCGATCGGCGTTAGGTAAGTCTTTTGAACAAACTGTCTTTAGTCTTATTGCTTTTAGGAAGGAAAAGCTGAAACCCTTAGGGGTGGCTAGCGTTTTTGGACTAAGGGATTCGCGTTTTTTTCTTTTCTGTTGGTTGTGAAAGTGGTAGCGTGAACGAGGGGACATACAGCAAAGGGCTTGAGGACTTATCCGATTGGCTCTCCAGATTTAACCCATATCTCGGCAAAAGGTAAGGAACTCTGGGATCTAAGGCTGTGTTGGCCGAATATGGTAAGGGGTTAAATACGTAGTTTGTTTTCGATATTTAGATTGACGTGGTAGAAATCCAATTGTAGGCAGTTCGTGTGTGTGGATCTCGCCAGCGTACCATTCTAAATCAGGTGTGTAACTGACATCCTCTCATAGACTTGATCGGCAAAAGCCAAAAAGCCGAAATGTCGAAAAGTCGGTATTTTGTGAACTTGCGAGTGTGCGAATGCTCGTGAAATAGATCGGTTAACGTATTTGGTTAACTAAAGTGATAAGACTGCAGAGTGCACAATTTCGTGCATTTTCGATATTTTGGGCTTAATGGGCCAAAAATTAGGATAATGGGCCAATGGGCCCAATTCGGTAAGAACGCTTGGTAAGTACTTCTGTGGATGCGTTAACGGCTGTAGTATGAATGTAAACCCTAAAGTAGTTGGATTACAAAAATACCCCTAAGTATGCAAAAATTGCCATTATACCCCTAGGTGCAAAATGACCATTTTACCCTTAGGGTTAATTGTGACTAAAATGCATGATATTCTGATTTTGTATGATGTATGCCATATGCATGATATTCTGATTCTGTTTGTTGTATGCCATGACATGTATATCTATTGCATGGGATATGGGTTATGATGTTGGAGGAAGCGTTCTGGTGGCTCTGCCACAAATATCTGAATCTGGTGGCTCTGCCACAAATATCTGATTCTGGTGGCTCTACCACAAATATCTGTATCTGGTGACTCTGTCACAATATCTGTTCTGGCAGCCTTGCTGCATACTTGTGACGTGTAGATGGATGGGTGGGTCGAGTAGTCTCCCCACATGGTGTAAGGTTGGCACGGGGGTGTATACGGATGGATATGGGTTGGGTTTTTTCTGCATAAACATGTAATATCTGTTCTGTTCTGTTATGGGCCTACGGGCCTCTTTCTAAAATATGTTCTGGGCTATGGCCAATCTGATCTATTTTTGTGATTTAAACTGATATAGACTATGGTTGGGTTATTTTACACACTGAGTTTTCCCAAACTCACCCCTTATTTTCATTCACGCAGGTAATCCCCAACCATAGTGGGCTTGGAGCTATGAGGGATTCGGAGTGGCCACATGTTCTGCAAAATTTGGTTTTCTTCTGGTGAATTGGACATCTTTTCAATTATTTTTATGATTTGAGTTTTAAGTTGTAATAAGGCCGCTCTAATTAATTTTTTTTATGGCTTTGATAAGTTTTGATAAGATAGATATGCTTAATTTTTAACTGTTGAAATTGATTAGCTTAAGGCGTTTTTAAAAAAAACAAAAAAAAAAAACAGTAATTGAATGCAAATAACACGACAACAAGCAAAGCTTCCGCCATGCAAATGTTTTCCAAAAATTAATCACTTTTTTCCTAAAATGAATTTCATCGAATTGATTCTTAAAAATATACCCTAAGTTAAGGTGTGGCAATGGTGGTGTGCATGTCTAGGATTTGATCCGAAGGGAGCTTGGTACTTAAGCAGTCCGATGGACTCACCTCCTCTTTTTTCGATTTCCTACCTAGTGTACAGCTTCCATTCACTTTAGCATATAACGAAATCATCCATTAGACACCAAGTACGATTTTCTGGATTGAAAATAGAAAATATTTTTAACTTTTTGATGTGGCACGTCGGATCCGGCCATAACGTCTAGGACGGGTTTGGGGTGTTACATTTAGTGGTATCAGAGCCAAGTTGCAACAACTCCGCTGTGCAATGGGTTTACAAAAATAAAGATTTTCGAAAACAAAAATTTTATAAAAATTGTAAAACTCGATTTTCAAAAATTGGGATCTTTAGAAGGTGGCACCCGAGTCTCCGGCCCAGGTCTATAAGTATTATTCTGAACTTTTCTGGATATTTTTCTGAATTACCTGTCTACACTGGAATCCTTTAGGATACTCTAGTTAGAATGGTACTGAAACTATAGGAGTTTTTGACAAACGGACTGAGACTGTAGCTAGACTACGACTCTGCGGAAACAAACTCTGAATTATTATCTATTCATAAAACATCTGTACTAAACACTGGAATATTTAATGGATGCATAAAATTCGTAAACCAGATAATACGACATGAGTATGAGGGCAGCATGTGGAAGGGGCCGTGGACGTGGCCGAGGTAGTACACGGGCAAAATCTTCATCTTCAGGGCATATGCCTGTAGCAGATGCACCGGTACCACTGGAAACAGAAGTGGAATCTCATGGTCGAGGTGCGGGGGACGACGCTCTATCCCAAGCAATGCTTCGTGTTCTGGAAAGGGTCGCTAGGGCAGGTACGGGGAACAGAATTTGGGGATCTATTTCTTAGCGACTCCAGGCTAATGGAGCGGAGATCTTTAGGGGCGTATCTGGTGTAGCCCTGAATGTGCCTGAATATTGGTTAGAGGCCACAGAGCGAATTATGGATGACTTGGACTGTTCTGTAGAACAGAAGTTGAAGGGGACCATATCATTGCTACGAGATGAGGCTTATCAGTGGTGGCTCACTGTGAGAGATGGGACCCCAGTTGATAGGGTGACTTGGGAACTGTTTAAGACGGCTTTCAAGGGGAAGTATGATGGGGCGAGTTATGTGGACGCCTGCAGGAAAGAATTTCTGAATCTGGTTTAAGGGGGTAAGACAGTTGCTGAGTATGAGGCTGAGTTTCTGAGGCTGAGCCGGTATGCCATTGGGATAGTCGCTACGGATTATGAACGTAGTGTGCGTTTCGAGGATGGTCTTAAAGATGAACTTAGAGTGCTAATTGCTCCACAGAGGGAGCGTGACTTTGCTACTTTGGTGGAAAAAGCTAAGATAGCTAAAGAGGTGAAGCGTGCGAAGAGACAGAATCGTGAGAAGGATCGGAACCGTTCTTGGAGGGATTCAGGCCCCTTGGGTGGAACATATAGGAGTGCTAAAAGGGCAAGAGTAGAGGAGCCAGTGCAAGCAGTTTCGATGAATACTGCCAGACCACAAGTTTGTAGGGACTGTGGTAAGGTACATCTGGGCGAGTGTAGGAAACGCTCCGGTGCTTGTTTCCGATGCAGATCTATGAAGCATAGAGTCAAGGACTGTCCTCAAAAAATAGATCAGGTTTAAGTTGCGGAATGGAGGGTTGCCCAACCAGCAAGAGGTGGGCCACAACCACCGAGAGGACGTGGTCAAGGAAGGGGCGGTAATGGAAATGGAAATGGTCGGGGGCAAGGAGCACCTGGCGGGGGTGCCAGAAATGCTGAGGCTCGACAGCCAGCGTTGGTGTATACAGCTCGTCGTCGAGAGGAGGGTGATGCACCTGACGTCATAACGGGTATTTTTTGGTTTCTAGCATGCCATATACTGCTTTGGTGGATATTGGATCTACTTATTCCTATATTGCATGTGCCATATCTGGGTCGTTGGGTGTGCATTCTGAGGAGATTGGGAGTGGGGTATCTATACTAAGTCCTTTGGGTCCCTCGGTTAGGGTAGACAAACTGTATAGGGATGTGCCCTTAGAAACTCAAGGTAATATTTTCTCGGGAGACTTGATGGAGTTACCGTTCGGAGAATTCAACCTCATTCTGGGAATGGACTAGCTTGTTAAGCATAGGATGACTCTAGAGTGTGCTGCCAGGCGAATGGTGTTAAGGACCACGGAGGGTAAGGAGGTTATGGTGATAGGTGAGCGAAGGGATTATTTGTCCAATGTAATGTCAGCACTAAGAGCCGAAAAATGGATTCGTAAAGGTTGTGAGGCCTATTTGGCATTTGTAAGTCAGTCGGAAGCTGAGGGACTGACAGTGGATAAGGTTAGAACCGTTAAGGAGTTCCAAGACATTTTTTCAGAGGAGCTTCCGGGATTTCCTCCGAACCAAGAAGTTGAGTTTGGAATCGACTTGCTGCCTGGACCGGCACCCGTGTCCATCGCACCGTATAGGATGGCACCGAAGGAGCTGGTGGAGTTAAAGGCACAGATTCAAGAGTTGTTGGATAGGGGCTTTATTAGGCCAAGTGTGTCTCCATGGGGAGCACCGGTGTTGTTCGTGAAAAAGAAGGATAGGACGATGCAGATGTGTATTGATTATCGCCAGTTGAACAAACTGACGATTAAGAATAAGTACCCTCTGCCAAGAATTGACGATCTGTTCGACCAACTTAGAGGAGCTTCTATATTTTCCAAGATTGACCTTCGATCTGGATATCATCAGTTAAGGGTCAAGGAGGCAGACATCCATAAGACGGCATTCAGGACTCGGTATGGTCATTACGAGTTTCTGGTTATGCCATTTGGACTGACTAACACTCCTGCAGCGTTTATGGATCTGATGAATTGTGTGTTCCAGCCATTTTTGGATCGGTTTGTAGTCGTCTTTATTGACGATATTCTGGTATATTCGGGAACTGAAGCGAAACATGATGAGCATCTCCGCATTACACTGCAAGTGTTAAGGGAGAAGGAACTCTATGCGAAATTCAGCAAGTGTGAATTCTGGTTGAGGGAGGTAGCATTCTTAGGACATGTTGTCTCTGCTAAGGGGATTAAGGTGGACCCTCGAAAGATTGAAGCAATTTTGTAATGGAAGCCACCTAGGTCGGTGATAGAAATTTGAAGTTTCCTAGGGTTGGCAGGATACTACAGAAGTTTTGTGGAAGGTTTTTCTGTGATGGCAGCGCCCTTGACAAAACTCGTAAGGAAAGGAGTATCGTTCGTGTGGACTGAGAAACAGCAGGAAGCTTTTGAGAAGTTAAAGAAAGTTTTGACTGAAGCACCTATATTAATTCAGCCGGAGTCTGGGAAGGATTTCACTGTGTACAGTGACGCATCACATGTGGGTTTGGGCTGTGTGTTGATGCAAGAGGGTAAGGTGGTTGCTTATGTGTCACGACAGCTTAAGCCTCACGAAGGAAACCATCCTACTCATGATTTGGACTTAGCAGCAGTGATTTTTGCACTTAAGATTTGGAGACACTACTTGTACGGAGAAAGGTGTGTTATATACACAGACCATAAGAGCCTTAAGTATTTGCTGACTCAAAAGGAGTTGAACCTCAGGCAAATGAGATGGATAGAGTTGCTTAAGGATTATGATTGTTCGATTGAGTATCACCCAGGCAAGGCTAATGTGGTAGCCGATGCTCTAAGCCGTAGAGCTGTATCTGACCTAAGAGCAATGTTTGCTCGTCTGAGTCTGTATGAGGTTGGTGGTCTGTTGGCTGAATTGCAAGTTAGGCCAACCTGGGTGGATCAGATTAAGGAAAAGTAGTTGAAGGATGAATCTTTGGTTGCTCGTTTCCAACAAGTTAAGAAAGGGGAAACTTCTGAGTTTGGGTTGAATAGCGAAGGAGTTCTGTGTTTCCGAGGAAGAATTTGTGTTCCGAAGGACTTTGACTTGAGGCAGTCAATATTGAAAGAAGCTCATGGGGGACTTTGTGCTATGTACCCTGGAGAGAACAAGTTGTATCATGACTTACGAAAGTTGTATTGGTGGCCTGGGCTTAAACAGGAGGTAACAGAGGTTGTGGGGAAGTGTTTAACATGCCAGCAACTGAAAGCGGAGCATTAACTAACTTCTGGACTTTTACAGCCAATAAAGATACCACTTTGGAAGTGGAAGAGGGTAACCATGGATTTTGTGAGTGGGCTACCCTTGACACCAGCAAAGAAGGACTCGGTTTGGGTGATTGTGGATAGGTTGACCAAATAGGCCAATTTCATACCTGTCCGCACGGACTTCTCGCTTCAAAAGTTAACCAAGTTGTATGTGGCAGAGATCGTGCGACTTCATGGTGTCCCAATTTCAATTATTTCTGACCGAGATCCCAGATTCACATCTCAGTTTTGGAAAAACTTGCATGAGGCGTTGGGAACGCAATTGAACTTTAGTACGGCTTTCCATCCCCAGACTGATGGTCAGTGGGAAAGGGTTATTTAGATTCTAAAGAACATGTTGAGGGGATGTGTTATTGACTTTCGAGGTAGTTGGGAGGATTACTTACCGTTGGCAGAATTTGCGTACAACAACAACTATTAGGCGAGTATTCAAATGGCACCGTATGAAGCGCTGTATGGGTGAAGGTGTCGAACACCTAGTTGTTGGACTGAATTGCGAGAATGACAGGTTCTTGGACCTGAGTTGGTAGCAGATACTGAAGTTAAGGTCAAAGTAATCAGGGATCGGTTAAAAGAAGCATCCGATAGGCAAAAGTCGTATGCGGATTTGAAGCGAAAGGAGATTGAGTACTCAGTAGGTGATATGGTCTTCTTGAAAGTTTCTCTTTGGAAAAAGATTGTAAGGTTTGGTAAGAAGGGCAAGTTGAGTCCGCGGTTCATTGGGCCTTATCGGGTTTTGAAGCGAGTGGGACCGGTGGCATATCAATTGGAATTACCTCCAGAGTTAGACAGGATTCACGATGTTTTTCACGTGTCCATGTTAAGGCGTTATCATTCTGACCCTACTCATGTCGTGCCGGTTGCAGAGATCGATGTGCAACCTAACTTGACTTTCGAGGAAGAGCCGGTACAAATACTGGACCGAGCGGTCAAGGTGTTGAGAAGGAAATCTGTACCTTTAGTAAAAGTGCTATGGCATAATCACGGCAGAGAGGAAGCTACTTGGGAGACAGAAGAGGCGATACGACAGTAATACCCTCATCTGTTTGGATCTGGTAAATTTCGAGGACGAAATTTCTTTAAGGAGGGAAGAGTTGTAACGCCTTAATTTTTGGGATCTTCAAGATTTCGGAGAGTTTTAGTGAATTTTTGAATTTCTGTGTTTTGACTGCTTGATGTAAGTCTAAGCATGTTAGTGGGCCTTTAGAAGGCCCAAGTCTAGGTTAAAAACCGGTAGTTTTAATTAATCTTAATTCCACAAGAAAAAGGGGTTCTGGTAATTTAGGCTTTTAAGAATTTAATGGGTAAAATAAATCACAAGGAAGCATGTGGCAAGGTGGCATGTGATGCCACAGGGAAGGCTATTAAAGTGGCGTGTGGATGGCTAGGGGGGAACTGAGGTTCAAGTCACAATAAGAGCATATTAAGGGAATTATTTTTATGAGCAGGAATGGTAAGTATTGGAACGCAAGTAAAAGTCTGTCAGGAGGTGTGTGAGCTGCTCAGGAGATTGAGTAAGGAGGGATAAGGGAGAAGATTTAGGAGTGGATTAGGGAGAGTAGTGGTGGCCGAATGCTGGACTCTTGAGGAGCAAGAGTTGGCCGGCCAAGGGTCTCTAGTATAGGGATTCGGCTAGTCCTTTGAAGAGGGAAATTTTGGCATTTGGGATGAGTGGTGCCGTCCCTAGCAATTCCTTTTCCTTCTAATTCGCATTTATTTTCTTTGGTTTGCCGAAATAGGTTAGGCTTAGGGTTTCTTATTCCATTTTTGCTAATAGCCGAACCTAGAAGCCTCATTGTACTGTTTTCTCCATAGCCGAATACTACCTTTCATCTTTTTCTTTCTTCTTCCATCTTTTTGTTTCCATAATCGAATCTATACCTTTCTTCCTCTGTCTCATCCTTTATTTTTCCATCTTCAATATTCCTCAATAGCCGAATCTTGTGGTAGCCGAACTTTTCTTCTCTTACTTTTTTAAAAACCGAACCTATATACCTGTGGTGAAGGAGGCCAAATCTTCGGTTGTTTGAATCTGCTTCTTCTTTTGGCTGCGGTGGATTGGAGATAAAAAAATCATAGATAGGAACATTCTCCTGAACCGATCAACGTTAGGTAAGTCTTTTGAACAAACTATCTTTAGTCTCATTGCTTTTAGGAAGGAAAAGCCAAAAACCCTTAGGGGTGGCTAGCGTTTTTGGACTAAGGGATTCGCTTTTTTTTCTTTTCTGTTGGCTGTGAAAGTGGTTGCGTGGACGAGGGGACATATAGCAAAGGGATTGAGGACTTATTCGATTGGCTCTCCAGATCTAACCCATATCTCGGCAAAAGGTAAGGAACTCTGGGATCTAAAGCTGTGTTGGCCGAATATGGTAAGGGGTTAAATACGTAGTTTGTTTTTGATATTTAGATTGACGTGGTAGAAATCCAATTGTAGGCAGTTCGTGTGTGTGGATCTCGCCAGCGTACCGTTCTAAATTAGGTGTGTAACTAACATCCTCTCATAGACTTGATCGGCAAAAGCCGAAAAGCTGAAATGCTGAAAAGTCGGTATTTTGTGAACTTGCGAGTGTACGAATGCTCGTGAAATAGATCGATTAACGTATTTGGTTAACTAAAGTGATAAGACTGCAGAGTGCACAATTTCGTGCATTTTTTATATTTTGGGCTTAATGGGCCAAAAATTGGGATAATGGGCCAATAGGCCCAATTCAGTAAGAACGCTTGGTAAGTACTTCTGTGGATGCGTTAACGGCTGTAGTATGAATATAAACCCTAAAGTAGTTGGATTACGAAAATACCCCTAAGTATGCAAAAATTACCAATATACCCCTAAGTGCAAAATGACCATTTTACCCCTAGGGTTAATTGTGACTGAAATGCATGATATTCTGATTCTGTATGATGTATGGCATATGCATCATATTCTGATTCTGTTTTTTGTATGCCATGACATGTATATCTATTGCATGGGATATGGGTTATGATGTTGGAGGAAGCTTTCTGGTGGCTCTGCCACAAATATCTGATTCTGGTGGCTCTGCCACAAATATCTGTATCTGGTGACTCTGTCACAATATCTGTTCTGGCAGCCTTGCTGCATACTTGTGACATGTAGACGGATGGGTGGGTCGACTAGTCTCCCAACATGGTGTAAGGTTGGCACGGGGGTGTATACGGATGGATATGGGTTGGGTTTTTTCTGCATAAACATGTAATATCTGTTCTGTTCTGTTATGGGCCTACGGGCCTCTTTCTGAAATCTATTCTGGGCTACGGCCAATCTGATCTGTTTCTATGGTTTAAACTGATATAGACTATGGTTGGGTTATTTTACACACTGAGTTTTCCCAAACTCACCCCTTATTTTCATCCACGCAGGTAATCCCCAACCATAGTGGGCTTGGAGCTGTGAGGGATTCGGAGTGGCCACATGTTCTGCAAAATTTGGTTTTCTTCTGGTGAATTGGACATCTTTTCAATTATTTTTATGATTTGGGTTTTAAGTTGTAATAAGGACTCTCCAATTAAATTTTCGAAATTGATTAGCTTAGGGCGTTTTCAAAAAAAAAAAAAACAGTAATTGAATGCAAATAACACGACAACAAGCAAAGCTTCCGCCATGCAAATGTTTTCCAAAAATTAATCACTTTTTCCTAAAATGAATTTAATCGAATTGATTCTTAAAAATATACCCTAAGTTAAGGTGTGGCAATGGTGGTGTGCATGTCTAGGATTGGATCCGAAGGGAGCTTGGTACTTAAGCAGTCCGATGGACTCACCTCTTTTTTTTCCAATTTCCTACCTGGTGTACAACTTCCATTCACTTTAGCATATAACGAAATCATCCATTAGACACCAAGTACGATTTTCTAGATTGAAAATAGAAAATATTTTTAATTTTTTGATGTGGCACGTCGGATCTGGTCATAACGTCTAGGCCGGGTTTGGGGTGTTACACCTAACCCGTATCCATCACCGGACTAGGGTTAAGAGGCATTATCAAACAAATCTAAACATCTCACATTCATTTTTCAATCATCATAACATCATCGTCACACATCATTACAAAGTCCCTTACATAGATCAACGAAACCTTAAAAATGCTTTAAAAAGGGGTTGGGACTAAGCCGAGCCCATACAAATTTTCTCAAAAACTTAACAAAATTCTCAAAGTTTCACAGGTCACACGCCCGTGTGAACAGGCTGTGTGCCTTATATGGCTTTAGACACGCCTGTGTATCTAGGCCGTGCTCGAGACTGACTTGAATAGCTAAATTACAACAGACACTCGGTCGAGACACACGCCCGTGTGCTCAACCGTGTGGTATGAAATTAGGCTTGGTTTATGTCACATTTCCCACCTATCTTAAGCATTCCATAACCACAACATTTTAGCATTATTTGCATACATTCATAGGCAACCAAATCAACCAATTTATATATATATTTCATGCCATTCAATTACAATCCAATTCACTACTCAATTTCACAACCAACATCCAAAAACAATGTACCAAAATAGATGTCTGAAAGTGTGAATGAGTCACTAACGATCCCCGGATCCGAGCTAGCTTTATGACATTGTAAAATAGAGAATATTTCACAATAATCTTTTAAAGCTTAGAAAGTTCATGATATAACACATTTAAGTCATCAATTAAAATATAATTCTATCAATTAGCTAACATTTATTGCAACTCATCTCATCCTTCATTTACTTAACCTTTCATCTACTTCATACTCAATATCATCAACCACATAGGTTCCATACATACTTGTATCATCACGTTCTTACCTATCACATTTATCACTTCGATGCTTGACGTACTACTTCATTCAATCATACTTGAACATTCAATGAACTAGCACACTTTGTGCCAATTAATTAGCCGAAGCTATAATAATATCGCACACTTAGTGCCAATTAATTAGCTGAAGCTATAATAATATCACACAGTTAGTGCCATTTCATTAAACTGAACTTATATCAGTATTGCACACATAGTGCCATTTATTTAGCCATCGTTGTTATACTCTCACACACTCAGTGCCATTTTTAATAGTCGTAGCTACTTCCTTTTTCGCACACTTAGTGCCTCAAATTTGATTCACATTTCACATAGTCTAACTTCTCAATCTAATTTCTATTTATTTCATCACATACAAAGATTGTACAAACGATATGTATTATAAACAAACTTCCCTCAAACGTAAAAACGACGATATTAGTCGATCAATCGAGCACTTTGTTTTTGCCTCGATCTAGGTCGAAATTCCTCCTTTCTTGATCTATATGTATTCAAAATTAACTCTTTTATTCAAAAAATTATTCAATTCAATCCATATACACATATTTATGGCATTTTACAAATTAATCCTCACATTTTCACATTTTAACAATTTAGTCCCTAATTCACAAAATCACAAAATACACAAATTTTCTTTGCACACATGCCTAGCTGAATATACATGGTGTTCATATAAGCCCATATGTTTCATTTATTTCACATTTTAGTCCCTCAAATTTTCATTTTTACAATTTAGCCAAATTACTCAAATTCATCAAAAATTCAAAGACAAAATATACTAACCCAACACATATCTTTCATTTTCCATCAACTAACATTTCAAAACTCACAAAATCAACAATGGCATAATTCCAAATCATCATCAAAATTAGAAATTGAAACATGGGCTTTATAGAACACAAAGCAACGATCGCAAAAACATAGAAATTATAAAAAAATCGAGCAAAATACATACCTTAATCAACAATTACAAGTGCCGAACCCTAGTTTGTGTTTTTTTTTCTTCTTCTTTTTCTTTTATTTTCGGCAAGCATGGATGATAATGGCCAATTTTCATGCTTTTGTTTTATTTTAATTTACATTATTAAGCTATTTACATTTTTAACCTTTTTATTTTCATTATAAAATCACATATATTAATTCCATTAATGTCCATTAACCATATCAATGGTCTAATTGTATCATAAGGACCTCTCCTTTAATAAGAAATAACAATTAAGCACATTAACAAATAGAATACCACTTTTACATTTTACGCGATTAGGTCCTTTTATCAAATTAAGTACACAAACGATGGAATTTTCATACAAAACTTTCACACATGATTAAAAACATATTGTAATCACAAAAAATAATATTAAAATATTTTTCTGACTCGGATCTATGGTCCTGAAACCTTTTTTCGACTACGGTCTAAACTGGGCTGTTACAGCTTTGGCTGAACATTTATACACTAAGTGTGCGAGTTCTTAAAGAATTAAAAGATTTCCAATTTAACATATTGAACAATGAGGTGAGAATGAAATACATGAATACGGGAAGGTACAGGTACGAACGATACCTATGTGGTAGTTGATACTATGTGTATGAAGCTTGATGAATTTATATATAAATGGTCATGGATTGGAATTGAATGTTGATATGAGAGTTACTAAGTGTTTATTAATTTGTGATTTGTATATTATGAATTTTTTAGTATTTTTGGTACGAACTTATTAAGCTATGAAGCTTATTGTGTGTTATTTGTCTGTGTTTTATAGATTATTGAAGCTAGCTTGGACTCGAGGATCGTCGGGAATACGGCATCACACTATCGATTATCTCGTTGGTACTTTTGGAAGCCTTGTGTATATGGAATATGGAATGTATAGGCTAGTGTCATTTTTGGTATGTTTTGAGCTATGATGTTAGCTATATGATTTAGCTTGTTAATGATGTAAATGTTGGCTTGTTTTGGTATGTTTACCATAGTTGTGGATATGGCTAAATGGATGATGATTTGATTAGTTATCAATGTTTGAGAAATGGTAAATTTTGATGGTTTTGGTATATGGATTTGGTATATTTGTATATGGAAATTTGCAATTGAATTGGTTGATGATATATAGCTTGATATGTGATTGATTTGGCATGTTTTTAGTTGCCTAAAAATATATTGAAATGGTGTTATTTTGATTGATTTGTTTGCTTGTGGAAAGGGTGGCAAATTGGCCTTGCAAATGGCCTATTTTCGTTCACACGGGCAGAAACACGGGCATGTGTATCAGCCTGTGTGACCCACGGCCATGTTACATAGCCGTGTGTCCCCTAGGGTACCCTACGAATTAAAGTCAGTATACCCTACAGTTTTGACACGGTCTAGACACACGGGCATGTCTACAAGCCGTGTGTGGCACACAGGCTGGCACAGGGGCGTGTCGTCGGTCGTGTGATGCAAGTCAGTAACCCCCCTTAGATTTCACATGGCCTGGTACACAGATGTGTCCTCGGCCGTGTGGTACAAGTCAGTATGTATGCCCTATTTTCACACGGTCTGTGACACGGGTGTTTCTGGTAGTCGTGTGAGGCACACGGCTTATTCACACGGGCGTGTGACCCTGAAATTAAAGAAAATTTTCTAAGTTTCTCAAAGTTTGCAAATGTTATCGGTTTAGTCCGAAGCCTCTTCTAAGCATGTTTTGAGGTCTTATAGACCCATGTAAGGGATATTGTGAATGATTTATATGGACTTTGATTATTATTGCTTAAATATATGATAATGATGTGTATTGATCGGTAATGCCTCGTAACCCTATTCAGGTAATGGATATGGGTTAGGGGTGTTACATCGAGCCCCTCTACGGCCTCTAGTACCCCGTCCACAGATATGTTCTGTGCTTATATCTAATCGAATTATCTATATTTAGAAATTTTATGAATTAGTTACAGTTCAATATTTATTAACAGATGTTTTATGTAGAACAATATCGGTAATTCAAAGTTTGTTTTCGTATATCACAGTTTCACTTCAGTTTTCAGTATACACTAACTACAGTGTTTTCAGTATAGTATAAGACCTATAGTAGTTTCAAAATATACTATCAAAAACAGTTTTAGTTTAAAACAATTAACACTATATAATACTTATAGGATCGGCACCGGAGACTCGATGTACCACTTACTCAGTAAAACATTTCAAGTCACTTCGTAATCAATTCTTCAAAACCAAATTTTAAAACCCATAATCCACAGTGGAGTTTTGCAACCTGACTCTGATACCACTAAATATAACACCCAAACCTGACCTAGACAATATGGTCAGATCTGGCGATGTCACATGATAGGGTGTTTGAAAACCGTGCCGTCGCAATAAAACCATTTCGTTTGAATTACTTATCTTAATGTCTTATTAGTTTCAATATTGTGTTCTTCACTTAGTCGATAGTTTCAAAACATTTATTCGATGTGGAAGCTTTTTAAATAGTTAAAACAATTGTGCATTTTTGAAAATCTTTTGTTTCTTTTGAAATCTGAGGTTTCCTACTACTAGCAGTTGCAATCTATAAAGTAAAGATATTTAAAACCCAAAACCAAACCAAAGTCTGAAAGTCCAATTACAACCCAAAGATTTAACCAGTAAAAATAAGAATAAAACCCATAATCATAAATTAAAACCATGACAGTCCAGAACTGTGGTTACCATCGAGTCCTCTGCCGCATCGATCCATCTAGAACTGGGGATTACCTGTGCACATTTAAACAAAAGGGTGAGTTTACGTAAACTCAGTGTGTAATCCCACAGAAAATATACAATAGCAAATCACAATGCACAGTTAAATCAATCTTAAGCCTAAGCCCTTTCCAGTATCAGTATTACTTTCGACCTTAGCCTATTACAGTATCAGTATGCATTAAGGCCTTAGCCCATCACAGTATCAGTAACAGCCATGTAGTATTCAGTAACAAAGCCCTACCCAACCAACCTCTACACACCATCTCCATCCAACCCTACACTCTATGTGGGGATTAAATCAACCCACCCATCCCTACACTCCAGGTAGTACCGAATGCGGCACAAAACAGTAATTTGCAGTTGAGCTACCAGTATATTAGGCTTAAGAGACTTTCAATACACTTCCTCCAAATATAATCAACCCAACCCCATGCAATGCAACATACAAACCATGACATGCTATCTCATGATATTAGTGCATATAACCAGTTCAGAATACATGCCTACCATCATCATGCTAAACATATATAAATCAACAGTCAGTTCACACAATAAGGGGTCTAAGTGATGCTTACCGACCTTATAATAGGTTTACAGTTGACTTGGGCGACCTGTGCAGCCTTAGCAATCAATTCAGTGAAAATGGGCTCATACGCCCATGTGGCCTACCAGTATGGGCGCACATGCCTGTGTCGCCCACACGGCCCAAATTTTGCTTGGCTGTGTGGATAACATGGCCTGGCCCAAAATCCCACACGTCCTTGTGGCCTTCACGGCCCAAATTTTCCTTGGCCGTGTGGATTACACAGCCTGGCCCAAAATCCAACACGTCTATGTCACCTACATGGCCCGAATCACTCTAACCCGTATGTTGCACACGGCCTACCTGGCCATCACACGACTGTTTCTGGTGCGCAAAGCCTGGCCTCATCAAACACATGCCCGTGTTAGGGCGCACGGCCTACCACACGGGCGACGACCCTCCCGTGTGGTGTCGACAGTGGGGTTTTTATCTTTTTTTGAAACCCTATTTTTTACATTTTCGGGTACACACCTGTAACATTTTTTATGCCTAATCACTCCCAAGCACTTCCAAACCTAAAATCGAGATACTCCACATCAGTTTAGCGAATTTTCCAACAAATTAGATAATTGACAATGAACAGAGACATGACTTACCACCAATGAAATATCCACCAGTAACACCGTTAAGCCAAGAAATATCAAACTCACTGGTTAGAGCCTTCTCCTACTCCATTAATTTGTCGGGGTACTCATTAATAACCAATCGATAGGAATTAATTTACAGAAGAATAAGGGAACTTATTGGTATCGTATAATTGCTATCGACGTTGCAAAGTAAAGGAAAAATGATGGTTTTGAGGGAAAACATAGACAATTTTGGCAGCAATGGAGAAAAAGGAATGATGGAATTGTGAAAAAGAAATATAAAAGATGAAAAGGAGAGGAAATATGGAATTGTGTTAAAAAGAATTTTTGGGAGAAGAGAGGAGACCCAATTTTTGCCAGAGAGAAACAATTATGAATCGAAACTGATAACCCCTAAATCTTTTCCCTTAATTCTCTCTACCAAATTCTCTACTAAATCCACTACTCAGATTTTTAGTCCATCTCAAACTCTCTTGGACAGGCAAGCAAAAATAATGCCCACGCCAAGATTTAAACATAGGACCTCTTTCATACCAACACTCCACTTAACCACCAGACCAGCAGGTCCATTCTGTTAATTATTTACCAACTATTAAACTTAAGCCCTTTAGGTCAGGTTAAGGCTTTATTTATAAAAATTCTAAAGTTTGCCCTAGTCATGACTTGAACTTGGGTCCTCCCACACACACTCAGAACGTATAACCAGTGAAGGAAGTAGATATTTGTGTCACTCATTCACAAAAACAAAAATTAAAAATTTTAGGGCGTTACAGGGATGGAAAGAAAAGATTGGTATGATAGGATTTACCAATACTTACGCAATATCGAGAGAATAGAGGCTCAACGATTTTCCACGATGAACCACTATAGAGGAGGATTTGCAACTAACTAGAATATTAAAAAATAAAGAAATGGATTAGAAAAAAATGTTAAGAAATCCTTTATAAAATAGAAATATTATACTTGAATGCATAAAAAATCAATTATGAGTAGAGGAGGAGAAAAGAAAGAAAAAGGGTGGTGGCCGATGACAACGGCACAATGACAGTAGCAACAATAGATGTCCGGTGGTGGTCTTGTGGTGGTGTTATTGGCTAAAAGTGGTGGAGTAGTGGAAGAAATATGATGAAAAGGCTTGGTTTAGAGGTGAAATGGAAGAGAAAAATGGAAAAGAGGAGTAAGGAGGAGGGGTGACAAAAGAGAAGGAAGAGAATAAAAAAAAAAGTGTTTCATCTATCTAAGTACAATGAGCAATACAAGTTAGGATTTTGTAATATCCCGAATTAGGGCCTAATCGGAATAGTGGTTTCGTGACCACAAATTCAAGATAGAAATAATTATTTTATAATTATTTTGAGGTTTATGATATGATTGCATAATTGTGTGAAGATTTCGTGAGGAAATTTTTGGCATAATGAGTTTAATTTAAAGTTAGGGACTAAATCGAATAAGTTGTAAAACTAGCATTCTAGAAGTTTTTAGTATGAAATTGCTTTGAAATATTAATTAGGAGGTCTTAAATAGCAATTTGACTAATTTTAAGTTCATGGGCAAAATTAGGACATGGAAGGAATTTTTGAAAGTTTAGTAAGGAGGGGCATTTTGGTCATTTGGATATTAAATGAAATAAAATGGGAAAAATAACACAAAATGGTCATCTTCTTCATTTAGTTGCTGCCTAATTTTGCTCTCACCATAGCTAGGGTTTCTTCAACTTTCAAGCTTCATAATTACGTGGAATCGACCCCAATCGAGGAAAAGAAAAGATTGTGGACTAAATTGCAAAACCTTTGTATTTTGGTACCAAGGTAAGTTCATGTGTAAATAATGTAGCATAATGGTTATTTTTAAGTTATTGATGTTAATTATATGATATGCTGATTTTTATTATGAAATATATGCTTTGTGGTTAATTTCGAATAAAATGCAAATTATGTGAACTACTTGTTAAAAATAAATTGTTACCGAGTATTGGTTTCGGCATTCTACGGAAGACGGCAAGGATATGTGATCGAGGAAAATCCCGTTTGAACCTTACAAATAGATTAGGATACAAGTGACATGTCACTAGGATGGTTGAGCATCCGAACTCGTTGAGTTGAGTCCGAGTTCACTTAAGGATGCGAATGTCCGAACTCGTTGAGTTGAGTCCGAGTTCGTGAAATGTAACTATGCATCCGAGCTCGTTGAGTTGAGTCCGAGTTCACTTATGGATGCGAACGCCCAAGCTCGTTGAGTTGAGTCCGAGTTCGCTTATGGGCGGGTTACATGATTGCTTGATTGCATATGTGGCACTTATGTGCAAGTTATCCATGTATCCGAATTATATTCCGATGTGTTCAACGGGTAAAGTTTTACTCAAATGGAGGAATACTCGAGATGAAAATAGTCGTATTGGTAAGTGATGTGAAATGGATACTTTGGACAGGTATGTACTTAACCCTCGGGTTGAGTATTGATACAACAACGATAAGGTAATAAGATGATGAATGATTATTAGAAATGTGATTTATGTTTTGGTGATACCATGCTAATGTTGATTGGTATGATTGTTTTGTTATGTTACTTATTATTTGCATATGAACTTACTAAGCATTTATGCTTACTCCCTCCTTCTTACTCATTGTAGTTTTGGACAAGCCAGCTCAGGAGTCGGGATAGGTCGAAGGCTCGGTCACACTATCTTAAGGACTTTTTGGTAAATGGCTTGTAAAATTTAAGTATGGCATGTATAGCAATATACCTATTTTGTGTAAATGATCTTATGACACGATGAAGGATTGGTTGAGAAAATGCTTGATAATGATAAGTTATGGAAATGGTTAGTTTAGATTATGTTTAATGTTATGGAAGGTTAATAGGTTATCTAGTTCATGAAAACTCATAAAAAGGATGAAATTTGCCATAAACAGAACATTGCAGCAACACTGATGTGAGTTTGAAAATTTACTAAAAATCATAGAAATTGAATTTGGTGATGGATTAAACATGAAATTGAATCTTAATATGTCTAGTTTCACATAAAACAAACTAAACAGGTAAAGTAATTATATGTTAGAAGATATTTGAATTTTAGTGAAACAGGGTCAGAGTAATTTCTGGATCCCCTGTTTCAACTTTAGAAATTCATAATAAATTTTACAGATATAATTAGGTGGTGTATTTTATATTATCAGAATCCTTATTGAGTCTAGTTTCAGGAGAAATAAACCTTATAGTCATATGAATTTTTTACAGAGAGAAGTGTGGTTCGTAGTAAACAGAGTTCAGGCCAGTCAAGTCCTGAAACAGGGTTAACTTTAACTAATAAACTGTACTAATTGGCCCAACCAAAAATTCTGGAAAAACATTAGTAAATAGGTATATGAGTCTAGATTCAGGGAAACTTTATGGATCTTGATTTCGAGTTTCGTAACTCGAGATATGATTTTTCTTGTAACTGTGACGCAAATAATTAGAAAGCTGTGAATGTAGAAACAAATGATCCAAAGTTCTTAAAATGTTAAACTAAGTTTAGTAACACCTCATACTCGACTCCGGCGACGGTCTCGGGCGTGGGGGTGTTACAGATTTCTTCCCTTTTTGGCAACAATAGGAATGAAAATAGGGGGTTTGACCTACTATAAATTGTCACAAATTTATTAAAAAGTTGGGAGTGTGGGGTTTTTATCTTAGGACCTTTAGGAAACTAAATCACACTTAATCACGACACGCACTAACGAATTAAAGTGAATATGTAACACCCCAAACCCGACCTAGACGTTATGGTAGAACCTGTGATGTCGCATTGGAGTGTTTCAAATTTCGAGAAAAGTTTTCTACATAAAAACTTCTTTTAGGTTCTTATCAAAAGATTAGGACGTCCGGTTCATTGTGAAAACTCAAGTTGTTTTAGCAAAAATACTGATCATATTAGGTTGTCATTAAGCTTTAAAACAGTGTTTGTTGCGGAAGCTTTCAAAATGTGTTGCGTAAATGTGATGTTTTCAAAAAACATTTGTTTATATTTTCTTGAAAATCTGAGACATACTACTACCAGATTAAAATTCAAGTAACTAAATCCCCAAAATAAAATAAAAATAAAAATTAAAGAGGCCTTATTACATAATGAAAACCTAAAATAAAATCTTAAATTATAATATTAAAAGAAACTTCGTCGAATGGCCATCCTTGAGTCCTCCGTCTCCTCTATCCGTCTAAGCCTAGGGATTTCCGGCACAGTTAACAGATGGGAGAGCTTACGAACACTCAGTGTGTGAAATCCCATAAAAGCATACAGTCAGAGTAAACACAATCTGGGCCTAAGCCCTTTTAGTTTCAGTTAGGGGCTTTAGCCCTTCTTTCAGTAGCAGTAGCAGTATGGACCTGAGCCCATTTCAGTAATAGTGGCGGTCTGGGCCTTAGCCCATTTTAGTACAGTATGCACCCAAATAATCCTACCCAATCCATCCGCTACACACCATCTCCATACCAGCCCTACAGACCATGTGGGGATAAAAATTGACCCACCCAACCCTACACACCAAGTCGTACCGGATGTGGCACTAAAACAGTATTTGTAGCAAAGTTGCCAGTAATAGGCTTATAGCCTTTCAGTACACTTCCACCAAAATCATATATCCCACCCTATGCAATGCAACATAATATAAATGTACATACAGTAAAAATGGCATGCTCAAACAGTCATACAACACATAGGGATAAAATAGTCATCTTACCAAAATCAGGGCCCAGGTATACTTATTGGCCCAACAGTAGGTCCACAGTCGTCTTGGGCAACCCGTACAATCTTAACAATCAATCAGTGATAATGGGCCTACAGCCTATACTGCGGCCAATGTGGGCCCATACGCTCATATGGCTCACATAACCCAAAATGGCCTTAGCTGTGTGGTTTACACAATTGGCTCAATACTTATCACACTTGTGTGCGATTTTCTTATGTGGGGCCCACACAGCCCAGTTCGGCCCAAAATGGCCCAATATCGCAGAAGTCCATGAAAACGCTCATGGTCGCTTTGTCGACCACACGGCCATGGTTTACACCATGGCCAGGCACACGGGCTGCCACACATCCGTGTGGTGTCAAAAGCCCACTTTTGGCTTTTTGGCTTTTTGCCGATCTATGCTAATAGTAGTGTGGTTACACCCCTGTTCACAAAAACGTGCGAAAAGTCCCCAAGAACTCCAACCTACATTCACTCACAAGATCTAGTTAATCGCATACCAATCATCCTATCCAAAACCCCCCACCAAAATAACTTGCCCAAATACTTACCTCTTACTAGCACAAATCAACCGTTAATGGCTTAGTCTATTGTAAAAGACCAATCAAAAGGCTTTAGGGTTTAATTGCAATCCAAACCACACTTATCAACCACCAAAAACAAAATAGTTTGTACTAGTTGAACCATTACTTATCAAAATTTAATGCCCAAACTAGGAGGAGGAATATTCAGTATACACTCACAAAAGCCAGAAGTGTACAGAGTGACAGGGATAAAGTAGCACAATCGTACTCCACTTGTCAGTGATTCCTCACAAAACCGACAACAGAATGAAGGTAAAAGAGTAGAGGGTGGAGTATTCAACCAAGCTATTAGATTGATAGGTGTGATAGGAAAGTCGAACCAAAAGAGAAAAGAGAACCGCCCAACCACTAAGGAAACGAAAGAAAGAGATGAGGGGAAAGTAGGAGGTGTTCAATTTTAGTAAAGCAAGAAGGGACGCTTGAAGAAAACCGAAGGAATAGAGATGAGGGGGGAAGAAGTATTCGGCTAGGGTTCAGAGAAGGAAACAAAAAATACCAAAAACGCACAAAGAGGAAAATGCCCGAATGGTCACTCTCAAAATTCGGCTACCAAAACAATACCTCTACCCAACGAAAGAAAAGAAGCAAAAAGGAGAGAAAAACTACCCAGTTTCGGCACTAAGAGTCTATGACCGATTTTACCTAAAGGAAACCACCACAAGCCGAATCCCTAGAGTCATCATACGGCACCAACACTCTCACACCAACCCATCTCCTTGATTTCCTCATAAAACCTCTCCACAACATCTTCAAATCAATCACTATCCAAATCCTACTTTTTCCTCCTAACTTTCGGCTACATGATTCCTCAACCACTCAAACACTCCAACCATCCAAGCTATAGAGTCCCAATTCCATACAACCATCCACTCAGTAGTTTGCGAAATAAAACACCCTTGTACGCAACAAGACTCGAACTCAAGACCCTAAATAGCAGTAACACACCACTATACCTTGGACCAGTAGGCTTTTTATGCCATGTAACCCTCACATTAATTTAAAAACCTACTAGCTGCAGACAAGGGTTTATTTAACACCCCCTTACCTGATACCATTGCTCGAGTCGAGCACGAGGCGTTAACAGACTTAAATTATCACTTAAACAATTTCAAACAATTTATTTCACCTTTCGTAATAAACTGCCCATCTGCGTCATAGTCGCTAAAAAATTCATCTCTCAAGTTACGAAACTAAAAATTAAAATACATAAATTTTCCCTGAAACTAGACTCATATATCTATTTACTAATTTTTTTCTAGAATTTTTGGTTGGGTCAATTAGTACAGTTTATTAGTTAAAGTGCCCCCTGTTTCAGTGTTTGACTACTCTGACCTCTATTCACTACGAATCACTTTTCTCTCTGTACAGAATTTAGATGACTATGTCGTTTGTTTCTATTAAAATTAGACTAAATAAGGAATCAGTACATATAAAGTATGACTCCTAATTATTTTTGTACAATTTTTAGTGAATTTCTAAATTCAGAACAGGGGATTCAGAAATCACTCTGACGCTATTCCACTAAAACCCAAATATCTCATGAAATACAACTCATTTACCTGTTTTGTTTCTTCTGATTGAAAATAGACTTAATAAGCTTCAATTTCAAATTTTAATCACAATCTAATTCTATCTCTACTATTTTTAGTGATTTTTCAAACTCACGTCATTGCTGCTGTATGATACTGTTTTATAGCAAATTTCACCTTTTTATGAATTTCCATGGATTAGATAGCACATTAAGCATATATAACACCAAATATGATTTTTGATTAGCCATTCCAATGGCTAATCATTACCAAACATTTCCTTACCACTCAATAGCCATATCATAAAATTATATACACAAAATAATTATAATGCTATACATGTTATGCTCAAAATATACAAGTCACTATACCAAAATGGTTCACGGATAGTGTGAACGAGCCTCCAACCGTTCTCGATTTTCGAGCTGGCTTTTCAAAACTACAAAGAATGGAAAGAAGGGAGTAAGCATAAATGCTTAGTAAGTTCACATGCAAATAGCAAGTAACATAATCATGCAATCCAACACAAAACATCATTTGCATAAATATCACCAAGACATTCATGTTACATTTGCATCTACTATCTTACCACGATTTCATCATACCAAGTTCTCAACCTGAGAGTTTAAGCACACACCTGTCAAATTTTCTCATTCACCACACTTACCAACATGTCACCTTTGTTTTAGGTATTCTCCTTATTCACTTAAGATTCACCCGTTGAACACATCGGAATGTAATTCGAATACACGGATTGAATGCACATAAGTGCCATACCCGCAGCTAGACAAACTCAATAGCCTGCGAAAATTATGTAGCCAAGCTACCATGTAACCTGCCCATAAGCGAACTCGGACTCAACTCAACGAGCTCGGGCGTTCGCATCTATAAGTGAACTCGGACTCAACTCAATGAGTTCGGAACTCAAATATCCTAGTGACATGTCACTTGTATTCTAATCTATTCCCAAGGTTCAAACGGGATTTTCCTTGATCACATATCTTTGCCATCTTCCACGGAATGTCGGAACCGATACTTGGTAGCATTTCATATTTATCAAATAGCTCACATAATTTGCATATTACTCAATAATAACCACAAAGCATAATATTTCATGATAATAATCATCATACCATATAAATATCATTAAATTACTTAAAATGACAATTATGTTACCACATTTACACATGAACTTACCACGGTACAAAATGTTAGAAATCGAGCCTATTCCTCGTAAACTTTATTTTTCCCTCGATCACGACTCGAATCTCGTTTCTCTTGATCTAAAATACCAAATTAATTTATTCAATATACACATTCATCAAAATAGCCCCTAATACGGGTTTGGATGAAAATTACCATTTTACCCCTAGTTTTTCAATTATTTACAATTGTGTCCTTCAGTTTGTACAGTGAGTTACATGCATTACCCATGACATCTAGGCATAGCTGAATTTCTTAGTGTCCATAACAGCCCATATTTTACACCAAAAATCAGATTTTTACCATCAATTTTACCCTTTCTTTACAATTAAGTCCCTTTTTAGGTGTTTTCACATAAAACTACTAAGTAAAAGTTGTTAAACACACATCAAACCATCATATTCCTTCATTGTTCATCAAAATACAATTATGTCACACATGGGTAAATTTTCATGCATGCATCTTAGCTCAAAATATTGCTAGAAAATGATAGAACATGCTTTCTAGATTTTAAAATCGAAAAGAGCATTAAAAACGGGTATGAAAATCACTTACAATCATGGCTTAAAAATGTTGGAAACCCTAGCTATCGTGACAAGCAAAATTCGGCAGCCCTTATGGGGAAGATGAGTCCATTTTTGTGTTATTTTTCCCTTTTTAATGACTATATTTACCAAATGACAAAAATGTTCTTAATGCCTTTCTTTGTAATTTTTCATGTACAAGCCCATTTTTGTCCAAAATTTTAGAAATTGGTTAAATTGCTATTTAAGACCTCCTAATTAATATTCCAAAGCAATTTCATACTAAAAGCTTCTAGAATGCAAGTTTTGCAACTTATTCAATTTTGTCCCTAATTTCAAATTAAGCACTTTATGCATAAAATTTCTTCACGAAATTTTCACACAATCATGCAATCATATCATAGATCTAAAAAAAATTATAAAATAATTATTTCTTTCTCGAATTTGTGGTCCCAAAACCACTATTCCTATTAGGCCCTAAATTGGGATATCACAACTCTCCCCCCTTTAGGGATTTTCATCCCCGAAAATCTTACCGGTAAATAGGTGTGGGTATTGATTTCTCATAGTTTCCTCGGGCTCCTATGTGGCCTCTTCTATTCCGTTCTTTTGCCATAATACTTTCACGAGAGCGATACTTTTGATTTCTTAGTTGCTTGATCTCCCGAGCTAAAATATTAATCGGTTCTTCATTGTAAGTCATATCCGGTTGTAGCTCAATTTTCGTCGGTGAAATTATATGTGAAGGATCCGAACGATTCCAACGTAACATAGATACGTGGAATACATCATGAATCTTCTTTAATTCAGGTGGTAATGCTAACTGATATGCTACCAGTCCAACTCTTTCAATTATCTCATACGGTCCGATAAAACACGGACTCAACTTGCCTTTCTGACCAAATCTAAGAACTTTCTTCCATGGAGACACTTTTAAAAATACCTTATTGCCAACTTGAAACTTGATTTCTTTTCATTTCAAATCCGCGTAGGATTTCTATCTATCTGAAGAAGCTTTCAAACAATCTCGAATCAATTTCACTTTTTCTTCGGTTTCTTTAATTAGATCAACTCTGTAAATCTGATTTTCTTTGAGTTCAGTCCAATACAATGGCGTCCGACACTTACGATCATACAATGCTTCATAAGGTGCCATCTTTATACTCGTCTGATAACTATTATTGTAGGTAAATTCTACCAACGGTAAGTATCTTTCCCAACCACTTTGGAATTCCAATACACAACGTCTGAGCATGTCTTCAAGAATCTGAATTACTCTCTCTGATTGTCCATCAGTCTGTGGATGGAAGGCAGTGCTGAAATTTAACTTTGTACCTAATGCCTCTTGTAACTTTTGCCAAAACTGCGATGTAAATCTCGGATCTCTATTCAAAATGATCGACAAAGGTACTCCATGAAAGCTAACAATCTAACTGATATACAATTCAACCAACTTATTAAGAGAATAATCAGTACATACTGGAATAAAATGAGCCGATTTAGTCAATCTGTCGAATATTACCCAGATGGCTTCTTTCTTCCTCGGAGTTAACAACAACCCTGATACAAAATCCATAGTAATTCGATCCCACTTCCACTCGGGAACCATGATAGGCTGAAGTAGTCCCGAAGGCACTTGGTGTTCAGCTTTCACTTGTTGATAAATTAAGCATTTTGATACAAACTCGGAGATATCTCTTTTCATTCCATTCCACCAATACATTTTCTTCAAGTCATTATACATTTTGTACTGCCCAGGTGAATTGACAAACAACCACTATGTGCTTCGTGCAAGATCTTTTGAATCAACTCATCAATTTTTGGTCCACAAATCTGATTTTTAAACATCAAGTAACCATCAAAACTGATTTTGAAATCTGATCCTGTATCAGCCTCACATTGCTTCCTCTTAGCTTGCAAATCTTTGTCACTTTTCTAAGCTTCACAAATCTCTTGTAAAAACATCAGTCTTGCTTTCAACTCTGCTAGAATCGAACCATCGTCAGATACCGTCAACTGAGTATTCATAGCTCCTAAAGCAAACAATGACTTTCTACTCAAGGCATCGACAACCACATTCGCTTTCCTCGTATGGTAGTCAATCAGAAGCTCGTAATCTTTCAATAATTCTAACCAGCTCTGCTGTCTCAAATTCAAGTCTTTTTGTGACATCAAGTACTTGAGACTTTTGTGGTCGGTATATACTCGGCACTTTTCACCATACAGATAATGTCGCCAAATCTTCAAAGCAAACACTATAGCAGCCAGTTCCAAATCATGAGTCGGATAATTCCTTTCATGAGGTTTCAACTACCTCGAAGCATAAGCCACAACTTTTCCTTCTTGCATAAGTACACATCCCAAGCCATTTAGAGAAGCATCACTATACACCAGAAAGTCTTTACCTGACTCGGGTTGTACCAACAGTGGTGCTTCAGTTAGTAACTTTTTCAATTTCTCAAAGCTCTGTTGACATTCTTCCGTCCACTCAAATTTAACATCCTTTTGGAGTAGTCTAGTCATAGGAGTAGCAATTATAGAAAATCCATTTACAAACCGTCGATAATAACCAGCTAGACCCAATAAACTTCTAACCTGAGTTACATTCTTCGGCGGTTTCCAATCAACAATAGTCGAAATTTTACTGGGATCAACCTGTATACCATCACCTGAAACAATATAACCTAAAAATCCTACTTCTCAAAGCCAAAACCCACTCTTACTAAACTTGGCATACAACTGCTTATCTCTCAAAGTTTACAAAACTATCCTCAAGTGCTCAGCATGCTCTATCTCATCTTTTGAATAAATTAAGATATCATCGATAAATACCACAACAAACTTGTCCAAGTATGGCTGAAATATGCGATTCATTAAATCCATAAACACAGTAGGAGCATTTGTCAAACCAAATGGCATAACTAAAAATTCATAATGGCCGTGCCTTGTTCTAAAAGCAGTTTTAGGCACATCTGACTCTTTTACTCACAGCTGGTAGTATCCAGACCTCAAGTCAATCTTTCAAAACCATGTCGCTCCTTTCAGCTGATCAAACAAATCGTCAATTCTTGACAACGGATACTTGTTCTTGATTGTCACCTTATTTAACTACCGATAGTCTACACACAATCTCATAGAACCATCCTTCTTTTTCACAAATAATACGGGAGCACCCCAAGGCGAAAAACTCGGTCTCACAAAACCTTTGTCAGTCAACTCTTGCAATTGTGACTTTAATTCTTTCAACTCTGTTGGTGCCATTCTATATGGAGCAATCGAGATCGGAGTTGTTCCTGGTATCAACTCAATACCAAATTCTACTTCTCTAATAGGAGGTAAGCCCGACAACTCTTCTGGAAATACATCCTCAAATTCACATACAATCGACACTGATTCAATTTTCTTCTCAAATTCCTTTGTATTCAACACATATGCCAAATAAGCTTTATAACCCTTTCTCAAATATCTCTGAGGCGACATCGAAGAAATCACACTAGGCAATGCCACTGATTCGTCTGATTCAACCCGCAGAATTTTACCATTTTTACATTTTAATTCAATAACCTTTTGTTTACAATTTACTATAGCATCATGCAATGTCAACCAATCCATACCCAAAATAACATCAAATTCGTCAAACAACAACAACATCAAGTCGGCCAGAAAATAATGACCTCTAATCATCAAAGGACATTTCTAGCTTACTTTATCAACTATAACACATTTGGCTAACGGGTTTGACACTTTAATCATAAATTCTATAGACTCAACAGGTATACTCATATTAGACACCAATTTCATGCACACATATGAATGAGCAGAACCGGGGTCAATTAAAGCAATAATATTAACACCATAAAGAGAGAAAATACCAGTTATCACATCGGGAGATGAAGCATCTTCATGCGCCCTTATGGCATAAGTTCTAGCCGGAGCTCTAACTTCAGATTTAAATGCTGAATCTTGGACTACATTCTTACTGCTTGCCTCATTCCCAGCATTTCTCGAAAATCTTCCTCTCAAAACTGCACCACTAGGTTTTGTACTCTAAAATTTTTCTTTCTCAATTCTCTCGGGACAGTCTCTAATAAAATGATCTGGAGAGCCACACTGGTAACATTCGTTAGTTCTGCATGGACCAAGGTGACTTCTACCACATCATTGGCACTCGGGTCTAACAAATCTCGAATTTCCCATACTAGCCACAGAAGTAGTTTGAGATTTAAAACCCACATTTTTCTTCTTACGTTTCCCATTCGAATGTCCGACCGAAACATGAGAACGAGAATACATATCTCTGGATTTTCTAGATTGCGGTGGAAATGCACTGCTCATCGATCTTTTCTTCAAATTTCTAGTCTCAGCCTCTGCCTTTCTCTTTTCTTTAATTTGTTCTTCAGCCTTGCAAGCCCGATCAACAAGTTCTACGAACTCTTTCAACTCAAGAATTCCCACAAATACTTTGATGTCTTCATTGAGTCCATCTTCAAATCGTCTGCACATTTTAGCCTCTGAAGGAATACAATCTCTAGCATACTTACTCATCCGAACGAACTCCCTTTCATACTCAGTAACTGTCATGTTGCCTTGTTTCAACTCGAGAAACTCTTTACGCTTCTGTTTAACAAATCTTTCACTGATGTATTTCTTCCGAAATTCTTCTTGAAAGAACTCCCAAGTCACTTTCTCTTTCGGCACAGCTGAAATCAATGTCTTCCACCAATAATAGGATGAATCTCTCAACAAGGATATAACACATTTCAAGCAGTCTTCAGGTGTAAAAGACAATTCATCAAATACCCGAATAGAATTCTCAAGCCAAAATTCTACTTTGTCGGCATCATCATCAACATTTGCCCTGAATTCTTCAGCCCCTTGCTTGCGAATTCTATCAACTGGGGTTCTATGAAATTTCATCAAATCCATAACTTGAGACATCGGAGGTACAGGTTGAGGAATCGGGGGAGGTGGGAGAGGTTGTTGAGCATTCGGGTTCGTACGAACGAACTCGATGTACCATGCATTCATCATTTAGAGAAAGACTTCCTGAGCCCCTTCTCCTCCTCATTGACCAACAGTAGGAGGTCGATTTTCAGTCGGCACCTCCCCTTTAGTAGGAGCTGGCGCATTGCTCTCTACATCATCAGCCACAACTAGATCAAGATCCATTTACTATATAAAAAAAATCATTTTAAAGGTCAGGAGTTGTCACACTATCACAATATATATATGGCATGTATAGCAAAACCCGTACAAACGCCATATTAATCCAAGAATTGACTAAACCGTAGCTCTGATACCACCACATGTAACACCCCCTTATCCAAGACTGTCGCCGAAGTCGAGCACGAGGCATTAACAGACTTAAATTATCACTTAAACAATTTCAAACAATTTATTTCACCTTTCGTAATAAATTGCCCATCTGCGTCATAGTTGCTAAAAAATTCATATATCGAGTTACGAAACTCGAAATTCAAATCCATAAATTTTTCCTGAAACTATACCCATATATCTATTAACTAATTTTTTTCAAGAATTTTTGGTCAGACCAATTAGTATAGTTTATTAGTTAAAATTTCCCATGTTTTAGTGTTCGATTGGTCTGACCTCTATTCACTACGAATCACTTTTCTCTCTGTACAGAATTTAGATGACTATGTTGTTTGTTTCTATTAAAAGTAAACTCAATAAGGAATATGTACATATAAATTATGACTCCTCATTATTTTTTTACAATTTTTAGTGAATTTATAAATCAAAATAGGGGACTCAGAAATCACTCTGGCCCTGTACCACCAATACCCAAATGTAATATCCCGAATTAGGGCCTAATCGGAATAGTGGTTTCGTGACCACAAATTCGAGATAGAAATAATTATTTTATAATTATTTTGATGTTTATGGTATGATTGCATGATTTTGTGAAAATTTCGTGATGAAATCCTATGCCTAAAGTGCTTAAATTGAAATTAGGGACTAAATCGAATAATTTGCAAAACTTGCAATCTAGAAGTTTCTAGTATGAAATTGTTTTGAAATATTAATTAGGAGGTCTTAAATAGAAATTTTACCAATTTCTAAGTTTATGGACAAAAATTAGACATGGATGGAATTTTTGGAAAGTTTAGTAGTAAGGGCATTTTGGTCATTTAGGGGTAAAATGAATTAAAATACAAAATTAAAAGCCAATTTTGCTCATCTTCAACCCCATGGCCGAATATAGCAAGGAGAAACCATGGATAGGGTTTTTCAAGCTTCCAAGCTCGATTGTAAGTCCATTCTAGCCCCGTTTTTCAAGTTCTTTACGTTTTTGGAGTCCTAGTAGCTCGATTAAGCTTATGCTAGCAATAATTCAACCTAGGGTTCATATTTGGAAAAATACCCATAGGTGAAATTTGTGTATTTTGGTGTTTTATGATAGAATATGAGGTTTTAAATTATGTTAGACAACTTGTGCTACTCGGTTTTAAGTGAAAACGAGCAAAAGGGCTTAATCGGTAAAAATACCTAATAGTCATAAGTACATGTTAGAGTGAGAATTTGATGTTGCCATAGAAGAGAAAAATGATCAGCATGTCATAAAACATAAGAAAATAGGCTGAAGTTTAATTTACTAGCTTTGGGGCAAAGGTGTAAATATGCAAAAGTTTAGGGGCAAAATTGTAATTTTTTCAAAATATGATTTTGGGTCAATTTGAATAATGTGAGTTCTAATTAGACTATATTTTAAATGATAGAGCAAGAAAAACTGAAATTCGGGCTAAAATGGGGAAAATACCAAGTTGTGGACGAAATGGTAAAAGTAGCCATTTTCGCATACGAGGTAAGTTCATGTGTAAATGTAGTAACACAATTGTCATTTTAAGTAATTTAATGTTAATTATATGATATGCTGATTTTTATCATGAAATATATGCTTTGTGGTTATTTTCGAATAAAATGTAAATTATGTGAGCTACTTGTTAAATATAAATTGTTACCGAGTATTGGTTTCGGTATTCTACAGAAGACGGCAAGGATATATGTTTGAGGGAAATCCCGTTTGAACCTTAGGAATAGATTAGGATACAAGTGACATGTCACTGGGATATTTGGGCATCCGAGCTCGTTGAGTTGAGTCCGAGTTCACTTATGGATGCGAATGTCTGAACTCGTTGAGTTGAGTCCGAGTTCGTGAGATGTAACTAGGCATCCGAGCTCGTTGAGTTGAGTCTGAGTTCGCTTATGGGCGGGTTACATAGTAGCTTGGCTACATATGTGGCACTTATGTGCAAACTTTCCATGTATCCGAATTATATTTCGATGTGTTCAACGGGTAAAGTTCTACTCAAATGGAGGAATACTCAAGATGAAAGGGACGTATTGGTAAGTGTTGTGAAATGGATACTTTGAACAGGTATGTACTTAACCCTCGGGTTGAAAAATCGATATAACAACAATATGGTAAGATGATAAATGAAAATATGATATGAATGTCTTGGTGATGATTATGCAAATGATGTTTTATGTTCGCTTATATGGTTATGTTACTTGCTATTTGCATGTGAACTTACTAAGCATTTATGCTTACTCCTCCTTTTCATTCCTTGTAGTGTTGACAAGCCAGCTCGGAAATCGGGAGCGGTCGGAGGCACGCTCACACTATCCGTATACTATCTTGGCATAATGGCTTGTATATTTTGAGTATGGCATGTATAGCATTATAATCATTTTGTATATATGGTCTTATGATATGGTTATTGAGTAGTATAAAAATGCTTGGTAATGATTAGCCATTGGAATGGCTAATTATGATCATATTTGGTGTTACGTATGTCAAATTGCTAGTTAATCCATGGAAACCATGAAATAGGTAAAATTTACCATAAAATAGATTCAGACAGCAGTAGTGACATGAATTTGAAAAATCATTAAAAATAGTAGAGATATAATTAGATGATGAATAAAATATGTAATTGAAGAATTATGAGTCTATTTTCATATGGAAGAAACGAAACAGGTATATGAGTTATATTTTATGAGATGTTTAAATTTTTGTGAAACAGGCCAGAGCGATTTCTAGATCCCCTGTTCTGATTTTGTAAATTCACCATAAATTGTATAAAAATAATTAGAAGTCATAATTTATATGTACAGATTTCTTATTGAGTCTATTTTTAAGAGAAACAAACTTCATAGTAATTGAAATTCTTTACAGAGAGATATCTGATTCGTAATACACAGAGGTCAGAGCAGTCAAACCCTGAAACAGGGAAGATTTTAACTAATAAACTGTACTAATTGGCCTAGCCAAAAATTCTAGAAAAAAAATAGTAAATAGATATACGAGTCTAGTTTGAGGGAAAATTTACGGATCTTTATTTTGAGTTTCAAAACTCGAGATATAAATTTTTAAGCGACTGTGACGCAGTTAGCCAGCTTGTCTGGAATTTCTAAAATTAAATTGTTTGAGCTGTTTAAGCAATGAATTAAGTCTGTTAACACCTCGTGTTCGACTCTGGCAACTGTCTCGGGTATGGGGCGTTATATTTGGTGGTATCAGAGTAGGTTTAGTCAGTTCTCGGACTAACCTAGCATGTGTAAAAGTTTAGCTATACATACCACTGATCTGTGATAGTGTGATGTCTTCCGACGCGTATAAGTACCGCCTTATTTAGACAGGGTACTATCCAACCGAGCTGCACTGACCATGTTTAATGTTATGTGAAGGTATTTGAGTAAAATTATGATTATGATAAGTCTCGGTTCAGAAAAGTATGAATAAAGGTTTATGATACATATGTGATAAATATTCATATTTGCTTAATGCTCATATGATGTAGTGTATATGGCTTACTTGATAAGATGAACGGAATAAATAGAAAGTAGTAGAGGTATGAATAAAGGTCATAATATTATGATACGAATGAAAATGTTCTTGTTTTGATTTGGACGTCGAATGTTGATGAATGCTAATGATATATAATTTTTATGAGATAAAGGATTATAATGAAATGAACTTATCTGTGTTAAATTGTTGGACTGAATTATATGATTGTAATGATATGTACATGATGATGCATGAAATGAAAGTTATGATTGTGGTGCAAATATCTATATTTGTTTGGCCTTATATGATGTCATGAGCATGACTTAATTTAATTAAATGAATGGATAAGTAAAGCTATCTAGAAAACATAGAATGTATGCATAAGTATATTGTCTAAATGGGACAATAGGAAAATTGGTGTAAGCCAACATGAATGAATGACATGATTTTGATGATGTTGCTATGATGATGGAAGTTGTGTCATATGTGTATGTATAAGAAAGTCGAGTCAGGAGGTCCTACAACCCCCCCCCTTATCGAAATGGTACTTATAATGGAATTTCATGAGATTTGTATTGAATAAGTTTCGGTTGAGAACCCAAAGAGTTGATGATAGAATAATTATAAGTATGATTAGAGATTGAAAATGAGCTGATAAGTAAAGTCGAGCCGATGAAAGTATCGGATTGACGTAAAGATTATTGGAATTATGCCTTTGTTCCAGTTAGAAAAGGAATTCTCCTTGGTAAACCGAATTACTCAGTGCAAGGTCGAGAAAAGTGTAAATCGAAATTTATTCAGAATCCGGCCTTCTTTAGTGAATGGTTTAATATGAAATTTGTGACTGCAGAACTAGTTGGGGAAATGATATTTGAAATGTGAACTATCCGAGTGTGATAGTTATGATTGGACAGATTTAGCAGTCTCTTTTGAGATGTTCTATGTGTTTACCGTTCTCAAAAATATTTCTATGGCTATTGATCTTGAAGAAATTCTTGTTACATGGGAATATCTTTTAATCACGGTATTGGATGAAAGCATTGGTAGTCCGACTGGTTTATAATTTATATTGCTCTATTTCATCGGGTATTCTATTTCATTTAAATCGATAAGAATTGATGAGATAATACATATGATATTATGATTCTGTTTCTTCTACTTGATGCTTCATCTGATATATATGTATGGGAAGATATATTGTTCTTGTTATATTTGATTCCAGTGGGATTAAATGATGTTTTCTTTTGGACTTTCTTTCTTTGAAGAATTATCGGGTATTATTCGTATTTTCTCTATGAGTTTGGTTTTCGATTCTCTGGCTTGGTTTTCAATTCTCCAGCATAGTATCGTATCTTGGGTTTCTTTATTCTGGATTTCTTTATTCTGGATTTCTCTATTTTGGATTTCTTTATTTGGTTTTCTTTTTATCTTTGTTCCATAATTTGTCAATTATGACTTGTGTTTGAAGTGTGTTCTTCAGCTTGTGATAATCATGTCAAATATGACTATACTTCTAATTTGATCTTGGTAATGTGATGATTTTAGTATTGGGGTTTTTTTTTTCTAATTTATGTGTAAGGATTTGACATCAGTAAAGGCATAAGTGATAAAAGCGCGAGTTTCAGTCGGTATGGTGAATTATCTATTTGAAAGATTTCATGCGACAATTATTTCAGGATTATTTTTCCCAAATCTGATAATAGAATTTCATTTTGTACGGATAAAAGAGTAAATAGTCTGAACGAGAAGTGTATATTTATTAGAAAAAGTTTGATATTAGTTAAAGTCACTACGAATGATAAGGTTTTCATTTTGTGAAAGTTGAAAAGTTTATTACATGTTGACAAAGTTCGGATAGATGAGAATATTGGTAATCAAGCGTCCGAACTAGACTAGTCTACACATTGAGTAAAGACTTCGACTTTCAATAATATATTGTTGTATGAATTGTGATGTGTTTCAAGACGGTGAGGTAATGTGATAGTTTAGAGCATTCGATGTTACATAAAATCGGAGTTGTTAAAGGGGTTAAAGCCGAGCATTGGCATCTATCAAAATTATCCTTGTAAGTGTTGATATTGGGATGGAAATGAGAAGGATTATTCTTGAGGCCATATATCAGAATTATTTCCATGGCAGAAAGAGGAAAATGTGATGTATTCTATTGTTAAATGTTTGGCGAGATCTATAAATCATATCTGTATTGAATGAATTCCTACTCATCAGATTTATGGAAATTCAAGTCTCTTTGATTGTTGGATTTCTTGGAATTCCGGTCTCCATTAATCAAGTTAAGATCCGGGTTTTATGTCATGATATCATTGGAAACTGAGAAGGGTTAAAAATTTAAGAACAATTGAGAGTTGAGACTGTAAGCTTTCAGATCATATGAGAAATTAAATAGATGTATTGGAGGTACAGTCTAAGTGAAAGTTCTTCGGCACCGAATATGAGATTAAAAGTGAAGACCACTTTTCTGGTACGATTTTCGGGGACGAAAATCCCTAAAGGGGGGGAGAGTTGTAATATCCCGAATTAGGGCCTAATCGGAATAGTGGTTTCGTGACCACAAATTCGAGATAGAAATAATTATTTTATAATTATTTTGATGTTTATGGTATGATTGCATGATTGTGTGAAAATTTCGTGATGAAATCCTATGCCTAAAGTGCTTAAATTGAAATTAGGGACTAAATCGAATAATTTGCAAAACTTGCATTCTAGAAGTTTCTAGTATGAAATTGTTTTGAAATATTAATTAGGAGGTCTTAAATAGCAATTTTACCAATTTCTAAGTTTATGGACAAAAATTGGACATGGATGGAATTTTTGGAAAGTTTAGTAGTAAGGGCATTTTGGTCATTTAGGGGTAAAATGAATTAAAATACAAAATTAAAAGCCAATTTTGCTCATCTTCAACCCCATGGCCGAATATAGCAAGGAGAAACCATGGCTAGGGTTTTTCAAGCTTCCAAGCTCGATTGTAAGTCCATTCTAGCCCCGTTTTTCAAGTTCTTTACGTTCTTGGAGTCCTAGTAGCTCGATTAAGCTTATGCTAGCAATAATTCAACCTAGGGTTCATATTTGGAAAAATACCCATAGGTGAAATTTGTGTATTTTGGTGTTTTATGATAGAATATGAGGTTTTAAATTATCTTAGACAACTTGTGCTACTCGGTTTTAAGTGAAAACGAGCAAAATGGCTTAATCGGTAAAAATACCTAATAGTCATAAGTACATGTTAGAGTGAGAATTTGATGTTACCATAGAAGAGAAAAATGATCAGCATGTCATAAAACATAAGAAAATAGGCTGAAGTTTAATTTACGAGCTTTGGGGCAAAGGTGTAAATATGCAAAAGTTTAGGGGCAAAATTGTAATTTTTCCAAAATATGATTTTGGGTCAATTTGAATAATGTGAGTCCTAATTAGACTATATTTTAAATGATAGAGCAAGGAAAACTAAAATTCGGGCTAAAATGGGGAAAATACCAAGTTGTGGACGAAATGGTAAAAGTAGCCATTTTCGCATACGAGGTAAGTTCATGTGTAAATGTAGTAACACAATTGTCATTTTAAGTAATTTAATGTTAATTATATGATATGCTGATTTTTATCATGAAATATATGCTTTGTGGTTATTTTCGAATAAAATGTAAATTATGTGAGCTACTTGTTAAATATAAATTGTTACCGAGTATTGGTTTCGGTATTCTAAGGAAGACGGCAAGGATATATGTTCGAGGAAAATCCCGTTTGAACCTTAGGAATAGATTAGGATACAAGTGACATGTCACTGGGATATTTGGGCATCCGAGCTCGTTGAGTTGAGTCAGGGAGTTCACTTATGGATGCGAATGTCCGAACTCGTTGAGTTGAGTCCGAGAGTTCGTGAGATGTAACTAGGCATCCGAGCTCGTTGAGTTGAGTCCGAGTTCACTTATGGATGCGAACGCCCGAGCTCGTTGAGTTGAGTCCGAGTTCGCTTATGGGCGGGTTACATAGTAGCTTGGCTACATATGTGGCACTTATGTGCAAACTTTCCATGTATCCGAATTATATTTCGATGTGTTCAACGGGTAAAGTTCTACTCAAATGGAGGAATACTCAAGATGAAAGGGACGTATTGGTAAGTGTTGTGAAATGGATACTTTGAACAGGTATGTACTTAACCCTCGGGTTGAAAAATTGATATAACAACAATATGGTAAGATGATAAATGAAAATATGATATGAATGCCTTGGTGATGATTATGCAAATGATGTTTTATGTTCGCTTATATGGTTATGTTACTTGCTATTTGCATGTGAACTTACTAAGCATTTATGCTTACTCCCTCCTTTTCATTCCTTGTAGTGTTGACAAGCCAGCTCGGAAATCGGGAACGGTCGGAGGCATGCTCACACTATCCGTATACTATCTTGGCATAATGGCTTGTATATTTTGAGTATGGCATGTATAGCATTATAATCATTTTGTATATATGGTCTTATGATATGGTTATTGAGTAGTATAAAAATGCTTGGTAATGATTAGCCATTGGAATGGCTAATTATGATCATATTTGGTGTTACGTATGTCAAATTGCTAGTTAATCCATGGAAACCATGAAATAGGTAAAATTTACCATAAAATAGATTCAGACAGTAGTAGTGACATGAATTTGAAAAATCATTAAAAATAGTAGAGATATAATTAGATGATGAATAAAATATGGAATTGAAGAATTATGAGTCTATTTTCATATGGAAGAAACGAAACAGGTATATGAGTTATATTTTATGAGATGTTTAAATTTTTGTGAAACAGGGCCAGAGCAATTTCTGGATCCCCTGTTTTGATTTTGTAAATTCACCATAAATTGTATAAAAATAATTAGAAGTCATAATTTATATGTACAGATTTATTATTGAGTCTATTTTTAACAGAAACAAACTTCATAGTAATTGAAATTCTGTACAGAGAGATATCTGATTCGGAATAGACAGAGGTCAGAGCAGTCGAACCCTGAAATAGGGAAGAATTTAACTAATAAACTGTACTAATTGGCCTAGCCAAAAATTCTAGAAAAAAATTAGTAAATAGATATACGAGTCTAGTTTGAGGAAAAATTTACGGATCTTTATTTTGAGTTTCAGAACTCGAGATATGAATTTTTAAGCGACTGTGATGCAGTTAGTCAGCTTGTCTGGAATTTCTAAAATTAAATTGTTTGAGCTGTTTAAGCAATGAATTAAGTCTGTTAACACCTCGTGTTCGACTCCGGCAACGGTCTCGGGTATGGGGAGTTACACCAAATATCTCATGAAATACAACTCATTTACCTGTTTTGTTTCTTCCCTATAAAAATAGACTTAATAATATTCAATTTCATATTTTACTCACTATTAATTCTGTCTCTAATATTTTTAGTGATTTTTCAAACTCACGTCATTGCTGCTGTATGATACTGTTTTATAGCAAATTTCACCTTTTTATGAATTTCCATGGATTAGATAGCACATTAAGCATACATAACACCAAATATGATTTTTGATTAGCCATTCCAATGGCTAATCATTACCAAACATTTCCTTACCACTCAATAGCCATATCATAAAATTATATACACAAAATAATTATAATGCTATACATGCCATACTCAAAATATACAAGCCACTTTACCAAAATGGTCCACGGATAGTGTGAACGAGCCTCCGACCGTTGCCAACTTCCGAGCTGGCTTTTCAAAACTACAAAGAATGGAAAGAAGGGAGTAAGCAGAAATGCTTAGTAAGTTCACATGCAAATAGCAAGTAACATAATCATGCAATCCAACACAAAACATCATTTGCATAAATATCACCAAGACATTCATGTTACATTTGCATTTAATATCTTACCACGATTTCATCATACCAAGTTCTTAACCTGAGGGTTTAAGCACATACCTGTCAAATTTTCTCATTCACCACACTTACCAACATGTCACCTTTGTTTTAGGTACACTTCTTATTCACTTAATATTCACTCGTTGAACACATCGGAATATAATTCTAATACACAGATTGAATGCACATAAATGCCATACCTGCAGCTAGACAAACTCAATAGCATGCGGAAGTTATGTATCCAAGCTACCATGTAACCCGCCCATAAGCGAACTCAGACTCAACTCAATGAGCTCGAGCGTTCGCATCCATAGGTGAACTCGGACTCAACTCAACAAGTTCGGAACTCAAATATCCTAGTGACATGGCACTTGTATTCTAATCTATTCCAAGGTTCAAATGAGATTTTCCTCGATCACATATCTTTGCCATCTTCCACGGAATGTCGGAACTGATACTTGGTAGCATTTCATATTTATCAAGTAGCTCACATAATTTGCACATTACTCAATAATAACCACAAAGCATAATATTTCATGATAATAATCATCATACCATATAAATATCATTAAATTACTTAAAATAACAATTATGTTACCACATTTACACATGAACTTACCTCGGTACAAAATGTTAGAAATCGAGCCTATTCCTCGTAAACTTTATTTTTCCCTCGATCACGACTCGAATCTCGTTTCTCTGGATCTAAAATACCAAATTAATTTATTCAATATACACATTCATCAAAACAGCCCCTAGTACAGGCTTGTATAAAAATTACCATTTTACCCCTAGCTTTTCAATTATTTACAATTGAGTCCTTAAGTTTGTACAATGAGTTACATGCATTACCCATGACATCTAAGTATAGCCGAATTTCCTAGTGTCCATAACAGCCTATATTTTACACCAAAAATCAGATTTTTACCATTAATTTTACCCTTTTTTTTTACTATTAAGTCCCTTTTTAGGTGTTTTCACATAAAACTACTAAGTAAAAGTTGTTAAACACACATCAAACCATCATATTCATTCATTATTCATCAAAATACAATTATGTCACACATCGGTAAATTTTCATACATGCATCTTAGCTCAAAATATTGCTAGAAAATGATAGAACATGCTTTCTAGATTTTAAAATCGAAAAGAGCATTAAAAACGAGTATGAAAATCACTTACAATCAAGGCCTAAAAATGTTGGAAACCCTAGCTGTAGTGACAAGAAAAATTCGGCAACCCTTATGGGGAAGATGAGTCCATTTTTGTGTTATTTTTCCCTTTTTAATGATTATATTTACCAAATGACAAAAATGCCCTTAATGCCTTTCTTTGTAATTTTTCATGTACCAGCTTATTTTTGTCCAAAATTTTAGAAATTGGTTAAATTGCTATTTAAGACCTCCTAATTAATATTCCAAAGCAATTTCATACTAAAAACTTCTAGAAATCAAGTTTTGCAACTTATTCAACTTTGTCCCTAACTTTAAATTAAGCACTTTATGCATAAAATTTCTTCACGAAATTTTCACACAATCATGCAATCATATCATAAATCTAAAAATAATTATAAAATAATTATTTCTTTCTCGAATTTGTGACCCGAAATGATTATTCCTATTAGGCCCTAATTCGGGATATCACAGTTTACTCTATTAGGAGCAAAATTTTGCTCAAGCCAAGGCTTGAACCCATGACTTCCCAGACACTCGCAGAGTACTAAACCACTTTTGCAGACATACATCCATGTCACAAACTCACATAAATAATTTTAATAGGGATTTTAGGATTTGAAAAATTGGGGTATTACAGAATAAATACGGGGTGTGAAAACACTACCTCCCTTAAAAAAAATTGCATCCTCGTAATTTACCTTGTCCAAACAAGTGAGGGTAGTGGTGTTGCATCGCTTCTTCGGGTTCCCAAGTGGCTTTCTTATCACCATGATTTCACTATAAGACTTTTACTAGAGGAATTTTCTTTTTCCTTAATATTTTGACCTTGTGGTCCAAAATCTGAACTAGCTCTTCCTCATAAGATAAATCGAGTCTCACCTCGACCTCATCGATCGAAATCATGTGAGATGAATTAGAACGATATCTCTTCAACATAGAAACATGAAACACGTCATGAATACGATCCAGTTTTAGAGGTAACTCTAATTTGTAAGCCATTGGTCAAACCCTTTTAAGTATCCTATAAGGTCCAATGAACCTCGGGCTCAGCTTGCCCTTGTGTCTAAACCTCAATACCTTCTTCCACGATGAGACCTTAAGGAAAACTCAATCCCCAATACTGAATTCTAAACCCCTCCTCCTGGAATGATGGAAATGTCAAGTGTACACAATCGCAACAAGTAATAAAGTGACAAGTAAATGTCGAGTTATCATACCCACGAGGACTGTGAAAATAATTTATTTATGAATACAATTAAAAACACTTTGGTGAAGGAAAATTTTTTTGAGGAAGCAATTTAAAAACTAAAATTTAACTAAGTAAAATAACAATAACAATAACAATAACAATAAAAGTTCCAATGCATGATTTAAAAAGTTGATTTTAATCAAGATGATTTTAATCAAGATGACATAATTGTATTAGATTAATTACATTTCTTAACTTAGAATTACTAAATTCATGTGCATGTTGTTACAAATAAATTCACTACCACTTGTTAATTTTCTAACTACTGCTTATATGTACCTATAAAATTAACTAATGTCTTGAACATTTTCCAATGTCAATTTAAAAAATTAATCAATCTTCATAAGAACATAAAAGATTAAGTGAGGTAACAATGTATTCCTACTTTGAAACAATATAATCACAATAATCTTGCAAGTTATGCAAGGCTAATGTATCGTCTAATACTGTCGCTAATTTAACCCTAAACTATCTTAGAAGATTAAAAATGCACTGATCAAGTATTGTGTCAATTAATTACAATTTCAACAAGATTAAATAATTAATTCATTAGCTACCTTAAAATTATAATGCAAGAATATCTTATTCATGATGTTACTTAATCAGACAACTTACCAAGGCCTATAAAAACACAAACACAATTTTAATAACTCAAGTGGACGAAATGCAATCAATCTAACACGAATTAAATTTAAGCCATATTAATTAGATTAAACATATCACATCACAAGTATTCATAGACATATTCATAACAACAATAATAAAATTTAAAGGATAAGGAACAAGAATTAAATCTGGTGTTTCTCCATGGCTTGACATGCTCCGCTCCTTCTTCTTTGCTTGTTCTTGTTGAACCGAGGCTTCCACGAACACTTGAATGTTGCTTCAAACAGTGGTTGAAGGAATCTATTCCAAGAGGTGAAATCAACAAGGGAATAGGAAGGAATATGAAGAAGAAAAGAAGGGTTTTGAAAAGAGAATATGAGAGAGAAGTGAAAGGATGAGTGTTTTGAAGTGTGTTTGAAATGAGTAGCCAACGGGGGTATTTATAAGTTGAGATGGCTACTAAAAATAGAAAAAAATCAGAAGCCATAGACCCCTCCATGGCCGACCACACACGTGGTAAGTTTGAAGGTTCCAAACTTGCTATTTTAAGGTAGGGGCAAATTTAGGAAGGCATGATAAGTGGAAGGGTTTGAATGCAAATTCAAGGAGTCTTCAAGGGCTATTTTGCAGGTAAAATAATCAGCCAAAAAAGCTGATTGTGTCAGCATGTGGGACGGTTTTGGGTAGCCCAGTACTTGATTGGATCAATTATCTCGGTTCAGCTCAATTGGGCCTCCTTTTAGAATTAATTAATAATAATTATTTAACCCAAAATAATTTGGATTAAAATTAAAATTAATTACTTTATGAATTAATGTTCATAATTTGGACCGTCTTAGGCTAAAAAATTAATTGTCCTTGATGCTTCAAAACCGCTTCTCGGTATTGCGCTTCTAACAGTGTCTACTGAGTTGTTTTTTGCCCTTTATGCGAATCTGTCGAAAATAAATCAAAATTAATCAAATTTTAATATAAAATTAATTAAAATTAAACATGTTAAAAATTTAAGTGCAATTTAATTATTTTATAATTATTATATATTTTTTGACAAGAATTTTACCAAAACTGCATGAACTTGAGTTAAAAAAGGCATGAAAACGTGTGTATATTTGTTTCCACTACCCCAAGTCAACATAAGATTTTTGTTGATCAGATGTTGATCTCAATCGATCTTGAATCAGTTTCACCACATTCTTAGTCTCTTGTGCTAAATCTGAACCCAATACCTTTATTCCCCTAATTTAGTCCAACACAGAGGTGTACGACATTTGCGACTGTACAATGCTTCATAAGGAGCCATTTGAATACTAAACTAAAAAATATTTTTATATGCAAACTCTGATAATGAAAAATGCTCTTCCCAATTGCAACTAGAGTCGACCACGCTACCCCTCAACATGTTCTCAAGAATCTGAATGACTCATTTAGACTACCTATCAGGCAATGGGTAAAAAGTTGTGCTAAAATTCAATTGAGTCCCAAGAGTCTAATGTAGCTTCTTCCAGAACGGTGATGTAAACCAAGGATCTCAATTGAAAATAATGGGTACAGCATGAAGTCTCATAATTTCTTGAAGTATACAACCTCACCAACTTATGTAGTGACTAATCAGTATGAACAGGAAAAGAATGTTCTGGCTTGGTCAATCTATCCATAATTACCCAAACGGAATCCTTCTTAGTAGGTGTCAAAGGCAACCCACTAACGAAGTCTATGGTCACACGTTCCCACTTCCACTGAGGAATTTGAATAGGTTTTAATAAACCAGAGGGGAACTGATGCTCAGCCTTGACACGCTGGCATGTCAAACACTTACTTACATACTTAGTTACATCACGCTTAAGCCCTGGCCACCAGTATTGTTTAGTCAAATATCAGTACATCTTATTCCCTCCAAGATGCATAACATATGGGCTACTATGCGCTTCTCGAAGTATAGACTGGCTCAAATCTTAATCGTCAGGCATATAGTATCCCCCACGATAACACAAAAATCCATCATATTTAAACCTAAAATTGATAGTCTTACCTTCCTCAATCGAGGTGCAAGAGATGCATCAACAGACTACTTCAATCAAATCTTGTCCACTAAGGTAGGTCTCACTTGCAAGCCTGCAAGCAAACCTCCATCATTAGTCAAGCTTAACTTAGTGAACATCGCTCTCAAATTAATCATCGATTTCCTACTCAGTGCATCAACCAAAAGATTTGCCTTTCTCGGATGATACACAATGGCACAATCATAATTTTTGAGCAACTCAATTCATCTCTTTCGCCTCAAGTTTAACTCCGTTTGTGTAACAACCTATTTTTCAGTTGTCAGAAATAGTGCTTTTAGGACCAAAAATTTGACGAGTAAGTTCGTATAATTGGTATTAAAATTATATGAGTTAATAGTAATTTTTATACTAGATTTTGATTTGCTGATTTTAAACAATTGAATTAAAAGTTAGTGTAAGTGATTGGGTTCAAAAGTCAAGTGGTTATTGAAAATGAGGTATTAGGACCTCATTTCCATAATATAAAGCCGTAAATATTTTTATTAAATATTTATAGAGTCATATTATATGTGAATTGAAGTTGGGTCTGGTAATTTTGTTGATTTATTGCTTAATTAAGGGAAAATGATTAAATTGTAAAAGAGGTAAGAGATAATTGCTATAGATTTAAAATAGTAAAAGGACCAAAATGGTAAGTAAACTGTGGTAAAAAAGTCCAAGTGGTGGTGGCATGATTAAATCCACTAACTTTTGGGCTATTTGCTTACTTAGTCCTAATTAGTTTAGGATTAAATTAAAAATAAGCTTGTTTAGTTAAAATTTAAAACAACTGAAGGACGAATTGTGTAGTTGGACCTTCCATAAATGACTTAATAATAAGAATGATGTGGAATTATCTAGATTTTTGTAAATTGCTTTTAAATCCTAATTAATTTAAAAGGGACTAAATCGTAAAGATTGGAAAATATGGTTTTATTAGTTAAAAGGGGGAAATTAAAGGATTAGAATGGTAATTAAGCCATTAATGGTTATAGTGGACATTTTTGGCTTCTTTTTACTTAAAAATCAATTGAAATGAAAGGGGTAAAATTTTAATTATTTAAATAAGTTAAAATTAAATTAAAACAAGATAAATTCTATCATCTTATACCTTTATTTTTTCTTCCTATTACAGAAACCTTAGAGAAAAAAAAGAAGAAAACCATTCAGCTATCTTTGTTCCATCAATAGGTAAGTGTTTGATGCCCGTTTTTAGTAATTTTTATGTTTTTGAGCTCATATTAGCTTAATCTAGATAACCCAAGGACTAATTTGTATAATTGTCAAATGATGAGGACTATGCATGATGGAATTGAGATGTTTATGAAATTTTATGTTAGATTATTAAGCTTGGTTGTTAGATAGAATTATTTTGTAAAGTGATTTTTGATGATTTTAATGTTTAAGGACTAAATTGTTAAAGTGATAAAATAGCATGTACTTGAGTGAAATAATTGTAAATATCGACTTTTGGGAGGTCATAGATGGTTCAGAAAAATTGGATTTCAAGAAAAAAATGGTTAAATTGCATGTTTGGGGCTTAGGGACTAATTTAAATAAAAGAAATATTAGGGGTAATTTTGTAAAAAAATTAAAGAAGACTTAACTGCATAAAATGATTTAATTTTAATGTTGCAATTATTTAATTGTATGGAATATTATTTTAGATCAAGAACGAGTGAAAAATTGGGGAAAAGAGAAAATTATTGAGTAGTCTCCGTACCTTTGTCATTGCTACAATTTAGTTAGGTAAGTTTGTTCGGTTTAATTTTATTACATTTATATATGTATTATATGAACTTAATTGCATAATGTTGGATTATATTGATATGTGTGATTGGAAATGGAAATAATGAATTGAAATGACATCGATCACTGATTGAGATATTATGAGTCATTACTGTAAATCAATCCTATAAGTTGTTCATTTATTTAAGCTTCTAATAATCTTTATATTCTTTGTTAATATATTATTATTAAATATTATATTATATATCGAATGAAGTTCAGCGAGTGATATCCACCGATATACTGAATGAAGCTCAAATGAGCATTACCTATTGAATGTATTAAAACGTATGCGCTATTGAGCCATACATACTAATTCTACCGAAAGTTGCTAAAACGAGCATTACTCACTGAATATACTAAACGAAGGTTGCAATTTACAAAAATTTCATTACTTAATTTTAAATTGATTACTATGTTTGGTTGAAAAGGCTTATCGATTTATTAAATAAACTTACTAAGCTCTATTGAAGCTTACCTGTATTTGTTTCATTTTGTAGATTATGTTCTAAGAGCTCGGAAGATCAAATCAGCATAAAAACTCACATTATCCGAGAAATCTTTGGTAGACCTTGATTTTAGTTGGTATATATGGCATGTATTAGGACCCTTTTGTATTTATGATATTGGTTCTTAGTTTTAAGCCAGTTATACTTGAACTTGTGTTGTGTGATTGGAGAACAAATGGAATTATACATGTTTTAATAAGATAAGCTTGTTGATCACGAATGAAAATATTGACATTATGCTGAACTATGGTATGAAATGGAAATAGATGTTTTGATGTGTAAACTTGTATATGCAACTTGAAGGTGTAATGTCATGAAATGCATTGTGGTGTTAATGATGGCACATTGGTTGAATTGTTTGACATGTTTGAGTATTATTGAAGATAGGTTTTGACCTATAAATTTGTGTTCTTGAATGTGTTTAGGTACCTAAACAAATGGGTGAAAATTTAGCTTAAAATTGGTTATTTTTGGGTTTACACGGCCTAGGACACGGGATGTCACACAGCCTTGTGATTCACACGGTTGTCAGCACACGAGTAACCTAGACAAGCATGTGCCCAGAGCGTGTTTAAAAACAATATAGGTGCAGTTTTCACACAGACAGACACATAGCCTACGACACGACTATGTAATCCTAAACAGAGAGTTACACAGCCCATGCACACAGGCATGTAAGGTCACACACGAGCATGTAGGATAGCCACAAGGCCGTGTGACCTCTAAGTTGAAAGTTTTTGAATTTTTCTTGAAAGTTCTGATTTGTTCGAATTTGGTCCCTGAATGTTCGTAACTTATTTCTAGAGCTTTGAAAGCTTGATTTAAGACCTAAAACCAAATAATCTCTTTTATATTGAATATTACTTTTAATTAAGGAATTGAATTGGTTATTGAATGTAAATTGTATTAACTATACCAGCTTGACTGGTAACATTCAATATCCTATTCCGACAACAAAAACAGGATATGGGTGTTACATTTTGGTTTAGTTGATAGTTAGGCTATTGTGATCCGTGTAGATAATACACTTCTCAACATACAAATAGTGCCTCCAAATCTTGAGGGCGAAGACAACAACTACAAGCTTGAGATCATGATTTGGATAGTTACGTTCATGAGGCTTAAGTTGCCTCTAGGCATAGGCAAGAACCTTATTATCTTGCATCAAAACACAACTAAGACTGGTAAAAGATGCATCACTGTATACCACATAATCCTTCCCAAACTTTGGCTGGATTAAAATAGGCACTTGAGTCAACACAGACTCAAGCTTTTCAAAACTTTCCTGTTGCTCCTCATCCACTTGAAAGGTGTACTTTTCCTCAACAACTTATTCATAAGATCTACAATCAATGAAAACCCTTCCACAAACCTGCTATAATAACCAACCAATCCAAGGAAACTTCAAATTTCATTGATGTTCTTAGGTTGTTTCTAGTCCAAAAAAACCTCAATTTTTTTGAGTCAACATGGATACCCTCAAATGATACCACATGTCCCAAAAGCATCACTTTGTGGAGAAAGAACTCACACTTACTCAATTTAGCATAAAGTTGTTTCTCACAGAGAATCTATAAGACAACTCTCAATTCCTCATCATGTTTTGTTTCAAACTTGGAGTAGACCAAGATGTTGTCAATGAAGACTACAACAAATTGATTAAGATAGGGCTCAAAAACCATATTTATTAGGTCCATAAAAGCTATCGGAGAATTCGTGAGACCAAAAGGTATCACTAGGTACTCATAGTGACCATATCAAGTCCTAAATGCGGTCTTAGGAATGCTCGTTTCCTTTACTTTTAACTTATAGTATCCAAACCCTAAACTAATCAACATGTTCAGTTGCCAATAATCTATAACAAACCATTTTCAAGTGGTGTCAAAAATAGTGGTTTTGGGACCACAAATCTGATGAGTGAGTTTGTAAATATTATTATTTATAATTTACAAGTCAAATATAATACTATATTGAATTTTGATGTGATAAATTTCATTAATTGGACAAATAGTTAAGTTAAAGTGGTTTGTCCCTAAAGTCGAGTGGTTTTGGAAAATGAGTTGTCGGGACCTTATTTCTATAAACCTAGCCTGTAAATATTTTTATTAAATATTTATAGAGCGGCTATATAGGTGTATTGAAGTTTGATCCATAAATTTTAACATTTAGATAGTTAATTAAGAAAAAAAGACTAAATCGTAAAAGTTGCAAAAGTTAATCGCTATTGAGAATAAGTGTTTAATGAGCATAAAATAAAAAAAAAGGGTTTTAAAAGGTAATTGTACCTTATTACAACCTAGTGGATGGTTTAGGGAATGAAACAAATAAATTATATGTTAAATTTTTATATTAAAAATGGTAAATGATATTATTAATAAAAGAAAAAGAAAACATTTTTATTCCTTAGGAAGTTAGACCATGTTGGGATCATCTTCTTCTTTCTTCATGTTGTATACCCAAAACCACCATTTTTATTCCTTAGGAAGTTAGACCATGTTTTTACCTTGCATGTAAGTAAATTTGTATCTCCTTTTTAATGATTTTTATATTTTTGAGATCGCTGTAGCTTAATCTAGCTAACCTAGGGACTAATTTGCAAAACTGTTAAATGTTTTGAATTATGCCAATGATGAATTGGTGATGTTTTTGAATTTTGATGATTGATTTATATGCTTGATAGTTAAATAGGACTATTTTGTAAAGTTTATTTTGGTTAATTTTTAAGTTAAATGACTAAATTGTTAAAATAGTAAAGTTATATGAAATTCTTGTAAAAATAAGATTAATATTGGCTGTAAGGAGGTTATAGAAACTTTGGTTAGCCTTTTTGGATTAATTTATGATTGAATTGAAAGTTTTGGATTTAGGGATTAAATTGAATAAAAACTAAAAGTCTAGGGTAAAAGTTTAAAATGATGATTAAGGGTCAAATATATGAATTTCAATATTTTACGATATTGGACTTGGTTAATTGAATAAGATTATTATATTTAGATCAAGAAATAGATTAGTTGGTTAACGATCGTAGGAGAGGAAAAGTATTTGAATAGTCGTCGTGGAAGTGTTTGTAGCTATTATGATTAGGTAAGTTTGTAAATTAGTTAAACTAACTAATTGCTTTTCTTGTGATATACTATCTATCTATATATGTTGTGATTGAGTTCATTTACTTGTTAAATAGTAAGGGATAAAATGGACTAAGTTGTAATGTTAATTAAATTAAAGATTGTATTTGAAAATTTGAAACTACATGGATGAATTCTTGTGATGAAATAATGTGTATATGACTAAATGATATAGATATGAAAGACAACCCGTATGAAACTCGTGAAAGTTTAGGATACAAATGACATGTCATTAGGGTTATTTATCATTTTGGGTGGTAGTCTTGGATATCCTATTGATGGCTAAGGTCTTGCATTTATTACATATTCTCCACAACCCATGTGAGCAGCATCGTGTAGCCTAACATCTCGACCCACAACTTGTGTGAACAGGCCCATTTCAGAGCTCGTGTGAGCATTTATCATCACAACTTGTGTGAACATTGTTCCCACGTATCCAATGCTATTTCATTATGGTTTATTGGGTGCAAAATGAGTAAACGAAATGGTAATATGAAATGGATATATGAAATACTCATATGGAAATAAATGTATGAAATGGTTATATGAAGTGTATACGAAATAATTATATGAATATAAATATGTGAAAAGGGACATTTGAAATAAATACTTAAAATAGAGATGCTAAATGTTGAATGAATATGTGATGGTTGATTTATGTACCAAATGTGTTTTTGGGTATATGTTTGATAACATGATATAGTTACATGTTTTATATATGAACTCACTAACCTTGTGAGACTTGTGATAGTTAATTAATGAACTCATGACCAATATATTGAATTATCTTGTAAAATGTTTAAATTACATCCTTTACATTAAGTTTAAGTTTATTACAAACTTACTAAGCTTTATGCAAGCTTACCTCATTTTGGTTTTTCTTTTTTGTAGATCATCAGCTTTGAGTTGTTGATTGAATTGTTTTTGGTAGTTATATACTTAATTTGACCAGGTTATAAGTGGCATGTGGATAAGATTTTGGCATAAATGGTTGATTATGACGTATGTTATTTGGGACTTATTTGATGATTAAATAAGGTTGACATTTTGAGTTTGTTTTACTTTGGAAAGTTGTTGTTTCATATTTGATAATGAAATGTTGTGGTTGTATTTTCTTGGAACTTTTGGTATATCTTGACCATTTGTTCATATAAGAATATTGAGCTAAGTTTGGTAAGTTGGTTGTGAAGGAAATAGTTGGAATGGTATGTTTGATAAGTTTATGAATTAGGAACTGTGAATGTTGAATGTGAATTAGTTTGGTGTTTAAATTGTGGTGCCATTGAGGGCACATTGGTTAGGCACTTAGGATAAATATTAATTAGTATGTTTTGGCATGTTTTGGTGTTTTTTGAATAGACATAAATGGGTGTAAATGGTATGGCTTGAAACCTAAGTGATGATAGTTGAAATGGCTTGGTTTTGAAGTTATTTTAGGTGCATATGGTCTACCACATGGTCATGTATCAACACGACCATTTGCCTATTTGATTTTTGGTGCGAAATTGCCCACATGGTCTCAAAGAGTTACAAGGCCTAGCAACATGACCGTGTGACCCTAACTTACATGGACTCAAGTTATTACACAGTTTGGCCACGCAGTCATGTCTTTAAGCCACAAGGTCTGGGCTTTGTCACACGGCCGTGTAACTCCTATTTTCAATTTTTGCTGTTTTTTTGTTTTGTCTCTGACTAGTCCATATTTGTTTCTAAACTGATTTTAAGGTTCCAAATGATTGATTTAAGTATCGTTTTTGAATATCCACTATGAATAATGATTGTTTATTAATTTATGATGTTTAAATTAATCTTTGAATTGTGTTACAGTATTATCAGTCTTACTAACTGTTGTAAAATCCCATAACATTTATCCGATAACAGAGACAGGTTAGGGTGTTACATTTAGTGGTATCAGAGCTACGGTTTACTTAATTTTAGGATTGAACGCAGCATGTATTGAGTCTACATGCCACTTTATAATCGGTGATAGTGTGATGACTCTTGATCAGTTTTACTTGTCTTCGTATAGATCAAGATGTCAACTAAATCCAATCGAATAGATTCTGACGGAGTATAAAGTTATGTTCCCACCACTGATTAAAGGGCTTCTTATAGTGTGCTTAAGTTTCAAGAGCTTAGAGAAAGAGCCTCAATGACCTCCACCCCATTTTCCTCAAAGCCATATATTACAGAATATTCATAGGATTTTTATTGATAAAGTTCAAAAATATAGAGCCAAAAATTTTCGCGGTAAAGTGAGTGACGATACGACTAGAGATGAGCATTGGTTAGAACACACACAGAGAGTTTTGGACGAAATGTTGTGTCCTTCCGAAGATTGTTTAAGATGCAGTGTCACTGTTTAAAGAGGAGACTTTTCATTGGTGGTCAACTCTAGTTGCGATTGTATCGAAAGAATGGGTTAACTAGGAATTCTTAAAAACCCTATTTCGTAAGAAATACATCAACAAAAGATCTCTAGATAAGAAGATAAATGAATTCTTTGAATTAAAATAACGAAATAGAACATTTGTGGTGTAAGAATGTGAATTTGATCAGCTCAGTAAATATACCCGTTAAATTGTATCAACTGAGGAAGAAATGTATACTCGAGTTGAAGATGGTTTAAATGATGAGACCAAGTTGTTGGTTGGTGCAGTGGAAATTCGAGAGTTCATAGTTTTGTCAGATCGAGCTTAGAAAATGGAATAAGTATACAATCATAAGAAATAGTATGAAATGAAAGCTCGTGACTTCAGTAAATGTAGAACATCCAAAATATTTTATTCTCCCTTAGGAATGAAAATGAAAGAATTGAGTAGCCTTTTTAAGTGTCATCAAGGTTTTCTACCACATATAGAATGAAACAGAATAGTATGAGATCACTAACACCTTCAGTAGCTAGTTTGGGTAGCGTCCAAAATGTAAATAGAACTAATGGAACCATTGTTGCCAGATTCACTTTGGAGTGTGTAGACTAAAAGACGAATTATTTTTTTTTGAGGATCTCCTTATCATTTTAAGAAAGATTGCCGAAATCAATCTGACTTAAATAGAGACCATAATGCAAAACCTATTGTTACTTCTTTTAAAGGCATATGACCAGGGAATAGTGGTACCGTAAGAGTCAGTAGAAGAGAGACAAGAGACATAGCAGTTCGATCTGAAGCTCGAGCTCCTGCCGAAGCTTATGCGATCTGTACACGCAAGAAGGCCTCAGCTTCTGATGATATTGTTGGTACCTTTTCTATCTTTGATAATACTATGTATGCATTAATTTATCCTGGGCTGATTTATTCATATATACGTACTAAGTTAGTAATGGGAAAGAGTTTATCAGTTGAGTCAACTTCATATATTGTTAAAGTAACAAATCTTTTAGACCAAAGTGTCATAGTCAATCTGGTTTGCAAGCAATGCCAATTGAAAATTCAGGGTTATGACTGTCTTGTAATTTGATGTTACCGTCTTTTGATGAATTTGACATTATTCTAGGGATGGATTGGTTGAATGTATACGACGCTATAGTGAATTGCAAACAGAAATGAATTGGTTTGGGATGTCAAAATGCTGAAGTAAATTATGTTAAATTTTTTAAGTATGATTGTGTTTCAAATATGATTTCAGCAATATCTGCACAACAATTGATTCAAAAAGGTTGTAATGCATTTATTTTATATCATGGATTGCAGAGTATCAGATATGAAAATTGATTAGGTAACAATAAATTACGAGTTTATATATGTTTTTCTTAACGACAAATATAGACTAGCTAGGGACTGCTCCAATCTCAATTGCTCCGTACAGAATGACTTCGACAAAATTAAAAGAATTAAAAGCTCGATTGCAAGAATTAATCGATAGAAGTTTTATTTGACCGAGTGTATTGCTCTGGGGCTCACCTATTTTGTTTGTGAAAAAGAAAGATGGGTCAATGAGATTGTATGTATATTATTTATAGTTAAATAAAGTCACGGTAAAGAGTAAATATTCATTGCCTAGTATTGATGATTATTTCAATCAGCTGAAAAGTTCAACAGTGTTCTTCAATATAGATATTTGATCTAGTTATTATCAATAGTGAGTTAAAGACATAGATGTGCCGAAAATAGCATTCAGAACCCGTTACGGACATTACAAGTTTCTAGTTATACCTTTTGGAATTACTATAGCTCCCGCAACATTTATGAATCTGATGAATCAGGTTTTCCAACCACATCTCAACAGGCTTTGATACATGCACAGGAATGATTGAAGTGCATTTGAGTTAACCAAACTCCAAGTTGCCCGTTTCAAGAGAAGATCCAATTGAAATTCTCATCAGGTTTATAACACGTGCTAGATCAAAGAAGTTTAAAGAGGCGATTATGGGCCTGATTCAGCAAGTTTGGGCTGAACATGAGATGTCTAACCCTTATTGGACCCAAAATAATGTCCCAAGTCCATGCAATATTTTGCATGTGGCTGTTTGTTTAGTTTAATTAGTTTTACAACTTTTAATTATGTATTATTTATTATATGCATCTTTAAATAATGTCTTGCATTATTAATCTACATCTTTTAATTGTGACATGCACTATGTGTTTTGCATTTAATGAATTCATGCATTATGTAACTGTTTGTATCATAAATTATGACATGCATTATGTAACTCCCTTGTTAGTAAAAGTTTTCATCATTAAATTAAGTCATGCATTAGGTAACTCATTTGTTCATTTAGTTTACATATTAAACTATGCATTTAAGCATCTTAGTTGTTAAATATGTTTGAGTTTGTTTATATAAGTATGTTATTTAATTTGGTTGTTACTTTTTAATGCATAAGTTATAGTGTGTTTAATTTTCTGAAATAAATTAATTGTGTGTTCAATAGTTTGTTGTAGGAAAGTCCAAAAGGCTGGTCATATATTTTAAAGCTACAATAGGGCTGTTCATTTGCCAAGAAGAATCAAATGCTGTCACATTCAAATGGCTGTTCAGTTTGGGAATAAAAGAGTGTGCATTTGGTAACTTAATTGTTGGTGCATAAAGGGAATGTTTTTGGTGGATATTAAAGCACTCAAAGCTCATTATGGTGGCTGCTCAAATGGACCAAGCGTGACTCTTCAAGTCTGATCAGTTTCATGCACTCAAAGCTAGTTATGGAGCCAATTAAAGAGATGAATACACAAGAATTAAGGCATTTGGTTAAGGGGAAGATGAAGAAACAAGGACTATTAAACCTTCATCAAGTGAAGAGGCATAAATTTTCAGCTATGAATGAATCAAGTGAAAAGACATGACTCATTGGCTGCCTATCAAGAGTTATAACTGAATTTTAATATTTTTAATAGCTGGTATGAGTGTCGAATTTGAATAGTCATATTAGTGCCTATAAATAACTTTTAAAAGGACATTGTTAAAAAAGATTATGAATGAATGTTGAATGAATATTTTTGAGTTATTGTGAGAATTCTATCTTATTGTTCTTGAAAGAACTTACTAGCTTTTCAAGGTACTCCTTGTGGCGTCAAAACTTTTTCTTTTGAACTTATCACTTCCTTTCTTTCTTTGTCCTGAAGTGTGGCATTCTAACATACTGCTGGCTCCTATTTTGCTAAATAGTGGGTCACAGTTTACTTTTTCTTCTTTAAAGACTTGTTTGTTATTTCACTTTATTGAAATCGGGTCACGATCTTTCATATCGTTGGTTCATTTCTAAGTGTCCATTTCGTGCAAGTTATCTATCCAACACCATTTCCATCCTTTCCATCGGATCAATAACCATTAATCTCGTTTTCACCTTAAAGTCTATTTTAAAACGATACAGCATTAGACAATTGGGCAACTCAACGTCTTGTAATCAAATTCACGATTACGAGCACGAAACATTTGGTATTAGAGCTATGGAAATCTAATCTAGGTATCGTATTAGAAGTTTCAAAATATAAAAAAAGCAAAAAAATCAAAGTGAAAAATAAATTCGAAAAAAAACAATTTGAAGTCGAAAAAAATTTGAAGTTGAAAAAATAATTGTAAAAAAAAAAAAAAGACAATTTACATCCTGGAGTATACTTATATTTTCCAACAAGTTGTCACACTACTGAAATCTTTCGATTAAAAAACCTTGTTACCTTTTCCCTTTTGATTAAAAAATAATTTATATCTTAGAGTATATCTTATATTTATAGTCTGCTCAATTAGAATTTGAGGTTTTCATCTTAGGATGTTTCTTAATTGAAGAAGAGTACGCCAACCGAAGAGCATGCCTTATGAGGGTTATCGCCAAAGGTAAGGTACACCTAATTTGCTCAAAAAAAATGCGAGGTGGGTTTTGTAACATGTTTGGTTTGGAGTCAATTAAATGGATTGATTAGTCAAACCATATCTACACCAGATTCCTTTTTATATTTTTCCCGGTTTTTGTAAGGTACTTAAGGGATAATTTATGTATGCATTCGACACTTTTCAAGATCCACTAAGAGGAAGTAAGTATATATATATGGTAAGAAGGGAACATTTAGATGGTTTTCCTTTCTTCCGTTCTATGCTTTGGTTCTTTTTAAGACTAAATATCCTATTCTTTTTCTTTGTTAAACTGGAAGCTAAGGTCTTTGAGTTAGTCAGTGGATGTTTCAATATCCTAGTAAGTCTGATAGCTCTACATGTTATGATTTTGAAAGAGTAAGGATGTTAATAGCCATAAAAACAGTATGGTGTGAATAGGAGGCCCTGCATAGGGGTCCTCTGTAATTGATATGTTAGTAAACTGTCTATAAATGGGATTTTAATGGAAGTTCCATAATCTTTTAAGAAATTGTTTTTATTGGTTCGGGTAGGATCATCGTAACAGAAACTCTGAATTGGAGTAAAGGTGAGTTCTCAAGTGAGTCCCTAGCCTCGACTCCTACAAGTCCTTCCAGAAAGTTTCTTATTATGGTTGATGTTTCGTTAACGATGCATGTCTCTTGAGGAAACTATTGAACATGTAATAGCCTGTTTTTAGTAAAATCAAAATAGTGGTCTCGGGACCACAAATTTGACGAGTAAAATTTAATTATTATTATTATTTTAATGTCTATGGAATTTTAGTAAGGTCGTATAAAAATTTTGTTAAGAAATTTTGATGTTTGCATGCTTAATTATGACTAAACCGTAAAAGGTACAAAAGTAGTGTTCGATAAGTTTAAGATATCAATTAGCTATGAAATCCTAAAGTAAGGGGACTTATTTGGTAATTAGACCACTATTATTATTAGTGGACATTTATGGGCATAAAACTAAGTGAATTTAAGGTTAATTAACAACGTTAATTTAGTAAATTAATAATTATATAAAAGTAAAATAAAGTAACAAAGGATATCAGCTTTTCTGTCATCTTCTTCCACCAAAAATTAAAAGAAGAAACTCCATGGAAGCTTACTAGGTATTCAACTAGGTTGTTGTGCTTGCATGCTATGTTTCACAACTCTGTTTTTAATGATTTTATATTTTGGGATCGTTGTAGCTTAATCTAGCTAGCTCAGGGACTAATTTACAAAATTGTTAAAGGTTTAGGGTTTTTCCATGAGCATGTTTGCATGATTCTTGAAGTTTAATAAAAGATTATGAGTCCTTGTTGTTAAATAAACAAGTTTTGTAAAGGGATTTTTGATGAAATTATTATTTAGGGACTTATTTATAAAAGTAGTAAAATTCCATGGTAAAATTATGGGTTGATATAAGTCCCTAGTGTGTGCATTCAGCTAGCATGAAATGTGGATGAAATTGCTTGAATTTCAATTTATGAGCTTAAGGACTAAATTGTAAAGAATTTAAATATCAGGGGTAAAAGTGTAATTTTACAATAGAATGAATTTTGGACTAAATTAATGGTATAAGTATTAAATGGATTGAATTTGCTTATTTAGATCAAGATAAACCTTGTACGAAACTAGATCAAGGAAACACTAAAGCCTCGGATTAGTTGATCTCGCTTTTACGTCTTTGTAATCGAGGTAAATTCGTATGATTAATTAACATTTTAATTTTATATTGAATTATATATTCATGTATTGTTTGTCATAAAATTAAATGTGGAAATCCAATGATGTTATGATGATTATCGAGTCCCATTTGAACCTTAGGAATACATAGGATACAAATGACATGTTATTAGGGTTACCATGTTTCAGGTGCTGGTCTTAAATGTCCTACCGATGGCTGAGGTTTGACATTTTTTGCGCATACTGAACATCTTATGTGAGCAGCATCACGTAGCTTACACTCCGACCGTCAACTTGTGTGAGCAAACCCACTTCATGGCTTGTATGAGCAATGATGTAAAGGAAATATGAAAGGTTATATGTTTAGCACACTTTGTGTGAGCTTTCTCGCGTATCTGATGTTATTCTAAATGGTTCAACGGGCATGAAAAGGAAAGGAAAGGTAAGTTTTCAAATGACTTATGTTGTGTAAGTTTTCAAATGATTTATGTCGTGAATCTACGAAAAGGATTGAGAAGGAAATGTTAAATGAAAGTACATCTATGTTAATGAAAATGATGATTTCAAATGATGTTGTTCAAGTAAATATAGCTTACTTTACGCTAATTGAAGTGACTTATGAGTTGGTGCACTAACATGTGTTGTTGATGATGCTTAGGCTTGCGCCAAGCTTGGGTTGGATTGTATCGTGTTTAGTTTTAAAGTTATGTTATGTTCATGTTTTACGAACTTACTAAGCATTATATGCTTACGTAGTTTTTTTTCCTATGTTTTATAGATTATCAGAAGCTCGATCGGTTTGGAAGCTCGTCGAATATCTATCACACTATACAACAATTATATCGGTTGTTTTTGATGTTTTAGCCAAGGTTATAATGGCATGTATAGGTGGACTTATGTTTAATGTTTGGTGGAATGCTTAGATGTTGATTTTGGTATGTATATATGTTGGTTGTTTGGTATCATTTTAATAATGGTTTAATTGTGTCATTATGTGCTTGTGATGCATGAGAGAAATGGTACAAATGGTAAGTTTAGATTGACATGGAATAGGTTAAGTTATGGTATATTTTGAGGTGGTTGAAATATGGTCAAATATGCATATGATTAGGTATGTTTGATTAATTGTGATTGAGGTGTCTTACATGGCATATTGGTTGTATGTTAACAGTCATTTTAATGCATGTTTTGGTAAAGTTTTGAAGCCTTGAAGTTGCGCACAAATTGTGTTTAGGTACAAGCTTGAAATGGGAGATTGAAATTGCTTGATTTTTGGCCAATTTCATGTCCACATGGCCTAAGACATAGGAGTGTGTCTCAGTCGTGTGTGACACACGACCCTGCAACATGGTCGTGTGTCCCCTGTAGGTTTGAAGGACTGCAAGTCAGTTAGTTACACGGCTAGCAGACAGCCTGGCACACGAGCGTATGGTTTGGCCGTGTGACCTAATTTTGAAAGCTATATGGGCTGGGACATGGCCGTGTGTCCCTATTTAGATTGTTACACAGCTTGAGACACGAGCGTGTGTCTCAACTGTGTGACCTCTGCAGTTCAATTTTTCAAACTTTTTCTTAAATGTTCCAAATGTTTCTAGTTTAGTCCTGAATCATTTATAAAGTGTGTCTAAGGCCTCGAAGGCTTGATTAAGGGACGATATGTATGTATATGAATGATTTATATCATGTTTATGTTAAGATTTGAAATGTATGTTTTGAAGTTACGTTTTTATGGTGATACTCTATAACCCTATTTTGGCAACAAATAAAGGTTAAGGGTGTTACATTTAGTGATATTAGAGCTACAATTTAGTCAATTCTTGGGCTAAACGTAGCATGTACTAATCTAGAAATACATGCCATTATATAACTTGAGAAAATGTGATAACTCCTGACTCAATTTGAATTATGTTTTCATATAGATATAATGTCATTCAACCGAACTGATTCTGATGAGGTTGAAAGTAATGCACAAGCCTCCTTTCATGGAGTAGCGTCGAGTGGTAGTAGGCTCGTATCTAATGATCGGGGAGGAGAGGCTACAACACCCCTAACCCATACCCGTCGCAGAAGTAGGGTTACAAAGCTTTACCATAAAAACATAACATAAAAACATACATTTCCAAATATTAATACAAACATAACATAATCCAGTAATGTACATGCATATTGTCCTTTAATTGAGCCCTCGAGGCCTTAGAAATACTTTAGAAATGATTGGGACTAAATCGGAATGTAATGCCCCAAAATATGGGTACTTATCTTCTGTATATTGTGTAACTCAAATGCATGCTTGTTTGAATGGTTAAGTGTCCTAGGAAGCGCCTCAGAAGTCCTGGGTTCAAGCTTGGGCATTTGCAAAAAACTTTGTTTTTAGGAAATTAACCGTTGCCAAAGTTAGTAGACTTTTAAATTATTGTAGGTAAAATATGTCATAAAATGCCTGTTTGTCTAGGGGAATGAGGCGTGTGGAGTATTTCTTTGGGTTTGAGGTTCGAGGCGTCGCATTGAAAAAGGAACATATTATTTTGTTGCTGGTCCTATGGAAGTGTTTGAGGTGGATTGAAATTGAGGTGTTTGAATGGACTTTGATTAGGTGGTTGAGAGGAAGTGGACGGGATGGAGGGATTGTAGGAGGAAAAAAAGGGGATTTGGATAAAGGTGTAGGCGATTGGAATGTTTGAGGGGTGTGGGGATTATGTATCCAAATTTTAGGAGGGATTATAGGAGAAAAACAAGGGAAGTGAGAAGAGAGGTAGAAGTGTGCCGCAATTGGACTGTGGCACTCAAGATTTCGGTTAGGGGATGAGTTGAGTACTCTAATTCAGTTTGTGAATTTTCTAAATACTGTACTCTACTTCGGTTTGTGAATTTTCTGAATACTCTCTTATCATTTTCGTTTTCTATTATGCTTTCGGGTTCTTTTCATTCCTTGTTTTAGGGCAGTCGAATGTTGGCTATTGATCATTCGGGTTTTTCGTAGGGTTGTTCTTTACTTGTGCCGAATAGGAAAATTTCTCTTTATTCTCTAATCGGTTTCCCTCTTGGTTGGTTACTTCTTCTTTTTCTTCCCTCAACTGTTTCTCTTTTTGACCGAATACTCCTCTTTGACCTCTATAACCGTTGTTGAATCTCTGTTAGCTCTCTCTTATTTGGCTCTGAGCCGACACCATTCCCTTTATTGCTAGCCAAATACCCTCTTCTCTTGAAGCCGAATCTCCCTGCACTCGATTAAGGTAATATGGTTCTTCTTGGCTTATAGCTGAATCTTGCTGCTGCCGCCACCACTGTTTTGGGTTCTCGGTTGTTCTTTCCCTTTCTTTTCTCTCTGTCATAATAGCTTTCCCCCTCTAACACCATCTTTTGTCGCCGTCTCTGACAGGGGTGTGATTGTTTATCTTGTGCCTCAGTTGTAGGGTGTGCTACTGTAGGTCAAATACTTCTGTCTACCTTTCTTAGTTCCAAGTTTCAGTAAGTTGTTTTACTTGGTTCAAGTTATTCGCATATATGGTATTGGTTAACAAGATTCGTCGGTAATACAGATTTTTGCCAAGGATCTTGAAGTTCATCTTAGTTAGCTGTTTAAGGCGGATAAACCACTTTTGTTCAAATCAAGGCAAGTAATAATTATCAGTTGGGAATTAAGTGTTAATAAGAGGGTGTTAACTCTATCAACTGAAGTATTGAATTTGGATCATGTTTGATTATAGGTTGGTGTTCGTGGAGATTTACGCTCTTTTCATAAACAGGTGTGTAACCACACTGCTATAAACGTAGCTCGACAAAAGCCGAAAAAGTATGACTATTGACGCTAAACGAGCGCGCGCTCGCTCGTGTGGTAAAATGTAAGCATTTGATCGTAGAGGCCACCATAGGAGATTTCATGGGCTTAGGCCGTTGTGGGCCATGTTAGGCCGAAATGGGTCGTGTGGGCCCCACGGGCTCGTGGCCCCACATGGGTAAACTACACGGACGAAGGGAGATTATTAGGCCAAGCTGTGTGCTTTACACGGCCAAGGCCATTTTTAAGCTTTGAGGGCCACACGGCGTTTGGGCCAACATGGGTCGGGTTATGGGCTTTGGGCTTTGGGCTCATTTTTACTATTTGACTGTTAAGGTTGCACGGGTCGTCCCAGACGATTGTGGACCTACTGATGGGTCGGTAAGTATACCTAAACCCCAATTTGATGAAATGACCATTTTACCCCTATGATGTAAAATGACTGATATACCCCTATGATATGTATGACTGTAATCGAGCATAACATGATTTGCATAGACATGACATATTGCATGAGGATGGGTTATTATATTTGGAGGAAGTGTACTGTACTGGCAGCTCTACTACAAATACTGCTTAGTGCCGCAACTGGTGCTATATTTTGGAGTGTAGGGATGGGTGGGTCAATTTTATCCCCACATGGAGTGTAGGGCTAGACGGAGTGGAGTGTAGAGGATGGATGGGTAGGACTTCTGATTGCATTTCTGTTACTATTACTGTAATGGGCCAAGGCCCTAACTAATACTGGACTATCACTGAAACAGGCTTAGGCCCAGACTGTATTTCCTATTGTTTGATTGACTATTGCTAAGGAATTACACACTGAGTTTTCATAAACTCACACTTCTGCTTTTTCGCGCAGGTAATCCATAGGCAGGTTGGTGCTGTGAGGGACTCGATGGTGGCCACACAACCACACTTGTTTTCACTTTTTAATATTATATTTATAAGTAAGTTAATTTGAGTATTTGACATGTAATAAGGCCTCTTTAAAGTTTTAACTTTTAACTTGGGATTTTTACTTGCATTGATATAAACTGTTAGTTGTAGGAAAAGTGACGGGTTTTAAAAAAGGTAATTATTTTTCAAAACACCACGTTTATGCAACATATTTTATAAGCTTCCGCAAGATACGACGTTTTAAAAATTAAAGACGTTTTAACATGATAAATGACGAGTTTTTAAAATCATCATTAAAAACAAGTAACAAAGGTAGATATGCGAAAAACACTTCAATGTGATATCACCAGATTTAGCCATAACATCTAGGTCGGGTTTGGGGTGTTACATTTAGTGGTATTAGAGCTAGGTTACAAAACTCGGCTGTGGATTTGGGTTTCCTTAAAAATTAAAATTTCGAAAAAAAATTGTTTCAAATGTTTTAAAGTACTTCGAAATGTTTTGCTGAATGTGTGGTACACTGAGTCTACGGCGTCGATCCTATAAGTTCTCTTAAACTACTGCCTATTTAAATTGAAATGCTATGACTACTATAGGTAGTAGACTGTACCGAAAAACTCTGGTTAGGATTACCTAAAATTGTAGTAAGACTGCGATTTGCAAAAAAAAAAAAACTTTGAATTACTGATAATATTTTCCATAAATATCCTGTAATAAACACTGGAACTATAAAATGATGTATAAAATTTTAATTCAGATAATACACAAAGCGATAATGAGCACCAGAGGTACTTGTAGAAAGGGTACAAGGGGCCGCAGTGGAGGCCGTGGAGGTGCTCGGGCTGGGTCTTCGGCATCAGGTCCTATGCTTAACATTGAAGCTAGGAAGGCACCGGCTTCACCTGTGACTGAAACTGTGTCACACGAACGTTCAGCTGGGGACGACGGACTGTTCCAAGCTATGTTGCGAATTTTGGAAAGGGTTGCTGGGCCTAATACTGGTAATGTGGGTCGTGGGTCAGTGACGAAATGACTCAGGTCAAATGGGGCTGAGATTTTTAGGGGTATCGTTGGAGTTTCCCCTAATATGGCTAAATATTGAATTGAGGCCATAGAGAGGATTATGGATGACCTCGACTGCACCCTAGAGCAGAAACTAAGAGGTGCAGTGACGTTGCTACGAGATGAAGCCTATCATGGTGGCTTACAGTTAAAGAGAGTACTCAGCCCGGCTGGTTGACTTGGGAATTTTTCAAGACTGTGTTTCAAGGAAAATATATGGGTGCTAGTTATATGGATGCCCGAAGGAGAAAGTTTCTAAATTTGACTCAGGGGGATAAATCCGTGGCTGAATATGAGTCTGAATTTCTGAGATTAAGCCGCTATGCACGTGGGATGGTGGCAACTGAATATGAGCATTGTGTTCATTTTGAGGGCAACCTTAGGGATAGTTTAAAGATTTTGAGAGCTCCACAAAGGGAGCGAGATTTTGCTGCTTTGGCCGATAAGGCGAATATCGCCGAGGACGTGAAGCGCGCTGAGCGCCAAAACCGTGAGAAGGAAAAGGGTAGAAATAAGATGGATTCAGAGCCCTCAAGTTCATTTCATAAGCCTAAGAAATAGGCCAGAGTTGATGGGCCAGTCAGAGTTGGGCCACCTATTACTGCTTCTGGACCACAACCTTGTGCGAATTGTGGAAGACACCATCAAGGCGAATGCTGGAAAAGAATTGGGGCATGTTTGAGGTGCAAATCTATAGAGCACCATATCAGAGATTGTACATGGAGGCTTGATCAAATGCAAGTAACTGTTATGGGTACTATTCAGCCACCGAGAGGCCGTGGTCAAGCCAGGGGTGGAAATGGTATGGGCCGTGGTCGTGGAGCACCGGGCAGAGGTGCTGGTCATACTGAGGCGAGGAAGCCAGCACTAGTTTACGTTGCACATTGTGGAGAGGACAGAGACGACCCAGATGTTATTATAGGTACGTTCTTTATCCATAATGTACCTTATACTGCATTGATTGATGTTGGGTCTACGTATTCTTATATAGCATGCACTGTATCTGAGACTTTGGGTGTAATGGTTGAAAACACTACAAGTGAGATTACTGTGTTGAGTCTATTGGGGCAGTCAGTGAGAGTGAATAAATTGTTTAAGGATGTACCTTTGGTGGTTCATTGAGTGATCTTTTTGGAGGATTTAATGGAACTCCCTTTTGGAGAATTTGACTTAATACTGGGCATGGACTGGCTGGTTAAGCGTCAAGTGAATTTTGACTGTGCTCAAAGCGGGTGGTACTGAAAACTGCAGAGGGTGATGAGGTAGTTGTAATTGGGGAGCGTCGAAATTATTTGTCAAATGTGATTTTTGCACTTAGGGTCGAGAAATTGGTTCATAAGGGTTGTGAGGTGTATCTAGCCTATATCGGTGTCTCTTATTCTAAGGTTCCGTCTGTTAAAGATATCAGAACAGTTTTTGGATGTCTTTCCTAATGAACTACCTAGATTACCTCCAAACCGTGAGGTTAAGTTTGGAATTCAGCTCCTGTCTGGTACAGCTCTGGTGTCTATCGCCCCTTATAGAATGGCACCGAAGGAGCTTATTGAGCTTAAGGCTCAGATTCAAGAGTTACTGGATCGAGGGTTCATCTGCCCTAGTATGTCTCCGTGGGGAGCACCGATTTTATTTGTGAAAAAGAAGGATGGAACCATGCATATGTGCATTGATTATCGGCAACTGAATAAACTAACCATTAAGAATAAGTACCCCCTATTAAGGATAGATGATCTATTCGACAAGTTCCAAGAAGCTTCGGTCTTTTCTAAGATTGATCTCCGATCGAGGTATCATGAACTGAGAGTTAAGGAGCCTGATGTTTACAAGACAACATTTAGGACTTGTTATGGTCATTACGAGTTCCTAGTAATGCCATTTAGACTAACGAATGCACTAGTGGCCTTTATGGATTTGATGAACAGAGTGTTCCAGCCCTATCTAGATCGGTTCGTTGTAGTTTTAATAGATGACATCCTGGTGTATTCAAGAACTGAAGATGATCACGGTGCACATCTCTGAGTTGTTCTGCCGATTCTAAGGGAGAAACAACTGTATGCCAAGTTTAGTAAATGCGAGTTTTGGTTATGAGAGGTAACATTTTTTGGGCCATGTAGTATCTCCTGAGGGGATTAGGGTTGATCCTTCGAAAATTAAAGCTGTTCTGGATTGGAAGCCACCAAAGACTGTATCGAAGGTTCAAAGTTTTCTAGGTCTGGCAGGGTATTATAGACGTTTTGTGGAGGGGTTTTCGTTAATTGCTGCACCTTTGACTAAGTTCTTACATAAAAAGGTGTCGTTTGACTGGACTGATAGGCAGCAAGAGAGTTTTGAGAAACTTAAGAAAGTTCTGACTGTGGTCCCTATCTTGATACAGCCAGAGTCTGGGAAAGAATTCACTATGTACAACGATGCATCACATGTTTGTTTAGGTTGTGTGTTGATGTAAGAAGGTAAGGTGGTGTTTATGGGTCTCGTCAGCTTAAGACGTATGAGGCAAACTATCCGACACAAGACTTGGAGTTGGTCGCGGTGGTATTCGCACCAAAAATTCGAAGGTATTACCTCTACGGTGAGAAGTGTATTATTTACACGGATCATAAAAGCCTCAAGTATCTCCTCACTCAGATGGAGCTGAATCTTAGGTAGCGTAGATGGATTGAGCTGCTTAAGGATTATGACTATTTGATTGAGTACCATTTTGGTAAGGCCAATGCGGTGGCTGACGCACTGAGCCGTAGGGCTATGACTGATCTGAGGGTGATGTTTGCTCGTCTTAGCTTATTTGATGATGGTAGTCTGTTGGCAAAACTTCAAGTTAAACCGAGGTGGATTGAACAAATTAAGGGTAAACAGTTGGAGGATGAGTTGCTAGGTCCTCGATTTCGACAGATAGAGAGTGTGGAAACTTTAGATTTTGGACTGAATAGCGAAGGGGTACTTTGTTTTCGTAGGAGAGTCTATGTACCGAAGGATACTGATCTGAGGCAGTCTATACTACAAGAGGCGCATAGTAGTCCTTATGCTATGCATCCTGGCAAGAATAAGATGTACCGAGACCATCGTGAGTTCTATTAGTGGCCAGGCCTTAAACGTGAAGTTACCGACTTCATGGGTAAATGCCTTACTTGTCAGCAGGTTAAGGCTAAACACCAGTTACCTTTAGGGTTTCTTCAGCCAGTTAAGATTCCGTTGTCAAAGTGGAAGAGAGTGACTATGGACTTCGTGAGTGGGCTACCCTTAACGCCTACTAAGAAGCATTCAGTATGGGTCATCGTGGATTGATTGACCAAATCTACCAATTTCATACTTGTTCATATTGATTACTCATTGCAGAAGTTGGCTAAAATGTATGTGTCTGAGATAGTGTGACTACATGGGGTACCGGTTTCCATAATATCTGATAGAGATCCTCGCTTCACGTTTCGATTCTGGAAGAACTTACACGAGGCTTTGGGTACAAGGTTGGATTTCAGTACTGTGTTAAGGACATGTTAAGGAGTTGTGTGATCGACTTTCGAGGCAGTTGGGAGGACTATTTTCCATTAGCAGAGTTTGCGTGCAATAATAGCTACCAGTCTAGCATACAGATGGCACCTTACGAAGCACTATATGGTTGCAGTGTAACACCCCTTACCTGTACCTGAGACCGGGATAAGGTACGAGGCATTACCAGATAGACATACAAACATCCAACTAAAAATAAATGTATAAAGTTTCTATTCCTATCATTTTGTCCCTTATTTGAGTTTACGAGGCCCAAATATACCTTTGAAGTGGTTCGGGACTGAACCGAGAACATCTGAAAGAATTAATTTTTTTTTTTGTATTTTGGCCTTACACGCCCGTGTGAAGGCATAACACATGCCCATGGGATTGGGACATGGTCGTGTCCCTAGCCCGTGTGGAATTTTGAATTTTATTATTTTTCCGATCAAGATGTAGTGGTTTTCACATAGCCTAGACACACGCCCGTGTCCTCCCACACAACCTAGACACGCCCGTGTCGTCACCCGTGTCCGAAAACCTGGACATTCTGTTTATGATGTCATCATTCAATTAGGGGCACACGGCCAAGGCACACGCCCGTGTGATTAGGCCGTGTACTCCACACGATTGAGACACACGGCCGTGTCTCCAACCCATGTAGACACTACAAAGCATGCAATGTGAAAATTTGGGGAAGCAGAGGACACACGGCTGAACAACACTCCTGTATAGGCTGCCCGTGTGTCACACACAGACTAGACACCTACTAGTGTTCCATCCATGTGGACCATTTGGAGTCTATTTTCCAAGTCATTAGTCACCCAAGGTCTCTCATGCACTCCAACATGTATATCATTCTGTCATTTAACCCATATCACAAGCACATATACAATTTAACATGCATATAATAGAAACATCATAGGAAGACATCTCAAAAGGTTATATGGACCAACTCACTTGGCCATATACAAAATGATCATTACAAATAGAGCACCAATACTTTAAACTAGACACATTACACATATACAAAATAATAATCACCTATACATGACATGATTCAAAATGATCAAATGTATTATACCCAATGTTTAGTTGATAGTGTGACCCGAGCTCCAACGTTCCCGATTCTTTAAGCTAGCTTGACGAATCTAAAAGGGATGGAAAGAGGGAGGGGTAAGCTATAAGCTTAGTAAGTACACATACAAATAAAGTAAAACTTTAGAATGCTATTTATATATTTGTCACTATTTCAAAGCTTCTATCAAACCGTATGATCTATATTTCTAAAAATATTACGTAAAGACATGCATTGCCGTTAACCATTGTGGTCATAAGAGTACAAAAGTTTAAGCACATACCTTTTTACTTCCATGCATACATATATACATTACCTAGCTCACATTCTACTACATGTGCATTACACGTTGAACATTCGGAATAATGAACCGGATACTCGGATACATATGCTCCGAAGTGCCATAACATAACATAGCATGCCTCTCAATAGGGCTACCTAAGAGCACCCGGACCTAGCATGCATCACATAATCACTCCTCTCAATGGGGCTACATAAGCTCTCGGACCTAGAATGCACCACACAATTACATGCCTCTCAACGGGGATACATAAGCTCCCAGACCTAGCATGTATCATGCCATCAAATGAGCTCACACATACATAGCTATGCTGGTGACATGTCACTTGTATCCTTTCCTATTCCTAAGTTCAAATAGGATTTTCGGACTTTCGTCTCTTTGTCGAACATTCTCAGAATGTTGGCTTCATAACATATGACATTTTCAATTACAATTGCTAACACGGCAACACTCATAAATTGAGAATAAAACAACAAAACACATTACAGCAACAAAGTATCCAAATAACAAATTATCTATCTAAATATTATTTGAACACTTAAAACGTCAATTAAAGTATTTATTTGCACGTGTACTTACCTCGGTACAAAATATTTGGTATAGTGCCTAAGCCTCGAACGCTTTGTTTTTGCCTTTATCAAGCCTCGGTTCTCGTCTTTCTTGATCTATAATATTAAATTTAGCTCATTAACTTCATACATTACTCAAATCGACCCTAAATTCATGCTTTGATAGAATTACCATTTTACCCTTAAACTTTCACTTATTCACAATTTAGTCCCTAAGCTCGTATGTTGGAATGCAAGTGATTTCTTGGTTACCCAAGTCTAGCCGAATGCCCAAGTTTAGCTCTTTTTCCCTTTTTAATTCATTTAATATCCAAATGACCAAAATGCCCTTGTTTACTAAACTTACAAAAATTTCCTTGGATGTCCATATTTGTCCAATATTTTAGAAATTGGGCAAATTCCTCTTTAAGACCTTCTAATTCATAACTCAAAACAATTTCACACAAATTATCCCTAAAACCCAAATTTTTCATCTTATTCAATTTTGTCTTTATTTTTTATTTGGACACTTTATTCTTAGAATTTCCTCAGGAAACTTTACCACATGCATATTGTAACACCCCTTACCCGTATCCAAGGCTGGAACAGGGTACGAGGCATTACCAGACTTAACTATACACAAAGACAAAAATCGGGCCATAAATTTTCATTTAATTCAAAGCTTCTCAAACACATGCATATCATCCTTTAAACATCCATGTCCAAGGAAACATCACTCATCTCCGTATTACACATTTAATTCATAATCCATAGGCATGCATTCAACTTACAGGATGTATTACTAATCATGCATAACAAACAAACCTAACTATATCATCACATCACAAACATAAGACATAACATGTTTAATTAAATTTACAACCCATAATGAATAAAGGTCATATCTCATGACCATATATGATAGCTCAATGTAGACCAATACGGTTGGCCAAATTCATAATAATAATACATATCACAAACTAACTTCCTATTGATATTTCAAATATTGAATTAATTCTCCCAAAAGTGATAGTTTGATAGTGTGATTCTGCCTCCGACGATCTCCAACCCCGAGCCGACCTGCCAAAACTGAAGAAGTGGAGAGGAAGGGGTAAGCTTTATGCTTAGTATGTCCATATGAAATTAATAAGCAATTATCATCATGCTTTTCTAAGATAAAACACCAAAATTGTACAATTTACACATGTTCAGGTTAAGTTGTTTTACCAAATTATAGTTACTAAATCATTTATATCTGGAGCTATGAAAATTCAAATTAAGTTCCGTTAATTTTCCTTGAAACTAGACTCATATACTTTTCTCCTATTAAAGTTTCAGAATTTTTGGTTTAGCCATTTGGTAAATTTTATTCATTAAATTTTCCCTGTTTCAGTTTTTAGCTACTCTGACCTCTATTCACTACGAATCAATTTTCTCTCTGTATAGAATTCAAAGGGCTATGTCGTTTATTTCTATTAAAAATATACCCAATAAGGAATCTATACAGGTAAAGTATAACTCCTAATTATTTTTTAACAATTTTTAGTGAATTTCTCAAATAGGAATAGGGGATCTCGAAGTCATTTAGACTCTATCTCACAACAATTTAAATATCTCATAACATAAAGTTCAATTCCATGTACCATTTCCTCTATGTGAAACTAGACTCATTGAGCTTTAATTTCATATTTTATTCAGCCCCTAACTCAATTTCCACAATTTATGGTGAATTTCCAAATTTGCACCACTGCAGTAACCCAAAAATATCAAGGCTGAATTTACTCATTCACCACTATTATTCACCAAATCCATACAATATCATTTCATCCATCATGGTAAGAACACATAATTATGCTTCATAAGCATGGACTCATAATCACAAGGTCGTCACAAAAGCATTCTCATGAACATTCTTACCATACAATTACAACATATCGAGTTCTCTACTCGAGAGTTTACGCACATACCTGTTCATCGTACTCATTTCACAACACTTACCAACATGTCGCTTTCATCTGGAGTATTTCACTTCGTTCACTTGAGATTTACCTGTTGAACACATCAGAATATATTTCAGATACACGAAATCAAGTTACCATAATTTCACCCATAATGAACTCGGATCGCAACTCAACGAGTTCGGGTGTTCACATCCATAATGAACTCGGAACACAACTCAACGAGTTCAGATGCTTGCATCCATAAGTGAACTCAGAACGCAACTCAATGATTTCGGATCTCAATTTCCTAGTGACATGTCACTTGTATCCTAATCTATTCCTAATGTTCAAACGGGATTTTCCTCGATCATACACCTTTGCCATCTTTCTCGTGATGTCAATATCGATACTCCAGTGGCAACTCATATTTTTCAATTATTCCACATAATTTGTATAATAATTCAACAATAATCATAGAATGCAACAATTCGTAAACAATAATCATCATACCATTATAAAGACATCAACAACATATAGTAATGTTACATCATTTACATAATATCAAATTATTCACATATATGTATACTTACAATTCATATAATATCATAACATTAACATTAAAATACACATTGCATTATTAAAATCATATGAACTTACCTCGTATGCGAAAATGGTCATTTTTACCATTTTGTGCACAACTTGGCATTTCAAATATAGCCTAATTAGGACTTATATTATTCAAATCAACCCAAAATCATATTTTGGAAAAATTACAATTTTGCCCCTAAACTTTCTTATATTTACACTTTTGCCCCAAATCTCGTAAATTAAACTTCATCCTATTTTCTTATGTTTTATGACACGCTGATCATTTTCCCTACTATAGCAACATCCAATTCTCACTCTAACATGTACTTATGAACATTTGGTATTTTTACCGATTATGTCATTTTACTCGTTTTCACGTAAAACCGCTTAGCAAAAGTCGTTTATCTAACACCCAACCCTTATTTTCTATCATTAGACATCAAAATAAATGCATATTATTCATGGGTAAATTTTTAGACATGAACCTTAGCTCAAATTAATGGTAGAAATAAGTAGAACAAGTTACCAGGATTTCAAAAATGTAAAGAACTTTAAAAATGGGGTTAGGGAGCACTTACAATCGAGCTTGGGAGTTTGAACAAACCCTAACCATGGCTGCTGCTGGTAGAAACAGTTGAATGAAGAAGATGATAGCTAATTTGGCTTATTTCCCTTTTTAATTCTTTTAATTATTAGTTTACCAAAATACCCATAACATAAAAATATTTTATTACACCCATTTCATGTCCATTTTTGTCCAACAATTAACCAATGGTCTAATTACCATTTAAGGACCTTTAATTTAAAAACTCATAACAATTTGACACTTCAAACATGTAGAACACAACTTTTACACTTTTTACGATTTAGTCCTTTTGACCAAATTAAGTGCCCGAACATCAAAATTTTCGAACGAAATTTTCACAAAACTATTTCGTAAACTCGTAGACCATAAAAATATAATAAAAATAAAATTTTCATTGTCAGATTTATGGTCCCGAAACCACTATTTCGACTAGGCCCAAAATCAGGTGTTACACATATTCTTATATTCTAAATCTCATAATGGTCATAATCTAAAAATTTTAACGTTAAATTTATGGTCTCGAAACCATTATTCCGACTAGGCCATATTTCGAGGTGTTACAATTCTCCCCCCTTAAGGGACTTTCGTCCTCAAAAGTCTTACCTGGAAACAAATTCGGATACTGACTTCTCATAGTCTCTTCTGGTTCCCAAGTGGCCTCTTCGACTCCATGTCGATGCCAAAGTACTTTCACAAGAGCCACACTTTCATCCCTCAATTGCTTAACTTCTCTTGCCAAAATGTTAACCGGTTCCTCACCATACGTAATGTCTAGTTGGATCTCAACCTTCGTTGGAGTAATTACATGCGAGGGGTCTGATCGATATTGACGTAGCATGGACACATGAAACACGTCGTGCATTCTCTCCAACTCTGATGGCAAAGCTAAGCGATAGGCAATCGGCCCAATTCTCTCAATGATCTCGTAAGGTCTAATAAAACGAGGGCTTAGCTTGCCTTTCCAACTAAATCTTTGAACCTTCTTCCATGGCGACACTTTCAAAAATACCTTGTCGCCCACTTGATACTCGATCTCTTTCCTTTTTAAATCCGCATACGATTTTTGTCTATCCGATGCCGCTTTCAAACAATCTCGAATCATTTTAACCTTATCCTCGGTTTCTTTAATCAAATCAACTCCGTAAATCTTACTTTCCTTGAGCTCTGTCCAATACAAGGGAGTTCGGCATTTCTATCCATACAATGCTTCGTAAGGAGCCATCTTCAAACTAGTCTGATAGCTATTGTTGTAAGTAAACTCGACCGAAGGCAAATAAGCTTCCCAACTACCTTTAAACTCAAGAACACAGCATCGAAGCATATCCTCAAATGTCTAAATTATTCTCTCGAATTGTCCATCAGTTTGCGGGTGAAAAGCAGTACTAAAATTTAGTTTCGTACCCAAGGCCACTTGTAACTTTTTCCAAAATCGAGATGTAAACCTCGGGTCTCTATCCGAAATGATCGACAAAGGTACACCGTGAAGTCTAATAATCTCTAAGATGTACAATTCAGCCAACTTGTCAAGAGAAAAGTCAGAGCATACCGGTATAAAATGAGCCAACTTAGTGAATCTGTCGATTATTACCCAAATAGAGTCCTTTTTCTTCGGAGTCACTGGTAGTCCAATCACAAAATCCATAGTAACTCGATCCCATTTCCACTCTGGAATCATAATGGGCTGAAGCAATCCAGATGGCACTTGATGTTCAGCTTTGACTTATTGACAGATCAAACATCTTGATACAAATTCAGATATGTCTCTTTTCATGCCATTCCACCAATACGTTTCCTTCAAGTCGTGGTACATCTTTGTACTCCCCAGGTGAATTGACGTACGACTATCATGTGCTTCTTGCAAAATGTTCCAAATCAGTTTGGCATCTTTAGGAACACAGATTCTAACTCTGAATCTCAAACATCCATCGGGGTCAACCTGAAAATCAGATTCATTGGAGGACTCGCACTGGATTTTCTTAGCTTGTAATTCTTTATCGACTTCTTAAGCTTCACAGATCTGTTGAAGAAGAGTTGGTCTAGCTCTCAATTCGGCCAATATAGAGCCATCATTGCATAAAGTCATCTGAGTGTTCATGGCCCTTAAAGCAAACAAAGACTTCATGCTCAAAGCGTTGGCGACCACGTTTGCCTTTCCCATGTGGTAATCAATCACAAGTTTATAATCCTTCAACAATTCTAGACATCTCTGCTATCTTAAATTCAAGTAGTTTTGAGTTATCAAATACTTAAGACTTTTGTGGTCGGTGTAAACATGGCATTTCTCACCGAACAAGTAATGACACCAAATCTTCAAAGCAAACACAATCCCAGCTAGCTCTAGATCGTGCGTCGAATAATTCTTCTCGTGAGGCTTTAATTGTCTTGAAGCATAGGCCACAACTTTGCCTTCTTGTATGAGCACACAACCTAGTCCATTCAGAGATGCATCATTGAAAATTATAAATTCTTTTCCTGATTCAGGTTGTACTAGCACTGGTGCCTCTGTCAATAACATCTTTAACCTTTCAAAGCTTTGTTGACACTCTTCCGTCCACTCAAACTTAGCATCTTTTTGCAGTAGTCTCGTCATAGTAATGGCTATCATAGAAAATCCCTTTATTGACCTCCGGTAGTAGCCAGCTAAACCCAGAAAGCTCCTAACTTCGGTTACATTCTTTGGAGGCTTCCATTCAACAATGGCAGAAATCTTACTAGGATCAACCCGAATACCATCGCTGAAGCAATATGACCTAGGAATCCAACTTCCCGAAGCCAAAACTCACTCTTACTGAACTTAGCATACAATTTCTTGTCCCTCAAAATCTACAAAACGATCTTCAAGTGTTCGGCGTTCTTTGTCTCATCTCTCAAGTAGTTTAAAATATTGTCAATAAACACTACGACAAATTTGTCCAAATAGGGCCGAAAGATTCTATTCATCAAATCCATAAATACGGTTGGGGCATTTGTTAATCCAAACGGCATAACTAAAAATCCATAGTGACCATACCTAGTTCTGGCACATCTATCTCCTTAACTCAAAGTTGATAATAGCCGGACCTCAGATCAATCTTAGAAAACCATGTTGCTCCTTTTAACTGATCAAAAAAATCATCGATTCTTGGGAGAGGATACTTATTCTTGATCGTTACCTTATTTAGTTGTCGGTAATCGATGCATAATCTCATGGAACCATCTTTCTTCTTCACGAACAACACGAGAGCACCCCATGGCGAAAAGCTTGGTCTTACAAATCCTTTGCCCACTAGTTCTTGTAGTTGAGACTTTAGCTCTTTCAGTTCCATTGGAGCTATTCTGTACAGAGCAATCGAAATAGGTGCAGTCCTTGGCATCAACTCAATACCAAACTCAACCTCTCTAACTGAGGGCAAACTTGGCAATTCCTCCGAAAACACATCCACAAAATCACGTACGACAGGTACTGATTCAACCTTCAATTCAGGTTCCTTTGAATTTATTACATAAGCCAAATAAGCTTCATACCCTTTTCTTAAACATTTCTGGGCATTCATTGAAGAAATTACAACCAGTGACCTATTAGACTCCTCGGACTCCACCCGAAGGATCTCACCGCTCTCATGTCTTAATTCAATAACTTTCTGTTTATAGTCCACTATAGCATCGTGGAGTGTCAATCAGTCCATACCCAAAATAACATCAAAATCATCAAATGGCAACAACATCAAATCGGCCGGAAAGCAAAGACTTCTAATCATCAAATGACATTTCTTGCATATCTTATTTACTAAGACATGTTTGCCTAACGGATTTGATACCTTAATCACAAATTCTGTAGACTCTATAGGTAAATTCATGCTAGATGCCAGTGTCATGCATATATACGAATAAGTAGAGCTTGGATCTATTAAAGTAATAACATCTTTATCATAGAAAGAAAATGTATCGGTGATTACATCTGGTGAAGATGCTTCCTCTCGAGCACGTATGGCATAGGCTCTAGCTGGGGTCCTAGCCTCAGATCACACAACAGTCTCCCGAGTCATATTTTTGCTTCTAGTTCCACCACCGGTATTCTTCAAAGGCCTCCGTCTAGGAGCTGAACCACTCTGTCTCACAATCTGAGGTTTCTCACCCAGCTCAGGGCAATCCTTAACAAAATGCTCCTTAACAAATTGACGAGGCTTAGTGTCACCTACACTGGCTATAGATGTAGCTTGAGTTTTAAAACTCGAGCCTTGCTTCTTACGGTTTCCATAGGAGCGTCCTGTCGATGCATAAGAACGAGAAGGTGCATCTCTTGATTTCTTGGATTGTGTCGAAGCCGCTCTACTCATCATTCTCTTTTTAACATCTCTAACCTCTAACTCGACTTTCTTTCTTTTCTTTTCTTAATTCTTTAGCCTTACATGCCAATTCAACGAGTACAACAAACTCTTTAAGTTCGAGGATGCCAACCAACACTTTAATGTCCTCATTAAGTCCATCTTCGAACCTTCAACACATCTTGGCCTCAGTGGGCACACAATCTCGAACATACTTACTTAATCGAACAAATTCCCGCTCGTACTTTGTCACTAACATACGTCCCTACTTAAGCTTGAGAAATTCCATTCGTTTCTGATCAATAAACCTTTCGCTAATATACTTCTTTTAGAATTCCTCCTGAAAGAACTCCTAAGTGATAGCCTCCTTAGGTACTACCGAAATCAAAGTCTTCCACCAATGATAAGCATCGTCCCTCAATAGAGAAATGGCACATTTAAGGCACTCCTTGGGAGTGCAAGATAGCCCTTCAAATACTCAGATCAAATTCTCGAGCCAAAACTCGGCTCTCTTAGCATTGTCATCGGTATTTCCTCTAAATTTCTCGACTCTCTATTTTCTAATATTATCTATGGGGGTCCTAAAAAATCTCTTAAAGTCCATATTTCAAGGCATCATCGGCACAATTTGAGGGTTCAAGGGGGATGGAGGAGGTGGGGCTTGAGCATTAGGGCTCGCTCTCATAAACTCGGTATACCAGTTAGTCATCATTCGGAGGAAAGCCTCTCTTGCCTCCCCTCCTTGGCTAACTGTATCAGGTTTATCCCTCTCTGACACTGTCCCTTGAGCGGGGGCTGTTGCATTACTCTCAACATCATCTGCCACAGCTCGATCGGGATCCATACTATATGAAAAGTACAATTTATATCGTCAGGAGTTGTCACACTATCATAATTTTATTCATGGCATGTATAGCTAGACTCACACATATGCTACGTAGTCCGAGAATTAACTAAATCGTAGCTCTGATACCAATAAATGTAACACCCCTTACCCGTACCCGAGACCAGGATAAGGTACGAGGTATTACTGGATGGACATACAAACATCCAACTAAAAACACATGTATGAAGTTTCTATTCCTATCATTTTGTCCCTTATATGAGTTTACGAGGCCCAAATATACCTTTGAAGTGGTCCGGGACTGAACCGAGAACATATGAAAGACTCAAGAAAATTTTTACATTTTGGCCTCACACGCCCGTGTGAAGGCATATCACACGCCCATGGGCTTGGGACACGGTCGTGTCCCTAGCCCGTGTCGAATTTTGAAATATATTATTTTTCCAATTAAGGTGCAGTGGTTTTCATACGCCCGTGTCCTTGGCCCGTGTCCTCCCACACGGCCTAGACATGCCCGTGTTGTCACCCGTGTTCGAAAACCTGGACATTCTGTTTATGACATCATCATTCATTTAGGGGCACACGGCCAAGGCACATGCCCGTGTGATTCGGCTGTGTACTCAACACGGTTGAGACTCACGATCATGTCTCTAACCCGTGTAGACACTACAAAGCATGCAACGTGAAAATTTGGGGAAGCAGGGGACACATGGCTGAACAACATACTCGTGTGGGCTGCCCATGTGTCACACACAGACTAGACACCTACTAGTGTGTCCATCCATGTGGACCATTTGGAGGCTATTTTCCAAGCCATTAGTCACCCAAGGTCTCTCATGCACTCCAACATGTATATCATTCTGCCATTTAACCCATATCACAAGCACATATACAATTTAACATGCATATAATAGAAACATCACAGGAAGACATCTCAAAAGGTTATATGGACCAACTCACTTGGCCATATACAAAATGTTCATTCCAAATAGAGCACCAATACTTTAAACTAGACACATGAAACGTATACAAAATAATAATCATCTATACATGCCATGATTCAAAATGATCAAATGTATTATACCCAAAGTTCAGTTGATAGTGTGACCCAAGCTCCGACGTTCCCGATTCTTCGAGCTAGCTTGACGAATCTAAAAAGGATAGAAAAAGGGAGGGGTAAGCTATAAGCTTAGTAAGTACACATACAAATAAAATAAAACTTTAGAATGTTATTTATATCTTTGTCACTATTTCAAAGCTTCTATCAAAACGTATGATCTATATTTCCAAAAATATTACGTAAAGACATGCATTGCCATTAACCATTGTGGTCATAAGAGTACACAAGTTTAAGCACGTACCTTTTTACTTCCATGCATACATATATACTTTACCTAGCTCACATTCTGCTACATGTGCATTACCCACTGAAAATTCAGAATAATGAACCGGATACTCGGATACATATGCACCGAAGTGCCATAACATAACATAGCACGCCTCTCAATAGGGCTACTTAAGAGCACCCGGACCTAGCATCCATCACATAATCAGGCCTTTCAACGGGGCTACATAAGCTCCCGAACCTAGCATGTATCATGCCATCAAATGAGCTCATACATACATAGCTATCCTAGTGACATGTCACTTGTATCCTTACCTATTCCTAAGTTCAAAAGGGATTTTCGGACTTTCATCTCTTTGTCGAACATCCTCGGAATGTTGGCCTCATAACATATGACATTTTTAATTACAATTGCTAACATGGCAACACTCGTAAATTGAGAATAAAACATCAAAACACATTATAGCAAAAAAGTAGCCAAATAACATATTATTTATCTAAATATTATTTGAACATTTAAAACGTCAATCAAAGTATTTATTTTCATGTGTACTTACCTCGGTACAAAATATTCGGTATAGCGCCTAAGCCTCAAGCTCTTTGTTTTTGCCTTTATTAAGATTCGGTTCTAGTCTTTCTTGATCTATAATAAAAAATTTAGCTTATTAACTTCATACATTACTTAAATCGACCCTAAATTCATGCTTTTGATAGAATTACCATTTTACCCCTAAACTTTCACTTATTCACAATTTAGTCCTTAAGCTCGTATGTTGGAATGCAAGTGATTTCTTGGTTACCCAAGTCTAGCCGAATGCTTCTTGTGCTTATAGTAGCCCATACTTTCTTCATTTCACACTTTTCTACCCGTCTTTTCAACTTTTACAAGTAAGTCCTTTTTAGGGTTTCCATACAAAATCACTTAACAAAAGTTGTTCTCCATACCTTAAACTATTACATTCTTCCATAATCCATCAAAATACATCTAACTCATGCATGGGAAATTTTCTAAAAATAAACCCTAGCATGAGATATGGGTAGAAATGAAGAGAGCAAGTTTTAAGGATGTCAAAAATACAAAGAGCATTAAAAACGGGGCTAGGATTGACTTACTATCAAGTTTGAAAGTTGACGAAACCCTAGCTATGGTACCCTTGATGTTTCGGCAGCAACATGAGGAAGATGAGCTAATTTTTAGCTCTTTTTCCCTTTTTAATTCATTTAATATCCAAATGACCAAAATGCCCTTATTCACTAAACTTACAAAAATTTCCTTGGATGTCCATATTTGTCCAATATTTTAGAAATTGGGCAAATTGCTCTTTAAGATCTTCTAATTCATAACTCAAAACAATTTCACACAAATTATCCCTAAAACCCAAATTTTGTATCTTATTCTATTTAGTCCTTATTTTTTATTTGGACACTTTATTCTCAAAATTTCCTCATGAAACTTTACCACATGCATATTCTTATATTCTAAATCTCATAATGATAATAATATAAATATTTTAACGTCAAATTTATGGTCTCAAAACCATTATTCCGACTAGGCCATACTTTAGGGTGTTACACGTAGGTCTCGTACTCCTTCGTGTTGGACTGAGTTGGGTGAGCAGCGTGTTCTGGGCCCTGAATTGATTTTTGATACCAAGGATAAAGTAAAATTGATTCAGGATCGGCTAAAGGCATCATTGGATAGACAGAAGTCGTATGCGGATCTAAAACAGAAGGAAACTGAATATTCTATGGGGGACTTTGTCTTTCTCAAGGTCTCGCTATGGAAGAAGGTACTGAGGTTTGGACAGAAGGGCAAGTTGAGCCCTAGGTTCATTGGGCCTTATTGCATTCTGAAACATGTGGAACCGATTGCTTATCAACTTGAATTACCTTTAGAGTTGGACCAGATTTAAGATGTGTTCAACATTTCCATGCTGAGGTATTATCGCTCTGATCCCACGCATGTGGTCTCGACTGAGGAGTTTGAGGTTAGGCCAGATCTAACTTTCGAGGAGGAGCCAGTTCGAATTTTAGAGCGTGATGTAAAGGTGTTGAGAAAGAAATCTATTCCACTGGTTAATGTACTTTGGTGTAATCACAGCTCAGGGGAGGCCACATGAGAACCCGAGGAGGCGATGCAATAATAATACCCTCATCTGTTTTGGCCAGGTAAATTTTGAGGCCGAAATTTTCTTTTAGGGGGTAGAGTTATAACGCCCTAAAATATGGTTACTTATCTTCTATTTGTTGTGTAACTCAAATGCATGCTTGTTTCAATGGTTAAGTGTCCTGGGATGCACCTGAAAAGTCTTGGGTTCTAGCTTAGGCATTTGCAAAAAACTTTGTTTTTAGGAAATTAACCCTTGCCAAAGTTAGTAGACTTTTAAATTATGATGGGTAAAATATGTCATAAAATGCCTGTTAGTCCAGGGGATAGAGGCGTGTGGAGTGTTTATTGGGTCTGAGGTTCAAGGCGTGGCATTGAAAAAGGAACATATTATTTTGTTGTTCGGTTGGGTTCTCGGTTGTTCTTTCCCCTTCTTTTCTCTCTGTTGTAATAGCTTTGTAACGCCCCCACGCCCGAGACCGTCGCCGGAGTCGAGTATGAGGTGTTACTAAGCTTAATTTAACATTTTTAGGACTTTGGATTATTTGATTCTACATTCAAAGCTTTCTAGTTACTTGCGTCACAGTCACAAGAAAAATCATATTTCGAGTTACGAAACTCAAAATCAAGATCAATAAATTTTTCCTGAATCATATACCCATCTACTAATTTTTTTTTAGAATTTTTGATTGGGCCAATTAGTACAGTTTATTAGTTAAAGTTATCCCTATTACAGGACTTGACTAGACTGACCTCTGTTTACTACGAACCACATTTCTCTCTGTAAAAAATTCATATGATTATGAGGTTTGTTTCTATTGAAACTAGACTAAATAAAGATTCTGAGAATATAAAATACACCACCTAATTATATCTGTACAATTTATGGTGAATTTTTAAAGTTGGAACAAGGGATCCAGAAATCACTCTGGCCTTGTTTCACTAAAATTCAAATATCTTCTAACATATAATTCCTTTACCTGTTTCATTTGTTTTATGTGAAACTAGACATATTAAGATTCAATTTAATATTTAATCCATCACCTAATTCGATTTCTATGATTTTTAGTAAATTTTCAAACTCACGTCAGTGCTGCTGCAATGTTCTGTTTATGGCAAATTTTATCCCTTTTTATGAGTTTTCATGCACTAAGTATCTTAATAACTTTCCATAACATCAAACATAATCTAAACTAACCGTTTCCATAACTTATCATTATCAAACATTTTCTCAACCATTCCATCACCATATCATAAGATCATTTACACAAAATAGGTATATTGCTATACATGCCATACTTAAATTTACAAGCCATTTATCGAAAAGTTCTTCAGATAGTGTGACTGAGCCTTCGACCAATCCCGACTCCTGAGCTGGCTTTTCCAAAACTACAATAGGTAAGAAAGAGGGAGTAAGCATTAATGCTTAGTAAGTTCATATGCAAATAATAAGTAACATAACAAAGCAATCATACCAAACAACATTAGCATGGTATCACCAAAACATTTCTAATCATCATTCACCATCTTACTACCTTATCGTTGTTGTATAAATTCTTAACCCGAAGGTTAAGTACATACCTGTCCAAAGTATCCATTTCAAAACACTTACCAATACGTCTCTTTTCATCTCGAGTATTCCTCCATTTGAGTAGAACTTTACCCGTTGAACACATCGGAATATAATTTGGATACATGGATAACTTGTACATAAGTGCCACATATACAATCAAGCAATCATGTAACCCGCCCATAAGCGAACTCAGACTCAACTCAACGAGCTCGGGCGTTCGCATCCATAAGTGAACTCGGACTCAACTCAACGAGCTCAGATGCATAGTTACATCTCACGAACTCGGACTCAACTCAACGAGTTCGGACATTCGCATCCATAAGTGAACTCGGACTCAACTCAACAAGTTCGGATGCTCAACCATCCTAGTGACATGTCACTTGTATCCTAATCTATTCCTAAGGTTCAAACGGGATTTTCCTCGAATACATATCCTTGCCGTCTTCTGTAGAATGCCGAAACCAATATTCGGTAACAATTTATTTTTAACAAGTAGTTCACATAATTTGCATTTTATTCGAAATTAACCACAAAGCATATATTTCATGATAAAAATAAACATATCATATAATTAACATCAATGGCTTAAAAAAAATAACAATTATGTTACATTATTTACACATGAACTTACCTTGGTACCAAAATACAAAGATTTTGCAATTTAGTCCACAATCTTTTCTTTTCCTCGATTGGGGTCGATTCCACGTCTTTCTTGATCTAAAATAACACATTTAGCTTATTTAATACTCACATTATCAAATTAATCCTTAATTCAATTTTTGGCAAAATTACAATTTTACCCCTAAACTTTTGCATATTTACATTTTTGCCCCTAGGCTCGGGATTAAACTTTATTCCTTATTCTTATGTTTTATAACATGCTGATCACTTTTCCCTTCTATGGCAACATCAAATTCTCACTCTAACATGTACTTGTGACTATTAGGTATTTTTTCTTGATTAAGCCCTTTTACTCGCTTCGTTTTGCTTAAAATCGAGTAGTACAAGTTGTCTAACATAATTTAAAACTTCATATTCTATCATAAAACATCAAAATACACAAATTTCACCTATGGGTATTTTTCCAAATATAAACCCTAGGTTAAATTATTGCTAACATAAGCTTTATCGAGAGTTAAGGGATCTCAAAAACGTAAAAATCATTAAAAACGGGGCTTAGAATCACTTACTATGAAGCTTGAAAGTTGAAGAAACCCTAGCTATGGTGAGAGTGAATTTCGGCAGCAACTAAATGAGGAAGATGACTATTTTGTGTTATTTTTCCCATTTTATTTCATTAAATATCCAAATGACCAAAATGCCCTTAATACCTTTCTTCGAAAATTTTCATGTACAAGCCCATTTTTGTCCAAAATTTTAGAAATTGGTCAAATTGCTATTTAAGACCTCCTAATTAATATTTCAAAGCAATTTCATACTAAAAACTTCTAGAATGCAAGTTTTGCAACTTTTTCGATTTAGTCCCTAATTTCAATTTAAGCACTTTATGCATAAAATTTCTTCACAAAATTTTCACACAATCATGCAATCATATCATAAACCTCAAAATAATTATAAAATAACTATTTCTATCTCGGATTTGTGGTCACGAAACCACTATTCCGATTAGGCCCTAATTCGAGATATTACAACTCTCCCCCCTTTAAGGATTTTCGTCCTCGAAAAATCTTATCGGTAAACAGATGTGGGTATTGATTTCTCATATTTTCTTCGGATTCCCATGTAGCTTCTTCTACTCCATGCTTTTGCCACAACACCTTCACAAGTGCAATCTTTTTATTCCTTAGTTGTTTGACCTCTCGAGTTAAAATCTTAATCGGTTCTTCTTCATAGGTCATATCGGTTGTAGTTCAATTTACGTCGTGAAACTACATGTGAAGGATCCGAACGATACCGTGTAACATAGATACGTGGAATACATCATGAGTCTTCTCTAATTCAGGTGGTAATGCTAGCCGATATGCTACTGGGTCCAACTTTTTCAATTATTTCATACGCCCAATAAAACGCGGACTTAATTTGCCCTTCCGTCCAAATCGAGAACTTTTTCCACGGAGACACCTTTAAAAATACTTTATCACCAACTTGAAATTCAATGTCCTTTCGTTTTAAATCTGCATAAGATTTACTGTCTCTATCAAGCGACTTTCAAACAATCTCGAATTACCTTCACTTTTTCTTCAGTTTCTTTTATTAGATCAACTCCATAAATCTGATTTTCCTTGAGTTCAGTCCAATACAAAGGCGTTCGACACTTATGACCATACAATGCTTCATAAGGTGCCATTTTCAAGCTCGTCCGATAACTATTATTGTAAGCAAATTCTACCAACGGTAAATATTTTTCCCAACTTCCTTGAAATTCCAATACACAACATCTGAGCATAGCTTCAAGAATCTGACTTACTCTCTCTGATTGTCCATCAGTTTGTGGATGAAAAGTAGTACTGAAATTTAACTTTGTACCTAACGGGTCTTGCAACTTTTGCCAAAACTGCGAGGTAAACCTTGGATCTCTATCTGAAATAATCGACAATGGTATTCCATGTAGTCTAACAATTTCTTTAACATACAGTTCAGCCAACTTGTTAAGAGAATAATCCGTACGTACCGGGATAAAATGAGCCGACTTAGTTAATCTGTCAACTATTACCCAGATGGCATCTTTCTTTCCTGGAGTCAATGGCAATCCTGATACAAAATCCATAGTAATCCGATTCCATTTCCATTCAGGAACCATAATAGGCTGAAGTAATCCCGAAGGCACTTGGTGTTCAACTTTCACCTGTTGACAAATTAAGCATTTGGACACAAACTTTGATATATCTCTTTTCATTCCATTCCACCAATACATTTTCTTCAAGTCATTATACATTTTCGTACTACCCGGATGAATCAAGAAACAACCACTATGTGCTTCCTGTAGGATCTTTTGAATCAATTCCTCATTCTTCAGTACACAAATCCGATCTTTAAACATTAAGCACCCATCAGAACCGATTCTGAAATCTGACTCTGTATCAACTTCACACTGCTTTCTCTTGGCTTGCAAATCTTGATCATCTTTCTGAGCTTCAGAAATCTCTTGTAAAAACATCGGTTTTACTCTTAACTCTGCTAGAATCGAACCATCATCTGACATTTTCAACTGAGTGTTCATAATTCTCAAAGCAAACAACAACTTTCTGCTCAAAGCATCAGCAACCACATTCGCTTTTCCCGGATGATAATCAATAACAAGCTCGTAATCTTTCAATAACTCCAACCATTTTCATTGTCTTAAATTCAAGTCTTTTTGTGACATCAAGTACTTAAGACTTTTATGGTCGGTATATACCCGGCACTTTTCACCATACAAATAATGTCGCCAAATTTTTAAAGCAAACACCACCGCAGCCAATTCCAAATCGTGAGTAGGATAATTCCTCTCATGAGGTTTTAACTGCCTCGAAGCATAGGTCACCACTTTTCCTTCTTGCATAAGCACACACCCCAAACCATTTAGAGAAGCATCACTATACACCACAAATTCTTTACCTGATTCGGGCTGTACTAACACTGGTGCCTCTGTTAATAACTTTTTCAATTCTTCAAAACTCTGTTGACACTCTTCCATCCATTCAAATTTAACATCCTTTCAGAGTAGTCTAGTTATAGGAGCAGCAATTATAGAAAATCCATTTACAAACCACCGATAATACCCAGCTAGCCCCAAGAAACTTCTAACTTCGGTTACATTTTTCAGTGGTTTCCAATCAACAATGGCTGAAATTTTACTAGGATCAACCCGTATACCATCACGAAACAATATGACCAAAAATCCAACTTCCTGAGCCGAAATTCACTTTTACTAAACTTAGCATACAATTGCTTATCTCTCAAAGTTTGCAAAAACTATCCTCAAATGCTCAAAGCATGCTCTGTCTCATCTTTTGAATAAATTAAAATATCATCTATAAACACCACAACAAATTTGTCCAAGTATGGTCGAAATATGCGATTCATTAAATCCATAAACATAGCAGGAGCATTTGTGAACCCGAATGGCATAACTAAAAATTCATAATGACCATACCTTGTTCTAAAAGCAGTTTTAGGCACATCCGACTCTTTTACCCATGATTGGTAATACCGGATCTCAAGTCAATCTTTGAAAACCATGTCGCTCATTTTAGCTGATCAAACAAATCATCAATTCTTGGCAACGGATTTTTTTTTTGATTGTTACCTTGTTTAATTGCCGATAATCAACACACAACCTCATAGAACCATCCTTCTTTTTTACAAATAACACGGGAGCACCCCAAGGTGAAAAACTTGGTCTCACAAAACCTTTATCAGTCAACTCTTGCAACTGCGACTTTAACTCTTTTAACTCTGTTGGTGCCATTCTATATGGAGCAATCGAGATTGGACTTGTTCCCGGTATCAAATCAATACCAAATTCTACTTCCCTGACTGGAGGCAAACCCGGCAATTCTTCTGGAAATACATCCGCAAATTCACACAGAACCGGCATTGATTCAACTTTCTTTTCAACTTCTTTTGTATTAATTACATACGCCAAATAAGCTTCATAACCCTTTCTCAGATATCTTTGAGCCGACATTGAAGAAATCACACTAGGTAATGCCTTTGATTTATCTGATTCAACCCGCAGAGTTTCACCATTTTCACACTTTAATTCAATAACCTTTTCTTTGCAATTTATTTTAGCATCATGCAATGTCAACCAATCCATACCCAAAATAACATCAAACTCATCAAACGGCAACAACATCAAGTCGGCCGGAAAGTAATGATCCTGAATCATTAAAGGACATTTCTTACATACTTTATCAACAATCACACATTTGCCTAACGGATTCGACACTCTAATCATAAATTTTGTATTCTCAACAGGTATATTCATACTAGACACCAATTTCATGCACACATATGAATGAGTAGAACCAGGATCAATCAAAGCAATAACATTAACATTATAGAGAGAAAATGTATCGGTAATCACATCGGTGAGAGAAGCATCTTCGCGCTTTAATAGCATAAGTTCTAGCCGGAGCCCTTCCTTCGAGTCTAATTGGTGCATCCTGGCTACATTCTTACTACTTGCTTCGCTCCCACTTTTCTTGGATATCTTCCTCTCGAATCCGCCCCACTTGTTTTTGTATTCAAATTTTTCTTTTTCAGCTCTCTCAGGCGATCTCTAATAAAATGATCAGGAGAACCACATCGAAAAACATTCATTTGCTCTACACGGACCAAAATGATTCCTACCACACCATCGGCACTCGGGTTTAACAAATCTCGAATTCCCTACACTTTTTTGCAAGTAGTCCGGGACTTAGGACCCACATTCTCGCTTCTTATAATTCCCATATGATTGCCAGGTGAAGTTTGGGAACGAGGATTCATATTCCTTGATTTTTCAGTTCTTTGTGAGAATGAACCGCTCGTCGGTCTTTTCTTCCAATTTCTAGTCTCAAACTTTCTACCCTTTTCTTCTCTTTAAGTAGTTCTTCAGCCTTGCAAGCTCGATCCACCAGCACTACCATTTCTTTTAATTCAAGAATTCCTACAAATACCTTAATGTCTTCGTTGAGCCCGTCTTTAAATCGTCGGCACATCTTGGCCTCTGTAGGAACATACTCTCTGGCATACTTACTTAATCGAACAAACTCTCTTTCATATTCTCTAACCATCATATTACCTTGCTTCAACTCAAGAAATTCTTTACGTTTCTGATCAATAAATCTTTCACTAATATATTTCTTCCGAAACTCTTCTTGAAAGAATTCCCAAGTTATTCTCTCTTTCGGTACCACCAAAATCAAAGTCTTCCACCAATTATAGGCTGAATCCCTCAACAAAGATATAGCACATTTCAAACATTCTTCAGGTGTACAAGATAATTAATCAAATACCCGGATAGAATTTTCAAGCCAGAACTCTGCTTTCTCGGCATCATCATCAATATTTGCTTTAAATTCTTCGGCCCCTTGCTTGCGGATTCTGTCAACTGGAGTTCTATGAAATTACATCAGATCCATACCTTGAGGCATCGGGGGTACAGGTTGAGGAATTGGGGGAGGTGGGGGAGGTTGTACATTTGGGTTCGGTACGAACGAACTCAGTGTACCATGCACTCATCATTTGGAGAAAGGCTTCCCGACCCCTTTCTCCTCCTCCCTGACCAACAGCAGGAGGTGGATTTTCAGTCGGCGCTACTCCTTCAGCCGGAGCTGGCGCGTTAGTCTCTAGTTCATCTGCCACAGCTGGATCGGGATCCATTTAATATAAAAAAATCATTTAAAAAGGACAGAAGTCGTCACACTATCACAATTTATACATATGGCATGTATAGCAAAATCCGTACATACAACACGTAGTTCGAGAACCAACTAAACCTACTCTGATACCACTAAATGTAACGCCCCCACGCCTGAGACCATCGCCGGAGTCGAGTATGAGGTGTTACTAAGCTTAATTTAACATTTTTAGGACTTTGGATTATTTGATTCTACATTCACAGCTTTCTAGCTACTTGCGTCACAGTCACAAGAAAAATCATATCTCGAGTTACAAAACTCAAAATCAAGATCCGTAAATTTTCCTTGAATCTAGACTCATATACCCATCTACTAATTTTTTTTATAATTTTTTATTGTGCCAATTAGTACATTTTATTAGTTAAAGTTACCCCTGTTACAGGACTTGACTGGACTGACCTCTGTTTACTACGAACCCTATTTATCTCTGTAAAAAATTCATATGATTATGAGGTTTGTTTCTCCTGAAACTAGACTCAATAAAGATTATGAGAATATAAAATACACCACTAATTATATCTGTACAATTTATGGTGAATTTTTAAAGTTGGAACAGGGGATCCAGAAATCACTCTAGCCCTGTTTCACTAAAATTAAAATATCTTCTAACATATAATTCCTTTACCTATTTCATTTGTTTTATGTGAAACTAGACATATTAAGCTTCAATTTAATATTTAATCCATCACCTAATTCGATTTCTATGATTTTTAGTAAATTTTCAAACTCACGTCAGTGTTGCTGCAATATTCTGTTTATGGCAAATTTCATCCCTTTTTATGAGTTTTCATGCACTAAGTATCTTAATAACTTTCCATAATATCAAACATAATCTAAACTAACCATTTCCATAACTTATCATTATCAAACATTTTCTCAACCATTCCATCACCATATCATAAGATCATTTACACAAAATAGGTATATTGCTATACATGCCATACTTAAATTTACAAGCCATTTCATGAAAAGTTCTTCAGATAGTGTGACTGAGCCTTCGACCTATCCCGACTCCTGAGCTGGCTTTTCCAAAACTACAATAAGTAAGAAAGAGGGAGTAAGCATTATTGCTTAGTAAGTTCATATGCAAATAATAAGTAACATAACAAAGCAATCATACCAAACAACATTAGCATGGTATCACCAAAACATTTCTAATCATCATTCACCATCTTACTACCTTCTCGTTGTTGTATAAATTCTTAACCCGAAGGTTAAGTACATACCTGTCCAAAGTATCCATTTCAAAACACTTACCAATACGTCTCTTTTCATCTCAAGTATTCCTCCATTTGAGTAGAACTTTACCCGTTGAACACATCGGAATATAATTCGGAGACATGGATAACTTGTACATAAGTGCCACATATACAATCAAGCAATCATGTAACCCGCCCATAAGCGAACTCGGACTCAACTCAACGAGCTCGGGCGTTCGCATCCATAAGTGAACTCGGACTCAACTCAACGAGCTCGGATGCATAGTTACATCTCACAAACTCGGACTCAACTCAACGAGTTCGGACATTCGCATCCATAAGTGAACTCGGACTCAACTCAACGAGTTCGGATGCTCAACCATCCTAGTGACATGTCACTTGTATCCTAATCTATTCCTAAGGTTCAAACGGGATTTTCCTCAAACACATATCCTTGTCGTCTTCCGTAGAATGCTGAAACCAATACTCGGTAACAATTTATTTTTAACAAGTAGTTCACATAATTTGCATTTTATTCGAAATTAACCACAAAGCATATATTTCATGATAAAAATCAGCATATCATATAATTAACATCAATGGCTTAAAAAAAAATAACAATTATGTTACATTATTTACACATGAACTTACCTTGGTACCAAAATACAAAGATTTTGCAATTTAGTCCACAATCTTTTCTTTTCCTCGATTGGGGTCGATTCCACGTCTTTCTTGATCTAAAATAACACATTTAGCTTATTTAATACTCACATTATCAAATTAATCCTTAATTCAATTTTTGGCAAAATTACAATTTTACCCCTAAACTTTTGCATATTTACATTTTTGCCCCTAGGCTCGGGATTAAACTTTATTCCTTATTCTTATGTTTTATAACATGCTGATCACTTTTCCCTTCTATGGCAACATCAAATTCTCACTCTAACATGTACTTGTGACTATTAGGTATTTTTCTTGATTAAGCCCTTTTACGCGTTTTTGCTTAAAATCGAGTAGTACAAGTTGTCTAACATAATTTAAAACTTCATATTCTATCATAAAACATCAAAATACACAAATTTCACCTATGGGTATTTTTCCAAATATAAACCCTAGGTTAAATTATTGCTAACATAAGCTTTATCGAGTTACAGGGATCTCAAAAACGTAAAAATCATTAAAAGCGGGGCTTAGAATCACTTACTATGAAGCTTGAAAGTTGAAGAAACCCTAGCTATGGTGAGAGTGAGTTTGGCAGCAACTAAATGAGGAAGATGACTATTTTGTGTTATTTTTCCCATTTTATTTCATTAAATATCCAAATGACCAAAATGCCCTTAATACCTTTCTTCGAAAATTTTCATGTACAAGCCCATTTTTGTCCAAAATTTTAGAAATTGGTCAAATTGCTATTTAAGACCTCCTAATTAATATTTCAAAGCAATTTCATACTAAAAACTTCTAGAATGCAAGTTTTGCAACTTTTTCGATTTAGTCCCTAATTTCAATTTAAGCACTTTATGCATAAAATTTCTTCACAAAATTTTCACACAATCATGCAATCATATCATAAACCTCAAAATAAGTATAAAATAATTATTTCTATCTCGGATTTGTGGTCACGAAACCACTATTCCGATTAGGCCCTAATTCGGGATATTACAAGCTTTCCCCATCTAACACCATCTTTTGTCTGCTGTCTCTGATAGGGGTGTGATTGCTCATCTCGTGCCTCGGTTGTAGGGTGTGCTATTGTTGGTCGAATACTTCTGTCTACCTTTCTTATTTCCACATTTCGGTAAGTTGTTTTACTTGGTTTAAGTTATTCGCGTATATGGTATTAGTTAACAAGATTCTGCGGTAATGTAGATTTTTGCCAAGGATCTTGAAGTTCATCTTAGTTAGCGGTTTAAGGCGGATAAACCACTTTCATTCAAATCAAGGCAAGTAATACTTATCAGTTGGGAATTAAGTGTTAATAAGAGGGTGTTAACCCTATCAACTAAAGGACTGACTTTGGGTCAGGTTTGATTATAGGTTGGTGTTCGTAGAGATTTGCGCTCTTTTCATAAACAGGTGTGTAACCACACTGCTATAAATGTAGATCAGCAAAAGATAGAAAAGTATGACTATTGACGTTACACAAGCGTGCGCTTGCTCGTGTGGTAATCCAAACACGTAAAATGTGAGCGTTTGATCGTAGAGGCCATCATGGGCGATTTCATGGGCTTAGACCGTTGTGGGCCATTGTAACACCCCCTACTCGTATCTGTCGCCGGAATAGAGTACGAGGCATTAACGAGGACTACAAAAACACTTACAGATAATTTAAATATATTTTCATAACAACTTGTCTTGATTTCATACTATTTCATATTTAAGCTTTACTCACCAAAGTATTTGAAATATCATCTTTATGCAAAAAGCAAGGCACATAATTCCATAATTAAGAATGAACACATTTATCAAACATATTCCACATTCATATATCAATGTCTCACATTTTCATATATCAATAACCGTCATTTTTCTTGTTTTTCAGATAATTATGTATAACCATTGATAAGCATGCAACTCACTGTTTGTTCTTGTCAATCACAATTTCAAATGACAAATTCGTGTGAATGAGCTCAACCTCATTAGGTATTTAAATTCTGTCATTTTGATTCACATACTCATAATTTACTAACATATATCTGTCAAACACAATCTCTCGAATGACAAAATCACATAATTGAGCTCAATAATAATAATGATAACATTACTTACATTTCTTTTTCCACATGTTACATTTACGACTTACCAACTTGTCCATTCAAGGAACGACTTACATGATTTGAGTACATCATGATCTCAAGCCCGAAGTCTAGCTGAAGCACATAAGTGCTAGACGGAAGCTCAGAAGGCTAATCAAGCACATAAGTGCTAGACGGAAGCCCTAAGGCTAACTGAAGCACATAAGTGCTAAACGGAAGCCCAAAGGCTAACTGAAGCACATAAGTGCTAGATGAAGCCAGAAGGCTAATTGAAGCACATAAGTGCTAGACGGGCTTAGAAGGCTAAATGAAGCACATAAGTGCTAAGCGGAAGCCCAAAGGCTAATCAAGCTCACAGAGTGAATCTGAAACCCCAAAAGGATTAATTGAAACTCATATGAGTTAACGAAAGCTCATAAGAGCTAAACGGAAAGTAAACACGAGAATTTGCAACAAATGCTGAATCTCGGTTTACTTGGGTAATATGCCGTCAATTCATCATCTTTTTCTTTGAAAGATTGTACTTATTTCTGCGCGTTTAGTTCCTCCAAAATTCTCAATTCAATTTCATAACTTTTGTACATAATTTACTTATTTTCAACAATTAACATACATAAATATTAATCACCATTCATAAAATGATATTGAAATTTAATAATATTAACAAATGGTCACTAAATTTAATTATATAAACTCATAAGTTCGATTTTTATATTATAGCGATAATCATAATTTCATAATAAGTATTCCAAATAAAATATTATATCGTTTCTAATTCAACATTTATCGATTATAATCAGGCATGTGATCAATTTATACACGAGTCATTCATATATTTTTGTATATTTTCCTCCTCCTCCTCTCCATCCACATCCTTAGTATAAACAACACACTTGTAGGTAACATTATCCATAATTTTCACTATCTACTTATGTGAATATTCAAGCTGTCCATCTGTGTCATAGTCACTAAATTATTTATATCTAGAGCTATAGAACTCCAAATTAAGTTCCGCTAATTTTTTCTGAAACTAGACTCATATATTTTCTTACCATAAAATTTTCATAATTTTTGGTTAGGCCAATTAATACAGTTTATTCATTGAAGTCTCCCCTGTTTCAGAGTACGACTACTCTGACCTCTGTGTACTACAAACCAAATTTCCCCCTGTAAAGAATTCCAACGACCATGCCATTTGCTTCCCTTAAAAATAGACTCAATAAAGAATCCATGCATGTAAAGTATGACTCTTAATAAGTTTTTTACAATTTATGGTGAATTTCTAAAGTCAAGACAGGGGATCTCGAATTCTTTCTGACCTTGTCTCACAAAATTTATCATATCTCATGATTTACAATTCCATTGCTTACATTATTTCTTCTATAAAAAACTAGACTCAATAAGCTTTAATTTAATATTTTATTCATCCTCTAATTACATTTCTACAATTTTTGGTGATTTTACAAAGTTAGACTACTGCTGCTGTCCAAAACAGTTTTAGTGCAAAATGTTGATTTCCATTTTGCCCCAAATTTCACAATTCATACAATTCAGTCCTTACTCAATTAACCCCTAAATTAAGATAATTTTCTCAATTAATACTTTTACTAAACATTATAAGTTATTTCATAACTATTAAAATTCAGAATTTTCACATAACACTCTAACTTCAAACTCTTTTACATTTAGGTCCCAAACATTCACTTTCTATTCAATTCTTTCAATAAAATCAACATATAAACAATTTAAAGCTCTAATTCCATGTCAAATCATCATATACTTCCAGCACATATTCATAGCAACTTTCAATTTCTTTCATGGAATTAAAAACTAATGAATTCAACAAGTGGACCTAGTTGTAAAAGTCACAAAAACACAAAAACTTCAAGAAATAATCAAGAATTGAACTTACTTGCAGTAAAAATATGAAAAAACAGCTTGAGGGAACTCTTTCCTGGTGTTTTTGCTGATGAGAATGCAGAAAAATAAAGAGAAATCTAGATAATTCCACTTTAGTCCTAACTTTATTAAGTAAATTTTGCAATTTTCCAATTTCACCCTTAATTCTCCTTGTTTTCTTGCTGATTTCATGCCCTTGCCGTCCATCCCAAATAGACCTTGGGTCTATTTTCCTTTTAAACCCTCTTTCTTTTATCAATTAAGCTATTTAATCATTTCCTACAATTTTACATTTGATACAATTTAGTCCTTTTTGTTCAATTAATTATCAGAACTTTAAAATTTCTTGACGAAACTTTAATACTAACATATTAACACTCCATAAATATTTATAAAAATATTTATGGCTCGATTTAAAATTCCCGAGGCCTCGATACCTCGTTTTCGATTCTAATTATTTTAATATTTATTTTTAGTACACTATTCACTATTTCAAAATTTTTCCTAACTTTACATTTAATTTATACTCACTAAATTAATAATATTTCCTACTCATTTGTCGGATTTAGTGATCTCGAATCACTGTTCTGACATCACTGAAAATTAGGCTGTTACAGCCATGTTGGGCCGGAATGGGCCGTGTGGGCCCCAAAGGCTCAAGGCCCCACATGAGTAAACCACATGAACGAGTGGAGATTATTGGGCCAGGCTATGTGGCTTACACGGCTAAGGCCATTTTTGGGCTTTGGGGGCCACACGACATTTGGGTCCACATGGGCCGGGTTATGGGCGTTGGGCCCATTTCCACTGTCTAATTGTTGAGGTTGCACGGATCGCCTGAGACGACTGTGGACCTACTGATGGGTCGGTAAGTTTACCTAAACCCTAATTTGATGAAATGATCGTTATACCTCTATGATGTAAAATGACTAATATACCCTTATGATATGTATGACTGTAATCGAGTATAACATGATTTGCATACACGTATGACTTTATGACATGACATATTACATGGGGATGGGTTATTATATTTGGAGAAAGTATACTATACTGACAGTTTTGCTGCAAATACTATTTAGTGCTGCAACCGGTGCTATATTTTGTAGTGTAGGGATGGGTGGGTCAATTTTATCCCCACATGGAGTGTAGGGCTGGACGAAGTGGAGTGTAGAGGATAGATGGGTAGGACTTTTGATTGCATTTCTGTTACTGTTACTGTAATGGGCTAAGGCCCTAACTGATACTAGACTATCACTACAACGGCCTTAGGCCCAGACTGTATTGCCTACTGTTTGATTGACTATTGTTAAGAGATTACACACTGAGTTTTCATAAACTCATACTTCTGCTTTTCCGAGCAGGTAATCCATAGGCGGGCCGATGCTGCGAGGGACTCGATGGTGGCCACACAACCACACTTGTTTTCACTTTTTAATATTAAATTTATAAGTAATTTAATTTAGGTATTTGATATGTAATAAGGCCTCTTTAAAGTTTTAACTTTTAATTTGGGATTTTTACTTGCATTGATATAAATTGTTAGTTGTAGGAAAAGTGACGGGTTTTTAAAAAGGTACTATTTTTCAAAACACCACGTTTACACAACACATTTTATAAGCTTCCGCAAGAGACGATGTTTTAAAAATTAAAGACGTTTTAACTTGATAAACGATGAGTTTTTAAAATCATCATTAAAAACAAGTAACAAAGGTAAATATGTAAAAAGGGTTATCTTTCAATGTCACGCTTTGCGAAAAACACTTCAATGTGAAATCGCTAGATTCGACCATAACATCTAGTCCGGGTTTAGGGTGTTACACAGAAACATTTGGAACATTGATGAAAAAATTAGAAATTTTAAACTGCAAGGGTCACACGACCGTGTGGCTAGGCTGTGTGACTCACATGGCAGAGACACACGCTTGTGTTTCAGGCCGTGTAACTCTTTGAGTTGGATCAAATGGGCAAGCCACACGGCCGTGTGCCAGGCTGTGTAACTGCCTAACTTGTAACCTTTAAAACCTATAGGGGACACATGGTTGTCTCGCACGGCCATGTGTCACACACGGCTGAGATACATGCCGGTGTCTTAGGCTGTGTGGACAAGAAATTGGCCAAAATCAAGCCATTTTCTTCACCCATTTCAAGCATGTACCTAAACAAAATTTGCACATATGACCAAGTCATCAAAAAATACTCGAAACATGCATAAAATGACCAATTCACTATACCATTAATCCATCCAACCAATATGCCAATAAGGCACCTCAATCATAATTCATCAAATATATCTAAACTTATGCATAATTAACCACATCTCATTCATACCCAACTAGCTCATTTTTATCTCAAAACATAACCTAACTTCACCACATTACAAACATACCATCACTTACCAATTTGGTCATTAAAACATGCATCAACTTAACCATATTAACACCCAACCACAAGGTATCAAAAGTACCACAAATTCAAAGCAACATATACATGCCAAAAATATCAACTAGCCATTAAACATAAGTCCACCTATACATGCTATTATAACCTTAGCCAAAATATCAAAAACTACTGATATGTTCACTGGATAGTGTGATAGGTCTCTGATGAGCTTCCAAATCGATCGAGCTTTTGATAATCTATAAAACATATGAAAGAAAACTATGTAAGCATATAATTCTTAGTAAGTTTGTAAATCATGAATATAGCATACCATTTCCATGCATAACCTTATACTTTAAACATGATTCAATCCAACATAAGCTTGGCATAAGACTAAGCATCATCAACAACATATGTTTGTGCTTAGGCACATAACTCAATAGAATTATCACATGGTAAGGTAGATTACGTAAACATAATGCCAAAGAATTCGTACTTTCCATAAACATAGATATACATACATTGATCATTATAATTTCATACCTTTCCATAGGTTCATAACATAGTTGATTGGAACACTTACCGTTCCTTTCTTTTACATACCCGTTGATCACTTAGAATAATATCAAATACACAGGAAAGCTCACACAAAATGTGCTAAACATATGCTTGAAACCATTCCTTTTGCTTTTCTTTTACATTGTTGCTTACTCGAGCCATAAAATGGGTCTGCTCACACAAGCTGACGGTCAGAATGTAAGCTACACAATGCCACTCATACAAACTGACAAGCATCTACAACAAAAGAAAGACCTCAGCCATCAGTAGGACATTCAAGACTAGCACCCGAAACATGGTAACCCTAATGACATGTCATTTGTATCCTATATATTCCTAAGATTCACACGGGGCTCGATAATCGTCGTAACATCTTTGGATTTCTATCATTCATTTAAATGAAAAATAGCACAATAACATATATATCAAAATAACATTAAAACGTTATTTAAACATATGAACTTACTTCGATAACAAAGATGTCGAAACAAGATCAACTAATCCGAGGCTTTAACTTTTCCTCTATTTAGATCCGTACGAGGTTTATCTTTATCTAAATAATAAAATTTAATCCATTTAATATTCATACTATTCGATTCAGTCCAAAATTAATACTTTTGAAAAATTACACTTTTGCCCTTAATATTTTAACTTCTTTACAATTTAGTCCTTAAGGTCGTAAATTGAAATTTATGCAATTTCATCCACATTTCATGCTAGCCGAATTACCTAGGGACTTATATCAACCCATAAAAATCATGATTTCACAATTTTACCATGATATTTTACTATTTTAACAAATAAGTCCCTAAATGATAATTTCATCAAAAATCAATTTACAAAACTTGTTTATTTAATAATAAAGACTCTTAATCTTTCATTAAACTTCAAGAATCATGGAAAAATGTTCATGGAAAAGCCCTAAACCTTTAACATTATTGCAAATTAGTCCCTGGGCTAGATAGATTAAGTTACAATGATCCCGAAAACATAAAAATCAGTAAAAATAGGACAAAATAACACTTACATGCTAGCACTTGCAGTAGCCAAATGAAAAAGCCCTAAAAATGGTGTTCTTCCTTTAGAGAAATCAGTGGACAAGATGAACGAATAAAGAAATTTGGTTTTGTTTAATTTTTAACCTTAATTTACCTATTTACCAAAATAACCTTTAGAAACTTTAATAATTTCAATACAACAAAGCCATGAATGTCTACTAACTATATAAATGGTCTATTTACCATCTAAGTCCTCTTATTTTAAAGTTTCATAGCTATTTGATACCTTTAGTTACTAGAACTTCACTTTTGCAAATTTTTTAATTTTGTCCTTTTAGCTAAATTAAGCATGTAAACATCAAAATTTCTTAACAAAATTTCATACGAACCTACTAACATATCATAGACATTAAAATGATATTAAAATAAATATTTACTCATTCAATTTGTGGTCTTAAAACCACTGTTCCTATTTCACTAAAAACGGGTTGTTATAGAGGCTAAGAAAGCCTTCTTCCAAATGATAAATGAATGGTTTACCGAGTTCATACAAACGAACCCTATGGCTCAACGACCTCTAGCCCCACATGTTCCCCAATCAATTCTTGTTGTTCCATAGTGTTTGGAACCAGTACGAGTGAGCAAGCCTCCAGTTGATAAAATTTGTGAATATGTGGATGAAGAGTTTAGAGGTACATATGAACATGATCCAAAGAGAGCTGAATTTTGGCTATAAAATATGATCAGAGTTTTTGATGAATTATCATGTACTCCGACTGAATGCGTGAAATGTGTTGTTTTCTTTTTCAAAGATACAGCTTATCAATGGTAGAACACCCTGGTTTAAGTTGTGCTGAGAGAACAAGTAGATTGGGAATTCTTTCAAACTAAATTTTGAAAAAAATATGTGAGTCAGAGATTTCTTGATAAGAAACTTAAAGAGTTTCTTGAGTTGAAATAGGGCCGAATGATAATAATCTGAATACAAGAGGGAATTCGTTTGACTCAGCAAGTATGTTGGAGAATGTATACCGACAGAGGTTTCCATGTGCACATGGTTTGTAGTTAGGTTGAATGAAGACATCAAGCTATTAGTCGGGATTCTTGAATTGAAATAATTTGTTGTTCTAGTTGACAGAGTACACAAAGTTGAAGAATTGAGTAAAGCAAAGAGAAAAGCTGATTATGAGGCTCAAGATTTAGGAAAGAGACCAGCAGAAAAGTCATATCAATCATCGTCGAAGAAGTCAAAAGAATATTACAGTCGTTCGTCAACTTCAGTGGGTTATTCAAGTAAAGATAGGGGAAAACAACATGCAAGTTCAAAAACTCAGGCTACATCCATAACGAGTGTGGGCAGTGTTAAAAACAATAAGCCTGAATGTCAGCAATGTGGACAACGACACTTCAGTGATTGCACAATGAAAGAAGAGGCATGTTTTAAATGTGGTTCGTATGAACATTATATCAGAGATTGCTCGGAAAGGTCTGACAAAAAAAAGGCTCAGAGTAATCAACCGAGTAACAATACTAAGAGAGGTAGACTACCACGGAACATTGGAAATGCAGGAAATAGCCGTAGTGGGACAATAGACTTTACTGTGAGATCCGAGACACGAGTGTCGGCTAGAGCTTATGTGATCCGTGCTTGAGAGGAAGCTTCAACACCAGATGTTATCACTGTTACATTTTCTATCTTTGATACTAATGTTATTTCTTTGATTGACTCGAGGTCAACACATTCATATATATGCACGACTTTAGTGTCAAATAAGAAATTGCCTTTCGAGTCTACTGAGTTTGTGGTTAAAGTAACGAACCCCCTAGGTCAGTATGTGTTAGTTAATAAAGTTTGTAAAAATGTCCTTTGACGATTTAGGGTTGCAACTTTTCGGCTGATTTGATGTTACTACCCTTTGATAAATTTGACGTGATTCTGGGTATGGACTGGTTAACTCTGCATGATGCTGTGGTGAATTGTAGGTAAAAGTGTATTGAGTTGAAATGTCAGAATGATGAAAAGCTTTGAATTGAGTCAGGTAGACTGAATAGTATATCTAATTTTATATCGGCTATGTTAGCATAGAAATATGTTAGAAAAGGCTATGACGTGTACCTTGCTTACATATTTTATTCTAGAGTTTTTAAGTTGAAACTAGAATCAGTTTTGATGGCATGTGAGTATACAGATGTATTTCCAGAGAAAATATCAAAGGTTACCACCATTCAGAAAGGTTGAGTTTGCTATCGAGTTAATCCCAGGAACATCTCCGATATCAATAGCTCCTTATAGAAAGGCACCTACAAAGTTAAAAGAGTTGAAAGCACAGTTGCAAGAATTGATAGATAGGGGTTTTGCTCGACCCAGATTTTCTCCTTGGGGTGCTCCTGTATTATTTGTTAAGAAAAAGGAAGGATCCATGCAATTATGTATTAATTATCTACAGCTCAACAAAGTCACGACCAAGAATAAGTATCCATTGCTACGTATTGACAATTTGTTTGATCAGAAGAAAGGTGCAACAATATATTCAAATAACGATCTTTGTTCTGGTTATTATCAGTTGTGTGTTAAAGACTCAGATGTACCGAAAATCGCATTCAGAACTAGGTATGGACATTATGAATTTCTTGTGATGTCATTTGGTTTGACTAATGCACCTGCAGTATTTATGGATTTGATGAAAAGAATCTTTAGACCGTATTTTGATAGATTTGTTTGTGTTTATTGATGATATTCTGATCTATTCATGAGATGAGATAGAGCATGTTGAGCATTTGAGAATTGTTTTACAAACTTTACGCGAAAAATAATTTTTCGCTAAGTTTAGCAAATGTGAGTTTTGGCTTCGGAAAGTCAAATTTTTGGGACATGTTGTATCGGCCGACGGCATTAGAATTGATCTGAGCAAAATTTCAACTGTAGTAGATTGAAAGCCTTCAAGAAATGTATCTGAGGTCAATTTTTTTTGGATTTAGCCAGATATTACAGAAGATTCATCAAGGGATTCTCGATGATTGCTACGCCGTTGACAAGGTTGTTACAAAAAGATGTTAAATTTGAATGGTCTGAAAAATGTCAGCAAAGCTTCAATCAGTTGAAAGCGTTGTTAACTGAGGCACTTGTGTTAGTTCAGGTAGAGTCTGGTAAAGAATTTTTGATTTATAGTGATGCATCGTTAAGTGGTTCGGGTTGTATTCTGATGTAAGAACGAAAAGTGATAGCGTATGTTTCTAGACAATTGAAACTGCACGAAACAATTACCCGATGTATGATTTAGAGCTTGTAGCAATTGTGTTTGCTTTAAAGATTTGGCGACATAGTTTGTACAGAGAAAAATGTCATATATTCACGGATCATAAAAGTTTAAAGTATTTGATGTCACAAAAATATTTGAATTTGAGACAGCACAGATGGCTCGAGTTGTTAAAAGACTACGACTTGATCATTGATATCATCCGGGAAAGGCTAATGTTACTGCTGATGCTCTGAATAGAAAGTGATTGATGATGGTTCGATTTTAGCTTAATTAAAATCTAGACTGACATTTTTGTAATAGATTTGCAAAGCTCAGAAAAGTGATGATGTTTTGATAGCTAAACGGAAACAGATTGAGATGACATCTGATTTAGATTTTCATGTTGCTTCTGATGATAGTTTTTATTTCAAAGGAAGAATTTGTGTTCCAAAAAATTATGATCTTGTTCAGAAAATTTTATAGGAAGCTCATAGTAGTAGCTTGTCTATTCACCCTGATGGCAATAAAATGTATGACGATTTGAAACAGATGTATTGGTGCCAAGGTATGAAATGAGACATTTCAAAGTTTGTATTGAGATGTTTAGTTTGTCAGCAAGTTAAAGCCAAGTATCAGGTACCTTCTAGGTTGTTACAACTAGTGATGATTCCCGAGTGGAAATGGGAACGTGTCACGATGGATTTTATATCTGGATTACCTCTATCCTCGAGAAAGAAAGATGTTTTATGGGTCATTATTGATCGTTTGACGAAGTCCATGCATTTCATTCCAGTGCATATGGACTTTTTCACTTGAGAGAGTAACAAAGTTGTATGTGGCTAAGATCGTTAGATTGCATGGTGTGTCAGTTTCTATTATTTCTAACAGAGATCTGCGGTTTATGTATCGATTCTAGAGCAAGTTACATGACGCTCTAGGTACTCGACTACATTTTACTACCACATTTCATCCTTAGATCGATAGTCAGTTTGAGTGAGTAATTCAAATACTCAAGGATATGCTTAAATGTTAGGTTTTAGAATTCGAAGGTAACTAAGAGAGATTTCTACCGTTGGTTGAATTTGTATACAATATCAATTATCAGTTGAGCATTAAGATGGCACAGTACGAAGCTTTGTATGGTCGAAAGTGTCGAACTCCATTGTATTGGACTGAGCTCGATGATAAAAAGTTTTCAGAGTTGATTTGATGTGAGAAATCAAAGAAAAGGTTAAAGTGATACAAGATAGTTTTTAAACAGCTTCAGATCGACAGAAATCCTATGTAGATTTGAAAAGAAAATACATCGAATTTCAAGTAGGTGACAAAGTGTTTTTGAAAGTATTGCCCTGGAAGAAAGTTCTTTATTTTCGTCAGAAAGGAAAGCTTAGTTCGAGGTTTATCAGGCCATACAAGATTATTGAGAGAATTGGGCCAGCAGATTACATATTAGCTTTACCGTCAAAGTTAGAAAAGATTCACAATGTATTTCATGTATCGATGTTACGACAGGATCGATTAGATCCTTCACACGTGATTTCTCCAGTCGATGTTGAGATTCAGCCTGATATGACGTACAGTTCAGAACCGATCAGAATTCTAGCTTGAGAGGTTAAAGAATTGAGAAATAAAAGCATAGCTTTAGTGAACGTTCCTGGCAATGTCACGGCATTAAAGAAGCTACTTGGGAACTGGAATAAGCTATGAAAGTGCAATACACGAACCTCTTTTCTGGTAAGATTTTTGGGGATGAAAATTCCTTATGGGGAAAGTTGTAACAACCTATTTTTAGTGAAATCGAAATAGTGGTTTCAAGACCACAAATTCTATAACACCCATTACCCGTATTCGACGGTGAAACCGGGTACGAGGCATTACCAGACTTATCACACAAACTTTCCTACAATACCGAGTCACCAATTTGCATCCAAATTAAAACTTTTTGTATTTAATCATAAAGTCCCTAATGCGAGCCTCTGAGGCCCAAAACATGCATCGAAAATGGTTCAGGACTAAACTGAGAACTTTAGAAAATTTTACAACACTTAGAAAATTTTCCACTAAACAGGGGTCACACGCCCGTGTGGACAAGGACACGCCCGTGTGGGTAGGCCGTGTGGTCACACATGCCCATGCCCCAAACCCGTGTAACTCTCTATTTGTCACCCAAGAACAAATTGAAGGTACAGGGTGAAGTTACATGCCCGTGTGCTAGGCCGTGTGGTCGAATTAAAATTTATGATTTTTCATAAAATAGGTGTAGACTTCACATGCCTAGGACACACACCCTTGCCTGAGGTTGTGTCATCCACACGGCTTAGACACACGCCCGTGTCTCTGCCCGTGTGCTCAATTCTTAGCATTCTGTTTGCAAAAATTAGGGTCAGGGGACACACAGCCTAAACACATGCCCGTGGGGCAAGCCGTGTGTCACACACGGCCTAGGCACACACCTGTGTGTCTACCTATGTGGACAAAAATAAGGCTATTTACCAAGCCATTTTGCCACCCTTTAATGCACACACCTACACAACATAACATAGCACCAATCCAAGCACATATATACAACCAAATTAGCCATAACCAAGACATCAACACATCATTCACATGCTACCATCTTTCATATACAAACATCACATACTCATCAACCCAAATCATGTAAATTTCCACATCCATGAAATACATCATCATATAAATTGCTTAAACCAATAGTCACCAAATTTCAAGTGGTCTTATACAAAATGAACTTTCAACCAACATAAGCCAACACATTTGGCCAAATCAATTATGACACATAACAAAATGACCAAGTCCCCTATAAATGCCATAACTCAAAATGTTAAAATCATTGGTACCAAAATAATTTTCGATAGTGTGAGTGGATCTTCGACGGTCTCCGGTCCCTGAGCTAGCTTGGCGACACTATAAGACAAGGGAAAGAAAGGGGAGTAAGCTTTAAAGCTTAGTAAGTTCCTATGCAAATAATAAGCATCATAACCATACATTTAATATACTATTAGCATAATGAAAATTGGCATGAATGTTATAAAATCTTATAGTCATACCTACTCAATCACAACCTTACCAAGGTTTCATCACATATCAAGCTCATTTCATATGAGTTTTACGTACATACCTGTACCAACTTGTAACATACCATAGTCTTTTACAACTTTAACATTCCCATTGAACACTCGAAATGTTAATGAATACTTAGAAACCTTGGCCAAAAGTGCCAAATATGTAGCGAAAGCTACCTCACATCTTATATTATATATAAACTCGCTCTCGAGCTATTCACTGGCTTGCTCACACAAGCTCTCAGTCAAGACGTAGCTACTCAGTGCTGCTCACACAAGCTGTCAGGTATCTATAACATATGCCAAACTACCTAACCACTGGTAGGACGTATGAGACCAGCACCCGGATCACATAAACACATGGGTTCTTAGTGACATGTCACTTGTATCCTATTCTATTCCTAAGGTTCAACGGGGATTTCTCACTTGTTGAAAATTTGTCGAATGTGCCCAAAAGAGTCAATCACAATTCATATAATACTAAAGCATTTAAAACATAAATATAACAATACATTATTTACATACGAACATACCTCGATACAAAAATAGTGGAATTTGACCTAATCATCAAACACTTTGTTTTTCCCCTAGTCTAGGTCCGAACCTCATTTTTCTTTATCTATAATAACAAATTTAACTTATTTAATACACACATTGTTCAATTCAGTTCAAAAATCATATTATGGCAAAATTACATTTTTGCCCTTAATGTTTCATATTTTTATAATTTTGTCCTTAGGCTCGTAAAATGATTTTCATCCAATTTCTTCATTACCCAAGCCTAGCTGAACTATTTTCAGACTTATACTAGCCCAAAATTTCCACCTAATCACACTTTTACTACTTATTTTATAACTTTTACAAATAGGTCCGTTTTTACAATTTTTACCGAAAATCACTTAGCAAAAGTTGTTTTTCTAACATCGAACATGCATTTTCTACCACTAGCCATCAAAATACACATATGTATAACATGGGTCAAACCCTAGACCTTAATCAAACCTCAAATTAGTGCTAGAAATAGGTAGATCGAGTTACAACGACTTTAAAAATGTAAAGAGCATTAAAAACGGGGCAAGAGCGGACTTATAGTCGAGCTTGGATGTGGGCAAACCCTAGCTATGGCTTCCCCTTCTAATTTCCGGCTATGGGAGGAAGAAGATGGACAAATTTTGGCTTTATTTTGGCTTTTTATTCATTTAATTACCAAATGACCAAAATTCCTTTTTCTTAAAACATAAAATTTCTCTTACCTCATGTCCATTTTTGTCCACTAACTTAACAAATGGTCTAATTACCATCTAAGGACCTTCAATTTAAAACTGTATAGCAATTAGACACCTTTAACATATAGAACTCAAGTTTTGCACTCTTTGCAATTTAGTCTTTTTTGCTAAATTGAGTGCTCAAATGTCAAATTTTTTTAACGAAATTTTCACAAAATCATTCCATAAAATTGTAGGCCATAAAAATATAAGAAAAATAAATTTTTCTATGTCAAATTTGTGGTTCCGAAACCACTGTTCCGACTAGACCCAAAATCGGGCCATTACAACTCTCCCCCCTTTAGGGATTTTCGTCCCCGAAAATCTTACCAGAAAATAAGTTTTATCGATATTTTCGCAACATAGACACATGAAACACATTGTGAATCCTTTCTAGTTCTGACGACAAAGCTAGTCGATACGCCACTGGTCCTATTCTTTCAATAACTTCATACGGACCAATAAGACGTGGACTTAATTTACCCTTGCGACCAAATCTAAGAATTTTCTTCCACGGAGACACTTTCAAGAATACCTTATCACCGACTTGAAATTCAATCTCCTTTCATTTCAAATTCACGTACGATTTTTATCTATCCGATGTAGCTTTCAAACAATCACGAATTACTTTCACTTTTTCTTCGATTTCTCTAACCAAATCAATCCTGTGAATCTGTCTCTCACTGAGCTTGGTTCAGTATAACGGAGTTTGACATTTGCGGCCGTACAATAGCTCATACGGTGCCATCTTTATACTCGACTGAAAATTGTTGTTATAAGCAAATTCGACTAAAGGTAGATATTTTTCCCAACTACCTTCGAACTCTAATACACAACAACGAAGCATATCTTCAAGTACCTGAATCATCTTTCCAGATTGACCATCAGTTTGCGGATGAAATGCGGTACTAAAATTCAACTTTGTGCCCAAAACCTCTTGCAACTTTTTCCAAAATCGAGACGTAAATCCTAAATAATAGAAATAGGCACTCCGTGCAATCTCATAACCTCAAAAATGTACAATTCAGCTAACTTATCAAGTGAGTAGCCAGTACGTACTGGACTAAAATGAGTCGATTTTGTCAATCTATCAACAACAACCCAGACGACATCTTTCTTTTTCGGAGTCAAAGGCAAACCCGTTATGAAGTCCATCAGAATCCTATCCCATTTCCACTCGGGTACCATCACAGGCTGAAGTAAACCCGAAGGCACTTGATGTTCGGCCTTTACTTGTTGACAAATTAAACATCTCAAAATAAACTCCAAAATATCTCGTTTCATACCTAACCACCAATACAATTTCTTCAAATCATTATACATTTTCGTACTACCCGAATGTATTGATAAGCAACCACTGTGTGCCTCGTGTAAAAGAGTTCTTCATTTTTTTGTACACATACTCTATCCTAGAACATCAAACAATCATCAGAACCGATCCAAAAGTCTGTATCACTACCCGATTCACACTGAGCTCTTTTGGCTTGCAATTCATTATCATTTTTTTGAGCTTCACAAATTTGCTAAATAAATACTGGTCTAGCTCTCAACTCAGCCAAATTTGAACCGTTAATAGACAAGGTCAATCCCGTATTCATAGCTCTCAAAGCAAACAAAGACTTTCTGCTCAAAGCATCTGTGACTACTTTCACCTTTCCCGGATGATAGTCAATTACTAGTTCATAATCCTTAAGTAATTCGAGCCATCTCCGTTGTCGCAAGTTTAGATATTTCTGATTCATCAAGTATTTTAAACTCTTATAATCAGTAAAGATATGGCATTTCTCCCCGTACAAATGATGATGCCAAATTATCAAAGTAAAAATAATGGCAGCTAGTTCCAAATCATGTGTCGGATAATTCTTCTCATGCGGTTTCAACTGTCTCGAGGCATAAGCTACCACTTTGCCCTCTTGCATCAACACACAACCCAAACCATTCAATGACGTGTCACTATAAATTACAAATTCTTTTCCCAATTTAGGTTGTACTAACACCGGTGCCTCAGTTAGTAATGCTTTCAATTTCTCAAAACTTTACTGACATTTTTTAGACTATTCAAATTTAACAACTTTTTGCAACAACTTGGTCATAGGAGTAGCAATCATCGAAAATCCTTTGACAAAATGTTGATAATAACTGGCTAAACCCAAAAATCTTCTAACTTTAGATACATTCCTAAGTAATTTTCAATAAACAATTGTCTAAATCTTACTTGGATCAACCTAAATACCATCATCTGAGATAATATGTCCAAAAAATTCAAATTCTTAGAGCCAAAACTCACTTTTACTGAATTTAGCAAACAACTGCTTCTGTCTCAAAGTCTGTAACGCAATTCTCAAGTGCTCGGCATGCTCGGATTCATCTCGTGAATAAATCAAGATGTCATCAATGAACACAACCACAAATTTATCTAAATGCAGTCGAAAAATCTGATTCAACAAGTCCATAAAAAGGCAGGTGCATTAGTTAATTCGAAAGGCATAACAAGAAATTCATAATGCTATACCTCGTCCTAAAAGCAGTCTTCAGCACGTCTAACTCTTTAACTCTCAATTGATAGTAGCCATATCTCAAATCAATCTTTGAGAATATTGTTGCTCCTTTCAACTGATCAAACAAGTCATCAATTCTCAGTAAAGGATACTTGTTCTTTATAGTCACCTTGTTGAGTTGTTGGTAATTGATACAAAGCCTCGTAGATCTGTCTTTCTTCTTTACAAATAACACTCGAGCACTCTAGGGAAAAAAACTTAGTCTCACAAAACCCTTATCTGTCAACTCTTGCAACTGAGCTTTCAATTCTTTCAATTTAGTCGGAGCCATCCTATACGGAGCAACCATATCAGTAAAGTTCCAAGTACCAAATCAATAGCAAACTCCACTTCTCTGGCCAGTGGTAACCCTGGCAACTCTTCCAGGAACACATCTGGGTATTCACAAACTATCGGCACTAATTCAATTTTCAATTCAGACATCTTTGTGTTCAACACATAAGCAAGATAAGCTTCACAACCTTTCCTTACATACCTCTGAACAGACATAGACAAAATCACAATAGGCAATTCACTTGATTCATCGGTATCTACCCAAAGAACCTTACCATTTTTACATTTCAATTCAATAGTTTTCTGTCTACAATTCACTATGGCATCATGTAATGTCAACCAGTCCATACCTAAAATAACATCGAATTCATCAAATAGAAACAACATTAAGTTAATCGGAAAACAGTGACCTCGAATCATCAAAGGACAATTCTTGCAAACTTTATCAACTAGCACTTATTTGCCTAAGGGGTTTGACACTTTAATCACAAACTCAGTAGACTCAACAGGCAAACTTTTACTAGATACCAAATTCACACAAATATAAGAATGAGTTGATCTAGGATCAATCAATGCAATAACATTAGTATCATAAAGAGAAAATGTTCCAGTAATCACATCGGGAGATGACACATCCTTCCGAGCACAAATGGCATAAGCTCTAGCAGGTGCTCTGGCATCAGATCTCACAGCTGTATCTTTCATCACACCTTTACTGCTAGTTCCTTTCCCGGTATTTCTCAATGGCCTACCCCTATCGGTAGTATTACTCAGCCTTGCACTTTGAAATTGTTCTTTCTCAGCCATTTCAGGGCAATCTCAAATAAAATGCTCTTGAGAACCACATTTAAAACATGCCTGGTCCTTCATCCTACACTTGTTGGGATGTCTTCTCCCACAATGCTGACATTCGGGTCTGTTAGACCTAACATTACCCATACTTGCCATGGAAGTAGCTTGAGATTTAAAACTCAAATATTGTTTCCCTCAGTCTCTGTGTGAATACCTAACTGATACATTCAAACAAGGATTCATTTCTCTAGATTTCTTTGTCTGAGATTGAAATGACTTAGTCATTAGCCTTTTTCTTGCATCTCTAGCCTCACTCTCGGCTTTTCTTTTCTCTTTGCTTAGTTCTTCGGCTTTGCAAGCTCGTTCAACCAATACACAAATTCTTTTAGCTCCAAGATTCCAACTAACAATCAATCGGATGTCCTTTTTAGCCTATCTTCAAACCTTCTACACAAAATAGCCTTAGAAGAAACACACTCTCGGGCATACTTATTGAGTCTGACAAATTCTCGCTCATACTCTATCACTGACATTTGGTGTAACGCCTAAATTCTAAGTATTTAATTTTGTATGTTGTGACACAAAAATGCATGTTTGCTTCAGTGGTTAAGTGTCCTAGGAAGTGTCTAAGAAGTCTTGGGTTCAAGCCATGGCTTGTGCAAAAATTTAGTTTTAAAGAATAAACTTTTGTCTTTAGTCAGTAGGCTTTTAAATAAAAATGGGTAAATCATGTCAGAAAGGGCCTGCTGGTCTAGGGGGTAAGTGGTGTGTTATATATGCCAGAGGACTGAGGTTCGAATCCAGGTGGGCGCAGTGGAGTGTTTTATTTTACTGCCGTGCGACGGGAGTGTCGTGGGTTTATCGAAACACTAAAGTGGTTGATAGGAATTCAAATTGAGTAATTGAGGGAGGTGTGATCAGTTTGAGGGATTTGAGGAGGGATTTTAGGAGAAAATCAAGGGAAGTTGTGGTGGGAGGGAGTAGTGTGTCGATTTTGAACAGTGGGCACTCAGGAATTTCGATTGAAGTGGGTTATGCTCTCAAATTTTCGATTTCTGTCTGCTCTTGAGGTTCTCATTTGTGGGTGGTCGAATGTTGTTGGGGTTTCTTTTGGGGTAACTTGTGGTTTTGCCTATTTCGTAGTTGGAATTATTTTCTTTTCCCTTGCGTTTGAGTTTCTTCTCTCTTTGGCCGAATTCTCATTCTTTCCCTCTTATCACTTTCGGGTTAGACAAATTATTCTCTTGGGTTTCTTGTTCTATTTGTGACCTTTCTTGACCGATTACACCATCTTCTCCCTCCCTCAATCGGTTTGTTAATTGGCCGAACACTTTGTCTCTTCCCTTATCCTCTCTTTTCTCTCTCAAATCATTTCTCTTGTTATCTCTTTCTTTTGGTACCCAAGTCGAATACTTCATCTCTTACTCTCTCTACTTTTATTTTTGATTTGGCAATTGTTCTCTGACAAATTGGTGAGTGCACACGATTCCTTTTTGCTCTCTCTATACTCTTTCAACTTTTATCAAGTCTCCCCTCTCTTACACTGTTCGAGCTAAATACTCTTTTTACCTTATTCACGATACTCATCTCTTCTCTCTTATTGTGGTGTTTCTTTCAGTTTTTAGAACTTCTTGAGGAGTGAAGAAGTTTACAAGTGATACTGAAGCGTTCGAAACCTTTCTCTCGTCACTCGATCGAAAGTAACTCTATTCTTAGTCATCGTGTTCAACCTGAGTATTTTGGCTTGCAGTCTAGCATGTAGGCTGAATGCTCCATTCCTTACTTTCGAGTTCAGTGTTTCTATAAGTTAACAAATGTTGACTTAAGCCATGTGTGTAAACAATCATGATTAATAAAATCCGCTAGTAATGTAGATATTTATCAAGGAGTTCATAAACAACCTCCGTCAGCGGTTTAAGCGGGCTAAACCACACTTGTTCAATCAAGGCAAATATCAAATAGTTAAAAAGAGGGTGATTAACCCTATTGATTAAAGGACTGATAAAGTGCTTTGATTGAATATAGGTTTGGTGCTCATAGGCTTCTGCACCATTTCACAAACAAGGTGTGTAACAACACTGCCCTTAATCATAGATCGGCAAAAGTCGAAATAAGAGACCATTGACGCTACACGAGCATACGCTCACTCATGTGGCAATCCGTGCATCTAATTTTGCGCATTTGATCGTAGAGGCCGCCATAAGCGATTTCATGGGCTGAGGCCGATTTGGGCCTTGTGAGCCGAAATGGGCCGTGTCGTCCGCACGAGTATGTGAGGCCCACATGGATTAACCACATTTACATGTGGAGAATATCGGGCCAGACTGTGTGTTCCACACGGCTAAGGCCATTTTTGGTTTATGTGGGCCACATTAGCGTGTGGGCCCACATGGGCCCGCATATTGGGCCTTGTGCCCATTTTCACTGTTTGACTGTTAAGGTTGCTCGAGTCACCGAGATGACTGTGGACCTACTGTTGGGTCGGTAAGAGTACTTAGACCCCCCTTTTTATGGTAAAAAGACTATTTTTCCCCTATGTACTGAAATGACTATTATGCCCTTATGAGATGTATGATTGTATTTGAGCATGCCACTTTACACATATTGAATACATGTATGATATTATGACACGACATGATATGTTGCATGGGGATGGGTTTTATTATGATTGGAGGAAATGTACTATACTGGCAGCTCTGCTGCAATTACTGTTTAGTGCCGTAACCGGTTGTATTTTAGTGTGTAGGGATGGGTGGGTTGATTTTATCCCCACATGGAGTGTCGGGTTGGACGGAGATTGAGTGTAGAGGATGGCTGGGTGGGATCCACTGATTGCATATCTGTACTGTACTATCACTGAGATGGGCTCAGGCCTACACTGATACTGATACTGTAATGGGCTATGGCCCTAACTGAAACTAAACTGATAGTGAAACTGGCTTAGGCCAGATTGTATTTGCTTACTATATGATTGATTGATTTTTTACTAAGGGATTACACACTGAGTTTTTGCAAACTCACCCTTTTGCTTATCTACGTAGGTAATCCCCAGTCTTAGGCGGATCGGTACTACGAGGGACTCGAAGGTGGCCATACAACCGCACATATCTTTATATTCAAGTTTTAAATTATAAGTAATTTAAATTGGGTATTTTAAATGTAATAAGGCCTCTTTAAATTTTTAATCTTTAATTTGGGGTTTTATTTATTTATTGTGACTTATATCTGCTAGCAGTAGGACGCGGGTTTTCAAAAAGATAAATATTTTTTTCCAAACCCCCACGGTTACACAACATGTTTGCAAAAGCTTTCATAAGAAATAATGTTTTAAAATTAATAACAATTTAATATGATTAAGATTTTGACAAACGAATTGTTTTTAGAAACTAAATAACATGTTTAAAAATAATCATTAAGAACCCACAACAAAGGTAAATAAGGAAAAAGGTTTTTCGACGATATCACCCTTTTGCGAAAAATAATTCAATGTAACATTGCCAGATCCGGCCATAACGTCTAGGCTGGGTTTAGGGGTGTGACATTTAGTTGTATCAGAGCTAGGTTGCAAAACTCGGCTGTGGATTTGGGTTTCTTTTAAAGCTTGAAATTTCTAAAAAAATTGTTTTAAAGGATTTAAAGTATTTTAAAATGTTTCACTGAGTGTGTGGTACACTGAGTCTCCGGTGTCGATTCCGTAAGTCTTCTGAAAACTATTATTTGTTTATAATTGAAATACTAAGACTACTGTAGGTAGTAGACTGTACTGAAATACTCTAGATAGGATAAATTATAGTAAGACTACGATCTGTGAAAACAAACTTTGAAACACTGATACTGTTTGTTATAAAATATCCTATAATAAGCACTTAAACTGTAATCTGATGCATAAAATTGTTAATAAAGATAAAAATACAAATCGATAATGAGCACCAGAGATACTCGTGGAAGGGGTACAAGAGGCCGAGGTGGAGACTATGGAGGTGCTCGGGCTGGGTCTTCATCATCTAGCCAATGCCTAATGTTGAAACTAGGGAGGCACTGGCTTCATCTGAGACTGAGACTAGGTCTCATGATTGTGTGGATGAGGACAATGCATTGTCTCAGACCATGCTACAAATTCTGGAGAGGGTCGTTGGGCCCAATACTGGTGCTATGGGCCGTGGGTCGGTCACGGAATGATTCCGGTCTAATGGGGCTGAGATTTTTAGGGGTATTGATGAAGTTTTCCCTAATGTGGCTGAGTATTGGATTGAGGCCATAGAGAGGATCATGGATGACCTCAACTGTACCCCCGAGCAGAAACTAAAGGGTGCAGTGTCACTACTGAGGAATGAGGCTTACCAGTGGTAGCCTACAGTTAAAGAGGGCACTCAGCCCGACCGGTTGACCTGGGAATTTTTCAAGATTGCTTTCTAGAAAAAGTATGTGGGCGCTAGTTATGTGAATGCCCGGAGGAGAGAGTTTTTGAATTTGACTCAGGGGGATAAATCAGTGGCTGAATATGAGGCTGAATTTTTGCGATTAAGTCGCTATGCACGTGGGATGGTGGCAACTGAATATGAGCACTGTGTTCATTTCAAGGATGGCCTCAGGGATAGTTTAAGGGTTCTGATATCTCCATAGAGGGAGTGAGATTTTGCTGTTTTGGTGGATAAGGCGAAGATCGCCGAGGATGTGAAACGCGTTGAGCACCAGAACCGTGAGAAAGAAAGAGGTAGGAGCAAGAGGAATTCGATGCCCTCAAGTTTATTTTTTAGGCTTAAAAAAAGGCCAGAGTTGATGGGCCGGTCAGAGTTGGGGTCCCTGTTGCTGCTACTGGATTGTAGCCCTGTGCAGACTTTGGGAGACGTCATCAGGGAAAGTGCTGGAAAAGGATTGGGGCATGTTTGAGGTGTGGATCATTAGAGCACCGTATTAGAGATTGTCCATGGAGGCGTAAGTAGATGCAAGCTATAGGTTTGGGTAATGTACAGCCGTCAAGAGGTGTTCAGCAGCCACCGAGAAGCCATGGCCAGGCCAAAGGTTGTAATAGTATGGGTCATGGTCAAAGGGCACCGAGTAGAGGTGTTGGTCATGCTGAGGCGAGGCAGCCAACTCTGGTTTATGTTGTACGTCACCGAGAGGATGGAGATACATCAGATGTTATCACGGGTATGTTCTTTATTCATAATGTACCTTATACTACACTGATTGATGTTGGATCTACTCATTTCTATATAGCATGTACTGTGTCTGAGACTTTGGGTATAATAGTTGAAAGCACCATGAGTGAGGTTACTGTGTTGAGTCCACTAGGGCAGTTAGTGAGGGTAAATAAATTGTTCAGAGATGTTCCTTTGGAGGTTCAAGGAATAGTTTTCTTGGTGGATTTGATGGAACTCCATTTTGGAGAATTTGACTTAATTTTGGGAGTAGACTGGCTGGTTAAACATCTAGTGAGCTTGGACTGTGCTGCTAAACAGATGGTACTGAGAACTGTAGAGGGTGACGAGGTAGTTGTAATTGGGGAGCGTCAGTATCATTTGTCGAACGTGATTTTTGCATTAAGGGCCAAGAAATTGGTTCGTAAAGGTTGCAAGGCATATCTAGCCTACATCGTTGTTTCAGATTCTAAAATTTCTTTTGTTAAGGATATCAGAATAGTTAAAGACTTTCCGGATGTTTTTCCTGATGAGCTACCTAGGTTACCTCCAAACCGTGAAGTTGAGTTTGGGATTGAGCTCCTGCCTGGTACAGCTCCGGTGTCTATAGCCCCTTATATAATGGCACCGAAGGAGCTTGTGGAGCTTAAGGCTCAGATTCAAGAGTTATTAGATCGAGGGTTTATTCGACCTAGTGTGTCTCCATGGGGAGCACCGATTTTGTTGTGGAAAAGAAGGATGGATCCATGTTTATGTGCATCGATTATCGACAACTGAATAAGATAACTGTTAAGAATAAGTACCCCCTATTGAGGATTGATGATCTACTCGACCAGTTTCAAGGAGCTTCTGTTTTCTCTACGATTGATCTCCAATCGGGGTACCATCAATTAAGGGTGAAAGAGACTGATGTGTATAAGACAACGTTTAGGACTCGTTATGGTCATTACGAGTTTCTAGTGATGCCGTTTGGACTAACGAATGCACCAGTGGCTTTTATGGATTTGATGAACCGAGTATTCTAGCCCTATCTGGACTAGTTCATAATGGTGTTTATAGATGACATCTTGGTGTATTCGAGGACTGAAGATGAACATGATGCACATCTCTGAGTTGTTCTACAAATTTTGAGAGAGAAACAACTATATGCCAAGTTCAGTAAGTGTGAATCCTAGTTACGAGAGGTAACATTTATAGGCCATGTGGTATCTGCTGAAGGGATTAGGGTTGATCCTCAGAAAATTGAAGCCGTTGTAGAATGGAAGCTACCTAAGACAGTATCTGAGATTCACAGTTTTCTGGGATTGGCAGGGTATTATAGACGATTTGTTGAGGGGTTTTCATTAATTGCTGCACCGCTGACTAAGTTGTTGCGTAAGGGTGTACCTTTTAACTGGACTGATGCACAGTAAGAGAGTTTTGAAAAGCTTAAGAAAGTTCTAATTGAGGCCCCTGTCTTAATACAGCCAGTGTCTGGGAAAGAGTTCACTGTCTACAGTGATGCATCACATGTTGGTTTGAGATGTTTGTTGATGCAAGCGGGTAAAGTGGTGGCATATGCGTCTCGTCAGCTTAAGACTCATGAAGCAAATTATCCGACGCATGACTTGGAATTGGCTGCGGTGGTATTCACACTAAAAATTTGGAGGCATTACCTGTATGATGAGAAGTGTATCATTTACACTGATCATAAAGCCTCAACTACCTCCTCATTCAGAAGGAGCTAAATCTTAGGTAGCGTAGATGGATTGAGCTACTTAAGAACTATGACTGTCCGATTGAATACCATCCTGGTAAGGCCAATGTGGTGGCTGACGCACTGAGTCGTAGGGCTATGACTGATCTGAGGGCGATGTTTGCTCGTCTCAGCTTATTTGATAATGGTAGTCTATTAGTCAAACTTCAGGTTAAACCAACATGGATTGAGCAGATTAAGGGTAAACAGTTGGAGGATGAGTCACTGAATTCTCGATTCTGACAGATTGAGAGTGGTAGCACATCAGATTTTAGACTGAGTAGCAAAGCGGTACTCTTTTTCTGTGGGAGAGTCTGTGTACAGAAAGATAATGATTTGAGGTAGTCTATACTGTGAGAGGCACATAGTAGCCCTTATGTTATGCATCCTGGGGGTAATAAGATGTACCGAGACCTTCGTGAGTTATATTGGTGGCTGGGTCTTAAGACTGAAGTTACAGACTTCGTGGGAAAATGCCTTACTTGCCAGCAGGTTAAGGCTGAACATCAGTTACCTTCAGGGTTACTTTAGCCAGTTAAGATTCCATTTTGGAAGTGGGAGAGAGTGACTTTGGACTTCATTAGTGGGCTGCCCTTAACGCCTACTAAGAAGGATTTAGTATGGGTCATCATGGATCAATTGACCAAATCTGCTCATTTCATACCAGTCTGTAATGATTATTCTTTGTAGAAGCTGGCTAAACTGTATGTGTTTGAAATAGTGAGCTGCATGGGGTACCGATTTCCATAATATCTAACAGAGATCCTCGCTTCACGTCTCAGTTCTAGAAGAAGTTACACGAGGCTTTGGGTACAAGGTTGGACTTCAGTGCTGCATTCCATCCTCAGACAAATGGTCAGTCAGAGAGGGTGATTCAGATACTAGAGGACATGTTGAGGAGTGGTGTGATTGACTTCTGAGGCAGTTGGAAGGATTACTTGCTGCTAGCAGAGTTTGCTTATAACAATAGCTATCAAACCAGCATATAGATGGCACCTTACGAGGCATTATATGGTTGTAGGTGTCGTACACCTTTGTATTGGACTGAGTTGGGTGAGCAACGTGTTCTGGGCCCTGAATTGGCCTCTAATACCGAGGATAAAGTTAGACTAATTTGGGATTGACTGAAAGCAACATCAGATAGACAGAAGTCATATGCGAACTTGAAGCATAAAGAGATTGAGTATTCTGTGGGGGACTTTGTTTTTCTCAAGGTCTCGCCATGGAAGAAGGTACTGAGGTTTGGACGAAAGGGCAAGTTGAGCCCTAGGTTCATTGGGCCTTACCGTATACTAAAACGTGTGGGACCGGTTTCTTATCAGCTAAAGTTACCTCTAGAGTTGAACCAAATTCATGATGTGTTCCATGTCTCTATGTTGAGGTGCTACCGCTCTGATCCCATGCTTGTCATCTCACTTGAGGAGGCTAAGGTTAGGCCCGATATTACTTTTGAGGAGGACCCAGTTCAGATATTGGATCATGATGTGAAGGTTTTAAGAAAGAAGTCTATCCCACTGGTTAAGGTACTTTGGCGTAATCACAACTCTAAAGAGGACACGTGGGAACCCAAGGAGGCAATGCAACAATAATACCCTCATCTATTCTGATCACGTAAATTTCGAGGCCAAAATTTTCTTTTATGGGGTAGAGTTGTAACGCCCCAAATTTTAATTATTTAATTTTGTATGTTGTGACACACAAATGCATGTCTACTTTAGTGGTTAAGTGTCCTGGGAAGTGTCTGAGAAGTCTTGGGTTCAAGCCTTGGCTTGTGCAAAAATTTTGTTTTAAAGAATAAACCTTTGTCTCTAATAAGTAGGCTTTTAAATAAAAATGGGTAAAACATGTCAGAAAAGGCCTGCTGGTCCAGGGGGTAAGTGGCATGTTATCTATGCCAGAGGACTGAGATTCGAATCTTGGTGGGCGTAGTAGAGTGTTTATTTTGCTACCATACCATGGGAGTGTTGTGGGTTGACCAAAACACTAAAGTGGTTGAGGGGAATTCAAATTGAGTGGTTGAGGGAGGTGTGATCGGTTTGAGGGATATGAGGAGGGATTTTAGGATAAAATCAAGGGAAGTTCTAGTGAGAGAGAGTAGTGTGCCGATTTTGAACAATGGGCACTCAGAAATTTCGACTGAGGTAGGTTATGCTCTCAAATTTTCTGTTTCTATCTGCTCTTAAGGTTCTCATTTGTGGGTGGCCGAATGTTGTTAGGGTTTCTTTTGGGGTAACTTGCGCTTTTGCCTATTTTGTCATTGGCATTATTTTTTCCCATACATTTGAGTTCCTTCTCTCTTTGGCCGAATTCTCACTCTCTTTCCCTCTTCTCACTTTCGGGTTTGACAAATTGTTTTCTCGAGTTTCTTGTTCTATTTATGACCTTTCTTGACCGATTACTACATTTTCTCCCTCCCTCAATCGGTTTGTTGATTGGCCGAACACTTTCTCTCTTCCCTTCTCCTCTCTTTTCTCTCTCAAATCATTTCTCTTATCGTCTCTTTCTTTTGGTACCCAAGCCCAATACTTCATCCCTTACTCTTTCTACTTTTATTTTCGGTTTGGCAATTGTTCTCAGACAAATCGGTGAGTGCACACATTCCTTCTTGCTCTCTTTTTACTCTTTCAACTTTTATCAAGTCTCCCCTCTCTTACACTGTTCGAGCTGAATACTCTTTTTCTCTTATTGCGGATTCTCATCTCCTCTCTCTTATTGTGGTGTTTCTTTCGATTTCTAAAACTTTTTGAGGAGTGAAGGAGTTTACAAGTGATACTGAAGCATTCAAAACCTTTCTCTCGTCACTCGATCGAAGATAACTCTATTATTAGTCATCGTGTTCAACCTGAGTATTTTGGCTTGCAGTCTAGCGTGTAGGGCATATGCTTCATTCCCTACTTTTCTGTTCTGTGTTTCTGTAAGTTAAAATATGTTGACTTAAGCCATGTGTGTAAACAATCATGATTAATAAAATCCGCTTGTAATGCAGATATCCGTCAAGGGGTTCGTAAACAACCTTCGTCAGCGGTTTAAGCGAGCTAAACCACACTCGTTCAATCAAGGCAAGTATCAAATAGTTAAAAAGAGGGTGATTAACCCTATTTATTAGAGGACTGACAGAGTGTCTTGATTGAATATAGGTTTGGTGCTCGTGGGCTTTTATGCCTTTTCGCAAACAAGGTGTGTAAAAACACTACCCTTAATCGTAGATCTGCAAAAGCCAAAGTAAAAGACCGTTGACGCTACACGAGCGTACACTCGCTCATGTGCAAATGTGTATATCTAAACATGGGCATTTGATCGTAAAGGCCGCCATGAGCAATTTCATGGGCTGAGGCCGATTTGAGCCAAAGTGGGCTGAAATGGGCTGTATGGGCCCCATGAGTTTGTGGGCCCCACACGGATAAACTACACTGACGTATGGAGAATATTGGGCCAGACTGTGTAATCCACTTGGTCAAGGCCGTTTCTGGGCTATGTGGGCCACACGGGCGTGTGGGCCTACATGGGCCCGCATATTGGGCATTGGGCCATTTTCACTACTGTTAAGGTTGCACGGGTCACCCGAGATGACTATGGACCTACGGTTGGGTCGGTAAGAGTACTTAGACCCCCTTTTATGGTAAAAAGACTATTTTACCCCTGTGTACTAAAATGACTATTATGCCCTTATGAGATGTATGATTGTATTTAAGCATGCCACTTTACACATATTGAATACACATATGATATTATGACACGACATGATATGTTGCATGGGGATGGGTTTTATTATGATTGGAGAAAGTGTACTGTACTGGCAGCTCTGTTGCAAATACTGTTTAGTGCCGCAACCGGTGGTATTTTGGAGTGTAGGGATGGGTGGGTTGATTTTATCCCCACATGGAGTGTATTGTTGGATGAAGATGGAGTGTAGAGGCTGGTTGGGTAGGATCCACTGATTGCATATTTGTACTGTATTGCCACTGAGATGGGCTCAAGCCCACAGGTATACTGATACTGTAATGGGCTATGGCCCTAATTGAAACTGAACTGATCCTGAAACAGGCTTAGGCCAGACTGTATTTACTTACTGTATGATTGATTGATTGTTTACTAAAGGATTACACACTGAGTTTTCGTAAAGTCACCCTTCTACTTATCTGCGCAAGTAATCCCCAGTCTTAGGCAGATCGGTGCTGCAAGGAACTCGAAGGTGTCCATACAACTGCACATATCTCTATATTCAACTTTTAATTTATAAGTATTTTAAATTTGGCATTTTAAATGTAATAAGGCCTTTTTAAATTTTTAATCTTTAATTTGGGGTTTTATTTATTTATTGTGACTTATATCTGCTAGCAATAGGACGCAGGTTTTCAAAAAGATAAATATTTTTTTTCCAAACCCCCACGGTTACGCAACATGTTTGCAAAAGCTTCTGCAAAAAATAATATTTTAAAATTAATAACAATTTAATATGATTAACATTTCGACAAACGACTCATTTTTGGAAACTAAATAACATGTTTAAAAATTATCATTAATAACCCACGACAAAGGTAAATAAGGAAAAAGGTTTTTTAACGATATCACCCTTTTGCAAAAAAGACATCAATGTGACATTACCAGATTCGGCCATAATGTCTAGGCCAGGTTTGGGGGTGTGACATTCGGCCCTATTTCAGCTCAAGAAATTCTTTACGTTTTGGATCGATGATGAAACACCCCTTACCCGAGTCCGAGGCCGGGACAGGGTACGAGGCATTACTGGACTTAAACGTACACAACTATGTAAAACCAGGCCACAAAAATTTCGTTCAAATTAAAAATATTCATTCATATTCATAATGTCCCTTATATGGGCTTACGAGGCCCAATACATACATCGGGGGTGGTTTGGGACTAAACCAAGAACTTACGAACCTTTTACAACAGTTAGAAAATTTTCTAGTTTTGGAGAGTCACAAGCCCGTCTGGGTTTGGCTGTGTAGTCACACACGCCTGTATGGCTTGGGACACGCTCGTGTCCTCAGCCCATGTGACTCTCTGTTTAAGATCTCTGCAACGATATACAGTCACACGGCCAAGTCACATGCCCGTGTGCTAAACTGTGTCCTCCACACAAATGAGACACTCAGTCGTGTCTTTGCCCGTGTGGCCCAAAAAATGGCTATTTACCAAGCCTTTTGGCACCCTCGTTAGCACTTACTTATACATAACTTCAATAGCACTTTTCGAGGCAATTTCATATTGATTTATTCATGCATAATGCACCATACTTTGCCTAGTTTAAACTTATCAACTTCATGCCATAATTATCGTTAACACATTCTTACACTTTATACTTATGCTAAGGTCTATCCGTGAGCCAATTTAGTCACTTCAAAATCTTCAAATAATCTAGGTTACATTCACAATTCATCCATACCAAACACACATGACCACACCATATGAAACCTTTAGCACATGCATGCATATATGGATAGGTTTACAACTCAATAACCAATATGAGCCACATCACATGGCTATATAAAAAACAAATCATATTCCCATTATGAGCCAATACATTTGGCCAAATCAAATGACACATATCGAATTGACTAAGTCCCTATACATTCCATAAACTTAAAGTACTTGAAATCATTTATACCCTTCAATAGCTGGATAGTGTGATGGAATCTCCGACGATCTCCAACCCGAGCTAGCTTAGTGACCCTATGAAATGAGGAAAAAGGAAGGGGTAAGCTATATAGCTTAGTAAGTCCATATGAAAATAATAAAAGATTTATTGTCATGATTTTTTCCATATTCTCACAACATGTTCTCAAGTTAATACAATCATAATTGCACAAAATTCTACTATTTACTCTTGTTCATCTCAAACTGTCTATTCAAGTCACAGTCACTAAATTATTTATATCTTGAGCTACAAAACTCAAAATTAATATCCACTAATTTTCCCTAAAACTAGACTCACATATCATCTTACCATAAAATTTTCAGAATTTTTGGTCCAGCCAATAAGTACAGCTTATTCTTTAAAATCTCCCCTATTCTACTGTTTGACAGTTTCAACCCTTCTTCACTAAATATTAATTATCTCATAGTAGAAAATTTGGATAATGTTCTCGTCTATTTATATTTAAAATATACTCATTAAGGATTTAATAATATGAATTTTAACCCATAATTATGTTCATGCAATTTTTAATGATTTTCCCAAAATAAAGACAAGGGAACCTAAAATCACTCTATCCCTGTCTCACAAAAATCCAAATATCTCATAACATGAAATTCTTTTTCTTACACCATTTCTTCTATGTGAAACTAGGCTCGATAAGCTTTAATTTCATATTTTATTTAACTTTTAACTCAATTTCCATGATTTTTGGTGGATTTTCAAAGCCGGACTACTACTGCTGTCCAAAACTGTTGTAGTGTAAAATAATGAAGACTAAGTTTATACACCTTTACAATTTATTTCAACCATCATGGTAGAAATACATATTTATACATCATAAGCATAGAACCATAATCACAGGGTCATCACAAAATCATTCTCATGGGTATGACCTACTTATTTGCATCCTTACCAAAGGTGCATCATAAACTGAAAGCATTTCTCATGAGTTTTGCACACATACCTGTACCACTTGCAACATAATCATAACTTTTCTCAATCATGACACAATGTTTAAATCACCCGTTGAACCATGTGGAATACTAAAGGATACCCGATAAGCCTCATACAAAAGGGTAAAATGTCGATGCCATGTCCTGGAAATGGTCTTACACTGGCTTTCATACATCGGTGTCGATGCCATGTCCCAGACATGGTCTTAGACTGCCGATGCCATGTTCCAAACATGGTCTTACACTGGCTCTCATAAACCGGTGCCGATGCCATGTCCCAGACCTGGTCTTACACTGACACATATCGAGGCTGATGCCGTGTCCCAGACATGGTCTTACACTAGCTCTCATAACAATGCCGATGCCATGTTCCAAACATGGTCTTACACTAGCTCACATATTGAGGTCGATGCCATGTCCCGATATGGTCTTACACTAGCTCTCATAACAGTGTTGATGCCATGTTCCAAACATGGTCTTACTCTGGCTCACATATTAAGGCTGATGCCATGTCCCAAACATGGTCTTATACTAGCTCTCAAACCCTAGTATCACGGCATAGATATCCGATCTATTCCTACGGTTTAACTGGGAGTTTCACCAAATCAAATCTCGTCATGCATATTTGTGTGATATCACTCTTTAACACCACGTTACCATTCATTACAATGTTATCAAACATCATAGACATATGTTTTAGGTCATTGCATATGCATAGCATACAATATAATTTCGTGAAGCATAACATCTTCACGTACATAGTACCACAAACATATAATTCAATGCATTCAAAATATCATATCAATTCATATTTCAATCACAAATCACAATAATATTATGGTCTTAACAATTTTATCATACGACTCGTTTGTCGATTCCTCGTCGAATATATCCATAACAAATCATACAAATTATATAATAATAATTAGGCATTTCAATTCAAATAATAAATTGCATTATTATCATCACACGAACTTACCTCGAATGCAAAAACGACTAATTATTCCCTTTTTGTCCTTAACCATGTATTTTCTCGATTTAAGCCCAAATTTTGATTTTCATGATCTAGAATTTCAAATATAGCTTATTTATTACTCACAATATTCAAATTGACCCAAAAATCATACTTTGGCAAATTTACAATTTTGCCTCTAAACTTTCACTTATTTTCAAATTAGACCCTAAGCTCGAAAAATAAAATTCATTCAGTTTTATCCCAACCCAAGCCTAGATGAATATTTATCTTACTTACAGCAGCCCACATTTTTCATTATTGCACACCTTTACCACCTATTTTACAACTTTTACAAAATCGTCTATTTTAGGTGTTTTCATGAAAATCACTTAACAAAAGTTGTTTATATAACAACCGAGATTCATTTTCTTCTATAAAAATGTAGCAAACAACATGAATATTTTCATGACAAAACCCTATACTTTCAACCATTTTGCAAAATAGTCCCCTCATTAGCTAAATTAAGCTACAAGGGTTCCAAAAATACAAAAATCATCAAAAATGACCATGCGAGGGTTAGAAGTAGCTGAAATTTTCAAGCTTTCATGGAAATTTCCTTGGGTGAAAATCGGTAGAGAAGAATAAGAAATAAAAAGATGATAGCTTCTTTTGCATTTTTGTCTTATTATACCTTTTTAACTTAATTACCTATTTACCCTTTTAATTTCTAACAAATTTCAATAATACCAAACAAATATCTTCCACTAACTTATTAATGGGCTAATTTCCATTTAAGGGCTTGCAATAAATATTCTATAGCTATTTAATACCTTTAGCTATTAGAATGCAACTTTTGTACTTTACACGATTTAGTCCTTAAAGCCAAATTAAACACTTCTCACATATAATTTCTTCATGAAAAATTTACAAAGTCATATAAACATATCATAGACCTTATAATAATTATAAAATAATTATTTTTAATTCAAACTTATGGTCTCGAAACCACTTTTCTAACTAGGCCCTAATTCGAGATGTTACAACTCTCCTTCCCTTTAGGGATTTTCGTCCCCAAAAATCTTACCAGTCAAATGGTTTGGTTTTCGCAAAAACTTCTCTTATCATAATCATTTTCACAAAACTCTCACTCGGCTGTACCTTCAATACTTATCTCTTTATTTTCTCATACTCGAATCATGAGCGATTCTTTCACTGTACAAAACATCGACTGAATCTCACTTCTATAGAAGAGTTCATACACATGAAAGGTCAGATCCATGACATCGTAACACGTATAAACACGTACTTGAATCTTTTCGAATTCAAATAGTGAAACTAGTTAGTTCATCTCGGCCTTATACCCTCTATAATTTAATACGGCCCGATAGCTTGCATACTCAACTCTCAGTTGCTCTTAAATTTCAGAGTCTCTTTTAGCTTCCTCAAGAAATCACAATATAAAACCCAGATTTCAATTCGATTAATGAAGACTTAGCACTCCAAGAATTCCAAAAACCATAGAGACACAAAATCTCATTAATCTGATGAGCGAAATATTTTTTTCCGTACATACCGGCAAAATTTTACAAATTTCATCAAACATTTAACAACAAGCCACATAACATTTTTCCTCTTTCCAAGACAGGGGAAATTCCTGGTATGGCCTTAAGAATGATCCCTTTCTTATTTCCAGTCTAATATCAATACTATGGAGGTAGTTCTGGTAAAACTTGTTGTTCAGCTTTAACTCCACTAGCATTTCAATTACTCATACACAAGGTCAGAAATATCGAATTCCAAACTCGATCACTAACACACTATTTCCTTGAGTTTTCTTGTAGAATCTCTGTATAAGTTTTGGGTTTTTCTATCCAAACACTTGTAATCACAATTTGCTTCCTCAAAGATCATTCAATACTATCTCATTATCTTTTAATACCCAATTCATCTTCACTATATCAAACTCAGATCTTCCTATAACATTAGACACTCTAAGCTATCACATTGCCTTATGGTCTTAAAACACTTCACAATTCATTTAGCGACACATTGCCAAAATCAAGAAGTCTTTGCTGATGTCAAATTCTTACATGGAAATTTGAGAAATCCAAATACTAAGGTCACCACATTACCAATAATCAAACCAAAAAGAATAATCATAGTCAACATAGTCATCATAAGCCAAAGAACACACTTTAGACATAAGCCAAGATTGACAATTTATGAAATATAGATGACATGAAAACCAAGAGGAAGAACGCCAAGTTGGAAAATTCCAAAATAAAGAAATCCAAGATGTGATACCGTGTCGAAATATCGAGAACATAGCTCATAAGAAAGTATGAAAGATTTTGATAATCCCCTAGAGAAAAGAAGTCTAGAAAAACATCATTCAAACCCATTGGGATTAGATGTAACAATAACAATGTACCTTCCCATATATAAATCAGATAAAGCAATATTTAGAAGAAACATAATCATAGCTTTATACACATTTTCCCATCCATTCGCAATAGATGAAATTTATTAGAATGGCAGAGGGAAATAGAGCAACATAGATTATAAACCAGTCATGCTAACAATGCATTCGTCTAATATCACGATTAGAAAACATCCCCACATAATAAGAATTTCATCAGAGGATCAATAGCCATAGGAATATTTCTTAGAACAAATAAACACATAGAACACCTTAGAAGAGACTGTCATAATCTATTCAGCCATCACAAATTTCATATTATTCTTCTCACTAAAGGAGATCAGTTTTGAAGAAATTTTGATTAATACATTTCTCTACATCGTATCAGAATAGATCGATTTACCAAAGCTAACTTCTTCACCAACTGTGACATTGCGTGAATCACAAAATTTTCCAGGTCGATCTGATATCTTACTAATTCTGGCTTCACTTATCAACCTGTTCTCAGTCTCTGATCACATTCATAGTTATTCTATCACTAAACTCTTTAGTTTCACACTTGTGAGTTTATTCAATACATTTCTCACAAAATTCCATTACAAAACACCACTCTGGTAAAGGGGAAGGGTGAGGTCGTAAGGTCCCTAACTCGTCTCTTATACACATATACATATGACACAACTTTCATCATCAAAGTAACGTCGTCACAATTATATCATTCATTTCAGGCAAACTATTGTTCACATTTGTATTTCATAGATTTTTCCAATTATCTTATTTAATCAAGTTCACTTATGCATACATTCTATGAATTTCGAATGTCTTTTCTCGTCATATTAACTTAATCAAACATATCAAACACATAACATCTTGTGAGGGCCAACAAATATGAATAAATGTATCAAAATTGAAACTTTCACCTCGCACATCGTCATATACATATCATTACAATCATATAAATCAGTCCAATTGATTTAACACATTTACTTAAACTATACGAGTTTGCTAGTCATAATTATTCAAATAAGTATACATGGACATTCATTCCACCAATATTTTTAGTAAGTTACCTGAACATATACATTCACTAGAGCAAATCTATCTTATACATCATGGAATTATCGATCAATCGTAGATAAGCTCATTATGCCGCTTACACATTCTATTTCATGTTTCTCATGTCTCATATATGTACATACATATATATATCATGAATAATTATTCATACCTTTTCGAGTTTTAACTCATCATAATTACATTTTACTCAATTACCTTAGTCCCACTATCAACATGGTCGGGTGTAGCTTAGTTGGAGAGTACCTTTGTCTAAACAAAATGGTTCTCATTCGCGTCGGGAGACATCACACTATCACAAATCTGTGGCATATATAGCTAAACCTTCACACATGCTAGGTTAGTCCGAGAAATGACTAAACCATCACTCTGATACCACTAAATGTAACACCCCTTACTCGAATCGGAGGCTGGGATAGGGTACGAGGCATTATTGGACTTAAACGTACAAAACTATGGGATAGGGTACGAGGCATTATTGGACTTAAACGTACAAAACTATGTCAAACTGAGCCATAAAAATTTCGTTCAAATTAAAAAAAATTATTCATATTCATAATGTCCCTTATATGGGCTTACGAGGCCTAATACATACATTGGGGATGGTTTCGGACTAAACTGAAAACTTACAAACTTTTTATAACACCTAGAAAATTTTCTAGTTTTGGAGAGTCACACGCCCGTGTGGCTTGGGACACGCTAGTGTCCTCAACCCATGTGACTCTTTGTTTAAGACGTCAGCAACAATATAGGGTCAATCAGCCAAGTCACAAGTCCGTGTGCTAGTTCGTGTCCTCCACACGGATGAGACACTCAGTCGTGTCTCTACCCGTGTGGCCAAAAAAATGGCTATTTACCAAGCCATTTGGCACCCTCGTTAGCACTTACTTTTACATAACTTCAATAGCACTTTTCGAGGCAATTTCATATTGATTTATTCATGCATAATACACCATACTTTGCCTAGTTTAAACTTATCAACTTCATGCCATAATTATCGTTAACACATTCTTACACTTCATACTTATGCTAAGGTCTATCCATGAGCCAATTTAGTCACTTTAAAATCATCAAATAATCTAGGGTACATTCACAATTCATCCATACCAAACACACATGACCACACTATATGAAACTTTTAGCACATGCATGCATATATGGATAGGTTTACAACCCAATAACCAATATGAGCCACATCACATGGCCATATACTAAACGAATCATATTCCCATTATGAGCCAATACATTTGGCCGAATAAAATGACACATATCGAATTGACTAAGTTCCTATACATGCCATAGACTTAAAGTACTTGAAATCATTTATACCATTCAAAAGTTGGGTAGTGTTATGGAATCTCCGACGATCTCCAACCTGAGCTAGCTTAGTGACCCTATAAAATGAGGAAAAAGGAAGGGGTAAGCTATATAGCTTAGTAAGTCCATATGAAAATAATAAGAGATTTATTGACATATTTTTGCCATATTCTCACAACATGTTCTCAAGTTAATACAATCATAATTGCACAAAATTCTACTATTTACTCTTATTCATCTCAAGCTATCTACTTGAGTCACAGTCACTAAATTATTTATATCTTGAGCTGCAGAACTCAAAATTAAGATCCACTAATTTTCCCTAAAACTAGACTCACATATCTTTTTACCATAAAATTTTTAGAATTTTTGGTCTAGCCAATATGTACAGTTTATTCTTTAAAGTCTCCCCTGTTCTATTATTTGACAGTTTCAACCCTTCTTCACTAAAAATTAATTATCTCACAGTACAAAATTCGAATAACATTCCCTTCTGTTTATGAATTCTAACCCATAATGATTTTCCAAAGTTACGACAAGGGAACCTGAAATCACTCTAGCCCTGTCTCACAGAAATCCAAATATTTCATAATGTGAAATCTTTTTTGTAACACCCCAAACCCGGCCTAGACATTATGGTCGAATCTGGTGTGTCAGATTAGATTATTTTTCAAAAAGATTGACCTTTCCGGTATAAATCCGTTACTGAATCTAAAACCTTTTATTACTTAACTAAAGTTCTCGTCAAACTGTTTACCGATTAGTTTGCCTTTGGTATATTACATCATTTAAAACCGCAAAAGCATTTTTAAAAACTTTGTTATTGGAAGCTCGTGTTCCTTAGAAAATCGTGCTATTTAGAAACTCGTGTTTTCCTAGTCTAGCAGTTTAGCATAAGAAATTAAAATCCAAATTAAAACCTAAAAACCCACCAACGGCCTTATTACATAAATTAAACCCAAAACGAAATCCAATCGCAATTAAAAGAAACAGAACAGTAGTGTGGCCACCTCTGAGTCCCTCGCAGCACCAAACCATCAGAGCTTAGGGATTACCTGCAAAGTTAAAAACGGGGTGAGTTTACGAAAACTCAGTGTGTAATCCCAATAACATACAAATAGTGAATAGCAAAGTATCAGTACAGTCTGGCCAAAACCCTTTTTCAGTAATGGGGGCCTAAGCCCAATACAGTATCAGTGTAAATGCATAATGCAACCCATCCCATACTAGCCAGCATACCACCCGTACCGACAAACACACCTGTGGGGATATCAATCGACCCACCCAACCAGCACACCAATATCGCAAAGCAAAGGCGCGATAATGATAACGCAAAGATAGCCGCCAAGTGCGATGTGATAGCGTGGTAAACCACCAGTAATAGCATATGTGACGTAGTCACCAGTACAGTACTTCCTCCATATCATAACCCACCCCATGCAGGTGTCATGTTATAAATAATACGTGTATGCAGTATATCATACTCATAACCCCTCATGAAAATGTCATTCACACATCAAATAACCTACCGCTAGCATTATAAAGGTCTCACCATCAGTTAAGGGTAACTTAGTAATTTTTGCCCCTTACGGATAATTCGGTCATTTAACTGATTTTAGGGTCGCGATGATGAGATAATGATCCTTGGCGGGTCTCATGATGCGTCACGAACGGCTCAGACAACCCGTGTGACCAAAATAGTGTAAATGGGCCTAAGACCTATTACTTGGCCCAAGTGGGCCCACAGACTCGCGTGTCCCCTTCTAGCCTAAATCTAGCCATGGCTATGCGAATTTCATAGCCCAGTCCAACATTTATCATCTTTCTTGATTTTTTACTAAGCGTGAGCCTTCGAGCCCATCGAACCCACATGGCCCATTCTGGCCCATAACGACCCATGACTGCTTGAGCCCCCGAGAGCGCTCACAGTGGCCTCAATGGTCTGTCGCCCAAAGCATGTGGCTCGATTCACCTTGTGAACATTCGCACGCTCGCGTGATCGTAAATGTCGAAACTCTAGCTTTCTGGTCTTGCCGGTCTACCCTACCTTGGTATGGTTAGACACCCACACTCGTCATTGATTATAGAGTATGGTTGGGTGAACAACTACACACCTGCTTTGGAGAAGAACAACGCACTCCACACGCCCAACCTACACAAGCCAACGTTCAACAACAGTCTTAGTCGTTTATGTTAACCAAACAAAGACATCCTTTCAAACACTACATACCACGCTGCTTACCTTGATAGTACAAATCAGCTCCAACCACTACTTCCTCCACAACCCAGTTGTCTACGATCTGCATTAATAACTACATCCATTAAATCACCCAACTTGACTGCAAACAACTTATCCTTGAGAACCACTTACCGAAACAGAGACTAAGAGAATGTAGTGGCAATATTCGCCTAACGCAGCAACCACCACTGTCAAGCGCCCGATGCCAAGTACGCCTTCCTAGCGCACACCAATAGAGTAGAAGGTTATGAAGGGAGATCACCCTAAGATAAAAGATAAGAAAGGACGGCACAACCACAACATACAAATTGAAGAACAAAAGCAAGGTTCGGCTTTTTGCTAGAGATTAGGCACATCAAGAATAGCTTACCTTAAACCAGCGGGGGAAGTTTCGGTTAGCAATGAGAGTACCCGCCTAAGACTCCAAAAAGGAAAACTCGCAACTAAAAGCAAGCAGAAGATGAGTACAGATCAAGAAGATGTTTGGCTAACCCCAAAAGAATGGATGAGGAAGAAGTAGAGTTAAGTTGTCAAAATGAAGAGTACCAGCTAAAGTGGGAAGAAGAAGTATTTGGGAAAACAATAATCGATTAAGGCTGAAAAGAGAAGGAAGATTCAACACAAGGAAAGATTTTACCCCAAAAAGCCCCAAAAAGCAAAAACCCGAAAGTGGAAGAGGGAGAATTCGGCTCCTACAACAAGACCAAAATGCCAAAATGGCAAAGAAGTTCCCCTAGCTGATTTTGCTCCTACAAGTTGCCCAATTCGACTACAGCACTCCTCCCCCCACCAACTCCTTGAAAAACTCCCCATATCACTCCCCTTATCCCTCCATAATCTTCTCCCAACAACCAAAGACCAATTCAAATTCCCACACGGTAGAGTTTGAATTCGCTACAAACTCTTGCCACCCTCATGCAGCAAAATGGTGCCTTCTACAGCTCATGGGATTCGAACCCCAGTCCTTCTTGAAGCCAAAGCACGCCTCACGCCACCAAGCCACAAGGCTTCTTGTGGTAACAAGCGACCACAAATATTCATAAAGCCTAAGTGTCACTACTCAGGTTCTTTTTAAGAGAAAAACAAAATTACTGCAAAACCTGAAGCTTGAACTTAGGACTACTCAAAAACCCCCTAACGCACTTAAATCAACTAATCACTCAAGCAAACATGGGAATTATGATAAGCCAAGCAAAATTACAGACCCCATACTTTTGGGGCGTTACAATTCAATCCCCCTTAAAGAAATTTTGGCCTCGAAATTTACCTGGTCAGAATAAATGAGGGTATTGCTGTTGCATTGCCTCTTCTGGTTCCCATGTGGCCTTCTCTGCGCCGTGATTGCGCCAAAGCACCTTGACCAGTGGAACAGACTTCGTTCTCAATACCTTAACATCAGGCTCTAAGATCTGCACTGGTTCCTCCTTAATAGTTAAATCAGGCCTAACTTCAATTTCTTCGACTGGCACGACATGTGACGGATTAGAACGGTACCGCTCAAGCATGGAAACATGAAACACGTCATGAATTCTTTCCAACTTCGGAGGCAACTCAAGTTGATACGCAACCGGTCCTACCAACCTAAGTACCCGATAAGGCCCAATAAATCTAGGGCTTAGCTTGCCCTTTCGTCCAAACCTCATAATTTTCTTCCACGGTGATACCTTAAGGAAAACATAATCCCCCACAGAGTACTCAATCTCTTTACGTTTCAAGTCTGCATAGGACTTCTGCCTATCAAACGCTTCTTTCAACCGACCTCGAATCAACTTTACCTTGTCTTTTGTATCAGTAATTAGCTCCGGCCCCAGAATTCGTTGCTCACCCAATTCAGTCAAACAAGCAGGAGTGCGACACCTACGACCATATAACGCTTCGTACGGTGCCATTCGAATACTGGACTGGTAGTTGTTGTTATACGCAAACTCCGCCAACGGAAAATAATCCTCCCAACTGCCCCTAAAATCCAATACACAACTTCTTAACATGTCTTCCAATATCTGAATTACTCTCTCAGATTGTCCATCTATTTGAGGATGAAACGCAGTACTGAAATCCAGTCGTGTACCCAAGGCCTCATGTAATTTCTTCCAAAACTGAGACGTAAACCTAGGATCTCTGTTAGATATGACCGAAACCGGTACACCATGCAATGTTACAATCTCAGCCACATATAACTTGGCCAACTTCTATAATGAATAATCAGTGTGGATAGGAATAAAATGAGCTGACTTAGTCAGTCGGTCTACAATCACCCAAACTGAATCCTTCTTAGAAGGTGTCAAGGGTAACCCACTCACAAAATCCATAGTTACCCTCTCCCACTTCCAGAGAGGAATCCTAACTTGCTGCAGTAATTCAGAAGGTAACTGGTGCTCAGCCTTAACCTGTTGGCACGTCAAGCACTTACTTACATAATTGGTAACTTCGCGTTTTAATCCAAGCCACCAATACAACTCACGGAGATCTCGATATAACTTGTTCCCACCAGGATGCATGGCATAAGGACTACCATGCGCTTCACATAGAATAGACTGCCTCAACCCAAAATCACTCGGTATACACACTCTGCCACGAAAACATAATACCCCTTCCCTATTCAGTCCAAAATCTGAAGTCTCACCTTTTTCCACTTGCTGAAAACGAGGAACTAACGACTCATCCAACAACTATTTGTCCTCAATTTGATCCGTCCAAGTCGGTCTCACTTGTAGTTCAGCTAACAAACTACCATCCTCAAACAGACTAAGGCGAGCAAACATTGCTTTTAAGTCAGAGATAACTCTACGGCTCAGTGCGTCAGCTACCACATTAGCTTTTCCTGGATGGTACTCAATTGAGCAGTCGTAATCTTTAAACAACTCAATCCACCTCCATTGCCTAAGGTTCAACTCTTTCTGAGTAAGGAGATACTTGAGGCTTTTATAGTCTGTATAAATAATCGTTCTTTCCCCATACAGATAATGCCTCCAAATTTTTAGTGCAAACACCACTGCTGCTAACTACAAATCATGAGTGGGATAATTCGCCTCGTGAGGTTTAAGCTACCGCGACACATAAGCAACCACCTTCCCTTCTTGTAGCAACACACATCCCAATCCAATGTGTGATGCATCACTATAAACAGTAAATTCCTTCCCAGACTCCGGCTGTATCAAAACAGGAGCCTCAGTTAAGACTTTCTTTAATTTCTCAAAACTCTCTTGCTGTGTATCAGTCCAGACAAACGACACCCCTTTACGCAGTAACTTAGTCAAAGGTGCAGCTATCACTGAAAACTCTTCCACAAAACATCTGTAATACCCCGCTAAACCCAAGAAACTTCGAATTTTAGATACAGTCCTTGGTGGTTTCCATTGTAACACGGCTTCAATCTTTCGAGGGTCAACACTAATCCCCTCGACAGACACCACGTGACCCAGAAATGTCACCTCTCGCAACCAAAACTCGCACTTACTGAACTTTGCGTACAACTGCTTCTGTCTCAGAATTTGAAGAATAATCCGTAAATGCTCATCATGCTCCTTCTTGATTTTCGAATACACTAAAATATCGTCTATGAACACTACTATGAACCGATCTAGATAGGGTTGAAATATTCAGTTCATCATGTCCATGAAAGCAGCTGGTGCATTCGTTAACCCAAACGACATTACTAGGAACTCGTAATGACCATAACGAGTTCTAAATGTTGTCTTATACACATCAGCTTCCTTAACCCTTAGTTGATGGTACCCAAATTGAAGATCTATTTTAGAGAACACGACAACTCCTCGCAACTGGTCAAACAGATCATCAATCCTTGGTAAAGGGTACTTGTTCTTGATTGTCAGCTTATTCAGTTGACGAAAATCAATGCACATGCGCATGGACCCATCTTTCTTCACAAACAATACTGGTGCTCCCACGGAGACACACTAGGTCAAATGAATCCTCAATCCAATAGCTCTTGAATTTGGGCCTTCAACTCCACTAGTTCATTTGGTGCCATCCTATACGGGGCGATAGACACTGGAGCTATTCCAGGTAGGGGCTCAATTCTAAATTTGACCTTACAGTCTGGAGGTAAGCCCGGAAGCTCTTCCAGAAAAACATCCAAAAACTCCTTAACAGTTCTAACATCCTCAACAGAAAGGTTTTTAGTCTCAGAATTGCTAACATAAGCCAGGAAAGCCTCACAACCCTTGCGAACCTGCTTCTCAGCTCTTAACGCCGATATCACATTAGACAAAAAATCTCTTCGTTCTCCTATTACCGTCACCTCCCCATCCTCCGTAGTCCTCAACACCAACCACTTAGCAGCACAATCCAGCTTCGCACGATGCTTCACTAGCCAATCCATGCCTAAAATAATATCAAATTCCCCGAATGGCAGTTCCATCAAATTTGCAGGAAAAACTACCCCTTGAACTTCCAAAGGCACGTCCTTGATTAACTTATCCACCCTAACCGATTGCCCTAGTAGACTCACCACCGTCATTTCACTAGCAGTGCTTTCAGATTGAATACTCAACATCCCAGACACAGTACACGCAACATACGAATGCGTAGATCCAACATCAATTAAAGCAACAAAGGGTGAATTATGGATCAAGAACATACCAGTTATAACATCAGGGGTATCACCATCCTCTCGGCGACAAGTAGCATAAACCAAGGCTGGTTGTCTCACCTCAGTGTTACCTATGCCTCTACCTGGTGCTCCACGACCCCGTCCAAACCCATTTCCACCTATTGCATGTCTACGACCTCTTGGTGGCTGACTACCTCTCACAGGCTGAACATAACTCTGTCCTGTTGCTTGCATCTGAGTAGGCTTCTGAGGGCAATTTCTTACTTGATGATCTATAGACCCATATCTAAAGCATGCTCCAATCTTTTTCCAGCACTCGCCCAAATGAAATTTCCCACAGTCAGCACAGGGCTATGGTCTTGCAGCCACAACAGGATCTTCAGTTCGGACTAGCCCACTAAATCTGGCCCTCTTAACAGGCATACCCGTAGAACCAGAGGACCCAAAGTCCCTTTTACCTCTGCCCCTATCTTTCTCACGATTCTGGCGCTCCGAGCGCTTCACATCCTCAGCAATCCTTGCTTTCTCTACTAAAGCAGCAAAGTCTCGCTCCCTTTGTAGAGCTATTAAAACTCTCAACTCATCATGAAGACCGTCTTTGAAGTGCACACAGCGTTAATACTCAGTTACTACTATCCCACGAGCATAACGACTCAACCGCAAAAACTCTGCCTCATATGCCGCCACAGTCCTGTTCCCTTGGGTCAAACTCAGAAATTCCTTCCTTCGGGCGTCCACATAACTTGCGCCCACATACTTCCCTTGAAAAGACGCCTTAAAGAAATCCCATATCAGACGGTCAGCTTGTGTACCTTCCCTCACAGTGAGCCACCATTGATAAGCCTCATCTCGTAGTAACGACACTGCCCCTTTCAATTTATGTTCCATAGTACAGTCAAGATCATCCATTATCCGCTCCGTAGCCTCTAGCCAATATTCTGCCACATTCAGAGCTACACCACAAATGCCCCTAAAATTTCTGCCCCATTGGATCAGAGTTGCTCAGAAATTGACCCCCGGGCCACTGATCCCGAACTTGCTCCAACGACCCTTTCAAGAACTTGCAACATCGCCTGAGACAAGGTATCATACCCAATTGCCTGATCATGAGACCCAGTCTCAGTTACTGGTGAAGCTGGTGTCTCTCTAGTAGGCATGTGACCCGACGCTGAAGACCCAGCCCCAGCACCACCCCGGCCTCTACCATGACCTCGCGTACCCCTTCCACGAGTACCCCTAGTGCTCATATCGATATTCGTTTTATCTGTATTTAAAAGTTTTATGCTATTAGTTTATAATTTCAGTTTATTATTAAAAGATATTTTATGATGAACAACATTTAGAGTTTTGTTTTCGCAGATAAAGGTCCCACTTCCAATATCAGTCTTCTACAGTCTTAGTTTACTCTAACTAGAAATTTAATGCTACCATCTATAACAGGTTTCCAGCATCACATCACAACTTAAATCAGTAAATCTTAGCAGAGAACTTACAGATTTGGCGCCGGAGACTCGGTGTGGTACACTTTTAGTAACATCATCCCAAAAACATTTTAAGTTCTATTGGAAAAAAAAAATTTCAAAACCAAAATTTCAAAACCAATTTCAGATACCCATACCATAGCCGAGTTTTGTAACCTGGCTCTGATACCACTAAATGTAACACCCCAAACCAAGCCTAGACGTTATGCCGAATCCGGTGTGTCATATCAGATTATTTTTCAAAAATATTGGCCTTTCCGATATAAATCCGTTACTGAATCTAAAACATTTAATTACTTAACTAAAGTTCTCGTCAAACAGTTTACCGATTAGTTTACCTTTGGTATATTACATCATTTAAAATCGCGGAAGCATTTTTAAAAACTTCGTTATTGGAAGCTCGTGTTCCTTAGAAAATCGTGCTATTTAGATACTCGTGTTTTCCTAGTCTAGTAGTTTAGCATAAGAAATTAAAATCCAAATTAAAACTTAAAAACCCACCAACGGCCTTATTACATAAATTAAACCCAAAACGAAATCCAATCGCAATTAAAAGAAACAGAACAGTAGTGTGGCCGCCTCCGAGTCCCTCACAGCACCAAACCATCAGAGCTTAAGGATTACCTGCATAGTTAGAAACGGGGTAAGTTTACGAAAACTCAGTGTGTAATCCCAATAACATACAAATAGTGAATAACACAGTATCAGTACAGTCTGGCCAAAGCCCTTTTTCAGTAGCAATGCGGGCCTAAGCCCAATACAGTATCAGTATAAATGCATAATGCAACCCATCCCATACCAGCCAGCACACCACCCGTACCAACCAACACACCTGTGGGGATATCAATCGACCCACCCAACCAGCACACCAATATCGCAGCAAAGGTTCCAGTAATAATGATAACGCAGCATAGCTGCCAGTAACAGTAAGCGTGGTAAACCACCAGTAATAGCATATGTGACGTAGTCACCAGTACAGTACTTCCTCCATATCATAACCCACCCCATGCAGATGTCGTGTTATAAATAATACGTGTATGCAGTATATCAAATAACCCCTTGTGAAAATGTCATTCACACATCAAATAACCTACCGCTAGCAATATAAAGGACTAACCTTTAGTTAGGGGTAACTCAATAATTTTTTCCCCTCAGGGATATTTTGGTCATTTAACTGATTTTAGGGTCGCAGTACAGATAATGACCCTTCAGCGGGTCTACAGTCGTCACGAACGACTCAGACAACCCGTGTGGCCAAAACAGTGTAAACGGGCCTAAGGCCCATTACTCGGCCCAAGTGGGCCCACAGACTCGCGTGTCCCCTTCTAGCCTAAATCTAGCCATGGCTATGCAAATTTCATAGCCCAGTCCAACATTTATCATCTTTCGTGAGTTTTTACTATGCGTGGGCCTTCGAGCCCATCGGAGCCACATGGCCCATTCCGGCCCATAGCGACCCATGACTGCCCGAGCCCACGAGAGCGCTCGCAGTGGCCTCAACGGTTTGTCGCCCAAAGCATGTGGCTCGATTCACCTTGCAAATGTTCGCACGCTCACGTGATCGCAAATGCCGAAACTCTGGCTTTTTGGCTTTTACCGGTCTACCCTGCCTTGGTGTGGTTACACACCCACGCTCGTCATTGATTATAGAGTATGGTTGGGTGAACAACTATACACCTGCTTTGGCGAAGAACAACGCACTCCACACGCCCAACCTACACAACCCAACGTTCCACAACAGTCTTAGTCGTTTATGTTAACCAAACAAAGACATCCTTTCAAACACTACATACCACGTTGCTTACCTTGATAGTACAAGTCGGCTCCAACCACCACTTCCTCCACAACCCAGTTGTCTACGATCTGCATTAATAACTACATCCATTAAATCACCCAACTTGATTGCAAACAACTTATCCTTGAGAACCACTTACCGAAACAGAGACTAAGAGAATGTAGTGGAAATATTCGGCCTAACGCAGCAACCACCACTGTCAAGCGCCCGACGCCAAGTACGCCTTCCTAGCGCACACCAATAGAGTAGAAGGTTAAGAAAGAAGATCACCCTAAGATAAAAGATGAGAAAGGACGGCACAACCACAGCACACAAATTGAAGAACAAAAGTAAGGTTCGACATTTTGCTAGAAATTAGGCACATCAAGAATAAATTACCTTAAACCAGTAGGGGAAGTTTTAGTTAGCAATGAGAGTACCCGCCTAAGACTCCAAAAAGGAAAACTCGCAACTAAAAGCAAGCAGAAGATGAGTAGAGATCAAAAAGATGTTCGGCTAACCCCAAAAGAATGGATGAGAAAGAAGTAGAGTTAAGTTGTCGAAACGAAGAGTACCAGATAAAGTGGGAAGAAGAAGTATTTGGGAAAAAAATAATAGGTTAAGGCTAAAAAGAGAAGGAAGATTCGGCACAAGGAAAGATTTTACCCCAAAAAGCCCCAAAAAGCAAAAACCCGAAAGTGAAAGAGAGAGAATTCGGCTCCTACAACAAGACCAAAATGTCAAAATGGAAAAGAAGTTCCCCTAGCCGATTTTGCTCCTACAAGTTGCCCAATTCAGCTACAACACTCCTCCCTCCACCAACTCCTTGAAAAACTCCCCACATCACTCCCCTTATCCCTCCATAATTTTCTCCCAACAACTAAAGACCAATTCAAATTCCCACACGGCAGAGTTTGAATTCACCACAAACTCTTGCCACCCCCATGCAACAAAATGGCGCCTTCTGCATCTCATGGGATTTGATCCCCAGTCCTTCCTAAAGCCAAAGCACACCTCACACCACCAAGCCACAAGGCTTCTTGTGGTAACAAGCAACCACAAATATTCATAAAGCCTAAGTGCCACTGCTCAGGTTTTTTTTAAGAGAAAAACAAAACTACTGCAAAAGCTAAAGCTTGAACCTAGGACTACTCAAACACCCCTAACACACTTAAATCAACTAATCACTCAAGCAAACATGGAAATTATGCTAAGCCAAGCAAAATTATAGACCTCATACTTTTCGGGCGTTACATTTTTGCTTACACTGTTTCTTCTAGGACAAAATAGACTCGATAAGCTTTAATTTTATATTTTATTCAACTTCTAACTCAATTTCCACGATTTTTAGTGGATTTTCAAAGTCGTACTACTGCTGTTGTCCAAAACTATTTTAGTGTAAAATAATGATAACCAAGTTTATACACCTTTACAAATCATTTCAACCATCATGGTAGAAATACATATTTATACATCATAAGCATAGACCCATAATCACAGGGGTATCACAAAATCATTCTCATGGGCATGACTTACTTATTTGCATCTTTACCAAAGGTGCATCATGTAACTCCCCTTACCCGTATCTGACGCTGGAACAGGGCACGAGGTATTACCGAACTTGAGTACTTGTAATCATATAAAACTGAGACATAAAATTTCATCAAATTTTAACTTTTCAAACATATATAATTTGTCCCTTAAAAGGGCCTACGAGGCCTAAAACAATTATTGAAATTGGTTCAGGAACAAACCGAAATCTTTCAGACACTTAGAAATTTTTTTTCACCAAAGCAGGGTCACATGCCCATGTGGCATGTGACACGACCGTGTGAGTAGACCGTGTGGTCTTCACACACCCATGTCTGGACCCCGTGTAAAAATTAGCTAGCTACCGACTTGCTCACACGGCTAGACCACACACCCGTGTGGTGGTGAGTGTTCTTCACACGGCTGAGACACACGGTCGTGTCTCAAGCCCATATGTATCACATTAGGCTATTTTCCAAGCCCTTTTTTTGTGTTCTTAACTTAGCCACACCAAGACATTTATCTATGCATACATAAAATAGGTTTACATAACTTTAACCATTATGAGCCAAATCTTATAGCTGTATACAATGAAGCAAAATGAGCCTATACATTTGGCTAAATCATAATATTACTTAATATCAATAACTAATTATCTATACATGCCACTTATTTGACAATAAATAAGAATTACCATTATTCTAATTTGATAAACTAATAGTGTGATGATACTTCCGACGATCTCCAACCCTGAGCCAACCTGACAACACTAAGAGAAATGAGAAAATGGTGTAAGCTTAAAAGCTTAGTAAGTTGGCATATTAATAATAATAAGCAATTTAATTAACAATATTATCCCATTCCTCAATAAATATGCTCAAGAAAATAGAATCATTAATCACATGATTTCATCTTTTTACACAAGATCAGCTAAGGCTGTTTTCCTGAATCATAGTCACTAATTTAATTATTTCTTAAGCTACAGACCTAAAAATTAAGTTTCTTAAATTTTCCTTGAAACTAGACTCATATAAAGTTCTTTCATAAAATTTTCAGAATTTTGTTTTTCCAATCAATACCATATTTTTCTTAAAGTTTTTTCTATTTCACTGTTTGACAATTCTGGCATCTCTATATAAAAACTCAGTTATCTCATTTTACAGAATTCAAATAATTTTTTTGATTATTACAATAAAAAATAGACTCATTAAGGTTTCTAAGCATATAAACCATGCCCCATAATTATTTTTGTACAATTTATGATGATTTTACCAAATCAAAACAGGGGATCACGTAATCATTCTGAACCAGTCTCACAAAAATATAAATATCTCAAAATATAGAATTCCTTTGCTTATTCTGTTTCTTTTATATGAAAATAATCTCATTAAAATTTAATTTTATATCTCATTCAGTCTCTAATTAAATTCCTACTATTTTTGGTGATTTTTCAAAGTCACGTCACTGCTACTATCCAAAACAGTTTTATTGCTAATTCACTCTTTCACACTTTCTTTATATTAACCTCATTTTAACATATATATCACAAATCATTTTCACCACATTTCATACATCACAAGTATAGGCCCATGATTACAAAGTCACCATAAAATCATCCTCAGGTATAACTTACTTGTTTATAGCATTACCACATCCTGGTCACTCAATGAACACATCATTCACATAACCAAGTTCCTGCACTTATTCATCACAAAACTCACAAAGTAGTACATAGTAAGTCTCCCGTTGAACACTTCGGATCAATCCTCGATACTTGGTGGTTTCAGCACATAGCTCCACCCATCATATAGTTCGGCTCTCTTGTACACATGGTGAACACTTAGTACCACCCATGTGACCCAGCCAGTTTATCTCGTAGCTCTCTTGTCTACATGGTGTCCTTCAGCTGGAACCATGCATGCGACCTAGCTACATATATCCCGTAGCTCTCTTGTCTACATGGTGTACACATAGTACCACCCATGCGACCTAGCTACATCATAATGTCTCATAGCTCTCTTGTACACATGATGTGCACTCAGCACCATAGATGTGACCTAGCTACATACCATATGTATCATCCAATCTTTCCGAAGGTTCAACCAGGATTTCTCTCTCTTTTTCAACAATTTCACCAATCAAGTAATTATCAACAAACATATTTCCAATATTATTATAAAATATCATAATACAAGTAAAATTGATGTATTACTTACATATAAACTTACATCTCATTTAATATCAAGGTAATAACATTAAATTACACATTGCATTATTAAAAATCATATGAACTTACAATTGTTCATAATATCCATAATCATAAAAATCATATTTATGTATGATAATTCAATGCACTTCATGTACCATAGACATATTTTTAAATCAATTCATAAACTTGGCACCATAAACATTTAATTTAACATAATTCAATTAATTCACTAAATTTAACTTTCAAATATAAATTACAACATTATTGTAGTATTATTATCATACCAACTTACCTCAAATGCCGAAACGGCTAACTTTCCTGACTTAGCACACAACTTTGTTCTTCCCCGATCTTAATCCAAAATTTCATGTTTTCTTGATCTAACATGTCAAATAACACTTATTTAACACATTTTATCAACACACTAACCAATTCAGTTCATATATCAAATTTTAGAAAATTTACAATTATGCCCCCTAACTTTTCAATAATTACGCTTTTACCCTAGTGTGATAGCCCTAATTTGACCCTAGTCGGAAAGTGGTTTCGAGACCACAAAATCGAGTCATAAAAAAATATTTAACCGTTATATTCTATGTTTATTAAATGTGTAAATGCATGTGTGAAAGTTTCATTCTTTGATTTTGTCATTTGTATGTGAAATTTATAAGATAGGACTCATGTGATAAGACTTGAAAATGTGATAGGTAAATTTTAAAGTGCCAAATAATGCATGAACTATTGACATGGGGGACTTGCATGTCTATTGGACCACTTTTAAAATAGTGGCCGGTCATAATGATGGTTGATGGATAATATATGTTTTATTTAAGTATTATAATAAGTAATGGCATTATTTTGAAATAAAAATAATTAGTAAAATAAGAAAAAGATGATAAAATAATGGGTGTTCATCTTTCTTTCTTCATTGCCAAAATTTAGAAAGAAAAAATTTGAAGAAAAAGCCAAGGCATTCGGCCATGGTTATCTCAATTTAAAGGTATATAATGTGATTTTTTTTTGTAATTGATTATGAAATTAAATTGATAAGTACATAGTATAGTTAATCCATGGTTTAAATTCATGAATCATTGAACATATATCCATTCGGCAAGTTGCTAAATTTGTGTTATTTTGATAAGTTTTTCGGAAGATGTTATTTATATGTTAAAGTAGCTTAAATGATGGTTGGATAAGTTGAATTCATTGTTGAGAGGTATGAATTGAAGTTTCCGTATGTATATATATGCATTTTGGAAAGAAAATTTTGTTGTTATTTGAGTTTATATATATATATGCACATTCGGTCATGGGGGCGGAATAAGATGAATTTAAAATGTTATAGATTGTTTTTAAGATTTGTTAAATTGTTGTGGTCATTGCGGAATATATGTTTAGTTAAAGAAAATTTTTAAAGTGTTTAGTTAATTAGTAGGTTAATGGTGTATGCACAAATTATTTGAAATATAAACTTTGTATGAGTATTAAAAGATGTATATGAATTTGGCCTTAGGAGAATTTTTAGTATAAAATTCTTAAATTCTAGATAGGTTATTGCTTAAATGAACGAATGTGCCAAAGGTAAATGCATGTCAAATTGATCCATATGTGTTAAGGGAATAGGAATAAATATCGGTTTGATGAACTATATATATATATTCGGCTATATAGTTAAGATATGTACATGAAAATATGATAAGCCATATGAATTTTGTGTTTGTGTATGTGAACTAGATATTTAATGGATATTCAGCTAAAAGGGTTAAAGGTTAAGTCACAGGAATTTTGGTGATATACATATTCGGTCATTAGGGTTATATGTACTTTGGCTATGTGAGTTATGTATTAAGTAAGCTATTTATTTGATATGTATATTCGGTCATAAAGGTATACTCAGAGAAGTGTTTAATTAAATTGTATTAGAATGTTTAAAGTATGACCATTTTGTATTTGTGCTAAAGGTAGCTATATGACCTAGTAAATCTCTTGTCATATTCGACCATAATCTAGCATGATGGGATTTTAATAAGCTAAATTTGTTTGAATTAGCTCAAGCGCATAGAGGGGCAAACTCAGATAAGGGAAAAGAGAAAGTAATCGAATAGCCGTTGTAATCGTTCGACGATATCCGAGGTAAGTTTTGAGTAGTCGCCTTTAGTATAAAAAAATTTTATGATGCCTTGATATGTGTATATTAGATGAATTGTGACCTTTTGATTCTACTTGAATTAAGTTGTGAGATAAATAATCTAAGTATATGAACTATAGTCGAATGGTCAATACGGGTTAAGCTTAATTAGTAAAATGTATATGGAGCTTATATTCACATGTAGCAAATGACTACTAATGTGACATGTTCAATGAGATGTGTTAATATATGATTAAATATGCATGATACTTGAGGAATTGTATCCAGGCTTAAAGACCCGCAGGCTATATGCTTGAATGTTATCCGGGCTTAGAGACCCGCAGGCTTCGTGCTAGAATGCTATCCGGGCTTAAAGACCCGCAGGCTATATGCTGGAATGTTATCCGAGCTTAAGGACCCGCAGGCTTTGTGCTAGAATGCTATCCGGGCTAGAGACCCCCAGGCTACGAGCTGGTATTATACCGGGTTTAAATTCCCGTAGGTTGGTGCTAGAAATTTGTTTCAAGTTCTAAGACTAGACAGGATTGATGCCAGTAAATTAAGTAAGATTACGACATTGAATATCTATGGAAAACCATCGTCGAGTAAGTACTATATATTTAACATGTTAAGGTATGTATTACGTACTCATATATGAAATGATTTTGAAGTGAATTTTGTAATGCACCAATTTTCGGGAATTCTGTGAATTTTGGCAAATTTTAAATTTTTGGTGTTCTGTCTGCTTGGCGTGGATTTACTTAGGTTAGTGGGCCTCTAGAAGGCCCAAGCTTAGGTTAAAACCCGGTAGTTTTAATTAATTTTAATTCCATAAGAAAAAGGGGTTCTGGTTGGTTGGGCTTTTAAGTATTAATTGGGTAAAATAAAACACAGGGAAGCCTGTGGTAAGCTGGCTTGTGACGTCACTTGGGGGGCTTTAGAGGTGGCGTGTGGATGACCAAGGAGAACTAAGGTTCAAGTCGCAAGGTAAGCAAATTAGTGATATTAAATTTTATGCACGGAAAAGGTAAGTAACGGAACTGAAGTGAAAGTCTGTTAGGAGGAGTTTAAATTGCTTAAGGGATTGAGTAAGGAGGGGATAAGGGAGAGGATTTAGGAGCTGATTAGGGAAAGTAGTGTTGGCCGAATGGTGGACTCTTGAGGAGCAAGAGTTGGCCGGCCAAGGGGTGCTTTAGGGGGCAAAATTCGGCTAGGTTAAGTGCCAGTACAAATTCGGCATTAGGGGAAAATTGTGTCGTTTCCTGACCATTCTCCTCTTCTTTCTTTTCTTCTCTCTTCATCAACTTTTTCTTTTTTTTCTCTTCCTCTATAGCCGAATCTCTCTATCCACCTGTGCATTTCCATCTTTTTCTTCAGACGTTTCTAAAACCTTCATAGCCATTTGCCTTAAAAAGTCGAAATCTCGAAAACTATACTTTCTTCTATGCCGATTTCTTCTAGCCAATTCTTTTATCCTTTTCATTATTCTTGACCGACTCTCTAGTTCTCTAAACCTTAAGTTTCTGTCGACTAGACCACAGTAAAACCCTCCTATTTCATCTCTCTTTACACGGTTCCAGCAAAAGCTGAAAACCCCACACTTTTAGGGACTTAGCCGAATATTGAGATCACTGAAGGCTCAACTTTTGTTATCATTTGAGGGCTTAGATCGGTATCAGAATTGGGTAGAGTTTAATTAGAATTATTGACCGAAGGAACCGGTGGTAAGTCTTTTCAATCTAGTCTTTATTTCGTATTTTAGAAAAGCCGAAACCCCTAAAGGTTAGGGAGGCTGTCGACTTGGACTTGTAGCCCTAAGAGGTTGTGATAACTATTTTGTCTTATTAGTAAGGTGATCTAGAGGCTGCTGATCAAGGGCTTGGACAGGTGGAGCAACGGGATCTAAGTCTAGTCGCAAACTTTGGCAAAGGTAGGATTGCTAGTGCCTAAGGTGTTATGGCTGAATAAGGTAAGGAGTTATTATGTAGTTCATTTCGGTAGTTAGATTAACGTGGTAGTAATATAATTGTAGGTAGTTCATGCGTGGATCTCGTCAGCGAATCGTCGTAAAACAGGTGTGTAACTAACACCCCTTCTTAGTCTAGATCTGCAAAAGTTGAAAAGCTGAAATGCCGAAAAATCGGTATTTTGTGGACTTGCGAGTATGCGAATGCTCGTGAGGTAAATCGATTAACGTTTTTGGTAAACTACAGTGTTTAGACTGTAGAGTGCAAGATTTCTGTGCCTTCAATATTTTTGGGCTTAATGGGCCAAAATTGGGATAATAGCCGATGGGCCCAATTCAGTAAGAACCTCGGTAAATGTTTTTGTTAATACGTGAAAAGTGGGTATATGCATGAAAACCCTAAAATAGATAAATTATTGAAATACCTTTATAGGTGGAAAATTCTGATTTACCTAGGAGTGGAATTATTGAAATACCCTAGGGTTAAGGTTGATGAAATGCATGTTTGACTGTTGTTATTTACTGCATGCCATGTTATTATTATCTGTTGCATGGGACTGGGATATTGATGGAGGAAGTACTGAAAGTGGCCTGTCCATGTACTGGAGGCTTTGCCTCAATTTATTGATACTAGCAATATCGCAATTGAGAGTGAAAAGTGGGTGGGTTGAGCTATTCCCCACATGGAGTGTAGGGCTGGTTCGGGTGGAGTTAGCGGTTGGTTATAGGCTGGGATGGGCTTGCATACATGCATATGACTGCTCTATTCTGGAATGGGCCTATGGGCCATACTGTTATCTGAAAAAGGGCTAAGGCCTAGTTTACTGTATTCTGAAAAGGGCTTCGGCCCAGTACCCACTGTTAACTGAATGGGCTTAGGCTCAACGTGCTTGAGCTGACTTGGGCTTTGGATGGGTTTTTCTTACACACTGAGTTTCCAAACTCACCCTCTTCTTTAACCTTGCAGGTGGGCCTTGATGTGGGTGACTTGGAGCTAGAGGGGATTCAGAGTGGCCATGGCGATCGCTTTTAGGCTTTGAAATAAATGACTGATTTTACTTAGTTTATTTTATTTACTATTTAATCTTGGGTTGTAATAAGGCTGCTCTATTATTTTTTTATGGGTTTGATTTATATGTTATTATGATGAGCTTAATTTATATTAACTATCAAAATGGGCTAGATCTAGGGTTCGTTTTCAAAAACATAATTTGATTTCAAAGTAACACGATTACAAACAAGGCTTTTGCTATGATAACATTTTCCAAAATTAAATATGTTTTATTTTAAAATGAGCCTAATTATAATGGTAACCTAAAAATATACACGATGTTAGAGTGTGGCAATGGCGGTGTGCATGTCTAGGATTGGATCCGAAAGAGCTTAGTACTTAAGCAGTCCGATGGACTCACCTCCTCTTTTTCTGGTTTCCTACCTGGTGCACAGCTTCCATTTACTTTAGCTTAACAAAAGACGGTTTTTAACACTAAAATGAAACATGGGTTTTTAACTTCAATGTGGCACGACAGATTCGGCCATAACGTCTGGGCCGGGTTTGGGGTGTTACAGAATTATTAGTATCAAAGAACAATATGTATATATATACGTGTGGATGAATACGGTATTTAAGAATAAGAGAATGACCTATTCGGTCAATGTATGTCATTATATGAAAGTATGTGACTTAAAGTAATTGTATGAGCCTTATACTATAGTTAAATATGTGCTGAAAATTTCTTGTGTATTCATATATATATATATATATATTCAACTAATATGCTTTATAATTAGTGTACTTTTGTATATTCGGCCAAGCAATATATAATTAGAATACGAGTTCTGTGATACTTAATGTTCGATTTTAAATGACAAGTTTTAATTGTTTGAAATGCTTAAAACTTACTAAGCCTCGAAAGCTTACTCTGTTCCTTATTTCTCTATTTTATAGATTGTTGATTTTGGCCACCGACTCGAGGATCGTCAGCAATTCATCCTACTATCGATCTTTTGGTACAGTTTTATTTTGGTCCTGATATGGCATGTATAGGTTAGGCTGAAGATAACTATGTTTTGTAATTGTAAATATTTTGGCCATATGAAAATGACATATTTATAACACAAAGATCATTATGTATTCATCTCAATCTCTGTTTATGTTAGTTAATGTGGATGAGAAATTTAATGTTTAGCTCGGTAATACCTTTTTAGCCTACATCCGGCAATCAGATTCGGGTTAGGGGTGTTACATTTTATTGGTATCAGAGCTACGATTTAGTTGATTCTAGGACTAACGTAGAGTGTTTGAGTCTAGCTATACATGCCATATAGTATTAATACGATAGTATGATGAATTCTGACAGTTAAAAATGTGTTTTCGTTTAGTAATGGATCCCGATCCCAATCGAGCGGTAGCTGATGATGTAGAGAGTGTAGCGCTTGCTCCCGCGCGTGGGACAGCGCCGATGGACTCTCAACCTATCGCAAGCAATCAGAACAATGAGGCCAGACAGGCTTTTTATAGTGTGATGAATGATTGGTTCAACCAATACATTCGAACTAATACGGCTGTTCCGCAACCCCCACTCTCAAATAATACACCACCTGCACCTACGATACCTCCGATAATTGATCAGATGAGGTTGAATGAGCCCCCGGTTGACAGAATCCGAAAGCACGAGGCTACTGAATTTAAGGTTACAGATAGTGATGATGCTGAGCAAGCCGAATTTTGGTTGGACAATACTATCCGAGTGTTCGACGAACTGTCTTGCACACTCGATGAATGCCTAAAATGTGTTATATCTTTGCTACGTGATTCTGCCTACTATTGGTGGAATACGCTAATTTCTGTTGTGCCTAGAGAGAGAGTGACTTGGGAGTTCTTCCAAATCGAGTTCCGGAAAAAGTATATCAGCCAAAGATTTGTTGATCAGAAACGAAAGGAATTTCTTGAACTTAAACAGGGTTCCATGTCAGTTACTGATTATGAACAAAAATTTGTGAGACTTAGTCGGTATGCCCGAGAATGTGTTTCTTCAGAAGCTATAATGTGTAAACGTTTCGAAGATGGATTGAACGAAGATATAAAATTGTTTGTTGGCATTCTTGAAATCAGAGGGTTTGTAGTACTTGTCGAGCGAGCTTGCAAAGCCGAAGAGCTTAGTAAAGAGAAAAGAAAAGTTGAAGATGGAGCTAGAGAGTTCCGTAAAAGATCTTTGGGAAAGCCCTTTCGGTAGTCACCAAAGAAATTTCGAGATGATTCGGACCGATCTAAGAACACTTCGGGCTTTTCCAGACAAGACCGTGATCGACCCCCTGTGAGTACGCGAGCCACTTCGGTTGCCAGTGTTGGAAACGATCGTCGGGACAGGACCGAGTGCAAGTATTGTGGGAAATGGCATTCGAGGAGTTGTAGATTTCATGACCGCTCCTGTTATAAGTGTGGATCAGTCGACCACTTTATCAAGGACTACCCGAGATTGTCTGAACAGAATGTGAATCAGAGTGGTAAACCGAGTACTACTACAGCTCGAGGTAGACCCTCTAGGAAACGGGGAATGCTAGTGGCAGTCAGAGAGGGTCTAGAGATGCTACGACTAGATCTGAGGCTCGTGCTCCTGCTAGAGCTTATGCTATACGCGCACGCGAGGATGCTTCTTCGCCTGATGTTATTACTGGTACTTTCACTCTCTTTGATACTATTGTGATTGCATTGATTGATCCTGGTTCTACTCATTCATATGTATGTGAGACTTTAGCATCCAGTAAGACTCTATCTGTTGAGTCCACTGAGTTTGTGATTCGAGTATCGAATCCCTTGGGTCGATATGTGCTAGTTGACAAAGTGTGCAGAAAATGTCCCCTAATAATCTGAGGTTCCTATTTTTCGACTGATTTGATGCTTTTACTGTTTAATGAATTTGATGTTATTCTCAGTATGGATTGGTTGACTGTGCACGATGCAGTTGTGAATTGCAAAAGAAAGACTATTGATTTGAGATGTGCAAATGATGAAATAATACGAGTTGAGTCTGTTGACGTGAACGGGTTACCTGCAATGATATCCTCGATGTTGGCTCAGAAATATGTAAAAAGAGGGTGTGAAGCATATCTTGCGTACGTACTTGATAGTAAAAAATTAGAAAAGAAGCTTGAATCAGTACTAGTGGTTTGTGAGTATCCGGATGTTTTTCCCGAGGAATTACCGGGGTTACCACCTATTCGGGAGGTAGAGTTTGGCATTGAACTTGTACCTGGGACTACACCAATTTCGATAGCTCCGCATCGTAGTATGGCAACATGAATTGAAGGAATTGAAAACTCAGTTGCAAGAGTTGACGGATAGAGGTTTTGCTCGACCGAGTTTCTCACCTTAAGGTGCACCAGTATTGTTTGTGAAAAAGAAAGACGGAACCATGAGAATGTGCATCGACTATCGTCAATTAAATAAAGTGACAATAAAGAACAAGTATCCGTTACCGCGTATTGATGATTTGTTTGATCAGCTGAAAGGAGCCTCAGTGTTTTCAAAGATAGATTTGAGATCGGGTTATTATCAGTTGCGAGTTCGAGACTCAGATATACCTAAAACTGCTTTCAGAACGAGATACGATCACTACGAGTTCTTAGTGATGTCGTTTAGGCTCAATAATTCCCCTGCGGTATTTATGGATTTGATGAATTGAATTTTCAGACAGTATTTGGACTGATTTGTAGTCGTGTTTATAGATGACATCTTGATTTATTCACGCGATGAAACTGAACATGCCGAGCACTTGAGATTGGTATTACAGATTTTACGAGACAAGCAGTTATACGCGAAATTCAGTAAATGTGAATTTTGGTTGAGAGAAGTTAGTTTTTTTGGGGCATGTGGTATCTACATCCGGTATTCGAGTTGATCCGAGTAAAATTTCAGCCATACTTAATTGAAAGCCTCCGAGAAATGTTACTGAAGTTCGGAGCTTTTTGGGACTTGCCGGTTACTACAGACGATTTGTAAAGGGTTTCTCGATGATAGCCACACCAATGACGAAACTACTTCAGAAAGATGTTAAGTTTGATTGGTCAGAAAAATGTCAGAAAAGTTTCGATCAATTGAAAACTTATTTGACTGAAGCTCCTGTGTTAGTGCAGCTCGAATCCGGTAGAGAGTTTGTCATTTACAGTGATACGTCCTTACTTGGGCTAGGTTGTGTATTGATGCAAGAGGGTCGAGTTGTAGCTTACGCATTGAGGCAATTGAAGCCACATGCGGAAAGCTATCCAACCCATGATCTCGAATTAGCTGCCATCGTATTCGCTTTGAAAATATGGCGACATTATTTGTTTGGAGAGAGGTGTCATGTATATTCGGATCACAAAAGCCTCAAATATTTGATGACTCAAAGAGATTTGAATCTGCGACAAAGATGTTGGCTTGAGTTGTTGAAAGATTATGAGCTCGTCATTGACTATCACCCGGGAAAGGCTAACGTGGTTGCCGATGCTTTAAGTCGCAAGTCACTGTTTATTTTGCGAGTGATGAATATACACCTGTCTGTTTCATCCGATAATGTGTTAGTAGCAGAAGTAAAACCCAAACCATTATTGATTCATCAAATACATGAATCTCAGAAAGTCGACGATGAATTGGTGGCTAAACGAGCTGATTGTGTCTCAAATGTGGAATCAGAGTTTCAAATTGACGAAAACGATTGTTTGAAGTTCAGAAGTCGATTGTGTGTTCCAAGAAATTCGAAACTTATTTCGGTGATTTTGAGCGAGGCTCATAGTAGCCGAATGTCAGTCCACCCGGGTAGTACAAAAATGTACAACGATCTGAAACGTCAATTTTGGTGGCCTGGTATGAAACGAGACATTTCTGACTATGTTTCAAAGTGTTTGATATGTCAACAAGTGAAAGCGGAACATTAAGTGCCTTCAGGATTACTTCAGCCGATCATGATACCCGAATGGAAATGGGATCGAGTCACGATGGATTTTGTATCCGGGTTGCCATTGTAGTCAAGCAAGAAAGATGCGATCTGAGTTGTTATTGATAGATTGACAAAGTCGGCTCATTTTATTCCCGTACGTACGGATTATTCACTTGACAAGCTAGTCGAGTTGTATGTTTCTCAGATTGTAAGGTTACACGGGGTACCTATTTCTATTGTGTCGGATAGAGATCCGAGATTCATATCGCAATTTTGGAAGAAATTGCAAGAAGCATTGGGTACCAAATTGCATTTTAGCACTGCTTTTCATCCCCAGACTGATGGTCAATCCGAGCGGATAATTCAGATACTCGAGGATATGTTGAGATGTTGCATCCTTGAGTTTAGTGGTTCATGGGAACGGTATTTGCCTTTGATTGAATTCGCTTACAACAATAGTTTTTAATCAAGCATTAAGATGGCACTTTATGAGGCTTTGTACGGTCGTAAATGCCGTACATCGTTGTTTTGGATCGAGCTTAGTGAAAGTAAAATCTTTGGGGTTGATTTGATTAAAGATGCTGAGCAGAAAGTAAAAGTGATCTGTGAAAGTCTGATAGCAGCTTCAGATCGTCAGAAGTTGTATGCGGATTTAAAACGAAAAGACATTGAATATCAGGTCGGAGACAAAGTGTTTCCTAAAGTTTCACCTTGGAAAAAGGTGCTCAGATTTGGCCGTAAGGGCAAATTGAGTCCAAGGTTCATCGGGCCATATGAAATATCTGAACGAGTTGGGTCGGTCGCATACAGATTGATTTTACCCCCTGAGCTTGAAAAGATTCACAACGTTTTTCATGTTTCGATGCTTCGACGTTATAGATCTGATCCATGACATATAATTAATCCATCTGAGGTTGAAATTCAATCTGATTTGAGCTATGAAGAAGAACCGGTTCGTATTTTGGCTCGTGAAGTAAAAGAACTACGAAATAAGAAAATCTCATTAGTGAAGGTATTGTGGCTTAAGCATGGGGTTGAAGAAGCTACATGGGAACCTAAAGACTCTATGAAGGATCGATATTCTAACTTATTCACTAGTAAGATTTTTGGGGACGAAAATTCTTTATGTGGGGGAGAGTTGTGACAGCCCTAATTTGACCCTAGTCGGAAAGTGGTTTTGGGACCACAAAATCGAGTCATAAAAAAATATTTAACTGTTATATTCTATGTTTATTAAATGTGTAAATGCATGTGTGAAAGTTTCATGCTTTGATTTTGTCATTTGTATGTGAAATTTATAAGATAGGACTCATGTGATAAGACTTGAAAATGTGATAGGTAAATTTTAAAGTGCCAAATAATGCATGAACTATTGACATGGGGGACTTGCTTGTCAATTGGACCACTTTTAAAATAGTGGCTGGCCATAATGATGGTTGATGGATAATATATGTTTTATTTAAGTATTATAATAAGTAATGGCATTATTTTGAAATAAAAAAATTAGTAAAATAAGAAAAAGATGATAAAATAATAGGTGTTCATCTTTCTTTCTTCATTGCCGAAATTTAGAAAGAAAAATATTGAAGAAAAAGCCAAGGCATTCAGCCATGGTTATCTCAATTTAAAGGTATGTAATGTGATTTTTTTTGTAATTGATTATGAAATTAAATTGATAAGTACATAGTATAGTTAACCCATGGTTTAGATTCACGAATCACTGAACATATATCCATTCGGCAAGTTGCTAAATTTGTGTTATTTTGATAAGTTTTTCGGAAGATGTTATTTATATGTTAAAGTAGCTTAAATGATGGTTGGATAAGTTGAATTCATTGTTGAGAGGTATGAATTGAAGTTGCCGTAAGTATATATGTGCATTTTGGAAAGAAAATTTTGTTGTTATTTGAGTTTATATATATATATGCACATTCGGTCATGGGGCAGAATATGATGAATTTAAAATGTTATAGATTGTTTTTAAGATTTGTTAAATTGTTGTGGTCATTGCCGAATATATGTTTAGTTAAAGAAATTTTTTAAAGTGTTTAGTTAATTAGTAGGTTAAAGGTGTATGCACAAATTATTTGAAATATTAACTTTTTATGAGTATTAAAAGATGTATATGAATTTGGCCTTGGGAGAATTTTTAGTATAAAATGCTTAAATTCTAGATAGGTTATTGCTTAAATGACCAAATGTGCCAAAGGTAAATGCATGTCAAATTGATCCATATGTGTTAAGGGAATAGGAATAAATATCGGTTTGATGAACTATATATATATATTCGGCTATATAGTTAAGATATGTACATGAAAATATGATAAGCCATATGAATTTTGTGTTTGTGTAAGAACTAGATATTTAATGGATATTCGGCTAAAAGGGTTAAAGGTTAAGTCACAGGAATTTTGGTGATATACATATTCGGTCATTAGGGTTATATGTACTTTGGCTATGTGAGTTATGTATTAAGTAAGCTATTTATTTGATATGTATATTCGGTCATAAAGGTATACTTGGAGAAATGTTTAATTAAATTGTATTAGAATGTTTAAAGTGATTAAAATGGGTATGACCATTTCGTATTTGAGCTAAAGGTAGCTATATGACCTAGTAAATCTCTTGTCATATTCGACCATAATCTAGCATGATGGGATTTTAATAAGCTTAATTTGTTTGAATTAGCTCAAGAGCATAGAGGGGCAAACTCAGATAAGGGAAAAGAGAAAGTAATCGAATAGCCGTTGTAATCGTTCGACGATATCCGAGGTAAGTTTTGAGTAGTCGCCTTTAGTATAAAAAAAAATTTATGATGCCTTGATATGTGTATATTAGATGAATTGTGACCTTTTGATTCTACTTGAATTAAGTTGTGTGATAAATAATCTAAGTATATGAACTATAGTCGAATGGTCAATACGGGTTAAGCTTAATTAATAAAATGTATATGGAGCTTATATTCGCATGTAGCAAATGACTACTAATGTGACATGTTCAATGAGATGTGTTAATATATAATTAAATATGCATGATACTTGAGGAATTGTATCCAGGCTTAAAGACCCACAGGCTATATGCTGGAATGTTATCCGGGCTTAAAGACCCACAGGCTTCGTGCTAGAATGCTATCCGGGCTAGAGACCCGCAGGCTACGAGCTGGTATTATACCAGGTTTAAATTCCCGCAGGCTGGTGCTAGAAATTTGTTTCAAGTTCTAAGACTAGACAGGATTGATGCCAATAAATTAAGTAATTGTATGAGCCTTGTACTATAGTTAAATATGAAAGTATGTGACTTAAAGTAATTGTATGAGCCTTATACTATAGTTAAATATGTGCTGAAAATTTCTTGTGTATTCATATATATATATTCAACCAATAGGCTTTATAATTAGTGTACTTGTGTATATTCGGCCAAGTAATATATAATTAGAATACGAGTTCTGTGATACTTAATATTCGATTTTAAATGACAAGTTTTAATTGTTTGAAATGCTTAAAACTTACTAAGCCTCGAAAGCTTACTCTGTTCCTTATTTCTCTATTTTATAGATTGTTAATTTTGGCCACCGACTCGGGGATCGTCAGCAATTCATCCTACTATCGATCTTTTGGTACAGTTTTATTTTGGTCCTGATATGGCATGTATAGGTTAGGCTGAAGATAACTATGTTTTGTAATTGTAAATATTTTGGCCATATGAAAATGACATATTTATAACACAAAGATCATTATGTATTCATCTCAATCTCTGTTTATGTTAGTTAATGTGGATGAGAAATTTAATGTTTAGCTCGGTAATACCTTTTTAGCCTAAATCCGGCGATCGGATTCGGGTTAGGAGTGTTACACCTAGGCTCGTAAAATAATTTTTTATTCAATTTCTATAAGGTTTAAGACATGATAAACATTTTTCTCTTCTATGACAACTCCAAATTTTCACTAATTCACACACTTATGACCAATTTATAACTTTTACAATTTAACCCCTTTTTGAGATTTTTACCGAAATTCATCGAATAAAACTCGTATTTAACACATCAAACATTCATTATATACTATAAATCATCAAAACACAATCATATCATGAATGGGTAAATTTTTAAACTCTAATTTTTCTTCAATCAATTGGTAGAAATAGAAAATTTAAGCTTCGGGGATCTCAAAAATACGAAAATCATTAAAAACGGGACAAAAACCATACCTATATAAGCCATAGAAGCTTGGCTGAATGGAGCTCATCCATGGCTGCCATTTTTGGTTCTTTCCCATGGTTGAAGAAGAAAGAATAAAAAAAAAATGATAGCTTTTATCATTTTTGTCTTATTAGGTTATTTTAATTAATTTACAAAATTACCCTTTTTATTTCAACCAAATTTCAAAAATACCAAACAAATATCCATCCACTAACTTATTAAAGGACTAATTGTCACATAAGGACTTTCAATTTAAAACTCATAACAATTAGGCACCTTAAATATAAAGAACTCAAGTTTTACACTTTTTACAATTTAGTCCTTTTGACTAAATTGAGTGCCCAAACGTCAAAATTTTCGAACGAAATTTTTACAAAATGTTTCCATAAATTTATAGACTATAAAAATATAATAAAAATAAAAAAAATTTCTCGTCGGGTTTGTGGTCCCGAAACCACTGTTCCTACTAGACCTAATTTTGGGCTGTTACACATCATAAATCGAAATCATTTCTCATGAGTTTTTCGCACATACCTGTACCACTTGCAACATAATCATAACTTTTCTCAATCATGACATAATCTTTAAATCACCCATTGAACCAGTTGGAATACTAAAGGATACCCAATAAACCTCATACAAAAGGGTAAAACGTCGACGCCATGTCCTAGACATTGTCTTACACTGGCTGTCATACATCGGCGCCGATGCCATGTCCCAGACATGGTCTTACACTGACACCTATAACAATGCTGATGCCATGTTCTAAACATGGTCATACACTGGATCTCATAAACCGGTGCTGATGCCATGTCCCAAACATGGTCTTACACTGACAGATTTCGAGGCTAATGCCATGTCCCAAACATGGTCTTACACTAGCTCTCATAACAATGCCAATGCCATGTTCCAGACATGGTCTTACACTGGCTCACATATTGAGGTCGATGCCATGTCCAACACATGGTCTTACACTAGCTCTCATAACAATGTCGATGCCATGTTCCAAACATGGTTTTACACTAGCTCACATATTGAGGCCGATGCCATGTCCCAGACATGGTCTTATACTAGCTCTCATAACCGCAGTATCGTGACATGGATATCTTATCTTTTCCTACTGTTCAATTGGGAGTTTCACCACATCAAATCTCGTCATGCATATTCGTGTAATATCACTCTTTAACACCTGTTTACCATTCATTATAATGTTATCAAACATCATAGACATATGTTTTAGGTCATTGCATATGCATAGCATACAATATAATTTCGTGAAGCATAACATCATCACGTACATAGTACCACAAACATATAATTCAATGCATTCGAATTATCATATCAATTCAGATTTCAATCACAAATCACAATAACATTATAGTCTTACCAATTTTATCATACGAGTCGTTTGTCGATTCCTCGTCGAGTATATTTGTAACAAATCATACACATTATATAATTAAAATTAGGCATTTCAATTCAAATAATACATTGCATTATTATAATCACACGAACTTACCTCGAATGCAAAAACGACTAATTATTCCCTTTTTGTCCTTAACCACTTACTTTTTCGATTTAAGCCTGAATCTCAATTTTCTTGATCTAAAATTTCAAATATAGCTTATTTATTACTCACAATATTCAAATTGACCCAAAAATCATACTTTGGAAAATTTACAATTTTGCCCCTAAACTTTCACTTATTTGCAAATTAGTCCTTAAGCTCGAAAAATAAAATTCATTCAGTTTTATCCCAACCCAAGCCTAGAAGAATATTTATATTACTTACAACATCCCACATATTTCATTATTTCACACCTTTACCACCTATTTTACAACTTTTACAAAATGGTCTATTTTAGGTGTTTTCATGAAAATCACTTAACAAAAGTTGTTTATTTAACAACAAAGTTTCATTTTCTTCCATAAAAATGCAGAAAATAACATGAATATTCTCATTACAAAACCCTAGACTTTCAACCATTTTGCAAAATAGTCCCTTCATTAGCTAAATTAAGCTACAAGGGTTCCAAAAATACAAAAATCATCAAAAATGACCATCAAAATCACTTACTTGTGAGGGTTAGAAGTTGTTGAAATTTTCAAGCTTCCATGGCCATTTACTTGGGTAAAAATTAGTAGAGAAGAAAGAGAAATAAAAAGATGATAGCTTTTTGCATTTTTGTCTTATTATACCTTTTTAACTTAATTACCCATTTACCCTTTTTATTTCTAACAAATTTCAATAATACTAAACAAATATCTTCCACTAATTTATTAATGGCCTAATTTCCACATAAGGGCTTCCACTAAAAATTCTATAGCTATTTAATACCTTTAGCTATTAGAATGCAACTTTCTCAGTTTACACGATTTAGTCCTTAAAGCCAAATTAAACACTTCTCAAATATAATTTCTTCATGAAAATTTTACACAGTCATATAAACATATCATAGACCTTATAATAATTATAAAATAATTATTTCTAATTCAGATTTGTGGTCTCGAAACCACTGTTCTGACTAGGCCCTAATTTGGGATGTTACAAATGAACCGTTGATTGATATATTTCTTTCGAAATTCCTCTTGAAAGAACTTCCATGTAGCCTTCTCTCTCAGTACCATAGATACTAGTGTCTTCCTCCAGTGATATGTTGTGTCTCTAAATAATGATATGGCACATTTCAAACATTCTTCGGGTGTACATGATAATTCATAAAATACATTGATAGTATTCTCAAGCCAGAACTCGGCTCTCTCGGGGTCATCATCTACATTAGCCTTGAATTTCTCAACCCCTTGCTGTCAAATCTTATCAATCGAAGGCTTGTTCTATCTTACCAAATCCATACCTTAAGAACTACGGGAATCGGTTGAGGATAAGGAGGGGCTGGAGGATGTTGAGCATTCGAATTTATTCGAACAAACTCCGAATACCACTCATTCATCATATGGAGGAAGGCTTCCCTAGCCCTTCCTCTTTGACTGACCGTGGGAGGTCTATTTTTGGATGACGCTACCCCTCGAGCGGGAGCTCGTGTATTACTTTCTACATCATCAGCTACAGCTCGGTTGGGATCCATTTACTACATAAAAACACAGTTTCAAAGAGTCATCACACTATCACAGTTCATATATGGCATGTATAGCTAGACTCTTACACACGCTACGCAAGTCCGAGAATAGACTAAATCGTAGCTCTGATACCACTAAATGTAACACCCCTTACCCGTATTCGACATCAAAACTAGGTACGAGACATTGCCGGACTTATCACACAAACTTTCCTACAATACCAAGTCATCAATTTGCGTACAAATTAAAAAAATTTGTATTTAATCATAAAGTCCCTAATACGAGCCTACGAGGCCCAAAACATGCATCGAAAATGGTTCGGGACTAAACTGAGAACTTTAGAAAATTTTACAATACTTAGAAAATTTTTCACTACATAGAGGTTACACGGCCGTGTGGATAGGGCACACGCCCGTGTAGGCAGGCCGTGTGGTCACATAAGCCCATGTCCCGAACCCGTGTAACTCTCTGTTTGTCATCCAAGAACAAATTGAAGGCACACGCTCGTATGCTAGGCGGTGTGGTCGAATTAAAATTTATGATTTTTCATAAAATAAGTGCAGACTTCACACGCCCAGGACACACGCCCCTACCTAAGGCCGTGTCATCCACACGACTAAGACACACGCCCGTGTCTCTGCCTGTGTGCTAAATTTTGAGCATTCTGTTTGGAAAAATTAAGGTGCAGAGGACTCACGACCTAAACACATGCCCATGGGACAAGCCTTGTGTCACACACAGCTTATACACACGCCTATGTGTCTACCCGTATAGTAAAAAATAAGGCTATTTACCAAGCCATTTTGCCACCATTTAATGGACACACCTACACAACATAACATAGCACCAATCCAAGCACAAATATACAACCAGATCAGCCACAACCAAGACATCAACACATCATTCACATGCTACCATCTTTCATATACAAACATCACATACTCATCAACCCAAATCATGTAAATTTCCACATCCATGAAAGACATCATCATATAAATTACTTAAACCAATAGTAATCAAATTTCAAGTGGCCTTGTACAAAATGAACTTTCAACAAACATAAGCCAACACATTTGGCCAAATCAATTATGACACAAAACAAAATGACCAAGTCCCATATACATGCCATAACTCAAAAACATAAAATCATTGGTACCAAAACAATTGTTAATAGTGTGAGTGGATCTCTGACGGTCTCCGGTCCCCAAGCTAGCTTGGTGACACTATAAGACAAGGGAAAGAAAGGGGAGTAAGCTTTAAAGCTTAGTAAGTTACATGCAAATAATAAGCATCATAACCATACATTTAATATACTATTAGCATAATGAAAATTGGCATGAATGCTATAAAATCTTATAGTCATACTTACTCAATCACAACCTTACCAAGGTTTCATCACATATCAAGCTCATTTCATATGGGTTTTACGTACATACCTGTACCAACTTGTAACATACCATAGTCTTTCACAACTTTAACATTCTCGTTGAACACTTGGAATATTAACGGATACTCGAATATCTTGCACAAAAGTGCCAAATATGTAGCCAAAGTTACCTCACATCTCATATTATATATAGACTCGCTCTCGAGCTATTCACGAGCCTGCTCTCACAAGCTATCAGTCAAGACGGAGCTACTTAGTGCTATTCACACAAGCTGTCAGGTATCCGCAACATATGTCGGACTACCTAGCCACTAGCAGGATGTACGAGACCAGCACCCGGATCACATAAACACATGGGTTCCTAGTGACATGTCACTCGTATCCTATTCTATTCCTAAGGTTTAACCGGGATTTCTCGCTTGTCGAAACTTTGTCGAATGTGTCCCAAAGAGTCAATCACAATTCATACAATATTAAAGCGTTTAAAACATAAATATAACAATGCATTATTTACATACGAACTTACCTCAGTACAAAAATAGTGGAACTTGTCCTAATCGTCAAACACTTTGTTTTTCTCCCGGTCTAGGTCCGTACCTCATTTTTCTTGATCTATAATAACAAATTTAATTTATTTAATACACACATTGTTCAATTCAATACAAAAATCATATTATGGAAAAATTACATTTTCCCCTTAATGTTTCACATTTTTACAATTTAGTCCCTAGGCTCGTAAATTGATTTTCATCCAATTTCTTCATTACCCAAGCCTAGCCGAACCATTTTCATACTTATACCAGCCCACATTTTCCACTTAATCACAATTTTACTACTTATCTTATAACTTTTACAAATAGATCCTTTTTGACATTTTTACCGAAAATCACTTAGAAAAAGTTGTTTTTCTAACATCAAACATGCATTTTCTACCATTAGCCATCAAAATACACACATGTCTAACATGATTCAAACCCTAGACCTTAATCATACCTCAAATTAGTGCTAGAAATAGGTAGATTGAGTTACAACGACTTAAAAAATGTAAAGAGCATTAAAAATAGGGCAAGAACGGACTTACAATTGAGCTTGGAAGGGGCCAAACCCTAGCTATGGCTTCCCCTTCTAATTTTCAACTTTGGAAGGAAGAAGATGGACAAATTTTGGCTTTATTTTGGCTTTTTATTCATTTAATTACCAAATGACCAAAATGCCATTTTCTTAAAACATAAAATTTCTCTTGCCTCATGTCCATTTTTGTCCACTAACTTAACAAATGGTCTAATTACCATCTAAGGACCTTCAATTTAAAATTGCATAGCAATTAGACTCCTCTAGCATATAGAAGTCAAGTTTTGCACTTTTTGCAATTTAGTCCTTTTTACTAAATTGAGTGCTCAAACGTCAAAATTTTTGAACAAAACTTTCACAGAATCATTCCATAAAACTGTAGACCATAAAAATATAAGAAAAATAATTTTTTTGCGTCGAATTTGTGGTCCTGAAACCACTGTTCTAGTTAGACCCAAAATCGGGCGATTACAAATTCGACAAGTAAAATTTAATTTTATTATTATTTTAATTTATATGGAATATTAGTAAGGTCATATAAAAATTTTGTTAAGAAATTTTGACGTTTGCATGCTTAATAAAGTAAAAAGGTCTAAATCGTAAAAGGTGCAAAAGTAGTGTTCTATAAGCTAAAGGTGTCAATTAGCTATGAAATCCTAAAGTAATGGGACTTATTTGGTAATTAGACCATTATTATTATTAGTGAACATTTATGGACATAAAACTAAGTGAACTTAAGGTTAATTAATAAGGCTAATTTCGTAAATTAATAATTATGTTAAAGTAAAATAAAGAAACAAAGGATAGTGTAACACCCCTAACCCATATCCGTTGTCGGAATAGGGTTACAGAGCATTACTGGAGATTTCAATTCAAAATGCTCAAAAATTTAAAACATTTAATTCACATCATCAATCATAGAAACACCAATCAAAGACATACATATTGTCCCTTATTTGAGCCCTCGAGGCCCTAAAAACTCATTAGAAACAATTCGGGACTAAATTGGAGACATATAGAATTTTTTGGAAAAGGGTGAAAACTTTCAAGCTATAGGGGTCACACGGCCATGTAGAAATTCGAAGTAAGGACACACGACTATGTCTGTGCCCGTGTAACTCTCTAACTTGGGTCACATGGCCAAGCCACATGCCCGTGTGCCAGGCCGTGTACTAGGCCATGTAACTGCCTAACTTGCAACCTTTTGAAAGCTATAGGGGACACACGGCCATGTGTCACAAACAGCTGAGACTCACGCCCATGTCGCTGTCCGTATGGACGAAAAATAAGCCATTTTTCTCACCAATTCAAGTACATACCTACAATCAAATTTCCACATATAAACAAACCTTCAAATTGCACTAAAAAGAAGCATAATCAAGATATCCCAATAAGGTACATAAGCATTCAACCAATATGCCCAAAAGGCACCTCAATAACAACAATTAGACATGTATAACCATATGCACAATTTGGCCAAAAGTTCAACTAACATATAACTAAGTTTATGCTAAAACTTACCACCTTGTTTACTAATCAAATTCACAGCAAAAGTACCTAATATGCTATTTAGCACCTAGCACCATTAGCCATATATGTTACTTATAACCAATATACCAAATCACCTCATTCAAACATATCAAAAGATAATTTATAACAAACATGTTTAACCACCATTTTAAATTTCCATCATATAGTTACCACAAACACCAAAACAACAACCATTACAAGGCAAAATATATACATGCCAACTTAACACCTTTTCATCATTAAAAAATACCAAATTTATTAGCCAAAATATAATGGCTAAAACCTCAACCAAAACACCTATACATGCCATTATAACCAAGAGTTAAAAAGTCAAAATCTACCGATATAGCCGATGATGGATAGTGAGATAGGTCTTCGATGACTATCCAACCCAAACGAGCTTTCGATTATCTACAAAACATAGAGAAATAAACACAAGGTAAGCATGTTATGCTTAGTAAGTTCGTAGTATATAATCTATGCTTATCAATACGTTGCATAACCTTAAATTACATATGTATCGATTCAACAATAGAATAAATGATTGTTAAACTTAATTCAAGTGAATTTATACTTCTCATTGCCATGGATATCACATACTTACTACTTTCCATAGTAATAAGATAAATTGCATCGATAATTCTTACCGAAGCTCACATTAGTAAAATCATTATGGTTGTTCCAACCCTTTTCATGGCTTGATAGCTGAAGCTACCCCTTTTCATAGCCCAATAACTAAAGCTATCCCTTTTCATTATTTTATGGTCGTCACCATCCCTTTTCATTGTTGATGGTCGTCACCACCCCTTTTCATAATTTGATAGCTAAAGCTATCACTTTTCACAATTCGATAGCCGAAGCCATCCCTTTTCATTGTTCGATCATTGTCACATCCCTTTTCATTATTTGATGGTCGTCACCATCCCTTTTCATTAGCCGATGATAATCGATATCCTATTAAATTTTTCCACCAAAACAAAATTTGACATTATATAAAATAATAACATTTAAAACATAATTTAAAACGCTATTCAAACATACGAACTTACCTTGACGATAAACATAGAAATGTAGTCGATTAATCTGAAGCTTTTTCTTTGCCTCGATCTAAAGCTGTATGTGGTCTATTTTGATCTAAATGAATAAATTTAATCAATTTAAGAACTATTCTATTCAATTCAATCCAAATTCACATTTTTGCAAAATTACACTTTTACCCCTAATGTTTTGATTTCTTTACAAATTAGTCTTTAGGCTCGTAAAATAAAAATTCATACAATTCACCCTTAACGCACCATAGTCGAATTTCATGTAGATCCCTAGAAAATTCTAAATTTCATTTATTTCACAATTTCACCATGTATATTTTTCTATTTTTGAATTTAATCCCTAAATGACAATTTCATCAAAGATCACTTAATAAAAGTTATTTATCTTACAATAAATAACCATTTTCTTTCATCAAACAAACAAAAGGACATATACATTCATTTTAAATCCCTATAATTTTAACAGTTTTGCAAATTAGTCCCTGGGCTATCTAGATTAAGCTATAACGACTCCAAAAACATAAAAATCATTAAAAACAGAACAAAAATGCACTTACATGCATAGATGGAGCATGGTTGAACCTTGAAAGGTCTTTAATGGCTTCCTTAGGTGCTAAATTCAGTTGATGAAGACGAAGAAATATGATACCTTTCTTTTACCTTTTTTTTTTTAATTTAAGTTGTTTTTGTTAATTTACCAAATTAACCTGAAGTAAAAACCTTTGAAACCATTAAAAAGTTGTCCATATTTGTCCACTATTAATACTAATGGTCTACTCACCTTTTAAGACCACTCATATTTCAATTTCATAGCAATTTGACACCTTTTACTTATAGAACTCAAATTTTTCACCGTATGCAATTTAGTCCTTTTTATCAAATTAAGCATGCTAAGGATAAAATTTCTTAATGAAATTTTTATAAGACACTACTAACATGATTTGGACTTTAAAATATTAATAAAATAAATATTTCAATGTCATATTTGTGGTCCCAAAACCACTGTTCCGATTTCACTAAAAACGAGCTGTTACAGATATCATCTTTTATGTCATCTTCTTTCACCAAAAATTAAAAGAAGAAACTCTATGAAAGCTTGCTAGGTATTTGGCTAGGTTTTTTTTCTTGCATAGCATGTTTTACAACTCCATTTTTAATGATTTTTATGTTTTTGGGATCATTGTGGCTTAATCTAGATAGCCTAGGGACTAATTTGTAAAATTATTAAAGGTTTAGGGTTTTTCCATGAGCATGTTTGCATGATTATTGAATTTTAATGATGATTCCTTGTTGTTAAATAAACAAGTTTTGTAAAGGGATTTTTTATGAAATTGTTATTTAGGGACTTATTTATAAATGTAGTAAAATTCCATGGTACAATTGTGAAATGTTGTTTTTTATGGGTTGATACAAGTCCCTAGTGTATTCAACTAGCATGAAATGTGGATGAAATTGCTTAAATTTTAATTTAAGAGCTTAAGGACTAAATTGTAAAGAACTTAAAATATTAGGGGAAAAAGTGTAATATTGTAAAAGTATGAATTTTGGATTGAATTGAATAGTATGAGTATTAAATGGATTGAATTTTCTTATTTAGATTAGGATAAATCTCATACGGAACTAGATCGAGGAAAAGCTAATGTAACACCCTAAACTCGGCATAGAAGTTAGGCCCGATCTGGCGTGTCACATTGAAGTATTTTTCAAAAACCATGTTCTCATTAAAAACCCTTCTTACTATTTAAAACCTCTGGCCATTTTAAAACTTATGAAAACCTCAGTTTACGTTGGTTTATTAAAAGTCATTCTCTTGTAAAACATTATTACCTTTAAAACTTTATTTATCATGAAGCTTTAATTTAAATGATTATGGAAATGTGATATTTTGAAAAATAGTTATTGTTTTGGAAAAACCGTGTTCTACTCCAGCAACTATAAAACAATATATAAAATTCCAAATTTAGAACCAGAAATTAAAAGAGGCCTTATTACAACCCAGATCAAATATAAGTACTTGTAAATAGATAACTTGAAAGAAAATCAGAAACAATAGTAGTTGTGTGGCCACCTCTGAGTCCCTCGCAGCACCTATCCTCCTAATGTTAGGGATTACCTGCACAGTTAATAAATGGTGAGTTTATGAAAACTCAGTGTGTAATCCCCTCCTAAACTAGAACAGTTAGTAAACCGACAGATTTCAGAATCAGTCTGGGCTAGAGCCCATTATAGTAACAGTGTGTGTGGGCCACAGCCCAGTACAATTTCACTTAGGTCTCAGCCCTCATCATAATCAATTGGGCCTAGCCCATTCTCAAAATTAGTAACAGTTGGGCCTAGCCCATTAACAGAATCAGGTGGGCCTAAGCCCAGTACATAATTAGTATCAGATGCAGATATGCAGACAGATACCCAACCCAACCCAGTCCAACCAACACACCACCTGTACCAACCAACACACCATGTGAGGATGAAATCGACCCACCCAGCCAACACACCAAACATAGCACCGGTTGCGGCACTAAGTCAACAGAATGGCTCAACGCCGTAGATAGAACGGCTCAAGGCCATAAATATTGCAGCAACGCTGCCAGTTAATAGAACGGCTAAAAGCCATAAGCAAAAAGGTAGTAAGCCTTGAATAGAACAGCTACAAGCCATACACTTCCTTCTTCAATAATCACCCATCCCCATGCGAATGTCATGTCATAGCATCATATGTGAATGTAGAATGTCATGCTCAATCATAGTCATTTATAAATCATGTAGCAAACTAGTCATACATAATATAAGAGCATAACAGATATTTTACCCTATAGGGGTATCACAGTCATTTCACCCTACGGGGGTAATTCGATCATTCTACACTACAGGGGTATTATGGTCATTCTGACCTACAGGGGTATTACAGTCAATAGTACCTATTAGGGGTAAAATAGTCATTTTACCCATCAGGGGTATTTCAGTCATTTTGCCTAACTGGGGTCTCAGTACATTTAGCAACCTCTCAGAAGGTCTACAATCGCCTCGACCGACTCCGGTAACCTAGATGGTCAAAATGGTGTAAGTGGGCCCAAGGCCCATTAGTCGGCCCAAGTGGGCCCACACGCTCGTGTGGCCCATTTAGCCCAAATTTAGTTACGGCTATGTGACCAACATAGCCCAGTCCAAAACTTATGACATAACATACATTTTATCCGTGTGGGCCCAAAAGCCCATTAGGCCTACACGACCCAACATGGCCCGAAATGGCCTATGCCATGTACACGACATGACAAGCCCAACCATATTCCACCTAGTAGCTGATTTGACACAAGCGTGCCCACGGGGCCCATCGAGGCCCAGTACATGAGAACGCTCGTTGCGCCCTCTACAGTCTATCGCCCATGGTTTGTGGGCTCGGTTTACCCCACGAGCGATCGCACACTCGTGAGGCCTCAAATGCCAAAGTTTTGGCATTTTGGATTTTGCCGATTTCCAACAAATAAGGGTGTGAATACACATCTGTTTATGAGAATGAGTTGAAGTCCACGATTACCAACCTTGGCACATCCTGCATTGAGTCTTAATCACTTCCCCCCCACCAACTCATCTGGTTCGCTCTATTTAAAGCCAGCTTCACACCAATTCTCATGTTAGCTTCCCGATGTGGGATTGCTTTCAACCATTAGGAAAATTTCTCATTCTTATGACCGCTTCAACCATAGAGTTCCAGTCCAACTCCACCTCCTACACAGCTCAAATAGCAAAATAAATACTGTACTGTGCATCCCAAGACTTGAACCTCAGACCTCATAGTTACACAACACGCCACCTTGCCACTCCACCACAGGCTCTTTCTATGTCATATTTTATCCTCAATTAATTATAAGGTGTATAGGCCAAAGTCCAAGTTCCTATAAAAGAAAAACCAAAATAAATTGCAAGAACCAAAACTTGAACCCAAGCTCCCTTGCAACCTTAATGATGCCACAACCACTAAACCACATGCTTCCTTGTGTCATTTACTTAACAGAATAATTTAAAAGGCCATCATCCAAGCATCCAGGGTTTTATTCATTTAAAACCAAAATTTTTGCTAAAGCCCAGATTTGAACCCAAGACTTTTCCCACTCCTCTCAAGACCCTTAACCACTTGAGCAGGCATTTAATTGTGTCATTTTCTTGTGCAATTAAATACTGACACAATTAAATACTTATATACAACCTCTTTACAGACCCATACTCAAGGCCCAATACTTCTAGGCCCAAATTTGGGGCATTACAGCTAAAGCCTCATATTAGTTGGTCTTATTTTTACGTCTTTGTAATCATGGTAAGTTCATACGATTAATTAATGTTTTAATGTTATATTGAATTATATATTCATGTATTGTTTGTCATGAAATTAAATGTGGAAATCCAATGATTTTACGATGATTATCGAGTCTCGTTTGAACCTTAGGAATACGTAGGATACAAATGACATGATATTAGGGTTACTACAACAACCGATTTTTGGGTCAAATCGAAACAGTGGTTTCAGAACCAAAAATCTGAAGTAAAAATATTTATTTTATTATTTTATTAAGGTTTTTTGTATGATAGAATGTTTGTGTGAAAATTTCGTAAAGAAATTTTACTATTTGAATGCTTAATTCGGTAAAAAGGACTAAATCGTGTAAAGCGTAAAACTTATGTTCTATTAGCTAAAAGTGTCAAATAGCTATAGAACATTAAAGTAAAGGTCCTTAAGTGGTAAACAGACCATTTATGAGTTAGTGGATGATAGTGGAGTGGCATTTGATGTAATTACTAATGTTTTTAAAGGATGTTTTGGTAATTAGTTAATAAAGTTAATGTTTAATAAAAACAAATTAAAATCATCATCTTTTCACCATTTCTCAACCGAAAATTAGAAAGAATGGCAGCCATGGGAGAAGCTTTTGATTCGGCCAAACTTCAAATGATTGATTAGGTACGATTTTAGCTCCATTTTTCATGATTTCTACGTTTTTGAGATATTTGCAACTAGTACTAGCTAGCTCGTGTCTTCGATTTCAAAACTATTAAAGATTTTGATAGTTCCCATTGATGAGATTATGTGTTCTTTGATGTTTAATGGTGAAATATGAATATTTGATGTTAGATTTTCATATTTTATAAAGTGATTTTTGATGAAAATGCAAATTAGGGATTAAATTGTGAAATATTGAAATTATGTGATTAAAAGTGTGATTATTTGGAAAAAGTGGGATGCTAAGGCAATAAGAAAAATTCAGCTAAGCATGGGTGGGATGAAATTTGTAACACCCCAAACCTACCCAGATGTTATGACCGAATCTGGCGTGTCACATCAAAGCGTCGTTCAAAAATTAAGTTGTCGTTAAAAGTTCATTTCTATGAATAAAACCTTTTGCTCGAGGTTAGCAAATCATCTTGTCTAAAATGTTTACTTAATGTCTGGCATTGATAATGTTTACTTAATGTCTGGAATTGATACTTTAAGTTATTTCAAATCGCGAAAGCTACTAAAATTTGAAATATAAAAACGTTTATTTTTAAGTGTTATTGAAAATAGTTATTAGTTTTTGAAAATTCGTGTTTAGCCCAATTAAAAATTTAATCCCTCAAAGGCCTTATTACAAAATTAAAACCTCAAAATATAAAATTCAAATAAAAAGTCTACAGCAGAGCATCAGTAGTCGTGTGGCCACCTTCGAGTCTCTCGCGGCTCCAAATCGCCTATGGCTGGGGATTACCTATACAGTTAGACAGAAGGGTGAGTTTGCGAAAACTCAGTGTGTAATCCCTTATAATACAAATAGTCAGATATATGGTATGCAGAAATAGACTGGGCCTGAGCCCATCACAGACACAGTATCAGGTGGGCCTTAGCCCATTAACAGAATTAGGTGGGCCTAAGTCCATTACAAAATCAGTATCAGATGCAGATACGCAGACAGAAATCTAGCCCAATCCAAGCAATACACTACCCATACCAACCAACACACCATGTGGGGATAAAATCGACCCACCCATCCAACACACCAAGCTTAGCACCGGTGGCGATACTAAGTCAACAGAATGGCTCAGCACCGTAGACAGAACGGCTAAAAGCCATAAATATCGCAGCAACGCTGCCAGTTAACTGAATGGCTAAAAGCCATAAGTAGAAAGGCAGTAAGCCTTGAACAGAACAGCTACAAGCCATACACTTCCTCCGTCAATAATCACCCATCCCCATGTAGAATGTCATGTCATAACATCATATGTGACTGCAGAATGTCATGCTCAATCATAGTCATATATAAATCATATAGCAAACCAGTCATACATAATATAAGAGCATAATAGACATTTTACCCTACAGGAGTATTACGGTCATTTTACCCTACAGGGGTATTACGATAATTTAAATCAGTTTGGGCCTAAGTATTTTTATCAGCCTATTAGTAGGCCCATAGTCGTCTCGAGCAACTCATACGACTGCAACAGTGCAGACAATACAAATGGGCCAAAGCTCACTAAGTAGGTCCATGTGGGCCCATACATCTGTGTGGCCCACCAAGCCCAAAATTGACCCACGGCATGTGAGTGACATAGCCAGTCTAATATTTCCCCACTTATTGATGAGATCTACTCGCGTGGGGCCCACAGTCCGATTGGGCCCATACCGCCCATCTCGGCCCATCGTGGCCCAATTAACCAAATTCCATGAGATTGCTCAGGGTGGCTTTTGCAGTCGCATGCCCATGATTTATGGGCTCAATTTTACCACACGAGCATTCGCACGCCTATGTGACCTCAAAGCCTAATCTTCCCGCTTTTCAGCTTTTTGGCTTTTCGGCTTTTCGGCTTTTGCCTTTCTACAATCAAAACAGTGTGAAAAACACACTTTTCAGCTTTTCACTGACTATCGATTACAGGGTACTGTTACACACCTATTTACAAAGCTGAGTAAACAGTCCACCGTGCCCAAGCCTACATTCATCCAAGCTTACAGTTAGTCCTACAATCACTAGTGTTCATAAGCACTTAACCCAAATCGACAATCACCCCTTACCTTGAGCGAATGTGTATGGCTTATTGCCTTTAGATCACTTGGCTAAAACTGACCACACCTTTCTTACCAAAAATATGCATTACGAACACAGATCTTAATAATTAAGATTGATCATAAATGTGGCCTAAATCGACAAAAATTAGTCTTACAGAATCAAAGGCATATTCGGCCTAACCCAAAAGTAAGGTAGCGTTCTTACCTTATTCGATTAATGAGAAAAAGGGTTTGATTACTTGAGCAGCCCTTGCACTTCTTCACACCTCAAGAAACCTAGAGACCCAATGAACCACATATCCTGAGGAAGGGATCAACCAAACAGCAATCGAAGAATAAGAAGGAGGGCATTTAGCTTTAAGAAACAAGGTAAGAAAGAACAGTTTTGAACGAAAGGCAAAGAAATATGAACACCTACCCTTTTGTCATGATCACTTACAGATATCGAATTAATATACCAACAGTAGAGTATGGAAGCAATCGGCTGAATACCAAATAGCAGAATGAGTGAAAAAATAGCCAGAAGAAGGAAGCCCAACGGAAATCAAAGTGAAGAGTGCAGAAGAGAATAGAAAGAATTTATCAAGCTGAATAGCAAAGGGAATGCTATATTCGGCCAAGGTGTTAAGTGCCAAAGAAAGAAATGAAACTATAACAGTTTGGGGAGAGAAATGTATATTCGATCAAGTTGAGAAAGAAGGGGAAGGGAGAAAAGAGAATGGAGAGGAAATAGTATTCGGCTAGGTTGAGAAAAGAAGAGAAGGGAAAGAATCGGCCAATTGTGAAGAGAGTCAAGAAGAGAGAGTATTCGGACACAAAAAATCAAAAAATGAGGAAGAATAGACTTCAAATGGCCACAAAAAGAAAAATCAAGAGAAACCTTCAATGACTCCTAATGAAAATCAGCTCCAAGAATTGCTGATACTCAACACCCAAAACCGAAAATGAGGAAAAAAATTAGGATCATACCCACAGCCGAATTCTCAAAGCTAGAGTTCCCATAATCCATATTTGGCACAAAGACCTCCTCCCATACAACTCTCCTATTTTCAAACTTTCCTTGATTTCCTCCTAACAACCCAGATAATCTCCACAAATCCCTCCTCAAACTTCTCCATGACTAATTCAAATTCCACCCAACAGAGTTCGAAACCACCTCAAACTCATGCCGCCTCATGCTAGCAAAATAAATATCCTTTTTGTTTGCAATGGGATTCGGACCCAAGCCCCCCTCAATAGCTCAACACGCCACTTGCCTCCTTACTACAAGCTCTTTTGTGTCACATTTTATCCTCAATTAATTATAAGGTGTATAGGCCAAAGTCCAAGTTCCTTTAAAAGAAAAACCAAAATAAATTGCAAGAGCTAAGACTTGAACCCAGGCTCCCTTGCAACTTTAATGACGCCACAACCACTAGACCACATGCCTCATTGTTTCATTTATTTAACACAATAATTTAAAAGGCCTTCATCCAAGCATCCAGGGTTTTATTCACTTAAAACTAAAATTTTTGCTAAAGCCCAAGTTTGAACCCATGACTTCTCTAACACTTCTCAAGACACTTAACCACTGAAGCAAGCATTCATTTGTTTCACTTTCTTGCACAACTAAATTTTTTTATGAGCCGTCTCCTAATTGATCCCTTGCTTAAAACCTATTTCTTCTAGGCCCAAAATTTGAGGCGTTACAAAATTGCATGAAATTGTGATTTTATATGATAAGGACTAAATTGCAATAATGTGTAATAATAGGGGTAAAAGTGTAATTTTGCCAAAATATGTAAATTATGTTAAATTGAATGAATTAATGATTAAATAAGTAATTTTTTCATTATATAGGTTGAGAAAATGGGATTCGGATCTAGAATGGGGGAAAAAAAGTATCGAATTAATCAACCTAATTTGTCGTTACAGCGAACGAGGTATGTAATATCCCGAATTAAGGACTAATCGGAATAGTGGTTTCGTGACCACAAATCCGAGACAGAAATAATTATTTTATAATTATTTTGAGGTTTATGATATGATTGCATAATTGTGTGAAGATTTCGTGAAGAAATTTTTGGCATAACGATTTTAATTTAAAGTTAGGGATTAAATTGAATAAGTTGCAAAACTTGCATTCTAGAAGTTTGTAGTATGAAATTGCTTTGAAATATTAATTAGGAGGTCTTAAATGTTACTTTGACCAATTTTAAGTTCATGGACAAAATTAGGACATGGAAGGAATTTTTAAAAGTTTAGTAAGGAGGGGCATTTTGGTCATTTGGATATTAAATGAAATAAAAAGGGAAAAATAACACAAATTTGGTTATCATCTTCCTTAGTTTCTGTCGAATGCTCCCTCTCTCCATAGCTAGGGTTTCTTCAACTTTCAAGCTTCATAGTAAGTGATTCCAAGCCCTGTTTTTAATGATTTTTACGTTTTTGAAATCCCAGTAACTCAGTATAGCTTATGATAGTAATATTTTGAGTTAGAGTTCATATTTGGAAAAATACCCATAGGTGAAATTTGTGAATTTTGATGTTTTATGATAGAATATGAGGTTTTAAATTAAGTTAGACAACTTGTACTACTTGGTTTTGTGTGAAAACGAGTAAAAGGGCTTAATCAACAAAAATACCTAATAGTCATAAGTACATGTTAGAGTGAGAATTTGATGTTTCCATAGAAGGGAAAAGTGATCAGCATGTTATAAAACATGAGAATAAGGAATTAAGTTTAATCCCGAGATTAGGGGCAAAAGTGTAAATATGCAAAAGTTTAGGGGTAAACTTGTAATTTTGCTAAAATTTGAATTAAAGACTAATTTGATAATGTGAGTATTAAATAAGCTAAATGTGTTATTTTAGATCAAGAAAGACGTGGAATCGACCCCAATCAAGGAAAAGAAAAGATTGTGGACTAAATTGCAAAATCTTTATATTTTGGTACCAAGGTAAGTTCATGTGTAAATAATGTAGCATAATTGTTATTTTTAAGTTATTGATGTTAATTATATGATATGCTGATTTTTATCATGAAATATATACTTTGTGTTTTTTTTCGAATAAAATGCAAATTATGTGTATTATTTGTTAAATATAAAGTGCTACCGAGTATTGGTTTCAGTATTTTACGGAAGATGGCAAGGATATGTGTCCGAGGAAAATCCCGTTTGAACCTTAGGAATAGATTAGGATACAAGTGACATGTCACTAGGATGGTTGAGCATCTGAACTCGTTGAGTTGAGTCCGAGTTCACTTATGGATGCGAATGTCCGAACTCATTGAGTTGAGTCTGAGTTCGTGAGATGTAACTAGGCATCCGAACTCGTTGAGTTGAGTCCGAGTTCACTTATGGATGCGAACGCCCGAGCTCGTTGAGTTGAGTCCGAGTTCACTTAGGGGAGGGTTTACATGATTGCTTGATTACATATGTGGCACTTATGTGCAAATTATCCATGTATCCGAGTTATATTCCGATGTGTTCAATGGGTAAAATTTTCTAGTGAAATGGAAGAACACTTAAAATGCAAGTGACGTTTTGGTAAGTGTTGTGAAATGGACACTTCGTACTGGTATGTACTTAACCCTCGGGTTGAAAATAGATACTACAACGATAAGGTGGTAAGATGATGAATGATGTTTAGAAATGTGATATATGTTTTGGTGATACCATGCTAAGGTTGTTTGGTATAATTGTATTGTTATGTTACTTGTTATTTGCATATGAACTTACTAAGCATTTATGCTTACTCCCTCCTTTTTATTCACTGTATTTTTGAACAAGCTGGCTCGGGAATCGGGACAGGTCGAAGGTTCGATCACACTATTCGAAGGACTTTTATTTTGGTAAATGGCTTGTAAAACTTAAGTATGGCATGTATAGCAATATACCTACTTTGTGTAAATAATTTTGTGATATGGCGGTGATTTGGTTGAGAAAATGCTTGACAATGATAAGTCATGGAAATGGTTAATTTAGATCATATTTGATGTCATGGAAGGTTAATAGGTTATCTAGTTCATAAAAACTCATGAAAAGATGAAATTTGCCTTAAAAAGAAAATTGCAGCAACACTGACGTGAGTTTGAAAATTTACTAAAAATCATAGAAATCGAATTTGGTGATGGGTTAAATATTAAATTGAAGCCTAATATGTCTAGTTTCACATAAAACAAACTAAACAGGTAAAGGAATTATATGTTAGAATATATTTGAATTTTAGTGAAACAGGGCTAGAACGATTGTTGGATCCCCTGTTCTAACTTTAGAAATTCACCATAAATTGTACAAAAATAATTAGGTGGAGTATTTTATATTCTTGGAATCCTTATTAAGTCTAGGTTTAGGATAAATAAACGGAAAAGTCATATAAATTTTTCACAGAGAGAAATATGGTTCGTAATAAACAGAGGTCATTCCAGTCAAGTCCTGAAACAGGGGTAACTTTAACTAATAAACTGTACTAATTGGCCCAACCAAAAATTCTAGAAAAAAATTAGTGAATAGATATATGAGTCTAGATTTAGGGAAAATTTACGGATATTGATTTCGAGTTTCGTAACTCAAGATATGATTTTTCTTGTAACTATGATGCAGGTAGCTAGAAAGCTGTGAATGTTGAAACAAATGATTCGAAGTTCTTAATTTGATAAACTATGTTTGGTAACACCTCAAGCTCGACTCCGGTGACGGTGTCGGGGGTGGGGGCGTTACATTTAGTGGTATCAAAGCAGGTTTAGTCGGTTCTCAGACTACGTGTTGTATGTATGGATTTTGCTATACATGCCATATGTATAAATTGTGATAGTGTGACGACTTCTGACCTTTTTAAATGATTTTTTATATAGTAAATGGATCCCGATCCAGCTGTGGCAGATGAAGTAGAGAGTAATGCGCCAGCTCCGGCTGAAAGGGCAGCGCCGACTGAAAATCCACCTCCTACTGTTGGTCAGGGAGGAGGAGAAAGGGATCGGGAAGCCTTTCTCCAAATGATGAGTGCATGGTACACTGAGTTCGTTCGTACGAACCCAAATGTACGACCTCCCCCACCTCCCCCAATTCCTCAACCTATACCCCCGATGCCTCAGGGTGTGGATATGATAAAATTTCAAAGAACTCCAGTTGACAGAATTCGTAAACAAGGGGCCGAAGAATTTAGGGCAAATATTGATGATGATGCCGAGAAAGCAGAGTTCTGGCTTGAAAATTCTATCCGGGTATTTGATGAATTATCTTGTACACCTGAAGAATGTTTGAAATGTGCTATATCTTTGTTGAGGGATTCAGCCTATAATTGGTGGAAGACTTTGATTTTGATGGTACCGAACCTGGGAATTCTTTCAAGAAGAGTTTCGGAAGAAATATATTAGTGAAATATTTATTGATCAGAAACGTAAAGAGCTTCTTGAGCTGAAGCAAGGTAATATGACAGTCACAGAATATGAAAGAGAGTTTGTTCGATTGAGTAAGTATGCTAGAGAATATGTTCCTACAGAGGCCAAGATGTGCCGACGATTTGAAGACGGGCTCAACGAAGACATCAAGGTATTTGTTGGGATCCTTGAACTAAAAGAAATAGTGGTACTTGTCAATCGAGCTTGCAAGGCTGAAAAACTACTTAAGGAAAAGAAAAAGGTAGAATCTGAGACATGAAACTGGAAGAAAAGACCAATGAGTAATGCACCCTCACAGCAACCTGGAAAGTCAAGAAATATGAATCCTCGTTCCCAAGTTTCAGCTGGGCAATCATATGGGAATTCTAAGAAGCGAAATGTGGGTCCTAAGTCCCGCACACTACTTGGCGACCAGTGTAGGGAACTCGAGATTTGTTAAACCCGAAAGTGCCGGTGTGGTAGAAATCATTTTGTCTCATGGCAGAGCAAATGAATGTTTTCGATGTGGTTCTCCGGATCATTTTATTAGAGACTGCCCAGAGAGAGCTGAGAAAGAAAATTTTCAGTATACAAAAGCAAGTGGTGCGGATTCGAGGGGAAGGTATCCAAGAAAAGATGGGAGTGAAGCAAGTAGTAAGAATGTAGCCAGAGATGCAGCAATTAGACCTGAAGGAAGGGCTCCGGCTAGAACTTATGCTATTAAAGCGCGTGAAGATGCTTCCTCACCCGATGTGATTACCGGTATATTTTCTCTTTATGATGTTAATGTTATTGCTTTGATTGATCCCGGTTCTACTCATTCATATGTGTGTATGAAACTGGTGTCTAGTATGAATATACCTGTTGAGAACACAAAATTTATGATTAGAGTGTCGAATCCGTTAGGCAAATGTGTGATAGTTGATAAAGTATGCAAGAAATGTCCTTTAATGATTCGGCGTCATTACTTTTCGGCCGACTTGATGTTGTTGCCGTTTGATGAGTTTGATGTTATTTTGGGTATGGATTGGTTGACATTGCATGATGCTATAATAAATTGCAAAGAAAAGGTTATAGAATTAAAGTGTGTAAATGGTGAAACTCTACGGGTTGAATCAGATAAATCAGAGGCATTGTCTAGTGTGATTTCTTCAATGTTGGCTCAAAGATATTTGAGAAAGGGTTATGAAGCTTATTTGGTATATGTAATTAATACAAAAGAAGTTGAAAAGAAAGTTGAATCAGTGCCGGTTGTGTGTGAATTTGCGGACGTATTTCCAGAAGAATTGCCGGGTTTGCCTCCAGTCAGGGAAGTAGAATTTGGTATTGATTTGATACCGGGAACAACTCCGATCTCGATTGCTCCATATAGAATGGCACCAACAGAGTTAAAAGAGTTAAAGTCGCAATTGCAAGAGTTGACTGATAAAGGCTTTATGAGACCGAGTTTTTCACCTTGGGGTGCTCCTGTGTTATTTGTGAAAAAGAAGGATGGTTTTATGAGGTTGTGTGTTGATTATCGGCAGTTAAACAAGGTGACAATCAAAAACAAGTATCCGTTGCCAAGAATTGATGATTTGTTTGATCAGCTAAAAGGAGCGACATGGTTTTCAAAGATTGACTTGAGATCTGGGTATTACCAGTTGCGAGTAAAAGAGTCGGATGTGCATAAAACTGCTTTTAGAACAAGGTACGGTCATTATGAATTTTTAGTTATGCCATTCGGGTTGATAAATGCGCTTGCTGTGTTTATGGATTTAATGAATCGCATATTTCGGCCATACTTGGACAAATTTGTTGTGGTGTTTATAGATGATATTTTAATTTATTCAAAAGTTGAGAAAGAGCATGCTGAGCATATGAGAATAGTTTTGCAAACTTTGAGAAATAAACAGCTGTATGCTAAGTTTAGTAAAAGTGAATTTTGGCTCCAGGAAGTTGGATTTTTGGGTCATATTGTTTCAGGTGATGGTATACGGGTTGATCCTAGTAAAATTTCAGCCATTGTTGATTGGAAACCACCGAAAAATGTAACCGAAGTTAGAAGTTTCTTGGGGCTAGCTGGGTATTATTGGCGGTTTGTAAATGGATTTTCTATAATTGCTGCTCCTATGACTAGACTACTCCGAAAGAATGTTAAATTTGAATGGACGGAAGAATGTCAACAGAGTTTTGAAGAATTGAAAAAGTTATTAACAGAGGCACCAGTGTTAGTACAGCCCGAATCAGGTAAAGAATTTGTGGTGTATAGTGATGCTTCTCTAAATGGTTTGGGGTGTGTACTCATGCAAGAAGGAAAAGTGGTGGCTTATGCTTCGAGGCAGTTAAAACCTCATGAGAGGAATTATGCTACTCACGATTTGGAATTGGCTACGGTGGTGTTTGCTTTGAAGATTTGGCGACATTATTTGTATGGTGAAAAGTGCCGGGTATATACCGACCACAAAAGTCTTAAGTACTTGATGTCACAAAAAGACTTGAATTTGAGACAGCGAAGATGGTTGGAGTTATTGAAACATTACGAGCTTGTTATTGATTATCATCCAGGAAAAGCGAATGTGGTTGCCGATGCTTTAAGCAGAAAGTTGTTGTTTGCTTTGAGAGTTATGAACACTCAGTTGAAAATGTCAGATGATGGTTCGATTCTAGCAGAGTTAAGAGCAAGACTGATGTTTTTACAAGAGATTTCTGAAGCTCAGAAAAATGATAAAGATTTTCTAGCCAAGAGGAAACAGTGTGAAGCTGATACGGGATCAGATTTCAGAATCGGTTCTGATGGTTACTTGATGTTTAAAAATCGAATTTGTGTACCGAAAAATGAGGAGTTGATTCAAAAGATTTTGCATGAAGCACATAATGGCTGTTTGGCGGTTCATCTGGGCAATACGAAAATGTATAATGACTTGAAGAAAATGTATTGGTGGAGTGGAATGAAAAGAGATATTTCCGAGTTTGTATCAAAGTGTTTAATTTGTCAACAGGTGAAAGCTGAACACCAAGTGCCTTTGGGATTACTTCAGCCTATTATGGTCCCTGAATGGAAATGGGATCGGATTACTATGGATTTTGTTTTAGGGTTGCCATTGACTCCAGGAAAGAAAGATGCCATCTGGGTAATAGTTGACAGATTAACTAAGTCGGCTCATTTTATCCCGGTACGTATGGATTATTCTCTTAACAAGTTGGCTGAACTGTATGTTAGAGAAATTGTTAGACTACACGGAATACCATTGTCGATTATTTCGGATAGAGATCTAAGGTTTACCTCGCAGTTTTGGAAAAAGTTTTAAGACACGTTAGGTACGAAGTTAAATTTCAGTACTGCTTTTCATCCACAAACTAATGGGCAATTAGAGAGAGTAATTCAGATTCTTAAAGATATGCTTAGATGTTGTGTATTGGAATTTCAAGAAAGTTGGGAAAGATATTTACCGTTGGTAGAATTTGCTTACAATAATAGTTATCAGACGAGCTTGAAAATGGCACCTTATGAAGCATTGTATGGTCGTAAGTGTCGAACGCCTTTGTATTGGACTGAACTCAAGGAAAATTTGATCTATGGAATTGATCTAATAAAAGAAACCGAAGAAAAAGTGAAGGTAATTCGAGATTGTTTGAAAGCTGCTTCAGATAGACAGAAATCTTATGCAGATTTAAAATGAAAAGACATTGAATTTCAAGTTGGTGATAAAGTATTTTTAAAAGTGTCTCCGTGGAAGAAAGTTTTCAGATTTGGACGGAAGGGCAAATTAAGTCTGCGTTTTATCGGGCCGTATGAAATAATTGAAAGAGTTGGACCGATAGCCTATCGATTAGCATTGCCATCTCAATTGAAGAAGATTCATAATGTATTCCATGTTTCTATGTTACGTCGGTATCGTCCGGATCCTTCACATGTGGTTTCACCGACAGAAATTGAACTACAACCAGACATGACCTATGAAGAAGAACTGATTAAGATTTTAGCTCGAGAGGTCAAACAACTAAGGAACAAAAATATTGCACTTGTGAAAGTGTTGTGGCAAAAGCATGGAGTAGAAGAAGCTACATGGGAACCCGAAGAAACTATGAAGAATCAATACCCACATCTATTTACCGATAAGATTTTCGAGGACGAAAATCTTTAAAGGGGGGAGAGTTGTAATATCCCGAATTAAGGCCTAATCGGAATAGTGGTTTCGTGACCACAAATCCGAGACAGAAATAATTATTTTATAATTATTTTGAGGTTTATGATATGATTGCATAATTATGTGAAGATTTCGTGAAGAAATTTTTGGCATAACGAGTTTAATTTAAAGTTAGGGATTAAATTGAATAAGTTGCAAAACTTGCATTCTAGAAGTTTGTAGTATGAAATTGCTTTGAAATATTAATTAGGAGGTCTTAAATGGTACTTTGACCCATTTTAAGTTCATGGAAAAAATTAGGACATGGAAGGAATTTTTGAAAGTTTAGTAAGGAGGGGCATTTTGGTCATTTGGATATTAAATGAAATAAAAAGGGAAAAATAACATAAAATTGGTTATCATCTTCCTTAGTTGCTGCCAAATGCTCCCTCTCTCCATAGCTAGGGTTTCTTCAACTTTCAAGCTTCATAGTAAGTGATTCCAAGCCCCGTTTTTAATGATTTTTACGTTTTTGAAATCCCGGTAACTCGGTATAGCTTATGATAGTAATATTTTGAGTTAGAGTTCATATTTGGAAAAATACCCATAGGTAAAATTTGTGAATTTTGATGTTTTATGATAGAATATGAGGTTTTAAATTAAGTTAGACGACTTGTGCTACTTGGTTTTGAGTGAAAACGAGTAAAAAGGCTTAATCGGCAAAAATACCTAATAGTCATAAATACATGTTAGAGTGAGAATTTGATGTTTCCATAGAAGGGAAAAGTGATAAGCATGTTATAAAACATGAGAATAAGGAATTAAGTTTAATCCCGAGATTAGGGGCAAAAGTGTAAATATGCAAAAGTTTAGGGGTAAAATTGTAATTTTGCTAAAATTTGAATTAAAGACTAATTTGATAATGTGAGTATTAAATAAGCTAAATGTGTTATTTTAGATCAAGAAAGACGTGGAATCGACCCCAATCGAGGAAAAGAAAAGATTGTGGACTAAATTGCAAAATCTTTATATTTTGGTACCAAGGTAAGTTCATGTGTAAATAATGTAGCATAATTGTTATTTTTAAGTTATTGATGTTAATTATATGATATGCTGATTTTTATCATGAAATATATGCTTTGTGTTTTTTTTTCGAATAAAATGCAAATTATATGTATTATTTGTTAAATATAAAGTGCTACCGAGTATTGGTTTCAGTATTTTACGGAAGATGGCAAGGATATGTGTCCGAGGAAAATCCTGTTTGAACCTTAGGAATAGATTAGGATACAAGTGACATGTCACTAGGATGGTTGAGCATCCGAACTCGTTGAGTTGAGTCCGAGTTCACTTATGGATGCGAATGTCTGAACTCGTTGAGTTGAGTCCGAGTTCGTGAGATGTAACTAGGCATCCGAACTCGTTGAGTTGAGTCCGAGTTCACTTATGGATGCGAACGCCCGAGCTCATTGAGTTGAGTCCGAGTTCACTTAGGGGCGGGTTTACATGATTGCTTGATTACATATATGGCACTTATGTGCAAATTATCCATGTATCCGAGTTATATTCTGATGTGTTCAACGGGTAAAATTTTCTAGTGAAATGGAAGAACACTTAAAATGCAAGTGATGTTTTGGTAAGTGTTGTGAAATGGACACTTTGGACAGGTATGTACTTAACCCTCGGGTTGAAAATAGATACTACAACGATAAGGTGGTAAGATGATGACTGATGTTTAGAAATGTGATATATGTTTTGGTGATACCATGCTAAGGTTGTTTGGTATAATTGTATTGTTATGTTACTTGTTATTTGCATATGAACTTACTAAGCATTTATGCTTACTCCCTCCTTTTTATTCACTGTAGTTTTGAACAAGCCGGCTCAGGAATCGGGACAGGTCGAAGGTTCGATCACACTATCCGAAGGACTTTTATTTTGGTAAATGGCTTGTAAAACTTAAGTATGGCATGTATAGCAATATACCTACTTTGTGTAAATAATTTTGTGATATGGCGGTGATTTGGTTGAGAAAATGTTTGATAATGATAAGTCATGGAAATGGCTAATTTAGATCATATTTGATGTCATGGAAGGTTAATAGGTTATCTAGTTCATAAAAACTCATGAAAAGATGAAATTTGCCTTAAACAGAACATTGCAGTAACACTAACGTGAGTTTGAAAATTTACTAAAAATTATAGAAATCGAATTTGGTGATGGATTAAATATGAAATTGAATCCTAATATGTCTAGTTTCACATAAAACAAACGAAACAGGTAAAGGAATTATATGTTAGAAGATATTTGAATTTTAGTGAAACAGGTCCAGAGCAATTTCTGGATCCCCTGTTCCAACTTTAGAAATTCACCATAAATTGTAAAAAAATAATTAGGTGGATTATTTTATATTCTTGGAATCCTTATTAAGTCTAGTTTCAGGATAAACAAACGGAATAGTCATATAAATTTTACACAGAGAGAAATATGGTTCGTAATAAACAGAGTTCAGTCCAGTCAAGTCCTGAAACAGGGGTAACTTTAACTAATAAACTGTACTAATTGACCCAACCAAAAATTCTAGAAAAAAATTAGTGAATATATATATGAGTTTATATTTAGGGAAAATTTACGGATCTTGATTTCTAGTTTCGTAACTCGAGATATGATTTTTCTTGTAACTGTGACGCAGGTAGCTAGAAAGCTGTGAATGTAGAAACAAATGATTCGAAGTTCTTAATTTGATAAACTATGTTCGGTAACACCTCAAGCTCGACTCCGGCGACGGTCTCAGGCGTGGGGGCGTTACAAGGTAAGTTCGTATGCTAATAAACGTACTTAAATTGTGTTATAAATGCTTATTTATTATTGAATTGAATTGAATGTTGAATGGTCATGATTATGAACTGAAATCGACAGAGTTACGACGTCTGAAAGTCCCGTATTAGCCCTAAGAATAATATAGGATACAAATGTCATGACATTAGGATTACCGGGATGTGATTTCATGTAAGACCATGTCTGGGACATTGGCATCGATATGAGATTCGTGTAAGACCATGTTTGGGACATTGGCATCGATATGAGATTCGTGTAAGACCATAGCTGGGCTATTGGCATCGATATACTATAACATGTAAGACCATATCTGGGATATGGCATTGTATGAGTTATACGAGATTTCCAAGTATCCTTAGCAATTTTGAAAAGTTCGACAGGCATAGTCAAGACAAGAATGAAAATACGATAGAAATAAGTAATATAGGTATGTGCAAAACTTATGTGAGAATCGAATGAAAGTGGTAAGTTCATATTGTATCATGTATATGAAATGAGAAAGATTTGTGTATAAATATGTTTTATGCCAAAATGAGTTCAGTTGGCTATATGGAGGTATATATTGGATGTTAAATGAGGCATGAGTTATGTTTGTTTTAATTATATATACATAATGTATAACGTGCGAAATAATGTTACTTGATGATAATTAACACGATTCACCTTGGCTAAAGAAAATGTGAGGAATGTTGGTTTGAGTGAAGTTATATAGATAGTTGATTTTGTATATGTAAATATGATCGAAATGATAATAATGTTTTTGATCTGTATGAGCATAGAAATAAATAAACTTGTGAAGCTTTGTTAATTATGTGATTGGAATTATGGTATAAAGGTGAAATCAAGTGAATTTATATTATAGTATATGTAAATGCTTAATATGTGCTTATTCAATAAGATAAGTTTAATATCATAAGAGCTTACTAAGCTTTATAGCTTAATTTGTGTTATTTTTCTATGTTTTATAGTGATTCAGATGTTCGCTTGGGTTGGAAGTCGGCAAAGATCGTATCACACTATTCAGTTTTTGATTTCGATATTTATACACTTGTGACTTGGTTATATGGCATGTATAGGCTTGAGTTATGTGGAAATATGTTTGATATGGTACATTTTGATGATGATATGTTTTGAATTACGTTATAACCATGAGATTTGGCTTGTATATGATGTAACTGTTGGTGTGTATTTAGCCATTTGAATTGGCTAGATTTATGAATTTGGTAAGTGATATGTGATGTATATAATGTTTTATGTTTTAGCAAGTTTAGTATGAATTCATGTGCTTCCTAAATGGTTAATTGATTTGGCTAATTATCAATGTTGTGTCATGGTTGAGAAATGGCATATTGTGGCTTGGTTTTAAGATGATGAATAGATATGCTTTGATACTTGATATAGTTCATACGATGGTGAGAAAATGCATATAGAAGTTAAGGTTTTGGCATATTGTTTTGGCATGATTTTGGTTGTGGATTTGAGTAGTGAAATGGATGGAATTTAAATGGCATGAAATGGTCATTTTTGGTTACGTATTATATGTGAAAATGAAGCCAAATGAGAGCTTTTAGTTACATGAATGATAGGTGGGAATAATGGCTTAAATCAAGCCTAATTTCGTGCCACATGGTTGACCACACGGGCGAGTGACTCGACCGTGTGACCCCTGAAACTTAGTTAAACAAGTCAGTGAGTTACACAACTTAGACAGATAGACGTGTCTACTGGTCGTGTGTGACACACGGGCTGGCACATGGGCATGTGGTCGGCTGTGTGATCCAAATTAGAAAACCCTTAAGTTTTCCCACAACCATGGCACATGTAATAGCCCAATTTTTGCTAAATCAGAATAGTGGTTTCGGAACCACAAATTTGAAGTCATAGAATTATTTTAATATTATTTTTTGGTGTTTACAGTATGTTAATTAATATGTGTGAAAATTTTATCGTTTGTGTGCTTAATTTGATAAAAGGACCTATTCGCGTAAAATGCGAAAGTTGTGTGCTAGTAGTAAAAAGTGCTTAAATGCTATACTTTGGGAAATGTGAAGTGCTTATTATGTAATTGGACCATGGATAGTGGGATTGGTCATAAATGACCTCAAAATGGATTAATTATAAGTTATTAAGCCAAGGGTAAAATAGTAATTGATGTGTTGATGTATATTAAATAAAATAAAACATGAATTTAGTGTCATGTTCATCTATTGTTGCCAAAATTGAGGAAAGAAAAGCTAGGGTTCATATGTTTTGATATTCGGTTACTTCCAAGCTTGATTGAAGGTCTGTTTTTGTTCAGTTTTTGATAATTTCTATGTTTTTGAGATCGTTGCTTTGTGTTTCATCAAGCCCATGCTTAAAATTCAGAATTTGATGATGAATTTGAGTTATGCCATTGTTAATTTTGTAAGCTTTATGATGTTAAATGGTGAAATATGAAAGCTTGATGATAGATAAATATATTTTTATATTGGGATTTTTGATGAATTTGCTAATTATGGACTAATTTGTGAAAATGAGAAATTGAGAGGTTAAAATGTGAAAAAATGAAATACATGGGCTGCTAGGGACCATAGGAAGATTTGGCTAAGGCATGATTTTGATGAATTTTGTGTATTTGGTGTTTTGTGTAATAAGGACTAAAATGTCAAAATGTGAAATATTATGGGCTAATGTGCAAAATGCCCATTTATGTGTTTTTGGATTGAAATGAATGAATGTGTGATTAAATTAGTTAAATTTGAAAGGAACTCAGACATAGATCGAGGCAATAACAAAGTACTCGATTAATCGGCTAGTTTCGTTGTTTCTACGACTGAGGTAAGTTCGTATGTGTTAATTTCATTATAAATGAATGATATATGCTTTGATATTGCATAAAATGTGTTTATGAGAACGTGGATAATGTTTGAATTATGAATACGAATATACGGAAGTGTTCGACAATGAAATCGACAAGCAAAACTTCCCTATAAACCTTAAGTACAGTTATGATGGTGATGAAATGTCGTTAAGTTAAGGCATTGGCTTCGGGACATGATATCAGCACTTTGGGTGCTAATAATACCTTGATTTGGTTACGGGCCATGATATAGGTATTTTTTAAGGAGTTACCTTGATTTGGCTACGGGCTATGGTATAGGTACTTCGAGATAAGTTACCTTGATTTGGCTACGGGCCATGGTATAAGTACTTATCAGTTGTGATCTTTGAGTATTCGATTTTATTCTAAATGATTCAATGGGTAAAGGAATGACTTGTTTGAGAAAGAGGTTATTATGAGCTGGTACAGGTATGTACGAAACCCATTTGAGCATTACATTGAGAAAGTTCAATGAAATGTTAATGAATCATGTCTTGAGACATGATAGAAAGGTTTCTGTTAATGAGGTGTTATCTTGGTAATGTGTATATGATTGAATTATATTTATCTGATGAATTCTGTAATGCCCTGAATTTTAGGCCTAAAAGTATTAGGTCTTGAGCATGGGAACAATTAAGAGGCAACACATAAATGTTTAGTTTTGCAAGAAAGTGACACAAGTGTGTATCTACTCCAGTGGTTAAATGTTCTGAGTGTTCTGGGAAGTGTCTAAGAAGTCTTGGGTTCAAGCCTAGGCAGGTGCAAAAAGTTTTGTTTTTAAAGGAATAAGCACTGTCTCTGGGCAGTCGGCTTTTAAATAAATATGGGTATTTTATGACATAAAGGGCCTGTTGGTCTAGGGGTAAGTGGCGTGTAGAGCGTTCCAAGGGGTTTGAGGTTCAAGTCTTGCTGGACACAAGGGAGTGTTTATTTTGCTCCTGATGTTGCGGAGGTGTTGTGGTTTGACCGAAACACTGAGGTGGTAGAGTGGAATTCAAACTGAGTAGTTGAGGGAGGAGTTATCAGTTGAGGGATTTGAGGAGAGATTTCAGGAGAAAATTGTGGGGATTTGTGGTTAGAGAAGAGTTGGTACTGAATGGGAAATGCTGATGTTCAGTGCATTTGGTTTTGGGGTTTTGTCATTTTTCTCTTCATTTTGCGATAACTGTTAACTTTTGTTTATTTTCTTTTCTGGAGAAACTAAATTAATCTAGTAAGTTATCGATATCCTTCGTTTTTGGCTTTTCGGGTTTTCATTTTGGGTCTTTTCTCTTCTTGGCCGAATACTTCCTTCTTCTCTCTCAAAGCCTTTCGGCTTTTTGCTTCGGGGTCTTGACCGATTTCTTCTCTTTTTCCTCTCCTTCAACTGATTCCCTCTTTGTCAGAAAACTCTTTTATTTCCCTTCTCAACTCTTCAAGGTTTTGGCTCTTGTTCTTTTAACTTTCGGTTACATTTTCTTTCCTTGCCCAATTCATGCTCTTCCTTCTTCTCAATCGGTTTCTCTAGCCCTATTGCTTCTCATTCTTTTCCCTCGCTCAATCGAATCTTAATAGTTCCCCTCCCTTTTGTACTGTTACCGAATACCTTTCCCTTTCCCTCTCCTATTTGTGGTTATTCATTAAAAAGGAGAAAGGTTGGCGTTGGCTGCTTCTATTCATAAAGGACTGCTTTCGGTTGGTAAGTTATTTGGTAAGGGGGAAAAAGGTGTACCCCAATTGGTTGGTTTATGCCTATGATTAAAATATGTTAAGGTTCTAACCCTTTGTCATGTCAAATATTATTTTGATAGCATCTAATCGTGTTGAACTTGGTTTACTTGAGGAGTGATAGGCTACATCGTTTGAAGTAGTGGTAGGTAAGTAATATTAAATGCTATTGGTTGGGGATTGTTTTTGGTACGGTTAGTTCTAAGCATGTCTAACATTGGTCATGGATTTGTCATTTGTTTTGGTGCAGTTCATCTCAAGAAGGGCTTGCGTACCTAGTATCCTATCAGGTGTGTAAACACTACCCCTTATCGTAGATCAGCAAAAGCTAGTAAATGTGACCATTGACGCTACACAGGCGTGCGCTCGCTTGTGTCGTAATCCAAATGCATAAACATGGGCGTTTGATCGTAGAGGCCATCATGAGCGATTTCATGGGCTTAGGCCGTTTTGGGCCATGTTGGGCTGAAATGGGTCGTGTGGGGCCTACGGAGACGTGTGGAGAATATTGGGCCAGGCTGTGTAATCCACACGGCCAAGGTTGTTTCTGGGCTATGTGGGCCACACGGGCGTGTGGGCCCACAATATGGGCCTTGGGCCCATTTTCACTGTTTGACTGTTAAGGTTGCACAGGTCGTCCGATACGACCGTGGACCTACTGTTGGGTCGGTAAATATATCTAGACCCTAAATTGATAAATGACTGTTTTGCCCTTATATGGTAAAATGACTATTTTGCCCTTATATGGTAAAATAACTATTTTGCCCTTATATGGTAAGATGAGTAAGATGATTGTTTTGCCCCTATGTGAGGTATTTATATATATATATATATATATATATATATGTACATGTATAACTTTATTTCAGCATGTTGTTTAAACTGTAATGGATACATGTATGATTCTATGATATGACATGACATAACTGTATGATGCATTGCATAGGGATGGGTTTATTATGATTAGAGGAAGTGTACTGTACTAGCAGCTCTGTTGCAAATCACTGATGGCTCTAAGCTTATTATACTGGCAGCTCTGCTGTAAATACTGTTTAGTGCCGCAACCGATGCTATTTTGGAGTGTAGGGATGGGTGGGTTGATTTTATCCCCACATAGAGTGTAGAGGCTGGTTGGGTAGGACTTTCATACTGTTTAAACTGTTACTGCATTTATTACTTTTACTGCACTGATTACAGTTGCTACACTGATACTGTTACTGTATTGGGCTAAGGCCCTAACTAAAACTGAATTGTTACTGATACGAGCTTAGGCCCAGATTGTATTTGCTTAATGCATTATTGAATGTATGTTTATTAAGGGATTACACACTGGGTTTTTGTAAACTCACCCTTCTGCTTATCTGTGCAAGTAACCCTTAGGCGGATCGGTGCTGCGAGGGACTCGAAGGTGGTGACACAACCGCATTTACCATCATATTTGCTTTATATTTATAAGTAATTTTATTCTGGGTATTTTGACTATAATAAGGCCCCTTTATGTTTTTATTTTAAATTGGGGATTTTTATTTGCTTTGGTTTATAACTGCTAGTGATAGGAAAACTCGAGTTTTCAAAAGAAAAAATGTTTTTACAAAGTAAACGCAAGTACGCAACTGTTTTAAAAAGCTTTCGCTATAAAATAATATTTTGGAAATGAATAACGATTTTAAAGTAAATACTTTTGGATAGTGACACAAGTTTTGAAATGAACGACACATCTCAGAATCTCTATTAGAAACACACAAAGAGATTAAATATAGAATGGGTTTTTCAATGATATCTCGCTTTACGAAAAACATTTCAATGTGACATCTCCAGATTCGGCTATAACATCTAGGCTAGGTTTGGGGTGTTACAAATTAAATTGCTTAATTACGAACTTACTAAGCTATGAAGCTTATTATGTGTTATTTGTCTATGTTTTATAGATAATTAAAGTTAGTTTGGACTCAGGGATCGTCAGAAGCATCGTCACACTATCGGTCATCTCGTTGGTACTTTTGAAGCTTTGTATATATGGTATATGACATGTATAGGCTAATGTCATTGTGGTATGTTTGAAACTTGATTTTAGCCATGAGATTTGGCTTGTAAATGTTGGTATGGATTTGGCCATTAAGTTGACTTAAGTTATGTGTTTGATAAGTTATTTATGTGATGTATATAATGATTATATGATAGCTTGATTATGGGATGTTGAAATGGTAAGTTTTGAGGTATGAAATAGGTGATAAGATGATGATGAAATGCATTTAGAAATTATACAAGTTTGATGATTTTTGGCATATTGTTTTGGTATGATTTTGGTTGAGAATTTAAGTAGAAAAATGGTTAACTATGTAATGGCATGAAATGTATTTGAATTGGTATGTTTTGGATGCTTATATATTGAAATGGTACCATTTTAACGGCTAAGTGAGTATGTAAAAAGGGTGGCAAATTAGCTTTGCAATTGGCCTATTTTTTTCCACACGGGCAGAGACATGGGCATGTGTCTAAGCTGTGTGCGACACACGGTCATGTTACACGATCGTGTGTCCTCTGGGGTGCCCTTTCAAATTAGGGTAGTATACCCTACAGTTTTGACACGGCCAAGACACACGGGCGTGTTTATTGGCCGTGTGTAACACACGGGCTAGTACATGGGTGTGTGACCAGCCGTGTGGTACAAGTCAAAGACTTACACGGGCTAGACACATGGACTTGTGGTCAGTCGTGTGACCGAAGTCAGTATGTATGCCCTGTTTTCACATGGCCTGCGCCACGGGCGTGTTTGGTAGCTGTGTGAGGCACATGGCCTGTTCACATGAGCGTGTGACCCTTAAAAACATGAAAATTTTCTATGTTTCTCAAAGTTTAAAGTTATTGTTAGTTTAGTCTCAAACCACTTTTAAGCATATTTTTAAGGTCTCGTAGGACCTTCTAAGGGACAATGTGATTGAGATGGTTGAATTTCGATTATGATTGCATAAATACATTTGAATGATGTGTATTATTCGGTAATTCCTCGTAACCCTATTTCAGCGATGGATACAGGTTAAGGGTGTTACATTTTATTGGTATCAGATGTAACATCCCAAAATAGGGCCTAAACAGAATAGTGGTTGCGAAACCACGAATTTTAGGTCAAAAAATTTATTCCGATTAAGTTTTAAGGTTTATTCATTGATTGAATAAATTGTGTGAAAATTTCGTGAAGAAATTTTATGTATAAGTGCCTAATTTGATAATTAGGACTAAATTGTAAAATTAGCAAAATGTGTGTTCTAGATAATAAAGGGGATTTAATTGAAATGGGTTCTTAAAGTGGAGGTCCTTATTTAGTAATTAGACCATTATATTTAAGTTTGGACCAAAATGGGAAAGAATAGGACAAATTTGAAAGAAAAGCCTTTAAGGGCATTTTGGTCATTTAGTAATTAAAAGAATCAAAAAGGGAAAATAAAGCCAAAATTGGTCCATCTTCTTCATGGAGGCCGAATATAGCATGGGGAAAGCCATGGTTAGGGTTTCCAAGCTTTCCAAGTTCAATAGTAAGTCCGTTCTAGCCTCGTTTTTAATGTTCTTTACGTTTTTAGAGTCCCGGTAACTTGATTTAGCTTATTTTAGCAATAATTCATGCTAGGATTCATATTTGGAAAAATATCCATAGGTTAAATGTGTTTATTTTGATGTTTTATGGTAGAATATGAAGCTTGAAATTATGTTAAACAACTTTTGCTAAGCGATTTTAAGTAAAAGCGAGTAAAACGACATAATCGGTAAAAATACCTAATGTTCATAAGTACATGATAGAGTGGGAATTTGATGTTGCCATAGAAAGGAAAAAATGTTCAAAGTGTCATAAAGCATCAGAAAAATGGATAAATTTTAATTTCCGAGCCTAGAGGCAAAATCGTAATTCTACAAAGGTTTAGGGGCAAAATTGTAATTTTTCCAAAGTTTGAGTTAGGGAATATTTTGAATAGTAAATTAATTAAATAAGTGAAATATGATGTTTTAGATCCCGAAAAGTGAGATTTGGACCTAGAACGGGAGAAAAATTGAAAATCGGGAAAGATGGTAAAATGGTCGTTTTGGTATCGAGGTAAGTTCATATGTTTAATAAGCATTTAATTATGCATATTTGAATGATAAATTGATATTTTGGCCATAAATACTTTAGTATTGAGTTTCAGATATAATGATTAATGTTCGATAATAATTCGATATTGCGGAGAGAACTTGTATAATTTATATGCAAGACCATATTTTGTATTATGGCTTTGTATGATAACAAGAAAGTATTGACTAGCATAGTTTGATGAGAATAAGTTAAGTTGCGGATATGATGAGATTGAAAATGTAAGTATGTAAGTTGAGTAGCATTTTATTATTATGCAATTATTGTTATTAGTATTGTTATTATTGAGTTATGCGACTAACCTTGAGAATTTGAGCAAGTATGTTTCAGCTATAACTTGACAAGGCATTGAGATCTCAAAGTCCATGGTTGTACCATGGCAATTAAGAAAGAATTGACGGAAAAGCTCATGTTCATAACATGGCATTTAAGGAGGAATTGACTGTTAAGGATACCATGTAAGACCATGTCAGGACATGGCATTGGTAAGGCAAGGATCCCGTGTAAGACCATGTCAAGACATGGCATCGGCATTGATTAAGGATTCCATGTAAGACCACATCAAGATGTGGAATTGGCACTAAGATAAGGATACCATGTAAGACCATGTTTGGAACATGGCATTTGGTAAGACAAGGATACCATGTAAGACCATGTTTGGAACATGGCATTTGGTAAGATAAGGATATCATGTAATACCAGGCCAAGGCATGGCATTGATAAGTTCTATAACGCAAGGAAATCATGTAAGACCATGTCAAGACATGGCATTGATGAGTTGCTATAAGGCAAAGGTCCCATGTAAGACCATGCCAAGGCATGGCATTCGTGAGTTCATAAGGCAAGGATACCACGTAAGACCATGTCAAGACATGGCAATGGTAAGTTCAAAAAGGAAAAGGTTCTCGAGTAATCCAAAGAGTAAGACAAAGAAACGACAAGGTGAGAACATGAAGAAAGAGTACAGGTATGCATTTAAGGCTTATTTAATATTGAGATTGTAAGTAATTGAGATTATCAAGTATTAAGTAAGTGATGAGTTTTCAGTTATGCTTATGACACTTTATGACATGATTGGAAATATGCCTATATTATGAAAGAGTAATCATGTGTTAAGTGTAATGCCCCGTACCCGAGACCGTTTCCGGAGTCGAACACGAGATGTTAACAGACTTAATTCATTGCTTAAACAGCTCAAACAATTTAATTTTAGAAATTCCAGACACGCTGGCTAACTGCGTCACAGTCGCTTAAAAATTCATATCTCGAGTTCTGAAACTCAAAATCCAATTCCGTAAATTTTTCCTGAAACTAGACTCATATATATATTTATTAATTGTTTTCTAGAATTTTTTTTCTAGGCCAATTAGTACAGTTTATTAGTTAAAGTCTCCCCTGTTTCAGGGTTCGACTGCTCTGACCTCTGTGTATTACGAGTCAGATATCTCTCTGTACAGAATTTTACTGACTATAAAGTTTATTTCTCTTAAAACTAGACTCAATAAGAAATCTGTACATATAAATTATGACTTCTAATTATTTTTATACAATTTATGGTAAATTTACAAAGTCAGAACAGGGGATCCAGAAATCGCTCTGGCCCTGTTTCACAAAAATTTAAACATCTCATAAAATATAACTCATATACATGTTTCGTTTCTTCCATATGAAAATAGACTCATAATTCATCAATTCCATATTTTATTCATCATCTAATTATATCTCTACTATTTTTAATGATTTTTCAAATTCACGTCACTACTACTGTCTGAATCTATTTTATGGTAAATCTTACCTATTTCATGGTTTCCATGGATTAACTAGCAATTTGACATACATAACACCAAATATGATCATAATCAGCCATTCCAATGGCTAATCATTACCAAGCATTTTTATACTACTCAATAACTATATCAAAAGACCATATATACAAAATGATTATAATGCTATACATGCCATACTCAAAATTTACAAGCCATTATGCCAAGATGGTATACGGATAGTGTGAGCGTGCCTCCGACCATTTCCGATTTCCAAGCTGGCTTGTCAACATACAAGGAATGAAAAGGAGGGAGTAAGCATAAATGCTTAGTAAGTTCACATGCAAATAGCAAGTAAATAACCATATAAGCAAACATAAAACATCATTTGCATAATCATCACCAAGACATTCATATCATATTTTCATTTATCATCTTACCATATTGTTGTTATATTGATTTTTCAACCCGAGGGTTAAGTACATACCTGTTCAAAGTATCCATTTCACAACACTTACCAATACGTCCCTTTCATCTTGAGTATTCCTCCATTTGAGTAGAACTTTACCCGTTGAACACATCGGAATATAATTCGGATACATGAAAAGTTTGCACATAAGTGCCACATATGTAGCCAAGCTACTATGTAACCCGCCCATAAGCGAACTCGGACTCAACTCAACGAGCTCGAGCGTTCGCATCCATAAGTGAACTCAGACTCAACTCAACGAGCTCGGATGCCTAGTTACATCTCACGAACTCGGACTCAACTCAACGAGTTCGGACATTCGCATCCATAAGTGAACTCAGACTCAACTCAACGAGTTCGGACATTCGCATCCATAAGTGAACTCAGACTCAACTCAACGAGTTCGGATGCCCAAATATCCCAGTGGCATGTCACTTGTATCCTAATCCATTCCTAAGGTTCAACGGGACCTTTTTCCCAATCATGTGTCTCAACCATCTTCTACGGAATACCGATCCCCATACTCGGTAGTATTTCACATTTTCCAAGTATATCACATAATTTGACATATTATCAAACAATTATCACGAGTATAATATTTCATAATAATTATCATATCATTTAAATAACATAAAAACATTTAAAATAGTAACTATGTTACCAACACTTACATATGAACTTACCTAGTATACGAAAATGGCTACTTTTACCATTTCGTCCACAACTTGGTATTTTCCCCATTTTAGCTCGAATTTCAGTTTTCCTTGCTCTATCATTTAAAATATAGTCTAATTAGGACTCAAATTATTCAAATTGACCCAAAATCATATTTTGGAAAAATTATAATTTTGCCCCTAAACTTTTGCATATTTACACTTTTGCCCCAAAGCTCGTAAATTAAACTTCAGCCTATTTTCTTATGTTTTATGACATGCTGATAATTTTTCCCTTCTATCATCAAATTCTCACTCTAACATGTACTTATGACTATTAGGTATTTTTACCAATTAAGCCCTTTTGCTTGTTTTCACTTAAAACTGAGTAGCACAAGTTGTCTAACATAATTTAAAACCTCATATTCTATCATAAAACACCAAAATACACAAATTTCACCTATGGGTATTTTTCCAAATATGAACCCTAGGTTAAATTATTGCTAGCATAAGCTAAATCGAGCTACCGGGACTCCAAAAACGTAAAGAACTTGAAAAACGGGGCTAGAAATGGACTTACAATCGAGCTTGGAAGCTTGAAAAACCCTAGCCATAGTTTCTCCTTGCTATATTCGGCCATGGTGAAAAAGATGAGCAAAATTGGCTTTTAATTTTGTATTTTAATTCATTTTACCCCTAAATGACCAAAATGCCCTTACTACTAAACTTTCCAAAAATTCCATCCATGTCCAATTTTTGTCCATAAACTTAGAAATTGGTAAAATTTCTATTTAAGACCTCCTAATTAATATTTCAAAACAATTTCATACTAGAAGGTTCTAGAATGCAAGTTTTGCAAATTATTCGATTTAGTCCCTAATTTCAATTTAAGCACTTTAGGCATAGGATTTCATCACGAAATTTTCACACAATCATGCAATCATATCATAAACATAAAAATAATTATAAAATAATTATTTCTATCTCGGATTTTGTGGTCACAAAACCACTATTCCGACTAGGCCCAAAATCAGGATATTACAACTCTCCCCCCCTTTAGGGATTTTCGTCCCCGAGAATCTTACCAGAAAAGTGGTCTTCACTTTTAATCTCATATTCGGTGCCGAAGAACTTTCACTTAGACTGTACCTCCAATACATCTCTTTAATTTCTCATATGATCTGAAAGCTTACAGTCTCAACTCTCAACTGTTCTTAAATTTTCAACCCTTCTCAGTTTCCCATGATATCATGACATAAAACCCGGATCTTAACTTAATTAATGGAGACCGGAATTCCAAGAAATCCAACAATCAAAGAGACCTGAATTTCCATGAATCTGATGAGTAGGAATTCATTCAATACAGATATGATTTATAGATCTCGCCAAACATTTAACAATAGGATACATCACATTTTCCTCTTTCTGCCATGAAAATAATTCTGATATGGCCTCAAGAATAATCCTTCTCATTTCCATCCCAATATCAACACTGACAAGGATAATTTTGATAGATCCCAATGCTCGGCTTTAACCTCTTTAACAACTCAGATTTTATGTAACATCGAATGCTCTAAACTATCACATTACCTCACTGTCTTGAAACACATCACAATTCATACCACAGTACATTACTGAAAGTCAGGAAGTCTTTACTCAATGTAGACTAGTCTAGTTCAGACGCTTCGGCTACCAATATTCTCATCTATCTGAACTTTGTCAACATGTAATAAACTTTTCAGCTTTCACAAAATGAAAACCTTATCATTCGTAGTGACTTTAACTAATATCAAACTTTTTCTAATAAATATACACTTCTTGTTCGGTCTATTTACTCTTTTATCCGTACAAAATGAAATTCTATTATCGGACTTGGAAAAAAATAATCCTGAAATAATTGTCACATGAAATCTTTCAAATAGATAATTCACCATACCGACTGAAACTCGCGCTTTTATCACTTATGTCTTTACTGATGTCAAATCCTTACACAGAAATTAGAAAAAAAACCCCAATACTAAAATCACCACATTACCAAGATCAAATTAGAAGTATAAACACAATAATTGCAGCCTTTGAGGTTTCCCTACTGCTCCTTAAAACCCTAATCCTTTGACTCTCTACAAAAGAAAAAACAGACATAATAAAAAGGTAAACAAAAGAATAGAAAATGAAAGTTAGTTTGGGTCACGAAACCCAACTGTTGTTTCCATATTATTTATTTATACAAAATTTGGGGTGTGAGAGCATTTGCTTGTGGGAATCTCTTTTTTTTTCTTTCATATTTGACATGATTATCACGAGCTGAAACACGCACTTCGAACACGAGTCATAATTGACAAATTATGGAACAAAGATAACAAGAAAACCAAATAAAGAAATCCAAGATAGAGAAACCCGGAATAAAGAAATCCAGAATAAAAAGATCCAGGATAAAGAAACTCAAGATACGATACTATGCTGGAGAATTGAAAACCAAGCCGGAGAATCGAAAACCAAACTCATAGAGAAAATACGGAATACCCCGATAATTCTTCAAAGAAAGAAAGTCCAAAAGAAAACATCATTTAATCCCACTAGAATCAAATATTACAAGAACAATATATCTTCCCATACATATATATCAGATGAAGCATCAAGTAGAAGAAACAGAATCATAATATCATATGTAGTCTCTCATCAATTCTTATCAGACGAAATGAAATAGAATACCCGATGAAATAGAGTAATATAAATTATAAACCAGTCAGACTACCAATGCTTTCATCCAACACCAGGATTAAAAGACATTCCCATATAACAAGAATTTCTTCAGAAGATCAATAGCCATAGAAATATTTCTGAGAACGGGTGAACACATAGAACATCTCAAAAGAGACTGCTAAATCTGTCCAGTCATAACTATCACACTCAGATAGTTCACATTTCAAATATCATTTCCCCCAACTAGTCACAAATTTCATATTAAACCATTCACTAAAGAAGGCCAGTTCTAAATAAATTTCGATTTACACTTTTCTCGACCTTGCACCTGAGTAATTCGGTTTACCAAGGAGAATTCCTTTTCAAACCGGAAGCGAGTGCATAATTCCAATAATCTTTACGTCAATCCGATACTTTCTCGTGTCTCGACTTTACTTATCAGCTCATTTTCAATCTCTCGATCATACTTATAATTATTCTATCATTGAACTCTTTGGGTTCTCAGCTGAAACTTATTTAATACAAATCTCATGAAATTCCATTATAAGTACCACTTGTGGGGAGGGGTTGTAGGACCTCGACTCGACTTTCTTATACATACACATATGACACAACTTCCATCATCATAGCAACATCATCAAAATCATGTCATTCATTCATGTTGGCTTACACCAATTTTCCTATTGTCCCATTTAGACAATATACTTATGCATACATTCTATGTTTTCTAGATAGCTTTACTTATCCATTCATTTAATTAAATTAAGTCATGCTCATGACATCATATAAGGCCAAACAAACATAGATATTTGCACCACAATCATAACTTTCATTTCAGTGCATCATCATGTACATATCATTACAATCATATAATTCATCCAACAATTTAACACAGATAAGTTCATTTCATTACAATCCTTTATCTCATAAAAATTATATATCATTAGCATTCATCAACATTCGACGTCCAAATCAAGACAAGGACATTTTCAATTCGTATCATAATATTATGACTTTTATTCATACCTCTACTACTTTCTATTTATTCCGTTCATCTTATCAAGTAAGCCATATACACTACATCATATGAGCATTAAGCAAATATGAATATTTATCACATATGTATCATAAACCTTTATTCATACTTTTCTGAACTGATACTTATCATAATCATAATTTTACTCAAATACCTTCACATAACATTGAACATGGTCAGCTCAGCTCGGTTGGAGAGTTCCCTAACTAAATAAGACGGTACTCATACGCGTCGGAAGACATCACACTATCACAGATCAGTGGCATGTATAGCTAAACTTTTACACATGCTAGGTTAGTCCGAGAATCGACTAAACCTGCTCTGATACCACCAAATGTAATGCCCCGTACCTGAGACTATTTTTAGAGTCGAACACGAGGTGTTAACAGACTTAATTCATTGCTTAAACAGCTCAAACAATTTAATTTTAGAAATTCCAGACAAGCTGGCTAACTGCGTCACAGTCGCTTAAAAATTCATATCTCGAGTTCTGAAACTCAAAATCCAATTCCGTAAATTTTCCCTCAAACTATACTCATATATATATTTATTAATTTTTTTCTATAATTTTTTTGCTAGGCCAATTAGTACAGTTTATTAGTTAAAATCTCCACTATTTCAGGGTTCGACTGCTCTAGCCTCTGTGTATTACGAATTAGATATCTCTCTGTAAAGAATTTCAATGACTATGAAGTTTGTTTCTCTTAAAACTAGACTAAATAAGAAATCTGTACATATAAATTATGACTTCTAATTATTTTTATACAATTTATGGTGAATTTCTAAAGTCAGAACAGGGGATCCAGAAATCGCTCTGGCCCTGTTTCACAAAAATTTAAACATCTCATAAAATATAACTCATATACTTGTTTCGTTTCTTCCATATAAAAATAGACTCATAATTCATCAATTCAATATTTTATTCATCATCTAATTATATCTCTAATGTTTTTAATGATTTTTCAAATTCACGTCACTACTACTGTCTGAATCTATTTTATGGTAAATCTTACCTATTTCATGGTTTCCATGGATTAACTAGCAATTTGACATACATAACACCAAATATGATCATAATTAGCCATTCCAATGGCTAATCATTACCAAGAATTTTTATACTACTCAATAACCATATCATAAGACCATATATACAAAATGATTATAATGCTATACATGCCATACTAAAAATTTACAAGCCATTATGCCAAGATGGTATACGGATAGTGTGAGCGTGCCTCCGACCGTTCTCGATTTCCGAGCTGGCTTGTCAATATACAAGGAATGAAAATGAGGGAGTAAGCATAAATGCTTAGTAAGTTCACATGCAAATAGCAAGTAACATAACCATATAAGCAAACATAAAACATCATTTGCATAATCATCACCAAGACATTCATATCATATTTTCATTTATCATCTTACCATATTGTTGTTATATCAATTTTTCAACCCGAGGGTTAAGTACATACCTGTTCAAAGTATCCATTTCACAACACTTACCAATACGTCCCTTTCATCTTGAGTATTCCTCCATTTGAGTAGAACTTTACCCGTTGAACACATCGGAATATAATTCGGATACATGGAAAGTTTGCACATAAGTGCCACATATATAGCCAAGCTACTATGTAACCCGCCCATAAGCGAACTCAGACTCAACTCAATGAGCTCAGGCGTTCGCATCCATAAGTGAACTCGGAATCAACTCAACGAGCTCGGATGCCTAGTTACATCTCATGAACTCGGACTCAACTCAACGAGTTCGGACATTCGCATCCATAAGTCAACTCGGACTCAACTCAACGAGTTCGGATGCCCAAATATCCCAGTGACATGTCACTTGTATCCTAATCCATTCCTAAGGTTCAACGGGACCATTTTCCCAATCATGTGTCTCAACCATCATCTACGGAATACCGATCCCCATACTCGGTAGTATTTCACATTTTCCAAGTATATCACATAATTTGACATATTATCAAACAATTATCACGAGTATAATATTTCATAATAATTATCATATCATTTAAATAACATAAAAACATTTAAAATAATAACTATGTTACCAACATTTACATATGAACTTACCTAGTATACGAAAATGGCTACTTTTACCATTTTGTCCACAACTTGGTATTTTCCCCATTTTAGCCTGAATTTCAGTTTTCCTTGCTCTATCATTTAAAATATAGTCTAATTAGGACTCACATTATTCAAATTGACCCAAAATCATATTTTGGAAAAATTACAATTTTGCCCCTAAACTTTTGCATATTTACACTTTTGCCTCAAAGCTCGTAAATTAAATTTCAGCCTGTTTTCTTATGTTTTATGACATGCCGATCATTTTTCCCTTCTATGGCAACATCAAATTCTCACTCTAACATGTACTTATGACTATTAGGTATTTTTACCAATTAAGCCCTTTTGCTCGTTTTCACTTAAAACCGAGTAGCACAAGTTGTCTAACATAATTTAAAACCTCATATTATATCATAAAACACCAAAATACACAAATTTAACCTATGGGTATTTTTCCAAATATGAACCCTAGGTTAAATTATTGCTAGCATAAGCTAAATCGAGCTACCGGGACTCCAAAAACGTAAAGAACTTGAAAAACGGGGCTAGAATGGACTTACAATCGAGCTTGGAAGCTTGAAAAACCCTAGCCATGGTTTCTCCTTGCTTTATTCAGCCATGGTGAAGAAGATGAGCAAAATTGGCTTTTAATTTTGTATTTTAATTCATTTTACCCCTAAATGACCAAATTGCCCTTACTACTAAACATTCCAAAAATTCCATCCATGTCCAATTTTTGTCCATAAACTTAGAAATTGGTAAAATTTCTATTTAAGACCTCCTAATTAATATTTCAAAATAATTTCATACTAGAAGCTTCTAGAATGCAAGTTTTGCAAATTATTCGATTTAGTCCCTAATTTCAATTTAAGCACTTTAGGCATAGGATTTCATCACGAAATTTTCACACAATCATGCAATCATATCATAAACATAAAAATAATTATAAAATAATTATTTCTATCTCGAATTTTGTGGTCACAAAACCACTATTCCGACTAGGCCCAAAATCAGGATATTACATTAAGTGAGATGTTGGAGGTATGTAAGCAAGCTATTAAGTAAGGTGCCTTTTGTATTCTGAGCCTTTGGTAAGGTTACCGATGAGTAAGATGGGAAAGAAAGAACTAAACATTATTTAAGCACATTATGACAGCATAGTAGTAAGCTAAATTGATTGCTAATGCTTATTATTTTACATGTGAACTTACTAAGCTTTATAAGCTTACTTCTTTCACTTTCCCATGTTTCAGAGTACTTAAAAGCAAGCTCGGGTTAGAGGTCGTCATAGATCACTTCACACTATCCACTATCAATTTACCAAATGGGTATCTTCGTTTACAAACGTTCTAGTTTATGGCATGTATAGGGACTTAGCCATTTTGTGTGTATGTCCTTATGATATGGCTAAATAATGGTATGTAAATATTTTATAATGATTAGCTATTGAAATGGCTAATGAAGAACATGTTTTGGTGTTATGTATGCCTAAATGGTAGTTAATACAAAGAAATCATGAAAAAGTGAAATTAGCATTAAAACAGTATTAAACAGCAGTAGTGACGTGATCTTGAAAAAGCACCAAGAATAGTAGAAATGGAATTAGGTAACGAATGAGATATATAATTAAAGCTTATTGAGTCTATTTTCATATGAAGGAAACAGAGTAAGCAAAACAAGTGTATATTAAGAGATATTTGAATTTTAGTGAGACAGGGTCAGAGGGATTTTTGAATCCCCTGTTCTGACTTTATAAATTCACTAAAAATTGTAAAAAAATAATTAGGAGTTATAGTTTATATTTCTAGATTCCTTAGAGTATCTACTTTCAAGAGAAAGAAAAAACATGGTTATTTGAATTCTGTACAGGGAAAGATTTGATTCGTAGTGAGGAGAGGTTAGAGTAGTTAAACAGTGCAAGAGGAGAAACTTTAACTAATAAATTGTAGTAATTGGCTAGACTAAAAATTCTGAAAAAAAATTAGTAAGAAGATATATAAGTCTAGTTTTAGGGAAAATTTAGGAATTTAAATTTAGAGTTTTTTGACTCGAGTTATGATTTATTTAGTGACTATGATGCAAGTGGGTAGTTTTATAAGGAATAATAAAATAAATTGTTTTGATTTGTTTAAGTATTCGGAAAATTTTTAATGTTCCCAGTTTGGTCCCAAATCATTTAAATTGCATGTTTTAGGGTCTCGAGGGCCCTTTTTAAGGACATTTTTAATTAATGTAAATAAATTAATTTTAAAAGCAAATTTTATGCCCCGAATTAGTAAGTTAAGTTAGGTAACGCCTTGTGCTCGACTCTGGCGAGGGTCTCGGGTAAGGGGTGTTACATTTTTCGGTATCAGAGCAAAGGTTTGTCAGTTCTTAGAATATTCAGTATGAGTAAGAGTCTAGTTATACATTTCATATTGAACTATGATAGTGTGACGACTCCCGACCTAGATATAAAATGTTTTGTCAAACAGATGCACACTCCAACCGAGCTAAGTTTGATAGTATAGACAGTATGTTTTTGATGAGTTGAGGCTAATAAAATGTAAGAATAATGATTCATGATGTTTATGTGATAATGAATAAATTGTGAATAAGAATTGTTCGGGAAATATGAAAGATGAGATAAGATAAAAGGAAAGTTTATATGGAGATAAGTGTTCCTATTAAATTGGCATTTGTATGATGCTATATGTATAACTAGAGAAGTTAAGTGAATGCTATCAGTAATTTTACTCGAGATTTATGAATGCATATATAAGTGCACTAATTTGCATAAGATGATCATGAAGTCATTGTATTATGAACGTACATGTTAAGTTGCTTGAAGCAAATTCTATAATTGTGATAATATTTTAATATGATGAGTGTTAAGTTATATGCCTGAGTATGTAAGAGGTAAGTCAGTGGTGTTACAACCTCACCCCCTTATCAGCAAGGTAAGTCAGAATGAGATTTTATGAAATTCAGATTGAATAGGCTAAAGTGGAAAACTAAAGAGTTCAATCATAGATTTATTGACGATGTAATCAGAGTCGAGAATGATTTAGCAAATGAACACAGTTGCAGAAAGGATGGCAGGTAAATAATAAAATCATCCAGATAACTGAAATGTCACAGTAAAAGAAAGGTCAGGCTCAGCTAATGCACTCATTCAAGTATGATGTGTAAGGTATATGATTGCTAGATTTTCTTCCGAATAAATTCCAACTGTGAATGGGATAATGTGAATTCAATAATGATAGAATTAGACAGAGGAATAATAATTGAGCCGTATTAATAGTTGAATGTAGAGTTTATAGTTGAGAAATTATAGAAAAATCTTTTCCGACTATTATATGTGTACATTTACTTTCAGAGATATATATAAATATATGCAAGATCATAGATGCAATTCCTGCAATATGAGAATGTTAGTTAAATTTACAGACAGATGAAAGCATTATAGTTTGTTTGAGTTGTGATTGATATTGCTTTATCTATTCCAGTTTTCTACTTCAGCGTGCAAATAGAAGGTTGACAGTAAGATCTGTATGATGTTAGTGATCTGTATTGTTAACAATTGCTTAATGAAAGTAAAGGAAAATTTTATGGCTTCTGTCATAGTTGTTCCCAATGCTTGTAAGTATTATCCTTTCCTTTTGGAAATTTTCTGAGATGCTATTGAAACCTTAACTATTCTACATGAGATGTGGTTACCAGGAATTCTGTGTAGCTCCATGTTCTAAGATTTTATTATCTTGATTTTATTAATAAATTACTGTTCAAAGTATCAGCCATAAGACATTAACAGAAAATGCTCTATTGATGAAAATAGTTTCTTCTTATTATGAGTATGTTTATGATGATTACGAGTTCAGGCTTGATAATGAAAGTACAGAGGTATAGTTATCAGAGGTATAAAGATTCTTCTTTTGCACTGGTTGTTATTGAAATTTGTATCTAAATCTCTCAGATGATCAGAATGTTTTATTTTCAACCGGGACATTATTTACTAAAGTAATTGAGAAGTTAGTTTTATTATGGCATTATGATTTTTGAGTAGTATGAGTATTGTGGCCTCAGTGTAGTTCAGTTCAGACATGTGCATTGATTTTCATTTTTCGCATAATCTTGATATATATATCAGTGAGTTAAAGACCGAATGCTATGTTCTTTCGAGTTATGCAGTAATAATGATTTGTGATTAGCTCTTTGAAGAAATCACGACAGAATGTATGTTTGAGATATCATGACAGCATAGAGAATAACAGTTTTTGAAAAGTTATTGTCTTTTAGTTGTGACTAATTCAGTTGAGCAGTTGATTGAGTTATATGTATGTTTGAATTATCCATTGCCTTAGAGGTAAATGTTGATTTTTCATGTATAAATAGATAAATGGCCCGAGTAAATAGTACATATTCTAGAGGTTATGGTACAGAGTTGTATACGCATATCAGAATGGTTGCATCAGAGGTATATTTTGGCAAATCCAAGTTGTCTGATTGTTAAAGTTCTCATTGTATGAAGTTTAGTTTGGCTTGAATTCATGCTAATAAAGTATAAAAAGTTGAAGATATTGACAATTAAAGTATCCATTATGATTCAGCTTGGTTTGAATAGAGAGTTTATGGTTTCTAGAAATGTGTTAATGAGAAATAAAGAGATTTTGCAACAGTTATGATGCCTAGCATAGTGATAATTATTTGATTATTTGAGAAGTACAGAGATGGACGATAACTTGAGCTAGTTATACTAGTAAGAGTGTGAAATGTTATGTACCAGACTTTGAACCTGATACCTAAACTTTTAGATAGTTAAAGTTGATTTGCAATTATCTCAGAAGCTATTACAGTTATTATTGATGTTTGTGTGAAAATGTGAGGGTATTTCGAAGAACTGTGCAACAGAATTTGCATTATCACCGAAAGGTTAAATGAGCTATGGTTGATTGCTTGAAGAAGTTTGTGTATTCTTCTCAGTACGAATGAGTTTTTCTACTGAAGGATTATCTGAGTTATTCATTTTGAGGTTGTCAATTCATTCAGAGTGTAAATTTTAGTTGTTATGGTTGGAAATCGAGGTTTGCTCGTGACTTCGTAAGAAAGCTACTGATAAGTTTTGACCATGAGATTGCTAAATGTTACTGCATGTCACATTTGTACTGATAGTTGAATTGAGGAAGAGAAATTCGAAGAATTAAATTGAGTAGAAAGGATTAGAGGAAAGTGAAAATTAATTACAGAAATCAGAGACAGATTATCAAAAGTTGTATACAGAATCGAAAGGTAAGAATATTGACACTCAAAAGAGAAACAAGTATTTCTTTTTTGAAAGTACCTTAGTGGAAGATAATTTCCATTTTAGTAAGAAAAGAAAAGTTAGTTGTGTTTCATCAGAGAGTATGAGGTTAATGATAAAATGAGGTCAGTTACTTATCAGTAGGTATTCCAGTTCAGAGCCATAGTTTAAGAAGTAAAATGTTGGGTATGCCAAGGCTGAATGAGAATTTGAAAGTGTTGCTGGAAATCAATTTCGAATCCACTTGTAGGTAAGATTTTAAGGGATGAAAATCCCTAAAGGGGGGGGAGAGAAATGTAACATCCCGAAATAGGGTTTAAATAGAATAGTGGTTGTGAAACCATGAATTTGAGGTTAAAAAAATTTATTTCGATTAATTTTTAAGGTTTATTCATTGATTGAATAATTGCGTGAAAATTTCATGAAGAAATTTTATGTATAAGTGCCTAATTTGATAATTAGGACTAAATTGTAAAATTAGCAAAATGTGTGTTCTAGATAATAAAGGGGATTTAACTGAAATGTGTTCTTAAAGTGGAGGTCCTTATTTAGTAATTAGACCATTATATTTAAGTTTGGACCAAAATGGGAAAGAATAGGACAAATTTGAAAGAAAAGCCTTTAAGGGCATTTTGGTCATTTAGTAATTAAAAGAATTAAAAAGGGAAAATAAAGCCAAAATTGGTCCATCTTCTTCATGGAGGCCGAATATAGCATGGGGAAAGCCATGGTTAGGGTTTCCAAGCTTTCCAAGTTCAATAGTAAGTCCGTTCTAGCCTCGTTTTTAATGTTCTTTACGTTTTTAGAGTCCCGGTAACTTGATTTAGCTTATTTTAGCAATAATTCATGCTAGGATTCATATTTGGAAAAATACCCATAGGTTAAATGTGTTTATTTTGATGTTTTATGGTAGAATATGAAGCTTGAAATTATGTTAAACAACTTTTGCTAAGCGATTTTAAGTGAAAGTGAGTAAAACGACATAATCAGTAAAAATACCTAATGTTCATAAGTACATGATAGAGTGGGAATTGATGTTTCCATAGAAAGGGAAAAATGTTCAGAGTGTCATAAAACATAAGAAAAATGGATAAATTTTAATTTCTGAGCCTAGGGGCCAAATCGTAATTCTGCAAAGGTTTAGGAGCAAAATTATAATTTTTCCAAAGTTTGAGTTAGGGAATTTTTTGAATAGTACATTAATTAAATAAGTGAAATATGATGTTTTAGATCCCAAAAAGTGAGATTTGGACCTAGAACGGGAGAAAAACCGAAAATCGGGAAAGTTGGTAAAATGGTCGTTTTGGTATCGAGGTAAGTTCATATGTTTAATAAGCATTTAATTATGCATATTTGAATGATAAGTTGATATTTTGGCCATAAATACTTTTGTATTGAGTTTCAGATATAATGATTAATGTTCGATAATAATTCGATATTGGAAAGAGAACTTGTATAATTTATATGTAAGACCATATTTTGTATTATGGCTTTGTATGATAACAAGAAAGTATTGACTATCATAGTTTGATGAGAATAAGTTAAGTTGATGATATGATGAGATTGAGAATGTAAGTATTTAAGTTGAGTAGCAGTTTATTATTATGCAATTATTGTTATTAGTATTGTTATTATTGAGTTATGCGACTAACCTTGAGAATTTGAGCAAGTATGTTTCAGCTATGACTTGACAAGGCATTGATATCTCAAAGTCCATGGTTGTACCATGGCAATTAAGGAAGAATTGATGGAAAAGTCCATGTTCATAACATGGCATTTAAGGAGGAATTAACGGTTAAGGATACCATGTAAGACCATGTCAAGACATGGCATTGGTAAGGCAAGGATCCCGTGTAAGACCATGTCAAGACATGGCATCAGCATTGATTAAAGACTTCATGTAAGACCACATCAAGATGTGGCATTGGCACTAAGATAAAGATACCATGTAAGACCAAGTTTGGAACATGGCATTTGGTAAGACAAGGATACCATGTAAGACCTTGTTTGGAACATGGCATTTGGTAAGATAAGGATATCATGTAAGACCATGCCAAGGCATGGAATTGATAAGTTTTATAACGCAAGGAAATCATGTAAGACCATGTCAAGACATGGCATTGATGAGTTACTATAAGGCAAAGGTCCCATGTAAGACCATGCCAAGGCATGACATTTGTGAGTTCATAAGGCAAGGATACCACGTAAGACCATGTCAAGACATAGCGATGGTAAGTTCAAAAAGGAAAAGGTTCCCAAGTAATCCAAAGAGTAAGTCAAAGAAACGACAAGGTGAGAACATGAAGAAAGAGTACATGTATGCATTTAAGGCTTATTTAATATTGAGATTGTAAGTAATTGAGATTACCAAGTATTAAGTAAGTGATAAGTTTTCAGTTATGCTTGTGACACTTTATGACATGATTGGCAATATGCCTATATTATGAAAGAGTACTCATGTGTTAAGTGAGATGTTGCAGGTATGTAAGTAAGCTATTAAGTAAGGTGCCTTTTGTATTCTGAGCCTTTGGTAAGGTTACCGATGAGTAAGATGGGAAAGAAAGAACTAAACATTATTTAAGCAAATTATGACAGCATAGTAGTAAGCTAAATTGATTGCTAATGCTTATTATTTTACATGTGAACTTACTAAGCTTTATAAGCTTACTTCTTTCACTTTCCCATGTTTCAGAGTACTTATTATGGCATGTATAGGGACTTAGCCATTTTGTGTGTATGTCCTTATGATATGGCTAAATAATGGTATGTAAATATTTTATAATGATTAGCTATTGAAATGGCTAATGAAGAACATGTTTCGGTGTTATGTATGCCTAAATGGTAGTTAATACAAAGAAATCATGAAAAAGTGAAATTAGCATTAAAACAGTATTGAACAATAGCAGTGACGTGATCTTGAAAAAGCACCAAGAATAGTAGAAATGGAATTAGGTAATGAAAGATATATATAATTAAAGTTTATTGAGTCTATTTTCATATGAAGGAAACAGAGTAAGCAAAACAAGTGTATATTAAGAGATATTTGAATTTTAGTGAGACAGGGTTAGAGGGATTTTTGAATCCCCTATTCTGACTTTATAAATTCACTAAAAATTGTAAAAAAATAATTAGGAGTTATAGTTTATATTTCTAGATTCTTTAGGGTATCTACTTTTAAGAGAAAGAAACAACATGGTTATTTGAATTCTGTACAGGGAAAGATTTGATTCGTAGTGAGGAGAGGTCAGAGTAGTTAAACAGTGCAACAGGGGAAACTTTAACTAATAAACTGTACTAATTGGCTGGACTAAAAATTCTGGAAAAAAATTAGTAAGAAGATATATAAGTCTAGTTTTAGGGAAAATTTAGGAATTTAAATTTAGAGTTTTTTGACTCGAGTTATGATTTATTTAGTGACTATGATGCAAGTGGGCAGTTTTATAACGAATAATGAAATAAATTGTTTTGATTTGTCTAAGTATTCGGAAAAAGTTTTAATGTTCCTGGTTTGGTCCTGAATCATTTCAATTGCATGTTTTAGAGTCTCGAGGGCCCTTTTTAGGGACATATTGAATGAATGTAAATAAATTAATTTTAAAAGCAAATTTTATACCCCGAATTAGTAAGTTAAGTCAGGTAACGCCTCGTGCTCGACTCCGGCAAGGGTCTCGGGTAAGCGGCGTTACATCAGAGCTACGGTTTAGTCGATTCTAGGACTAACATAGTGTAACACCCCTAACCCCATTCTGATGACGGATATGGGTTACGAGGCATTACCAGATAGAACACAACTTTCGAACATTCACATATACACATATGTTATATTCACATAACTAAAACATAATTATGTTTAAACACTGAACACATAATTTGAATCATAATGCAAATATCAATGAAAACTCAAAGTCATATATAATATAATTTTAAATACATGCAAAATTCATGTATTATTATCATTAGAGAAACCTAATACCTTAGAAAATTTCAGCATTTAATATCTCAATGATATACATGTACTTAATAACCAAACATATGATATAACAAAATTTATTTACAAATGGCATATGCGGCATTGGCTTTTGAAAACATAGTCTATTATACTTTTGCCACATAGCAAATATATCATTTTATTAACTTTACATGAATGAATACTAAACCAAACTAAAACATTACATGTTGCAAAACAAGCAAACATACAAACAACCTTAAGGTCATTACCATTTGATCGAATATAAATTTATAAATTAAACAACTCAAGTATCAAATTTTGACTAGGACAAACATACTTACATACTATTTATTTGATACGCACAAGATCATCAATTACATATACATATTCGGCATCATCAATCACATATACATATTCGGCTAACTCACTATCACTATATTCAATTTCTTAAGAAAAAATCATTTAAAAGCCTAAATTATATAATATATGTTACATTCATTTCTTGCTCAATGTATCAATTCAAATTAATTCATTTTATAACATTTCACATACATATTTATTTACCAAATTATTAAACTAAACTTCTTTCCAAAAGAGATTTAATCATGCTGAACATACTTAAATCACTTTCATACCATATATCCAATTTATATTGTACAATATATTCAACTAAAATAATTACATCACAAAACCTAAATGACCATTCCTTAGTCAATAGTACATCTTATACATTACCTAATTAACTAACCACATATCAATACCATGTCATTAAACAACTACCAACACAACACATAAAGACCTAATTCAATCTCAATTGCTGAATCTCAAGCAACTTCTATTCATTACCTAAATTTAATATCATAGCCGAATACATTCATCAAACACGTATATCTTTAACATTTTTACCAAAATAAACTCATCCATAATCAAACACACTAAACCTTAAATATTAATAAACCATATCAACTTCACTTCCTCTATATGGTATAACCGAATTTACCTTAATACCAATTCACATAACAAAACCTTAACAAAGCATATCAAACAAGATTCACATATATCTATACTTATATATAAAAGCCATAACCGAAAAACCAAAACCATACATAACCAACATTTGATCAAAGCATAAAACCCAAGCTTAACAAAATAATAAGCCATTTTCGCATGGCTCATATTTTCATACCCCAAAATCAAATATATAAACTAGCCTATACATGCCATAGGTTCAAGTTCAAACTTATAAAAGTACCGAAACAATCAATAGTGTGATAGACTTCTCTGACGATCCCCAAGCCTATAACTAGCTTCCACAATCTATAAAACATAAAGCAAACACACACAGTAAGCTTTCACAGCTTAGTAAGTCATAAGCAATTAAGACATTCAGTCACATTCATAATTCAGTTTATCTAAACTCAAATAAACCATCATAAATTCATATACATTTCCAAACTTATAATTTCATATCTCAAGACATATAATTTTGCATAAGTTTTCCTTTGGCCGAATACTCATTTGAACATTAGCATGTTTAACCTTCATTTTCTACATAACAAATACATTATTTGACCGAATGTATACATTCACATAGGCATACACATAGTTTATATTAACATATAACTTTTATATCATCAATTCAAACATCCAACTTACCATATTTTCATAACTTAGTATGTATACATACCTGAGCCTTTTAACTTGATTTTACATTCAGTCTTAACTTATCATTACCCATTGAACCATTCGGAATTAAATAGGATACTTAGATAGTCGCACATATTATACAATGCCAACGTCCCAGATGTGGTCTTACATGTAATCACATATCGATGCCACTGTCCCGGACAGGGTCTTACACGTAATCACATAACGATACCAACGTCCCAAATGTGGTCTTACACGATTACACATATTGGAATCCTATGTCATGACATATGTATCCTAACTATTTCTAAGGTTCATACGGGACTTTCAAACGTCGTATATCGGTCGAATCGAACTTGTACACATTGCTCCCATGTATATAACCATTTAGCCATCATATATATATATACTCATAAAATTCAATTCAACATTTTAAATTCCCATATATTCAAAATTAATAGCATTTATTTGCTTATAAACTTACCTCGAACAACGATAATCGAAACGGGACAATTATTCGACTAAACATATTCAAATTAAACTCATTCAAACATAATTTCATTCAATTTAGTCCAAAAATACATAAATAGGCAAATTACCATTTTGCCCCTAACATTTCACACTTTTTACAATTTAGTCCAAATTGCACAAAACACAAAACATGCAAAATTTGAGTACACCATGCTTAGGCTGAATCTTCCTTATGCTCATAAAAGTCCATACATTTCATTTATTTCACATTTTAGTCCCTCAATTTATTATTTTTGCAATTTAGCCCTAATTACTCAAATTCATCAAGAATTCCAATACAAAACATATCAATCCAAAACATATCTTTCATAATTCATCAACTAACATCACAAAGCTCAATTATTCATCAATGGCATAATTCAAAATATTCATCAAAATCAAAAAAATTAAAGCATGGGCTTTGTACATTACACTGCAACGATCTTAAAAACGTAAAAATTATCAAAAATCGAGCTAGTTTCATACCTTAATCAAGCTAGTCTTTGGCTGAACCCTTAAAAATTTTATTTCTTTTCTTTCTTTGATGTTTCGGTCATGGGAAGAAAGATGAAAAAAATGGCTTTTAAATTTTATGTTTTATTTAATACATATTATTACATATTTTACTAATTTAACCTTTGATATTTAATAACTAAAACTTATATATTAAGGCCACAACCGTCCATCACTAATTCATATGGTAATACTGCAACTTAAAAACCTCATGCAATAAGGACAACGACAATTAAGCCCTTACAAATTAAATCATAAATTTTCTATTTTACGCGATTAAGCCCTTTTATTAAACCGGGCACTCAAATGACAAAATTAGAACACGATAATTTCACGGATATTAATTCACACATGATAAACACAGAAAATAATTTTTAAAAATTTTATTGACTCGGATTCGTAGTCCCAAAACCACCGTTCTGAATAGGGTCTAAATCGGGCTGTTACACATAGTGTGTGAGAGTCTAGCTATACATGCCATATATATAAATTGTGATAGTGTGATGATTCCTAACCATTAAAATGTGTTTTTATATAGTAAATGGATCCCGATCGAGCCGTAGCTGACAATGTTGAAAGTAATGCGCCCGCTCCTACTGAAGGGGTAGTGCCTATAACACCCCAAACCCGGCCTAGACGTTATGGTCGAATCTAGCGATGTCACATTGAATTTTTTTTTTTGTAAAGCATGATATCGTTTGAAAAACCCAATGTTTATTTAACCTCTTTGTATGATCTAGAAAATAATTTTAAACCTTGTGTCACTATCTAAAGCATTTACTTTAAAACGATATTAATTTCAAAATCTCGTTTATCGTGGAAGCTTTTGAAATAGTTTTGCGTATTTGTGATGTTTTGGTAAATCATGCATATCTTTTGAAAACCCGAGTCCTACTACTAACAAATATAAAAAATATTAAATAAATCCCCAATTAAAAATAAAACTTAAAGCAGCCTTATTACATAAAATTTACCCAAAGAAAAATACTTTCACTAATAAGTTAAATACGAAAACGTGAACAATGATTTGGCCATCTCCAAGTCCCCCGCAGCACCGACCCACCTAAGGATTACTTGCACAAACAAGTAGAAGGGTGAGTTTATGAAAACTCAATGTGTAATCCCTATTAATCAACCGGTAAATCATGTAGTGCAAAGCAGTCTAGGCTTAAGCCCATATTAGTGGCAATAACAGTGTGGGCCTTAGCCCATTACAATAATGGTATTAGTGTGGGCCCTAGCCCAATTCAGTACAGTATTAGAGATGCATACAGAGATCCTACCCATCCATCCTCTACACTCCACTCCGTCCAGCCCTACACTCCATGTGGGGATAAAATCAACCTACCCATCCCTACACTCGAATATATAAGACCTGGTTGCGGCACTAAGCGATATATGCAAAGAGAGCTTGCTAGAACGAAAGACATCGCCTCCAAATATACCAACCCACCCCCATGCAACATGTCATGTCATAATATATACGTGTATGCAAAATGTCATGCTCGAATGCAATCAAATATAGCATAAGGGTATATCAGTCATTTTACCTCTAGGGGCCTAGCAGTCTTTTCATCAGTATGCGATCTAAATGTACTTACCGATCTAACAATAGGCTCGCAGTCATTTTAGGCGACCCATACGACCTTACAGTCAAACAGTAGAAATGGGCCCAAAGCCCATAATTCGACCCATGTGGGCCCACATACCTGTGTGGCCCATCAAGCTCAATAATGACCTTGGCCGTGTGAACTACATAGCCTAGCCCACAAAACTCCACACATCCCTGGGGTTTACCCATGTGGGGCCCATGAGCTTGTGTGACCCACACAGCCCATTTCGGCCCATCGTGGCTAGAATCAACCTAAGCCTACGAAATTGAGCATAGTGGCCTCTTCGATCGAATGCCTGCGTTTTGTGCATTTGGCTCACTGCACGCGCGTGCGTACGCTCGTGTAGCGTCAACGATCATACATTTCTGGCTTTTGCCGATCTATGCTAATAGCAGTGTGATTACACACCTTATTACGATCAAAAAGCGAACAGCTTGAGTGTTTTCCCCAACCTATAACCATACGATACACTATCAGCATTTTAATCTATGGGGTAATAATCCATTAAATAAACTTAACTTAAACTATACTTTATCACTTGCCTTATCCAACAATTAAGAGCCTCCACACTTCAGTCGATACCGAAAATCAATTAAAGGCTCTTATAAACCATCTGCACCCAAATCGGAATCCATTAACCTTAACAAGAACATTTGCAAAAGCAGTTGATCCATATATATAACACTTACCAAAACCTTGAAACCGATTCTAGAGAAGGCACAATCAATTTTTTATTCTAAACATGAACTCACACCGAAGAGGTAAGACTAGCACCCACGCTTCTAGCCATAAACGATAGTAAAAGAAGGAATTAGAACGATAATATTTCATAAAGAAATAGGGTGAAGGATTAGTAAAGAACCAAGCACCAATCGATTTCTTCAAGAAAAACTGCAAGAGTCAATATGACAAGAGAGAGAGCTAAGCAATAGACGGCCCAAGCAATCAAATGAAAGGAAGGGAAGAAGATTCTATCGTGGTAGGGGGAGTCGACAGAGAAAGGGAGAAAAGAAGAAGGACCAAACGAGACCAAGACTAAAAACCTGAGCAAGTATGATCGGCCAAAGAAAAATAAGAGAAAGAAAGGCCACTAAGGTGCAGAGAAAATAGAAGAGGTCGGCTACAAAACACTGTTGAAGAACAAAACCAAATGACCAGATTTCCCAAATGAACACACTTAATTTTGGCTACCAACAAGACCCCAAAACCAAAAGAGAGAAATGAAGCCAAAAGAACAATAGCTAACAAAGAAAATGGGAAGCAAAACTGCCAAATTTCAGCACCCAAAGAATTATGACCGAATTTGCCTAATGAGGAATCCCACTTTCGGCCAATCACTCCCATTTCACCCACTCCTTGATCCACTCCTCAATTCTCTCCCTAAATCTCTCCCCTTCTCCTTCAACCGCCCAATTCAAACCCCTTTCAAACTCCCCCTTAGCAACTAGCCGCACACATCACTCTCCCTCAAACACTCCAACCATTAGAGTTTCGGTCAACCCCAACTACCAACCTTGCGAGAGCAGCAAAATATTACTCCCTTGCGCAAAGGGTAGCTCGAACTTAAGACCCCTAGGCACACCCACACACCACTTACCATTAAACAGGCGTTACATTGCCATGTTTCACTCATTTTAATTTAAATGTCCATTATCAACATGCAAGAGTTTATTCAACAAGAAGAAATTTTTTTTGCTAAAGCTTAGGTTTGAACCCAGGACTTCTCACACTACTTTGGACCCCTAACCACCACAGCAAGTAAGCCAACATGTAGCATAACACGCAATTAAATTACAAAAGATTCGGGGCATTATAGCACCGGCTGAATCTAGGCTCGTATCTAGTAGCCAAGGAGGAGAGGCTAAGCAAGCCTTCTTCCAAATGATGAGTAGTGGTTCACAAAATTCGTTCGAATGAATCCAACTACTCAACAACCTTCACCCTCACCTGTTCCTCAATAAGTTCCATTTGTGCCGCAAATGATAGATTCAATCCGATTGAGTAAGCCACCTGTTGATAAGATTCGAAAACACGGGGCTGAGAAATTCTGGGGTACAGTTGATGATGATGCTGAGAGAGCTGAGTTCTGGCTTGAGAACACTATCAGAGTATTTGATGAATTATCTTGTACTTTAGAATAATGTATCAAGTGCGTGGTATCTTTACTCAGAGATAATGTATATCATTGGTGGAAAATGTTGACATCGGTGGTTCCTAGTGAACGGGTTACCTGGGAATTCTTTCAGGTTGAATTTCAAAAAAAGTATATAAGCCAACATTTTCTCGATCAGAGACATAAAGAGTCTCTGGAATTGAAACAAGGCCAAATGGCTCTGACCGAGTACGAAAGAGAATTTTTACGATTGAGTAAATATGCTCAGAAATATGTTTCTACTAAAAAGATTATGTGTAAGCAGTTCGTTGATGGGTTGAATGAGAATATAAAGCTATTAGTCGAGATTCTATAAATTAAAGAATTTGTTATTTTAGTTGAAAGGGCATGTAAAGCTGAAGATCTTAGCAAAGAAAAGAGAAAGGCATATTCAGAGGCTAGAGACACCAAAAAACATTGATGAATAAGCCATATCAATCTTCATCAAAGAAATTCAAAGATTCGTATAATCGTCTGAATGCTTCAATGGGATATTTGAACAAGGATCGTGCTAAACAACACTCTGGTTCTAGAGCTCAAGCTACATCAGTAGCTAGTGTTGGCAGTGTGAGAGATAATAAACCTGAATGTCAGCACTGTGAACGACGACATTTTGGAGAATGCTAGAATAAAAGAAATAAAGTTTGTTACAAATGTGGATCTTTGGATCATTTTTTGAGAGACTGTCTAGAGTTGATGGAAAAAGAGGATGTTCAGAACACAAGGCCGAGTAACACTACAGCTAGAGGTAGACCACCTAGAAACATGGGAAATATGAGTGGTGGTAGAGGTGTGACACGAGATACTACTGCGAGATCTGATGCTAGAGCACCTGTCCGAGCTTATGCTATTCGCTCTTGTGAAGAAGCGTCATCGCCAAATAGTATAACCGGTACTTTTACTCTTTATGATACTAAAGTTATTGCATTGATAGATCCAAGATCAACTCATTCATATGTATGTGTGAATTTATTATCTAGTAAGGCTTTACCTATAGAGTCTACTGAATTTGTAATTAGAGTATCGAACCCCTTAGGCAAGTGCGTATTGGTTGATAAAGTGTGCAAGAACTGTCCATTGATGATTCAGGATATTTATTTTTCTGTTGATCTGATGTTGTTACCAGTTGACGAATTTGATATAATTTTGGGTATGGATTGGCTAATGTTGCATGATGCTGTTGTGAATTCCAAAAGAAAGACAATTGATTCGAGATGTTAGAATAATGAGATTATTCGAACTGAGTCAAATGATTTGAATGGCTTTCCATCAGTGATTTCGTCAATGTTAGCTCAGAAATATGTGAGAAAGGGTTGTGAAGCTTATTTTGCTTATGTGCTAGATATGAAAGTGATTGAAAAGAAGATTAATCAGTGCCAGTTGTGTGTGAATATACAGTTGTGTTTCTTGAAGAGTTACCAGGTTTACCACTGATCCGAGAGGTTGAATTTGGTATTGATTTAATGCTAGGTACAACGCCGATATCGATAGCTCCTTACAGAATGGCTTGGATATAATTAAAAGAATTGAAAGCTCAGTTACAAGAATTAACTGATAGAGGGTTTGCAAGACCGAGTTTCTCGCCCTGGGGTGCTCCTGTGTTGTTTGTGAAAAAGAAAGATGGCACGATGATAATGTGTATAGACTACAAACAGTTGAACAAAGTGACGACCAAGAACAAATACCCTTTACCGCGAATTGACGATTTGTTTGACCAATTGAAAGGGGCTATAGTGTTTTCAAAGATAGATTTGAGGTCAGGGTATTATCAGTTAAGAGTTAAAGACTCTGATGTGCTAAAAAATGCATTCAGAACGAGGTACAGACACTATGAATTCTTAGTTATGCCTTTTGGACTAACGAATGCTCCTACAGTCTTTATGGGCTTAATGAATCAAATTTTAAGACCGTACCTAGATTGATTTGTTGTTGTGTTCATAGATGATATTTTGATCTATTCGAGAGATGAAACTAAGCATACCGAGCATTTGAGAATTGTATTGCAGACTCTACGAGATAAGTAGTTATATGCAAAGTTCAGTAAATATGAATTCTGGTTGAGTGAGGTTGGTTTTCTGGGGCATATTGTGTCAACATCGGGTATCCGAGTCGACCTGAGTAAGATTTCTACAATAATGGATTGGAAGCCTCCGAGAAATGTTTATGAAGTCCACAGTTTTCTAAGACTAGCTGGTTATTACCAACTGTTTGTAAAAGGCTTTTCAATGATTGCAACTCCACTGACGAGATTACTTCAAGAAGATGTTAAGTTCGAGTGGTCAGAAAAGAGCCAAAAAAGTTTTGATCAGTTGAAAGCTTTATTGACTGAAGCTCCAGTATTAGTATAGCCAGAATCGGGTAAAGAATTTGTGATTTATAGTGATGCATCGTTAAATGGTCTGAGCTGTGTTTTGATGCAGGTAGGCAAAGTCGTAGCTTATGTCTCAAGACAATTGAAGCTGCATGAAAAGAATTACCCAACGCATGATATAGAGTTAGCAGCTATCGTGTTTGCATTAAAGATTTGGCACCATTATTTATACGGGGAGAAATGTCATGTTTACTTAGATCACAAGAGTTTGAAATATTTGATGACTCAGAAAGATTTGAATTTGCGACAATGGAGATGGCTAGAATTGCTAAAAGACTATGAGTTAGTGATTCATTATCATCTAGGAAATGCTAATGTTGTTGCTGATGTATTAAGGCAAAAATCTTTGTATGCTTTACGTGCAATGAATACTTAGTTAGCTCTATCTGATGACGAATCGATTGTAGTTGAGTTGAAAGAGAGATCGTTGTTTTTACAGTAGATTTGTGAAGCTCAGAAAGTTGATAATGAAATGTTACCAAAACGAGCCCAGTATGATTCGAATCCTGATTCAGAGTTTCAAGTTGATACTAATGATTGTTTAAGATTGAGAGGCCGAATATGTGTTCCGAGAAATTCAGAGTTGATTTAGATGATTTTGAATGAAGCACATAGTAGTCGATTGTTTGTTCATCCGGGAAGCACGAAAATGTATAATGACTTGAAACAACTTTATTTGTGGCATGGCATGAAACGGGATATCTCAAAGTTCGTTTTTAGATGTTTGATTTGTCAGCAAGTTAAATTTGAGCATCAGGTTCCGTCTTGGTTATTACATCCGATTATGATTCCTGAGTGGAAATGGGATAAAGTAACTATGGATTTTGTGTCGGGTTTGCCCCTATCTCTGAGTAAGAGAAATGTAATTTTGGTTGTTGTTGACCGATTGAAAAAATTAGATCATTTCATTCCTGTATGAATAGATTATTCACTTGACAAGCTTGCTGAGTTGTACATCTCCGAGGTTGTGAGATTACAGGGAGTACCTGTTTCTATTGTTTCGGATAGAGATCCAAGGTTCACATCGAGGTTTTGGAAGAAACTGCAAGTTGCACTGAGTACAAAATTACATTTTAGTAATGCATTTCACCCTCAGACGAATGGTCAATCCAAACAAGTTGTTCAGATACTAGAAGATATGTTAAGATGTTGCATTCTTGAGTTCAAAGGTACGTGGGAAAAGTATTTGCCATTGATTGAGTTTGCGTATAACAATAGTTTTCAATCAAGTATTAAAATGGCACCGTATGAAGCTTTATACGGTCTTAAATGCCGAACACCTTTGTATTGGATTGAGCTCAGTAAGAATAAGATACACGGGGTTGACTTGATCAAAGAAACTAAACAGGAAGTAAAAGTGATTCGTGAAAGCCTGAAAGCAGCGTCAGATCGTCAGAAATCATACTCTGATTTGAAAAGGAAAGATATCGAGTTTCAGATCGGAGACAAAGTGTTTTTGAAAGTCTCACCGTAAAAGAAAATACTCTAATTTTGTAACACCCCACACTCGTGCCCCACATCGGGTCGGAATATGAGGCATTACCTAACTTAGACTTATGCATATAAACATCTTCAAAACACCAAAACATGGTCAATTTAAAACTTTTTCAATTTTATTTATAAACTCCTTAATAAGAGCCTACTAAGCCTAGAATATCCATTGGAACCCATTCGGAAATAATTCAAGTCCTTCACAGAACTTTGAAAATAACTCTTAACACAGGGGCACACGCCCGTGTGACATTTCAACATGATCGTGCTATTGGCCCGTGTAGCTCACACGACCTAAGCAATACGAGGACACGCCCGTGTCCTATACCCATGTGGAATTAATTCTAAATGAACACCTACAGGGGTTTTCACACGGCCTGGAACATGCCCATGTCTCTGGCCCGTGTCCTTCACACAGTCATCCGTGTCCTGGTTCGTGTGTAAAAACCTCGACATTCTATTTCTAACGTTAGCAATCCTTAAGGGCCACACGGCCAAGGCACACGACCGTGTGCTAGGCCGTGCACTTCACACGGCTAGGACATACGGTCGTGTCTCTGCCCGTGTGTTTACTACCATGCATACTGACTTATAATTCTTATGTGCAAGGGACACACGGCCAAAACACACGCTCATATGGTGGACCGTGTGTCACACATGGCCTAGACACATGCCCGTGTGCCTACCCGTGTGGACAAAATAAGGCTATTTACCAAGCCTTTTTGTCACCCTTACCTATGTAACCTGTACAACAATCACTCTACACTAACATAGGGGCACATCACATAGCCAAAATAACCACAATAGACAACATTTCATCTATGCAATTTACTCATCCACGAAAAAAATATCATCTTCTATTTATAAATCAAAATGAGTATTGACCATCATCCATGGCCTTATACAAAATGAGTATCATATTCACCACATGAGCCAACACATTATGGCTAACTGACAAAACACTAAACACAGACTCGAGTCCCTATACATGCCAGAAAACAAAACAATGAAACTAGCTATACCAAGGCCTTGAATGATAGTGTGATTGAAGCTTTTGATGTCACTAGATCCACGATGCTAGCTTGGCGGCACTATAAGGAAAGAAAGAAAGGAGGGTAAGCGTGAGAGCTTAGTAAGTACATATATGCAAATAAAGTGTAATTATAAGAAAATCATATTCATCCAACGGTAGCTTGTCATGCTTAAAGGATATAAATCACTTAATGTCTCTATCTTACTCTTCCATTCATTCTTGTATACTTAACACACTTTATTCCTTACTCAAATCCTAACCATGAGTTCAGTATACATACCTCATCAAAGTATTCACCAACTAAATCTTTGAGTTACCCGTTAAACTCTCAAAATACATATGGATACATGGGAAATTTGTGTCAAAATGCCATATAAGAAGTCAGGGCTACCTCGTACTATGAAATGCTTACATTTGAGCTACTCATGGTCCTTTTTATCAAGTTAGGACCTGGACCTCACAGCCATCATGTAACGTTTGCTCGTTGAGCCATTCACGGGTCTGTACACAAAGTCAGTACTCGAACCCACGTTACCTATAGCATTTATCTCATGAACTCAGACTCAACTCATGAGTTCAGACCGCATAATTTTTCATAATAGGACCCTTTGTATCCTATGCTATGTCTAAGGTTCAACGGGGCTTCATACCTAATCGACTAGCATCGCATTTGCTCACATTGTAACTTACTCGCATAACATGTCATTTTACATTCATGGCAACAATTAGAATTTAGATACATAACAACAATAAGCTAATTACACATGTATATTATTAAAATATACCAAAGTAAGCTTCAATAGCACATTATTTACATATGTACTTACCTCGATACAAAATGATGAAGATGAGCTTAATCCTCGTAAACTTTGTTCTTACCCCAATCAAGACCCGAATCACGTTTCTCTTGATCTAAATTAATAAAATTCATTCATTTCATCAACTTATCAATTTAGACGCCCGAAATTTCATAACTAGGCAAAATGACTATTTTGCCCTTAGACTTTCACAAAATGACCATTTTACCCCTATACTCGAAAATCAATTTTTATTGAATTTCTTCATATTATAAGCCTAGCTGATTACTTTTTATACTAGAAGCAATACCAAATTTCCATTATTTCTCACATTTGTCAACAAATTTTCAACTTATGCAAAATAGTCCCTATTAAGGTTTTCATGAAAAATCCATTCATAAAAGTTGTTTATTACACATCTAGTACTCATATTCTTCCATAAAATTTCAAAAAAACTACACATATGCTTTCATGGCAAAACCGTAATCTCTCAATCATCTTGCAAAATAATCCCTTTCATAAAAAGCTTATGCTACAAGGAGTCCAAAAACACAAAAATCATCAAGAATAACCTTATAAATTACTTACTTGTAAGAGATGTTAATGGCTAATATTTTGAGCTCTCAAAACCCCCTTTTAGAAGATGAAAATCGGTTGAATAAGAAGAAATACAAAGTTGAAGCCTTTTTGTTTTATTTTATTTAAAACTAGTCAAAATTGGTGACCAAAACACCACCTAATTTTGACTTTCCCATCAATTTGTCCCTCTATGGCCGGCCACCCTATTCTCTAAGGGTCTAATTGCTCTTTAAGGCCCCCAATTTAGGTTCTTTAGCTAATTGACACCCTTATCTAACAAAATAGGACTTTTGCACTTTATGTGATTTAGTCTTTTTTCACAATTAAGCAAGCAATCGCTAAAATTAATTTACCAAAATTTTCATGTACTCACCTAATCATGCTACAATACATAAAATGATATTTAAAATAATTTCCTCGACCTCGGTTTAGTGGTTTTGAAATCACTATTCTGACTAGCCTCAAAATCAGGCTATTACAATTCCCCCCTTTATGGATTTTCGTCCTCGAAAATCTTACCGGAAAAAAGGTTTGGGTATTGGCTTTTCATGATCTCTTCGGGCTCCCATGTGGCCTCTTCAACCCCATGTCACTGCCATAATACTTTCACAGGGGGAACGCTCTTATTTCTTAGTTGCTTAACCTCTCGGGTTAGGATCTTAACAGGTTCCTCACCATAAGACATATCCGGATGAATCTCAACCTTTGTTGGTGCGATCACATGCGAAGGGTTTGATCTATATCGATGTAGCATGGACACATGAAACACGTCATGAATCTTTTCCAATTCTAGTGGTAAGGCCAATCGATAGGCAACCGGCCCTACTCTCTCAGTAACCTCATAGGGTCCTATGGAACAAGGACTCAACTTGCCTCTTCTACCAAATCTGAGAACTTTTCTCCATGGGGATACTTTCAAAAACACTTGATCTCCAACTTGAAATTCGATCTCTTTCCGTTTCAAATCCGCATAGGATTTCTGCCTATCCGAGGCGACCTTCAAACATTCACGAATCACTTTAACTTTCTCTTCAGTCTCCTTGACTAGGTCGACTCCATGAATCTGACTCTTTCTAAGCTCGGTCCAATATAAGGGCGTTCGACACTTTCACCCATAGGTGCCATCTTCAAACTCGACTGGTAGCTATTATTGTAGGTAAATTCAACCAATGGTAAGTACCTTTCCCAACTACCTTGAAATTCGAGAACACAACACTACAACATGTCTTCTAAAATCTGAATCACTCTTTCCGACTGACCGTCGATTTGCGGGTGAAATGCTGTGCTGAAACTCAACTTTGTTCCCAATGCCTCTTGTAACATTTTTAAAAATCTCGAGGTAAATCTCGGTTCCCTATCCGAAATAATCAACAAGGGCACCTTGTGTAGTCTCACAATTTCAGAAACGTATAACTCAGCCAATCTCTCAAGGGAATAGTCGGTACGCTCTGGTATAAAATGTGCCGATTTTGTTAGCCTATCCACAATAACCCAAACAATATCCTTTTTCTTCGGGGTTACTGGAAAACCCGTCACAAAGTCCATAGTAATCCAATTCCACTTCCATTCGGGGACCGTGATAGGCTAAAGTAGACCCGAAGGTACTTGGTGTTTAGCCTTCACTTGCTGGCACACAAGACACTTGGAAACAAACTTTGAAATATCTCTTTTCATTCTCGGCCACCAATACATTCTTTTCAAATTGTTATACATCTTCGTACTCCCAGGGTGTACTGATAAACAACCACTATGTGCCTCATCTAATATCTTCTCGAAATCTCAAGCAACCGTCGGAACCGATCTAAAAATCTGATTCAACATCCAATTCGCACATGGTTTTCTTGGATAGTAATTAACTATCACTCTTCTAGGCCTCAAAAATTTCTTGAAGAAAAGTCGGTCTAACTTTTAGCTCTGCTAGAACCAAACCATCCTCTAACGATGTTAATCGAACATTCATTGCTCACAAAGCAAACGATGATTTTCTACTTAATACATCGGCGACCACGTTTGCTTTTCCCGGATGGTAATCTATAATCAACTCATAATTTTTTAATAGTTCTAACCATCTATGTTGCCTCAGATTTAAATCCTTTTGGGTCATCAAGTACTTAAGACTTTTATGATCGGAGTATACATGGCATATCTCTTCAAACAAATAATGTTGCCAGATCTTCAGAGCAAATACTATGGCGGCCAACTCTAAGTCGTGTGTCGAATAGTTCTTTGCCGGGATCAACCCTAATACCATCACTCGAAACAATATGGCCCAAAAAGCCGACTTCTCTAAGCCAAAACTCACTTTTACTAAATTTGGCATACAACTGATTTTCCCTCAGAGTCTGCAAAATAGTTCTCAAGTGCTCGACATGTTCTACCTTGTCTCTAGAGTATATCAGGATGTCATCAATGAATATGTAACATCCCGAAATAGGGCTTAAACGGAATAGTGGTTGCGAAACCACAAATTTGAGGTCAAAAAAATAAAAAATTAATATTCCAATTAAGTTTTAAGGTTTATTCATTGATTGAATAATTGTGTGAAAATTTCGTGAAGAAATTATATGTATAAGTGCCTAATTTGATAATTAGGACTAAATTGTAAAATTAGCAAAATGTGTGTTCTAGATAATAAAGGGGATTTAATTGAAATGGTTTCTTAAATTGGAGGTCCTAATTTATTAATTAGACCATTATATTTAAGTTTGGACAAAAATGGGCAAGAATAGGACAAATTTGAAAGAAAAGCCTTTAAGGGCATTTTGGTCATTTAGTAATTAAAAGAATTAAAAAGGGAAAATAAAGCCAAAATTGGTCCATCTTCTTCATGGAGGCCGAATATAGCATCGGGGAAGCCATGGTTAGGGTTTCCAAGCTTTCCAAGCTCCATAGTAAGTGATTTCAAGCCCCGTTTTTATTGTTCTTTACATTTTTGGAGTCCCGGTAACTTGATTAAGTTTATTCTAGCAATAATTCATGCTAGGGTTCATATTTGGAAAAATACCCATAGGTGAAATGTATTTATTTTGATGTTTTATGGTAGAATATGAAGCTTTAAACTGTGTTAAACAACTTTTGCTAAGCGATTTTACGTGAAAACGAGTAAAACGACATAATCGGTAAAAATACCTAATGTTCATAAGTACAGGTTAGAGTGAGAATTTGATGTTTCCATAGAAGGGAAAAATTATATGCATGTCATAAAACATAAGAAAATGGATAAATTTTAATTTTCGAGTCTAGGGGAAAAATCGTAATTCTGAAAAGGTTTAGGGGCAAAATGTAATTTTTCCAAAGTTTGAGTTAGGAAATGTTTTGAATAGTACATTAATTAAATAAGTGAAATATAATGTTTTAGATCCCGGAAAGTGAGATTTGGACCTAGAACGGAAGAAAAACTGAAAATCAGGAAAGTTGGTAAAATGGTTGTTTTGGTATCGAGGTAAGTTCATATGTTTCATAAGCATTTATTTTTCATATTTGAATGATAAATTGATATTTTTGCCATAAATACTTTAGTATTGAGTTTCAAATATAATGATTAATGTTCGATAATAATTCGATATTAGAAAGTGAACTTGTATAATTTATATGTAAGACCATATTTTGTATTATGACTTTGTATGATAACAAGAAAGTATTGACTAGCATAATTTGATGAGAATAAGTTAAGTTGATGATATGATGAGATTGAGAATGTAAGTATATAAGTTGAGTAGCATTTTATTATTATGCAATTATTGTTATTAGTATTGATATTATTGAGTTATGCGGCTAACCTTGATAATTTGAGCAAGTTTGTTTTAGCTATGACTTGACAAGGCATTGATATCTCAAAGTCCATGGTTGTACCATGGCAATTAAGGAAGAATTGACGGAAAAGTCCATGTTCATAACATGGCATTTAAGGAGGAATTGACGGTTAAGGATACCATGTAAGACCATGTCAAGACATGGCATTGGTAAGGCAAGGATCCCGTGTATGACCATGTCAAGACATGGCATCGGCATTGATTAAGGACTCCATGTAAGACCACATCAAGATGTGGCATCGGCACTAAGATAAGGATACCATGTAAGACTATGTTTGGAACATGGCATTTGGTAAGACAAGGATACCGTATAAGACCATGTTTGGAACATGGCATTTAGTAAGATAAGGATATCATGTAAGACCATGCCAAGGCATGGCATTGATAAGTTCTATAAGGCAAGGAAATCATGTAAGACCATGTCAAGACATGGCATTGATGAGTTACTATAAGGGGAAGGTCCCATGTAAGACCATGCCAAGGCATGGCATTGGTAAGTTTATACGGCAAGGTTACCATGTAAGACCATGTCAAGACATGGCAATGGTAAGTTCAAAAAGGAAAAGGTTCCCGAGTAATCCAAAGAGTAAGTCAAGGAAACGACAAGGTGATAACATGAAGAAAGAATACAGGTATGCATTTAAGGCTTATTTAGTATTGAGATTGTATGTAATTGAGATTATCAAGTATTAAGTAAGTGATGAGTTTTCAGTTATGCTTGTGACACTTTATGACATGATTGGTAATATGCCTATATTGTGAAAGAGTACTCATGTGTCAAGTGAGATGTTGCAGGTATGTAAGAAAGCTATTAAGTAAGGTGTCTTTTCTATTCTGAGCCTTTGGTAAGGTTACCGATGAGTAAGATGGGAAAGTAAGAACTAAACATTATTTAAGCAAATTATGACAGCATAGTAGTAAGCTAAATTGATTGCTAATGCTTATTATTTACATATGAACTTACTAAGCTTTATAAGCTTACTTCTTTCACTTTTCCATGTTTCAGAGTACTTAAAAGCAAGCTCGAGTTGGAGGTCGTTGGAGATCACTTCACACTATCGACTATCAAGTTACCAAATGGGTATCTTCGTTTACAAACGTCCTAGTTTATGGCATGTATAGGGACTTAGCCATTTTGTGTGTATGTCCTTATGATATGACTAAAGAATGGGATGTAAATATTTGATAATGATTAGCTATTGAGATGGCTAATAAATAACATGTTTCGGTGTTATGTATGCCTAAATGGTAGTTAATACAAAGAAATCATGAAAAAGTGAAATTAGCATTAAAACAGTATTGAATAGCAGCAGTGATGTGATCTTGAAAAATCACCAAGAATAGTAGAAATGGAATTAGGTGATGAATGAGATATATAATTAAAGCTTATTGAGTCTATTTTCATATGAAAGAAACAGAGTAAGCAAAAGAAGTGTATATTAAGAGATATTGAAATTTGGGTGAGACAGGGTCAGAGTGATTTCTAAATCCCCTATTCTGAATTTAGAAATTCCCTAAAAATTTTAAAAATAATAATTAGGAGTTATACTTTATATGTATAGATTCCTTATTGAGTTATTTTAAAAAGAAATAAACGGCATGGTTATTTGAATTCTGTACAGGGAGAAAATTAATTTGTAGTGAACAGAGGTCAGAGCAGCCAAACACTGAAATAGGGGAAACTTTAACTAATAAATTGTACTAATTGGCTAGACCAAAAATTCTGAAAAAAATTTAGTAAGAAGAAACAGGAGTCTATTTTTAGATGAAATTTACGGATTTGAATTTTGAGTTTCTTAACTCAAGTTATGATTTATTTAATGACTATGACGCAGATGGACAACTTATTTATGAAAGATGAAATAAATTGTTTTGATTTGTCTAAGTATTGGGAAAAATTTTAATGTTCCCGGTTTAGTCCTGAACTGTTTTAATTGCACGTTTTAGGTTCTCGAGGGCTCTTTTTAGGGACATATTGAATGAATGTGAATAAATTAATTTCAAAATCAAATTTTATGCCCTAAATTAGTAAGTTAAGTCAGGTAATGCCTCGTGCTCGACTCCGACGACGGTCTCGGGTAAGGGGTCTTACAGAATACAACCACAAAATTATCTAGATATGGCTGAAATATTCTACTCATTAAATCCATAAACACGGCTGAAGCATTTGTTAAGCTGAACGGCATGATGAGAAACTCATAATGGCTATACTGCAGCCTGAAAGCGGTTTTAGGTACATCTGCTTCTTTAACTCGTAATTGATAGTAGCCAGATCTCAAGTCTATCTTAGAAAACCATGCTGCTCCCTTCAGTTGGTCAAACAAGTCGTCAATCTGTGGCAATGGGTATTTTTTCTTGATCATCCTCTTATTTAACTCCTGGTAATCTATGCACAACCTCATAGATCCATCTTTCGTTTTCACAAATAACACCGGAGCACCCCACGGTGAAAAGCTTGGTCTCGCGAAACCCTTGTCGGTCAATTCTTGCAATTGTGTCTTTAGTTATTTTAGCTCAATTGGGGCCATTCGATATGGAGCAATCGAAATAGGCGTGGTCCCTGGCATTAGCTCTATACCAAATTCAACCTCTCTATTAGGGGGTAACCCAAGCAATTCTTCCAGGAATACATCCACATATTCTTATAGCTGGTACTGACTCAACCTTCAACTTCGATTCCTTAGTATTCATTACAAAAGCTAGATAAGCTTCACATCCTTTCCTCAAACATTTCTGGGTAAACATAGAGGATATCACCATAGGCAAGTTCCCTGGCTCACCTGATTCAACCCAAAGGGTTTCACCATTTTCACATTTTATTTTAATAGCCTTTTGTCTACAATTTACTACAGCATCATGGAATGTCAACCAGTCCATACCCAAAATGACATCAAACTCATCGAATGGTAGCAACATCAAATCGGCCGAAAAACAATGACCTTTAACTACTAAAGGACATTTCTTACATACTTTATCGACTATCACATGTTTGCCTAATGGGTTTGACACTTTAATTATAAATTCCGTAGACTCAACAGACATATTCGTGCTAGACACCAACTTCATGCACACATACGAATGAGTAGAACCAAGGTCAATCAAAGCAATAACAGTATTATCATAGAGAGAGAATATACCGGTGATCACATCAGAAGAGGATGCATCTTCATGTACACGTATGGCATAGGTTCTAGCCGGAGCTCTAGCTTCAGACTTTACGGTAGTGTCTCTCATCACATTCTTGCTACCAGCCCCAACTCCAACATTCTTCTAAGGTCTTCCTTTAGAATTGGTGCCACTTGGCCTTGTACTCTAAAATATCTCTTTGTCAGTGATTTTGGGGCAATCTTTAATAAAGTGGTCTTGAGAACCACATTGGAAATAGGATCCATCATTTATTCTACACTTGCCGAAATGATTTTGACCACAATGCTGGCATTCTGGTTTGGAAGATCTGACGTTGCCCATGCTAGCCACTGATGTAGCCTGAGACTTAAAATCCAAATCTTGTTTCTTACGATGTCGGTACGAATGTCTAGCTGATGCATGAGAATGAGAGTAGGTGTCTCTGGATTTCTTAGACTATGATGGAAATGACTTGCTCGCATGTCTCTTCCTTGCATCTCTAGTTTTTGCTTCAGTTTTCTTCTTTTCCTTGATTAATTCTTCGACTTTACAAGCCCGATCAACGAGTACTACAAACTCTTTCAACTCAACGATGCCCACTGACAGTCTAATGTTCTTATTAAGTCCGTCTTCGAACCTTCTACACATCTTGGCCTCGGAGGATACACACACCCGAGTGTACTTACTAAGTCAGACGAACTCTCTTTCATATTCAATGACAGTCATGCGGCCTTGTTTCAAGTCAAGGAATTCCATACTCTTTTGATCCATAAATCCTTCACTGATGCATTTCTTCCTAAATTCCTCTTGGAAGAATTCCCATGTGACCCTTTCCTAGGGCCTTACTAAAACTAACGTCTTCCACCAGTAGTATGCAGAGTCCCTCAATAAGGCTAAATGCCATATAAGAAGTTAGGGCTACCTCACATTATGAAATGCTTACATTTGAGCTACTCACGGGCCTTTTTATCAAGTCAGGACCTAGACTCCACAGCTATCATGTAACGTTTGCTCGTTGAGCCATTCACGAGTCTGTACACAAAGTCAGTACCCGGACCCACGTTACCTATAACATTTATCTCATGAACTCAAACTCAACTAATGAGTTCAGACTGTATAATTTTTCATAACATGCCCCTTTGTATCCTATGCTATGTCTAAGGTTCAACGGGGCTTCATACCTAATCGAATAGCATCGCATTTGCTCACATTGTAATTTACTCGCTTAACAAGTCATTTATACATTCATGGCAACAATTAGAATTTAGATACATAACAACAATAAGCTAATTACACATGTATATTATTAAAATATACCAAAGTAAGCTTCAATAGCATATTATTTACATATGTACTTACCTCGATACAAAATGATGAAGACGAGCTTAATCCTCGTAAACTTTGTTCTTACCCCGATCAAGACTCGAATCACATTTCTCTTGATCTAAATTAATAAAATTCATTCATTTCATCAACATATCAATTTAGACGCTCAAAATTTCATAACTGGGCAAAATGACTATTTTGCCATTAGACTTTCACAAAATGACCATTTTACCCCTATGCTCGAAAATCATTTTTTATTGAATTTATTCATATTATAAGCCTAGATGATTACTTTTTATACTAGAAGCAATCAAAAATTTCCATTTTTTCTCACATTTATCAACAAATTTTCAACTTATGCAAAATAGTCCCTATTAGGGTTTTCATGAAAAATCCCTTCATAAAAGTTGTTTATTACACATCTAGTACTCATATTCTTCCATAAAATTTCAGAAAAACTACACTTATGCTTTCATGGAAAAACCCTAATCTCTCAACCATCTTGCAAAATAATCCCCTTCATAAAAAGCTTATGCTACAAGGAGTCCAAAAACACAAAAATCATTAAGAATAACCTTATAAATGACTTACTTGTAAGAGATGTTAATGGCTGATATTTTGAACTCTCAAAACCCCCTTTTAGAAGATGAAAATCGGTTGAATAAGAAGAAATAAAAAGATGAAGCATGTTTTGTTTTATTTTATTTAAAACTAGTCAAAATTGGTAACCAAAACACTACCTAATTTTGACTTTCCCATCAATTTGTCCCCCTATGGCCGGACACCCTATTCTTTAAGGGTCTAATTTCTCTTTAAGGCCCCCAATTTAGGTTCTTTAGCTAATTGACACCCTTATCAAACAAAATAGGACTTTTGCACTTTATGCGATTTAGTCTTTTTTCACAATTAAGCAAGCAATTGCTAAAATTAATTCGCCAAAATTTTCATGTACTCACCTAATCATGCTACAATACACAAAATGATATTTAAAATAATTTCCTCGACCTCATTTTAGTGGTTTCAAAATCACTATTTCAACTAGCCCCAAAATCGGGCTGTTACAAATTCGATCGTAAAAGTAAATTGAGTCTGAGATTCATTTGGTCGTATGAGATTATCAAATGTATTGGGCTGGTTGCTTATAGGTTGTTGTTGCCACTTGAGTTAAAAGAGATTCATAATGTATTTCATGTATCGGTGCTTTGACGATATCGATCCGATCCCTCGCATGTGATTTCCCCATCTGAGATTGAGATTCAGTCTGATATGACATACGAAGAAGAACCAATCAGAATATTAGCTTGTGAGATTAAAGATTTGAGAAATAAGAAAATTTCTTTAGTAAAAGTTTTATGGCAATGACATGGGATTGAAGAAGCTACGTGAGAGCCCAAGAATGCTATGAGAGAGCAATATCTAAACCTATTCGCTAGTAAGATTTTCGGGGACGAAAATCCCTAAGGGGGAGAGTTGTAACAGTCCGGTTTTAGCTAAATCAGAACAGTGGTTTTGGAACAAAAAATTTTAAGTTATAAAATTATTTTAATACTTTTTTTTGGTGTTTACAGCATGTGAATTAATACGTGTAAAAATTTCGTGTGAAAATTTTATCGTTTGTGTGCTTAATTTGATAAAAGGACCTATTCGAGTAAAATGCGAAAGTTGTGTGCTAGTAGTAAAAAGTGCTTAAATGCTATGCTTTGGGAAATGTGAAGTCCTTATTACGTAATTGGACCATGGATAGTGGGATTGGTCATAAATGACCTTAAAATGGATGAATTATAAGTTATTAAGCCAAGGGTAAAATAGTAATTGATGTGTTGATGTGTATTAAATAAAATAAAACATGAATTTAGTGTCATGTTCATCCATTGTTGCCGAAATTGAAGAAAGAAAAGCTGGGGTTCATATGTTTTGATATTCGGTTACTTCCAAGCTTGATTAAAGGTATGTTTTTGTTCAGTTTTTGATAATTTCTATGTGTAGAAGGCCCATTTCACCCGGGCCCATAAATTATCCAAAAATAAATAAATTAAATTAAAACAAAAGCCAATAAATAAAAGTCCATTTACAATAGTATTTTAAAATAGCCCAAAACAAAAACAAAGTAAAATATTAGTCCAAATTACAAAACTTTGGCCCAAATTAAATTAAGTAAACCTAACCCGAAACCCAAATAGAAACCCAAAACCTACCGGTCTAATAACCTTAACCCAAAAATTGGACACAATAGTCCAATCCTAGCACGGACCCAGTAGCCCAATTCCAAGACTGGCCCAAATAGCCCAGCACATTTAGGTTTCTGGAAAACTCTTCCCCCGTGCTGCGGTGCCCACACTTGGCTTCCTCCGTATGACCATCTCCACATCAGTTGAACCTGTGAGAAGAAAAGAGTAACATAATACAGCAAAGCAGAGAGCAAAAAGCGTGTATTTGATTTTTCACTTTGGCTATAAAAAGCCAAGTGCAACAGTGTATTTTTTTATGCATATAGACAAAATCAATCAAAAACAAGATTTTTCAAAGGTGATTTTAGATATGGATACTCTTTTTCTTTCTTTTTTTCCTTTAATTTTTTATTCATCTTGTTGCATGTGAAAATAAAACAAAAGGGAGGGATTTACCTTAGTGATCGGAGCCCATCTTCTTCGTCACAATCGAAGTAAGGATGGGATTTCGAGGCCGAGACTGGTAACTCTCAAGGCTTGGTCCTAAATGGCACCTCTGCGTGTCGCCAACCACTGCTTATAGTGGTGTAAGGGCGTCCGAATGAAGGGACTGTCGGGTCGGCCAATCAAAGGAGAGGATTAAGTTTTTTTATTTTTTTAGTTTCATGAGTGTTTTAGGGTTTTTTTATTTTGTTTTATAAAAGATGTGAAACGACACCGTTTAAAGCCTATTTCACTGGCTCTAAAACTGCGTCGTACAGGCCACACACTCGATTCAATCCATACCCTCAAGATCAGCGTGCTTTTACTGTGAAGGGATATTTGCACAATAAACCCTTTCGTTTTTGTCGTGTAATGCAATGTGGTCCTGCATTTTTTTATTTTTTTATTTTACCCCATAATTTATGTTTCTGATTCATTTAGGTTTGCGTTGAAACGACGCGTTTTAAGGGTTTGGGATAATTACCCAGTCAGTCCCGATTCTTTGCGCGCGCATTCTATCTGGATCCTCTTGTTGATTTAATGTTTAGTTTTTAGACTTCAGATTTTGTTTTAATTTCAAATTTGTCCTGTTTTATTTATTTATTTATCACTTTTCTGTTTTATTATTATTATTTATCTTAAATCTTTCTATATATTATTTATTTCAACTATTTTTTTATAAATTTATTTCATGTATATTATTTATATTAAGCTTATATATTATTGACTTTAAATATTTGTATATATATTAGTTAGTTTAAGTTATTTTCATATATTATTTATTCTAATTTTTTATGTATTATTTATTTTTAAAAAAAATTTATGATTATTTATTTCAAGATCTTGTATTTTATTTTTATTAAATTGTTTCAAATTTTTAATTATTCATTTCAAACTTTCTTTTTTATATATTAGTAAATTTAAATTTTTATATGTTAGTTTAAAGTTTTTAAATTAATTGTTTTAAATCATTTTATATATTATATTATTTTAAAATCGTTTTGCATATTAATTATTTTAAATTATTTTATATTATTGCCATTTATATTATTTATTTTAAACTTGTTTTGTTATATATTATTTATTTTCATCTTGCTTAAAATAGTTGTTTTTTAAACTTTTATTTGTTTTTTTTATTTCGTTGTTTTAAACCTTTTTTTACTCTTTTTATTACTTATTCTAATCTTTTTCATATCATTTACCTTTTATTCTTTATTTTTTAGGTATATCATTTTGTGTCATTTCCATCGATTGTTAATGTTGAGATTGTATGTTATGTATTTATTGTTATCACGGGTATTATAATTCTTACATTGTATTTATTAATTATTTGTGATTTAATATTGTGGTGTTTTACTTGTAAATTATTACTTTGCATTGTATATTATCATTCCATCGCACTTCGTTCGCTTAAAAGGTCGTGTTTTAACATCATTCCTTTCTGAAACCATTGTTATTAAACAAAGAATTTGCTAAAAACGAAGGCAATACTCCATGTTTCGGAATTCGAGAAATCATGCCCTAACGTGTTGGGTTTAGATTTTCCGTTTGACCAAATAACCGAATATCCTTTTAAAATTTCGTCCATGTTTTCTTAATTTCAAAACAACGCAATATTCCGTATTTGGAAATCCGAAAAATCGTGCTCTAATGTGCTGGGTTTCGGTTTTTCGTTTGACCAAATAGCCGAATATCCTTTTAAAATTTTCAATGCATGAACTTTGGAAATCATGAGATGATCTTGATATTGAAGGTTTGAAATGACGTATCCTAACATGCTGGATATGATATTTTATTTCTTCGGAATAAGAGAATCTTGATATCCACTTTGAGTTATCTTAACTTTTTTCCAAAGGGATTGTATTTTAAAATCTTTTCAAATTTTCGACATTAGGACATTAATTAATCATTAAGGTACCAATTTTGGGCGATGCGAGAGTGCTAATCCTTCCTCGCATGTAACGGACTCCCGAACTCGTTTTCTGGAATTTTTTAGGCTAAAATTAATATTTTAATAAAATAAAATGTTTTATAGGTGATCCGATCACACCAAAACAAAAAGGATTGGTGGCGACTCTATATTTCTTTTTAAAGTCGATCCCCGTTTTTTAAAATAAAAAAATAGTTTCGACAGCTTGGCGACTCCAATGGGACCAATAAGAGAGTCAAGCCAAAAATTTTATTATTTTCTATCCTTTTATCGAAAATTGAAAATTTGATTTGAAAAATTATGATTCTTTTGTTGCATTTGTTTGTGATCCCTATGATTGTTGTGGTTTGCGTCTCGTCTAATACTCTTGCATTGCATTGCATGACCGTTATGGTTACACCTTTTAAGTGGGAGTGAGAAGCTACGCCTTCGTGAGGTTGTCATCTCCGCATGGTCTAGTGGACTACTTCTGGGATACATCCGTACTTATGTCTTAGTGAGATTTTCATCTCCGCATGGCCATAGGGAAATGTATTCCCCTAAACTGAACTCGATCCATATGAGCCTATAATGGGTGAGGATTGAGGAATCTGCTAGTTTAGATACCCTTTCCTTAGAACTAAAATACATATAGTGAACCCTAAGAGCCCACCTTAGGTAGAGCTATGTTGAACCTTAGCAGTTACCCAGATAGGTGTTTGATTATTTTTGCTTTGAATTTTATTATTTGTATATGATACTGACTTGTGGTGTTTTGTTTTGGCTGTAATTGCATGACATTACATATTTAAAGAGGTGTCGATTCGTGTTCGGTTGCTATGTTAGAAGCCTTGCCATGGAAAACGAATTTCTTGATAAAATGGAGGATAACGCGGCTGTCTGTATATGTTAAAGACATTGCAATTGGAGAAAGGGGATAGTCTGGCTGAGGGGTATACATCAGAGTTGTGGGATTTCACCCGTATTAGTGTGATGCAAAATGAGCTTCAGGAATTGAGAGATATATCGGCCCAGTGGGATGAGACTAAGCAGTTTTTCTACCATAATTATGGCGATCTACCCTACCTGCTCGACATTAAGGTAGACAAGCATTTGTTTCGGGCTATGGCTCAGTTTTGGAGCCATGCCTATAGTTGTTTCACTTTTGGGAAGGTGGACTTGGTGCCCACTATGGAAGAATATACCACCTTACTTCGCTTTCTAAAGATCTAAGTCGACAAAGTTTACTCTAGGGCCGCTAATATCCCAACTTTTTTGAAGAAGTTAATGAATATTACTGGGATGAGTGAACAGTGGGTTACAACCCAAATTCAGCAATAATGGGATAGTAAATGCATTCCTTGGGTGAGTTTGAGGGACCTGATCCTAGCACATCCAGATGTAAAAAAGAAAGTTGACGTTTTTGCTTTGAGTATTTATGGTTTGGTAATCTTTCCTAAAGCTTTAAGGCATATAGATGAAGCAGTCACTGATTTATTTGATCATCTTTATCAAAGGGTCACACCTGTACCTACAATTCTAGTCGAGACATTCAGATCTTTGAACAGGTGTCGGAGGGTAGACGAAGGCAGATTTATCGGATGTGCGCAGCTATTATTGGTATGGTTTCATGGTCATTTCTGGAAGGTGGACAAAGTCTCTTACCGAGTATTCTCTGAGAATTATTCCCCATTAAAGGAGGAAGCAGCTACGCAAAGGAGGGATGACATATCAGAGGAATGGTGGATGGCAATTATTCAAAATCTTAAAGAGGAGGATGTTGAATGGGGAGCCCTTTGGATGGTCCCCGATGAGATCCTTTATCGGTGTGGGAGTATTGATTGGGCACCTTTGCTTGGAATTTGGGGAGCCGTAGGATATACCCCTTTACTCGTATTAAGGTAATACAAATCAAGGCAGTTTATACCAGCGACGCACGGGCTGGCTCAATGTGAGTTCTCGTATAAGGGGACAATTATAAGAAAAAGGTTCGAGAGATTTCTGATACTTGGAAACAAACCCATTGGATAAAGAGATTGGTTGTTGGTTCAATGACAACTCTTGGATACAACGGATGGTTTAGTAAAAGGATTAATGATAATATCCCTAGGCCGAGTTTAGAGGGCACTCGATCAATGGAGGAAGACTTGCAAGTGGTCCCATCAAAGCTAGAGATCATAAAGCAAGACTTCGAAAGAAAGAATTCAGAGCTCGGTAAAAAGATAGAACAGCTAGAAGAGGAAAAGATGCATTTGAGAATAGATGTCGATGTTCAAAAATTGGAGACTGAGAAGTTAAGAAAAGGAAAGAATAAGGCCGAGGAGGATCTGGACAGTTTGAAGACAGATTATAAGAACCTACGTTTATCGATGAGAACTGCTAGGTTGGGGAAAACTTCAGAGCAGTGGCGTCAGGGGATTCCAGAGGAAAAGATCAAAGCTAATCGGTGGGAAAGGAAATTTCAAGAGGCTCAAACGCGAAACGAAGCCCTAGAGAAGAGTCTGTCGGAAGCCCAAGATGAGAAGATCGGGTTGAAGCCTAGAATAGTTGAAATAGAAAATTCACTTCATTAGCATCGTAGCCGCAACTCTGTATTGGAACTGAAAGCGAGCTTGGGAAGGAAGATCCAAGAACTCGAGATTGCGCTACAAAACAGCGAGCTTTAGATTGAGCTCCTTGAAGCAAGTAATGAGCGGTGTAATGAGCAACTCTATTGGTCTCAGAGTCAAATTAAAGATACAGATTACATTAAGGGTGAGGCCGTGGCCCAGATTCGAGAGGTAGCTGACCATTTACAGACTTTAGCAGTTCAAGTTGATGTATTGAGTGTGAAATATGAGTTAGAATCAGACCAAGGCCGGGAATTGGCTTGGTTGCTTAGGAAAGTAAAATCTTTGAGCATTAGGGCTAGGCCGTATCTGTAATCCATTTCTATGTAAAGAATTTTATTTTCTAATAAAGTTTTCTAAATGGGATTGAATCAGAATTGACGTCTTTTTTGCATTCATGCATCTGTATTACGTTACATCATATGCATTAAAGTCCACCAAAATATCCTAATTAATTAAAAATTATTTCAGTAATATGGAAATTGATAAAAACCTACCAAGTACTCATCCTTACGGTACACGAAGAAAAACCAAAGAAATGGATAAAAAAACTAGAAAGGTTGGAACATATGCAAGCACAAATGCAAGAGCAATTGGCTAAGATCCAGCAGGATATGAGGGACCAAATGCTGGAATCACAAAGGAATATGATGAACCAGCTAACACAATTGCTGACTGGAGGACAGGGAAAAGGAAAAAGCCCTATGATCAATGATGGAGAGAATAGTGAGGAACCTCCTTATCCTCTAGGTTTTACCCCAACACATGCTCAAGCACCACTTGAAGTAAACCCACGAAGACCATCTGTTATGATCAGGCCTCAACAATTTTAGGTCGGGGCTTCGGTACTAATGAACTTCCAAGTTGGCTCAGGCTCTAACCCAGGAGATAACCCAACTAATCTAGTTGTTCCTGATTTTGATGAAGTTGTGGAAGGAGAAAAGGAAAAGACAGAGTTGCAAAAACAGTTAAAAGACTGATATAAATGGCTGGAGGAAAATTTCAGGGAAATAGAAAGCACTGAGAGTCATCATGGAATTGATGTTAAAGATTTGAGCTTGGTCTTAGACTTAGTACTTCCCTACAAGTTCAAAATGCCAGAATTTGAAAAGTATAATGGGACCAGTTGCCTTGAAGCTCACATCACCATGTTTTCTAGACGAATGATTGGATATGTTAATAATGATCAACTACTAATACATTGATTCCAGGATAGTTTAGTGGAGGCAGCATCCAAATGGTACAACCAATTGAGTCATACCAGAATTGGTTCATGGAGAGATCTAGCACAAGCATTCATGAAGCAGTACAGCCATGTGACGGATATGACTCCTGATAGGATTACTTTGCAGAACATAGAGAAGAAACCAAATAAGAGTTTCAGACAATATGCACAGATATAGAGGGAAGTGGCCATACAGGTTCAGTCGCCACTCTTAGAGAAGGAAACCACAATGCTCTTTATTAACACTCTAAAGGCTCCGTTCATCACCCACATGCTGGGAAGTTCCACAAAAAGTTTTTCAGATATAGTGATGAATGGCGAAATGATCGAGAATGCCATAAGAAATGGAAGGATAGAGAGAGGAGAGAGTACCAGTGAATAACAAAAACACATATAACAAGGGTTACTCAAAATCAGTTACTGTAAGCCAACCAAGAACGATGGCTGTTGGTCAGGGTTCATCAAGACAAGAATCTAGTGTGAAGCAAAATGTTGAAAAACTCCAATTTACGCCAATCCCAATGACGTATAGGGAGTTATATCAAAGTTTATTTGATGCACATATGGTGGTCCCTTTTTATTTAAAGCCATTATAGCCCCATACCCCAAATGGTACGATGCAAACGCCCAATGTGAGTACCATGTAGGGATTACAAGGAATTTGATAGAAAATTACACTACCTTTCAAGAAGTTAGTGGAAAGATTTATTCAAATGGGCATTGTGAAGTTTGATGATGCACCTAGTACAGAGAATCTGTTACCCAGTCATACCGATAATGGGGTAAATGTGATAGATGGAAATATGGGAAGGAAAATCAAGACATATATTGTAGAAGTAAAAACTCCTTTGAGATGGGTCTGGAAGAAGATGGTGAAAAGGGGGTTAATCGTTTCAGATTCAGAAGGGGGTTGTGAAAAGAGGAGCTATTGTGAGTTCCATCCTAAGAAGATGCACGAGATCCAAGAATGTGCCAAATTTAGAGCCTTAGTGTAGGGCCTAATGGACAACAAAGAGATAGAGTTCTGTGAAGAAGCTAAAGAAGAAGGAAGCATATACTCGTCAGAATCAACAACGAAGGTCCCAAAAGTCAATTACCCTGTCGTCATTATTTTGCGTCCTAAAAGTTATGAAGTTGGGATGTAGATGGCACCAAAGATCATAATCTAGAAACCAGCAGTCTTCTCTTATAAGGATGGCAAAAGGGTCCCCTGGAATTATGATTGTAACGTGACAGTCTCGGGAAAGGAGAGTTCAGCCAGCACTTTAAAGGAGGACCAAGATTTAGGTTCTCACACGTGTAGTGAAAGACGCTATGATTTGATAAATGCCCGAACAGAACCTGTAAAAGGAAAAGCTCTAATGGTGGAACAAAAGAAAGGAAAAGCAGTCGAACCTCAGTTGCCTATTAATGAACCGGTAAAAGAGGAGGAAGCTAAAGAGTTTTTGAAATTTCTAAAGCACAGTGAGTATAGTGTTGTGGAATAGTTGCATAAAGAACCCACTCGCATATCTATACTAGCTTTGCTCCTAAGTTCAGAGGTACACCGAAGTACATTGATGAAAGTGTTAAATGAGACATACGTGACCAATGATATCTCTGTCAATAAACTGGATCGGCTGGTTAATAACATAAGGGTTGATAATTTCATCTTCTTCAATGATGATGAAATACCACCAGGGGGTATGGGATCCACTAAAGCTCTGCACATTACTACCAGATGAAAAGGGTACACATTGCCAGGAGTCTTGATAGACAATAGGTCGGCACTGAATGTATTACCCTTGTCTACATTAAATAGATTACCTGTGGATAGCTCACACATGAAGGGATGTCAGAATATAGTGCAGGCATTCGATGGCATAGAAAGAAGGGTCATGGGGAGAATAGAAATACCTTTGTTGATTGGCCCAACTACATATGAGGTGGACTTCTTAGTGATGGATATTAAACCATCCTACAACTGCCTGTTAGGGAGACCTTGGATACATTCGGCAGGGGCAGTGCTTTCATCGCTATATCAGAAATTAAAGCTAGTATCAGAAGGTCGGCTGGTGACGATAAACGCCGAAGAAGATATTATTGCAGCTGTAACCATTTACGTGCCATATTTGGAGACAGATGATGAAGTAATTGAATGTTCTTTTCAGTCTTTAGAGTTTGTAAATGCAATATTCATTATTGAAGGGAGTAAGATTCTGGTGCCGAAAATATCCAAGACTACAAGAATGGGTTTACAATTGACAGTAGGAAAATGAGTTTTATCGAGAAAAGGACTTGGAAGATGCCTCCAGGGAACAATTGAAGCTCCAGTGTTGAAGGACAAGCATGACCTATTTGGTTTAGGGTACAAGCCGAATGCGAGACAAAGAAGGAAGGAACTGGAAAAGAGAAGAGAAAGAAGAAAGGCACACTTGAGTGGGGAAGAAATCAAGTGGGAATCAATGATATTCCCCCACATATCCAAAACCTTCGTATTGGAAGGGATTATTCATCCTGAAGAAAGAATGTTAAAAGAAGAAAATATTGAGGAAATGTTGAGAAATATACATATCAACACCATATCTGAAGAGACAGCTGATGGAAGGACCTTGAAAGATATCTACCCTTATGAACCTGGGAGTTTCGAAACAATTGGACTGCAGAAGAAATTCCTGTAGTTTTTAGAGCTTACTCAGAGTAATGTTCAAAACATACTTGTTGCTTTAAGCCTAGAGGCAATAAGGATTTCTTTGTGAAATAGGCTCATGTTCAAGCATCATTATTTTAATGAAGTACATCTTTCCTATCATTTTGAACAAATATTCTTTCTTTCTTTCCATAAAAATAATTATTTTAGATTCCTCCATGTGAACAATTATTTCAGATTCTTTCAAGTTGTTCTTTCATTTTATTCATAATCATACCATACCAATAATTATTCTTAAATTTATTTGATTCTTTGCATATCCTTTTGTACCTACAATAGGTTCTCGGATATCAATGACATGAGCGACGCTAATACTGACTCAGAATATCCTTTTGAGCAAGACTTGTGTTTAGAGGGATCCCATGACTTTGAAGATGACATAGACTATGGCTTATCCTCAGATTTGTTAAGGATGGTAGATAAAGCAGAGAAACAAATTCTACCTCATAAGGAGACAGTGGAGACTGTGACTTTAGAAGAAGGCAAGGTAGTAAAAATGGGAATGTGTATAACTGAAGAAATGAAGCAAGACCTTGTTGAGTTACTTAAAGAATTTAAAGATGTCTTCGTATGGTCATACCAAGATATGCCTGGGTCAAGCACCAATATTGTAGTACATCGCCTTCCCATAAAAGAAGATTGCAAGCCAGTTCAGCAGAAACTTCGAAGGATGAGGCCAAAAATTATGCTAAAAATAAAATAAGAAGTTAAAAAACAATTTGATGTCAGATTCCTGCAGGTGGTCAAATACTCGGAATGGATAGCCAACATTGTGCCTATTCCTAAGAAAGATGGAAAGGTACGAATGCGTGTGGATTATAGAGACTTAAATAAGGCTAGTCCAAAGGACAACTTCCCCTTGCCTTACATTGATAATCTAGTGGATAATACGACAGGCTACTCGTTAATTTCCTTTATGGATGGCTTCTCGAGATATAATCAGATAAAGATGCACCCTAAAGACATGGGAAAAACTACTTTCATAATCTTGTAGGGTATATTCTGTTATAAGGTAATGCTGTTTGGGCTAAAGAATGCAGGGGCAACGTATCAAAGGGCCATGGTGACCTTGTTCCATGATATGATGCACAAAGAGATTGAAGTTTATGTCGACAATATGGTCGCCAAATCCCGAACCGAAGAGAAGCACATCCAAGTTCTGAGAAAGTTGTTCTTGAGATTAAGAAAATTTCAACTAAAGCTCAATCCAACAAAATGTACTTTTGGAGCTAGATTGGGAAAATTGTTGGGCTTTGTAATCAGTGAAAGGGGAATTCAGATTGACTCAGAGAAATTTCGGGCTATACAAGAATTGCCTCCACCGCGTACTCAAAAAGAAGTTCGAGGTTTCCTTGGAAGGCTAAATTGCATTGCTCGGTTTATTTCACAATTAACTAAGAAATGTGACCCCATAATTCATCTTCTTAAAAAACACAACCCAGATGTATGGGATGATGAATGCCAGAAAGCTTTCGATAAGGTTAAGCAGTACTTGTCAAGTCCCCCAGTGCTGTCACCTGCAAGCCCAGATAGGCCGTTAATACTGTATTTAACAATGTTCAATAACTCTGTGGGATGTGTGCTTGGTCAAATGATGAGTCAGGAAGAAAAGAAAAGGCAATATATTACCTCAGTAAGAAATTCACTGAGTGTGAATTAAGATATTCACCGATTAAGAAATTGTGCTGTGCTTTAATTTGGACAACTCGGAGGTTGAGGCAATACATGCTGTATCAAACGACCTGGCTAATCTTGAATTTGGACCCTCTAAAATATATTATGGAGTCAAATGCTTTGAACAAAAGGATGCCTAGATGCAAAATTCTGCTTTTTGAATTTGACATAGTCTATGTGAGCCAAAAAGCCGTAAAAAGGAGCGCAATAACAGATTTTCTGGCCAGCAGAGCTCTAGAAGATTATAAGTCCCTGAATTTTTATTTCCCCAATGAAGAGTTAATGTATGTGGCAGCTACTGAAGAGGACACTACAAAAGATCGTCTTTGGAAATTGAACTTTGACGGAGCCTCAAATGCTGAGGGTAATGGAATTGGGGCAGTCCTGGTATCCCCAAATGGAGATCATTATCCATTCACATGTAAATTGGACTTTGATTGCACAAATAATATGGCAGAGTATGAGGCATGTATCATGGGACTTCGTGCAGCCATAGAACACAAGATCAGAGCACTGGAGGTATATAGAGATTTCGCGCTAGTGATTTACCAACTTAAAGGTGAATAGGAGACAAGGGATTCCAAATTGATGAATTATTGAAGGTTAGTTTTGGGGTTAATTGAGGAGTTTGATAATATTACCTTCAATTATCTCTCACGAGACGAAAACTAGATGGCAGATGATTTGGCTACTTTGGCTTCCATGATTAAAGTAAGTAAACAAAAGGATGTAAAACTCATTCAGATGAGTATTTACGAGGCCCCATCTCATTGTTACAATAAGGAGGAAGAAGAGAGAGATGTCCATCCTTGGTATCAAGATATATTACGATATGTAAGAAATCGTGAGTTTTTTGATCAGGAAACTGAGAATGATAAAAGGATGTTGAGAAGACTAGCCTGTGATTATGTCTTAGATGGGGAGATCCTGTACAAAAGAAGAAAGGACTAGGTACTATTGAGATGCGTGAACGCTGTTGAAGCTAAGAAAATCTTGGAAGAGGTTCATGAGGGTGTTTGTGGAATGCATGCTAATGGTTTCACAATGGCAAGACAAATTATGAGATTTGGATATTACTGGTCTACCATGGAGGGAGACTGTATCAATTATGCCAAGGGGTGTCACAAATGTCAAATTTATGGTGACAAAATTCATGTACCTCCTTCGCCTTTGCATGTTATGACTTCCCCATAGCCTTTCTCCATGTGGAGCATGGATGTCATAGGGTCAATCTCACCGAAAGCTATGTTCAGTTCATCTTTGTGGTCATTGACTATTACACCAAGTGGGTAGAGGCTGCTTCATATGCCAATGTGACTAAGTCAGCAGTTAAAAAAATGTTAAAGAAATAAATTATATGTCGATATGGAATGCCTGAAAGGATCATATCTGACAATGCATTAAATTTGAACAATAGTACGATAGCAGAGGTCTGCAGTCAGTTCAAGATCAGACACCATAATTCATCATCGTATCGCCCAAAAATGAATGGTGCAATGGAAGCAGCCAATAAAAATATTAAGAAGATCGTGGGGAAAATGGCTGAGACTTATAAAGATTGGCACGAGAAATTACCATTTGCCCTCTTTGCTTATCGAACGTCTGTCAGGACCTCTACTGGGGCAACGCCTTTCTCTTTGGTCTACGGAATGGAGGCAGTTTTGCCTATCGAAGTTGAAATTCCTTCTTTCCGAGTTTTGTCAGAAGTGAAGTTAGATGAAGCAGAATGAATCCAGTCTCGATATGATCAGTTGAATTTGATAGAAGAAAGAAGGCTAAGGGCTATCCATCATGGTCAGATGTACCAAAAGCGAATGATGCGAGCCTATGACAAAAAGGTTCACCCTAGAGAATTCCATGAGGGGGACCTGGTTTTGAAAAAGATCCTTCCTATACAGAAAGATTTTAGAGGGAAATGGATGCTAAACTGGGAAGGACCTTATGTGGTGAAGAAAGCCTTTTCCGAAGGAGTATAGATTCTAGCCGAGATGGATGGAAAAAACTTGCCCAACTTTCGGATTCCGTCAAGAAGTACTTCACCTAAAGAGGGAAAGAGGCCAAAGTGAAAACCCGCAAAGGGCGCTTTGAGACCTTCCAAAAAAAAAAGGGGGCCAAGGTGAAAACCCGCAAAGGGCTTTTTGAGACTCTATATATATATAAAAAAAAGGAGAGGCCAAGGTGCAAACCCGCAAAGGGCACCTTGAGACCAAAGGGGATTTGAGTTGAAAACTTGAAAAGGGCGGCTCAAATTTTGATCTAAGATGGGGAAGACAATGATCTTACTATACCTGAATTAACAAGGAAAAGGGTATGCTACATCTTGGGGCATTGACAAAGTACTTCTGATCTCCTAAACACATGTCAAGTTTAAATTGGTCTTCAAGAAGCTCGTACAGAGAAACTCAGATTGCGATATCAGGGGTACCTAGTATTCATCTTATTCATAATAAATTGGCTATCTTTGAAATATTTTTCCTTTTCAAGATATGCGTTCCCAATCAATTTCCATTTTTATTTTCAGCTATGCTCCAATTCAATTCCATTCTTATCCACTGTTATGATTTGTTGCAAGCATGTTGCATTGAAATAATGATTAATGAACTAATAATATTTTCACAACAGAAGTTTTGCATATTACTCTAGAAGCTTCTAAACAATACAAGAACCTGAAATAGGACTTTTGTTTAGAACTCACCAAGCTTAAGGAAATATCTGAGTAGGAGAGGTTTAAAGTGAGACCATCTCTTTGGATTTTTGTCTAAAATAGTGATTGAATGAAAGGACAAGATATTGCGTCGGTGATACAATTTCGACAAAAACTGATTAGTATAAAAGGGGGTCATTCTCGAGGAAAAATGATATTTTGTATCATGCAAATGTCAGATATATACATCTGATTATTACACCAAGGGAATGGTGTAACAGATCAAATTAATTGATGATGATACAAATCCTCTCTGAGCTGCAATAGGATGGATGAAACCAAATGTTATTCTCTTGAAGTTGCATTGGGAAGTATAAAATTTAGGTCCCAGAGGTACAATGAAAGAGACCCTGAAGTTATAGTAGAGCAAACTAGTTGAGCAAAATGTGATTGTTTGTTCGAAGTTTTTTGTCAGAAAATACCAGCCGAACAAGATGGCAGCGTAATACGTCAGTGATAATGCCCTGATGAACAACGAGCGATGATACCTTAAGCATTTAACAAAGGATCATTCTCATTTCTGCATTCATATATCATTCATAACACATCTAGTTAGGAGCGTTTGATTCATTTTGATCATAGCATCCTAATCATTTGGCATAAACATAGGCATATAAAATCGAATCGACAAGACATGTCCCAAAGGACGGTGTAGTAACATCAGTGAATTCAGAGTTTGTCTCCCTAAAAAGTAGTGGAGCAAATCAAAAGCGATGAATCTTATCTTCCCAAGGCAGCAGGGGAACAGACTTTAGCCACTAGCCTTATTTCCCTGAGGTAGCAAGGGAGTAGGCTAATGATTGTAGTCTTATTTTCCTGAGGTAGCAAGGAAGCAGACTGAAGATTGTAGATCTTGTCTTCTCATGATAGCAGTAGGCAAATTGAAAAGGGCGAATCTTATCTTCCTGAGGTAGCAGGGGAGCAGATTTTAGCCACTAGCCTTATCTCCCTGATGTAGCAAGGGAACAGAATAATGATTGTACTCTTATCTTCATGAGGTAACCAGAGAGTAGACTGAAGATTGTAGATCTTGTCTCCTCGAGATAGCAGTGGGGTAGATCGAAAATGGCGAATCTTATCTTCTCGAGGTAGTAGGGGAGCAGATTTTAGCCACTAGCCTTATCTCTCTGAGGTAACAAGGGAGCAGGTTGAAGATTGTAGTCTTATCTTCCTGATGTAGCAAGGGAGCAGACTAAAGATGGTAGATCTTATCTCCTTAAGCAATAGTGGAGTAGATCGAAGATGGCGAATCTTATCTTCCTAAGGTAGCAGGGGAGCAGATTTTAGTCGCCAGCCTTAGCTCTCTGAGTTAGCAAGGAAGCAAGTTGAAATCTTCAGCTTTTATCTCCTTGGATTTACAAATCTCTTCTCTTTGGAACTACATTGGAGGTGATTCAAAGCCACCAGCCTTATTCCTTAAAGTTGCAGTGGACCAGCAGAGTAGATTGAAGATACAAATCTCTTCTCCCTGAAATTGCAATGAAGTGGGTAGAAGCACTATTTCCTATACCCCTGAAAATGCAGTGGGATAAATGGGGGTACTAAAGAAAAAAAGGGCCAAGAAGTCAAGATTCAGCAAAACTGGGCAAAATCGGTCCTTTTAAAGTCTTTGCTCTATTCCAGTTACACGACAATTAGCACAGAGGGGCAGCTGTAGAAGGCCTATTTCACCCGGGCCCATAAAATTATCCAAAAATAAATAAAATAAAATAAAACAAAAACCAATAAATAAAAGTCCATTTACAACAGTATTTTAAAATATCCCAAAACAAAACAAAGTAAAATATCAGTCCAGATTACAAAACTTTTGCCCAAATTAAATTAAATAAACCTAACCTGAAACCCAAATAGAAACGCAAAACCTACTGGCCTAATAACCTTAACCCAAATACTTGGACTCAATAGTCCAATCCTAGCACGGACCTAGTAGCCCAATTCCAAGACTGGCCCAAATAGTCGAGCACATTTGGGTTTCTGGAAAACTCTTCCCTCGTGATGCGGCACCCACACCTGGCTTCCTCCGTACGACCATCTCCACATCAGTTGAACCTGTGAGAAGAAAAGAGTAACAGAATACAGAAAAGTAGAGAGCAAAAAACGTGTATTTGATTTTTCACTTTGGCTATAAAAAGCCAAGTGCAACAGTGTATTTTTTTTATGCATACAGGCAAAATCAATCAAAAATAAGATTTTTCAAAGGTGATTTCAGATATGGGTACTCTTTTTCTTTCTTTTTTTCCTTGAATTTTTTATTCATCTTGTTGCATGTGAAAATATAACAAAAGGGAGGGATTTACCTTAGTGATCAGAGCCCATCTTCTTCGTCGCAATTGAAGTAAGGATGGGATTTCGAGGCTGAGACTGGTAACTCTCGAGGCTTGGTCCTAAATGGCACCTCTGCGTGTCGCCAACCACTGATTACAATGGTGTAAGGGCGTCCGAATGAAGGGACTATTGGGTCGGCCAAGCAGAGGAGAGGATTACATTTTTTTATTTTTTTCGTTTCATGAGTGTTTTAGGGTTTTTTTTTATTATTTTGCTTTATAAAAGATGTGAAACGACACCGTTTAAAGCCTATTTCAGTGGCTCTAAAACCGCGTCGTACAGGCCACGCTCCCGATTCGATCCGACCCAATACCCTCAGGATCCGCACGTTTTTGCGGTAAAGGGATATTTACGCAATAGACCCTTCCATTTTTGTGGTGTAATGCAATGTGGTCCTACATTTTTTTATTTTTTAATTTTACCCCATAATTTCTATTTCTGATTCATTTAGGTTTGTGTTGAAACGACGCGTTTTAAGGGTTTGGGATAATTACCCAGTCAGTCCCTATTCTTTGCGCGCGCATTCTATCTGGATCCTCTTGTTGATTTAATGTTTAGTTTTTAGACTTTAGATTTTGTTTTAATTTCAAATTTGTCCTTAACCTGTTTTGATTTATTTATTTATCACTTTTCTGTTTTATTATTATTTATCTTAAATCTTTCTATATATTATTTATTTCAACTATTTTTTTTATAAATTTCTTTCATGTATATTATTTATATTAAGCATATATATTATTGACTTTAAATATTTGTATATATATTAGTTAGTTTAAGTTATTTTCATATATTATTTATTTTAATTTTTTATGTATTATTTATTTTAAAAATTGTTTTATGATTATTTATTTTAAGATCTTGTATTTTATTTTTATTAAATTGTTTCAGATTTTTTATATTATTCATTTCAAACTTTCTTTTTTTTATATATTAGTAAATTTAAATTTTTATATGTTAGTTTAAAGTTGTTTTTAAATTAATTTTTTTAAATCATTTTATATATTATATTATTTTAAAATCGTTTTGCATATTAATTATTTTAAATTATTTTATATTATTGTCATCTATAGTATTTATTTTAAACTTGTTTTGTTATATATTATTTATTTTCATCTTGCTTACAATAGTTGTTTTTTAAACTTTTATTTGTTTTTTATTTCGTTGTTTTAAACCTTTTTTTTACTCTTTTTATTACTTATTCTAATCTTTTTTCATATCATTTACCTTTTATTCTTTATTTTTTAGGTATATCATTTTGTGTCATTTTCATCGATTGTTAATGTTGAGATCGTATGTTATGTATTTATTGTTATCCCGGGTATTATAATTCTTACATTGTTTTTATTAATTATTTGTGATTCAATATTGTGGCGTTTTGCTTGTAAATTATTACTTTGCATTGTATATTATCATTCCACCGCACTTTGTTCGCTTAAAAGGTTGTGTTTTAACATTGTTCCTATTCTGAAATCATTGTTATTAAACAAAGAATTTGCTAAAAACGAAGGTAACACTCCATGTTTGGGAATTCGAGAAATCGTGCCCTAACGTGTTGGGTTTCGATTTTTCGTTTGACTGAATAATCGAATATCCTTTTAAAATTTCGTCCGTGTTTTCTTAATTTCTAAACAAGGCAATATTCTGTGTTTGGAAATTCGAAAAATCATGCTCTAACGTGCAGGGTTTCGATTTTTCGTTTGACCAAATAGCCGAATATCCTTTTAAAATTTTCAATGTATGAACTTTGGAAATCATGAGATGATCTTGATATCGAGGGTTTGAAATGTCGTATCCTAACGTGCTGGATATGATATTTTATTTCTTCGGAACAAGAGAATTTCAATATCCACTTCGAGTTATCCAAACTTTTTTCCAAAGGAATTGTATTTTAAAATCTTTTCAAATTTTCGACATTAGGACATTAATTAATCAATAAGGTACCAATTTTGGGCGTTGCGAGGGTGCTAATCCTTCCTCACACGTAACCGACACCCGAACTCGTTTTCTGGAATTTCGTAGGCCAAAATCAATATTTTAATAAAATAATTTTTTTTGTAGGTGATCCGATTACACCTAAACAAAAAGGATTGGTGGCGACTCCATATTTCTTTTTAAAGTCGATCCCCATTTTTCAAAATAAAAAAATGGTTTCGACACTATGTTTTTGAGATCGTTGCTTTGTGTTTTATCAAGCCCATGATTAAATTTTAGAATTTGATGATGAATTTGAGTTGCCATTGTTAATTTTGTAAGCTTTATGATGTTAAATGGTGAAATATGAAAGCTTGATGATAGATAAATATATTTTGTATTGGGATTTTTGATGAATTTTCTAATTATGGACTAATTTGTGAAAATGAGAGATTGAGAGGTTAAAATGTGAAATAAATTAAATACATGGGCTGCTAAGGACCTTAGGAAGATTCGACTAAGGCATGGTTTTGATGAATTTTGTGTATTTGGTGTTTTGTGTAATAAGGACTAAAAAGTCAAAATGTGAATTATTAGGGTCTAATGTGCAAAATGCCCATTTATGTGTTTTTGGATTGAAATGAATGAATGCGTGATTAAAATAGTTAAATTTGAAAGGAAGGACTTAGATCGAGGCAAGAACAAAGTACTCGATTAATCGGCTAGTTTCGTTGTTTCTATGACCGAGGTAAGTTCGTATGTGTTAATTTCATTATAAATGAATGATATATGCTTTGATATTGCATAAAATGTGTTTATGAGAATGTGGATAATGTTTGAATTGTGAATACAAATATACAGAAGTGTTCGACGATGAAATCGACAAGTGAAACTTCCCGGTAAACCTTAAGTACAATTATGATGGTGATGAAATGTCGTTAAGTTAAGGCATTGGCTTCGGGCCATGATATCGGCACTTTGGGTGCTAATAATACCTTGATTTGGCTACGGGCCATGATATAGGTATTTTGTGAGGAGTTACCTTGATTTGGCTGTGGGCCATGATATAGGTATTTTGTGAGGAGTTACCTTGATTTGGCTACAGGCCATGGTATAGGTACTCCGAGATAAGTTACCTTGATTTGGCTACGGGCCATGGTTTAGATACTTATCAATGGTGATCTTTGAGTATCTGATTTTATTCTAAATGATTCAATGGGTAAAGGAATGACTTGTTTGAGAAAGAGGTTATCACGAGGTGGTACAGGTATGTACGAAACCCATTTGAGCATTACATTGAGAAAGTTCAATGAAATGTTAATGAATCATGTCTTGAGACATGATAGAAAGGTTTGTGTTAATGAGGTGTTATCTTGGTAATGTGTATATGATTGAATTATATTTATCTGATGAATTGAATTGCTTAATTACGAACTTACTAAGCTATGAAGCTTATTGTGTGTTATTTGTCTATGTTTTATAGATAATTAAAGTTAGCTTCGACTCGGGGATCGTCAGAAGCATCGTCACACTATCGATCATCTCATTGGTACTTTTGAAGCTTTGTATATATGGTATATGGCATGTATAGGCTAATGTCATTGTGGTATGTTTGAAACTTGATTTTAGCCATGAGATTTGGCTTGTAAATGTTGGTGTGGATTTGGCCATTAAGTTGGCTTAAGTTATGTGTTTGATAAGTTATTTATGTGATGTATATAATGATTATGTGATGGCTTGATTATGGGATGTTGAAATGGTAAGTTTGAGGTATGAAATAGGTGATAAGATGATGATGAAATGCATTTAGAAATTATACAAGTTTGATGATTTTTGGCATATTTTTTTTGGTATGATTTTGATTGATAATTTAATTGGAAAAATGGTTAACTATGTAATGGCATGAAATGTATTTGAATTGGTATGTTTTGGATGCTTATATATTGAAATGGTACCATTTTAATGGCTAAGTGAGTATGTAAAAAAGGTGGCAAATTGCCTATTTTTGTTCACACGGGCAGAGACACGGATGTGTGTCTCAACCGTGTGCGACACATGGTCATGTTACACAGCCATGTGTCCTTTGGGGTGCCCTTTCAAATTAGGGCAGTATACCCTACAGTTTTGACATGGCCTAGACACATGGGCGTGTCTATTGGCCGTGTGTAACACACGGGCTGGTACATGGGCATGTGACCGGCCGTGTGGTACAAGTCAGAGAGTTAGACACGCTAGACACACGGGCGTGTGGTCAGCCGTGTGACCCAAGTCAGTATGTATGCCCTGTTTTCACACGGCCTGTGCCACAGGCGTGTTTGGTAGCCGTGTGAGGCACATGGCCTGTTCACACGGGCGTGTGACCTTTAAAAACATGAAAATTTTATATGTTTCTCAAAGTTTAAAGTTATTACCGATTTAGTCCCAAACCACTTTTAAGCATGTTTTTAAGGTCTTGTAGGACCTTTTAAGGGATAATGTGATTGAAATGATTGAATTTCGATTATGATTGCATAAATATATTTGAATGATGTGTATTATCTGGTAATGCCTTGTAACCTATTTCGGTGATGGATACAGGTTAGGGGTGTTACAGCACACGGGCGTGTCTCTGGCCGTGTGGTGCAAGTCAGTACGTATGCCCTATTTTCACACGGCCTGTGACACGGGCATGTGATCCCTTTATGCATGAAAATTTTCTAAGTTTCCCAAAGTTTTCAAAAGTTATCGGTTTAGTCCCAAACCTCTTCCAAACATATTTTAAGGTCTCGTAGAGCCTTATAAGGGACATTGTGATTATGTTTGATTAATGTTTATGTGATAATGGATTCAAGTATGAGAAATGTATGTTGTATGTTGTATTTGATCGGTAATGCCTCATAGCCCTACTCTGGCGATGGATACGGGTTAGGAGTGTTATATTTATTGGTATCAGAGCTATGATTTAGTCATAACTAGGACTAACGTAACATATGTGAGTCTAGCTATACATGCCATATTTAACCTGTGATTGTGTGATATCTCCCGATTCTCATAAGAATTGTTTTAATTAGACAGATGTGTTTTCCAACTGAGCTAATTTCGATAGTGCAGAAAGTGGTACTCAAATATTTGAGTGAAAATGTGATTATGATGAGTTGAAACTCATAAAGCACTACAGTAAAATAGGTTTTTTGCAGCATTTTTTTGGGCCTATAGCGGAACTTATAAGCGCCGCTAAAACAATTTGCGGCGTTTTGATAAGCGCTGTAAAAAACGCCGCTAAGTTTATGTCAAAGAACGCCGCTATAGAACATGACTTTTAATGGTGCTTTTCCCACAAACACCGTGAAAGAACATGACCTTTAACGGTGGTTTCCCCACAAACGCCGCTAAAGAACATAACCTTTAGCAGCGCTTTTCCTAAAAACGTCGCTAAAAAACATGACCTTTAGCCACGCTTTCTCCACAAACACTGCTAAAGAATCTGACTTTTAGCGGCGCTTTCCCAAAAACACCACTAAAGGTCATGAAAAAAGAATATTATAAAAACGCCACAAATCCATTCCCATCCATTTACCTACTTAAGCAAATTCTTTAGAAATGTTGTTATCAGTACACACATCAATCTATTCTTTGGTTAGAGAATGCAGCAGAAGTGGGATTCCACCAGTTTAGAAATGTATAATTAAATTTGAAGACGTATTGAAATGGTAATTCATGAACAAGAAGTTCAATGTTTTTCACTATATCTCATACAGCAAGTCAAATTGTGTAACACCCCTAACCCGTATCCGTCGCCGGACTAGGGTTAGGAGGCATTACCGGACATATCGAAACATTTAGAATTCATTTTACAATCATTATAACATCATAGGTCATACATCAATACAAAGTCCCTTACATATGTCAACGAGACCTTAAACATGTTTTAGAAAAGGGGCAGGGACTAAACCGAGCTCATACAAAATTTTTCTAAACTTAAACATTTTTCAAAGTTATAAATGTGTCTAGGCCGTGGCAAAACAGCGCATACATACTGACTTATCCACACGGCCACAAGACACGCCCATGTGCCTTGGCCGTGGTCGAAACTACTTGGGTCACACGGCTAGCCACACGCCCATGTGCCTTGACCATGCTGAACACTGACTTTAAATTGTAGGACTACCCCAAGGGACATACGACCGTGTAACATGACCGTGTGTCACACTCGGCTAAGACACACACCTGTCTCTCTGCCCATGTGGACAATAATAGGCCATTTGAAAAGCCAAATTGCCACCCTTAATGGTCATCCCTACAAATCCAAAATCAAAGCACAAAAGCACCATATTTCCAACCAATTTCAAACACAAAACATACATCCTTCATGTCATATAATCATCACCCAATTTCATCCTCAATATACAAGCCCAAACATATCAAATCCTAAGCCAAAATCATACCAAATATGAGTTTCATAACCTCAAATCATTTCATTCAATCTCATGCCATAAACTTACCAATTCCTCAAATACGTACATACCAAAACTTACCAAATTGGCCAATTCACTTAACCATTCAAGAGCGTATCAAAACACATTCACTTAACCATTCAAGAGCATATCAAAACATACACATTTTTATCACAAAACATATATCAAAATTTATTCATAATCATATCCATAAACCAAGCCATATCACATGGCTAAATATACACAATACAAAACATATTCAAATACTTCTAGCCTATACATGCCATACTTCAATATATACAATTTCAAAAGGTACCACAATAGAATTCGATAGTGTGGTGATGATCCTCGAAGAATCCCCAAGCTCCCGATAGCTAAGATATCTATAAAACAATTGGAAATACACACAAAGTAAGCTTTCAAAAGGTTAGTAAGCCATATACAAATAAAATCATCACAAAACACATTTCTAAACCATTTCATTCATGTAATTTATAGCAAAACATAACTACATATCCATAATTCTCATATAACTCAATTGTTCATAAGTCACTTACACCTAACACATTTCATACTCATATAATTCATACATATTTCATATATCCATAGATAAACATATACACCTTTCATTCTTAATCATAATGTACATTTCAAACGTACCTGAATTTGGTTACACATTCTCATATTCGTTCATTTCTCGAAATGCCCGTTGAACCGTTCGGAATCAATAAGGATACTCGGATAGCTCAAAAAACTCGTACAATGCCAATGTCCCATACGTGGTCTTACATGTAATCAAATATTGATGCCACTGTACCAAACAGGGTCTTACACGAAATCAAATATAATGCTGATGTCCCAAACATGGTCTTACACATAAATCATAAGTCGATGCCAACGTACTAGACGTGGTCTTACACGAAAACACATATCGGATCCTATGTCATGACATATGTATCCTAACTATTCCTATGGTTCGTACGGGGATTTTCGTGTAACACCCCAAACCCGGCCTGGAAGTTTGGCTTGAATCTGGCGTGTCACATTGAAGTGTTTTTAAAAAACCATGTTTCCATTGAAAACCCTTCTGAATAATTAAAAACTTATACCCTTTTTAAACCTTGTTAGAAAACCCCAGCTGAATAACATTCTTAACAACTCTGTAAAAATCTTGGCAGCTGCAGAAGCTTAATTTAAAAACAAATGCGGATACGTGATGTTTTGAACAACAGTAGTTGCTTTGGAAAACCGTGTTCTAATACTAGCAATTATAAGATCAATAAATAAAATTCTAAATTTGAAATCCAGAAAATTACAACGGTTTTACTACAACCCACATAAAAACATTTAAAAGTAATAATCAAAACTATAACATAAACAGTGTGTGTGGCTTCCTCCGAGCCCCTCGTAGCTTCGATCCATCTAAGGCTAGAAATTACCTAAAAGGTTAATAAACGGGGTAAGTTTACGAAAACTCAGTGTGAAATCCCCTACTATATAAAAGGAACAGTCAGTCATATAAAAGAATTAAAAGTCTAGCCCCAGCCCTACTTACAGTTTCAGTATTAATTAGGTCTTAGCCCATTATAACAGACAGTACCAGATGGGCCTTAGCCCATTACAGAGTAAGAAACATTATCAGAACTAGAATCAAAATGAGAATCAAAATCAGAATCAGGTGATAAAATCAGAATCAGAATCAGAATCAGAATTAGGTGATAGAATCAGAATCAGTATCAAGTAATAGAATCGAGAATCGAAGCGAATTAGGTGTGAGAATCGAATCGAGATCGTGCAATGTAATCAGAATCAGAATGTGAATGCAATCCCAACCCATATCCATCCATATACACCCCCGTACCAACCTTACACCATGTGGGGAGACAACTCGACCCACCCATCCGCTACACACCATAGAATTTGTAGCATGGCTGCCAGAACAGATATTGTGACAGAGTCACCAGATATGAGATATTGTGGCGAGCCACGAGTATCAGATATTTGTGGCATAGCCACCAGAACGCTTCCTCAGTCAATATAACCCAACCCATGCAACATGTCATGTATGCAGAATGTCATGCCCATATTTGAATCAAACAATCACAGTCAAGTCATTCATATCACCAACATGTATTCACAATCAAATCCGTCAACCACACAGTCCAAGTCAGTCACTTGCCCACAAGGGCAAAATAGTCATTTAACACCATAGGGGCAAAATGGTAATTTTACCCCACAAAGGTATCTCGGTAATTCTACCCTACAGGGGTATTTCGGTATTTCTACCCTATAGGGGTATTTCGGTATTCCTACCCTACAGGGGTATTTCAGTAATTCTACCCTACAGGGGTATTTTAGTATTCCTACCCTACAAGGGTATTTCAGTAATTCTACCCTACAGGGGTATTTCAGTAATTCTACCCTACAAGGGTATTTCAGTATTTCTACCCTACAAGGGTATTTCAGTAATTCTACCCTACAAGGGTATTTCGGTATTTCTACCGTACAAGGGTATTTCGGTAATTCTACCCTACAAGGGTATTTCGGTAATTCTACCCTACAGGGGTATTTCGGTATTCCTACCTTACAGGGGTATTTTAGTATTCCTACCCTACAAGGGTATTTCAATAATTCTACCCTACAGGGGTATTTCAGTAATTCTACCCTACAGGGGTATTTTAGTATTCCTACCCTACAAGGGTATTTCAATAATTCTACCCTACAGGGGTATTTCGGTAATTCTACCCTACAGTGGTATTTCAGTAATTCTACCCTACAGGGGTATTTCGGTAATTCTACCCTATAGTGGTATTTCAATAATTCTACCCTACAGGGGTATTTCAGTAATTCTCTACAAGGGTATTTCAGAATTTCTACCCTACAGGGGTATTTCGGTAATTCTACCCTACAGGGGTATTTTAGTAAACTAAAGTATTCTAAACAGGGATAACAATACGAATGGACCTAAAGCCCATTCTCAGCCCAAATGGCCCACACGCTCGTGTGGCCCTTTTAGCCCAAATCTAGCCACAAATATGAGATTCACCTAGCCTAGTTCAATATTTACTACACAATCAAACAACTTATCCAATTGGGCCCGTAGGCACATTGGGCCAACATGGCCCCTTTTTGCCCATCGCGGCCTGAAGTAGCCATCCTACAGTTAGAGTAGTGAGAAATACACACTTGATAGGAGACTGGAGTTAATCCGCACTCCGAGAACTCTTAGCCGACGCCCAACCCAAACGAGCACGCCATAAAGCGAAAGGGATCAGCCAAGAAAGGTACCTTTACTCTCCTTATGGTTCTCTCTATTTAAAGCCAGCTTCGCATCCACTCTTATGTTAGCTTTCCGATGTGGGATCCCTCCATCATCAGAGTTTAAATTCAACACCAAGTCTTGCCGCCCCCTGTTAGAAAAATAAATGTTCTTTGATTGCCATGAGTTTCGAACCCTGGACCTCCTTGCCAACTCTATGATGCCACCTTCCTGCCTCTTATGTGGCGCTACTTTGCCACTAGACCACAAGGCTTTTTGTGGCACAATTTCTCCAACAATATTCTTAAGGCCTACTTACTACACCCAGGGTTTGATTCACCTTAAACCAAAATTTCTGCTAGAGTCCAGGTTTGAACCCAAGACTTCTCCAACACTTCTCAACACACTTAACCACTAAAATAAGCCTTCATTAACGAAATTTACATGCACAACAAAGTATTATAAGCTGCCTTCAACTGCTCCCATGCTAAAGGCCCAAAACTTCTAGGCCCAAATTCAGGGTGTTACATTCCAGACGTCGAAACTTTGTCGATACTTTCTCGGATGTCTCTTACTCAACTCATATGATCATTCATCATTATTAAAGAACATATAACAATAATAATTCAAATCAAAATACATTTATTTGTATATTGACTTACCTCGTACGAATTTGAACGAACAGGATCAATTACTCGATAACTTTCGATTTCCCCCGATCTAATTCAGTTTTCTTTTGTTCTTAATCTAAATAAATTCAAATTTAACTCTTTTATTCAAAAAATCATTCAATTCAATCCATACACATATTTAGGGCATTTTACAATTTAGCCCTCACATTTTCACATTTTAACACTTCAGTCCCTAATCGCAAAAATCATAAAATACACAAAATTTTCTTATACACATGTTTAGCTAAATTTTCATAGAGTTCATATAAGCCCATACATTTCATTTATTTTACATTTTAGTCCCTTAATTTCTCATTTTCACAATTTAGCCCAAATCACTCAAATTCATCAAAAATTCGAAGACAAAACATGTTAATCCAATATCAAGCTTCCATATACTATCATCAAACTTCATAAAATTCATAGTTTCATCAATGGCTCAACTCAAAATCATCAATAATTTAAGAAATTCAAACATGGGCTTGATAGACTACAGTGCAATGATCACAAAAACATAGAAATTATCAAAAATCGAACAAAAATCATACATTAATCAAAGAAGACAACGCCGAACCCTAGCTTAGTCCTTTTTTTTTTTCTTATTTCTTTGTATTTTTGGCAATATGAGATGTTAATGGCCTAATTTCATGCTTTGTTTTAATTATAATAAGTTTATTTCATCATTTACTTATTTACCCTTTGTAATTAAACATATAATTCATATTAATTAAGGTCATTAATGTCCACTCATACATCCAATGGTCAAATATCAACATAAGGACATTTGCTTTAATAAGCCATAACAAATAGGCACACTTAACATATAGCATACAACTTTTACAATTTACGTGATTAAGTCCTTTTATCAAATTGAGCACACAAATGATTAAATTTACATACGAAATTTTCACACATACTAATTCACATATGATAATCACGAAAAATAATATTAAAATATTTTTTGACTCAGATTTGTGGTCCCAAAACCACTTTTTCGACTACGGTCTAAACCGGGTTGTTACAAATTACCTTTGATTACATAAGATTCCTTTGAAATTTAAAAAAAAAATCAAACTAGTTCATATCAACTTGCTCAAGTTATATGTATGAATTACAAGAACAACACCTTATTTGAACATACAATTCTAGAAAAGCATAAAATGCAGTTTCGTGAGCATGCATTTAAAGTGGCAGAAAAACTTTACTGATTACAGTGCTAGTCTAAGCTCCAAATATAGCTCTTATGTGTCGTTTTATTCTGAATTATGACTGCTCGATCCCAATGAGTTGCTGGGATGTTTCTTGCTCCTTGAATGTGAATCCTGTAAGAATGTAAGGAACTAAAACAAGTTAAATTTTAAAACACAACCATCACATGGCACATAAACTAAATTTCAGCAACTAAACAATTCAATTTGTAGTACTTAAAAACTTCAATTTGCAGCACTTTAACTCTTCAATTTGCAGCACTTTAACTCTTCAATTTGTAGCACTTTAACATCTCAATTAACAACATTTATACTCCTCAATTACAGTGATAAAACATCTCAATTTCCAACAACTAAACACTTCAATTTGCAGTACTTAAACACTTTAATTTGCAACATTCAAACAATTCAATTTGTAGCACATTAACACTTCAATTTACAGCACTTAAACACTTTAATTTACAACATTCAAACACTTCAATTTGTAGCACTTTAACACTTCAATTTATAGCATTTAAACACTTCAATTTGCAGCTCTTTAACATCTCAATTAACAACATTTATACACCTCAGTTACAGCGATAAAACATCTCAATTTCCAGCAACTAAACACTTCAATTTGCAGTACTTAAACACTTCAATTTACAACATTTAAACACTTCAATTTACAGCATTTAAACACTTCAATTTACATCTCAATTTCCAGCAACTAAACACTTCAATTTGCAGTACTTAAACACTTCAATTTACAACATTTAAATACTTCAATTTACAGTATTTAAACACTTTAATTTGCAGCACTTTAACACTTCAATTTACAGCATTTAAACACTTCAATTTGCAGCACTTTAACATCTCAATTAACAACATTTATACACCTCAATTACAGCGATAAAACATCTCAATTTCCAGCAACTAAACGCTTCAATTTGCAGTACTTAAACACTTCAATTTACAATATTTAAGCACTTCAATTTACAGCATTTAAACACTTCAATTTGCAGCACTTTAACACTTCAATTTGCAGCACTTTAACACTTCAATTTACAGCATTTAAACACTTCAATTTGTTGCACTTTAACATCTCAATTAACAACATTTATACACCTCAATTACAGCAATAAAACATCTCAATTTCCAGCAACTAAACACTTCATTAGCAATGCACTAGTAGGTTAATTAGAGCTTGAAATTGCTTCATTAAAAAATTATAAATTATACTTCAAACATTTACTTTAGAAATTGAGGGTAGTAAGCAGTTTATTAAAAAATTAAAAAAAAGTTATATAAGATTTTTATTATAAAATATTTAATAAAAAAGGTAAAACTACAAATAATTAAAATTAAAATCAAATGAATACAATGAAACTTAACCAAACCAAGAGATATTCATTCATTGAAGTTATCAAAACCTAAATAGTTTTTGTTTTTAATTTACGACAACATTAAACTAATTATTTTAGGACAAATAAGATACTGGTAATTGATTATGTTGACTAAATGCCATTTGAAACATGACTATGATGACACAGTAGTAGAGATATGAATATAAACATGCAAATAGATGCATATAAGCCTGCAAACAAATACATCAAAAAATTATCAATCTAAATACAAAAGTAGAAGTTATCAATGCTTGCTTGGATCAAAGTCATCTATGAACTATGATTACCATTTGTCCTACAGCCACACAGACAACACACACCAAAAAAGAAAAGAAACAATATATTTAAAAAAACAAAGTTAAGAATAGATGTTGTAGATCCATGGGTGACACCATATTCATCTACAGAATATTGAATAGCTTTGTTCTTTTTCCCCTTTTTTTATTACTATTAGTATCCACTAGAGGACCGGTGGTAGCACAGCAATATTAGTTTTTTTTATAAATAAATAAATAAATAAGATCATAATGCTTTGTGTAACCTAAGACCAGAGAAATGTTTATGGCGTATACCTGAACTTTGCATCATTCTTAGGAATTGAAGGTAGCCTAGTTAACCTTCTGGTAGAAACACTTCCTCTAAGATTTAAGTGATAATGATATATCTTATTATCACTAATGCCTACAGCCAGACACAAAATTGACTTTATTAAATACATAACGAAGAATTTAATAGAAGGGACACACACACACACATATATGCATGTATATATATTGTTTAATATGCTATAACTGATGGAATAAATGGACAAATTTTAATATTAAAAAGAAAAGAAAAGAAGCATGTCTCTTGACAACATTTCAGTTACTATAATAAATTGTTCATCCAAATGAATTATTTAAATTTCAGATCATAAATACATATTAAAAAGCGTAGTAAGCCTAAAGCAGAATTGAGTCATTCACAACCCTGTATTATCGCCTACACCTTAAGCAACTAACAATTGACAAACAATACACATAGCCTAGTGGTAACCTCGTTAATCCTCTAAAAAGGAGATCCCTGGTTCTACTTCCCTGTTCCCCTAACTGTAGTCAAAATCTAAGCTATTCAACAATGGATATTTGACTAGCCAAAAAAGAAACTAAATGTCTAATTTAAGGTTTGGTTCTTCAAAAGGCTAAATCCTAAATATGACTTATTAGAAGCTTAATTTTCCACTTTTCAAATATAAGTTTCTTAGCTTTTCAAGCAAATTTCCTCTAAATAGATGCATACTAAATGCTTTCCAATAGAACCAGATAAAAGTAACCATGCTTATTTTTCAGCATAAGGCAAATACCTGCCAACCATGTGAAAAAATAATATGTTCCATAAATGTTCAACAAAAGAAATAAAAAATAAACACTTCATATTAGAATAAAAATACCTGCAGTATGTTTAGCACAGTTCTTATCACATCTTGATCTTTAAGGAAGTTAACACTTTGACGTGCCTGCCCTATAATTTCGCCCCATTTATGCATAACAAGCAGCATCTTCAGAATCAAACTACCAGCACAACCTCACCATATTTGTATGCAATGACAGACACATGCACATATACGAGCAAACAAAAAAAGGTAACCTTATGTCTATCAATAACAAACCTGGTTGGAAAGTGCCATCAGTCTCTGCAAGTATTCATCCCTCTTATGGGGATCAGATTCTGCTTGAATCATATGACCAACCTAAAATTTAAAATTAAGAAACACACAAAAAAGGAAAATTGAGCTCATTTCGCAACAAATTAGACATGCAAAGATTTGGACAGTAGAGGCATTGAAAAGAGACATACAGATTCGTAAAAGGAATGAATCTGATGAGGCTCTAGATCAGTAACTGTTGTTACAAGAGCAAATAGAAGTTCAGAAACAAATGGTTCATTTTTTCCAACCTGAATTAATAAGATACAGTTCATCAATATAACAAGTTCCGACATGCACTCAGAACTGATGTAAAAAAAAAAAAAACCAGAGGTTACCATTGCTGAACCAATGGGATTTAGGGGAGGGAGAGGGGGAGGGAGAACTGGTTTGGGTAAAAAAAAAGAAAGGGTTCTGGGAATAAAACGGCGCCATGTTTGAAATTTTAAATACATATTAGCGACGCTATAGCCCAACCTTTTGAGGTGTTTATGAAGAAAACGCTGCAAAAAATCATTTCATTTTGAACAAAACGACGCCGTTTTGCTCTGCTAAAAATCCTTTATTTTGTCTACTAAAAATTATTAGTTAAGTGATTTTATAAACATTTATTATTACTATTTTTATAAATTGGATTTTTATAATAAAAAAAACCAAGTACTCTCAAAATAAATATCGTATATTTTAATAAGAAAACAAATGATTAAATGGTTGTAATCAATTATTAAGTTAGAATTATCCAATGTAAGCAATTAATCTCTCACATATCAAATTTCTATTCAAGATTGAGACGTTAATCATGATTTTGTATTATTCTTTTCTGATCTAATCTCCATTTTATTAGAGATATTTATTCCTAACTAAAATATAATTATTTTGCTAGATGTTCGATGTGGAATGATTTTAGTTTTTGTATTTCATTTTTATTTGTTATAATTTGGTCCTATCCAAAATAGATGGTTACCTATCCATATCAATCTGTTACTTTTTTTATTTATTTATCAATGTCTTTTTTTAAATCTAATATTTAAATATATATGAAATGATTTAGATTAAATATTTTTAAATATAAAAGCATTAGTTGATTGTATAAAATTTCATCATTTAACAAATCTCTTGTAAACCTTAAATCTTAAACCATTTAATATATATAATGTTTATCCATTATCTCTTAAATAATTTAAACTATAATCATAATTTTAATATATTAAAATTAATACTATCTCTTTTAAAATCCTATAAGAAATTATTTAATATATAAATTAAAAAACACTAATTAAAATAAACCCTAAACCCCTAACCCTTATCCTCATAAACCCTAAATCATAAAACATAAACCCTAAATCCCTAACCCTTAACCTTTAACCTCTAACCCCTAAACCCCAACCCTTAAACCATAAACCATAACTCCTAAACCCATAATCCATAAACCTTAAAATAGTAACTCTTAAAGCTTAAACCTTAAACCAATACCCTAAACCATAAACCCTAAACTATAATGATAATTAATTCAATATTTTAAAATTAATACTATCTCTTTTATGATTATATAAGAAATTATTTAATATATAAATTAAAAAACAATCAGTCATATACCCAAAAAACTTTAAAATTATTTTAAATAATAGTATTTTAATTTTTTTCATTTTTAACAAATATTTTTCTATGTTTTTACTTTCAAATTTTTTTTACGTGTCATTATTTTTTGTAACACCCCTAACTCGTGTCCGACGTCAGACTAGGGTTAAGACAGGTTATCAGACATATCGGAACATTTATCAATCAATTCACAATAAAAAAATCATGCATTATCATATCATAGTCAAATATCAACATAAAGTCCCTTTCTTAGGTCAACGAGAACTTAAACATGCTTTAGGAAAGGATCGGGACTAAACCGAGCTCATACAAAATTTCTGAAAAACTTAACAAATTTTCAAAGTTACAAAGGTCACATGCCCGTGTGAACAGGCTGTGTGCCTCACACGGCATTAGACACACCCATGTGTCTAGGCCATGTCAAATCAGGGCATACATACTGACTTATTCACATGGCCATAAGACACGCTCGTGTGCCTTGGCTGTGGTCGAAACTGACTTGGTTCACATGGCTAGCCACACGCCCGTGTGCCTTGGCCATGCTCGAGATTGACTTTAAATTGTAGGACTACCCCAGGGGACACACGACCATGCAACATAACTGTGCGCCGCACACGGCTGAGACACACGCCCGTTCCTCTGTCCTTGTGGACAAAAATAGGTCATTTGAAAAGCCAATTTGCCACCCAATTTAGGTCATACCTACAAGCATAAAACCAAGCACAATTGCACCATAGTTTCAACCAATTTCAATCACAAAACATACATCTTTCATGTCATTTAATTACCAACCTATTTTATACTTATAATCCATACCAAAATTCATTCATAATTTCGTACATAACCAAGCCAAATCCCATTGCTAGATATACACACCTCAAAACATATCCAAAATAATTCTAGCCTATACATGCCACACTTTGAAATATACATTTTCAAAAGGTACCAAAATTAAGTTTAATAGTGTGGTGATGATCCTCGATGATCCCCAAGCTCCCGGTAGCTTTGATATCTATAAAACAGTGCAAACACACACAAAGTAAGCTTTCAAAAAATTAGTAAGCCATATACAAATAAACTTATCATTTTAAGAACATAAGCATCATAAAATACATATACTTCATTGCCAAATACTATGGCAAACCACATAGTTCATATACATTTCACATATTACCAATTCATTTGCACATATAGTATATTTTCTCATACTTATATCACATATCAAAAGATCATATTCATACTCACATTCCACCAAATTCCATGTACAGTTCATACGTACCTGAATCAGATATACATTCACATAGTTATTCATTTCTCAGAATGCTTGTTGAACCCTTCAAAATCAAAAAGGATACTCGGATAGCTCAGAAAGCTCATACAATGCCAACGTCCCAGACGTGGTCTTACATGTAATCAAATATCGATGCCACTATCCCAGACAGGGTCTTACACAAAGTCATATACGATGCCGATGTCCCAGACATGGTCTTACACGAAAATCTCAAATTGATACCAATGTCTCAGACATGGTCTTACACGAAATCACAAAATGAAAATCCTATGTCATGACATATGTATCCTAACTATTCCTATGGTTCGCACGGGACTTTTCGAACATTGCCACATTATCGGAACTTTCTCGGATATCTCATATTCAATTGAAATAGCCATTCATCATAATTCATTAACATATAAACAATAATAATTCAATTCAACCACATTTATTTGTATATAAACTTACCTCGAACGAGAATGAACGGACGAAATCGATTACTCGATGACTTTTGACTTTCCCCGATCTAATTCTGTTTTCTTTGCTTCTTGATCTATATAAATTCAAATTTAACTCTTTTAATCACCAAATCATTCAATTCAATTCATTTACACATATTTATGGCATTTTACAAATTAGCCCTCATATTTTCACATTTTAACACTGTAGTCTCAAATTCACAAAATCACAAAATCCCAATACAAAACATAGTAACCTAACACATATCTTTCATTTTCTATCATCAAACTTCATAAAACTCACATTATCAACAATGGCACATCTTAAATCATAATCAAATTCAGAAATTGAGGCATGAGCTTGAAAGATTACTAAGCAACGATCACAAAAACGTAGAAATTATCAAAAACTGAGTTAAAATCGTAACTTAATCAAGTTATCAAAGTGATAGCTTATTTTCTCTTCTTTTTCTTTCAATTTTTGGCAACAAAGGATGATAATGGCCTTTAATTTCATGTTTGTTTTATTTAATTCATAATAATGCATCAATTACCATTTTACCCTTGTATTATAACATTAATAAACCATTAACTAATGTCCATCTAAGTCATTTAATGAATTAAATAGTCCTTTTACAACATAAGGACCTCACATTTAAAGAGACACATCAATTCGACACTTAATCAAATAGAAGGACAATTTTGCATTTTTTGCGATTTAGTCCTTTTATCAAATTGAGCACACAAACGATCAAATTTTCATACGAAACTTTCACGCATATTAATTCACATATTATAAACATGAAAAATAATATTAAAATATTTTTTGACTCAGATTTGTGGTCCCAAAACCACTGTTCTAACTAGGGTCTAAACCGGGCTGTTATATTTTTTTTGAAGAATTTAAGTATTCAATTAAAAATAAATTGTATTTTAATTAATATAAATAAACCAACTAAATAATAAATAGACAGATAAAATGTTTTTTGCGGCGATTTTGATAAAGCACCGCTAAAGCTCGATCTATAGTGGCGATTTTCAAAAAGCATCGCTAATGCCACTAAAGCTCAAAATAAAATGACAGCGTCTTACTGAATTTTTTGCGGCGTTTTTCAAAAAGCGCCGCTAACGGTCGATCTATAGCGGCGTTTTTCAAAAAGTGCCGCTAATGCCACTAAAGCTCAACATAAAATGACGGCGTTGTACTTAATTTTTTTGCGGCGTTTTTTGATTGACCTATAACGGCGTTTTTTAAAAAGCGCCGCTAATGGTCAATCTATAGCGGAGTTTTTCAAAAAGCACCGCTAATGGTCGACCTATAGTGGCGTTTTTTAAAAAGCGCTGCTAATATTTGATCTATAGCAGCGTTTTTTTAAAAAGCACCGCTAATGCTCGATCTATAGCGGTGTTTTTTTATCCAAACGCTGCTAAAAATGCCACTAAAGACCTATTTTGCTATAGTGAAGGTATGAATAAAAGTTAATAATATCGTGTTATTAATAAATGTTATAGTATGTACATGTACATGTGAGAGTTAAGTTGAGGCTTTACAACCCTCACCCTCTCATTAGTATGGTATTACAATGAAATCTGTAACATTTAGATTAAATAAGTTCACAAGTGTGGAATTATAGGGTTCTATGGTTGAAGGATTAATACGATAGTCAAATAAGAGAATGAGTCAGCAAGTAAGGAAAGCACTAGAAAAGATATCAGATTGTTTTGAAAGTCATTCAGATTGTGCAAAGTCATTATTAAAGAAGAAGTTGACTTCTATGAAACAAAATATTCAGGTATGATATCTAAAGAATGTATTATCTAAAAGTTCTTCTAAATTAATTTTTTTTGTTAGTGATGGGATAATGAGAAATCAGTGATGTCAGAAATAGACAGTAGAATAATGTTTGAATTGTAAACATAGTTGAGTATAGCGATTATAGTCGAATAGTTTATGACGATTCCTTCTGGTTACTCTATATGTTCATCTATTTTTAGAAGTATATGTAGCCGTATATTTTCAGATGAAATTCTTATCATATTAGAACACTAGCTAAACATACTGATAGACGAAAGCATTGTTGGTCTATTTGAGTTATGATCGGCATTGCTCTATCTTTCTCTGGTATTCTACTCTCTTGTGTTGATAGGAAAGTCAACAGTAAAATCCGTATGATGTTAGTATTTTGTTTCTACTGGTTATTGCTTTGTTGAATATACATGAAGGTTATATTGCTTCTATTATCATTGATTTCAGTATTTATGAATGATGTTTTTCCTTTTAGAAATTTCCTGGGATATCATCGAGATCTTTATTATTCTATATGGGTTGTAATTTCATAAATTATATATAACTCTACATTCTAAGATTTTGCTACCTCGATTTTACTATGATTCTATGTAATTAATTGCAAGAGATATTCTTCTAACGGAGATGACTATATCTATTATGATTATAATTTCTGGTTTGATCATAGGAGTACAGTGATACCATCATCAGATTATAGAAGTTGTGTTTCTGTATTGGTTGCAGAGGAAACCATATTTGATTTTCTTTTGTGTTCAAAATGCATTATTAACAGCTAGGATTTTATCTATTTATACGATTCAGATGTTGGTCTTATTATGGCATTATGATTTTTATATGATGGAAGTGGCTTCAGTATAGTTTAAGGCTTTGATGATTAATAGTTGAGATAGCTTTATTATATAATCATTTCTAGTTTCTGTGAAAGAGGGTTGACATTGGCAAAAGTGTAAATGGTGAAAGATCAAGCTCAAATTTGAATATCAATTATCATTCCCAGGAAATCTTGATAAATGTCAATGAGTTGAAAACGGGATGTTATGTTACATTTGAATTATGCATTTTTAAAGATCTTTGATTAGTATTCTAAAGAAAATTGCAATAATTGTATGTCTAAGTTATCTTGACAACAAGAAGAAAGGTTTTCTTTGAAAAGTTATTGTTTGATAGACAAGATCGATTTAGTTGTTTAGTTTGATTGGGTTATTTGTTTGAAAGGTTAACTGAGTTATATGTGTTTGAGTTTATCCTTAGGTTCAGAAATGAATTTTGTGTATTCACGGGTAAATAGATGGATAGTTTGAATAAAGAATTCATATTTTAGAAGACATGATACAAAATTATATTCATTGGAACAGTACTATTTAAGAAATATTATTGTAAATTAAAGTTGTTTCGATTGTTGAAGTTCTAGTTTGTACGAATTTTTACTTGGTTTAATATATGTTAATAAAGTTTTAAATAGTTAAAAACACTGTTAACTGAAGCATCAGTTTTGGTTCAACCTAAATTAGGTAAAGAGTTTATGATTTTCAGTCATACGTTATTGAATGGTTTGGAGTGTGTTTTAGTACAAGAATGTATAGTGATGGCTTATGCTTCCATACAGTTAAAGTTACATGAAAAGAGTTATTTGATGCATGAATTAAAAAATGATTGATAACGTATTCGCGTTGAATAGTCAGTGACATTGATTATTTGGTGGGTAATGTGACAACTGTAATGATTACTTGAGTTAAAAGTATTTAGTGACTCAGAAAGATCTGAATTTACAACAACGAAGACGGCTTGAATTGCTGAAAGACTACAAGTTAAAAATTGATTATCCCCTAGGGAAAATGATTACAGTCACAGATGTTCTGAGCAGGAAACCTATGTGTGCTTTACGAGCGGTGAATATGCGATTGATTTTATCAGATGATGGACAAATATTAGTTGTGTTAAAAACATTCAGCAAATTTGTGAAGTTCATAAATGTATCAGTGAATTGCAAGTTAAAAAGAGGTTCAAGGTAAATTGTAACATGATTCAGAAATTTTAGATTGGAACCAATGATTTGTTGTTGTTTCGAGATAGAGTCCATGTCTCGAGAAATCCAGAAATTAGGTAACAAATGTTACATATGGCCCACAGTGGTTAATGTTTATCATCAAGGGTCTTCAAGACTGTTACAACATGTATTGATATCTGAGTAGTAATGAAATAGAATTTCGATGGATTTTGTAAAAGATAGATGTTATCTAAATTATGGTTGATCATTTGAAGAAGTCCGCACATTCTATCTCAATACGTACAAATTTCTCTCTTGAGAGATTAGTCGAGTTATACACGTAAGAGATTTTCATATCACATAGTGTGCCAGACTCTATTATTTTGGGAAAAGATCTGAATTTTATATTGTGATTTGGTAGAAAACTACAGTAAACTTTAGATAAACGGTTTCAATTTAGTATCGTATTTCATTCTTAAACAGATGGCTAATTTGAGGAAGTGATTCAAATTCTCAAGGTAATGTTTCTTTGTTGTGTTTTAGAAATTCAGAAATTCAAATACTATTTTAAGTTACCGAAAATAATAATTTGATAAAAAGAATTACGGGGTGATGTGATTAGAGAGATTGAAGAGGAGGTGAAAGTAATTCATGACAGTCTGAAAGCATGTAACGCCCCAAAAATCCCGAAATCTCAAATTTTTTTCTTTTCATGCTTAGCAATTCCGATTAAGTGTTAATTATGCGAGGGTAGGTCTTGGTCAAGGTTTGAGTTCGAATATAGGGGTAAAAGAAATTATAGCTTAATTATTAAAGGAACCCTGATGGCAAGTGGTTGGGCTTTTAAATAAATATAGGGGAAAATAGCATCAAAAAACCTTGTGGAGGGGTGGCTAAGTGACGCCACTTAGGGTGTAAGAAGTAGGCGATAGTGGCTAGCGAGGAGATCCAAGGTTCGAATCCTAGCTTAGTATTTTTAGAAGTCTAATTTTGGTCTTCTAGAAGCTTGGAAGTGGTGTGAAAATGGACTCCAAGGGGAGTGTTCAGAAGAGAAATTTGAGGAAAGGATCAAGGGATTATCAGGGAGAAAAACGAGGAGATGAGAAGGGGCAAGTGATGGAGCCGAATTTGGAACTTGGGCTTGAGGAATTCGGCTATAGGGCTATAAATAGGTGCCGAGTGGGAGTTTTCCAGGCTAATGCCAAATTTCCCCTCACCTTGTTGCCAGAAACCCTCTTCCTTAAAAGCCGAAAACCCTTTTGTTTTTCTTTCTTTTCTTTCTGTCAATTTTTATTCTTCTCTACACAATTTTCTTTGTTTCACTTAGTTGATTCCTTCTTCTACTCTTCTTATTTAATCTGTACCAAATAAACCTTATTCACCATACTAAGTTTGAAAGCCAAAAAGCCAAATCTCCCAAGGGCCAAATACTCTTTGACGGAATCTAGTGTAAGTGTTTGCTCTTCCAACCGGTTTTGCTATGAATCTATTACGTTGTTCTTCCCTCACTCTTTCTATTAAACTTTGGTAGGGAATTAGTATCGGATCTCGAATCTTAGCTCTCTACCCAATTGCTCTTTAGGTGTTTACGGTATTGGTAAGTATTCCTCTCCCATTGGCTAAGGTGGTCGAATGTTCATAATTAAGGTAAGGGGACTTGTGTTGGATACGAGTCATCTATTATTCTGGTTTCAATAGTTAAGAATGGTGCAGATCTAGGAGTTGATAATGGTTAGTGATTTAAAAAGGGGGCTGATCGCGCAAGTTAAGGTTAAGGTGAGGTTTCGATTTTAGTAAGGATATGTATTAAGCATGTGATTAATTGAAGGGTGATATCACTTGTAGGTTGGTGACTATGGGAATTGCAGCACGCTTACTTACCAGGTGTGTACTTACACTGCACACACACAAGGGATCGGTAACAGTCGAAATGCCAAAAAGCCGAAAAGCCTAAATGCCGAAAAGTCGAAAGTTGGGCTACGGTAGTCTTACGAGTGCACAAACACTCATGAGGAGGAAACTGATAGGTTGCCTGAGCCCACGGGCGATTCCGTAGACTTGGGTTGTGAATTAGCCAAATGGGTCGGAATGGGCTAAATGGGCCGATGGGCTATTGGGCCCATAATAGGCAAAATTGATAATTGATGCTATGTGATAGAATTTTGTATGTGAGCATGAATATGAACGTGACTGGGCCTAACGGGCCATATAAATGTGATTGGGCCTAATGGGCTATATACAGATGATTTGGGCCTAATGGGCCATATGAATATGATTGGGCTTAATGGGCCAGATACAGGTAGGTGAATTTATTTGGGCTTTGTAAGGGGGTTTGGGCCTAGTATATGATAACTACATAAGACTTAATTAATTTATTGCGACCGTGGACAAGTCAAAGGGTTAAGGTGTGGCAACGGGTATATGCATGTCTATGATTAGATCTAGGGAGAGCTTGGTACTTAAGCCGTCTTAATGACTCACCTCCTCTTCTTTGGAATCCTACTTGGTGCATAGTATTCGTTGATCTTAGCTCATGGGATTTGTTAACGGGCCAAGGTAAGTGAAAATCGTAATTAAGGGAAAACTATCGAAATGCCCCTAAGGGCGAAAATGACCAAAATACCCTTAGGTGTTGAATGTAAGTTTTATGGATGTGACATGCATACATATGATTTTCTACATAAGTTGCATATGGGTTGGGAATTATGGAAGGGAGGAAGTATATGAGAATCGCATGGTTGCTTGACAATCGTGGATCCATCGATAGCTTTTAAGCCCAATATGTAAATGAAGGTAGTTTCCCAACCGGGCTACCATTGATGTGTCAATTGGGTGGGTCGATATTTATATCCCCACATGATGTGACAGGGGACAGAGCTGGTGTGTAGCGAATGGATAATTGGGATGGGATTACATTGCATATTTGATGTATGATGATTTTTGAATGCTTGTTTTTGTCGAGGGTTGTACACACTGAGTTTGCGAAAACTCACCCCCTCTTTTATTTTATTTTCAGGTGATGCTCAGTAGAAGATTAGATGTTTGGAGGGATTCTGGGTGGCCAGCTAGCAAGACAATTTAGACTTGTTTTTTTTTCTAAGCATATAAGTTTCTATTTCATTAAGTACTTTTCAGACCTGATTGTAATAGGGCTTCCATTTTGTTAGTAGTTGGATTAATATTTTTATGTTATGTAATTATAAGAAGTTGAACATGGTTTCTTAAACTATAGTATGTTTTTCTATGCTTCCGTAACTAAATTTTAAAATGACATGTTTTCATAAAATCACATGTTTTAAACAAGCGATTGAAAGGAGTTTTTTTTTTAAGTTAATTAAGGTTTCTTTTTTTTAAGAAGGGTTTTCAATGAAAAGACGATTTTCGCTAAAACACTTACATGTGATGAGCCAGATTTGGCCATAACGTCCAGGCCGGGTTTGGGGTATTACATTTAGTGGTATCAGAGCCCAGGTTACAAAACTCGGGCTGTGAAGTGGGCCTTATCATGATTTGGTTTCTCTTTTCTACTTACTATTTGGATTTTAAAAATATTTTGGATCACACCGTTTTGGAAAAAGAGAAAAGCTTGCTAAGCAGCACACCGAGTCTCTGACATCGAACCAAGTAAGTACTTTTATTTTTAAGTTTGTTTAAATTGTTATACAGTAGATAGTTAGAGGGTTACTTTAGATGATTTTTAGAATGAAACTAAAGCCCGTAGGATCTGGAAACTGTAGAGGATTTTCGAAAACAATCTTCTCTTTAAATATTTTCATAAAACATCGGTGTAAATATTAAACTAGCTAAAACTTCATAAAATTTTAATCTAGATAATACACGAATCGACGATGAGTGCTAGAAGAGGTGCAAGAGGCCGTGGCCAAGGTCGCGGAAGTGTTAGGGTTGAATCGTCGGCATCAGGCCATATGCCTGATGTTGGAGTAAAAGGGGCTCTGACCTCACTTGTGGCTGGGAATGGACCGTATGATCGGGCCACGGGAGAAGATGCATTGTCGTAGGCAATGCTAAGGATTTTGGAAAGGGTCGCTGGGCCCAATAATGGCACTGGAAATTGGGGGTCCATTCCGGAGCGACTTCGTTGGAATAGGGCTGAGATCTTTAAGGGCGTGGCTGGCATGGCTCCAAACTTGGCGGAATACTGGTTGGAGGACACTGAAAAGATAATGGTGGACCTGGACTTTTCAGCGGAACAAAAGCTGAAAGGGGCAGTGTCACTGCTTAGGGAAGAAGCCTACCAGTGGTGGTTGACAGTGAAAGAGGGCACCCAACCGGAGCGGGTCAATTGGGAGTTTTTCAAAGCTGCATTCCAAGGGAAGTATGTGGGTGCAAGCTATGTGGATGCTAGAAGAAAGGAGTTCCTAAGCTTGACCCAAGGAAACAAATCGGTGGCGGAGTATGAAGCGAAATTTCTACGCCTTAGTAGATATGCAAGGGTCATGGTGGCAAAGGACTATGAGCGTTGTGTTAGGTTTGAGGACGGACTTAGAGATAGCCTTAGTGATGTATGCACGCCCGGGGCTCCCTCAAGTGCATATCAAGATTCAATTAAGCTTCCAAAAGCACCCATAACTCGAGCTTGTGCTAAGCATTTTCTAGAAGCTGTTTTAGCTTCTAATGCAAAACCTTGGTTTGAAACAAGGGACAATGCTCACAAAATCAGCTCGAAGCAACTATCCAAAGAACCCGCGCATTGTTGGCAAGCTGTTCCTAGCTCATTTCCAGCTCCTCGAGCTCTGTCCAACTCAACTCAGCTCATTTGAGTTTGTTTTAGCTCGTTTGAGCTCAACCGAGCATACTTTTAGCTCGTTCTTTATTTTAATAAATTAAACTAAGTTTTAGTTTTATACTAATTAGCTTGTTACAGCTCAATAACGAAAATCCTAGCTCAAATAAGTTCATTAAATGTTTTCACTTAGTTTGAGCTAGCCTAACTTAATGCTACTAGCTAGTCTTTAATTAATGTGTTTAGTTTAGTTTAACATGATATTCATGATGTCTAGTTCATGCTCTTAACATGTTCAGCCGAATATACATCAGGATTTAATGAGTTCATGTTTCTTGTATGTTCAGCCGAATGTATTAAGTACATTAAATGAGATTCATGCACGGCCAGGTACATAGATTATGAGAGTTCATGCATGAACGATTTTATGCATGGTGGGCTGGCTATTGGTGATCCCTAAACAACCTTTTAGCCAAGAGTTAAGTTCCACAAAGTGACCGAATACATGAAGGAGCAATTAATGCAAGTACATGCATGGCTTAATACATCGTATGAAAGGATGCATGCACAACTAGTGTTCAATGGATGGCATTTGAAGGAATTCATGTATTGGGGACGTTCATGCAAGTGGGGGCTATTTTATGTACATGTATTTGAAGATTCATGGACCGTAATTCAGGAAGAACATGCACTGGGACGTTTCATGCATGTATCATGCATATCCAAGATGTCCATTCAAATACTCAAGGTACATTCAAGCCTCATTCGGCCAAGGGAGATGTAGGAGTATTAAAAGGCTGCACATTCATGAACTATGGCTTTTCTTCAAGGCTAAGTATGCATGAATGCATCAGGTGAAGCAACATGATGGTTCGGCCAATTCATGCACCATCTCCAAGCATGAACCGAATTTTAATGCTTATGTGTGAACATGTTAAATACAAATGTGAACAGAATTTAAGTTAGTGTGAACATCATAGATGCCGAATATCAATAGGCATCTTAGGCTTATAAATAGTTTGCTCATTTCATGTAAAAAGGATTTTTGCCAATTTGTTAATGAAACTCTATTTCTGTGAGGTTGCTTCCTTTCATATCTTGTACAAGTTTCGAAGACTTATCTAGTTGTGCTAGTGGCGTCTACCGATCTTGTTTGAACTTATCACCATTTTTGGTGTGGCGTTCACCTATCCTACTATCCCATTTATCATCCTTAACAATATAGGAACCGGGGTGACACTTTTTAGTGTTGAATCGCTCCTGACGTTAAGTTCACTAAACCATTTCCACCTTTTTATTCTTCTTCTTTGTTATTTCCAAAACCAAACCACCACGTAAACATCCATCCTTGTTATCCCTAACTGAACCTATCTTCATCATCTTGCTTCCCTTGAACCCCATTCGTTTCCATCAAGCCTATCTATCCAACTCCTTCTACTAAGACCAAAACGTGAACAACCCTTCTCGTCTACGATCGGGCAACTACGTGAATTCGACTCAACCACCCGAGCCGAATCACATCACTTAGGGTATTGATAGCTCCACAGAGGGAGCAAGTTTTCTCTGAATTGGTGAAAAAAGCAAAGATAGCAGAGGAGATAAAACACACTGAGTACTTAAATCGAGAAAAAGAAAAGGGTAAGAATAAGAGGGAGGCTGCGGCGCTCGGTATTGGACAGAGGCCTAGGGCTAGGGCTAGAAATAATGGGCCAGTTAGAGCAGGGCCCCCTGCTGCTAACCCAGGGGTGCCACTTTGTACTGATTGTGGGAGAAACCATAGAGGCGAGTGTTGGAAGAGGATGGGAGCTTGTTTCGCTTGTGGTTCTATGGAGCATAGGATCAAGGATTGCCCCCAAATGCTAGGTCGAGTGCCAGTAGTGGGCCAAGATGGTACTCAGCCACCAAGGGGTGGTCAACTGCCGCCAAGGGGTCGTGGGTAGGCCAGGGGCTGTAACAGCAATGGGCGTGGACGTAGAGCACCAGGCGAAAATGCAGGCCATGCTGAGGCAAGGCAGCCAGCTTTGGTTTATGCTGCTCATCGCTGAGAAGATGAAGATGCCCCAGATGTGATAACGGGTATGTTCCTTATATGTGAGTTACCTTACACAGCATTGATTGATATTGGATCGACGCATTCATATGTTGCATGCAATATGACTAAATCTTTGGGTAATATGTTTGAAATTATTGTGAGTGAGATAACTGTGATTAGTCCGTTAGGGCAGTTAGTAGGAGTGAATAAGTTGTTTAGGGAGGTACCCTTAGTAGTCCAAGGAGTTACCTTTTTAGCGGATTTGATGGAGCTTCCGTTCAGCGAATTCGACTTAATCTTGGGTATGGATTGGCTGGTAAAGCACCGAGCCACCTTGGATTGCACTGCAAAGCGAATGGTGTTAAGAACGACGGAAGATAAGGAAGTAGTGGTGATTGGTGAGCGTCGAAACTATCTGTCGAACATGATCTCGATGTTAAGGGCTGAGAAGTTAGTATGAAAGGGATGCAAAGCCTTTTTTGCTTATATTAGTAATACGGAGGCTAAGAGCCTTACTGTTAAGGAGTTGAGAACCGTTGGGGATTTTCCTGATGTCTTTCCCGAGGAGCTGCCTGGGTTGCCACCCAGTAGAGAAGTGGAATTTGGAATCGAGTTGTTACCTGGGACGGCTCTAGTGTCCATCGCTCCTTATCGGATGGCACCAAACGAGTTGGTGGAACTTAAGGCACAAATTTAGGAATTGTTGAATCGAGGATTCTTACGACCAAGCGTGTCTTCATGGGGAGCACCGGTGCTATTCATGAAGAAGAATGATGGAACCTTGCGAATGTACATCGACTATTGATAGTTAAACAAGTTAACTGTTAAAAATAAGTACACTTTACCGAGAATCGATGATCTTTTTTATCAGTTTAGGGGAGCTTTTGTTTTCTCGAAGATTGACCTTCGTTCAAGATATCACCAATTAAGAGTTAAGGAGGCAAATATTCATACGACAACTTTCAGAACTCGTTATGGGCACTACGAGTTCTTGGTGATGCCATTCGGGCTGACGAACACACCTGCCGCTTTTATGGATCTCAAGAATCAAATTTTTCAACCCTACTTGGATCGGTTCATGGTAGTCTTTATAGACGGCATTTTGGTGTACTCAAAAGATGAGGATGAGCATGATGGACACTTAAGGATTGTGTTGAAGACTTTGAGGGAGAAACAGTTGTATGCCAAATTCAGTAAGTGTGAATTCTAGCTAAGGAAGGTTTCTTTTCTAGGACATGTGGTGTCAGTCGAGGGGATTAAGGTGGATCCCTGGAAAATTGAAGCGGTGTTAGACTGGAAAACACCCAAGTCAGTATCGAAAATCTGAAGTTTTCTAGGATTGGCAGGATACTATAGGCGGTTTGTTGAGGGTTTTTTAATAATTGTTGCACCTTTAACTAAGTTGTTGAGGAAGGGAATACCATTTGTCTGGACAAACAAGCAGCAAGAGAGTTTCAAAAAACTTAAGAAGGTTTTAACTGAGGCCCCTGTGTTGATTCAACCAATGTCTGGGAAGGAGTTTACGGTTTATAGTGATGCATCGCATGTGTACTTGGGATGTGTATTGATGCAAGAAGGAAAGGTGGTTGCGTATGCATCACGACAACTTAAGACTCACGAGGTGAATTATCCAACCCATGATTTGGAGCTAGCTGTGGTGGTTTTCACGCTTAAAATATGGAGGCATTACTTATACAGGGAAAAGTGCATAATTTATTCGGACCACAAGAGTTTGAAGTACCTCCTTACCCAAAAGGAGCTAAACCTTAGGCAACATAGGTGGGTGGAATTGTTGAAGGATTATGATTGTACGATTAAGTACCACCCTGGCAAAGCAAATGTGGTAGCCGATGCGTTGAGTCGTAGGGTTAAGTTAGACTTGAGGGCTATGCTCGCTCGTTTAAGCTTGTTGGATAATGGTAGCTTGTTAGTTGAGCTTCAAGTAAAATCGATGTGGATCAAATAGATAGGGGGTAAGCAATTAGTGGATGAGACTTTAGGTGCTCGTTTTAGACAAGTGGAGAGTGGGGAGACATTGGACTTTAGGATAAATAGTGACGGAGTATTGTGTTTCCGTGGGAGAATGTGTATACGAAAGGACGATGATCAAAGGCAATCCATTCTGCGGGAAGCACATAGCGGTCTCTATGCAATGCATCCTGGCATAAATAAGATGTATCAGAATTTGCGTGAGCTTTATTGGTGGCCTAGACTCAAGCGTGAGGTCATGAAGTTCGTAAGCAAATGTTTGGTTTGTCAAAAGGTGAAGGCGGAACATCAGTTGCCTTCGGGATTGCTTCAGCCAGTGAAGATTCCACTCTGGGAGTGGGAAAGGATCACTATGGACTTTGTTAGTGGGCTACTATAACACCCCAAACCCGGCCCAGACGTTATGGTCGAATCTGGCGCATCACATTGAAGTGTTTTAGCGAAAATCGTGTTTTCATTGAAAACCCTTCTTAAAATAAAATAAAAATCGTAATTAAAAAAAAAACTCCTTTCAACCTCTTGTTTAAAACATATGTTTTTATGAAAACTTGTCACTCCAAAACTTAGTCGCGAAAATGTAGAAAAACATTCTATAGTTTAAGAAACCATATTTAACTTCTCATAATTACACCACATGAAAATAACAATCCAGGTAATAACAAAATGAAAGCCCTACTACAATCTGATTTGAAAAGTAGTGAATAAATTAGAAACTTATATGCCTTAAAAAGAAAAACAAGTGCAAATTGTCTTGCTAGCTGGCCACCTAGAGTCCCTCCAAACATCGAACCTTCTACTGAGCATTACCTGAAAATAAAATAATGGAGGGGGTGAGTTTTCGCAAACTCAGTGTGTACAACCCTCGACAAGTAACAAGCATTCATCAACCACCATACATGAAACATGCAATGCAATGCAGGGCAATCCCATCCCAATAATCCATCCGCTACACACCAGCTCCGTCCCTCGACACATCATGTGGGGATATAAATATCGACCCACCCAACCAACACATCCATGGTAGCCCGGTTGCAGAACTACCTTCATTTACACATTGGGCTTAAAAGCCGTCGGTCGATCCACGATTGTCAAGCAACCATGTGATCCTCATATACTTCCTCCGTTCCATAATTCCCAACCCATATGCAACCTAAGCAAAATATCATATGTATGCATGTCACATCCATAAAACTTACATTCAACACCTAGGGGTATTTTGGTCATTTTCGTCCTTAAGGGCATTTCGGTAATTTTCTTTCTTTACGTTTTCACTTACCTTGGCCCGTTAACAAATCACGTAAGCTAAGATGAATGAATACTATGCACCAGGTAGGATTCTAGAGAAGAGGAGGTGAGTTATTAAGACCGCCTAAGTACCAAGCTCTCTCTAGATCCAATCCTAGATATGCATATACCCGTTGCCACACCTTAACCCCTTTGACTTTTCCACGGTCACAATAAATTAATTAAGTTTTATGTAGTCATCATATACTAGGCCCAAAACCCCTTTACAAAGCCCAGTCAAATTCACATACCTGTATATGACCCACTAGGCCTAATCATATTCATATGGCCCATTAGGCCCAAATCACATTTATATGGCTCATTAGGCCCAAATCACATTTATATGGCCCATCAGGACCAAATCACATTTATATGCATGCTCACATACGAATTTTTCATCACATAGCATCAAATATCAATTTTGCCTTTTATGGCCCAACAACCCATCAAGCCCATTAAGCCTATTATGGCCCAGTTGGCCAAATCATAGCCCAAGTCCATGGAGTCACCCATAGGCTTTAGACAACCTATCAGTTTCCTCCTCATGAGTGTTTGCGCACTAGCAAGACTACCGTATCCCAACTTTTGACTTTTCGGCTTTTCGGCATTTCGTCTTTTCGACTTTTTGGCATTTTGGCTTTTGCTAATTCATTGTGTGTGTGCAGTTTATGTACACACCTGGTAAGCAAGCGTGATGCGATTCCCTTAATCACCACCCTATAAACGATATCACCCTTCAATTAAGCACATGCTTAATACATATATTTACTAAAACCGAAACCTCACCTTAACCTTACCTTGCGCTATAAGTATAACAGCCCCTTCTTAAATCACTAACCACGATCAACTCCTAGATCTGCACCAATCTTAACTATTAAAACCAGAATAATTGGTGACTAGTATCCAACACAAGTCCCCTTACCTTAACAATGAACATTTGGCCACCTTAGCCAATGGAGAAGGAATACTTACCAAAACCGCAAACACCTAAGGAGCAATTTCAGCAGAGAGCTAAGATCCGAGATCCAATACTAATTCCCTACCACAGTTGATTAGAAAGAGTGAGGAAAGAACAGTGTAATAGATTCTTAACAAAACCGATTGGGAGAACAACACTTACACTAGATTTGACCGAAGTAGAAGGAGTAGTAATTGCACCAAGGGTATTCGGCCAAAGAATATTCGACCCTTAGGAGATTCAGCTTTCAAGCTTAGTATGGTGAATAAGGTTTATTTGGCACAGATTAAAGAAGAAGAGTAGAATAAGAATAGAAAATCGGCACAAGAAAAGAAAGAAAGAACAAAGGTTTTCGGCTTTTTGGATCTTGAAGAGAAAAGGGTTTCTGATAACAAAGTGAGAGAGATTTCAGCATTAGCCTGGCAACCTTGCATTCGGCACCTATTTATAGTCCCTATAGCCAAATTGCCTGACCCTCAATTCCCCATTCGGCTCCATCACTTCCCCCTTCTCATCTCCTCGTTTTTCTCCCTAATAACCCCTTGATCCTTTCCTCAATTTTCTCTTCTGAACACTCCCCTTGGAGTCCATCTTCACGCCACTTCCAATCTTCTAGAAGGCCAAAATTAAACTTCTAAAAATACTAAGCTAGGATTCGAACCTTGGATCTCCTTGCTAGCCATTAACGCCACCTCCTTACACTCTAGGTGGCGTCACTTAGCCACTCCTCCACAAGGCTTTTTAATGCCATTTTCCCCTATCTTTATTTAAAAGCCCAACTACTTGCCAACAAGGTCCTTTTAATTATTAACGCATAATTTGCTTTTCCCCTAAGTTCGAACTTAAACCTTAGCCAAGACCTACTATTACCTACTTAACCGAAAATACCTAGCACATATTTTTATCAAAACTGAAAAAAAGAAAATTTGGGATTTCAGGATTTTTAGGGCGTTACAGCTACCATTGACGCCTACTAAGAAAGACTCGATATGGGTTATAGTGGATCGGTTAACCAAGTCTACCCATTTTGTATTGGTTCGCACCGACTACTCGTTACAAAAGCTGGCTAGGTTGTATGTGGTGGAGATTGTAAGATTGTAAGATTGCATGGAGTGCCAGTATCCATAATATCTTATAGAGACCCACATTTCACTTTGCGATTTTGGAAGAAGCTGTATGAGGCGTTGGGTACTAGGTTGAACTTCAGCACAGCATTCCACCCTTAAACTGATAGATAGTCAGAAAGGGTGATCCAAGTGTTGGAAGATATGTTGGGGGGATGCGTGATTGAGTTCCGAGGTAGTTGGGAGGATTATTTGCCGTTAGCCGAATTCGCATACAATAATAGCTACCAAGCAAGCATTGGGATGGCTCCGTACGAAGCACTGTATGGGAGAAGGTGTCAAACTCCAACAAGTTGGACGGAGTTGGGCAAACGAAGAGTTTTGGGCCCTGAGTTAGTAGCCGATACTAAGGATAAGGTAAAATTGATTCAGGATCGGCTAAAAGAGGCCTCAGATAGGTAGAAGGCGTATGCTGACCTTAAACAACGAGAGATAGAGTATGTAGTGGGGGACTTAGTTTTTCTTAAGGTCTCTCTGTGGAAGAAGGTATTAAGGTTTGGACAGAAGGGGAAGTTAAGCCCAAGGTTCATTGGGCCGTATCAGGTGATAAGGCGGATTGGGTCAGTCGCTTACCAGCTGGAATTACCTTCTAACCTAAGCCAGATCCACGACGTGCTTCATGTTTCCATGCTGAGGCGGTATCGCTCAGATCCTTCACATGTCATGGCGGTAGAAGAAATCGAGGTCAGGCCAAACCTAACTTTCGAGGAAGAGCCCATACAAATAATTGGTCGAGATGTCAAAGAACTAAGAAGGAAGTCTGTTCCATTAGTCAAAGTACTTTGGCAGAATCACAAGGCTGAGGAGGCTACTTGGGACCCTGAGGAAGTGATGTGACGTCAATATCATCAACTGTTTGAATCAGGTAAAAATTTCGAGGACGAAATTTCTTTTAGGGGGTAGAGTTGTAACGCCCCAAAAATCCTGAAACCCAAAAATCCTGAAATCTCAATTTTTTTTTTATTTTTGTGCTTAGCAATTCTGGTTAAGTGTTAATTACGCGAGGGTAGGTCTTGGTCAAGGTTTGAGTTCGAATCTAGGAGTAAAATAAATTATAGTTTAATTATTAAAGGAACCCTAATGGCAAGTAGTTGGGCATTTAAATAAAGATAGGGGAAAATAGCATCAAAAAGCCTTGTGGAGGAGTGGCTAAGTGACGCCACTTAGGGTGTGGAGAGGTGGCGTTAATGGCTAGCAAGGAGATCCAAGGTTCGAATCCTAGCTTAGTATTTTTAGAAGTTTAATTTTGGCCTTCTAGAAGGTTGGAAGTGGTGTGAAAATGGACTCCAATGGGAGTGTTCAGAAAAGAAATTTGAGGAAAGGATCAAGGAATTATCAAGGAGAAAAGCGAGGAGATGAGAAAGGGGAAATGATAGAGCCGAATTGGGAACTTGGGCTTGAGGAATTATGCTATAGGGCTATAAATAGGTGCCGAGTGGGTGTTTGCCAGGCTAATGCCAAACTTCCCCTCACCTTTTTGCCAGAAACCCTCTTCCCTAAAAGCCGAAAACCTTTTTGTTTTTTTTTCTTTTCTTTTCTTTTTGTCGATTTTTATTCTTCTCTACACAATTTTATTTGTTTTACTTAACTGACTCCTTCTTCTACTCTTCTTCTTTAATCTGTACCAAATAGGCCTTATTCACCATACTAAGTTTGAAAGTTGAAAAGCCAAATCTCCCAAGGTCTGAATACTCTTTGACCGAATATAGTGTTAGTGTTTACTCTTCCAATCGGTTTTGCTATGAATCTATTACATTGTTCTTAGCTCACTCTTTCTAATCAACTTTGGTAGGGAATTAGTATCAGATCTCGGATCTTAGCTCTTTGTCGAATTGCTCTTTAGGTGTTTGCGATCTTGGTAAGTATTCCTCTCTCATTGGTAAGGTGGTCGGATGTTCATAATTAAGGTAAGGGGACTTGTGTTGGATATGAGTCATCTATTATTCTGGTTTTAATAGTTAAGATTGGTGCAGATCTAAGAGTTGATCGTGGTTAGTGATTTAAAAAGGGGGCTGATCGCGCAAGGTAAGGTTAAGGTGATGTTTCGGTTTTAGTAAGGATATGTATTAAGTATGCGATTAATTGAAGGATGATATCATTTGTAGGTTGATGACTAAGGGAATCACAGCATGCTTACTTACCAGGTTTGTACATACGCTACACACACACACAAGGGATTGGCAAAAGCCGAAATGCCAAAAAGCCGAAAAGCCTAAATGCCGAAAAGTTGAAAGTTGGGCTACGGTAGTCTTGCGAGGGCGCAAACACTTGTGAAGAGGAAACTAATAGGTTTCCTGAGGCCACGGGCGATTCTGTGAACTTGGGTTGTGAATTAGCCAAATGAGCCAGAATGGGCTAAATGGGCCGAGGGCTGTTGGGCCCATAATAGGCAAAATTGATAATTGATGTTAGGTGATAGAATTTTGTATGTGAGCATAAATATGAATGTGACTGGGCCTAATAGGCCATACAAATGTGATTTAGGCCTAATAGGCCATATACAAGTGATTTGGGCCTAATGGGCCATATGAATATGATTGGGCTTAATGGGCCAAATACAGGTAGGTGAATTTTTTTGGGCTTTGTAAGGGGATTTAGGCCTAGTATATGATAACTACATAAGACTTAATTAATTTATTACGACCGTGGACAAGTCAAAGGGTTAAGGTGTGGCAACGGGTATATGCATGTCTAGGGAGAGCTTGGTACTTAAGCCGTCTTAATGACTCGCCTTCTCTTCTCTGGAATCCTACCTGGTGCATAGTATTCGTTCATCTTAGCTCATGGGATTTGTTAACGGGACAAGGTAAGTGAAAACCGTAATTAAGGGAAAATTATCGAAATGCCCTTAAGGGAGAAAATAACCAAAATACCCCTAGGTGTTGAATGTAAGTTTTATGGATGTGACATGCATACATATGATTTTCTGCTTAGGTTGCATATGGGTTGGGAATTATGAAACGGAGGGAGTATATGAGGATCGCATGGTTGCTTGACAATCGTGGATCCACCGACAGCTTTTAAGCCTAATATGTAAATGAAGGTAGTTTCGCAACCGGGCTACCATTGATGTGTCAATTGGGTGGGTCGATATTTATATCCCCACATGATGTGACAAGGGACAGAGCTGGTATGTAGCGGATGGATAATTGAGATGGGATTGCATTGCATATTTGATGTATGATGATTTTTGAATGCTTATTTTTGTCGAGGGTTGTACACACTGAGTTTACGAAAACTCACCCCCTCTTTTATTTTATTTTCAGGTGATGCTCAGTAGAAGATTCGATGTTTGGAGGGACTCTGGGTGGCCAGCTAGCAAGACAATTTAGACTTGTTTTTTTCTAAACATATAAGTTTCTATTTCATTAAGTACTTTTCAGACCTGATTGTAATAGGGCTTCCATTTTGTTAGTAGTTGGATTAATATTTTTATGTTATGTAATTATAAGAAGTTGAACATGGTTTCTTAAACTATAGTATGTTTTTCTATGCTTCCGCAACTAAATTTTAAAATGACATGTTTTCTTAAAATCACATGTTTTAAACAAGCGATTGACAAGAGTTTTTTTTTAAGTTAATTAAGGTTTCTTTTTTTTTAGGAAGGGTTTTCAATGAAAACACGATTTTCGGTAAAACACTTCCATGTGATGCGCCAGATTCAGCCATAACGTCCGGGCCGGGTTTGGGGTGTTACAAAGCAGTTTCAGATTGGCAGAAAATATATGCAGACTTGATATATAAAAGCATTAAATTACAGTTAGTGAATCGGGTGTTTGTGAAGGTATTGCGGTGAGAATAGAATTTCTTGAATTAGCTTTTAAGAGAAGTTGAATTCATGATTCGTCGGGCTATATGAGATTATTGAGGAAATAAAGTCAGTGGCTTATTCAACTTATGTTAATATCAGAACTTGAGAAGATCCATAATGTGTTTCTTATATCTTTGAATCGATGATTCATATATGACCCTTTGTATATAATAACTCTTTCAGAAGTTGAAATTCATCTTGATATGACGTATAACGAAGGACAGATTAGAATCTTAGCTCGTGAGATTAAAGAGTTTAGAAATCTGAGGCTACGTGAAAAAAAATGATAAGGTTATAAGAAAACAAATCTTTAATTTATTCTCTGACAAAATTTTCGGGGACGAAAATCACTAAGGGGGAGAGTTGTAACAGCACATTTTCAAGTCAAATCGAAACAGTGGTCTTGGAACCACAAATCTAAAGTTAAAATATTTATTTTATTATTTTACTAAGGTTTTTTGTATGATAGAATGTTTGTGTGAAAATTTCGTAAAGAAATTTTACTGTTTGAATGCTTAATTCGGTAAAAAGGACTAAATTGCGTAAAGCGTAAAACTTATGTTTTATTAGGTAAAAGTGTCAAATAGCTATAGAACATTAAATTAAAGGTCCTTAAGTGTTAAATAGGCCATTTATGAGTTAGCGGATGATAGTGGAGTGGCATTTGGTGTAATTACTAATGTTTTTAAAGGATGTTTTGGTAATTAGTTAATAAAGTTAATGTTTAATAAAAATAAATTAAAATCATCATATTTTAACCATTTCTTCACCAAAAATTAGAAAGAATGGTAGCCATGGGAGAAGCTTTTGGTTCGGCCAAATTTTAAATGCTCGATTAGGCACGGTTTTAGCTTCGTTTTTTTATTGATTTCTACATTTTTTAGATTGTTACAACTAGTACTAGCTTACCTGTGTCTTCAATTTCACAACTGTTAAAGATTTTGATAGTTTCCATTGATGAGCTTATGTGTTCTTTGATGTTTAATGGTGAAATATGAATATTTGATGTTAGATTTTCATATTTTATAAAGTGATTTTTGATGAAAATGCAAATTGGGGATTAAATTGTGAAATATTGAAATTATGTGGTTAAAAGTGTGATTATTTGGAAAAGTGGGCTGCTAAGGCAATAAAAAGAATTCGGCTAAGCATGGGTAGGATGAAATTTTATGAAAATGTGATTTTATGTGATAAGGACTAAATTGCAAAAATGTGCAATAATAGGGGCAAAAGTGTAATTTTTCCAAAATGTGTAAATTGTGTTAAATTGAATGAATTACTGATTAAATAAGTAAATTTTTTATTATATAGATTGAGAAAAATGAGATTCAGATCTAGAACGGGGGAAAACAAAGTATCGGATTAGTCAACCTAATTCATCGTTACAACGAATGAGGTAAGTTCGTATGCTAATAAATTTACTTAAATTGTGTTATAAATGCTTAGTTATTATTGAATTGAATTGAATGCTGAATGGTCATGATTACGAGCTGAAATCGACAGATTTACGACATTTGAAAGTCTCGTATGAACCATAGGAATAATATAGGATACAAATGTCATGACATTAGGATTAGCGGGATGTGATTTTGTGTAAGACCATGTCTAGGACATTGGCATCGATATAAGATTCGTGTAAGACCATAGCTGCGTTATTGGCATCGATATACTATAACATGTAAGACCATATCTAGGATATGGCATTGTATGAGTTATACGAGATTTCCAAGTATCCTTAGCAATTCCGAATGGTTCGACGGGCATAGTCAAGGCAAGAATGAAAATACGATCGAAATAAGTAATACATGTACGTACAAAACTTATGTGAGAATCGAATGAAAGTGGTGAGTTCATATTGTATCATGTATATGAAATGAGAAAGATTTGTGTATAAATATGTTTTATGCCAAAATGAGTTCAATATATGGAGGTATATATTGGATGTTAGAAGAGGCATGAGTTATGTTTGTTTTAATTATATATACATAAGGTATAACATGCGAAATACTGTTACTTGATGATAATTAACACGATTCACCTTGGCTAAAGAAAATGTGAGGAGTGTTGGTTTGAATGAAGTTATATAGATAGTTGATTTTGTATATGTAAATGTGATCGAAATGATAATAATGTTTTTTATCCGTATGAGCATAGAAATAAATAAACTTGTAAAGCTTTGTTAATTATGTGATTGGAATTATGGCATAAAGGTGAAATCAAGTGAATTTATATTATAGTATACGTAAATGTTTAGTATGTGCTTTTTCAATAAGATAAGTTTAATATCATACGAGCTTACTAAGTTTTATAGCTTACTTTGTGTTAATTTTCTATATGTTATAGTGATTCAGACGTTCACTCGGGTTGGAAGTCGGTAGAGATTGCATCACACTATCTGATTTTTTATTTTGGTATTTATACACTTGTGACTTGGTTATATGGCATGTATAATGCTGAAATGTGTTTGGTATGGTACATTTTGATGATGATATGTTTTGAATTACGTTATAGCCATGAGATTTGGCTTGTATATGATGTAATTGTTAGTGTGTATTTGGCCATTTGAATTGGCTAGATTTATGAATTTAGTAAGTGATATGTGATGTATATAATGTTTTATGTTTTGGCAAGTTTAGTATGAATTCATGTGTTTGCTAGATGGTTAATTGATTTGGCTAATTATCAATGTTGTGTCATGGTTGAGAAATGGCATATTGTGGCTTAGTTTTAAGATGATGAATTGATATGTTTTGAGACTTGATATATTTAATAAGATGGTGAGAAAATGCATATAGAAGTTAAGGTTTTGGCATATTGTTTTGGCATGATTTTGGTTGTAGATTTGAGTAGTGAAATGGATGGAATTTAAATGGCATGAAATGTGCATGAAATGGTCATTTTTGGTTGCCTATTATATGTGAAATTGATGCCAAATGAATGCTTTTAGTTACATGAATGATACGTGGGAATAATGGCTTAAATCAAGCCTAATTTCGTGCCACACGATTGAGCACACGGGCGTGTGACTTGACCGTGTAACCCCTGAAACTTAGTTAAACAAGTCAGTGAGTTACACGGCTTAGACACACTGCGTGTCTACTGGCCGTGTGTGGCACACGGGCTAGCACATGGGCATGAGGCCTGTAACATCCAAAATTAGGGTCTAGTCAAAACAGTGGTTTTGAGACAACAAATTTGAAGTAGAAATAATTATTTTATGATTATTATGAGGTCCATGATTTGATTGCATGCTTGTGTGAAATTTTCATGAAGAAATTTTATTGATAAAGTGTCCAATTTGACATTTAGGACTAAATTACAAAGGTTGCAAAATGTGAGTTCTAGAAGCTTTAAGCATGAAACTGCCATGGATTATTAATTACAGGTCCTTAAGTAGTAATTTTCCCAATTTTTATTTTTATGGACAAAAATGGGCATGAATAGGAAAATTTTGAAAGAATGACCTTAAGGGTATTTTTGTCATTTGGTTAATAAAAAATAAAAAGGGAAAAATGAAGCAAAAATCTTGTCCATCTTCTCCTACCTTAGCCGAAATTCTCAATGAGCCATAACTAGGGTTTTTTTCAACTTCCAAGCTTGATAGTAAGTGCATCCAAGCCACGTTTTTAATGTTCTTTGCATTTTTAAAGTTGTTATCAACCGATCTAGCTATTTCTACCATTATTTTGAGCTAGGGTTCATGTTCAAAAACTTACCCATGTGTGACATGCATTTATTTTGATGTTTAATGGAGGAATATGAAAGTTTGATGTATGATAAACATCTTTTACTAAGTGGTTTTTCATGAAAACACCTAAAACGGACCTTTTTGTAAAAGTTATAAAATAGGTGGTAAAAATTTGATTTGAAAGAAAATGTGGGCTGTTATAAGTATGACATAAGTTTGGCTAGGCTTGAGTAACAAAGAAAATGAACACATTTCATTTTACGAGCCTAGGGGCTAATTTGTAATTATGTGAAAGTTTAGGGGTAAAATTATAATTTTTCCAAAGTATGATTTATGGGATGTCTTGAACAATTTGATAATTAAATAAGTGAAATTTGCTATTATAGATCAAGAAAAACGGAGTCCGGACCTAAACTGAGGAAAGAACAAGGTTGTGGACTAAATCAAATAATTAGCCATATTTTGTTACCGAGGTAAGTTCATCTGTAAATAATACAATGTTGAATCATGTTTTAATGCTTTATTAATGTATGAGTTTCTATGTTTCATTGTTATGATGAGTGTAGGAGCGACATCATGGTTTATGAGAATGACATTGTGAACGAGTTCGACGAATATGTGACATCGAGAAAATCTCGTTTGAATCTTAGGAATAATTTAGGATACAATGTGACATGTCACTAGAAACTATGTGTTTATGAGCTCATGAGATTATGTGTATATGTGACTATTTGAATCCGGGTGCTAGTCATGTACATCCTATCGGTGGCTGGGTAGTCCAGCATGTGTTGCGGGTACCTATCAGCTTGTGTAAGCAGCCCATGTAGTTACGTCCTGATTGTCAGCTTGTGCAAGCAGGCCCATGATTAGCTCGAGAGTGAGCAATGTATGATATGTGATATGAGGTAGCATGTGGCTATGTATGAAGCATTATGTGCAAGCTTTCCGTGTATCCGATTGTGACATCCCGAATTAGGGCCTAGTTAGAACAGTGGTTTCGAGACCACAAACTCGAGATAGAAATAATTATTTTATGATTCTTATTAGGTTTATGTTATGAATGCATGCTTGTGTGAAATTTCATGAAGAAATTCTATGCATAAAATGTCTAATTGCATTTTAGGGACCAAATTGAATAAAAGAAAAAACTTGCATTCTAGAAGCTTTAAGCATGAAATTGCTTTAGATTATAAATTAGAGGGTCCTAATTAGCAATTTGACCAATTTCTATAATTTTGGACAAAAATGGGCATGCGTAGGAAAAATTGGAAAGAAAAACCCTAAGGGCATTTTGGTCATTTGGCAATAAAAAGAATAAAAAGGGAAAAATCAAGTGAAAATGTTGTCCACCTTCCTCCTTTGCTTCCAAAAATACCAAGACTCCATAGCTAGGGTTTTGTTCAACATTTCCAAGCTTAATAGTAAGTGTTTCTCTAGCCCGTTTTTAATGCTCTTCGTATTTTTGAAGTCCCGGTAACATGATCTATCCATTTCTAGCTATATTTTAAGTTAGGGTTTATGTTTAAAAAATTACCCATGTGTAATATGCATGTGTTTTGTTGATTAATAGAGGAATATGAATGTTTAAGACATGGTAAACATCTTTTGCTAGGTGATTTTTAGTGAAAATGGCTAAAAAGGGACTAACTTGTAAAGCTTGTAAAATGGGTAGAGAGATATTGATATAATGGGAAATATGGGCTGCTATGAGCATGTTATGAGTTCGGCTAGGCTTGGATAACAAGAAAATGTATGCATTTCATTTTTATGAGCCTAAGGACTAAATTGTAAATAAGTGAAAATTGTAAAGGCCTAAATTGTAAGGACTAAATTTTTACGAGCCTATTTGGCCAAATTGTAAAAGCCTACAATGATGATGATGATTTGTTTTGTAATAGCCATGTGATATGGCTTGTATTTGATCACTGGGTTGTAATTCTAATTACCTATGCATGCATGTGATAATGCCTTGATGATATGATAAGTTGTTTCTTGATGAATGCATGATAAGGTAAAAATGACCTAACCACTTAATATGACTATGGACATGAATGCAAAATCTAAAGCTAAGGTAACTAGTTCAATATTGCATGAAATTGGTGTGGAATGATTCCAAATCATATAATAAAATGATTGGGCAATAGGTGTCATTATGTTGATATAAAAATGCTATGGGATTGAATATTTAAATGATTAAATATGTCATGTTGTATGTCATGACTTGTGCATAAGTGTAAGAATAAATCAGGGTGACAAATGGCTTGGAAGATAGCCTTTCAAAAGTCCATGTGGATAGACACATGGGCATGTGTCTAGGTCGTGTGTGACACACGGTCTACCTTATGGGCGTGTTGAATAGCCGTGTGTCCCCTGCACCCAAATTTCCTAAGTTAGTATGCATGGTAGTAAACACACGGGCAGAGACACGGCCGTGTGTCTCAACCGTGTAGAGGACACGGCCTAGTACACGGGCGTGTGCCTTGGCCATGTACCTTAATTTGAATGCTGACGTTATAAACAGAATGTCCAAGTTTTTAGACACGGGCGATCACACGAGAGTGTCGAGGTCATGTGAAGGACACAGGTCAAGGACATGGGCGTGTGCTCGGCCGTGTGAAAACTCATGTAGGTTCGAAATGAAAAATAATTCCACACGGGTATCAGACACGGGCGTGTGCAGTACCCCCACATGGGTGTATGACATTTAAATATAGAAAATTTTCTAAACTTTTTGTAAGTTTTCGATTTAGTTCCGAACCACCCCGATGTATGTTTTAGGCCTCGAAGGCCTGTATAAGGGACGTTATGCATGTATTTGAAAAGTTTTAATTTGGATGAAATTTTATGGCCCAATTTTGCATGTTTGTGTACGTTTAAGTCTGGTAATGCCTCGTACCCTGTCCCGGTGTCGGATATGGGTAAAGGGTATTACATTTAGTGGTATCAGAGCTATAGTTTAGTCAGTTCTCAAACTAGCCTAGCTTGTTTGAGTCTAGCTATACATGTCGTACATATGTGATGATAGTGTGACGACTCCTGACAGTATTAAAATGTGTTTTTATATAGCAAATGGATCTCGACCGAGTAGTGGCGGATAATGTAGAAAGTAACGCGCCTACTCCAGCTGAAGGAGTGGTGCCATCTGAAGGTAGACTTGAAACTGTTTGTAGAGGAGATGGAGGCAGAGAAGCCTTTCTCCACATGACGAGCGCATGGTATGCAGAGTTCGTTTCGTACGAACCCTAATGCTCAACCTCCCCCACCTCCCCCAAATCCTCAACTCGCACCCGTGATGCCTCAAGGTATGGAATTTATGAGATTTTCCAGAACACTGGTTGACAGAATTCGAAAGCTAGGTGCTGAGGAATTTAGGGAAAATGCTAATGATGATCCTAAAAGGGCAGAGTTCTGGTTAAAGAATTCGATACGGGTATTTGATGAATTATCTTGTACACCCGAGGAGTGCTTAAAATATGCTATATCTTTATTGAGAGATGCAGTATATCACTGGTGGAGAACTCTGATATCGGTGGTACCTTGTAACACCTAGGAATTGGGCCTAGAAGTATTGGGCCTTGAGTATGGGAGCGGTTAGGAGACTGCTCATAAATATTTTAGTTAAGCAAGAAGGTGACACAAATTACATGTTTGCTTTATTAGCTAAGTGATTTGGGTGTATTTGGGAGTGTTTGAGGAGCCTGGGTTCAAGTCTTGGCCTTTACAAAATTTTTAAATTAGCTCTTAAATGAATTTGGACTCTAGTACATAGGCTTTATAAATAATTGCGCTTGTTTCAAGTCACAAAAAGCCTTGTGGTCTAGTGGCAAGGTGGCGTGTAAAGGAACCTTGAGGTCTGAGGTTCGAGCATTGGCATAGCACAAATGAGGCATTTATTTTGCAGCTTGGTTCGGCCAGTGGTTGTGTTGCAGTGAAATTCTGATAGGTGAGTGGTGGAGTGATAGGTGGAGGATATTAAGGAGGAAATCGCGGAGAGGATTGGGGAGAGATTTGTGTAGAGGAATTAGAAGATTGAGATGTGGGGGTTGTTGTGCTGAATTTGAAGTCTTGTAGGGAGGGAGTTAGTGTCGTTTGAGGACTCTAGTTGCATAAGGGAATTCAGCTATAGGCTTTGGATGCTAATTTTGTGTTAGCTAACTATAGGACAATTCCGATTTCTATACCTTGTGTTTTTGGAAACTTTAATTCTTTTTTTTTTGGTTTTGGTGGTATATTTGTGAAAACCTCTCAGTCTCTCATATTGCTTTGGTCGTGTATCCAAGTGGTATCTTAACCCTTCTTCTTTGGCCGATTGAGCATTGAGCACCTTCTTCACCTTCTCCTTTTCTCTAAAGTTGAATACCCATACTCTCCCCTCTCAAATCTTGTTTCGTTTACTGTAGTCGAATCTTCTTTACCTTATTCTCCCTTTCTTTCAATTGACTTTACCCTAATCGATTGCATCGTGTTGCCCCTCTATCTCTTTCAATTTTGGCTGTAGTGAACGATTCATTCTTTTTTTTCTCCCTTCTCTGCAGTGTAATCTAGTCCTTGTTGACCGCATAGTGCTTCGGCATTAACCTTCTATAACTCGATCCCTCTACTGCTTTTCTCTATCGATTTTGGTGGTAACTGCTACTTAATCGGTTGTGGTCTCTATTCATTCTTCTCCCTTCTACTGTATCTATGGTTCTCTTAACCTTTTCTTTCTGATCAACTTTGCTAGGGGAGTGATAGCGCTAGTTCTACCTTGTAAAGCGACTATCTAGTTGGGGATTGTGAACCGATTGTGTTTCATTCTTTAGAAGCAAGTTCTCAACCTTTGTGGTAAGTGTTGTTGGGGGTTCAATTGTGCATACAAATTTTCTAGTAAAAGATAATGGAATCTCAGTTTGAGTGCAAGCAATCTGTAAGAACTTGTAGTCAATCCTCGGCAACGACTAAGGGGTGAGGGACCTTGAGTGTTCGATCAAGGTAAGTGTCGAACCATGATTGGGATAAGTATTGTTAAAGGGTTAGTTACCCATTTGTTAAAGGACTGATTTTGGGGATGTAGTGTTTATGAACACTAACAAATGAAAGACTGACTGTATGTGGAATTGAATATTGGTTGGGCACTTGAGGAACTTAGAACGATTGCATAAACAGGTGTGTAACTATGCACCAAAATCTGTTACTGTCAAAAGCTGAAAAAGGTGTGTAACCACACCCTTCTTAACTGTAGATCGGCAAAAGCCGAAAAGTCGAAGGGCTGAAGCTTCGGCATTTGAGGCCACACGAGTGTGCGATCGCTAATGGGGTAAACCGAGCCCACAAATCATGAGTGATAGTCTGTAAAGGCCACCACAAGCGTTTCCGTGGACTTGGGCCATTATGAGCCATGTTGGGCCAAATTGGGTTGTGTGGGACCAATGGGCTCATGGGCCCCATATAGATTAAAACCACGATAAGTAATAAATATTGGACTGGGCTCTGTAGGTCACATAGCCGTATCTAAATTTCGGCTAAATGGGCCATACGAACGTGTGGGCCTACTTGGGCCAAGAAATGGGCATTGGGCCCATTTACACCATTATGATAATTTAGGTTATCTGTGTCGCTCGAGGCGAATGTAGACCATCAGAGAGGTCATTATCTGAGTTGCAAACCCCAAATTAGGGTAAAATGATTATAATACCCTTATATGGTTAAATAACGATTATGCCCTTGTGTTCCGTATGACTAATGTGCTTATGCCCTTGTGTTCCGTATGATTAATGTACTTATGATTTACATATATGATTGTAATGAGTATGACTCTGCATACACGTATATTTTTTACATGACATTCTGCAAGGAGTTGGGGGTCTGACTTGGAGGAAGTTCTGTACTAGTGGTTTTGCCACGTATTCTGATTCTAGTGGCTCCGCTACGTTTTCTGTTATTAGCAACTTCGCTGCGTTATTGGTGTGTTGGTTGGGTGGGTCAATCGAATCCCTACATGGTGTGTTGGCTGGTACGGGTGGTGTGCTAGTTGGATTGGTTTGGGATACTTATTTGCTCTGTATTGATTTTGTTTTGGGCTTGGGCCCACTCTGCTACTGTATAGGCTAAAGCCTAGATTGTTCTGTTACTGAATAATGCTACGGCCCGGACTGTTTTACTTATTCTGTTTTATATTGTCTGTTAGGGGATTACACACTGAGTTTTCGTAAACTCACCCTTTCTCTTTAATTGTTCAGGTAATCCCCAGCCTTATACGATTTGGTACCGCGAGGGATTTGGAGGTGGCCACACGACTGTCGTATCTTGCATTTGATTTTATTTAATTTAAACTTCACTTTTGGGTTTTAATTTTGTAATAAAGCCGTTTGTGGGTTTTAATTTTGAATTGGGCTTTGGATTATATATTTTTAAACTGCTAGTCTTACGTAAAGACGATTTTTTAAAATAATTACTATTTTCTGAAACACGAGTTTTAAACTTCATCGACTTTAAAAGGTTTCGCATCTTTAAATCAATTTAATATAACACTAATGGTTAATAAGCAAACGTTTTGACGAGAAATTTTGTTTTTAAACTCAGTAATGGATTTTTACTGAAAAGACCAATTTTTGAAAAATATTTCGACGTGACATGCCAGATTCGGCCATAACGTCTAGGCCAGATTTGAAGTGTTACATTTAGTGGTATCAGAGCCAGGTTGTAAAACTTAGCTGTGGAATGGGTTTTTGAAATTTTTTCTCAAAATAAGGTTTTCAAAAGTTTTTCTAAACCTTGGTTTTTAAAAGAGATGATTTTAAAGAATTTGGATTGTTTTAAAATGTTGACACTAAAGGTGTGGCATACCGAGTCTCTGTCGCCAAATCTATAAGTTCTCTGACACTGTTTACTATTATAGACAGAAATGTTATACTGTAGGTAATGGTACTATACTAGAAACCTTAGAATCTGAGTTAATTAAGACTGTAGAAGACTGAAAACTGTAGTGAGACTCCGCTCTACGAAAATAAAACTTTAACTATTGCTTGATCATAAGATATCCGTTAATAATTATTGAAAGTATGAACTGATTCATAAGACTCTTAAAATATATAATACGCTGTAACGATATGAGCACAAGAGGTACTCGCAGAAGAGGTACACGAGGCCGCGGTAGAGGCCGAGGAAGTGCTAGGGCTGGGTCTTTAGTGTCGGGCCACATGCCTACTAGGGAGGTGCCAGCATCACCAGTGACTGAGACGGGGTCTCATGATTGAGTTACAGGGATGATGCCCTATCCCAAGCGATGCTTCGTGTTCTAAAAAGGGTTGTTGGAGCAAGTACTGGATCAGTGGGCCGGGGGTCAATTTCTGAGCGACTCCGAGCTAACGGAGCAGAAATTTTCAAGGGTGTTTCTAATGTAGCCCCAAATGTGGCAGAGTACTGGTTAGAGGCCACTGAGCAGATAATGGATGACCTTGATTGCACTATGGAGCAAAAATTAAAAAGAGCAGTGTCTTTATTGCGAGATGAGGCCTACTAATGGTGGCTCACCGTGAGAGATGGTACGCAGGCCGACCATTTGACATGGGACTTCTTTAAGGCGGCCTTTTAAGGGAAATACATTGGGGCGAGTTATATGGACGCCCGAAGGAAGGAATTTCTAACTCTGACCCAAGGGAACAAGACTATCCAGAGTTTCTGCGGCTAAGTCGATATGCCCGTGAGATTGTCGCTACTGAGTATGAACGTTGTGTGCATTTTGAGGATGGACTTCGGGATGCGTTGCATGTGCTGATAGCTCCGTAGAGGGAGCGGGACTTTGCTGCTTTGGTTAAGAAAGCAAAAGTTGCTGAGGATGTGAAGCGCTCGAGCGCCAGAACTGCGAGAAAGATAGAGGCAGATTTAAGAGGGAATGGGTCCGGTAGTAAGAATGTGACAAGAGAAACAGCAATGAGATCTAAAGCTAGGGCTCCGGCTAGAGCCTACGCTATATGTGCACGTGAAGATGCAACTCTTCTGATGTAATTACGCGTAAATTTTCTCTCTATAATACTAATGTTATTGCTTTGATTGACCCTAGCTCTACTCATTCATATGTGTGTATGAAATTGGCATCTAGTGTGCATATACCTATCGAGTCTACAGAATTTATGATTAAAGTGTCGAATCTATTAGAAAAGTATGTGATAGTTGATAAAGTATGTAAAAAGTGCCCTTTGATGGTTAGAGGCCATTGTTTTTTGACCGACTTGATGCTGTTGCCGTTTGATGAATTCAATGTCATACTGGGTATGGATTGGTTGACACTACATGATGCTATAGTGAATTGCAGACAGAAAGTTATAGAATTGAGATGTGGAAACGGTGAGATTCTTCGGGTTGAATTAGATGATGCAGGTAAGTCGCCAATGGTAATTTCTTCAATGACTGCTCAAAAATGCATAAGAAAAGGGTATGGAGCTTATTTGGTATATGTATTGAATACAAAGGAATTTGAGTTGAAAATCGAGTCAGTACCAGTTGTGTGTGAGTACATAGATGTATTTCTAGAGGAGTTGCTAGGTTTGCCTCCAAATAGAGAAATTGAGTTCGGTATTGAATTGATGCTAGGGACAACACCTATTTCCATTGCCTTATATAGGATGGCCCCGACTGAACTAAAGGAATTGAAGTCATAATTGCAAGAGTTAACTGACAAGGATTTTACAAGACCGAGTTTTTCGCCATGGGGTGCTTCTATGTTATTTGTGAAAAAAAAGGATGGTTCTATGAGGTTATGCATTGACTACCGACAGCTCAATAAGGTAACAATTAAAAATAAGTATCCTCTTCTAAGGATTGATGATTTATTTGACCAGCTGAAAGGAGCAACATGGTTTTCTAAGATAGACTTGAGGTCTAGATATTACCAGTTACGAGTTAAAGTGTCTGATGTGCCAAAGACTGCTTTTAGAACAAGGTATGGTCACTACGAGTTCCTTGTTATGCCATTTGGATTAACGAATGCTCCTGCCATGTTTATGGATTGGATGAACCGAATCTTTCGACCATATTTGGATAAGTTTGTTGTGGTTTTTTTAGATGATATTTTGATTAATTCTAGCGATGAAGCAGAACATGTCGAACACTTGAGAACTATTTTGCAGATTTTAAGAGATAACAGTTATATGCCAAGTTTAGCAAAAGCTAGTTTTGGATATGAGAGGTTAGATTTTTAGGCCACCTTGTTTTGGGAGATGATATACGAGTCGATCCCAGTAAAATTTCCGCTATTGTCGAATGGAAACTGCCAAGGAATGTAACTGAAGTTAAGAGCTTTTTGGGTTTGGCTGGTTATTATAGACGGTTTGTGAAAGGATTTTCTATAATAGCCACTCCTATGACGAAGCTACTTCAAAAGGATGTCAAGTTTGAATGGACAGAGAAGTGCCAACAAAGTTTTGAGAAGCTGAAGGCATTATTGACAGAAGCACCAGTGTTAGTGTAACCAAAATCAGGGAAAGAGTTTATGATTTACAATGATGCATCCCTGAGTGGATTAGGTTGTGTGCTTATGCAAGAAGGCAAGGTAGTAGCTTATGCCTCAAGACAATTGAAGCCATACAAAAAGAACTATCCTACGTACGATCTAGAGTTGGCTACCATTGTTTTTACTTTTAAGATTTGGCGACATTATTTGTTCGGAGAAAAATGTCATGTCTATACAAATCATAAAAGTCTTAAGTGTAACACCCCATACCCGTAACCCACATCAGGGTGGAGTACAAGGCATTACTTAACTTGATCTCATGCATTTGAACAACTTCAAGTCATCGAGACTCGGTTCAAATTAAAACCTTTTTAATTTCCACTTTAAAAATCTTATTATGGGCCTACGAGCCCTAAATCTATTATTGAAAACTATTCGAAATCATTCCAGATCCTTAAATCAACCTTAAGAGATTTGTCTTTAAAACAGGGCACATACCCGTGTAGAAGGCTAACACGCCCGTGTAACCATTTTAACATGGTCGTGCTGATGGCCCGTGTGGCTGTCCCACACCCGTGTGGGATTAATTTCTAATTCACACCTACAGGGGGTTTTCACACAGCCAGACACAAGCTCGTGTCAATGGCCTGTGTCCCTCACACGGCCACAACATGCCCGTGTCCTAGCCCATGTACAAAAATATGGACATTTTGTTTCTGACATCAGCATACTCAAAATGTCACATGGCCAGGGCACACACCCGTGTGCTGGGCTATGTCAATCACACGACGGAGACACAAGGCCGTGTCTCTGCCCGTGTGTTTATTACCATACATACTGACTTGAAATCTTTACGTGTAGGGGACACACGGCCAGACTACACGCCCATGGGGCTCACCGTGTGTCTACCCGTGTAGACAATATAAGGCAATTTACCAAGCCTCATTGCCATCCTTGCCTACTTATTCTCGTACAAATACCAGCCAATAACAAAACAAGTATAATTTCATAATCAAATCAGCAACAAAAGGCATTTATTCAACCATGAAGATGCATCTTTTACAAATTCAAAATGAAAGTTAGCCATCATTCAAAACTTAATGCAAAGTACGGGATCTATCCCAAGCCGACAAATTTGGCCAATTCGCAAAGGCACAAAATAATAAGGTCTAGCCCTACACATGTCATACTCAAAAATATAAATCCAACTATACCAAATGTTTCGGCTGGTAGTGTGATTGATATCTTTGACTTTCGGTGATCCTTGAGCTAGTTAGGCGGCACTGAAAGGAAATGGAAAGAAAAGGGAGTAAGCGTAAAAGCTTAGTAAGTTACATATAAATAAATATACAACAACAAATTCATCAATGATAATCATACGCATAACTCAAAGGTAGGCATAAGCACACTTACTCATTACCATCCATACAAGTCACATATACTATATTGAACTCATTTATCATACATACTAATTAGGTACCTGTAACACTCACAACACGGTTATACCGTCCTTATTAATTCTCAATCATAATTTTCACCGTTGAACTATTCGGAACTCTATCGGATATTTCATAAGCCTCAAACCAGGGGTAAGGTGCCGATGCCATGTCCCAGACATGGTCTTACACTGGCTCTCATAATGTGGTTGATGCATGTCCCAAACATGTCTTACACTAGCTCATACAAGTGACCCAAATGTCGTGGCATGAATATCCGGTTTATTTCTTAGGGTTCCAACGGGAATTCTACTATCTCAATTTCCCATATGCATTCTCAACTTCATAATAAATCAAATCATTATATATCGATTCAATGACAATTCAAACACATATATCAACGATGTAGTTGTGTTATTTACATACAACTTACCTCGGATTACAAAACGTATACGACTAATCGGTTTAGTCGATTTGCTTGGCCTTCCCTCGGGCTAGGTTCGGATTTGGAAATTCTTGATCTATATTAGCAAAATACACTCATTTAGTCACTAACACCATTAGGCAATTTAAAAATCACATCTTAGGTAAAGTGACTATTTTGCCCTTAGACCTTGGCAAAATGACCATTTTGCCCCCATGCTCGAAAATCAATTCTTATCAAATTTCTTCTTATATCAAGCCTAGAAGAACCCTTTTTACTCTTATAACAACTTAAAATTCTCATTATTTCATATACTTATCACCTATTTTACAACTTATGCAAAATAGTCCCCTTTTGGTGTTTTCCATGAAAACCTCTTCACAAAAGTTGTTTATAAAACAACTAGGACTCATATTCTTCCATAAAAACTCAGAAACTATCACAAATAAATTCATGGCAAAACCCTAAACTCTTTTTTATTAAGCACAATAATCCTCTCATTTGAAAGCTTATGCTTCAAGGAGTCCAAAAATGTAGAAATCATTAAGAGAAACTATCAAAATCACTTACTTGAGAGGGCATAAATTTGTTGAAATTTTTCAAGCTTGCAAACCCCAACAATGGCTAATAATTTCGGCTAAGAAGAGAGAAAGATGATAGCTTCTCCCTTTTTGTTTTATTTAATACCACACTAGTCAAAATTGATGACCTAAGCTTCACCTAATTTTCACCTTCTCCAAAATTTTGTCCCCCATGGCCAACCATACTATAGAAAAAGGGTTTAATTGCCGTTTTAAGACTCCCAAGTTGGTTTTCTAGCTATTTGACACCTTTAGCTATTAATCTAGGACTTTTACATTTTATGCGATTTAGTCCTTTTTTGCAATTGAGCTCACAAACGTCAAAATTAACTCACCAAATTTTTCATAGACTACTATATACATGCTATGACTCCAAAATAATAATAAAATAATCTCTCTGACTTTGGATTTGTGGTCCCAATACCATTGTTTCAACTAGGCCCTAATTCGGGATGTTACATTTCTCCCCCCTTAGGGATTTTCGTCCTCGAATATCTTACTGGCGAATAAGTTCAAGTACTGCTCTCTCATAGACTCCTCGGGTTCCCATGTGGCTTCCTTAACTCCATGTCTATGCCACAAAACCTTAACAAGTGCTATACTCTTATTTCTCAATTGTTTGACTTCCCGGGCTAAAATCTTGACCAGCTCTTCGCCATAAGTCATGTCTGGAAGAATCTCAATCTATGTCGGCTCAATCACATGCAAAGGGTCTGATCTATATCGGTGTAGCATGGATACATGAAACACATCGTGAATCTTTTCCAATCCCGATGGCAAATCCAATTGGTAGGCAACTGGCCTCACTCTCTCGGTAACCACATAAGGCTATAAAGCGAGGACTCAACTTGCCTTTTCTACCAAATCTGAGGACTTTTCTCTATGGAGATACTTTCAAAAATACCTTATCATCGACTTGAAACTCAATTTTCTTTCGCTTCAAATCCGCATATGATTTTTGTCTATCTGAGGCGACCTTCAGGCAATCACGAATCACTTTAACTTTTTCTTCAATCTCTTTGACTAAATTGACCCCATGAACTTGGTTCTCTCTCAACTCAGTCCAGTATAAGGGCGTTCGACACTTCCGCCCATACAAAGCCTCGTAAGGTGCCATTTTCAGACTTGTTTGATAACTATTATTATAGGCAAATTCAACTAACTGTAGATACTTTTCCCAACTGCCTTGGAACTCAAGGACGCAGCACCGTCACATATCCTCTGATATCTGAATTACTCTTTCCGACTGACCATCGGTTTGCAGGTGAAAAGCTGTGCTAAAACTTAACTCTGTTTCCAATGCCTCTTGTAACTTTTTTTCCAAAACCTCGAGGTAAATCTCGAGTCCCTGTCTGAAATAATCGATATGGGCACCCCCTGTAGTCTCACAATCTCGAAAACATACAAGTCGGCTAATCTCTCAAGGGAGTAGTCAATACGCATAGGTATGAAGTGTGCCGAATTTGTTAGCCTATCAACAATAACCCATACTGCATTTTTCTTTTTCGGGGTTACTAGCAAACCCGTCACAAAGTCCATAGTGATCCGATCCCACTTCCACTCTAGAACCATGATAGGCTGAAGTAGACCCGAAGGTATTTTCTGTTCAGCCTTTACTTGTTGACATACTAGGCACTTGGAGACGAACTCCAAAATGTCTCTTTTCATACCCGACCACCAATTCATTTTTTTAGGTCGTTGAACATTTTCACACTACCCGGGTGAACAGATAAACAACCACTATGCACCTCTCTCAAAATCTTCAGAATAAGTTCATTATCCTTAGGTGCACAAACTCTGTCTTTGAACATTATACATCCATCAATACTAATACAAAAATCTAATTCAATTCCCGATTCACACTAAGTTCTCTTGGCTTACAATTTCTCATCACCTTTCTAAGCTTCTTGGATCTCTTAGAAGAACGTAGATCTAGCTCTCAACTCTGCTAGGACTGAACCATCATCAGAAAAATCCATATTGACATTCATTGCTCTCAGCGTGAAAAACGATTTTCTACTCAATGCATCGGCGACGACGTTCGCTTTTCCCGAATGGTAATCTATTATCAACTCGTAATCCTTTAACAGCTCTAACCATCAACGTTGCCGTAAATTCAACTCCTTTTGAGTCATCAAATACTTTAAGCTCTTATGGTCGGTGAATACCTGACATTTCTCTCCATACAATTGGTGTCTCTAGATCTTCAATGCAAACACTACAACCGCTATCTCCAAGTCATGGGCCGGGTAATTTCTCTCGTGTGGCTTTAGTTGTCTCGAGGCATAGGTTATAACCTTGTCTTCTTGCATGAGCACACACCCCAAACCGATCAAGGAGGCATCACTATATATCAAAAATTCCTTGCCCGACTCTGGTTGCACTAACACTGGTGCTTCGATCAATAAAGCCTTCAGTTTCTCAAAACTTTGTTGGCACTTTTCTATCCATTCGAACTTGACATCTTTTTGCAGCAGTCTTGTCATCGGTATAGCCATCATAGAAAATTTGTTTACAAACCATCTCTAGTATCCGGCCAAGCCCAAGAAGCTTCAAACTTCAGTTACATTCCTTGGTGGTTTCCATTCCACAATAGCGGAGATCTTGCTTGGGTCAATTCTGATTCCATCACCCGACACGATGTGCCCTAGAAATCTAACCTCTTTAAGCCAAAATTCACTCTTATTGAACTTGGCGTAAAGCCGCTTATCTCTCAAAGTTTGCAACACAATTCTCAGATGTTTCGCATGCTCGCTCTCATCACACGAATAAATTAATATGTCATCGATAAAGGCGACGAAAAATTTATCCAGATACAGTCGAAAAACGCAGTTCATCAAATCCATAAACACCGTCGGGGCATTAGTCAAACCAAAGGGCATGACGAGGAACTCATAATGTCCCTATCTTGTCCGAAACGCAGTCTTCGACACATCTTGCTTTTTAACCCTTAGCTGATAGTAGCCAGACCTCAAATCAATTTTGGAAAATACAATGGCTCCCTTTAACTGATCGAACAAATCATTGATTCTTAGCAAAGGAAATTTGTTCTTCACTGTTACCTTGTTGAGCTTTCTGTAGTCGATGCATAACCTCATCAACCCATATTTCTTCTTCACAAAGAGTATCGGAGCACCCCACGGGGAAAAGCTCGATCTCGCAAAGCCCTTGTCCGTTATCTCTTGCAACTATGCTTTCAACTCTTTTAACTCCGTTGGAGCCATCCTATACGGAGTAATCGAGATAGGCATCATACTGGGGACCAACTTAATTCCAAACTCAACTTCCCTCACTAGGGCAATCCGGGTAATTCTTTTGGAAACAGGTCTATAAACTCACAAACCACCGGTACCAATTTAATCTTCAACTCAGACACTTGAGTGTTTAACACAAAAGCTAGATAAGCCTCATATCCTTTCCTCAAATATTTCTTGGTAGTCAAAGACGATATTACTATAGGCAGATTATCTGACTCATCTGGTCCAACTCAAAGAACATTCCCATCTTCACATTACAACTCAATTATCTTTTTCCCGCAGTCCATTACAACACTATGAGTGGTCAACCAATCCATCCCAAGGATTACATCAAACTCATTAAACGACGAATCAGATTTTTGGATAGATCCTGATGGTTGTTTGAGATTTCATGATAGAATCTGTGTTCTGAAGAATGATGGGTTGATTCGGAATATTTTTCATGAGGCTCATAATGGAAGCACGTCAGTTCACCCAGGTAGCACGAAAATGTACAATGACTTAAAGAAAATGATGTATTGGTGGAACGGTATGAAAAGAGATATCTCTAAATTTGTATTGAGATGCTTGATTTGTCAACAAGTAAAGGCTGAACACCAGGTACCTTCAGGTTTACTCCAGCCTATTTTTGTTCCTGAATGGAAATAGGACCGAATCACTATGGACTTTGTGACGGGCTTGCCATTGACACCGAGAAAGAGAGATGTCGTATGTGTTGTGGTTGACAGATTGACTAAATCGACTCATTTTATACTGGTACATGTTGATTATTCACTTGATAAGTTAGCCGAATTGTATATTTCTGAAATTGTGAGACTTCATGAAGTGCCTTTATTGATTATTTCGGATAAAGATCCGAGATTCACTTCGCAGTTTTGGAAGAAGTTACAAGAAGCATTGGGTATGAAGCTAAACTTTAGTACTGTTTTTCATCCATAAACTGATGGAAAATCTGAGAGAGTGATTCAGACACTTGAGGATATGCTTAGATGTTGTGTTTTTGAATTCTAAGGTAGTTGGAAAAATACTTAACTTTGGTTGAATTTGCCTATAACAATAGTTATCAGTCGAGCTTGAAAATGACACCTTATGAAGCATTGTATAGATGTAAATGCCATACACCATTGTATTGAACTAAGCTTAAAGAGAATGAGATTCGTGGAGTTAATCTGGTTAAAGAAACTGAAGAAAAGGTAAAAGTAATTTGAGACTGTTTAAAAGCGGCACCGGATAGACAAAAGTTGTATGCAGATTTAAAAAGGAAAGAAATCGAGTATCAAGTTGGTGACAAAGTATTCTTAAAAGTGCCTCCATGGAAAAAGGTTTTGAGATTCGAAAGGAAAGGCAAGTTGAGTCATCGATTTATAGGACCTTATGAGATTACCGAAAGAATAGGGCCTGTTGCTTATCGGTTGGCTTTACCGCCTAAATTGGAAAAGATTCATGATGTGTTCCATGTATCCATGTTGCGCTGATATAGATCCAACCCTTCTCATGTGATTGTACCGGCCGAGGTGGAAATCAGACCAGATATGACTTATGGTGAGGAACCAGTTAAAATCTTAGCTCGAGAAGTTAAACAATTGAGAAACAAAAGTGTTGCTCTTGTTAAAGTTTTATGGCAAAGACATGGGGTTGAAGAGGCTACATGGGAGCCCGAGGAGGCTATGAAGAGACAATACCCAAACCTTTTTACTGGTAAGATTTTCGGGGACGAAAATCCCTAAAGGGGGGAGAGTTGTGACATCCCGAATTAGGGCCTAGTCGAAACAGTGGTTTTGAGACCACAAACCTGAGATAGAAATAATTATTTTATGATTCTTATTAGGTTTATGTTATGAATGCATGCTTGTGTGAAAGTTTCGTGAAGAAATTCTATGCATAAAATGTCTAATTGCATTTTAGGGACCAAATTGAATAAAAGGCAAAACTTGCATTCTAGAGGCTTTGAGCATGAAATTGCTTTATATTATGAATTAGAGGGTCCTAATTATCAATTTGACCAATTTTTATAATTTCGGACAAAAATGGACATGCATATGAAAAATTGGAAAGAAAAACCCTAAGGGCATTTTGGTCATTTGGTAATAAAAAGAATAAAAAGGGAAAAATCAAGTGAAAATGTTATCCACCTTCCTCCTTAGCTTCCAAAAATACCAACACTCCATAGCTAGGGTTTTGTTCAACATTTCCAAGCTTAATAGTAAGTGTTTCCCTAGCCTATTTTTAATGTTCTTTGTATTTTTGAAGTCCCGGTAACATGATCTATCCATTTCTAGCTATATTTTAAGCTAGAGTTTATGTTTGAAAAATTACCCATGTGTAATATGCATGTGTTTTGTTGATTAATAGAGGAATATGAATGTTTAAGACATGGTAAACATCTTTTGCTAGGTGATTTTTAGTGAAAATGGCTAAAAAGGGACTAATTTGTAAAGTTTGTAAAATAGGTAGAGAGATGTATGATATAATGGAAAATATAGGCTACTATGAGCATGTTATGAGTTCGACTAGGCTTGGATAACAAGAATATGATTAATAAATGATTTAAATTTGGCATTATAGATGAAGAAAGACGTGAACCGAGTCTCGATCGAGGGAAGAATAAAGTGTACAACAATTAGATTCGATTATTATCATTTTATACTGAGGTAAGTACATATGTAAATAATGTGACAATATGATATGTTTTAATGCATTGATATTGCATGGTTATCATTATGTCATTATTGTATATGTTGTGTTATTGATGACATTGCAAGCATGAGAAAAGTTATGGATGTTATTCCGAAATTTCCATGTACAAGGGAAGAAGAAATCCCGTTTGAACCTTAGGAATAGTTTAGGATACAAGTGACATGTCACTAGAAGATTTAGAAGTCCGAACTTGTCGAGCAGTCCAAGTTCGTGACGTATATGATATCCGAGCTCGTTGAGCGGTTCGAGTTCATGAGATATGTACCATCTAAGCTCGTTGAGTGGTCTGAGTTCATTATAAATGCGAGCATCCGAGCTCGTTGAGCGGTCCGAATTCAAAATAGATGCAACACATGTTATTAGGTTTTACCCATGTTTATATGGAACTCAGGTGCAAGTTTTTGTGTATCGCATGGTATTCCAAGAGTTCAACGGGTAATTCAATGGGAAATCAAATGAAAAGTTTGACAATTGATATAAAAAACGATGTGATGAAAGCACCGAGGTGGGCCAGGTAAAGTTATTTAAGATGCTACGAGTATGTACAGGTACGTACATTATTCTCATATGTAATGTCTTGCTAAAGGATGACATGTGATAAGAAAGTGAATTCGTATGTGTATATATGTTTACCAAATAAGTAAGCCAAAAAGGTTTGAATGATGAGAAATTGTGAATATGTTCCTATGATTTTGCATGATGGTGCATGTTATTATTGCATATTATTTACATGTGGACTTACTAAGCTTAAATGCTTACTCCCCTCTCATTTTTTTCCTTGTAGTTTTGCCAAGCTAGCTCGGGGATCGGATGTTGTCGGAGCATTCGGTCACACTATCAAAAGATCATTTGGTATAGTAAATGTATTATTTTGAGTATGGCATGTATAGGGGACTTGGTTATTTTGTGATATGTGTCATCCTATTTGGCCAAATTGTAAAGGCCTACGATGATGATGATGATGATGATTTGTTTTATAATAGTCCTGTGATATGGCTTGTATTTGAACATTGGGTTGTAATTCTAATTACCCATGCATGCATGTGATAATGTCTTGATGATATGATATGTTGTTGCTTGATGAATACATGATAAGGTAAAGATAACCTAACGACTTAATACGACTATGGACATGAATGCAAAATCTAAAGCTAAGGTAACTAGTTCAATATTGCATGAAATTGGTGCGGAATGATTCCAAATCGTATAATAAAATGATTGGGTAATAGAATGTCATTATGTTGATATGAAAATGCTATGGAATTGAATATTTGAGTGATTAAATATGTCATGTTGTATGTTATGACTTGTGCATAAGTGTAAGAATGAATGAGGGTGACTAATGGATTGGAAGATAGCCTTTCAAAAGTCCACACGGATAGACACATGGGCATGTACCTAGGCCGTGTGTGACACACGGTCTGCCCCATGGGAGTGTTGAATAACCGTGTGTCCCCTGCACCCAAATTTCCTAAGTCAGTATGCATGGTAGTAAACACACGGGCAGAGACACGGCCGTGTGTCTCGACCGTGTAGAGGACACGACCTAGTACACGGGTGTGTGCCTTGGCCATGTGCCTCAATTTGAATGTTGACGTCATAAACAGAATGTCCAGGTTTTTGGACACGGGCGATCACACGGGCGTGTCGAGGCTGTGTGAGAGACATGGGCCAGGGACATGGGCGTGTGCTCGGCCGTGTGAAAAATCCTGTAGGTTCGAAATGAAAAATAATTCCACACGGGTATCAGACATGGGCGTGTCCTAAGCACACAGGTGTGTGCAATACCTCCACATCGGCATGTGAGGTTTAAATATAGAAAAATTTTTAAACTTTCCGTAAGTTCTCAGTTTAGTTCTGAACCACCCCGATGTATGTCTTAGGCCTCGAAGGCCTGTATAAGGGATGTTATGCATGTGTTTGAAATTTTTTAATTTGGATGAAATTTTATGGCCCAGTTTTACATGTTTGTGTACGTTTAAGTCCGGTAATGCCTCATACCCTGTCTCGACGTCGGATACGGGTAAGGGGTGTTACACCGATAGTATTTCAAGTGTTCAATGGGTAAATCAGTGAGTTATTCGACAAGTAAGTCAATGATAAGGAATTATGAGAATATGATACGAGTTGGTACAGGTATGTACGAAAAACTCATATGAATGGGCTCGATATGTGATAAACTTTTGGTAAGATTGAAAATGAGTAAGTTATGCCTATGAAACCATGATGACATATATGCAAATTATGTTATGTTAATTGTATAATATTCATGATTATGTTGCTATTTATTTGCATGTGAACTTGCTAAGCTTTATGCTTACTCCCATCTCTTCTCCATTTCTTATAGTATCGTCAAGCTAGCTCAGGGATCGAAGGACATCGGAGACTCGATCACACTATCAATGGGACATTTGGGTATAGTTAGTCTCAACGTTTTGAGTATGGCATGTATAGGGACTTGGTCTTTTTATTATATGTCATATTGGTTTAGCCTTATGTGTTGGCTTATTATGATATTTGACTCATTTTGTATAAGGCCATGAGATGTGGCTCATATTGATTATTGGGTTGTAAACCTATTCATATATGCATGCATGTGCCTATGCAATTGCGATGTGGTTGGTTGTTGTGTGTATGTGATGAGATGTGTCGTGGCTATGGATGTTTGATGATGAAATTGTGAGTGAATGTCATGATGACAACTAAGACATGAGTATGTTAAATGGAAGTAATCTATAACTCTTAGTGCATGCAAAATTTATAAATTTGGCTTGACAAACTATGAAGTCTTATTCATATATTAGTAAAGATGAAATGATCATGATCATGTCTTGTTTGTGTATGTTTAAGTACTCAATTTTGCCATATTAAGTGCCTTTGAAGACATGTATGTGTTTGTGCAAATAAGGATGACAATTGGCTTGGAAAATAGCCTCAAAGTTGTCCACACGGGTAGACACACGGGCATGTGTCTAGGCCGTGTGCGACACACAGTCAGCCCTATGGGCGTGTGTTTCGGCCGTGTGTCCCTTGCATCCTAATTAGCCTAAACAAAATGCTCAGTAGTAAACACACGGGTAGAGACACAGCCGTATATCTCGGCCGTGCGAGAGACACGACCTTAAGACATAGGCGTGTGCCCAGGACGTATGAAGTCTGCACCTAATTTTGGAATTTAATTCGTCATACGGTCTAAGCACATGGACGTGTGACTTGGTCGTGTGGCCCAATTTTTTTGATGACATCATAAACAAAGAGTTACACAGGCTAAGGACACGAGCGTGTCCCAAGCCACACGGGCGTGTGTGACCACACGGCCTACCCACACGAGCGTATGACCCTCTGAAATAAGAAAATTTTCTAACTGTTGTAAAAGTTCTGAAATTTCTTGGTTCAGTTTCGAACCTCACCCAATGTATGTTTTGGGCCTCGTAGGCCTGATAAGGAACAATATGCTAGTGTACAAATAGTTTTAAATTTGATGAAATTTTATGGCCCGATTTTGTATGAATGTTTATGTTTAAGTCCGGTAACGCCTCGAACCCTATCCCAGTGTCAGGAACGGGTAAGGGGTGTTACATGGACGGCCGTGTGACCTAAATCAGTAAACCCTTCAATTTTCCCATGACCATGGCACACGGGCGTGTCTCTGGCCGTGTGGTGCAAGTCAGTATGTATGCCCTATTTTGACACGGCCTATGACACGGGCCTGTCTCACATGACCAATTCACACGGGCGTGTGATCCCTTTATGCATGAAAATTTTTTAAGTTTCCCAAAGTTTTCAAAAGTTATCAGTTTAGTCCCGAACCTCTTCCAAACATGTTTTAAGGTCTTGTAGAGCCTTATAAGGGACATTATGATTATGTTTGTTTAATGTTTATGTGATAATGGATTCAAGTATGAGAAATGTATGTTGTATGCTGTATTTGATCGGTAATGTCGCGTAGCCCTACTCCGACGATAGATACGGGTTAGGGGTGTTACAGTTACCATGTTTCAGATGCTGGTCTTGAATGTCCTACCGATGGCTAAGGTTCGGCATTTGTTGTGGACACTCAATAACTTGTGTGAGCAGCATCGCGTAGCTTACACTTCGACCGTCAACTTTTGTGAGCAGACCCACTTCACGGCTCCTATGAGTAACGATGTAAAGGAAAAAGGAAAGGTTGTATGTTTAGCACACTTTGTGTGAGCTTTTCCGCTTATCCGGTGTTATTCTAAATGGTTCAACGGGCATGAAAAGGAAAGGAATGGTAAGTGTTCAAATGACTTATGTCATGAATCCACGAAAATAATTGAAAAGGAATTGTTCAATGAAAGTACATCTATGGTTATGAAAATGATGATTTCAAATGATATTGTGTATGTACATATAGATTACTTTATGCTAATTCAAGTGATTTATGAGTTGATGCACTTAGATGTGTTGTTGATGATGCTTAGGCTTGTGTCAAGCTTGTGTTGGATTGTATCATGTTTAATTTTAAAGTTATGCATTGAAATGGTAAGTTATGTTCATGTTTTACGAACTTACTAAGCATTATATACTTATGTAGTTTTCTTTCCTATGTTTTATAGATTATCGGAAGCTCTATCAATTTTGAAGCTCGATCAGTTTGTAAGCTCGTCAGATATCTTTCACACTATCTAGCAATTATATCAATAGTTTTTGATGTTTTAGCCAAGGTTATATTGGCATATATAGGTGGACTTACGTTTAATGTTTGGTTGAATGCTTAGATGTTGATTTCGGTATGTATATATGTTGATTGTTTGGTACCATTTTAGTAATGGTTGAATTGTGTTATTATGTGCTTGTGATGCATGAGAGAAATTGTACAAATGGTAAGTTTAAATTGACATGGAATAGGTCAAGTTATGGTATATTTTGAGATTGGTGAAATATGGTCAAATATGCATATGTTTAGGTATGTTTGATTGATTGTGATTGAGGTGCCTTACATGGCATATTGTTTATATGTTAATGGTCATTTTAATCATGTTTTGGTAAAATTTTGAAGCTTTGAAGTTGTGCAGAAATTGTGTTTAGGTACAAGCTTGAAATGGGTGATGGAAATGGCTTTATTTTTTTTCCAATTTCATGTCCACACGGCCATGCGACACTGCCGTGTGTCCCCTGTAGGTTTCAAGGGTTGCAAGTTAGGCAATTACATGGCCTAGCACACAGCCTAGCACACGGACATGTGAGACCATTTCGAGTGTTACATGGCCTGGCACACGGGCATGTGGCTTGGCCATGTGACCCAATTTTGAAAGTTACATGGGCTAGGACACGGGGTGTGTCAAACTTTTCTTAAATGTTCTAAATGTTTTCAGTTTAGTCCCGAATCATTTCTAAAGTGTGTCTAAGGCCTCGAAGGCTCGATTAAGGAACGATATGCATGTATATGAATGATTTATATCATGTTTATGTTGAGATATGAAATGTATATTTTAAATTTATGTTTTTACAGTAATACTCCATAACCCTATTTTTACGATGGATACGGGTTAGGGGTGTTATAGAAGCTGTTTGTGTGATCCTCTTATAGCATCTGCATGAGTTTAAGTGTGTGATTTGTTGTATGCATGAGTACTTGTGTTTCTGTGAAGCAATTGTATGATCGTACTTGGAGCGTATTTTGTGCTGCATGATTGAGAATGTTGGAGAAATGGGGGTTTGACAAAGTGTCGAGAAATTGTGTGATATGAAATTTGACCCCACGGTGGTATTCGACAAAGTCTGTTGGGACAGTAAACACAAATTTTCGGTATGGTAAATCTAAGGAAAGACCATGGCCATGGCATATTCTGGAAAGGGCAGATAGGTCGCATTTATCTAGTTGGGTTTTTACATGTCCCAGGGCGATTATGGGAAAACCTCACGCAATGGTGAGTTTAAGGAAAATCTATATCACAAACACGACAGTTCATGTGTTGCCTTGGTGGCAACCAAACAGAGCATTTTTAAGCAAGTTATTTGTGGAGCTTTTGTGGCTTATTATGTGGAGCCTTTGTGGTGTATTCTATAGAGCCTTTAATAATAGTTAGTTGCCTTCATGGCAAAGTCTAGTTATTCTTTGAAGTAGTTTCTAAAGGAGTTCATTTTACAATGTTCTGATCTATGTCTTCACTATAGCAGTCCATCAAAAAGAGAACACTGTGTACTCGAAAGTATGGGCGGTGTAAGTGTCCGCCAAGTCTAAGCAAATCCACAATTTGTAAAGAGGTTATCTGATTCTATGGTATTTGCCAAATTTGGGTAGTCTCGCGACTTGTAACACAGTATCTAGAGTTCTAATGGATGATTCAAATGTCGCACTCATTCGTATAAATTCTTTATTTGAGTTTAGAAGGTTACAATCTGACTGGCATTCTGTTAGCCATCAGATGTAGTATCAAAATCTGCCAAAGGTAGAACCCGCTTGGGAATTGTTTCAAGACCAGCCAATACGGAAATCCAACAAAGGTAAGATTCGTATGTAGATCAATCTAAGAGATTAGTTATTATAAGAATCTTCCAACAGTAACAACTGTGCGTATCATCTTATAGAAGTATTCAACATCTGTCTGTGTGAAAATTCGCCAAGAGCGGTGTCGAGATGAACATATTCTATTAATGTATCAGTTTCCATCTTCGAAGAGATTGTGAAATAGAACCGCAATAAGAAGTGAATATTGTAGTCTGCCATATAGGTGGAATGAATGTACTATAGTCAAGTGCACGAATGAGCGTATATGAATCCATCGAGAAAAAGGAAATGTATCTACCAATATCAGAAAGGAATTCAAAACTCATCAAGTTGAGAAGTGTTCAAGGTAATCATGGTTAAAAACTCACTAAGTTCATACAAATTTACAAGCGTCTATTATGATGCAAGTACCGAGAAATAGATCAGTTATTCCAGAGAGATCAAGCTAGGAATACGCCGTGGAGACTACTAGAGTGACGTTATTATACATATAGAGATTTTTTATAATTAGACGAAAATATATATATATTTTACCCAAATAATTTTCAGCAAATTGTATGGCAAGAGATTTGAGAGAGCACGACTAATAAATCGTGGATCGAGCATGATTAGTAAATACCTCATAATGATAATTACACACCATAAATGCGATGCATTAAAAAATTACGAAAAACATGACGTGAACAAAACATGAATATGAACACACACCGTGTCAAAACCTTTAATACGTAACTTATTAATAGGTCAAATTTTAAATAGATATAAAATTATTACCCAATCATAACACAAGAAAATATGACAAACACGATAATTGCCAGATCTAGTACTAGTAGTAGCCATTTTTTACATGTTTTGGCCCAAACAAATTTAGCATTTCTTAATGTTTCGATAAACTTCCAATTTGGTTTCAGTTTTCAGGAAGTAGATTCACTAGGTTCCATCCACTACATATAGCCTAAAATACAAGAATAAGAATACTAGAAAATTTACTTACAAGTGAACCCTGACTTTAATTAGCCTGTGATTTGTAAAGGGCTGATTAGGGGGGAGCCTTTGATGGGTGAAAGAAATTCTAGTTGACAAATCCAAATTTTTAATTGATAAATATTATTTTATTATTGTTACTTAATTTGAAATTTTTTCTAATCGAATCGAGTCAAATAAAATAAAATTCAAATTGAGTAAAATTGTTTGAGTTAAATTAAACATATCAAATTAAAATCTTGTTATAATATAATTGATAGCTCGATGGAACAAACCGAAAATGCTAAGGGTGTGAACTAGCCTTTAAAAATTTTGGTGAAAGCAAAGACAAAAATGAAATAATGAACACAAAGAATTTAGGGTGGTTCCGCCCCAATTGCCTACTCCACTACATTAGCTTTCCACCACCAAGGATTTTCTCAAATTCACTAATTTGTTCAACTTTTGGGACAAGGTTTAACAACTCCTTAAGATTTCTACCCCAAATCTTAAGTTACAAACCCTTTCAAAGATATACAAATAAGCAAACAATGAAACAATCCTTATAAGATTAAGTTGTTTGCAAAATGAAGCTCAAAAACAATAAAATAAACTTGAGAAAGAGAATAGAGATAAAGCTCACAAGTGTATGTAAGAAGAATGTAAAAGTATTAAGCTCTAAGGTTGTTCGATTGATGATTTTTTCTTGAAAGTGTTTTTCTTGTTGTTGTAGGTCTTTGGAAGATGGTATTTATATAATGGATTTTTAACTGTTGAGGTTGTTGGTGTAGTGAATATGGTCGTTCAGGATGTAAAACCAGAACATTTAATTCACCTGCAACTATTAGTATCGATACCAAATAAAAGGTATTTATAATTTTTGTAATAAATGTTGATTCAATGATAGTTGAGATTTATTAATAGATACCAAAAAATGTTTTATCGATACTTTTTGAAATAGGTATCAATATTGGATTGATACTTTGTAGGGTTTATAAGAAATAGAATGCGATTTTGGTATCGTTTTTAAAAAATGTATCGATTATTTTTCAAAAAGTATCGATACAAGAAAATGGTATCAATAATTTTTAGGGTTTTTGAAAACAGAATGCATGTTTTCTCGATTTTTCAAAAGGTATCGGTAATTTCAAAAATATCGATACTTGGCCAAGTGATATTGATACTTTTTTACCTGAAGCAATTCTGACTTGTTTGAAAATCATTCTGATATGTTAAAATAATTTTAACTTGATTGAAATCATCTTGAGTTGGTTAAAATAATTTTCACTTGATTTTAAAATTGTTTCAATTTTTTTTTATGAATTTAATGTAAATATTCAAAGTTTTATTTCTTAAACTTCAAATTTAAAAATCATTTTGTCAATTTTAACTTACATTAAAAAACACTTCAATTTTTTACATCAAAATCTTTTATCAAATATTGATTTAACAATAACTAATTTCATGTTAAAACACATAAATTTAAAATCATATATATTTGAAAAAAATTTCAAAGCAAAATAAAAAAAATACTTTAGTATGATAAACTTGAATTATTAATTTATTTTAAGTTCAAAAGTTGTTATCCTAGAAAATTTTTAATTTTTTAACTTTATTTTTTAGAATTTTTTTAAAATTTTTATAATTTTTAAAATATATATATTTTGAAAATTTATAAATATTTTGAATTTTTGAAAATTAATTTAAACTTTTTCATAATTTTTGTTTTGAGTGACCAATTTACTCATTTTCAAACTTGACATGAACCAAAATTATATTTACACTAATCTGCTATTCGAATTATTCAAGTTATTAGAATTGTAAAATTTAACTTGATTCGAACTCAAAATTCCAATTACTTATTCTAATTTACTCAAATAATTCGAATAACTTAATTCGATTAACACAAAATTCCAATTTTTTTAAATTTTTTCGAATAGAATTGAGTTTTGCTGTTGTTCCATTAATGGGTTACTTCACCCTTAACAACTAGAGAAAAAATTCTTTTGCAATCCCCATCCATAGTAGCTGCTGCAGTATTATATTCAGCACAAAACCAAGCTACATTTGCCAAACTGTGGCACTCCATCAAGAATATCAAATCCATATGCTTGCAAAGGCTTCTTCCAGTGCCCTCTTCTTGCTCAACTCTATACTCCACCCTCCTGCTCTTCCACCTCTTTCTGCCCGGAGCCTCATCATTTCCTCATCATCAAGTGCATAGCCATGCATGTCCATCCCACCAGCAAGTGGTACCGGTTGTGGTGCCATGCCTGTTGGTCGTGGCTGTCCTCCAGCAACTGTCGGTGCATATTGACCTTGGGTACCAGCTACAAACCCTGCTTGTGAGCTCTGGCTTAGGGCCAGTTTAAGTAAACAAACAATCAGGTTAGATTATGTCACGTCTTAAAGGATCGAAAAAGGAGTCAAAAACCAGTAGAATACAAGCAATTTAAAAGTCTATCTATCAAAATGTGACATTATTTTTGCATTTTGACAGCTGCAGAAGAAACCTTATTTCAGAAACATGGAAGCAAGATGCATCCAGTCCAAAAATTTACAGCAATGATGAACCATGAAAGCAACTTCAACAAAAACTAAATATACCAAAGTTGTCTCAAGTCTTAACAAGAACCTGAAGTACAATAAATCAAAATGGTCTAAACATTAATTCGAGAGAACCTCAAAATAAATAAGGAAATATCCGTTGCAAGTCCAGCAAATAATACAAACTAGAGTAGGTGAAAATGTCCAAACCAAAACTAGAAGGTTTAATCAGATGTAAAAAACATGTACACTAAGGTTCAACAAATGAACTTCCCAAAGTACATATTTTCTCTTCTTCCCAGTCATGTGAAACAAAATGAAAAAAAGTAATGGAATAGAAAAAAAGATCCCGGAAACAATAATATATACTACCATCATTATCTAAAATGTCAAACAATTGAACTGGCTATTAACCATTTTGCTCAAAGCCGGTAGGTAGGCAGTAGCAACACAAATGAGGTTAAGAAATTAACTAGAACCACTTTAATACTGAGACTGACTGCAAGGCATTGTTCTAGCTACATAACAGCAAAGAGATGATGCATGCTTTATGTTTAGAAACAGAATTCAAGAACTGAGGTAAACGTCTAAAACAGCAATGATGATTGAATTCTCTCACCCCATCAGTATCGGCCTGTACCGGAAGCCCCTTGCTTGCTGCCATTGCAGCAGCTAAATCTTCAGCCTGTTCATCAAAACAGCTTATATTAGTAATTTAAAAGTAAAAATTTCCAAGAAATATTATTGTGAAAAGAAAATTTAATGATATTGTTATAAGCCTCAATCACCCTGGAGGAAACCAAAAAAAGGGGGTTACTGAAAGGTACCTTACGAGCTTGATTGATCATAATCTGCTCAGCATTTTCTTGCTGATACTTGGTAATTTTCTCCTCAATAGCTTGAACATCTATTCCTTCAATCAATTTAAAAACTGCCCAAAACCCCCCGAATTAGATAGTTTAACCAAGAAAAAAAAAACCCAAACGACTAGGGAAATTGAATAAAGCGCAACTTACTCATGTCTTCCACTTCTTCCAAGTAATCATTGTATTCTCTCAGTGATGGAAAATCCTCTTCTCTTTTATTGAATCTATTTAAAACAATCCACCCCCACCCCCCCAAAAAAAAAACGCAATTTGCATCAGTAAATAGTGAAGATGAAAGGAGAAAGCGAGAGAAAAAGAAAATTACATGTTGCTTATTCTTCTACGGATTTGCATCTCCTTGTTGTGGGGATTGGAACTAGCAACTACCATGGCCTGGTCGAGTTTTGGGGGCTTTTTTGGCTTGGTTTAGCCGATTTGCAAAAGCGGCAATTGACCTAACTGTTGAGTGAGATCGATCGGAGCTCTTTCTAAACTGCAAGTGGTTTTGCAAATCACTATCGGACCCGACTGAACAACACAAACATGAACTGACCCGACTGACGGACCAACTTTTGACCGGAAAAAGTACTGATATGGATTTTGAAAAACGAAAAACATTTTTAAGTGACCAGTTTTGAGAGTTTACTCGAGTTCAGAGATGGTTAAACGACGCCGTTCGTCAGTAAGGCCGGCAACGGATGCCTAATGCTCGGATTAAAATTACATTTTGAATAGGTTAAAATCAGTTGTCAGTACTTATGTTAAAATTTTAATTTTATATTTTTGCAATTTAAAATTTGTAGTTCAATTATTATCATTTTAATAATTTCTGATAAAATTTGTCAATTTAAGAAGTTAATTTTTTTTTGTCAATCACATATCACATGATACAAAAACAACCTAATTATTTCACCAAAAAAAAAACCTAATTAAAATTTAAAATTTACAAATTTTGATAAAAATACTTACAATTTTAATTATTAACTGAAATTTTTAAAAAGAAAATTTGGAAATTAAATTTTTAACTTTTAAAATACAGTAATTAAAATTTAAATTTCGTTAAAATATAGAGACTAACATCATATTTTAACCTTTGAGATATTAACTATAAATTTTAATATTTTTGTAATAAAATTTATTTGAATATTAACTTTTATTTGTGAAGACAACAATTCACGTTCCTAAAAATACATAATTCCTTTTTTTTAATATGTATTATAGGAATGAGCTCAAATTAATCTCTACATTTATATCGAAAATAATGCTTTAAAAAGATTAAATAATAAATATAATTTTTAAACAATAAATATTATCGCTGTTAAAGTTGAACGTGATTTGTTTCTTTTAAATAGTAAAAAAAAATGCATATAAGAATAGGAATACTAATTTGAACCCAATGTATGCTTTTAGTGTGCTATTTTCATAATTAAATAAATATGTTATTGCTCATCTGTATTTTTTTTTTGTTAAAATTTACTTGAAAAGAGTTTTTTTTATTATTATTATCTAAAGAGGTAATATTAAAAATAAATAATTGATTGAGCTTGACTCAATTAATATCATCAAGACATTAAATTCCAGCGCACTTAAACAAATGAAGATGATAGTAGGAATTGTAAAATAAAATAAAATAAATTGAAAGCATTGCAATTACACGTATTGAGACGCTTCCTCGATTACCCATATTCAATTTACATTCTAGTTCTTTCCATTAACACTTCTTTAAGAAAACATATAAATCAAACCAAAAAAAATAAAAAATAAACACCCACTAGCCTACCTCATTTTTCTTTTACAAATCTGCCCAAAATTTAAAAAAAAAAATGGAACACTAAACAGAAAAGGCTCTATCTAACGTTCATGACAGCAGTTACCTTATTATACATCAATGGGACTCCTAAAGGCTTCAGCCACCTATGTTCATGCACACCTTACCCATTTTAAGAATAGTAGCTCACCAGGATAAAGTTCCGGAATAGAGATTGCTAAACCAGCGAGGAGTTTGTAGGCGATTACAGAAGCTGGAGTGAGCATGCTCGATCAAATTCCTCGACAATGCCTGGTTTAAGCCTCGCTTAGCAACCATATGTCTTTTTGAGTACCCAGAATTGCCAACTAAGGGTGAAATTACAGGAGCTACTGTACCATAAAAAACTATAAATTGAATGAATCTTCCTATCAGAAAACCACAATGTTATCGTACAGAGTTCATCAACTTATGAACCCTGTTTATGTGTTGTCAAAGTGAAAGCCGTCAGCAACGTTCAGGTGATTTGCAAGCTGGCTGACTGAAGACTGCACGACTTCAGCCTTTGGAGACAGAGAATTAGGAAGTTGTGGTAGGCAAACAGGTACATATTGTTCACTCTCTTCTGGAGGACAGAAAGCAGAGAGCACAGCTCGACAGAATATGAATCTGGAGAGAAAATTGCAAGATACCATCATTTCATTTGTTTGTCTAAGCATGCAAAATATTAAACAACATACTCGGATGATGAACACAAATATATTCTACAAAGCACCACCACTTGGCAGCAATTCCTCACTTGATATCATTAAGTAGATATTTATCCGAGCATGCTTCCGTTAAACCAAGCAAAATCTATCTAATTTTGTATAAACAGACAAAAGCTACTGAGATAAAGATGAAGATTAAATACCTAATAATAAGCCGCCTTAAAAAAGGATCAGACAAAACTTGCGCCCAAACCAGATCCAGGCTTGGTGACTTGCAGAGAATTACTTCCCACTTGGAAAAAGCAGTAGACAAGATGTTTTCAGCATTATTTAGAACTTCCTACGAAGAAGAAAAACAGGAACAGATGAAAATAACACCAACTAATGTACCATTAAATAAAAATTGAAATCAACTTACCATATCACTATCAGATAAGGCAAAGCCAGTCATTTGGCAAAATGCTTGTAAAGGAGCTGTCAAGAAAAAGGTAAACTGACTTCCATTCTGCGTAATATCAGCACTAAAAGGGTCCTTAAACATTGGTTTAAATGGCGAAAGCAGTAAGGCAGCTTTCTCTCCTCTTTCTGCACCATGTAAGACCTGAAATTCATAGTAATTTTATACAATAAGCAACCACATAGATAAATAAGAATTAAGATGAAAGCAATATGAGATACTGTAAAGCCATCCATCACAAATAATGCAACAAGTTTAATGAAGTAATTCGCAACTTAGTAGATCCCACTGTCTATTCCAAAAAGAAAAGAACCTAACAGCTAACACCCATTTCTAAACAAACATGTTCCAAGCAATTCAATTCTCGGGGGGGTGGGGGGGTGTCATAAATTTTAATTGATTAATAAACAATATTTATTTTTCATCTCAGTTAGAAATTGAAAGAGCATTTTAGGTGTAGAACAAAAACAAGCCTATCCATTGTCATTACATTCAAAGAGTGAAATTCATGTCTTCTGATTAATTTCAATCAATTATTTTTATCTACAAAAGCAATTGCCATAGAAGGATTTTATTTGCACATTGCAGCCAGAACAATCTACCACATGATGAGAGATCAGTCTAGAGGTTTGAATATCTTCTCAAACCTCCAAACTGCTTTTTGCCAGCCTTCATTTTTATCATAATTAAAACTAGTTCCTTCTGTTAAGTTCACTATCCATCATTTTCATTCGTGAAATGCAATGCAATGAATTGAACTTGATTTGCAAGTTGCAGCAAAAGCCATCTACTTCATTTTTATCATACCAGTCTGGAGTTATTATATGTTCTCCCAAATCTTAAATTGCTTTTTCAAACTTATTAATCCAAATATGCCACTAAATGATACTATAACTGTATAACATATCACTTTTTGCATAACAAGGCAAAAAAATATTGGACAAACCATGCATAAGTTATGACAAACCTGCCTTGAATGCATGGCTGCTGTCACTATCAATGACCAAGAAAAGAGGTCTTCGGGTAAAAGGAATTATATCACCGGGATAGAGATTACTTGAACCTGCAAAATCCAGAAAGTCATGCATAGGATCAATTGAGACATGCTACATGGAATTCAGGAGTTCCAATCTACAAAACCCTCAGAATAAAAACTAAAGATATCATTTAGTATTAAATATGACTACAGCTACCTACCACCATTTCCTTTAGAACCTAGCCAAAGATAATCATCATAATAGTCACTAAACCCTTTCTTGCCATTAATGTGGGGTTCAGGTGAAGAAAAATTCTGCTCTAGGGAATTGTGAGAAGTAAGTTTGTTTCTTGTTGTTCGCTTGGATCCTCCTGAAGATTCTACTGGAGAAGCATTAATATGACTAGGTTTCCCTGCATATTCATTACAGTATCAAATGTCAACAACTTAGGAAGAATAAACACATTAAAATTATTTTGACTTTTTTCCTCCGATGGTTATGATGTGGAAGAAAAATACCTGAAGCTGATAAATAAACCAGTATAACACTCTCTGGAGGGAGCTCCTCGCAAATTGTTGCCATAACCTGCCCAAACTCAACCATGATGATTATATCCATATAAAAAGCCTATGTAAAAATACATACAAGGCAAAGAATTGTAGAAGTACTGTTTTAACAGGGTAGCAACAATTATTAATGATCCATCTAATTTGGGTGTAAAGATTTTTATTTATTTTATGTACAAATTATGCCTACTACCATAAAACCTAACAGTATCTACATCCATCCCCAGCGTAATAATATGATTAGGAAAAAAAAAAAAAAAAAGAAAGAAAGAATTAATGTCAGGCATTCCAAAGGAACACGTATACTTTTTCTTTTCTTTTTGGGCAGTTCTTGTTTTTCTTTTAATGGAAGATATGAAGATTGCCATTCATGGCCTAAAAATACAATTAGACAAACCACATGAAGCAATCTAAGAAAACACCCTAACCTACTTGTCTCCTAATAACAGAAAATTGTTACAGTAGCAAATTCAATAAACAGGCTTTATAAAACTCACTGCTATCAAATGTGTTACAGAGGGTCGGTACAGGATAGCCTTCCTGGGATTTGGAGGTAAAGTTGGATCAGTCATGTCTGCAACCAACTTCATATCTATCAGTCCCGAAGTGCCAGAATAATCAACTACAACACCATTCTCCTTTGTTTCAGCCAAATGCTTTTGGTAAAATGATCCACTAGACTCCCACTCTAAACATTGCAGCATTCTATATGCATCCAGAGTAAGTTCAGCAAATTTTACCTAAAAAAGACAAGAGAATAATAGATTATGACAACCTTGATTTGCAGGTTATGGCTGATTTTGAGCAATCCCAAAATCAATGATCAAATCAACAAAAATGGGTTTCACCTCATTCCGATGATAACTCATCAGGATTGCATCTCGAAACTTTAAAACCTTCTTAGCATGGAACCGAGCCACGTATTGAACAGAATTTGGATGACAGTCAAATATAGCAGAGTACCTAAATGGCCTAGCACTTGCAATTGTAAAAGTTGTATCGGCATTCATAAAGCGGACAATTTCTTGCACTACTAGTTTCCATTCTTTAAAGTTCGTCTCCTATTAAAAAGAAAAAGAAAAAGAAAAAGAAAAACATATGCCTTCATCAGTAGCTGCTAACATTTTGTACAATGAAACATGCCCATAACAATAAAATATTCATAGACAATGTCACCATATAATATTCTATCATCCTCTAATGCACTTCAGAGCACTCAACTGCCATCATTACTTAGTATAAAGGAGGAAATAATGTATCTAAATTCATCAATTCAAACAATTATATTCTGATAATTCTTCACTTCATATACTTCAGTTACCTACTATTTCGGAAAGAATTACTAATTTTTGTTCCACCAATGATGAAATTGCAAAAGACACTAGGAAAATGAGGTCAAAAAGAAGAGAAAATTAAGAATTAAAGAAAATATAAGTGAGCAGATCCATTAACTTATTTAAATATAAACTTTTTAACGAAAATTCAAGGTACATTCATCAGTGAAGTCACCTAAATGTTATTCTCGTCCCTTTTTCTCTTTAAAAAAAAGATGAAGAAGAAAGAAAGATCGAGTTGTATTACCTGAAAGTACGGAAATTATTATGGTAATCAATGAAAAAAAAAAAGAATACAAACCCTTCATTGTCTTAGTATTCCAGTCAATTGAGGAAAACATTTTTTTTCTTTTTAAATTCCCCTTAGCAGCCAAAAATAGCATAAGAAAAAACGAAAAAAAAAAACCGTACCCAGCAATAGTAAATATAAACAAAGAGAAATGAAGAAAATTTTCAATATATATATAAATAAATAGAAACATTTCTTTACCCGGAAATTAGCGTTGCAATCATCAACCAGAGCTTTGAGCTTTTCAACGACAACTTTCACCGTCTGGGTCCGGTTCAAAATCAAGGAAACGAGTAAAAAACGGGCGTAAAACCTCAACTCCTTAAACCGGACTCCAAGATCCTTCACTTTACACCCTTCAAAATACCTCCTCTTCAGAATCGCTTCGTAGAAAACGTAGGCTTCGACCAGAAATCTGGCCTCGCTCGTCCTCGTGTACTGGCCGAAATACAGCTGGCCGATCCGACCGGCGATCTCCCCAATTTCCCACCGGTTCAGACCGGCTTTGACAAGCTCCGTTCGGTGCTCTTGCTGGTACTTCCACAACCGCATGTACGCTTTGAAGACTTTCTGGAAATAATGTTGCCCTTGTGCTCGTCCGTACGACGGGAAGTCCCGGACTCGTGCGAATTTACGGTCCGCGCTCTCTACGAGTGCTCGGAAGGTCTTCGAAACGACGTCGCCCTCCTCCGCCATGTACGGAACACCGGCAATTTCAATAACGAAAGGGATGGACGAGTGGGCGGCGGTCTAAGGGGATTTGGCGACGGCCATGGAGAAATGTTGCAGAGATGTCTAAAGAGAGAAAGAGTGGACTTTTATTGAGCTGAGCTGTGGTTTTATGGTGTCAGCATAACATTCCTTTTCTTCCTCTTCAATTTTTCTTGTGGGTTTCTCTTTATTTTATTTTATTTTTTGTCTTTTTGAGGATTCACAAATTCAGTGATTTCTTTTTGGGGCGAGGGGATTTTGAGGTTTTGATAAATAAATCTCAGTGAATTACAGTGTCAGCGTTCGGATTATGAAAAAATTAAAAGTATAGGAAATCAAATACTATTTTTTAATTCCGTTAGGTAAATTACCCAATAAAAGAAATATCATCAAATCTGAATCGATACCAATTTGATATGTTTTATATATTTTTATTTTAATATCAACAATTTATTGTTGAATGACACTTGAATTTTTTATTTTAACAAAACCTCCCCTTGAAATAAAAACATGTTTATACTGGTGTTTAAATCCACATCAATTAGATTGGTAAAATCTTAAATTTATCACAGATTGAGTCTTAACTCGTACTCTATACAGTTCGCACTTTAGATTCACATATAAGGTGTTTACACCCTTTTATGATGAGACCATATGATGTAGATTCACACTATCATACAGGCAAACTCACATACTGCAAACACGTGTTAACTCTAAAGTAGGTACGTGGTCAACATGCATGAGAACCTACTTACAATATCACATTCATGAACAGTAACCATATCATATAAATATATAGTTTAACCCATTTGAAGAGGACACAATTTAAAAATTACTCAACAAGTTTATTATATATTATTTTTAATCATGTATCTTTATTTAAAATACGTGATTTTTACATACATACACATATAATAGAATTTCTAATTTCTTTTAAAAAAGAGTTAGAAGTGAGGTGTAGCTATTCTTTTCGATAAAAGAATAAATACTTTGGTGATTAGTACTATAATCGAGATATATAAATATTTTATATTTACTATGATTGAATTATCATCCAACTTTGATATGAATTAATTATAATGTAGCCAATTGAGTTTTAGTTCAACTGGCATGGGCATTATTGTCAATGCAGGATGATGTAGGTTCGAGTGCGTTAAAACGCATTATCCTACTATTTATGGGTTGAGGATTGTTCAAAAAATTTAAGTATAATATAGTAAAAGTATTATGGAAGCCCTTCCATTAAGAGTTAAATTGTATGTGATGTGCCACATGTACTCATGTTGACGTACAAAGACCAATTTTTGAATGTTAAAAATGGATGAAACTTTTAACAAAAAAAACCTAGTTTACTCTTTGATTTAATATATAAGGACTAATTTATCTATTTTTTTCAGTAGAAAAAATAAAATATAATCAAAACTCTTAATATAAGAGCCTCCACAATATTTTTACCGCATAATGTTTTTTTTCGAAGTTACCTCATAATGGTAAACTTAAAAGATTGAAGTTTATAAAACTAATCAACAAAACTATTTGAGAATTAAGATATTAATCATTATTTTGCTAATAATTTTGTTTTTCAAAATGTCCATGTAATATCCCGAATTAGGGCCTAATTGGAATAGTGGTTTCGTGACCACAAGTCCGAGATAGAAATAATTATTTTATAATTATTTTGAGGTTTATGATATGATTGCATAATTGTGTGAAGATTTCGTGAAGAAATTTTTGGCATAACGAGTGTAATTTAAAGTTAGGGACTAAATCGAATAAGTTGCAAAACTTGCATTCTAGAAGTTTTTAGTATGAAATTGCTTTGAAATATTTATTAGGAGTTCTTAAATAGCAATTTTACCAATTTTAAGTTCATGGGCAAAATTAGGACATGGAAGGAATTTTTGAAAGTTTAGTAAGGAGGGGCATTTTAGTCATTTGGATATTAAATGAAATAAAATGGGAAAAATAACACAAAATGGTCATCTTCTTCATTTAGTTGCTGCCGAATTTTGCTCTCACCATAGCTAGGGTTTCTTCAACTTTCAAGCTTCATAATCAAGAAAGACGGGGAATCGACCCCAATCGAGGAAAAGAAAAGATTGTGGACTAAATTGCAAAATCTTTGTATTTTGGTACCAAGGTAAGTTCATGTATAAATAATGTAGCATAATTGTTATTTTTAAGTTATTGATGTTAACTATATGATATGCTGATTTTTATCATGAAATATATGCTTTGTGGTTATTTTCGAATAAAATGTAAATTATGTGAGCTACTTGATAAATACAAATTGTTACCGAGTTTTGGTTTCGGTATTCTACGGAAGACGGCAAGGATATGTGTTCGAGGAAAATCCCGTTTGAACCTTAGGAATAGATTAGGATACAAGTGACATGTCACTAGGATGGTTGAGCATCCGAACTCGTTGATTTGAGTCCGAGTTCACTTATGGATGCGAATGTCCGAACTCGTTGAGTTGAGTCCGAGTTCGTGAGATGTAACTAGGCATCCGAACTCGTTGAGTTGAGTCCGAGTTCACTTATGGATGGGAACGCCCGAGCTCGTTGAGTTGAGTCTGAGTTCACTTAGGGGCGGATTACATGATTGCTTGATTGCATATGTAGCACTTATGTGCAAGTTATCCATGTATCTGAATTATATTCCGATGTGTTCAACGGGTAAAGTTCTACTCAAATGGAGGAATACTCCAGATGAAAAGAGACGTATTGGTAAGTGTTGTGAAATGGATACTTTGGACAGGTATGTACTTAACCCTCGGGTTGAGTATTGATACAACAACGATAAGGTAATAAGATGATGAAAAATGATTAGAAATGTGATATATGTTTTGGTGATACCATGCTAATGTTGGTTGGTATGATTGCTTTGTTATGTTACTTATTATTTGCATATGAACTTACTAAGCATTTATGCTTACTCCCTCCTTCTTACTCATTGTAGTTTTGGACAAGCCAGCTCAGGAGTCGGGATAGGTCGAAGGCTCGGTCACACTATCTGGAAGACTTTTTGGTAAATGGCTTGTAAAATTTAAGTATGGCATGTATAGCAATATACCTATTTTGTGTAAATGATCTTATGATATGATGAAGGATTGGTTGAGAAAATGCTTGATAATGATAAGTTATGGAAATGGTTAGTTTAGATTATGTTTAATGTTATGGAAGTTTAATAGGTTATCTAGTTCATGAAAACTCATAAAAAGGATGAAATTTGCCATAAAGAGAACATTGCATCAACACTGATGTGAGTTTGAAAATTTACTAAAAATCGTAGAAATCGAATTTGGTGATGGATTAAATATGAAATTGAAGCTTAGTATGTCTAGTTTCAAATAAAACAAACGAAACAGGTAAAAAAAATTATATGTTAGAAGATATTTGAATTTTAGTGAAACAGGGTCAGAGCAATTTCTGGATCCCCTGTTCCAAATTTAGAAATTCACTATAAATTGTACAGATATAATTAGGTGTTTTATTTTATATTATCGGAATCCTTATTGAGTCTAGTTTTAGGAGAAACAAACCTTATAGTCATATGAATTTTTTACAGAGAGAAATTTGGTTCGAAGTAAATAGAGGTCAGTCCAGTCATGTCCTGAAATATGGGTAACTTTAACTAATAAACTGTACTAATTGGCCCAACCAAAAAATTCTATAAAAAAAATCAGTACATAGGTATATGAGTCTAGATTTAGGAAAAATTTACGGATCTTGATTTCGAGTTTCGTAACTCGAGATATGATTTTTCTTGTAATTGTGACGCAAGTAGCTAGAAAGCTGTGAATGTGGAAACAAATAATCCAAGGTTCTTAAAATGTTAAATTAAGTTTAGTAACACCTCATACTCGACTCCGGCGACGGTCTCGGGCGTGAGGGCGTTACATTTAGTGGTATCAGAGCAGGTTTATTCGATTCTCAGACTACGTGTTGTATGTACGAATTTTGCTATACATGCCATATGTATAAATTGTGATAGTGTGACGACTTCTGACCTTTTTAAATGATTTTTTTATAGTAAATGGATCCCGAACCAGCTGTGGCAGATGAAGTAGAGAGTAATGCGCTAGCTCCGGTTGAAGGAGCAGCGCCGACTGAAAATCCACCTCCTACTGTTGGTCAGGGAGGAGGAGAAAGGGATCGGGAAGCCTTCCTCTAAATGATGAGTGCATGGTACACTGAGTTCGTTCGTACGAACCCAAATGTACAACCTCCCCCACCTCCCCCAATTCCTCAACCTGTACCCTCGATGCCTCAGGGTGTGGATATGATAAAGTTTCACAGAACTCCATTTGATAGAATTCGTAAACAAGGGACCGAAGAATTTAAGGCAAATATTGATAATGATGCCGAGAAAGCGAGTTCGCTTGAAAATTCTATCGGGTATTTGATGAATTATCTTGTACACTGAAGAATGTTTGAAATGCGCTATATCTTTGTTGAGGATTCAGCCTATAATTGGTGGAAGACTTTGATTTTTGTGGTACCGAAAGAGAGAGTAACACGGGAATTCTTTCAAGAAGAGTTTGGAAGAAATATATTAGTGAAAGATTTATTGATCGTAAGCGTAAAGAATTTCTTGAGTGAAGCAAGGTAATATGTGATTCTGAGAATATGAAAGAGAGTTTGTTCGATTAAGTAAGTATGCCAGAGAGTATGTTCCTACAGAGGCCAAGATGTGCCGACGATTTGAAGACGGGCTTAACGAAGATATAAAGGTATTTGTTGGAATTCTTGAATTAAAAGAAATGGTAGTACTGGTTGATCGACCTTGCAAGGCTGAAGAACTACTTAAAGAGAAGAAAAAGGTAGAGGCTGAGACTAGAAATTGGAAGAAAAGACCGACGAGCAGTTTATTTTCACAACAACCCGGAAAGTCAATAAATATGAATCCTCGTTCCCAAGTTTCTACTGGGCAATCATATGGGAATTATAAAAAGCAAAATGTGGGTCCTAAGTCTAGACTACCCAGAAAACAAAGTGTAGGGAATTCGAGATTTGTTAAACCCGAATGCAATGTGTGGTAGAAATCATTTTGGTCCGTGCAGAGCAAATGAATGTTTTCGATGTGGTTCTCCGGATCATTTTATTAGAGATCGCCAGAGAGCTGAAAAGAAAAATTTCAGAATACAAAAACAAGTGGTGGCGGATTCAAGAGGAAGATATCCAAGAAAAGCGGGAGTGAAGCAAGCAAAGAAGAATGTAGCCGAGGATGCACAGTTAGACTGAAGGAAGGGCTCTCGGCTAGAACTTATGCTATTAAAGCACGTGAAGATGCTTTTCACACGATGTGATTACGGTACATTTTCTCTCTATAATGTTAATGTTATTGCTTTGATTGATCCGGTTCTAGTCATTCATATGTGTGCATGAAACTCGGTGTCTAGTATGAATATACCGTTGAGAACACGTAATTTATGATTAGAGTGTCGAATCCGTTAGGCAAATGTGTGATTGTTGATAAAGTATGTAAGAAATGTCCTTTAATGATTCGGGGCCATTACTTTCCGGCCGACTTGATGTTGTTGCCGTTTAATGAGTTTGATGTTATTTTGGGTATGGATTGGTTGACATTGCATGACGCTATAACAAATTGCAAAGAAAAGGTTATAGAATTAAAGTGTGAAAATGGTGAAACTCTGCGGGTTGAATCAGATAAATCAGAGGCATTGCCTAGTGTAATTTCTTCAATGTCGGCTCAAAGATATCTGAGAAAGGGTTATGAAGCTTATTTGGCGTATGTAATTAATACAAAAGAAGTTGAAAAGAAAGTTGAATCAGTGCTAGTTGTGTATGAATTTGCGGACGTATTTTCAGAAGAATTGCCGGGTTTGCCTCTAGTCAGGGAAGTAGAATTTGGTATTGATTTGATACCGGGAACAACTTCGATTTCGATTGCTCCATATAGAATGGCACCAACAGAGTTAAAAGAGTTAAAGTCGCAGTTGCAAGAGTTGACTGATAAAGGCTTTGTGAGACCGAGTTTTTCACCTTGGGGTGCTCCGTGTTATTTGTGAAAAAGAAGGATGGTTCTATGAGGTTGTGTGTTGATTATCGGCGATTAAACAAGGTGACAATAAAAACAAGTATCTCATTGCCAAGAATTGATGATTTGTTTGATCAGCTAAAAGGAGCGACATGGTTTTCAAAGATTGACTTGAGATCTCGAGTATTACCAAGCTCATGGTAAAAGAGTCGGATGTGCCTAAAAGCGCTTTTAGAACAAGGTATGGTCATTATGAATTTTTAGTTATGTTATTCGGGTTGACAAATGCTCTGCTTTGTGTTTATGGATTAAATGAATCGCATATTTCGACCATACTTGGACAAATTTGTTGTGGTGTTTATAGATGATATTTTAATTTATTCAAAAGATGAGACAGAGCATGCTTTGAGCATTTGAGGATAGTTTTGCAAATTTGAGAGATAAGCATTTGTATGCTAAGTTTAGTAAAAGTGAATTTTGGCTCCGGAAGTTGGATTTTTGGGTCATATTGTTTTGGTGTGATGGTATACGGGTTGATCCTAGTAAAATTTCAGCCATTGTTGATTGGAAACCACCAGAAAAATGTAATGAAGTTAGAAGTTTCTTGGGGCTAGCTGGTATTATCGGTGGTTTGTAAATGGATTTTCTATAATTCTTTGCTCCTATAACTAGACTACTCAGAAAGGATGTTAAATTTGAATGGACGGAAGAATGTCATGAGTTTTGAAGAATTGAAAAAGTTATTAACAGAGGCACCGTGTTGTTAGTACAGACCGAATCGGAGTAAAGAATTTGTTGTGTATAGTGATGCTTCTCTAAATGGTTTGGGGTGTGTGCTCATGCAAGAAGGAAAAGTGGTGGCTTATGCTTCGAGGCAGTTAAAACCTCATGAGAGGAATTATCCTACTCACGATTTGGAATTGGCTGCGGTGGTGTTTGCTTTGAAGATTTGGCGACATTATTTGTATGGTGAAAAGTGTCGGGTATATACCGACAACAAAAGTCTTAAGTACTTGGTGTCACAAAAAGACTTGAATTTGAGACAGTGAAGATGGTTGGAGTTATTGAAAGATTACGAGCTTGTTATTAATTATCATCCGGGAAAAGCGAATGTGGTTGCCGATGCTTTAAGCAGAAAGTTGTTGTTTTTCTTTGAGAGTTATGAACACTCAGTTGAAAATGTCAGATGATGGTTCAATTCTAGCAGAGTTAAGAGTAAAACCGATGTTTTTACAAGAGATTTCTGAAGCTCAGAAAGATGATCAAGATTTGTAAGCCAAGAGAAAACAGTGTGAAGTTGATACAGAGTCAGATTTCAGAATCGGTTCTGTGGGTGCTTAATGTTTAAAGATCAGATTTGTGTACCGAAGAATGAGGAATTGATTCAAAAGATCCTATAGGAAGCACATAGTAGTTGTTTCTCGATTCATCCGGGTAGTACGAAAATGTATAATGACTTGAAGAAAATGTATTGGTGGAATAGAATGAAAAAGGATATATCAGAGTTTGTGTCCAAATGCTTAATTTGTCAACAGGTGAAAGCTGAACACCAAGTGCCTTCGGGATTACTTCAGCCTATTATGGTTCCTGAATGGAAATGGGATCGGATTACTATGGATTTTGTTTTAGGGTTGCCATTGACTCCAGGAAAGAAAGATGCCGTCTGGGTAATAGTTGACAGATTAACTAAATCGGCTCATTTTATCCCGATATGTACGGATTATTCTCTTAACAAGTTGGCTGAACTATATGTTAGAGAAATTGTTAGACTACATGGAATACCATTGTCGATTATCTCAGATAGAGATCTAAGGTTTACCTCGCGGTTTTGGCAAAAGTTGCAAGACGCGTTAGGTACGAAGTTAAATTTCAGTACTGTTTTTCATCCACAAACTGATGGGCAATCAGAGAGAGTAATTCAGATTCTTGAAGATATGCTCAGATGTTGTGTATTGGAATTTCAAGGAAGTTGGGAAAAATATTTACCGTTGGTAGAATTTGCTTACAATAATAGTTATCAGACGAGCTTGAAAATGGCACCTTATGAAGCATTGTATGGTCATAAGTGTCGAACGCCATTGTATTGGACTAAACTTAAGGAAAATCAGATTTATGGAGTTGATCTAATAAAAGAAACCGAAGAAAAAGTGAAGGTAATTCGCATTGTTTGAAAAGTGCGTCAGATAGTAGACGTAAATCTTATGCAGATTTAAAACGAAAAGACATTGAATTTCAAGTTGGTGATAAAGTATTTTTAAAGGTGTCTCCGTGGAAGAAAGTTCTTAGATTTGGACGGAAGGGCAAATTAACTCCGCGTTTTATTGGGCCGTATGAAATAATTGAAAAAGTTAGACCGGTAGCATATCGGCTAGCATTACCACCTGAATTAGAGAAGATTCATGATGTGTTCCACGTATCTATGTTACGCCGGTATCGTTCAGATCCTTCACATGCAGTTTTACCGACAAAAATTGAACTACAACCAGATATGACCTATGAAGAAGAACCGATTAAGATTTTAGCTCGAGAGGTCAAACAACTAAGGAATAAAAATATTGCACTTATGAAGGTGTTGTGGCAAAAGCATGGAGTAGAAGAAGCTACATGGGAATCCGAAGAAAATATGAGAAATCAATACCCACATACATTTCTGGTAAGATTTTCGAGGACGAAAATCCTTAAAGAGGGGAGAGTTGTAATATCCCGAATTAGGGCCTAATCGGAATAGTGATTTCGTGACCACAAATCCGAGATAGAAATAATTATTTTATAATTATTTTGAGGTTTATGATATGATTGCATAATTGTGTGAAGATTTCGTGAAGAAATTTTTGGCATAACGAGTGTAATTTAAAGTTAGGGACTAAATCGAATAAGTTGCAAAACTTGTATTCTAGAAGTTTTTAGTATGAAATTGCTTTGAAATATTAATTAGGAGGTCTTAAATAGCAATCTTACCAATTTTAAGTTCATGGGCAAAATTAGGACATGGAAGGAATTTTTGAAAGTTTAGTAAGGAGGGGCATTTTGGTCATTTGGATATTAAATGAAATAAAATGGGAAAAATAACACAAAATGGTCATTTTCTTCATTTAGTTGCTGCCGAATTTTGCTCTCACCATAGCTAGGGTTTCTTCAACTTTCAAGCTTCATAATCAAGAAAGACGTGGAATCGACCCCAATCGAGGAAAAGAAAAGATTGTGGACTAAATTGCAAAATCTTTGTATTTTGGTACCAAGGTAAGTTCATGTGTAAATAATGTAGCATAATTGTTATTTTTAAGTTATTGATGTTAATTATATGATATGCTGATTTTTATCATGAAATATATGCTTTGTGGTTATTTTATAATAAAATGTAAATTATGTGAGCTACTTGATAAATACAAATTGTTACCGAGTTTTGGTTTCGGTATTCTACGGAAGACGGCAAGGATATGTGTTTGAGGAAAATCCCGTTTGAACTTTAGGAATATATTAGGATACAAGTGACATGTCACTGGGATGGTTGAGCATCCGAACTCGTTGATTTGAGTCCGAGTTCACTTATGGATGCGAATATCCGAACTCGTTGAGTTGAGTCCGAGTTCATGAGATGTAACTAGGCATCCAAACTCATTGAGTTGAGTCCGAGTTCACTTATGGATGCGAATGCCCGAGCTCGTTGAGTTGAGTCCGAGTTCACTTAGGGGCGGGTTACATGATTGCTTGATTGCATATGTAGCACTTATGTGCAAGTTATCCATGTATCCGAATTATATTCCGATGTGTTCAACGGGTAAAGTTCTACTCAAGTGGAGGAATACTCCAGATGAAAAGAGACGTATTGGTAAGTGTTGTGAAATGGATACTTTGGACAGGTATGTACTTAACCCTCGGGTTGAGTATTGATACAACAACGATAAGGTAATAAGATGATGAAAAATGATTAGAAATGTGATATATGTTTTGGTGATACCATGCTAATGTTGGTTGGTATGATTGCTTTCTTATGCTACTTATTATTTGCATATGAACTTACTAAGCATTTATGCTTACTCCCTCCTTCTTACTCATTGTAGTTTTGGACAAGCCAGCTCAGGAGTCGGGATAGGTCGAAGGCTCGGTCACACTATCTGGAAGACTTTTTGGTAAATGGCTTGTAAAATTTAAGTATGGCATGTATAGCAATATACCTATTTTGTGTAAATGATCTTATGATATGATGAAGGATTGGTTGAGAAAATGCTTGATAATGATAAGTTATGGAAATGGTTAGTTTAGATTATGTTTAATGTTATGGAAGGTTAATAGGTTATCTAGTTCATGAAAACTCATAAAAAAGATGAAATTTGCCATAAACAGAACATTGCAGCAACACTGATGTGAGTTTGAAAATTTACTAAAAATCGTAGAAATCGAATTTGGTGATGGATTAAATATGAAATTGAAGCTTAATATGTCTAGTTTCAAATAAAACAAACGAAACAGGTAAAGGAATTATATGTTAGAAGATATTTGAATTTTAGTGAAACAGGGTCAGAGCAATTTCTGGATCCCCTGTTCCAACTTTAAAAATTCACTATAAATTGTACAGATATAATTAGGTGTTATATTTTATATTCTCGGAATTCTTATTGAGTCTAGTTTCAGGAGAAACAAACCTCATAGTCATATGAATTTTTTACAGAGAGAAATGTGGTTCGTAGTAAACAGAGGTCAGTCCAGTCATGTCCTGAAATAGGGGTAACTTTAACTAATAAACTGTACTAATTGGCCCAACCAAAAAAATTCTATAAAAAAATAAGTACATAGGTATATGAGTCTAGATTCAGGGAAAATTTACGGATCTTGATTTCGAGTTTTGTAACTCGAGATATGATTTTTCTTGTAACTGTGAAGCAAGTAGCTAGAATGCTGTGAATGTGGAAACAAATAATCCAAGGTTCTTAAAATGTTAAATTAAGTTTAGTAACACCTCATACTCGACTCCGGCGACGGTCTCGGGCGAGAAGGCGTTACAGTCCAACTATTTTAAATTAATTAGATTAGATTTTAATTAATTTTTATTATTTGATAAAATATTTATATTATATAATTAATATAAATAATCATTATTTAATATAATTACAATATTAAAATAATTTTAAAAATAAATCATAATTATAGTAGTTGTATTAATTTTATATGATAATATTTATACTTATATTAAATCTCAAACCCTTACTAAATATGTAACACCCCTGACCCGTCTCCGTCGCCAAATTAGGGTTACAAGATGTTACTGTACAAAATAGAACCTTTAAATTCAAAACAGAAAAAATAATTCAACTTAAATATAAATTCTAATATTTCATTCCAATCATAGCAAACATACACATTTGGGCCTTAATTTGAGTTTTCAAGGCCCTAAAACCAATTTAAAAGCAATTGGGGATGGATTTGAATAAATCGAAAAATTTTGAGAAAAACATGAAAACTTGTGAAAATAGGGGTCACATGGCTGTGTGGCCAGACCGTATGACATAGCCCAAACCGTGTAGACATTCGAAATAGGGACACACGGTCGTGTTCCAGATCATGTGTCCGCCTGTGTGTGTATTTGAAATAGGGTCACACGTTCGTGTCGCAAGCCGTGTGCCAGACCGTGTAATAAATTGTTTTGAGACACATGGTGATGTGACAGCTCATGTCTCAGGCCATGTGTACCAAATGTACCTTGAAAAATAAGTTTACAAAAAATACTTTCTTAAGCCACAAGCACACCAGTTGCCAACCTTTTGTCATATTCCATTCACACTTGAACAATACCAAAACATGCCAAAATCATACATATACAGCACATTTCCATCAATCAACCTATGTACCCTCATTGGTACCATAATATACACATCTAAATAACTCAACTAAATAACATGGTTTTATGCTCTCAACCTACACCACACACTTATAATTCATCCCTTATAATCTCATATAAACATAGTTCAAATCTTATATTTACCTTTTACCTAAAAGTGACCAAAAGATTCATAATTTCCAGACATTATAAGTCCAAACAACTATGTACACAAAAGACATATCCACATCATGAAAACCAAATAGCACACATAATATCTTTCATTATATAAAAGCCCTATACATGCCATTTATAACCATATCCAAAATAACTTAAAATCTACCAAAATGATTCTTGGATAGTGTGATAGGACTCTGACAAGGTTCCAACCAATCGAGCTTCCGATGATCTACAAAATAGAGGAGAAACAACTGCATAAGCAAGCTTAATAAGCTCGTATTAGATAAACTTAAACTTTCTGAACCCCAAATGTTAAATCATTCAACCATGCTCAACAGTTCATATAAGTATCTTACTTTCCTATATATAACAATCCACATAGTTAGTAAGTAACTTAAAACATAACATTTATGAAACATGGTGTATAGCATGAAATGAATTACATTCATTCACCTTTCTTCCCATATTGATTAGTGCCATTTTCCATTCATTTGCATATATTAACATTCCATTTCATATGGTCCATAATATCAATAGTTTCACATTCAAACCAATTTGTTTTACTTTACTCACCCAATGAACCATACAGAATTTCCTCAAATACTCGGGAATGCTTACACATAGTGTGCCTTTTCATGTAACCATAACATTTCCTCTCCAATAGTGCTCACACGAGCTGTGAAATATGCCTGCTCACATGAGCTATTTTTATTACAAATATGTCATTTCCAACATTTTCAAGCTTTTCAAGCTTAATTCCTCAAATTTCTTTCATGAGTCCTTAGCAAAATCATTAGAGAAGCTTGCTAGCCACATTAATTTCATGAAAAAAACATCAATAGTTGTCTTGGAGGAGAGAGAAAACAAGAATTAAGATTTTGATTATGTAACACCCGTTTTCAGTTGTGTCGGAAATAGTGATTTTGAAATCTCGTTTTTCGATAATTGAGTTAACAAATATTATTAATTAATATTTAAGAGTTTAGTACAGTGTTATATTAAATTTCAGTTTGGTAATTTTATTGAACGGTTAGTAATTAAGGGATAAAAACTAATTTGTAAAAATCGTAAAAGTTTATCATTATTGATTTTTATTAGTTAAAAGGCTTAAATAGAAATTATTCAAGGGTTTAAATGGCAATAAGCACATTTCTAAAATGGGTGGATGGTTATTGCTTAGTTTAAGTGATTTACATGTTAAAATTTAATTAAAATTAAGATTTAATGATATATTAATAAAGCAAACAAAGGAAAAGAAAGTTACTATCTTTACTTTCTTTGTTTCTTCACCGTCTACCATAAAAAAGGAACCAAGAGAAACCATTGTTGAATGCTTCAACATTTGACCTTGCATGCAAGTGATTTTAAAGTCTGTTTTTCGTAAATTTTATATTTTTTAAATCGTTGTAGCTCGATTTAGCTAACTTGTATGTTAGTTTTCAAAATCGTTAAAGTTTCAAAATATTTCCATTGTTGAACCTTGAAGCTTTTGATTCTAAATTGATAGATTTTGAGCTTAGTTATGAAAAAAGGACTAATTTGTAAAGTGAAAGTGTTAGTTTTGAACATAGGGACTAAATTGTAAACATTTTGAAATTGACATGAAACTTCTATAATTATAGATTTAAGAGGGTTATAGAAGGATTTGATTGAAATTAGATTGAAAAATGGGGCTTAAATGTGAAAGATATGATTGTTTCGATTTTAGATACTAAATTAATAAAATATGAAACTTTAGGGGATTAGTGAAAAGTGAAATTAAAATGTCATCTGCATAGATTAAGATGTTATAAGATAATTAAAACTGATAAATTAAAATGAATTATCGTATAGATCAATATTTGAATTAATTAGTAGATAATCGAGGAAAAGAGAAAATTGCGAATTAGTTTCCGATGTTGCACTTATTACCATTTTGGTCTTGTAAGTTCATATGGTATATATATATGTTTATGTAATGTATTTTTTGAATTATAAATTTATATTGTGTGAAAATAATTTGAATTATACGCAAATTGATACAAAAAATGTGAGAAATGGACTGAATGGTAAAGAATTGAACTAATGCGTTAAATGTGCCCAGATAAATGTAAGAAAGGATAGGATACAATTGGCATACCAATAGGGTTATTTGCACGTTGTACGGGATATGATATGAGACGATACTGATGTATAGAGAATTTACAGTTTAAATTGGAATCCAACATATTTTACGAATAACCAAGATTTGTCTCTACGGAGACCACTATTACTGATTGTCTCTACGGAGACCCCAATGTATTCTGTAGGGATATAATGTCTTATGATATATGATGCCTATGAGCTCAGCACTTCAGTGCTCAACGAGCAATTTAGTGTGTTTTGGTGGTTACCCATGTATTTGTATATGTTATTATAGTTTAACGGGAAAAATGATTTGTGTAAAATAGAAAATATCTAATTGATAATATGTGTTGTATTTGGAAGTGGCCATATGATATTGGAATGATGAAATGACATATATGTTCGATGATTCGAATAGAATGACACTGAATGGAGATGTATTATTCATATTATAATATTGTAACTGATGAACTAGCTTTATTGATGTGTGACGAACCCCGCTACGCGTTGATATGCGAGTCATGATTTTAAAGTTCCCAATCATTCTTAACAGGTAATTCTCTTGAAATAGTATACAAGGATATAACTCTTGAATACAAAACAATCCTAAAAAGGAACCTACGTTATAATACAATGAGACCCGATTTCTATAAAGATGTTAAAACTCAGAAAGTTTGGTAAAACAAGAAGAATAGTTGTGACCCACTATCCATAATGAGATAGGAACCAATCGGTTTCAGGTTGATTGCCATACTCACAAACTTAGAAGGGAAAACGAGAGTGATAAGATTGAAAAGGGTTGAACGCCACAAGAATGAATCTTGATAAGTTCGGGATAAGTTCTTAAAGAACAAAGATATTTATCTCACAATATAAAAATGTTCATTAGCCTCTTACAACACAAAGGGTCGAATATATATAAGCCTTAGCACATGAATCGACATTTTCAGCCATTAGTAGGAATACATGTATTAAATAGGAACTTTAAATTTGAATTCATGCTCCTTGCCATCCATGCACCTTAACATTGATTGTGGTGGCTGAATTTAATGCGTTGGGGAAGAATACATGTATGCTTAATGGCTAAGTATTCTTCAAAAGTCTCACACTTTCCCCTTGATAGACGGTGGCCTTTATGGTGCACGAGAAGAACCAATAGTTATATTCTATAAAGCTTCTAAAGGTCACCTTCAGCTCCCATTTGGACGACGGCAATTGATAAAGCAATATTTGGACGAATGGTCACCTTTTAAGCTAAAATTAACAACCATTTTATGTGTGAACACCCTTGATTCCTTTAGCAAAAATGAACAGTCCCTTAGCATATTTAAAAGGTGGCTAGTCATTATATTTCCCAAGACATATTAAACACACGTTAGGGCATCATAAATTCACTAATTAAAATGTAACAAACAGACATGATAATGACATTAGAATTAAAACAGATTTTAGGACATATTAAAAAATTATGTAATAACAAGACATAAAATAAACTTCTAATTAAATGTTGTGGAAATTAAAATACTAAATGGACGGTTTAGGCTTAAAAGCCCACATGAAAAACGTTGCATGGGCTTGGGTTTTTTACAGGGGCCCAATACGAATTGGATTTTTTTATAATCAGCCCAAGCTTGTTGGTTCATTGCTTCTTCAAGTTTCTTAATTCTAGCTTACGTCATAGGCCCAAATGATGTATAAATGGGCATATTGAGTTTTAGCCCAATAATCAAACTCGAGATTACATCATTCCTTCCCTCTTCAAAGTGATTTGTTCGCAAATCAGCTCCTACATCATAAAGGAACAAGTAATCAAAATTCAAATACTTAAAACAAGTATTAAATGGAACTTTAAAAAATCAAGGCTTTCTTTTTGTAATTCAATTGCTCAAAATCCTTTAGAGATAACTTAAACAATTGATCATGCAAAATATAGCTCTATCTTTCAACTTATTTTTGTCTCACAAAGCTTAACATACCTCCACGTAAGTGAGTATTAAGAACTTGAAATGAGACAATGGAATGGTGAACTTTATTAGAATAATCATAATGCTCCTTACATATCTTCACTTTGAATGCCGAATTTATTTTTTAAACTCTCATACTCTCGACTTTTTTAACAAAAAAATAGTTTATTTTGGGTGTTCTCTCTTTCCTTCCCTCTACGTTTTTACCTCTCTCTTTCTCTCCAATTTTTATCATCACATTCTCAGATGTTTTGATTCCCTCACTCTCTTTTTCTTTTACATTCAAACTCTTGCCTCTCAACTTTAACATTTTAGTATCTTTTGAATTATTTTTCTCACATTCCTCCTTCAATCTAATTTGATCTTCATACACTTGATTTGAAGTTGTTGGTAAGTCTAATGGATTTTCCTCGAACTTGAAAGAGTAGCAGTTGGTGTATCCGTCATGCATAACTTTCCAGTTGTATTGCCACGACCTACCAAGCAAAATATGCTCGACATGCATTGGAGCGACATCACACAAAATTTCATCGATATATTTACTAATGGAAAATGTGATTAATGCTTGTTTCGTGACTTTGATCTCTCCACCTTCATTTAGCCATTGAAGCTTGTAGGGTTGTAGCTGCTTTGCTGTTGGCAAACCAAGGTTCTCGACTAAAACTGAACTTGCCACATTTGTGTAGCTCCCTTCGTCTAAAATCATACTACACACTTTGCCATTGATGTGGAAATGAGTGTGAAATATATTTTCATGTTATTGTTCCTTTTCCTTTGATTGTATACTCAAACTTCGCTTGATAACTAGGAGCTCTCATTCAACGACAAATTCTACATCACTTGATCATTGATCAGTGAAATAAGCTCTTGCTCATTCTTATCTTCAGATACAATCTCTCCACCATCTTTAAGGCATCACACTTAGATTAGGACATTAGTTAGCAATGTGACCACATCTCAAACATTTGAAGCACTTCACATCGCGCAAACGACCTTGCTGGACTTCGACCTTGCCTTTATCATTTGGAACGTTAGGCTAGTTGGCTTTAAGCACTTCGGTTTGACTTTTCACTTAGGGCGTCACATCTCTTTTAATGGCATTTTGATTCCACCTTGAAGATGACCCCACATTGTTTACAGGCCTCAATAACCCCTTTCACTTGAGTTGTCTTTCCACCTTGATCGCCATATAACCATATTAGTTAATTCACCGTAATGTTGAAGTTCTACGATGTTGGTTATCTAGTGATTCAATCCAGCTAGAAATTGAGCCGTGGTAGTCTCTCGATCTTTATCAATATTGGCTCGAATCATGACGATTTCTAAGTCTTTGTAGTATTCTTCCACACTTCGACTTCCTTGGGTTATAACTTCTAGTTTTAGATAGGGGCCATATTGATAGTGACTAGGAATGAACCTTTTTCACATGATTACTCTCATTTTAGCCCAAGTCTCCACGAGACGCTCTCCGTTTTGTCTCCTACTCAAGGTTAGTTGATCCTATCATATCATAGCATAATTAGTAAACTCAATAGCAGCTAATTTTATCTTTTTCAACTCGAAGTAGTTGTGGCAATCAAAGATCATTTTGATCTTTCTTTCCTACTCTAAATAGGCTTCAAGATCATTCAAACCTTGAAACGTTAGAATTTTCAAGTTGATGTTTTTGAGATTAGCATTGAACCTTTAAAAAACCCTTCTTCCTTGACGTCTCATGCTAATAATGGAACCACGATCACTTTCCATTTCATCATTGCCATAGTAACCATCACTTTTATTTCTCATAGGCATACAATCTCCTTGTAAATTAGGACCCCGAAGCAAACAACCTCATTGTGACCATTCCTCCACTTGGTCAAGCCTCTCATGAATAAGCTCCAACTCAGCTCGCATCATCCGTTGCATTTCTTATAGCAATGTTTGATATTGTAGATTTGGAGGTTGAACTCCCTTGTTGGCAATATTTCTTTCAAGACTCTGAGACATGATTTACCAAAAGATTAGTAAACAAAAGAGTAATTCAAATAATAAATGTGTACCTCAACAAAACAAACCTCACGATATTCACTCAAAAAGAAAAATCACTCCACTCGTGTTTGCACACGATCTTGGCTTTTACCACTCGATTGATCTCACATTCTCGTGCATTTTTCCACTCGAATATCTTAAGTTTTTTAAGAACATGATATGATAAGAACTTAACAAAACACAATCTTGAAGCATTGTTGGAATGAAACAAACGAAACAAAAATGGCAGGTTTGAAAAACGATTTGGCAGAAATGGTTTCAAAAGGCTTAAAAAGGTGTTTAAAAGGTGTTTTGGGGAATACAGGCAAAACAAAAATTTTTGGCTCGAAAAAATTTTGCTATTGTAAAATTTTACCAAAAGATGTAAAATAAGCTCAAAAACATGAATAAATTGAAAACTTTTTGTAGGGTTCCCAGAATTCTTTTTTAAATCTCAAATCTTCTTTTTTTATTTTATTTTCTTTTCCTTTTTTTCACATTTTTTTAAACCCAGGAAAGAGAAAATACATGATACTTGATAAGAAAACTAGTTCTGATACCAAATGACATGAACCCTGTTACATATTAATATGTGAATAACAATTTTAAAGTTCTCGATCATTATTAACAGGTAATTCTCTCAAAATAGTGCAAAACTATATAAATCTCGAATACGAAACAATCCTAGAAAGGATCTTACGTTATAATACAACGAGACTTGATTTCTATAAAGCTGTTAAGGCTCAAAAAGTATGGTAAAACAAGAAGAATAACCATGACCCACTATCTATAATAAGATAGGAACCAATTGGTATAAGGTTGAACGCCACACTCACATACTTAGAAGGGAAAACTGGAGTGATAAGATCGAAAAGGGTTGAATGCCACAAGAACGAATCTTAATAAGTTTGAGATAAGTTCTTAAAGAACAAAAAGATTTATCTCACAATATAAAAATGTTCATTAGCTTCTTATAACACAAATGTCCGAATATATATAGGCCTTAACACATGAATGGTCATTTTCAGTCATTAATAGGATTACATGTATTAAATAGAAACTTTAAATTTGAGTTCATGCTCCTTGCCATCCGTGCACCTTGATATTGATTGTGGTGGCTGAATTTAATGTGTTAGGGAAGAATACATGCATGCTTTGCAACTCCCCAAAATTCTTATTTCTGTTTTTGTGAAAATGTGACACAACTGTGTATCTACTTCAGTGGTTAAATGTTCTAGGAGTGTGTGAGAGGTCCCAAGCTAAAGCCATGTTTTTGGCAAAATTTTGGTATTTCTTCTAAATTAAGCCCTATCTCTGGTTAGTAGGCTTAAGTTTGATTATTTGCAAAATTATGTCAGAATGGGCCTGTTTGTTTGGTGGTTAAGTGGAGTCTTGGGTAATGGAGGTCTTGTGTTCGATTCTCAGCGTTGGCGAAGGGGTAGAATTTTTGCTCTTATTTTCGACTAGAGTTGTGTTGATGTTGGAATATGAGTAGTGGGATGTTAGTAGGATTTGAGGGAAAAAAATAAGGGTTTTGATGTAATAAGGATTTGGTAAAACTCACCTGTTCTCCAAAACTCCCTCTTTAGGAAACTGACGTTCCTTCTACTCTCTGCCACTTCTTATCTTTTTTTTGTTGTTGTTTGCCACCGCCTATTCTGTCCTTTCTTGCTGCCAAAATTTTGCTGTAATTCCTCATCTCTCTACCTTATTATCTCCCTAATCCAACTTTTTCTACTTTTTCTCTTTTTTTTATTTCTCTTTCGTTATTGGCTTTTGTCTGCGATAGCTCGATAAGTTTTGGTATTTGTTGAATTTTAACATTATTCTAAATACTGGTTAAGGAGGGGTTTTTGTTATTGTTTAGGAGTTAATTAAGGGGATGGAGATCAACCATTAACGTTTTAAGGGTGCGGAGTTCTTGTTATTTGAGCTGAGGTAAGGACTTTGATGGTTAGAAGTCATTTGTCTCGTTATAACTTCGTTTAAATTTTCGTGAGTAACATTGAAATTGGACTATGGATTATCGATTATAGGTTCTAGAGTGCTCGAGGATCGTTTTAGCTTCAAACGAAACCAGGTGTGTACCCACTTGTGCAGAAAACGGAGTTCCAACAAAATTCAAAAACCCCACTGTCGACGTCACACGGGCGTGTGGTTGCCCGTGTGGTAGGCTGTGTGCCATAACACATGCGTGTGATTTGTAACAACCTGTTTTTAGGTCAAATCAGAATAGTGGTTTCGGAACCACTTAACCGAGTCAAAATATTTATTTTATTATTTTATTAAGGTTTACAGCATGATAGAATGATAATATAAAAATTTTGTTAAGAAATTTTACTGTTTAAATGCTTAATTCGGTAAAAAGGACTAAATAGCATAACGCGTAAAACTTGTGTGCTATTAGTTAAAAGTGCTTAAAAGCTATAGAACCTTAAAGTTTAAGTCCTTATGTGGTTATTAGTCCATTATTAAGTTAGTGGAGTAGTTGGCTTGGTAGTTTTGTAAATAGAATTATTTTTAAAGGTCAAATTGGTAAATAGGTTATTAAGTTAAATTAAATAAAACCAAAAATCATATTTTTTGGCTATTCATCTTCTCCAAGCCGAATTTGAGAAAGAAAATCAGCCATTTTAGGGCTAAAATTTTGGCCAAGCTCTCCTTGTCAATTAAGGTACGGTTTTTGCCCCGTTTTTAATGATTTTTACGTTTTGAGCTTGTTGCAGCTTAATCTAGCTGACCCGTACCTTCGTTTTTAAAATTGTTAAAGATTTTGAGATATGCCATTGTTGAATACTTAGGTATTTTGAAGTTTCTTGTTAGATTATTGATGTTGGTTAATAGATATACAAGTTTTATAAAGTGATTTTTGACAAAAATGAGAATTAGGGATTAAATTGTGAAAGATAGAAATGTTGTGGTTGGAAATGTGAATATAATAGGCTGCTATGAGGTTATATGAATATTCAGCTAGACATGGGTTTCATGAAAATTTAACGAATTTGCTTTTTTACGAGCGGAGGACTAAACTGTAAACAATGTGAAAGTATAGGGTTAATTATGTAATTTGCCAAAAATATGAATTATTGACTAATTTGAATAGATTGAATACTGAGTATGTTGAATTTGATAATATATATAGACCAAGATAAGCTGAGTTCGGGTTTAGATCGGGGAAAGGAAAAGATTAACGAGTAACTGTTAGTTGATATCCGAGCAACTCGAGGTAAGTTCTTATAATTAGAATCGAACTTTAAATAAATTGTATTTATTTGAAATTAATGAATAGGGATTGAATATATGTAATTAATTAAATTGAATGCATATATTAATGTTTACCATGAAATACCGAGTCCTGTTTGAACTGTAGAAAGCCGTAGGATACAAGTGACATGTCACTAGGGTTACCGTTTTGGTCGAGCTCTTGCATTTGTTGCGGACTCACTATAGCTCTTATGAGCTTACCATTTCAGCTCTTCGGGGCTTATCGTTTTAGCTCTACGAAGCTTATCGTTCAGCTCTTTGGAGCTTACCGTTTATCAGCTCAAAAGGAGCTTACCGATCATGGCTCGAAAGAGCAGAAATGATGATGAATTGACAGATTACCGATTTATACACTTAATGTGTATCACCCGAGCATCCTTCGATATTTCAGTAGGTTCAACAAGCATAATACTGATATGATTTATGAAGATTATATGATATAAGAGCTATATGATTTACATGAATTATAAGTTACATGAATTGCATGAATTACATGTATTACATGGATAATATAATACATGAGATACTTATATAATTAGTATTTGATGTTATATGAATGTTACATGACTAACTTGTGAAGGGTGATGTGAATAGGCATCATGAGCAAATGGGTTGGATTTTATTTTGTTATAATTCTTATTGTCATTTGGTAAGTTTAATTCTATATTATACGTGCTTATTAAGCTTAATGCTTACTTTGTTAATCTTCTGTGTTTTATAGATTTGGAAGCTTGCTCGATTCGGATAAAGTCGAAGATTACTATCACACTATCCAGGCTACTTTTCGGTACTTTTGGAACTCATGGAAGATATGTAATATATGGCATGTATAGGCTAGTATGATGGTCTTAGTTAATTGAGTTATATACTTGTTACATGTTTTGAGAAGTCAAAACTATGTGAATTGGCATAGCTTGTTTTAAATGTTTTGGTTGTGTTTATATGTTTCCATATGATGTGTTTTGTCTTATAAAGATGGAATGAAAATATGTAAATGTTGTTTGAGAAGTGTTTTTATAATGCTTGGTACATGAATGCAAAGTGGGTATATTTGAATGATACTAAATAAGATATATGTGCATGAATAGTTTTGGTAGTGAATTTATATATGAAGTTGATATGACTTGTTTGGAATGCCTATTATGATAATGAATTGGTTGAGACTTGGAACATGTTTAGAATTGGTATTATAGGTGATGAGATGTATATGAAATGGTTACCTATTGAGGTGTAAATGTGGTATAAATTGTTTGTGTATCGATGCTTAAATTGGGTGGCAAAATTGGCCTTGCAAATGGCCTATACCTGCCCACACGGTTTAGCACACGAGCGTGTGTCTTGATTGTTTCTTTCAATGTTTCTTTTAGAAGCAAGTCAGTCTCAAGCATGGCCTAGACACACGGGTGTGTCTGGTGGCCGTGTGAGGCACACAGCCTTGACACATGGGCGTGTGTGGTCATTTCAAGGGGAACACGGGTTAGACATATAGGCGTGTGGTCAGCCGTGTGACCCAAGTCAGTTTCAACCACGGTCAAAGCACACAGGTGTGTTTTGTGGCCGTGTGGTTAAGTTAGTATGTATGCCCTATTTTGCCACAGCCTAGACACACGAGCGTGTCTAATGCCGTGTGAAGTACACGGCCTGTTCACACGAGCGTGTGATAGTTGAAATGTTAAAAATTTTCTAAGTTTTTAAAATTTGTAATATGTTACGATTTAGTCCCGAATGTAGGATTAAAGTTTGATATGTTTGTTTTAAGTACATAATGGATGTGAACGAATGTTATTGATTGAATTATGATGTTTTTGGATAAATAATTGTTCCGAATTGAATTACAAGTCTGGTAACACCTCTTAACCTATTCTGGCGATGGTTACGGGTTAGGAGTGTTACATGATCGACGAAGCCAGGCCGTGCGCACAAGACACGGTTGTGTGATGGCCAAGTAGGCCGTGTGCGACACATGGGCTAGACTGGTTTGGGGTGTGTGGGCCACACGGGTAGTCCACATGAGCGTGTGGGATTTTAGGCCAGGCCGTGTGATCCACATGGCCAAGGCTAATTTGGGCCTAGTTGGCCACACGAATGTGTGGGCCTACATGGGCAAGCCATATGGGCGTTTGAGCCTATTTATCTGAAATGATTCCTAGGGTTGCACGGGTCACCCAAGTTAACTGTGAACCTATTATAGGGTTGGTAAGCGTTACCTAGACTCCTAAATGTGTGATGTGAGTATATGTGATGTATTATAAATTATGCATGATTACTGATATATATATATATGTATACGTATGACTGATGGTTGCATAAAAGCATGACATATTGTATGTTTGCATTGGATTAGGTTGGGATGATGATATTTGGAGGAAGAATATTGAAAGGCTTTAAGCCTATTATCTGGCAACTCAACTGCAATATACTGAATATGTATCGCATTTGGTACTACTTGTAGTGTAAGGATGGACGAAGATGGTGTGTAGAGGCTGGTGGGTAAGACTCTGTTACTGATTACTGTTTGCATTACTGATACTGTGATGGGCTAATGCCCTAATGCATATCTGATACTGGACTGAAATGGGCTAAGGCCCAAACTACTACTGAAATTATAATGGGCTTAGGCCCTAGACTTCATTTGTCTGTTTACTGCTAACTGACTGTATGCATGTTTTTTGTGGGGATTACACACTGAGCTTACGTAAACTCACCCATTCTGTTTAATGTGTACAGGTAATCCCCAGACTTGACGGTTCGGTGCAACGGAGGACTCAATGATGGCCACACATATTTTAAACTATTTTACTTTCGTTTATGGTTTTACTTGATTATGGGGTATTCTTATGTAATTGGACTTTATGGAATGTTTTGTTTTAACTTTGGGAATTTTACCTGCTTTTACAGACTTACTACTACCATTTAACAAAAATACTTATTTCCTTAAAACTAAGGTTTTTCATAAAATGAACGAATCTACTTAAAATAAATGATTTACAAAGCTTCCGCTAAAAAGATACATTTGAGTCAAAATAGTAGACACGCGTTTTTTAGTTAACTAAGTGTTTTTAGACGAAAATGGTTTTATTGTCAACTTAGTTTTCAATCACCCTATCATGTGACATCGCCAGATTCAACCATAACGTCCAGGCTGGGTAAGGGGGTGTGACATGCTTAATGGCTAAGTATTCTTCAAAAGTCTCATACTTCCCCCTTGATGGACGTTGGCCTTTATGGTGCATAGAATGACCAATAGTCATATTCTCGAAAGCTTCCAAAGGTCTCATTTAGCTCCCATTTGGACGGTGGCAATTGATGAAGCAATGGTTGGCCGAATGGTCACCTTTCAAGCTAAAATTAACAACCATTTTATGTGTGAACACCCTTGATTCCTTTCGAAAAAATTAACAATCCCTTAGCATATTTAAAAGGTGGTCGGCCGTTAGATTTCTTAAGACATATTAAGCACACATTAAGACATCATAAATTTACTAATTAAAATGTAACAAACAGACATGACAACGACATCAGAATTAAAACAAATTTTAGGGCATATTAAAAAATTATGTAACAACAAGACATAAAATAAAATTTTAATTAAATGTTGTGGAAATTAAAATACTAAATGGACAGTTTGGGCCTTAAAAGCCCACATGCAAAACGTTGCATAGGCTTGGGCTTTTTTCAAGGGCCCAATATGAATTGGATTTTTTTATAATCAGCCCAAGCTTACTAGTTCATTGCTTATTTAAGTTTCTTAATTTTAGACCATGTCATAGGCCCAAATGATGTATAAATGGGCATCTTCAGATTTGGCCCAATAATTTGAACCCGAGATCACATCAATGTGAGATGTGATGATAGGAAAGTTGTATGGTTAGCTAATTTGTTATGTTAGTTGTGATATGAGGTGAGTTTACTATTTTAGGTTATATGAATTTACCAAGTATAGTAATGCTTGCTCTATTATGTTTTCTCTACTTGTAGTTATCTATTGTGGAATGAGGCGATCAGATCTCTTCGGAGCTCACACTATCAAGCCTTCAATTTGGTAGTCTTTCTAACTTTTTGGACTCGATTATGTGGCATTTATATAGAAGTTGTTATGCACAAGTGTTCATCTTGAATGATAATAGTTATGGACCTAGATGATGCTTGAATTTGAATGTGGATGATTAAGTTATTGTGATGAGATTAGTATGGTTGATGGTCATTGTTTGATATATGGTGAATGACATTTTGATCAAATGAGGCATAATAACTCATTGGTATGTAATTGATATACGTGTACAGTTGACTTGTAAATGGAAAATGGTATGCTTGGTTGGTATATGAAATTGCCATGTATAAAATAAGTGCATGATTCAAGTATTATGAATTGCTTAGATGGAAGTTAAATTGTTGTGGTATAAATGTCAAATATGATGTGTTAGAATTAAGGGATAAGGAATGGTTGTATTGGGGTACATTGGTATGGTTTGAATTGATTTTGTGCAAGTAGTTGTGTGCTCAAAAGCACCATTTGAAATTTAGTTGTTTTTTTTGCATGAAATGTGACCAAAATGTGATATACTTGACATTCTCGCAAAAAGTATTAATACCATGGCTTGAAGTATCTGTACTTTATCAAATGAACAATGTTTTAAAATGGTAGAATGTCGATTTGGTATTGATACCAGTATAAAGTAACAATACTTAATCCCAAAGATCGAGACTTTATAAAGGTATCGATATAGATTAACTTGTACATAAAATTTTGAAAATGGCAGAATGCCAAAACGATATTGATACTTAATTTTGGCATCAATATTTGGGTATTGGTACTTGATCTGGGTATCAATACTTATGCTCAAACTTTGAAAAGTTTACAGTTTGGTCCTTATTAATGCTCGTGTCAAATTTAGAGCTTTTGTAAGCTTGATTAAGTTCTATTCTACTTGATTAACTTATGGTGCATGTATTTATATTAATAGTTGACGATTGAATGAATTTATGTTGAGTTTTTAATGTGAATTTTTTCGGTAACAGAAGTAGCATTCCATAACTTAGGTCTGGTGGTCAGGCCAGGTGAGGGGTGTTACAGATTACAAGTGATTAAAGTAAGAATGATAAGTTTCTTCATGAAATTCATGTTTTTTTAATTAAAATAGCATAGTTATGGAAATAAAGAAAAAGAGAAGAAAAGTGATGGATTAGTTGGAGAAAAAGGTAATGAAGTAGCCAAAGAGTGAAGAAATAAGAAAAGATTTCATCCAAGCTTTGGTTGTAAGTACTGCTAGAATTTTATTTTGTTTAAGTATAAATTATTGTAACACCCCATACCCGTATCCTACGCCGGGAAGGGATACAAGGTGTTACCTAACTTAAATTCGTATTTGCAACCGTTTCCAAGTCTCCAGACTTGGATAATTTAAAATTTTTTCAAATTTATCAACACATTCTTAATATGGGCTTACGAGGCCCAAAACACACATCGAAAATCATTTGGGTTCGACTCGGGTTCCTTAACCAACCTTAGAAAAATGTCACTTGACATAGGGGTACACGCCCTTGTAGGAAGGGCAACATGCCCGTGTCTACTGCCCATATGGAATTAATTCTAAATACACACCTATAGAAGTTTTCACACGGCCTGGCACACGCCCGTGTCCCTGGATCGTGTCCTTCACACGACTGTGACACGCCCGTGTCCTAGCCCGTGTGCAAAAACATAGACATTCTGTTTCTAACGTCAGCAACTCCAGAATGTCATACGGCCAAGGCACATGCCCGTGTGCTGGGCTTTGTCTTTCACACGGCTGAGACACACGACCGTGTCTCTGCTCGTGTGTTTACTAACATGCATACTGACTTGAAATTTTTATGTGCAGGGGACACACGGCTGGACACCATGCCCATGGGGCTGGCCGTATGTCACACACGGCCTAGACACACACTTGTGTGGACAATATAAGGCTATTTGCCAAGCCCCTTTGCCACCCTTACTTACACAACCTACACAATAGCAACCAAAACCTATAATACTATCTCATGCAACCAAATCAGCCACAATGGACAACATTCCATTTGTGCATTTTACTCAACCATGAAAATAACATCATTCCATACAATCAAATGAATATTAGCCATCATTCGAGGCTTAATACAAAATGAGGGATTTATCCTAGGCCAACACATTTGGCCAATTTAATAATAACACAAAACACAAGTCTAGCTCCCTATACATGCCATATTCAAAAATATAAATCAAACTCTACCTAATGCTTCGATTGATAGTGTGATCAATATCTCTGACTTTCGTTGATCCTTGAGCTAGATAGGCGGCACTATAAGAAAAAGAAAAGAAGAGGGAGTAAGCATAAAGCTTAGTAAGTTGCATATAAATAAATATACAACGACAATTTTACCATTCATTAACATGCTCATAACACAAAAGTAGACGCAAGCATAACTTACTCATCACTATCCATATAATTCTCTTAGCATATATCAAGCTTATATCTCATACATTTCAAATAGGTACCTGTACCACTCACAACTCGGTTATACCATGCTCAGTAACTTAAAGTCATAATACTCACTGTTTAACCATTTAGAACACTATCGGATATTTATTAAGCCTTAAATGTGGGTAAGGTGCCGATGCCATGTCCCAGACACGACCTTACACTAGCTCATATCTCATGTCAATGCCATGTCCCAGATATGGTCTTACACTGACTATCATCTCGTAGTCGATGCATGTTCCAGACATGTCTTACACTGGCTTACGTCTCGAGGCTGATGCATGTCCCAAACATGTCTTACACTAGCTTACAATAACCCATAAGTCATGGCATGAATATCCGATATATTTCCTAGGTTCGAACGGGAACTCTACTATCTCTATTATCATCATACTTTCTAAATTTCAAAATCAAGCAATTCAACACATATACATTAGTGATGTAGTTGTATTATTTACATACAACTTACCTCGGATTTCAAAATTGTGGTGACTAGTAGATTTAGTCGATTTGCTTGGCTTTCCCCCGGTCTAGGCTCGGATTTGGTATTTCTTGATCTATAATAACAAAGTGTGCTCGTTTATTCACTAAATAAAATTAGGTAATCTAAAATTCACATCTTTGGTAAAATGACCATTTTACCCCTAGACCTTAACAAAATAACCATTTTACCCCTAGGCCCGAAAATCAATTTTTATCGAATTTCTTTATTTCTTAAGACTAGAAAAACCCTTTTTACTCTTATGGAAACTCTAAATTCCCACTATTTCACACATTTAACATCTATGTTACAACTTATGCAATGTAGTCCTTTTAGGTGTTTTCATGCTAACACTTTTTACAAAAGTTGTTTAGAAGACACCCAAGACTCATTTTCTTCCATAAAAACTCAGAAAACATCATCAATCCTTTCATGTAAAAACCTTAGACTCTTAATCATTTTGCAAAATATTACCCTCATTTGAAAGTTTGTGCTTCAAGGGTCTCAAAAGTACAAAAATATTCAAGAAAAGCCATTAAAATCACTTACTTGTAGAGAGACTAAGTGCCTAAAAATTTTGAAGCTCAAAAACCCTCTAATGGCTGCATTTTTCGGTGATGAAGAAGAAAAGGAAAAGATGATACCTTTTTCTCCTTATTTTATTTTTATTTTACTCAAAATTGGTCACCAACCCACCTAATTTTGACCATTTCTCTTTCTTATGTCCCCTATGGCTGGCTAGCTTCCTTTTTAAGTCCTATTTGCCCTTTTAAAACCCCCAATTTGGGTTTTATGGCAATTTAACACCCTTAGCTATCATTTTAAGATTTTTGCACTTTATGCGATTTAGTTCTTTTTCGCAATCAGGTTCACAAACGCTAAAATTATTTCACCAAATTTTTTATGCACTATTATAAACATGCTATGACTCCATATTAATAATAAAATAATTTTTCTAACTTTGAATTTGTGGTCCCGAGACTACTATTCCGGCTAGGCCCTAAATCGGGTTGTTACAGTTATGTTAAAATAGTTAATTTAATTATGAATATGATAATATTATGTATAAAATTTACCAATGAGTAGTTTAAAATATGGTTTAAATTGTATTTATATTATTGAATTGAATTGGTATATTGAAGTAGTAGTAAAAGGATTAAATTGCAAAGTGAAAAACACAAGTCATGTGGAATCAAATGTTAAAAAGGAGAATGTGAAAAAAGTATGATGAAAGAGTAATGATATGTAAAGTGAATGTGTGGTGAAATTACAAGATATAGTGAAATTTTATGTTAATAAGGACTAAGTAGTAAAAGGGGAAAAGTTTGAATCGTTTTTTATTTTACTGAGTAAGTACAATGAATAAATGTATGAAAAGCCCATGTAGACGAGATGTGAACTAGTGGGATATGAATGGAATGCCATTAGGAAATCATATGCGCACAAATGAAATATGGCACTTCGGTGCGAATGAAAGTGGCACTTAAGTGCAATACTGTGATTGTTCCGTATATCCTATATGTTCTATTTAGTCTAAAATGGGTTATACAAATGAAACTGGTAAGAGAAAATTTTCAATGGAATAGGTAAGTGATTAAACTTTATAAATTGACATCTTGCTATTTGGTAATGGTTTATGAATTATATATATTACCATTAGTTAAACCTTAAATCAATAGTTCAATTCTTGTAGTACTTACTAAGTTGTCACAAGCTTAAACGCATAGGTAAATGTTAGATTTGAGGTGTTAGAGTGGAGGATCAACATTGGCTCTTCTCATCACATCTCAGGCTTGGAAGAAAGTAAGGTTTGAATTTTTTGGTTTTATTAATGGCATGTACATAGGTAAAGTTTAATTTGTGTATATATGTCTTTTAGAGAACCTAATTGTAGAACTTGAAACTTTTGTTAATCTTATAAACTTTGGTTTATTTTGAATGAGTTATGGTGAATTACATGGTTCTTGAGATTGAAATTGAGTTTATATGAATGATATGTTGATTGTATTAGTTGGAATTTGATTTCTGAACAAGGTATTAGGTGATGAAAATTGAAATATGGAAAAATTGAAGAAATAGGGTGCATTACACAACGACAAGTATTTTACGTCGCGACGAGGCAAGTCAGAGAGTGACATCGTGATGAGGAACCCCTGACGTTGCGACGTCAGCTAAAAATTTTGGAAACTTCACATCTAGTCCCTGTTCAAACTTAGACCACAAAAAGAGCTATCATAAACCCGTATATAACTGAATTTTTGTTCAAATCATGTCGTAAATGTATAATGATCCTAATAATTTGGTTAAAAAGATAAAAATGAACTTAATTTATGTGTTGTTGCTTCGGCAACAAATGTAGCATTCTGATGCTTTGACTTGGCAATTGAGTCGGGTATAGGGGTGTTACAATATTCTTTAGATTTTTTAATATTTTTATTATTTTTTTAAAAATATAAATTTTTAGAATTTTTATAAATATTTTGAATTATTTTGTAATTTTTGTTGAGAGAGACTAATTTGCTCATTTTCAAAATTCACTGGGACCAAAGGTGTATTTACACCAATATGTTATTTGAGTCATTCGAATTATTCGAGTTATTCAAATTGTAAAATTTAACTCGACTCAAACTTAAAACTTTAATTACTTATTCGAGTTGTCTTGAAAAACCCAAAATAACTAGATTATATTAACTCGAAATTTGAAAAAAAAATTAATTTTCTAAGTCAAATCGATTTTTGCTCAATCTTCTATTCAGTTTCTTCTTTGAACAATCCATCTAATTTTTTATTTCTTGAAGTGTTGTAATTTATCAAACTTATTTTTCAACATTTAGGAACTCATACCAACCAAGTCGTCAACTTCCTTGATCCAATCTATTCCTTAATTATTTTCTTTATAATTCATTCTTTTTATTAAGGGTATTCACTTCTTTAAATTTTCAAAATTGATTTCTCTCAACTTAGTTTTGGATTCCTCACTTTCAAACCTACTCAATTTTGGTTTCTCCATACCAACTTCATCCCATCATCCTAGCCATCCTTAATATTTATCCAACTTTATCTATTCTCAAAGTGTAAACATGTTAAATTTGTTAAAATATATTGTTAATCCTTCTACTTTGAAAATTTTTGAAATTTTGTCCCTATGCTTAAAACTTTAAAAATTAAGTCCTACTTTTTTCTATATAGAATTTAGGCCAATCAACAACGTTGTTATTATTTTTCGTCAAAAATTTGTCAAATTGGAATACTAATTAGGTTGCCCTCAAATGACATTGCATATGACTAATGGACTATAACTATGTTAAGTTGGAAAATTTTAACAAAAATTACCAATGAAGAGAATGATTGGATTTGTAAATTTAAAATGTAGGAGGATTGAATTTTTAACTTTTAAAAAATAGTGACTAAATCTCAAATTATGTAGAAGTACATTGACTAACACCATATTTTAACCTATTGAATTATCTATTTTTTAATTAAAAATAAACATTTTTATGTTATTTTAAAATTTTAAGTGGCTCGGTAATTGATATGTTTTCTCAATAAGAAATAATTTAAAATAATAAAATATTACTTATGTAATTCAATATTTATCCAATATTATCTACTCAAACTGTTAGCTCGATTGACCAAATTGAAATTGCCAAGAGGGGATGAATTGGCCTTTAAAAAAATTGGTGGAAGCAAAGAAAAAGTATGAAACAATGAATACAAAGATTTAGAGTGGTTCGGCCCCAATTGTCTACTCCACTACCTTAACTTTCCACAACTAAGGAGTTTCCCAAATTCAATAATTTGTTCAGCCTTTAAGGATAGGGTTTAACCTTACAACTCTCTTAAGATTTCTACCCAAATCTTAAGACAAACACTCTCAAAGAATTATAAAGAAGCAAACTAAGAAATAATCTTTACAAGATCAGAATGTTTACCAATAAAGCACAAATAAATAAGACTACACTTGAGTTAAAGAATAACAATAAAAACTCACAAGCGTGTACAAGAAAGTATGAAAGAATTGAGCACTAAGGTTGAATTGATTGATCTGTAGGCTTAATTATGTCTCTTGAGGTTGTAGGTACCATCAGAAGTTGGTATTTATACCTTTTAATACATTTCCAACTGTTGTAGTTGTTGGAAGAATAAATAAAACCCGTTAGGATGGAAATATCAGACCATTAAATTTACTTACAATAAAAAGTATCGATACTATTTGTATGAGTATCGATACTATAAGCATTTAATGTCCAAGTCAGTGAATATTAAAATTAATTTCCAATGATTCCAAACAATGATTTATCGATACCTGGTAAAAGGTATCGATATAATTTTATGGGTATCGATACTTTTTGACATTTTTAATAGATCATGAAAAACAAAATGCAAAATTGGTGTCGATATAAATTTTTAGTATTGATAAAAATTAATAGGTATTGATATAATTTTCAAGGTATCAATACTTATTGTTTAAGTTCAATTTTTTATTCCAAATAGAGAGTAGATTTGGTATCGATAAAAATTAAGGTATCGATAAAATTGTACAAGTATTGATACATTTTGGAAAACATCGATACTTCTTGTAGGGAGTAGTTTTACAACTGATTTGAAATCATTTTAATTAAGTTGAAATGTTTAAATTCATTTTTAGAACTTTGTAAAAAAAATATTGTGAGTGTTTAAAGCATTTACTAAGATGTTTGGAAATTTTGAAATACTATTCATGCTTTGAATTATTTGTTCAAAAGAAAATCAAATTTATATTTTAAAAAATCTCCCTCTTTTTATATATCGTAATATTTTGGTAAATTTGTTTTTGAATTTGTTACTCCCATTTTGAAAGTTTAATTTGAATCAATGGCTTGTTTTATTTTTATTTTTTTGTGAAATTTTGGAAACAAGGATTTGACATTAAAAAATAGTTACTTGATGTTGGCAATAAAAGATTAGTCATAAAATCAACCAAATACCAATAATTTACCTTTCTCTTCTTTTCTCCCCTTTTTGTTATATCAAAAATTAGCAAATAAAGCGTAAGAGAGAGACTTTGTTAGTTCAATAAAAGAGTAAATAATTTGAAAAACAAAGAACTAACATAGATGTATCAAAATAAGCTAACAAGTATCACAATTAAGATACCAAAATAAACATTAAGTTCTAACATATAAGTAAGAAAATGTGCAATGAAGATGAGTGAAATGCATGAGAAAATGAAATATATGCATCCTGGTCTTTTTGAGGTGGAGGAGGAGGGAATTAAGACATTAAAAATGCAATATTTTCCTCTATACTAGACATATTAGAGTCTAAACCACAAACATTATTATTAACACACTCAGAGGCATCATCTACCAAGTGTTAAAAACCCTTAAACTCCTCAATCAATGAGTTAATTGCGCCAAGGATGACGAAAGATATTTCGTTGGAGAGAGGCTGAGTACATAGTTGAGCGGAGGAATAAGCCAGTGGAGAGTTGAGGTCTTCTTCTGGTTCTTCATTATGATCGTCTTAAGGAACATTGTGAACATCTTTAACCCAAGTGTTGGTAGTAGGGTCCATTTTAAAACTAGCTCTATGAAGGGTAAGTTAATAGGTTCGTGTTTAACGACCAAATGAGGATTAACATTTCTGAGGATGTTAAGACATTTGAAAATGTATGATAAGAATGTACCGAAGGGCAAAGAGAGCTTACCCTCAAGCTTTTGACCAATACATTTGATAATGTTATTAAATAAGATTAAAGCAAAATCCGGATGCATATTGTTATGAAAAGAATCAATCCACCAATAGTCAGTAGATCGAATAATGGCATGTTTTGAAGTAAAACGCAATATGTAACAATAAAATGCAAAGTGCGAACATGGACATCAAGCTCGGATGCAAACGAGAGTTGAACTTGTAAGGCCAGATTATAATGGCCTTTCTCATCCGACTCACGCCTGGGAGGAAGTTTAAAAAATTCACCAAAATTTTCTAAAGTGAGACGAATAGGAGTATTCAGAAGAAAAGAATTTATAGCAACAACTGTTTCACTGGACTCTGATGTGATCCAGCCCGGGTAGATGAGTCGAATTCAGGTAGTTACCCGATCATAGTTCGAGAGAGTCATTCGTCCTTCAGATTTTTGTAATAGTAGTAAAAGAATTAGAATAGGATAGCGGAATGTTTCAAGAAGGGTAAGTTTAGTATAGGTTCGGTTAAGGGTAGCAAAGATGGATGAAGGATAGAAGGCTCGGTTTGGGTTAACAAGAAAAAAGATTTAAAAGATGGAAATGGAAAACGAACTCAACGTCAGGAATGATTCAACACTAAGAAGTGTCACCCCGATTCCTATATTGTTAAGGTGAAAAATATGGATAGAAGGATAGGAGATTGGTGATAAGTTCAAAACAAGACGATTGACGCCACTAACACAAGCCAGATAAGTCGTTCGAAACTTGTACGAGATATGAGAGGAAACAACCTCACAAGAACAATGTTCATTAACAAATTTGGCAAAAGTCCTTTACAAATGAAAGAAAACAAATATTTATAAGCACATAGATGACCATTCAAATTCGGCATCTAGGTGTTCACACAATAATAAAAAAGTTCACACTAATGTATTAAAATAGTTCATAAATTCGGCAGATTCATGCACTAGCTGAATGGACACTTTCTTCCCCCTTGGTTTGTGCATGAATGCCTAGCCATGAAATAAGACTTCAAGTGACTTGTAATGCCTAGCCATGAAATAAGACTTCAAGTGACTTGTATGTGCACCAAAAGGTTGGATTCATCTCCTTGGGACGTTCATGCACTTGTATGGAACATGTATCTTCATAATTAAACACTTTAATGGCATGTAGGTTCATAAATGGCAGCATGAACCTAGTAAATTCGTTCTCCCCTTTGTGCATGCACTTAATTCAATCAGTGTGTTGAATTATTGAGTTAATTCCTTCCCTTGGACGTTCTTGAACCCATCCATGCATGTGTAGTAGCCTATAGGTCAATTCAAAGTGTGAACATGTTCAAGGAGCTCTATGGTCAACATAGAATTAGTTAGCAGCTACTTCTTGGCCAAATAAGTGCCTTGGAAAGTTAGGAGACAGCCACCATACATGCACTTAAGCCATTCATGAATTCTATCATCCCATGCATTTGATCCATTCATGGACTAGCCTTTAATGTCCATACATGCATTCGACACATGCATGAATTTGTAGAAACATTGTATCTAGCCGTACATGCACCAACATTTAATACTTCTTTATTCATGAGTGTAGAATGCCCAAAAGAGATGTTTCTTCATCCATACATTGTGCCGTCCTTGATCTACAAAAAAATAAAATCAAATTATGAGACATCATGTGAACACATTAATGTCATGCATTAAATCGGCTAAAATGTGAACATAATTAAAATATGTAATGACTGTGACATATTAAAACAAATATTAATATAAGTCAAATTTGATGCTTAAATAATTATGTTCAGATTTTATTTAATGCATTAAAGTCTAAAACCGGTTTTGAGCTAAAATAAGCTAAGCTTTAGCCCTTAAGCTAAAGTTGAGTGAGATTAAACTCTAAAGTGAAGTTGAGCTAAGGTTTAGCTCGTGAGCTGAATATGAGCTAGGAGTGAGCTCGGTTTAGCTCAGGCAAGTTGGATTGAGCTTGAATAAGTTGGATTTGAGCTGGACGGAGCTCATGGAGCTAGAAATGAGCTGGGATCAGCTTGCCAACATGTCAATGCTCGGCTTGACAGACTTGTTCGATGAAGTTCGCGGGCGTGCTCGTATCATTTCCCCTCTCTTTTAGGCGACTTGTCCTCAAGTCGAGCCGTTTGTCCATGGGAGAACTTTGACTTGTGCATGGTTTTCCCGATCAAATGGGATGGAAGATGTCACACAAACTGAAAAATTCTTACCACGACCAATAAAAAGAAACTCAAAGAAGTCGATTCAAATGTGTTCGATAGTTCATAAAAAATTCATTCAATCGAACATATGCCAAAAATTTCAATTGGACAAAGCAAGCATACGTAAATTTATCAAAGAGTTTCGTTAGACCATCGTTGCAAACATGAAAACTAAATTGGATGAAGGGATAATTGGTTGTAAACGATGGCAGGCACTTAAACACATTATTCCTCATGCAAAACATTTTAAATTTCTTTAATCGAATATAACAACTCATTTGGTCCCTTGTCTTGTTCATGCAAGGTATGCCATGGCCAAAGGTATGCTAACCCTTTCTTTCGTTTTTGAACAACATGAGGGGTGTCTCCAAATTCCAACATAATAATCACATCATTACAATGCCAAAAGGAAAAATCCATCACATCAAAGTATAAATAATTTCCAAACAACAAATCAATGGAATTTTCAGCTTCAATCGAATTGAGCAAAGATATTTGAAAATTTTTATATGACTTACCTTGACGAATATGAAGAGAAGACAATTGAGAATTGGGTTTACCTTTCTCGGTCAAAATGAATCTTTTATCTTTGGATAGATAACGTAAGAAAAACCTTTTACTCCGATAAATTTGAATAGGTGGTGACGCACCATGACATGTCTTGCTCCTCGAGGGGTGGAATTCACAAAAATGAGAATGGTTAGTATTAACGAAAACTATGGACTTAAATGGAAAAGGAAAGTTACCATGGAGATTTGATTCAATTCCAAAAACATAGGTTGGTCTTACCTTCTCGAAATAAAACGAAAATTCTAGATGTGGCTAAGTAAGGTGATTAGTAAACGAATCAAAATTGAAACCCAAATCATTAAATTTCACCTTCTTATCAAAAGTTCGAACACCAAGCAAACATAATTTGAATGCAAATGATGCAAAGTTCTTAATGTTTCCATAAAATGAATTCATGTAGCAAATACCAGGCTTGAACACACGAACTTGATTAGGAATTCCAACAAGCAACATATTAGAAGAAGATATAATCAACTCACCACACAAATTATATTTCACTAGTTTAAACACACATGTTGAATTGACAAAACCAAGCATACCAATATGCAAAGGTTCATACTTCAAGAGTATCAATCGGGAATGCAAATCACTACATGGAAATTTCGCACAAAAACTCAAAGATTGTTCATGAAGAACACAATTGCACATATCATGTGAAGATCTTTTAACATGGATGCCAAACAAAGAATTTTTAGAAAACATGCAACTTTTCAAACAGGCAGATTTATCACAAATCAATTGAGCAGGCATATTTAAACGTAAAGATTTAACACATGAATTCAAAAAGTTTGCATGGTCAAACACATCAGAATTTTTAAGTGACAGACTTTGATCAAACACATTCAAAATTCGCTTAGAGAAAACTAATCCAATGTTGTCAACAAATTTGCCAATATAGTAATCGTCATAAGAAAAGCTGTATATGGCACATTTTAAAACAAAATCGTTAACAACAGTAAGTGAACAAAAATTAGCCAAATCAAGTGACTTTGATTTGATAAATAAAGAATCCTTACCTTCGATCGCAAGTAGGTGGTTGTCATTTGCGAACTTACCTTTTTCGAACAACCTAAAACACCTCTCGTTTGGAAGGTAATGTAGATGGAATCGGTCGCACAAACTTCTAGGAACCTGAAAAGTTAAATCACAAGAAGATCGGACAGGTGGGTTAGTAGAAATAATCCTCACTTGCTCACTTGTTTTCTCACTCGATTCTTTTTCTTCTGAATCACTCGTTCCTTTTGTTTCAATTTCTTTTTCATCTTATTTTTCACTCTCAAACTCTTTTTCATTCTCTTTTTCAATCTCATTTTCTTTTTCATTTTCCTTTTGCGTTTCAAAGGCTTTTTCAAAGGCTTTTTCAAGTTCTCTCAAGATTCGTTCATTTTCTCTCTTGCTTGCCTTTTGCCTCTCTTTTCTTTTTATTTCGTTTTCTTTTTCTTTTTCTTCTTTTGCTTTTTCTTTTCTTTTCTTTGTTTTCTCTTTACAAGAATGTACAAAAGAACGATGAGAATACAAATCTTGTTCAAAAGATGAAGAACTATTTGCATATGATTCACAATTAAAACTTCGTGAAGAATACTCCGAGTAAGATTTCGTTGACGATCTAGTAGGAGTATGTCTTTCTCTCCGAACGCCATCTTGGAACAAATCAAAATCATAATCGGCTTCTCATCTTCTCAAATATCTTGATGAAAAGGACTTTCGATCGAAGTCACTTCTCGAATTCGCTGATGAATATGAGTCATAGTATGAATCTCTTTGTCTCGAAGTAGATGGCAAAAAGGAATCACAATAGGAACTTTTTCTCAAGTAGTAGTCGGGGGTATATCTCCGTGGGGTTCTTGTCTCTATTTTTCGACTCGAAGAAACTCTATCACTTTGATCTTGTTTTTCCAAATGATTTAATCTCTCGTGTATGTTCTTAGTGTTGGACTCCATCATTTTTTGCATTTCTTGTACCAAGTATTGGTATTCGATTCGAGTGAACTCTTAGCGTGACATGATTTTTGTTCTTTGAAAAGAAAATGTTAGATCACAAACACAAAAAAATCAAGTACCTCACCACAAATCTCACTAGTTCACTCGAAAAGAAATATTGATGAACACTCCACTCATGTTTGCACTCGTTTTTTTGGCTTTTTTTTTAACTCTCGGATGTTCTCACACACTCTAGCCTTTTTCCACTCACACTTACTCTCGTAACCTCGTAGTTTGTTTCTTTTGACTCGTCTTGGTGCTTTGGGGTCGACTTCAAATTCGGTTGCAAGGGATAAGATGTATAGGTTATGGGTAAGCTAAAAGAAAACTTTTCTTTGGTGTAGTGTGGCGTTTTGGAAATGGGGGGTAAAAGTAGATGAAAGAACACTTGTTGATCGGAACAAAATATAAACAATAGAAAGAACTTGTTCACTTCTCCTCTTTTTTTGTTGTTTTTTTTTTTAATTTTTATAATTTCGTATCTTTTTTTTTACAACTTTCAATATATCACTTTTAAAATGATAAAAACGAAAACACAACTTAATTTTTTTCGATTTTTTTTACTACGAACCTATTTCGGTCTTGATACGAACGTCGGCACCTCTCGATTTACAAGCTCTGATACCAAATGATGTGATCCGACCCGGGTAGATGAGTCGAATTTAGGTAGTTGCCCGATCGTAGTTCGAGAGAGTCGTTCGTGCCTCGGATTTTTGTAATAGTAGTAAAAGAATTAGAATAGGATAGCGGAAGGTTTCAAGAAGGGTAAGTTTAGTATAGGTTCGGTTAAGGGTAGCAAAGATGGATGAAGGATAGAAGGCTCGGTTTGGGTTAACAAGAAAAAAGATTTGAAAGATGGAAATGGAAAACGAACTCAACGTCAGGAATGATTCAACACTAAGAAGTGTCACCCCGATTCCTATATTGTTAAGGTGAAAAATATGGATAGAAGGATAGGTGAACGCCACACCAAGATTGGTGATAAGTTCAAAACAAGACGATTGACGCCACTAGCACAAGCCAGATAAGTCGTTCGAAACTTGTACGAGATATGAGAGGAAGCAACCTCACAAGAACAATGTTCATTAACAAATTTGGCAAAAGTCCTTTTCAAATGAAAGAAAACAAATATTTATAAGCACATAGATGACCATTCAAATTCGGCATCTAGGTGTTTACACAATAATAAAAACGTTCACACTAATGTACTAAAATAGTTCATAAATTCGGCAGATTCATGCACTAGCTGAATGGACACTTTCTTCCCCCTTGGTTTGTGCATGAATGCCTAGCCATGAAATAAGGCTTCAAGTGACTTGTATGTGCACCAAAAGGTTGCATTCATCTCCTTGGGACGTTCATGCACTTGTATGGAACATGTATCTTCATAATTAAACACTTTAATGGCATGTAGGTTCATAAATGGCAGCATGAACCTAATAAATTCGTTCTCCCATTTGTACAGGCACTTAATTCAATCAGTGTGTTGAATTATTGAGTTAATTCCTTCCCTTGGACGTTCTTGAACCCATCCATGCATGTGTAGTAGCCTATAGGTCAATTCAAAGTGTGAACATGTTCAAGGAGCTCTATGGTCAACATAGAATTAGTTAGCGACTACTTCTTGGTGAATAAGTGCCTTGGAAAGTTAGGAGACAGCCACCATACATGCACTTAAGCCATTCATGCATTCTATCATCCCATGCATTTGATCCATTCATGGACTAGCCTTTAATGTCCATACATGCATTCGACACATGCATGAATTTCTAGAAACATTGCATCTAGCCGTACATGCACCAGCATTTAATACTTCTTCATTCATGAGTGTGGAATGCCCAAAAGAGATGTTTCTTCATCCATACATTGTGCCGTCCTTGATCATTGTATCTACAAAAAAATAAAATCAAATTATGAGACATCATGTGAACACATTAATGTCATGCATTAAATCGGCTAAAATGTGAACATAATTAAAATATGTAATGACTGTGACATATTAAAACAAATATTAATATAAGTCAAATTTGATGCTTAAATAATTATGTTCAGATTTTATTTAATGCATTAAAGTCTAAAATCGGTTTTGAGCTAAAATGATCTAAGCTTTAGCCCTTAAGCTAAAGTTGAGCTAAGGTTTCGCTCGTGAGCTGAATATGAGCTAGGAGTGAGCTTGATTTAGCTCAGGCAAGTTGGATTGAGCTCAAATAAGCTGGATTTGAGCTGGACGGAGCTTGTGGAGCTGGAAACGAGCTGGGATCAGCTTGCCAACATGTCAATGCTCGGCTTGATAGACTTGTTCGATGAAGTTCACGGGGCGTGCTCGTATTAGACTCATCATGTTTGAGTCTAGCATTTGAATAAAATGCTCGAACAAGATTAGCATGAGTTATTGAAAGAATCTTGAAAAAATTGATCCATTTCCATTCGGTTGAAGTCTGAAGAAATAAAAAATTGATTTTGGAAAAAAAATTGATATCAAGAGTGCAAGAAACATTAACGTTTCATTTTAGAAAATATTGATTAAAATTGTAAGAGTCATTTTTATCTCTAAAACCATCATCAAAAGAATTAGGTTAATCACTAGAAGAAGATGAAGGACTGGACCGAGGGTGTTTCCTAACTAACAGTTAAGAATAACTCTATTAACACTTAAAGTTTTGGTTGGGGAATATTATCAAACACTTATTGGGCAATAAGTTTGAAGAAAAATTTTAAGAGTTTGTTTAAAAATAGGCAACCAGCAACATGAAAACACATAAATATGTTCCAAATCAACCCAAAAATATAATTTCTAATCAACAATTTAAAAAGAATTCCACAAATTTCTTAGTAGGAAAATAAGAGTTTTATCTCAGAATTGCTTTGAAATTGTGAAAAGTGAGAGCAAACTTGAAGAATACTTGTAGAAGAGGATAATGTAGATTGATTTGAGCCAAATTTTAAAGAGAAGATGAAGAAATTGAATACTTTAAAGAATGGGTTGAGAGGGTTTTGAAAAGAAAAGAAAAATAAAACTTTAGGGTTTTTTCTGAATCAGTTCAAAAACACGCTGTAGGTAATTTAAAAACCCCATGAGTATCAATGCTTTTTAAACAAGTATCAATAATTTTAAAAGGTATCAATAAAATTGTATCGGTATCGATACCAAATGCTGAAACTGTTTTTCAAAGTGCAGAAAATTTTCCCAACATGAATTTTAAGTTCTAACTAGTTCTATATTATTTTAGGATGACTTAACAACAATTCCTAATGAGTTCATATGCTTGAATATGCCAAAATTGAATATGATGCATATGAAACATAAAGAATTGTGAGGTATACAAAAATTGAACATTTTCATCAAACAAAGTCTAGGTGAGCACATTCAAAGGTATTCAAAAATTTTATGCTAGAAAATATTGATCAAAATAGATTAATCATGCAACAATTAACTCCCCTTAACTAATTGTATATAGAAGTCATAAAAATAATGCATACACTTTTGCAAGAAATTTTATGTCATATAACATTTTGAAAACAACAAAATGAAAAAAAAAAAAAAATCATTTGGACACAAAATTAAGGTAAGGTAGTAATACATAATTCTCTCCTAGGTGTCCAAAATCTTTCTTTGTCAAAGGTTTTGTAAAAATATCAGCTAATTGGTTTAAGGTGTCAACATACTCTAGAACAATCTCTCCTTTTTGGAAATGATCTCTAATGAAATGATGTCTAATCTCAACATGTTTAGTTCCAGAATGTTGGATGGAATTTTTAGTGAGACAAATAGCACTAGTATTGTCACACTTAATAGGTATGGTACCTACATCAATTCCATAGTCTATCTGTTGTTGTCCATAAAACTTGAGTACAACAACTACTAATAGAAATATATTTTGCTTTAGTAGTGGACAAAACAACACTACTTTGTTTCTTTGAAAACCATGATACAAGCATGTTGCCTTAATTGACAAGTACTGAAGATGCTCTTCCTATCTAGTTTGCATCCTTCAAAATCCACATCTAAGAATGCATACAAGCTAAAGGATAAGTCTCTAGAATACCAAAGGCCTAAAATAGGAGTGTCTCTAAGGTATCTAAATATTCTCTTAAGATCTTGTAAATGTGATTCTTTAGGACATGATTGAAATCTAGAACAAAAGCAAACACTAAACATAATATCGAGTCTACTTGTGGTAAGATAAAGCAAAAAGCCAATCATGGGCCTATATAACTTTAAATCAACACATTTACCTTCCTCATCTTTGTCAAGCTTTGTAGAAGAGCTCATAGGAGTCGCTTGTGGTTTGAAAGTGTCCACCCTAAAATTCTTGAGAATTTCCTTTGTGTATTTAGCTTGATTGATGAAGATGTCATCCTTTCTTGCTTGATTTGGAGTCCCAAAAAGTAATTTAGTTCTCTTATCATGCTCATCTCAAATTCACCTTGCATTAGCTTAGAGAATTCTTGACAAAGAAGATCATTAGTTGAACCAAAATGATATCATCAACATAAATTTGAACTACTAATAATTCTTTGTCTTTTCTTTTGATAAAAAGTGTTATGTCAACCTTCCCTTTACAAAAACATTTTTTAATGAGGAAATTTAATAATATTTCATACCAAGCTCTAGGAGCTTACTTTAAACTATATAAAGCTTTTGAAAGTTTGAAAACATGATTCAAAAATTTTGAATCTTCAAATCCGGGTTGTTCAACATACATTTCTTTATTTATAAAATAATTTAGAAAAGCACTTTTAACATCCATTTGATATAGTTTAAACTCACTAAAACATGCAAAAGCTAAAAGCATTCTAATGGCTTCCATCCTAGCTACGGGAGCATAAATTTCATTATAATTTATTCCTTACTATGTTACCACTCTCATCTAGCTTATTCCTGAAAAGTCATTTAGTAACTATAGTAGATTTATCAAAAGTTCTTTTAATTAGGGTCCATACTTTACTTCTCTCAAATTGATAGAACTCTTCTTACATAGTGAATATTCAATATTCATCATTTAATACTTCTTTGATATTTTTAGGATCAATGTATGAGATAAATGCAACATAATAACAAGTATTTCTAAGAAAAGATCTAGTAGTTACCCCTTTGGATAGATCTCCCAAAATCTTATCATCTTTCACATAATTGAACGCTCTTGAATGAGTGACTTCCCTCCTCTAGAGCACCTTGTGTTTGTTCTTGAATATTCTCACTTGATGATTGATCCACTTTATCATTAGTATTAAAAAATTCTACATTATCATCAAGACAAGAATCATTTCTAAGAAGAAGGTTAGAGTCATAAAAAATAACATGTATAGACTCTTCTACAACTAAAGTTATTTTGTTAAACACTCGAAAGGCTTTAGAATTTAAAGAGTAACCAAGAAAAATTCCTTTATCACTTTTTGCATCAAATTTACCAATATTGTCTTTTCCATTATTTAAAACAAAATATTTGCATCCAAAAGGATGAAAGTAGCTAATGTTAGGCTTTTTATTTTTTAAAAGGTCATATAGAGTTTTCTTTAAAATAGACCTAATCATCACTCTATTTACAATGTAAGTAGTGTTTGTGGCTTTCGCCCAAAAATAATTTGGTAAATTATTTTCACAAAGCATGGTTCTAGCTATTTCATATAAAGATCTATTTTTCCTTTCAACAACTTCATTTTGTTGAGGGTTCTAGGTGCAAAAAAAATTATGGCTAATTCCATTTGAGTTGCAAAAATTTTTAAAATCAAGATTTTGAAATTCGATTCCATAGTCACTTCTAACACTAGTGATAGAGTAACCTTCTTTATTTTGATTCATTTTTGAAAATGTGATAAATTTTTCAAAAGCATCATCTTTATTACTTAAGAAAAGAACTCAAGTAAATCTAAAATAGTCATCAACAAGTACAAAAACATATTGTTTTCCACCCAAGCTAGTTCTCCTAATGGGACCAAATAAATCTATCTGAATTAGTTGAAGAACTCTACTAGTTGATACATCATTAATAGGTTTAAAGGAAACTTTTTTATGTTTACCCTTAAGACATGCATCACAAACTTTATCTAATTCAAAAATAATATTAGACAATTCTCTTACTAAGTCATTTTTTTCTAGTTTATGCAATATGCTCATGCTAGCATGTCCTAGTTTTCAATGCCATAATAAAGAATTATTTTTTTAGCAAAAAGTCATATGAGTGAATCATGCAAATCATCCAAATGCACTATATATATATATTTCTTATCCTATGTCCTACAAGCATAATCTTATTAGACATAATGTCAACTATTTTACATCCACTAGACTCAAAAATGACATTAAGACCACTAGCACACAATTGGCTAATACTAAGTAGATTATGCTTAAAACTGTTGACATAGAGAACATTTTCAATAAGAATTGAAGAGCTTGTACCAATAGAGTCGATTCCTTCTACTTGTCCTTTAGAGTTGTCACCAAATGTAACTACTCTTGCATTTTTTGGCTTCAAATTGATGAAGTAGATCTTGTCATTAGTCATGTGTTTTGAGCATCCACTATCAAGGTACCATGAGTTTTTTAATGAATTCTCCACCTTAAAGCAATGTTCCTCTTTCTACAAACATAGAATTAAGCTTTGATTTTTGGTAGCCAAATTCTTTTGGGTCCATAAGCATTAGTTCCTATAATTTTAGTCCCTTTAGTTCCTATAATCTTTCCTTATAATTTAGGTCCCCTAAGTTTTTACAAAGGAAATATTATAGGAACTAAAGGGACTAAAATTATAGGAACTAAAATAGAGTCCTTTAGGGACCCATACACTTTTAATAATCTTTTTTATAATTTTTGTAACACCCTATACTCGGCCTGGTCGCCAAGCCTGAATATCAGGATGTCACACCACCGTCTCATGTCATACTCATACTAAATTGTCACATTATTAAGAAATCATCCTCTTTATTGGTGATCTTATAAATTTTTAGTCAAACATATATCAATCATCATTAGAACATGCCAAACATACTTCAAAGAAAATTATAGTAATAATTAAACTGCATTAGGATCACTTAGCAAAATTTCCAAGACAATCACGTAGGTATCAATACTAGGATAAGGGTATCGATATTTTCCTGGTACGATATCGATACCATTTGCAAAATTGGTACCAATTTAGTATTTTGTTTCTCGTCTAAAATCAAAGTCTCGGAGAATATTGGTACCTTTATAAAAGTATCAATAAAATTACCCCGAATATTGATACTCGCGATATGGTATAGATACCAATTTACGATTCTGACTTCCTGCGCATCTCAAAATCACAGAGGTATCGTTTTTATAACATGAATATCGATATCTCTGCTTTAGACTATAAAAATACAACATTTTAAAGCATATAAGTCATTACAACTTGTACCAAATATAACGCCTTGTACCCGAGACCGTTGCCGGAGTCGAGCATGAGGTGTTACTAAACTTAATTTCATCAATTAAACAACTTAAACAATTTATTTTTAAAATTTCCAGAAAAGCTGGCTAAATGCGTCACAGTCACTTAAAAATTCATATCTCGAGTTTCGAAACTAAAAATTAAGATCCGTAAATTTTTTATGAAACTGGACTCATATATCTATCTACTAATTTTTTTATAAAATTTTTGGTCAAGCCAATTAGTACAGTTTATTAGTTAAAATTTACCCTGTTTCAGCATTCGACTGCTTTGACCTCTGTTCACTACAAACCACTTTTCTCTTTGTATAGAACTCAAAAGACTATTTCGTTTCTTTCTCTTAAAACTAGACTCAATCAGGAATCTTTACATATAAAGCATAACTTCTAATTATTTTTTTACAATTTTTGGTGAAATTCCAAATTCAGAATAGGAGATTCAGAAATTGCTCTGGCCCTATTTCACAAAAATATAAATATATTATAAAATAAAAATCTTTTACCTATTTTGTTTCTTCCACATGAAAATAGATTCATTAGGCTTCAATTATATATTTTATTCATCATCTAATTCTATTTATACTATTTTTAGTGTTTTTTCTAATTCACGTCACTACTGCTGTGTGATTCTATTTTATAACCAATTTCACCATTTTATGGTTTTCCATGGACTAAGTAACACATTAAACATACATGACATCAAATATGATCTAGATTGGTCATTACAATGGCTAATCATTTCCAAACCTTTTCTTACCAAACCATAACCATATCATAAGATTATTTACACAAAGTGAATATAGTGCTATACATGCCACACTCAAAATATACAAGCCATTTTTACCAATTTAGGTCTTCGGATAGTGTGAGCGAGCCTTCGACCTATCCCGATTCTCAAGCCGGCTTGTCAAAACTATAATGAATGAAAAGGAAGGAGTAAGCATAAATTCTTAGTAAGTTCACATGCAAATAGTAAGTAACATAATCATGCAATTCCACATAAAAACATCATTTGCATAAACAACACCAAGACATTCATGTTACATTTGCATTTAATATCATGCTACGATTTCATCATACCTGTTAGATTTTCTCATTTACCACACTTACCAACATGTCACCTTCGTTTTAGGCATTCTCCTTATTCTCTTAAGATTCACCCGTTGAACACATCGGAATATAATTCGAATACACGAAAAGTTTGTACATAAGTGCCACATATGTAGCCAAGCTACCATGTAACCCGCCCATAAGCGAACTCGGACTCAACTCAACGAGTTCGGAACTCAACCATCCTAGTGACATGTCACTTGTATTCTAATCTATTCCCAAGGTTCAAACGGGTTTTTTCCTCGATTACACATCTTTGCCGTCTTCCACGGAACATCGAAACCGATACTTGGTAGCAAATCATAATTTACATATTATTCAATAATAACCATAAAGCATAATATTTCATGATATTAATCATCATATCACATAAATAACATTAAATTACTTAAAATGACAATTATGTTACTATATTTACACATGAACTTACCTCGATACAAAATATTAGCAATCAAGCCTATTCCTCGTAAACTTTGTTTTTCCTTCGATCACGACTTGAATCTTGTTTCTCTTGATCTATAATACCAAATTAATTTATTTAATACATACATTCATCAAAACAGCCCTTAGTACGAACTTTGGCAAAATTATCATTTTGCCCCTAAACTTTCACATATTTACACTTTTACCCCAAGGCTCGTAAATTAAACCTCATCCTATTTTATTATATTTTATGACATGCTGATCATTTTTCCCTTCTATAGCAATATCAAATTCACACTCTAACATGTACTTATGAATATTAGGTATTTTTACCAATTAATCCCTTTTACTCGTTTTCACTTAAAACCGAGTAGCACAAGTTGTCTAGCATAATTTAAAATCTCATATTCTATCATAAAATACCAAAATAAACAAATTTCACCTATGGGTATTTTTCCAAATATGAACCCTAGGTTGAATTATTGCTAGCATAAGCTAAATCGAGCTATCGGGATTTCAAAAATGAAAAGAACATTAAAAACAGGGCTTGGAATCACTTACTATGGAGCTTGGAAGCTTGAAACAAACCCTAGCTATGGAGAACCCTTTAATTTTCGTCCTAATGAAGAAGATGGACATATTTTGCCATCTTTTTCCTTTTTTTAATCTTTTAATTCCCAAATGACCAAAATACCCTTAATACATTTCTTTGAAAATTTTCATGTACAAGCCCATTTTTGTCCAAAATTTTAGAAATTGGTCAAATTGATATTTAAGACCTCCTCATTAATATTCCAAAGTAATTTCAAACTAAAAACTTCTAGAATGCAAGTTTTGCAACTTATTCGATTTAGTCCCTAATTTCAACTTAAGCACTTTATGCATAGAATTTCGTCACGAAATTTTCACACAATCATGCAATCATATCATAAACCTCAAAATAATTATAAAATAATTATTTCTATCTCAGATTTGTGGTCACGAAACTACTATTCCGATTAGGCCCTAATTCGGGATATTACACCAATTCACCATGCTATCATATCATCATCAAATAAACATCAAAATGATTATAATAATAGTTTTAAACATCAAGAATAAGTCCAGGATATAATCAACATATCATGATTCAAATCTTTAAATCCTGTAAACAATAAACTATGGAAACATCCAAAATATCATGGCAAAATTCATGCAGCAATTCTACCACATTGCCTTTATTTCCTTAAAACACAAAAAAATTAATAACACCTATGAAATAAAGCTACCGTCTTGCTTGGATCACCCCTCGGAAACCACACTGCTCACATCGACACTTAACTACTCTGCAAGGGTTTTAAGAAAGGAATGGGTGAGCTTAACAAGCTTAGTGAATGCTCAGAATAACCACAATGCAAATAATTCATCAAGCATCAAGGAAACAACCGTATAACATAACCTCAATAGTTCCAACTATAGTGTCATATTATACTTACTCCTGCATTATTACTAGTTCTTTTACATGGTAAACATATTCACTTTAAAGGATATATCACATTACACATATAATCACAAAATATTTAAGCATACGTCGCAATACTCAAAAACAAGTTTATAGATAAATTGCATAATGGTCATATGTCATATAAACATATATCACAATACACTCATATTCATAATTTAAGATAATTTGGCACTTGAGCTATGAAACATAAAAGTGAGCTCCATCATTACTCATCAAATACATGAATCTCCAACACACCACATAGACTCATAGAGTCAAATATGTCCCAAAAGTGAAGATAAAGCTAACACTCTCCTTAATTCCCCTCACATGTCCCGCTGAATGGAGCTTAGCTCACATTCCCTTATCCCTCCAACATGCCCCAAGGCCTCAACGCCCAAAATCACTGTACATATAAGTGAATACTCACAATCCTATAGCATGCCAACTATATCCAAAGATTTCAAGATCATAAGGCCCAAATATCTAAAATCAAACACATATTACTTATCGATTATCCATGCACTATCATTGCATATTTGCATCTTTAGCAAAACACTGTCACTAACATTTAACATATACATAACATGTGCACATTTTCATTTTCACAACGGTTATCATAACCACATATCACATGTTATAACATCTCATCTTAATTCACATATTCACAAACACATAAAGACATTGTTCACAAGATAACATAGGTATGAGAAAGCTTACACTCAGAATTTAGAGTAGGGGTTTAGACTACTACTAAATTCCCAAATAACACATTGAATCATGTCCACAAGCAATTATTCCAAACACTCACCAATTACGCTTTCGCTAAAAAGTCGAAAGCTCAAACTAGCTTTTCCTTGCCTTTATCTCTACTCGTAGAAGGTCCTAATGAATCCAAAGCTTCAACACAATAATCCACACAACAATACATTGAAAAATTAGCTAAGGACTCACCACAAGCAATAAAAAAATAAGCCTAAGCTATGTTCTCATGTAGTCGAAACCTTTAACATAACCAACTTGAAATCCAAATATCTCGATCTACACTTAACCTTTTCACCTAAAACGAGTTTCATTCATCTAATTATTTATCAATGACTAATTCCCAACCTTTAAACTACACAAAATTATTCAATTCATGGTATCGACTTTTTCGATATGTTTTTGGCTATTTTCTGAAAATTCATTAAAACTCAAGAGTTTTTTTAGCAAAAATTCAAACTAAGTTTAGAAACCTTTTAATTACATCAAAACCAATGGAAGAACACTTTGAAACCACATTTTTACTCAAAATTTTGAAATCCACCATTGACGAGCAAATTTTTGGCTTTTATTCAAAACTTGCAATTTAATGGCTAAAAACTTATTTTGAAGACTAAATAACATTTACAACTATTTAGGAGCTGAATACTTACCTTAGATGACGAAAAACTAAGTGTTTGATCAAAAACCCAAAAAACCCGAAAGCTTGACAATGGAGAAAACTATGGTGTTTTTTGGTTTTTTTTCTTAACTTTTATGGAGATTTATAAATTAAGAGATGATAGAAATCAAAAGGAATTAGGATTTGAAATTCAAAATCAACTGGAAGAGTTAGTAAAACTATGGACGACATAAGTATGAGAGGAGAAGAAGACTAACGTGAAAATAAAACTATAAATTGGAGGTTTTTAGGTTGGATTTTAAATTTTGGTCTAATTCATATTAAAAACTCTAAGTTTTGACTCTTTTATAAATCAATCCTTTTTAAAAAAAATTAAAGGTATTTAAAAATCTTTTTCAAAAATTGATTTAATTTTCTAAATACCATAGTAAAAAACATTACAGGTAAACCATGTCGCAAAATTTCAAACACACTAAGGCTAAAATCCCTAAAATACCCCTAAAACTTTTAGGCCCTATTTTGAGGTGTTACAATTTTAGTCCCTTTGTAAAAACTTATGGGACCTCTATGTTTATAGAAATTAAAGGTAGTTTTGACATTTTTTTTTAGCTTTCCACTCTAAAATATCTTTTTCGTAAAACTTTGTTAGAGTGACCTTTTTCACTCTTAAGCAACTCAAGTTGCTTTTGATGATTATCATGAACTTTAGAAAATAAATTATACAAGTCAAAATTCTTTTTTCCCAAAATCATTTATACTAGCTTGCATATCATTTATTTTACTTTCAAGTTCATGCTTGACTTTGGAGAGTAAATTATTTTCCTCTTTTAGTTTTGAAATAGTTTCTTTATATTACTCCAAGTATAATTCATCATAAGCATATTGCAACTCATCAAAAGAATAAGAATTTAAAATAAATGACATAGAATTTACCTTTTGTTCATCGATAACCATAAGGCAAACATTGTCATCTCTTGATGTTCATCCACATCATTACTAGAATTCCCTTCTTCTATTGTAGACTTAAGGGCAATACCAACCTTCTTCTTTTCAACTTTTTCTTCTTTGTTATTCACTCTTTTGAGCCTCATTTCATGAATGAGCAAAGAATCAATCAACTCATCTAAGGAAAGAGTCTCCAAATTTTTTGCTTTCTCTATGCATGTAACTTTTGCATCCCAAGACATTGACAAACTTCTAAGCATTTTCCGCACTACTTCTTCATTGGGATAAGTCTTTCCATAGGACTTGATCTCATTGATGATGATAGTGAATCTATCAGACATAGCTTTGATGGCACATTACACTCCTAAGGGGAGAACGTAGGTTTGAACCTTGGAGACAACATTGTTGGGAGGGGCAACCATGAACCTTGAACATGGACCGTAAAATAGACATGCATAATATCAAAAAATAATAATTAGGGTTTCAAATTTACTTTCTTGTTTTTTTATTTGAGCCAAAATGTTGGAATGAAAAGTAAGAGATTAGAGTTATTAAGGTTAATCAATTATTAGGTATTTGTTTTTTTGTTGAAAAATTGGTCGACCATTTCATTCTAAAAATATTAATATTTTTTTTCGTGGTTCATTTCAAGCACTTTAAAATTTTCAAGCATATCATAAGAAAAGTGATGTAAGTTTTAAATTTTTATGCTTGAAATTCTTTGAGTACTTAAATCAACCAAGAAAAAAATTCCAAAATTGTTAGAATGAAATGGTCGACCAATTTTTTCAATCAAGAAAAAAATATCTAAAATTCAAATTGATTAATCTTAATAACCTGAATCTCTTGCTTTCCATTTCATTTTTTTTCTTTAAAAAAAAGTAAATATAAAAGTAAAGGTTATCCAAAATTTTTTCACCCTAATACTTCAATTGCACATTAGAAAGAAATAAAAAAAAGGAAAGATTGAATTTTGTTAATTTTATTTTAATAAAGTAAGATCAATACAAAATCTAACACTTAAAATCATTTATTTTAATTCTCATTATTATTATTTTAAAAGTTCTAACTATAAATGGAGTAAATTGAATTATATAACTTATTTTTATTTTTAATTATTGATAGAAAGTAAAATTAAAATGATATATATTTATGTTTTAGTTAATGAGATTTAATCTTTTAAGCTCGTAATGTTGTATTAATGATCATACTATTTAAGTCAAATATATATTCTTCTTAAATTTCAATTACATTAATTGTAAATGTTCTAGAATTAAATGGAATGTTCTATCTTTTCATCATTTCTATTCTTTTTATTTGAAATCGATCATAATCATGGATTCATCATCCATTATATTATATTGAAGAATTTAAGTCCGCCCATTTCTCTCCCACTTCCTATAATCAAAGAAATGTTAATATTTTTTTCCTAAATAATATGAATTATTAAATACCTTTTTGACCTAACTTCGTAATACGTAATTATTCAATCAAATTAATTTTACTTTTAAATAATTCAATAAATTTAACCCTTTATTTTTATGAATTCTATTAATTTAATTATCATACTTCCTCGCCAAAACTTTCAACTTTTAAAATAGAGGCATTCCATATCTATTAATTGTTTTATTTATGGTTGACATTATCCAATTCAGTACATAAGCCTTTTTGTTTATATTTTTAAGAATTTAGTATTAAAAATTAACTAAACACCATTAAAAATAATATAAAATATAAAATATAATTATATAATATGTAATATAATTATATAAATAATTTGATATTTATAAACAATAAATTTCACTTTGACTAGCATAATTTTAATTTATAATTAATTTTGTAAATTATATGTCACTAAATCAGATTATTAGTAATACATATTGCTTATTGTAAATTTAAAAATAAAAAACAAATATTCAAAAATAAATAGAACACGTAATAATCTCTTAATCAGTTTATAAAATTGAAAAATCATTAATAATGTAACAAAAAGAAATTCAATTAATTCTTTCATTTTAATTCAATTAATTCTTTCATTTTTCTTTCTTATGAAAAATTAAATGCTCATAAATTTTCTTATATAATTATTTATTGAACAATTGGATTTTTCAAAGCCATATTTTTAACACTGGATTTAATTTTCAATTTCAAAGGCCAAATTTAAAGACTATTTCTATGTACCTTGAAGGAAATATCATATTGTTAACAATAAGAGTAAATTTAAAGTATTTTTAAAAAAAATATTTTTCCATTTTCTTTAGCCAAATTTTTATCAATCAAAGGGTTATAAAATATTATATTTAGAATAAAATTAATGAAAAAAATAAATAATAAAATAAAGTTTCAAGATACACTCATTGGTACCAAAATTTGGCTTGAAAAATGGCTTGTTAGTTGAAAGAAATTTTTTTCTTTTTTGGGTTTTATAAATTTATAGATGTGGAATACCTCTGTTTTAAAAGTTGAAAGCTTTAATTAAAAAATTTGAGGAGCAAGTTGGTAGAATTTATAACTGTGAAGAGTTAAATTTATTGAATGTTAGTTGTGTGACCCGAATCCTTGCTAAAAAAAATAAAATATAGTGGCTAAACAAGGGGACCATGCTGTACAAGTATAATCCATATAGAACTACACTTCTTGTATTTGACATTGATTAGAATAAAGTTTTTCAACCTTTAAATAGATGTAGTCAAAACTCCTCTTGGATCATTCGGTTTTTCCAACATTAGTGAATTTCTTCTCCTCTACCTGTGGTTTTTTCTGTAAGGGTTTCCATGTAAAATATGTGTGCTCTTCTTTTTCTTTATTTTTGCGATCATTCTATTGCCATTATCGGCATCTATTATAATATTGAACTATTTGGAATTAAGATCAAATTAATAGAATATGTAAGTATTGAGGACTAAATGTGTTATTATACCACTTTGAAAAAGGCTTGTCACACCCGGTTTCTTTTAAGTCTGAAAATTAGGAACAATAGGGGGTTAAATTGAAAGAAGTCATAAGTTGGGGGCGTATATTGGAAAATCTAAAAAAATTAGTAACTGAAATTAGATAGGGTTGAGGTCCAAGTCTGGTTCGATTATATTAGAACCAACCAATCTCTTAGTGGGAGACACAATGATTGTCAATGGGTGGATTTTACATGGTTGAAGACCGTGCGAGAAGGGCTATAAATAGCTGAGAGGTGTCTTCTAAGAGGGGATTCATCTCAATTCTGTTTCATTTTCTTCCCTTCATTTATCTTCTTCATTGCTTCGAAGATGGGATAATTACGAGAAGCTCTTTATGGATAAGAAATTTGAGGGTTTGAGTCTGAAATGTAGAGAATCTAGTGAGTTGGTAATGTTGTAAGTCATTCTGTGTACGTAAGATATAGAAAGAAAAGATAAGGGCTTTTAGAACCATTTTAGGGGTTCTACATGTTTTTAGAAAATTGAGTTCTAAGTTGAGAATATTGAACATAATTCATGATTTTGGTTGTCATGCTTAGCTACCAGGAGAATGGAAGCTATTACATTTGGTAAGCTAAGTCGATAAGGTGAAGAAGCATCAAGTGAGTTTTTATACCCCATTTTTGGGATACTGTATGGTTAACATGAATTTGGGTTGAATTTAATAGTTTTTACATGCTTGTTCTTGTGCGTTATAAAATGTGAAAAATAGTAGGAAATATCAATGGGTTAGATGGAGTTAGGATTAGGAAAAGGTGATTCTATTAGATACTGTCATATTGTGTTGCTATGTAAACCCATATTATGAGAAGCTCGGGGCTTTGCGGGGGGGACATTGCGGCGTTTGAGCATTAAGGTTAGGATAACGAATGGAGGAATGGGTGGATGAATAGGAAAAAACGGAACATTAGAATTCCATTTCGATTCTGCCATCCGAGATTGCTAAGATTAACCATGATGTGTGAATGTCCGAGCCTTGTGGGAGGGGGGACACTTTAATGTTTGAGCATCAATGTGGATATATGATAAAATGATATTGACAATCATTAGGTTCCATAGAGAAAAACACCATGACAGTGGTTAGTAGGCTTTATGGGGCTACGCCGTGACAACGGTAAGGTCTTTTAGGATGATGACCTCTAAAGAGGTCTAACATGTAAAGACATAGTTATGCTATAGCAACTGTCGGATCTGGTGCCCTAAGTGTAATATTTTTGTCCAAGAGCACTTGTAATTTTTCAAATAGATTAGTTAATAAAATTATTCATAAATTTCATTAATACTTTGTATTATTGTCCTCAATGTTGCTCGTTGGTTGTAACAACCCAATTTTAGTGGTGTCAAAAACAATGATTTCGGGATGACTCCGACAAGTGAGTTATTATTTAATATTTATTTAATGTTTATAAGGTTAATTTAAGGTAGTATTAAATTTATTTTAAGAAATTTTGAAGATTAAATGGTTAATTAGGTAAAAATGACCAAATTGTGAAAGATGCAAAAGTTGATTTCTAATAGTTAAATGGATTGAATGGCTATTGAAATGCAAATTAATGGACTTAGATGGTATTTATACCATATGAAAGGTTAATGGACAATTATGGTTTATTTTTGTCATTTTTTAAACTAATAAACTAAGGGTAAATTAGTAATTAATAAATAAATCTTAAACTAAATTAAGCAAATAGGGTCATCTTCCTAAAATTCTTCTCTTGCACCAAAATTGAAGAAATAAAACACCATTTTTATGGCTTTAAGGTTCGGCCAACATAGGAGTATTGCATGGTAAGATTTTATGACCTGTTTTTAGTGATTTTTATGTTTTTGAGCTCGTCTTAGCTTAATCTACCTAGCCGAGGGGTTAATTTGCAAAGCTATTAATGGTTGAGGGACTTGCAATGAATGAATTTGATGTGTTTTGATGTTAGTAGAAAGATTATTAATTTTGATGGTTAAATGAACATGGTTTGTTAAGTGAATTTTAGTAAATTTAAGGTTTAGGGATTAAATTGTTTAAATGATAAATTCAAGAATTTTGAGTGAAATGAGTAAAAATATGGATTGATATAGGTATAGGGAAAATTTAGCTAGCATGTTTTAGGTTAGAAAAATGGTGAATTTTCAAGTTATGGGCTTAAGGACTAAGTTGTATAAAAGTTAAAATATTAGGAATAATTTCATAATTTTACATTAATATGAATTATAGATTGAATTGGAGTACTTAATTGAATGAAATTATCTATTTAGATCAAGATGAAAAATCGAACTTAAATCGAGGAAATGCGAAAGCTTTGGATTAATCTCTAACTCTACTTTTGCGACTATAATTATCAAGGTAAATTCGTATGGATTATAATCTTATTAATGATAGTTTGATTGATTATCTATTATTTTATATTGGTCACAAATTGACTTGAATATATAAATGGATTGACATTTTGAGTAATTGACAGATAAATAATCTCGTTTGAATCTTAAGAATTCTTAGGATACAAATGACATGTCATTAGGGATTTTGTAACAGCCTGTTTTTGGGTCAAATCAGAACAGTGGTTTTGGGAATACAAATTTGAAGTAGAAATATATATTTTATTTCTATTTTAAAGTCTATAGTATGATAGAATAATTGTATGAAAATTTTGTTAAGAAATTTTGTCGATTGAGTGCCCAATTTGACTAGAAAGACTAAATTGCAATAGGTGCAAAACTTGAATTCTATAAGTTAAAGGTGTCAAGTTGTTATGAACTTTTAATTAGAGGTCCTTAAATGGCTATTAGACCATTATACCTTTGGATGGAAAAAAAAGGACATGATTAAGAGAAATTTTAAAGTTATGCATTAAGGGTATTTTAGTAATTTGGTAAATAAAGACAAAATTAACAAATAAAAGTGTCCATCTTCTTCAATTTAGTCGCCCATAGCTGAAAATTGAAAGGGAAGACATAACTAGGGTTTGGCCAAGCTTTCAAGCTCGATCGTAATTCTGTTCTTGTCCCATTTTTAATGATTTTTATATTTTTGAGATCGTTGTAACTTGATTTAGCTATTTCAAGGACTAATTTGAAAGAAAGTTAAAGTCTAAAATTTTACCCATGTTAAATATGTTTGTATTTTGATGTTTGATGGTAGAAAATGCATGTTCGTTGTTAGTTAAACAACGTTTGTAAAGTGATTTTCAATAAAAACGTTAAATAGGGACTTATTTGTAAAAGTCTATAAAATGAGTAGAAAAGTGTGAATTAATGAAAAATGTGGGCTGTTATGAGTACAAATAATATTTTGCTAGGCTTGGGTTGTGATGAAATTGAAAGAAATTCATTTTACGAGCCTAGGGACTAAATTGTAAAATGTTAAAAAGTGAGGGGTAAAAATGTAATTATTGCCATAATGTGTTTTTGGATTGAATTGAATAATGTGATGATTAAATAAGTTAAATGTGGTATTATAGATCAAGAAAAATGAAGTTCGGCTCTAAATCGGGGGAAAAATAAATTAATTGACGAATAAATCCCTTTGGCCGTTTTTGTAACCGAGGTAAGTTCGTATTTTAAATAAGCTATATTATAATTTTATTTTAAATGTTTTAATACCTCATGAATTGTGTAATGAATCTATGGACACGTTTGACGACGTTTTGGCAAGCAAGAAATCCCAATCGAACCTTAGGAATAGATTAGGATACAAGTGACATGTCACTAGGGTTTTATGTTATGTGATCCGGACGCTGGTCCTGTACGTCCTACCGGTGGCTGAGTATACGAGCATATGTTGTGGTTACTTGACAGCTTGTGTGAGTAGCATCGAGTAGCTACGTCTTGATTGACAATTTGTGTGAGCAGTCCCGTTAATGGCTCGAGAGCGAGCATATATGTGATATGAGATATAAGTAGCAATGGCTACATATGTGGCACCTTGTGTGCAAGGTTTTTCCCGAGTATTCGATATTATTATTTCGAATGGTTTATTTGGTATAATGACGATGAGACTAAGTATGAAATTATTACGAGATGGTACAGGTATGTACTTAAAGCTTATGATTATTAATTCGTGAAATGAAGATTTCAAGGTAAGTTGTGATGGAAGTGAATTATGATCATGAGATTTTGGTAAATTATTTTATCTTACGTTAAATTACTTGCATGTTAATGTATGGTAACGTTTTCTTATTTCTTTCATACAAGCTTACTAAGCTATATAGCTTACTCTATTTTATTTTCCATGTTTTATAGTGTCACCAAGCTAGATCAGGTTGGAGATTATTAGAGTTCGCATCACACTATCCAACTATTATTTTGGGTATCGATGATTTTAAACATTTTGAGAATATGACATGTATAGGGACTTGGTCTTTTTGTTATATATGTCATCATGATTTGGCCAAATGTATTGGCTTGTAATAGTCATAGGCTTGTTTTAGTATTTGGCCATGTAACTTGGCTCATTTTGGTTGAAGTGGTTGTAAGCTTATATATATATATATTTATATATGCATGCATGTACAATTATCTCTTCTGTGATGTGGTTTATAAATGCTTGGTAAATAGTTTAATATGGCTTAATGGTTTTGTTGTTGAATGGTTAAGATTGACTCATTGATATACTTAGAAAACTAAGTAAAATTATGCATGTTATTGGTAGCCATAATGGAACTTGTAGAATGTGAGTTTGGTATGATTTGGTTTGGCAAAATATGATGTTGCAAATATGTTGAGTGTGGATAATGGAATGACATGATTTGGCCTTGTTTGTGGATGTTTTGGTTACCTAAATATGCCATGATTTATGCCATTAAGATTGTGGGTGTGTATGTGCAAATGAGGGTGACAAATGACTTGGTAAATAGCCTTTATTTTGTCCATATGGGTAGACACACGGGCATGTGTCTAGGCCTTGTGTGACACATGGCTTTCCCCACGGGCATGTGGTTCGACTATGTCTCCCTTGCACCTTAATTTGTGTCCCCTGCACCTTAATTTTGAGAAACAGAATGCTCAGAATTTAGCACACGGGCAGAGACACGGGCGTGTGTCTCAGCCGTATGAGGGACACGGCCTCAAGCACGGACATGTATCCTGACTGTGTGAAGTTTGTACCTATTTTGTGAAAATTAATTAACCACACAGCCTAGCACACGGATGTGTGGCTTGGCTGTATGACTTCAATTTGTTCATGCTTTACAAAATAGAGAGTTACAAGGGTTAGAGACACGGGCGTGTGTGACCACACGGCCTGCCCACACGGGCGTGTCCCAAACCATACGGGCGTGTGGCCCCTGTTCATAGCAAAATTTTTCTAAGTTTTGTAAAAAATTTCTTAAGTTCTCAGTTTAGTCCCGAATCACTTCCAAAGCATGTGTTGGGCCTTTATAGAGGCCTTCTTCTAAAGAATGAATGAGTGGTTTGCCGAGTTTGTTCAAATAAATCTAGCTGCCCTACATCCTCTACCCCCACCTAACCCCTAACCAGTTCCCGTAACTCCCGAAGGCATGGAATTTCCACATAACCCACATACATATATATATCCATAAACCATTTCATAAATATCCACATAATATAATCAAAATTTCCACATACATTTTCAATATCCACATACATTTTCAATATGCATATACATAATATATATCCATGAACCATTTCATAAATATCCATATACATTTTTAATATGCATATACAAAATTTCCATTTACATTATACATGATTTATAACACATATCGAGTAACTTACTTACCTTATTTCAAATAAGTATTAAGCTATCACATACCTGATTACTTTAGCTCGTTTTATCCATCTATCATTGCCCGCTGAACCATTCGAAATTGGATAGGACACTCGGATAATCACATATATCGTACAATGCCAACGTCCCAGATGTGGTCTTACATGTAATCACATATCGATGCCACTGTCCCAGACAGGGTCTTACTCGCACATATATATCGGAATCACATATCGATGCCTCATATACGTCATTGTATCAACTTCAAATTGGTCAGAATATACATATATTCATTAACAAAATTATCTTCAGTACCAAGGCCACAATAACATTATATAATCGAATATATATATATATATATGATTCAAATTTTAACATCATATACACAAACATATATTATATAGCCGAATATAAACTTGCAACTTATATACAAATAATCAACATTTTAACGTATATAGCTCATGTCACCACTTTCAATACTAAAACTCATTCATTACTTTATCATCAAACGTAAATTACTTTCATTATTCAATGTCCATTCATAAATTAATTCATATTATTACAACTATTTATTGATCATGTATATATTAAAAATTTAACCACATGCATTTGCTTATAAACTTACCTCGGACAATGTAAAACGGAACTGGACGACTAGTCGGCAACTTTCGTTTTCCCCAGATCCTAACCCGATTTCTTTGGTTCTTGATCTAAACATATTCAAATTAAGCTCATTCAAACATATTTTCATTCAATTTAGTCCAAAAACACATAAATTGTCAAATTACCATTTTACCCCTGACATTTACACTTTCTACAATTTAGTCCCTATTGCACAAAACACAAAATATACAAAATTTCACTGTACCCATGTTAGGCCAAATTTTACCCATATCCATTCAAGTCTATATATTTCATTTATTTCACATTTTAGTTCCTCAAATTATTATTTTTGCAATTTAGTCCTAATTACACAAAATCATCAAAAACTCTAATACAAAACATGTTAATTTAAAACATATCTTTCATATTTCATCATCAAAAAACAAAAATCACAAGCTTTTAACAATGGCATAACTCAAAATATTCACCAAAATCAGAAATTCAAGCATGGGTCTTGTAGATAACTCAGCAATGATCTCAAAAACGTAAAAATTATCAAAAATCGGGATAGTTACATACCTTAATCAAGATCAACCATGGCCGAAACCTAAAATTCTTTTTCTTTTCTTTATGTTTTCATATTCGGTCAGAAGAAACAATAATAAACATGGCTTTTAAGTTATGTTATAATATAATATATAATAACATGTTATTTAATTTACATATATAACCTTAATTAAAACATTATATTATTACTTATATTATGTCCATTGCCATCCAAATATAAAACCAATGGCATAATTGCATCATAAACACTTCCTTTTATAAAGACATATTCATTTTGGCCCTTTTATAATTAACCACAAAATTTTCATTTTACGCGATTAAGTATTTTTATTTAATCGGGCACCCAAAAACAAAATTAAATTACGAAAATTTCACACACAAATTCACACATAATAAACACAGAAAATAATTTTTAAATATTTTTTGACTCAAATTTATGGTCCCGAAACCACCGTTTCGACTAGGATCTAAACCGGGCTGTTACATGAAGACTCACTTGAACAGAGTGATACAATAAATTTTGAAGAATTTGTTGAATTTACGGCAGCCAAGCAAATAATGGATAGACCAGGGGAGAAGTTTGAAACTTTGGATTTATCAAATCGACCTTTCAATCCTCTAAAACCATCTATAGAGGAACCTCCTAGACTAAAGTTAAAATTGTTGCCGCAACATTTGAAGTATGCATATTTGTGCAACAACAGTACTTTTCCAGTAGTAATTTCTATGGAGCTGGCACCTGAGCAAGAGGCAAGGTTGTTAGAAGTTCTTTGGCGATTTAAGAAGGCATTGGGATGGACCTTGGCTGATATAAAGGGAATTAGCCTTACATTCTACATGCATAAGATTTTACTAGATGATTACCCTATCAATTCCATTGAATAGTAGAGAAGACTGAATTCTATCACAAAAGAAGTTCTCAGGAAAGAGATTATTAAGTAGCTTGATGTTGGCATCATTTACCCGATTTCAAATAGCTCATGGGTGAGTCTTGTACAATGTGTACCTAAGAAAAGAGGTGTGACAATGGTAAGTAATGACAACAATGAACTCATACCAACTTGTACTGTCACGGGATGGAGAGTACATATGGATTATCACAAGCTTAACAAGGCAATGAGGAAGGGCCATTTTCCCCTACAATTCATTAATTAGATGTTAAATAGATTAGATGGGAAAGCTTTCTACTTTTTTTTGGATGGTCATTCAGGATATAATCAGATTATCATAGCTCCCAATTAGCAAAAGAAGACAAATTTCACATGTCCATATGGTACTTTTGAGTTCAAATAGATGTCGTTCAGGTTATGTAATGCCCCGACAAATTTCCAACTTTATTTGATGGCCATATTCTTTGACATGGTGGAAAATTTTCTTGAAGTTTTCATAGACGATTTTTCTGTGCTCAGGAATGATTTTGAAGATTGTATTTAGAGTTGGTTCTGTGCCGTTGTGAAGAAACAAATCTTATTTTAAATTGGGAAAAATGTCACTTCTTAGTTCGTGAAGGAATTATCCTGGACATAGGATATCACAGAGAGGAATTGAAGTGGACAAAGCAAAAATTGAAGTGATGAAAATTTTCCACCTCTTACCAGAGTTAGGGGTATTAGAAGTTTTTTAGGTCATACAGGTTTTTATAAAAGATTCATTAAGGATTTTTTGAAGATATCTAAACCCTCGTGCACTTTGTTGGAGCAAAATAGACCTTTCAATTTTGATGAACATTGCTTGGTAGTCTTTCAAAAGTTAAAGAAAAAACTTATAGCAATACCAATTGTAGTAGCTCCAGAATGGACACTGCCTTTTGAATTTATCTCTAACGCCAACGATTATGATGTGGGAGCCATGTTGGGGCAAAGGAAAGACAAAATAATCCAGGCAATATATTATGCTAGTAGAACTTTATTGGTTGTGGTGTTTGCATTTGATAAATTTCATTCTTATCTAGTTGGTAAAAAGGTCATAGTCTACACAAATTATTCTGCTATTAAGTATCTAACGAGCAAGAAAGATGCTAAGCCAAGGTTGATTAAGTGGATACTTTTGTTGCAGGAGTTTGACTTGGAAATTAGATATCGAAAAGGGACTGAGAATCCAGTGGTTGATCACTTGTCGAGGTTAGAATCTGGAAGTGAAGGTAGTCACGACACACTTCTTAAAGAAGAATTTCCAAACGAACAGTTGTTAGTTGCCATGTCATTACCTTGGTATAATGACATAGTAAACTATTTAGTGAGTGGTGTGTTGCCACCCGATCTCAACAGTCAAAGAAGATAGAAATTTCTTCATGATGCCAAGCACTATTATTGGGATGAACCTTTCTTGTTTAAACATTGTGCTGATCAAATAATTAGGAAATGTATTCCTGATGACAAAATACATAGCATTCTACAACATTGTCATTTAGCTCCGTACGGAGGACATTTTGGAGGGATGGGGACTACTGCCAAAGTACTTCAATCAGGATTTTATTAGTCAATTTTGTTCAAAGATGCTCATGAATTTTATGAATCATGCGACTGTTGTCAGAGAACAGGAAATCTATCTAGGAAAGACGAAATGCCATTACAAAGTATACTGGAGCTTGATTTGTTTGATGTATGGGGAATAGACTTTATGGGTCCATTTCCACCATCAGTGGAAAAATTGTACATACTGGTAGCAGTTGATTATGTTTCTAAGTGGGTCGAGGCTGTTGTCGTTCCTACTAATGATGCAAGGTCAATAATGAAAGTTTTACACAAGAACATTTTTACAAATTTTGGTACACCTATAGCCATTATTAGTGATGAGGGGTGTCATTTTGATTGTAATTTGGTAGCCAATGCTTTGCATTGATATGGGGTGAAACATAAGATTGCCACAACATATCACCCCCAAACAAACGGACAAGTTGAAATTTCTAACAGAGAAATTAATTTTTTTTAGAAAAAGTGGTGAATCTTACTCATAAGGATTGGTCTACTAGATTAGATGAAGCTTTGTGGGCATACCGTACCACGTACAAAACACCATTGGGGAAGTCTTCTTTTAAGCTTGTCGATGGTAAGTTATGTCACCTTCATTTTGAACTTGAACACAAAGCATTTTCGGCTATTAAGAAGCTGAACATGGATTAGGCTACTACTGGCCATAAAAGGTTGTTGCTATTGAATTAAATGGAGGAGTTCCGAGCACAAGCATATGAGAATTCTAAGTTGTACAAGGAAAAGACCAAGTGTTGGCACGATAAAATAATCATGCCACGAGAATTTGAACCAGGACAACAGGTGTTGTTATTAAACTCTAGGCCAAAATTGTTCCTAGGTAAATTAAAATCTCGCTAGTCAGGTCCTTTTGAAGTAGCCCAAGTGTATCCTCATGGAGTTGTTCATATCAAAGACTTTGAAACGGGGGTCACATTTAAAGATAATGGGCAATGCTTAAAGCACTACTGGGGTGCCCATATGGATCAAGACAAGCACTCTATTGATCTCCGAGATGTTTGAGCTAACGATTTCTTTTATCTTTCTTTTTTTTAATTGCTTTACTTTAATTTTATTTTTGGTACTTATTTAATATTGATTCATTTTCTATTTTATTTTTGAATAGTTGTCTATGATTTCCAGAGACAAAATAAAGAATGTGAACTGAGTAGTTGCGATATTAAGAGAAGTTTGTCGTAGTATTGCGACAAATTGGGTAATGGATAATGTGAGGATGCCCTGGCAGATAATTCCAAAGGAGATATTTGTTTTTTTAGATGGGCCAATTATGTTACTGGGCAAGCCCATAGAAGGGAAGTTAAACTTTTTGTTTAAGGATTAGGGCACTTCACAATTCCCAAAAAAAACAATCTTCTTAATTTCCTTCTTTCCTCCTCCACGTCACGCAACTTCCCTATGACGTTTCATTTTTGTTGAACAATCATCACTACCCCCTTATTTCCCTTTTCTCAACTTCTCACGTCTTATGTTTCTCCTAAAATTTTCATTTTTATTACTTTTTCTCTTCAATCTCTCTTATCTTTTCTTCCACTACATTCTCCAAGGCTTCTTCCAGTTTTCTCCAATGGCTCACATCAAAACAACCTCCAAAACTGTTGAACCATCAAGGGCTGGTGCTACTCATCCAAAGACATTCTTTAGCAATGCCGCAACCACGAGATACAATAGCAACATTGTGAAGCGACCTTTCTATTTTGAGTAAGGGTTCTTGTTTAAAGATGAACCATATATGGGATATAATGAATCTATATCCTCTATAGTAGTAAGACATGGGTGGAATATTTTTTGTTGTGCACCTCGAGGACGTTTAAGGGAAAATTGTTAGAGAATTTTATACTCATGTCAATTCTCCAGATTCCCCTTTTATCTACGTAAGGGGTACTTCTGTTCCTTTTGATAAAGACCATATTAATGCACAGTTTGGTCTTGTAGGTACACAAGATGGACACACGCCATTTGCTAAAAGTATCACTGTTGAGGGTTTAACACAGGTATTGGAGGATTTATGTATCAAAGGAACACGAAGGACAGTTTCTAGTTAGACGTGTGTTACTGTCAAGAGGGCTTTGTTGAAGCCTATTCGAAAAATATGGTATCATTTTTTGAGGAGCCGACTTATCCTGTCTACGTATAATATAACTATTTCGAAAGAGATAATGCTTTTGTTGCTCTCCATCATAAAAGGGACAAGAATTAATGTCGGTAAGATCATCTTTCAGGAAGTACACCGGTGTGCTGAGAAGAATACGGGTAGCTTAAACTTTCCCTCACTTATTACTACTTTACGTCGAATTGTCCAAGTCCCTCTCAATGAGGATGACGATATCACCCCTAATAGGGGTGGCCTGACCAGGACCATCTTTGCCAAGATCCAAGGTACTGATGCTGCCACGACAACTCAGCATAGTGATGCCACCACTTCCCCTATTGTGCATACTATCATGAAAGCACCTCCAATTTCTCGTAGCTCCCTTGAACAACAAATAAAGCACCTCAAGAGATCCTTGGAAAAGTATTTTATAAAGCCAATGCTAAAATTTCCTATCTTCACTACCACTTTGCTCCTATTTTCTAATGCTGCAAAGGAGCCCACTCAAGCTACTGCTAAGGCACCCATAAACTTGCTGTCGTGGCACCTACTCCAATTGCTGCTAAACAACCCAAAAAGATGACATCCCTAAATATTCAGGAGGAAGAAGGAGAAAAGGATGACATTGCCACCACTGCCACCACTAAAGGGAAAAACACTATTCCTCTATCACCACCAGTTTTCGTGATCACACAGGACCGTGACATTGATCGTCTGATCTATGATTTAATGGAAACTGACAAGGAGGGGGAAGAAATGAACCCCAAAAAAAGGAATTGGGGGTACAAAGTTAGTGCCCAAAAATCCACTCGTTGGGTAGAATGAAGTATCTACATGCTAGTCCAAGCCAACTAATTTTTTCTTTCTTTCATGAATCTTGCATTTCATTTCTTTTGCTATGGCATTTGTTGTACAAATTTCTCTTTTGGTTGTTCTCTTAAATATTTGGTTATGCACTGAGGACAATGCATCCCTTAGGTTTGGGGATGTGTTGTGCATTTAGGCTACATGTTATGTTTAGTATGTATGGTCATTTTAGTATAATCATCTTAGTATAGTTAAATTTATTTTGCTATTGCAATGTAACTATTATGTACTATTTGCCTGTGAGGAATATAATCTGTACTTATCATGTTTGATGATGAGCTTAGATTCTTCAATACACTTAGAACATGTGACAGTGGATTAGGTGAATTTAGCTTAGGATTGGTTACTTGAAAATTAATTTCTAAAAATGAGATGTCTTATACTCAATTTTTTTGGGGTTATAGTAAGTATCCTCTAATGAACTTAGGGACTTTTGAAGCCAAATTCAATCATTTTGCCTTGGCATTATTAAATAAAGGACAGTATGTAACAGCCCGATTTAGACCCTAATCAGAACAGTGGTTTCGAGGCTACAAATTCGAGTCAAAAAATATTTTTAAATTATTTTTCGTGTTTAGTTTGTATGAATTTATATCTGTGAAATTTTCGTGATTTAATTTTGTCGTTTAGGTGTCCGATTAAATAAAAGGACTTAATCGAGTAAATTGAAAATTGGGCAGTTTAATTTGTAAAGTGCTTATTTGTTAACGGCTTTCTAAATGGGAGTATTTATGATGAAATAAGCCCCTTATATATGATGTTGGACGGTATTGGACTTAGGTTATATGATTATATAATTATATCATTAAGGTTATTTAGGTAATTGGTTAATAAACTTGTATATGTTAAAAATAAGTTATCATATTCATTATTTTATTTTGTTCATAAACCGAATAAGAAAAGAAAGAAAGAAGAAACCTAGCTCGGCTATCTTCCAAGCGAAAATCAAGGTTCATTTTTGTTCAGTTTTTGATAATTTTTAATTTTTTGAGATCGTTGCTTCGAATACTACAAAACCCATGCTTGAATTTTTTATTTTGATGAATATTTTGAGTTGTGCCATTGTTGATAGCTTGTGATTTTTGTCGTTTGATGATAAAAAATGAAATATATGTTTTAGATTAACATATTTTGTATTGGAGTTTTTGATAATTTTGAATAATTAGACTTAATTGCAAAAATAATAATTTGAGGGACTAAAATGTAAAATTGATAAAATATATGGACTTGTGGCATGGGTACCATTCGGCCTAACATGGGTGTTTTGAAATTTTGTGTATTTTGTGTTTTGTGCAATAGGGACTAAATTGTAAAAATTGTAAATGCTAGGGGTATAATGGTAATTTGGCTATTTATGTTATTTCGGACTAAATTGAATGAAAATATGTTTGAATGAGCTTAATTTGAATATGTTTAGATCAAGAACCAAAGAAATCGGATTTGGACCGGGGAAAAACAAAAGTTGTCGACTAGCAGCCCCGTCCCATTTTACGACGTCCGAGGTAAGTTTATAAGCAAATAGACGTACTTATTTTCAATTAAATGTAATATAAATATGCTGAATTGAAAAATATGGTTTTATATATGTTATAGTCGAATGTATCTAAGCTTGGTTACTATGTTTCTGAATTGGCTTCGACCGAGTTACGACGTCTGAAAGCCCCGTATGAACCTTAGGAATAGCTAGGATACATATGTCATGACATAGGATTCCGATATTTTTGTGTGAGTAAGTCCATGGCATCGATTTGTGATTCCGATATGTATTTACAAGTAAGACCCTGTTTGGGACAGTGGCATCGTTTTGAGGCTACATGTAAGACCGCGTCTGGGACATTGGCTTTGTACGATTTATGTGTTTATCCGAGTGTCCTATCCAATTCCGAATGGTTCATCGGGCAATGTTAAGTTATATTTGAATGAGTAAAACGAGCAATGTGCTAGGTATGGATTAATTTGATATCAAGTCAAGGTAAGGTAAGTAAGTAATTTGTATTGGATACAATGACTTATTGAATAAGTATGGATGGTGAAATCATATTATAGTTAACGAAATTGATAAGGATATACATAAATGTAATGTAAATGTCTTTGGATGATATGTAATATGTTTATTAATGGTACCAAGTATATCCGGTCATTTAGATAATGTATATATGATGATATATATTAAGATGCTTGAGTAGATGTTATGAATATATGTGAATTCGATTGTTTAATGGTATCTTGGCTTGTAAATGAAATATGAATCACTTATGTTGGTTATACAAGCATTCGGCCAAGGTGAGGACTTGGTATAAGAACGAAATGTCAGAACGAAGGTGGTAGGTTGTGACTCAGCATACTCATATTAGTGAAGTTAGGTTAAATTTGTTATGAGATAGTTACATTATTAGCTTGTTTATTTGCTTATAGCTTACTAAGCTATAATAGCATATCGTGTGAATATTTATTTTTGTTTTATAGATTTTGGGAGTCAAGTTACAAGCTCGGGGATCATCCGCGAAGCTCATCACACTATCCTCTATTTTGGGCACTTTATAAGTTAAATTCAAGATTATGGCATGTATAGGCTAAAGTATGTTTGAAAGAGTTGGATTTATTTTGGTTGTGTATAAAGCCATGCGAAAATGGCTTAATCTTTATTCCTAAAGTTGATCACATTTGCTTATGGTTTGAGTTGATTTAGCTATAGTATTATATGCTATAAATAAATAATATTTGTGATATGTGCTTGATTGTGTATTAAAGTTGATTAACACTTTGGATGTGGTATAAATACTCGACCGTAACTTGTATACCTAGGTATACTCAAGGATTTTGAATATGCTTCTTGTTAAGTTTAAGTAAATGATCATTCGGTTAGTGTGCTCTAATAAGGTATAATCATGTAGTTTCGTATAAAAGATTAAATAGTAGATTCAATGTGAGATGAATATGCTTTGATATGTTATTACATAGGGTGTAAGATTCGTGTACGGCATAGGCATAATGAGATGGATTTGTGATTCAGTCATATCTTTAACTTGTTGTTAATTGTGCTAGGGTTTGCTATATGCTTCTAAGTTAAAAATTATGACATGTTTTTGCGATTAGTTGTTGAACATTATAATTTTACTAGAGCATGTGAATATGTGATATTCCACCACGTTGTTTTAGTTAAATTTTTACTATACCTTACTTGCGCATAAGATGGCAAAATTAAGATGCCATGTGCATATGTAAAAGAAAATTGCATAAGTGCTTAAATATTCTACCATGACGTATGGATAAGCTTTAATATGACTTTTTAAATATATGTACACTTTCACCATATAATGTATAAGTATATGTGCTTGATTCATGTATGTGCCTAAATGCTTGACTTTGATCTGTGAAATTATACATGATTTAGGCAATTCACATGAGCTAAAGTTTAAACGCCACATGATTAGGTAAAAGGGTTGGCAATAATATTGTTTAAATGTTATAAAGTTTGTGTATTCACATGATTTTTAATAAATAAGTTTAACATTCCATGATTAAATTATTGATAAGACTATGTTCCGTAAATGTATACAATGTTACATATATGTTTAAGTATATGATTTAAGTTATGTTTCGACTAAGCTGAGTGGTACAGGTTAGTCCTTTTAAGGTTTAAAATTGGACTGAGTTATAAGCATGTATGTGGTGTGAATCTTGGATTGTTTATTAATAATGAATATTTGTATGATTAAAATGATCAGTAATACCTTGTAACCCTAGTCTGGCGACGGATGTGGGTTTAAGGTGTTACATTTTATTGGTATCAGAGCCAGGTTTAGTCGATTTTAGGACTAACGTAGCGCGTGTTAGTTTAGCTATACATGCCATAATATTATTATGTGATAGTGTGATGACTTCTGACATTTGAAATGTGTTTTCATATAGTAAATAGATCCTGACCGCACTGAAGTTGATGATGTCGAGAGTGTAGCGCCTGCTCCCGCGCAAGGGACAGTGTTGGCTGATTCTCGACCGACTTCGAGTAATCAAAAAAGTGAGGCTAAACAAGCATTTTATCAAATGATGAATGACTGGTTCACTCAATATATTCGGACTAACCTGGCTGCATAACAACCTCCATCCCTGATTAATCCATCTTCGATACCTGCTATACCTCATATAAGTGATCCGTTGCGATTGAATAAACCACCTGTCGATAAAATTAGAAAATGTGGGGCTGAAGAGTTTAAAGCCACTGATGATGATGATGATGAGCGGGTTGAGTTCAGGCTTGATAATACCATCTGTGTGTTTGATGAATTGTCCTGTACTCCTGATGAATGTTTGAAATGTGTTATATCCCTACTTCGAGACACAGCATACCACTGGTGAAATACCCTAGTATCAGTAGTTCCGAGAGAGCAGGTGACCTGGGAATTCTTTCAGGCTGAGTTTCTAAGAAATATATCAGCCAGAGATTTTTCGACCAAAAGCGTAAAGAATTTCTGGACTTGAAGCAGGGTCGAATGACTATGACAGAGTACGAGCGAAAATTTGTGAGACTCATTCTGTATGCCCGGGAGTGTGTTTTTACTGAGGCCATAATGTGTAAAAGATTTGAAGATAGGTTGAATGAAGACATTAAGCTGTTAGTTGGCATACTTGAGATAAAACAGTTTGTGGTACTTGTTGAGCGAGCTTGTAAAGCTGAGGAGCTCGGGAAAGAGAAAAGGAAAACTGATTTTGAAGCTAGAGACTCGCGTAAGAGATCATTCAGCAAGTCAATTCAGTCGGCACCAAAGAAGTTCCAAGATGATTTCAGTCGTTCAAAAGCCATTTCGGGTTATTCTCGACAACACTAGAGCAGACCACTAGTGGGTTCGAGAGCTACCGCAGTAGCCAGTATGGGTAATGTCAGATCAAATTAGACCGAGTGTAAACATTATGGTGAACGACATCCCGGCAGTTGCAGATTGCATGATCGAGCTTGCTTTAAACATGGATCGACAAATCATTATATTTGAGATTGCCCAATGTTAGCTGAAGAAAATCCATTGCAGAATACGAGATTGGGTAATACTGCAGCTCGAGGTAGACCACCCAGAAATACTGGTAATGCGAGTGACAGTTAAAAAGGGACTAAAGATACAGCAGTCAAATCTGAGGCTCGTGCACCTACCAGGGCCTATGCTATACGTGCACGAGAGGAGGCTTCATTCCCAAATATTATTATTGGTACATTTACTCTTTATGATACTGATGAAATTGCATTGATTGATCCTGGTTCTACTTATTCTTATGTATGTGAGGCATTAGTATTCAGCAAGACTCTACCTGTTGAGTCTACTGAGTTTATGATTAGAGTGTCAAGCCCCTTAGGCCGGTGTGTTATGGTTGATAAAGTGTGTAAGAATTGTCCCTTGATGATTCGAGATCTGATCTTTCCGGCTGATTTGATGTTGCTGCCATTTGATGAGTTCGACATAATTCTGGATATGGATTGGTTAACATTACATGATGCTGTTGTGAACTGCAAAAGAAAGACCATTGATCTACAGAGTCAGAATGATGAGATTGTTCGGATTGAATCTAGTGATTTGTATGGTTTACCAGCAATAATTTCTTCGATGCTAGCTCAGAAATATATGAGAAAAAGGTGTGAAGCTTATTTTGCCTACGTACTCGATAGTAAAGTGGTTGAAAGAAATTGAATCAGTACCTGTTGTATGTGAGTATCCGGATATATTTCCAGAAGAATTATCGAGTTTGCCACCTATTCGGGAAGTAGAGTTTGGTATTGAGTTAATGTCTGGGACAACTCCGATATCCATAACTCCGTACAGAATGGCACCTACAGAATTAAAAGAATTGAAAGCTCAGTCACAAGAATTGACAGATAGAGGTTTTGCACGATCGAGTTTTTCTTCGTGGGGTGCACCTGTGTTGTTTGTGAAAAAGAATGATGGAACTATGAGAATGTGCATCAATTACAGATAGCTTAATAAGGTGACTATAAAGAATAAGTATCCGTTACCACGGATTGATGATCTGTTTGACTAACTAAAAAGGGCTACAGTATTTTCGAAGATAGATTTGAGATCAGGCTATTATCAGTTGTGAGTTAAAGATTCAGATGTGCCAAAGATTGCTTTCAGAACGAGGTACGGACATTACGAGTTTTTGGTTATACCTTTAAGACTTACTAATGCACCTTCTATTTTTATGGATTTGATGAATCGGATCTTCAGATTGTATCTGGACCAGTTTGTGGTTATGTTTATAGATGACATTTTGATCTACTCTCGTGATGAAGCTGAACATGCTGAACATTTGAGACTTGTGTTGCAAACACTGCGAGACAAATAGTTGTATGTGGAATTCAGTAAATGTGAATTCTGGTTAAGTGAAGTCAGTTTTCTGGGTCATGTGGTATCAGCATCAGGTATTCGGGTTAATCCGAGTAAAATTTCAGCCATACTTGATTGGAAAACTCCAAAGAATGTTTCTGAAGTCCGAAGCTTTCCGGGACTTGCTGGTTATTACAGACAGTTCGTGAAAGGTTTCCCTATGATTGCAGCTCTGATGACAAAGCTACTACAGAAAGATGTTAAGTTCGAGTGGTCAGAGAAGTGCCAGAAAAGCTTTAATCAGTTGAAAGCCATTTTGACTGAAGCTCCAGTGCTAGTTCAGCCAGAATCGGGTAAAGAATTTATAATTTATAGTGATGCATCTTTGAATTGTTTGGGTTGTGTTCTGATGCAGGAAGGCAAAGTTATAGCTTATGCCTCGAGATAATTGAAACCGCGTGAAAGTAATTATCCGACACATGACCTGGAACTGGCAGCCATTGTGTTTGCGTTGAAAATTTGGCATCACTATCTGTTTGGTGAGAAATGTCATGTTTATTCTGATCATAAAAGCCTAAAATATTTGATGACTCAGAAAGATCTGAACTTGAGACAATGTTAGTGGTTACAATTGCTAAAAGACTATGAGCTTGAGATTGACTATCACCTGGGAATGACTAATGTTGTTGCTAATGCTTTGAGCCAAAAATCATTGTTTGTTTTGCGTGCAATGAATACGTATATGGCCATGTCTGATGATGGTTCAATAGTAGCTGTATTGAAAGCTAGACCGTTATTTGTTCAACAAATATGTGATACTCAGAAGGTTGATAATGAATTGATTGCAAGATGAGATCAGTGTGAGATGGATGCTGATTCAGAGTTTAGAGTTGATGCTGATAACTGTTTGAGATTCAGAGACTGGATATGCATTCCGAGGAATTCAGAGTTGATTCAGATGATTTTGAATGAAGCTCATAGTAGTCGGTTATCTATTCACCCAGGTAGTACAAAGATGTATAATGATTTGAAACAACTCTACTAGTGGCATTGTATGAAACAAGACATTTCAGACTTTGTTGCAAGATGTTTAGTCTCTCAACAAGTAAAAGTTGAACATCAAGTACCTTCAGGATTACTTCAGCCTATCATGATACTTGAGTGGAAGTGGGACAGAGTTACTATAGATTCTGTATCTGGTTTACCGTTGACACCGAGTAAGAAAGATGCAATTTGGGTTGTTGTTGATAGATTGACTAAATCGGCTCATTTTGTTCTGATACGTATGGACTACTCACTTGATAAGCTAGTTGAATTGTATATCTCTTAGATTGTGAGATTTCATGGTGTGCCTATATCTATTGTTTCAGATAGAAATTCGAGGTTTACATTGCGGTTTTAGAAGAAACTGCAAGATGCACTAGGTACGAAATTATATTTCAGTACTGCTTTTCATCCGCAAACAAATGGCCAGTCTAAGCGAATCATTCAGATACTTGAGGATATGCTGAGATGTTACATTCTCGAGTTTGAAGGTACGTAGGAATGTTATCTACCTTTGATTGAATTTGCATATAATAACAGCTATCAATTGATTATCAAAATGGCACCCTATGAGGCATTATATGGTCGTAAATGTCGTACACCATTATACTGGACTAAGCTCAGGGAAAATAAGATACACGGGGTTGACTTGATCAGAGAAACTGAACAGAAAGTGAAAGTAACCCGTGAAAATTTGAAAACAGCATCGAATCGCCAGAAATCTTATGCAGACTTGAAACGTAAAGATATAGAGTTTCAAATCGGAGATAAAGTTTTCTTGAAAGTCTCACCATGGAAGAAAACACTCAGATTCGGTCGTAAAGGTAAATTGAGTCTGAGGTTTATTGGGTCGTATGAGGTAATAGAGCATATTGGGCCAGTTGCTTACAGATTATTGTTGCCACTTGAGTTAGAAAAGATCCACAATGTATTCCATGTTTCGATGCTTCGGAGGTATTGATCTGATCCTTCGCATGTGATTAGCCTGTCTGAGATTGAAATTCAGTCTGATATGACCTACAAAGAAGAACCGATTCGCATTTTGACTCGTGAGGTTAAAGAGTTACGGAATAAGAGGATTCTGTTAATTAAAGTATTGTGGCATAAACACGAAGTTGAGAAAGCAAAGTGGGAGCCAGAGGATGCAATGAGAGAATGTTATCTGAACCTATTTACCGGTAAGATTTTCGGGGACAAAAATCCCTAAGGGGAGAGTTGTAATAGCCCGATTTAGACCCTAAAAGGAACACTGGTTCCGGGACCACGAATCTGAGTTAGAAAATTATTTTTAAATTATTTTCCGTGTTTATTTTGTGTGAATTTATATCTGTGAAATTTTTGTGATTTAATTTCATCGTTTAGGTGTCCGATTAAATAAAAGGACTTAATCGAGTAAATTGAAAATTGGGCAGTTTAATTTGTAAAGGGCTTATTTGTTAATGGCTTTCTAAATGGGAGTATTTATGATGAAATAAGCCCATTATATATGATGTTGGACGGTATTGGACTTAGGTTATATGATTTTATTATTATATCATTAAGGTTATTTAGGTTAATTGGTTAATAAACTTATATATGTTAAAAATAAGTTATCATATTCATTATTTTATTTTGTTCATAAACCGAATAAGAAAAGAAAGAAAGAAGAAACCTAGCTCGGCTATCTTCCAAGCTAAAATTAAGGTTCATTTTTGTTCGGTTTATGATAATTTTTACGTTTTTGAGATCGTTGATTTGAATACTACAAAACCCTTGCTTGAATTTTTTATTTTGATGAATATTTTGAGTTGTGCCATTGTTGATAGCTTGTGATTTTTGTTGTTTGATGATCAAAAAATGAAAGACATGTTTTAGATTAACATATTTTGTATTGGAGTTTTTGATGATTTTGAGTAATTAGGACTTAATTGCAAAAATAATAATTTGAGGGACTAAAATGTGAAATTGATAAAATATATGGACTTGTATAGGCATGGGTACCATTCGCCTAACATGGGTGTTTTGAAATTTTGTGTATTTTGTGTTTTGTGCAATAGGGACTAAATTGTAAAAATTGTAAATGTCAGGGGTAAAATGATAATTTGCCTATTTATGTGATTTTGGACTAAATTGAATGAAAATATGTTTGAATGAGCTTAATTTGAATATGTTTAGATCAAGAACCAAAGAAATCGAATTTGGATCGAGGAAAAACAAAAGTTGTCGACTAGCAGCCTCGTCTCGTTTTACGACGTCCGAGGTAAGTTTATAAGAAAATAGACGTACTTATTTTCAATTAAATGTAATATAAATATGCTGAATTGAAAAATATGGTTTTATATATGTTATAGCCGAATGTATCTAAGCTTGGTTATTATGTTTCTGAATTGGCTTCGACCGAGTTACGATGTCCGAAACCCCCGATGAACCTTAGGAATAGCTAGGATACATATGTCATGACATAGGATACTGATAGCGAGTAAGTCCATGGCATCGATTTGTGATTCTGATATGTATTTACGAGTAAGACCCTGTCTGGGATAGTGGCATCATTTTGAGGCTACATGTAAGACCGCGTCTGGGATGTTGGCTCTGTACGATTTATGTGTTTATCTGAGTGTCCTATCTAATTCCAAATGGTTCATCGGGCAATGTTAAGTTATATTTGAATAAGTAAAACGAGCTATGTGCCAGGTATGGATTAATTTGTTATCAAGTCAAGGTAAGGTAAGTAAGTAATTGGTATTGGATACAATGACTTATTGAATAAGTATGATGGTGAAATCATATTATAGTAAACGAAATTGATAAGGATATACATAAATGTACTGTAATGTCTTTGGATGATATGTAATATGTTTATTAATGGTACCAAGTATATCCGGTCATTTAGATAATGTATATATGATGATACATATTAAGATGCTTGAGTAGATGTTATGAATATATGTGAATTTGATTGTTTAATGGTATCTTGGCTTGTAAATGAAATATGAATCACTTATGTTGGTTATACAAGCATTCGGCCAAGGTGAGGACTTGGTATAAGAACAAAATGTCATGAACGAAGGTGGTAGGTTGTGACTTAACATACTCATATTACGGAAGTTAGGTTAAATTTGTTATGAGATAGTTACATTATTAGCTTGTTTATTTGCTTATAGCTTACTAAGCTATAATAACCTATCATGTGAATATATATTTCTATTTTATAGATTTTGGGAGTCAAGTTACAAGCTCGGGGATCATTTGCGAAGCTCATCACATTATCTTCTATTTTGGGCACTTTATAAGTTAAATTCAAAATTATGGCATGTATAGGCTAAAGTATGTTTGAAAGAGTTGGATTTATTTTGGTTGTGTATAAAGCCATGCGAAAATGGCTTAATATTTATGCGTAAAGTTGATCGCATTTGCTTATGGTTTGAGTTGATTTAGCTATGGTATTATATGCTATAAATAAATAATATTTGTGATATGTGCTTGATTGTGTATTAAAGTTGATTAATGCTTTGGATGTGGTATAAATACTCGACCGTAACTTGTATACCTAGGTATACTCAAGGATTTTGAATATGCTTCTTGTTAAGTTTAAGTAAATGATCATTCGATTGGTGTACTCTAATAAGGTATAATCATGCAGTTTCGTATAAAAGATTAAATAGTAGATTCAATGTGAGATGAATATGCTTTGATATGTTATTACATGGGGTGTAAGATTCGTGTATGGAATAGGCATAATGAGATGGATTTGTGATTCGGTCATATGTTTAACTTGTTGTTAATTGTGCTAGGGTTTCTTATATGCTTCTAAGTTAAAAATTATGACATGTTTTTGTATTAGTTGTTGAACATTATAATTTTACTAGAGCATGTGAATATGTGATATTCGACCATGTTGTTTTAGTTAAATTTTTACTATACCTTACTTGCGCATAAGATGGCTAAATTATAGAGGCCATGCGCATATGTAAAAGAAAAATGCATGAGTGTTTAAATATTCTACCATGACGTATGGATAAGCTTTAATATGACTTTTTAAATATATGTACACTTTCACCATATTGTGTATAAGTATATGCGCTTGATTTATGTATGTGCCTAAATGCTTGACTTTGATCTGTGAAATTATACATGATTTGCGCAATTCACATGAGCTAAAGTTTAAACGCCACATGATTAGGTAAATGGGTTGGCAATAATATTGTTTAAATGTTATAAAGTTTGTGTATTCGCATGATTTTTAATAAATAAGTTTAACATTCCATGATTAAATTATTGATAAGACTATGTTCCGTAAACGTATACAATGTTACATATATGTTTAAATATATGATTTAAGTTATGTTTCAACTAAGCTGAGTGGTACAGGTTAGTCTTTTTAAGGTTTAAAATTGGACTGAGTTATAAGCATGTATGTGGTGTGAATCTTGGATTGTTTATTAATAATGAATATTTGTATGATTAATAAAATGATCTGTAATACCTCGTAACCCTGTTACACAGTAGGCACTCTAATGCTTAGAATTTTCGAGTAAGTCAGCACCACTTTGTTTGCTCCTTCATGTTGTTAACTGGAAAGGTCAGTTTAAGTAAGCGTGTGTAATAGAAAGTAAATAAATTAGGGGCACTCTGCTGTAGTAACGGTCTAAATAGCTAAGGAGGTAGTTCTTTGCTCCATCTATCTTCTAAGTCAAAAGCCTTAGCTTTAAGAGTTATTTCTGTTTAAATTGTGACATGATTGGGAACTAGGTATTTCGGTGTATGCTCCATTGTGATTATCAAGTCATAGAATTGTGTGGCATGCTAAATCCCCTAATATACTAATACTATTTGAGAAAAAAAGAATAAAATAACAAATCAAGAAAAAAAACAAATGTAAATGGTTTTTACAATTATGCTTAGAGTAAGAGTGACTTGAGTTTAGGTAACAAATGAACTAAGTAAGCTAGGAGATATTTGCTATTGTCAAAACATACATGGAACTTAGAAAATCTTATTTTTAGGGAGCAATTTTCTGCACTACCTTTGTCAAACCAAACCTTTGAAACTCGAACAGGGTTTTAAGAAGAGAAAATTGCTAATAACTAATGTATATATTGGTCTTTGAATAGGTTGACAGTATAAGATGGCTACATGCACTAGCAATATTGTTGCATAATGCATTCATGCATATTTTGCTTGAGAGCAAGCAATAACTCAGGTTTGGGGGTTTGATAACTCTTGAAGAGAGTTATATTTCATACCTTTAGACCTAGCTAATTGCTTGTACTTAGGTACATTTAGTGGCATTTTAAGGCATTTTATTAGTATTTTTATCAATTGCATTAGGAGCTTGGGTGTTATTTTGAACTTGAATTTTAATTGCCAACCTATGAGCTAAATCTCATAGGGTTGGGATTACATGATAAAAACTTTTATTTTCTTTAATAGTTGAAGCATATATTTGATTTAATCTACTATTTCATTTAATTGTTTTTATTTCTCAATTGTATGTGTACATTCCCTAGACATAGATGAGTGTGCAATATCCCCAAAAGTTGTATCTAATTCTAAAAAGGTTGTAGTAGTTGGACTGAAATTGAACGATACAAGTCGGTATTCGACCAAATACTTGCAGAAGACTATAGACATAGAGTAGCATTTGTATAGAATGAAGACAAAACAATGCAGGGTACTGTGCTAAGGCCTATAGACACAGGCAAGGTAACTTGAGATCTTGTTTTCGAAAGAAGCAAGTCACTTTAGGTCTTTTTTGAGCTATAGATTGAGTACGATATTGCCAAGGCATTACTGAAAGTAATGGTAGATTCTTAGTAATCCCAACCTTCGAAATCAACATCGTAGACCTTCTATCCCTTTCCGTAGTATCTTTGCCATATCATTCTTAGTTATTTATTTATTCGCTCACATTTTATTCACGTAATTATTCTCGTAATTGTCGCTACTTTTTTGTTCTTGTCTTAGCATTTTCCAGTATTTGTCAATATACATTTCGCACACATCCTTACTATTTTAATTTAACAGTGCATACTTAACTTGGTTTTGCCATAACATTAATCATAACTCATTATCATAATTTGACCATATCTATACCTAATCTGATCCCTATGGAGACAATCTCACTTATCACTTTATTATTTGATTCGACATGTATACTTGCACAATTTACATATCATATTCACACGTAACAATCATATTACAGAGTACTGGGTCAAAAAGGCCCAAGAAGTACTTGTAATTTGACCCAATTTGAGAGAGGCCCAAAAACCCCTCATAAACATAAAGGGGGAGACAACTCTAGTAGAAACAGTAGGGTGTGCCCTAGTCCTATTCTAAGTAGGATATTGTTTTTTTCTATTTGAAATAAACCACTACAACTCAACAAGTGTTCTACCTTCTCTTCCTATAAATAGATAGCATTGGTAGAGCTATTAACACAACTTTGAGAGATTGTTATTTTGCTAAAAAATAAAGAGAATCTATTCTCAACTATTACATATATTTTTTCGAAATAATAATTTTATCATTTTTATTAAGAAGAGATAATTTTCATTTTCACCCCAAAAGGAGAGAAACTAATTTCTAGTTCTATGTTTCGATATAATTGGTTCGAGCCCACAATCGAAGTAGTTTGTAACACCCTATACCCGGCCTGGTCGCTGAGCCCGAATATCAAGATGTCACACTACTGTCTCACATCACATACAGTACAAATGAGCTCATTATTAAAGAAACTTCTTTCATTTAGCATTTACACAAGTTTTAGGTCAAATATACTCTTAATCATCCTTAATACATACACATTAAATAGTCTTACAAATATAATTAAACATGCATAGGGACCACATAACAGAATTTCCCAAAACAATCACGTAGCTATTGATATTGAAACAAAGGTATCAATATTTCCTTTAAATGGTATCGACATTGATGGGAAAATTCTTACCAAAACAACATTCTGTTTCTTATCTAAAAATAAAACTTAAGAAATTATCTGTAACGCCCCTTACCCGCATTCAACATCGAAATAGGGTACGGGGTATTACCAGAACATAACACATACCATTAAATAAAACCGAGACAAAAATATGGCATCCAATTAGATCATGAATCATTATAACATATGCCTTTAACAATATTAGCCAATTTCAATGGCTTTGTACAAAATAATCGGTCAAATACTATAACCAATATTTTAAACCTAGGCAATTATGACATGTAACAAAATAACTAAGCCTACTATACACGCCATAATTCAAAAGGTTTAGTTCAAATACCAAAAGTATTGATAGTGCGGGCAGATCTTCAACGATCTCTAACTCCTGTGCTAGCTGGATGACACTATAAGACAAAAGAGAGAAAAGAAAGTAAGCTTATAGTTTAGTAAGTAAGTATATAAATAATAAATAAGGAATCTAATATGTTTACAAAATAACTCAATTATATCTATTTTTAATTTCACTATTTACTCCAATTTAATCAAGCTATCCCTCCTACGTCATGTTCACTGAATAAATCATAACTTGAGTTACGAAACTCAAAATTCAAATCCGTAAAATTTTCCTAAAACTAGACTCTTATTAATTCTTACTAAAATTTTTCTAAAATTTTTTGGTCCAGCCAATTAGTACAGCTTATTAGTTAAAGTTTCCCCTGTTATACAGCTCGACTGATCTAACTTCTGTTCACTACAAATTGATTTTCTCCTTGTAAAAAAGTCAAATAGCCATGAAATTTGTTTCATTTAAAACTAGACTCAATAAGAAATCTAGGCATATAAACTATATTTCTTAATTATTTTTGTAAAATTTTTAATGATTTTTCAAAGTCAGAACAGGGGATCACGTAGTCATTCTGAAACAGGGGATCACGTAGTCATTCTGAACAAGTCTCACAAAAATATAAATATCTCAAAATATAAGATTCCTTTACTTGCTCTGTTTCTTTTACATAAAAATAGACTCATTAAAATTTAATTTCATATCTCATTCAGCCTCTAATAAAATTTCTACTATTTTTGGTGATTTTTCAAATTCAATCATCATGATGTCCAAACAGTTTTATTATCAATTTTGATCTTTCACACTTTGGTTGCATTCATTGCTTATCCTTAACAAATTTTCCAATTTCCAATCACATATCGAGCTTATTACTCATACGTTACACATGTATATTCTTACACTTATCATTACAAGGTCATACATGATTTCATTTAGTCGATTTTCCCCGTTGAACACTTCAGATCGAGTCCCCAATGCTTGGTGGTTTCAGCACGTAGTTCCACCCATCACATAGTTCGACTCTCTTGTACACATGGTGAACATGAACACTTAGTACCACCCATGTGACCTAGCCACTTTATCTCGTAGCTCTCTTGTCTACATGGTGTCCTTCACTTGGAACCACACATGCGACCTAGCTACATTTATCCCGTAGCTCTCTTGTCTACATGGTATACATCCCGTATCACACATGTGACCTAGCTACCACATAGTATCTCGCAGCTCTCTTGTACACATGATGTGCACTTGGCACCATACATGTGACCTAGCTACATACCATCTATATCTTTCGATTTTGAAAGTTCAACCAGGAAGTATTTCACTTTCTTATACTTATTTCCATTCTTCCAATAGTTGATTATGATTCAAAATCAGCTACAATATATAAAATATGCTGAAATATAAAAACATAAATAAAGATAATGTATTATATACAAACTTAGCTCAGTGCAAAATATAGAAATTTTGCAATTTAGTCCAAAATATTTTCCTTCCCCCGTTCGAGGTCGATTCCACGCCTTTCTTGATCTATAACAACACATTTAGCTCATTTAACACTCATACTATCTATTTCAATCCAAAAATCACATTATGAAAAAATTACGTTTTTGCCCCCTAACTTTACAAAATTATGATTTTGTCCCTAGGCTCGGAAATTTAATTTCAGCCCCTATTCTTATGTTTTATGACATGCTGAACATTTTTCTCTTCTATGACAACATCAAATTCTCACTCTAACATGTACTTATGAACATTAGGTATTTTTACCGATTATGTCGTTTTGCTCGTTTTCGTTAAAAATCGCTTAGAAAAGATCGTTCTCCTAACTTCAAACATTCATATTCTACCATCAAACATCAAAATACATGCATATAATTCATGGGTAAATTTTTAAACATAAACCCTAACTCGAAATAATGGTAGAAATAGGTAGACCGAGCCACGAGGATTTCAAAAATGTAAAGAACGTTAAAAACGGGGCTTGAATGCACTTACTATTGAGCTTGAAAGCTTGGAAAAAACCCTAGCTATGATGAACATACAAGTTTCAGCCAAGGAATAAGATGGATGGACAAAATTTTGGCTTATTTTTTTCATTTTATTTCTTTTAATTACCAAATGACAAAAATACCCTTAAGGCCTTTCTTTAAAATTTTGTCCTATTCATGCCCATTTTTGTCCATATAAAGTATAATGGTCTAATTTCCATTTAAGGACCTCTACTTAAAGCTCCCATTCTAATCAAGTAATTTATGAATTAAAACACACATTTTTCACCTATTTCAATTTAGTCCTAAACATCAAATTAAACACCCAATCATAAAATTTTCAACCTCGAATTCGTGGTTTCGAAACCACTATTCCGTTTTGGCCCAAAATCGAGATATTACATTATCAGTACCTTTTAAAATGTATCAACAATTTTATCCCGAGTATCGATACTCATGATATGGTATTGATACTAGAGGACGTTCTAACTGCCTACACATCAAAATATCTCAGAGGTATCATTTTTACACAAGAATATTGATACCTCTACTCCAGACCATAAAAACTCAGCATATTTAAGCATACCAACCATTCCAATACAAGTCTGTTTAACGTGAATCCTTTACCCTATAAAATAAATGTCAAAACGACCATAATAATAGTCTCAAACATAGAAAATAAGTTTGAGCAATAATCACATATCATGATTCAAATCTTTAAATCTTAAGAGCAAATCCACTATGAAAACGTCAAAATATCATCGAAAATGCCAGTAAACAGGTTTACCATATTGCCTTTATTACTCAAAACATAAAGAATTAGTAAACACATACGAAATAGAAAAAATAGACTTGCTTGGATCACCCCATGAAAACCACACCTCTCACACCGGAATGCTACTAATCTGTAATGGTTTAAAAGAAGTGGGTAAGCTTAGCAAGCTCAGTGAATGCCTAGAACAACTATCATGCAAACATTTCATCAAACATTATTGAAATAACCATATAACATAATCTCAATAGTTCCAACTTTAGTGCCCTATTTTACTTATTCATGCATATCTGATGGTCCATTTATATAGTCATCACATTCACTTTCATGCATACATCACAATACTTACAATTATATTTGTTAAATTGGCATTTGAGCTATGAAACATAAAAGTGGGAACTATCACCACACATCGGATACACAGATCTCCAACACACCAAATGACTCATAGAGCTGAACATATCCTGAGAAGTGAAGCATATAACTAACACTCTCCATCACACCAAACATGTCTCGTTGAATGGTGCTCAGCTGACATTCCCTTATCTCTCCAACATGTCCTAATGCATCAACGCCCAAATCATATAACACATATAGGTGAGTACTCACAATCCTATGGCATGCCAACTATATCTTACAGTCTCAAAGTTCAAAAGGCCAAAATATCCATTATTAAACATATTACTTACCAATTATCTATTCACTATCACTGTATATTTGTATCATTAGCACAATATTATCACTGTCACTTAGCATGTATGACATGCCTACATATACACTTTCACAACAGTAATCATGAACACATAACACACGTAATAGCATCTCATTTCAATCAACATTTTCACAATAACACAAACACATATTTCACAAGTTAAACATGAGAACGAGAAAGCTTATACTTGGAATTTAGAGTAGAGTTTTAGGCTACAACTAAATTCCTAAGTAACATATTGAATCGTGTCTACAAGCAGTGATTCCAAACACTCACCAATTACATTTTTGCCGAAAGCTCAAACTAGCCATTCTTTAACTCGTAGAAGGTCCTAATGAATCTGAAGCTGCAACACAATAAACCAGACAACAACACAGTCATCAATCAGCTAATGACTCAACTCAAGTAATCAAAAACATAAGGCCAAGCTATGTTCTCATGTAACTGAAACCTTCGACATAGCAAACTTGAATTCCAAATATCTCGGTCTATAGTTAACCTTTTTGCCTAAAACGAATTCTTTTCATCTATTTAGTTGCCTACGACTAATTCTCAACCTTTAAACTACACAAAACTATTTAATTCATCGTATCAAAATTTTTTACATGTTTATGGAAATTTTCATGAAAATTCATTAAATCCTTAACAAAAATTTAAACTCTATTTAGAAACCTTCTAATCATGTCAAAACTAATTGAATAACACTTTAAAATCACGTTTTTACTCAAAAATCTAAAATCCACCATTAACGACCCAATTTTTGGCTTTTAATCATAACATGTGATTTAATGATTAAAAACTCAATTTTAAAGACTAGATAATATCTAAAACTAATAGAAAGATAAATGATTACCTTTGATGGAAGAAAAATAAACTTTTGACTCGAATCTGAGAAAATCCACAAGTGAGGTAGATGATGAAATCAATGAGATTTTGGAGTGTTTTCTTGAAATATTATGTAGATTAATGACTTGGGTGATGATAGGAATCAAAAGGATGAAGATTTAACAAAGAAAATCAAAGATGAGAGGTTGGGAGTGCAGGAGGCGGTACAAACTAGCAAAGGAGAAGAGATAACATGAAATCAGTCAGTTAAGGTTTATTGCTATAAATATCACAAATCGGGTGGATTTTCAAAATTTTAATTTTTTTGGTTGTGCAAGAAAACCATTTTCAAAACGGGACCTTTTCAACAATTACTATCAAAGAGCCAGGTTGTACTATGTTTATGGTGTAAACCGACATCAAACCTCTCTCTTCATCTTGTTTAATTAATATTTTATAAGATGTGACATTCTTGTAATTATTCACATGTTTAGGGGAATGTATGTGAATGAATGCAACATTATATATTTGTTATATAATTATTATTTGTGTTTAGGTTGTGGTTCTTAGGAAATAAACCGTGGACTATCATCTCCACGTAGGATTATTTTTTATTTATAGAATTCTTATAAGCCGAAAATAGACATAGGACATAAATGCAATTTTTCCAAATAGGAGTCCATGACGAGGAGAAGATTGAGTGATGGTGGTCGAAGGCACAAGGAATGCCTTGTGGCGAAAAACTATGTAATTTTTTTTAGTATTTCATTTTTTTTCTAGAAATGGAACTATAGAAACCTTGACTGGCAATTTTATTTTATTACCCATCTCTTTATATATTTGTTTAATAATTATTTATGATATAATTGTGATATATATGTTTGAGATGATCCACAATTGATCTATTAAAGATAAAAAGTGTGATAATGAGAAAAGAAATGTGTTGTATTGTTTCATTCACTTCTTTAGGTTATTTGATTACTATGAGAAGTGTGCTAATTAAAAGGTGCATGTCTAGGATTGGATCTGGAAAGGAAATGCTTGATTTTTAAGTGGTCAAATACGACTCACCTCCCTTTCCTAGGAACCTACCTGCTGCACGATTCACATTCACTTCTTCAATTTTTCCCTTAAAAGAAAAATCGTGGAGAATCAAAATTGTTTGATTGGCTCTTGTTAATAATTGAATGTGAATATTATAAAATTCCCATAGCATGTCATGCATATATGAGATAAGCATGTCATATAGTTTAGGAAAGAATGACACATGTACTTGTCATGCATATATTGATCATACATGATTGAAACTGGAAAATATAAAAATCTTGAATTTTTTTTAAAATATTGAGTGGGAGAAGGTCCCTAAATAAGACCTATGACCTCTATCAATAGTCTCTTGTGATGGCATGGCAAGTGCACTACCCCCACGGTAGGATTGCCATATGGACTTCATTGAGGAGATTTCCTGAAAGTAAGAATAATTCTCTTGTAATTAAATGATAATTGGACTGGCCCTAGTGGTAGGAATTTTCATGCGATAAGTCAAGGAATTTTATCTTCAAAAGAGGACAACTAGTCAAACCATGCTACTTGGTGAGATTATCCCACAATAACTCATTTTTTTGTGAATGATGCGATAGGTGTTGAGTTGATGGTTATACACTCAAGATCTTCTAGTTAAGTAACTCCTCACAAAACTCTACTTAATTTAGAATGATGGTCAAACGTTACACAATTCTTAGTACGTGTGAATGCCTAAGGAATTAATTTCATGTACTAATTGGATGAAAATCTATATTCTTACTATTTGATCATGATCACCCCACGGTGGTTTGATTTAATGGGTGTGGGAACTATCGTTGTAACGACTTACAAATGTTTTTAAGGTTTAATGTAAGACGCATGTATCATCTTAATGTATACCGTATTGTTGCAAAATGTTTCTTAAACAAATATTTTTAACACTAATTTCTAAATTAACTATCATAAGGACTGAATTGTAAAGAACACAAAACTAAGAAATTATCTAATAAATAACTAATGGTGGTTGGTTAATTTCAATGTGGTTCACTGATCTTCGAACAAGAAACTTAAAGCGCTTAAATTACTAAATGGCTATATTTTATCTTTCGATCTCAATTTTATCAACTTATCTTACGACTTCACCGATTAATCTAGGACTAATGAACGGGTGCGTGACAAGATTACTTTCCGGTCTCACTTTATCTAAATATTCCCTTAGGGGTATCACTACTAAGTTCTTAGTTCTATTCGATTTAGTCTAATTTATTACAATTTAGTCCTTTGTCCAAAAATAAGCTTGCCCATATCTCTATCAACCAACCCCTTTGGGTTTAGTTACCCATTACCATATTAAAGCCAACAAACATGAAAGAAACAACTAAGATATCTATAAGCATTAAACACAAGAAAATAAAGATAAAAAGATTGGTTTTTTAATAGAGAAATCTAAAAGCAAAGTAAAAATGAACAACTAGCAACAAGGTAAGAAGCAAGAAACATGTAAATGACATTAAGCAAAGATTAAAGAGTGATTCCAAGAAAGTTTAAAGTATTTAACATGTAAATGAAACAAAACTAAAACAAAAACTATGAAACAAAACTAAAACAAAAACTAACTTAACTAATAACTATGAAATCTGCTCTAAAAAGAAAAGAGAAAACATAAAGTAAAAATGAAAAGAAATAGAAAAGAAAAGAAACCCTAACCCTAACCCTAACCTAAAACTAAGGAAAAAGATTATAAAAACAAAAGTGAAAAGCTCCCTCTTTTCATTCAACCAAAAGTGGCTTTAAATAGATTATTCCAACCCTGAGCACTTAATTTGATTGGTGCGGCCGTTTGACAAAACAACCCTTACGTCAATTTTTTGTTCATCAAGCAGAATGTTGCAACATTTGGTTCTGGATGTTGCAACATCCTGGGGTATCGCAATATCTGGTTTTAGATATCATGATATCCAAGTCAGAAATGAAATTTAGAGCCTTAGGGTTCTCAGTATCGCGATACCCATACTTAGTATCGCGTGACCACAATAGGTGGCTTCTATTCTCATCATTTTAGCACTATCAAAGGTATCACGACTTCCATGCTTCGATATCGCGATACCCCCTTATAGGTGATGCTTTCACTCACATTCGGGTCTCTGATGCTTCCTTACAACACATAATTAACCATTAAGTTCCCCAATGGCATAATTGGTCATTTTGGATCGAAAAATGAGGAAAAAGAGAAGATTTGAAAAATCTACTTGTAAAAACTAAAATTATGTAAATCTACTAAAAAGACACTGAAAATACTTGAAAACAAGCTCATTAACTAACAAACGGGACCCAATTTGACACATCAATTTGTGGCGGATCAAAAAACCCTAGGGATTTGTTTTTCCAAGACTTTACTACCTAGAGAGCTCTTTGAGAAACATATGGAGGGGCATAAAAATGCGAAACATGACTCATCTACTTCATCAGGGCAAGTGGGAGACTGTTGGATTTGATGCTCTAAGTGTAGTATTTTTTTCTAAGGATACTTGTAATTTTTCGAACAAATTGGTTAATAAAATTATTCATGAATTACATAAATACTTTGTATTATTATCCTCACATGAGTTTTGCACACAAAGCAAAGTAGAAGCAAATGTTGCTCATTGGTTGTCTAAATGTTTAACTAATACTAAGTGGTATTACGTGGTCAAATCGTAGTACAAAAAGACAATATGTAACAACCCATTTTCAGTGAAATCGGAACAGTGGTTTTGGGACCACAAATCCAAGCCAGAAAGAAAACTTATTTTAATATTATTGCATAGTCTGCATTATGATAGGAATGTCATATGAAAATTCTGATAAAATTTTTTTATCGATTATGTGTTTAATTATGGAAAGGACCAAATTACAAAAAATGCAAAAGTTGAGTTATAGTAGTTATAAGTACCAAATAGCTATGGAATTTAAAACTTGAGGTATTTATTTGGTAATTAGACCATTAAAGAAAAGTTAGTAGATATTTTCGATGAATCATCCATGGAAAATTAGAAAAGGCAAGGACTAAATTGGAAAGTGGAAAAATTAAAAGATGGTAATCAAATTAAATAGACAATATCATCTTATTTCCATCATCTTCCCGAAAATTTCTATGAAAACCCTAAGAAAGAGAAAACAAGCTTTCTTGGTTTAATTGAGTAAGTATTCTTGTCTCGTTTTTAGTAATTTTTATATTTTTGAGATCGGAATAGCTTAATCTATCTATTTTGGGGATTAATTTGAAAAGTTATCAAAGTATAGAAGTTTTTCCATGGATGAATATGCTAAAATAGAAAATGAAAGGTTGTTGATAGATAAACAACTTTTACAAAGTGAATTTTGATGAAAATATGATTTAGGGATTAAATTGTAAATATATAAAAGTCATGGAAAAAATTCTAAATTTTTTGAAATAAATGTGCTGTAAAAGTTATATGAAAATTTCGGTCAGGCTTGGAATAAGTATTAAATTGCATGAATTTCATTTTTCGAGCCTGGGAACGAAACCGTCATTTGTGAAAAGTATAGAGGCAAAATAGTAATTTTGCCTAGGATGTGAATTGAATTAAATTGAGAATGGAATGAATTAATTGATGCTAAATTCATTTATATAGATCCTGAAAGACCTAATACTGAGTTGGATCAAGGAAAACAAAAAGTTTCAGATTAGTAGATTTCGCATACGAACAAGTATCGACTTAAGTTCGTGTAACTAAATTGTGTATATTTATATGTTTAAATTAAATGTTGTATTCATGTATATGAAATTGATTGAATATCCAATATTGCCTGAAAAATGTCAAGTCTCATTTGAATAAATGAAATTCGATGGATACAGAATTACTTGTATTGGTTGTGGTCCAGCATATGTTGCGGACACACCACAGCTCTTACGAGCATCCTGTTATAATCCCTCTCGAGTTTCCCGTATAAGGTTCTTGCAAGCTTTCCGATAATAGCTCTTCGGAGCGTCCCAATAGGTTGTGATCCTACATTTGTTGTGGACAAACCCTAGCTCTTATGAGCATTCCAATTAAAGGTTCTTTATGAACTTCCCGTTAAATTGGCTCTTTGTGAGCTTCCCAATAGTGCTCACTTGAACTTCCCGATATTGGCTATCCGGAGCTTCCCGATATGGTTCTTTGTGAACTTCCTGATTATGGCTCTTATGAGCTTCCCTTATATAGCCTGGATAAGCTTCCCAATAGGCTCTTTATGAGCTTCTCGAAATGGCTCTGTGTGAGCTTCTCGTTACAAGGCTTGAGAGTGTGTTTCCCGATTATGTGCCCTAATTGGGTACCCCTGGAAATGAATTAACGAATTATACTTAGTGTACACTAAAGTGTACTATATGAGTGTATCCATCAATATTTCAAATAAATTTAATGGGTAAAGTTCTGACATGGCTAAACTGAACTTGAAATGATTGTCATTAAAGTGTACATGTAATATGAAATAATGATATAGAAAGCATATGTATATGAAAGACATTAAATGATGAGCTCATCCATGTTCTTGGTACAATGTAAATTACTTGACTAACATGATTGGTGAAGTCGTGTTTTAGGCTATAAGCCAAATTGCTTGGATGCATTATTGTATGCTTATCTTAAATGTAAATATGTGGTAAGTTAAATTTCTGTTACACAAACTTACTAAGCATTAAATGCTTACTAGGTTTTCTTTTCTCTATTTTATAGTGCTCGGAAGCTCGTAGAGGTTGGAGATCGGTCGGAGTATCACCACACTATCATCCAGCTTGTCTTGGTATAAATAGAAAACTTACTTTGACATAATGGCATGTATAAGCTAATTTTACTAATGATGATATATAAATGGATGTTTGTAATCTAGCCATTGGAATGGCTAGTAATGGTATATTTTGGTATGATAATATAAAGTTATATCATGTTTAATACATACATGTATAAGGTATGATTAGATTGAATTAGGGTAAAATATATATATTCTTGCAAAAAGGTAAGTTTGACTATATGAATGTATGAAATGTTATACTATACACATTAATGATGTTTGCTTAGTTTCCTGCTTGAAATTGGTTGGTATACATATATGTACAAGTATTGTTGTAGGTTATTGGCATATTTGAGTGAGAAATAAGGCTAGTAAATGACCTTATTTTGTCCACATGGGTAAACACACGGGCGTGTGTCTTGACCGTGTGTGACACACGGCCTGGCACACGGGTATGTGGTTTGGCGTGTGTCCCCTGTATCCTAAAATTGAGAAAGAAAATGCTCAGAATTGGGCACACGGGTGGACACACGGATGTGTGTCTCAGCCATGTGAGATACACGGCCTAGAACACGGGCGTGTGTCTTGGTCGTGTGAAACCTGTACCTAATTTGTGAAAATTAAATTGACCACACGGCCTAGAACACAGGCATGTGGCAGGCCATGTTGCATAAGTCAAAAAGTTACATGGGTAAAGGCACGGGCTGGGACACGGTCGTGTGTCTCACATCGAATGCCCACACGGCCTGAGACATGGGCATGTCACTTGGTCGTGTGAGCCACACGACCTACTCACATGGCCTACTCATGCTAAAAATAAAGAGGATGAATATGGAAATGAAAAACAAAACAATCATTAGAGTAAAGCTTAAAAAAATTATAAAAGTTGAGATTCTAATGTAAGAAAACTTAAAGAATATGAAACAAAAGCATTCAACAAGAAAATTTAAAGCAACAAACATAAAAGGGACAAACTTTAATAGATTTAAAGTAAAAGAAACTAAAATAAATTAAAGCTAAAAATGTTTTACAACCAAGGTACAAGGACTGAAACTGTAAATAAACCTAAGCTCTAGTGATAACTTAACATTAAGAACATCAAGAATAAGAAGTAAATGCAAAAAAATAAGCTCTAAACTAAGAAAAAAGAAGAGAAAATGAAAAGCCTAGAAAAAGTGCAGAAAAGCTAAGAGAAAACTAAACCTAAGATTAAGCTAATGCGTGTTTCTCTCTTCATCAACCAATTTTGGTTGTTTTAGGCTTTCTTCTGATGAGTTTTCCTTGCCAAAAATACCTTTGCATGGGCTTTGGATGATTGGTAGATCGGGTGGACAAAAACTACCCTTTTTATCCAATTTTGTCCCCTTAACGATGTCGATGTTGTGATACCCAATAGAGGCTATTGCGACACCTCAGGCAGTGTTGAGCCTTAGGTTCTTCTTGGAAAGGTGGATATTGCGATACCTAAAGTCGGTATCACAATACCACTGAAGGGTGTCTCCAATCTTCCATACTATTAGAGGTATCATGATTCTAAGGTGTAGATATCGCGATACCCTTAGGTTCCATTCTTGCTCGTTTTCAACCTCCAACACGTCCCTACACCACTAAATCACACGTTAGGCCCCCTGATGGCACTATTGGCCAAATTAGGTCACAAAATAAGCAAAACTGAGATATTTTCACATCTTAACTCGAAATATAAAAAACAAAAAAGTTATGCAAAAAAAAGTTATTTTGCTCAAGAAAAAGCTCATTAAGTATGTCGGGAAAGCCTAATTTGCCACATCTATTTATGGCATATCAACTCCCCCACATTTAACTTTTTGCTTGTCCTCAAGCAAACACACCAAACATGCAAATAAAAGATGACCCTTGGACTAAATTAGACAATTAAGCTACATAATGGTAAAACATCAAAATCGTACGAGAATTACCTCACATGCAACTTAAGAATGATAGCTAGCTAACTTATTTGTTAATGATAGCTAGCTAACTTATTTGTTCCTAATACAAACATAACTAGTTCACCAAGTTAAAATGTTAATAGATGTAGAGGCAATGTAAATGAACATATGAACAAGTGTTATCCATCAAAATAGTTTATACGGATCGTTCATTGATATTTAAAAAGAATTATTCATGTTCGTTCAAACAAATTCAAGCTATTTACAAATTATTGTGTTGGTGACTTATTCGAGTCCCAAAGGTCTTCTAGGCTTATAGCGTTTTGAGGCTTAGAATGGTTTGGATTCAAACAATAGATACTCAAAACAGGTTCAAGCACTAGAAATGGTTAAGCACACGACATTATTCCCTACTCATACCCAATTTATTTACAAGCTTACCTCCTTATTTCTCCTTCTCTCTCATACCATATTTCTCCAAAATGATAGAAGGTAATACTTAGGATTAATACGTGCAAAATTTATAATTGTGAATCGAAAGATTTCCATTTTTGAGCTTAATTTTAATTTAGCTCTCTTCTTTCTTATTGTTCATTCTTTCATTCACTTTTTTTAACATACTAATTCACATAATCCATTCATTTTCTTTTTTCACACACAAAGCCACCATAATGTTTCTACCTATCCCTTAATATCTATGGCTCAACATCAATTACATAGTGCAATTAAAGAACGGGACAAAGAAGGATCAAGTACTAGACTCGTTTAGGCTTGAGGCTTTAATATAAAGGCTCACAAGAAAAATATACTTAGCTCAAATATATAGGAACTAAGGGTATATAGCAACAGGTAAGCCTTTTGGTTCTAGGCTATATCAAACAATGCCTAAGGTTTTTCCCGAATTAATCAACTAGCAACAATTTTTCAAGCATATATCTACTTAAATGAACAATTAGCAATTCAAATTATTTATATACAAGGATCTGTTTCCATTCATCATTCAAAGTTTTCAAAATAACATTCAATACAAGTTAAAAATCCCCAAGTGGCAGTATCTAACAAAAGACCTAACATCCCTAGCAATTACATGTTAACCCCGAAAACTAAGAAGGCTCACAAATAGACGGAGATCTGACTATGCCCCTTTTTGTTATCGCGCTGAACCTAAAGACCTAAAAGGAAGATGAAATTGGGTAAGTTCATAAGAACCTAGTGAGTTCCTAAGAAGGACAACCTCACCATGATTACTATTAGACAAAATAATAAGGAAATGAAGGGACATGTTTATTTCGCCTCAGTTGGCAGATACATTGCTATGACTTTCAATTCAATTGACGAATAACACATCCATATAGTTCAGAGTCCTAGCAAACATCACCAATTTCTATACTCATGCATGACATTCACGGGCACATCTTCTCCTCAAATACCTCACTTGCGTGTTTTACCCCTTTATGATAAGCAAGCTTATTAAACATGCGTTCATGCAGCGTGCAATACCACATGCACCCTTTTTATGTACTTCCTTCCTTGTGTTATCTTTTGATCTTTGGTTCTCGAAGAACCCAATTTTTCCTATATCTTCAAATCCACTCATCGAGGCCATATAACAACATCTCATTTGTATCCTCTTAACTCCCCTCCTTGTATGAACACACCAGCGTTTTCTCGTAAGACCGAGTTTTCACCAGTCATGGTTTGTAACAAGTATCATACCGGAGGCAAAACGTATTATCCTGTATCTTTATCTTTATTCACATTATCCCTCCAATACCTTCTTACACCGTCTGAATACGGAGCTTGTGCACCAATGAAGGAGTGCTCATACTGTGCATATATCCAGGTTTTTCGGGCCTGTTAAAAGTAATTAACCATGCTTGCATTGACTCTTTGCATGAAACTTATCAGAGATAAACATCATAAACAAATTACTAAGTCACTTGCCTAGCTATACAGAGTTTAGAAATAAACAAACTAGCACATATACTAGACACAAGGCACAGAAGAACTCACCAAAATATTTTACTTAGAACTTTATGTACTCTATTGGTTCTTTTCCTTTGACACTAGGACCCTTTCCTATTTCTTTAGCCAAACAGTAAAACAATTTCTTTATTCATAAAAAATAACCAAATACTTAAGATACAACAAGAATCTATAGACATGCAAACAGTTTCTGGTTAAGAGTTTCCTTCTTACCCAGTATTCAAGGAAACCCCACTAATCTTTTCCTAAGTTAGTCTCTATCTATCTGGTAAAACTCTATAACACCCTTTACCCGTATTCAATGTCGGAATAGGATACGAGGCATTACCAGGCTTACATCTTAAGCAAACATACAAATCAAGTCATAAATTTGCATCCAAATTAAAACCATTTGTATTCAATCATAAAGTCCCTAATACGAGCCTACGAGGCCCAAAACATACTTTGGAAGTGGTTTGGGACTAAACCGACAACTCGAGAAATTTTTACAAAACCTAGAAATTTTTTGCTATGAACAGGGGTCACACGCCCGTGTGGTTTGGGACACACCCGTATGGGCAGGCCGTGTGGTCACACATGCCCCTGTCCCTAACCCGTGTAACTCTTTGTTTTGCAATGCATGAACAAATTGAGATCACACAGCCATGTCACACGCCCGTGTGCTAGGCCGTGTGGTTAATTTAATTTTCATAAAATAGGTGCAGACTTCACATGATCGAGACACACACTCATGTGATACGAGCTCGCCTCGACTTTAGTTGAGTCGTATGTAGAATGTCCGATCGTCTTCGAGAAAGCTTCGTCAGAAATAGAAGGGATAGATAATTCGGATTGAAGTTAAGTTGGTTATGTAAGTTGGGTTCAAGTATGGATAAGTAATCTTAGGTTTGGGTAAGGAAAGGGAATTAGAATAGTGGTAATTTTCGTTTTAGTTCGGGAAAAAAAAGGAATGAAATATGGGAATGGTGGTCCTAAGAGCAAGCTGAACCGATATTAGCCAATACCGACCCGAAACTTATGAGTTCTTAAGAAGGGATGGTTGAATCGAAATAGACCTCGACCCACTATCTAGACAGATAGGAACCTCGGTATAAAGGGTTTTTGAACGCCACACTAAAACTAGTGATAAGTTCGGTTTCGTAAAGAAAGAGGTTGACGCCACTACTAGGTAGATAAGCCAACGAAAATCTTAAACGAGACTTAGAGAAGAAGTTCTTACAAGAACAAAAAATTCGGTTCTATAAAATTTGGCCAAAAGTCCATTTACAAGAAATAAACAAACTATTTATAGTTGTTGCAAAGGCTAGCCGAATAGCCACTTTAGGTAGCTAAATAGCCTTTTGTTTTCTTCCTAATTAAGCTAGAAAATTTTAGATTTATTTAGGAAGCTTCCTTGAAGCTTCTTGGCTTTGGAGAACTCATTGGACGGCATTTCTAGAAGCTGGAATTAATGGCACGTTTTGGGAGCTAAAATGCATATTTAAATTCGGCATTGGAACTTGGGAGCTTAATTAAGCTGATGCTTGGAAGAGATGAATGGCCTTAGCATTTAAATAAGCTCCTTGAGTAGTTGGCCGGCCATAAAGTGTGAAAGCAAATCAATGGACAACCTCTCAGTGTGAACGCATGGTTATTGGTGTGAAAATCTTGAATGCCAGCTTTGAAAATTGAGTAGCCATGTTGAGCAGAGTAACCATCAGCTTATGGTGATTGTTGCATTGACAGAACCATCATGGCTTTTGGGAAAACTAATTCAGCCATTTTAATTTGATTAAATGCCGTCCCATGCTTTGCACCTGCACACACAAATTAATTCAGCACATTAATTTATTTAGACACATTAATTTCGAGTGCTAAAGACACATTTAAAACTTGTAATAGCTAAGGCAAATTAATTATGCAAGGTTAAGACATGTATTAAATCGGCTGGAACTTAGACAAATTTAATAGCAAAAATCGGCTAGGCAAATTTAATGAGCAGCACATTTAAAACCAGTCTTAAACTTGACAAATTAATTAGCTAATAAATTAAGCTAGTTTAGGACACCATTATACCTAGTTATAAAGTCCAGATTTTGACAAAATAATTATTAAGACCTAATTAACTAATTTAACTAATAGCAAATTAAATGATTTTATTCCAGCAAATTAAATGTAAAATAAAATAAAATAAAATAAGCAGAAAATAGGCTCTTAAGCTAAGTTGAGCTAATTTGAGCTAGAAGGAGCTCGTGGAGCTGGAAACGAGTTGGGATCAACTTGCCAACATGTCACAGCTCAACTAGGGAGACTTGTTCGAAGAGGTTCGCTGGGCGTGCTCGCATTATCATGCCTGAGGCCATGTCCCTCATACGGCTAAGACACACGCCCGTGTGCTCAATTCTGAGCATTCTGTTTCTCAAAATTAAGGTGCAGGGGACACACGGCCAGAACACATGCCCATGTGGCAGACCGTGTGTCACTCACGGCCTAGACACACTCTCGTGTGTCTACTTGTGTGGACAAAATAAAGGCTATTTACCAAGCCATTTGTCACCCTCATTTCCACCTACACACACACAAGTTCAATGGCATAAATCATGATATACTTAGACAACCAAACATCCACAACAAGGCCAATTCATGTCATTTCATTACCCACACTCAACACATTTACAGCACCTTAATTTGTCAAACCAAATCATACCAACTCATATTCTACAAGTTTCAATATGGTTACCAACAACATACATAATTTTACTTAGTTTTCCTAGCACACCAATAAGCCAATCTTAACCATTCAACAACCAAAACCATTAAGCCACATTCAACCATTTACAAGCATTTATAAACCATATCACACAAGAGATGGTTGCACATGCATGTATGTATATATATATAAGCTTACAACCAATTCAACCAAAATGAGCCAAGTTACATGGCTAAATACCACACGAATCCTTTGACAATTACAAGCCATACATTTGGTCAAATTCATAATGAAACATATAACAAAATGACCAAGTCCCTATACATGCCATATTCTCAAAATGTTTAAAATCACTGGTACCCAAAATACAGTTTGATAGTGTGATACGATCTCCGACGATCTTCAATCCGAGCTAGCTTGGCGACACTATAAAACATGGAAAATGAAACGAAGTAAGCTATATAGCTTAGTGAGCTCGTATGAAAGAAATAAGCTAACCTTACCATACATTAACATGCAAGTAATACATCATAAGGAAATATAATTTACCATATTCTCATGATCAAAAATCACTACCATCACAAACTTACCTTAAATTCGTCACATCACGAATTAATAATCATAAGCTTTGAGTGCATACATGTACCACCTCGAAATAATTTCATACACATTCTCATCCTTGTCATACCTAATGAACCACTCGGAATAATAAATTCGGATACTCGGGAAGTCTTGCACACAAGGTGCCACATGTGTAGCCATTGCTACCTCTATCTCATATCACATGCATGCTCACTCTCGAGCCAACAACGAGCCTTCTCACACAAGTTGTCAGTCGAGACGTAGTTACACGGTGCTGCTCACACAAGCTATCAAGTAACCGCAACATATGCTGACATACTCAGCCACCGGTAGGACGTACAGGACCAGCACCCAAAATCACATAACATAAAACCCTAGTGACATGTCACTTGTATCCTAGTCTATTCCTAAGGTTCGATTGGGATTTCTCGCTTTTCAAAACGTCATCAAATGTGTCCGTAAGATCAATTACACAATTCATACATAAATTAAAGCATTTAAAATACATTTAAAGTAAAGCTTATTTAACATACAAACTTACCTCGATTACAAAAACGGCTAAAAGGACCTATTCATCAAATACTTTATTTTTCCCCCGATCTACACCCAAACTTTGTTTTTCTTGATCTATAATACCATATTTAAATTATTTAATCATCATATTATTCAATTCAACCCAAAAACACATTATGGCAAAATTTACATTTTTTCCCTTAACTTTTCAACTTTTTTCAATTTAGTCCCTAGGCTCATAAAATGAATTTCATTCAATTTCATCACAACCCAAGCCTAGCCAATTTTTATTTATGCTCATAATACCCACATTTTTTATTTTTTCACACTTCTTTACACATTTTATAGACTTTTACAAATAAGTCCCTATTTGACTTTTTACCGAAAATCATTTTGCAAAAGTCATTTAACAAACAAAAAACATGCATTTTATACCATAAAACATTAAAATACATGCACATCCAACATGGGTAAAATTTTAGACTTTGATTTTCTTTCAAATTAGTCCTTCAAATAGCTAAATCAAGTTACAACGATCTCAAAAATGTAAAGATCGTTAAAAACAAGACAAGAACGGACTTACAATCGAGCTTGAAAGCTTGGACAAAACCTTAGATATGTCTTCTTCTTCAAATTCAGACATGGGGGGACTAATTTGAGAAGATGGACACTTTTATTTAGTTAATTTTGTCTTTATTTAACAAATTACTAAAATGCCCTTAATGCATAACTTTACAATTTTACCTAGTCGTGTCCATTTTTGTCCATACTAAAATATAATGGTCTAATTACCATTTAAGGACCTCTAATTTATAATTTCATAGCAATTTGACACATTTAACCTATAGAGCTCAAATTTTGCACCTATTGCAATTTAGTCCTTCTAGTCAAATTGAGTACTCAATCGATAAAATTTCTTAACGAACTTTTCACAAAATTATTCTATCATGTTGTAGACCTTAAAGAAATAATAATATAAATATTTCTACTTTAGATTCGTGGTCCCAAAACCACTATTCTGATTTGACCCAAAAAGGGCTGTTACAAACTCAAAGGATGGTTTAAAAATTTATCAGCAAATAAATAGCATCAAAGTTCTTCTAACTTTTACAGTTAATAACTTTGCTAGCAGCGAAGATCTCTTCTGGTTTCTTCAATGGTAACAAAGTCTGGTGGAGAAGATGAATCAGAAATCTTTTTTCCACTACCACGCTATCCTATTTATAGATAACCCACGTCTGAATCCCAATTAGATTTATCTCTAATCATTACTTGTTCTTGCACACTTCCACTAATTAATCACATCCTACGAGGCTTTAAAGTGTTTTAATTATTGACATGTTGCCTCCACAAGGATGTTAGGTGACATATACGTATCCTACAAGTCATCGTACTTACTTAAGTAATGATACTAAAACACAAGTGGTGATCTTATTAGTGGAAAAAGTTTGCCTAGTAAGGTTCTCGCCCTATTATGGCCTTCCTAATGCTAGGACCGATACTTCGTGTAATTGGTGAAGTTCTTCATAACTCTCTACCACGAAGTTATCATCTTTACCCGTTCTAAGTTTTGCAACTTAGGCAGTCTTCGCTAGCGTAGTCTCTCAAACCAATTTGGTTCGCCTAATTATGGTGTGACAAGAATACAAGTAATGGTAAGGACGGAGTCCGTGGAAATGGCGAGACGTCCAAAGAACTGTCGAGACTGATCATGGTTTGATATGATTGCCCAGGTGTAATTAGCCTAATGATCTATTCGTAAATGGATAGGATTGGGAATAAATCAAATCCCACTACGACTAGCTTAAGAGGCTTTACTCGTACAAGTAAGGAGTTAGTTATATTTTAGTTTCTTTCTATTTAACCCTTGGAAAATGGGGTCTAATTTCAAGTAATGTAGAGACTCACTAAGTTCATCCGAACTTACCAAAGTGTGACTTGTGTCTTGCAGGATTTGCGAAACAAGGGACTCTGGGAGGGATCAAGCCAGACAATTTTGGATCAAAGAGCTCTGCTAGTAAAGTGTCATGCACATAGGAAAGGGATACCTTTAGAGACTTTGCCATGGAGTCGAATATATATATTGTAAATATGTAATGCCCTTAGAGTTCGAAGTTTGGATAGTAAACATTATTTAAAAATATTTGTCTCTGTTGTAAGTTTTTTTTATAAATAGGCAAAATACAGTTTGATTTTTAAAATAATGAGTAACATTGTACATGAATTTCATCCAACTATGACACTCTATACCCGGATTCGGCGAACAGGTTGAGTAAGGGTGTTACAAGGCTTCCTGTTATCAATTTAACAACGGATGACCAAAATAGGAACAAATTCAAACGCTAATGTTTAAATTAAAATTTTTTAAAATTGAGTGGCCAAAACAAGAATGTGAACATAGTTAAGTAGTTTACCCTATTTTTAATTGTGGGGACCAAAATCATCTACATTTATGAGGTTCCCTAATTTTAAAGTTTTAGGTTACGGTTTCATTAACTGTTGGCTTGTTTTAAACGATTTATGCTAATTTAATTTATATATATTTAGGTTACTAATTTGATAGTTATTGTAATAATTAATTATAGTTATAATTATTTAGATGGTATTGATTGTAATTTAGTTCTAAAAGAAAAATAATATAATTAGTTAATATATTAAATATTTATTTGTTGGTGAAATGATTTTCAAATAAAATTAATTTTAATCTGTAAAATAAATTAAGATACTTGTAATTATAAAAAAAATATTATTATTAAAAAGTCACTCTTCCAATAATAAATTAGCCAGCATCATAATTATTTTAGCTCAACCACCTCGTGACCCTTACTTGTTTATAACCTTAATTAAGGTGTATATGTATATTTCATAAGAAACACGTACATCTGTTTCCATCAAAAGGAAAATGTACATCTATTATTGCATAGTGGATTAAGCCACCGCTTGAATTTTGTATTTAATGATAATTTTTCAATTTTAAATTAAATTTAAAAACATCAATATTAGATATTGTGTTAAAGATTAAAAATAAGTGAAAACCAAAAAGAAAATTAAAAATAAGTTGATATTGATTAAATAAGTTGATATTGATTAAATAATAGTTATATTAAGTAATATTTTTAAATTTTTACAATTAAATTTATCGTAATTGTTTTAGGTCGAGTAAAGATTTTAAGGGAATTCATTCTATTTTATTACTTTTTTGTCAATGATTATCCAATCACATTTAATCGCAATTAATGTATGGGACCTACACATCTAAATACTAATAATTATTGCATTAGATATTAATAACTAAAAAGTAATAGAAAATGTGAATTGATATGCAAATTAACTTGTATATTATATTTGAAAATAAGATAACAATTAACTTAATATTTTTCAAGCAATTAGAATGTTCAATTTTAAATGATTACGGCCTGAATACATCTGACTTCTGATTTGAAAATTTTCAATTTAGGTTCGAATTGGTTCCTGAATATTTGTAATTTATTTCTAGAGTTTGAAAGTTTGATTTAAAACTCGAAATTGAATGATTTTTTCATGTTGAGTTTTACTTGTAATTATGGAATTGAATTTATTATTGAATGTAAATCATTATTAACTGTTTCAACTTGTCTAATAACATCTTGTATCCTATTCTGGCAATGGAAACGAGATTTGGGTGTTACAAAAATAATTTATCTGAGACTGACTACAACATATTGCCTTAATTATCGCTTTGTTTTTTCAAATGACAATGTACTAACTCTTATGGAGCCTTGAATTAATTTTGTACTATGAAAGGTCAACATGTTCCATTACTACATTAAACATAAGGTACAATGTATTAACTATTTTGGAGCTTTAAATTAATTTTGTACCACCAAAGATTGGTTCGTCCATTACCAAATAAGAAAAACGCTTCTTATCCCTAATGGTAGTATGCATTATTGTATTGTCTACAATACATATGTTTCCTTCCTTTTAAGGAATATTAATTGAATAATAAAATTCTCAAGTGTACAACAGGTATATAACCAACGAGTTTTCATACATAAGTTGTATCTCTTCTTTGAAGGGATATATTGAAAAATCTTCTTGTTCTCTTATTTATCTCTATGTGTAACCTCTACAACCCGGCCTAGATGTTAGACCCGAATTTGGGAGATTACATTGGCCACCGAAATGGCCTAACAGAATTATCAGAATTTTAAAACAATTAATTAAAACATTGCTTTATTCTTAGAAGAAAACTTAGTCAATTTGCGGAAAAACTCATGTATAAGCAAAAACACATATACCATATCATATAAAAAATTTTAGAATTTCAAGCACATGCTTTACAGATGCAAATGAATTCGGTTTAACAGATAAGTTACTACCCCACCGCTACACACCATAAGAGTTCCCCAGTACTCATCCATCTCTACACACTAGTTTGTGGATAAACCACCAAAAGACGCAGGTTAATATGTTGCCAGACAGTTGTGAATACACAGCATAATTGTAGATAAAAGCTGTCAGATAATGGGTGGGTGAACCACCAAAGTTTGCAGGTAAATACGTTGCCAGAAGGTTGTGTATACACAACATTTTTACAGATAAAAGTTGTCAGATAATATGTGGATGTACCACCAGATTTGCAGATTTATAGTTTGCCAGAACTCCCTCCTTACAAAGCATCCCAACCCATGGAACAAAATAAGACATACTTAAACAGAACATAACAGAAGAGATATAATGATTAAAAATAATCAAATATCATTGCAATAATAATCAAATATCATTGCAATAATTATGCTTTCAAACAATTAGTTCAGTAGCAAAAGCATATATTTTTCAAAGGTTCAATTTAGCGATGTCACAATTGTAACGCCCCCACGCCCGAGACCGTCACCGGAGTCGAGTATGAGGTGTTACTAAACTTAATTTAACATTTTAAGAACTTTAGATTATTTGTTTCTACTATCACAGCTTTTTAGCTACTTGCGTCACAGTCACAAGAAAAATCATATCTCGAGTTATGAAACTCGAAATCAAGATCCGTAAATTTTCCCTGAATCTAGACTCATATACCTATCTACTAATTTTTTTTTCTAGAATTTTTGGTTGGGCCAATTAGTACAGTTTATTAGTTAAAGTTACCCCTGTTTCAGGACTTGACTGGTCCAACCTCTGTTTACTTCGAACCATATTTCTCTCTGTAAAAAATTCATATGATTTTGAAGTTTGTTTCTCCTGAAACTAGACTCAATAAGGATTCTGAGAATATAAAATTCTCCACCTAATTATATCTGTACAATTTATGGTGAATTTATAAAGTTGAAACAGGGGATCCAGAAATCACTCTGACCCTGTTTCACTAAAATTCAAATATCTTCTAACATATAATTCCTTTACCTGTTTAGTTTGTTTCATGTGAAACTAGACATAATAAGCTTCAATTTTATATTTAATCCATCACCAAATTCAATTTCTATGATTTTTAGTAAATTTTCAAACTCACGTCAGTGTTGCTGCAATATTCTGTTTATGGCAAATTTCATCTCTTTTTATGAGTTTTCATGATTAAAGTATCCTAATGACTTTCCATAACATCAAACATAATCTAAACTAACCATTTCCATAACTTATCATTATCAAACATTTTCTCAACCATTCCATCACCATATCATAAGATCATTTACACAAAATAGGCATATTGCTATACATGCCATACTTAAATTTACAAGCCATTTACCAAAAAGTTCTTCCGGATAGTGTGACTAATCCTTCGACCTATCCCGACTCCTGAGCTGGCTTGTCCAAAACTACAATAAGTAAGAAGGAGGGAGTAAGCATAAATGCTTAGTAAGTTCATATGCAAATAATAAGTAACATAACAAAGTAATCATACCAATCAACATTAGCATATATCACCAAAACACATATCACATTTCTAATCATTTTTCATCATCTCATTACCTTATCGTGGTTGTATCAATACTCAATCCGAGGGTTAAATACATACCTGTCCAAAATATCAATTTCACATCACTTAACAATACGTCTCTTTACATCTCGAGTTTTCCTCCATTTGAGTAGAACTTTACCCGTTGAACACATCGGAATATAATTCGGATACTTGGATAACTTGCACATAAGTGCCACATATGCAATCAAGTAATCATGTAACCCGCCCATAAGCGAACTCGGACTCAACTCAACAATCTCGGGCGTTCGCATCCATAATTGAACTCGGACTCAACTCAACGAGCTCGGATGCCTAGTTACATCTCACGAACTCGGACTCAACTCAACGAGTTCGAACATTCGCATCCATAAGTGAACTCGGACTCAACTCAACGAATTCGGATGCTCAACCATCCTAGTGACATGTCACTTATATCCTAATCTATTCCTAAGGTTCAAACGGGATTTTCCTCGAACATATATCCTTGCCGTCTTCCGTAGAATACCGAAACCAATACTCGGTAATAATTATATTTAGCAAGTAGCACACATGATTTGCATTTTGTTCGAAAATAACCACAAAGCATATATTTCATGATAAAAATCAGCATATCACATAATTGACATCAATGACTTAAAAATAACAATTATGCTACATTATTTAAACATGAACTTACCTTGGTACCAAAATACAAAGATTTTGCAATTTAGTCCACAATCTTTTCTTTTCCTCGATTGGGGTCGTTTCCACGTCTTTCTTGATCTAAAATAACACATTTAGCTTATTTAATAATCACATTATCAAATTAATCCTTAATTCAAATTTTGGCAAAATTACAATTTTACCCCTAAACTTTTGCATATTTATATTTTTGCCCCTAGGCTCGGGATTAAAATTTATTCGTTATTCTTATGTTTTACAACATGCTGATCACTTTTCCCTTCTATGGAAACATCAAATTCTCACTCTAACATGTACTTGTGACTATTAGGTATTTTTACCGATTAAGCCATTTTACTCGTTTTTGCTTAAAATCGAGTAGTGCAAGTTGTCTAACATAATTTAAAACTTCATATTCTATCATAAAACATCAAAATACACAAATTTCACCTATGGGTATTTTTCCAAATATAAACCCTAGGTTAAATTATTGCTAACATAAGCTTAATCGAGCTACCGGGATCTCAAAAACGTAAAAATCATTAAAAACGAGGCTTAGAATCACTTACTATGAAGCTTGAAAGTTGAAGAAACCCTAGCTATGGTGAGAGTGAAGTTTCAGCAGCAACTAAATAGGGAAGATGACTATTTTGTGTTAATTTTCCCATTTTATTTCATTTAATATCCAAATGACCAAAATGCACTTAATACCTTTCTTTGAAAATTTTCATGTACAAGCCCATTTTTGTCCAAAATTTTATAAATTGGTCAAATTTCTATTTAAGACCTCCTAATTAATATTTCAAAGCAATTTCATACTAAAAACTTCTAGAATGCAAGTTTTACAACTTATTCGATTTAGTCCCTAACTTCAAATTAAGCATTTTATGCATAGAATTTCTTCACAAAATTTTCACACAATCATGCAATCATATCATAAACCTCAAAATAATTATAAAATAATTATTTCTATCTCGGATTTGTGGTCACGAAACCACTATTCCGATTAGGCCCTAATTCTGGATATTACAACAATTCATGCCATTAGGTATATATTTAGAAATAATTAAATTAATTAAATATAGATTCAAGCATTATTCAAACTAAAAGGGACTTAATTGCATAAATTAAGCACTAAAATCAATTCGAGAACCATTCAAGGACTAATATACACAAAACATAAAATTCTGTGCAAAACTATAAAATTTAAGAAATAGGGGCACATGGCTGTGTGTGTCACATAGTCGTGTGGTCTGGGTTGGTTTCGATTTTGCCTTGATTTTCTCATAAAAGAACACACACCTAACTTCCAGGTCTCATGTGACGATCCTCACATCCAAATCTGGTCTGGGTCACCTACACGGGTCTTTAAATTGACAAAAATGCAAGAATTAATATCTACCTTTAATATTTATCAAATTTTAGCAAGATTTTTGGGAAAACTCGAAAAAGATTTGAAAACGATTTGAAAGATTATCAAGAATGATGCTATTCCAGAATCCTAGGGTTCTATCGAATTAGAAACAAGATTTCTTACCGATCTTGGCTTGTTAGAGTAGAAATTGACGATGTTTTGCTAAATTGATACAAAGAACGGATTGAACAAGGTTGAATTCGGGTTCGAGATTCAAATATAAAATTTCCAGCGAAGATGAAGATTTATGAAAAAGAAAAATGGGAAAATAAAAGAAAAATATGTGTTTAAAGAAGAGAGAAAAGAAATTCTAAATAGGGTTAAAAAGGATAATCAAAATTCTATTATGATTTGGAAGGGACTAAATGGCTAGGTTAAGCAAACTTTAGAGGGTTGATTTGGTAATTAAACCATTTTGCCAAAATTAGCAAAAATGGAATGGATTTGGCATGGATAGAACTTGGAACATAAAGGGAATAAAATTGCTAACTTGGTTTTCATCATTAATTGCTAAAAAAATAAAGAGGAAAAATGCAAAAAGTGAGACTTAAACCTTAATTCTCTAGGTAATCTACTAAGCTCTTAACCACCAATATAAAAATTCATTTCGTGATGATTTTATAATTTCTAACCCTATAATTTATGGAGTGTTACACTATATTTCTACTTTTAGTGGTGATCTGTCTTATCTATATATGTCAAATTAAGCTATTTAAACACTTAAAGAGTTTATTTTGAGTAGATTGTGGCGTCTTTTGTTATTATTGTTTTTTTACTTTATAGATATCATGTTTAATTTTAGTTTTTATCGCATTTTAATGCCTTTTTGAATGAAATGACAAGTATATGCCATTAGTAACTTAATATTTGAGTTGAGCTTATTTCATGCACTTAATTGATACAAGAATACGAATAGAAACCTAAACTAGAGCTAAAGTCACGACACCAATGTGTTGATGTCGTGACACCAATATTTTTTTCCATCAACCAAGGTTTATAAATGGATACTTCAAATTTACTTTCAAAATCTAATGACAGAAATTTTAGGTTGCATGGAAATCACACCACTAAAGATAACATTATAATCGACACCAAATACACTCTTATAAATTTATCACAACAAAATAAGTTCATGCTTAACTTTTATTTTGTATTCAACGATATTTTTAATAAATTCTTATTTTTATAATTTATAAAAAAAATAATTTGATCAATTAATGTCACAATTGTTTCACGTAATTTTATGTGTTTATTTTTTAACTCATTAAATAATAAATTTTTATTTCATGTGATTACTGTAAAATAATATTATTTGAATAAAATTAAAATATATTAATTATTTTTATAATTACAATATTACAACAATAAAAAATTCAAAGCATAGAAGTACGAAAGAAAATAATAAGGAATTTCTAACATTTTTGAGATTTTTAATTACTAATTAATGAATACTAGAAATCCTATCACATGGTATGGGTGTAGAAACCACAAATTTAGAACACAAATGTGTTTAAAAATAGAGACCAAAATATTTATCATAGAGTTGGTGTCGAGTTAACTTGTGACACCAACTCAATTAAATACATTATTAATATATATACAATTGATAGAGGTAATAAAGTGTTCATAATAAAATTAAAACATATAAAAATATTAAAATAAAATTTTTGGTGAGTGGTAAATTAAAAGTTTAACTAATGTAATTGGTTTGAGTTTAACTCCCACCATATGTATATTTTTATTAATTTTTTTAAATGAAAAGACTAAAGTATCCTCCAATAACATAACTTATTTTAATTACGAAATAATATTTTTCATAATTTTCTTAATCAAGTTATTGACCTGGTTGAAAGTGATACCAACTCAATAAAACACTTAAATTGTCAGATATCTAAATGTTGAAGGTTAATCACTGGTAAATCTTACTTTTATATTATTAAAATGTCAAATTGTAACTTAAATAATTTTAAATTATAGTGAAAGTGTATAACTTCATCTTTAAAAAAACACTTTTAATATTAAATTTAATAAATAAAAATAAAATATTATTCGAATGTTGATGTAATAATATAATAAATAATAAAATATATTTTAATTAGTTCAAAAATTTATCTAAACTCGTTATTATATATATTAGTTTCTAACATTATATGCATTGTACATAATTTAATGTATTTAAAATGTAATGACCCAATAGTTAGAGATGTCAAAAAGTGCATTCTCAATACTCCATTCTCGTACATCGGACTCATAAATATTTATTAAAAATATTTACAAGTTTAAAAATTTACGAAGTTAGTTGTATAGTTAATTAGATTTTAGTTAAATGAATTTGCATGAATTAAGAACTATTATTGTGTAATGACTAAATCGCGTATAGGGTAAAAGTTGAAATATAAATTAAAAATTTATTGAGGGACTAAAGTGGCAAGTATACATTTCCCTTGTTTAGTGGACCGCATTATGAAGTATATATATTATTATATGTAAACTTATTATATATATTATAATAGTTAATAAATTAAAAGTTAAAAATATATATGCTTATATAATATTAAAGTATAATAAATGAAAAGAAAGTGAAATTTGATTATAGAAAGCATGCAATTAAATAGAAAATAAAAGAAAGAAGGGAAGAGGGTTAACGCACGGCTATAGGACCTTAATGTTCAAACTTCAATCGGTTAGTCAATTTAGTACATTTTCTTATAATTTTTATATTTTTGGAATCCCAGTGTTAAGTACTACTCGACCCATGTCAAGATTTTAACATTGATTAAGATTTTAGATATTGTTATTGTTGAATAGTTTTAGTATTAGTGATTTAATTGGTAGATTTTTAAGCTAGAAACGGAAAAGGATTAAATTGTAGAACAAATTGTAAATTTTGAGTAATAGGAACTAAATTGTGAAAATTTAAAATTTAGGAGTTTACTTGAAAATAGGGAGATAAATTTAGCTTAAAGTGAAATTAGTATAAAAATATAGAATTAAATATGAAGAATAAAAATTAGTCTCGGTTTAGGGACTAAATTAGAATTTAAGCAAATATTTTGAGTAAAAAATAAAATATTCAATGTGAAATTGAATTGTGTTGTATTAATGCATTTTAATTGTTTTAATTCCGTAGCTAACATCGTGCCAGAATCATAGACTAAAAAGGGGAAGGATAAAATCAACGTCAAATAGCTCGGAATCCACGGTTTGTATTTTTATAAATTCGAACCTAGTTGTTAATTGTTGTATTTTGATTTAATGCATATGGTAAGTGGTTGAGGTGAATATTTTGGCACTTTGATAGTGAATTGAAATTATAGTTGATTGAAATGGATTGAATTGGTATATACATTATGAATGTATTAATTATTTGAATTGAAATGAATATATGTGTAAATATGATAATGTGAAAATATGAGAATTGGATATTGATTGTATTTGAAAAGTGAAATGAAACCCTATTAATTGTATTGGGCTGAGTCGGATATAGATGGCATGCCATAAGATTAGAAGAGTTTAAGGATTTTTTTGACTTCAAGTCGATGAGGCACTAGTTGCCAATTTGCTTTGGTTTAACCGATAAGACACTAGGTGTCAATTTATATAACGATGGGCACGGTTATTACTTCATATTTATCCTACTAGGCACTGGGTGCTAAATTGGTATGTTGGTTGGATCTGTGTATTCGTCCGAGTTCGAGTCGTGTTAATAGGGGTAATTAAATAATAAAGTTCTATGATCGATATTGAAATGGAAAAATATGTGAATTGGAAATGGAAAAGTGGATTGATATATGAAAGGTGGAAATGTTGTGATCATAAATGAGATATATGAGTAATGTACTCATGGATTGAATATAGTTAATTTATGCCATTGTTAAAAATGAATTGTTGAATGATTTATGAAAATTTATTTTTATAGCAAGTGATATTAATTGAATTATATGTTAAACCAACTAATGGAAGAATATTTGTAAAGTTGAGTAAATCATGAAATAATATGGTATTATGCATGAAATTGAGATGGTGACAAATTACAATTGCTTGTTAGATAGTAATGTGATTGACAAGACATAAAAGCAACATATTTTAATCACATTCTTGATGCATTTTTGGATGACTTATTATTTAATTTAGTGAATTTGGCACTCCTAATCCTTTAATTTCATGTTTCTATACATAGGAGAGCATAAGGGAGCAAAAGGAGCAGAAAACGGGCCAAAATCGGACAAAACGAGCTACTTTTAGGATCCACACAGCCTGGCCATTCCCACACGGGCTGAGCACACGCTCGTGTTAGTCACACGTGCTTGCCACACGCCCATGTGTCAGCCCGTGTCAATATCACTCCTTGTTTCCCAAACACGTGGAAAAAAGTCAATTTTTAGGGTTTCTGAGCATTCTAAAGTCTATAAATACACACTAGAAAAGGACCTAAGGGAGCACGCGAAGTAGAACGAAGAAATTACTCAAAGATCGTTATCGGAATCAACTCAGAAGCAGGATCTCCTTCAATATTGAAGATCTCTAGTCAACCTCTCTAGAATTTTTTGGGTTTCTTTAGGTTTTTTTGCTTTCCTAATTTTGAAATGTTTTCCTCCCAAAGTATGAACTAAATTCTCTAGATACCTAGGGAAGATAAAACCTATGACGGATCTTGTTATTTAATTTTCTAAATTACATGATAAATACTTGATTTCTTGATCTCAAATATGTGTATTTATTCCATGTTTTAATGTTTTCAGGATATTAATTCATGATTGATGTGCTTAATTCAGTGGACCAAAAATCCCTATTTGAGAGTAGATCTGGAATAATTGAGCGGAGTTGCATGCAATCCTAGAAATAGGACAACATAAATCTACCAGATTAGAGTCAAATCTAATAAGGGAATCCATAGATCGAGTTAATGCGACAATAGGGGTTTTAATTAGAAAGAGATTTCAATTAATCAACCTAGAGTCAGTTATTTTTACTCTCAAAAGATATATTAATATGATTTAGGGATTTCTACGAATCAAGGCAAGTGAATAAATCATTTAATTCAGATTCAGAATAATAAGTGAAGTCTAGGTGGAGTCTTTCCTGGGTATTGTCTCTCTTATTAGTTTATTCGATTATTTTCTTACTTTATTCTCTGTCGAGTTCTTAATAATTAGTTTAGATGATTTTAGATTTAAAATAAACTTCTTCAATTTACCGGCTAGATAATAGAAAGATAGTAAGTACTAGTACTTTTAGTCCTCGTAGATACAATATTCCCAACTCACCAGCTATACTATTATTCGATAAATGCGCTTGTCTTTGTCGTGATTTTAGTTAGTTAAGTGAATCATCATCAAGTTTTTGGAGCCGCTGCCGGGGACTAAAATATTAGGAACACTTAATTTTTATTACTTTAGCCATTTTTATTTTTTTGCATTTTATTTTTGTTTTTTTTAGTTTAATTTTGTTTACTAATTTTTCTTTTTTTTTTTTCCTTCTGGCAGGTTCCTTTAGTATATGACCAGAAGAACCCGTCAGGACCTCTCGTATCTAACAGTGAGATCGAAAGTACAGCTCGCAGAAATCGTAGAGAGGTAAGGCAGAGCCGATAAAGTACAGTGGAAGAGCAAGAGAAAATCATTAATTTACTGAGAAGATGACTGAAAATCAGAATAATCAGCTACCTCCTATAGTTGCCACAAATCCTACTCCTCGTACTATGTACGACTATGCCAAACCCAATTTAACTGGGCCAAATCGAGTATTGTTAGACCTGTTATTGCTGCAAATAATTTTGAACTAAAACCTAACACTATTAAAATGATGAAACAGTTTGTTTAGTTTGATGGTTTGCAGGACAAAGACCCAAATGCTCATTTGACTAATTTCCTAGAATTCTGCGACACTTTTAAGATAAATGGCATTTCTAATGATGCCATTCGCCTGCCGTTATTTCCCTTCTCATTGAGGAATAAGGCTAAACAGTGGTTAAACTCCCTACCACGAGGTTCTATCACTATATGGGAGCAAATGACCGAAAAATTCTTGTTAAAGTATTTTCCACCGGCCAAGACAGCCAAGCTGAGGAATGATATCTCTTCCTTCATGAAAATGGATTTAGAGACTCTGTATGATGCATGGGAGAGGTATAAGGACTTATTGAGAAGGTGCCCTCACCATAGGTTACCTCTATGGTTACAAGTTCAAACCTTCTACAATGGTTTGAACCTCTCAACTAGGCAATCGATCGATGCAGCCGCCGGTGGGACTCTAAATAACAAAACACCTGAAGCAGCTTATGAGTTTATAGAGGAGATGTCACTGAATAATTATCAGTGGTAAGTCATGAGAACAAAGCCGATGAAAGCAGCCGGTGTTTTTAACGTTGATGCAGTCACCATGTTGTCGAATCAGGTAGAACTTTTGAGTAAAAAGATTGATGGTTTATATGGTTCTACGTAGGTACATCCGATGATGCAGTGTGATACGAATGGAGGAGGGATGAACAATCCAGAATGTCTATCCTACAGCCCTAGCACAGAGGATAAACAAGCCAACTATATGGGTAACAATTCTAGACTTCAGAATAATCCCTATAGTAACACTTAAAATGCAGGTTGGAGGATACATCCCAATTTATCTTGGGGTGGTCAAGGAAATCAGAGACCACAACCCCCTCCAAGCTTCCAACAACAACCTTACCCGCAAGAGAAGAAACTAAACCTTGAAGAGATGCTGACGAAATTTATTTAGGTGTCAGAAACCCATTTCCAAAACACCAAAACAGCGCTTAAAAATCAACAAATGTCAATTCATTGACTCGAGAACTAGATAGGTCAGCTTGCTAAGCTTATTTCAGAGAGACCACAAGGTAGCTTGCCTAGCAACACTAAAACTAACCCAAGAAAGCAGCTTCATGCAATTACTGTTTGAGATGCAGAAGGGTTAGTTGAACCTGAACTAGAATTAAGGCTAGAAAGTATGGTAAGTCAAGGTAAGGTTAAGGTGAGCCACAGTTTACAAAAGCCGGTAAGTAAGGAATATAAACCTCATGTGCCATATCCAGATGCGACAAAGAAAGACCACACAAACGAATAATTTGGTAAATTCCTTAAACTGTTGAAAAATTTACATATTAACTTACCATTTATTGAAGCTCTTTCGCAGATGTCAAATTCCGTAAATTTTTTAAAGGAGCTTTTAGCAAACAAGAGGAAGTTAGATGATTCGTCGCATGTGGAACTAAATACAGTTTGCTCAGCTATCTTACAAAATAAACTACCCAACAAATTGAAATGTCCAGAGAGTTTTACTATTCCTTGGAAATTGGTAGTTTAAGTGTTAATAATGCTTTAGCTGACTTAGGGGCGAGTATAAATGACATGCCCTATAAAATGTTTAAACAACTAGGTCTTGGGAAACCCAAACAAACTAGGATGAGCATTCAATTGGCAGATAGAACCATTAGATTTCCTATGGGTATTGTTGAAGACGTGCTTGTTAAAATTGATAAATTCATATTCTCAGTCGACTTTGTTGTCTTAGACATGGATGAGGATAGTGACGTACCTTTAATTTTAGGACGACCCTTTTTAGCAACTTCTAGAACCATTATTGATGTCGGTACAGGTGAATTAATACTTCGTGTAGGTGATGACACGATTAAACTCCAAGCTCATGATTTTTCTAAATTATCTAGTAATCAAGATAATTATATGAGTTCTATTAATGTGAGTAACCTTGTTGCTCAACCTTCTTTGTAGGAAATTCCTCAAAAAAACGTGATGGAGCCACGGTCTAGCTCAAGTGATAAAAACAGAATAACTTATGAAGAACGAAGGCTTCAAATTGATGAACTAGATGAATGGTGGACACATGTCAAATAGAAATCAAGAATACACAATGAAAAACTGAAGTAACCCCATAACGAGCTTAAGGATGGAACGAACCACTTCAAGGCTGGAACAGGTACTGTTAGATGAAACTAACCCTCGAATTGCTATTTCAAAGCCTAACGCGAATGGAAAAATTCCCTTTATGGTACTCAATGTCTTCCCATACGGTACAGTCGAGGTAACTCATTCTAATTTTGGCACTTTTAAGGTAAAATATCACTCGACTTAAACCCCATTTGAATAAAAGAATTGACAGCAAGAAAGAGGAGTTTCAACTCCATGAACCACCATGACCGTATGAATACGAGGTAAGTCAAGCTTAGACTTTAAATAAGCGCTTCTCGAGAGGCAACCCAAGCGTTAACATTCCTAATTTACTAATTTTATCTCATGATATTTTTTAAAATTAATTGCCACAAAGCCTAGACACACGGGCATGTCCTAGGCCATGTGGATTTTTTGACTTAGTTTTTAAATTTTAAAGAAATCGAAAGTGAGTTACATGACCATGCGACACGGCCGTGTGATCCACATGACCTAGACACACGGGCATGTCCTTAGTCGTATGAATCTTGGGACTTAATTTTTTTAAAAATCGACAGAGATACAGCCTAAAACAGTCTACACGGGCGTGTGACATGGCTGTGTGAAACCTGGAGCTTAATTTTTCAAATTTAAACAAAGTCAGAGAGTTACACAGGCAAGGCAAACGATCGTGTGCGAGACACGGCCATGCCACACGGGTGTGTGGGAAATTACACAGGCGTGAGAGAAGCGAAAGAGATTGGACACGGTCGTGTGAAGATTGCGTAAAAAATATTAAGCGCACACGAGCTGAACAGAAAACCACACGGGCGTGTGACACAGCCGTGTGGCCCAACACGGGCCTCACACGATCGTGTCACCCTTTTAAATCCCTAATTCTTTTTTAATTTTTATTTTTTGTCTTCTTCTCAAACTTCTCAACCCTAGCCGCTGTAACACCCCCATGCCCCCACACTACGGCTGTCATTCACCATCCCTCTCCCTCGCCGATCACTCCTTTGCGCGTACCCTCCATCGGCCCTCCTTTTACTCATAACAATAACACCCCACCCTGACAACCTTTTCCCTTTTTCTTCCCCAAGATGCACAACCACCACCTCTCTTCCCCAGTCCCACGCCGCCTTCCTATCCTCTCCTCCCACCCCACTCGTCCTCCTCTTTGCATGCTCAACACAACCTCCACGCCGAAGCCACCATTCACGCATGTCTCCTCCACGACCTTCTCTCTTTCCTTCTCACCCAACCAAACCCAACCCTCCCAGCTCCTCCCTCTCCCTCGACCGACCGCTGCGCAATCCTCCGACCACCGTACAACCACCATTGGTTCCCACTGTTTGACTTTATTTTATTTGTTTCTTTAATTATTTTATCATTATTATTATTACTATTTCTCATAACTATTTCCTTGTTATTTTACTTTTATTAGTGTTACTGCTTCTTATGGCTTTATAGCTCTTATTGATTTAGTTGTTTTTACTGCTTGATGTTGAATTTAGTCTTGATTTAGTTCTTGAACAGTGTTATTAGTTTATTTTATTTTCCCCAGCAAGATTATGCATTTAGTTGATTTTTAGTTGGTTCCGTTTTTTCTACTTTTCATACTTTATTTTATTATTGATTCCTATCAGCTTTAGTTAGTCTTATTAAACTTTTTTTCGATATTAGCATTTAGTTTTATACTGTTAACAGTATATCTCTTTAGTAGTCTAATTGTTGAGCTCCACTTCGAATTTGATCTTCTCTTAGCCTATTTTTTATGTTGGTTTGTCAATTTGACTTATTTGAGCGCTTTATTTCAGGCACACCATGACGAACACACGAGGCAAATCTAAAGTCATTGTCCCTGCTTCAAAAAAGTGGAAGGGTCCTGGTGCAACTTCCTACTCGAACGCATCTGTCGAAGCTCGCCACCTCTTTCTCCGATTTGCAACATGCCCCCAAGAGGATTTATATCAGCTCCTTCGTGTACGACCATTTGGCCTAAGCCGCTGCATTGATTGGGCCGCGTTGCAGCAGGTTTGACTTGCTGATCTTGCTGATGACGTACGCGTCATTATCGCCACAGCTTTGTGGGATAGATTCTTGGCCATCATCGAGCCCACCTACATGGAGTTGATTGGGGTTCTGCTCGATGTTTCTAGTTCAGCAGGTTATGACAGTTCATGATGAGCTAGGCACCATCAGTTTTCGACTTAGTGGTTTGGTACGCCACATGAGCATCCCCGAGTTTGGTGCGGCCATGAGACTCTACACAGACAACTTTATGAGCACCAAGGACTTCCTTCAACTTCATCGGCACATCCATTATTCTCTATCTTGTTGTTGGACTGAGCTTATAGGGATTCAGACACCATATGACGCGAGTCGCTCGAAGGCGACTTCTCTCTCTCTGGCTTTACGGTACATTTACGCCCTTTTAACTCACACCTTAACAGGTCGGAGAGAGAACACTGAAGTCATTAGCACTCACAACGCTTACATTTTATGGAGCATGGCCACCGGCCATATCATTGATTTGGCATACTTCATCGCTCTATCCTTTCGCCATCAAACTGACCGCCACAGGAAGGGCCCTATCTGCTTAGGCCCTTACGTGACTCATCTCGCTCGACACTTCGATCTCCTCGACACACCGGAGTAGTCCTCTACATTCACACTAGTCAGCCAGATGTCACCTCAGGGCATCTCGAAGATGATAGAGCAGCATTGCGGAGTGGATCCTCCTCAGTATCGATTGTTTCATTCTGATGCTCAAAACGAACCCGAGGACTTTACTGATGATATTCCTTCCTATCACGAAGACCCACCACTGCCTCCACCTTCAAGTCACCGACCTGTTCCTTCTACTGCTAGCTTTTGAGGAGTATCCACCGAAGAGTTCACTAGCTTCCGTCAGTACTGCATTCAGAGGTTCGACAGTATTGATGTGACATTGTAGCAGATTTGTCAGCATTTCCATATTACTCCTCTAGTGTCGACGACTCACAATGTTGATACATCTGATGATGAGGACCATTGGGTCCATTTAATTTTATTTTCTTTTATTTTCATTTTTCCTATTAGTTTTTATTTTTATTTTTCTGTTTATTTGTATTTTTCTAGACTTTTTTTCGCTTTTCTATTTTGAACTATATTTTACTTATTATGGTTGTTTCTAATTGAGTAACTCTTTAATCTTCTTCAGCGTTGTGTTTATTTTCTTATCAGTTGCTCAAAATCATGCACTACATCTCCATTTATATACTATTCTGTTTTTCACTATTTTAGGCATTTCATCCAATATTCAGGGCAGTTTCAATTTTCTCCCTCTGTTATGATATTTTGTTTCTAATATGATTATCTATTTTTGTACATTGAGAACAATGTACATCTTAAGTGTGGAGAGGTTATATATATGATTATTAGAAAATCCCTGAATTATATCTTGTGTTCAAGTAATTTTCTCATTTTACTATTAGAATGAATTCTTATCGATTTGTGATTTTTATTGATATGTTTTAGATTAAATTCATAGGTAATTGTGCATTGATTGTTTAAACTTTAAGACATTAGAGAATCAAGCATGATAAGTCTATTTTCAAAATAAAAAAATTGCTAGGTTGTTTCCCTAAATTGAGGTATTACCTTGAAGTTTGAGATTTGCAAGATTGATATCAAAAACCATAATTTTTTAGAGATTTTGAGCCTTTAGAGCATACACTTTTCTTGCTCACTTTATTATTGGTTATTCTAAACCTTGCTTCGATTATACATGTCGAGACTACACCTTTGATTTGATATACTAAGATGATAAAGGCACCTAGGTTTTAACCCACTTATCCCAAAAAGCCTACCTTCATAATTAACGCTTAGTGAACCCCTTTGAGCCTAATAAATCGTTTCTTGATCTACCCTTAATAATAACCTATAACTTATTCTTTTTGATTCATTGAAAATTTTTCCTATTGTATTGACTCCCTTTTTTGTCGAGATATGATTTGGTTAGTTGCCTAACTATGTTCTTTTGTTTCAGTTGTTAAATTATCTATATTTATCCATTACTAAAAAAACAACAAAGTGAAAAATAAATAAATAAATATGTACATTTATTTTAATTATTACTAGTTCTATGTTATTTGAGCTTAAACGGTTAATTTCACATTTTGAGAAGAAGCTCGTGTTATTATTAATAAGTTTTCAATTGACGTAATTATTCAGTATTAGTTTATTTTTCTAGTTAGGTAAATTGTCAATTCGATCTCGATTCTGACCCTCTATTTCAGCTTTTATCCACACCTTTAACCCAAGCTTCATTATAACCCTTTAAAGACCTTTTGATTTGTGTATCATCTCATTTTATAGTGGTGGAGATTTGAATTTCATGCAAGTCTATGGTAATGACTTTTCATGTTTGAGTTTTGAATGTTTAATTTGTGAACCTTAAACACTTTTAAGGATTTGAGTGAATCTTTAGTGAGGATGTCAATTCTTTTCAATTTTGAATTAAAGAAAATTACTTAGATAATGGGAAATACCTATGTTTTCATGCTTTAAAAATGTATGACTTGGATTGTTTGCATTTTTAGTGCTCTTTTAGTTGAATTATCAATTTATGATTATTTGTGAATTATGATAAAACATTATTGATGGGAATTATAAATTGAGAAAGTTTAATTTTAATTATGAGTTGAGGATTTTGCTTGAGGACAAGCAAACGCTTAAGTGTGGAGATATTTGGTAAGCCATAAAAGTAACATATTTTAATCTCATTCTTTATGCGATTTTGGATGATTTATTATTTAATTTAGTGAATTTGATGCTCCTAATCCTTTAATTTCATGTTTCTATACTTATGAGAGCATAGGGGAGAAAAAGGAGTAGAAAACGAGCCAAAATTAGACAAAACGAGCTACTTTCAGGATCCACACGGCCTGGCCATTCCCACATGGGCTGAGCACACACCTGTGTTAGCCACACGGACTGGCCATACACCCATGTGCTAGCCGTGTCGATATCGCTCCCTGTTTCTCAAACACGCAAAAAAGCCCATTTTTAGGGTTTCTAAGCATTTTAAAGTTTATAAATACGCACTAGAAAAGGACCTAAGGTAGCACACAGAGTAGAACGAAGAAATTACTCGAAGAATGCTATCGGAATCAACTCAGAAACAGGATCTCCTTCAAGATTGAATATCTCCAGTCAACTTCTCTAGAAGTTTTTGGGTTTCTTTATGTTTTGTTGTTTTCCTAATTTTGAGATGTTTTCCTCCAAAAGTATGAACTAAATTCCCTAGATACATAGGGAAGATGAAACCTATAACGGATCTTGTTATTTAATTTTCTGAATTACATGATAAATACTTGATTTCTTGATCTCAAATATGTGTACTTATTCCATGTTTTAATATTTTCTAGATATTAATTCATGATTGATGTGCTTAATTTAGTGGAGCAAAAGTCCCTGTTTGAGAGAAGATCTGGCATAATTGAGTGGAGTTGCATGCAATCCTAGAAATAGGACAACATAAATCTACCAGATTAGAGTCAAATCTAGTAGGGGAATCTATAGATCGAGTTAATGCGACAGTAGGGGTTTTAATTAGAAAGAGATTTCAATTAATCAACCTAGAGTCAATTATTTTTACTTTTGAAAGAGATATTAATATAATTTAGGGATTTCTACAGATCAAGGCAAGTGAATAAATCATTTAATTCAGATTCAGAATAATAAGTGAAGTCTAGGTGGAGTCTTTCCTGGGTATTGTCTCTTTCATTGGTTTATTCAATTATTTTCTTACTTTATTCTCTGTCGAGTTTTTAATAATTAGTTTAGATAATTTTAGATTTAAAACAAACTTATTCAATTTACCGGCTAGATAATAGAAAGATAGTAAGTACTAGTATTTTTAGTCCTCATGGATATGATATTCCCGACTCACCAGCTATACTATTATTCAATAAGTGTGCTTGCCTTGGTCGTGATTTTAGTTAGTTAAATGAATCATCATCAGTGGTTATACAATTCAAATTGAACATTCATGCATCTTTATGTTTTCAAATGTTCGGATTATAGAAATATCACTGAGTTTTACTCAGTGTACGGTTTTGTTTTCTGTGCGCAAGTTAGGTACTTCTCTTTTGATCGCTGACTCAGCATCCAACAACAATCCTGATCTCAAATATGGTGATGTTTACCTTTTGTGATGGCATGTACCTAGAGTATCTTAGTTAATAGTTATTTTTTGGATGGATTGTAAATGAGGCTATAAGTATAAGGTTGGTTTTAGTATATAAATATATGTTTGTATTTGAAGCCATAATTTGGCATGTTGATTTGAACCAAGACTTATTAGGTGTTTGTGAATTTAAGTTTGATGTTTTAGGTAGATATAAGCTAGGCCAAATTGATTGATTTTGGCATGTTTAAAACTTTGATTTGAATGATGCATGGATGATATGTTTTGATGATATAACATGTGGTACCAATGAGGGTACATTGGTTAAGCATATTAGGTGATGAATTTGGTGTATTTTGGGAATGTTTAATCGTGTTTTGAATAAGTTAAATGATTGGTAATTGAGTTGCTTAGTGCCCAAGTAAGTAGGAAATGGTAAACTTGAGTTTTAAGGTACTTTTAGGTGCACAATGGTCTGGCCACATGGGCGTGTGTCACATAGGAGTGAGTATTCAATCGAGTCGAGTCGAATATTTGAGTTAGTCGAGTTGACAAATCCTATTTTAGCAACCAAACTCAATTTGAATTTTTTTCGAATTAGATCGAATTGAGTCAAAAAAGTTAGAGTCAAGTCGAGTTGAGTTAACGAATCCTATTATTTATACTCAATGTTGTGTTTACATGAACTGATTATTTAACTAGTAAACGAAGTACAAAATTATTTAACTACATAAACAATATAATGGTTTTGCCTTTTAACTTAATGAGTAAACATTTATCAAAATAACTTAGTTTTACCTTTTAACTTAATAGTTTTGACTTTTAACTTTAGAAAATGAAAACATTATCAAAACGGAGTAGTTTTGCCTTTTCTTATTCGTATTTTTGGACAACTCGAATTGTGTAATTCATATTCGAGTTAAACCAAAAACTTAATTTTTTATTCGAGTTGATCTAAATAACTTGATTAACTCAAATAACTTGAACTATTTAATTCAAAATTTGAAAATTTTATCGAGTTTTTCGAATCAAATCAGATTTTGCTCACCCCTAGTGTCACACACAGGCAATACACATAGGTGTGTGACCCAAGTCAGAGAGTTACACGGCTTGGCCACACGGGCGTGTGTCTCAGCCGTGTGAGGCATATTGCTTAGCTACATGGGTGTGTGACCCCTGCAGTTGAATTTTTTCTTACTTTTTCCTAAATTTTTCAAATCTTTTAGTCCCAAATCATTTCTAAAGTGATTCTAAGGCCTCGAGGGCTTGAATAAAGGACGATATGCATGTTTAATGATGGGTTATGTTATGATTATTGAAATTGTTTTAAATAAATGATTTAGGTTATGTTTACTCAATAATTGTAACACCCCTAACCTGTAACCGTCGCCGAAACAAAGTTATAGAGCATTATTGGAGTTTATAGAATAAATACAGATAATTCATATCATTTACTATTCATATCCGAAAATAATCATATTGTCTCTTGAATGGACCCTCGAGGCCCAATTTAAACATGTGAATCAAGTTGGGACTAAATTGAAATCTCAGAGAATTTTTCTCAAAATTTAAAAATTTTTATTTAATACAGGGGTCACACGACCAAGTGACATGACCATGTCTCAGGCCGTGTGGGCATTCGATGGGAGGCACACAGCCGTGTCCCAACCTGTGTCCTTACCTGTGTAACTCTCTGACTTGTGCCGCACGGCCTGCCACACGCCCATGTGGTAGGCCATGTGGTCAATTTAATTTTCAAAAATTAGGTGCAGGTTTCACACGGCCAAGACACACGCTCGTGTTCTAGGCTGTGTATCACACACGACTAAGACACACGCCCGTGTCTCTACCCGTGTGCTCAATTCTGAGCATTCTGTTTCAAAATTTTTAAGATGCAGGGGACACACGGCCAAATCATATGCCCATGTGCCAGGCCGTATGTCACACACGGTCAAGACACATGCTCGTGTGTCTACCTGTGTGGACAAAATAAGACAATTTCTTAGCCTTATTTCTCACCCAAATTTAACCTTCAACCTACAATAACATTTGCATACATTTGCCAACCAATTCAAATCATATATATCAAGCAAAAATCATTAACATTTATGAAATAGTATCAAATATTCATATGACCAAACTTACCTTCTTGTAATGGTTTATATTTTACCCTAATTCAATTTAACCAAACCACATACATATAAACTAAACATGATATATATAACCTTATAATAGCATACCAAAACTGTAACACCCCCTACCCGTATCCATTGTCGGAATAGGGTACAAGGTATTACCGGAGTTTACTGAACATTTTCAGATAATTCTGAGTCATTTATTATTCATATTTTGAAAATAATCATAACGTCTCTCTATTGGGCCCTCGAAACCCAAAACACAAATTAGAATCCAATCGGAATTAAATCGAGATCATAGAAAAAAAATTCACAAATTCTTAAATTATATTTTCATCTAAGTACTTACCATTTCAATGCTCCTTATAATTAAACATGTTACCATTCAATCAATAGCTTGGCACTTGTCTAAGCGTCAAACAACAACATTGTTAGTATACTTGTACATATTTCATATAAATTCAACATCGATATGCCTATTTTCTCGACATATTGCACTTGAGTTTAATAATAGTCTCAACTTACATAATTTCCTTGTATCAACATATCAAAAATAATCATATATGTACATGTCATGAAACATATCATACTCTTACCGTTTGTTCATAAGCATATATCATTCATTTCGTTATATCAATATTTCATGCTCCATCATTTCCATATATTTTATGTATATTTATTCCGGTAATATTTTATATCAAACTTAACATAAATTATATTCCATGTACTTATACTTGTTACGTTTATCTATTTTCATAATTATTTCATACAACTATATTGTACATATATTTCCATATAACCAGTTCTTGTAAACATTTCACATAACCATTTCATATAACCATTAATCATCTGATACATATTACCTGAAAATCAATTGTTCAATAGATGTCATAGCGTCTCCCATCCACGGTCTTATTTATCTTTGACACGAAGCCATAGTGTCTTTCAACTATGGTCTTACTCATTTTCTGTCGTGTTGCCATGGTATCTTTCAACCATGGTCTTATTCATTTCATATCACGTTACCATGGTATCTTTCAACCATGGTTTTATTCATTTCATATCACGTTGCCATGGTATCTTTCAACCATGGTCTTATTCATTTCATATCACGTTGCCATGGTATCTTTCAACCATGGTCTTACACATTTCATATCAGGTTGCCATGGTATCTTTCAACCATGGTCTTACACATTTCATATCAGAGAGCACACTCCCGCGAACCTCATCCTTAAAGTGGGATTACGGTCAAAGCTAAATCCTCGTAATATAAACTCATAGAGTATTGTCGGGATTACCAGTCCAGGCTAAATCCCCTACAACGACAATTACTCTAATGAGCTTGGATCTGAATTACCAGTCCAGGCTAAATTCAGATCCTAATTCGAATTACTTGTCTGGGCTAAATCCATTTTACACGTATTCTTCGGGAGGGCTATATCAGAATAGGATCACCCGTCCGGGCTAGATCCTTTTTACTGTTTATTCCTTTTCCAATGATCCATTGAATTCCATTCCATTTGACCGGGATTTATTTTCAATTTATATTGAATATTATCAATATTTCATCGATTATCATGTATTAAACATTCAAATCATATTTTCATCACATAACCACATATTTCAAGTATTAAAAATACAATTCAAGTTACACAAACTTACCTCATTACTTGTTTGTGTTTATAATTTCATTAATCCGATATCTTTTCTTTTCCACAATCAAGTCTCGTATTTGAGTCGTCCGGATCTTTATAAATAAATTTGATCATCATTTTCGTTCGTTTCATATTCTAATGTATTTAATTAATGCTCTAGGCAAAATTACCATTTTGCCCCTAAACTTCTAATTAATGACGATTTCGTCCTTTGGGTCAGGAAAATAAAATTCTTATAATTTAATCCTTATTCCTAGCTATTATTCTCATACATATTGATAATAGTCCATGAATTCTATAAAATATCAAAATTTTCCATAATTTCAACACTTTTCAATTTAATCCCTAAAACATGTTTTTCCCCCGATCTTGAACTAAATTAATAATTTCATTCAATTTTTTAATTTAAATAATAATATAATCCATTTCATGCAATTTTATCATTTTTTGATAATTTTACAAAATTGTCTATAAAGTTTTACTTTTATTCAATTTAGCCCCTGAGCCTAAAACATGCAAATTACCCATGCTAGATAAATATTCATACATATTTTTTTCATCCTCCTCCTTTCCATTCCACATCCTTAATGTATATAACACACTTGTAAGTAACATTATCTATAATTTTTATTATTTACTTTTATGAATATTCAAGCTGTCCATCTGTGTCATAGTCACTAAATTATTTATATCTGAAGCTATAGAACTCCAAATTAATATATGCTAATTTTAACTGAAATTAGACTCATATATATTCTTACCATAAAATTTTCATAATTTTTGGTTTATCCAATAAGTACATTTTATTCTTTAAAGTTACCTCTATTTTGCTATCTAATAGTTCTGACCCTTCTTCACTAAAATTTAATTATCTCATCATACAGAATTTGAATGATGTTCTCATTTGTTTCTATTGAAAACAGACTCATTCATGATTCTAAAAATATAAATTTAAGCCCATAATTATTTTTATCCAATTTTTGATGATTTTTCAAAGTCAGAACAAGGGAACCCGAAATCATTCTGACCTTGTCTCATAAAATTTATTATATCTCATGATTTACAATTCTATTTCTTACATAATTTCTTCTATAATAAACTAGACTCAATAATATTTAATTTAATATTTTATTCATCCTATAATTCGATTTCTACAATTTTTGGTAATTTTTCAAAGTTAGACTACTGCTGCTGTCCAAAATTGTTTTAGTGCAAGATATTAATTACCATGTTTATAGCACCCTTATTTTCTTTTTCTACACTATTTCTCATCACTTTCTCTTATTTTCTCTTCACTAAACATTATGTAAGAAAACTCTACATTAACATCAATCTCATGCTTTTTCAATAATATCAAACTTAAAAATATATTGAAGTCATGATGTTATTACCTTGTTCTAATCTTCATCTTGATTTTCTCTCTCCTCCAGCTTCTATTCCTTGAATCCAATTTGATATTCTAACTCCCCATAGTCTCCTTAACATTTTTCTCTCTTGGTAGCTATGGAAATTCTTTTGATTTCTAAGTGAAAATAATAATTTTTTGGTGGAAGGACTAAATTGTAAAGAAAAGAAAATTTTCTTTCTTTTCTTCTCTTCAAACGTTTGCATGCATATGCATGGAAAGATTATGAGAATTCTTCATCTTTCCTTCCTTATTATTAAATAAATAATAATAAATATCTCATTAAAATATTAATAAAATAATATTTATCTAATTAATTAATTTAAAATATCATCAACATAATCATTACATTCTAGAATTCTCTCTCTTACTAATTGACCATTTTGCCCTTCATGATCTTTTAGAATTCCATCCTTGAGTCATCACTTAATTTGGTAAAATTGTCATTTAGTCCCTCATAAATTTTTACCTTATTCAATTTGGTCCTAATTCATCCATTTTCCTTGGTTTCTAGATCATTCTATCCTTAAAATATTTGCACTATTGGCCCTTCAAATTTTTCATATTTACACTTTAACCCCTCAAATTTTGAGTATTTACTCTTGTGCAACAAGACTTTTCTTATCTTTACAATTTAGTCCTTTCTTGAATTAATATATCATAATATACTTCCCAAGGTTGACACAACTCAAAATTTTCCTTTTTGTCACTTTATTTTCTTATTTTACAATATCAAGGATAATATCTTACTGTAAAAATTTTCGGGATATTACAAAAACAATCCAATTTTAGCCATTCCAATGGCTAAGTTACAAACAACTATTTACATGCCAACATAGACCAAGTTAACTTATACATGCCATTATATCAAAATAAGATTACTTTTTACACCAAAACAAGTTGGAGGATAGTGTGATGATGCTCTGACCGATCTCTAACTTTTACGAGCTTTCGAGTACTATAAAATAGAGAAAAGAAAACCTAGTAAGCATTTAATACTTAGTAAGTTCATATAACAGGAATTTAGCTTACCATATTTTTACATTTAAGACAAGTATACAATAATACATCCAAGCAATTTGGTTTATAGCCTAAAAACACAACTTCACCAATCATGTTAGTTAAGTAATTCTGTAACACCCTCTAACCCTTATCTGTCCCCGGAACAGGATTACAAGGCATTACCAGTCTGTACAGTTCAATTTTAGTCATTTATTAAAATAAATGTTTCTAACCCTGCAAATTAAAACTTCAACCAAAACAATTTGCCAACATTCAAATAATCCAAATACACTTAAATATACTCAAATCTTACCAATCTAAAACATTTTATAACCTATCCAATGAATCATTTTAAGTATATCACTTACTCTATCAATTATTTCAACTTCATACTATATACCATTGCCAACCATAATTTACTTATTTCATCAATACTTTCACAACCTAAATGACTCTCATAAGACATCCTAGGTACATGCCATTACCAATACTCTACATACTTTACCTCATCGAATTCGGGATCGGCTGGGATGTTGATTGTGATGTCTAGCCTTAACTTAACTGCTGCATGCGAAACAAACCGTATCTTTGAGTATACACTCAGTGGTATTTCTATAATCTGAACACTTAAACAATTATAAAACATATTAATTTATATATATTGAACTATTCAAACTCAATGAGTATTCAAACATTCACTTTCCAACCAATGTTTTGGTCTACCTTAAATTTAAAATTATTTATTATTTTTTAATAGCAATTAATCAATCAGTAATATTCATTAACAATCAGTCAATCAGAAAAATTATTTATTCAATAACAATTGACCTTTCCTGTTCCTTTATTTACCCTTATTAACATGACTTGGACCTAAACGGATACACGGATCCAACCAACACACCAAAACGGTACATAGTGCCTCATTGGCCAAGAAAAAAAGAATAAGAATGAAGCGGCATACGAGTACCTCATCGAGAACAAATTCGAACGTGAATAGCGATGCGATGACGGTACATACGAGTACATCATCGAACAAATCCGAAAGCGAATATGAATGGGTGAACTTGATAACAATATCCGACACAAAGTGTCGAATCGATAACGATAAGAATGCTTGATAATAGTAAGCGTAGTCGTTACATAAGTAAGTGCGATCGAAGCCGGCAAAACCCGTACTCTTCCATATCCTATGGCATGCCAACTATATCCGACTAGCCCGACTAGTTAATAGGGTATTTAATTCACTTTTCTGTTTTCAGTTAATTCATATTTTAATTAATTAACTATATATTTTCAATTCAATATAATTCCATTCACTTTTCACTAATAAATATTCAATTTCACAATAATTACATTTTTCTATCAATTTCATCACACTTCAACATTCATTATAACAAAAATTCAATATTCATTATTATTCAATATTTTCCAATATAACAAATATTTATTATTCAATTTCCACATCAATATTCATTTCAATTTAAACATTCACAGATATTCATAAATCAATTTAATATAATCAATATTCAATCCAATTCAAATAATCATATCAAAATACCTACTATATATATATATATATATATATATATTAAATAATAAATCAAACAATTTAGGTATTAAGTTCGGATCATAGAAATACAAACCGTAATTTCCGAGCTAACCCCGGTTGTCTTTGTCTTTTTCCTTGCTTAGCCGAGATTTTCCGAGACAACATTAGCTACGGGAATTAAAATAATTATACCATTAATTTTCAGCACTCATTATAACAAATAATTGAATTTCTATTCAATTTACACCTTATTTTCAATTAGGTCCTAACTAATTCATTCACTTTACCAACTTAATTCATACTCTATTTCTATTCAAGTTCCATCCAAACTCAAATTTAACTACTAAATTTTCAGGTTATTTCACTAGTTTCGAAATTTCCTCAAATTAGCCCTTCAATATAAAACTTATGAATTGCTTTACAATTCGATCTTTATTTCATTTCTAACTTGAATTTCTATCAATTTAACCCTTATTTCATCATTTTACTCAACATGAACATTATCTAGAAATCTAATAACTTTTAAAATATCAACTTAATTTCATCAAAATCTTGTTCCAAAGCTTCTAAAACATTAAAATTAAGTAAAAAGGGCTAAATTAACTTACCTATTAAACTTCCAAACTTTAAAATCTCTATTTCTCCTTTTTTTTTTTCTTTCTTTTCTTCTTTCTTTCTTTCCTTCCCCTGCTTTTCGTTCCACATTATGTTTCTTTCCTTCTTTTTACTCTTTTGTTTCTTTTATATATATAATAACAATAATAACTATAATAAAAATCTATTTAATAACAAATATTTATTTAACACTTGTACCAATCATTTTTATACACTTGTTTTTCTTTTCTTTTATATATATATATATATATAATAACTTAATAATATACTTATATAATAAGTAAATATACATGTATTTTACAAATGTATGTATATTAATATTACACATGTCATTATACATACCATACATTTGTCATTCTTTTCTTTATTTATCATATAAATATCTTTTATAAATAATAATTATCTTTTAATAATTAAACACATGTATTACAATTGTAAGTATTTTCATTAATTAACTTGTATCCAATCATTACCATACATTTGTCTTTATTTAATTTATTTCATAATATAATATCAAGTAAATAATAATAAATATATTAATATTTACTTAAATAATAAGTAAATACATACATGTATTATAATTGTATGTACAATATTTATTACACATGTATTTTATTTTTACCATATATTTGTCTTTCTTTTATTTATTTATTTTAGTAAATATCTTTAACTTAATAATAATACCTATTAAATAATAATAATAATAGTTTAATATAAAATCATAATAAAAATAATAACAATTATAACATTTAATGTACATAATTCAAGAAAAATCTTGATTTTTCTTTCATTTACCGCCTCATTTCATGGGTATGGCTTAATTGTCATTTTGATCATTTTTATTTTCTATTACTTTAGAACTAAACTTTCACACTATATTCAATTTAATCATTTTATCCAATTATCCTTAATTAAGCTAAATTTACTTAATTAAACTTTAATTAACCACTCACTTAACTTCGTAAATATTTTTAATAAATATTTACGAATCTATTTTTCAGAAACGGAGACCCGAAAATGCACTTTTTCGATAACTGTAAAATTCAAATTATTACAAATTCACATAATACCAAGAACATGGATGAGCTCATCATTTAATGTCTTTAATATACATATGCTTTCCATAACAAATTTCCATATTACATGTACGCTTTAATGACAAAACATTTCAAATTCAGTTTAGTCATGTCAGAACTTTACCCGTTGAATTTATTTGAAATATCGATAGATATACTCATATAGTACACTTTAGTGTACATTATTATAATTCGTCAATTCATTTCCAAGGGTACCCAATTAGGGCACATAATCGGGAAGCACACTCTCGAGCCTTATAATGGGAAGCTCACATAGAGCCATTTTGGGAAGCTCATAAAGAGCCTATCGGAAAGCTTATCCGGGCTATTTAACGGGAAGCTCATAAAATCCATAATCGGGACGTTCAAAAAGAAACATATCGGGAAGCTCCGGATAGCCAATATCGGGAAGTTCAAGCGAGCATTATCGGGAAGCTCACAAAGAACCAATTTAACAGGATGTTCACAAAAAACCTTTAATCGGGATGCTCATAAGAGCTAAGGTGTGTCCACAACAAATGTAAGATCACAACCTATCGGGACGCTCCGAAGAGCTATAATGGAAAGCTCACTAAACAAGATAACGGGAAGCTCGAGAGGGCTAATAACGGGATGCTCTTTTGAGCTATGGTGTGTTTGCAACATATGCTAGACTACAACCAATACAGGAAATCCTGTATCTATCGACTTTCATTTATTCAAACAGGATTTGACATTTATCAGGCATTATCGGATATTCAATTAATTTCACATACATGACAATTATACAATTCACATATACAACATTTAATTCAAACATATAAATGTACACAATTTAGTTACACAAACTTACCTCGATACTTGTTCGTATACGAATTCTACTAATCTGAAACTTTTTGTTTTCCTCGATCCAATTCCCTTTTTGGTCTTTCTGGATCTATATAAATGAATTTAATCATCAATTTAATACAATTCATATTCAATTGGATTCAATTTACACTCTAGGAAAAATTATCATTTTTCCCTATACTTTTCATAAATTCCAATTTCATCCCTAGGCTCGAAAAATGAAATTCATGCAATTTAATCCTTATTCCAAGCCTAATTGAATTTTTTATATAACATTTATAGTACTTGTATTTCAAAAAATTCAATATTTTTCCATGGGTTTTACCACTTTTCAATTTAGTCCCTAAATCATGATTTCATCAAATTTCTCTTTGTAAAAGTTATTTATCTATCAACAACCTTTCATTTTCTACCATAAGTTTCAAGTTTTCAGCATATTCATCCATGGAAAAATTTCTATACTTTGATATCTTTTCAAATTAATCCCAAAATAGATAGATTAAACTATCCCGATCTTAAAAATATAAAAATTACTAAAAACGGGACAAGAAAACATACCTAATTAAGCTTGATTAGTTTCCTTTCTCTCTCCTAGGATTTCCATGAAAATTTTGGGGAAGATGATGAAAAATAAGACGATATTTTCTATTATCATCTTTTAATTATTTTGATTTCCAATTTAGTCCTTAGCCTTTTCTAATTTTCCATGGATGAATCACCAAAAATATCTACTAACTTTTCTTTAATGGTCTAATTATCATATAAGGACCTCTTATTTTGAATTCCATAGCTATTTGATCCTTTTAGTTACTAGAATTCAACTTTTACATTTTATGCAATTTGGTCCTTTTCATAATTAAACACATTATCGGTAAAATTTTCTTATCAGAATTTTCATATGACATTCCTATCATAATGCAGACCATGCAATAGTATTAAAATAAATTTTCTTTCTGGCTCAGATTTGTGGTCCCGAAACCACTATTCTGATTTCACTGAAAATAGGTTGTTAAGTAATGCTCCAAAACCTTTTTTCGGCGACGAATGCGAGTTAGGGGTGTTACATGAAATTTTTAATTTACTAAAATATAATTTTATTTCATGTAATTAATGTAAAATAATATTATTTAAAATAATAAATAATAAACATAATTGAAATATATAAATAAATTTGGTAATTCAAATACAATACTAATAAAAAAAATGTCTAACTGTAACGCCCTAAAATATAGGGGGTTAAATGAAATGAATAATCAAATAATTGAAAAGGCTTGTTGGTTAAGTTGCTAGTGTACTTCTTAGAGGTCCTAGGTTTTATTCACACTTCTTCCATTTCTTTTCTTTTAATTTTCAACAAACTACGATGAAAGTCACTCTAGAATATATATTAAATGTAGTAGAAAATAAACAAGTGTGGGTAGCAACTCAATGGTTAAGTGTTCTCCTTACTTCGTTCTTTTCCCAATTTTGAATCATGCCACCCTTCCCCATTTCCATTTTAATTTCAGCCAAATTTGGTAATTTACCATGCAACCCCTCAAAGTTTGAAAACCCTAGCTATTTAGTCCTTCCTACTCCTATTTGAACTAGAACTCCACCATTTTTTTTTATCTTCTTTTCCTAATTAGATTTTCATATTGCCCTTTTCAAATCCTTATAGAATTTCTCTCCATATTTTTATTTATTTTCTCTTTACACGATATTTTTATCTTAATTGTTGATAATTATTTTGCTTTCCCAATCTAAAATGTTCTTCATCCAATCGTTCTTTCCACCGATTTTAGAATATCATCAATAGAATCACAATATTTGCCAAGAATCGGTAAGTACATTTTGTTTCCTTTTATTAGATCCCAATTTTTTATAAAATTTCTATCCAATGCTAATCTTGAGATTGATTGAACGATCTTTCTCAATTCTCACTAAATTCTTCAATGATCTTAAAAAAACCTTGATACCCATTGTTAATTCATGCAAATTTGTTATTTGAAGGACCTATTTTAGGTATGTCACATCAAATTTGATTGCAAGGGATGTCGCCTATGCTTTCGGTATTGAGGAAAAAATTGAGCCTCGAAATAAGACCACATGACCAAACACACGAGCATGTGGACCACCCATGTGGGCCGCACAACCTCCCACATGACCATGTGCCACTGAAACCCTAGATTATTTTGCTTCTTATAACATCCCATTTTTCAATGAAATCAGAATAGTGGTTTTGAGACCATAAATGCGAGACGGAAAGAAAATCTATTTTCATATTTTTGCATGGATGGTATTTTGATAGGAATGTTGTATGAAAATTCTGATAAGAAAATTTTATCGATTAAGTGCTTAATTATGGACAAGGACTAAATTGCATAAAATGAAAAAGTTGGATCTTAGTACCTAGAAGGATCAAATAGCTATGGAATTCAAAACTTAAAGTCCTTATATGGTAATTAGACCATTAAAGAAAATTTAGTAGACATTTTTTATGATTCATTCATGGAAAAATTAGAAAAGGCTAAAGATTAAATTGGAAATGAAAATAATTAAAAGATGATAAATAATTAAAAAGAAATTATCGTCTTATTTTATGTCATCTTCATCCCCAAAATACATGGAAACCCTAGGAGAGAGAGAAGAAACTTGCTTGGCTTAATTGGGTAAGTTTTCTTATCTCGTTTTTAGTAATTTTGATATTTTTGAAACTGAGATAGCTTAATTTATCTATTTGGGGGATCAATTTGAAAAGTTATCAAAGTATGGAAATTATGTTATGGATGAATATGCTGAAAATTTGAAATTTATTATAGAAAATGAAAGGTTGTTGATGGATAAACAACTTTTACGAAGTGATTTTTGATGAAAACATGATTCAGGGACTAAAATGTAAAGTTGTGAAAGTTGAAGAAAAATTCTGAATTTTATAGAGTACATGTTCTGTAAATTTTATAGTGAAATTTTGGTTAGGCTTAGAATGGGGAGTAAATTGCATAAATTTTATTTTCTGAGCCTAGGGACGAAATTAGAATTTATGGAAAGGTTAGGGGCAAAATGGTAATTTTGCCTAGGATGTAAATTGAGTCCACTTGAATATAAAATGTGATAAATTGATGAATTAATTCATTTATACAGATCCGGATAACACAAATTCGGAGTTAAATCGAGAAAAAGAGAGTTTCGGATTAGTAAATTTATATACGCGAACAAGGTTCGAGGTAAGTTCGTGTAACTCAATTGAGCATGTAAATATGTTTGATTGAATGTTGTATTTGTATAAAATATGATTTATATTTATGTGCATTAATTGGATGTTACAATACAAGAACTGAATACGTGCTTGAAACTGTTGGAAAAAGGGTTAAGTTTCATTTGAATATTGGATTTTGATGGATAAATGTGATTTCCCTTATTGAATAAGGTCTTGCATTTGTTGCTGACGGGATTTAGCTCGAACGAGTAATCCTTTGACCTCATTTCTGAAAGGAATTAGCCCAGTAATCCTGATATAATCCCTCTCGAGCACATGTTACAATTAGGATTTAGCCTGGACTGGTAATCCTAATTGAGTTATTCTGAGTATATATTATAAAAAGGATTTAGCCTGGACTGGTAATCCTATTATATGTTATGTGGCGAGTTATTAAATTATACACCTTGACTGTACTGTTTGAATATCCATCAAAATTTTAATGATTTAACGGATAAGATACTTGACATGATATGAGAATTAAGAGACGAAATGAATGATGGCTTGAAAGAATATAGTATGATGAGCTCATCTAAGCTTACTAGATGCATATGTGAACATTTATGTAACTAACTTGTTTGGTTGAGTGTATGTGTTTAGGTAAATTTGTCAAATTGATGAAAAAGTATGTTATTGAATGCTTAATGTTAATAAATGTAAATTTGTAAGTTGGTAAGTTTTAATTCTTATTATGCGAACTTACTAAGCATGTAATGCTTACTAGGTTTTATTTTCCCTGTTTTATAGTGCTCGGAAGCTCGTGAAGGTTGGAGATAGGTTGGAGCATCATCACACTATCCACTAGCTTATTTTGGGTATATATATAGTAGAAGTCATTTTGATATAATGGCATGTATATGTTGACTTGGCCATTGTTGGCTTGAAAATGATGTTTGTAACCTAGCCATTAGAATGATTAGTAATGGTTTATTTTGGTATTATAAAGTAGGTTATTATGATAAAAAAACATGTGTTATGTTAAGAATATGTGATCAAATAATATTAATGCCTAGGTTAAACCAAGGAAGATTATAAACATATGTGTATGCAGTGTTATATCATATTTAGATGTTAAAATTTACTTGAGTCCAATGCTTGAATTGGTTGGTATTTGGATGTAATTTTTAGTGTAGGTCATTGGTATGAATTTTGGGTGAGAAATGAAGCTGGAAATGGTTTTATTTTGTCCACATGGATAGACACACAGGCGTGTGTCTTGACCGTATATGACACACAGCCTGGTACATGGGCGTGTGGATAGGTCGTGTGTCCCTTGCATTTGAGAAATAGAATGCTCAAAATTGAGTACACGGGTAGAGACACAGACGTATGTCTCACTCGTGTGTGCTACACGGCCTAGAACACGGGTGTGTGTCTTGGCCGTGTGAAACCTGCACCTAATTTCGAAAAAAATTAATTAACCACACGGCTTAGCACACGAGTGTATGGCTGGCTGTGTGCACAAGTCAAAGAGTTACACGGGGTCGAACACGGTCTGCAGCATGGGCGTGTCCTAGGGTCACACAAGCGTGTGAGCCTTGCATCTTGGAAAATTTTTGAAATTTCACGAAAAATTCCCTAAGTTCCCGAATTAGTCCCGATTCTATTCCAATACTCGTTTTGGGCCTCGAAGGTCCATTTTAAGGGACGTTATGAGTAAATTTGATAATTGAATAAAATTCGACATGAATTATCTATAAATGTTCTGAAAACTCTGGTAATGCTCCGTAACACTATTCCGGCAACGGATACAGGTTAGAGGTGTTACACTTCTCACACGGCCTAGACCATTTTACATGGCCTGCCACATGGACATGTCTCCCCTGTAGCTTAATTTTGCGATTTTCACACAGCCACGTGTCCTTTGTTTATTAAATTTTATAGTTTTGCCCATAATTTTATATTTTGTGCAAACTAGTCCTTGAATGGTTCCCGAACTATTTTTAGTGTTTTGTTTATGCAATTAGGTTCCCAATAGTATGAGTTATATTAGAATTATGATTTGATAGACTGAGTTCATATGGTTTTCATATTTTTGCATGAAAAGTGAGCAACTCTAATGTCTATTGTATTATATTTATGATTGTACTTATGGAATGCCTTATACCATTAAACCGAACACATGATAAACACACATGATAAACATGTCGTTAGCTACTAAATTGATTTGATTAAAGCATATTATTTGCTACTGAATTGATTTGATTAAAGCATATTATTTGGTACTTAATTGATTTGTTATAAGCATATTAATTGCTACTGTTTCGATATGTTATAAGCATATTAATTGCTACCGCATTGATCTGTTATAAGTATGTCATACTGCATTGCAAGGGGTGGGACGATATGAACGGAAGAAGTATGAGTAGCTTATCTGCACCATTGATTGGTATATCCACACCATTTGAGTAGTTTATTTGCACCGTTTGAGCAGTTTATCCACACTGTTGAGTGATTTATCCACACCATATTAACAACTTTTATCTACAAACCCATTATGCATTCAAAATCGAGTGGTTTATCTATACTGTATTAGCAGCTTTTATCTGCAAACCTATTGTGCATTCATAACCTAGTGGTTTATCCACACCATACAAGCAGCTTTAATTCACAAATGTGTTGTGCATCCACAACCTAGTGGCAGCTTGTCTGCAAAAAAACCCGATTGTTCTTCCACGCTTTTTTAAAAAAAAAAACCAGTGGTTCATCCACAACAATGAGTGCTTTATCCACAACGTGTTATAAAGGTAGAAGAGTTTTAGGGAACTCCTATTGATGTGTGTAGCGGTAGGGATAGGATCTTTTCTGTTAAATCGAAACTGTATGACATTCATAAAACATGTGCATACAAATTTGGAAATTTTTTAGATGATACATATATATATATACATGTACATTGTTGAGTGCTCTAAAACATTGTTATATTGAAATTGCTTTTGTGAACTGTTCTATGAACAATGTTTCCGTTTGAATAATCATTGCACTAATTATTCTTGTGTTGAGTTGAACTGAAACATCGATATTCTGAATTGTCATTCGATTTTTATTATTCGGAATTCTGAGATAATAAAGTGAAGTGTTTTATGTGAAAAATTGTTAATCTGAAGTATTTTGTGATTGTGTTTATTCTCGAAATTGTTAAATCAATGTGCCTTGTTTATAGTTTGCTCTTATTTTGCTTGTGATGGAACTCACACTGAGCTTTCATAGCTCACTCCCCTTTTATTTCCATCTTTACAGATAATCTTCAAGGTTAGGACATGGACTAAGCACTTGGAGGACTCGGCTCGGTTTATTATTTTTATATAAAAGCAAGCATTTTAGACCTATTGTTTTATAATTCTTGTTATTTGATACTTACTTACTTTAAATTGTGGCATGAGATTTAGTTTTCAAGTTTTTATTTAAGGCATGCATGACATTTAAATCATTTACACTATTACAATATGAATTTTAATTTAATTATGCATGAAATATGGTTTCTATTAAAAATCACGTTAATATCACTTTTCCGCTACTAAGTTGTACATGTGTTTTGTTAAGTAAATAATTTGAAAAGGTAACTAAGTTTTCAAAGATAGACACCGTTAAAAAGAAAATGTTAAACTTAATCGTTTTTTTAGTAACTCTTGAATTTTTCTGAAAAGAGACTAAATTTTCTTCTAAAATAAACAAATGTTTAAAATGATCATTTTTAAATTCCGATAGTTCTACTAGATTATTTCAGTAGTCAATATAATCTCTCGAATTTGAAACTAAGATCTAAGTCGAATTGGGGAGGTGACACTAACCACTATTAAAACATTTTTATAATATAAAACTGATATATCATAAATTAACACTGTAGCCTTTTTTGGGGGGCAATAAACACTTTACACTATTCAATTTTAATTTTTTTAATAGTTAATAAATTAGACATAATGATTTGTAAATAATATATCGTTAATATAAATATACTATATTACATTGGATTATATAACTGTATTATTTATAAAATTTTATATATGAAAAAAATTATTTATTAAATATAAATAATTAAAATTATTTATTTAAAACTAAAGTGATATAATTTTTCTTTTTAATTTTTGTAATGGAAAAATAGTATTTTAAATGTAAAGTAATTTACTATAAAATTTATCATTTTTATTTATTATTATAAAAATTCATTTAACAAAACTGTTTTAACATAATAAAAAATCTTATGTATAACTATCATATTTTTTTCTTATTTATAAATTTGATAAATCTTATAAATAATAAAAAAAATATTTAAAATGATGAAACCAATCATATAATAAACAACAAAACATAATCGATTGGTTCAAAAGTTTCTTAAAACTAATATATATTATAGATAACTACTTAATTATTTGGATAGCATAAAAATGTAGAGCATACTTAATTTAGTAGTTTAGGGAAAACAACTTTTAATAAACTACAATTTTTTTTTTTTGAAAAATAAATCATGTGAAAAGCAACTTGAGTGAGTCACATAATGTTGTGAAATGTACCTCAAAATTCATAGTTGTGAAGAAGAGACCAATTACTATAACCATGAAAAATAAGAGTGTGTAAAAAATTAATATTAATATATGGACAATATTTAAGCGAAGAAAGTCATTCCATAAGAAACATAGCTGTTATCCAAAGGTTGACTTTCATAAAAAGCCAAAGAGATGAAAAACATGATATGTCCCTTATGCTATATCGCAACATACATGACATGATGCATATCACTCACTCTTACACTAAATAATTATTTTCCCTTTTGCTTTTTTCCTATCACAAATTTGGTCACTCAAAGATTGTCAAATTTTTTTTCTTCCACACTTTGGAAGCTATTGATATTAAGATGTTGAATACAATTTTGGGTAATTTGATTTATGACTTTTTTTTCCCTTTTATGAGATAAGGACCACATTTCTTGTCATTATTTAAAATTTGTTAGTAAGTATTTTAAAATAATTTTTTTTAAAAAGTTACAATTACAATTATAATAATAATCATAATTAATATAATTAGAATAATTATAATTTGAACACAAATCATGAAAAAATCCATCAAATATGAATTTATATTCTTAAAATTTCCTAACACTTTTTTTTTTTTGCCAAGTCTAAATCAACATTTTAAAAGTATTTTCTAGAATTACATTTAAACATTTATAAAGCCAGTAATTAAGCTTGAGTGAGAAGTGAAATGATAGAATTTAATTTTAAAAAAAATATATGTACATTTATTATTTAAAAGTAAAATTAAAAGTATTTGCGACTTTTCTATTTGTGATTTTTTTTAATTTATATAAAAAAAATGACCATCTACTTAAAAAGAATTTATCTAATTTTACTTGAAAGAAACTATTTTTACCAAAAAAAAAAAACAACTCTCACATATCTTTCCTTTTAAAACAACCCCACTTTTTTTTTCTGAATAAATGTATAAGATAGAATTATTTAAAAATAATAATTTTCATCCATGTCAAATTCTAGAAAAATAACAATATTTTAATTCAATCTATTGAAAGTAATGAATAAACAAAATTTGAAAATTGATTTAATAGCAAAAGCATTTTTGTTAATTATTGCTAATAATTTATTATTAAACAAAGAGTTGCCTGGTTGAGAATAATTATTGAATGGGAGTAGTTGGAATTGTAATAGTCTTAAATTGGGAAATTAAATGATGACATTCATTAAATGAAAATGTTCCATCAAGATGGTTTTATTCATATTGCATGGAAATCTTCAATGGAAGTCCTTTTCATTTGCTTTATTAGGTGCAAGTCTTCCCCACTTCACTAATTTCCTCTCATCTTTCCTTCTCGAAAATGCCATCACTACCAAAACCATCAAATCCAAATTTGAAATCATCAAAATTTCTTACTTTTTTATTCCACCAATTTATTAAAATAGAGTATGGATGATATTCCTCCTATTCTAATTATTAAAGTAATATTTTTATAAATCGAAAATTAATGATTTAATAAATTTAATTAGTGATATATAATTAAAAAAATAAACAACTTATTAAAAAGAAAAATGTTATAAGTTAATAAGTGGTATACTTTCATAATTTATGATATTTTTTCATAATATTGGTATATTTTTATAATTTTTGGTATTTTTTCATTTTTTATATATTTTCATAATTTATTGCATTTAATCAAAATTTTTGGTATGATTTTGAAATCAGGATTTGATACGAGATAATATTTTGGAGTAAAAAATATTATTTTTAAATATTAAAAAATTTTAATAAGATTTTGTAACAAAAAAAATTGATGACTTTTAAATTATTATATTTTCAGCAAAATTTGGTAAGGAAAAAAATATTTCATCATAATTTTAAAAAATGAATAATTAAATAAATAAAACAAATTTATTAAGACAACCCAAATTTGGTATCTCATCATAATTTTTGGTATTACCTTTTTTTTTTCTTTACTTCCTCAAATTTTTTGGTATTCTCTTATATTTTTTAGTACTTTCTCATAAATTTGTATTCTCTCATAATTTCTGGTATTACAACATATTTTTTTGTACTTCCTCATATTTTTTTATATTCCTTCATAAATTTTTTTTGTACTTTCTCATAAATTTTTGTATTCTCTCATAATTTTTGGTATTTTTTAAATTTTTAGTATTTTCTCATAATTTTTTGTATTCCCTCATGTTTTTTTATATTTCCTCTTAATTTTTAGTATTTACTCATAACTTTTTGTATCTCCTCATAATTTTTTTATATTTCTTCATATTTTTTAGTATAAGAGGATTTGGCATGAGATATAATTTTGTAGTAAATAAAAAACATTATTTTAAATATTAAGAAATTTCAATGGGATTTTGTAATGGAAAATATTGTAATTGTTAAATTATAATTTTAATGTTAAAACTTGGTGCTGAAAAAATTTATATTTCATGATAATTTTAATAAAATGTAAAAAATTAAATAAATGAAAAAATATTTTTTAAGACGAACCAAAAATTGGTGTCCCTCATAATTTTTTATACTTCTTCGAATTTTCTAGTATTCCCTCCAAAATTTTTGTACATCCTTATATTTTTTTATATTTAAAGTTTTTAGTATTCTCTCATAATATTTTGTATTGTTTTGTCAAGAAATTTTGATACGAGATATAATTTTAGAGTAATTAAAAAATATTTAAGAAATTTCAATGAGCTTTTGTAATGGAAAAAATAGTAACTATCAAATTATAGTTTTTAATGCTAAAAATTAGTATTGAAAAAAATATTCCATCATAAATTTTAAAAAATGTAAAAAAATAAAAATAAATAAAAAGTATTGAGATAAACCAAAAATTGGCATCCCTCTCAACTTTTGGTATTCCCTCATGTTATTTAGTCCTCTCTCATAATTTTTGACAATTCCTCATATTTTTGGGTATTTCCTTCATAATTTTTGGTACATTCTCATATTTTTTTCTTTGTATTCTTTCATAAATTTTAAACATTAAAAACTTTCAATGGAATTATGTAATGAAAAATTTTGGTAATTTTAAAATCATTATTTTTTTTCACGTTAAATTTTGTAAAAAAAAAATTACATTTTATGATAAATTTTTAAAAATATGAAAAATTATGAAGGAGTACCAAAAATTACAAAAGGCTGTAAAATATTGGTTTATCTTATAAAATTTGCTTTATTTTAAAAAAATCAATTAATTATGAAAATATATTTTATTTGTTTATATATAAAAAATTATGAGTATCAAAAAATAAATAATTTCGTATCAAAAAATAAATAATTTCTTTTACTTGTTTAATAGATATCTCATTTATTATTAGGAGGGAGCTTATGGGAAGTCCACCACAATGAAAATTTCCCAAAAATAAAATGCTCGGTTTGGTTCCTACAAATATAATAAATCTTGACTTTTGTGATTTATTAAAATAATGGTTATTACTTCAAACAAAGTTGATTTAAAGGTCATAAATAAAGAACGAAGCTTTTTCTTTTGTTCTTTTGAGAAAGAACAATAAATAGAATGGCAGAAAAGTGAACAGTACATAACTTTTGACATTCATGCCTTAATAATAATAACAATTAAAAATGGAATCCTAGGTTCAAAGTTAGCAAAGGAATATGCTGCTGGTAGTTCAAATATGCATTTCTTACGTTCTAATTACAACTAAGGTAGATGTAAAATTAATTTGGTTTTTGTTATAATCTTTTATCTCTTTTGGAATAACTTTATCAACTCCATCAATTTGATTGATAAAAAATAAAAAAAGATTTCTATTGATACCAATGTTCATCAAGGAAAAAGATAAAAATAAGATGACGATGAAATCAATTCACTTAAGTCAGATAAAGAAGGAGAATAGGATGGTAGTTAAAGAGATACAAAGAGGAGGAGATTAAATGCTAGTGTAAAATGCTTAAAATTGCTAAAAGGGAAAATAATTCTTTCATTATTGTGCCTTGGGGTATTTATAGGGGAAGATTCTTACGCTTGGTGGTGCTATGTCACCGACAGTACGATTGGTGACTTCTTTGTATGATCGATAAGGTAACAGATTTGTTACACATTGATTTTCATTAAATGTAGTATTATTTTGACATTTCCTTTGCTAAGGTAATATAAAGTTGTTATGTTTTTATGGTCTTTTAATAGTCTCTTTTTGGGAATAAATGCGTGCCCGCCAATAACGAATAGTTTAATGAGAGGTCCGTTATTAGTAAGTGGTTTGATGGAGATATGAAACACACGGATGATTAGTCCATGGATGACCACTCAAATTATGTAAGATGAAAGATCGTTCATCAATATTTCACAAGTTATTTATGGTGTGGTCACATGTACAAGCACTCTCTAATAAAAACACTTAAGCCGTAAGAAATATTTTACGCAACATGATCAAAGACACATCTCTCTTACACAGTGGCAAATCTAGAGGAGGGCTGGCATGGGCCCCGACCCCCTTAAAATGTAAAATTATTATTTAAGTCTTTAAATGTTTTTAAAAATTTTAAATTAGTAAAAAGTAAAATTGTGTTTTGGCCCCCTAAAATTATAAAAATTTGATTTGATCCTTTAAAAATTATATAGATATAGACTATAAAAATTTAAAATTTCATTCGATCCCTAAAACATTGTTCTGACTTCGCCCCTGCTATTACATTATTTATATGTAAATCTTGCTAATTACATCACAACTTACTTCGAAGAATCGTTTATGAAAGAAAAGAATTTTTACAGCTCCAAGCACATTACAGCTCCAAGCACATATTTAGAGGACTCACTATTATTCAGCAACCTATAAATAAAAAATAAAAAAAATTATTGACTTTCTGTTTTATAGAAAAGTATTAAGCCTTCTTTAGATAAAGATTGAATCTTAGACCATATAAAACTGCAGTAATCACGCCTACAGTAGGAAGGAACTTTACCCTCCAAACTAGAATTAGGCTTGTGTTATGTATGTTTAATTTAATTGTTACTGTAAACGTTGAGTACAATATTTATATTATTGTTAAGATTCGAATAAATTTAAAATTGAATAATAATAATCTTCATAAATAGTTGATGAAATTTTAACTCGATTAATATTGGTATTATTATCAATTTAGGAAGACGTAGGTTTAAGTGTGTCGAAACATATTATTCTTTTATTTATGAGTCGAGAAAGAACTATGAATAATTTTAAATATTATATCAAAAGAATAAATATGATATGATTAAAAATCTTGTAGGCTAAATTGGTCAAGTAAAATCTTTTACTATCAAAGCTTGGTTTGATCGGACAATAAAAAAAATTATAAAAAACATTAAACTTATTATAATAAAATAAAAGTTTATAGATTTTAAAAATCGTTGCGTATGTCAAATTTTTGTAGGAAATAAAGTTTATTGTTAAAATTTTTATATATATTAAGTAAAAAAAATGGAAAATATTTAATATATTAATAGTAGAGTTTTAAAATTTTATAAGTAAAGTTAAAGTGATGACAAATATTTTATAAGATATAATAAAATATTAAAAAAGAATTATATAAAAAAATAAAACATATAACAATTTTTAACCTTTAATTTCAGATTATAAAATTAAAAAAAATCACATTGTTAATATACTAAATATTAACTCATAATTTTATACTACAAAATAAAAATACAAAGTTACATGCATTAAAAATATTAAGATTGTTAGAACATTAACTACAGAACAGTCAAAACTAACTGTTGGTACGGCCACATTAAAAAATTTTTTTATTTAGATCTTTTATAATTTATAAAATTTTAAATTAGTAATAGTAAAATTATACTTTGACCCTTTAAAATTAATAAAAATTTAATTTAATCATTTAATAATTATGAAGATATAGACTATTAAAATGATAAAATTATATTTTAACTATTATAAAAATATATAATTTAATTTCGACATTAAATTTTTATTTTCTCCGCCACTGATGTCTTCTTACATTCTTACTTGGTCTAGGCAATTTTCACCTCGATTGTGCTATCCCCAATACCAATTCTTCATCGAGATTATTAAAGTTATATCTTTTAGAGTAATAATATCTTCTCTGCATGGAAAAATGAAAAGTTTCCAGCACAATTTTGAAGTGCGGCATTTCAAATGCTGTGTATAAATCATCCCTTTATAAGGTTTTTTTGGATACGTGGATCCGATTGGCCAAAATTATGATTATGGCTGGCTCGAGCAGTTCAATCTTCAGCTTGTTTAAAAATACACAAAATTAATATTTGATTTACTATAATCTAAACAGAATTTAATAGTAACACAATTTAATAATAACAAGTTTTAATACTTGAGTAGTTACCATGTTTATGGTTTAGGAAGGTATCTGATCATTTGAGCTTCAATAAACCATTTTATCAAAAAGTTTTTTTTTTAAATATAATTTCACTAGTAAATTAAAATAAAAGAATCGGGTTAACGTAGAAAAGGGAAAATATATAATTTAAAGTTTTTTTGGGGAGGGTCTAGGATTTTGTATGAGAATAAAAGAATGGGGAGTGGGGTATTTAAATGGAGAACCACAAATAATTGACATAGATTAACTGTATAGAAACACCACATTCACCACGCGGTTAGAACGATACTGTCCATCTACTATATCATCATAAATGCCTCCTAGCATTGAATGTAGCGTTGTTTGACTAGAGTTATTGCTGGTTGAAGTTAAGGGTGTTACACCACTAGGTTGGAAGAATTGGGCATAAAGTCCATAAATACTTGACACTTTAAAGAGGTGTCATATAAAAAAGAATATCTTCTCAAGTAAGAAGAAATTGTAATACCTCGAATTCGTTTCCGTTGTCAAATTAATGCTACGAAGCATTACAGCACATATTGAAACATTTAATATCATTAAACTATTCAATATTAATTTAAATATCAATAATCAAAACTAAATATTATTCATAACATAAATATATTACGAGCTTAAAATCGAGTTTATGGGGCCCTAAAAATAATTTAGAAACAGCCAGGAACTAATTTGAATCAAAATAGAAAAAATCAAAAATTTGAAATTTATTGGAAACAGGAGTCACACAGCCGTGTGAAAGAGACTAGCTCGTGTGGCTTTAAACATGGCCGTGTGGCTATCCCACACGCCCGAGTGCTTAGACAGTGTAACTAACTGTGACCCTATAAAAAATCTTGCACCTAAAATTAATAAGGCACACAGCTGTGTGGTTAGGACGTGTGTGATAGCTCGTGTCCCAGGCCGTGTGCACCTTAAAAAGCTTCTAAAACAAGGCAAACTTTCATCCAACACTTAGGTACCAAGCCAAATCAAAATCAACCATTTCCATACTTTAAAAACACATTTAAGCAAGCTTAAAACATGTCAAACCTTCAACCTAAGTGCCTAACCAATGTGTCATCATTGACACCACAATTTAACCTCAATTCACATGTCATACCAAACTAATTTGCATTCAAATTCAAAAGTTCATCCATAAAACTCATGTCAAACTTATCGTTTCTTCTTATTTGTTCACATTCATTCATACCATGATTCAAGCACTTACATAAGGTTTATATCAAATGACCAAAACAACTTTATATGAACATATTCACACCAAAATTAAAGGCACATACACAAGCAAGCTAATACAAAGCTTAAGCATCTTTGCATCAATCTCATATGTAACGCATGTAGTAAATATTCAAAACATATACAAAACACACCTATTACACGTCATATAACTCAAAATAAACATGTCAAAATCTACCAAAATGTATCTGGATAGTGTGATATTCAAGTTGATCCGATCACCCGACTCCACAAAAAAATTATCTAGAAGAAACATGAAAAATGACACTAGTAAGCTTCAATAGAGCTTAGTAAGTTCACAGGTTGAAACGATAAAACTTACCGAATAAACATAACATATCATTTAATAACAATGTTAATAGGCATTAATCCTATCAACCACAATCATTCAACGGTGAGCTATATATATAAGTTGTAGTATCCCATTCAGACATACAAAATCATTCGATACCAAGTCACGATATAATATTGGAAAACATGCAAACATTTATACAATTCAACCACAAGTCTTTTAACCACTAAACATATGTCCGATGAACAATATATCATATACGGATACACGATTATCCACTAAAACACCAAAATGCTCAAATGAGTCAAACCAATCGAGAACACGCCTTGGCACTAAGTGCTTAGCCCGTAGGCTAACATCTCTCCAGTAACACACCTCGTCACTATGTACCAAGCTTGAAGGCCTTACATCTGCCCCCGGTAACACGCAAGAATCACTGTAAATATAACACGATAGTCCACAACAAATGCTAGAGTATATTATATTCAGTGGACAAGAATAAATCAGGAATCATCATCTCATCACAATTCAAACCCGTACAGCGTGCGATATAACCTATTGGCATGTTAATTGTATCTTATCCAACGTTTATCTAGCTCAATACACGTAATCGTACATCAGTTTCCATCTCAATCCATTTCTCACCAATTCATTTCATAATATTTCAAATATAACCAATGTCACCAAATTACATAATTAGCAATAACAACGTTACTAAAAATACTCAAAATAATACCGTAGAACTTACCTAGGCCAAAATGCAAAAATAACAAAATTTAGGAACTATTCGACAACCTTCCATTTTTCTCGTTTATCTACTTCTTGATCTATAAAATAATTTGTTCCAATTTATTAGCCTCAATTTCATTTAATACTCAATTTAGTACATATATCATCCTATTTACAACTTTTCACTTTTGCCCCAAACTTTTACACTTTATTTAATTTAATCCTTAAGAACATAACATGATTATTTACACAATTATCCCCTCTAAACCAAATTTATATCTACTCCAAATCAGCCCACACATGCTGAAATTTCATGAGAAAATCATGTCATAAATTCATTATTTTCAATTAAACCCTTAAATTTAAAAATCATACTAAATTATTTTACAAAATAATTCTATTTAACAATCAAGTTTAATGATTTACCATTTAACTTCAAAAACACATCAAACTCATCAATGACATCTTCCTAAACATTTAACACTTTCACAAATTAACCCCTAAAGTAGTTAAATTAAATTAAAATGATTTCAAAAACATAAATTTCATGAAAAATAGGTGATAAAAACATACCATGCAAGCACAAATACCCAACCGAAGCTCTCAAACTCCAAAAATGGTGGTTCGGCCAAGCATAGAAGAAAATGAAGAAGGTGAGAACTTATTTATTTTTGTTATTATTATTATTTTAACATTAAATTTAATAACATGTTTTACTATTAAAAAAATGAAAATAAGATCAATTCATTCACATGGCCGGTCACCAACTATAAATATGGCATAATTGCCATTTAAATCCGTGAAACAATGTTTTCCTAACCATTTGATCCAAATAGCTCAATAGTAATTAATTTTTGTACTTTTTACGACTTAATTCTTTTCAATTAATTAACTACCTAAAATTAAAATTTCTTAACCAAAATTTAATACGACACTAATAACCTAGTAAATATTAAATAAATAATATTTTATGGACTGACACGTCAAAATTGTAGCTCTGAAACCACTGTTTCCAACACTATCGAAAAACGAGTTGTTACAAAAATAAACCATGATAATGAAATCTCCTTAAGATTGAACTTCAATAATATATAAGTTTTTTAAAAAATTAATGGCCTCGAGCCATAGTCTTTCCTCATTAAATATGTTTTTTTTAAATACTAAAGATTTTGAAAAAATAAATTATTAACAATTCTTAACAAAAACTAGCAAACAATCATAACACAAGACAAATCCTAAAAACTAGATACTACTCTTTCCCATTTAAATTGAACATTCTCCTTTATTCAAAATGCATAAAAGAGAAAAAGAGGAAGAATACTACCCTTTGAAGCCCAAAATGAAATGTTGGAATATTTGACACCTTCCATTGAAGCTTTAAATTATATGTTTAGGCCAAGCTAAATGGAATGGTATAAATGTTTTTTTGAATTGAACCGGTGGTCGAACCGATCAGGCTATTGATTTGTCAGTCCAATCGATCTGATCAGTTAAATTGGTCTGATTAAAAATCATTAAAAGTTTAAAATAATAATAATAAATAAAAATCCGATTCAACTGGTCCGTATCGATTTTTGGGTTATCTGGTTCAAAGGCGCTCTTTGAATCAGTACTCGATCAGTTTCCTATTCAACTGGTCTGACCAGTAGGTCCGATCTAGTTCAAACAACATTGAATGATACCTAAAAACACAAGAAAAGCAAACATTAATTAAAAAGAAAGAGAGAAATAGGAAACTCCCTCATTCATCACCTTCCACTCTAGCCTTTTCTTTCCTTCAGGTGTAGGTTTTGAGACTTGGAGAAGGAATAGGGCAATCGTGATCTTATGGTGGATGTGGATGGGTTTTGGTGTTTCATGCAATAGCACTAGATGAATCAACGATTGGATCAACTTCTTGATACGAAGGAGAATAGTACATTGGAGATTATACCCACAGTGCCATAAGAACTCCAAATTGCACCAATATTTGTCACATGACTAGCTCAATCGAGGTGAGGCACTAACTTTGGCACCACATGTGCGTCTTTAACTTATCCCCCAAGCTCATAAAAAATCAATGGTCTAATTGAGACTTGAGGAGCACCTCGAGATGTCTTAGAAGGATCTACTCTCTCCTCACTTGGTGTTTCTTGATCTTGCTCATTTTGTATCCAAACCAAGTCACTATAATCCTTCAGAAAGCCCTTATAAATGATCATTTAACACTTGATTCAGTTTGCACTTTTGTTCATCATAAAAAATTAGCACATCAGCTTTCGTGCATAATTAATGAATTAATTAATTTAAATAATTAATTTTATTTGTTAATTAAAATTGATTTGGAGGTTTTTTTATTTAATTAAATAATTGAGTTTATTTTTTTATCCAAATTAAGAGTAATAAATTCGAAAAAAATTTGAGTCGAGCATTGGTCAACCATCCTAGTCCAATTTGGGGAAAATGTTACTGGTAAGGGGGTCCCTTACCCCTTAAGGAAATCATTGGTCACCCTCATGGTGTCCTAGTTAGATTATGACTCCTTTCTATTTGATTAAATTATAACTCCAAATAAGAATTAAACTCTTACATATTTTCCTCTATAAATACATAGTATTGCTAAATTTCTATAAGCCTATGTGCTAAGGGAAAACTTTATAGAAATTTAGTGAAAATTTTATTTTATTAGTAATTTTACTATGAGCTAACTAAATCTTATGTTTTTTTAAATTTTTCTTTTTAGATTAGGAAAGAATTATAATTACAATCATTAAACGATTATAATCTAGGATTTAAAAAGTTTCAGAATTGATTTAATTTCATGCTAGAGGATCGTGCAACCCTTCATTGGGAGAGTCTCAATTTGGTTCATGTTGGGCCATTCAAATTACAAATTATGCTTTAAGCAACAATGAGTTCGAGAATAGCAGTAAAGATCAATTGATTAAAAGTTTGATGAGTTTAGACTTCAGTTTAAGTTAAGTTAAAAAAAACTCAACCATCTTCCTAGAGAATTTATAGCCACAATAAAAAATTGAGTTGAAACTTACCATGACATTGAAGGTCCATTGAATACATTTATTAACGTTAGGCTAACCCTAAATAATGAAAAATTGTAATAATATAAACCACGATACCTATGAATGTCAAAATCAATTGAATGCATTTATTAAATTTAGATTTTCTAAATAGTAATAAAATCTTATTAAAAAAAAACTTGACACCCAATGTATTTATTAAATTAAAGAAGAACTCGATGTTCATAGATTTATTCTAATATTAATTAGGATTACAATCTTTAACAGTCCAAAATAAATGTAAATATATTATGTTAATTTATATGAAACTCTGACAGTTATAGGAATTGAAGTCTTACCGATCTAAATTAACTTCAAATACATAATTTTCATATTGACATTTTGTAATAAATGCACTTTTTATACTTTTGAGGAATCTTATATTCGAAATAGTTGACTGCTCAACATACCATAAAGAGACGTGAGGTATATGTAAAAGAAAAATAAAAATAAAAATTCGAGAAATAAGTTCGTGATATACATATATTAGTAAATATATATTGCATTATTAAAAAAAACATCATGAAAATTGTCAATAACAAAGTAGAAAAACGAGTGAGAATCTGATGAACTTTATTTTTTTTTGTCTTGCATATGTTTGGAATTGTATTTTTGTGTAGTAGTTTGAATGCAGAAACGAAAAGAACATTCAAAAGTGGTTTCAAGTTTCAACAGGCTTAATAGAGGGTGGCTTTAAATTGCTAAATCCTACCATGTACTAGGCTTTTATTTCTCGACTTCTCCTTTCTTTATCCTAATGTAATTATTCTCAATCATGGCCATCTTCTACTCATATCAATTTTAATTTAATCTAAATAGTTTTATAATGAATAATCCAAACCCGTTCAGTTTATTGATTTTTTATTGCTCTCAAATTAACAATTAAATTCACTTTGATAATTGTATCTATTTTTGTCCACTTTAATATTTGAATTTGACAACTGAATTCATTTTAATCCTTGAAATTGAAAAAATGTAAAAAATTGATAACGTGATAGTCTAAGGCTATGCTATGTCATCACCTAAAAAAATTGGACTTAATGTCATGTCACGATTGAACTTATTCATTTTTTTTAAGTTTAAATATCAAAATGGACCTAATTGCCATGCACTTTGATTTACATACTAGTGCAACAAGTACAAATTTCTTGAGTTCGAAAGCTAATATTACTTTTATAATAATTTTAAAATATTATTTTTATTAATATTTTTATATATTTATTGTTGGGGATTGACCCGTATATGCAACAAGAAAATAAAAGTAAAAGTAGAGAAGATCAAACACACAAATATTTACGTGGAAAAATTCTTCTAAAGAAGAGAACAGAAAATCACAGGCAGTGGAGACTTCACTAAATGAGTAAAATCGAAAGAGTACAAGATGAAAATAATCTCAACAAATAACCGTAAATCCTGAAAGAATAAAGCACTTTGACTACAACTCAAAATTTCCTAAAAACTCAAAAAAACTCTCTCAATTTCAAATATGGTGAAGATGATTAATCTATGTTACAAAAATCCCTTTTATAGGATAAATTCGTAGGTTAAACACAACTAAAATAACCCTAAACTAATCAGAGTTTAAATGAGAAACAATAGTAGAGTTTAACTAGGAAAAGAAAGCCTGATTGAATTAAGAAACACATTGCAACGTTATATGTCCCTTGTCGAGACATCATTCTTCATATCATCAGGATGTTGACTCTTCCTCATCGCAACGTCGATTCGTAAATACGAAATACATTCCATATTTATTATTAAATTTTAATAAAAATATCTGATTCAATCTCACCCAACCTTAGGAGATAGAAAATTTGTATTGGCATAAATCTATGACAATTTTGAAGTACAAAGTGACATTTTTTTAAAGAAATAGTGTGAAATTGAAAGTGAAGAAAGCGAAGAATGTTAGGTATTAAAACATGGGTTTGTAGAGACAAATTTTCTTTCTTCGGTGATGTTGGAGGCCCACAACAATTTTGTTTACGACCAATGACGGGCTTTAAATCCACGAACTAACCTATGCCCCCGAAAAAAAAAAAAAATCAAGTAATTTAAAGGTTACTTCACCACATATATTGTTAATTGTGGGAAAATATTTTAATATTTAAAATATTTATTTCATTTAAAATGAAGTATATTTTGCTGTATGTTTGCTATTATAATTCCTATTTTAATATTAATTTTTATAATATATTTAAGTTATTAATTGAGTTATTGTCACGAGTCAATTCAATATTAATTTACTTAAAAATGACTAAAATATCATTTTATATACAAAATAAATTATATTAATGTGTATTATATTTAAGTTTCTAATTGAATTGATGTTACGAGTAAATTATGTATCAATTTAGTTGAGAAATAATTAAAATATATTTTTATATACAAAGTGAGTTATATTATCTATAGTTCTATACTATATTTAAATTATTAACAGAATTGGTATTATGAGTCAACAAAACACTAATTCAATTGAAAAACGATTAAAATAATTTTTTAATATATAAAACAAGTTATATTATTATGAGGATATTTTTTTATCTTTTAAAATAAATAAAAAAACTTACAAAATTTGAATCAACAACACAATAAATTTTAAATATTTTTCTTTATCATTTCAATTAAACCTTCTTTATATTTATATAAAATTTTAATAAATATATTTATTACATATTTTTTTCTCACATCGTCGGTGTTTGTTGGCTTTGAAATTTATTCTTCTTCCTAACAAAAACAAACCCTTAAAAAGTGAACTCCTTTTCCATGTTAAATAAACTCAAAAATTCAATTACAAAGAGGCTATTATTTGGAGATTAGACATTTCAATTTTATTATTCTTTTAAAAATTTAAATCAACCATTAAATTAAATATTGAGAGAATAACATAAAAGCAGTTTTTTTTACTTAAATATAAAATTATTTTATTACTTATCTAAATAATTGTATTTAAAAGTTATTTATTATAATACATTTTTTTTAAAAATACCTCTACATCCATGAATGTCAAATTCAAGAGATCATCAATCATAAGAGTCCGGACTTGCATGCAATGAGGAAAGTACTATAATGTGCATTCAATAGTATCTCAACTCTCTTACATGTCGAGTTTAGGGTTTTGAAATTTAACCAGAGAATTTATTTGCCCATTGTCTCAACGAACTTATTTAATAAGTGAAAGTTGACAATTATGAGAGTCGTCTTCCACTCTATAAATACTCGATTGTTTCCTCTCTTTTCTTTTTTTCAACCAAAATCCTCTCAAACCCTCAAAAAACTTTTTTTTTCTTTTTTTGGGAAGAAATGGTTGATTTAAGGTTAAAAAAAACGTATAGCAAAAGATGCCGCCAATATGGTAAAATTTGCAAGTAAATTATTTTTATTTTTGTAGAAATGTTTTTAAGATTTTGTGAAATTAAATATTAACAAATTTTTTTGTAAAACTCTAAATAGTGACACGACCAACAAATTTTTTTGTAAAACTCTAAATAGTGACACGACCAAGTTGTTCATGCTCAACTTAGTATAAAATTACCGAAGTCACTTGTCATCTTGTTGGAAAAATGGATGTCGAAAACACATTCATTACAGTTTCATGTGGGGAAGTGACTATAACACTAGAGGATATCGCTTAACTAGAGCTAGTAACATCAACGTGGAGTACAAGTACCATCATTTGTTAGGTTTCATCCCGTTTAAGGATAAGGACAAGAAGAATTAGATGACAATTGTGTGAAATGCAAATGATTGGAGAGGTTTATCAAACTAGCCCCTTCACAATTTGCAACTGTGGAGGAGATGAATCAATCTAAAAAAGCTTAGATGTTTTGGATGTTAAGAGGAATTTTGTTGCCAAACAAGACTAGCAATAAGGTCCATACTTGTATCTTCCTCACTAGAGTTTTCTTGAATGATCAATCGATTCAATTAGGGTTTAGCGAATTTGATGTATTTGTATCGGGTGTTCCATAAGGTGACTTGAGAATTGATTGATGAGATAAATGGTTGTTGGCTGCTTCTGCAAACATGGGCATGGATAAAGATAACATGGTTAGGGCCCATCTCTTCCTAATCATGAGAATTCCCTCTAGATAGAAGGTAAAAAAGTATAATTATGTATAATATCTTAAGGTGTATTCAATTACCAATATTCATAATCACCTATTGCATTAAATATTTAAACAAACTTAGGGGTTGTTTGGATCATACACATTAATGAAAGGACTTTTTTTTGGACGTGATGAGAAATCAATCGACAAGTTGATGAAGAGGTATGTTGCTATATATTTATATTCATTGCAATTCATTATTACTGTTAATAAATATAATTTTTTATATATTGTACAAGGATCTCGACATTCATAGGTGTTGAGGTATTGTGATCATTTCAAAATAGTTACCTTGATTCCAATAGGATGCGAAAAACTTGATAGAGTAGAAAAATCTCAACAAACTCCATACCTATAAATATCAAGATAGTATTCTGAAAAAAAAATTCTAACTACATATATTATAATAAATAATATAAAAAACCACATAAAAGTATAATTTTTTGAACAATTATATTACAGGTTCTGATCATATATGCTAGCCACTCCTCAACCCGTAAATAAGAGGATAATGCGTTTCAACCCATTAAAACCCACGTTCTCCTGCATTAACAACAATACCCATGCCAATTGAGCTAAAATTGACTTGGCAAAAGTATAATTTTTTTAAAAATAAAATAAGAACATCAATTGGAAACAGTTTAAAAATATGAAACATATTTGATTCTATCCCTTATCGGAGTTTTAAATCTTTATCGGATCATGTCTTGTCCTCATTTTTCCTTTTCATTTATAAAGCCCAAAATTTTCCCCAATCACGAAAATCAACCCATCTAAAGGTTTATTAAATCTCCCAATCCTAAAGCAATGTTAGTCCTAAAATGCCTCGCCCCACGCCACACGTAATCCCACACGAAGTGTTGAGCATAATAAAAAGCAACTACTGCGACTGACCGTGATCAATAGAAAGAAGCAACCACCATGACTGGTTGTGGTTTCAATAGAAGAAAATCCATAGAAGAGGAAAAGGCAAAGGGATATGTGGGTATTTTACTTGATCTCGCTGCCTTTAACCTTAAGGATGGTTATTTTCACCTTGAGGTACTTTGCGATCCTCGATGTCCCTCCTTACGTCCTCTTCACGGTCGTATACGCTTGGTTCTATTCTCTTTCCATTATCATCCTCGTCCCCACGGATATCTAAACGGTAATTCTTTGTTTTTTTTAATTCTGTTCGAAAATGCACGTTATTTATTAGATCTATCTATCTTTCTTTTTTAATATTATAATAAGTTAGGCTAGGCAAATTAAAAAAAAATAATGTTAAATTAGTACAGACGATATCGAACCCAGATAATGATATTGAAAAAGGAGGAATCTCTTTTTTTTAGAGTTGGTCTTATTGGGGTACTTTTCTCCTTACATGGTACGTTTCATTCTTCATTAAATTTCGCACTAGTTTATTTGGTTTCTCTATTGATGGATGCCTTTTTTGTTGAACTGAAATTCACAGGAATATACCATTTAGACTATTCTAGATTAATTTTCTTTAGTGGCACAATTGATTGTAGTTCCTGTAAATGAACTTTCTTAATTCTTTCGGGATGGATATAGGTTTTCAAGTTTTTAGACTCTACTTTATAAGCTAAGGTTAAAATAATTCAAAAGTGGTGCACTGCATTCATATTGTTGTGATTTATTACAACTTTTTCATATGGGCTTGAAATGACAATTACTGGTGGTTTTACTTACCATTTATTGCATTTTCATTTGTGTTAAGTTGTGGGATTATTTTGTTGCGAATAAAGATGATTCTTCTATATGATTTTGCAGATTGTGGTGCATTTCCTCATATAATTAAATTATGTTATCTTTAATCAGGGTTGTAGTGCCCCTTATTCTGGGTTTTGAAGATGCCAAAGACTTATTTGTGACTGAAAGATTGAACACTAGTGTGCGTGTCAATTTAGTCTTCTATTCAGTCATGGGTTCTATTGACCTTGTAGGACTTATTCTCCTTATCTCGATGAATAGGAACTGGTTTGCTTGTCTCTCTTTACTTATTGTTACTTTTCTTCGTTTTATTATAGTCCTTCTGATATATTCTTGGATGCTTATTAAGGTTTGGGTTACATTTGAAATTGTATCATGTTTTTATATCTTCTCTTAAGACTTTAGATTTCCTTTCATCCCTGTTCATATTCTATTCGTTGAAATTTCTTTTCTAGATCGGATATGTTTCATGCAGATGTTTTTGAACTGATAGATTATATGAAGTATAGAAAAAGTGGGCATTAGAGACTTTCCCTTTCTTGTCAACTGGCACATTCTTATTTTCTGTTACTTGATAAATTTATGTTGACAGGAGTGTTGGGATACTTGGTTTAGCAATGGCCTTGTCGAATACTTTTGGGCTTGTTATAGGTACATTTATTTTTGGTTTTGGTTTTAGTGAAGTTCTAAAGACCCTTTGGAGAAATGCAGATTGGACCATCTAGCAAAAATTTCTTTCTCATAAAATTGCTAAAATGCCTGTGAAGCTTGATGAAGCTTGTAACACCCCTAACCCGTATCCGTCATCGAATTAGGGTCACGAGGTGTGATACCAATCAAAACACAAATTCAAACGAACACATGCATACACTTGCATAAATATTTTTTTTATTTAAAAGAAAACAATCATTTATTAACTTCAATAATCAATTTAAATATTATTACCACATAACTGAATACACCTTTGATTCAACTTATAATACGTGCATATATTCAGACTTCATTACACTTTAGTTGAATATTATAAATCATACTCAAATAGAACTCCCAAAATCTATTACATATAATTATTTAATGAAAATCATATAATATTCATCTTCCATTTACTATCAAGTTGGACATTTATATAACACATAATATACATGCTATTTTCATAATTTATTATTGAACAAGTCAATATTCATTTGATCATTCTTCCATGCATTTAATATACCGCAACCTGATACATACATACTATAATTAGCTATTTTTAATCACATTTACCGAACCTTAATAATATAAATTAATAAGTCCAAACAACATACTCAACTTATCACTACTTATTCAGTACATTACCTGGATAACACAATCGAATTTGAGCATCTAAAACCCACTCAAAAACATACATGAAATCATAATTCAGCTAAGTTGAACGAAATTACTTATCAACTAAAGAAGATTATTTTATCATTACAAAACATTAACTACACACAGATATATCCTAAACATAAATATTACATATCATATGTTAGACATGCCTAGTCAAATTATCATATGCTTAAGTATTTGTATAAGCAATGCCGAATCACAAATTAATCATAATCATTTTATTCCATTCCACCTATAACCGAATATATATACCATTTCATTATTGAAATAGATTTCATACCGATCCATATTTGTTTTACCTATACCAAAACCTTAGTCGAAGCAATTAAATATGCTATGCAAATGTGTACACACCATGTTCATTACATTAACCATTTCATAACATATAACATTTAACACATATACCATGCATATCATGACATGCAACATTATAACCGGAATAGATTAAGTCATAATCAAAACATAACTAAAACCAAACTTAGGAATTAAGCCATTTTCACATGGCTTTAGATTTACATAACCAACATTCAGCATTTCTAAAATATATTCAAGCCTATACATGCCATAGTTCCAAAATGCATTTTATTAAATACCGAAGGCGGTCGATAGTGTGATAGACTTTGCTGACGATCCCCAAGCTTGTAATTTGAATCCAAAATTTATAAAACAGAAACACGTATATACACAAAGTAAGGTTTTATAGCTTAGTAAGTCATAAACAAATATTCAATTCATAGACATACTCAACTTATTTTAATTAATCGAATTATATTAACATTATCATACTTGACCTCAACTTACAAATGAAATAATTAAGACATTTCCATAGAGAATTTTTCCTACTTGATCAAATACTTACATAATCATTTTAACATATTAACAATCAACTTCCAAAACAAATAATTATAATAAAACCATACACACATATATATATATATATATTTATATATGCAAGCTTGTAAATCATAATATAACATCACATATACATATTGCCCATATGGCCAAATATACATGGTCACACATATGTGCATAGTTAAGAATCATTTCATTGATACTCAAATTATTTAGTCACAATACCAATCTCACACATATTCATCATTAATAGTACATATAACTTATAACAAATATCAAATTATATACTTACCTTATTACTAGTAGGTATCTAGTTAGTACATACCTAGCTTTTCAACTCTTTTAACACATTCGAACACAACTTATCTTTGCTTGATGAACCATTTGGAATTGGATAGGACACTCAGATAATCACACATATCGTACAATGCCAACGTCCCAGACGTGGTCTTACATGTAATCACATATCGATGCCACTGTCCCAGACAGGGTCTTACTCGCATACATATATCGGAATCACATATCGATGCCATGGTCTTACTCACACACATATTTCGGAATCTTATGTCATGACATATGTATCCTAACTATTCCTAAGATTCATACGAGGCTTTCGAACGTCGTAACTCGGTCGAAATGAATTCGAAAATATAGTAGCCAAGCTTATTCATATTCGGCCATAGCATGTATAAATTCATATATTTCATTTCAACATATATATTTAGCATTTAATTAAAATAAAGTACATCTATTTGCTTATAAACTTACCTCGGACAACGAAAAATCGGTACGAATCGGCTAGTCAACAATTTTCGTTTTCCCTCGATCCAAATCCGATTTCCTTGGTTCTTGATCTAAACATATTCAAATTAAGCTTATTCAAACATATTTTCATTCAACTTAGTCCAAAAACACATAAATGGGCAAATTACTATTTTACCCCTAACAGTTACACTTTTTACAATTTAGTCCCTATTGCACAAAACACAAAATATGCAACATCTCAAGATACCCATGTTTGGCTGAATATTCCTAGTGTTCATACAAGTCCATATATTTCATTTATTTCATATTTTAGTCCCTTAAATTTTTATTTTTGTAATTTAGTCCTAATTACTCAAAATCATCAAAAACTCCAATACAGAACATGTTAATCTAAAACATATCTTTCATATTTCATTATCAAACAACAAGAATTATAAGCTCTCATCAATGGCATAACTCAAAATATTCATCAAAATAAAAAATTCAAGCATGGGTCGAATAGTACTCGAAGCAACGATCTCAAAAACGTAAAAATTATAAAAAATTGAGCTAGAACTTACCTTGAATTAAGCTTTCAAAGTGCTGAACCCTAAGCTTATTTATTTCTTTTTATTTTCTTTAGTATTCGGTTGATGAACAAAGTGAGAATAAATGAATATGATGGCTTTATTTTAACTAATATATGTTTATTAATTAAATTACTTATATAACCTTAATAATATAATATAAAACCATTATAAACCTTGACTATTGCCGTCCACCTATTATGTAAATGGTTTAATTGCAACATAAAGCCTCCATATCAAAAGAACAACCACTATTCGACCCTTTCACAACTAACCACCAAATTTTCATTTTACGCGATTAAGTCATTTTATTTAATCGGACACTCGAACGATAGAATTAAATCACGAAAATTTCACAGATATAAATTCACACAAAATAAACACAGAAAATAATTTTTAAATATTTTTTTGACTCGAATTCGTGGTCTCGAAACCACCATTCTAGTTACAGTCTAAATCGAGCTATTACAACTCTCCCCCTTAAGGATTTTCATCCCCGAAAATCTTACCGATGAATAGGTTCGGATTGTGTTCTCTTATTGTATCTTCTGGCTCCCACATTGCTTCCTCAACCTCGTGTTTACACCACAGTACTTTAACTAACGAAATCTTCTTATTTCGCAACTCTTTAATCTCGTGAGCCAAAATACGAATCAGTTCTTCCTCGTACGTCATATCGGGCTTAATCTCAATCTCAGACGGACTAATCACATGTGAAGGGTCAGATCGATATCTACAAAGCATCAAAACATAGAATACATTTTGGATCTTTTCTAACTCAGGTGGCAACAATAGTCTGTAAGCAACTGGCCCGATACGCTTTATAATCTCATACGACCCAATAAATCTTGGACTCAATTTGCCTTTATGACCAAATTTGAGTATTTTCTTCCATGGTGAGACTTTCAAGAAGACTTTATCTCCAATCTGAAACTCTGTATCATTACATTTCAAGTTCGCATATGATTTCTGAAGATCTGATGCTATTTTTAGACTTTCACGGATCACTTTCACTTTCTGCTCAGTTTCTCTAATCAAGTTAACCCCATGTATCTTATTTTCATTGAGCTCAGTCCAGTACAATGGTGTACAACATTTAGGACCGTACAAAGCCTCATAAGGTGCCATTTTGATACTCAATTGAAAGCTGTTATTATACGCAAATTCAATCAGGGGTAGGTATCTTTCCCACGTACCTTCGAACTCGAGAATGCAACTTCTTAACATATCCTCAAGTATCTGAATGATTCATTCAGACTGGCCATTTGTTTGCGGATGGAAAGTAGTACTGAAATGTAATTTCGTACCTAGTGCATCTTGCAGTTTCTTCCAAAACCGTGATGTAAACCTCGGATCTCTATCCGAAACAATAGATATAGGCATACCATGTAATCTTACAATCTAAGAAACATACAATTCAGCCAGCTTATCAAGTGAGTAGTCTGTACATATCGAAACAAAATGAGCCGATTTAGTCAATCTATCCACAATAACCCAGATTGCATCTTTCTTGCTCGGTGTCAACAGTAAACCAGATACAAAATCCATAGTAACTCTGTCCCATTTCCACTCAGGTATCATGATCGGCTGAAGCAATCTAGAAGGTACTTGATGCTCGACTTTTACTTGTTGACAGATTAAACATTTCGTAACAAAGTCAGAAATGTCTCATTTCATACCGTGCCATCAATAAAGCTGTTTCACATCATTATACATTTTTGTACTACCTGGGTGAACAGATAACTGACTGCTATGAGCTTCATTCAAAATCATCTGAATCAACTCTAATTTCTCGGGACACATATTCGGTTTCAAAATCTCAAACAGTCATCAGCATCAACTCGAAACTCTGAATCGACATTTAAATCACATTGAGCTCATTTTGCTATCAACTCATTGTCAACCTTCTGAGTATCACAAATTTGTTGGACAAATAACGATCTTGCTTTCAATTCAGTTATTATCGAACCATCATAAGACATAGCCATATGCGCATTCATTACACGTAAAACAAACAATGATTTTCGGCTTAAAGCATCAGCAAAAACATTAGCCTTTCCCAGGTGGTAGTCAATCACAAGCTCATAGTCTTTTAACAATTCTAACCATTAGCGTTGTCTCAAATTCAGATCTTTCTGAGTCATCCAATATTTCAGACTTTTGTGATCTGAATAGACATGACATTTCTCACCGAACAGATAGTGGCATCAAATTTTTAATGTAAACACAATAGCTGCCAATTCTAGGTCGTGCTTCGGATAGTTCTTTTCATGTGGCTTTAACTATCTCGAGGCATAAGCTATAACTTTTCCCTCCTACATCAATACACAACCCAAACCATTTAAAGATGCATCACTATAGATAATAAATTCTTTACCCGATTCTGGTTGAACTAGCACTGGAGCTTCAGTCAAAAGGGCTTTCAACTGATCAAAGCTTTTCTGGCACTTCTCTGACCACTTGAACTTAACATCATTCTGTAAGAGTATGCCCAAAGATAAATCATGAGATGGTTGTAATAGCATACTTGATTTACCATGTTTATTAATATAAGGCGTTTCTATTATTATTTCAGTTTCTTTTCTGTGTGTATAAATAAACTGTTTTATAATAATGTCCTGAGAATAATATGATTGTTCTTAAAAGTTCCTTAGTCAAGTATAATTGTTGACTAGGACAACAATAATGCATTAAGACTAACATGTAGTTGATTAATGATAAAGAGTTGTCATTGATATGAAGTGTCAAAATCAATGCATGAATATGTGTGTTAGAGAACAACATATTGGACTGACCCGTTATGAGTATGTTTCTTGGATTATTATGTAATTGTCACAACATTACTCATAGTGATTAATATGTATATGATCCTCAGACTTGAGATCATCATTATCCCAACATCGTGAGTTGTATATTTTGATACAATCAAATGTACACCGTAACTGGTTGTTCTATAAAGACTGATGTTGGATATACCACAATCTATGTAGAGGGATATGATTGATCAATATAGAATAAGCCCCTCCTACATAACGGGAGTAATATCTTAGGCCACTTGATTGAGTGAGACTAGAAATGCATGGCCATACTCAAATAAGTTGATATGAGATGTCATACTTATTTGTATATCATAGTCTACTCAAGATATCAAGAAATATGAGATGGGCTATGCAAGTGTGACTATTCCATGACTTGTGTTCATTCTAGATATAAAGGACTTAAGGATTAATGCATGAAAGGTAAATCACAAAAGGTTATGTCGAATTATGACTTCTTGTAACTTAGGTAGCAATGATGCATGCTAGATGCCACTCATTGTATGGAACATTAGAATCGTTCTAGTATTACTGCTAACGTTACAAAAGCCTACAGGGTCACACCATATGGTTGAGATGATCGAAATAAAACATAGTTGGTATTGTGTTTGGTTGTCACATGAATTAAATTAATTATAGAATTAATTTAATTGAGCAATCAAATATTGAACATATTATATGTACAAGGATGTTGTACACATAATGAGAATATAGTTCTATTAATATATAAATTTGGTTCGTATATAAATTTGAATAAATATAGTTTACCGAAATCTTTGTTATAATTAATGTAATTATAATTTTCGGTTAAAACATTATTATATTTATTTATTTTAAAATTTTGTGAATTAAGATTCATTATAAATATACCAATTAAAAGGGGGGCTATATATAAATAAAACTCGAAAACCTAGCTTGAGTGGTCTAGCAGCCGTCAAGCAAAGAAATCTCTAAAACAATTTTGGGGACTTCTTCTGTTCATTGTCAATTAGGTGGATTATGTAGAGGTCGGCATCTGAAAAGTTGCAACTTGGTTCGATAGTGGTTCTGAATTCTCGTTTCCGAGGCGTCGTTGTTTACTTAGATTGAAGTTTCGGTAATTTCGAAACCATTATCATAATTTTTTCCCCGATTCGTTCCTCGCACATGGATCCATGGTTTGGATTGCCAAAATTTTATTTTTCTGCTACGCCTTGAGGGCACCAGCTTCCAACACTTTCTGCAATAGCTTCGTCATCGAGGTTGCAATCATAGAGAAACCCTTTACGAATCATCTGTAATAATCAGCAAGTCCCAGAAAACTTCGAACTTCAGAAACATTCTTAGGAGGTTTCTAATCAAGTATAGCTGAAATTTTGTTTGGGTCAACCTGAATACCCGATGTTGATACGACATGGCCTAGAAAACTAACTTCATTTAACCAAAACTCACATTTACTGAACTTCGCATACAACTTCTTGTCTCGCAAAGCCTGTAACACAAGCCTCAAATGTCCGACATGTTCAAATTCATAACGAGAGTAGATCAAAATGTCATCTATAAACACAACCACAAATCGATCCAGATACAGTCTGAAGATTCGATTCATCAAATCCATGAAAACAACAGGTGCATTAGTAAGTCCGAAAGGCATAGCTAAAAACTCGTAATGTCCGTACCTTGTTCGAAAACTAGTCTTTGGCATGTCGAAGTCTTTAACTCGCAACTGATAATAGCCTGATCTCAAATCTATCTTCGAAAACTCTGTAGCCCCTTTTAGTTCATCAAACATATCATCAATCTGTGGCAACGGATACTTATTCTTTATAGTCACTTTATTGAGCTGTCTATAATCAATGCACATTCTCATAGTTCGATCTTTCTTTTTCACAAACAAAACTGGTGCACCCTAAGGTGAGAAACTCAGTCGCGCGAAACCTCTATCTGTCAACTCTTGCAACTGAGCTTTCAATTCTTTTAATTCTGTAGGTGCCATTCTGTATGGAGCTATGGATATCGGAGTCGTTCCAGGCATTAACTCAATACCAAACTCTACCTCCCGAACAGATGGCAAACCTGGTTATTCTTCAGGAAACATATCCGGATACTCGCACACAATAGGTATTGATTTAATATTTCTTTCGGCCACTTTGCTATCAAGCACATATACAAAGTAAGCTTCGCAACCCTTTCTTACATATTTTTGAGCTAACATCGAAGAAATCATTGCTGGTAAACCATTCAATTCACTAGATTCAATCCGAATAACCTCATCATTCTAGCTCTAAAGATCAATAGTCTTTCTCTTGCAGTTTACAACAGCATCAAGTAAAGTCAACCAATCCATACCCAGAATCATGTCGAACTCATCAAATGGCAGCAACATCAAATTAGCCAGAAAACATGAATCTTGAACCATCAAGGGACAATTCTTACACATTCTATCAACCATAACACACAGGCCCAAGAGGTTTGACACTTTAATCACAAACTCAGTAGACTCAATAGGCAGAGTCTTGCTGAATACTAATGTCTCACACACATAAGAATGAGTAGAACCAGGATCAATCATGCAATTACATTAGTATCATAAAGAGTAAATGTACCAGTAATGACATCTTGAGATGAAGCCTCTTCTCGTACGCGATTAGCATAGGCTCTAGCAGGTGCACGAGCCTTAGATCTAACTGTTGTATCTTTAATTCCTCTCTGACTGCCACTAGCATTACCCACATTTCTCGATGGTCTACCCCGAGCCGCAGTATTACCCGATCTCGTGATCTGCACTGGATTTTCTTCAGCTAACCCTGGGCAATCTCGAATATAATGATCTTTTGATCCGTATTTAAAACAGGTCCAATCATACAATCTATAATTGTCGGGGTGTCATTTACCACAGTGTTTCAATTTGGGTTGATTTGATCTGACATTCCCCACACTAGCTACTGAGGTAGCTCTCGAGCTCATAGGTGGTCTACTCTGATCCCATCTAGAATAACCCGAAATGGCTTTAGAACGGCTGAAATCATCTCAGAACTTCTTTAGTTCCGATTGAAATGACTTATTGGATGTTCTTTTACGTACATCTCTTGCTTCAAAGTCAACTTTTCTTTCCTCTTTCCCGAGCTCTTCAGCTTTGCAGGCTCGCTCAACCAGTACTGTAACACCCCAAACTCGATCTAGAAGTTAGGCCCGAATTCGACGTGTCACATTGAAGCGTTAATGTAAAAGTCATGTTTTAACTAACATCTTTCTTAGTGTTTAAAGAGTATTTTTGTTATAGATTAAAGTGAATGGAAGCTGCGCACCAGGTAGGATTCAAGAAAAGAGGAGGTGAGTCAATTAGACTGCTTAAGTACCAAGCTCTTCCAAGATCCAATCCTAGACATGCACACATCCATTGCCACACTTTAAGCTTATTACTTGTCCTCGAACAACAAATTAAGTTTAAGTCTATTTAAAATATTTATTTCCTTTGAAAACATTTACATTGCGGAAGCTTTGTTCGGTTATCGTGATATTTTGAAAATGAGTAATTTTTATAAAACGCGCCCTAGAGCTAACCAATTTTAAAGAATCAATTTAAGTAATGTGAATCTCAAGTTGAAAATGATTTAAGTAATTTAAAAACCAAAAATAAAAATAATAGAGCGACCTTATTACAACTTTAACTAAAATAGAAATAATCAAAAATAAATGCGAAATTTAAAAGGAAGCTAATTGAAACTTATTTAAAAACCAAGAATTTAATCTTTGTGGCCACTCTGAATCCCTTGACTCCAAGTCCACCAACTAGGGCTCACTGCAAGGATGGAAGAGAAAGGGGGTGAGTTTGGGAAACTCGGTGTGCAACAAGCCCCTTTGAGCCCAAACTAATACCAAAGATATCGGGTAGAAGCCTTTCGTTTTAATTCATTGGGCGAAGCCTTTTCATAAATCATATCACCGGGCGAAGCCTTTATCATGTCGGTATAGCCCATAGGCCCATTTCAATATCACATATAATACCAATGAATGTATGCAAGCCCATTTGGGAGACTACTCAACCCACCATCCGCTACTCTCTACCCGTACCAACCAACTCTCCATGTGGGAATAACTCAACCCACCCAACCAAACTCTCCCTTTGGTAGCATATTGCTTTATCATATAAGCTGGAGGCCTAGCCTCTTTTAATAATTAGGGAAAACCCTTTTTGATAAAGCTGGGGCAAAGCCCTTTTCGATAAACCAGGGTAAAGCCTTTTCATGGCCCAGGGCAAAGCCCTTTTGCACTTCCTCCATTTATATCAAACCCAACCCATGCATATAATGAGTATATCATGTGCATCTCATAACATATCATGTGCATATCATGTTATATCATGTATATCAAAATCTCATGCATCATATTCATAATGAAACCCTAGGGGTATAATGGTCATTTTTACCTAAAGGCAAAATAGTCATTTACCATATTTTAGGGGTAATTTCATAAATTTACCAAATATTATGGGTTTTCCACGTTCATTAACAATTATCAATATCCCCAAGTGTTTCAACAGTGATTTTAACGCACTTTATCAAATTAGGACTTTTGGGCCCAAAACCCCTAATGGGTCCTACGAATGCCGATTTAGCCCATTAAGCCCACATAATCCAAATTTTACAACAGTACTAACATGTAATCTTTCCAAATTCCATTTTCTAGCAATTTTACCCAAATGGGCCCGAAAGCCCATTGGGCCCAATTTTAGCCCATTGAGGCCCAACTTACCGTCGTGCACAGAATTGCGCTCTTACCTTTTCCATCGATCCAAACACCATTCATAACGTTTTTATCGCATCTAAAACCACATGCAAAATCTCAAGTTCCCAGAATGCTAGAATTTTGGCATTTCGGCTTTTCTGCGAATATTAGCCTAAGCTACTACGAGGTTTGCTACACACCTGTTTTGTGACGACTGCCATTGGGATCCCTTACGATGTCCTACAATTGATTACCAAAATTCTTAGATTGCAAACCACAATAACCAATCCCAATATTCATCTACCATATTCGAACCATGCCCTTAAAGCCTTTAGAATCTTACCTTTTTTGCCGAAAGCCGATGACTAGATCTAAGTCTAGTTGTTCCAAAGATCCAAGCCTTCGATCCAACCTTTAGAAGATACTAAACACCAAAAGAAATCGTCGGTTAAAGACCCTTAAAGCGCTATGCCCAAATCGACAGCCTCCCTAGATTTTAGGGACTTTTGCTTTTTCTAAATTGTAAAGTAAGACTAGATCTGAGGTGATGAGCACTTACCACCTATTCCTCTTTGATTTCTACGTCGATCTGATGCAGATCTATCCTCTAAATGATAGTAGAACTCAAATCTAGGAGATCTAAAGTTTCGACTATAAGTCTCTAAATCTATGGTACTTCGGCTTTTTAAGTGATGAAGAAGATGACGATTTGAGGCTATAACTTTGAAGTAATGTTGCCGACAGATACTAAGGGTTTAGAGAAGTTGAATGTTAATCAAAAGGAACAAAAATAACCGAAGGATTTTGGCTTGGAGAAATCGGCACAAGAAGTGAGTTTTCGGGATTTCGACTTTTATGGCGATCGGCTATGAAGGTTTTGTGGAGGATGGGATCAATAGAGGAGGTGAGTAAGGTGATCAGAAGGTTTCGGCTAGAAGAAAAAGGAAAAAGGAAGAAAGAAAATAGAGGAAAAAGAGAGGAAGAAGAACTCGACACCAACGAGAAGGAATTTGCATTTTCGGCTTTTGTGAGAACTTAGAAAGGATGAATGACAGTGAAAGCTTTCAGGTGGCTAACCCTAATTCTCCAAGATAGAAAAAGAAAAGAACCTAACCCTAATATCAACTAAAACAATCGGCCCAACCTCCTTAAGGCCCTTGCCGAAATTCACTTAAGTGATCACATGCCCGGCACATGCCTAAAATTAAAAAGTAACAGTATGCCTGCCTTGCAACTTGAACCCTAGACCTTTAATTCCTTCCCAGGCGCCATTTTTTTAGGAACTTAGTGGCGCCACCTTGCCACTTTACCAAGACCTTATTAGTGTCATAATTTACCACCTCAATTTTAAAAGCCCATGTCGCCAGAACCCTCTTTCTCCAAAATTAAAAATTCAGGAATTGCCTCGAATTAAATTTACTTTTGGGCCTTTTTCCCACACCATAAACCTTCGTAATTTATTTAATTACATACTAAATAATAATAATAATAATAATTAAAACATCCAAATTGTTCGGGCCGTCTTCTACCCGAACCTAGACTCAAGGCCCATTACTCTTAGGCCCAAAAATCGGGTCGTTACAACTCTACTCCCCTTAAAAAATTTCATCCTCGAAATTTCAAACTACCAACTAACCGTATTTCTTAAGTCAAACCACTTTGCTTCCGCTACACACTCTAATTTAATTTAAAATTTTAAAAAAAATATAATTCTTAGTATGACCCAGAACATCTAATTACCAAAGTAAAGAAACATTTATCAAGCACGCATGCAATTCGTAACACACTTTTAAATAGAATAAGCTTGGCAATCCCGAGCTCGATGCTCCTTGGACCCACATCTAAAGCATGCTCCTGTCTTCCTGTGGCATTCACCTGGATGACGCCCGTTGCAGTTCTTGCAGGTTGGAAAGTCTGGTCGTGTCTTAACATGTTTCACAGAACGAGGCTTAGTCTCCTGAGAACTAAAATCCTTCCTCTTCTTACACTCTAAGCACCCTGCTTGAAGCGTTTCCCTAATTTCCTTAACCTTGGTCTCCAATACTTCTTCTACCACTTTCCTTACTAACTCAGTCAGTGCCTCAGTCCCAAGCTCCGAGTTACCGCTACCCGAAGTTGGTAGACTTTGCTTACCTTCAGAATCCATATCAATACTTTACATTACCAGTACATATATCAAATAACTACAAAGATCTCAAAATTTTACTATTCATTCATATGTCTTACACAGAGATAGTATTTTAGAGTTTTTGTTCTTTACATAATCATAGCCTAGCTACAGTCTCAATCTTTTTGGGTTTTTAGTTCCTACTGTCTCAGTTTCCTAGGGCTTAGTTTACCCTACAGTCTCAGTTTTGTAGCCTTAATACTACCTTATCTATAGTACTATATCTAAGGCTCAGTATTACCTACAGTATTATTTTTAGTACAGTACAGTATATATATAGAGCAGAAAGATACTTACAGACTTGGTACCGGGGATTCAGTGTGTCACCTTATCAGATTTCAGACAAACTCAAAAGATTTAGGCCTTTTTAAAATCCATTTCTCAAACATTTGATTTAAAGAAAACAAGTTTGGAAATTATCTCCTTTAAACAGAAAATTTGTTTTCAAAAGTCGGATTTTTCCAAAAAAAACCCTATTTGGGCTTAAAGTTTTGAAAACCTTTTTAGACCAGATCCACGGTCGAGTTGTTGCAACTTGGCTTTGATACCACTAAATATAACACACCAAACCCGACCTAGAAGTTAGGACCGAATTCGGCGTGTCACATTGAAGCGTTACTGTAAAAGTCATGTTTTAACTAACATCTTTCTTAGTGTTTAAAGAGTATTTTTGTTATAAATTAAAGTGAATGGAAGCTGCGAACCAGGTAGGATTCAAGAAAAGAGGAGGTGAGTCAATTAGACTGCTTAAGTACCAAGCTCTTCCAGGATCCAATCCTAGACATGCACACATCCATTGCCACACTTTAAGCTTATTACTTGTCCTCGAACAACAAATTAAGTTTAAGTCTATTTAAAATTTTATTTCCCTTGAAAACATTTACATTGCGAAAGTTTTACTCGATTATCGTGATATTTTAAAAATGAGTAATTTTTATAAAACGCGCCCTAGAGCTAACCAATTTTAAGGAATCAATTTAAGTGATGTGAATCTCAAGTTGAAAACGATTCAAGTAATTTAAAAACCCAAAATAAAAATAATAGAGCGGCCTTATTACAACTTTAACTAAAATAGAAATAATTAAAAATAAATGCGAAATTTAAAAGGAAGCTAATTGAAACTTATTTAAAAACCAGGAATTTAATCTTCGTGGCCACTCTGAATCCCGCCCAGCTCCAAGTCCACCAACTAGGGCTCACCTGCAAGGATGGAAGAGAAAGGGGGTGAGTTTGGGAAACTCAGTGTGCAACAAGCCCCTTTCAGAGCCCAAACTAATACCAGCATACTAGGCCGAAGCCTTTCGTTTAACGGTTACTGGGCCGAAGCCTTTTCATAAATCATATCATCGGGCCAAGCCTTTTATCATGTCGGTATGGCCCATAGGCCCATTTCAATATCACATATAATACCAATGAATGTATGAAAGCCCATTTGGGGAGACTACTCAACCCACCATCCGCTACTCTCCACTCGTACCAACCAAGCTCTCCATGTGGGGAATAACTCAACCCACCCAACCAAACTCTCTCCCTCGTAGTAGCATAGCTACTTTATCATATATATAAGGCGAGGCCTAGCCTCTTTTAATAATCTGGGCAAAGCCCTTTTTGATAAACCGAGGCAAAGCCATTTTCAGAAGCTGGGGCAAAGCCCTTTTTTGTAAGCCCAGGGCAAAGCCCTTTTGAAAGCTGGGCAAAGCCCTTTTTGCACTTCCTCCATTTATATCAAACCCAACCCATGCATATAATGAGTATATCATGTGCATCTCATAACATATCATGTGCATATCATGTCATATCATGTATATCAAAATCTCATGCATCATATTCATAATTAAACCCTATGGGTATAATGGTCATTTTTACCTAAAGGCAAAATAGTCATTTACCATATTTTAGGGGTAATTTCATAAATTTACCAAATATTATGGGTTTTCCACGTTCATTAACAATTATCAATATCCCCAAGTGTTTCAACAGTGATTTTAACGCACTTTATCAAATTAGGACTTTTGGGCCCAAAACCCCTAATGGGTCCTACGAATGCCGATTTAGCCCATTAAGCCCTTATAATCCAAATTTTACAACAGTACTAACCGCGTTAACATGCAATCTTTCCAAATTCCATTTTCTAGCAATTTACCCAAATGGGCCCGAAAGCCCATTGGGCCCAATTTTAGCCCATTGAGGCCCAACTTACCGTCGAGCACAGAATTGCGCTCTTACCTTTTCCATCGATCCAAACACCGTTCATAACGTTTTTATCGCATCTAAAACCACATGCAAAATCTCAAGTTCCCAGAATGCCAGAATTTTGGCATTTCGGCTTTTCTACGAATATTAGCCTAAGCTACTACGAGGTTTGTTACACACCTGTTTTGTGACGACTGCCACTGAGATCCCTTACGATGTCCTACAATTGATTACCACAATTCTTAGATTGCAAACCACAATAACCAATCCCAATATTCACCTACCATATTCGAACCATGCCCTTAAAGCCTTTAGAATCTTACCTTTTTGCCGAAAACTGATGACTAGATCTAAGTCTAGTTGTTCCAAAGATCCAAGCCTTTGATCCAACCTTTAGAAGACACTAAACACCAAAAGAAATCATCAGTTAAAGACCCTTAAAGTGCTATGCCCAAATCGATAGCCTCCCTAGATTTTAGGGAATTCAGCTTTTTCTAAATTGTAAAATAAGACTAGATCTGAGGTGATGAGCACTTACCACCTATTCCTCTTTGATTTTTACGCAGATCTGATGCAGATCTATCCTCTAAACGATAGTAGAACTCAAATCCAGGAGATCTGAAGTTTCGGCTATAAGTCCCTAAATCTATGGTACTTCAGCTTTTTAAGTGATGAAGAAGATGACGATTTGAGGCTATAACTTTGAAGTAATGTTGCTGACAGATACTAAGGGTTTAGAGAAGATGAAAGTTAATCAAAAGGAACAAAAATAACTGAAGGATTTTGGCTTGGAGAAATCGGCACAAGAAGTGAGTTTTAAGGATTTCGGCTTTTATGGTGATCGGTTATGAAGGTTTTGTGGAGGATGGGATCGATAGAGGAGGTGAGTAAGGTGACCAGAAGGTTTCGGCTAGAATAAAAAGCAAAAAGGAAGAAAGAAAATGGAGGAAAAAGAGAGGAAGAAGAACTCGGTACCAAGGAGAAGGAATTTGCATTTTTGGCTTTTGTGAGAACTCAGAAAGGATGAATGACAGTGAAAGCTTTTAGGTGGCTAACCCTAATTCTCCAAGACAGAAAAAGAAAAGAACCTAACCCTAATATCAACTAAAACAATCAGCCCAACCTCCTTAAGGCCCTTGCCGAAATTCACTTAAGAGATCACATGCCCGGCACATGCCTAAAATTAAAAAGTAACAGTATGCCTACCTTGCAACTTGAACCCTGGACCTTTAATTCCTTCCCAGGCGCCATTTTTTAGGAACTTAGTGGTGCCACCTTGCCACTTTACCAAGACCTTATTTGTGTCATAATTTACCACCTCAATTTTAAAAGCCCATATCGCCAGAACCCTCTTTCTCCAAAATTAAAAATTTAGGAATTGCCTCGAATTAAATTTACTCTTGGGCCTTTTTCCCACACCATAACCCTTCGTAATTTATTTAATTACATACTAAATAATAATAATTAAAACATCCAAATTGTTCGGGCCGTCTTCTACCCGAACCTAGACTCAAGGCCCATTACTCCTAGGCCCAAAAATCGGGTCGTTACAAGTACTACGAACTCTTTTTTCTCAAGTATGCCAACTAACAGTTTAATGTCTTCATTCAGCTCATCTTCGAATCTTTTACACATTATAGCTTCAGTAGAAACATACTCTTCAACATACCGACTGAGTCTCACAAATTTTCGCTTATACGCTGTTACGGTCATCTGACCCTGTTTCGGCTCTATAAATTCCTTTTGCTTCTGGTCAATAAATCTCTGGCTGATATAATTATTATGAAACTCAGTCTAGAAGAATTCCCAGGTCACTCGCTCTCTCAGAACCACTGATACTAGGGTATTGCACCAGTGATATGTTGTGTCTCGAAGCACAGATATGACACATTTCAAACATTCATCTGGGGTACAGGACAGCTCATCAAACACACGGATAGTATTATCAAGCTAGAACTCAGCCCGCTTAGCATCATCATCATTAGTATCTTTAAACTTTTCAGCCTTGTGTTTTCTGATTTTATCAACAGGTGGCTTATATAATTTCAGAGGAGATTGTTGTACAGCCGGGTTAGTCAAACATATTGAGTAAACCAGTCATTCATCATTTGATAGAAGGCTTGTTTAGCCTCACTTTCTTGATTACTCGAAGTCTGTCGAGAATCAATCGGCACTGTCCCTTGCGCGGGAGCAGGCGCTACACTCTCGACATCATCAGCTACAGCTGTATCGGGATCCATTTACTATATGAAAACACATTTTCAAATGTTAGAAGTCATTACACTATCGTAGTATATAATATGACATGTATAGCTAGACCAACACGCGCTATGTTAGTCCTAGAATCGACTAAATTGTAGCTCTGATACCAATAAAATGCAACACCTCTAACCCGTATCCGTTGTCAAATTAAGGTCACAAGGTGTGATACCAATCAAAACACAAATTCAAACGAACACATGCATACACTTGCATAAATATTTTTTTATTTAAAAGAAAACAATCATTTATTAACTTCAATAATCAATTTAAATATTATTACCACATAACTGAATACACCTTTGATTCAACTTATAATATGTACATATATTCGGACTTCATTACACTTTAGTTGAATACTATAAATCATACTCAAATAGAAATCCCAAAAATCTACTACATATAATTATTTAATGAAAATCATATTATATTCATCTTCCATTTACTATCAAGTTGGACATTTATATAACACATAATATACATGCTATTTTCATAATTTATTATTGAACAAGTCAATATTCATTTGATCATTCTTCCATGCATTTAATATACGTCAACCTAATACATAAATACAATAATTACCTTTTTTTAATGACATCTATCGAACCTTAATAATATAAATTAATAAGTCCAAAAAACATACTCAACTTATCACTATTTATTTAGTACATTACCTGGCTAACACAATTGAATTTGAGCATCTAAAACCCACTCAAAAATATACATGAAATCATAATTCAGCTAAGTTGAACGAAATTACTTATCAATTAAAAAAGATTATTTTATCATTACAAAACATTAACTACACACAAATATACCCAAAACATAAATATTACATATCATATGTCAAACATGCCAGGTCAAATTATCATATGCATAAGTATTTGTATAAACAATACCGAATCACAAATTAATCATAATCATTTTACTCCATTCCACCTATAACCGAATATATATACCATTTCATTATTGAAATAGATTTCATACCGATTCATATTTGTTTTACCTATACCAAAACCTTAGTCGAAGCAATTAAATATGCTACGCAAATGTGTACACAACATGTTCATTACATCAACCATTTCATAACATATAACATTTAACACATATACCATGCATATCATGACATGCAACATTATAACTGGAGCAGATTAAGTCATAATCAAAAATAACTAAAACCAAACTTAGGAATTAAGCCATTTTTGCATGGCTTTAGATTTACATAACCAACATTCAGCATTTCTAAAATATATTCTAGCCAATACATGCCATAGTTCCAAAATGCATTTTATTAAATACTAGCTCCAAAATGCATTTTATTAAATACCGAAGGCTGTCGATAGTGTGATAGACTTTGCTGACGATCCCCGAGCTTGTAATTTGAATCCAAAATCTATAAAACAGAAACACGCATATACACAAAGTAAGCCTTTATAGCTTAGTAAGTCATAAGCAAATATTCAATTCATAGACATATTCAACTTATTTTAATCAATCGAATTATATTAACATTATCATACTTGACCTCAACTTACAAATGAAATAATTAAGACATTTCCATAGAGAAATTTTCCTACTTGACCGAATACTCACATAGTTAACATATTAACAATCAACTTCCAAAACAAATAATTATAATAAAACCATACACATATATATTTATATATGCAAGCTCGTAAATCATAATATAACATCACATATACATATTGCCCATATGGCCGAATATACATGGTCGCACATATGTGCATAGTTAAGAATCATTTCATTGATACTCAAATTATTTAGTCACAAAGTTGAATACCCATACCAATCTCACACATATTCATCATTAACATTACATATAACTTATAACAAATATCAAATTATATACTTACCTTATTACTAGTAGTTATCTAGTTAGTACATACCTAGCTTTTTGACTCTTTTAACATATTCGAACACAACTTATCTTTGCCCGATGAACCATTCAGAATTCGATAGGACACTCGGATAATCAACATATCGTACAATGCCAACGTCCCAGACGTGGTCTTACATGTAATCACATATTGATGCCACTATCCCAGATAGAGTCTTACTTGTACACATATATCAGAATCACATATCGATGCCATGGTCTTACTCGCACACATATTTCAAAATCCTATGTCTTGACATATGTATCCTAACTATTCCTAAGGTTCATACGGGGCTTTCAGACGGAGTAACTCGGTCGAAACGAATTTGGAAATATAGTAGCTAAGCTTATTCATATTCGGCCATAGCCTGTATAAATTCATATATATCATTTCAGCATATATATTTAGCATTTAATTAAAATAAAGTACACCTATTTGCTTATAAACTTACCTCGGACAACGAAAAATCGGTACGAATCAGCTAGTCGACAACTTTCGTTTCCCCCCGATCCAAATCCGATTTCCTTGGTTCTTGATCTAAACATATTCAAATTAAGCTCATTCAAACATATTTTCATTAAAGTTAGTCCAAAAACACATAAATGGGCGAATTACTATTTTTCCCCTAACATTTATACTTTTTACAATTTAGTCCCTATTGCACAAAACACAAAATATGTAAAATCTCAAGATACCCATGTTTGGCCGAATATTCCTAGTGTTGATACAAGTCCATATATTTTATTTATTTCATATTTTAGTCCCTCAAATTTTTATTTTTGCAATTTAGTCTTAATTACTCAAAATCATCAAAAACTCCAATACAAAACATGTTAATCTAAAACATATCTTTCATATTTCATTATCAAACAACAAGAATTATAAGCTCTCATCAATGGCATAACTCACAATATTCATCAAAATAAAAAATTCAAGCATGGGTCGAATAGTACTCGAAGCAACGATCTCAAAAACGTAAAAATTATCAAAAACTAAGCTAGAACTTACCTTGAATTAAGCTTTCAAAGTGCCGAACCCTAAGCTTCTTTATTTATTTTTATTTTCTTTAGTATTCGGTTGATGAACAAAGTGAGAATAAATGAATATGATGGATTTATTTTAACTAATATATGTTTATTAATTAAATTACTTATATAACCTTAATAATATAATATAAAACCATTATAAACCTTGACTATTGCCGTCTACCCATTATGTGAATGGTTTAATTGCAACATAAAGCCTCCATATTAAAAGAACAACCACTATTCATCCCTTTCACAACTAACCACCAAATTTTCATTTTACGCGATTAAGTCCTTTTATTTAATCGGGCACTCGAACGACAAAATTAAATCACGAAAATTTCACAGATATAAATTCACTCAAAATAAACACAGAAAATAATTTTTAAGTATTTTTCTGACTTGGATTCATGATCCCAAAACCACCGTTCCAATTAGGGTCTAAATCGGGCTGTTACAAAGCTCATCAAGAACTTTCAAATGTTATTGTGGTATTTGTTGGCCCCATTAAAGTTTTATAATATCTTTCCCATATGATGCACATCTTCCTTTATTCAAATAATTTATGTATATATATTTATATATATTGCGTGTGTATCATTGTAGAATAATGCGTGGCTCTAAAACATACGCATATTAATGTCAGGATCTCTCTATAATTCAGTCTCAACCATATGCGTGCATACGGTCGTGACAAGAGGTCATGTATATTTGTTCAATTTTAGATTTTTGTAAATGAAACATTTGAAGTTTTCTCATGCTTTCAGCAATCAGTTTATCAGCATTCCAATTTTTCCTCAGAGGCTAAACATTCTTTGGTTATTCAAAGTTAATCCTTATTTTTTTTGTTTAATTGGTTATTTCCTACATCAGGTTGCCCAAGCAAAATCCAATCAGATGTCCAAGCATGATCCTTTGAGACCATACATGGATGTTATTAATAATATATTAGCTTAAATGGTATCTCTTTGCATTTTTTCACAAACATTTCTATGAGCAAGGTTTGCTTTTTTTGGAATGTTGCATGATTTTGTGTATCCCAAATTTTCTCCAGTTTAGGGAAGACCTGCCTTTTTGCTACAAGGTGGTCAGCTAGGAGAAAACGATATAGATTATGATTTGAATGAGAAATCTATGGCAACACTCAGGCGTTATCTTCGGCTAGCTCGTGAAGAGTATTATCGGTACAAAAGGTAAAATGAACATTGATTTTAGACTTTAAGCATGTTATTAATTCAGAGTATTTACTTGGTTCTAAGTTGTACACCATCTTCAAACTGTTTTAAATGTTCTTGGGAAGTGGTGATATTGATTGTCCTCTCTTTCTTGTAAACCTTAGTTGATGTATCGTGGGACGAACTTTCTGTTCTTAATTCCTAGACTGAATAGGGTGCATAAAGACTTCAATCTAGCATTGTATTTGGAGCATTTGCATTTTAGTATCTTACATGTGGTTGGTTTTTTTTGAGTACATGACTTATGTTACATAGGCCCTTCAACTTGAAGATATAGTATAAAACTACGGACATTGCAATTCAATTGAATAGTGTCCTTCTAGCCTTATTGTCTTTTTTTTGTTCTAGATTTTTTATGTTCTAGCTACGTTTCTTGAACCTTTATTGTTCGTATATGATGTCATTTCAGGAAATATGTTTCAAGTTTCAGATCTGGTCGCTTTGGGAAAATGGGAATGCTCTTGGATAAAATGGGTAATTGGAGCTCTCTTGCTTTTATATTTTAGAATCAGTAGTTGCCTTGTTTCATTATTCTTTGCTTTTTGTTTTTGTTTTGGGAAGACCCAAAAATTTTGTTCTTTTTGGAGCTCTCTATGTGTGTGTGTTCTCATTAAATTTTTTCCATAGATATTTTGTATAAAGATGCCTTTAACTATGTAACAACCCATTTTCAATGAAATTGGAACAGTGATTTCGGGACCACAAATTCGAGCCAAAAAGAAAATTTATTTTTATAAATTTATATGGTCTACATTATGATATAAATGTCATATGAAAATTCTGATAAGAAAATTTTACGAATTATGTGCTTAATTATAGAAAGGACTAAATTGCATAAAATGAAAAAGTTGAATTCTAGTAGCTAGAAGTATCAAATAGCTATGGAATTCAAAAATTGAGGTCCTTATATGGTAATTAGATCATTAATGAAAAGTTAGTAGATATTTTTAGATGATTCATCCGTGGAAATTCAGAAAAGGGCAAGCACTAAATTGGAAATTGAATTAATTAAAAGATGATAATAGAAAATATCATCTTATTTTCATCATCTTCCCCAAAATTTGTATAGAAACCCTAGGAGAGAGAAAGGAAACTAATCAAGCTTAATTGGGTAAGTATTCTTGTCCCGTTTTTAGTAATTTTTATATTTTTAAGATTGGGATAACCTAATCTATCTAGATTGGGGATCAATTTGAAAAGTTATCAAAGTATATAAATTTTTCCATTGATAAATATGCTGAAAATTTGAAATTTATGGTAGAAAATGAAAGGTTGTTGATAGATAAACAAATTTTACAAAGTCAATTTTGAAAAATTTTGATTTAGGGACTAAATTGTAAAGTTGTAAAAAAATTGAAGAAAAATTTTGAATTTTGTGAAATACATGTGCTGTAAAAGTTATACTAAAATTTTGGTTAGGCTTGGAATAAGGATTAAATTGCATGAATTTCATTTTCCGAGGCTAGAGACGAAATTGAAATTTATGAAAAGTTTAAGGGCAAAATGATAATTTTGCCTAGAGTGTAAAATAAATTCAATTGAATATAAATTGTATTAAATTGATGATTAAATTCATTTATATAGATTCGGATAACTAAATTCATTTATATAGATTCGGATAACTAAATTCATTTATATAGATTCTGATAACTCAAATTCGAAGCTAGATCGAGGAAAAGAGAAAATTTCGGATTAGTAGATTCTTTTATATGAACTATTATCGAGGTAAGTTCGTGTAACTTAATTATGCATGTTAATATGTTTCAATTGAATGTTGTATATGATTAGAATGTGGTATATGTTTATGTGATTTATATGGATGTTATAAATACATGAAATGATTACATGATTGGAAATGTATTTAAAATGTTAATTTCCGCTGGAATAATGAAAATTGATGGATACGTATGATTTCTCGTATGCGAATGTGATTCTACATATGTTGCAGATAGGATTTAGTTCGGACGAGTAATCCTAATATGGCCCTCTCGAGCATCCTGATATATAGTTCCTGCAAGCATCCTGATCGGTAGTGATTTAGCATGTGATGCGCACTATCGCGCTCTTTGTGAGCGTCCTGTTATATGTTTCGATCGATTGTGATCCAGCATATAGTATGGACACAAACGTAGCTCTACGTGAGCATTCTAATATGAACTTTTAAGAGTTTCTTAACATAGCTCGATTGAACTCCCTGTTACCTTATCTGGTGCTCCCTGATATTATCTCTTCGGAGATAACTGATAAGCTTTATGAGCTCCCTAAATAAAAATCTTATGAGTTTCCTAATTAGCCCGGATAAGTGTCCTGTTACATGGCTTTTCTGAGCATCTTGATATGTAGCTTGAGAGTGTGCTTCCTGATTAAGTACCTTAATAGGTTCCCCTGATTATGAATTGACGGTTTACAGATTTGTACACCTTGAGTGTACTATTTGAGTATCCATCGATATTTCAATAATTCAATGGATAAAACTCTTGACATGAGAAAATGATGAGATAAATAGAAATATGCCCTGAATGCTTCTGAACTATTTGATGAAGGGTTATATGATGAGCTCATCTATGCTTATTTGATGTGCAAATATATTTTATGACTAACTTGCTTGATTGAGTATATGTGTTTAGGTAGACTTTCCAAATTGATGAAAAGCATGTTAATTGTATGTTTAATATTAATAAATATGATTGGTAAGTTTTAATTCCTGTTATTCAAACTTACTAAGCATTACATACTTACTAGGTTTTATTTTCTCTGTTTTATAGTGCACGAAAGCTCGCGAAGGTTGGAGATTGGTCAGAGCGTCATCACACTATGCACTAGCTTGTATTAGTATAAATAATAAACTTATTTTGGTATAATGGCATGTATAGGTAACTTAGCCATTGTTGGCTTGTAAATGTTGTTTGTAATCTAGCCATTGGAATGGCTAGTAATGATTTGTTTTGGTATATTTATAAGGTTATATTCTGACAAATACCTATGTGTTAAGTGTATTAAGTATGATTGATCAAGTTATGCTTTACATATAGGTTGAACAAAGGTAAGGATATAAACATAAATGCATATGATAATATATCATATTAGATGCTAGCCTTGGCTTGAATTTAATGCTTAAATTGCCTGGTTTATACTAGTAAGGTTTGGTGTAGATTATTTGCAAATTTGGGTGAGAAATAAAGCTAGGAAATAACTTTATTTTGTCCACATGGGTAGACAAACGGGCGTGTGTCTTGACCGTGTATGACCCATGGCCTGGCACATAGGCATGTGGTTTGGCTGTGTGTCTCTTATATCTTAAATTTGAGAAACAAAATGCTCAGAATTGAGCACACGGGCAGAGACACGAGTGTGTGTCTCAGCCGTGTGTGTTACGCGGCCCAGAACACGGGTGTGTTTTTTGGCTGTGTGAAATCTGCACTCAATTTTGGAAAATTAAATTGACCATATGGCCTAACACAAGGGCGTGTGGCTGGCTGTGTGGCACAAGTCAAAGAGTTACACGGGGTCGGACATGGCCTACAGCATGGGCGTGTCCTATGGTCACACAGGCATGTCCTATGGTCACACAGGTGTATCCCTTGACCACACGGGCGTGTGTACCCTGCATGTAGGAAAAATTTTGAAAATTTCGCGAAATTTTTTTTGAGTTCCCAATTTAGTCCCAACTCGATTCCAATGTTTATATTGGGCTTCGAGGGTCATTCAAGGGACAATATGATTAGTTTCAGATATGAATAGTAATTTACATGAATTACGTGAAATTATTTTGTAAACTCTAGTAATGCTCCGTAACCCTGTTCTGGCGATGGATACGGGTTAGGGGTGTTACAAACTATCTTTCGGTTGAACTTGTCGCAACCAGTCTCTGATAGACGGGGACCATTGCGATCCTCCAATAGTTTCAAGTCCTTTAAGGATGGATATAATGGCTTTTGTAAGAGGCTTTAATATGCTATGCTTGAATTAAGTAGTGTTACTTTTGCAGAATTTATTTGGCTATGCATCCTAAGGAAACAACTAAGAAAGGTCTTGGCTATTGTACTTGGAATCATGTCTGCAACGATTCTCTTAGCTGAGGCTACACTTTCACCCAGAGGAGTTTACCTATCTATTTTCTCTATCCTTATATATTCAGTAAAGAAGTAGGAGGTGCTTGTACAGGTAAAAATTTTGTATTTTTCTTGTGAAATTTCATAGAGATATTGTAATCTTGGTTCTATTTTTTGATTGGGCAAGAAATGGTAGGTCTTTTAAAATGTTAATTTAGCATTCTATTGTCCTTAATCTTATTTCTTTCCTTTTATACGCTTCCACTTCAAAATTACCTCACCTTTGTATGGAGTTAGTAACAGTTGCCATTAACATCATATCTACATTTTATATGCCATTATATATAACTTATTCTTTTCTGCACTATCCTCTTTTTTCCCCACTTTTCTGGTAATTAGTTCTTCTTCCAGGTCTTTGCTTTTATACCTCTGCTGTATATGTGCATCTGCACCTATTACTCTTTATTCAAGATAAGAATGTTAATGTTTTACTTATTAACACCATGGCGGACTAGCTCAATTAGCTTGCTCATGATATGTTCGTAAGTTGTTCCTTGGAGATCTATTGTTTTTTACTTTTTACTTTATTTTTTCTTTTGAAATTCAATTTACTCATTAAAAACCCTACTAGGATGGTTGCTCGATATGCTCTTCCGATTTTATACAACTTTCTCAATCTTATTAACTATGGTGGTAAAAAAACCATGTTCGAGAAGGTAATTCTCCTATAGCATTCACCAATTAGCTATATGTCTAGTGACTCTAATACTTATGGTTTGGCCCTCTTGATTGTAAGATTTCCATTTTAGATATGATCTGGAATAGGAAAACTAATTGAAGTGATAACGGAATAAAAGTATCTTCTTAAGTTGTTTAAAAATGTTAAAACCTTTTTTGGTTTATAGGGGAAAATAAAAGTGTTAGCGTGCTCTAGTTTGATTAGCTGAACTTTCATTATAAGCCATGCTACACCTCCGCTTTCAGTCACTTCATGAGTAGACACTTATTCGGTAAACTTTGGAATTTCTGTAAAGAGATCATGATACTTGTTTGTAATATCAATGCAATTTTAGTAAAGTAGCTTTTGATTCCCAGTGTTATTTTTCTATTTCTTGTCTACTGTATGTTTTTATGAGTTTTGTGTCTGATCTAAAACTTGTTTAAACTTCCAGTTTCTAAATTTTGCTAGCACAATATACTGCATTTTATCATATTCGGTCCTATTTTTTTTTTACTATGCTCAAAACCTAGAACCTAGGTGCTTTACCATCAAACTGGGCGTGTGTGCTAAGTTTCATCGTTCTCTTGGCATAACTCTTGATAGTTATATTTGAACTTCTTGTTACAACGATGGGGAACATTGACGATGTTGTCCCTTTATGTAGTTGGTTTTTTTGGGAATTGGAAGAGACTGCGATTTCAAACTGAGGCTGATAATATGGATGGATTTGATTCCTCGAGATTAACTATCCTACAAAAGGGTAAGGAACCCAATGCTTCATTCTTCTCAACCATCTATATAAATACTCTTCAATTTTTAAATTAGTTTTTTAGAACTAAGAAATGAAGTGTAAGAAGTGTATTTGACATTTGCATGATATTACCTATCAGTTACTAGCTATTGGTTGTGCCTTTTCTATTTATGTGACACATTATGAATGCAAAACATAAAGATAGTAAAATAGTTAATTACAGCTATGAATCTGATAATAACAAAAAAAAGTATTATTGTGGTAAAGTAGTAGCATCGATTTATGAATTCTAAAAATATTTGTTGTCTTAGTTTAAATTCCTTGCTAAGAATTATTTAAACATATGATGAGGATTTAATAAGTTGCCCTCTTTACAAAACAATCTTGGCTCGAACAAGGATGCAAGGTTGGTGAACAAGTTATCCTATTGGCAAGGAATTTCAATGGTGCTGATATCGAGTCTGGAAAGGATATGACAGTATGTAATCGATTTGAAAAGAATCTGTCAATTTACTTTATTGTATGGAAACTAATAGAAGTTGCTATGAATCATATATAGAAAGAATCTCTCTTTTTCATCTAAAACCTATAGTTAAATAATGTTCAGTTTCTGACTCAAAGTGAACTGCTCAGGATTGTACGGTTGTTGAAATGAAGGCAACAACTTCAGCCATCAATGGTGTGAAGGGATCTCCTTTAAGACCTTCAAAAGTGGCACAAGCAGAGAAGCCATCAGCAACAAGTATACTATGATGATAAAAGAATAGAGTCAACATGTATCAAATCAGAAAACAGTGCAGATAACATAATCATCGAATCTCATTCTGGTAACCAGAAGTGATTGCCATCCTCTAGATTGGCCATAACATGACGATCGATGAAATCCGATTTTCAAAGTATTAATTGAGGCTAAAAGCTTTCTTCCCCTATGCCAAAATCAAGAAGTCAAACTTATCGTCCCTCGTTTGAGCTCATCTAATTCAAAGTCCCTAGATGAGATATTCTAGAGATTGAAATGAATGTGGTTTGTCGGCTCTTCGAAGTTACAGATATAATTGGTGGTATGAAATGTACAGAATATATTAGCTTTTTGAATTTTGTTGTGGTCCTGTTAAAGTCGAGGGAAGAAGTTTATGTAACAACCCGATTTTGGGTCTAGTTGAAATAGTGGTTTTGGGACCACGAATCCGACGTAGAAAAATTTATTTTTTTATATTTTTATGGTCTACAGTTTTATGGAATGATTTCGTGAAAATTTCGTTAAAAAATTTTGACGTTTGAGCACTCAATTTGGTCAAAAGGACTAAATTGTAATAAGTGCAAAATGTGAGTTCTATAGGTTAAAGGTGTCAAATTGTTATGAAATTTTAAATTGGAGGTCCTTAAATGGTAATTAGACCATTGGTTAAGTTGGTGGAAAAAAATGGACATGGTTAGTTATGTTTCTTAAGTTTTTCATTAAGGGTATTTTAGTAATTTGGTAATTAAATGAATTAAAAATCCAAAATAAATGCCAATTTTTGTCCATCTTCCTGCCATGGCTGAAATTCATAAGAGGAAACCATGGCTAGGGTTTTCCAAGCTTTCAAGCTCGATTGTAAGTCCATTCTAGTCCCGTTTTTAGTGATTTTTATGTTTTTGAAATCCTTATAACATGATATACCAATTTCTAGTACTAATTTGAGAAATGGTTGAAGTCCAAGATTTGAACCATGTTAAAAATGTCTGTATTTTGATGTTTAATGGTAGAAAATGCATGTTAGTTGTTAGATAAACGACTTTTGCTAAGTGATTTTCGATTAAAATGCCTAAAAAGAACCTATTTGTAAAAAGTTGTAAAATGGATGTTAAAATGTGAATAAAAGAATAATGTGAGCTGCTATAAGCATGTATAAGGTTCGGCTAGGCATGTATATTGAAGAAATTGAGTACATTTCATTTTACGAGCATAAGGACTAAAATGTAAAAATGTGAAACTTTAGGGGCAAAAATGTAATTTTTGCATAATGTGATTTTGGGATGATTTGAATAGTATAATGATTAAATAAGTCAAGTGTGATATTATAGATCAAGAAAAACGAGGTTCGAAATTAGAATGGGGGAAAAATAAGTATTTGACGATTAGGTCATTTTTGCCATTTTTATGCCGAGGTAAGTTCGTATATTTAATAAGCATTAAATTATATATGTATAAATACTTAATTGGTATAATTGTGGTAAATTTTATATTATTAAAATGAAATGTGAATGCTATTGAGTAAGATACTACGAAAATGATCGACAGAGATTAGATACAGCGAAAGTCTCAGTTGAACCTTAGGAATAGATATGATACAAATGTCATGACATTAGGGTTACTGAGATTACGTTAAGACCATATCTTGGATATGGCATCGATATGAGACTTCGTGTAAGACCATAGTTGGACTATTAGCATCGATACGAGATTACATGTAAGACCATATCTGGGATATAGCATTGGTACGGTACTGTGTGTACGAGATTCCCGAGTATTCTTTAGTATTCCAAGTGGTTCAACGGGAAATTCAATGGGTATGTCAAAGAAGAGAAAGAGCATGTAAGTACTACGAATTAGCACATGTATGTACATAAGTTTAGAAGCATTGACTTCATGACATTGTGAGTTCATGGTTTCTACAAGAATGTTTTTGTGAAAGCCTTGTGATTATTTGTCCATGCTTGTGATGTATGAAATACATGGAAAATTTGGTTGGCGATTGTGTAATTGGATTTCGGGCCAAATTGATTTATGATATAGCATGTTTTAGTCACATAAATTGTGATTTATTAGATATGAGAAAAAGGAAAGAGTTGCATAATTGCCTATCAAAATGACTATAGGAAGATATGAGCTTTAAACAATTGAAAGATGTTAAAATATATACTTGAAATGTGAATACCCATAATTAATGTGCAAGTTTATTATGAGGTTTGAAATGATTGGTCGATTGTAATAATTTGTTATAATAGAGAGATTACGGTTGTTAGGCTAATGTCAAGACATGTTAGATTATGCTTGCAAATTGATAGAGTAAACAATGTGACCGAATAAGTTATAATTGTGAGATTTATAGTAATTGATATTATTTTGTGTTTATATTGTTGGTATTGGTAAATGTTTGGTAAGAGTTGCTTATTATGTTCATACAGACTTAGAAGCTAATTAATCCCATGTCCACTCATTAATCTCTTGTTACCGAATTAGTTCCCTCTGGATCTGACACACATCATGAGCTTAATTAAAAATATAAACATTGAAAATAAATCAAGAAAAGAGATGAGAAGAATCCTGATATATTAATAGCAGTGTGAACTATAATCCTTCGAATAGTTTAGTCGATCCACAATCTGAATTTTGCAAAGAAGAACGAAATAAAAACTAAACTATAACTACAACTGAAAAGAAAACTAAATTACAAGTAAAAATAAAACTAAATAGGAGAAAAAATTAAACTAGGTAACAAACTGTCCATAAACTATGTAGAGCAATCCTATCTATAGGCCTAGGGTTGGTCGTCGGTATTTAACCTAATTCAATTGACTAGTCTTCATTAAAGTTTGTTGTGCAAACAGAAACACTCTTGACTTATTAATTAGCCTTGTCACATCGATGTCATGACACCCTATAGCCTGTGTTGCAACATAGTTCGTAGTCTAATGGCTCGGGCATATCTTCAAGGCTATGTCATAACACCTTATGACTGTGTCGTGACACCGAAGGCAATCTTCACCCACAAGGTCATATAAATAATCAAAATTTCCCATTTTATTATTTAAAGACTAGGAATGAAAACTAAACAAAAACACAACTAAATTGCTTTCTTATGAGCCCATTAAGTACAAAAAATAGTTTAATCTGCTACAACGAACTGTGGCAAATCAAACACCCTTTTACCTAACCTGATCGTCGAGTCTGAGCTACAAAATATCACATTTTATGCTAGAGCAACTACCATCAAATACACCGTAAATAAAGCATTAATAAATTCAATCATGTCATAAATACATGCACATTATAATGCATAACTAAATATGATCTTTAATCGAGCTTAAGAAAGCTCTTTTATTGACCCAAGCATAAAGGAGGACTAAAATTGTTAAGTTTTAAAAACTTTTAAAGCAAGTACCGATCCCTAGCCAAGTATCGATACCAATATGAGCTTTGATGTTTTGGAAAAATTGAATAAAAGTCAATAGTATTGATACCATTCATAAAGTATCAGTACCTTTCTCAAAGTATCGATACTTTACTCTAGTATCGATACCATTTGAAGATTCGATGTTTAAAAAATTAAGGAAAATTCACTAAAGTATTGATACCCTCCTCAAGGTATCACTACTTTTGGAAAAATTCCAAAATTTGTATTTGGTACCTACTTTTTATGCATGCCCAATATCAACCATACCCAAAAGTTACCTAACACATAAGGCAAGAACCATATTCATACATAATACCAATTTCATCATTTAATCCAATATCAACATCTCATTTTCAAATTATCAAAACAAAACACCAACCAAACAATTACTACATCCTAACATGTTTATACTAATACATATCCCTAAGTACCATTTCTCATACCTATATACCTTCAAAGAATCACCTAAACAAACCATCATCAAGAAAGCATTATCCATTATCATCACATCTCCATAAAAACTCACATGCCTTATATGCAAACTAGTCAACATCCAAAACATACCTATGATCAATCATCAGTCCACATACCAGCCATTCATACCATTATGAATATAATCATATATATATTAAATAATTATATTTGACAATTGATCATTTAGCCAAATTTACATCTTAAAACACACAATTCAAAAGATACAAGAGTTTAACATAAAAAAATCGACTTAACTTAGATAGGTACATGTCAGGCTATAAACAAAACTAAAAATGTAGAAAACATTGCTGAGTTGGGTTCAAGTTCTAGATGCTAAGAAGACCTCCTCGCTAGCTATCGAGAATCTAAGTTACCTGCGCATGGAGAAACAAATCGTACGCTGAGTAAAACACTCAGTGGTAAACTATGATTTAGATTAACATAACAATGAATATACAAATGCATACAATTAAGTCAAGTTTATGTCATACAAAATTTCATGTCATTCATCTCAACTACTTCAATTTTAAGTATCATACTTATACATATCTCAATTTTCTACTCAAGTACATGATTATGCTAACCTATTAATTTGCATTTTCATTTCTATTTTTTAATCATATAAATAATCTAATCAACATGTAGCATAATTTCAAATTCTTCTCATATAGTACATGTTCATATTTACTCAATTCAGGTATCATAATAACAATCTCTGATCCTTTAAGCTCGATCTTGATCCATTAGCCCTTAGGGCTCGTTTTCAACTCAAATCATATAGCATAGACTTTCACATTTCCAAAACATTTCATTTCATTATCATGTACGCAATTCATTTATTTTTAACTCTATTAGCCTGACACGAACTCAATGTGGATACACAGATTTGTCACCCCGGGTTGCCCGACAATGATGACACTAAAATAATATATAATATCACTTCGAATTGCTTGACAGTAATGGACCTTTCTCATCTCGATCAATTTGTCACCCCAAATTGTTCGACAATGATGGTTGAACTTAGTACTCTGACTATATGACATGCTAACTATATTCAATACAGTCTGAACAACTAATAGGGTAACAAATTACAATTTAATCACTTAATTCAATACATACTTTAACATGTTAAGTTCATCATCAATTTATCAATTCACGCATATTGTAACATGTTCCATTTCAATTTTATACCAATTGCATACTTCAAGCAAAACATAAAATTTTCTACTTTATTCAATTAAGTCCTTAGTTTAGGATTCAATCCAATTCATATCAATTTACCTCAAGAGGCCATTAATACTCACCTCTAGCTCCATGTAATGCAAAATGATATGTATACACACATTAAATAAATGGTTCCCAAATAATATAATTACAAACAAAAAATTTCGAGCTATACATCGACGACTTTAGCTTTTCCTTTCCCTTTTGAGGAATCCAAATCGACGTTAGCTACGAATTAACATAAACACCTAACGCCATCAATATTGAACTGATTTCACAAAAAAACTATCATTTTATTATTCATGTTTTGCAATTTATTCAATTTAGTTCCTAAAACCAAGACTAACATAATTTTCAATCTAAAATTTCAAATTGAAATCCAATTTCCCTGTTGTCTATTAGGGACCTCCTATTTCTTATTTCTACAACCAATTTTACATTTTATTTAGTTTAGTCCCTAATGTATGAAACTATTAATTAACTTCACAATCTAGTTTTTTTTTTCACATCTAAGCTTAAAATCTATCAATCTAACACCTAAAACTTTAAATTCTCAACTATGAAAACATTCAAAACTTTAATAGTTTTACAACTTAGCACATGGGCTAGCTAGATTAAGCTCCCATGATCCCAAAAATATAAAAATTACAAGAAAATAACTAATGACTTACTTGAATTTTAAAGCTAAAAGCTTAATTCTAAAGGAAATGTCGTCCCCCTTCTCTTCTATTTCTTGTTCAATTTTTGCAAAAGAAATTATGAAAACATTTCATTTATTGTCTTTTACATTGATCATTTAGATTGGTTCAATTGTCTGTACTTAAGTGAACATAGTTGCATTTTAGGATATTATTTTAGCATTTTTAGATTACTGCATAAAAAGCTTGGACGGTGATTAAATATTATTATTTGTTACTTTTAATTGCTTGTGGTAGGGTTGTGTTTGGTGGTTTTCCAGGTGTAGGTTAAGAAATGAGAAATAAATGAGTGAAGGTTTGTTAGGGCAAAAGGTTGGACATTTTGTCAGCACGAATGCGGTAGCAATTCTAGGAAGACCGTGACAACACTCAACGCATACCAGTTTTAGCCCAATTGTACTTGTGTAACGCCCCAAATTTGGGCCTAGAAGTATTAAATTTTAAGCATGGGAACAGTTAGAAGGCTGCACATAAATGTTCGGTTGTACAAGAAAGTATGCAAAAACATGCTTGTCTCAGTGGTTAAGTGTTCTGGGAAGAGTCTGAGAAGTCTTAGGTTCGAGCCTGAGCAGGTGCAAAAAGTTTTGTTTTTAAAGGATTAAGCATTTTCTCTAGGCAGTAGGCTTTTAAATAAATATGGGAAAAGCATGACAGAAAAGAGCCTGCTGCCTTAGGGGACAAGTGGCGTGTTACTAGTTTCTAAGATCTGAAGTTCGAGTCCTGGTTTGAGCAATGGGGGTTCTATTTTGCTGCATAAGCTGTATGGGTAATAGAGTTTGACTGAAACACTGCTTAGTGGAGTGGAGTTTGAATTGGTCATGGAGGGATTGTAGGAGGGAGTCGAGGAGAGATATGATGAGAGTTTTAGGAGAGAATCAAGGGATTTTTAAGTTGTGGGGAGTTGGTGTCGAATGGGGACCCTAGTCACTCAAGAATTCGGCCTAGGGGTCATGCTTCTCATTTTGTCGATTTTGTATACTCATTTTTTCCCTTTTACATTTTGGGGCTCTTTTCACTCATTTGTTTGGTAGACGATTTCTGCTAGGGGTTTTGGGGTACTTTTCTTTTAGACCATTCAGGCACCTTTGGGGTTTGCCTATTTCATTTTTTCTCTGCACAACAGTGCTTTACTGATCGACTGTCTCCTCTCCCTCTCCTTCATTACTTTCAGATTTTTGGTTCTTGGTTCTTTGACCGATTGCTTCCCTCTTCTTCCCTTCTCATTAAGTTTTACCTTGGCCGAATCTCTACACCCCACTCCCTCACTCAAGGATTAGCCGAATACATCTTTTCCTGTCCTTCGATTCTTTCTAGTGTTAACAGATTTCCTTCTCTTCATTGTGCTATTGTGACCGATTACACCTTTCATCTCTCTCTCTCTCAATTCTATTCCCTTGCACCTTGACCGAATATTTATTCTCCCTCAACCTATTCTCTCTTGGCTGAATTATTCTTTTTCCTCTATTGTTGTCTCAAATAAAGGTGCAATTGTTACATCTAGAGCCTCGATTCGAGTGGGTGCTTCTGGGGGGTAGGCCGAATACTACTATCTTCTGTTCTTACTCTTCGCTCCCGGTAAGTTGCTACTCTCGTGGTTGATTATTTGTGTGTATGGTCTTAGTTAACAAATGGCAATTGGGATGCAGGTAGTAATTAAGGATTCCAAGCGATCACTAACAACGGTTTTAGTGTGTGATTGCTCGGGACAAGTGATAGGTAATCCTTTGTATAACTGTTTGATTAGAGTTCACTTCGACTCGATTGTTAGTCTATTAACCACAACTTGTGATTGAATATAGGTTAGAGTGCACGTGCGCTAGTTCGCACATTTTCGAAACCAGGTGTGTAGTCACACTGCTTAAATCGTTATTCGGCAAAAGCCAAAAAATATGGCTAGTGTCCCAGCACGAGCGTTCACTCGCTCGTGTGGTAATCCAAAAGTGAAATCGTGGGTGTTTGATCGTAAAGGCCACTATGAGCGATTTCATGGGCTTAGGCCGTTTTGGGGCCACGTTGGGCTGAAATGGGTCGTGTGAACCCCACGAGTTCGTGGGCCCCACACAGGTAAACCACACGGACGCCTGGAGATTATTGGGCTAGGCTATGTAGTTTGCACGACCAAGGTCATTTTTGGGCTTTGTGGGACACACGGGCCTGTGGGCCCACATGGGCTGCACATTAGGCCTTGGGCCCATTTTTCACTGTTTGACTATTATGGTTGCATGGGTCGCCCGAGACGACTGTGACCTTCTGTTGGGTCGGTAAGTGTACCTGAACCCTAAATTAATAAAATGACCATTTTTCCCTTATATGGTAAATGACTATTTTGCCTTATGTAGTAAAATGACCATTTTTCCCTTAAGTGGTAAATGATTATTTTTCCCTTATATGGTAAAAGGCTCGTTTTCCCCTTATGTAGTAAAATGAATGTTTTGCCCTTATATGGTAAAATGATCGTTTTGCCCTTATATGGTAAGATGACTGCTTTGCCCCTATGTGATGTATGTTTATATTTTAGCATGCTATTTAAACTGTAATGGATGCATGTATGATTTTATGATATGACATGACATGATTGTATGATGCATTACATGGGGATGGGTTTATATATGATTGGAGGAAGTGTACTATACTGGCAGCTCTACTGCAAATCACTGATGGCTCTAAGCCTATTAAACTGGAAGCTCTACTGCAAATACTGTTTAGTGCCACAACCAGTGCTATTTTGGAGTGTAGGGATGGGTGGGTTGATTTTATCCCCACATGGAGTGTAGGGCTAGACAGAGAGGAGTATAGAGGCTGGTTGGGTAGGACTTGCATGCTGTTGAAACTGTTACTGCACTACTGCACTGATTGCTACTACACTGGTATTGTTATTGTATTGGGCTAAGGCCCTAACTAGAACTGACCTGCTACTGATAATGGGTTTAGGCCCAGACTGTATTTATTCACTGTATGTTTGACTGCTTTTTTATTCTGGGATTACACACTAAGTTTTCGTAAACTCACCAATCTGCTTAACTGTACAGGTAATCCCTAATCTTAGGCGGATCGGTGCCATACAACAGCTTACGCACCCATATTTGTCTATTAATTTATAAGTAGCTTAATTTGGTTATTTTCATGTAATAAGGCCTCTTTAAATTTTTAGTTTTTAATTTGGAGATTTATATTTGTTTTGCTTTAATTCTGCTAGCAGTAGGAAGCGAGTTTTTAAAAGATAAATGTTTTTCAAAAATACCACGAATACATCAACGGTTTTAACAGCTACGGCAAGAAAACAACGTTTTACAAGTAAAACTCCAGTATGCAACTATTTTATAAAAAGCTTCCGCAATAAAATGATTTTGGAAACGGATAACGATTTTTAATCAAATACCTTTTGTTTGGAACGCAAGATTTGATATGAAAAACACATTTTTAATTCATATTTAAGATCACACAAAGAGTTTAAATAGAGAATGGTTTTCTCAACGACATCTCGCTTTGCTAAAAACACTTCAATGTGACATTGCCAGATTCGGCCATAATGTTTAGGCCGAGTTTGGGGTGTTACAACTTGTACCAGAAAAATCTACCTAAAAAAAAGAGAAGATAATCCTGGGCTATTTGTTTTTATCCTAGAAAAAAATAATTTAAAAAAAGGAGAAGATAAACATGGGTTGTTGGATTTACCCTAGGAAAAAAGCTATAAAAAGCCAAAGAAGGAAACCCTAAAGGACGAACAAAAAGGATGGAGGTACATAGGCAAAAATAGAGGGTAGCGATTGAGTAGTGATTAAAAAAGGAAGGCGAAAGCAGTCGCTCTCAGCCACTACAGGACACCGTGCCACTGGGAAGGGAACTGGACACGCAAAAGTTATATTCCTATCGTTCTTTCGTTATTTCTTAACTATTTCTCCATGAATTGATTTGATGAAAATAATGTTGGATTATATTTTTCTTTTGAATTTTATTTGCCAACCCATGAGCTAAATCTCATAGGGTTGGGATTACTTGATGAAACGTTTATTTCTTTAATGGTTGAAACATATATCTCAATTAATTTACTGTTTCATTCAATTGTTTTATTTCTAAATTGTATCCGTGCAATCCCCAAATCTAGACGACTGTGCAGCTTGCCCATAAAGTAATTTAATTCTGAAAAGGTTGGATTAGTTTAACCAAAATTGAAAGATATGAGCAAGTACTCGAAAAATACTTGTAGCAGACTCTAGACATAGAGCAGCGTTTATACAGAAGGAAATAGTGTAGGGTACCGTATTAAAGGCCTATAGACACGGGTAAGGTAACTTAAGGTTTTTTCTCTTGAAAGAAGTAGATCACTTCAGAACTCTTCTGAGCAGTAGGCTGATTACGATCTTGCCGAGGCATTTCTGTTAGTAAGGGTAGATTCTTAGTAATTCCAACCTTTCATATCAACATCGTATATCCCTTATTCCTTGTCATAGTATCTTTACTGTAACACCCCTAACCCGTATCCATAGTTGGAACAGGGTTTTGGAGCATTACCGAAACATTCAAAACACTTTACAATTTATTTACATAGATTACTATTCATTTATCGAGATCATTCAAAATGTCCCTTAATTGGACCCTCGAGGTTCGATACAAGTATTAGAGTCAAGTCGGGACTTAATCAAAAACTTATAAATTTTTTTGCGATATTTTAAAAATTTTCTAAGGTTGCAGGGCTTACACACCCGTGTGGTAGGTTGTGTATTACGCATGTCCGTGTCCCTAACCCGTGTAACTCTCTGAATTTTAAGGCATGAAGAAATTAAAGTCACACGGCCAAGTCACACGCCCATGGGCTAGGCTGTGTGGTGAATTTTTATATTCAAAATTTAGGTGCAGTTTTCACACGGCCATGTAACACGTCCGTGTACTAGGCCGTGTAGTGAATTTTTATTTTCGAAACTTAGGTGCAGTTTTCACACGGCCATGTAACTCGCCCGTGTTCAAGATTGTGTCAACTACACGGCTAAGACACACGCCCCTGTCTCTGCCCGTGTGCCCAATTCTGAGCATTTTGTTTCTCATTTTTAAGATGTAGGGGACACACGACCTAACCACATGCCCATGATGCTATGACACATAGCCTAGACACACGCCCGTGTGTCTACCCGTGTGGACAAAATAAGGCCATTTCCTAGCCTCATTTGTCACCCAAAACTTACCATTTTGCTGTACCAAAACTCACAACATATATCCACCAATCCAACATCATATTCACATAAAATTTGACATCAATCATATGGTATTATTTCATGCATCAAAAAGGTATAAACTTACTCTTATCATAAACTTATTGGCTAACATAATTCCATCAAACCAACACACAATAAGCAATTGTATAATTACCAAAAACATAAATTTTAAGATAGCCAAATTAAATCATCACTAGCCACTCCAATGGCTAGATTACAAAGCAACAATTACAAGCCATCATTGGCCAAATAAGCTTATACATGTCATTATACAAAAATGAGATTTCTATTTGTACCAAAATGAGATAGTGGATAGTGTGATGACTACTTCGACCGACTTCCAACCTTCACGAGCTTTAAGCACTATAAAACAAAGAAAATAAAACGGAGTAAGCATTTTATGCTTAGTAAGATCGTATAACAGAAAATAAACTTACCGGTCATACTTATTAATACAAACATACATAAATTTACTTTCCATCCATTTTGGGTAAGTTACCTAAACACATACACTTATTCAACAAGTTAGTCACATAATCTCATATGAATATCAAGTAAACATAGATGAGCTCATCACATTACCAGCATCCATTAATTTCACCTTTCCACACTTCAAGAGTATTTTCCATCGAACTGTTGAAATTTCAATGGATTTTCAGATAATATACTCATGTGCAAAAGTACCTATTAGAGTACATAGTAATAAGGCACACTCTTGAGCCGTACATTTTACAGTAGGATTACCAGTCCAGGCTAAATCCTATCCGTAGCATATGCTCTAGAGAGCTTAATTTGGATTACTCATTCGGGCTAAATCCAAGTTATAACCTAAGCTCAAGAGGGCTTGCATTAGAATTACCCATCCGGGCTAAATTCTATTTGCAACACGTGCACTACTATTCTTAACCCATCGAAATCAACATTCAACTGGAACATGATAATTCATCCATATAACACAAATTAAGGCTATTTCATTATGTATATATCATCTTACACATATCAACACAATCATACAATTCAATTCAAACATATTAACAAACATTTTAAGTTACACGAACTTACCTTGAAAATGGTCCGTATTTGAATTTCAACTAATCCGAAACCTTTTGCTTTCCTCGATCTAGTTCCATGGTTGGTCTTTCCAGATCTATATGGATAAATTTAACTATTAATCTATCACATTTCATATACAGTTGCATCCTATTACATCCTAGGCAAATTTACCATTTTGCCCTTATCTTTTTAAAAAATTCTAATTTCGTCCGTAGGCTCGGAAAATGAAATTCATGAAATTTAACCCTCTTTCCAAGTCTAACTAAAATTTATATATTACACTAACATCACATATATTTCACAAATTTTAGAATTTTCCATGGGTTTTATCACTTTTTCATTTTAGTCCCTAAATCAAGTTTTCATCAAAATATCTTTGTAAAAGTTGTTTATCTATGAATAACTTTTCATTAAATTTCAAATTTTCAGCATATTCATCTATGACCCAAATTTCATACCTTGATAACTTTTCAAATAAATCCCCTAAATAGTGACATTAGGCTATCCCGATTCCAAATATATAGAAATTACTAAAAACAAGACTTGATTTCATACCTTATTGAGCTTGAAAAGTTTTCTTCCTCTCTCCTAGGGTTTCCATAGAAAAATTTGGGGAAGATGATAAGAAAATAGATGATTTTTCTTTTTAATTAATTATCCTCCATTAATTTTATTGATTTCCAATTTAGTCCATACCCTTTTCAAATTTTTCCATGGATGAGTCATTAAAATGTCTACTAACTACTCTTCAATGGTCTAATTACCATATGAGGACCTTAAGTTTTGAATTCCATAGCTATTTGATACCTATAGCTACTAGAACCCAACTTTTGCACTTTATGTAATTTAGTCCCTTCCCTAATTAAACACACAATCGGTAAAATTTTTGTACCAAAATTTTCATGTGACCTTCCTATCATGATACCAACAATAAAATAAAATAAAATAAAAATTTATTTTTAGCTCGAATTTGTAGTCCCGAAACCACTGTTTCAATCTCACCGAAAATGGGTTGTTACATTTACGATATCATTCTTAGTTCTTTAGTTGTTCATTTACATAATATTCTTGTAGTAATTCTCATAATTTCCATTCCATTTCTACTCTCGTTTTGCCATAACATTTCCAAGTATTCATTAATTACACATATTATATGCATCACTATTCTTTTAATTGCCATTGCACACTTACCATAGCTTTACCATAGCATTAATTGTATTTTATATTATAATAACTTGACCACTTTTGTGCTTTAATACAATCCTCATGGGAATGATACTCACTTATCACTTTATTACTTGATTCGACGTGTATACTTCCACAATTCGCATATCATATTCACACGCGACATATACTAAGTTTATCTTGTAATTAACTTTAATTAAGCTAGTTAATTTTAATTATTTGTTTAATTAACCATCCATGACACCACTATCCCCTATCATGAATTCTAACATGATATGATTACAATTTTAGGTCCCCAAGCCATTTTTCAAATTAAAGAAAAATCTATAGCGATTGGAATTTTTGATTTAGTCCTTAGACCCTAATTAAACACAATTTCAACAAAATTACTAATCAAAAATTCAATTCACCTAAATAATAACTCCAAAATATTAAATTTTTATGGAAATGGGGTCTCGAAACCATATTTTCTAATACCACTAACTTTTGGGTCATTACACAAAGATATTAAGGATATCTTATGAGACTAACACAATTATGACAAGGTCACTAAATGACCACTGATAGAGTAACCTTTGTAATGGTATGTAATTGGGGAGAGCTCAGTCACAATACTATAGTGGAATGACTTCATGACTAAAAGAGTTTACAGTTAATAGGCGAAAAGCTAGAACTTAATTATAAATCATTTGAGCCCTTATGACCTATGTCCAATTGGGGCCCCTCCGCTTGCTAATGGAAACCAGAATCGAATTGCATAAATAATCAAATGAACTGTAACACCCCTAACCCGTATCCGACGATGGATTAGGGTTACGAGGCATTACCAGAAAATATACATTACCTGAATAATTATAAATATATATAATCACATGTCTCATAAGCAAAGATATTCAGCATACCAAAAATATACATGTTATATGCACATACCAAGATTTATTCATGAATAACCACTCTAGCCGAACTTATAAACCAAATATACAAGTCAAAACATGCTACTCTTAACATAATCCAAACATATGAGTTGAAATATTATTCATAATTAATAATAATTATAACTACAATTTATTTAATCACTTTACAAAGTTATAATCGAATAAAATCATGCTTCTTGCTTATGTTTATTTTAATGACCACTATCAACTTTACTCAATCACATTACATGCATGTAATCTCATCTAAAAACAAATTTATATACTAATTATAAATTTACATTTAAATCAATTATATCACCAACATCTAAATATATATAATTAACGTATCAAACACTTGTTTAATACTTTTAAATACCAAAACCAAAAGAAATCATCACTTGAGCATAGTTTACGAACAAACTTAGAACACACAAAAACCATGATCAAGATGACAAATACTTATACATCAATTTAGCCATTTTCGTATGGCATAATATATACAATACTTCAACATGTCTGAAAAGTAATAGTATAGCCTATACATGCCATAGATAGATATTTCTCTTATAAAAGTACCGAAATAGTGGATAGTATGATAGACTTTGCTGACGATCCCCGAGCTCATAACTTGCCTCAAAATCTATAAAACAAAGTATACAAATACAAACAGAGTAAGCTAACTTAGCTTAGTAAGTCGAAAGCAAATATCAATTCAATAATATAGTCAACTCCTTAAAATTTAAACTTAAACAATTTACTCTATCAATGTCATAACTAATCTAAACTTAATAAATCCACAACCACATATGTTTAACATAACTATCACATTGGCCGAACACATATAAAATTAACATTTTACAACATTTCATTCAACTTTCAAAGCCATATATCATTCTACATTCAAATATACTTCCACACATGTATACAAGCTCACAAAACAACATTTAACTTTATGTACTAACATCTCTCATTTAGCCGAATACACAAGATCAAATATAACATTTCATATATATATACCTATGTAGCCGAATATCCAAGATTCACTATATAATCACATAAATACTTACCTATATGTCCGAATATATATAAAGTTCAATATATCATCACATGAATACTTACCTATATGGCCGAATACACAAGGTTCATTATATCATCACATATGGCTGAATATACAAGTACAATATAAAATCATATATGACCGAATATACAAGTTCAATAAAGCATCACATGTAATCGAATATTCAAGTTTAATATAACATCACATGTGGCCAAATATACAATTTCAATATATCATCACATATGTACATACCTATGTGGCCGAATATACAAGGTCATTTAGATCAACTTACTTGCTCAATTTCCACATCAATGTGAAGTCTTATAGACATAGGCTTGAAAATAAATCACTGGCATAAACCTGCTAGGCATAAGCCTAAATCACACACCGGCACAATGCCTGCTAGACTCAAGGTCCGATTCTTATTTATTCACCGACAATAAGCCTGCTAGGCACAAAGCCCGATCAAATTCACCAGCACAAGGCTTGCTAGGCTCAAAGCCCGAATATCACTATTATAATGTCATTCCATAAACAGCTCATATATCGAATCATCTAAATATGCCATGCAGTTCATACAAACTTTCAGTGGTTTTAACTCAATCGAATAAAACTCATCCACATAACTTCAATGTTAAACCACATTCGGCTACCCTATTATACAACTATAAAATTCAAATCATCATAGTAAATCATTTTATATTTGAAGTAAATGATGTTTAATTGCTTAAAGACTTATCTCGGATATCGACGAACGTTATAAATCGGCTATTCGACTAATTTTGCTTTGCCCCGATCCAAGTCTTATTTCTTTTGTTCTTGATCTATTTAATTTCAAATTGACCTCATTTAAACACAATTGCATTCAATTTAATCCAACAACACATAAATGGACAAATTACCATTTTTACTCCTAATGTTCCATACTTTTACAAATTAGTCCTATTTGCAAAAAACACAAAATACACAAAATCTCACAACAACATAGTTGGGCCGAATCTTCTATATACTCATACTAGTCCATATATTTCATCTATTTCACATTTTAATCCCTTAATTATTATTTTTGCAATTTAGTCCTAATTACTCAAAATCATCAAAAACTCTAATATAATACATATTAATTCAAAACATATCTTTCATAATTTATCATTAAACATCACAAAGCACAAATATTCATCAATGGCATAACTCAAAATATTCACCAAAATAAAAAATTTGAGCATGGGTCGGATAGTATTAGAAGCAACGATCTCAAAAACGTAAAAATTATCAAAAACCGAGGTAAAACTCACCTTAAATCAAGCTCCAACAATGGCCGAACTTAAGGAACTCTTATTTATTTTTCTTTTCTTTTATATTCGGTCATGCAAGAATATGAACAATGGCTTTTTATTTATTTTATGTTTTATATTATATAACATTATTAACCAATTTACATATTTAACCTTTAACTTAAAATATAATCCCATTATAAATTAAGGTTACTACAGTCCATCATACTTATTCATGGCCTAATTGCATTATAAGTACCTCATGCAACAAAAACATCATCAATTCAGCCCTTTATATGATTAACTACCACATTTTCATTTTACGCGATTAAGTCCGTTTATTTAATCAAACACTCAAACAATAAAATTAAATCACGAATTTTTCACGGATACTAATTCACACATAATAAACATTAAAAATAATATTTAAATATTTTTTAACTCGAATTTGTTGTCCTGAAATCACCGTTCCTATTAGGGTCTAAATCGAGCTGTTACAACTCTCCCCCTTAGGAATTTTCGTCCCTGAAAATCTTACCGGTGAATAAGTTCAGATATCGCTCTTTCATTGTATCCTCTGGCTCCCACGTTGCTACCTCAACTCTGTGTTTATGCCACAGTACTTTAACCTACAAAATTTTCTTATTTCGTAACTCTTTAATCTCATGAGCCAGAATATGAATCAGTTCTTCCTCGTAAGTCAAATCTGACTGAATCTCAATCTCTGATGGACTAATCACATGCGAGGGGTTGGATCTATATCGCCGAAGCATCGAAACATGAAATACATTATGAATCTTTTCTAACTCAAGTGGCATCAACAATCTGTACGCAACCGACCCAATTCGCTCGATAATCTCACACGGCCCAACAAATCTCGGACTCAATTTGCCTTTACGACCAAATCTGAGTATTTTCTTCCACGGTGAGACTTTCAAAAATACTTTATCCCTGATCTGAAACTCTATATCTTTTCGTTTCAAGTCCGCGTATGATTTCTGACGATCTGATGTTGCTTTCAGACTTTCAAAGATCACTTTCACTTTCTGTTCAGTTTCTCTGATCAAATCGACCCCGTGTATCTTATTTTCACTGAGCAGTCCAATAGAATGGTGTACAACATTTACGACTGTACAAAGCCTCATAAGGTGCCATTGTAATAGTCGATTGAAAACTGCTATTGTATGCAAATTCAATCAGAGGTAAGTATTGTTCCACGTACCTTCAAACTCGAGAATGCAACATCTCAACATATCCTTAAGTATCTGAATGATTCGCTCGGACTAATCATCTGTTTGCGGATGAAAAGAAGTGCTGAAATGTAATTTCGTACCTAATGCATCTTGCAGCTTCTTTCAAAACCGTGATGTAAACCTCAGATCTCTATCCGAAACAATAGATATAGGCACACCATGTAACCTCACAATCTGAGAAACAAATAGTTTAGCTAGCTTATCAAGCGAGTAATCTGTATGAACCAGAACAAAGTGAGTAGATTTAGTCAATCTATCTACAATAACCCAAATTGCATCTTTCTTGCTCGGTGTTAATGGTAAACTGAATACAAAATCCATTATGATTCTGTCCCATTTCCATTCGAGTATCATAATTGGCTGTAGCAATCCGGAAGGTACTTGATACTCGGCTTTTACTTGCTGACAGACTAAACATTTTGATACAAAGTTAGAATATCTCGTTTCATACCTTGCCACCAATAGTGTTGTTTCAGATCATTAGACATCTTTGTACTACCCGGGTGAACAGATAGTCGACTGTTATGAGCTTTATTCAAAATCATCTGAATCAACTTTGTATTTCTCAGAACACATATTCAATTTCTAAATCTCAAACAGTTATCAGCATCAACTCAAAACTCTGAATCAGCATCTGAATCACTTTGAGCTCGTTTTGCTAACAACTCATTATCAACCTTCTAGGCATCGCATATTTGTTGAACAAATAATGGTCTTGCTTTCAATTCAGCTATTATCGAACCATCATCAGACATAGCCATATGCACATTCATTGCATGCAAAGTAAATAGTGATTTTCGGCTTAAAGCATCAGCAACAACATTAGCCTTTTCGGGTGATAGTCAATCAAAAGTTCGTAGTCTTTTAGCAATTCTAACGATCAGCACTGTCTTAAATTCAAATCTTTCTAAGTCAACAAATACTTCAGACTTTTGTGATCGGAGTAAACATGACATTTTTCACCGAACAAATAGTGAAGCCATATTTTTAACGCGAATACAATAGCTGCCAATTCTAGGTCATGTGTCGGATAGTTCTTTTTATATGGCTTTAACTGTCTCGAGGCATAAGCTATAACTTTGCCTTCTTGCATCAAAACATAACCCAAACCATTTAAAGATGCATTTCTATAGATAACAAATTCTTTACCCGATTTTGGCTGAAGTAACACCGGAGCTTTGGTCAAAAGGGATTTCAACTGATCAAAACTTTTCTGGAACTTTTCTGACCACTCAAACTTAACATCTTTCTGCAGCAGCTTTGTCATCGGGGTTGCAATCATAGAGGAACCTTTCACAAATCATCTATATTAACCAGTGAGTCTCAGAAAACTTCTAACTTCAGAAACGTTTCTCGGAGGTTTCCAATCGAGTATAGCTAAAATCTTACTCGGATCAACCCAAATACCTGATGCTGAAACAACATATCCCAGAAAGCTAACTTCGTTAACTAGAACTCACATTTACTAAACTTCGCATACAATTGTTTTTCTCGTAAAGTTTGCAACACAAGTCTCAAATGCTCAGCATGTTTGGTTTCATTACGGGAGTAGATCAATATATCATCAATGAACACAACCACAAATCGATCTAAATACTGTCTGAAGATCCGATTCATCAAATCTATAAAAACAACATGTAACACCCCAAACCCGGCCTAGAAGTTAGGCCCAAATTCGGCGCGTGTCACATTGAAGCTTTACTGTAAAAGTCATGTTTTAACTAACGTCTTTCTTAGTGTTGAAAGAGTATTTTTGTTATAGATTAAAGTGAATGGAAGCTGTGCACCAGGTAGGATGCTGGAAAAGAGAAGGTGAGTCAATTAGATTGCTTAAGTACCAAGCTCTCCATGGATCCACTCCTAGACATGCACACAACCATTGCCACACTTTAACTGAATGATTGTTCAGGAAAAACCATTTCGTTTTAAGCCATTGAAAGCACTTGTTAATTTTTTTAAAACGTTTTCGTTGCGGAAGCTTTGTCCTGTTTCACGATATTTTGAAATCAGATAATTTCTTTTAAAAATGCGCCCTAGAGCTATTCAATCCGAAACCTTTAAATCCATATCATGCCTAAGCTAATAATCATACTAAAGCAATTAAAAATAATTAAAGCGGCCTTATTACAACTTAAAACCCGAAAACATAAAGGAAGTAATCTAGAATAAAAGTGAAGGCATAATCACTTATTTTAAACAGTCCACATGTCCACTCTGAATCCCCTCTGGCTCCAAGTCTCCACATCAAGTCTTTCCTGCAAAGATAAGGAAAGGGGGGTAAGTTTGGAAACTCAGTGTGCAACAAGCCCTTTCAGAGCCCAAACTAATACCAGCATACTGGGCCGAAGCCTTTCGTTTAACGGTTACTGGGCCAAAGCCTTTACTGTAATCGATATGGCCCATAGGCCCATTTCAATATCACATATAATACCAATGAATGTATGCAAGCCCATTTGGGGAGACTACTCAACCCACCCAACCAAACTCTCCACTGGCAGCATAGCTGCTTTATCATATAACTGGAGGCCTAGCCTCTTTAATAACTGGGGCAAAGCCCTTTTTGCACTTCCTCCATTTATATCAAACCCAACCCATGCATATAATGAGTATATCATGTACATCTCATAACATATCATGTGCATATCATGTCATATCATGTATATCAAAATCTCGTGCATCATATTCAAAATTAAACCCTAGGGGTATAATGGTTATTTTTACCTAGGGCACAATAGTCATTTTCCATATTTTAGGGGTAATTTCATAAATTTACCAAATATTATGGGTTTTCGACGATCATTAACAATTATCAACATTCTCAAGTGTTTAAACAGTGATTTTAACGCACTTTATCAAATTAGGGCTTTTGGGCCCAAAACCCCTAATGGGTCCTACGAATGCCGATTTAGCCCATTAAGCCCACATAATCCAAATTTTACAATAGTACTAACCGCGTTAACATGCAATCTTTCCAAATTCCATTTTCTATCAATTTTACCCAAATGGGCCCGGAAGCCCATTAGACCTAATTTCAGCCTATTGAGGCCCAACTTACCGTCATGCATAGAATTGCGCTCTTACCTGTTCCATCGATCCAAACACCGATCATATTGTTTTTATCACATCTAAAACCACATGCAAAATCTCAAGTTCCCAAAATGCCAGAATTTTGGTATTTCGGCTTTTCTGCGAATATTAGCCTAAGCTATTACGAGGGTTTGTTACACACCTGTTTTGTGATGACTGCCACTGAGATCCCTTACGATGTCCTAAAATTGATTACCAGAATTCTTAGATTGCAAACCACAATAACCAATCCCAATATTCACCTACCATATTCGAAGATGCCCCTAAAGCCTTTAGAATCTTACCTTTTTGCCGAAAATGATGACTAGATTTAAGTCTAGTTATTCCAAAGATCCAAGCCTTCGATCCAACCTCTAGAAGACACTAATCACCAAAAGAAATCGTCAGTTAAAGACCCTTAAAGCCCTATGCCCAAATCGACAGCCTCCCTAGATTTTAGGGACTTCGGCTTTTTCTAAATTGTAAAATAAGACTAGATCTGAGGTGATGAGCACTTACCACCTATTCCTCTTTGATTTCTACGCAGATCTGATGCAGATCTATCCTCTAAATGATAGTAGAACTCGAATCCAGGAGATCTGAAGTTTCGGCTATAAGCCCCTAAATCTATGGTACTTCAGCTTTTTAAGTGATGAAGAAGATGACGGTTTGAGGCTATAAATTTGAAGTAATGTTGCCGACAGATACTAAGGGTTTAGAGAAGATGAAATTTAATCGAAAGGAACAAAAATAACTGAAGGATTTTGGCTTGGAGAAATCGCACAAGAAGTGAGTTTTCGGGATTTCGACTTTTACGGCGATCGGCTATGAAGGTGTTGTGGAGGATGGGATCGATAGAGGAGGTGAGTAAGGTGATCAGAAGGTTTTGGCTAGAAGAAAAAGCAAAAAGGAAGAAAGAAAATGGAGGAAAAAGAGAGGAAGAAGAACTCGGCACCAAGGAGAAGGAATTTGCGTTTTCGGCTTTTATGAGAACTCAGAAGGGATGAATGACAGTGGAAGCTTTCAGGTGGCTAACCCTAATTCTCCAAGACAGAAAAAGAAAAGAACCTAACCCTAATATCAACTAAAACAATCAGCCTAACCTCCCTAAGGCCCTTGCCGAAATTCACTTAAGTGATCACATGCCCGGCACATGCCTAAAATTAAAAAGTAACAGTATGCCTACCTTACAACTTGAACCCTAGACCTTTAATTCCTTCCCAGGCGCCATTTTTTTAGGAACTTAGTGGCGCCACCTTGATACTTTAGCAAGGCCTTATTTGTGTCATAATTTACCACCTCAATTTTAAAAGCCCATGTCGCCAGAACCCTCTTTCTCCAAAATTAAAAATTCAGGAATTGCCTCGAATTAAATTTACTCTTGGGCCTTTTTCCCACACTATAACCCTTCGTAATTTATTTAATTACATACTAAATAATAATAATAATAATAATAATTAAAACATACAAATTGTTCGGGCCGTCTTCTACCCGAACCTAGACTCAAGGCCCATTACTCCTAGGCCCAAAAATTGGGTCGTTACACAACAAGTGCATTAGTAAGTCCGAACGGCATAACCAAAAACTCATAATGTCCGTACCTCATTCGAAAAGCAGTCTTTAGTACATCGAAGTCTCTGACTCACAACTGATAATAACCCGATCTCAAATCTATATTTTCGAAAACACTGAAGCCCCTTTCAACTGATCGAACAGATCGTCAATCCATGGCAACGGGTATTTATTCTTTATAGTCACCTTATTTAACTAGCGGTAATCAATACACATTCTCATAGTTCCATCTTTCTTTTTCACAAATAAAACTGGCACACCCCAAGAAGAGAAACTCGGTCATGCAAAACCTCTATCTGTTAACTCTTGCAACTGTGCTTTCAACTCTTTTAATTCAATAGGTGCCATCCGATACGGAGCTATTGAAATCGGAGTCGTCCCCGGTACTAACTCAATACCAAACTCTACCTCTCGGATAGGTGGCAAACACAACAATTCTTCAGGAAACAGATCCGAATACTCGCACACAATTGGTACAGATTAAATCTTTTTAGTCACTTTACTATCAATCACATAAGCAAAGCGAGCTTCACAACCTTTTCTCACATACTTCTGAGCTAACATCAAAGATATTACTGCTGGTAAACCATTCAGATCATTAGATTCAATCCGAATAATCTCATTGTTCTGACATATCAAATCGATGGCCTTTCTTTTGCAATTAACAACAGCCTTGTGCAATGTCAACCAGTCCATACCAAAAATTATATCGAACTTGTCGAAAGGTAACAACATCAAATCAGCCAGAAAGCATGAATCTCGAATCATCGACGGGCAATTTTTACACACTTTGTCAACCAGAACACACCGACCCAGGGGGTTTGATACTCGAATTACAAATTCAGTAGACTCAACAGGCAAAGTCTTATTGTATACTAATGTTTCACACACATATGAATGAGTCGAACTAGGATCAATCAATGCAATAACACTAGTATCATAAAGAGTGAAAGTACTGGTAATAACATCTGGGGAAGAAGCAACCTCGCGAACGCATATAGCAGATGCTCTGGTAGGTGCACGAGCTTCAGATCGAGTTGCTGTATCTTTTGTCCCTCTTTGACTGCCACTCACATTACCAGAATGCCTAGGTGGTCTATCACGCACTGGCATATTACTCGGCCTCACATTCTGAATAGTGTTTTGCTTGGCTATCATTGGACAATCTCGGATAAAATGATCCATCGATCCATATTTAAAAAAAGATCGATCATGCAATCTACAATTTCCAGAATGCCATTTACCATAATGCTTGCACTCAACTCTATTCTGTCTAACATTGTAAACACTTGCTATCGAAGTGGCTCGTGAACTCATAGGGGGTCGGTCTCGATCTCGTCTAGAAAAGCCCGTAGTATCTCTAGATCGACTGGAATCACTTTGAATTTCTTTGTTGTTGATTAAAAAGTCTTACTCGATGATCTTTTACGCAAATCTCTGGCTTCAAAATCAGTTTTTCTTTTCTCTTTCCTGAGCTCTTCAGCTTTGCAAGATCACTCAACAAGAGCTATGAACTCTTTGATTTCAAGTATACCAACCAGCAATTTAATGTCTTTGCTCAAACCATTTTAGAATCTTTTACACATGATAGCTTCAGTTGAAACACATTCATGAGAATATCGACTTAGTCTCACAAATTTTCATTCGTACTCGGTTACGGTCATACGACCCTATTTCAATTCCAGAAATTCTTTGCGTTTCTGGTCGATAAATCTCTGGCTGATGTATTTCTTACGAACCACTGATACTAGTGTATTCCACCAGTGATATGCGGTGTCTCATAATAAAGATATGGGACACTTTAAACATACATCCGGAGTACAAGATAACTCGTCGAACAAACGGATAGTATTATCGAGCCACAACTCAGCCCGCTCAGCATCATCATCATTATTAGCTTTAAACTCTTCGGCCCCGCGTTTTCTAATTTTATCTACAGGAGGCCTGTTAAATCTCATTGGATCAATCATCGGAGGTACCACAAGTATTGGAGATGGATTATTCGGGGGTGGAGGTTGTTGTACAGTAAGATTAGTTCAGATATACTGAGTAAACCAATCGTTCATCATTTGATAGAAAGCTTACTTAGCCTCCCCCTCATGGCTACTCGAGATAGGTCGAGATTCAACTAGCACTGTCCCTTAAGCGGGAGCGGGCACTACACTCTCGACATCATTAGCTACAGCTTTGTCGGGATCCATTACTATAGGAAAACACATTTTTAAATGTCAAAAGTCATCACACTATCAAAGTATATATATTATGCCATGTATGGCTAAACTCACACATGCTACGTTAGTCCTAGAATCGACTAAACCGTAGTTCTGATACCAATAAAATGTAACACCCCTAACCCGTATCCGATGACGAATTAGGGTTACGAGGCATTACCAGAAAATATACATTACCTGAATAATTATAAATATATATAATCACATGTCTCATAAGCAAAGATATTCAGCATATCAAAAATATACATGTTACACGCACATACCAAGATTTATACATGAATAACCACTCTAGCCGAACTTATAAACCAAATATACAAGTCAAAACATGCTATTCATAACATAATCCAAACATATGAAGTTGAAATATTATTCATAATTAATAATAATTATAATTACAATTTATTTAATCACTTTACAAATTTATAATCTAATAAAATCATACTTCTTGCTTATGTTTATTTTAATGACCACTATCAACTTTACTCAATCACATTACATGCATGTAATCTCATCTAAAAACAAATTTATATCCTAATTATAAATTTACATTTAAATCAATTATATCACCAACATCTAAATATATATAATTAACATATCAAACACTTGTTTAATACTTTCAAATACCAAAACCAAAAAAAATCATCACTTGAGCATAGTTTACGAACAAACTTAGAACACACAAAAACCATGATCAAGACGACAAATACAAATATATATCAATTTAGCCATATTCGCATGGCATAATATATACAATACTTCAACATGTCCGAAAAGTAATAGTATAGCCTATACATGCCATAGACAGATATTTCTCTTATAAAAGTATCGAAACTGTGGATAGTATGATAGACTTTGCTGATGATCCCCGAGCTTGTAACTTGCCTCAAAATCTATAAAACAAAGTATACAAATACAAGCAGAGTAAGCTAACTTAGCTTAGTAAGTTGAAAGCAAATATCAATTCAATAATATAGTCAACTCCTTAAAATTTAAACTAAAACAATTTACTATATCAATGTCATAACTAATCTCAACTTAATAAATCCACAACCACATATGTTTAACATAACTAGCACATTGGCCGAACACATATAAAATTAACATTTTACAACATTTCATTCAACTTTCAAAGCCATATATCATTCTACATTCAAATATACTTCCACACATGTATACAAGCTCACAAAACAACATTTAACTTTATATACTAACATCTCTCATTTAGCCGAATACACAAGATCAAATATAACATTTCATATATATATATATATATACCTATGTAGCCGAATATCCAAGATTCACTATATAATCACATAAATACTTACCTATATGGCCAAATATAGATAAATTTCAATATATCATCACATGAATACTTACCTATATGGCCAAATACACAAGGTTCATTATATCATCACATATGGCTGAATATACAAGTACAATATAACATCATATATGACTGAATATACAAGTTCAATAAAACATCACATGTAATCGAATATTCAAGTTTAATTTAACATCACATGTGGCCAAATATACAATTTTAATATATCATCACATATGTACATACCTATGTGGCCGAATATACAAGGTCATTTAGATAAACTTACTTGCTCAATTTTCACATCAATGTAAAGTCTTATAGACATAGGCTTGAAAATAAATCACTGGCATAAACCTGCAAGGAATAAGCCTGAATCACACACCGACACAAGGCCTGCTAGACTCAAGGTTAGATTCTTATTTATTCACCGGCAATAAGCTTGCTAGGCACAAAGCCCGATCAAATTCACCAGCACAAGGCTTGCTAGGCTCAAAGCCCGAATATCACTATTATAATGTCATTCCATAAACAATTCATATATCGAATCGTCTAAATATGCCATGCAGTTCATACAAACTTTCAGTGGTTTTAACTCAATCGAATAAAACTCATCCACATAACTTCAATGTTAAACCATATTCGGTTACCCTATTATACAACTATAAGATTCGAATCATCATAGTGAATCATTTTATATTCGAAATAAATGATGTTTAATTGCTTAAAGACTTACCTCGGTTATTGACAGACGTTATAAATTGGCTATTCGACTATTTTTGCTTTTCCCCGATCCAAGTCCGATTTCTTTTGTTCTTGATCTATATAATTTCAAATTAACCTCATTTAAACCCAATTTCATTCAATTTAATCCAACAACACATACATGGGCAAATTACCATTTTTACCCCTATTATTTCATACTTTTACAAATTAGTCCTATTTGCATAAAACACAAAATACACAAAATCTCACAACAACATAGTTGGGCTGAATCTTCTATATACTCATACTAGTCCATATATTTCATCTATTTTACATTTTAGTCCCTCAATTTATTATTTTTTCAATTTAGTCCTAATTACTCAAAATTATCAAAAACTCTAATATAATACGTATTAATTCAAAACATATCTTTCATAATTTATCATTAAACATCACAAAGCAAAAATATTCATCAATGGCATAACTCAAAATATTCACCAAAATGAGCATAGGTCGAATAGTATTCGAAGCAACGATCTCAAAAACGTAAAAATTATCAAAAATCGAGCTAAAACTCACCTTAAATCAAGCTCCAACAGTGGCCGAACTTAAGGAACTCTTGTTTCTTTTAATTTTCTTTTATATTCGGTCATGCAAGAATATGAACAATGGCTTTTATTTATTTATTTTATGTTTTATATTATATAACATTATTAACCAATTTACATATTTAACCTTTAACTTAAAATATAATCCCATTATAAATTAAGGTTACTACAGTCCATCATACTTATTAATGGCCTATTTGCATTATAAGTACCTCATGCAATAAAAACATCACCAATTCGACCCTTTATATAATTAACTACCATATTTTCATTTTACGCGATTAAGTCTGTTTATTTAATCGGACACTCAAACAATAAAATTAAATCACGAATTTTTCACGGATACTAATTCACACATAATAAACATTAAAAATAATATTTAAATATTTTTATAACTTTGATTCGTGGTCCCGAAACCACTGTTCCAATTAGGGTCTAAATTGGGCTATTACATGAACATAAATGGAAAAAAATTATAAAGTTAGAGGAATAGGTTACATTTAGAAATGAATGTGATTTCTTACTAAGTATGGAAATGACATGAGAATTAATTTAATATTTTTGAGTCATTATTTAATAATTGAAGTTCAAAAATGAAATTAAATTAATTAGTCATTGTGAATCTGTTGAATATGGAAATTAAATATATTTTCTCATAGATTCTTTTACGCTAAAGTTGCAATGACTTTAATGAAACTAGAATTGTGTTGAGAAAATTATTTAATTAGAAAATTAATATATTGAAATTAATTTAATAAATAATATTTATTTTGGGAAATAGAAAACATGTATTGGGTTGGAATAAATTATAAAATGTTGGGTTAATAGTCCAAGAAGCATGTATAATTGGACCCAATACATGAGAGGCTCAAAACCCCTCATAAAACATATGAGGGGTGACAACCCTAGTTTATTTAGCTAGGGTTTGTTGCCCCTCTCTCCTAGTTAAACTAGAGGACTAGTTTTTCTATCAAATAAGTATTATTTATATTCTACTAATTCAACCAGGAGTCTCTTATTCCTTTCTATAAATAGATGGCATTGGTAGGGCTAAACAAAATACAAGTTATACACAACTTTGAGATATTATTATTTTGCCCGAATATAGTGAGAATTTATTTTCTAAGTATAAATTATATTTTCTAATAATAACAATTCTATCGGTTTCTATGGAGAGATATTCTGTGTTTGATTCATGATTGCTTGAGCCTACACTCAAAATGATTTGTGGTATGAGAATAGCGGAGGGTCGTTTTGTTGAAAGCTGGAAACGTCAAATATCTGTCTTGCAGAAAGAATAGGTACTTTTTTGGGAAATGTTTATTGTTATAGATATCACAAACCAACTTAGTTTTTAAATTTTTTATTTTTCGCTATGGCAAAAAACTATTTTCTAATCAGATTTTTTCCAACAATACCAATTGAAAAATGAGCCTTGGAGGCCAAATTGAATATGAACGAGTCAATAGACTTGAAAGAGAATGAAATCATAAAATGAATGATCATTTGGCATTAAATAGAAATAAGATTGAGCATCAAGTTAGTATATACATATATACATGAATGATGTATTGAATCAGTATGAATTGTAATGAAAATTATTGTATATTTTTGTTATTAGAAAGTATGACATGAAATGTTTACATTGATTTACCAATTGAGAAAGTATATGAAATTAGTATATGAGTTGTGAATGCATGAATTGAAATGCTTGAAACTTAATCATACATTGATTGATTTCTTATTATGATTATGTTTGTTTTATGACTTGAATCATGAAAGTCCCATTGAGCTTTATCGCTCAGCGTACGGTTTGTTATTCCTTGCATAGGAAATAGTAGATCTTAAAGACTCGATAAGTGATCCAACATCCAAATTACAACTCTTGACTCAACAATTTTTATATAGTCTCCTTATGTTTTGAATAATGGTAATTACCTATGGTTTGAGTTAGTTTAAGTTTTAAATTTCCTACTTGGTAACTTGGTTAATAACTGTTAACAAATGAAATGGTCCATGAATTGTTTAGATATCTATATAAGTAGTATAAGGTTATATTGTCCATGAATTGATTATTATGTTGAGTAGAATTGGAATTTGAGGTCTAAAGACCAAATGTGTTAAAAAAATTGTAGGTTGAATCAAATCATGCAAGGTTTTTAAGGGAATGCCTACATTGTTTCAAAACCACTCTGTTGATGTTGAAACATCAGCCCCCAATGTCATAATATCCCTTATTGAAGTCGTGACATCAACCTTCTATTTTTGGAGTTGCGACACTGCACTATTAAATTCGTGAAGTTGAGTTTCTACCTTAGAAGTCACGACACTATCCCTTCATGGTCGCGACACCAATCCGAGAATTTTGAAAGTTTTACATTTTAGTCCTCAACAAGTCTTGGGCTACCAAAAAAGCTTTCATAAGATCGTTAAAAGCCTAGATTCAATTATATAACATGTTGTAAATATATAATAAGCTTAATAGCATGTATTAATCAATGAGTTAAATTGAAAATGGAATCGTAGTTGCTTTGGCAACATATGTGACATCCTATAGCTCAGACTCGATGATCAGTTCGGGTATGGGATGTTACATTCAACTTCTCCCTCCAAAACTCCTCACACCCTAGGTTGAGGATGGTGAGATTAATAGTGGAAATGAGTTTAGGAGGTTGTTTCGATAAAGATTTTATGAAAATCTTAAGGTGAGTAGTGGAAATTTTAGGAGAAAATAAGTAAGAAAATGGAAGATGATGATGATGATGATGATGATGATGATGATGATGATGATGACAACCATTCTTGCTACTACCAACTAGAAAGAAAGAAATTGAGGTTGGTGGGGTGGGCCCATCCCCCTTTAAAAATATCAACAAGTGGGCCTTGAGCCCATGTCTACATGTTTTAAGACCATTTTATGCCAATTTGAGGCATGATTCCTTCAAACTAGGTTCCACCGATCAAAACAATTTTGAGTATCAAATATCATATTTAAATTTTATTTTCATCATTAAAGTCTCAAAAATTGACGAATTTACCCTTTTATGGCAAAACTACTTTCCCCTTTTTTTTGCCTTTTTTACACAATTTTTTTCTCAAAATTGATACTTAGGCTCCGTTTGTTTGACTTAAAATGGCTTTCGAAAAATGAATTTTGGAAAATGATTTACTTTTTTGGAAAAGCTAATACTTTCTAGTGTTTGGATAATGCATGTAAATTATTTTTTGTTGTTTGACAGATTTCTTGAAAATATTTTATAAAAATTATTTTTAATGAAACAAACAAACATACATTTTATTTTTAGTTTTATTTTTTCATTATTTAATTGAGTTTATTAACACCAGTGTGAACATATTAATCATTTTCCATAACTCTTCTATCTTTTTTACATAATATAGAATGTGTTAAGAGAAAAGCAATGCTTTACAAGAAGTGAATTTCCTACTTCATGGAAGATTATAAAAGGCTAATAAAATAAGAAAAACACATACAGACAGAAAGGTTTAGGTCAACGATCTCCTACTTTAAGGAAAGATCATCCATGATGTTATACAAGTAGTGAATTTTCAATGCTACTATTTTTCTTTAATATCTATGCGTTTTAATCAGTAGCTTTTTTTAGGGTTACAACAATAGCTTTCTTTGGGGTTACAACTGCATCGATGGCACCAAGTTGCTCAACTTTTCCCACTACAATCTCAATCTTCCAAAAAAAACAAAGACAAATACAAATAGAGAAATAGACATGAACAATAAAAATTGTTAATTAGGATGCTATACAAGCAAGGCAATCTTACGACCCTTTTGATCCTCCTGGGTGTTAAGTACAATTGATGTCATTATCCCTATTTTCATTGCTAAACAATCATAATCAATGAAAACATACAAAGCAAGTAGTTAAACAACAATGATAATATGATGTTATGGTTGTTATTTTGCAGATTTGATGCCCTTTGCTTTATGATAGCATTTTATCATGTTTGTAATCGCGATAAATGTCATGGTTGTAATATGGTATCTGAATCCCCCCTAAAAGCAATGCATAGAGTTCACATAAGTTGCCTCGAAAACATGCTCAAATAGGCAACCAATCTATATTAAGAACTACTCTATTCCTTAAATATATAGGACAGTGAAGGCTTTAACAGTGTGCAAGCAGCATATCTAGAGAGAGACAATAGCATGCTCAATGTAAATGTTGTCACTCATCTTCACTCATATTGAGAACTTTTGTACTAAGGTATAGAAGCTAATATGTGATTTACTATAAGTGCAAATTAAACTTTCATTCAGTAATCCAATTAATAACTTTCATTATGCCACAGTTCATGCAAACCTTAAAACTTCATGAGTAGAAATAAGAAAGAAAGGTTTATTTGATTAACGACAACTAGAAAAATTTTCAATCAAGTTTTATCACTCTGGAAGTGGTGTAACAATGTTGACATTGCCATTGCTAAAGCCCTCCATAGTTATGTGAACAATTTAATAATCGATCGCAGTTGCAAATAACAGTATAAAAAAATAGCAACAATACCACTCCATTATTTTCACTAAACCAATACCTTTTATGATATGAAACACAGTAACAAGATGCAAGACGGAAAACAAAAAGTCAAATACAGTAGAGTGATGCAGAGGTAGAAAGTAGACAACATAAACTAAAACATAACTCAAAAATCTCATTGCTCAATGCTCAAGTAGAAACTTAAAACATAAGACCAAAAATAAAAAAGAAAAGTAAATCATATCAATGACAATTAGGAAAATTTTCAATCACTATAGAACCAAGACTGAAAACCCAGTCAACGTGAAGGAAACCTTTGTTATCTGTATGATTACCTTAAATATTTGGATCAAACCTTTTGTCCTATATGATTAAAACAAAACAAAAAGCAATCAAATACAATAAAATCAACTTTCTAATTAAAATATACAGTATAGCAGCCAATGTACCTACACTAAACAAGAGAATCTCAATCAAATAATAATAAAAGAAAAGGAAACAAAAAAATTAAAGGGTAAGTTATATTTAGTGAAGAATCAAACTTCTTATAAGTATTTTCACGAACATCTAATAGAAGAAAGAATCAAATTTAATCAACATATTTGGGTACCTAAATGGCTAGATTAAGTCTTATGGTATTTTTCATTTTCGCTAAGATTTAGGGGAAGATTATGATAAATTTACAAACTTTGCTACTATTGTGGCTAAAGGAAAGAGTGAGGGAGATTGCAAAAGAAAAAAAAAGAAGGAAAAACTTGTTGATAGCCATCATAAGAAATGTTGTGTGGTTCCTCTTCAACTAAAAAAAATAACGAGATTGGATTTTTATAGCTTTTTTAAAATTTAGTATATTCGCTTAAAATTAAACAAACCCATTTCAAATGAAGCAACCTTGATGAGAAGAAGATAGTAATATACCTGGGTAAGGACTAGAAAGCCAAATTTCCAAGGTTTATCAAAACGCAAACTTGGTAAGGACGACGGTTGATCGACAGAGATGACAAGGTGAGGCGGAGGCTGACGGATTGAGAGGAAGGGAGAACGATTGTTTAACCACTGTGATGAGAATGAAGAGAAAGGAAAATGTCTTATAGAAATAAAATAGATAAGACATTTTCCAAAATGAAAGCATTATTTACCCGTGTTTTGGAGAATGTTTTCATGTAAGAATTCATTTTTGTAACAGCCCATTTTCGGTGAGATCGGAACAGTGGTTTCGGGACCACAAATCCTAGCCAAAAAGAAAGATTTATTTTATTTTATTTTATGGTTGGTATCATGATAGGAAGGTCACATGAAACTTTTTTTATGAAAATTTTACCGATTTGTGTTTAATTAGGGAAAGGACTAAATTGTATAAAATGCAAAAGTTGAGTTCTAGTAGCTATATGTATAAAATAGCTATGGAATTCAAAACTTAAGGTCCTTATATGGTAATTAGATCATTCCGTGAAGTCTAACAATCTCACTGATATACAATTCAGCCAACTCATTAAGAGAATAATCCGTACGTACCAGAATAAAATGAGCCGATTTAGTCAGTCTGTCAACTATTACCTAGATGGCATCTTTCTTCTTTGGAGTTAATGGCAACCCTGATACAAAATCCATAGTAATCCGATCCCATTTCCATTCAGGAACCATGATAGGCTAGAGTAATCCCGAAGGTACTTGGTGTTCAGCTTTCACTTGTTGACAAATTAAGCACTTTGATACAATCTCGGAGATATCTCTTTTCATTCCATTCCACCAATACATTTTCTTCAAGTCATTATACATTTTCGTACTGCCCGGGTGAACCGTCAAACAACCATTATGTGCTTCATGCAAAATATTTTGAATCAACTCATTATTTTTCGGTACACAAATCCGATTTTTAACCATCAAGCAACCATCGAGGCGATTACAAATCGACCCGATGATCGACTTCACCTTTGTTTTCTCTTGGCTTGCAATTCTTCATCGCTTTTCTAAGCTTTACAAAGCTCTTGTAAAAACATCGATCTTGCTCTTAACTCTGATAAAATCGAACCATCATCTGATACCTTTAACTGAGTGTTCATAGCTCTCAAAGCAAATAGTAATTTTCTGCTTAAAGCATCGGCAACCACATTCGCTTTTCCCGGATGGTAATCAATAACAAGCTCGTAATCTTTCAATAACTCAAACCATCTTCGCTGTCTCAAATTCAAGTCTTTTTGTGACATCAAGTACTTAAGACTTTTGTGATCGGTATATACTCGGCACTTTTCACCATACAAATAATGTCGCCAAATCTTCAAAGCAAATACTATAGCAGCCAATTCCAAATCATGAGTCGGATAATTTCTTTCATGAGAATTTAACTGCCTCGAAGCATAAGCCACCACTTGTCCTTCTTGCATAAGTACACATCCTAAACCATTTCGAGAAGCATCACTATACACCACAAATTCTTTACCTGATTTGGGTTGTACCAACACTGGTGCTTTAGTTAATAACGTTTTCAATTCTTCAAAACTCTGTTGACATTCTTTCGTCCACTCAAACTTAACATCCTTTCGGAGTAATCTAGTCATAGGAGCAGCAATTATAGAAAATCCATTTACAAACCACCGATAATACCCAGCTAGCCCCAAGAAACTTCTAACCTCGGTTACATTTTTGGTGGTTTCCAATCAACAATAATAGAAATTTTACTAGGATCAACCCGTATACCATCACCTGAAACAATGTGACCCAAAAATCCAACTTTCCGAAGCCAAAATTCGCTTTTACTAAACTTGGCATATAACTGCTTATCTCTCAAAGTTTGCAAAACTATCCTCAAATGCTCAGCATGCTCTGTCTTATCTTTTGAATAAATTAAGATATCATCAATAAACACCACAACAAATTTGTCCAAGTATGACCGAAATATACGATTCATCAAATCCATAAACACAGCAGGAGCATTTGTTAATCCGAATGGCATGACCAAAAATTCATAATGATCGTACCTTGTTCTAAAAGCAGTTTTAGGCACATCCGACTCTTTTACTCGCAGCTGGTAATACCCAGATCTCAAGTCAATCTTTGAAAACCATGTTGCTCCTTTTAGCTGATCAAATAAATCATCAATTCTCGACAACGGATACTTGTTCTTGATTGTCACCTTGTTTAACTGTCGATAGTCAACACACAATCTCATAGAACCATCCTTCTTTTTCACAAATAACACGGGAGCACCCCAAGGTGAAAAACTCGGTCTCACAAAGCCTTTATCAGTCAACTCTTGCAACTGCGACTTTAATTCTTTCAACTCTGCTGGTGCCATTCTATATAGAGCAATCGAGATCAGAGCTGTTCCCGGTATCAAATTAATACCAAATTCTACTTCCTTGACTGTAGGCAAACCCAACAATTCTTCTGGAAATACATCCGCGAACTCACACACAATCGGCACTAATTAAATTTTCTTTTCAATTTCTTTTGTATTAAGTACATATGCCAAATAAGCTTCATAACCCTTCTTCAAATATCTCTGAGCCAACATGGAAGAAATCACACTAGATAGTGCCTCTGATTTGCCTGGTTCAACCCGCAGAATTTCACCACTTTCACACTTTAATTTTATAACCTTTTCTTTGCAATTTATTATAGCATCATGCAATGTCAACCAATCCATACCCAAAATAACATCAAATTCATCAAACAGCAACAACATCAAGTCAGCTGGAAAGTAATGACCCCGAATCATTAAAGGGCATTTCTTGCATACTTTATCAACTATCACACATTTGTCTAATGGATTAGACACTCTAATCATAAATTCTGTGTTCTCAATAGGTATATTCATACTAGACACCAGTTTCATGCATACATATGAATGAGTAGAACCGGGATCAATCAAAGCATTAACATTAACATCATAAAGAGAAAATATACCAGTAATCACGTCGGGTGATGAAGCATCTTCACGTGCCTTTATAGCATACGTTCTAGCCGAAGCTCTTGCTTCAGATTTAGCTGTTGAATCTCTGGCTACATTTTTGCTACTTGCTTCATTTCCAGCTTTTCTCGAATATCTTCCCCTCGAGTCTGCACCACTAGCTTTTACACTTTGAAAATTCTCTTTCTCAACTCTCTCTGGGCAATCTCTAATAAAATGATCCAGAGAACCACACCGAAAACATTCATTCGCTCTACATGGGCCAAAATGACTTCTACCACATCTTTGGCACTCGGGTCCAATAAGTCTAGAATTTCCCAAGTCACTTTCTCTTTCAGAACCACTAAAATTAATGTCTTCCACCAATGATAAGCTGAATCCCTCAACAATGATATAGCACATTTTAAGCATTCCTCAGGTGTACAAGACAATTCATCAAATACCCGAATAGAATTCTCAAGCCAAAACTCTGCTTTCTCAACATCATCATCAATATTTGCCCTGAATTCTTCGGCCTCTTGCTTGCGGATTCTGTCAACTGGAGTTCTATGAAATTTCATCAAATCCACACCTTGAGGCATCAGGGGTAATGGTTGTGGAATCGGGGGAGGTGGGGGAGGTTGTACATTCGAGTTCGTACGAACGAACTCTGTATACCAAGCATTCATCATTTGGAGAAAGGCTTCCCGAGCCCCTTCTCCTCCTCCTTGATCAACAGTAGGAGGTGGATTTTCAGTTGGCACCGCCCCTTCAGCCGGAGCTGGTGCATTACTCTCTACATCATCAGCCACAGCTAGATCGAGATCCATTTACTAAAAAAAATCATTTAAAAGGTCAGAAGTCGTCACACTATCACAATATATATATGGCATGTATAGCAAAACTCTTACATACAACACATTAGTCCGAGAACCGACTAAACCTACTCTGATAACACCAAATGTAACGCCCCGTACCCGATACCATTGCCGGAGTCGAACACGAGGTGTTAACAGACTTAATTTCATCACTTAAACAGCTTAAATAATTTAATTTTAAAATTTCCAGTCCAGCTAGCAATCTGCATCATAGTCGCTTAAAAATTCATATCTCGAGTTACGAAACTCAAAATCCTATTCCGTAAATTTTCCCTAAAACTAGACTCAAATATATATATACTAATTTTTTTCTAGAATTTTTTTGCTGGGCCAATTAGTACAGTTTATTAGTTAAAGTCTCCCCTGTTTCAGGGTTCGACTGCTCTGACCTCTATGTATTACGAATCAGATATCTCTCTGTAAAGAATTTCAATGACTATGAGATTTGTTTCTCTTAAAACTAGACTCAATACGAAATCTGTACATATAAAGTATGACTTCTAATTATTTTTATAAAATTTATGGTGAATTTTCAAAGTCAGAACAGGGGATCCAGAAATCGCTCTAGCCCTGTTTCACAAAAATTTAAACATCTCATAGAATATCATTCATATACCTGTTTTGTTCCATCCATATGAAAATAGACTCATTAATCTTTGATTCTAACTTACTCATCATTTAAGTCCATTTCTACTATTTTTAGTGATTTTTCAAATTCACGTCATTCCTGCAGCAATATTCTGTTTTATAGCAAATTTTACTTTACTATAAATTTTCATGGACTAAATATCATTTTGAACATACGTGATATCAAATATGATTTAGATTGGCCATTCCAATGGCTAATCATTCACAAAACTCTTTTCTTGCCAAAGCATAATCATATCATAAGATCATTTACACAAAGTGAGTATTTTGCCATACATGCCACATTCAAGATACACAAGCCATTTTACCGATTTAAGCCTTCGGATAGTGTGAACGAGTCTTCGACCTATCCCGATTCTCAAGCCGGTTTGTCAAAACTACAATGAAGGAAAAGGAAGGAGTAAGCATAAATGCTTAGTAAGTTCACATGCAAATAGAAAGTAACATAATCACACAATCCCACATAAAACATCATTTACATTTAATATCTTTCTACGATTTCATCTTACCAAGTTTTCAACCCGAGGGTTTAAGCACATACCTATCAAATTTTCTCATTTACCACACCTACCAACATGTCACCTTCGTTTTAGGCATTCTCCATATTTTCTTAAGATCCACCCGTTGAACACATCAGAATATAATTCGAATACACGGAAAGTTTGTACATAAGTGCCACATATGTAGCCAAGCTACAATGTAACCCGCCCATAAGCGAACTCGGACTCAACTCAACGAGCTCAGGCGTTCACATCCATAAGTGAACTCGGACTCAACTCAATGAGCTCGGATGCCTAGTTACATCTCACGAACTCGGACTCAACTCAATGAGTTCGGACATTTGCATCCATAAGTGAACTCGGGCTCAACTCAACGAGTTCGGATGCCCAACCATCCTAGTGACATGTCACTTCTATTCTAATCTATTCCCAAGGTTCAAATGGGCTTTTTCCTCTATTACACATCTTTGCCGTCGTCCACGGAACATCAAAACCGATACTCGGTAGCAATTCATAATTTACATGTTATTCAATAATAACCATAAAGCATAATATTTCATGATATTAATCATCATATCATATAAATAACATTAAATTACTTAAAATGACAATTATGTTACTACATTTACACATGAACTTACCTCGGTATAAAATTATTAGCAATCGAGCCTATTCCTCGTAAACTTTATTTTTCCCTCGATCATGACTTGAATCTCGTTTCTCTTGATCTATAATGCCAAATTAATCTTATTTAATGCATACATTCATCAAAACAGCCCCAAATACGAACTTTGGCAAAATTACCATTTTGCCCCTAAACTTTTGCAAAATTACACTTTTGCCCCTAGGCTCGGGAATTAAACTTCATCCCGTATTCTTATGTTTTATGACATGCTGATCATTTTTTCCTTCTATGGCAGCATCAATTTCACACTCTAACATGTACTTATGACTATTAGGTATTTTTACCGATTAAACCCTTTTTTCTCGTTTTCACTTAAAACTGAGTAGTACAAGTTGTCTGACATAATTTAAAACCTCATATTCTATCATAAAACACCAAAATACACAAATTTCACCTATGGTTATTTTTCCAAATATGAACCCTAGGTTAAATTATTGCTAGCATAAGCTAAATCGAGCTACCGGGATTTTAAAAACGTAAAGAACATTAAAAACGGGGCTTGGAATCACTTACTATGGAGCTTGGAAGCTTGAAACAAACCCTAGCTATGGAGAACCCTTTAATTTTCGCCCTAATGAAGAAGATGGACATATTTTGCCATCTTTTTCCTTTTTTTAATCTTTTAATTACCAAATGACCAAAATACCCTTAATACCTTTCTTTGAAAATTTTCATGTACAAGCCCATTTTTGTCCAAAATTTTAGAAATTGGTCAAATTGCTATTTAAGACCTCCTCATTAATATTCCAAAGTAATTTCATACTAAAAACTTCTAGAATGCAAGTTTTGCAACTTATTCGATTTAGTCCCTAATTTCAACTTAAGTACTTTATGCATAGAATTTCGTCACGAAATTTTCACACAATCATGTAATCATATCATAAACCTCAAAATAATTATAAAATAATTATTTCTATCTCAGATTTGTGGTCACGAAACCACTATTCCGATTAGGCACTAATTCAGGATATTACAATGATGCACGAAATGAAAGTTATGATTGTGGTGCAAATATCTATGTTTGTTTGGCCTTATATGATGTCATGAGCATGACTTAATTTAATTAAATGAATGGATAAGTAAAGCTATCTAGAAAACATAGAATGTATGCATAAGTATATTGTCTAAATGGGACAATAGGAAAATTGGTGCAAGCCAACATGAATGAATGACATGATTTTGATGATGTTGTTATGATGATGGAAGTTGTGTCATATGTGTATGTATAAGAAAGTCGAGTCAGAGGTCCTACAACCCCTCCCCCACCGAAGTGGTACTTATAATGGAATTTCATGAGATTTGTATTGAATAAGTTTCGGTTGAGAACCCAAAGAGTTCGATGATAGAATAATTATAAGTATGATCGAGAGATTGAAAATGAGCTGATAAGTAAAGTCGAGCTGTAAAGTATTGGATTGACGTAAAGATTATTGGAATTATGCATTGTTCCAGTTAGAAAAGGAATTCTCCTTGGTAAACCGAATTACTCAGTGCAAGGTCGAGAAAAGTGTAAATCGAAATTTATTGAGAATGGCATTCTTTAGTGAATGGTTTAATATGAAATTTGTGTGGCAGAACTAGTTGGGGAAATGATATTTGAAATGTGAACTATCCGAGTGTGATAGTTATGATCGACAGATTTAGTGATCTCTTTTGAGATGTTCTGTGTGTTTACCCGTTCTCGAGAAATATTTCTATGGCTATTGATCTTACGAAGAAATTCTTGTTATATGGGAATGTCTTTTAATCACGGTGTTGGATGAAAGTATTGGTAGTCCGATTGGTTTATAATTTATATTACTCTATTTCATCGGGTATTCTATTTCATTTAAATCGATAAGAATTGATGAGAGAATACATATGATATTATGATTCTGTTTCTTCTACTTGATGCTTCATCTGATATATATGTATGCGAAGATATATTGTTCTTGTTATATTTGATTCCAGTGGGATTAAATGACGTTTTCTTTTGGACTTTCTTTCTTTGAAGAATTATCGGGGTATTCCGTATTTTCTCTATGAGTTTGGTTTTCGATTCCCCGGCTTGGTTTTCGATTCTCTAGCATAGTATCGTATCTTGGGTTTCTTTATTCTGGATTTCTTTATTCTGGATTTCTCTATCTTGGATTTCTTTATTCGATTTTCTTGTTATCTTTGTTCCATAATTTGTCAATTATGACTCATGTTCGAAGTGCATTCTTCAGCTTGTGATAACCATGTCAAATATGACTATACTTCTAATTTGATCTTGGTAATGTGGTGATTTTAGTATTGGGGTTTTTTTCTTCTAATTTCTGTGTAAGGATTTGACATCAGTAAAGGCATAAGTGATAAAAGCGCGAGTTTCAGTTGGTATGGTGAATTATCTATTTGAAAGATTTCATACGACAATTATTTCAGGATTATTGTTCCCAAGTCTGATAATAGAATTTCATTTTGTACGGATAAAAGAGTAAATAGTCTGAACGAGAAGTGTATATTTATTAGAAAAATTTTGATATTAGTTAAAGTCACTACGAATGATAAGGTTTTCGTTTTGTGAAAGCTGAAAAGTTTATTACATGTTGACAAAGTTCAGATAGATGAGAATATTGGTAGCTGAAGCGTCTAAACTAGACTAGTCTACATTGAGTAAAGACTTCCTGACTTTCAGTAATGTACTGTGGTATGAATTGTGATGTGTTTCAAGACAGTGAGGTAATGTGATAGTTTAGAGCATTCGATGTTACATAAAATCGGAGTTGTTAAAGGGGTTAAAGCCGAGCATTGGGATCTATCAAAATTATCCTTGTCAGTGTTGATATTGGGATGGAAATGAGAAGGATTATTCTTGAGGCTATATCAGAATTATTTTCATGGCAGAAAGAGGAAAATGTGATGTATCTTATTGTTAAATGTTTGGCGAGATCTATAAATCATATCTGTATTGAATGAATTCCTACTCATCAGATTCATGGAATTTCAGGTCTCTTTGATTGTTGGATTTCTTGGAATTGCGGTCTCCATTAATCAAGTTAAGATCCGGGTTTTATGTCATGATATCATGGGAAACTGAGAAGGGTTGAAAATTTAAGAACAGTTGAGAGTTGAGATGTAAGCTTTCTGATCATATGAGAAATTAAAGAGATGTATTGGAGGTACAGTCTAAGTGAAAGTTCTTCGGCACCGAATATGAGATTAAAAGTGAAGACCACTTTTTACGGTAAGATTTTCTGGGGACGAAAATCCCTAAAGGGAGAGTTGTAATATCACGATTTTGGGCCTAAAAGAATAGTGGTTTTGTGACCACAAAATCTGAGATAGAAATAATTATTTTATAATTATTTTGATGTTTATGATATGATTGCATGATTGTGTGAAAATTTCGTGATGAAATCCTATGCCTAAAGTGCTTAAATTGAAATTAGGGACTAAATCGAATAATTTGCAAAACTTGCATTCTAGAAGTTTCTAGTATGAAATTGTTTTGAAATATTAATTAGGAGGTCTTAAATAGCAATTTTACCAATTTCTATATTTATGGACAAAAATTGGACATGGATGGAATTTTTGGAAAGTTTAGTAGTAAGGGCATTTTGGTCATTTAGGGTAAAATGAAATAAAATACAAAATTAAAGCCAATTTTGCTCATCTTCAACCCCATGGCCGAATATAGCAAGGAGAAACCATGGCTAGGGTTTTCAAGCTTCCAAGCTCGATTGTAAGTCCATTCTAGCCCAGTTTTCAAGTTCTTTACGTTTTTGGAGTCCTGTAGCTCGATTTAGCTTATGCTAGCAATAATTTAACCTAGGGTTCATATTTGGAAAAATACCCATAGGTGAAATTTGTGTATTTTGGTGTTTTATGATAGAATATAAGGTTTTAAATTATGTTAGAGAACTTGTGCTACTCGGTTTTAAGTGGAAACTAGCAAAAGGGCTTAATGGGTAAAAATACCTAATAGTCATAAGTACATGTTAGAGTGAGAATTTGATGTTGCCATAGAAGGGAAAAATGATCATCATGTCATAAAAAATAAGAAAATAGGCTGAAGTTTAATTTACGAGCTTTGGGGCAAAAGTGTAAATATGCAAAAGTTTAGGGGCAAAATTGTAATTTTTCCAAAATATGATTTTCGGTCAATTTGAATAATGTGAGTCCTAATTAGACTATATTTTAAATGATAGAGCAAGGAAAACTGAAATTCAGGCTAAAATGGGGAAAATACCAAGTTGTGAACGAAATAGTAAAAGTAGCCATTTTCGCATACTAGGTAAGTTCATGTGTAAATAATGTAGCATAATTGTTATTTTTAAGTTATTGATGTTAATTATATGATATGGTGATTTTTATCATGAAATATATGCTTTGTGGTTATTTTCGAATAAAATGCAAATTATGTGAGCTACTTGTTAAATATAAATTGTTACCGAGTATTGGTTTCGGTATTCTACGGAAGACGGCAAGGATATGTGTTCGAGGAAAATCTCGTTCGAACCTCAGGAATAGATTAGGATACAAGTGACATGTCACTAGGATGGTTAGGCATCCGAACTCATTGAGTTGAGTCCAAGTTCACTTATGGATGCAAATGTCCGAACTCGTTGAGTTGAGTCCGAGTTCGTGAAATGTAACTAGGCATCCGAGCTCATTGAGTTGAGTTCGAGTTCACTTATGGATGCGAACGCCCGAGCTCGTTGAGTTGAGTTCGAGTTCGCTTATGGGCGGGTTACATAGTAGCTTGGCTACATATGTGGCACTTATGTGCAAACTTTCCATGTATTCAAATTATATTCCGATGTGTTCAACGGGTAAAGTTCTACTCAAATGGAGGAATACTCAAGATGAAAGGGATGTATTGGTAAGTGTTGTGAAATGGATACTTTGAACAGATATGTACTTAACCCTCGGGTTGAAAAATCGATATAACAACAATATGGTAAGATGATAAATGAAAATATGATATGAATGTCTTGGTGATGATTATGCAAATGATGTTTTATGTTTGCTTATATGGTTATGTTACTTGCTATTTGCATGTGAACTTACTAAGCATTTATGCTTACTCCCTCCTTTTCATTCCTTGTAGTGTTGACAAGCCAGCTCGGAAATCGGGAACGGTCGGAGGCACGCTCACACTATCCGTATACCATCTTGGCATAATGGCTTGTATATTTTGAGTATGGCATGTATAGCATTATAATCATTTTGTATATATGGTCTTATAATATGGTTATTGAGTAGTATAAAAATTCTTGGTAATGATTAGCCATTGGAATGGCTAATTATGATCATATTTGGTGTTATGTATGTCAAATTGCTAGTTAATCCATGGAAACCATGAAATAGGTAAAATTTACCATAAAATAGATTCAGACAGCAGTAGTGATGTGAATTTGAAAAATCATTAAAAATAATAGAGATATAATTAGATGATGAATAAAACATGAAATTTAAGAATTATGAGTCCATTTTCATATGGAAGAAACGAAACAGGTATATGAGTTATATTTTTTGAGATGTTTAAATTTTTGTGAAACAGGGCCAGAGCGATTTCTAGATCCCCTATTCTGATTTTGGAAATTCACCATAAATTTTAAAAAGATAATTAGAAGTCATGCTTTATATTTACAGAATCCTTATTGAGTCTAGTTTTATTAGAGACAAATGGCATAGTCATTGAAGCTTTGTATAGGGAGATATTTGATTCGTAATACACAGAGGTCAGAGTAGTCAAACCCTGAAATAGGGGAAACTTTAATTAATAAACTGTACTAACTGGCTTGACCAAAAATTCTAGAAAAAAATTAGTAAATAGATATATGAGTCTATTTTTAGGGAAAATTGACGGAATTGGATTTTGAGTTTTGTAACTCGAGATATTAATTTTTAAGAGACTGTGACACAGATTGCTAGTTTGACTGGAAATTTTAAAAATAAATTGTTTGAGCTGTTTAAGTAATGAATTAAGTCTGTTAACACCTCGTATTCGACTCCAGCGACGGTCTTGGGTACGGGGCGTTACAGTTTATATCCTTTGATGCATGTGATAATACCACATGATTGATGGAAAATTTTATGTGAATATTATGTTGGATTGGTGCATATATGCTTGTGAGTTTTGGTGTAGGAAAATGGAAAGTTTTGGGTGACAAAGGAAGCGAGGAAATGGCTTTGTTTTGTCCACACAGGTAGACGCACGAGCCTGTGTCTTGGCCATGTGTGACACACGGTTTGTCCCATAGGCATGTGGTCCAGCTGTGTGTCCCCTACATCTAAAAAATGAGAAACTGAATGCTCAGAATTGAGCACACGGGCAGAGACATGGGTGTGTGTCTCAGCCATGTGGTTGACATAGTTCGTGTGAAAACTGCACCTAAATTTCAAAAATAAAATTCGCCACATGGCTTAGCACACGGGCGTGTGACTTTGTAACACCCCTAACCCGTATTTGTCGCTGGACTAAGGTTATGAGGTATTACCGGACATATCGGAACATTTTACAATCAATTCACAATTATCATTCACATATCATAACATCATAGTCAATCATCATCACAAAGTCCCTTTCTTAGGTCAATGAGACCTTAAACATGATTTAGAAACAGGCCGGGACTAAATCGGTCTCATACAAAATTTTTTGAAACTAAACAATTTTTCTAAGTTACAAAGGTCACACGCCCGTGTGAACTGGCCGTGTGCCTCACATGGCATTAGACACTCCTGTTTGTCTAGGCTCTGTCGAAACAGGACATACATACTGAGTTGCTCACACGACCATATGACACGCCCGTGTGCCTTGGCCGTGGTCAAAACTGACTTGGGTCACACTGCTAACCACATGCTCATGTGTTTAGGCAGTGCCGAGACTGACTTTAAATTGTAGGACTACCCCAGGGGACACACGACCGTGCAACATGACCGTGTGTCGCACACGGCTAAGACACACGCCCGTGTGGACAAAAATAGGCCATTTGAAAAGCCAAATTGCCATCCATTTTGGGTTATCCCTACAAGCATAAAACCAAGGACATTTCATGTCCCAAAGGCAGCCAAAAACATACTAAATCATGCACAAATTGACCCATGATATCATCATTCATTCCCATATACAAATCCAACTCAAACATACCAATTCAAAGTACTAACTTCATATTAAAACATATGATTCATACATCATATTAATCCATTTCAATTCATAGCATTTCACATCATAACAACTTTCTCAAATCAACCCTGAAACTTACCAAAATTGACTATTTCATTTGGCCATTCAAGAGCACTTCAAAACAAACCATTTTTGAACACAAAGCATATACCAATATTCATTCATAATCTCATCCATAACCAAGCCATATCATATGGCTAGATATACACATCTCAAAACATACCACAATAGTCCTAGCCTATACATGCCATACTTCAATATTCACATTTTCGAAAGGTATCAAAATAAAGTTCGATAGTGTGGTGATGATCCTCGACGATCCCCGAGATCATGGTAGCTTCAATAATCTATAAAACAATGCAAACACACACAAAATAAGCTTTCAAAAGCTTAGTAAGCCATATACAAATAAACTTATTACATATCACAATTATAAACCAATTCATTCATATGAATCATGGCATAACATAATAGCAAGTTCATATTTCTCATTTAGCTCAATTGTTCATAATCTCTTACTTATAAGTGCATCACATTTCCATGTAGCTCACATATCAAAAGATCACATTTATACTCACCTTTCATTACCAAATTTCATATATAGTTCATACATACCTGAATTAGATATACATTTACATAGTCATTTGTTTCTCGAAATGCCCGTTGAACCGTACGAAATCAAATAGGATACACAGATAACTCGAAAAGCTCGTAAAATGCCAACGTCTCAGACGTGGTCTTACATGTTATCAAATATCGATGCCACTGTCCCAGACAGGGTCTTACACGAAATCAAATATGATACCAATGTTCCAGACATGGTCTTACATGTAAATCTCAAATCGATGCCAACGTCCCAGACGTGGTCTTACATGATAACACATATCGGAATCCTATGTCATGACATATGTATCCTAACTATTCCTATGGTTCATACGAGACTGTTCGGACGTCGTCGCATTATTGAAACTTTCTCAGATTTCACATATTTATCTTCCATATTCATCCATCACAATTCAATATCATATAAGCATGAATAAATTAATTCAAACACGTTTATTTGTATATAGACTTACCTCGTACGGGAATGAACGGAAGTGAACGGCTATTCAACTACTTTCGACTTCCCCCGATCTAATTTCGTTTTCTTTGGTTCTTGATCTATATAAATTTAAATTTAACTCTTTTACTCAACAAATCATTCAATTCAATCCAAAAACATATAATTAGGGCATTTTACAAATTAGCCCTCATATTTTCACATTTTGACATTTTAGTCCCTAATTCATAAAATCACAAAATATACATAATTTCATATTATACATGCTAGGCCAAATTTTCCTCTAGCCCATATATGCCCATATATTTCATTTATTTCACATTTTAGTTCCTCAAAGTCTTATTTTCACAATTTAGCCCAAATTACTCAAATTCATCAAAAATTCAAATACAAAACATATTAATCTAACACATGTCTTTCATTTTTCTTCAATTAACATTACAAAGCTCACAAAATCATCAATAGCATGACTCAAAAATCATCATCAAATTCTAAAATTAAGGCATGGGCTTGATAGATTACTAAGCAAAAATATCAAAAACATAGAAATTATCAAAAATAGATAAAAAATCACAAACCTAATTGATCTTCAAAGTGCTGAATGTTTTTATGCTTCAAACCCTAATTTTATTCTTCAATTTCGATGGCCATTAAGATGAATGAATCAAATTTTGTCTTTTGTTTTCTTAAGTTATTAACTAATTTACACATTTACTAAATCAACCTTGTTTCATATCATCATAAGGACCTTTGATTCTAAAAGCCATAACACTTAAGTACTTTTAACATATGAAATGCCACTTTTACAATATACGCGATTAACTCCTTTTTCTAAATTAAGCACACAAACGATCAAATTTTTAGACGAAACTTTCACACGTATTAATTCACATTTTATAAGCACAAAAAATAATATTAAAATATTTTTCCAACTCGGATTTGTGGTCCCAAAACTACTATTTTGACTAGGGTTAAAATCAGGTTGTTACAAGCTTGACCGTGTGACTTCAATTTCTTCATGCCTTATAAGTCAGAGAGTTACACGGGTTAGGGACACGAGCGTGTGTACTCACACGGCCAGATCACACGGGCGTGTCCCTAGACCACACGAGTGTGTGAGCCTTGCAACCTTGGAAAACTTTTAAAATGTCGCAAAAAATTTTATGAGTTTCTGATTAAATCCCGACTCGATTCTAATGCTTGTATTGAGCCTCGAGAGTCCAATTAAGGGATGTTTTGAATGATATCGGTAAATGAATAGTAATTTACAGGAATTATTTGAAAAATGTTCTGAATGATTCAGTAATACTCTAAAACCCAATTTTAACGACGGATACGAGTTAGGGGTGTTACATTTAGTGGTATCAGAGCTACGATTTAGTAGATTCTCAGACTAACGTAGCAAGTACGAGTCTAGCTATACATTGCATTATATAAATATGATAGTGTGATATCTACTGGCCGCTTTTAAATGTATTTTTATGTAGTAAAGTCTTCTAACCAAGCTAGAGCCGAGACTGAGGAAGCTGAGAGTGTTGCTCAAGCTTTCGTTCAACGAGCTGCATCTAGTGGTAGTAAACGGCCCGTATTTGAGGGCCGAAGTGTGGCGACAAAAGCAGCCTTATTTGAATTGATGGATGAATGGTTTAGTGAATATATGAGAACAAACCCTACTATTCAACGACCTCCCTCACCTACTTCACAATATGATGAAATGCCACAGGATGCCAGGCCTGTTAGAAATGGTAAGGCTCTAGTAGATAAAATCAGAAAACATGAGGCGAAAGAATTTAGGGCTACGGCCGATGACGATCCAAAGAGGGTCGAGTTCTGGCTGGAAAATACTATTCGAGTTCTAGATGATTTATCATGTACACTAGTCGAATGTCTGAAATGTGCGGTATCTTTGTTGAAAGACATAACCTACCATTGGTGGAAAACCATATCTCCTGTGGTACCAAGGGAAAATATTATATGGAAATTTTCCAAACAGAGTTTAAAAAGAAGTATATTAGTCAGAGGTTCCTGGACCAAGAAAAGAAGGAATTTCTAGAGCTCAAACAAGAAATATGTCAGTGTTTGAGTATAAACGAGAATTTGTTAGATTAAGCAAGTATGCTAGTGAATGGGTTTTGGCTGAAGCCAAAATATGCAAAAAATTTGAAGAAGGGCTAAATAAAGATATCAAGTTGTTAATTGGAATTCTGGAATTAAGGGAATTCATGGTGTTGGCTGAATGAGCACACAAGGCTGAAAAATTAAGTAAAGAAAAGAGGCAAGCAGAAAGGGAAGCTCGGGTTATGAGCAAAAGATTTATGAACAAGATGCAATCATCTGCTTCAAAGAAATCAAAGAATTATCATGAGTGTTTTGCTACCTCAAGGGAGTATTCGAGAAAGGAACGAAGTTCTAAATGCACCAACCCGAGGTCTTCATCTCCCTTGACAACTAGTGTTGGGAGTGTTGGAAACCCCAAAACATGATGCAATGTTTGTAATAAATTACATTTTGGAGAGTATCGAATGAGAAGTGGGGCTTGCTTTAAGTGTGGTTCTCTCGACCATTTTCTTAAAGATTGCTCAGAAAGGGTTGAGAAAGGCATTGAACAGACCTCAAATGTAACATCTCGAAATAGGGCCTAAATGGAATAGTGATTGCGAAACCACAAATCTGAGATAGAAAAGTTTATTTTGATTAATTTTTATGATTTACCGAGTGATTAGATGCATGTGTTAGAGTATTGATAGGAAATTTTACAGATTGCATGTTTAATTTGCCTATTAGGGCTTATTTGCAGAAGTTGCTGTAACAGCCCGATTTAGGGCCTAAATGGAACGATGGTTTTAGAACCATGAATTTGAAGTCAAAAATTTTATTTCAATTAAGTTTTAAGGTTTATTTATTGATTAAAATATTGTGTAAAAATATCGTTAAGTAATTTTACTAATAAAGTGCTTAATTGGACTTTTAGAACTAAATTGCAAAAGTTGCAAAATATGTATTCTAATTCATAAGTACTTGATTGAAATGGGGGTTTAAAGAGGAGGCCCTTAAATGGTAATTAGACCATTATATTTCGTTTGGACAAAAATGGGCATGAATAGGACAAAATTTTAAAGAAAGGCCTTAAGGGCATTTTAGTCATTTGGTAATTAAAAGAAATAAAAAGGGAAAATAAAGCCAAAATTGACTCATCTTTTTCATGGAGGCCGAAATTAGCATGGGGGAAGCCATGGATAGGGTTTTCAAGCTTTCCAAGCTCAATAGTACGTTCGTTCTAGCCTCGTTTTTTAAGTTCTTTACGTTTTTGGAATCTCGGTAACTTGATTAAGCTTATTCTAGCAATAATTTAAGCTAGGGTTCATATTTGGAAAAATACCCATAGGTGAAATGTGTTTATTTTGATGTTTTATGGTAGAATATGAAGGCTGAAATTATGTTAAACAACTTTTGCTAAGCGGTTTTAAGCAAAAATGAGTAAAACGGCTTAATCGGTAAAAGTTGTTATTGTTCATAACTATGTGTTAGAGTGAGAATTTGATGTTACCATAGAAGGTAAAAATGATCACCATGACATAAAACATAAGAATAAGGGATAATGTTTAATTCCTGAGCCTAGGGGCAAAAGAGTAAATATGCAAAAGTTTAGGGGCAAAATTGTAATTTTTCCAAAGTTTGAGTTAAGGTCTGTTTTGAATAGTAAATTAATTAAATAAGTAAAATATGATGTTTTAGATCTCGGAAAATGAGATTTGAACCTAGAATGAGAGGAAAATCAAAAATCGGGAAAGTTGGTAAAATGGCCGTTTTAGTATCGAGGTAAGTTCATATGTATAATAAGAATTAATTTATGCATGTTTCAATGTAAAATTGATATATTTACTATGATTGCCGAGGTGTTGAAAGTAAGTATAATTATGATGATTTAAATGTTCAATATTAATTCGACATGAAAATGAGAAAGTATGTAAGTTTGTATGTAAATAATACATTATCTTTATTATGTTTTTATATTTCAGCATATTTTATGTATTGTAGCTGATTTTTGAATCATAATTGACTATTGGAAGTATGGAATCAAGTATTAGAAAGATAGAGAAATCCCGGTTGAACCTTCGGAAAGATTGGATGAAAGAAATGGTATGTAGCTAGGTCACATGTATGGTGCTGAGTGCACATCATGTGTACAAGAGAGTTACGAGACATTATGATGTAGCTAGGTCGCATGGGTGATACTATGTGTACACCATGTAGACAAGAGAGCTACGGGATATATGTAGCTAGGCCGCATGCATGGTTCCAGATGAAGGACACCATGTAGACAAGAGAGCTACGAGATAAACTGGCTAGGTCACATGGGTGGTACTAAGTGTTCACCATGTGTACAAGAGAGCTAAAATTATGTGTACAATCGAGCTAGGTCACATGAGTGGTGCTAAGTGAAGGCCACTATGTGTATAAGAGAGCTTCGATTTTAAAGGTGGGCTGTGTGCGATACCATCGCGTATCTGTTATTATTCCGAAGAGTTCAACTGGGAAATTGATTAAATGAAATTGTGTGTGACTTTGTGATGATAAGTGTAAGTATATACGTGTGTAACTTATGAGCATTATGCTTGATATGTGATTGGGAATTGGAAAGATTGTTATGGGTAAGTGATGAATACAATTGAAGTGTGAAAGATCAAAATTGACAATAAAACTGTTATGGATAGTTGTAGTGACATGAATCTAAAAATTTACCAAAAATAGTATAAATTGAATTAGAGACTTAATGAGATATCAAATTAAATCTTGATGAGTCTATTTTCATATAACAGAAACAGAGCAAGCAAAGGAATTTTATATTATGAGATATTTAAGTTTTTGAGAGACTGGTTCAGAATGATTACGTGATCCCCTGTTCTGACTTGGAAAAATCATTAAAAATTGTACAAAAATAATTATGAGATATAATTTATATGCTTGAAATCCTTAATGAGTCTAGTTTCAAATTAAATAAATGAGAACATTCTTTGAATTCTGTACGAGGAGAAAATTGATTCGTAGTGAAGAGTGGTCAGAACAGTTGAGCAGTGAAACAGGGGTAACTTTAATGAATAAACTGTACTAATTGGCTAGGCCAAAAATTCTAAAAATTTTATGGTAAGAATATACGTGAATATATTTTCAAGAAAAATTAACGGTTTGTAATTTGGAGTTCTGTAGCTCTAGAAATAAATAATTTAGCTGCTGGTACTCTGCTAGATAGCTTATTTTGAACCTGTTTATGATTGTAATAGTGAAAGTATGTGTGTGTTTGTGATAGTAATATTCCGGGAACATATTGTGACTTCATTTAAAGTATGATAATGTATTGTTTATTAATATTTACATACTTACTTACTAAGCTATAATGCTTACTCCCTTCCCTTCCTTTTTCCTATAGTGTCTCAGATGTTAGCTCGAGTTGGCGGTCGCCGGAGGTTAAATCACACTATCAAACTATTGATCGATATATAAAGGTTTTAAAGTATTTTTAAGTCTTTTTCATGTAAGGAGACTCGTTTAATTGTTACTAAGTTGCTAGGAATTGGCCTAAAATATTGACCTATGTTATTTGAAGGTCTCTATTGTATAAAGTCATTTAATGTAGATAGTCTTGATTAAGTTATTAATTAAATGATGCAATTTATGAATGTGCATGCTTGCCTATGTGTGTGGTTGAATTAAAGCATGATATGGGCCTTGTAAGCTCTTTTTAAGGGATAGCTTGAATGTGTTTGAAAAAGTTTTAAAGTAGAGTGAAATTATGAATCGGTTTTTATACGATGATTAGTGATTAAGTCCGGTAATGCCTCGTACCCTGTTCCGACGTCGAATACGGGTAAGGGGTGTTACACCAAAGCTGAGAAATCCTGTCTCAAGGAGTACCATGGTATTTCTAAAATGTCAGTGGTAGTCGTAGTGCTGCAAAAGATTCAACAGCTAAATTCGAGGCTCGGGCTCTAGCAAGAACATATGCAATACGTACAAGAGAAAATGCCTCGGCACCAAATGTTATCATTGGTAAATTCTCTCTACTTGATAATGATATTATTGCTTTGATTGATCCTGGTTCCACGCATTCATATATATGCACAAAATTTGTGTCTGTTAAAAATATGATCATTTAATTCACCAAAATTGTGGTTAAAGTTTCAAATCCCTTGGGTCAGCATGTTATGGTGGATAAGATTTGTAAAAATTTCCCATTGATGATAGAGGGTTACTATTTTTCGGCTAATTTGATGTTGTTACCCTTTGATGAATTTGATGTAATATTGGGAATGGATTGGTTAACCTAACATGATGCAGTGGTAAATTGTAAGCATAAATACATTATAAGAATGGTGAGTTACTCCAGGTTGAATCTGAGAAACTGGATGGGTTGTCTAATGTGATTTCAGCAATATCAGCACAGAGATATATTAAAAAGGGGTATAGGGCTTATCTTGCTATTGTACTGGATACCAAAGTATCAGAGTTGAAAATCCAGTTAGTGCCGGTTGTCTATGAGTTTCTTGAGGTATTTCCAGAAGAACTACCTGGTTTACCTCTAGCTAGAGAGGTGGAAGTTTCCATAGACCTTCTGCCAGGGACGACGCCGATATCTATAGCACCATACAGAATGGCTCTTGCTGAATTGAAGGAGCTGAAGGTGCAGTTGTAAGAGTTGATTCATAGAGGATTTGCGTGACCCAGCTTTTCACCATGAATTGTACTGGTATTGTTCGTAAAGAAGAAAGATGGATCATTGAGATTATGTGTAACAACCCGATTTTGGGTCTAGTTAGAACAATGGTTTCAGGACCACAAATCTGAGGTAGAAAAAAAGTTTTTATTATATTTTTATGGTCTACAATTTTATGGAATGATTTTGTGATAATTTCATTCAAAAATTTTGACTTTTGGGCACATAATTTAGTAAAAAGGACTAAATTGTAAAAAGTGAAAAAGTTGAGTTCTACATACTAAAGGTGTCTAATTGCTATGAAATTTTAAATTGGAGGTCCTTAAATCGTAATTAGACCATTGGTTAAGTTTTTGGGCAAAAATGGACATGGTTAGGCATGTTTCTAAAGTTTTTCATTAAGGGCAATTTAGTAATTTGGTAATTAAATGAATTAAAAAGCCAAAATAAAATCCAATTTTTGTCCTCTTTCTCCCATGGTCAAAATTTACAAGAAGAAACCATGTCTAGGGTTTTTTAAGCTTCCAAGCTCAATTGTAAGTTCGTTCTAGCCCCTTTCTAATGATTTTTCTGTTTTTAAAATCCTCGTAACATGATCTATCTATTTCTACCACTAATTTAAGAAATAATCAAGGTATAAAATTTTACCCATGATGGATATTTGTGTATTTTTATGTCTAATGGTAGGAAATGTATGTTTGGTGTATGATAAACGACTTTTTCTAAGTGATTTTCGATGAAAATGCCTAAAAGGACCTATTTGTAAAAATTTGTGAAATGGGTGTTAAAATGCGAATAAAAGAAAAATTTGGGCTGCTATGAGCATGTATAAGGTTTGGCTAGGCATGGGTATTGAAGAAATTGAGTACATTTTATTTTACGAGCCCAGGAACTAAAATGTAAAAATGTCAAACTTTAGGGGTAAAAATATAATTTTTACCATAACGTGATTTTGGGTTGATTTGAATAGTATAATGCTTAAATAAGTTAAATGTGATATTATAGATCAAGAAAAATGAGGTTCGGAATTAGAATGGGGGGAAAAATGAGTATTTGACGGTTAGGTCCTTTTCGCCATTTTTATGTCAATATAAGTTCGTATGTTTAATAAGCATTAAATTATATATGTATAAATGCTTAATTGATATAATTGTGGTAAATAATATATTATTTAAATGAAATGTGAATGCTATTGAGTACGATACTACGGAAATGACTGACAGAGATTCGATACAGGGAAAGTCCCAATTGAACCTTAGGAATAGATAAGATACAAATGTCATGACATTAGGGTTACTGAGATTATGTGTAAGACCATATCTGGGTTATGGCATCGATATGAGACTTCGTGCAAGATCATAGCTGGGGTATTGGCATCGATACGAGATTACATGTAAGACCATATTTGGGATATGGCATTGGTACGGTACTGTGTGTACGAGATTATCGAGTATCCTTTAATATTCCAAGTGGTTCAACGGGTAATTTAATGGGTATGTCAAAGAAGAGAAAGAGCATGTAAGTATTAAGAATTTGTACAGGTATGTACATAAAGTTTATAAGCATTGACTTCATGATATTTTGAGTTCATGGTTTCCATGAGAATCTTTTTGCGAAAGCCTTGTGATTATTGATCTATACTTGTGATGTACAAAATATATGGTAAATTCAGTTGGCGATCGTGTATTTGGCTTTCGGGCCAAATTGAGTTATGATCTAGCATGTTTGATTCACACAAATTGTGATTTATCGGATATGAGAAAAAGGAAAGATTGGTATAATTGCCTATTAAAATGATTATGAGAAGATATGGGCTTTAAACAATTGAAAGATGTTAAAATATATGCTTGAAAAGTGAACACTCATAATTAATGTGCATGTTTATTATGAGGTTTGAAATGATTGGTTGATTGTGGTAAACGACTATAATGGAGAGATTTTGGTTATTAGGCTAATGTCAAGACATGTTAAATTATGCTTGCAAATTGATAAAACAAACAATGTGATTGAATAAGTTATAACTGTGAGTTTTAATGCAGTTTATATTATCTTGTGTTTATATCATTAGATTTGGTAAATGATTGGGAAAAGTTCCTTATTATGTTCATATGGACTTACTATATAGCTTATAGTGTTGTCAAGCTAGCTCGGGTTGGAGATCGCCGATGATCCTATCACACTATCAAGCTATTGTTTTTGGTATTGATGAATTCAAGTATTTTGAGTTATGGCATGTATAGGGACTTGGTCATTTTGTTATATATGTCATATGATTTTAGTCAATGCAATGGCTTGTAATTGTCAAAGGCTTGTTTTGCTATTTGGCCATGTAAGTTGGTTTATATTGGCTAACATGGTTATAAGCCTAAGTATATTCATATATGTGTCAATGTCTATGGTGATATGATTATGGTATGCTTGGTGAATGTGAAATTGTAACACCCCAAACCCGACCTAGACGTTATGGTCGAATTTGTAATGTCACATTAAAGTATTTTCCAAAACATAATTCCCGTTCTACGTAAAATCTTCTTTGGGGTTATAAACCAAATGTTTTAGGTGGTTTTTTTCATTTGGGAAACTCAAGTTGCTTTAACTTAATATTGATCATACCGGATTGTTAATAAACTTTAAAATAATGTTTGTTGCATAAACGTGGTGTTTGCTGTTAAAATTTTCTTAAAAATTCGAGACCTAATACTAACAGAAAAATTCAAGTAAATAAATCCCAAATAAAAATGAAAATTAAAGAGGCCTTCTTACACGATAAACCCAAATTAAAATCTTTATTATAGTATAAAAGAAAAAACTATGCCGACTGGCCACCTTGGAGTCCTTCATCGCCCCGATCCATTTAAGCTTGGGTATTTCATGCGCAGATAATTGATGGGTGAGTTTACGAAAACTCAATGTGTGGAATCTTAAATTAACAAGCAATTAGAGTAATGCAATCTGGCCTGGGCCTGTTATTTCTAGTTAGGGGCTTTAGCCCCTTTTTCAGTAACAGTAGCAGTCTGGGCCTTAGCCCCTTTCAATACAGTATGCAAACAAAGAATCCTAACCAAACCATCCGCTACACACCATCTCCATACCAGCCCTATACACCATGTAGGGATAAAATCGACCCACCCAACCCTACACACCAAATTGTACCAATTTCAATACTAAAATAGTATTTGCAGCAGAGCTGCCAGTAATAGGCTTATAGCCTTTCAGTACACTTCCTCCAAAATCAAATATATCCCACCCCATGTAATGCAACATAATATCATACGTGTATGCAGAAATGTCATGCTCAAAACAGTCATACCTAATACAGGGGTGTTTCAGTCATTTTACCTCACAGGGGTATAATGGTCATTCAATTAGTACAGGGTCTAATTATACTTACCGACCCAACAATAGGCCCACAGTCGTCTTAGGCGACCCGTGCAACCTTAATAGTCCATCAGTGATATTGGGCCTATAGCCCATAATGCGGGCCCACATAGCCCAGAAATGGCCTTAGTCATGTAGCTTTCATAGCCTGCCTCACTATTTACCATACTTTTGTGTAATTTTCCCGTGTGGAGCCCACAGGCCCATTGGGCCCACAAGGCCCAATTTAGCCCAAAATGGCCAAATAGCATGTCAGTCCATGAATACACTCGTGGCCATCTCGTCGACTGCACGGCCTAGTTTTTCCATACGGCCTAACAAACGGGTGGTCACACGCCTGTGTGGTGCCGACAACCCACTTTTCGACTTTTCAGCTTTCTGCCGATCTACATTAGTAGCAGTGTGATTACACACACCTGATACGATATGGAGTTAATCTGCGCTTTGAACATTCTTTTGCCTGAAGAATAAATAATGTGATAACAAATCAGTTACTTGACCTACGTTTCAATCGGAAACTAACGGAGTTCCAAAACAATCATAATCTTCTTACCCAAAAGCCAACAATAATCGCACCCTTGATTCTCAGGGAATGTGTCAATCAACTTCAATCACCACCTACACAAGAATACCACATTTCTATATCAGACTTGCATTAGAAGAGTAACAACATCACAATCGTACCATACTTACCACAACAACCGAGTAGAGTATAGATTAATGCAGTAGCGCACACAGAAGCACAAATAAAGATTGATCTGAAAGGTAGAGGAGATAGTTGGTAAGAAAAGAAAAAGTTAGAAGATGGATAAACAAGGTGAAACAAACCTAAAGGGGAAGGAGTGAAACTGAGGCTCACCCAACAATATTGGGCCAACACAAGAGCACTAGAGTGGGAGAAGAGAGTCGTACGCCTAACCCAACCGATCACAACACACTTGCCAACCAAAAGCAGAATAGAGGAGTAAGATGGACATTCGGCCAAGGAACTAAAAATGAAAAGGGAAGGAATAGGGAGAGGAAGAAAAGGGTCAACACAATTAGAGAGCGAGCAAGTAGAAGTCGGCCCCAAGTATTCGAATGGAATAAGGAAAAGAAGGTGCAATCAGTTAGGGGGAGATTGGTTGAGGAAAAAGGGAAAAGAAAGGGGGAAGTGAAAGTTTGGTTAATACCAAGAACACTAGGAGAAGGAGAGTGATGGAGAGAGGAAAGTTTCGATCAATCCAAGTACCCTACAGTAGAATCTACCAAGGTAAGTTAATACGAAACGTACCTGAATGGTCACAAGTAACTTTTGGCTACTACACGAGCACAACAATAGAGAGTGAGGCACAAAAGGAAGAAAAGCCACCAATAAAGAGCAAGAATTGAACCAATTTGACTCTTAGTGCCTATGACTGATTTTGTCACATAGAGAACCCAATTTTCGGCTAAAACTCCCCACTCCCCCACTCCATGATTCACTCCCCAAGTCTCTCCTCAAAACTCTCATTTGACCGATTCAAATTTCTTTCCCTTTCTTCCTGAAATTCAGCCATACACTCCCCTTCCCTTCAAACACTCCAACCAGCTACTAGATCAGAGTTCCACTGCCATCTAAACTCTTACACGGCATAGTAGCAAAAATAACTCCCCACAGGACACGAACTCAGGTCTCCTAGCAGAAGCAACATGCCATTTGCCACTAGACCAATAGGCCCTTTATGCCATGCAACCCTCACATAAATTTATAAATCTACTAGCTAAAGACAAAGGTTTGTTCAAATAGAACCAAAATTTGTTCAAGCCAAGACTTGAACCCACAACTTCCCAGACACTCTAAGAGCCCTAAACCACTATAGCAAACATACATCCACGCCGCAACACAGAAAAATAATTTAATAGAGGTTTTTGGGATTTTGGGGCATTACAAAAATGTTTGGAAATGTGATTTATGGCATGATTTTGTAATTTTTAGATATGTGACCTATTGATAAGATGAGGAATTTGAGTATAATTTGGTAACTAGAAAGTAATTGAATGAATTCTAATGAATGTGAAATTTGTATGTTTGATTTAGGGCTTAATAAATGTAGTGAATATGTTAGATAAAGACATTGAGTTGATATGTTTTAACCATGAATGTGGATGTTTTGGTTGCCCAAGTATGTATTGTTTTGTGCATTTGAATTGGGGTAAGTGTATGTGTGAATAAGAGTGGCAAAATGGCTTGGTAAATAACCTTGTTTTTGTCCATACTGGTAGACACACGGGCATGTGTCTAGGCCGTGTGTGACACACGGTCAGCCCCATGGGCGTGTGATCTGGTTGTGTGTCCCCTGCACCTAAATTGTTGCAAAATAGAATTCTCAGTATCGAGCACACGGGTATGAGACACGGTCGTGTGTCTCAGTTGTGTGAAGGATACGACTTCGAGACACAGGCGTGTGCCATGGCCGTGTGACTTCAATGTGCTCTTAGGTGACAAACAGAGAGTTACACGGGTGTGTGTGACCACACGGCCTACCCACACGGGAGTGTCCAAAGCCATACAGGCGTGTGACCCTTATTTTAGCCAAAAAAATTCTACGTGTCGTAAAATTTTCTAAGATTCTCAGTTTAGTCCTGAACCACTTCCAAAGCACGTTTTGGACCTCGTAGGCTTGTATTAGGGACCTTATGATTAAATGCAAAAAGTTTCAATTTGATGCCAAATTTTATGGCTCGGAAGTGTATGTTTGCTTGTGTTTAAGTTCGGTAATGCCTCGTACCCTGTTCCAACGTCGAATATGGGTAAGGGTGTTACATTATGCATCGATTACAGACAACTTAATAAAGTCACAGTAAAGAATAAGTACCTATTGCCTCGTATAGATGACTTGTTTGATCAATTAAAAGGTGCCACTATATTTTTAAAAATTGATCTACAATCTGGTTACTAACAGCTACGAGAAAAAGATTTAGACGTGCCGAAGATAGCTTTCAGAACCAGATATGGGCATTATGAGTTTTTGGTGATTCCATTCAGATTAACAAATGCCCCGACGGTATTTATGGATTTAATGAATAGAATTTTTAGACCATACCTGGACAGGTTCGTGGTTGTTTTTATTGATGATATTTTTGTTTACTTTCAGGATGTGAATGAGCATGCTGAACATCTGAGAATTATTTTGCAAACTTTGCGTTAGAAACTGTTGTATGCTAAATTTAGTAAATGTGAATTCTGGCTACGGAAAGTTAGTTTCGTTGGACATGTTGCATCTGCAAAGGGTATTCGGGTGAATCCGAACAAAATTTCAGCTATTGTAAGTTGGAAGCCACCGAGGAATATTTCAGAAGTCAGAAGTTTTCTGGGACTAGCAGGATATTATTAGAGATTTGTTAAAGGGTTTTCAATGATAGCTTCTCCGATAACTCCATTGTTGTAAACAGAAGTGAAATTCGAGTGGACTAATAAGTGCTAGCAGAGTTTTGATAGATTGATAACTTTATTGAGGGAAGCACCTGTATTAATCCAACTTGAATCGGGTAAGGAATTTATAGTTTACAACGATGCCTCATTGAATGGTTTGGGATGAGTATTGATGCAAGGTGGTAAAGTAGTGGCTTGTGCATCTAGGCAGCTAAAACTGCATGAAAAAAATTACCCAGTACATGATCTTGAATTGGCAGCTATTGTTTTTGCATTGAAAATATGGCGGCATTAACTTTTTGGTGAAAAATGTCACATCTTTACAATACAAAAGTCTGAAGTATTTAATGACATAGAAATAACTGAATTTGAGACAATGTAGGTGGTTGGAATTATTGAAAGATTATGATCTCGTTATTGATTACCATTCGGGGAAGGCTAATGTAGTGGCGGATACCTTGAGCCCAAAATCCTTATTTGCCTTACAGGTTTTAAACACCCAGTTGTCTTTATCTGATGATGGTTCAATCATAGCTGAGCTAAAAGTTAGACTGACATTTTTGCAATAGATCTTCAAAGCTCAGAAAAATGATAGTAAGTTGCAAGAAAAATGGATACAAAGTGAATCGACTTCTAACTCAGAATTCCAGGTCGGGACCGATGGTTGTTTATTATTCAGAGGCAGAGTATGTCTACCAAAAAGTTTAAAAATAGTACAGAAATTTTTGAATGAAGCTCATAATAGTAACATGTCTATCCATCTTGGTAGTAATAAGATGTATGGCGATTTGAAAAAGATGTACTAGTTGCCAGAAATGAAATGAGGTATTTTTGAATTTGTATCGAAGTGTTTGATATGTCAACAAGTGAAGGCTGAACACCAAGTACCTTTGGAATTATTGCAGCCAATTACAATACTGGAATGGAAATAGGAAAGAGTTACTATGGACTTTGTAACGGGATTACCTTTATCACCAGAATAGAAATATATCGTTGGGTAATTATCGATTGTTTAATGAAGTCTGCGCACTTTATCCTAGTACATATGGATTTTTCATTGGATAGATTAGTTGAATTATATGTTTCAGATAGAGATCCCCGGTTTACATCCCGATTTTGGAGTAAGTTGTTAGAAGCTCTGGGCACTCGTTTACACTTTAGTACTACATTCCATCCTCAAACAGATGGATAATTTAAACGTGTGATACAGATTTTAGAAGACATGCTTCGGTGTTGTATACTTGAATTTGGAGGTAACTGGGAAAAATATTTGTCTTTGATTGAATTTGCTTATAATAACAGTTATCAGTCCAGTATTAGAATTGCACCGTATGAGGCTTTATATGGTCGTAAATGTAGAACTCCATTGTATTGGACAGAGTTAAGTGAGAAAAAGATACACGGAGTTGACTTGATCCGAGAAACTGAAGAAAGGGTTAAGATAATTCGAGACAGTTTAAAAGTGGCCTTAGACCGTCAAAAGTCTTATACCAATTTAAAGTGTAAAGAGACAGAATTTCAGGTTGGTGCTAAAGTATTCTTGAAAGTGTCACCTTGGAAGAAAGTTCTCCGATTCGGCCGTAAAGGAAAATTGAGTCCACGGTTCATCAGCCATATGAGATCATTGAAAGAATCAAGCTTGTTGTATAGCGGTTAGCATTACCACCGGAGCCTAGTAAAATTCATAATGTGTTTCATGTGTCCATGATACAATGATATCGATCGGATTCTTCACACGTTATTACTCTAACAGAAGTTAAGATTCAACCTGATATGACCTACAATGAACAACTGATTAAAATATTGGCATATGAGATGAAAGAACTAAGAAATAAAATGGTGGCATTAGTAAAAGTTCTCTGGCAACAACATGGATTAGAGGAAGCTAGCTAGGAGCTTGAGGATACTATGAGGAAACAATACCCTAACCTCTTTTTTGGTAAGAATTTTTGAGGACAAAAATTTCTAAGAGGGAGAGTTGTAACAACCCATTTTCAATGAGATCGAAACTGTGGTTTTTGGACCACAAATTTGAGCCAATAGTAAAGATTTATTTTATTTTATTTTATGGTTGGCATCATGATAGGAAGGTCACATGAAAATTTTGGTACGAAGATTTTACCAATTGTGTGTTTAATTAGGGAAAGGACTAAATTGCATAAAATGCAAAAGTTGGGTTCTAGTAGCTATAGGTATCAAATAGCTATGAAATTCAAAACTTAAGGTCCTTATATGGTAATTAGACCATTGAAGACTAGTTAGTAGATTTTTTAATGACTCATCCATGAAAAAATTAGAAAAGGGTAGGGACTAAATTGGAAATTAATAAAATTAATAGATGATAATTAATTAAAAAGAAAAAAATCATCTATTTTCATATCATCTTCCCCAATTTTTCTATGGAAACCCTAGGAGAGAGGAAAAAGACTTTTCAAGCTTAAAAAGGTTTGAAACAAGTCCCATTTTTAGTAATTTCTATATTTTTGGAATCCAGATAACTTAATCTTTCTATTTAGGGGTTTATTTGAAAAGTTATCAAGGTATGAAATTTGGGTCATGGATGAATTTGCTGAAAATTAGAAATTTGTGGTAGTAAATGAAAAGTTATTCATAGATAAATAACTTTTACAAAGCAATTTTTGATGAAAACTTGATTTAGGTACTAAAATGAAAAAAGTGGTAAAACCAATGAAAAATTCTAAAATTTTTTAAATGAATGTGCTGTAAATGTAGTATACAAATTTCAACTAGGCTTGGAAAGAGGGTTAAATTTCATGAATTTCATTTTTCGGGCCTAGGGACGAAATCAAAATTTTTGAAAAGGATAAGGGTAAAATGGTAATTTTCCCTAAGATGTAATAGGATGCAAATGTATATGAAATGTGATAGATTAATAGTTAAATTTATGCATATAGATCCGGAAAGACCAACTACGGAACTAGATCGAGGAAAGCAAAAGGTCTCGAATTAGTTGTCATTCAAATACGAACCATTTTCAAGGTAAGTTCGTGTAACTTAAATATGTGTGTTAATATGCTTGAATTGAATTGTATGATTGTGTTGATATGTGTGAGATGATATATACATAATGAAATAGTCTTAAGTTGTGAAAAATGGACAAATTATCATGTGTCGGTTGAATGTTGAATTTTGAGGGATTAAGAATAATATTGCATATGTTACAGATAGAATTTAGTCTGGACGGGTAATTCTAATGTAATCCCTCTTGAGCTTAGGTTATAAATTGGATTTAGTCCGGACGGGTAATCCAAATAAAGCTCTCTAGAGCATATGCTAAGGATAGGATTTAGCCTAGACTGGTAATCCTGCTGTAAAATGTACGGCTCAAGAGTGTGTCTTTTATTATGTACCCTAATGGGTACCTTTGCACATGTGTATATTACCCGAACATCCCACGAAATTTCAATAGTTCGACGGAAAAGACTCTTAAAGTATGGAAAGGTGAAACTAATGGAAGCTTGTAATGTGATGAGCTCATCTATGTTTACTTGATTCTTATACGAGGTTATGTGATTAACTTATTTGATTAAGTGTTTTTGTTTAGGTAAACTCACCCAAAATTTATGGAAAGTATGACTATGTATGCTTATATTGATAAATATGATTGGTAAGTTTATTTTTTGTTATAAGAAGTTACTAAGCATAAAATGCTTACTCCGTTTAATTTTCCCTATTTTATAGTGCTCAAAGCTCGCGAAGGTTAGAAGTCGATCGGAGCAATCATCACACTATCCACTATCTTGTTTTGGTATAAATAGAAATCTCATTTTGGTATAATGGTATGCATAAGCTTATTTGGCCAATGATGGCTTGTAATTGTTGTTTTGTAATCTAGCCATTGGAGTGGCTAGTAATGGTCTAAGTTTGGCTATTTTTGAAGTAATATTTTGGTAATCACATAAGTGCATATTATGTGTTAGTTTGTTGGAATTATGTTGGCATATAAGTTTATGTTAAAAGTAAGTTTATATCCTTTGATGCATGTGATAATACCACATGATTGATGGAAAATTTTATATGAATATGATGTTGGATTGGTGGATATATGCTTGTGAGTTTTGGTGCAGGAAAATGGTAAGTTTTGGGTGACAAAGAAAGCTAGGAAATGGCTTTATTTTGTCCACACTGGTAGACACACGAGCTTGTGTCTTGTCTATGTGTGACACACGGCTTGTCCTATGGGCATGTGGTCCGGTCCCCTGCATCTAAAAAATGAGAAAAAAATGCTTAGAATTGGCACACGGGCATGTGTCTCAGCCGTGTGGTTAACACGGCCTTGAACACGGGCATGTTACACGGCCGTGTGAAAACTACACTTAAATTTTGAAAGTAAAATTCACCACGTGTGACTTGGCCGTGCGACTACAATTTCTTCATGCCTTATAAGTTAGAGAGTTACATGGGTTAGGGACATGGGTGTGTGTAGTCACATGACCCGATCACACGGGCGTGTCCCTAGACCACACGGGCGTGTGAGCCCTGCAACCTTGGAAAATTTTTGAAATGTCACGAAAAATTTTCTGAGTTTTTGATTAAGTCCTAACTCGATTCTAATGCTCATATTGAGCCTCGAGGGTCCAATTAAGTGATGTTTTGAATGATCTCAGTAAATGAATAATAATTTACTGGAATTATCTAAAAAATGTTCTAAATGTTTCAGTAATACTCTGAAACCCTGTTCTGACGACGGATACGGGTTAGGGGTATTACAAATATATACCAAACAAACATAGGAATATAATGAAAAAATTTTTCAAAAACTATTTTACTACCAAACAAATGCACCCTTAGGCCAATTCAAGTTCATAATTTATCATAAATATCTAGTATAACTCTGTAACACCCCACGCCTGACCTATCCATTGGAACAGGGTATGGAGCGTCACAAATGGACCTATTCTTAGTTTTTCTAATTTAACTGCTATAAAGAAGACTAATAATAAAACCAGAATAATGAAATTTAAAATAATAATTCGTACATCTAAGGCCTTGAGCCACCGAATACTTAGTCTCCCAAATTTCTATCTCTAAACTGACTATTTGTTTACAATACAACTTTTAAATTTTAATTAAGGACTATTTGTCATGAAATCCAGATTCTCATGGCGTTACCGGAATGCAATGTAACAATTCATGAGGTGACGGTCCAATGCTAATTATTATGTCCCCCACTAAGGAACCGACTGGTTCCATCCAAACCAAACCAAAATTGGATCTCGACCATGTCCAATTCAGTTTCTAACTTTCCTGTTTCTTCCAATATAGGCCTCTAGCTTGCGATCTCTTTCAGTTTAGTCCCCTATTCATTCTAAATTTTCGTGTTATTAAAAATCCAGGTGTTACAAACTCTATGAGTAATGAAAATCACACTTTGGCTCTTTTCCAATAAAAATGAGAAATTACAATTTAGTCCCTTTACTATTCAATTTTTCCAATTTAGTCTAAAAATTTATTTTCGTCACACCAAATCACATTCCAATCCCTTTAATGTTAATTAATCCATAACAATTACAATTTTTCATATTGAGATAATTTTGCACATTGTGCTGATACTTTTTAAAATTCGTAATTTGGTCTTTTTTGTCATATTATCACTTTACAACTCTTTTCATAGATTTCCATCTCCAATATCGAATTCCTTTCATAAAATCTCTTATTCGAGTCATTCCATAATTTTTATCATAATTCCTTGATGTTCGAGCCTAGAATTATGTCACGTATCATATTGATATTTTTGGGGTGTTATAGATTTTGAATAGTATAAAGACTGAAATAGAAAAAAAAAATAAACTTCAGTGGCCTAAATAGAATGTAAATAATTTAACAAAGTATTTTTAAATTTGAGATAATCTTGATTATCAAAATTTAAGAAAAATAATAAGTTAAATGCTCAGATTATATTAGATATTATAACTATTTAATTTTATTTTTTATGTAATTAATATTTAGATATCATATATACTTAGATATTGCAATTATTAAACTTTATTTTTTTTATACTATTTTGTATTGGTTTACCAAATTAAACTAGAAATGTCACTAAATTTGTCATAAAAATTATAAATTCTGTAAGATAAATCAAATTAAAAAACCTTTGAAAAACTTGGGAAAACAAAATCGTCCTTTTTCTAAACACTAATTATTATATTAAAATAAAAAAAATTTAAAATCTAGACCTTCTTAAAGGAAATTTTATGAAATTTTATAAAAATTTAGGAGGAGTTGAATCCCTTGTCAACCCCTTGAATGAGCCTCTCCATTTGTGTTTGAAATTTTTTTATTTTATTAAAAACTTAAAATTTTTAATTGTGAAACAGTTATATGAATTGATTTGTTTTCCATTTAAATTTACATATTAGTGTTAAATTCAGAATGATTTTATAATTCAAACATGAATGGGTAACTTGCTCCTTGGTAAACAACGTGATAAATAAATAAATAAAAATGTATATAGGGCGTGTGATTATGATTTTCAATAATATTTCCCACTTTTCATCATTTCAAAGGAATAAAAACGTGGGAAGACTTGATCTAATCGTATACGTGTTCCATTAGATGGAAGAAGAAGAAGAAGATAATAAAATGAAAACGTAAAACCATTCCAAACCCATACATAATCTTGCAAAAAATTAAGGGAAAGACAATGAATCATTAAAAATAGATTCCCTCCATTTGGTTTCAATGAAATCCATCACAATCTCGTACTATTTGAATGCATCACAACATCCTTCTTCCCTTTCAAACCAAGCAACTTTGACCAAAACCCCTTTTCTGCATCATCTACCTTTCTTGGCACACAAGCAATCGATCTACTCTTCTTCAAGCCATAATCGTTGGAAACACCCGATGATGCAGAATATTAATCGGCAAATGGAGAACAACAACAACAACAATAATAATAATAAGGAGCGAGTCTTGAAGCTTCGTCGTATGAAGTCGAACAAAGACTAGATAGTCTTTCTCTAAGACATGAAGGGCAGACTCGTTGCTTTTGGTGGTGAAAAGAGTGAATCTTGCATCCACCCTCTGTTTCAGGGAACCCCATAATCACTCATTTTCTTTCTGTCATCAAGTTTTTCGAGTTGTTGGCTTTACTTTGTGTATATGTATGTGTATATGTTAAATATGACTCCTATTTTCAGTCAAATTTGAGAAATAATATTTCAGTTAAACTCTATTTACTTATTTCAATCAAACACTGATTAGTTTAGATTATTTTATTATTATTTGACCTATGAATTTAGCCTATAAATAGGCTCTTGTACAACCTTAGAAAAAACACCCATTAGATATTAGAACTTTTAACACATTTAGAGAATTTTGTGTTTACGTTTTGAGGGTTCTTTGTTTTCGAGTTTTTGGGGTTTAGTTTTTATCTCCATCTTTTGTACTCTTCGTTGCCATTATAGTAAAATTATCTTTGCTCGTGGTTTTTATCCTCTTTGGAGGAGTTTTTCCACGTCAAATTTGTGTGTTCAATTTCTCAATTTATTCTACTATTTTTCTTGTTCGTTGCTTAATCGGGTCGATCCTAACAAGTGGTATCAGAGCTAGTTCAGTTTTCATAAATCAGCTTATTCAGAGATGCAACAACAAGGTTTGAAATTGAGAAGTTCGATGGTGAGACAAATTTCAATCTGTGGCAAGTTCGGATGATGGCAATTCTAGTTCAATCTGGTTTGAAAAAGGTTGTTACCGGGAAAAACCCTGAGAATCTAAATAAAACAGAATGGGAAGAGCTTGATGAAAAGGCTTTGTCTGCAATCCAGCTGTGCCTTGCGAATACGGTATTGCAGGAGGTATTGATGGAGAAGACCTCATCTGCCTTATAGAAAAGGTTAGAAACTCTTTATGCGACTAAGTCTCTGTCTAACCATTTAGTGTTGAAACAATGTCTATTTACGTTTCGCATGAACGAAGGTGAGGTTCTTAGAGATCACATTAGTCAATTCATTACTCTTTTAAATGATTTAAAGAATGTTGAGGTTCATATTGACGATGAAGATCAGGCTATGCTATTATTATGCTCTTTACCCCCTTCATACAAGTCTTTTAGGGAGACCCTGATTTATGGCATAGACAAACTCTCGTTCGAAGATGTGAAGGGTCATTTTTTAAGTAGAGATAAACTCGACAATGAGTTTCATTTGGATAGCAAGGCAAATAGGCAACCTTCCGTTTTGGTAGCATCAAAGAAACGAGACAAAAGTTATCGCTATTGTAAAAAGTTAAGTCACGTCAAAACAGATTGTTATAAACTGCGAAATAAAAGAACTGCTAAGAGTAACGAGGAAGATGTAGCTGGTGCTAATTTGGCCGATGAAAACGGTGATGATTTCTTGTTAGTGTCAACGAGCGATAACTCCAAGCTCACGTTCGAGTGGATCCTAGATTCGAGATGTTCTTTCCATATGTGTCCCAATAGAGAATGGTTCTCTACATACAGTTCGGTTGAAGGTGGAGTTGTGCGCTTGGGAAACGATTCATCTAGTAAGGTAATTGGTATTGGTACTGTTAAAATTAGGATACATGATGGGACGATTATGACACTCTCAGATGTCAGGTATGTACCTGATTTACGAAAGAATCTCATCTCATTGAGTATTTTAGACTTGAAAGGATGCAGAATCAACATCAAGTCGAGCGGCATTAAAGTATCTAGTGGAGCTCTCGTTTTGTTAAAAGGTAAGAGAACCGACAGTCTTTATATTCTGGAAGGTTCTACAGTGGCTGGTGAAATTGGATGTCCCTCGTCCGTTACGGATTCGAAGTCAACTCGTTTGGAGCGGAGGCAACTTGGTCATAAGAGGGAAAAGGTATGACTGTTTCATTGAATAGAGGTTCGGTTTTGGATGCAGGTTTTGAAAAGTTAGGGCACTGTGTTCGTGAAAATCAGATCCGGGTTAGTTTTGATTTGGTAGTGTACAAGTCAAAGGCTAGAAGTCTTCCAGTTTCTAAGCACAAACTCGACTCAGTTAATTCCCTGCATAGTTCAAGATAGGCTCGTGGCGGGCTTTGGCAAAGATGGCGCTGTGGAAATATGAGTCAAGGTGGAGATTTGTTAAATATGACTCCTATTTTCAGTCAAATTTGAGAAATAATATTTCAGTTAAACTCTATTTACTTGTTTCAATTAAACACTGATTAGTTTAGATTATTTTATTATTATTTGACCTATGAATTTAGCCTAAAAATAGACTCTTTTACAACTTTAGAAAAAACACCCATTAGATATTAGAACTCATAACACATTTAGAGAATTTTGTGTTTATGTTTTGAGGGTTCTTTGTTTTCGGGTTTTTGGGGTTTAGTTTTCATCTCCATCTTTTGTACTCTTCGTTCTTTTGCCATTATAGTAAAATTATATTTGCCCGTGGTTTTTTATCCTCTTTAGAGGGGTTTTTCCACGTTAAATTTGTGTGTTCAATTTCTCAATTTATTCTGCTATTTTTCTTGTTCGTTGCTTAATCGGGTTGATCCTAACAGTATATATTATAGCCAAGTTGGGAGGAAACAAATTCCAATTGGTTCTAATGAAGTTTCCACGTTACTGACAAGTGTGATGGTGAGGGGTCAATGTCGAGTTCATCACCGTTGGATCATAGTAGATGCTGAATAAAATGTTAAGGACAAGTTATCGGTTTAGCTTTTCTTTGCCTCACGTGCCCAAAGGAACTTCAACGTTTCAAAAATTGGGTCCAATCTCATTTATCTCTGCTCATTATGTGAGATTGGGGATGTCTTCCTCTTTTAAATTAAATTTTGTTAATTTATATTATTATTTAAAATGGATAATATTATTTTTTGTCTTTGAACTTAGGAATTAGGTTTATTTTGATACTTATATATTTTTAGGTCTATTTTGATATTTAAATTTGATAACTAGATCCATTTTGATCTCTAAACTTGACAAAATATTAAAGTTTGATAATTCAACACTCTAAGATTGTGTCATATCATCACTTGAAATGTAACTCCCAATTTTCGGGTTTTCTGTGTTTCTGTGTTTTTTTAAAATTTGGGTGTGTTCTGGTTGGTTAATATATATATTTTAGTAGGTTAGTAGGCCTTTGGAAGGCCCAAACTTAAGTTAAATCCGTGGTAGTCTTTGGAATTTTGATTTTAAGAACAAGTGATGCATTTGGCGTTTGGGCTTTTAAGAGTAAAGGGGTAAAAGATGACACAAAAAGGAGCGTGGTGTAGTGGCAAGGTAGTGCCACTTAGGGGATAAGGAAGTGACGCCATAGAGGAAGCAAGGGGTCCAAGGTTCAAGTCTTGGCTCTTGCAATTTATTTTGGTTTTTCTTTTCAAAAAATCTGGAAGCAAGTAGGTGCGCTTTAAAGTTTAATGTGTTGGACTTATGACACAAATGAGTTGATGGCCTAGTGGTGGTGGCGTGATTTGGCATGTGAGAGGACTTTGGTTCGAATCCCTTGGCACATAAAGGTTGATTATTTTGCTATGTTGGGACGGCCAGAGTTGGTGTTGGTTTTAAACTCTGATGTTGGAGGGATCCCACATCGGGAAGCTAATATAAGAGTAGATGGAGAGCTGGCTTTAAATAGAACAAACCATGTGGAGAGTTGGCATACCCTTCTAGGCTGATCCCTTTCGCTTGGTGGCGTGCTTGTTTGGGTTTGGCGTTAGCTAAAAGTGTGGGAGCGCGGATTAACTGCAGTCTCCTAACAGGTGTGTATTTCTCATTACTCTAAAGTGATGGGGCGGCTATTTCGGGCCGCGATGGGCTGAAATGGGCCATGTAGTCCCAATGGGTCTGTAGGCCCAAGTGGATAAGTTGTAGAATTACTAAAATACCCCTGTAAGGTAGGACTACCGATTTACCCCTAGAGGGTAAAATGACTATTTTGCCCCTCGTGCGTAAATAACTAACTTGTGTGATGATTGGGTTAGTTGACGTGGATTTATGGTAGTTATCATTAATTCGTAAGTCTAATGTGTTAGTGACCGATCGTAGGATTACCGCGTGGGAGATATCGTCATCTATCGTCATCAACCAGGTGTGTAAACGACACCCTCCCTTAGACTGAATAGGTAAAAGTCGAAATACCGAAACGTTGGTATTTTGTGAACTCGCGAGCGTGCGAGCGCTCGTGAGACAATTGTTAATGAATATGGTGCATTTGGATGATTAGAGTGCAGAGTGTGCATTTTCGTGCACAACGGTATATTTGGGCTTAATGGGACAAAAACGGGCCAATGGACCAATAGGCCCACTTTGGTAAAAAGACGAGGTAAGTACTTCTGATTACGTGGTAAACGTTAGAATGAGCATGAAACCCTAGCAATAGGTAATAATTACTGAAATACCCTTATACATGAAAAATTATGATTTTACCCCTAGGGATATTTTATTTTATCTGAAAAGCATGATGTTCTGTTTCTATGTACGTATGCCATGACATATTATTCTGTTGCATAGGACATGGGTTTATATTGATGAAGGAAGCGTTTTGTGACCTCGCATTTGCAATCCGTGGTAACCGCCACATATATAAACATATATATCTCATTTTGGTGGCCTCACCACAATATCTCATATCGTGACTTTGTCACAATACACCGCGACCTCACTGCAATTTCTGTGGTGTGTAGCGATTGGGTGGGTCGAGTAGTCTCCCCACATGGTGTAAGGCTGGTACGGGGGTGTTATGGATGGCTCTGGGTTGGGAATTCTACATTCATGATATATTTGTTCTATATCTACTATGGGCCCTATGGGCCAATGAGTTTCATTCTGATTTCTGTACTGGGCCAAGGCCCAGATAAGTCTGACTCTGAGGTTTGATCTGTTTTGGGCTATGGTTGGGTTATGTTACACACTGAGTTTACCAAACTCACCCTTTTATTTTCATCTCTACAGGAAATCCCCAAACATAGTGGGCTTGGAGCTGTGAGGGATTCGGAGTGGCCACATCATCTGCAAAGTTGGTTTTTCTAAGTTAGTTTATTTTTTATTATTTTTATATTCTGATTTAATTTTGGGTTTTATGTTGTAATAAGGCCGCTATATAAATTTCTCTTTCCATTATGGTTTTATTTTTGATTATAGTTATACTATGTCGAAAGCGCTAATGTTAAGGTCTGGGTTTTCAAAATTAATGAACATTTTCAAGACTCAACAAGCACGACAAATGAATAGCCTAAAGATTGATAAACCGGCTTTTTCATTCAATTGCTATTTTTTACAAAGACTACCCTAATCACTTAAACCAACGAATGCATACTAAGTCGTAAGTCCATGTGACACGTCAGATCTGGCCATAACGTCTGGGCCGGGTCTGGGGTGTTACATGAAAATTAAAAATATATATAAAGTTCCAAGTGATATGTGACACAATCTCAAAGCGTCACATTTAGTGTTTTTGATAATAAGATTGGCAGTTGAATATATCAACCACCGATTCTCGATTCAACAAGTTCTATCGGTTCAAGGACCATACCAACAATAATTAAAATAAATAATTAAAAATTCATAAAAACTAATAAAATTAAAATAAAATATACTAAACTGGTACAACCTATTCAACTGTCAATTTTTTGTCCCAGATTTCAATTTTTAGCAATTTCAAGTAGTTTTCGAGTCTATCGGTTTAACCCTTTTATTTGGACTATTATATCGATTAGTTTGTGGCCTGTTTGATCTGATCCTGTAACTCCCCAGAAGTATGGGGTCTGTAATTTTGCTTGGCTTAGCATAATTTCCATGTTTTCTTGAGTGATTAGTTGATTTAAGTGCGTTAGGGGGTGTCTGAGTAGTCCTAGGTTCAAGCTTCGGCTTTTGCAGTAATTATGTTTTTCCTCTTAAAAAGAACCTGAGCATTGGCACTTAGGCTTTATGAATATTTATGGTCACTTGTTACAACAAGAAGCCTTGTGGCTTGGTGGCGTGAGGCGTGCTTTGGCTTTAGGAAGGACTGGGGTTCGAATCCCATGAGGTGCAGAAGGCGCCATTTTGCTGCATGGTTGTGGCAAGAGTTTGTGGCGAATTCAAACTCTACCGTGTGGGAATTTGAATTGGTTTTTGGTTGTTGGGAGAAGATTATGGAGGGATAAAGGGAGTGATATGGAGAGTTTTTCAAGGAGTTGGTGGGGGGAGGACTATTGCAGCCGAATTGGGCAACTTGTAGGAGAAAAATCAGCTAGGGGAACTTCTTTGTCATTTCAGCATTTTGGTCTTGTTGTAGGAGCAGAATTCTCTCTCTTCCACTTTCGGGTTTTTGCTTTTTGGGGATTTTTAGGGTAAAATCTTTCCTGGTGCCAAATCTTCATTCTCTTTTTAGCCTTAACCGATTATTGTTTTCCCAAATACTTCTTCTTCCCACTTTATCTGGTGCTCTTCATTTTGACAACTTAACTCTACTTCTTCCTCATCCATTCTTTTGGGGTTAGCCGAACATGTTCTTGATCTCTACTCATCTTCTGCTTGCTTTTAGTTGCAAGTTTTCCTTTTTGGAGTCTTAGGCGGGTACTCTCATTGCTAACCGAAACTTCCCCTGCTAGTTTAAGGCATACTTGGCGTCGGGCGCTTGACAGTGGTGGTTGCTGCTTTAGGCCGAATATTGCCACTACATTCTTTTAGTCTCTATTTCGATCGTAGACAACTAGATTATGGAGGAAGTGGTGGTTGGAGCCAATTTGTACTATCAAGGTTGGGCATGTAGAGTGCGTTGTTCTTCTCCAAAGCAGGTGTGTAGTTGTTCATCCAACCATACTCTATATTCAATGACGAGTATGGGTGTGTAACCACACCAAGGCAGGATGGATCGGTAAAAGCTGGAAAGCTAGAGTTTCGGCATTTGCGATCACGCGAGCGTGCGAACGTTCGTAATATGAATCGAGCAACATGCTTCGGGTGACAGACCGTCGAGGCTACTGCGAGAGCTCTCGTGGGCTTGGGCCTTCATGGGTCGTTATGGGCTGGAATGGGTCGTGTGGATCTGATGTGCTCAAAGGCCTACACATAGTAAAAACTCACGAAAGATGATAAATGTTGGACTGGGCTATGAAATTCGCATAGCCATGGCTAGATTTAGGCTAGAAGGGGACACGCGAGTCTGTGGGCCCACTTGGGCCTAGTAATGGGGCCCATTTACACGGTTTTAGTCACACGAGTCGTCTGAGCCGTTTGTGACGACTGTAGACCCGCTGAAGGGTCATTATCTGTACTGCGACCCTAAAATCTGTTAAATGACCGAAATATCCCTGAGGGGCAAAAATTACTGAGTTACCCCTAACTGATGGTGAGACCTTTATAATGCTAGCGGTAGGTTATTTGATGTGTGAATGACATTTTCACGATAGGTTATGAGTATGATATACTACATACACGTATTATTTATAACACGACATCTGCATGGGGTGGGTTATAATATGGAGGAAGTACTGTACTGGTGACTACGCCACATATGCTATTATGCGGTGGTTTACCACGCTTCTTTATTACTAGCGGCTATCTTTGGTTATCATCATTCTTGGCGGCTATCTTTGCGTTATCATTATTCTTGGCGCTTTTTACCGCAATATTGGTGTCTTTGGTTAGGTGGGTCGATTGATATCCCCACGGTGTGTTGGTTGAGTACGGGTGGTGTCTTTGGTTGGTATGGGATGGCTTGCATTATGCATTTATCGATCATTGTATTGGGCTTAGGCCCACATTGCTCTTGTTTAAGGGCTAAGGCCTAGATCATATCTTCGATATTGAAAAAGGGCTTTGGCCGATCGGTATGACAATCTTGTGTTATTCACTATTTGTATGTTATTGGGATTACACATCGAGTTTTTCGTAAACTCACCTGTTTCTAAATGCGGAGTAATCCCTAAGCTCGATGGTTTGGTCTTTGCGAGGGACTCGGGAGGCGCCACACTCATCTGTTCGCATTTTTTTAATTGCGATTGGATTTCGTTTTGGGTTTAATTTATGTAATAAGGCTGTGGTGGGTTTTTAAGTTTTAATTTGGATTTTGATTTCTTATACTAAACTGCTAGACTAGGAAAACACGAGTTTCTAAATAGCACAATTTTTTAAGGAATACGAGCTTCCAATAATGAAGTGTTAAAAATGCTTCTGTGGTTTTAAATGATGTAATATACCAAAGGAAAACTAATCGGTAAACGGTTTGACGAGAACTTTAGTTAAGTAATAAAAGGTTTTAGATTCAGTAACAAATTTTTATCGAAAAGATCAGTCTTTTTGAAAAATAATCTGATATGACACACCAGATTCAGCCATAACGTCTAGGCTGGGTTTGGGGTGTTACATTTAGTGGAATTAGAGCCAGGTTACAAAACTCGGCTGTGGTGTGGGTATTTGAAATTGGTTTTGAAATTTTAGTTTTGAAATTTTTTTTTCCAATAGAACTTAAAATGTTTTTGGGATGATGTTACTGAAAGTGTGCCACACCGAGTCTCCGGCGCCAAACTTGTAAGTTCTCTGCTAAAATTTATTGATTTAAGTTGTGATGTGATGCTGGAAAACTATTATAGATGGTAGCATTAGATTTCTGGTTAGAATAAACTGAGACTATAGAAGACTGATATTGGTAGTGGGACCTCTATCTGCGGAGACAAAACTCTAAATGTTGTTCATCATAAAATATCTTTTAATAATAAATTGAAATTATAAACTGATAGCATAAAACTTTTAAATATAGATAAAGCGAATATCAATATGAGCGCTAGGGGTACTCGTGGAAGGGGTACGCGAGGTCGTGGTAGAGGCCAGGGTGGTGATGGGGCTGGGTCTTTAGAGTCGGGTCACATGCCTGCTAGGGAGACACTAGCTTCACCAGTAACTGAGACTGGGTCTCATGATCGGGCAATTAGGGATGATGCCTTGTCTCAGGCGATGCTGCGAGTTCTTGAAAGGGTCGCTAGAGCGAGTTCGGGATCAGTGGCCCGGGATCAATTTTTGAGTGACTCCGATCCAATGGGGTGGAGATTTTTAGGGGCGTTTCTAGTGTAGCTCCAAATGTGGCAGAATATTGGCTAAAGGCTACGGAGCGAAAAATGGATGATCTTGACTGTACTATGGAACAGAAATTGAAAGGGGCAGTGTCGTTACTACGAGATGAGGCTTATCAATGGTGGCTCACTGTGAGGGAAGGTACACAAGCTGACCGTCTGACATGGGATTTCTTTAAGGCGTCCTTTCAAGGGAAGTATGTGGGAGCAAGTTATGTGGACGTCCGAAGGAAGGAATTTCTGAGTTTGACCCAGGGGAACAGGACTGTGGCAGCATATAAGGCAAAGTTTTTGCAGTTGAGTCGTTATGCTCGTGGGATAGTAGCAACTGAGTACGAACACTATGTGCATTTTGAGGACAGTCTTCGTGATGAGTTGAGAGTTTTAATAGCTCCACAGAGGGAGCGAGACTTTGCTAATTTAGTGGAGAAAGCAAGGATTGCTGAGGATGTGAAGTGCTCGGAGCGCTAAAATCGTGAGAAAGATAGGGGCAGAGGTAAAAGGGACTTTGGGTCCTCTGGTTCTGTGGGTAGGCCTGTTAAGAGGGCCAGATTTGATGGGCCAGTCCGAGTTGGAGATCTTGTTGTTGCTGCAAGATCGCAGCCTTGTGCTGACTGTGGGAGATCTCATTTGGGCGAGTGCTGGAAAAAGATTGGAGCATGCTTTAGATGTGGGTCTATAGATCATCAGGTAAGAAATTGCCCTCAGAAGCCTACTCAGATGCAAGCAACAGGACAGGGTTATGTTCAGCCTGTGAGAGGTAGTCAGCCACCGAGAGGTCGTGGACAGGCCAGAGGTGGAAATGGATTTGGACGGGGTCGTGGAGCACTAGGTAAAGGCACAGGTAACACTGAAGCGAGATAACTAGCCTTGGTTTATGCTGCTCGTCGCCGAGAGGATGGTGATGCCCCTGATGTTATAACTGGTATGTTATTGATCCATAATTCACCCTTTGTTGCTTTAATTGATGTTGGATCTACGCATTCGTATGTTGCATGTACTGTGTCAGGGATGTTAAGTATTCAGTCTGAGAGCACTGCTAGTGAAATGACGGTGGTGAGTCCACTAGGTCAATCAGTTAGGGTGGATAAGTTATTCAAGGACATGCCTTTAGAAGTTCAAGGGGTCGTTTTTCCTGTAAATTTGATGGAACTGCCATTCGGGGAATTTGATATTATTTTAGGCATGGGTTGGCTGTTGAATCATCATGCGAAGCTGGATTGTGCTACTAAGCGGTTGGTGTTGAGGGCTGCGGAGAATGGGGAGGTGATGGTAATAGGGGAACGAAGAGATTTTTTGTCTAATGTGATATCGGCGTTAAGAGTTGAGAAGCTGGTTCACAAGGGTTGTGAGGCTTTCCTGGCTTATTTTAGCAATTCTGAGACTAAAAGTCTTTCTGTTGAGGATGTTAGAACTGTTAAGAAGTTGTGTATTGGATTTCAGGGGCAGTTGGGAGGATTATTTGCCATTAGCGGAGTTTGCGTATAACAACAGCTACCAGTCCAGTATTCGAATGGCACCGTATGAAGTGTTATATAGTCGTAGGTGTCGCACTCCTACTTTTTGGACTGAACTACATAAGCGACGAATTTTGGGGCCAGAACTAATTGCTGATACAGAAGACAAGGTAAAGTTGATTCGAGGTCGGTTGAAAGAAGCGTTTGATAGGCAGAAGTCCTATGCAGACTTGAAACGTAAAGAGATTGAGTACTCTGTGAGGGATTATGTTTTCCTTAAGGTATCACTGTCGAAGAAAGTTATGAGGTTTGGACGAAAGGGCAAGCTGAGCCCTAGATTTATTGGGCCTTATCGGGTACTTAGGCGGGTAGGACCAGTTGCGTATCAACTTGAGTTACCTCCGGAGTTGGAAAGAATTCATGACGTGTTTCACGTTTCCATGCTTAGGTAGTACCGTTCTGATCCATCACACATCGTGCCAGTCGAAGAAATTAAAGTTAGGCCCGATTTAACTATTAAGGAGGAACCAATGCAAATCTTGGAGTGTGATGTTAAGGTATTGAGAAAGAAGTCTGTTCCACTGGTCAAGGTGCTTTGGCACAATCACAGTGCAGAGGAGGCCACATGGGAACCAAAAGAGGCGATGCGGCATCAATACACTCATTTATTCTGACCAGGTAAATTTCGAGGCCGAAATTTCTTTAAGGGGGATAGAACTGTAACGCCCCAAAAGTATGGGGTCTGTAATTTTGCTTGGCTTAGCATAATTCCATGTTTTCTTGAGTGATTAGTTGATTTAAGTGCGTTAGGGGGTTTTTGAGTAGTCCTAGATTCAAGCTTCGGCTTTTGCAGTAATTCTGTTTTCCCTCTTAAAAAGAACCTGAGCATTGGCACTTAGGCTTTATGAATATTTGTGGTCGCTTGTTACCACAAGAAGCCTTGTGGCTTGGTGGCATGGGGTGTGCTTTGGCTTTAGGAAGGACTGGGGTTCGAATCCCATGAGCTGCAGAAGGTGCCATTTTGCAGAATAGGGGTGGCAAGAGTTTGTGGCGAATTCAAACTCTACCGTGTGGGAATTTTAATTGGTCTTTGGTTGTTGGGAGAAGATTATGGAGGGATAAGGGGAGTGATATGGAGAGTTTTTCAAGGAGTTGGTGGGGGGAGGAGTGTTGTAGCCGAATTGGGTAACTTGTAGGAGCAAAATCGGCTAGGGGAACTTCTTTGCCATTCTGGCATTTCGGTCTTGTTGTAGGAGCCGAATTCTCCCTCTTCCACTTTCGAGTTTTTACTTTTTGGGGCTTTTTAGGGTAAAATCTTTCCTGGTGCCAAATCTTCCTTCTCTTTTCAGTCTTAACCGATTATTGTTTTCCCAAATACTTCTTCTTCCCACTTTATCTGGTACTCTTCATTTTGACAACTTAACTCTACTTCTTCCTCATCCATTCTTTTGGGGTTAGCCAAACATCTTCTTGATCTCTACTCATCTTCTGCTTGCTTTTAGTTGCAAGTTTTCCTTTTTGGAGTCTTAGGCGGGTACTCTCATTGCTAACCGAAACTTCCCCTGCTAGTTTAAGGCATACTTGGCGTCAGGCGCTTGACAGTGGTGGTTGCTGCGTTAGGCCGAATATTGCCACTACATTCTCTTAGTCTCTTTTTCGATCGTAGACAACTGGGTTGTGGAGGAAGTGGTGGTTGGAGCCGATTTGTACTATCAAGGTTTGGCATGTGGAGTGCATTGTTCTTCTCCAAAGCAGGTGTGTAGTTGTTCACCCAACCATACTCTATATTCAATGACAAGCGTGGGTGTGTAACCACACCAAGGCAGGGTAGACCGGCAAAAGTCGGAAAGCCAGAGTTTCGGCATTTGCGATCACGCGAGCGTGCGAACGTTCGCAAGGTGAATCGAGCCACATGCTTTGGGTGACAGACCGTTGAGGCCACTACGAGCGCTCTCGTGGGCTCGGGCCGTCATGGGTCGCTATGGGCCGAAATGGGCTGTGTGGGTCCGATGGGCTCGAAGGCCCACGCATAGTAAAAACTCACGAAAGATGATAAATGTTGGATTGGGCTATGAAATTTGCATAGCCATGGCTAGATTTAGGCTAGAAGGGGACACGCGAGTCTGTGGGCCCACTAGGGCCGAGTAATGGGCCTTAGGCCCTTTTACATGGTTTTGGTCACACGAGTTGTGTGAGTCGTTCATGACGACTGTAAACCCGCTGAAGGGTCATTATCTGTACTGCGACCCTAAAATCTGTTAAATGACCGAAATATCCCTGAGGGGCAAAAATTACTGAGTTACCCCTAACTGATGGTGAGACCTTTATAATGCTAGCGGTAGGTTATTTGATGTGTGAATGACATTTTCACAATGGCTTATGAGTATCATATACTGCATACACGTATTATTTATAACACGACATCTGCATGGGGTGGGTTATGATATGGAGGAAGTACTGTACTGGTGACTACGTCAGATATGCTATTACTGGTGGTTTACCACGCTTACTGTTACTAGCAGTTATGTTGCGTTATCACTGTTACTGGCAGCTATGTTACGTTATCATTATTACTGGCAGCTTTGCTACGATATTGGTGTGCTGGTTGGGTGGGTCGATTGATATCCCTACAGGTGTGTTGGTTGGTACGGGTGGTACGCTGGCTGGTATGGGATGGGTTGCATTATGCATTTATACTGATATTGTATTGGGCTTAGGCCCATATTGCTACTGTTTAAGGGCTAAGGCCCGGTGTGATCGATCTTGAAAAAGGGCTTTGGCGGTATGCGATCATTGTGTTATTTACTATTTGTATGTTATTGGGATTACACACTGAGTTTTCATAAACTCACCCCGTTTCTAACTGTGTAGTTAATCCTTAAGCTCTGATGGTTTTGTGCCACGAGGGACTCGGAGGCGGCCACACTACTGTTCTATTTCTTTTAATTGCGATTGGATTTTGTTTTGGGTTTAATTTATGTAATAAGGTCGTGGTGGGTTTTTAAGCTTTAATTTGGATTTTGATTTCTTATACTAAACTGCTAGACTAGGAAAACACGAGTTTCTAAATAGCACGATTTTCTAAGGAACATGAGCTTCCAATAATGAAGTGTTAAAAATGCTTCTGCGATTTTAAATGATGTAATATACCAAAGGCAAACTAATAGGTAAACGGTTTGACGAGAACTTTAGTTAAGTAATAAAAGGTTTTAGATTCAGTAACGGATTTTTACCGGAAAGATCAGTCTTTTTGAAAAATAATCTAATATGACACACCGGATTCAGCCATAACGTCTAGGCCGGGTTTGGGGTGTTACAGATCCTATTCTAGTAAAAGTGCTTACATCATTAAATCTTAACATAATCCAGTTTAGGGATAAAAATGGATCTAGTTGTCAAATTTATGGACCAAAGTGGACAAAAAAAGTACAAGTAAGAAAGTGGACCTAGTTTCCAAGTTTAGGGGTCAAATATTATTTTATTCCTTATTTAAACCTTCGACGAGTTGATGTCATGGGTTAATTGGGTACCAACTCAATTATAAAAAGACTAATTTATCATTTCTATTCAGTGATTACTATTATTATGTTGATCCTTTTTTTGTCTTTTCATATTTCTATACAGTTTTTAAATAGAAAACTAAAATTACCATATGATTAAACACATACTCAATGGATTTATAAACAAGTTTTTTTACGATTGAACAAATAATAATTATTGAGTAAATTTAGAAAACATTTTACATAAAATGTTTTCTTTCACTCACATCTTATATTTATATATATAATGTCATTGATTGAGTGTCGCAAGTCAAATTGATATTTAATTTTTTATAATTAAATTTTTAACATTAAATTTTTCTTTCACCAACATGATAAATTTTTGATGTGTTAAAAAATGACAATACCATGATAAATAATTGGGGTACATTTATCATTTTTAGTCTAATGTATTTACCTATTAAATTATTTATTGTATGTTATTTTCAAATGCATACCTATATTCTAAATACATGATTTTCACATATACGAGTGTGATAGAATTTGTAGTATTTTCTAAAAAATATTATTTCTCTAGGAGAAAGTTGACACTTTTTTGATACATTACTGGAGTAGGGATGGTGTAACACCCCTAACCCGTAACCGTCGCCGAAATAGATTAAGAGGCATTACTAGACCTGTAACTTAATTCAAAACATTCATTTAACAAATTTCATCACATTTCAGTAACCATCAATCATTCACATTTAAAATGTACTTAAATCAATCATACAATGTATTAATCATGCATGTGGGACTAAATTATAACATATTAAAAATTTTAGAAACTTAGAAAAATTTCAACTTTTCAAGTGACACACACCCGTGTGAACAGGTCGTGTGCCTCACATGGCATCAAACACGTCTATGTGTTTAAGCCGTGGCAAAATAGGGCATACATATTGACTTGCCCACACGGCCACAAGACACGCTCGTGTGCCAGGCTGTGTGAAAATTAAGGAGGCTACGAGGGTCACACGACTGACCACACGACCGTGTGCCACACATGACTGATAGACACACCCATGTGTCTAGGCCGTGTCGAAACTGTAGGGTATACTAACTTTAATTCGTAGGGTACCCTAGGGGACACATGGTCGTGTAACATAACTGTGTGTCACACACGGCTGAGACACACACCCGTGTCTCTGCCCGTGTGGACAAAAATAAGCTGTTTGAAAAGCTAAATTTGCCACCCCAAAGCATAAGCATTTACATTCATATTTGACCACAATTATGCAACTCAATTGGCAACCAAAATAACCAATTCAATATACATTATAAGCTTTATCCAAACTTACCATTTACAAAACCAAATATCTATATAATCACATATACAATTCATTCATTTAACATCTATATAACAAGACTTCATTTGCATAATTTCATTCAAATATTACTATACCCAAAACATACCATATTCAACAACATATAGATACAACCAAAACATGATACCAAATAAGCCAAATCACATGGCTTATCTTATACACAAAAGCATACCAAAACCATGTTATCAAGTATCATAACTAACATCATTTAAACTAGCTTATACATGCCATATTACAATTATTCACAAGTTCAAAATATCACTCGGATATTTGATAGTGTGCCGTGCAACTCTGACTTGTCCAGAACGAGCGAGCTAATGAACCTCTAAAAGACATAGAAACAGAAATAGAGTAAGCTTATAGCTTAGTAAGCCCATATGATTTAGAATTTAAACTTACCATTTATAAACTATCAAGCAATAAATAAAAATGCCAATAATTCAATTTAACCATCACCTAATCACAAGTATCCATCACATGAAATTAATTTAACAAATACATAAAGTTATCTATTAGTACTTTACGTTGCATCAATTCTAGTCACATATTAAATATTTAGCACTTATAACCTGAAACATATCCGAATAACTAATATTTAAGCCCATTGAACCAATTAGAACTTCAAAGGATAACTGAGTGAACAATATCAGTAATCCGTCAATTCATCATCAAACATGCTCTTTCGAGTCATGGTCGGTAAGCTCCTTAGAGCTAAACAATAAGCTTTATTGAGCTGAAACGGTAAGCTCTATTGAGCTGAATGGTAAGCTCCAATGAGCTGAAACAGTAAGCTCTTACGAGCTAAATCAGTAAGCTCATATGAGGTGTGGTCAGTCTGCAACAAATGTAGGAGCTCGACCAATACGGTAATCCCAGTAACATGTCACTCGTATTCAATGAATTCACATAGTTCAAACGGGTCTCCGTAACGAATACAATATATCATCTAGGCATTCATATTTCAAGTATTTCAATAATTTACATTCAATTCAACAATTACAAGTATAGAAAAGTACAAGTAAAAGTTCGATTCTAATTATATGAACTTACCTCGTATTTGCTCGATTAACTTTCGTCTACCCATCTACCTTTTATTTCCCCCGATCAAGTTCTGATATTTGTTTGCCTTGATCTATATTTATCAAATTCAATATTTTCTGTAACTATTCATTTCAATTTAGTCTCTAATTCACATATATGGAAATTTACATATTTGCCCTCATAATTTAAACTGTTTTGCAATTTAGTCCTTTATACATAAAATGGTAAATTACACATTTTTTACCACAATCCGCCTTAGCCGAATTCCATATGGTATTATAATAGCCCATATTTTCACTTATTTCACATTTCTAACCACAATATTTCTATCTTTTTCAATTTAATCCGATATGCTCATTTTTGTCAAAATTCATTTAATAAAACTTCTATAACTATTAACAACCATTAATAATCCAACAAGAAACTTCAAAATACTCAAGTATTCAACAATTTCATATCTCAAAATCTAAAACAATTTAAAAAATGAAGGTACGGGCTAGCTAGATTAAGGTGCAACGAGCTCAAAAACGTAGAATTATTAAAAACAGATCAAAAACCGTACCTTAATCAAAGATTCAAGCTTGGCCGAATGAAAACCTAAGTTTTCTATTCTTTCTTCTCAATTTTCAACAATGGAGATGAACTATATAACAAAAATATGAATTTCTTTTATTAATATAACGTTAACTGACATTTTACGAAAATAAACTTAATGAACTTTAATAATTTCAAAAATACCAAGCCAACAACTTCTATTATATCATTTAAAGGTCTAATTGACATGCAAGGACTCTCATATTAATAAACCATAGCTATTTAATACTTTTAAACAATAGAACTCCCATATTAAATAAATATTTTGACTTTCAATTTGAGGTCCTAAAACCACTATTCTGATTTGACCTAAAAACGGGTTGTTACAACTCTCCCCCTTAGGGATTTTTGTCCCCGAAAATCTTACCAGTAAAGAGGTTAGGGTACTATTTTCACATAGCTTCCTCGGGTTCCCATGCAGCTTCCTTAAATCCGTGTTTATCCCAAAGAACCTTCACAAGAGCTATACGTTTATTTCTCAATTCTTTAATCTCCCTAGCCAGAATCCTAATCAGTTCTTCATTATACGATAAATCAGACTGTATCTCTACATCAACGGCAAGTATTTCTCCCAGCTACCTTCAAAATTGAGAATGCAAAAACGCAACATATGTTCAAGTATCTGTACAGTTCTTTCAGACTGACCGTCGTTCTGGGGATGAAAAGCTGTGCTGAAATTCAATTTCATTCTAAGAGCTTCTTGTAATTTCTTCCAAAATCTTGACGTAAATCTCTGGTCTCTATCGAAGATAATAGGCAATGGTACACCATCTAATCGTAGGATTTTAGATAAGTACAATTCAGCTTACCTATCTAGAGAGTAATCTGTACATACCGGTATGAAATGAGCAGATTTTGTTAGTCGATCAAAAATAACCCAAATAACATCTTTCTTTTTCAGAGTTAGGGGCAGTTCTAATACAAAATCCATAGTGACTCTACCCCATTTCCACTCAGGAATCAATACAGGCTGCAGTAAACCAGATGGTACTTGATGTTCAGCTTTTACTTGCTGACAAATCAAACATCTCGATACAAACTCTGATTCATCCCGTTTCATTCCCAACCACCAATATTGTTGTTTCAAATCATTATACATCTTAGTACTTCCCAGATGAACAGAAAAGCAACTACTGCATGCTTCATGCAGAATTTTGGTACACAAATTCTGTTTCAAAACATTAAACAATCATTAGTTCCAATATGAAATTCTGAATCAGACTTAAACTCACATTAAATTCGTTTAGCTTGTAGTTCACGATCATTTTTCTGAGTTTTAAAAATTTGTTGTAGATTTACCGATTTAGCTTTCAATTCAGCTAAAATAGATCCTTCATCACACATCATTAACTTCTTATTCATATCTCGTAACGCAAACAATGATTTTTGGCTCAAGGCATTAGCAACTACATTAGCTTTTCTCGGGTGATAGTCAATCACAAAATCATAATCTTTCAATAACTCGAGCCATCTTCATTGCTGCAAATTCAAATCCTTCTATGACATCAGATATTTCAAGCTTTTACGATCCGTATAAATATGGCATTTCTCACCGTATAAATAGTGTTGCCAAATCTTCAATGCAAACACAATAGCAGCCGACTCTAAATCATGCGTCAGATAATTCTTTTCATGGGATTTCAACTTTTGAGAAGTATAAGCAATAACTTTTCCATCTTGCATCAAAACACACCCCAATTCGTTTAATGATGCATCACTATAAATCACGAACTCTTTACCCAAGAACCAAAACTGGTGCTTCTATTAACAATGCTTTCAACTATTCAAAACTTTGTTGACACTTTTCCAACCATTCAAACTTTACATCTTTTTGTAGCAGTCGAGTGATTGGCATCACAATCATTGAAAATCCTTTTACAAATCTTCGGTAATAGCCCGCTAAGCCTAGGAAACTATGAACTTCAGATACGTTTCTCGGAGGTGTCCAATCAACAATAGCAAAAATTTTGCTCAGATCAACTCTAATACCTTCAGCTGAAACAATATGTCCCGAAAATCCAACCTCCTTGAGCCAGAACTTGCATTTACTGAACTTTACAAATAACTGCTTTTCACGTAGAGTTTGTAACACAATTCTCAAGTGCTCAGTATGCTCAATTTCATCTCGTGAATAGATCAGAATATTGTCAATGAATACAACAACAAACTTGTCTAAATACGATCTGAATATACGATTCATCAAGTCCATAAAAATAGAAGGAGTATTAGTTAAACCAAAAGGCATAACAAGGAATTCATAATGGCCATACCTTGTTCTGAAAGTGATTTTTGGTACATTCGACTCTTTAACTCGCAACTGATAGTAACCCGATCTCAGATCAATCTTTGAAAATACTGTAGCCCCTTTTTACTGATCAAGTAAGTCATCAATCTGCGGTAGAGGGTATTTGTTCTTTATAGTCACTTTATTCAACTGTCTATAGTCAATACACATGCGCATCATGCCATCTTTCTTTTTCACAAACAAAACTGGCGAACCCCAAGGAAAATAACTTGGTTGTACAAAACCTGTCTGCCAATTCTTGCAACTGAGCTTTCAACTCTTTTAATTCTGTTGGAGCCATTCTGTATGGAGCTATCAATATCGGAGTTGTTCCCGGTATTAACTCAGTACCAAATTTGACTTCTTTGATCGGCGGTAATCTCAGTAATTCTTTTGGAAATACATCCGAGAACTCACAAACAACAGGTACAGATTCAATCTTTGATTCTGACACTTTTGTATCCAATACGTATGCAAGATATGCATCATAGCCCTTTCTCAAATATTTTTGAGCTGATATAGATGATATCACAGTAGGTAATTCATTCGAATCATTAGACTCAATCCGAAGAATCTCACCATTTTGACATTTCAATTCAATAGTCTTCTGTCTACAATTCACAACAGCATCGTGTATGGTTAGCCAGTCCATACCTAGAATCACATCAAACTTATCGAACGGTAGAAGCATCAAGTCAGCTCAAAAACAGTAACCCCGGATAATCAGAGGACAATTTTTACAAATTTTATCAACTAAAACAAACTTGCCTATAGGGTTTGATACTTTAATTACAAATTCTATAGACTCGACATGTAAACTCTTTTTAAATGCTAAATTCATACAGATATATGAATGGGTTGATCCAGGATCTATCAACGCAACTATATCAATATCAAAAAGAGAATAAGTACAGGTAATAATGTTTGGTGATGATGCTTCCTTTCGTGCACGTATAACATAAGCCCTGGCAGGTGCTCGTGCCTCGGATCTCACAGTCAAATCTCTCGTAGTACCTCAATTACCACTCACATTTCTGGTGTTTTGGGGCAATCTCCCTCTAGCAATTGTGTTACTTGTTTTCACTGGTTGTTCTCTTTCAGCTGTGAACTTTTCTGGACAATCACGGAGAAAATGATCAAAAGATCCACATTTGAAACAAGCTCCACTCACTAATCTGCATTCACCACAATGTCGCTTATTGCAATGTTTACATTCAGATGCAGCATTTCTAACACTTCCCATACTGGCCACAGATGTCACCTGAGGTTTTGAACTTGATTGTCTCACATTTTTGTCTTTGATAGAAATTCCCGCAGAGGATGTAGAACGAGGATGATATTCTCTAAATTTCTTTGATGCTGGCAGATGTGGTTTTCCCGTAAATCTTTTTCTAGGCTCTCTAGCCTTAGAATCGACTTTTCTTTTCTCTTTACAAAGCTCTTCGACTTTACAGGCTCGGTCAAACAGAACAACAAAATCTTTCAACTCAAGAATTCTAACCAACACTCTGATTTCTTCATTCAATCCATCCTCAAATCTTTTACACATTATATATTCAGAAGAAACACATTCACGAGCATATTTGTTGAGTCTTACAAACTCTCATTCATATACTATAATTGACATATGACCATGCTTCAATTTAAGAAATTCTTTTCTCTTCTGATCAATGAACCTTTAGCTAATGTATTTTTTTCTAAATTCAACTTGAAAGAAATCCCAAGTGACTCGCTCTGGCGGAACTACGGATATCAAGGTATTCCACCACTAATACGCAGTATCTCTCAATAATGATATAACACACTTCATACATTCTTCAGGTGTGTAGGACAATTTCATCAAACACTTGAATTGTGTTCTCAAGCCAAAATTCGGCCCTCTTAGGGTCATCATTAGCAGTGGCTCTAAATTCCTCAGCTTCGTGTTTCTAAATTCTATCAATAGGTGGTTTATTTAATCGTAAAGATCGATACCTTGAGGAACTACTAGGATCGATTGGGGAACAAGTGGGGGTGGAGGTTGCGGAACAGCCGAATTTGTATGAATGTACTGTGCAAACCAGTCATTTAATATTTTAAAGAAGGCTTCTTTAGCCTCACCCCCATGACTACTCGTCTCAGGTCTGGATTCAGTAGGCACTACTCCTTGAGCGAGAGCCGGCGCGTTACTTTCTACATCATCCGCTACAGCTCATTCGAGATCCATTACTATACGAAAACACATTTACGAACATCAGGAGCTGTCACACTATCAAAGTTTTAAATATGGCATGAATAGCTAGACTCACATATGCTACGTTAGTCCTAGAATCGACTAAACTATAGCTCTGATACTAACAAATGTAACACCCTTAACCCATAACTGCCACCATAATAGATTAAAAGGCATTACCAGACCTGTAACTCAATTTAAAATATTCATTTAACAAATTTCATCACATTTCAGTAATCAATCATTCACATTCAAAATGTACTTAAATCAATCATACAAAGTATTAATCATGCATTTGGGACTAAATTACAACATATTAAAAATTTTAGAAACTTAAAAAATTTTCAAATTTTCAAGTGACACACGCTCATGTGAATAGGTCGTGTGCCTCACACGACATTAGACACGCCCGTGTGTCTAAGCCGTTGCAAAACAGGACATACATACTAACTTTCCCACACAGCCATAAGACACGCCCGTGTGCCAGGCCATCTGAAAATTAAGGAGGCCACTGACCTGGGTCACACGGCTGACCACACGCCTGTGTGCCAGCCTGTGTGCCACACACGACTGATAGACACGCCTGTGTGTCTAGGCCATGTCAAAACTGTAGGGTATACTGATTTTAATTCGTAGGGTACTCCAAGGGACACACGACCGTGTAACATGACTGTGTGTCACACACGGCTGAGACACACGCTTGTGTCTCTACCCGTGTGGACAAAAATAAGCCGTTTGAAAAGCCAAATTTTCCACCCTAAAACATAAGCATTTACATTCATATTTGACCATAATTATGCAACTCAATTGGCAACCAAAATAACCAATTCAATATACATTATAAGCTTTATCCAAACTTACCATTTACAAAACCAAATATCTATATAATCACATATACAACTCATTCATTTAACATCTATATATCAAGACTTCATTTACATAATTTCATTCAAATATTACTATACCCAAAACATACCATATTCAACCACATATAAATACAACCAAAACATGATACCAAATAAGCCAAATCACAAGGCTTTTCTTATACACAAAAGCATACCAAAACCATGTTATCAAGTATCATAACTAACATCATTTAAACTAGCCTATACATGCCATATTTACAATTATTCACAAGTTCAAAATGCCACTTGGAGATTTGATAGTGTGACATGCAACTTTGACTTGTCCAGAACGAGCGAGCTAACAAACCTCTAAAAGACATAGAAACAAAAACAGAGTAAGCTTATAGCTTAGTAAGCTCGTATAATTTAGAATTTAAACTTACCATTTATAAACTATCAAGCAATAAATAAAAATGCCAAAAATTCAATTTAACCATCACCTAAGCACAAGTATCCATCACATGTTAGTCATTTAAAAAATACATAAAGTTATCTATTAGTACTTTACGTTGCATCAATTCTGAAGTCACATATCAAATATTTAGCACTTATAACCTGAAACATATTCGAATATCCAATATTTAAGCCCGTTGAACCTATTAGAGCTTCAAAGGATAACCAAGTGAACAATATCAGTAATCCGTCAATTCATCATCATACATGCCCTTTCGAGTCATGGTCGGTAAGCTCCTTCGAGCTGAACAATAAGCTCTATTGAGCTGAAAGGGTAAGCTCTATTGAGCTGAACAGTAAGCTCTAATGAGCTGAAACAGTAAGCTCTTACTAGCTGAATCAGTAAGCTCATACGAGCTATGGTGAGTCTGCAACAAAAGCAGGAGCTCGACCAATACAGTAATCCCAGTAACATGTCACTCGTATCCAATAAATTCACATAGTTCAAAAAGGCTCAGTAACGAATACAATATATCATCTAGGCATTCATATTTCAAGTATTTCAATAATTTACATTCAATTCAACAATTACAAGTATAGAAAAGTTATATTCTAATTATACGAACTTACCTCGTATTTGCTCGGTTAACTTTCGTCTACCCGTCTACCTTTTGCTTCCCCCGATCAAGTTCTGATATTTGTTTACCTTGATCTGTATTTATCAAATTCAATATTTTTAGTAACTATTCATTTCAATTTAGTCCCTAATTCACATATATGAAAATTTACATATTTACCCCCATAATTTTAACTGTTTTGCAATTTAGTCCTTTATATATAAAATGGTAAATTACACATTTTTAACCACAATCCACCTTTAGCCGAATTCTAAATGGTATTATAATAGCCCATATTTTCCTTATTTCACATTTTTAACCACAATATTTCTATCTTTTTCAATGGAATCCCATATGCTCATTTTTGTCAAAATTCATTTAATAAAACTTGTATAACTATTAACAACCATTAATAATCTAACAAGAAAATTCAAAGTACTCAAGTATTCAACAATGGCATATCTCAAAATCTATAACAATTTCAAAAACGAAGATACAGGCTAGCTAGATTTTGTTATAACGAGCTCAAAAATGTAGAAATCATTAAAAACGGATCAAAAACCGTACCTTAATCAAAGATTCAGGCTTGGCCAAATGAAAACCTAAGTTTTCTATTCTTTCTTCTCAATTTTCGGCAATGGAGATGAATGATATAACAAAAATTTGATTTTCTTTTATTAATATAACATTAATTGACATTTTACCAAAATAACCTTAATGAACTTTAATAATTTCAAAAATACCAAGCCAACAACTTCCACTATATCATTTAAGGTATAATTGACATGCAAGGACTCCCATATTAATAATAGCTATTTAATACTTTTAAACAATAGAACTCAATTTTTTCACATTACTCAATTTAGTCCTTTTTACCAAATTAATCTATTAAACGATAAAATTTCTTTACGAAACTTTCACGTAATTAATCTACCATGCTGTAAACCTTAGTAAAGTAATAAAATAAATATTTTGACTTTAGATTTGTGGTCTCGAAACCACTGTTCCGATCTGACCTAAAAACGGGCTATTACAGATAGGGTGACAAGATTTAAGCCATATCACATGGGTGTTTAACAAAAACTTTAACCACCACTCTATACAAGTCAAGATAAAACTTTAACTTTTTAAAAAATCATAAATATATAAATATAATAAAAAAGATAAAAATTATTGACCTAATAATTAACGAAGAAATAAAAAAAGTTCTAATAAAAAACTAAAAAGGAAAATACAGTAAAAAAATTACGTGAGAGTGGCTTGGAAAAAAAGACAAGTTTTTAATTTAAAACAAAATTTAATTACTTATATACTCATACTAATATACTATATTTTTCTTCTGGATATCAACCATCAATCATTTAATTAATAATATAAAATTAGATTGTGTAACATGCATATTATTAGTGAAGAAAAAATAATATTAAAACATATGAAATTAACACTAGGATTAAAATTGCACCAAAAGGATGTTAAATTTAACATAAATTTGCAACAACAACACAACCCTTCTTCGGGTCTAGGGTTTGTTGCCCCTTATTATTAAATCGGGCATGTTGGGCTTCGTTGTGTATTAGGTTAATTATATGTTTTGTTTATCTTTAAATCAGTTCATAGAATTTATCCAAACATAATAAGTATATACTTTTTACACTCAAAATATTTTTTTTAATTAATTATACTAATTAAATTTGTTTTTCAACCCAATTCTAATTTTATTAAAGTCATCATGACTTTAACGTACTAGTATTTATGAGCTAATTAATTTAATTAACTTGTTCTCAAGAAATTATGATTACTTAATGAATTTAATTTCTACTTTGAACTTCAATTATTTAATCTCATATTAATCGAATAGTAATTCGAAGATATAAATTAATTTTCGAGTCATCTCTTGTTCACGACAAGAAAACACATTCACTATGGATAGTGATGCTTGCGATCTATTTCTCTAGTTTGTCGTTTCACATTTTCCATTTCATCAATTAATGCAAACCATCAATGTTATACCTAGTTAGCAGAGGGAATGATTAGACATATATAATTAGAGATCAAATAATTTACAATTAAGTTTCCCTCTTCATCTATTAATTACAACATTATTTAGTCATGAAGTCATTCTACGAAAGTATCATGACTGAGCTCTCCCCACTATATACCATTATGAAAGCTACTTTACTAGGTATTTGTGTAACACCTTTAACCCATCTCCGTTATTGGATTAGGATTACAGAGCATTACAATATAAAACAGAACCTTTAACTTCAAAATAGAACAATAATACAATTTCATATTAACTTCTAATAACACAATACAATCATAGCAAAAATACATCCTTGGGCCTTAAATTGAGCCCAATGACCTTAAAAATAGTTTGGAAATATTCAGGGATCAATTCGAAACAAATCAGAAAATTTTGGGAGAAGTTGAGAATTTCGGGAAATAAGATTCACATGCCCGTGTGGCCAGGCCATGTGACATTACGCAAGCCGTGTGGACATTCAAATTATGGGACACACGGTTGTATCCCAGCTCGTGTGTCTACCCCTGTAACTTACTGACTTGAGTCACATGGTCGTGTTGTAGGTTGTGTGCTAGACCGTGTGTGTATTTGAACCATGTTCACACGGCCGTGTCGTAGGCCATGTGCCAAACCGTGTGGAACTTGCACCTGAAATTAAAATGACACACTACCATGTGGGGTGGCCGTATGTGGCACACTACTGTGTGACAGCCCGTGCCCCAGACCATATGTAACCCAAATTACCTCTAAAACAAGTTGTTTCAAATACCATTTCTTAACCATCAAGCCATACCATCAATAGCTACTTTCACATGCTTAAATCACATTCAAAATCACCTAAAACATGTCAAGAATTCATTCATCCTATGCCTAATCAACTTTCCATTCAAAAGCACCATATTTCACACTCCAAACATAGTTTCATTCAACATCTCAAAGTCCTAATTAGAACTTATGCCAACCATGCCAAAATAACCATTCCAAAAACATGCCATCATACCATGTAATATCTACTATCTATAGAATATGCATAAGGGTTCATCCACTCATATTTACACCTATTATTCACATGCCATTATTTAACATCATTAACTACAACAAGCTTAGCACAACTCAAAACAATCAAATACACTTGAATAACCTTTTAACCCTATTTATAACCATTAACCAAAACTACCAATATGACGAATGGATAGTGTGATGATACTCCGACAAGATTTCAACTTGTTGAGCTTTTCGATAATCTACAAAATAGAGGAAACAACTACATAAGTTGATATATGTATGGATGGGGTGAAATTTATTAATTCCATTCACCGAAGCTGCCAATTTTCTAGCTTGGGAAATTAGCAAACTTGTGACGACTTTTTGGATGGCATCTTGGCATTTTTGGGTTGAGATGTCTTAATAGTGTTCGAAGATCCATCTCTTAGCTTCAAAACTCACTTTGAATCACTTGATTTTGAGTTTGGGAGGTCAAGTTATGACCGTTTTAGTGAGGACTACACGAGCAGAATTTCTGAACGGGATTATGATGAGAATTACGAGTTTCGGGCTTTTAATTCGAGTCTAAATCATATTGGGTTCAGGTTTTAGGCTTAATTTTTATTATATATGAGTCTAATATTGTATTTATCAGTCCTATTATTTTATTATTTTATTATTCCGAATTTTTAATAATTATGAAGTAGTTTAAATTATTTAGGAGTTTTATGTCAACAAGAAAGTTTAGTTTAAAACTACTTCTTGTTTAGATTAATTAGAATTCTAGTATACTTAATAGTTTTATATAGATTTATTTAGCTAGCCTATACATATTCCTTTGCATTCTACATAATTTAGACAATTCGTTATTATTCAACTTCTCTTTCAAATTAATAAATTCTTTTTGAGTTTTCTTTTCAAGAATTTCTCTTGAGTTTCTTTTAAAAAAGTTTTAAAAACCTTTTCAGATTGTTGGGATCATCTTCAAACTTTTTCTTGCTAAATTTTCTTTCTTGGAGGGGAAATTAAAGCCGCTTGAAGTGGGTTGTGGATTCTTTGTGTTTCTAAGGCTTCTTAGAACTTCTACATACCACGTTCTATCTTTCCATCTATCTTCTTTAATTTATTCATTATTGTTCTAATCATATATTTATTACTCTATTTTAATTATCTTAGTTATTTATTTTATTTTTTTTATCTAACTTGGATTTGATTGTGTTTCAGGTTGTGCCAAAAATTCAAGTTTTTTTTCTGAACTTCTAGAGCCCTAAGTCAAAGCAGTGACTTTGACAAACTTTACGATCTGCTTCCGCATTCATCCGTCTCATTCTTTATCATTTGATATCAAATTTGGGTGTTTTAAGTGTTCTTTTTGTTATTATAAACTGATTTCTAACAAAAAGCCTCAAAAATAATTTTTTTGCCCTGACAATTTTTGAAAAAAAATATATTTTTAAGTGGGTAAATGTTTTTCAAATGATCTAAAATTTTACATACGATTTCTTGGCACTATATTAGAATGTAAATAAAATATTTCTTACAAAAAAGGTGATTGAAAAAGTACAAAAAAAAAAGAAAAAGAAAATGTTCTATGGGTTGAATTTTGTATCGAAACTTTCCAGATCAGATCTACATTATTTGCAGAGAATCCAGTTTAAATTTTGTGATTTTTGAAAATCGAGAACACCTCGAACGAAGTTTGTCAAGTTGCTTCACAATTTTTTGGGCTTTCGGATTTCAACAATTTTCATGGACTCTTAGCCTTATGTTTTCATTTGATTTTGTTTTTTATTGTTCCTTTACGCATTCTAACACTTTCTTATTTCTCGTGTTAGTAGGTTAAAGCATGTTGCATATTCCTTCCTCCGTGCAATAGAATTCTTTGGTGTCTATTCGATTTTCCACTCATAATACTCTTAAGTTTGCTTTGTTAGTTTATTTTATTACATTATGATTTATCGACATAAACACTTTTTAAAAGACTCACAAAATTAGTACTTACCTCATTGAGAATTTTTTTTTGAGTACATAAAAGTGAGGTTTGCTTAATTTTTTCTTTTGAAGTGTTGTGCTTTTATAGGCTTTCACTATGACTACTGACACTCATACTTGTAAAAACCATGATGAGGTACAATCTGATGATAAAGAACAAGATGTTACCTTGGAGAATATTGTGGGGATGGTAAAATTTCAACATTAACAATTGAACGAGTTACATGATACAATTGAGGCCAATTTGACTAAGTTTTGAATGAAAGAAAAAGAGATCATTAATCAGCTTGCCATTTAGCTTTCCAATCAAATTCAAATTCTAACTCAAGTTGTTGTTCATTTGGAGACTTCTTCAAACTGACGGTCACATGCTCATGATAGTGATGATGATGGGGACAATGAATAGCTTTGTATTTGTTCTAAAAATGGTAAACGAGGACATCGTCACACTGATGAAACTTTGACTATTCCTGATCAAGGCCAACCTTCTGTAGCTAAACCAAAGTTCAACATTCCACCATTCCAAGGGAAGTATGGCTCCAAAGCATATTGTAAATGGGAATCAAGAGTTGAACTTATGTTCCGTTACTATAAATGCTCGGAAAAGGGAAAAGTCTCATTGGCGACCCATAGATTTTCGGATTATGCATTGAGTTGGTGGATTCAACTTGGAATTAATCGTTAAAGAAACTATGAAATGGTAATTGAAACATGAGATGAGTTAAAGTAAGTGATGCGAAAGCGTTACACTCTTTCTTATTACTATAGAGAGGTCAAAATGAAATGTCGACACCATGTTCAAGTTAACTGATCAGCTGATGAGTACTTTAAGAAGAGATGACCTGTAGCAGCCCAATTTTGGGCTTAGTTAGAACAGTGGTTTGGAAACCACTATTTCACGGCCAGAGAAATTATTTTTAATGTTATTTTATGTGTTATAGCATGATTATATGAGTGCATGAAAATTTTGGTGAAATAATTTTAATGATTGCTTGCTTAATTTTGAAAAAGGACCAAATCGCATAAAGTGCAAAAGTTTCATTCTACTAGCTAAAGGTGTCAAATAGCTATAGAACATTAAATTAGGGGTCTTTATTGAGTAAATAAACCATAAATATATTAGTGGTTGATCAAGGAGACAAAAATATTGTAGGGTCAAAGTTAGGTGAAATGTTGGTGACTAATTTGACTAGTAATATAATAAAATAAAGAAAAAAAGGTATCATCTTTCATCTTCCTTCTTCCCCACTGAAAATACCAGAAAAGAGGGGGTTTTGAAAGCTCAAAAATATCAGCAACTTATATCCCTTACAAGTAAGTGATTTTGATGGCCTTTCTTGATAATTTTTGTACTTTTGGGGCCCTTGTAGCATATTCTAGCTAATGAGGGGACTATTTTGCAAAATGGTTGAAAGGCTAGGGTTTTTCCATAAGAGTATTCATTTTTTCTGAATTTTTATGGAAGAAAATGAATCTTGGTTGTTAAATAAATAACTTTTGTGAAAGGATTTTCATGAAAACACCTAATATGGACCATTTTGTAAAGTTTGTTAAATGGATGGGAATTGTGTGAAATAATTGGAATTTTGAGTTGCTACAAGAGTAATAAAGGTTGGGATAGTCTTGGCTAATGATAAATTTGATAAAAATCATTTTACGAGCCTAGAGGCAAAATCGTAATTTTTGTAAAAGTCTAGGGGCAAAATAGTCATTTTGCCAAAGTATGAATTGTGGAATGCTTAGTTTAATGTGATGATTAAATGAGTAAATTTTATTATTTTTTATCAAGAAAATTGAGATTCGGGCTTAAATCGAAAAGTACGTGGTTTAAGACAAAAAGGGAAGAATTAGCCATTTTTGCATTCGAGGTAAGTCCGTGTGACTAAATAAACATATTATCCATGTTATTGTTAATATACTTAAAATCTATCTCACTATGATTGTATTGAATTATATGTTAATGATATTGAGTTTAAGAAAATGATGTCAAATGTTAATAACATTTATGTGATGATTGGATACATTGGAAATTTGATGGAATATGGTATTCCATTGAAACGAGTAAAATTTTGTATAAAATGTTTAAATATGGCTATGAGTAATGTATGATGAGATTAATACGGGAAACTCCTTGTTGAACCGTAGGAATAGATCGGATATTCATGCTGTAACACCCCTCGCCCGTATCCAATGCCGGGACAGGGTTCGACGTGCTACCTGACTTACACTCAACCAACTATATAAAACCGGGCCGTAAAATTTTGATCAATTTAAAACTTTTCATTTCACATACATTTTGTCCCTTAAATGGGTTCACGAAGCCCAAAACATGCATTAGAGACGGTTTGAGACTAAACCGAGAACTTAAGAAAAACTTGGAAAAAATTTATGCTTTAAGGCTCCACACACCCGTGTGGGTATAGGGCACACGCCCGTGTGCTAGGGACACGCCCGTGTCCTAAACCAATGTCCAAAAACCTGGACATTCTGCCAATTTGGTCATGAACAAATTGAAGCCACACGGCCAAGGCACACGCCTGTGTCCTATGGCCGTGTCCTTCACACGGCTGAGACACATGGCCGTGTCTTTTGCCTGTGTACTCACTAGCATACATACTGACTTCAAAAACTTAGGTGCAGGGGACACACGGCTAGACGACACGCCCATAGGGGCGGATCATTTGTCACACACGGCCTAGACACACGCTCGTGTCTACCCGTGTGGACAAATACAAGGCTATTTTCCAAGCCATTTTGTCACCCTCACAACACATGCATGCATACCTATACAATAGCATACAACATGGCAAAATTAGACACTTAAACATTCCTAACATGTTATGACCATGGCAATTTCACATACAATAGATATTATAGATTTTACTCACATCTTTACTACATTCATGCCCTAATCATTATAAACTCATCACGTAAGACCGTAGCACATGCATGCATATTTAAAATGGGTTAACAAACCCATAATCAAAATAAGCCAATACATTGATGCGTCGTTGAGAGCACCAAAAATATCCTATTCCCTGTAAAATAATGAAAAAGAAATAGTAAAGGGGAAGTAGGGTCGAATCCTCAGGGACCGGATTATACGAATGCTTGTCTCTCGAAATCACGGGCGAGAATCATGCCCAAGAAAAAACTGCGTTCTGGAAAAAATAAAGAACAGAATTTAAGAATTGATTTTGGAAGTGAAAATAAAATAAAAACAGAATTTAAAGTTTACTGAAATTATGATTACGAAAATAATAAAAATAATAAAGAGAGTTTTAAGAGAAAAGAAATTCTTATGGGAAAGTTCCAGCCTCCGCTTGTCTCATTCCGCCTTGGGCTCAATCATTGGCTTTTGGATGATCCTTCTCAACTCAAGTAAGCCAGTTATAGTGGAAGAGGACGCCTACGACCACCAGCTCCAAAGATTAGACTTACGATTTTTAGGGAACGACTCAGCCGATAATCTATGCTAGATCAACGCTTCTCAATGGCGAATCCCACGCCATTTTGTCTCTTTGGCTCGCCAACCTCGACGTGATAAGTTAATGAACCGACTATGCAGTCCTTCCAAAACATACAAAGCGGCCGCCTTTGCATATGCTGAAAAGCTTACTTCTTAAGGGCCATGGACGGAAGCGTCAGCCCGTAGTGCGGAGAAACGATGAATACTTGGCGAGAAGGTTAAGTATGGATTCTAGGCCTCAAGAACCCTTTTTGGGGAAATATTGACAACTTTTGGCTAGAAGGGTTTTAGTGGCTCATGATAATGGTGAGAAAGTAAATAAAATTATGGAAAAAGAAATTTTATTGAAAGAAAAAAAAATGGAAAGAACAAAAGACTTTTGGGGGGAGAGTGTTTACAGAAAAGATGCTCCCAAATAGAGTCACTTCACCCCCTATTTATAGTGCTAGGGAGATAGTCTAATTGAACTTAAATTCTAAAAAGATAAATACATTTAATTAAAGATAAACAAAGATAATTAAAATAAAATCCTAAATCCTAATAATTATCTTAATATTAATTATCCTAATAGAATAAAATAAAATAGAGTCTTCCAAAATAAAATCTCTTCTATTTGCTTTTAAGTCCTTGTGCCTTCCATGTTCGCACTTTTGGCACCATATTTGTCCCACGTTGCATATTGGCCCATTTAATCACCAAATTGACGCTTTTTCCCTTAAATTTACTTTTCGCCTCCAATTTAGTCCCTAAAAGATAAAAAGACATAAATAGCTCAAATTAGTAGGCTCAAGCTCAAAATAAACACATGATTAATATATAAAAACACGTCATTTTAGAGTATTATCAAATTCCCCCTACTTAGCCCATGCTTGCCCTCAAGTATGGTTCCTATCGACTGTGAAAGCTAGATTCTGCCATAAAAGAAATACCACTCCAAAGTTTCATAAAAATTAGTTAAAAACGCATATGAAAAATAAAGAGACCTCTAAACTTGCTTTAAGTAAAACAGAAAAAGTATTCCAATTAATTCACACAAAAATTAAGATCGACTTGAGTTATGCTATTTAGGTAAATTACCAAACCTACAAAGACACCTTAATTATTTCCTCCTTTAGTCCCTGAAGTGCAACTTTATTAGTACTTATTTTTTTCTTTTCTTTTTTTTTTGATTTTTTTGATTTTATTATTATTTATTTACTTAGGAATATATTAAACCTTTTGACGCGAAGAGAGATGACAACCCAAGCACCCCACCCCGGTTACTCAGTCCAACATACTCCTAAAATTATTTATTTCCGGTTAGCGGAGTTTTACCCAACACGTCACACAACCTTTTGACGCGAAGTAGAATGACAACCCAAGCACCCTACCCCGGTTACTCAGTCAGTCACGATCTAAGCTGTACTCATAACCATGGAAAACTTTTATTAAAAATTAAACGATATTTAAAATTCTTGAGAGCTCAGGAAAGAAAAAAATTTAAGTGTCAAAAATAAGTTTCAATAATCACCTAATAGCCATGAACCTTAACTAAGCACGCAATCATTTTAAGTGTTCACTTTATATTAAACTTGATCAATTTTACGAAAAGCAAGATAGAATTAACCCTATTAATCACAATTATTTTTAGCCTAATAAAAATAAAACAGTGGAGATGACATCAATTATGGGAAAAATCATAACTTCCTTAGAAGGTAAGAATCATGCTTGTAGGTCAAACAGTAGGCAATTCCTGGTAAAATCTTGGGCATGAAAAGCAGCGGGATATTCTTAAAATAAATGGGCAGAAACGAGCACAAAACAACAGCAACAACAATATGACAGCAAAAATAGCAGATAATAACAGTAACAACGAAGAATGCCTCCCCCCCATTTAAAACACATAGTCCTCGATGTGAAAGTAAAAGGAAAACAAATAGGTGAAGAAAAAAAAGTTTAGAAAAACTCCCCATGTAGTTACCGTCGGTTGGCGCATACGGTGGAGAAGAAGATGGCGAAGCGGCAAGAGGTGGAGACGGGGTGGGTGACGTGTGCAATATTGGTTCGGCTTCGGGTTCTTACCATGGTGGCTAAGAAATCGGCAGTGGGTGGTGGAGGAGAAAGGAGTCGGCGGTTATGGAGAAATTTGGGGAAAAAAATGTAAGATTTGGGGGTTTTGTTTGCTGAAAAGGGGTGTTTGGCTGTAGGTTTTGGGGATTCTAAGGCTGGAATAGGACTGTTTGGCTGCAGAGATATCGCATTCTAGGCTGGAATAGAACTGTTTGGCAACATGGATAGGATTGTTTTGGTGCACACTTTCTATCTTTTTTTTCTTCGTATTTTCGCTTCATTTCACCTAGATGGAAGAAGAGAAATTTATTAATATTTAACTAAAATAAAATAAAATAAAAATAAAATAATAAATAATAAAAGAAAAGAAAGGAAAATAAAAAAAAAGATTAGGTTGCCTCCCAACAAGCGCTTGTTTAACGTCGTTAGCTCGACGCCTTGAACGATTTTATAATGGTTCTAACTGAATTTTCTCGACCATGTGGGCCTGGAAATTCTCGTAAAATGGCTTCAGCCATTGACCATTGACTGTGAACCGCTTTCCTGATTCTTCACTCTCTATTTCAACTGCGCCATGCGTAAATACTTCAGTCACAATAAAAGGTCCTTGCCACCGAGATCGAAGCTTACCTGGGAATAGCTTTAATACGGAGTTATAAAGCAAAACTCTTTGTCCTACTGAGAAATGCTTCTGAACTATATTTTTGTCATGAAACATCTTTGTTTTGTCCTTATAAATTCAAGCATTCTCGTAGGCATCATTGCGAATTTCCTCCAATTCTTGAATGTCCAATTTCCTTGCCTTCCCCGCGGGCTCTAACTCCATGTTACATTGTCGAATAGCCTAATAAGCTTTATGCTCCAACTCTACTGGTAGATGACATGCTTTGCCAAAAACAAGTATATACGGGGTCATGCTAATTGGTCCCTTATACGCCGTTCGATAGGCCCAAAGCGCGTCATTGAGTCGAAGACTCCAATCCTTACGGTTGGGTCGAACTGTTTTTTCCAAAATTGACTTGATCTCTCTGTTTGAAACCTCTGCTAGGCCGTTCGTTAGGGGATGGTAGGCTGTTGCTATACGATGATGAACCCCATATTTTGATAATAGTGCCTCCATGACCTTGTTGCAAAAGTGGGTACCACGATCACTGATCAAAGCTCGAGGTGTTCCAAACCTAGAAAAAATAGTTCGTTTTAGAAACTCCACAACAGTTTTAGCATTATCATTGCGAGTAGGCTTTGCTTCTATCCACTTAGAAACATAGTCTACTGCAAGAAGTATATATACGTTTCCAAATGAAGAAATAAAGGGACCCATGAAATCAATGCCCTATACATCAAAAATCTCACATACATGAATCGGGGATAGGGGCATTTGATTTCGTCTAGTGATATTACCTGTATGCTGACATTTATCGCAAGACTTACAAAAGTTAAACGCATCGCGAAAGATTGTAGGCCAATATAGCCCACACTCCAATACCTTGTGAGCTGTCCGCTTAGGGCCAAAGTGACCTCCACAAGCTTCTGTGTGACAAAAAGTAAGGATAGAGGTTACCTCGATTTCTGGAACACGTCGTCGTATTATCTGATCTAAGCAATGTTTCCACAAGTATGGATCGTCCCATATGTAATTTCGAGCTTCGCGTCTAAGCTTGTTTTTTACGGATTGAGCTAACTCAGTGGGCAGCGATCCCGTGGTTAAGAGATTGACTATGTCTGCATACCATGGATAGTAAGCCTCGGTTGAGAATAAGCTTTCGTCGGGAAACTCATCCTTTATAGGATCATCATCAAACGGAGTTTTTATCCTACTCAAGTGGTCGGCCACCAGGTTTTCACACCCCTTTTTGTCACGAATCTCGATGTCAAATTCTTGGAGCAGTAAAATCCACCTAATGAGCCTTGGCTTTGCTTCCTTCTTTGCGATCAAGTATCTAAGAGTTTGCATGGTCGAGAAAAATAATCACCTTAGATCCTAGTAAATATGATCGAAATTTATCTAAAGCAAACACAATAGCTAAAAGTTCTTTTTACGTGGTTGTGTAGTTGCTTTGCAAAGCATCTAGGGTCTTTGAGGCGTAACAGATGACATGAGGCTCTTTCGCTATCTTTTGTCCCAATACGGCTCCCCACCGCTGCGTTCGCTTGTATCACACATAATTTCAAAGGGATAGTTCCAGTCTGGTGCTTGTACTATGGGGGCGGTTACCAACTTTTGCTTAAGTGTATCAAAAGCCTCCTTGCATTTTGGGTCAAACTCAAATTTTTTGTCTTTTTGTAACAGCTCGCACAATGGTTCAGCTATTTTTGAGAAGTTTTTTATAAAACGCCTGTAAAATCCTGCATGGCCAAGAAAAGAACGTATCTCTCTACAGTGAGGATATGGCAAAGAATTTATAATGTCAATTTTGGCCTTATCAACCTCAATTCCCTTAGATGAGACTATATGACCTAGAATCAAACCTTTATCTACCATAAAATGACACTTTTCATAGTTCAAGACAAGATTAAATTCTATGCACCTGTTCAAAATTATCGTAAGGTTTTCAAGGCATTCAGTAAAACAGTTTCCATACACGGTAAAATCATCCATAAAAACTTCAATAATTTTTTCTACATATTCAGAAAATATACTCATCATGCATCTCTGGAAGGTAGCTGGTGCATTGCAAAGTCCAAATGGCATCCTCTTGTATGCAAACGTGCCGAACGGGCATGTAAAAGTGGTCTTTTCCTGGTCTTCTGGCGCAACAGGGATCTGGAAGAAACCTGAATATCCATCAAGACAACAAAAGTGAGTTTTACCAGCTAAACGTTCAAGCATTTGATCTATAAAAGGAAGAGGGAAATGATCTTTTCTAGTATAAACGTTCAACTTCCCTGTAATCGATGCGACACGCCACCCGCTCTCGCACTCGGACCGTACTAAGTCGCCTCGGCATTTTTTTCATCGTCACGCCCGTTTTCTTGGGCACGACTTGTATCGGACTTACCCATCCTTTGTCGAGAAATGGGGAAAATGATGTCGGCATCCAGCAACTTAATTATTTCTTTTTTCACCACCTCCATCATATTCGGGTTTAAGTGTCTTTGTGCCTCTCTCCTTGGTTTCGTGTTCTCCTCCAAGTAAATCTTGTGGGTGCATGTCAAAGGGCTTATCCCCTTCAAGTCAGCAATGGTCCAGCCAATCGCCTCCTTATGACTCTTTAGTACCTGGATCAAACTTTCCTCCTCGGGTTTAGAGAGTTTATTTGAAATTATAATGGGTAAGGTATTACCTTTTCCTAAAAATGCATACTTGAGATGTGCGGGAAGCGGTTTCAATTCCAAATCTAGAGCCTGCACAACAGAAGGTAGAAGTTTAGTTTCTGATGGGGACAATAATGTCTTAACAAATTCATAATCATCATATCTATATTCAGATTCGTCTTCATAAGTTGACTCAAAAGCCTCGTCCACTAATGAGTCAATCAGGTCGACGCGGTTTATGCTCAAGATTTCGATTGGATGGCTAATGGCATCGTAAACATTAAATTTCACGATCTCCCCATCAAATTCCATTGTAAGAGTGCCGCTTCGGACATCGATCTTGGTGCTAGTAGTACTAAGAAAGGGTCGGCCCAACAGGAGGTCCGAAGATCCAGCAGTGTTGTCCTCCTCCATCTTAATTACGTAGAAATCTGCAGGGAAAATAAGTTCATTAACTTTTACCAAGACGTCCTCGAGGACTCCTTCGGGATGCACAGTAGACTTGTCTGCCAATTGAATAATAACACCTGTTTTTGTCAAAAAACCTGCGTTAAGTGATTCATAAATAGAATAAGGCATTATATTTATAGAGGCCTCTAGATCGCACATAGCCTTCTTAATTCCCAAATGGCCAATTTTGCATGGAATAGCGAACATGCCCCTATCTTTGCATTTAACCGGCATTTTCCGCTGTAGAATTGCGGAAACATTCTCACCAACACTTACCTTTTCATTACCTGTTAGTTTTCGTTTGTTGGTGAAAAGTTCTTTGAGAAACTTGGCATACCGCGGAATCTGTCTAATGGCATCTAACAGTGGTAAGTTGATCTCAACATTCCTGAATGTTTCGAGGATCTCCTTGTCTTCCTTACTTTTTCGACACTGATTTAATCGTCTTGAAAATGGAGGTTGGATTTTCGGCAGATGGGGTTTTCACTAACTGCATTGCGTCATTTTTCCGGAGTTTTTCGAGTGATTTCTTGACCAAGATTCTTGCCGAAATTGGTTCTAGCACCTTTCCACTTCGCAACGCATTCTGCATTTGCATTCTCGCTCTCGGGTTTGGTTCTGCATTTATGACGGCGGCTTCCTTGAGAACTCAATTTCTCAATTGACGTGGTCAATTCTCTTATAGATGCCTTCGTTTCTTTTTGGAAATTAAGAGTTTCTTTGTTGAAAATCAAGAACATTAGTGTTAATTTATTGACCAAAGTTTCCAGAGAATTACCTGAATCTTGTGGCTGTTGTAGGACCCGATTTTGGTATGGCTAGTTATATCGTGGATTAGCCCCATAACTAAAATTAGGGTGGTCCCTCCATCCTGGGTTGTAGGTATTGGCGTAAGGGTCGTATCGTCTTTGTGGTGGCCCAGAAAATTTCCCACTGACATCTAAATGGGCCATAGAATCGTCATACAGACTAGGGCACGCATCAGTCGTATGTTCAGGTGTAGCACATATTCCACATACTCGGGCTGGTTTTGATTTTTCTGTAACAAGGGAATTCACAATATTAGTAAGTCTATCAAGTCTATCTTCAATGGTAGAATTACTTAGTGGTGAACCCTTCTAGGGGGTCAGGATTGGCTCGAAATTGCTGGGAATTCGCGACCATTGTGGAGATTAAGTCTCTTGCTTGTTGTGGAGTCATGTTGACTAACGCTCCTCCACTTGCGGCATCTACCATATTCATCTCCATGGGTTTTAAGCCTTCATAAAAGTACTGGAGTAAAGACTGTTCCGTTATACCATGTTGTGGGCAACTTGCACACAACTTCTTAAATCGCTCTCAATAGTCGTATAGAGTCTCTACGTCTTTTTGCCTTATGCCCACGATTTCTCTTCTTAACTCAGCCGCTCGTGATGCAGGGAAAAACCTGTTAAGAAATAAACGAGATAGATCAGCCCAAGTTGTAATGGATCCAGGAGGTAAATAAAATAACCATTCCCTGGCTGAATCTGCTAGGGAAAAAGGGAAAGCGTGCAATTTAATTTGATCCTCAGTTACTCCCTGAGGTTTCATACTCAAACAAACCATATGAAATTCTTTTAAATGCTTGTGGGGGTTTTCATTTTGTAACCCACGAAAAGTTGGCAGTAGCTGAATCAAGCCTGACTTTAATTCAAAATCAGTATCCATAGTAGGATACGTGATGCATAGTGGCGGTTGTTCTGCCGGCGCTTCGGCCAGTTGCCAAATTGTCTGAGCCATAGGTTGAGGTGCTAAATTAGGGTTTTCGTCAACCCTAGTGTTCAGCACTTCTTCAGGGGAATCGACTTCTTCTTCTTTACTTTCTAACGTTTGAGTAGGGTTTTCGTTAACCCTAGACTCTACTTCGTCGTCGATTCTAATTCTCAAGCGGTGGATTGCTTTGAGTTACAACCACCATCGATCGCTTTTTCCTTAGTTTTGTTTCCTTTCGATTAGCTGCATGATCTTTTCGATTTTCGAGTCGAACGCAAGAGTACTGGAGCAGATCTGGTCATAGAAAATAAAGAAAAACAAGATTAGTATGTTACCGATCCCGACAACGGCGCCAAAATTTGATGCGTCGTTGAGAGCACCAAAAATATCCTATTCCTGTAAAATAATGAAAAAGAAATAGTAAAGGGAAGTAGGGTCGAATCCTCGTGGACCGGATTATACGAATGCTTGTCTCTCGAAATCTGGCGAAGAATCGTGCCCAAAAAAAAACTGCGTTCTGAAAAAATAAAGAAATGAATTTAAGAATTGATTTTAGAAGTGAAAATAAAATAAAAACAGAATTTAAAGTTTACTGAAATTATGATTACGAAAATAATAAAAATAATAAAGAGAGTTTTAAGAGAAAAGAAATTCTTATGGGAAAGTTCCAGCCTCCGGTTGTCTCATTCTGCCTTGGGCTCAATCATTGGCTTTTGGATGATCCTTCTCGACTCAAGTAAGCCAGTTATAATGGAAGAGGACGCCTACGACCACCAGCTCCAAAGATTAGACTTACGATTTTTAGGAACCCGACTCTAGCCGATAATCTATGCTAGATCAACGCTTCTCAATGGTGAATCCCACGCCATTTTGTCTCTTTGGCTCGCCAACCTCGACGTGTGATAAGTTAACGAACCGACTATGCAGTCCTTCCAAAACATACAAAGCGGCGCCTTTGCATATGCTGAAAAGCTTACTTCTTAAGGGCCATGGACCAAGCGTCACCAGAGTGTGAGAAACGATGAATACTTGGCGAGAAGGTTAAGTATGGATTCTAAGCCTCAAGAACCCTTTTTGGGGAAATATTGACAACTTTTGGCTAGAAGGGTTTTAGTGGCTCATGATAATGGTGAGAAAGTAAATAAAATTATGGAAAAAGAAATTTTATTGAAAGAAAAAAATGGAAAGAACAAAAGACTTTTGGGGAGAGTGTTTACTGAGAAAAGATGCTCCCAAATAGAGTCACTTCACCCCCTATTTATAGTGCTAGGGAGATAGTCTAATTGAACTTAAATTCTAAAAAGATAAATACATTTAATTAAAGATAAACAAAGATAATTAAAATAAAATCCTAAATCCTAATAATTATCTTAATATTAATTATCCTAATAGAATAAAATAAAATAGAGTCTTCCAAAATAAAATCTCTTCTATTTGCTTTTAAGTCCTTGTGCCTTCCATGTTCGCACTTTTGGCACCATATTTGTCCCACGTTGCATATTGGCCCATTTAATCTCCAAATTGACACTTTTTCCCTTGAATTTACTTTTTGCCTCCAATTTAGTCCCTAAAAGATAAAAAGACATAAATAGCTCAAATTAGTAGGCTCAAGCTCAAAATAAACACATGATTAATATATAAAAACACGTCATTTTAGAGTATTATCATACATTTGGCTAAAGCAATATCACATACTCGATTATTTAAACTCCTACACATGTCATAGACTCAAAGTACTTAAATCACTTATGCCCATGGCGATAGCTTGACAGTGTGATAATATCTCCGATGAACTCCAATCCAAGCTAACTTGTCAACACTAGAGAACATGGGAAAGGAAAGGGGTAAGCTTTACGCTTAGTAAGTTCATATGAAAACAATAAGCAACTCATTAACATGTTTTATCAATGTTCCCAATATATTCTTAAGTTCATGATAAGTTGTCTTCTTGTATAATAGTCAATAAAATATTTATATCTGGAGCTACGAAACTCCAAATTAAGTTCCGTTAATTTTACTTGAAACAAGACTCATGCACCTTTCTACCATAAAATCTTCAGAATTTTTGGTTTAGCCAAATAGTACAGTTTATTCCTCAAATTTACCCCTGATTCACTGTCTGACAGTTCCGACCCTTTTGTACTAAAGCTCAATTATCTCATAGCACAGGACTAGAATAATGTTCTTGTATATTTCTATTGAAAATAGAATCATTAAGGATTCTAAAAATATAAATTATAACTCATAAATATTTTTTTAAAATTTATAATGATTTTCTCAAATCAGAATAGGGGATTTCGAATTCATTCTAACTCTGTCTCACACAACTTCAAATATCTCATTATAGGAAATCATTTTGCTCAATGGTTTCTTTTATAAGAAACTAGACTCAATAAGATTTAATTCTATATTTTATTCAGCCTCTAACTCATTTTTCACTATTTTTAGTGTATTTTCAAAGTCAGACTATGACTGCTGTCCAAAACTATTTTAGTGTAAATTAACGATACTAAGTTTATCACACCATATTAATTCATTTCCACCACATTGGTAAGGCTACATATTCATACATCATAAGTATGGACCTATAATCACAAGGTCATCACAAATTCATTCTCATAGGCATGAATTACCTATTTACATCTTCATCAAATGTGCATCATAAACTGAAATCATTTCTCATGAGCTTGGCATACATACCTGTGTTACTCAACATGCTCATTTTCATTCCTTACTAATCATATAACATGGATTGAATTCACATTTCATCAATTCTATGTAAGTACCTGTACCACTCAAAATATGGTCATAACCTTTCTCATTTAGCTTAAACCATAACTCTCACCGTTGAACAATTTGGAAAGCTATCGAATATTCACTAAGCCTCAAACATAGGGTTTAATGCTGATGCCATGTCCCAGACATGGTCTTACACTAGCTCTCACACAACCGTGCCGATGCCATGTCCTAGACATGGTCTTACATAGACACATCTCGCAGCCGATGTATGTCCCAGACATGTCTTACACTGGCTTACATCTCGAGGCTGATGCATGTCCCAGACATGTCTTACACTAACTCTCGTCTCAATGCCGATGCCATGTCCCAGACATGGTCTTACACTGGCTCTCATAATGTGGCCGATGCATGTCCTGGACATGTCTTACACTAGCACACACATATCACCCAAATGTCATGGCATAAATATCCGTTTATTCCTAAGGCTCAACCGGGAGGTTCCTCTACATCAATTCTCATCATACATAATCATTTCCACAATCAAGCAATTTATGCTATATCAATCCAAATAAGTATAATAACGATGCAGTTATGTTACTTACATACGAATTACTTATTTCTATGGGATATCATATTCCATTGAATTTATAATGTATTCTATCATCATTTGAATGTTATTAACTGTTGACATCACTTTCATCATACTCAATATCATCAACAATAATTCGATACAACCAAGGCAAGATAGATTCAAGTATATTAACAATAACATGTATAACATGCTTATTTAGTCATACGAACTTACCTCAAATGCAATTTCGGCTAATTCTTCTCTTTTTGTCCTTAACCACGCACTTTCTCGATTTAAGACCAAACCTCGATTTCTTGATCTAACATGATGAAATTCACTCATTTAATCATTAAATGAATTTGAACACTCCAAATTTCACATCTTTGATAAAATGACCATTTTGCCCTTAGACTTCGACAAAATAACCATTTTACCCCTAGGCTCGAAAATCGATTTTCATCACATTTTCTCACTACCCAAGCCTAGCCAAATACTTTTTATACTAGAAGCAGCCCACAATTCTCAGTATTTCACACATTTATCACCTATTTTACAAGCTTTACAAAATGGTCCTTTTAGGGGTTTTCATGAAAATTTCTTCACAAAAGTTGTTTAATACTCAACCATGACTCATTTTCTTTCATAAAAATTCAGAAAACAACACAAATCCTCTCATGGCAAGTCCCTAGACTATCAACCATTTTGCAAGATAGTCCCCTCATTTGAAAGCTAACGTTACAAGGATTCTAAAAATGCAAAAATCATCAACAACAACCTTCTAAATGACTTACTTGCAAGGGATGAAAGTTGCTGAAAATTTTGGACTTCCATCGCTATTTTCTTGAGCAAAAATCAGTGGAGAAGAAAGAGAAAGATAAAAGATGATAGTCTTTCTTTTGTTTTATTTTTAGTCAAATAAGTCACCAAACTCACCTAACAATTTTGACTTTTTAATAACCTTGTCTCATGGCCGGCCATCACTTATTTAATGGCCAAATTTCACTTTAAAGACCCCCAATTTAAGATACAAAGCAATTTAACACCTTTAGGCATCAAAACACAACTTTTACCTTTTACACGATTTAGTCCTTTTTCGAAATTGGACTAGAAATCGCTAAAATTAATATACCAAAATTAACATGCACTTATAAAATCACATTACAACACATAAAATAACATCAAAATAATTTTTCTCCAGCCTCGGAACGGTGGTTCTGAATCCACTGTTCTGACTAGTCCCAAAATCGGGCTGTTACACAAGCCATGATGCTAGGGAGATATGAGATCTAGTGTAAGACCATGTCTGGGACATGGCATCGGCCTCAAGATATGAGAGCTTGTAACAGCCTGATTTGGGGCCTAGTCAGAATAATGGTCCTAGGACCACAAATCTGAAGTCAAAATAAAATATTTTATTATTAATATGGAGTCATAGCATGTTTATAATAGTGCATGAAAAATTTGGTGAGCTAATTTTAACATTTGTGAGCCTAATTGCGAAAAAGGAATAATTCGCATAAAATGCAAAAGTCCTAAATTGATAGCTAAAGGTGTCAAATAGCTAGAGAATAAAAATTTGGGGTCTTTAAAGGGCAATTAGACCCTATTGTGATAGCTTGGCCAGCCATAGGGACAAAAAGATAAGAAAAGTCAAAGATTAGGTGATATTTGGTGGCTTAATTGAATAGAAAATAACAAAAAGAAAAAAAATTGTCATTTTCATTTCTTTCTCATCTCTTTCCTACCAAAAATGTCAGCCATTAAAGGGGTTTTGAAGCTCAAAAATTTCAGCCACTTAGCATCTCTACAAGTAAATGATTTTAATGGCTTTTCTTCAATATTTTTGTACTTTCGAGACCCTTGAAGCATGAGCTTTCAAATGAGGGTACTATTTTGCAAAATGATTAAGAGTTTAGGGTTTTTCAATGAAAGGATTTTTAATGTTTGCTGAGTTTTCATGGAAGAAAATGAGTCTTGGGTGTCTTATAAACAACTTTTGTGAAAGGTGTTAGCATGAAAACACTTAAAATGACTACTTTGCATAAATTGGAAGTTTGTGGATAAATGTGTGAAATAGTGGGAATTTGGAGTTGCTATAAGAGTAAAAAAGGGAATTCGATAAGAATCGATTTTCGAGCCAAGAGGTAACATGGTCATTTTACAAGAGTCTAGGGGCGAAATGGTCATTTTGCCCAATTATGAATTGTTGAATGCCTAGGTTGATAAAGTGACTAAATAAGTGTGTTTTGCTATTATAGATCAAGAATTACCGAGTCCGAACCTAGATCGGGGGAAAGCCAAGCAAATCAACTAAATCAACTAGTCACCACATTTTAAAATCCGAGGTAAGTTGTATGTAAATAATACAACTACATTGCTAATGTATATGCTGAATTGTATTTGAATTAATATAGTTTGAATTGCTTGAGTGTGGAATAGAGAAAGTATTATGATAATATAGATAGTATAGTTCCCGTTTGAACTTAGGAAATAGATCGGATATTCATGCCATGACATTTGGGTCACTTGTGTGAGCTAGTGTAAGACATGTCTGGGACATGCAACAGCCACATTATGAGAGTTAGTGTAAGACCATGTCTAGGATATGGCATCAGCATTGTGACGAGGGCTAGTATAAGACATGTTTGGGACATGCATCGGCCTCGAGACGTAAGCCAGTGTAAGACATGTCTGGGGCATGCATCGGCTACGAGATGTGTTAGTGTAAGACCATGTCTGGGACATGGCATCGGCACAAATATGCTAGAGCTTATGTAAGACCATGACTGGGACATGGCATCGGCACTTTATTCCATGTTTGAGGCTAAATGAATATCCGACAGTATTCCAAATGGTTCAATGGTGAAAATTGTGATTTCAAGATAACGAGGAAATTATAACCGTGTTATGAGTGGTACAGGTACCTATTTGGTATGTGTGAAATGTGAGCTCATTATATGCTAAATGGTATGTATTGAATATTGATGAGTAAGTTTTGCTTATGCCCACTTGTGTATTAGGATGTTTGTTGATAAATGGTAAATACATGTATATTTATTTATGTGCAACTTGCTAAGCTTTATGCTTACTCCCTCTCCTTTTCCATTTTCTTATAGTGCCACCTAGCTAGCTCAAGGACCAAAGGAAGTCAGAGATATCAATCACACTATCAATCGAAGCATTCGGTATAGTTTGATTTATATTTTTAAATATGGCATGTATAGGGGATTAGATTTGTGTTTTGTGTATTTGTAATTTGATCAAATGTGTTGGCTTGGAATGAATCCCTCATTTTGTATTAAGCCTCTAATGATGGCTAATTATTTGTTTTAATATATGCAAATGATGTTATGTTAATGGATGAGTAAAATGCACAAATGAAATGTTGTCTATTGTGGCTGATTTTATTGCATGAAATAGTCTTGTATTGGTTGTGGTTGTTATTGTGTAGGTTGTGTAAGAGTGGAAAAGAGGCTTGGTAAATAGCCTTGTTTTTGTCCATACGGGTAGACACACGGGCGTGGGTCTAGGCCGTGTGTGACACACGACCAGCCCCATGGGCGTGTGGTCCGGTCTTGCGTCCCCTGCACGTCAAATTTTCAAGTCAATATGCATGGTAGTAAATACACGGGTAGAGACACAGTCGTGTATCGTAACACCTCTTACCTGAGACCATCACCGGAGTCGAGCACGAGGCGTTACTAGATTTATCTTACTTGTCCAGGGCGTAAAAAAATTTCGATCACTTACACAAATCAAAATAATTTATTTCACTATTTAGAATAAAACTATCCACCTTCATAACAATCACTAAATTAATTATAACTCGAGTTACAAAACTCAAAAATTAAATTTGTAAATATTTCCTAAAACTAGACTCATATATCCTCTTACCATAAATTTTCCAGAATTTTTGGTTTGGCCAATTAGTACATTTTATTCATTAAATGTTTCCCTATTTTGCAGTTCAGCGGACTTGACCTCTCTTCACTAAAAATCAGTTATCTCATTATACAAAATTTGGATAATGTTTCTATTTGTTTATAAGAAAAAAAACTCACTAAGGAATCTATACATATAAACTATGACTTATAATTATTTTTTTACAAATTCTAGTGATTTTCCAAAGTTGGAATGGGGGATCACAAAGTCACTCTGAACCAGTCTTACAAATATTTAAATATCTCAGAATATAGACTTCCTTTGCTTGCTCTATTTCTTTCCTATGAAAATATACTCAATAAGATTTAATTATATATCTCATTCACCATTTAATTCAATTTCTAAAATTTTTAGTGATTTTTCAAAGTCACGGCACTACTGCTGTTTCCTAACTGTTCTATGGCCAACTCTTACTCTTTCATAATTTCTTTGCATCAAACCTCATTTAGGCATACATAATACCAAAATATGTTCTTATTTAGCTATATCATAAGCTAATCATTACCAAGTATTCCCATGCCATTCTTTAATCATATCATAAGGACATACACACAAAATAGCCAAGTCCCTATACATGCCATAACTTAAAGTATTTCTAGTCACAAAATACCGAGATAGCTCATTAATAGTGTGAGACGATCTCCGATGTCCTTACGATTTTTTGAGTTGGCTTTGCGATACTATAAAAAAAAGAGAGAAAAGAAAGGGAGTAATCATAAAGCTTAGTAAGTTTGCATGTAAATAAATAACAACATTCTAAATGAATTATCAATAACTTGAACCTTCAAGCTCAATATGCATAAGTCTTGAATTTTCTTACCTGAACCTTTCGAACATGAACTTATCTTACCTTTCCTTGAGTATACTCTTTAAATTTTCCATTGAACCACTTGGAATACTAAGGATACATGGGTACCTTTCCTTTTTAAACTTACCATTTCCATGTCTTGACATGGTCTTACGTGATATCCTTGCCTTATGAACTCACCATTGCTATGCCTTGGCATGGTCTTACATGGGATCTTTTCCTTATAGTAGTTTATTAATGCCATGTCTTGACATGGTCTTACATGATTTCCTTGCCTAGTAAAACTTACCAATGCCATGCCTTGGCATGGTCTTACTTGGTATCCTTAAACCCTAATGTCATGACATTTGTGTCCTACACATTCCTAAGGTTCAACTGGGACTTTTAAGTATCATTTCTTCGTCAATTCTTGCTTGAATCATCAAGGAGTAAATTTAAAAAATTAATATATAAATGCTAAAAAATAATGTCATTAATTATAAATAATAAAAATTGCATTTATTTACCGCAAACTTACCTCGATACGAAATACGATCAAATAGTTTGATTTAGCCCTTAACCTTTTTCTTTCCTCAGTCTAACCCCAAATTTTGTTCTTCTTGATCTATAATAGCAAATTTAACTTATTTAATATTCACATTTATCAAAACAATCCTTAACTCTAACTTTGGCAAAATTATGATTTTGCCCTTAAACTTTTACATATTTACACTTTTTTTCCCAAGGCTCAGAAATGAAAATTTATCCCCAATTCTTATGTTTAATGACATGCTGATCATTTATTTACCTACAAAAACATCAAATTCCCACTCTAACATGTACTTATGACCATTAGGTAGTTTTACCGATTATGTCATTTTACTCGTTTTCACTTAAAATTGCTTAGCTCAAGTCATTTAACATAAACATCTAAATAAACACATTTCACCTATGGGTATTTTTCCAAATATGAACACTAGGTTAAATTATTACTAGAATAAACTAAATCAAGTTATTGGGACTTCAAAAACGTAAAGAACATTAAAAACGGGGCTTGGAATCACTTACTATGGTGCTTAGAAGCTTGAAAAAACCTAGCTATGGAGAACCCTTGAAATTTCGGCCTAATGAAGAAGATGGACAACATTTTGCCTTCTTTTTCCCTTTTTTAATCTTTTAATTACCAAATGACTAAAATACCCTTCATTAAAACTTTAGTTATTTTTACCTATGTATGTCCAGTTTTGTCCATGGAAAATATAATGGTCTAATTACCATTTAAGGACCTCTACTTCAATTATGCTCTTCAATTTAATCCTTTAGCATCTAGAACTCATATTTATCAACTTTTGCAATTAAGCCCTAGTAGGCGAATTAAACATGCTATCTATAAAATTTTCCATCGATACTCTAACACATGCATCTAATCACTCGACAAATTATAAAAATTAATCAGAATAAACTTTTCTAGCTTAGATTCATGGTTTCGCAACCACTGTTCCGTTTAGGCCCTATTTTGGGATGTTACATGTGTCTCAGCCGTGTGAGGGACACAGCCCAGAACACGGGTGTGTGCTTTAGCCGTGTGACATTTTGGAGTTACTGACGTCAGAAACAGAATGTCCATGTTTTTGCACATGGGCTAGGACACGGGCGTGTCATGGCCGTGTGAAGGACACGGGCCAGGGACACGGGCATGTGCCAACCGTATGAAAACCCCTGTAGGTGTGCATTTAGAATTAACTCCACACGGGTGGTGGACACGGGCGTGTCCCTATATTGCTTAGGCCGTGTGAGTCACACGGGCCATCAGCATAGCCATGCTGAAATGGTCACACGGGCATGTTGCCCTTCCACACGGGCGTGTGCCCCTGTGTCAAGTGACATTTTTCTAAAGTTGGATGGAGAACCCGAGTTGGTCTCGAGTGATTTTCGATGGGTGTATGTCGATAAGTTTGAGAAAGTTTTAAAATTGTCCAAGTCTTGGAGACCCAAAAAGGGTTGTAAGCATGAATTCAAGTGAGGTAATGCCTCGTATTCTACCTTGGAGTAGGATATAGGTATGGGGTGTTACATTTTGTTGTATCAGAGCTATAGTTTAGTCGATTCTTGGACTAACCTAGTGAGAGTACGAGTCTAGCTATACATGCTATAACTATATATTGATAGTGTGGCTACTTTTGAGAGTTATAAATTGTATTTTCATATAGTAAATGGATCCTAATAGAGCCACGACGGATGACATGGAGAGTAACGCACTAGCACCCGCTGAAGGGACCGTGCCAGTTGAAAGTGAGCCCGTGACTATGGGCCAAGGCGGAGGGGCTAGAGAAGTCTATCTCCAAATGATGGACGCTTGGTATATAAAGTTTATTAGTGTAAATCCGAACACTCCACCTCCCCCACCTCCTCTGATTCCTCAATATGCCCCGGTAGCTCTGCAAGGCGCGGGTTTGATTAGGAGAGAGAAGCCTTAGTAGATAAGATTTGGAAACAAGGGGCTGAGGAATTCCAGGCTAACATAGATGATGACTCGGACAGAGCAGAGTTTTGGTTGGAAAATACCTTTAGGGTATTCGATGAACTGTCGTACACGCCTAAGGAGTGCGTGGAGTGTGCAGTATCACTTTTGCGAGGTTCGACCTACTAGTGGTGGAACACCCTCATGTTTGTGGTACCAAGAGAGAGAATAATGTGGAAATTCTTCCAAGAAGAGTTTCGAAAGAAGTACATTAGCCAGAGGTTCATAGACCAAAAGAGGAAGGAATTTCTAGAGTTAAAGCTAGGCAGTAGGACAGTGATGGAATATGAATGAGAGTTTGAGAAACTCAGCAAATACGCGCAGGAGTGCGTGTCCTCAGAAGCCACCATGTGTAAAAGGTTTGAGGATGGTTTAAATGAGGATATCCGAGTATTTGCTAGCATCTTAGATTTGAGAGAATTTGTGGTGCTTATTGAGAGAGCATGCAAGGTAGAAGAGTTGGTTAAAGAAAGGAGGAAAGTGGCTATTAAGTTGCGAGACCCAAAGAATAGACAGATGGGGAAATTGCATCAGTCCTCATCCAAGAGATCGAAGGAATTCACGACCCAAACGAATGCTTCTGTAGGGTTCTCGAATAGAAACAAGAACTGGCAGAACACAACTTCTAGAGCCTACACCACTTCTGTCGCGAGCGTCGGTAGTGCTCGGGCAAATAGACCAGAATGTTCGCAATGTGGTAGACGTCAATTTGGTGAGTGCTGAGGTAAAGAAAGAGGGTGTTTTAAATGTGGGTCACTGGACCATTTCATCCGAGATTGTCTCGAATTAGAAGAGGTAGAGAAAAAGCAAGAAGTAAAGGTAAGTAGTGCTCCATTGAGGGGTAGAACACAAAAGAACCCGGAAAGCGGGGATACTAGTAGAGGTACACCAAGAGAAGTTGCAGTGAGGTCTGAGGGCAGAGCACCTGTAAGGACTTACGTTATTCGTGCCCGTGATGAGGCAGAGTCTCCCGACGTGATCACGGGTACCTTTTCTATTCATGATATATCTATTGTTGCTTTAATTGACCTGGGGTTGACCCACTCTTATATTTGTATGGAATTGATACCCCGTATTAACATGATAGTAGAGTCAATTGAATTCGTGATAAAAGTGTCCAACCCTTTAGGCAGACATGTGTTTGTTGACCAAGTGTGTAGAAATTATCCTTTGACAATTAGAAGTCATTGTTTTCTGGCTAACTTGATGTTATTGCCATTTAATGAATTTGATGTAATTCTTGGGATGGATTGGTTGACTTCTCATGGTGTTGTAGTGGACTGTGGGAGAAAAGTTATTGAGTTGAAATGTAAAGACGGGAATGTTCTTCAGATTGGACCAGATGAACCAAATGAATCGCCTGTGGTAATATCGTCTATGTCTGCTAAAAAATTTTTGAGGAAAGGATATAAGGCATACCTTGCCTTTGTGCTGAACACTCAAGTGTCTGAGTCGAAGATTGAATCAATACTAGTGGTTTGTGAGTTTATAGATGTATTTCTGGAAGAGTTGCCTGGATTACCTTCAGTGAGGGAAGTAGAGTTTGGAATCGAATTGGTACCGGGCACGACACCTATTTCCATTGCTCTGTATAGGATGGCTCTGATAGAATCGAAAGAGTTAAAAGTGTAGTTACAAGAGTTGATGGATAAAGGTTTCGAGAGACCTAGTTATTCACTGTGAGGTGTACCAGTGTTATTTGTGAAAAAGAAAGATGGTTTGATGAGGCTATATATTGACTACTGACAATTGAACAAGGTGATGATAAAGAATAAATATCATTTACCAAGAATCGATGACTTATTTGATCAGTTAAAGGGAGCCACTATATTTTCCAAGATTGACCTAAGGTTAGAATATTACCAGTTAAGGGTTAAGGAGCAAGATGTACTGAAGACTACGTTTCAGATGAGATACGGGCATTATGAGTTCCTCGTCATGCCCTTTGGTTTGACTAATGCCCTGACGGTGTTTACGGATTTGATGAACCGTATTTTTCAGCCCTATTTGGATAAGTTCATAGTGGTCTTTATTGACGACATACTGATTTACTCACATGACGAGGGTGAGCACGCGGAGCATTTGAGAATGGTTTTACACACTTTGAGAGATAAGCAACTTTATGCCAAGTTCAGTAAAAGCGAATTTTGGCTTAAAGAAGTTAGAATTTTAGGGCATATTATATCAGGTGATGGGATCTGAGTTGATCTGAGTAAGGTTTCAGCCATTGTTGAGTGGAAACTGCCAAGGAATGTGACAGAGGTTAGAAGTTTTTTGGGTTTGGCCGGATACTATAGGAGGTTTGTTCAAGGGTTTTCTATGATCGCTACTCCAATGGCAAGGCTATTATAGAAAGATGTCAAGTTCAAATGGACAGAAAAGTGCCAACAAAGTTTCGAGAAGTTAAAGGCTCTGTTGACCGAAGCACCAGTGTTAGTGCAACCAGAGTCGGGCAAGGAATTTGTGATATATAGCGATGCCTCCTTGAATGGTTTGGGGTGTGTGCTCATGCAAGAAGGTAAGGTTATAGCCTATGCCCCAAGACAACTAAAGCCACACGAGAGAAATTACCCGACCCATGACTTGGAACTAGCGGCTATAGTGTTCGCGTTGGAAATTTAAAGACACCATCTGTATGGAGAGAAGTGTCGAGTGTTCACTGATCACAAGAGCCTTAATTACTTGATGACTCAAAAGGAGTTGAACCTAAGGCAACGACGATGGTTAGAATTAATAAAGGACTATGAGTTGATTATCGACTACCACCCCGGAAAAGCGAAAGTGATCGCCGATGCTTTGAGTAGAAAGTCATTGTTCGCCTTAAGGGCCATGAATACTCATTTGATTGTGTTTAACGATGGTTCGGTTCTAGCAGACCTGAGAGCTAGATCGATGTTTCTCAAAGAGATTTTGAAAAGCTCAGAATAACGATAGTGATTTACAAGCCAAGAGAACCCAGTGTGAGTCGGGCGTTGAAACAGAATTTCATATTAGTACCGATGGATGTATAATGTTTAAAGATAGAGTTTGTGTACCTAAGGATAACGAGCTTATTCAGAAGATTTTGCGAGAAGCACATAGTGGTTGCTTGTCCATTCACTCGGGTAGTGTAAAAATATACAACGATCTGAAGAAGATGTATTGGTGGTCGGGAATGAAAAGAGACATTTCAGAGTTCATTTCCAAGTGTCTAGTGTGCCAGCAAGTGAAGGCTAAACATCAAGTACCTTCGGGTCCATTTCAGCCTATTACGGTTTCTGAGTGGAAGTGGAATCAGATTACTATGGACTTTGTGATGGGTTTCCCAGTAACCCCAAAGAAAAATGATGATGTTTGGGTTATTGTGGATAGGCTAACAAAGTCGGCACATTTCATACCAGTGCGTACTGACTACTCCCTTGAGAGATTGGCTAACTTGTATATTTCCGAGATTGTGAGACTACACGGGGTACCTTTGTCGATGGTTTCGGATAGGGATCCGAGATTTACCTCAAGATTTTGGAAAAAGTTACAAGAAGCATTGGGAACAAAGTTGAGTTTTAGCATGGCTTTTCACCCGTAAACCTACGGTCAGTCGGAAAGAGTGATTCAGATTTTAGAAGACATGTTACGGTGTTGTGTTCTCGAATTTCAAGGTAGTTGGGAAAGGTACTTGCCATTGGTTGAATTCGCCTACAACAACAGTTATCAGTCAAGTTTGAAGATGGCACCTTATGAGGCTTTGTATGGGTGAAAGTGTCGAATGCCCTTATACTGGACTGTGCTAAGAGAAAGTCAGATTCACAGGGTCGATTTAGTCAAGGAGACTGAAGAGAAAGTTAAAGTAATTCACGACTATTTGAAGACTGTCTCGGATAGGTAGAATCCTATGCGAATTTAAAACGGAAAGAGATCGAATTTCAAGTTGGTGATCGAGTATTTTTTAAAGTATCCCCGTGGAAGACAGTACTCATGTTTGGTAGAAGAGGCAAGTTAAACCCTCGTTTCATAGGACCTCATGAGGTTAGCGAGAGGATAGGGCCTGTTGCCTATCGATTGGCCTCGCCCCCAGAATTGGAAAAGATTCACGACGTGTTTCATGTGTCCATGCTACATCGATATAGATTAGACCCTTCACATGTGATTACGCCGTCAGAGGTTGAGATTCATCCGGACATGACTTATGGCGAAGAGCTGGTCAAGATACTGGCTCATGAAGTCAAACAGTTGAAGAATAAGAGTGTAGCACTTGTGAAAGTTTTGTGGCATAGACATGGAGTCAAGGAAGCCACATGGGAACCCGAGGAGACTATGAGAGATCAGTATCCGAACCTATTCACCGGTAAAATTTTCGGGGACGAAAATCCATAATGAGGGAGAAATGTAATAACCCGATTTGGGGCCTCGTCAGAATAATGGTCTCAGGACCACAAATTTAAAGTCAAAAAAATATTTTATTATTAGTATGGACTCATAGCATGTTTATAATAGTGCATGAAAAATTTGGTGAGCTAATTTTAACGTTTGTGAGCCCAATTGCAAAAAAGGACTAAATCGCATAAAATGAAAAAGTCCTAAATTGATAGCTAGAGGTGTAAAATAGCTAGAGAATAAAAATTAGGGGTCTTTAAAGAGCAATTAGTCCCTATTGTGATAGCTTGGCCAGCTTTAGAGACAAAAAGATAAGAAAGGTCAAATATTAGATGATATTTGGAGGCTTAATTGAATAGAAAATAACAAAAAGAAAAAAATTGTCATTTTCATTTCTTTATCATCTCTTTCCTACCGAAAATTTCAGCCATTAGAGGGGTTTTGAAGCTAAAAAATTTCAGCCACTTAGCGTCTCTACAAGTAAGTGATTTTAATGGCTTTTCTTGAATATTTTTGTACTTTCGAGACCTTTGAAGCATGAGCTTTCAAATGATGGTACTATTTTGCAAAATGATTAAGAGTTTAGGGTTTTTTCATGAAATGATTTTTAATGTTTGTTGAGTTTTCATGGAAGAAAATGAGTCTTGGGTGTCTTATAAACAACTTTTGTGAAGGGTGTTAGCATGAAAACACCTAAAAGGGCTACTTTGCATAAATTGAAAGTTTGTGGATAAATGTGTGAAATAGTGGGAATTTGGAGTTTCTATAAGAGTAAAAAAGGGTTCGACCAGGCTTAGGATACGAAGAAATTTGATAAGAATTGATTTTCAGGTTGAGGGGTAAAATGGTCATTTTGCAAGAGTCTAGGGGCAAAATGGTCATTTTGTCTAATTATGAATTGTTGAATGCCTAGGTTGATAAAGTGACTAAATAAGTGAGTTTTGCTATTATAGATCAAGAATTACTAAGTCCGAACCTAGATCGGGGGAAAGCCAAGCAAATCGACTAAATCGACTAGTCACCATATTTTGAAATCCGAGGTAAGTTGTATGTAAATAATACAACTACATTGCTAATGTATGTGTTGAATTAATCGACCATGTCTGGGACATGGCATCAACTTTGATGTGTGAGCCAGTGTAAGACCATCTCCAGGACAGGGCATTGGCACCTTACCCTATGCTTGAGGCTTATTGAATATCCTGTAGTATTCCAAATGGTTCAACGGGAAATTTATGGTTTATTTCAGAATAAGAGAGGTTATGACCATGATGTGAGTGATACAGGTACTTACATGAAATTCATGAAATGTGTGCTCAATGTATGTTGTATGATTAGTAAGGAATGAAAATGAGTAAGCTATGTTTATGATCATGTTGAAAGGGTACAGGTATGTACTAAAAATTCATGAGTGATGAGCTCGATGTATATTGGACTTTTGGTAAGAATTTCAATGATTAAGTCATGCTTATGAGAATGACTTTGTGACGACCACATAAATATTAGGTCGATACCTATGGTGTATAAATATGTGGTAAATTTGATGGATGATTATCTGTAAGGCTTTTAGGTCGAATTAAATTGGGACATGATATGTTTATCCCTTCACCTTGTGGCCTAATGAATATGAAAAGAGAAATTGATTGGCATGAAAGCCTATTTAAAGATAATTATGAAAGGGTAAAATTAGCATCAAAATGATTTTGGACAAGATAGCAATGAAGTCCAACTTTGAAAATCCACCAAAAATTGTGGAAATCAAATTATAGGCTGAATAAAATATTAAATTAAAGCTTTGAGTATAGTTTCATATAGAAGAAATGGTGTAAGCAAAAGAAGTTCATATTATGAGATATTTGAATTGTTGTGAGACAGAATCAGAATGATTTCAAAATCCCCTATTTCGATTTGGGAAAATCATTAAAAATTGTAAAAAAATAATTATGGGTTATAATTTATATGCTTAGAATCATTAATGAGTATATTTTCAAAAGAAACAAAAGGGAACATTATCTGAATCCCGTACGAGGAGATAATTAATTTTTAGTGAAGAGGGGTCAAACCTGTCGGACAGCAAAACATGGGTGATTTTAAAGAATAAACTGTACTTATTGGCTAGATAAAAAATTCTAAAAATTTTATGGTAAGAAGATACGTGAGTCTAGTTTTAGGGAAAATTAGAGGATCTTAATTTGGAGTTCTGTAGCTCTAGATATAAATAATTTAGTGACTACAACTTGAGAAAACAACTCGTGGTATTACCTTGAGAAGCAAGTTGATAAATTGCTTATTAATTTCATACGGTCTTACTAAGCTATAAAGTTTACTCCCTTCCTTTCCTTTTCTTTAGTGTTGATAGGTTAGCTCGTGGTTGGAGGTCATTGGAGGCAGTACCACACTATCAAACCATTACCTTTGGAGTATTGATATATATATGCTAAGCGCCTTCAAGTGAGTGGCATGTATAGGGACTTGGTTTTTTTTATTATGATATGTGTTAACATGACTAGCCAATGTATTGGCCTATATTGAGTTATTTGTATGAGCCTATCTATCTAAGCTATGTTCTAATACTTGTGATGTGATTATGCTTGTTGGCCATATAGGGTTGGTGTTATGAAATATGTGCATGATGAATGTTTTATGACCAATCTAAATGGTCATGGTCATGAATTAAATGTGTAATATGGAAATAAAGATGTGAAGGATTAAGGGTAACTTAAAGGCTTGGAAAATAGCCTAAGTGTTGGCCACACGGGCTGAGACACTGTCGTGTGTCTCAACCGTATGGGGGCATAGCCTTAGCACACGGGCGTGTGACTTGGCCGCGTGGTCCAAATTATTCGCTGACGTCATAGTCAGAGAGTTACACGACCTGAGGAAACGAGTGTGTCAAAGGCACACGGGTGTGTCCCTGTGTCCACACGGGCGTGTTCCTGTGTCCACACGGGCGTGTGACCTTGTGTCATGGAAAAATCTTCTACGTTTTCCCAAAACTTTCTAAGGTTCTTGGTTTAGTCCCTAACTACTTTCATTGCATGTTTAGGGCTTTGTAGGTCCATGTATAAGACATTATGCATGTGTATGAAAAGTTTTGATACGAATGAAATTTTGTAGGCCAATTTTTGCATGTTTGAGAACGATTAAGTCCAGTAATGCCTCGTACCCTGTTTCAGCATCGAACACGAGTAAGGGGTGTTACATGACCAAATGAAACGAGGAGTACAATTAATCTCCCACCTGTTGTGAAATATTATCAAAAGATCAGGAGGGTTTATAATGTCCAATTAAATATCCAACTAGAGAAGAAAGTAAGTATGACTTTGTGCCTTTTATTGACTCTTACTCTAGTGGAAAAGCAATTTGCGATGGTGAACTTTTTGAACTGAAAAAAGATGATAATGAGAATTTTTTCCTTCAATCTATGGAGTTAGATGATGTACAAACATTAGGTTCTCCTATTGAGATATATTGTACTAAATTGAATATTCATAATACTTGTGAGGGAAATATGGGAAGTGAGGAAGAATCATATGAAGAGAAAGAGAGAAAAGAGACCTGAGTGATAAAAGTCTACTTGATGTTCAAAATTTGGTGAGTAAAAATCCATATGAGGTAAAATTGGAGAGTTCTCAAGTGGAAAAAAAATAAAAAGTAAGAAAATACCCATACAAAAGTGAGGAATGATTATGTTTTAACTAACTCTAACTCAAATTTGTTTAGTGGTGTTTTTTTATTACAGGATTTCAAGGATCCATTGATGGACTTCCAATTATATTCCTCTACCATTGATAGACGATTTTACTTATAGGAGAGAGGTAAGTTGAACATTGATATTTCTCCACAAATGGTACAAGGTAAGAAAGGTAAAGAAACATTAGAAATTGATTTAAAAAGGCGTACAATAAATGTTTTGATAAGTATGCTACTGATTTTGTTTTTCCTTACAGCATGCTTTCTCGTTGGTCAAATTTCATTATACCTTAGTCTGAAAGTTCAATTGATTTTATGGGTTTATCTAGATTTGTAAAGGTTAAAAATAGTGACTCTGTTTCACTAGGTAGGTTTATTAAAGCATTTTATATATTTGCTCTTGCAACAAATTTTCTATCTTAACATTTAATGATGAATTTTTACATAATCTTAACATCCTTGATTTTTATAATCATGTGAAGTTCTTGACTCATCGTTGGAAATTCTTATGGATGACCATGTATATTCAAAAAAAGTTATAGGTTATTTTTTACATGAACACTCATGTGCCTAATATTTTTTTGTTTGGTGTTGATGGCTCGTCATGATCATTTGTGAGATCAAAATCATATCTTTGATCCTGGAAATAGTTTTGGTGCACAAGAAGACTTAGGAAAGTATTGTTTTCATTTTATTGTTATTAATTCTAATCCCTTTTTTCTTTTTATGCAGCTAAAGATTCGGGGATGAATCTTTTTAAGGAAGGGGGGAATGATGCAAGTCTCAAGGCCCAATTTTAGACCCATAGATGTAATGAGCTCTCACTACCTCAAGGGCCAACAACAATGTCAAAGGTCAATCTAACGCCCCAAAAATCAAAGCAATTATTTTTATATGTTGTGTTGCACAAATGCATGTCTGCTTTAGTGGTTAAGTGTCCTGGGAAGAGTCTGAGAAGTCTTGGGTTCAAGCCTTGGCTTGTGCAAAATTCTTGTTTTTCTTCAGTTAACCTTGTCTCTAGTTAGTAGGCTTCTTAAATAAATATGGGTGTTTTGTGTTATAAAAAGCCTACTGATTTAGTGGATGAAGGGGTGTGGAGTGTTCTAAGGGATCTAAGGTTCGAGGCCTGGCAACACAAAAGAATATTCTGTTTTGATTTGCTACTGATGTTGGGGAAGTGTTGTAATTGGACTAAAATTGGGATGTTGTAGGAGTGTAAGGAGTTGTGGCCGAATTCTAGGGATTGGTTGGAGGGAATTTTGGCTGGTAGGGATTTGGATGAGTGGGATAGGGTTGAGTGATCTTAGGAGCGATATGGGGAGAGAAATTAGGAGTTTTGAAGGGAGTGGTAGAGGGTGTGCCGAATTGGGACTCTAACTCTGTGTAATTTTCGGCTTTTGAGCAATAACTGGGGGTTTGGTCATTCCTTTTTCGGTTCTTTTCTCCTTGGTGCCGAATTCTTACCTATTGGCTTTGGTTGTTTCGTATTTTTCATTTGTGGGACGGTTTGGTAGTAGTAATCATTCGGGGCTTTACTCATTTTGGTCTTTTTCGGATTATTCTCCTCTAATGTTCTTGTCCACCGATTGCCTCTGCTTTTCTTCTCTCCCGTAACCAAGCCTCTTTGGCCGAATACCTCTGTCATGGTGGTGAGCCGACTCCTTTCTTCCTCTCCCTTAATCCAATGTTTCCCTTTTGGCCGAGTACACCTTTTTTTATTTGCCTTCCCTCTTTTCTTTCTCCCTATGCCTTTCCTTTTTCATTTTGGTATCTTGGTTGAATACCCCATCTCACCTTGTTATTTTGCTTTCGGTTAGTAGGTGTGTTGTGATCAGTTGGGTTGGGCAGACGGTTCTTTTCTCTCACTCTAGCGCTTTTGTGTTGGCCGAATAGTGATAGGTAAGACTCAACTTCACTTCTTCCCTTTTCGAATTTTCATCTTGTTAAACCATCTTTTTACTTTGTCTCTTCTTGCCGATTACCCCTCTGTTTACCTTTCAGATCAATCATTATTCTTGGTTTTGTTTGTGTTACATTTTTGGTCTATAATCTGCTCAGTCGTTGTTGGTAAGTGTGGTGCGGTTGTAATGGTATTTTACTTCAAGTGCGTGGCTAACATAGAAAGGTGGTGTCTTTTGTGTTGGCGGTGGTCGAAGTTCATTGACACATCCCCAAGGAATCAAGGGTGCGACTATTGAAGGCTTTTGGTAAGTAGATGGTGATTGTTTTGGAACTCCGTTAGTTTCCAAATTGGAACAGGCGTTAAATAACTGATTAGTTGATATTAATTGTTCTTCAGGTATAAGGGTGTTCGGAGCGCGGACTAACTCCAAATCGCATCAGGTGTGTAACCACACTGTTATAAATGTAGATCGGCAAAAGCCGAAAAAGTTTGTCTACTGATGCTACACGAGCGAGCGCTCGCTCGTGTGGTGAATTGAAAGTACAAAACGTGGGCGTTCGATCGTAGAGGCCACCATGAGCGATTTTATGGGCTTAGGCTGTTGTGGGCCATGTTTGGCCAAGATGGGCCGTGTGGGCCCCATGGGCTCGTGGGCCCTACACGGGTAAACCACATGGTCGTGTGGAGATTATTGGGCCAGACTATGTAGTTTACACGGCTATGGCCATTTTTGGGCTTTGTGGGCCACATTTTCATTGATTGATTGTTAAGGTTGCATAGGTCGCCCGAGACGACTGTGGACCTTCTGTTGGGTCAGTAAGTATACTCTGATCCCATGCTGATGAAATGACTGTTATACCCCTATAAGGTAAAATGACTGATATGCCCTATGATTTGTATGACTGTATTCGAGCATGACACTTTTGCATACACGTATGATATTATGACATGACTGTTGTATGGGGGTGGGTTTGATATATTTGGAGGAAGTGTACTGTACTGGCAGCTCTGCTGCAAATACTGCTTAGTGCCGCAACCGGTGCTATATTTTGGAGTGTAGGGATGGATGGGTCGATTTTATTCAAATAGAGTGTAGGGCTGGACAGAGTGGAGTGTAGAGGATGGATGGGTAGGACTTCTGATTGCATTTCTGTTACTGTTACTATAATGGGCTAAGGCCCGCACTATTACTGATACTGTATTGGGCAAAGGCCCTAACTGTTCTGGACTATTACTGAAACGGGCTTAGGCCCAGACAGTATTTGCCTATTGTATGACTGATTGTTTGTTTAATAAGGGATTACACACTGAGTTTTCATAAACTCACCCTTCTGCTTTCCTGTGTAGGTAATCCTTAGGCGGGTCGGTGCTGCGAGGGACTCGATGGAGGCCACACAATTGCTTTTGCTACTGTTTTAAACTTTTAGTCTTTAAGCTATTTGATTTGGGGTATTTGCTATGTAATAAGGCCTCTTTAAATTTTTACTTTAATTTGGGGTTTACTTACTTTGATTTATATCTACTAGTAGTAGGATGCAAATTTTCAAAAAGATAAATATTTTTCAAAACACCCCGCTATTACAACATATTTCAAAAAGCTTTCACAACAAACATTGTTTTTAAAGTGTAATAACAACCTGAAATGATTAAACTTTTGCTAAACCTACATGAGTTTTCAACAACAATCAAGGTACCTAAAAGTTTTGTAAAAGATCACTACAAGGGTTTTGATATAGTACGGACTTTTCAAACTGAATGACGTTTTTCAAAACACACTTCAACGTGACATCCAGATTCAGCCATAACGTCTAGGCCGGGTTTGGGGTGTTACAGTCAAGCAGATCAAATAAAGATTCAATCAAACACAAGATTCAAAGATGAATCTTTTTGAGGAAAGGGGGAAAGATACATGCATGGATGGGGTGAAATTTATTAAATTCCAATCACCGAAGTTACCAATTTTTAAGCTTGAGACATCAACAAAATTGTGATGGCTTTTTGGATAGAATCCTGACATTTCTAGGTTGAGATGTGTAATATCCCGAATTAGGGCCTAATCGGAATAGTGGTTTCGTGACCACAAATCTGAGATAGAAATAATTATTTTATAATTATTTTGAGGTTTATGATATGATTGCATGATTGTGTGAAAATTTTGTGAGGAAACTCTATGCATAAAATGCTGAATTTGAAGTTAGGGACTAAATCGAATAAGTTGCAAAACTTGCATTCTAGAAGTTTTTAGTATGAAATTGCTTTGAAATATTAATTAAGAGGTCTTAAATAGCAATTTGACCAATTTCTAAAATTTTGGACAAAAATGGGCTTGTATATGAAAATTTTCAAAGAAAGGTATTAAGGGCATTTTGGTCATTTAGATAATTAATGAAATAAAATGGGAAAAATGACACAAAATAGTCATCTTCCCCATTTAGTTGCTGCTGAATGCTCTATCTCACCATAGCTAGGGTTTCTTCAACTTTCAAGCTTCATAGTAAGTGATTCTAAGCCCCGTTTTTAATGATTTTTATGTTTTTGAGATCCCGGTAGCTCGATTAAGCTTATGTTAGCAATAATTTAACCTAGGGTTTATATTTGGAAAAATACCCATAGGTGAAATTTGTGTATTTTGATGTTTTATGATAGAATATGAGGTTTTAAATTATGTTAGACAACTTGCACTACTCGATTTTAAGCAAAAACGAGTAAAAGGGCTTAATCGGTAAAAATACCTAATAGTCACAAGTACATGTTAGAGTGAGAATTTGATGTTACCATAGAAGGGAAAAGTGATCAACATGTTGTAAAACATAAGAATAAGGAATAAAGTTTAATCCCGAGCCTAGGGGCAAAAATGTAAATATGCAAAAGTTTAGGGGTAAAATTGTAATTTTGCCAAAATTTGAATTAAGGATTAATTTGATAATGTGAGTATTAAATAAGCTAAATGTGTTATTTTAGATCAAGAAAGACGTGGAAACGACCCCAATCGAGGAAAAGAAAAGATTGTGGACTAAATTGCAAAATCTTTGTATTTTGGTACCAAGGTAAGTTCATGTGTAAATAATGTAGCATAATTGTTATTTTTAAGTCATTGATGTCAATTATGTGATATGCTGATTTTTATCATGAAATATATGCTTTGTGGTTAATTTGAATAAAATGCAAAATTATGTGAATTACTTGTTAAACATAATTGTTAATGAGTATTGGTTAGGCATTCTACGGAAGACGGCAAGGATATATGTTCGAGGAAAATCCCGTTTGAACCTTAGGAATAGATTAGGATACAAGTGACATGTCACTAGGATGGTTGAGCATCCGAACTCATTGAGTTGAGTCCGAGTTCACTTATGGATGCGAATGTCCGAACTCGTTGAGTTGAGTCCGAGTTCGTGAGATGTAACTAGGCATCCGAGCTCGTTGAGTTGAGTCCGAGTTCACTTATGGATGCGAACGCCCGAGCTCGTTGAGTTGAGTCCGGAGTTCGCTTATGGGCGGGTTACATAGTAGCTTGGCTACATATGTGGCACTTATGTGCGAAGTTTCCATGTATCCGAATTATATTCGATGTGTTCAACGGGTAAAAGTTCTATTCAAATGGAGGAATATTCGAGATGTAAGGAGACGTATTGGTAAGTGATGTGAAATGGATATTTTGGACAGGTATGTATTTAACCCTCGGGTTGAGTATTGATACAATCACGATAAGGTAACAAGATGATGAAAAATGGTTAGAAATGTGATATGTGTTTTGGTGATGCATGCTAATGTTGTTTGGTATGATTGCTTTGTTATGTTACTTATTATTTGCATATGAACTTACTAAGCATTTATGCTTACTCCCTCCTTCTTACTCATTGTAGTTTTGGACAAGCCAGCTCAGAGTCGGGATAGGTCGAAGGATCAATCACACTATCAGGAAGAACTTTTGATAAATGGCTTGTAAATTTAAGTATGGCATGTATAGCAATATACCTATTTTGTGTAAATGATCTTATGATATGGTGATGGAATGGTTGAGAAAATGTTTGATAATGATAAGTTATGAAAATGGTTAGTTTAGATTATGTTTGATGTTATGGAAAGTCATTAAGATACTTAGTGCATGAAAACTCATAAAAAGGGATGAAATTGCCATAAACAGAATATTGCAGCGACACTGATGTGAATTTGAAAATTTACTAAAAATCATAGAAATTGAATTTGGTGATGGATTAAATATAAAATTGAAGCTTATTATGTATAGTTTCACATGAAACAAATGAAACAGGTAAAGGAATTATATGTTAGAAGATATTTGAATTTTAGTGAAACAGGGTCAGAGCAGTTTCTGGATCCCCTCTTTCAACTTTAAAAATTCACCTTAAATTGTACAGATATAATTAGGTGTTTTATTTTATATTCTCAGAATCCTTATTGATCTAGTTTTAGTAGAAACAAACCTCATAGTCATGAATTTTATACAGAGAGAAATGTGGTTCGTAGTAAACAGAGGTCAGTCCAGTCAAGTCAAGTCCTCTAACAGGGGTAAATTTAACTAATAAACTGTACTAATTGGCCCAACCAAAAATTCTAGAAAACAGTTAGTAGATAGGTATATGAGTCCAGATTCAGGGAAAATTTACGGATCTTGATTTCGAGTTTCGTAACTCGAGATATGATTTTTCTTGTGACTGTGACGCAAGTAGCTTGAAAGCTGTGAATGTAGAAACAAATAATCCAAAGTTCTAAAAATGTTAAATTAAGCTTAGTAACACCTCATACTCGACTCCGGCGACGGTCTCGGGCATGGGGGCGTTACTTTTAGTGGTATCAGAGTAGGTTTAGTCAGTTCTCGGACTACGTGTTGTATGTACGGATTTTGCTATACATGCCATATGTATAAATTGTGATAGTGAGACGACTTCTGACTTTTTAAATGATTTTTATAGTAAATGGATCCCGATCCGGTGTGGCGTGATGAAGTAGAGAGTAACGCGCCAGACTTGGGTGAAGGAGCAGCGCCACGACTGAAAATCCACCTCCACTTTTTGTTGGTTAGGAGGAGGGAGAAAGGGGTCGGGAAGCCTTTCTCCAAATGATGAGTGCATGGTACACCGAGTTCGTTCGTCACGAACCCAAATGTACAACCTCCCCCACCTCCCCCAATTCCTCAACCTGTACCCCCGATGCCTCAAGGTATGGATCTAATGAAATTTTATAGAAATGCAGTTGACAGAATCCGCAAGCAAGGGGCCGAAGAATTTAAAGCAAATATTGATGATGATGCCGAGAAAGCAGAGTTTTGGCTTGAAAATTCTATCCGGGTATTTGATGAATTATCTTGTACACCTGAAGAATGTTTGAAATGCGCTATATCTTTGTTGAGGATTCACTTATAATTGGTGGAAGACTTTGATTTTGGTGGTGATGTAGAAAGAGAGAATAACACTGGGAATTCTTTCAAGAAGAGTTTCGGAAGAAATATATTAGTGAAAGATTTATTGATCAGAAGCGTAAAGAATTTCTTGAGCTGAAGCAAGGTAATATGACAGTTACAGAATATGAAAGAGAGTTTGTTCGATTAAGTAAATATGCCAGAGAGTATGTTCCTACAGAGGCCAAGATGTGCCGACGATTTGAAGACGGGCTCAACGAAGACATCAAGGTATTTGTTGGAATTCTTGAATTAAAAGAAATGGTAGTATTAGTGGATCGAGCTTGCAAGGCTGAAGAACTACTTAAAGAGAAGAAAAAGGTAGAGGCTGAGACTAGAAATTGGAAGAAAAGACCGACGATCAGTTCATTCTCACAGCAACTTGGAAAGTCAAGAAATATGAATCCTCGTTCCCAAGCTTCAGTTGGGCAATCATATGGAAATTATAAGAAGCAAAATATGGGTCCTAAGTCCCAGACTACTTCAGCAGCCAGTGTAGGGAATTCGAGATTTGTTAAACCTGAGTGCCAGCAATGTGGTAGGAATCATTTTGGTCCGTGCAGAGCAAATGAATGTTTTCGATGTGGTTCTCCGGATCATTTTATTAGAGACTGCCCAGAGAGAGCTGAAAAAGAAAAATTTCAGAATACAAAAACAAGTGGGGCGGATTCGAGAGGAAGATATCCAAGAAAAGCTGGAAGTGAAACAAGCAGAGTAAGAATGTAGCCGGGGATGCACCAGTTAGACTTGAAGGAAGGGCTCGGCTAGAACTTATGCTATTAAAGCGCGCGAAGATGCTTCCTCGCCTGATGTGATTACCGGTACATTTTCTCTCTATAATGTTAATGTTATTGCTTTGATTGATCCCAGTTCTACTCATTCATATGTGTGCATGAAATTGGTGTTTGATATGAATATACCTGTTGAGAACACATAATTTATGATTAGAGTGTCGAATCCGTTAGGCAAATGTGTGATTGTTGATAAAGTATGTAAGAAATGTCCTTTAATGATTCGGGATCATTACTTTCCGGCCGACTTGATGTTGTTGCCGTTTGATGAGTTTGATGTTATTTTGGGTATGGATTGGTTGACATTGCATGATGCTAAAATAAATTGCAAAGAAAAGGTTATAGAATTAAAGTGTGAAAGTGGTGAAATTCTGCGGGTTGAATCAGATAAATCAGAGGCATTGCCTAGTGTGATTTCTTCAATGTCGGCTCAAAGATATTTGAGAAAGGGTTATGAAGCTTATTTGGCATATGTAATTAATACAAAAGAAGTTGAAAACAAAGTTGAATCGGTCTTAGGTTGTGTGTGAATTTGCGGACGTATTTCGGAAGAATTGCGAGTTTGCCTCGATCGGGAAGTAGAATTTGGTATTGATTTGATACAAGGAACAACTCCGATTTCGATTGCTCCATATAGAATGGCACCAGCAGAGTTGAAAGAATTAAAGTCGCGATTGCAAGAGTTGGTGATAAAGGCTTTGTGAGACCTAGTTTTTCACCTTGGGGTGCTCCGTGTTATTTGTGAAAAAGAAGGATGGTTCTATGACGTTGTGTGTTGATTATCGGCAATTAAACAAGGTGACAATAAAAACAAGTATCCGTTGCCAAGAATTGATGATTTGTTTGATCGGCTAAAAGGAGCGACATGGTTTTCAAAGATTGACTTGAGATCAGGTATTATCAACTACGGGTAAAAGAGTCGGATGTGCCTAAAGCGCTTTTAGAACAAGGTATGGTCATTATGAATATTTAGTTATGCCATTCGGGTTGACAAATGCTCTGCTTTGTGTTTATGGATTTAATGAATCGCATATTCAGACCATACTTGGACAAATTTGTTGTGGTGTTTATAGATGATATTTTAATTTATTCAAAAGATGAGACAGAGCATGCTGAGCATTTGAGGATAGTTTTGCAAACTTTGAGAGATAGGCAGTTGTATGCTAAGTTTAGTAAAAGTGAATTTTGGCTCCGGGAAGTTGGATTTTTGGGTCATATTGCTTCAGGTGATGGTATACGGGTTGATCCTAGTAAAATTTTAGCCATTGTTGATTGGAAACCACCGAAAAATGTGGCGAAGTTAGAAGTTTCTTGGGGTTATTTGGGTATTATCGGCGGTTTGTAAATGGATTTTCTATGATTCTTTGCTCCTATAACTAGACTACTCAGAAAGGATGTTAAATTTGAATGGACGGAAGAATGTCAATGAGTTTTGAAGAATTGAAAAAGTTATTAACAGAGGCACCGGTGTTAGTACAGCCCGAATCAGGTAAAGAATTTGTGGTGTATAGTGATGCTTCTCTAAATGGTTTGGGGTGTGTACTCATGCAAGAAGGAAAAGTGGTGGCTTATGCTTCGAGGCAGTTAAAACCTCATGAGAGAAATTATCCTACTCACGATTTGGAATTGGCTGCGGTGGTGTTTGGTTTGAAAATTTGGCGACATTATTTGTATGGTGAAAAGTGCCGGGTATATACCGACCATAAAAGTCTGAAGTACTTGATGTCACAAAAAGATTTGAATTTAAGACAGCGAAGATGGTTGGAGTTATTGAAAGATTACGAGCTTGTTATTGATTATCATCCGGGAAAAGCGAATGTGGTTGCCGATGCTTTAAGCAGAAAGTTGTTGTTTGCTTTGAGATTTATGAACACTCAGTTGAAAGTGTCAGATGATGGTTCGATTCTAGCAGAGCTAAGAGTAAAACTGATGTTTTTACAAGAAATTTCTGAAGCTCAGAAAGATGATCAAGATTTACAAGCTAAGAGAAAGCAGTATGAAGTTGATCTGAGTCGATTTGAGAATCGGTTACGATGGATGCTTAATGTTTAAAGATCAGATTTGTGTACTGAAGAATGAGGAATTGATTCAAAAGATCCTACAGGAAGCACATAGTAGTTGTTTCTCAATTCATCCAGGTAGTACGAAAATGTATAATGACTTGAAGAAAATGTATTGGTGGAATGGAATGAAAAGAGATATATCAGAGTTTGTGTCCAAATGCTTAATTTGTCAACAGGTGAAAGCTAAACACCAAGTGCCTTCGGGATTACTTCAGCCTATTATGGTTCCTGAATGGAAATGGGATCGGATTACTATGGATTTTGTATCAGGATTGCCATTGACTCCAGGAAAGAAAGATGCCATCTGGGTAATAGTTGATAGATTGACTAAGTCGGCTCATTTTATCCCGGTACGTACGGATTAGTCTCTTAACAAGTTGGCTGAATTGTATATTAGAGAAATTGTTAGACTACATGGAATACCATTGTCGATTATTTCAGATAGAGATCCAAGGTTTACCTCACGGTTTTGGCAAAAGTTGCAAGACGCGTTAGGTACGAAGTTAAATTTCAGTACTGCTTTTCACCCAAAAACTGATGGACAATCAGAGAGAGTAATTCAGATTCTTCAAGATATGCTCAGATGTTGTGTATTGGAATTTCAAGGAAGTTGGGAAAAATATTTACCGTTGGTAGAATTTGCTTACAATAATAGTTATCAGACAAGCTTGAAAATGGCAGCATTGTATGGTCGTAAGTGTCGAACGCCTTTGTATTGGACTAAACTCAAGGAAAATCAGATTTATGGAATTGATCTAATAAAAGAAACTGAAGAAAAAGTGAAGGTAATTCGAGATTGTTTGAAAGATGCTTCAGATAGACAAAAATCTTATGCAGATTTAAAACGAAAGAACATTGAATTTCAAGTTGGTGATAAAGTATTTTTAAAGGTGTCTCCGTGGAAGAAAGTTCTCAGATTTGGACGGAAGGGCAAATTAAGTCCGCGTTTTATCGGGCCGTATAAAGTAATTAAAAAAGTTGGACTGGTAGCATATCGGCTAGCATTACCACCTGAATTAGAAAAGATTCATGATGTGTTTCACGTATCTATGTTACGTCGGTATCGTTCGGATCCTTCACATGTAGTTTCACCGACAGAAATTGAACTACAACCAGATATGACTTACGAAGAAGAACCGATTAAGATTTTAGCTCGAGAGGTCAAACAACTAAGGAATAAAAAGATTGCACTTGTGAAAGTGTTGTGGCAAAAGCATGGAGTAGAAGAAGCTACATGGGAATCCGAAGAAACTATGAGAAATCAATACCCACATCATCATTTCTGGTAAGATTTTCGAGGACGAAAATCCTTAAAGGGGGGGAGAGTTGTAATATCCCGAATTAGGGCCTAATCGGAATAGTGGTTTCGTGACCACAAATCTGAGATAGAAATAATTATTTTATAATTATTTTGAGGTTTATGATATGATTGCATGATTGTGTGAAAAATTTGTGAGGAAACTCTATGCATAAAATGCTTAATTTGAAGTTAGGGACTAAATCGAATAAGTTGCAAAACTTGTATTCTAGAAGTTTTTAGTATGAAATTGCTTAGAAATATTAATTAGGAGGTCTTAAATAGCAATTTTACCAATTTCTAAAATTTTGGACAAAAATGGGCTTGTATATGAAAATTTTCAAAGAAAGGTATTAAGGGCATTTTGGTCATTTGGATAATTAATGAAATAAAATGGGAAAAATGACACAAAATAGTCATCTTCCCCATTTAGTTGCTGCCGAATGCTCTATCTCACCATAGCTAGGGTTTCTTCAACTTTCAAGCTTCATAGTAAGTGATTCTAAGCCCCGTTTTTAATGATTTTTATGTTTTTGAGATCCCGGTAGCTCGATTAAGCTTATGTTAGCAATAATTTAACCTAGGGTTTATATTTGGAAAAATACCCATAGGTGAAATTTGTGTATTTTGATGTTTTATGATAGAATATGAGGTTTTAAATTATGTTAGATAACTTGCACTACTCGATTTTAAGCAAAAACGAGTAAAAGGGCTTAATCGGTAAAAATACCTAATAGTCACAAGTACATGTTAGAGTGAGAATTTGATGTTGCCATAGAAGGGAAAAGTGATCAGCATGTTGTGAAACATAAGAATAAGGAATAAAGTTTAATCCCGAGCCTAGGGGCAAAAATGTAAATATGCAAAAGTTTAGGGGTAAAATTGTAATTTTGCCAAAATTTGAATTAAGGATTAATTTGATAATGTGAGTATTAAATAAGCTAAATGTGTTATTTTAGATCAAGAAAGACGTGGAAACGACCCCAATCGAGGAAAAGAAAAGATTGTGGACTAAATTGCAAAATCTTTGTATTTTGGTACCAAGGTAAGTTCATGTGTAAATAATGTAGCATAATTGTTATTTTTAAGTCATTGATGTCAATTATGTGATATGCTGATTTTTATCATGAAATATATGCTTTGTGGATAATTTTGAATAAAATGCAAATTATGTGAATTACTTGTTAAACATAATTGTTACTGAAGTATTGGTTAGGCATTCTACGGAAGGCGGCAAGGATATATGTTCGAGGAAAATCCCGTTTGAACCTTAGGAATAGATTAGGATACAAGTGACATGTCACTAGGATGGTTGAGCATCCGAACTCGTTGAGTTGAGTCCGAGTTCACTTATGGATGCGAATGTCTGAACTCGTTGAGTTGAGTCCGAGTTCGTGAGATGTAACTAGGCATCCGAGCTCGTTGAGTTGAGTCCGATTTCACGTATGGATACGAACGCCCGAGCTCGTTGAGTTGAGTCCGAGTTCGCTTATGGGCGGGTTACATAGTAGCTTGGCTACATATGTGGCACTTATGTGCGAAGTTTCCATGTATCCGAATTATATTCCGATGTGTTCAACGGGTAAAGTTCTACTCAAATGGAGGAATATTTGAGATGTAAAGAGACGTATTGGTAAGTGATGTGAAATGGATATTTTGGACAGGTATGTATTTAACCCTCGGGTTGAGTATTGATACAATCACGATAAGGTAACAAGATGATGAAAAATGGTTAGAAATGTGATATGTGTTTTGGTGATGCATGCTAATGTTGTTTGGTATGATTGCTTTGTTATGTTACTTATTATTTGCATATGAACTTACTAAGCATTTATGCTTACTCCCTCCTTCTTACTCATTGTAGTTTTGGACAAGCCAGCTCAGGAGTTGGGATAGGTCGAAGGATCAGTCACACTATCCGGAAGAACTTTTCGGTAAATGGCTTGTAAATTTAAGTATGGCATGTATAGCAATATACCTATTTTGTGTAAATGATCTTATGATATGGTGATGGAATGGTTGAGAAAATATCTGATAATGATAAGTTATGGAAATGGTTAGTTTAGATTATGTTTGATGTTATGGAAAGTCATTAAGATACTTAGTGCATGAAAACTCATAAAAAGGGATGAAATTGCCATAAACAGAATATTGCAGCAACACTTATGTGAATTTGAAAATTTACTAAAAATCATAGAAATTGAATTTGGTGAGGATTAAATATAAAATTGAAGCTTATTATGTATAGTTTCACATGAAACAAATGAAACAGGTAAAGGAATTATATGTTAGAAGATATTTGAATTTTAGTGAAATAGGGTCAGAGCAGTTTCTGGATCCCCTCTTTCAACTTTACAAATTCACCATAAATTGTACAGATATAATTAGGTGGTGTACTTTATATTCTCAGAATCCTTATTGAGTCTAATTTCAGGAGAAACAAATTTCATAGTCATATGAATTTTATACAGAGAGAAATGTGGTTAGTAGTAAACAGTGGTCAGTCCAGTCAAGTCCTGTAACAGGGGTAATTTTAACTAATAAACTGTACTAATTGGCCCAACCAAAAATTCTAGAAAAAAATTAGTAGATAGGTATATGAGTCCAAATTCAGGGAAAATTTATGGATCTTGATTTCGAGTTTCATAACTCGAGATATGATTTTTCTTGTGACTGTGACGCAAGTAGCTTGAAAGCTGTGAATGTAGAAACAAATAATCCAAAGTTCTAAAAATGTTAAATTAAGCTTAGTAACACCTCATACTCGACTCCGGCGACGGTCTCGGGTGTGGGGGCGTTACAAGATGTCTTATGAGTTTGAAGATATATCTCTTATCTTCAAAACGCACTTTGAATCACTCAATTTTGAGTTTGGGAGCTCAAGTTATGATAATTTTAGTGAAGACTGCGCGAGCAGAATTTCTGGATGGGATTATGACGGGAATTACAAGTTTCGGGCTTTTAATTCGAGTTTAAATCATATTGGGTTTGGGTTTTAGGCTTAATTTTTATTATATATGAGCCTAATATTGTATTTATCAGATCTTATTATTTTATTATTCCAAATTTTTAATAATTATGAAGTAATTTAAGTTATTTAGGAGTTCTATGTCAATAAGAAAGTTTAGTTTACAACTACTTCTTGTTTAGATTAATTAGAATTCTAGTATTGTAACACCCCTAACCTGTATCTGTCGCCGAAATAAGGTTATGGAGAATTACTGTAAAAACATAACTTAAAATCAATCATTACTAAACATTTCATAATCATATCAAAATCAATTCAAATACATGCATAACGTCCCTTACTCGAGCCCTCGAGGCTTTGGAAACACTTTAGAATCGATTCGGGACTAAATCGGAAACATTTAGAATTTTATTAAAAAAGATAAAAAATTTCACACTGCAGGGGTCACACGGCCGTGTGGTTAGGCCATGTGGCTAGGTCGTGTGACTTACACGGCTGAGACACACGCCCATGTCTCAAGCCTTGTGGACATTCGAAGTAGGGACACACGACCCTGTCCCAGCCCATGTCCGTGCCCATGTAACTCTTTGACTTGGGTCACATGGCCAAGCCATACGCCCGTGTTCCAGGCAGTGTGCTAGGCCATGTAACTGGCTGACTTGCAACCCTTTGAAACCTATATAGGACACACGACCGTATCGCATGGCCTTGTCTTACACATGGCTGAGACACACGCCCGTGTCTTAGGCTGTGTAGACAAGAAATAGGCCATTTTTAAGCCATTTTCAAGTCATTTCTTTCACTCAAATCAAGCTCACACCTATAGGCCATTTGTACATACAATAAAGCTTCAAAACATACCTAAAACATGCATGATAGGGCTAATTCAATATGGTATCTATCCATACATCCAATATGCCAAAGGGCACCTCAATCACAAATCATCAAATCAACCTAAACATAAACATACTTATCCAGGAATCAACCATACATATCTACCTATTTCCATACCAAGCCAGACCACAATAACCATATGCCAAACCACACTCAAACATACCAAATTGTTCATTCAAAATATACCATCACTTGACCATTTCAACATTAGTCATCAAAGCATCAAAATGCCAAAAGTTTACCAACCACAACACCACATTTACAAACCAAACATAACAAATAGATCATTAATATTAGTCCACCTATACATGTCATTATAACCATAACCAAAACATCAAAAGCTACCGATATATTTGTGGGATAGTGCGATAGGTCTCTATCGAGCTTTCAAACTGAACGAGCTTCCGATTATCTATAAAATATGGGAAAGAAAACTATGTAAGCATATAATGCTTAGTAAGTTTGTATAACATAAAACTTGTTTTACCATTTCATTATATAACATTAAAATTTAACATGATATAATCCAACCTTTAGCTTGGCACAAGCCTAAGCATCAACACAAACACGTTAGCATACTTGAACATAATTCATATGAATTTAACATAAAATAACCATTATACTTGAACATGATTCAATTGGATTTATCATCTTTCATAACATAACATGTTTTCCATGTAGCTCACCATTTCAATGTATTTCATACATACATGTCTTAGTTCATATTGAACACTTACCATTTCCTTTTCAATTCATGTCTGTTGAACCATTTAGAATATCATCAGATATGTAGGATAGCTCACACGAAGTGTGCCAAACATATAATCATAACCTTTCCTTTCTTTTACATTGTTGCTCACACGAGCTACGAAATGGGCCTACTCACACGAGCTGTGGGTCAGAATGTAAGCTACACGATGCTGCTAAGACGATCTGTGGAGTATCCGCAACACATGTCAAACCTTAGCCATCGATAGGACATTCTAGTCCAGCACCCGAAACATGGAAACCCTAATGGCATGTCATTTGTATCCTACGAATTCCTAAGGTTCAAACGGGGCTCGATAATCATTGTACGTCGTTGGATTTCCATTAATTATTTACATAACAATCCAAAATTTACATACAGCTCAAAAGATAGCATTAAACCATTACACAATTACATGCACTTACCTCAACAATAAAGGCGTAGAAACGGAGTCGACTAATTCGAAGCTTTATCTTTACCTCGATCTACAGTCATACGAGGTCTATCTTGATCTAAAGAAATAAATTAAATCTATTTAATATCCATTCTATTCAATTCAATCAAAATTCATATTTTTGCAAAATTATGCTTTTACCCATATTGTTTTAATTTCTTTACAATTTAGTCCTTAAGCTCGTAAATTGAAATTCATGCAATTTCACCCCTACCCAAGCTACCGGAATTCAATATAGGTCCATAGAAACTAATACAATTCATTATTTTACAATTTTCACCATGTATTTTACACATTTTACAAATAAATCCCTATTTGACATTTTCAACAAAATTCACTTCACAAAAGTTATTTATTTATCAACAAAGATTCATTTTATTCCAACAAACATCAAGAATCACATGCACACATTCATGGAAAAACCTTAAATTTTTAACAACTTTGCAAATTAGTCCCAAAGCTAGCTAGATTAAGCTACAACAACTTTAATAACATAGAAATCATTAAAAACTAGACAAAATTACACTTACGTGCAAGAGATTTGTGTAGCCGAATATTCAAGCTTGGCTATGGCTTCTTTCTACCCTATTTTCGGTGGTAAATCTCATTTTGGAAGATGATCCTCCTTTTACTATATTGTGTTTTAAGTTATTTATTGAATTACAAATTTGACCTTATTAATTATGAAATCACGCACTTAATGTCCATATTTGTACACTTATACTAACAATAGTATAATTACCACATAAATCCCTTAACCATCTAATATTACAGCCATTTAGTACTTTTAACCTATAGAACTCTAATTTTGCATCTTTTATGATTTAGTCTTTTTCACCAAATTAAACATGCAAATGATAAAATTTCTTAATGAAATTTTTTATACAACCTTGCTAATATTCCGTAGACATTAAAGTAATAATAAAATAAATATTCTCACGTTAGATTTGTGGCCCCGAAATCACTGTTTTGATTTCATTAAAAATGGGCTGTTATAACTTGTAGACACCCATTTTTGTCCGAGCCCAATTGGAGGTCCATTTGTATATTTGTTCTCTCTTGGGTTAGTTTGAAGCCTACCCGATTTTGGTCAAATAGAGGCCTTCGTTTTTATTTTCTTTTTCTTTCCTTTTTGGGCCTGTCAAGGGCCCAAATTATTATTATCATTACTACTACTATTATTATTAAATGTTATTGTTATCTCTTTTGTTTTTTTACAAATAAGCAAGATTAAAAAATAATATATATAGATGAAATGAAAAGAAAAATAAAGGATGTTTTTCATATTTTGTTCTTAGAAAAAAAGGTAAAAAGAAAAAAAAAACAACAACAACAACAACAAGCATTCTAGTTTCTTTTTTTTTCTTTAATTCTATCTTTTTCTTTTTTGGCCATAGGCATGTCCTGAAGGATCGGATTTTAGGCTCTGATGAAGAGGATGTCATCGGACTGCCTATCCTCCGCCCCTAGGAGCCCCAAAAATCCCGTTTTTTCCCTTCCCCTTTCTAAAATAAAGGTTTCTTTTTTAAAAAAAAGAAAAAAAATTTGATCTTAGGAAAAGTTTTGATTTTTTTTAAAAGAGAAAGTTTAGATTTTAAAAATAAAAAAATATATCTTTAGTCATTTCAAAGGAAAGTTTAATTTTTAAAACAAAATTTTGATTTTTTTAACTATTTCAAAATAAAAGTTTTGATTTTTAAGAAAAATATTGATTTTTTTTTAAAAAGAGAAAGTTTATTTTTTTGAAATAAAAATATGTTTTTTAGTCATTTATAAAGGAAAAGTCTAAATTTTTTAAAACAAAGTTTTGATCTTTTTCAACTATTTCAAAATAAAGCTTTGATTTTTAAGAAAAGTAGTGATTTTTTTAAAAGAAAAATTTGATTTTACAAAAAAAAAATAATAATAATAAAATATTTTCAGCCATCGTATACGGCGGCTCCACCACCGAAGGCCGAGAGCCGTTGGGCTCTCCGGTGGTGGAGCCATGGCCAACATAAAAGGAGGTTTTTTTTTTTTTTTTTTTTTTTTTTTGAAAATAATGAGGTTAAAATGAAATAATGAATAGTTTCTTTTTTTCATTTATAGGTGCCAAAAATGGGTAATTTTTTCCCACCCCCTTACTTTTTAAATTTACAAAAAATACCCTATTTTTTGTAGCACCACCCTCACTCTCTAGCCTATTTACACTTGTAACCCCTTTATTTATTCAAACCTTCAATTTAATCTGAAATTTATAAATTAAAAGTAAATTAGTCACTACATGAGTCCTCTGTCTTCCACATTTTTTTTCATTTAGTCCCAAAATCAAGCTATATCATTTTGTTTCCATCTTTAATAAATTATTTACACTTATATCTTCCCTTTCATTTGCATTTATACCTTATATATTTAATGTCAATTATGCACTTTATTTTAATGTTTTATATTTACAAACACTTGTATAATTTTTATTTATTCTTATTTTGTCTTTATTAATTTTCATGTATATTTATATTTATGGTTGTTTTTACACATTCCCCTTACATACATTTTAATATTATTTATTTATGTTACTTTGATCTCTTTTATTGTATTATGAATAATGTGTATTATTGTTATTATTACCATCATTATGTCAAGGTCTTATTTATTTCATTTATTTAAGTTTTTTTTATTATTACCATTTTTGAAAGAGTTTTAACTTTTCATTAACTATAGCTAATTTAATTAATTTTTTTATTTTATTACTATTCTTTTTAAAAGAGGGAACTTTAGGTCATTTTTCCATCCTATAATTGTTGGTGTAACACCCTTAACCCGTATCCGTTGCAAGACTAGGGTTATGGAGCATTATTGGAGTTTACGTTTTAAAACTAACAAAATTTTAAACATTTTAATTCACAACATCAATCATAGCAAAACCAATCAATGACATACATATTGTCCCTTATACGAGCCCTCGAGACCCTAAAAACACATAAGAAACAAGTCGAGACTAAATCAGAAACATATAAAATTTTTGGGAAAAGATGAAAAATTTCAAACTGTAGGGGTCACACGGCTGAGACACATGCTTGTGTCTCAGGCCGTGTGGGCATTTGAAGTAGTGACACACAGTCGTGTCCCAGCCCGTGTCCGTGCCCATGCAACTCTTTGACTTAGGTCACATGGCCGAGCCACACACCTGTGTGCCAGGCCGTGTACTCTTCAAACTGGCCTCACACGCCAGTGCCAGGCCATGTACTAGGTCGTATAACTTCCTGACTTGCAACCCTTTGAAAGCTACAGGGGACACACGACCGTGTCGCATGACCGTGTGTCACACATCGCTGAGACACACACTTGTGTCCCTAGTTGTGTGGACGAAAAATAAGTCTTTTCCAAGCCATTTTTCTCACCCGATCATGCACACACCTACAACCAATTTTCCATATGTAACAAGCATTCAAAATGTTCCAAATAATGTATCCACAAGCTAAACCAATAAGGTATATGTGGATACAACCAATATAACCAAAATGTACCTCAATAAAAATAATTAAACATGTATAGTTTAGCCAAAAGTTCAATCAGCTTATAACTAAGTTTATGCCAAAATTTATCACTTTATTTACCTATTAAATTCACACCAAAAATACCAAATTGTCCATTTGACATTTAGCACCATTAGCCATATATGTCCACTACATTCCAAATATCAAAATCACCATATTCAACCATGTTAAAGAACATTTCATTACACACATTTTAAATACCATTTCAACTTTCATCATTTAAGCATCATAAAAAGTATAAAATCAACCATCATAAGGTCACATATATATACCATAATTACAAACCAAAACACAATGGCTATAACATCAACCAAAGATCCTATACATGTGCATAATTAACCAATTATCACTTAACTTGTTTTCATGCCAAAACATAACATAATGGATACATAACAACCATACCAATTTTGGTCATTTCAAAACATACACCAATTTGATCATATTAACCACAACCAACAAGCTATCAATAGTGCCATAAGTACCTCAAATCCAAGACAACATTTCATGCCATAATCAACAACCAAAATTACATATATATATATATATGTATACCAAACTCATCAATTAAACATTAGACATAGTCCACCTATACATACCATTATAACCGTGACCAAATCATAGAAATCTACCGATAAAATCATGGATAGTGTGATGGATCTCTAACTAGCTTCCAACCCGATCGACCTTTCGATAATCTAAAAAGTAAAGGAAAAACAATCACGTAAGCAATAAATGCTTAGTAAGCTTATATAAACTTTAGTCATGTCAATCCATTTCAAATATGAAATTTATACATATCAAGAATAATCCTATTCCAATATCGCAAGATTCATGAAACCATATTTCACAACTCACAAAGTGAATAAATCCACAACATCACATATATATATCATCCCTAGCATAGTAGGATTTTATAAAATTTAAACCCTTTCAAATTTTCTTATTTTCATTTGCATTTCATTACTTTCCATTATATTTACTTTCTTTAGCTTAAATAACAACATCAATTCAACTTATCTTTCCCTTTTTCATCATTTTACACTTCAAGTATGAACTTACTATTTCATTACCTTTCCACACCCGTTTCATCTGCATAAACACACAAGACATAAGCATATCAACCATAGCCACAAACTAGTGCATTTAAACATAGCTCTTTTGGAATTAACCACATGATAAACCATTTCATAAGAAATTACATAATTTGAACCTTACCATTCTTTCATTAACACAATCATATTTCCATTTGGGCACTTACCATTTCAATGAATAACTTATAAGTAGACATAATACAATCCAACCAATAACTTGGCACATGCCTAAGCATCAAACAACAACACATGTTAGCATACTTGAACATATTTCATATGAATTCAACATGGATAATCATTATACTTGAATATGATTCAATTGGTTATAACATCCTTCATAACATAAGATGCTTACCATGTATCTCATCACTTTAATATATTTCATGTATACATGTATTTGCTCATATTGAACATTTACCATTTCCTTTCCAATTCATGCTCGTTGAACTAAATAAAATGTCGTTGGAGACCCGGGATATCTCACACAAAGTGTGCTAATAATTCATATAATCGTAATCCATCAATTCATGTAAATATATGCTCACACGAGCTGTGGGTCGGAATGTAGCTACATGATTTGCTCACACAAGTTGTGGAGTATCCACAACACATGCTAGACCTCAGCCATCGGTAGAACATTCAAGACCAGCACCCAAATCATGTAAACCCTAATGACATGTCATTTGTATCCTACGAATTCCTATGATTCAAACTAGGCTTGATAGTAGTTGTACGTCGTTGAATTTCTATCATTTCATGACATAATAAACTGCATAATAACATCTATACATTAATTCATGTACAATAGGATAGCACATTAAGCAATCAATTTAAATGACATCTAAGTTTTTATAGTTCATACGAACTTACCTAGCTAAATTGCAGAAATGTCAAAGTATAGGGGCATTTTGGTAATTTTTCATTCTCTTCGATTTTCTACCTAATCTTGATCTAAATTAACAATTTCATTCAATATATTAATTTAGATAGTAAAACAATGTATTTTATGCAATTTATTCACTTTTTGATATTTTTACAAAATTGCCCCTAAAGTTTTACTTTTATTCAATTTAGTCCCTGAGCCTAAAACATGAAAAGTAACCATTTTTTTCCAAATTTAAGCTTATCAAAATGTTCATGGCACCCAAAACAGCCTAGATTTGTATTAATTTCACATCAAATCCTTGTACTTTTACTATTTTAACAATTTAGTCCCTAATAGAAAAATTCATCAAAAATCACTTAATAAAATACTTTTAAATAACAACTGATATCTCAAATTCATCATTTAACATCTAAAATCACAAGATTCATCAATGGAAGCATTCAAAATCTTTAACAATTTCAAAATCGAAGGTATGGGCTAGCTGAACCTAGTTAAAACGATCTCAAAAACATAAAAATTATAATAAAAAAAAAAACAAGGCTAAAATCACATACCAATTTAGCTTGTGAAGTTGTCAAAACCCCCAAGAAAAAAAATGGTTTCTTCCCCCATTTACAATCGGTGATGAAGCTTTGAAAAAGATGATAAAACTTTCGTTTTATTTATTTTAATATAATTATCAAATTACCATATTAACCTTAGTTAATAATTAAATAAAACATCAAATTACTATCCATTATTGTCCACTAACACCTTGAATGGTCTAATTCCCATTTAAGCTCCTTTTCCTTTATTCAATTAACCATTTAATCACTCAAATCAAATAGTGATCAAATTTTAAATTTTTTACGATTTAGTCCTTTTTAATTAATTAACTATTGAAACGTTAAAATTTTTTAACGAAACTTTAATACCACCTTAATGACACTCTGTAAATATTTATAAAAATATTTACGGCTTGGTTTATAGAAACAAGGTCCCGATACCTCCTTTTCTAAAACCACTTGACCTTAAGGTCATACCACTTGAACTTAATAACTCGCTTATATAACATAAATTATCAAATCAAAAACCTTTTAAAACAATATTTGACTCATAAATATTAAATAATAATATTTACGAACTTACTTATCAGATTTGTTGGCCCCGAAACCACTATTTCTGACACTACTGAAAAAGGGGATATTAGAGTTGGCATGAAGTTATTTAAGTATAATATTTACGAACTTACTTATTAGATTTGCTAGCCCCGAAACCACTATTTCTGACACTACTGAAAAAGGGGATATTAGAGTCGGCATGAAGTTATTTAAGTAGGTATTATGTTTTAATGAAACCTTAAGGTTTTTAGATTTCGATTAAGGTTAGTCTTTAAGATCTTGTCTACCATTTACCCTGGAAAAATTATAAATAATATGTAGGATTTTTATAGGGTTTTAAACTAATTTTAAATATCATATAGGATTCCTCTTTAGAATATTAAATTAATATGTAAATATTCTTTAGGACTTTATTCAAGATTAAAACTAAAGATTTTTGTAGGTGAATTGTAATCATGAGTAGGTCTTTCTAAGTATTTTATTTTAGAAACCTTTTAAGGAAGCTAATAAATATTATTTAAGATATATTATTTTAGGATTTAGACGAATTTAAACCTTAGATAAAAAATTTTAAAGTAAGATAAATCATAAACCCGACATAGGATACTTTCGTAAGATCTTTGTAGGTTCAACATTATTAATTAAATATTTAAAATAATAATAAAAGATCGAATAAGTTGTAGATGGATTTTAATATTTCTCTTAATTCATTGGTAATTTCTAGGTTTTTTTTTAGAATTCTGAAATAGAATTAATTTTAGGAATTGAAGGTATTTTACTAGAATTATTTAGGTATCCTTTATGGTTCCCGTTAAAGTAAAAATCTCTAATTTAAGTTTCAAATTAGATAAGTTTGGTGAACACATCTTAATTGAGTTACAAGTAAACTGGAGGCATTTCCTTTAGAGTTTTTTATTTAAGATTTCCATAAGATTTTAGCCTAGATTAAGACATTAAAATGTTTAAATAAAAAAAATAGCTCCTAAGACCTAGTAGGACTTTCCCTGGATAGTTGTTGTGGGGTGCTATAACCTTCCTTACACGTAACCGTACTCTTGAATCTGAAATTTGGTGATTAGATCGAGTCTAGAATTTTATAATTTTTTTCGTATTATTAATTCTAAACTTTTAGACGGTAGGTGGCTAACCAACCTAGCCTTATTTGGTTAGTGGCGTCTCTACATTAATTTAGGCCTTCTGTGTCTAGCTTTGCTTACTAGGCCCTCATACTCTTATATAGGCAACGTTATGACTGCTTGGTGACTCCACTAGGGACATTAGTGAGTAGACTTACTTAAGTTTGAGAGCTAGGTTTTTAGTATTTGTGCATATTCGATTTATTTATTCATTTCATCTACTTATCCTATTTTGATATGTATGCCAATAAGTTTGTTTATTATTTTATCGATGAAATTGATTAATGTGTATGTCGACTCTACCGTCGTGGGACGGCTATAATTGTCATTCATGATTGCATCTTGCTTTCAGTCCTACGCCTGGGCCCATCCCGTTTAGGAGGAGTAGCCTTAGGCTTTTGTGTGGCAATATGTCACCGCATAAGTTTAAGGACCACTCCATAGTTAATATGGACATAGATGTTCATGTAGCAAATGCTATTGTGTACGCTATAAAAGTCTTACCACCAAAGGGCCAAACCTTTTTAAAGGGTAACGCATCCCTATGAATGTCGTATTTAAGCCTTGGGTTCCCCATACGTTAGAGTCAACTGTAAGCCAACATGTAATGACCATTTTAAATGTGAAGCCTAAACATAAGTGTCGTACCTTACCCCTCGTAATAATACCCTATAGGACCTCATGAGCATTTATTCGTATATTTTGTGTTTGAATTTTTTTCGCAATGCTTTATGACTTAATTTTGCCTTTTTTTTTCATTTGACTTTATTTTTTACTGACTTTGTTTTTCTTGTGTCTGTGTCTCTCCATGGCATAATTCATGCACCATTTCAATACTTGGGGCATAGTGTTGCATCTATATTTGACATGAACACATTTCGAGAAGATTCAGTTGTTCAGCATGGGTAGAAAATATAGGGATAATAGCAAGAATGTTAGAGGATACTTAGAGCACAGAAGGTGATTGTTAGATAGCTAGTTTTGACTCAAGCCTACCTTAGATAGTCTGCATTGACTGTAAGAGGAATCGCGAAGATGAGTTAAAGGGAATATGGCAATCATGGGACAAGGCTAAGAAAACGCACTTCCAGGACAAGTATGGCAATGTAGTACAGCTTCTGTTCGTTAAATCGGATGGTGCCCTATTTAAGGTTATGGTACATTTTTGGGATCCCACTTATAGATGTTTTACATTTAATGAAGTGGATATGGTACCAAGTATTGAGGAATATTCTACCTTTCTCCACTATGACTTTAGAGATTCGCTCAAGATATATTGGAAGCGGAATGTCGATTTCTGGGGACCCTTAGCCAATCTGATGGGATTACCTGTAGATGTAACACCCCTTACCCGAGACCGTCGCCAGAGTCGAGCACGAGGCATTACCTGACTTAACTTACTAATTCGGGGCATAAAATTTGCTTTTAAAATTAATTTATTTACATTCATTCAATATGCCCCTAAAAAGGGTCCTTGAGACCCTAAAATATGCAATTGAAATGGTTCGGGACCAAACCGGGAACATTAAAATTTTTTCGAATACTTAGACAAATCAAAACAATTTATTTCATTATTCCTTATAAAACTTCCTACCTGCGTTATAGTTACTAAATAAATCATAACTCAAGTCACAAAACTCAAAATTTAAATTTGTGAATTTTCCCTGAAACTAGACTCATATATCTTTTTACTAATTTTTTTCCAGAATTTTTGGATTAGTCAATTAGTACAGTTTATTAGTTAAAGTTTCCCCTATTGCACTATTTGACTACTCTAACCTCTCCTCACTACGAATCAATTTTATCCCTGTACAGAATTCAAATAACCATGCTGTTTATTTCTCTTGAAAGTATATTCATTAAGGAATATAGAAATATAAACTATATATTCTAATTATTTTTTTTTACAATTTTTAGTGAATTTATAAAGTCAGAATAGGGGATTCAGAAATCGCTCTGACCCTGTCTCACTAAAATTCAAATATCTCTTAATATACACTTCTTTTGCTTACTATGTTTCTTTCATATAAAAATAGACTTAATAAGATTTAATTCTATGTCTCATTTATCACCTAATTCCATTTATACTATTCTTGGTGATTTTTCAAGTTCACGTCACTGCTGCTGTTCAATACTGTTTTAATGCTAATTTCACTTTTTCATGATTTCTTTGTATTAACTACCATTTAGGCATACATAACACCAAAACATGTTCTTTATTAGCCATTTCAATAGCTAATCATTATCAAATATTTACATACCATTCTTTAGCCATATCATAAGGACATACACACAAAATGGCCAAGTCCCTATACATGCCATAAACTAGAACATTTGTAAACGAAGATACCCATTTGGTAACTTGATAGTCGATAGTGTGAAGTGATCTCCGATGACCTCCAACCTGAGCTTGCTTTTAAGTACTCTGAAACATGGGAATGTGAAAGAATTAAGCTTATAAAGCTTAGTAAGTTCACATGTAAAATAATAAGCATTAGCAATCAATTTAGCTTACTATTATGCTGTCATAATTTGCTTAAATAATGTTTAGTTCTTACTTTCCCATCTTACTCATCGGTAACCTTACCAAACGCTCAGAATAAAAAAGGCACCTTACTTAATAGGTTGTTTACATACCTGCAACATCTTACTTAACACATGAGTACTCTTTCATAATACAAGCATATTGTCAATCATGTCATAAAGTGTCACAAGCATAACTAAAAACTCATCACTTACTTAATACTTGATAATCTCAATTACTTACAATCTCAATATTAAATAAGCCTTAAATGCATACATGTACTCTTTCTTCATGTTCCCACCTTGTCATTTCTTTGACTTACTCTTTGGATTACTCAGGAACCTTTTCCTTTTTGAACTTACCATTGCCATGTCTTGACATGGTTTTACGTGGTATCCTTGCCTTATAAACTCACGAATGCCATGCCTTGGCATGGTCTTACATGGGACCTTTGCCTTATAGTAACTCATCAATGTCATGTCTTGACATGGTCTTACATGATTTCCTTGCCTTATAGAACTTATCAATGCCATGCCTTGGCATGGTCTTACATGATATCTTTATCTTATAGAACTTATCAATGCCATGCCTTGGCATGGTCTTACATGATATCCTTATCTTACCAAATGCCATGTTCCAAACATGGTCTTATATGGTATCCTTGTCTTACCAAATGCCATGTTCCAAACATGGTCTTACATGGTATCCTTATCTTAGTGCCAATGCCACATCTTGATGTGGTCTTACATGGAGTCCTTAATCAATGCCGATGCCATGTCTTGACATGGTCTTACACGGGATCTTTGCCTTACCAATGCCATGTCTTGACATGGTCTTACATGGTATCCTTATCCGTCAATTCCTCCTTAAATGCCATGTTATGAACATGGACTTTTCCATCAATTCTACCTTAATTGCCATGGTACAACCATTGACTTTGAGATATCAATGCCTTGTCAAGTCATAGCTAAAACATACTTGCTCAAATTCTCAAGGTTAGTCGCATAACTCAATAATAACAATACTAATAACAATAATTGGATAATAATAAAATGCTATTCAACTTACATACTTACGTTCTCAATCTCATCATATCATCAACTTAACTTATTCTCATCAAAATATGCTAGTCAAGACTTTTTTGTTATCATACAAAGCCATAATACAAAATATGGTCTTACATATAAATTATACAAGTTCTCTTTCCAATATCGAATTATTATCGAACATTAATCATTATATCTAAAACTCAATACTAAAGTATTTATGGCCAAAATATCAATTTATCATTCAAATATGCATAATTAAATGCTTATTAAACATATGAACTTACTTCGATACCAAAACGACCATTTTACCAACTTTCTCGATTTTTAATTTTTCTCCCGTTCTAGGTCCAAATCTCACTTTTCGGGATCTAAATCATCATATTTCACTTATTTAATTAATATACTATTCAAAACATTCCCTAACTCAAACTTTGGCAAAATTACAAATTTGCCCCTAAACCTTTGCAGAATTATGATTTTGCCCCTAAGCTCGGAAATTAAAATTTATCCATTTTTTATGTATTATGACACGCTGAACATTTTTCTCTTCTATGGCAACATCAAATTCCCACTCTATCATGTACTTATGAACATTAGGTATTTTTACTAATTATGTCGTTTTACTCGTTTTCACTTAAAATCGCTTAGCAAAAGTTGTTTAACATAATTTAAAGCTTCATATCATACCATAAAACATCAAAATAAACACACTTAACCTATGGGTATTTTTCCAAATATGAACCCTAGCATGAATTATTGCTAGAATAAGCTAAATCAAGTTACAGGGACTCAAAAAACGTAAAGAACATTAAAAACGAGGCTCGAACAGACTTACTATTAACCTTGGAAAGCTTGGAAACCTAAACTATGACTTCTCCCATGCTATATTCGGCCTCCATGAAGAAGATGGACCGATTTTGGCTTTATTTTCCCTTTTTAATTCTTTTAATTACTAAATGACCAAAATGCCCTTAAAGGCTTTTCTTTCAAATTTGTCCTATTCTTGCCCATTTTCGTCCAAACTTAAATATAATGGTCTAATTACTAAATAAGGACCTCCACTTTAAGAACCCATTTCAATTAAATCCCCTTTATTATCTAGAACACACATTTTGCTAATTTTACAATTTAGTCCTAATTATCAAATTAGGCACTTATACATAAAATTTCTTCACGAAATTTTCACATAATTATTCAATCAATGAATAAACCTTAAAACTTAATCAAAATAAATTTTTTTGACCTCAAATTCATGGTTTTGAAACCACTATTCTGTTTAGGCCCTATTTCAGGTTGTTACAATGGATACAGTGAAAGTAAGGTTAAAAGATAAAAATAGTCCCTGTATTTCCTGATATGACATTTGGGATGCTATGGGAAAGGCAAGCAGTGATAGAAATTTTCCGCATGTGGGTTGATTGTGTTCCCAAAAGCTCTAGGATATGTGAGTGTGGAGCTAGCTGATTTTCTATTTCAGAATGAAAAAGGGGTGAATCCTTCTCCAGCAATCTTAGCTGAAACCATCATTTCACTCAATTTCATCAGAAGGAAAGGAGGTGGGCATTTCATAAGATGCACACAGTTGTTGTTCGTATGGATGAAAAAGCCATTTTAGGTGCCTCTATAAGCACTTTCTTCCTTTGACCAGGCCTATAAAGGAGTTTCTAGAAAGTAAGTTGCCTCCAAATCAATCGATTAAGGAGTGGGTTCAGAACCTTAGTACATTGACATACCAAGAAATAGAATGGAGGGCTTCATAGATGATTTAGAGCACGATACTCATCGGGTGTAGTGGTCATTTGTGGGTTCCCTTAATTGGCATATAGGGAGCTTGTGATATCCCGAATTAGGGCCTAATCGGAATAGTGGTTTTGGGACCACAAATTCGAGAGAGAAATAATTATTTTATGATTATTTTGAGGTCTATGATATGATTTCATGATTGTTTGAAAATTTCGTGAAGAAATTCTATGCATAAAGTGATTAATTTGAAATTAGGGACTAAATTGAATAAGTTGCAAAACTTGTATTCTAGAAGTTTTTAGTATGAAATTGCTTTGAAATATTAATTAGGAGGTCTTAAATAGAAATTTTACCAATTTCTAAGTTTTGGACAAAAATTGGACATGGATGGAAATTTTGAAAGCTTAGTAATGAAGGGTATTTTAGTCATTTGGTAATTAAAAGATTAAAAAAAAGAAGAAGAAAAAGATGGCAAAATATGTCCATCTTCTTCATTAGGATGAAATTTCAAGGGTTCTCCATAGCTAGGGTTTTTTTCAAGCTTCCAAGCTCCATAGTAAGTGATTCCAAGCCCCGTTTTTAATGTTCTTTACGTTTTTGGAGTCTCGATAACTTGATTTAGCTTATTCTAGCAATAATTTAACCTAGGGTTTATATTTAGAAAAATACCCATAGGTGAAATGTGTTTATTTTGATGTTTTATGGTATAATATGAAACTTTAAATTGTGTTAAACAACTTTTGCTAAGCGATTTTATGTGAAAACGAGTAAAACGACAAAATCGGTAAAAATACCTAATGTTCATAGATACATGATAGAGTGTGAATTTGATGTTGCTATAGAAGGGAAAAATGATCAGCATGTCATAAAACATAAGAAAATAGGATGAAGTTTAATTCTCGAGCTTTGCAGAAAATGTGTAAATATGCAAAAGTTTAGGGGCAAAAATGTAATTTTGCCAAAGTTTGAGTCAAGGACTGTTTTAATAAATGTGATTATTAAATAAGCTATATTTGTTATTATAGATCAAGAGAAACAAGATTCAAGTCGTGATTGAGGGAAAAATAAAGTTTCCGAGGAATAGGCTTGATTTCTAACATATTGTACCGAGGTAAGTTCATGTGTAAATGTAGTAACGTAATTGTCATTTCAAGTAATTTAATGTTATTTATGTGATATGATGATTAATATCATGAAATATTATGCTTTATGGTTATTATTGAATAATATGTAAATTATGAATTGCTACCGAGTATCAGTTTCGATGTTCCGTGGAAGACGGCAAAGATGTGTAATCGAGGAAAAAGCCCGTTTGAACCTTGGGAATAGATTAGAATACAAGTGACATGTCACTAGGATGGTTGGGCATCCGAACTCGTTGAGTTGAGTCTGAGTTCACTTATGGATGCAAATGTTTGAACTCGTTGAGTTGAGTCCGAGTTCGTGAGATGTAACTGGGCATCCGAACTCGTTGAGTCGAGTCTGAGTTCACTTATGGATGCAAATGTCCGAACTCGTTGAGTTGAGTCTGAGTTCGTGAGATGTAACTAGGCATCCAAGCTCGTTGAGTTGAGTCTGAGTTCACTTATGGATGCGAGCGCCCGAGCTCGTTGAGTTGAGTCCGAGTTCACTTATGGGCGGGTTACATGGTAGCTTGGCTACATATGTGGCACTTATGTGCAAACTTTCCATGTATCTGAATTATATTCCGATGTGTTCAACGGGTAAAATTCTAGTAATATAGAAGAATACTCAAGATGCAAGTGACGTATTGGTAAGTGTTGTGGAATGGCCACTTTGGACAGGTATGTACTTAACCCTCGAGTTGAGACTTGATACGACAACAATAATATGGTAAGATGATGAATGATGAATAGAAATGTGATATATGTTTTGGTGATATTATGCTAATGTTGGTTGGAATAGTTGCTTTGTTAAGTTATTTGTTATTTGTATATGGACTTACTAAGCATCTATGCTTACTCCCTCCTTTTGATTCTTTGTAGTTTTGACAAGTCAATTTAGAGATCGGGATGGTCGGAGGCACGCTCACACTATCACTGGACAATTGAGGTATAATGACTTGTAATTTTTGGAAATATGGCATGTATAGCATTCCAATCATTTTGTGTGTATAATCTTACGATATGGCCCATGGATGGAATGGAAATGTTTGATAATGATTAGCTATTGGAATGGCTAATCAAGTTTATATATGATAACATGTATGCTTTATGTCTTAACTAACCATGAAAATCCTTGGAAAGGTAAAATTGGCCACAAAACAGAATCAGTCAGCAGCAGTGACGTGAATTTGAAAAATCACTAAAAATAGTAGAAATGGAATTAAATGATGAATAAATTTTAGAATCAAAGCTTGATGAGTATATTTTCATATGAAAGAAAAAAAAACAGTAAATGAGTTATATTTTATGAGATATTTAAGTTTTGGTTGAATAGGGTCAGAGCGATCTCTGAATTCCCTGTTCTGACTTTAGAAATTCACCATAAATTGTAAAAAAACAATTAGGAGCTGTACTTTACATGTATGAAATTCTTATTGAGTCTAGTTTTATGAGAAACAAACTTAATAGTCATTGAAACTCTGTACGAGGAGATATCTGATACATAATACACAGGGGTCAGAGTAGCTGAACCCTAAAACAGGGGAGACTTTAACTAATAAACTGTACTAATTGGCCTAGCCAAAAATTCTAAAAAAAAATTAGTAAGTAGATATATGAGTCTAGTTTTAGGAAAAATTTACAGAATTTGATTTTAAGTTTTGTAACTCGAGATATGATTTTTTTAGCAAATGTAACGTAGATGGACAGTTTACTATGAGAATTGTTTGAACTTGTTTAAATGCTAAAATAAGTTTAGTAATGTCTCAAACTCGACTCCGACGATGGTCTCGGGTAAGGGGGCATTATAGAGCTATTACTTATTCCTCATTGATAGTTTTATGCCAATACAAGTATGATCAACGTGTACCTACTACAATTGGTTTAAACAGGGTGGAAGCTTTGGTTCAGGACCCAGGATTTTGGAAGAGATACAGATCAAGTGGGGTAAAACCTTAAGCTTGCAATCAGGAACCTTTTTCAACCATTCCCCCCTCAGAAATGTATATCCAATAGCATCTAAGAAGAAGCAAAATCTCTATGTCAGCACAATTCAAGGGAAAGAGGAAGGTCCTAGATGACGTAGCTGAGCTAATCGGAAAGATACGTGATTTAGAGATGCATCTGTGGGGGAAGAAATGAGAGCAGTATCAGGCATATGTAAAGAAAAAGGAGGAAGAAATCATAAGGCAACAACAACAACATCAGTCAGACATGAAGGGAAGAGAGGAAGAACTAATAATACAATTAGAACGAGGTCAATGAGAAAGATCTGACTTGTTCGCTTAGATTCATAGGTTGGAGGCAAATCTAAGTCTGCGAACTACTAAACTCCAGAAAGCACAAGAACAAGAGCAAACTTGGAGGAGGGTTTCTAATGAGAAAACTGCTTAAATGGAGGTGTTGGAGGAGGAAATTTGTCATCTAACTAAAGAATTAAAGACAAAAGAAGAGCAAAACAATGAGGTCACGAAAGAATATACGGAGCTTGCAGAGCATTTTATCGCGGTGGAACAAATGGCAGTAAACCGACAAGAGGTGTTTGCAACAATACACAGGGAAGGTCAGGTTTTTGCTCAGAAAGCCAAAGACATATGTGAGCAGATTGAAGAACTCAAAAAAGAATCTACCCCTTTTGCGACTAGGAATGAGCCTGCAATGAAACTTTTGGAGGTGGCTCAGGCACATTACCAAAAGTTCATCAAGCTCGTGAAGAGGAAAAAAAATAAATACGAGTAGAGATTTACCCTATGGCAATAGGATTGATTAGGATTTTCTTTAAGTGTGAATGAAAATTGAAAAACAAAAATTTATAAGCCGAACATTTTTCAAACCTTCCATGAAATAAAATGTTTATATTAAAGTATATTTACAACAATGTACCCTAATTTCAATCATTCATTCATCCATTCATTCACTAATTTACTTATTTGTTTATTCATAAACATTATTTAAAAAACTAAAAGAAGAACATTTTTTTATGACAAATCTAAATGATTTTCTAACTTTGGAAATAAATGCCATTTGAAAAGTGACCAAGGATATCTCATTGGTATAACACCCGCCTTGGACAACTGGCAGCTCATACTGTTACTTGTTATCCTTGAGTCCTTCGAGATGTAATCATTTTTAAGAGTTTTTATATCAAATTTTAATATTGTTCAGTTAATTTAATTTCCTTAAAAAAATCCACGTAAAACTATTTTCTCTTTAATGAAATTAGATTTGGATCATGTCCCTGGTCATTTTAATTCATTCAATCGTTTTCATTCATATACTAATATACATACTCATAATTATTTCAGGGATATACCTCATGAATTGATAAATGATCCAAATGACATCTTTGAGTCAAATTCTCATAATTATGTTCACTATAACGATCATGGGACGGAAGAGGAGAAAGTAGTACCAGAGGAGTTTTTTAGGCTAGTTGAATAAGAAAAGAAGCTTATAGAACCCCACTTGGAGGGAAAAAAATTAATCAATCTGGGTGATGATGTGGTAAGAAAAGAAATTAGGATTAGAACCACTCTCATACCAGAGCAAAGTCAACTGTTGAAGGATCTACTCATTGAGTTCTTAGATGTGTTTGTATGGTCATACCAAGATATGTCGGGTTTGGACACCAATATCGTGGAACACAAGGTACCTTTGAAATCAGATAGCAAGCCCATATACCAGAAGTTGAGAAGGATGAAACCTGAGATGCTGTTGAAGATTAAAGAAAAAGTCAAGAAACAATTCGATACGAGATTTCTGGAAGTAGCTAAATACCCAGAGTGGGTGACGAAGATTGTACCAGTGCCTAAAAAGGATGAAAAAGCTAGAATGTGCATCGATTATTGATATATAAACCAAGCCAGCCCCAAGGATAATTTTTTGTTACCTCATATAGACACACTAGTGGATAACACTTCTAAACATTGTGTTTTCTCTTTCATGGATGGATTCTTGGTGTAACATCCCAATTTTAGGCCTAGTTAAAACAATGGTTTTGGGACCAAAAATCTGAGGTCATCAAATTTATTTTAATATTCGTTTGAGGTCTATAGCATGATAATATGATTGTGTAAAAATGTTGTTAAGAAATTTTACCGTTTGAATGTTTAACTTGTGAAAAGGACTAAATCGCGTAAAATGTGAAAATTGTGTTCCATTAGATAAATGTGTTAAATAGCTATAGAACTTAAAATTTGAGGTCCTTAATGAGTAATTAGGTCATTATATATGTGTATGACTGTACATGAAGAGTAATAAATGAAAAGTCAAAAAGTTAAAAATTGGGTAGGGTTGGTATTTGATGACATTAGCTAAATGAATAAAAAAAAGATCAAAGGGTCATCTTTCTTCTCCATCTTTTCCACTGAAAATTGAAGTGAAAAACCCCCATGGAAGCTTGAAAATTTTTAGCACAATAAACCTCTACATATCAAGAAAAACGGAGTCTGGACCTAGACCGGGGAAAGAATAAGATCTTAGACTAAATCAAATTAGTTGTCCATATTTTGTACCGAGGTAAGTTTGTGTGTAATGGATATAGCATTCTACTATGTATTTAACATTTAATGTTGTATGAGTAGTATAATTTCCTTTATGAATATTATTGATGTTATCCAATAAAGATTTGAGGTGATGATATCCGGTTGAACCTTAGCAATACTAAGGGTACAAATATCCTGTCATTGAGTTTATGAGATCTCGTATAATATCATATCTGGGATATGGCATCGGTATCGGTATGTGTTATCATGTAATACCATATCTGGGATATGGCGTTGATATGAGATCCCATGTAAGATCATGTCTGTGACATGGCATTGGCATCGACATAAGAGATCGCATGTAAGAACATGTTTGGGAAGTGGCATTGGCATCGAGTTGTAATCCCAAGTAAGACCATATCTAGGATATGGCGTTGGCACCTTACTAAGTGAATGAGGCTTCTCGAGTACCCTTTAGTATTCCAAATGGTTCAACAGACAATCCAAGGATTTGTCAAGGAAATGACAAAGTATGATCATGTTGAAAGGGTACAGGTATGCACACCAAGCTCGTAGTTATTGAAATTATGAAAGGATAATATTCGGTAAGATGAGAATGAAGGAATTATGACTTTGAATTTCCATTGAGCTCTATGTAAATTGAATGAGATGGGGCATGGCTACGATGGTTATTGAGAATGAGATGATTTAAGTTATGTTATGTTTGTGGGTGAAAATGCATATTTTTATTGCTTAATTAATTACATGCAAGCTTAGTAAGCATTATGCTTACCCCTTCTCTTTTCCATTTCCTTTTAATATCGCCAAGCTAGCTCAGGGATCAAAGGACGTCGGAGGCTCGTTCACACTATCGACTGGATCTTTTGGGTACAGTTAGTCTCAATATTTTGAGTATGGCATGTATAAGGACTTGGTCTTTTTGTTATGTGTAATATTGGTCTAGCCAAATGTGTTGGCTTATAATGATAGTTAATTCATTTCGTGTATGGCCATGAGATATAGCTCAAAATGATTATTGGGTTGTAAACCTATTCATCTATGTATGTATGTGCAGATTTCATTATGATATGGCCTATGGTTATGGATGATTGAATGTTGATAAATGATATGTGAGTGTATGATATGTTATGGGAATGTATGCGTGCAAGTCTAAGAGATATTGTTTATTTGTACATATGTGTTTGTTTAAATAAGGGTGGCAATTGGCTTGGAAAATAGCCTTAAAGTTGTCCACATGGATAGACACATGGGCGTGTGTCTAGACCGTGTGTGACATACGACTTGCCCCATGGGCGTGTGATCCAGCCGTGTGGCCCTACACTCTAATTAATGCCAAACAGAATGCCCAGTAGTAAACACACGAGTAGAGACACGACCATGTGTTTCGGCCTTATGAGAGGCACGGCCTTAGAACGTGGGCGTGTGCCCAGGCCGTGTGAAGTCTGCACCTGATTTCAGAATTTAATCTACCACACGGCCTAAGGACACGAGTGTGTGCCTTGGCCGTGTGACTTTATTTGGTTGATGACATCATAGTCAGGGAGTTACACAGGCTGAGGACACAGGCGTGTCCCAATCCACATGGGCATGTGACTCTCCAACACATGAAAATTTTCTAAGTATTGTAAAAGTTCTAGAAGTTTTTGGTTTAGTCCTAAATCCTTTCTAATGTATGTTTTGGGCCTCGTAGGCCCGTATAAGGGACGTTAAGTATATGTTTGAATGGCCTCTTTTGGAACAAAGTTTTATGGTCCAGTTTTGTGTGTTTGATTGAGTTCAAGTACTATAATGCCTTGTACCCTATTTCGGCGTTGAGTACAAGTAAGGGGTGTTACACTCGGGGTATAACCAAATCAGAATGGCGAGGGAAGACAAGGAAAAGACCACAATCATAATGACCTGGGGAACTTTTTGTTACAAGGTCATGGCATTTGGTTTAAAAAATGCCAGGGCCATGTATCAATGAGCAATGGTGACACTATTTCATGACATGATGCATAAAAAGATTGAATTTTATGTTGACGATATGATAGCAAAGTCTGCTAGGGAGGAAAGTCATATGGAAAACCTCTACAAACTATTTAAAAGATGGAGGAAATATAAATTGAGATTGAATCCAACAAAATGTACTCTCGGGGTAAAGTCAGGGAAGCTGTTGGGTTTCATAGTGAGTGAATGGGGAATTGAAGTATATTCGGAAAGGGTTCAAGCAATTCAATATTTGACACCCCTTAAAACTCAAAAAGAGGGAAGAGGTTTTTTGGGATGGTTAAATTATGTGTCTCGTTTCATCTCATAGTTGACGGATAAATGTGATCCCATCTTCAAGCTCTTACTTAAGGATAGTGATGGTGAATGGACTGAAGATTGTCAAAAAACATTCGAGAAAGTAAAAGAGTATTTGGCTAAGCCACCAATTTTGATTCCCCTAGTGCCAGAAAGACCTTTGATTTTGTATTTAGTAATGCTGGATAATTCTATAGGTTATGTTTTGGGGCAACGAGATGGCTCAAATAAGAAAGAGCATACAATCTATTATCTAAGCAAGAAGTTCACGGAATATGAAGTTGAGTGTTCCCATTTGAAAAAGATGTGTTGCACTTTAGCATAGGCCGCGCGTCAGCTAAGGCAATACATGTTGTATCACACAACCTTCTTCATTGCAAAGTTAGACCCTTTGAAGTACATTTTTGAAAAGCCATCATTGTTAGGAGAGTTGCTCATTGGCAAGTGGTATTGTCCAAGTATGACATCGTCTATGTGTCTCAAAAGGCTATAAAAGGAAGCATAGTCACAAAATTTCTGGCAGATCGCATGAAAGAGGAATACCAGCCCATATGTTTTAATTTTCCTGATGAAAAGATCATGTCAATTTCGAAGTGTGAAGAATAGATTTGGAAGGCATATTTTGATGGAGCATCCAATATGATGGGGCATGGAATTGAGGCAGTACTAATCTCCTCAACTGGCCAGTATTTTCCTGCTACAGCTAAACTAATGTTCACTTGTACAAATAATGTAGCTGAATACAAGGCATGTATTTTGGCACTTCAGATCGCCATTGAGAAAAAGATCAAGGTTTTAAAAGTTTTTGGTGACTCAGCGTTAGTTGTTTATGAATTAAGAGGAGAATGGTAAACAAGGGATTCCAAGCTGATTCACTATCAAACATATGTGTATGGTTTGATCAAAGAGTTTGATGATGTCCAATTTTGTCATTTTCCAAGAGAAGAAAACCAATTAGTAGATGCATTAGCTACCATGTTCAAAGTAGGATCCAAAACAGAAGTGGAACTTATACAACTAAGGGTTAAGGACTCGCCTGCTCACTATGCGGGAGTAGAATTGGAAATGGATGGGAAACCATGGTATGTTGACATTAAGCAGTATTTGCAATACCAGCAATACATGGATTGCACCTCAAAAAATAATAAACAAATAATTAAGAGGTTGGCTATAGGTTTCTTTCTGGACTATGAGTTTTCGTACAAAAGAGGATGTGATGAAACCCTATTAAGATGTGTCAACACAGAATAGGCAACTCAGATAATGAAGGAAATCCATGATAGAGTATGTGGATCACATAGTAATGGACATATGATGGCAAGGAAAATCATAAGGGCTGGATATTTCTGGTTGATGTTGGAACGAGATTGTTTAAATTATGCACGAAAATGTCATAAATGCCAAATTTATCCAGACAGTATTAACGCTCCTCCTACCAATCTTTATGTCTTGGTGCCTCCTTGGTCGTTCTCAATGTGGGGCATGGATGTCATTGCTCCAATCACACTGAAAGCATCTTCATCTTTGTAGTGATTAATTATTTCACCAAGTGGGTTGAAGCCACTTCATATGTCAATGTAACTCGATCAGTGGTCTGCAAATTTTTTTAAAAAGAGGTAATTTTTCGGTACGGTTTACCAGAAAGAATCATCTTAGACAATGCCAAAAACTTGAAAAATGCCTTGATAAAAATGGTTTGTACACAATTCATGATCAAGCATCACAATTGTAACAGCCCAATTTAGGGCCTAGTTGGAATAGTGGTCTAAAGATCACAATTCTGAAGTCGAATAAATTATTTCATTATTATGTAAATGTTATAACATGTTTTTATGAGTGCCTGAAAAATTTGGTGAAGTAATTTTAACATTTGTGAGCCCAATTACGAAAAAGAACTAAATCGCATAAAGTGCAAAGGTCCTAAATTGATAGCTAAGGGTGGCAAATTGCCATGTACCATAAATTGGGGGGGGTTTTAAAGTGAAATTATTCCATTAAATAGGTGATGGCCGGCCATGAGACAAGGAAATCAAGAAAGTCAAATATTAGGTGAAGTTGGTGGCTTATTTTGACCAAAAAGAAATAAAATAAAAGAAAGACGATATCATTCTATTTCCCCATTTCTTCTCCACCGATTTTTCAGCCATTGAAGGGGGTTTGAATGCTTAAAAACTTCAGCTATTTAGTTGACTCACAAGTAAGTGACTTTAATGGCTTTTCTTGAATATTTTTGTACTTTTGAAACCCTTAAAGTATAAGCTTTCAAATGAGGGTAATATTTTGCAAAATGATGAAGAGTTTAGGGTTTTTCCATGAAAATATTTATGATGTTTGCTGTGTTTTTATGGAAGAAAATAAGTCTTTGGTGTGTTATAAACAACTTTTGTGAAAGGTGTTAGCATGAAAACACCTAAAAAGACCATTTTTGCATAAGTTCTAGAATAGATGACAAATGTGTGAAATAGTGGGAATTTAGGGTTACTATAAGAGAAAAAGGGGTGTGGCTAGACTTAAGATACAAAGAAATTCGATAAAAATCAATTTTTGGGCCTAGGGGTAAAATGGTCATTTTGTCAAAGTCTAGGGGCAAAATGGTCATTTTACCAAAGATGTGATTGCTAATTGCTTAATTTTATTTAGTGTCTAAATAAGTACATTTTACTATTACAGATCGAGAATTATCGAATCTGAACCTAGACCGAGGGAAAGCCAAGCAAATCGACTAAACCGTCTAGTCGCTACATTTTGTAACCCGAGGTAAGTTATGTGTAAATAATACAACTACATTACTAACGTATGCGTTGAATTGTATTTGAATTAATATAGCATGAATGGCTTGATTTTGGAATTAAGAAAGTATGATGATAATAGAAATAGTAGAGTTCCCATTTGAACCTAGAAAATAAATCAGATATTCATGCCATGACATATAGGTTATTGTGGGCTAGTGTAAGACATGTCTGGGACATGCATCGGCCACATTATGAGAGCCAGTGTAAGACCATGTCTGGGACATAGCATCGGCATCGAGGTGAGTGCTAATGTAAGACATGTTTGAGACAGCATCGGCCTCGAGACGTAAGCTAGTGTAAGACATGTTTGGGACATGCATCGGCTACAAGATGATAGTCAGCGTAAGACCACGTCTGGGACATGGCTTCGACTTGAGATATAAGCCAGTGTAAGACCATGTCTGGGACATGGCATTGGCATCTTACCCACGTTTGAGCCTTAATGAATATCTGGTAGTGTTCTGAATGGTTCAACGATGAGTATTATGACTCTAAATTAATGAGCAAGGTATAAGCGTGTTGCGAGTGGTACAGGTACCTATTTGAAAATGTATGAGATATGAGCTTGATATATGCTATGAGATTTATATGGATAGTGATGAGTAAGTTATGCTTATGCCCACTTTTGTGTTATGAACATGTTGATGAATGGTAAAATTGTTGTTGTATATTTATTTATATGCAACTTACTAAGCTTTATGCTTACTCCCTTTCCTTTCTTTTTTCTTATAATGCCGCCTATCTAGCTCAAAGATCAACAGAGGTCAGAGATATCAATCACACTATCACCAAAGCACTCGGTATAGTTAGACTATTTATTTTTTAGAATGGCATGTGGCTAGACTATGATGTTTTGAGTCTTTGAAAAAAATTAGCCAAACATGTTGGCATGGGTGATTCCCCTTCATTTTGTATTCGAGCGTCAAATGATGGCTAATATTAATTTTAATATATGCAAATGATGTTATGTTCATGGATGAGTAGAATGCACTAATGAAATGTTGTCTATTGTGGCTGATTGTATTGCATGAAATAGTCTTGTATTGGGTGTGGTTGCTATTGTGTAGGTTGTATAAGTACGGGTGGCAAAGAGGCTTGGTAAATAGCCTTATTTTTGTCCACACGGGTAGACACATGGGCGTGTGTCTAGACCGTGTGTGACACACAACCAGCCCCATGGGCGTGTTGTCCAGTCACGTGTCCCCTGCACTTAAAAATTTTAAGTCAATATGCATGGTAGTAAATACACGAGCAGAGACACGGTCGTGTGTCTCAGCCGTGTGAGGGACACAGCCTAGCACAAGGGTATGTGCTTGGTCGTGTGACATTTTGGGGTTGCTGACGTTAGAAATAGAATGTCCAAGTTTTTGCACACAGGCTAGGACACGGGCGTGTCATGGCCATGTGAAGGACACGAGCCAGGGACACGGGTGTGTGCCAGGCCGTGTGAAAACCCCTGTAGGTGTGAATTTAGTATTAATTCTACACGAGTAAAGGACACAGGCATGTCCCTGTATTGTTTAGGCCGCGTGAGCCACACGGGCCAATAGCACGACCATGCCAAACTGGCACATGAGCGTGTTGACCCTCTCACACGGGCGTGTGCCCATGCGTCAAGTGTTATTTCTTAGAATCCTTTGAAGGACCCGAGTTGGCCCCGAATGTTTTGAGATATAAATTTTGGGCCCCGTTGGCCCACATTAAGGATATGAAGATAAGTTTGAAAAGGTTTTAAATTGTACCGTGTTTTGATGACTCGAAAATGTATGAAAGCATGAGTTTAAAATTAGGTAAAGCCTCGTACTCCGTCCCAACGTAGTATACGAGTATGGGGTGTTACATTTAATGGTATCAGAGCTATGGTTTAGTCAGTTCTAGGACTAACCTAGCGAGAGTACGAGTCTAGCTATACATGCCATAATTATATATTGATAGTGTGACGACTCTTGACGATTATAAATTATGTTTTTATATAGTAAATGGATCCTGATAAAGCCACGGTGGATTATGTGGAGAGTAATGCGCCGGCTCTCGCTGAAGGGACCGCGCTAGTAGAGAGTGAGCCCGTAACTATAGGCCAAGGCGGAGGGGCTAGAGAAGCCTATCTCCTAATGATGGACGCTTGGTACACGGATTTCATTCGTGTGAATCTGAATGCTCAACCTCCCCCACCTCCTCCGATTCCTCAGTATGCCCCGGTAGCCCCACAAGGCATGGATGTGATTAGGAGAGAGAAGCCTCCGGTAGATAAGATTCAGAAATAAGAGGTCGAGGAATTCTGGGCTAACATAAATGACGACCTGGAGAGAGCAGAGTTTTGGTTGGAAAATACCCTTAGGGTATTTGATGAACTGTCGTGCACGCCTAAGGAGTGCGTGAAGTGTGCAGTATCGCTCTTGCGAGATTCGGCCTACCAGTGGTGGAACACTCTCGTGTCTGTGGTACCGAGAGAGAGAGTAACTTGGGAATTCTTCCAGGAAGAGTTTCGAAAGAAGTACATTAGCCAAAGGTTTATAGACCAAAAGAGGAAGGAATTTCTAAAGTTGAAGCAAGGCCGTATGACAGTAGTAGAATATGAACGTGAATTTGTGAAACTCAGCAAGTATGCACGGAAGTGCATATCCACTGAAGCAACCATGTGTAAGAGGTTTGAGGATGGCCTTAATGAAGATATTCGAGTATTTGTCGGTATTTTAGAGATAAGAGAACTTGTAGTGCTTGTTGAGAGAGCATGCAAGGTAGAGGAGCTGGTAAAAGAAAAGAAGAAAGCGGCTTTTGAGTCACGGGATTCAAAGAAGAGACAGATAGGGAAATCACATCAGTCCTCATCTAAAAGATCAATAGAGTTTACGACCCGATCGAATGCTTCGATAGGGTTCTCAAATAGAAACAAAAACAAGCAAAACACGGAATCTAGAGCCCAGACCGCTTCTGTTGCGAGTGTCGGTAGTACTCGACCAAATAGGCCAGCATGTTTGCAATGTGGTAGGCATCATTTCGGTGAGTGCCGAGGGAATGAAAGGAGCTGTTTCAAGTGTGGGTCACTAGAACATTTCATCCGAGATTGTCTTGAAATGGAAGAAAGAGTGAAAAAGCAAGAAGTGAAGCTAAGTAGTGCTCCTTTGAAGGGTAGACCACAAAAGTACCCCAGAAGTGGGGCTACCAGTAGAGGTACGCCAAGAGATGCTGTAGTGAGATCCGAGGGTAGAGCGCCTTCAAGGACTTACACTATTCGTGCCCGTGAAGAAGCAGAGTCTCCTGACGTGATCACGGGTACCTTTTTTATCCATGATATATCTGTTGTTGGTTTAATTGACCCGAGGTCTACCCACTCCAATATTTGTATGGAATTGATACCTCGTATGAACATGATAGTAGAGTCAACTGAATTCGTGATAAAAGTGTCCAACCTTTAGGCAGACATGTGCTTGTTGACCAAGTGTGTAGAAATTGTCCTTTGACAATTAGAGGTCGTTGTTTTCTAGCTAACTTGATGTTATTTCCATTTAATGAATTTGATGTAATCCTTGGGATAGATTGGTTGACTTTTCATAGTGTTGTAGTGGACTGTGAGAAAAAGGTTATTGAATTGAAATGTGAAGACGAAAATGTTCTTCAGGTTGGACCAGATGAGTCGAATAAATTGCCTGTAATAGTGTCATCTTTGACTGCTGAGAAATATTTGAGAAAAAGATATGAGGCTTAACTAGCCTTTGTAATGAATACTCAAGCGTCCGAGTTGAAGATTGAATTGGTACCGGTAGTTTGTGAATTTATAGATGTATTTCAGGAAGAGTTGCCCAGATTACCTCTAGTGAAGGAAGTAGAGTTTGGAATCGAGTTGGTACCGGGCACAGCACCTATTTCTATTGCTCTATATAGGATGGCTCCGACGAAATTGAAAGAACTGAAGGTATAGTTGCAAGAGTTAACGAATAAGGGATTTGCGAGACCGAGTTTTTCCACATGGGGGTGCCCCGGTACTTTTTGTGAAAAATAAAGATGGCTCAATGAGGTTATGTATTGACTATAGACAACTTAACAAGGTAACAGTGAAGAACAAGTATCTTTTACCAAAGATTGATAACCTATTTGATCAGCTAAAGAGAGCTACCGTGTTTTCTAAGATTGACCTGAGGTCAGGATATTACCAGTTAAGAGTTAAGGAGCAAGATGTACCGAAGACTGCGTTTTGGACAAGATACGAGCATTATGAGTTCCTCGTATGCCCTTTGGTTTGACTAATGCCCCGGCAGTGTTTATGGGTTTGATGAACTGTATTTTTTGGCCCTATTTGGATAAGTTAGTAGTGGTATTTGTTGACGACATATTGATTTACTCGAGTGATGAGGGTGAGCACGCGGAGCACTTGAGAATGGTTCTACAAACTTTGAATGATAAGAAGTTTTATGCCAAGTTCTGTAAGAGCGAATTTTTTCTTAAAGAGGTCGGATTTCTAGGACACATTGTGTCGGGTGATAGAATTAGAGTTGACCCAAGCAAGATCTCGACAATTGTTGAGTGGAAACTATCGAGGAATGTGACTGAGGTTCAAAGCTTTCAGGGTTTGGCCGGATATTATAGACAATTTGTGAACGAATTCTCTATGATAGCCATGCCAATAACAAGGCTGTTGCAAAAAGATGTTAAGTTCGAATGGACAGAAAGGTGCCAACAGAGTTTCGAGAAATTAAAGGCTTTATTGACTGAAGCCCCAGTGTTAGTGCAACCAGAGTCGAACAAGGAGTTTGTGATATATAGCGACGCCTCCTTAAATGGTTTGGGGTGCATGCTTATGCAAGAAGGTAAGGTTATAGCGTACGCATCGAGACAACTGAAGCCACATGAGAAAAACTACCCAACGCATGATTTAGAGTTGGCTGCCATCATATTCGAATTGAAAATATAGAGACACTATTTGTATGGCGAGAGATGTTGAGTATTTGCCGATCACAAAAGTCTCAAGTATTTGATGACTCAAAAGGAGTTGAATCTGCGGCAACGAAGGTGGCTAGAGCTGATAAAGGATTATGAGTTGGTGATTGACTACCACCCGGGCAAGGCGAACGTGGTCGTCGATGCTTTGAATAGAAAATCAGTATTTACGTTGAGAGCAATGGATGACCAATTGACTTTATTAGATGATGGTTCAGTTCTAGCAGTGTTGAGAGTGAGGCTGACGTTTCTGCAAGAAATCCATGAAGCTCAGAACAATGACAAAGATTTGCAAACCAAGAGAACTCAATGCGAGTCGGGGACCGAATCAGACTTTTGGATTGGTACCAATGGGTGTTTAATGTTTAAAGATAGAGTTTGCGTACCCAAGGACAATAAGCTTATTCAGAAGATTCTACGAGAGGCACATAGTGGTGGTTTGTCTATCCACCCGGGTAGTGGGAAAATGTACAACGACCTGAAAAAAATGAACTGATGGTCGGGAATGAAAAAAGATATTTCAGATTTTGTTTCCAAGTGTCTTGTGTGTCAGCAAGTGAAGGCTGAACACCACGTACCCTCGGGTTTACTTCAACCTATCACGGTCCCCGAGTGGAAGTGGGATTGGATTACTATGGATTTTGTGATGGGTTTGCCATTAACCCTAAAGAGAAAAGATGTCGTTTGGGTTATTGTGGATAGTCTAACAAAGTCGGCACATTTTATACCAGTGCGTACTGACTACTCCCTTGAGAGATTGGCTGACTTGTATGTTTTTGAGATTGTGAGACTACACGGGGTGCCCTTGTCGATTATTTCAGATAGGGACCCGAGATTTGCCTCGAGGTTTTGGAAAAAGTTACAAGAGGCGTTGGGAACAAAGTTGAGTTTCAGCACAACATTTCACCCACAAATAGACGGTCAGTCAGAAAGAGTGATTCAGATTTTAGAAGACATGTTGCAGTGTTTTGTTTTCGAATTTCAAGGCAGTTGGGAAAGGTACTTGCCGCTAGTAGAATTTGCTTATAGTAACAGCTTTCAATAAAGTTTGAAGATGGCGCCTTATGAGGCTTTGTATGGGCGAAAGTGTCGAACGCCGTTATATTGGGCTGAGCTAAGAGAAAGTCAGATTCACGAGGTAGATTTGGTCAAGGAGACTAAAGAGAAAGTTAAAGTGATTGATGACTGTTTGAAGACCACCTTGGATAGACAAAAATCCTATGCGGATTTAAAATAGAAAGAGATCGAATTTCAAGTCGGTGATCGAGTGTTTTTGAAAGTATCCCCGTGGAGAAAAGTTCTTAGATTTGGTAGAAGAGGCATCACGTGATGGTAGAATACATTAGAAATTTAATAGAATATGATATCCCATAGAAATGAGTAAGTTTTATGTAAATAATATAACTACATTGTCATTATACGTATTTGGATTGATATAGCATAAATTGCTTGATTGTGGAAATGATTATGTATGATGAGAATTGATGTAGAGGAACCTCCTGGTTGAACCTTAGGAATAAACAGATATTCATGCCATGACATTTGGGTGATATGTGTGTGCCAGTGTAAGACATGTTTGGGACATGCATCGACCACATTATGAGAGCCAGTGTAAGACCATGTCTGGGACATGACATCGGCATTAAGACGAGAGCTAGTGTAAGACATGTCTGGGACATCTATCGGTTACGAGATGTGTCTGTGTAAGACCATGTCTGGGACATGGCATCAGCAAGGATGTGGAGAGCTAATGTAAGACCATGTTTGGGACATGGCATTGGCATTATACCCTATGTTTGAGGCTTAGTGAATATCTGATAGCTTTCTGAATGGTTCAACGGTGAGAGTTACGGTTTAAGCTAAATGAGAAAGGTTATGACCATATTGTGAGTGGAATAGGTACTTACATGAAATTGATGAGGTGTGAATTCAATTCATGTTATATGATTAGTAAGGAATGAAAATGAGCATGTTGAGTAACACAGGTATGTATGCCAAGCTCATGAAAAATGATTTCAGTTTATGATGCACATTTGATGAATATGTAAATAGGTAATTCATGCTTATGAGAATGATTTTGTGATGACCTTGTGATTATAGGTCTATACTTGATGTATGAATATGTAGCCTTACCAATGTGGTGGAAATGAATTAATATGGTGTGATAAACTTAGTATCGTTAATTTACACTAAAATAGTTTTGGACAACAACCATAGTCCGACTTTGAAAATACACTAAAAATAGTGGAAAATTAGTTAGAGGCTGAATAAAATATGGAATTAAATCTTATTGAGTTTAGTTTCTTATAAAAGAAACCGTGTCAGAAAAAGAATTTCCTATAATGAGATATTTGAAGTTGTGTGAGACAGAGTCAGAATGAATTCAAAATCCACTATTTTAACTTGAGAAAATCATTATAAATTGTACAAAAATAGTTATGAGTTATAATTTATATGTTTAGAATCCTTAATGAGTCTATTTTCAATAGAAATGGACGAGAACATTATTCGAGTTCTGTGCTATGAGATAATTGAACTTTAGTGCAGAAGGGTCAGAACTATCAGACAGTGAATCAGGGGTGTTACATTTAGTGGTATCAGAGCATAATTTAGTCGATTCTCGGACTAACATAGCGTAAGAGAGTCTAGCTATACATGTCATAGTACTACTTGTGATAGTGTGATATCTCCCGGTGCTAACGAAACTATTTACTAAGACAAGAAAGACTTCCAATCAAGCAAATCTTGTTAATGATAGAAGTAATATTGAGATGATTGAAACGTGCTTGTGAGATGTTGAAATTTGGAAAGGTATGAAAATAAATTCATGATTTTTACATGAATTAATACTCAATATGTGATAATCATAAGTTAAAGAATGTGGAATCGTGGAATAAAATGAAAGTTAAGTTATGATAAGCTCTTTCATGCATGTTAGTATTCATATGATGTTATGTACCTAACTCTTTTTGCCAAGTGATTATGAAAAGAAAAATTTACTCGAAATGTCAAAATGTGTGTATAAATGCTTCTATTGAATGATGTGTAATTAGTATGTACACGTGATTGACATTTATGTTTAAATTTCTGAATTAAAGATGTCATAAATGTTATATTAGCATGAAAGCTGAAATGAAAGATCAAATTGAGTAGAACGCTGGAATTGAGTACGATCGTTCGATTATGAATTGACGGATAAGACCATAGTTAGACTATGAAATTTGCATTCTCTAATTTGGTAAATGTTGGTAAGTAAAATAAGGCTAAGTGTTGAAACTTGATTCGACATTAATGATGATTCGAGTAAAAGAAATGAAAATTTGTATTTCGATAAATTCACTGATGTTTGGCTAGTATTCATATGAAATAAAGTTGAATGTGTTACTAAGATATGTGAAAGTGTGTTCATAACAAGTTGGAAATTTGAAATGTTTGAATCAATGTGCATGATACTACATTGTTGTTAAATGTGTATAAGTGTGAGGATCAAAAGTTTAGAGGCTTTAAAATCTTCACCCCCTTACCAGAATAGAGTTATATAAAGAAATTCACAAGAGATATGTTGTATAAACTTACAAATAGGAAACTAAAGAGTGCCATAATGGGGTATCATGGGATTAGTGATGACAGAAATAATCAGAGGAATGATGTCAGATTCACAAAGATGTTTGAGCATGACAGATCTAATTAAGTGAGATTTTAGTTGTCTCTCTCTTTTGAGTATTTTGTATTTTCCTCTATCCTTGGGAATATATATGGTTGTTCATTTCCAGTGAAATTCTTAGTGTATGAGGATGCTAGCGGCTGTGATATTAGACGAAATCTTTGTTGATCCGGTTAATTATGATCAAAATTTCTTTGTCTTTTTGGAATTCTATTCTGATATGTCAAAATGAAATAGACAGTGAAAATTCATGTGAGACCATTGTGATGTTCCTACTGACTATGGTTCTATCTATATGCAGAAAATGTATTATTTCTGCTATGATGAAATTCGAGAGTGTATAAACGGTAGTTTCTTTCTGGTTTTCTCTGAAAGGATGTTCAGATCTTCTTTATTATTTTTTTCTGGGTTATATTCTCGAATTTTTGGTATAGTGTTATGTCTTGGAAATCTTTATCATGATTGTTCTTATTGTTCTTATTTCGAGAATTATCAGTTTGGCTCGTCTTTAAGGGTATTCTTTGACTTGTGATAACAATGTCTATTATGATTATGCTACTGGTTCGATTATGGAAGTGTGGGAATTCTAGTATTTGGATTTCTCTAATCGTCGTGTAAAGGATTATTATCAGCAAAGGTAAATTAAGTCATGTGCATTAAGTTTATTCTCTGGTTCGGGAATAATGTTGTGCAATTACGGGTAAGTAAACGTGCAGTCTAAAATGAAGAAATTGTATTCTTGAAAGTATAATATGGAAACATATTAGTTGGATTTCTCTTACTCGAGAGATGTTGTTATAAGTATAGTTGTCCTGATTAATAAAGAGACCACATCTATAAAGTTGGAATCATTTGATTCATGTTAGTAAAGTTTCTAAACAGTTAATGACCAGAGTATAGAAATGTGGCTATAAGTGGTAAATTAAACAAGTACAGCATGATTCGACTTTTAATTTGGAATTACAGGGAGGATTTGATTTCTGGTTTCTGTTACTATTATTTCAGAGTAAGATTTGAGTACTGAGAAACTCCGGGTTATACAAATAATTGAGTACAGAGTTCACAGCAGTATATTGTCTATTCTTCCAAATTATTTCACACATTTACACTTATTTTACAAACTTTACAAAGTAGCCCCTTTTAGGTTCTTTCATGCAAATTTCTTTCATAAAAGTTGTTTATAACACATCTAAGACTCATATTCTTCCAAAAAAACTCAGCAAACAACACATGCTTTCATGGAAAAAGCCTAGACTCTTAATCATTTTGCAAAATAGTCCCCTCATTTGAAAGCTCATGCTTTAGGGGTTCCAAAAATGTAAAAATCATTAAGAAAGACATTAAAAATCACTTACTAGCATGGGAGTTTCTTTGCTGAAATTTTCCAGCTTCTAAACCCTTTCTTTGCTGCATATTTCAGTGGAGGAGAAGAGAAAAAGTGATAGCTTTTTCTTTTTGATTTGTTAATAATAAAACTAGTCAAAATTGGTGACCAAATTTCACCTAATTTTGACTTTTCAACAATTTTGTCTTGCATGGCCGGCCATGCTTTATTTAAGGGTCTTATTGCACTTTAAATACCCCCAATTTAAGATACAAGGCAATTTAACACCTTTAGGTATTAAAACACAACTTTTACTTTTTACTCGATTTAGTCCTTTTTCGAAATTGGACTAGAAATCGCTAAAATTAATATACCAAAATTTTTATGCACCTTTATAAACATGCTATATCACATAAAATAACATCAAAATAATTTTCTCCACCCTCGGAATAGTGGTTCCGAAACCACTGTTTCAACTAAGCTCGAAATCGGGCTGTTACATTTCTTCCCCCTTTAGGGATTTTCGTCCCCAAAAATCTTACCAAAAGAAGTTGCTTTCACTTTCACGAGTCACTTTCACCTTTTTCTCACAACTTACAATTCAACTCAGTCTCATACTTAAGATTTCCTGTAGCTTTTCCATAATTGAGGTATAAACCTCGGAGCTCAATTCGAAATACTAGAGACTAAAATTTTAAGAACTATTAACTCAGATGCATAGCTCGGCCAAATCTGTCGAATAATATATTTGTACATACTAAAATAATCATGCAGACTTCCATCATCAATCTATCACAATTCAACTTGCATCCCTCCTTTTTCTCGGGGATAAGAGATATCCCGATACGAAATTCATAACAGTCCTTTCTCATTTTTCTTCCCACTATCATCACTGACAGTAATAATGTCGAATACATTTGATATTTGGCTTTACCCTATAGACAATTCAACAGGTTTTCATCAAAAATCACTTTGTAAAAGTTGTTTATCTATCAACAACCTTTTATTTTCTACCATAAATTTCTAATTTTCAGCATATTCATCCATGACCCATTTTCCATACTTTGATAAGCTTCCAAATTAATCCCCCAAATAGATAGATTAGACTATTCCGGTTTCAAAAAAAATCAAAATTACTAAAAACGAGACAAAGAAACTTACTCAGTTAAGCCTTGAAAGTTTCTTCTCTCTCTCCTAGGGTTTCAATAAAATTTTTGGGTTGAAGATGACAAAATAAGATGATATTTTATTTTTATCATCTTTTAGTTAATTATTTATTTTAATTTCCAATTTAGCCCCTACTCTTTTCTAATTTTTCCATGGATGAGTCACCAAAAATCTACATCCTTTTCTTTTATGGTCTAATTATTATATAAGGACCTCTAGTTTTGAATTCCATAGCTATTTAATCCTCATAGCTACTAGAACTCAACTTTTTCATTTTATGCGATTTAGTCCTTCTCGTAATTAAGCACTTAATCGATAAAATTTTCGTATCAAAATTTTCACATGACATGTTCATCATAATACAAACCATCTAATAAAATAAAAATAAGTTTTATTTTTGGGTCGGATTTGTGGTCCCGAAACCACTGTTCCGATTCCACTGAAAATTGGGCTATTACATACCACTTTTTCATGAGTATAAGCATATTTTCATTTGAGCACTTACCATTTCAATACGACTTATAAGTAAACATAATACCATTCAACCAACAACTTGGCACTTGCCTAAGCATCAAACAACAACACATGTTAGCGTAATTGAACATATTACATATAAATTCAACATTGATAACCTTATTTTCTCAACATGTCACACTTGAGTTCATTACTTGTCTCAACTTACATAATTACCATGTATCAACATATCAAAGATATTCATATATGTACATGTCATGATACATATCACTATCTTACCGTTTCATTATATACATATATCATCCATTTCAATATATCAATATATCATGTACCATCATTTCCATGTATTTCATGTATATACCTGTATTAGTTCGTATCGAACTCATATTGTCTCGTAACAGTGCATTTCCCGTTGAACCACTTAGAATAATCTCGGATACACGGGAAATCTCGCACACTATGTGCCAACATATGGTCGAAACCATCTTTATCTCATATCTCATATAGATGATTCCTCTCGAGCTATCACTAGGTCTACTCACACAAGCTAACGGTCAAGACGTAACTACACAGTGCTATTCACAGAAGCTGACGAGTAACCGTAACACATGCCGAAAAACTTAGCCACCGGTAGAACGTATGGGACTAGCACCCAAAACATGGTAACCCCTAACGACATTTCATTTGTATCCTAAATATTCTTAAGGTTCGAACGGGACTCGATAGTCATCGTGTTTCATTGAATTTCCCTCGTTTCATTATAAGCCAAATTGTATAAAAACATATATATATATCAATTCATTTTCAATAAAATTTCATAAAATAACATTCAAATTAATCAACAATATATATAGTATAGTTCATACGAACTTACCTAGCTAAATTGTAGAAATACCAAAGTTCAGGCGCATTTTTGTAATTTTCCATTTTCCTTAATTTTCTACCTGATCTTTATCTAAATTAATAATTTCAATCAATATATTAATTTAGAAAATAAAATAATTCATTTCATACAATTTGGTCTTTTGAAATTTTTACAAAATTGCCCCTAAAGTTTTACTTTTATTCAATTTAGTCCCTGAACCCAAAACATACAAATTAACCATTTTTACCCAAAATTGAGCTTAGCCAAATGTTCATGGTATCCAAAACAACCCATTCATGCAATAATTTCACATTAAATCCTTTTACTTTTATTAATTTAACAATTTAGTCCCTAACCAAAAAATTCATCAAAGTCACTTAACAAAATACTTATAAATATAAATCAACATTCCAAATTCATCATCTAACATAAAAAATCACAAGATTCATCAATGGAAACATTCAAAATCTTTAACATTTTCAAAATCAAAGGTGTGGGCTAGTTGGACCTAGTTGCAACGATCTTAAAAACATAAAAATGGTTAAGAATATCACCAACATGCAACATTTGAAGGTTGGGCGAATGCTCCTTGCTCCAAAAATGGATTTCTTATGGTTGAATAAGAAAGACATAAGCAAAATAGGGTTTTTCTTTTCTTTTTATTAATTTATTACTTATTAACCTTTTTTTTCATTATTTTCATAATATAATAGCATATAAAACTTTAGAATTAAAAGAAATTAAAGCATCCACAGTCCCACTCTTTTAAGGATGGTTTACTTATCCATTAAGGCCATCCAATTATAATTCTTTAACCAATTTAACACCTTTAAACTAATAGCGATTGACTTTTTCAACTTTGACAATTTAGTCCTTTTTAATTAATTAACTATCGAAACGATAAAATTTTTCAACAAAATATTAATACCACCTTAATTACACTCCATAAATATTTATAAAAATATTTACGGCTCGGTTTATAGAAAATGAGGTCCTGATACCTCAATTTCTAAAACCATTTGACCTTTGGGTTATACCGCTTGAATTTAATAAATCGCTTATAAAACAAAAATCACAATATCAAAAACCTTTTTAAAATCACAATTAACTCATAAATATTAAATATAATATTTACAAACTTACTTGTCGGATTTGGTGGCCTCGAAACCACTATTTACGACACCACTGAAAAACGGGCTGTTACATAAAGTGTGTAGGGTTACATAGAATTTTTTAAATTTATTTTGTTGTTGTTTTTGCTTGTTTTTATCAATTTTTGTTAATTTTTTTTGTTTGCATGGTGCTTGAGCTTGCAGCAATACAAGTGATTAGTTATGAGCATGATAATAAGAATGGATTATACGAACTTGTAAATTTGACATGGTAGTAAAATATTCTAGGTTGTGAAATTTTAGACTAGTTAGTTCAGTATATTACACTGTAAAATAGGTGAAAGTAATTGAGTATACCAAATGATAAATGATTACATAGGGAAGCATATATGCCTATTTTTAACTTTAGGTAGTTAGAATTTTATGACTTGCATGATTGAATCCATGAACGTCGAGATGCCTAGGGATAACCTAAAGCATTATTTACGGAGAACTAGAGTAAAAAGCCAACCTTATGGATGTGTACCTTAGTACTGATACTTGTGCCTAACCCACTTTTTGATGAACCTTCATATGAAACCTTGAATAAAAAATAAAATCTACTTATCTCTTGTTTGTTCCCAATTTTAATGCACAAATTTAGATGTTAGGCCATAGATGTTGAGGGTTAGGTAGATACATAATAGAGGTTTTAGAAAAATTAGATTGAAAAAGTAAGAAACAATATGATAAAGTAAGTATAGGATCCTTGCAAAGAGTGCCTAAATGAAAAATAGTATGAGAACAAAAGCATTATGAGGATTAAAAGCAAAGCGAGAGACATAAAAGCAGTGTGAGTGAAAAAGAGTGAAATAAAATTATCCAATAAAAACTACAAATACTTAGGAAATTTTCTTTCATGTTGCACAAAACTCGCTAAGCTGACTGCACTTACGAATATTATACCATGTTTTCACATTTGGAGAGAAATGGAAGGTGAGAGTAGGCAATATAAGGAGGTGAGATAAAAATTATATTAAGGGGCGCATAGGGAACAACATCATGTGCTAAACAACTTTCATGCTTGAACCGTTTTGAAGCTCCCAGTTTTTTAATTCCAAACCAACCTTCAGCCTCAAAACGTTACTAGCAGAAAAACCCTATGTGACTTAGGTAACTCTATTTCTGGATGAAAATCATGTGAGTATATGAAATTTTAATTACTTATTTTCTTTTAACATAAATGCCATAACTGTGTAGCTTATTTTGATGGAGTCAATGCTTAGTTATCTTTGCACCTATTAACTTTGTAATGTAATGAACTCTTATGTATGAAATTAAAAATTGTGAGTATTTTATATATCATGCTAAAATTGCATGTTTCAACACACTTTCCTAATTTCTATGTTTTTGAATTAACCATTTGTATGAAGCATACTCAAGGGATGTCTTTTCTTTTTATTCTTTTATGTGATTACCTTGTCTGCTTAAGGACAAGCAATGACTTAAGTGTGGGGGAATTTGATCTGCCACAATTCATTATGCCAAATTAAGCTATTTTCAACTCTTAATGAGCTTCTATTTGAGCAATTTATAATCTTTTTATTTAGTTTATAGACTTAATAGTTGTGTGTTTGAATTCAATAAAATGATATTTTTAGTGTGTTCTATGACCTATTAGGCCAACTATGGCCTAAGGAGGAAACTAATATGTTGATTAAGTGTGTAGGATGACATTTTAGGCCTATGAGTCAGTGAACTACCCTAGAAAGTCACAACATCCAGAAGGAACGTCACGACACCCAACTTCAAACCTAAAAGGGGATATCTAGCCATCGATGTTGCAACAACAACCATTCAATATCACAACAACAAACATGAAACCTAGAGGGGGAGCATTCAACCTTCAATGTCATGACAACAACCACTCAATGTCACAACAACAATCTTCGAACCTAGAGGGGAAGCATCCAACCTTCAATGCCGTGACCACTACCACTCAATGTTGCAATATCGATCTTTGAATCGCTAGGGCAAGCATTCGATGTTCAATGTCGCGACAATAGCCATAAGATGTCGTGACACTAGTCATATGAGGCACATTTATCAGCCAAGGGTATTTTCAATTCGCACAATGATAATTAACTTGTTTAACAGCTTGTAATTAACCTAATTTTGTCATCTAAAAACAACGCTACAAAATATTAGCTCTTAGAACCTATTAAGGGGCTCTTTCGATTTAGAAATTTTCCTTCTTAGAATTAGGGTTTTCAATTTAGTTTTCTGTTCAAATACTTTATTGTTGCAATTAATGTTCAATTTTAATTCTTTTAGCAATTTGACTTTGTTTACTTTTGTTTCCGCTTCATCCAAATCAAGATCAACATCCATTCAAGGCTTTCATAGATCGAAACTTCAATAAATATATTTGGATTTAGATTTCTCTTCTCCATTCTCTTATTTTTACATTTAAATTGAATGTGCAATACTCAATTATGGAAAATTGTATCTAGTATGGCCAGGAACTAAGAACCCTTGGAATATTGACGAGCAAAAGTGGGAGTATTGATTAAGGGTTCTGAGTTTACTAGAAATTTGATGGAATAGGTTAAGTGAGATTAAACTCTAGGGTTGATGATCCTAGGAAGTAACTTAGGTAGATGAGGCCCAAAGGATAGCCTACTTAGCACAAACTTAATCTAGGTCAGTTTAAGCTATCAAGTCGAAAGTAAGTAGGTTGAATTGATCAATTAATCTTGTTATAGGATGAAAGGTATTAATTAGGTTGATCATTAACTAATTTATTAAAAACCTGAATCTGAAGTTAATCATGAACAGGGATACGGGTTAGTCTTCTGTCTACTTTTTTTTATAGAAATTTTGATAGTTTATTTTTGCATTTATTTTTATGTTATCTCATAAATTATCTTTCTACTATTTTCTTTGTCGTAATATAATCAGTACGTAAGTAGTATTTCTACCTAGCAGTGTGTTAATTTTGAATTTAGTTCAAACAAGCCTCCTATAGGTACGATCCTTAACACACTTTCGAGTGTTCCATTGTAACTCTTTAACTATATTACAATTTGACTTGTATACTTATAGATACCACACTTAATTTTATACATTTAATTTCATATTTCCAAAGCTCTAGCGCATGCATATCGGGGCACGGTCATAGTGGAAATCCTAACGTTGGTAGAATCAAGCTCTAGAAGTTTCTTCTACATTTCATCTTCCTATGCTCAGAGTTGGGAACTATATTTACTGTAAAGCACAAATTAATGCATATATTGTAACACCCTAAACCCGGCCTAGACGTTATGGCCGAATCTGTAATGTCACATTGAAGTGTATTTTGAAATCCATCGTTCTATTTGAAAAGTCCGTACTTTACTAAATCCCTCGTAGAGATCTTTTACAAGAATTTTAAGTATCGTGATTGTTGTTAAGAATTCAAGTAGGTTTGACAAGAGTTTAATCATTTAAGATTGTTATTACATTTTAAAAAATAAAGTTTTTTTTGTGGAAAGATATGTTGTAATAGCGTGGTCTTTTGAAAACATTTATCTTTTTGAAAATCCACAACTTACTACTAGCAGATATAAATCGAAATAGTAAAACCCCAAACCAAAGTAAAATTTTAAGGAGGCCTTATTACATAACAAAACTAAAATTAAATAGCTTAAAGATTAAAAGTTTTAAATAGCGGCAATAGCAGTTGTGTAGCCACCATCGAGTCCCTCGTAGCACCGATCCGCCTAAGGATTACCTACACAGAGAGGCAAAAGGGTGAGTTTATGTTAACTCGGTGTGTAATCCCTTATTAAACAAAAAATCAATCATACAATAGGCAAATATAGTCTGGGCCTAAGCCCGTTTCAGTAACAGTCAAGTAACAGTGAGGGCCTTAGCCCAATACAGTATCAGTATCAGTGTGGGCCTTAGCCCAATTTAGTAATAGTAACATAAATGCAATCAGAAGTCCTACCCATCCATCCTCTACACTCCACTCCGTCCAGCCCTACAGTCCATGTAGGGATTAAATCGACCCACCCATCCCTACACTCCAAAACATAGCACTAGTTGTGGCACTAAATAGTATTTGCAACAGAGCTGCCAGTACAGTACACTTCCTCCAAATATATCAAACCCACCCCCATGCAACATGTCATGTCATAATATCATACGTGTATGCAAAAATGTCATGCTCGAACACAGTCATATATATCATAGGGGTATGTCAATCATTTTACCTCATAGGGGTATAACAGTCATTTCATCAGTATAAGGTCTAGGGGTACTTACCGATCCAACAGTAGGTCCACAGTCATCTCGGGTGACCCGTGCAACCTTAACGGTCAAACAGTGAAAATGGGCCCAAAAGCCCATATCACGGCCCATGTGGGCCCATACACCTGTGTGGCCCACAAAGCCCAAAAATGGCCATGGCCGTGTACCACACTGCCTGGCCCAATAATCTCCACACGTCCGTATGGTTTACCAGTGTAGGGCTCACGAGCTTGTGGGGCCCACACAGCCCATTTCGGCCCAACGCGGCCTAAAACAGCCTAAGCCCATGAAACTGCTCATGGATGCCTCTACGATCAAATGCCTACATTTTACGCATTCGGATGACCACACGAGTGATCGTACGCTCATATAGCATCAATAGTCATACTTTTCTGGCTTTTGTCGATCTACGCTTATAGCAGTGTGGTTTACACACCTGTTTGCGAAAAGAGCGTAGTCTCTACGAACCCCAAACCTAGATTCAATCATAAACCAATGTTAGTCCTTTAATTAATGGGGTTAATAATCCCTTAATTAACACTTAACCAAACCATAATTCAACGCTTGCCTTGATCAAACGGTTAAGGCTCCTCACCCTCCAATATTTCCGAAAATTGATTACAGGTTCTTACAAACCATCTGCATTCAAACTGAAACCTATTAACCTTTACTAAAAATGTTCGCATAACAGTTTGAACCAACACATATAACACTTACCAAAAATCGCAAGACTGATTTTAGGGAAGGGAACAATAGACCTTCAATCTCTAAAAAGGATACCCACACCACCGAGGCAAGCAAGGCTAGCACCAACATGCCTCTAGCCATAAACGAAAACAGGGAAGAAGTTAGAGGTAATGTTACAACACAGAGAAAAAGAGTGAGAGAACAGAGAGGATTCAGGCACCAACCAATTATTCAAAGAAGAACTGTAAAAACCAAAACAAATGGAGAGAGAGCTAGGCAGAAATTGGCCCAAATATCCAAATAAGAAGAGAGGGAAGAAGGTGTAATCGATCAAAGGGAAAAGTCGATTGAGAGAAAGGAAGAAGAGAGGAAAGGATGAAGGTTCGGCTAAGGAAAAGAAAACTAAGAGAAGGAGAGTGATTGAAAGAGGAAAGTTGATCAATCAAAGTACAGTATTAGAGAACAAACCAAAGTAGGTTAATACGAAACGTACCCGAATGGTCGCAAGTAGAATTCGACTGTCAAACAAGCAACAAAAATAAAGAGTGAAAAGAAGCAAAATGGGAATAGCTATCGAAAAAGAGAGCAAAACTAGACAATTTCAGCACTAAGTGCTTAAGACCGAATTTGCCTAATGGGAATCCACAACCAGCCGAATGGTTGAGAAGAATCCCCCTTTGGCACCACCACTCCCCTACTTCTTGATCCACTCCTCAAATCTCCCCTAAATCTCTCCTATAGTCCCTCAACTGACCAATTCAAATCCCTTTCAAACTCCTCCTCAAATTCGGCCATACACTCCCCTTCCCCTCAAACACTCCAACTGCCCACTAGCTTCAGAGTTTTACTGATACTCAACTTCCTACATGGCACAGCAACAAAATAAAACACTCATTGTGCAACACAGGACTTGAACTCAAGACCTCTAGCAGTAATGACTCGCCACTTACCCCTTGACCAGCAGGCCCTTTCTGTCATGCTCTACTAACATTAATTTAAAAGTCTACTAACTAAAGGCAAGGGTTAATTTCCTAAAAACAAAGTTTTTTTGCAAATGCCCAAGCTTGAACCCAAGACTTCTCAGGTGCTTTCCAGGACACTTAACCATTGAGACAAGCATGCATATGAGTTACACAACATACAGAAAATAAGTACCTATATATTTTGGGGTGTTATAGCCAAGGCTATGCTAGGAAGTGGCGGTCTGTGATAATATGCATACAGAGTAAAGAAAGATTGTTGCGGAGTTATGGTGCACACCAAAGGAAAGCCAAAAAGAAAATTATATGAATAGTCATGAAGATATGATAACATTTACGTTCACACGAAAGGTTATATGGCATAGTTAATGTCTCACATAAGTTATAGAAATCTGTATATGTATGAAGTAAAACGAAACAATACCAATGGTATTCATAGTTATTCAGAAAGTAAATGTGAAACATACATTATATATTAACATATTCTTAATGAAATTCTTGAGGTTATCTAGCAAACAAAAGTACAACATTTTATTAAGTCATTGCTCGTTTAGGTTACATATGTATTAGGAAGTAACACCTAATACTCGAATCCAATCGATCTGTAGGGTAGAGGGTGCTACAGGTTTGGTATCAGAATAGGATTTAGTCGATTCTTGGACAAAGGAAGAAGAAAAAAAAGCTCTGTATGCATAGCACGTCACGTTTGGCTCAGTCTCTTAGATATGTTCCCCCAACTCTACTTCTATGCAGAGTTGGTGAAAATGTGTAAGGACGACCAATAGGGCTGTTGGGAGAAGAGGTCACTAGATGACATGGTGAACGTGTCAAAAAAGTCACCTTTCAAGTCAATATACAATCAGAGACCTTCAAAAGTTGATGCTCAATGCTGAAATGAGGTCTCGATAATAATTTTCCTTATGGCTTCTCTCCATGGAACAATGATAAGAGCGCGTCCAATGAGTGTGTGCCCTTTTTGCATTAGGCAGTGTCATCTTCCATGAGGGCTTAATGTGATCTTCTAGAGAGTATTTTCTCGTAGTGAGGCACTCTTAAAAAATCCTTGTAAGATCAGATAGGAAGGAGTCCTAGTGGTCTACGCTAGAACCTAGGCGCAACCTCTAACCAGCAACATATAAGAATAGAAAGAAGGGACTTGAGTGCAGCACACCAATGGCACCTACATTGTTGTCTTGTTTTAGAGGCAATAACTGAGTTTTGTGTGCCCAAAACCCTGAGCATGGATTCATACCATCTAGAGTAGTGATGTACCTAATTGATAGGACCTTACCCTTGAGGAAAGTATCCTCAAGTTCTGAGGAATTCATATGGAACTAGAATACCAAAAGGAATGTTTCAGTATAAAACTGATCACCTTAAGTAGAGTAGATCAGACCAAGAGTATAAGTGATAATGAAAAGAAGAGGGCTGATATAAAAGGAAAGAAAAAGGAGTTTGAAACAAAAGAGTGGAATGAAGTGAAAAGAGTTTAACAAAGGAAGGTAAGAACTCTGACAACGATAGCCAAGATGCTAATAGGAGAACTTAGCATGCTCATTTTATAGGGAAGCTCAGTCGTGTGCTAAAAGTTTGTTCGATGGGAACCATCCAACTTCACCAAATAGATGTTGACAAATTTTATAAGAAATAAGTGTTAAAATGACAAATTAATTAGGAGTAATTAAGTGGATGAGTGAGTCAATCGACTGTTTATGTTCTTTAATACGAAACTGACAGTTGTCCAAGGAGATTTCGTGATATCTGTACTCAGGTCCTCGGGCCACCAAAAATTAAGTCTTTACCTTTAAGGGTAGAAAGTAATGATTCCCGAGGAAGATCTCAAAGGTTATGCTAGTAAGATCTTGGAAACCTGGCAAAGAAGTTGAAACATTTCTGATGAAAGGTTGTCATGTACAACCATCAGCTTCAAAAGGATAAGTCCTCAAGCAGGAAAAATTTCAAGGAAAAAATTTCCTATATAGGGGAGAGTTGTAACACCCTACTTGGAAAACTTCCAATAATAAAACAACATTCATAAAAGCAAGGCAGAAGGAGAAAGTTTTGAGTACATGTATAAGGCTTAAGAAGTTAGTTTTTGTGCCTAATGTGAGATTTAATTAAGTGCAAGTTATTTTTAAGAGCGTCGGTCTGGCGAACTCTAAACTAAATGAAAAGAAAACTAGTGAGAATAGTGTAAAGACACTATGAATGAGTAAAAACCAACTTTTAAGAAATGTAAGTGCAATGGATTAAGGGCCGCTCATTAAGGTGTTGATACTGGTCCTTACGGGGACCTATCCCAAATTAGAGACATGGTGTCTCGTGACTGTGGCCAAGGTTGACGATGAAGAAACACCTGATGTTTTTCACTTTTTAGAAGCAGGGACAGCATCCTTGATTTTTCCTCTAGTGTTTGTCATAATATACCTAAAATAAAACATGACAACAAAATATTAGATGACAAGAAAAACCAGCACCACCAATTAACTAATCTAGCAGATGAATAGATCAACATATGAAACAAAATAAATCAGCAAGCAACCCACTCATGACGAAAGTCAGTTCATCAAATAAGACAAAACTAATATACTTAAATCTAATCCTAATACTAAGAGTAGAACTAAAACTAATGAGACAACATTGACTGAACTAAACTAACATATTAAAAAGGAAAGTGATAATAATAAAAAAATATAACAATAATGAAATAAAATAAAATAAAATAAAAGTTGATGGAGTCAAACGATGGTAAGGGTCAGACGACCGACGGTGGTGCGAAGAGTAATGGTTGGAGAAAGAAGAAGGGTAGCTAGTTTCGAATAAGCTAATGGTAGCGTAGGACAAATGGGGACTGAAAAGGAGAAAGTGAGGGAATGGTTGTGGTTGAGAGGGGTTGAATGAATGTTGGTTGGGGGGCAAGAGGACAAGGGAGATGGGCGAGAGGAGTTGACAGCTGAGAGTGGTTGTGAACAGTGATGCGAGGATGGTCTTGGACAATGGCATGGGACTGAAAAAGGGAAAATGGACTATGGAAGAACAAAACAGCAGCGACGTCAAGAGGAATGAGCAACTGGTGAGCTTGAACAGTGGTAGGAAGGTTGGAGAGAAAACAAAACAAAATGGGGAATCAAAGTGTTAAGGTTTAGATTTTAAAAGAAAGCATGATTGTGTATTTGTGTTGGGTCACACGGTTCTGTCTCACACACGTGTAAGTCTGTAAAGCCTATGTGCCACACAAAATTTTCTAAAAAATGTGCTTCAATTTTCACACTCCCATGTGTCCAAGCCGTGTACACAACATAGCTATGTCTCAATGCCGTGTGGTCTATCCCAAACCATGTATAGTTGTCGTTCGCTTCTTCCACGTTTGTGCCGCTAGGTTGTGTGACTGCACTCAAACCGTGTGTGTCACTAAAAAATTTGAAAAATTAGCTCCAACATTTACACAGTCCCTAACACGCTCGTGTGTCTAGGCCGTGTGTGCCACATGACCGCGTGGATTCATATAGGTTGTGTGGGTTTATTGTTTGCTTCTTCCATGATCATGCCAAGGGTGTGTAGGTCACACGACTATGTCACCAAGCCGTGTAACTCTCTTTGTTCGTCTGTGCCGCAAAAAAATTGAGAAATTGGCTCCAGTAGTCACATGGTCAATGACATGCCCATGTGTCCCACACAGTCCTATCACTAGGCCATGTGGATTACCCCAGACCGTATGGAACTTTTTTTTTTGAATTAATAAAAACAAAATTTAGGTAAATAAGAAACTAATAATGCAATAAAATTAAATGAAATAATAATAAAAAAACACTAAGGTTGTCTCCTAAAAAGAGCTTATTTAAAGTCTAAGCTTAACTTTCTCTTTCACACACACGATTAATTCAAATTTTGGAGTCGAAGCTCCTCTCTCTTGTTACCAATATCACCATCAAGATAAATTTTAATTTGATGACTGTTTACCTTGAATGTGTTGTAATCAGGGTGCGTTACCTTTATTGTGCCATATGGAAAGACGATTTTTACCAAGATGGGCCCAACCATCTTGACTTTTGCTTTCTACGAAGTAGTCTGAACCTTGAATTGTATAGTAGCACTCAGTCTCCAATTGTGAATTGATTGGGCTACTTTAAACGAGCATTGTGGCGTCGCTTTGTTAATTCTTTGTACACTCTCAAGCTTTCATAAGCATTTGCTCTCCATTCATCTAGCACATTCACCTGCAACATTCTCTTTTCACTACAAGTTTAGGATTGCAATTTAGAAATTTTATTGCCCAAAATGCTTTGTGTTCAAATTCTAGCGGTAAGTGATAACCGTTCCCATAAACAAGTTTATATGGAGATGTTCCTATGAGTGTTTTATACGTAATCCTATAAGCCCATAAAACATCATCTAGTTTTAATGCCTAGTCCTTCCTATTTGTATGTACGGTCATTTCTAGGATGCATTTCAATTCTCTATTTGTTATTTCAACTTGACCACTAGTTTGAGGGTGATATAGGGTAATTGTTCTATGATGTGCACTGTATTTATTAAGGATCTTATCAAGTTGAGCATTACAGAATGTGTATCCCTATCGCTAATGATTACTCTAAGTGCTCCAAAATAAGAGAAAAGTTTCTTAAGAAATCTAACAACCACCCTAGCATCATTAGTTGGTAAAGATTGATCTTCAACCTATTTCAACACATAATCCACCGCTACTAGTATGTATTTATTACCATAAGAACTAGGAAATGGTCCCATGAAATCAATACCCCAAATGTCAAAAATTTCACAAGAAACTATATAAATTTGGGGCATTTCATCATGTTTGGAAATATTACCTGTCCTTTTGCATCTATTACAAAAAGACACATACTTGTTAGCATTTTTGAACAATGTGGGCCAATAAAAACCTAATTCAAGGACTTTTTTGTATTGTTCTAACCCTACTGTAATGTCCTCTTGTCGATCCCAAGTGATAATGCTCCAAAATTTTATTCCCTTTGGATACCATAACACATCGTTGAATCACCTGATCTGCACATAGATAAAAAAGAAATGGTTCCTCGCAAAAATAGTTTTTCACATGAGAAAAGAACTACTTCTTTTGATTATGAGATAAAGCTTTTGGTAGAATGTTAGCAACCAAGTAATTTGCAATATCTGCAAACCAAGGGACTTCAAAATCAATTACTGCATTGGGCTGCTCTTCAAGAAATTAGTCATTTATCGCATCTTCATCAAGCTTCTCAAGATGTGGATTCTCAAGCCCTGAGATGTGATTTGTTGCAAGAATTTCAACTCATTTCTTACCTTTAATCTCCAAATTAAATTCCTACAACAATAAAATCCACCTTATAAGTCTAGGTTTTGCATCCACTTTCATAAGAAGGTATCGAAGAGTAGAGTGATCAGTATACACAATAACTTTAGAAAATATTAAGTAAGGTCTAAATTTATCAAATGCAAAAACCACATCTAGCAATTCTTTTTCTATAGTTGTATAATTCTCTTATGTGTTTGTCAAAGTCTTGCTAGCATAATAGATTGACTAAAAATGTTTGTCTCTTCACTATCCAAGAATTGCACTTACTGTAAAATCACTCGCATCACATATTAGTTCAAAAGGTAAAATTCCGATAAGGTGCAACCAAAATGTAACAACCTTTTTTAGTGGTTTTGGGGCCACCAAATTTGAATAGTATGTTCGTAAATATTATTATTTAATATTTACGAGTCAAAAGAGATTTTAAAAAGATTTTGACTTGATAATTTATGTTATATAAGTAAATTATTAAGTTCAAGTGATAAAACCCTAAGGTCAAGTGATTTTAAAAAATGAGATATCGGGACCTCATTTCTATAAACTGAGCCATAAATATTTTTATAAATACTAACAGAGTGTCATTAAGGTGGTATTAAAGTTTCATTGAAAAATTTTAACGTTTCGATAGTTAATTAATTAAAAAGGACTAAATTGTAAAAGATGTAAAATTTGATCACTATTTGATTTGAGTGATTAAATGGTTTATTGAATAAAGAAAAAGAGACTTAAATGATAATTAAACCATTTAAGGAGTTAGTGGACTAAAATGGACATGAATTTGATGTTTTATTTAATTATTAACCAAGGTTAAAATGGTAATTTAATAAATTAAATTAAATTAAATTAAAAGCTATTATCTTTCCTAATTCTTCTTCCACCGAATTTGGGGAGAAAAAGCCATTGTTAAAGACTCTGAGGTTCGGCCATGGTTGAAGATTTTCACGGTATGTCATTTTGGCCCCATTTTCATTAATTTTTATTTTTTTGAGATCGTTGCAACTAGGTCCAGTTAACCTGTACCTTTGATTTTGAAACTATTAAAGATTGTGAATGTTGTTATTGATGAATCTATGTGATTTTAGTTATTAAATGATGAATTTGAGATGTTGGTTGATATTTAAAAGTATTTTGTTAAGTAATTCTGATTAATTTTCCAATTAGGGACTAAATTATTGAATTAGTAAAAATATAAGGATTTGATGTGAAATTACTAAAAATGTGGGTTGTTTTGTGTGCCATGAATTCGACTGACATGAATTGGCATTAGAAATGGTTAATTCGCATGTTTCAGGATCGGGGACTAAATTGAATAAAAGTAAAATGTTAGGGGTAATTTTGTAAAAATGTCAAAATGACTAAATTGCATAAAATATATTGTTTTGCTATCTAAATTAATAGATTGAATGAATTTATTAATTTAGATCAAGACCGAGTGGAAAATTGAGAATAGAAAATTACCAAATGCCCTTATAATTTATCATTTTTGTAATTTAGCCAGGTAAGTTCTGTATGTTCAAATAGTGTTTTAAATGCTATCATGTTGTGTTATCATGTCATGCCTCAACAGAAAAATCTAACGAAGTATCAACGAGCATTGATTAAAGAAAAGGGATAGTTTCGACTATCGACTATGAAAAGGAATTGTGACTACCATCAACTTTGAAAAGGAATGGTAATGACCATCGAATATGAAAACAGATAGTTTCGACTATCGACTATGAAAAGGGATGGTGACGACCATCAACTATGAAAAGGGATGGTGACAACCATCGATTAATGAAAAGGGATGGTTCCAACTATCAAATATGAGAAGGGATGGTGACGACCATCAAATATGAAAAGGGGTGGTGATGACCATCAAAAATTAAAAAGGATGCTTACGACCATCATTTAGCACACTTGTGTGAGCTCCGGTAAGGGTCCGATTGACTTTACTACGTCAAATATGGAAAGGTATGATGTACCGATGATCGAAGTATGAATATTCATGATTATGAAAGGTATGATTTAAGTGATGTTATGTTTACATAACATATCTTACCATGTGATGATATTGCTAAGTTATGTGTTTAATCACAAACTTGTGACTATTTTAAATGTTATGCTTATGTCTTTTGTGTTATACAAATGAAACGGTAAGTGTTCAATATGAACCAAGACATGTGTGTATGAAACTTATTGAAATGGTGATACATGAAAAACATGATATGTTATGAAGGATGATAAATCCAATTGGATCATGCTAAAATATAATGGTTATCTATGTTAAGTTCACATGAATTATATCAAGTTTAATCTTAATGAAATACAATGAAACGGTAAATGCTCAATCGGTAACGTGCTTGTGTTCATGAAATACTGGAATAAATCAAAGTATGTAATTTATTATGCAATGGTTGATTATGTAGTTGATTCCAAAAGAGCTATGTTTAAATGCACTAGTTGTAACAGCCCATTTTTCTGTGACACTGAAACAATGGTTTTGAGACCACAAATCCGATCCTAAAATAAATTTTATTTTTATTTTATTATATGGTCCATATTATGATAGACATTTGTGAAAATTTTGATACAGAAATTTTATCGATTAAGTGTTTAATTACGAGAAGGACTAAATTGCATAAAATACGAAAGTTGAATTATAGTAGCTATAAGGATTAAATAGCTATGGAATTCAAATATAGAGGTCCTTATATGGTAATTCGACCATTAAATAAAATTATTTATATTTTTGGTGACTCATCCATGGAAATTTAGAAAAATGGCAAGGACTAAATTGAAATTTGAAAAAAAAATAAGTAATTAATTAAAAGATGATAAAAAAAATATCATCTTATTTTGTCATCTTCAACCCCAAAATTTTTTGGAAACCTTAGGAGAGAGAGAGAAGAAACTTTCAAGGCTTAATTGGTAAGTTTCTTGTCTCGTTTTTAGCAATTTTGATATTTTTCAAACTGGGATAACTTAAACTATCTATTTGGGCGATTAATTTGAAAAGTTATCAAAGTATGAAAAATTGTTCATGGATGTATATGTTGAAAATTCGAAATTTATGGTAGAAAATGAAAGGTTGTTGATAGGTAAACAACTTTTACAAAGTGATTTTTGATGAAAACATGATTTAGGGACTAAAATGTAAACTTGTGAAATTTAATGAAAAATTCCAAAATTTTATGGATACATGTGCTGTAAAATTTGTAATGGGATTTTGGTTAGGCTTGGAATAGGGCATAAATTGCACAAGTTTCATTTTTCGAGCCTAAGGATGAAATTGAAATTTATGGAAAAGTTAGGGGCAAAATGGTAAATTTGCCTAGAATGTAAATTGTAACAGTTTGGTTTAGACCCTAGTTAGAATAGTGGTTTCGAGACCACAAATTCGAGTCAAAAAAATATTTTAATATTATTTTTCGTGCTTATAATATGTGAATTGACGTATGTGAAAGTTTCGTATGAAAATTTAATCGTTTGTGTGCTTAATTTGATAAAAGGACCTAATTGCGTAAAATGCAAAATTTGCATTTTATTTGTTAAAGTGCCTAATTGTTATGTCTCTTTAATTGTGAGGTCCTTATGTGGTTATTTGACCATGGAATGTATTGAACGACATTAATGGACATTAGTTGGTGGAATTTTAAATGTATATTATAAGGTTATAATAGTAAATTGTGTATTAATGTTTATTAATTAAACAAAACATAATATTGGCTTCATTTATTCATCATTTGGCCAAATATATCAAAAGGAAAAAGAAAGAAAACTCAAGCTTAGGGTTCGGCTAAGAGATTTGGTGATTTAGGTATGTATTTTGTTCGGTTTTTGATAATTTCTACGTTTTTGTGATCGTTGCTTAGAGTTCTATTAAGCTCATGTTTGAATTTATAATTTTGTTGATGATTTTGAGTTATTCCATTGTTAATAATGTGAGCTTTATGAAGTTTGATGGTGGTAAATGAAAGATATGTGTTAGATTACTAAGTTTTGTCCTTGAATTTTTGATGAATTTGAGTAATTTGGACTAAATTGTAAAAAGGAGATTTTGAGGCACTAAAATTTGAAATAAATGAAATACATGGGCTTATATGAATATTATGAGAATTCAGCTTAACATGGATATATAGAAATTTTGTGTATTTTGTGATTTTGTGAATTAAGGACTAAAGTGTCAAAATGTGAAAATATGAGGGCTAATTTGTAAAATGCCCTAAATATGTGTTTTTGGATTGAATTGAATGGTTTGGTGAATAAAAGGGCTAAATTTGAATGTGTTTAGATCAAGAACCAAAGGAAATGGAATTAGATCGAGCGAAAACGAAAGTCGTTGAATAGTTGCTCATTTCCGTTCATTTCTGTACGAGGTAAGTCAATATACAAATAAACGTGTTTGAGTAGATTTATTTACGTTTATATGACATTGAATTATGTTGAATGGCTATATGAGAGCTCAATATGTGATATCTGAGAAAGTTTCGATAATGTGACGACGTCCGAAAAGTCCCGTACGAACCTTAAGAATAGTTAGGATTCATATGTCATGACATAGGATCCGATATGTGTTTTCGTGTAAGACCACATCTGGGACATTGGCATCGAATTATGATTTACGTGTAAGACCATGTCTAGGACATTTGATTTTGTGTAAGACCCTGTTCGGGACAGTGGCATCAATATTTGATTACATGTAAGACCACGTCTGGGACGTTGGCATTGTACAAGCTTTCCAAGCTATCCACGTATCCTTATGATTCTGAATGGTTCAACAGGCATTCCGAGAAATGAATGATTATATGAAATGTGTATCCAATTCAGGTACGTTTGAAATTGTATATCATGTTTGATGTTGAAAGGTAAGTATATGTATCTTTGTGATCAAGTGATTATATGCAACAAAAGTATGAGAAAATATGCATTATGTGCAAATAAATGGGGAATATGTGAAATGTATTTGAGCTATGTGGTTTGTGATAGCATATGGCTAAGGAGTATATGTATATTATGATGCTTATATGTTTATATAGTTAAGTTTATTTGTATATCACTTACTAAGCTTTTGAAAGCTTACTTTGTGTGTTTTTCAACTGTTTTATAGATATCAAAGCTACCGGAAGCTCAGGAATAGTCGAGGATAATCACCACACTACCGAACTATATTTTGGTACCTTTTGAATGTGTAATTATTGAAGTATGGCATGTATAGGCTAGAAGTATTAGAATATGTTTTGTAATGTGTATATCATGCCATGTGATATGGCTAGATTATGGTTAAACTTATGGTTTGAATTTGGTATAAGATATATGATGCAATGTTGCTATTATGAGGTGTTTTTGGTTGGCCAAAAGAAATGGTCAATTTGGTAAGTGATATATGTTTGATTGTGGGTTTGGTAAGAATTTGGCGTGAGAATGAATGAGGTAAATTGATGTTACAAATCATAGGTTTTGGTATATCTTTGGCTTATGAATGTTATGTTTTGATTTGTGAATTATAAATGAAATAGGTTAATGAATATATGATATGAATGATGTATGATTTGGGTTTGAAACTGGTTGAAAATATGATGCTTTAGATGCCTATTTGATGCTTGCAGGGCAGACCCTTAATGGGTGGCAATTTGGCCTTGCAAATGGCCTATTTTTGCCCACACGGTCAAAGACACGAGTGTGTGTCTCAACCATGTTGCTCGAGAGCCAGTTTAAAATAAGCCTGAGCAGACTACACGGTCGCACACACAGACGTGTTCTAGGCCTTGTCGCCAAGTCAGTTTCGACCACGGGCTAGACACACGGGCATGTGGTCAGCCGTGTAGCCAAGTCACTAGCCTCCCAAATTTTTACATGGCCTGGCACACGGGCGTGTCTTGTGGTCGTGTGCACAAGTTAATATGTATGCCATATTTTGACACGGCCTAAACACATGGACGTGTCTAAAGTCGTGTGAGGCACACGGCCTGTTCACACGGGCTTGTGACCTGTACAACTTTGAAAAATGTTTAAGTTTTGAAAATTTTATATAAGCTTGATTTAGTCCCAACCCCTTTCTAATGCATGCTTAATGTAACATCCCAAAATAGGGCCTAGTCAGAATAGAGGTTTCAGGACCACAAATTCAAACACAAAATATTTATTTTATGATTATTATTAGGTCTAAAATATGAGGATATGCATGTGTTAAGATTTCATGAAGAAATTCTTTGAGTAAAGTGTCAAATTGGAAATTAGGGACTAAATTGAATAAAATGAAAAACTTAGATTCTAGAAGCAATTTGTATGAAATTGCTTTAGATTATAAATTAGAAGGTCTTAGAGATCAATTTGCCCAATTTCTAAGTTTTTTGACAAAAATGGGATTGCATGGATGAAATTTTAAAGAAAAGGCTTAAGGGCATTTTGGTCATTAGAATTTTAATGAAATAAAATGGGAAAAAGAAGGCAAAAATCAACCATTCATCTCCCTTATTCTGTCAAAAATTAAGGAGTCTCCATAGCTAGGGCTTCCAAGCTTTTCAAGCTCAATAGTAAGTGCTCCCAAGCCCCATTTTTAATGTTCTTTGTATTTTTGAAATCCCGGTAGCTTACTCTCTCCATTTCTACCCATATTTCATGCTAGGGTTCATGTTTAAAAATTTACCCATGCATGAGTTTCTTGTATTTTGATGATTTATGGAGGGATATGAAAGTTGGAGGTGTGTTAAACATATTTTCCTAAATGATTTTCATGAAAAACCCCTGAAGGGACCTTTTTGCAAAAGTTGTTAAATATGTGGTAGAAACGTGAAAATAATGGAAAATGTGGGCTGCCTTAAGAGGGAAAAGTGTTCGATTAGGCTTGAGTAAGATAGTTGCATATGTTTCATTATACGAGCCTAAGGACTAAATCATAAAAATGTGAAAGGTCAGGGGCAAAATGGTCATTTGGACTAGGAGTGAAATTTAAGCTCAAATAGTACAATGTGAGGTGTTAATCATTTAATTTTATTGTTATCGACCCCGAGGAACAAATTTCAGAGGTCGACCGAGGAAAGCGAAAGGTTTCGGAATAACCGAAACACATCACCGAAACAAGTACTAGGTAAGTCCGGATAACTTAAAGTGAACTCAAAATGTGTTTAATTATATGATTTATGAATGCATGGTGATTATATTTATTAATGGCATGAAATCATATGAAATGCATCCTTGTAAATGATTTGTTGGAAAATGTCTCGGTTGAGGTTAAAAAGGGAATTCGATGGATAAACCATGAATTATATGTGACATGAGATCCTGCATGTGTTGCAGAAAGGATTTAGCCTAGACGGGTAATCCGTTGATCTCAAATATAGAAAGGATCTAGCCCGGACGGGTGTTCTTTGAGTGATTGAACCTCTCGAAGAATATGTGTGCATTGTGGATTTAGCCTGGACGGGTAATCTGATTAGGGTCTGAATTTAGCCTGGACTGGTAATTCATATCCAAACTCATTAAGGATGTTTGTCGTATAAGGGATTTAGCCTGGACTAGTAATCCCGACATCACCGTATGAGTTTATATTGTGGGGGATTTAGCCTGGACTGGTAATCCCACAATAAGATGTGAGGTTCGTGGGAGTGCATGCCTGAAATGATCACTCGTACGAATTGACAGTGATTGGTTAATCCATCGAGATTTCCTAAAAACTCAATGGGACTAACACGGGGTATATGTACTAATGACCTGTTGAATGATAAGCTCATCTAAAATAAATTACATGATGTTTTGTTATGTGACTAACTCATTGATTGAGTGCATGTGATAGGGAAACCATTTTCATATTTATTGGTTTCATTATCTAATAATGATGTATGCTAAATAATCGGTAAGTTTAATTTCCAGTTAATCGATCTTACTAAGCATGTAAATGCTTACCTCTCTCTTTTCCTGTCCTACAGAGCTCGAGGACTCGTAGAGATTGGAAGACGGTTGGAGAATCAACACACTATCAACTAACTCAGCTTTGGTATATCGATACTTATGTTTTGTTCAATGGCATGTATAGAACTTTGTATATTTGGTTATATGTGTCATTTGGTTTGCCAATATGAAGGCATGTAAAGTTATACTTATCTTTTTGTATATGGCCATGAAAATTGGCTTATTTTGAAGTAGGCTATGACCTACAAATCTATGCATGTTTATGTTCACATATGATGGTTTTGTTATAATTGGCAATGAGTTATAAAAACGAGCCAATCTTAAATATGTCGAGTAGACATAGAAATCCTTAAATGAAATATGAGAATTAACTTAGCATGTATGAAACCAATGACATGAGGTTTACATACAATGAGGTTAATCAAAATTTCATATTTATAAATGTATAATTTGGTCTTAACATGCACTAAAGTAACTCAAAAATATTTGATTGATAGAGGGTGATCAAAGGCTTGGAAAATAGCTTAATAAGGTTCGCATGGGTAGACACACGGGCGTGTGTCTAGGCCGTGTGTGACACATGGCTCACCCCCATGGGTGTGTGGCATAGTCGTGTGTCCCTGCACTTGAAATTTTAAGTCAGTATAGAACACAGGCTAAGCACACGGGCGTGTGTCTTGGCCATGTGTTTTTAATAGAATGATGAGGTTGGAAGTCAGTGTTGCACACAGGCAGAAGGCACGGACGTGTCCCAAGCCACACGGGCATGTGTGACCACACGGCCCCACCACACGGGCATGTCACACTTCAAAATAAGGGAAATTTTCTAAGGTACTCAAAGTTTATCAAATATTTTCAGTTTCGTCCCGTACTGCCCCTAGGTGTGTTTTAGGCCTCGAAGGCCTGTGTAAGGGACAAGGTGTACATGTTTGAAAGGTTTTAAATTTGGGCGAAGTTCGGTGACCTAACTTAGTAAGTTTGAAAAGGTTTAAATCCAGTAATGCCTCAAGCCTCATTCCAGTACTGGATACGGGCGAGGATGTTACATTTAGTGGTATCAGAGCTACGATTTAGTCGATTTTAGGACTACCGTAGAGAGCATTAAGGTTTGTTATACATGCCATTGTATGAACGTTGACAGTGTGATATCTTCTAACTATTTATATTGTTTCTGAATATAGTAAATGTCTTTCAATCATGCACAAGAGGAGTCCAAGGGAGCCGAGAGCCATGCTCTAACTTCCGTACAACGAGCTGTATTTAGTAGTTGTAGAAGGGCTATGTCTAAAAGCCTGGAAAAAGCCCGAGCCGCCTTCTTTAACATGATAGATGAATGGTTTGGGGATTATTTGAGGAATCACCCCAACATACCACGGCCGCCCCCACCCCCTAACCAACCTAATGAGGATTTGCCATAAGGTATAGCACCGGTAAGAATTGGTAAGGCCCCTATTGACAAGCTTAGAAAGTATGGGGCTGAGGAATTTAGAGCTAAAATTGAGGATGATGCTGAGAGAGCCGAGTTCAGGCTCAAGAATACCACAAGGGTATTAGATGAATTATCGTGCACACCTGAGGAGTGTTTAAAGTGTATCGTGTCTTTCTTAAAGTATACTGTGTACCACTGGTGGAAGACCGTATCTTTGGTGGTGCCAAAGGAAAATATCACTTGGGAATTCTTCCAAGTAGAGTTTAAGAAGAAGTATATCAGTCAAAGGTTCTTAGACTCGAAACGAAAGGAGTTCCTAGAACTCAAACAAGGGAATAAGACTGTGGCAGAATACGAAAGGGAGTTTGTAAGGGTAAGCTAGTATGCAACTGAATGGGTTCAAATGGAATCTGAAATGTGTAAACGCTTTGAGGAAGGTTTGAATCAGGAAATCAAGCTATTGATTGGGATCCTTGAAATACGGGAGTTCGTTGCATTAGCTGATCGGGCTAAGAAGGCCGAGGAACTTAATAATGAAAGAAAGCAAGTGAAGAGAGAGGCTTGAGTTGCGAGCAAAAGATCCAGCAGTAAGACGCTCCCCTTTTCCATAAAGAAATTAAGGAGCCAACATGAATGCTCCACTTCATCTGTGGGATATTCGGGTAGAACGAGAAGCTCTAAACAGCAAGATCAGAAGTCTTCCTCCCCGATGGTGACTAGTGTGGGGAGTGTAGACGACCAAAAGCTGAAGTGTAAGAGTTGCAACAAATTTCACTTTGGAGAGTGCCAAATAAAGAGCGGTGTGTGTTTTATATGTGGTTCTCTAGACCAGTTTCTCAAGGACTGCCCAGAGCAAATTGAAAAAGAAGTGGAAGTAACTCCGAAGTCGAGTGCTCCCATGGCACAAGGTAGACCTCCGAGATACCCTGAAAGTGCTAGTGGCAGTCGAGTTGTGACCAAGGACACTACAAAATCTGAGGCTCGAGCCCTGGCAAGAACGTATGCAATATTCGCTTGATAGGAAGCCTCTGCTCCTGACATTATTACGGGTACTTTTTCTCTTTTCAATACATGTGTTATTGCCTTAATTGACCTGGGATCGACACATTTATACATTTGCATGAGGTTGGTGTCTAGTATGAACATACCCGTTGAACCTACGGAAGTTGTTGTTAGAGTGTCGAATCCACTAGGCAAATCAGTTCTGGTCGATAAAGTCTGTAAGAATTGTCCTTTGACAATTCATGGTCAATATTTTTCGGCTAACCTTATGTTGTTACCTTTTGACAAGTTTGATGTAATACTTGGTATGGATTGGTTGGCTTTGCATGATAAAATTATAAATTGTGGTAGCAAGTATATTAAATTGAAATGCCCAGACGGTAAGATTCTACAGGTTGATTCAAGAGAGATGGGCACGTCGCCAGCTGTAATCACGGCAATGGTTGCTCAGAAATATATGCGAAAAGGGTACGAAGCCTACCTTGTTTTTGTGTTGAACATGAGGGAAACGGAGTTGAATATTGAGTCTGTATCGATAGTATGTGAATATCCAGACGTATTTCCGGAGGAATTACCCGGATTACCTCCTTAGAGAGAAATTGAATTTAGTATTGAATTGGTACCAGGAATAGCTCCCGTCTCTATTGCTCCATATCTATTGCTCCGTACAGAATGGCGCCAACCGAGCTGAGAGAATTAAAAGCACAGTTGCAAGAGCTGACGGGTAAAGGCTTTGCAAGGCCAAGCTTTTCACCTTGGGGTGCCCCCGTATTGTTTATACAGAAGAAAGGTGGTTCAATGAGACTATGTATAGATTATTGACAACTGAACAAGGTAACTATCAAGAATAAGTATCATTTGCCAAGGATCGATGATCTATTCGATCAGTTGAGAAGAGCCACTGTGTTTTCTGAGATAGACTTGAGGTCTGGCTACTATCAGTTACGTGTTAAGGAATCGGATGTGCCAAAGACAGCTTTTAGAACCAGATACGGCCATTATGACTTTCTGGTTATGTCATTTGGATAGACGAATGCACCGGCCGTATTCATGGACCTAATGAATAGGATTTTTCGGCCATACTTGGATAAGTTTGTCGTTGTGTTCATTGACAACATCTTAATTTATTCTAAAGATGAGTCAGAGCATGTGAAGCACCTGAGAACTGTGTTGTAGACTTTACGGGAAAAACAATTATTTGCTAAGTTTAGCAAGAGTGAATTTTGGCTCCAAGAAGTTGGATTTTTGGGTCATATTGTTTCGGGTGAAGGCATCCGAGTTGATCCAAGTAAAATATCTGTTATTGTTGAATGAAAACCGCCTAAAATGTAACCGAGGTTAGAAGCTTTTTGGGCTTAGCCGATTACTACCGAAGATTCGTGAAAGGGTTCTCCATGATAGCGACCCAAATGACGAGGTTGCTACAGAAAGACGTTAAATTTGAATGGACAGAAAGGTGTCAGCAGAGTTTTGAGAAGTTAAAGACATTGCTGACTGAAGCTCCTATTTTAGTATTACTTGAGTCGGGAAAAGAGTTTGTGGTCTGCAGTGATGCATCCTTGAATGGACTGGGTTGTGTACTTATGCAAGATGGAAAGGTGATAGCCTATGCTTCACGGCAGTTGAAGCCACACGAGAAGAACTATCCGACATATGATTTAGAGCTCGCCGCCATTGTCTTTGCCTAGAAAATCTGGAGGCATTATTTATATGGTGAGACTTGTCGTATATTCATAGACCATAAGAGTTTGAAGTATTTGATGACTCAAAAGGAATTGAATCTAACACAACGAAGATGGTTAGAACTAATTAAATATTATGATCTGATCATTGACTATCACCTGAGAAAGGCGAATGTGGTCGCCGACGCGTTAAGTAGAAAATCTCTGTTTGCACTGAGAGCCATAGATGCTCGGTTAACTTTACTTGATGATGGTTCGGTCTTGGAAGAGCTAGAGGCTAGACCGACATTTCTTTAGGAAATTTATGATGCTCAAATTAATGATCGAGACCTGCAAGCAAAAGGGACTCAATGTGAGTCGAGCATTGAATCAGATTATCGGATCGGTCCTGATGGATGTTTGATGTTCAGAGATAGAGTAAGTGTACCCAAAGATGAAGAACTTATTCAGAAAATCTTTCAAGAAGCACATAACAGCCGTTTATCTATTCATCCAGGAAGTACCAATATGTACAATGATTTGAAGAAAATGTACTGGTGGAATGGCATGAAAAGAGACATTTTTGAATTTGTATCGAAGTGCCTGATATGTTAGCAAGTTAAAGTTGAACATCAAGTGCCTTCAGGTTTGTTACAACCTGTAATGATCCTCGAATGAAAGTGGGACAAAGTTACTATGGATTTTGTGACAGGATTGCCATTGACTCTGAAAAAGAAAGATGCTATATGGGTTGTGGTGGATATGTTGACAGAGTCGGGTCATTTCATTCCGGTAAGAACAGATTACTCTCTTGATAGATTGGACAACTTGTACATATTTGAGATTGTGAGATTACACGGGGTACCACTGTCACTTACTTCTGACAGAGACCCGAGGTTCACTTCGAGATTTTGGATGAAGTTAGAAGAAGCCCTGGGTACAAAATTAATTTTTAGTACGGCTTTTCACCCTCAGACTGATGGTCAGTCTGAGCAGATGATTCAGATTCTTGAGGATATGTTGCGATGTTGCATCCTTGAATTTCAGGGTAGTTGGGAAAAGTACTTGCCATTGGTAGAATTTGCCTATAATAACAGTTTTCAAACGAATTTAAAGATGGCGCCTTATGAAGCCTTGTATGGCAGAAAGTGTCGAACTCCGTTGTACTGGACGGAACTCAAGGAAAGTCAAATTCATGGGGTTGATCTGATGAAGGAAATTGAAGAAAAGGTTAAAGTAATACGAGACTATTTAAAAGCAGCATCGGATAGGCAAAATTCATATGCTGATCTAAAAAGAAAAGAAATTGAATTTAAAGTTGGAGATAGAGTGTTCTTGAAAGTATCTCCTTGGAAAAAAGTGTTGAGATTTGGTCAGAAAGGCAAATTGAGTCCGCGATTTATCGAACCGTACGAGGTCACCAAAAGAGTTGGACCAGTAGCCTATTGTTTGGCATTGCCACCCGAACTGGAAAAGATTCACAACGTGTTCCATGTATCTATGTTAAGGCGATATCAATCTGACCCCTCTTATGTGATTTCACCAGCTAAGATTGAGAATAGACCAGACATGACCTATGGAGAGGAACCGATCAAGATTTTGGCCCGAGAAGTTAAACAGTTGAGAAATAAAGATGTGGATTTAGCAAAAGTTCTATGGCATCGACATGGTGTAGAAGAGGCTACATGGGAATCAAAAGAAACCATGAGAAACCAATATCCGAACCTGTTTACTGGTAAGACTTTCGAGGACGAAAGTCCCTAAGGGGGAGAAATGTAACATCTCGAAATAGAGCCTAGTAGGAATAGAGGTTTCGGGACAACAAATCCGACATCAAAATATTTATTTTATGATTATTATGAGGTCTAGAATATGATAATATGCATGTGTTAAGATTTCAATAAGAAATTCTTTGAGTAAAGTGTCCAATTGGAAATTAGGAACTAAATTGAATAAATTGCAAAACTTGGATTCTAGAAGCAATTTGTTTGAAATTGCTTTAGACTATAAATTAGAAGTTCTTAGAGAGCAATTTGTCCAATTTCTAAGTTTTTGGACAAAAATGGGCTTGCATGGATGAAATTTTAAAGAAAGGGCTTAAGGGCATTTTGGTCATTTAGCATTTTAATGAAATAAAATGGGAAAAAGAAGGAAAAAATCATCCATTCATATCCCTCATTCAGCCTAAAATTGAGAAGTCTCCATAGCTAGGGTTTCCAAGCTTTTCAAGCTCAATAGTAAGTGCTCCCAAACCCTGTTTTTAATGTTCTTTGTATTTTTGAATTCCCGGTAACTTACTCTCTCCATTTCTACCCATATTTCATGCTAGAGTTCATGTTTAAAAATTTACCCATGCATAAGTTGCTTGTATTTTGATGATTTATGGAGGGATATGAAAGTTGGAGGTGTGTTAAACATCTTTTCCTAGGTGATTTTCATGAAAAACCCCTAAAGGGACCTTTTTGCAAAAGTTGTTAAATATGAGGTAGAAATGTGAAAATAATGGAAAATGTGGGCTACCTTAAGAGGGAAAAGTGTTCGGCTAGGCTTGAGAAAGATGGAAATTGCATATGTTTCATTATACGAGCCTAGGGACTAAATCATAAAAATGTGAAAGCTTAGGGGCAAAATGGTCATTTGGATTGGGGGTGAAATTTAAGCTCAAATAGTACAATGTGAGGTGTTAATGATTTAATTTTATTGTTATAGACCCCGAGGAACAAATTTCAGAGGTCGACCGAGGAAAGCGAAAGGTTTTGGAATAACCGAAACACATCACCGAAACAAGTACCAGGTAAGTTCGAATAACTTAAAATGAACTCAAAATGTGTCTAATTATATGATTTATGAATGCATGATGACTTTATTTCTTAATGGCATGAAATCATATGAAATGCATACTTGTAAATGATTTGTTGGAAAATGTCTCAGTTGAGGTTAAAAAGGGAATTTGATGGATAAACCATGAATTATATGTGACTTGAGATCCTGCATGTGTTGCAGAAAGGATTTAGCCTGGACGGGTAATCCGTTGATCTCAAATAAAGAAAGGATCTAGCCCGGATGGGTGATCCTTGAGTGATTGAGCCTCCCGAAGAATATGTGTGCATTGTGGATTTAGCCCAGACAGGTAATCTGACTAGGGTCTGAATTTAGCCTGGACTGGTAATTCAAGTTCAAGCTCATTAAGGGTGTTTGTCATATAAGGAATTTAGCCTGGACTGGTAATCCCGACATCACCGTATGAGTTTATATTACGGGGGATTTAGCTTGGACTGGTAATCCTACCGTAAGATGTGAGGTTCGTGGGAGTGCATGCCTGAGATGATCACTCGTACGAATTAACAGTGATTGGATAATCCATCGAGATTTCCTAAAAACTCAATGGGACTATCACGGGGTATATGTACTAATGACCTGTTGAATGATGAGCTCATCTAAAATAAATTACATGATGTTTTGTTATATGACTAACTCATTGATTGAGTGCATGTGATAGGGAAACCATTTTCATATTTGTTGGTTTCATTACCTAATAAGGATATATGCTAAATAATCGGTAAGTTTAATTTCCAATTATTTTATCTTACTAAGCATGTAAATGCTTACCTCTCTCTTTTCCTTGTCCTACAGAGCTCGAGGACTCGTAGAGATTGGAAAACGGTTGGAGAATCAACACACTATCAACTAACTCAGCTTTGGTATATCGATAGTTATGTTTTGTTCAATGGCATGTATAGAACTTTGTATATTTGGTTATATGTGTCATTTGGTTTGCCAACATGAAGGCATGTAAAGTTATACCTATCTTTTTGTATATGGCCGTGGAAATTGGCTTGTTTTGAAGTAGGCTATGACCTACAAATCTATGCATGTTTATGTTCACATATGATGGTTTGGTTATAATTGGCAATGAGTTATAAAAACAAGCCAATCTTAAATATGTTGAGTAGACATAGAAATCCTTAAATGCAAGATAAGAATTAACTTAGCATGTATGAAACCAATGACATGAGGTTAATCAAAATTTCATATTTATAAATGTATAATTTTGTCTTAACATGCACTAAAGTAACTCATAAGAATATTTGATTGATAGAGGGTGATCAAAGGCTTGAAAAATAGCCTAATAAGGTCCACACGGGTAGACACACGCCGTGTGTGACACACGGCTCACCCCCATGGGTGTGTGGCATAGCCGTGTGTCCTCTGTACTTTAAATTATAAGTCAGTATAGAAAACGAGCGTGTGTCTTGGCCATGTATTTTTAACAGAATAATGAGGTTGGAAGCTAGTGTTGCACACGGGCAGAGGGCACGGACGTGTCCCAAGCCACACGGGCGTGTGTGACTACACGGCCCCACCACACGGGTGTGTCACACTTCAAAATAAGGGAAAATTTTCTAAGGTACTCAAAGTTTATCGAATGTTTTCGGTTTTGTCCCGTACTATCCCTAGGTGTGTTTTAGGCCTCGAGGGCCTGTGTAAGGGACAAGGTGTACATGTTCGAAAGGTTTTAAATTTGAGTGAAGTTCGTTGACCTGACTAAGTAAGTTTGAAAAGGTTTAAATCCAGTAACACCTCGAGCCCCATACCGGTGCCGGATACGGGCGAGGGGTGTTACACTTAAGGTCTCGATGACCTATATAAGGGACTCTTTGGTAATGTTTTACTATGATTGTGGATGATGTATATGAATTGTTCGTAAAATGTTTCGATTTGTCTGGTAGCGCCTTTAATCCTAGTCTAGCGATGGATACGGGTTAGGGGTGTTACATAAATTGAGTCCAAATAAATATGAAATATGAGAAATTGATAATTTAAGCTATTTATATAGATCCAGACAACTCACATTCGAGGTTAGATCGAGGAAAAGAAAATGTTTCATTAGTAGATTTTATACGCGAACAAGTGTCGAGGTAAGTTTGTGTAACTTAATCAGGCATGTAAATTTGTTTAATTGAATGTTTTGTTGTATGGAATGTGACCTATATTGATGTACATTACTTGAATGCTATAATAGAAATTTAATACATGTTTGATATGGTGAAAAGGGTTAAGTCCCAATTGAATATTGGATTCCGATGATTATATGCGCTTCCCGAAATGAATAAGGTCCTGCATTTGTTGTGGACGGGATTTAGCTCAGACGAGTAATCCTATTGACCTTATTGTAGAAAGGATTTAGCTCGAACGGGTAATCCGATTATACCTCTGAAGTATACGTTATGATTAGGGTTTAGCCTGGACTGGTAATCCTAATCGAGCTTCTTTAAGCATACTTTATATAAAGGATTTAGCCTGGGCTGGTAATCCTGTTATACGATATGTGGCTCGAGATTAAGTTCCTTGAATAAGTGCCCTAATGGGTACCCTTGAATAAGATATTGACGGATTATTGAATCATACACCTCGAGTGTACTACTTGAGCATCCATCGGAATTTCAATGATTCAACGGACATAAAACTCTTGACACGGCATGAGAATTTGAGATGAAATGATAATGACTTGAAAGAATATTGCACGATGGGCCCATCTATGTTTACCTTACTGTTATGAGGATTTTTGGTGACAAACATGTTTGATTGAATCTATGTGTTTAGGCAATATTGCTAATGGATGGAAAACATGATGTTGTATGCTTAGATTTAAATAACGGGATTGGTAAGTTTAGTTTTCGTTATACGAACTTACTAGGCATGTAATGCTTACTCTATTTTATTTTCCCTGTTTTATAGTGCTCGGAAGCTCGCGAAGGTTGGAAGATCATTGGAGGATCATCACAGTATCGACTAGCTTATTTTGGGTATACAGAGTAAAATTATTTTGGTATAATGGCATCTATAGGACAACTTGGCCATTAGTGGCATGAAAATGATGTTTTGTAACCTAGCCATTAGAATGACTTGTAATGACTTATTTTGGTATGATTAAGTAGGTTATTATGATATATTCATATGTGATATGTTAAGTATAGGTGAATGAAATGATGTTAATGCCTAAGTTAATCCAAGGTAAGTTTATAAACACATATGCATGTAATGGTATTCCATGATGAATGATGGAATTGTTTAATTTGAATGCTTGGATTGGTTAGTATTGGATGTGTGTTTCAAGTGCAGGTCTTGGGTGAAATTTTGGGTGAGAAATGAAACTAGAAATGGCTTCATTTTGTCCACACAGGTAGACACACGGGCGTGTGTCTAGACCGTGTATGACACAAGGCCTGGTAACATGGGCATGTTGTTAGGCTGTGTGTCCCCTACACCTAAATTTTGAGAAACAGAATGATCAAAATTGAGCATATGACAGAGACACGGGCGTGTGTCTCAGTCGTGTGTGCTACACGGCTTAGAACACAAGCATGTGTCATGGCCGTGTGAAACCTACACCTAATTTCGAATTGAATTAATTAACCACCTGGCCTAGCATACGGGCATGTGGCATGGCCGTGTGCACAAGTCAGAGAGTTACAAGGGGTTGAACAAGGCCTCTAGCACGGGTGTGTCCCTTGGTCCACACGGGCGTATGAGCCTTGTACTTTGGAAAAATTTTGAAAAATCCCGACTCGATTCTAATGCTCGAATTGGGCCTCGAGGGTCCAATCAAGGGACGTTTTGAATGTTCTCGGCTAATAATAGTAATTTACATAATTTGTTTGAAAAATGTTTTGAAAGTTCTGGTAATGCTTCGAAACCCTGTTCCGACGACAGATACGAGTTAGGGGTGTTACACTAGCTTGTAGTCGTGGTTGATGTTATGTTTATAATTTGTGTGTTATGCATATGAAACGGGAAAGGAAAGGTAATGAAACGGTAAACTCATAGTTGAAATGAAATTTGATGAAAAGGAAATGATGAGTTTGAATGATGTACTATATGAGAGAAATTTATGTATACTATGAATAAATATACCTATATCATGGATAAATACACTAAGTCGAGAATTGATAATGTTGTTTAGGCTTAGGATAAGAATTAGGAATAGAATGGAAAGAAAGAGAATTGAAAAGTGTCAATCTTATAGAAAGGTTGATGATTATCTATTAAGTTCCATAAAATCCTATCATGTAATGAATGATAAATATAGGTGACATTAATAAACCTACTCATTTGTGAGTTGATGATCATATAGAATTATGAATCTTATGCCATTGGCATAGTTTTATGTTTATTCTATAAAGTTTATTATTGAAATGGAATGTTATGTTTAAAGTTTATACGAGCTTACTAAGCATTCATTGCTTACGTAATTAATTTTTCTTTACTTTACAGATTATCGGAAGCTCAATCAGGTTGGAAGCTAGTCGAAGATCCATCACACTATTCATTGATTTTATCAGTAGACCTTAATGCTTTGGTTGTGATTATAATGGCTTGTATAGGTGGACTATGTCTAATGTTTAATTGATGAGTTTGGCATGTGTATGTCATTTTGATTGATGATTATGGCATGAAATGTTGCCTTGGATTTGAGGTAAGGTACTATTGATGTCATGTTGGTTGTGGTTAATATGGTCAAATTGATGCATGGTTTTATGGTCAAAATGGTATGTGTTGGTGTTTAAATGGTGCTTAGATGGTTAATATCAAGTATGTTTTTAATGATCAATTTGGTATATTTTGTTGAGGTTGGACATATGGTCAATTGTGCTATGTCTTGGCATGATGATTTGTGGTTATGTATATTGATTTATGCCAAAACATGTATGTGTTTAGGTTGATTTTAATATTTATGTTTGAGGTGCCTTTTGGGCATATTGGTTATATGCAAAAATGCCTTATTGATCTAGTTTTATTATGCATGTTTTAAGTACATTTTTGAATACTTGAAATAGGTGCAAATGACTTGTATGTATGAACATGTTTTGCGTGAGAGAAATGGCTTGAAAATGGCCTATTTTTTTGTCACATGGCCTAAGACATAGGCATGTGTCTCATCTGTGTGTGACACACGGCCATGCGATACGGCCATATGTCCCCTATAGGTTTTAATGGTTGCATTTTGAGAGTTACACGTCTTGGCACACGGGCGTGTGGCTTTACCGTGTGACCCAAGTCAGAGAGTTACACGGGTATGTACACGGGCTGGGACACGGTCGTGTATCCCTACTTCCAATGTTCACACGGCCTGAGACACGAGCGTGTGTCTTAGCCGCATGACCCCTATAGTGTGAATTTTTCCATCTTTTTCCAAGAAGTTTTAAATGTTTCTAATTTAGTCCCAGATCGTTTCTAAAGTGTTTCTATGGCCTCAAGGGTTTGAATTAGGGACTTTATGCATATGATTGATTGGATTTTTACAATGGTTATGAAACCTTTGAAATGAATGATTTGAGTTATGTTTTTACGGTAATGCTCCGAAACCCTATTTCAGCAACAGATACAAGGGTGTTACACATAATCTGTGCATTGATTAATTTTTCCTTAAGAACATGAAATGCCTCTTAACAATCCTGACTGGAATTAAACGACACATTTTTTTTCTAGTAAATTAGTTAAATTATTCGCTATTTTGGAAAAATCTTTAATAAATCTCCTATAGAACACAACATGTCCTAAAAAACTTCTTATAACCTAAACTAAATTAGGGGGAGGTAGTTTCTCAATGGTTTCAATTTTTGCTCTATCAACCTCAATCTCTTTATTAGAAATTTTGTAACCCAAAACAATCCCTTCCTGAACCATGAAGTGACAATTTTCCTAATTAAGCACGAGGCTCATTTCCTCACATCTCATTAAAACTCATTTCAAATTTTTAAGACATAAATGGAAAGAATTATCGAATATCAAGAAGTCGTCCATAATCACCTCCATAATGTCTTCCATGAATTCATCAAAGATGGCTAACATGCAGCGCTGAAAAGTAGTAGGCCATTACATAATCCAAAAGGCATTCTCTGGTAAGAAAATGTATCATATGGACATGTAAAAATTGTCTTTTCTTGATCTTCAAGAGCTATCGGGATTTGAAAATAGCCAGAAAGTCCATCCAAAAAGTAGTAGCACATATGACCAGACAACCTCTCCAATATTTGATCTACAAACGGCAGAGGAAAATGGTCTTTCCTTATAGCATCATTCAGCTTCCTATAATCAATGCAGACTCTCCACCCAATGATTGTTCCTATTAGAATCAATTTTTTTTTCTCATTAACCACAATAGTTATAAAGGACAACCTGCACAATAGGATAAATAAATCCAACACTTAAAAGTTTTATTACCTTTGCCTTTACAACTTCTTTCATGTTGGGATTTAACCTCCTTTGAGCTTGCACACATGGCTTATACTCGTCATTCGTTAATATCTTGTGGGTGTAAAAAGAAGGACTGACCCCTCTAATATCAGAAATCTTCCAAGCTATATCTCTTTTGTGTTCCTTCAACACTTGCAGTAGCTCATCCTTCTTATGCAGCTTTAAGTTTGAAGCAATAATCACTGGAAGTGTAGAATTATCTCCAAGGAATGCATACTCTAAATGATTCGATAATTGCTTCAGCTTCAGTTTTGGAGCTTCTTCAATGGAGGGCTACGACTCCAGTTCTTTACGTACTTTAATGGTCTCAAACTCTTTTTGTCTTAGTGAAGACTCGTTAGTATTTAGATTGATTCTCATTTCACTTGTCACAGAATTATCTTCATCAACCTTCTCACCTCAAACAATACACTGTTCCAATCTATCCCTATGAACAATTTCCTACAATGAATTTTGAATTGCATGATCACTAAAATTGATAAAATAACAAGAATCATCTTACTCACTAGAAACTCACATGGCATCATATATTTGAAAAATAATTTCCTCATCCCCTAACCTAAGCACCAGTTTACCATTACCCACATCAATAATAGCTCTAGCAATGGTTAAAAAGGGTCAACCTAAAATCAAAGACACCTCAATATCCTAATTCATGTCAAGTGTAATAAAATTAATAGGGAATATGAATTTATCTACTTTCACAAGTACATATTCAATAATGCCCCTAGGATATTTAACAAATCTATCACCTAATTGAATAATTATCCTAGTGGGTTTTGGTTCCCCGAAGCCAAATTGCTTAAACATTTTATAAGGAATTAAATTTATAATAGCACCCAAATCAGCCAATGCTTTTTTAATGTTTAACCTACCAATAAAATAAGGGATAGTAAAAATCCTTGGATCTTTCAACTTAGTTGGTAGTTTGTTTTGGAGAATGACCGAGCACTCCTCATTTAGTTCCATAGTGGATAGCTCTTTTAACTTCCTTTTATTTGTTAATAGCTCCTATAAAAATTTTGTATATTTGAGCATCTACGAAAGAGCTTCAACAAAAGGTAAGTTAATATGTAATTGTTTAAAAAGTTCAAGAAATTTACCAAATTGTTCATCTATGCAATCTTTCTTCAACTTTGCCGGATATGGAATTGATGGGTTGTATTCCTTAAGCATTGGTGTTTGAATTTTCTTATTTTCTACTACCCCATCATTTTTCTCATTAGTTTCTTGTTTCAACTTCTTTTTAGGTTTGGGCAACATTTTCCCACTTCTCAACATAATTGCTTTTACATGCTCTTTTGGGTTAAGTTCAGTGTTACTAAGTAAGCTACCTTGTTGTCTCTCCAAAACCAGTTTAACAAGCTATCTAATCTGATTTACAAGTCCTTAAATTAATGCTTGCTGATTTTTTTAAGTTGTCTCAATGTTTTGAAATCTAGTGTTGGACACTGAAATAAATTTAGCTAGCATATCATCAAGGTTTGGTTTCTTTTCTTGCTGATAAGGTTGCTGAAAACACAGAGAGGTTGTGATCTTTGATTTCCTTGAACACCCCAAGAAAAATTCAGATGATTCCTCCTTTACGGATTGTAATTATTGTTGTAGGGGTTATTCTGAGGTCTATAATTATTGACTTGCTCATGCTCCATGTTAGACTTGAAAGGCAAACATTTTGGATTAACTATCCCTACTTCAGTTGCATCACATTGCATTACCGAATTTACCTACTTAGCTGAACTCAAACCATCAATACTCTTATCAAGAGCTTCAACTTGACTCACCAACATAGAGATTGCATCAATATAAAAAACTCCAGCTACCTTGGCAGGTCTTACTCTCGTAACTTGCCACTGATAATTATTCAGTGTCATATTCTCAATAAAATCTTGGGCTATCTCAAATATTTTGTTATTCAGTGTTCCACCAGCTGCCGGATCAATCATCTGTCTAGTCGAGGGATTCAAACCATTATAAAAAGTTTGAACTTAGAGCCATAAAGGTATGAGGACATCTTCTCAACAGATCATTAAATCTCTCTCATGTATCATAAAGCGTCTCAAGGTCAAATTGAACAAAAGAAGAGATGTTGTTCCTCAACTTAGCTATTTTGGCTGTGGAAAATACTTCAACAAAACTTCTCAGTCATTTGCACCCAAGTAGTAATGGAACCCCGTAGAAGTGAATTCAACCACTGTTTTGCCTTGTTCCTCAAAGGGAATGGGAACAATCGTAAGCGTATGGCATCATTAGTAACACCATTAATCTAAAATGTATCACAGATCTCCAGAAAGTTAGTTAAATGAGCATTTAGATCTTATATTGGAGCCCATCAAATTGAACATATTGTTGCACCATCTGAGTTGTGTTCGGCTTAATCTCAAACTTGTTTGCAGCAATACTCAGTCTGGCAATACTTGATTCAGCCCCAACCAAAGTGGGCTTAACATAGTCATACATAGTCCGAGGGGCAGGACGTGCAGGAGGTTGTTGATTAACAAGATTATTATCCATCTCTATAGTAACATCATTTTTCTCTTGATCATCTATTAAAATCTGTTTACCTTATCTTGCTTTTCTAACTTCCCTCCAGTTTCTAAGAGTAGCTTTTTCGATCTCACTATCAAAAACTAATGGTTCCAACGGGTTGCCTCTAGTCATAAACCAAAAGAACCTGTAATAATCAAACGAAAGAAAAATTATATGGTAACAATTAAATTAAAAACAAAAAGATTAGATTAATAGAAATAAAGTTTTCCTAAAAATCTAATACTTGACAATGGCGCAAAAAACTTGATGTCCACGAAACTAACTAAAAATTTAACTAAGACAAGCGCACCTATTAATTAATAGTATAGCTATGTTGAGCAAATATATCGTTCCCATGAAGATGAAAATGCTAGTAATTACCGTCTGTCTATTATTTAACCAAATAATTAGAGTGATTGATTAAAACAAATTAACTAAATTAATTAACTAACGAACACGACAAAGAAAAATCATGAAAATAATCGATTAACAACCAAGAAGCGAAACAATACCTAGGAAATAATCCGTTTAGATTTCATCTGTCACTACCAATCTAAATTACATAATTTCTTTACTTAACACCTTGATCCATAAAAATCTCTAAATTATGCTAATATCTCTTTTGAGTATAAGAGCAACTAACTCTAGGTTGATTAATTAAAATTTCTTTCTAATTAAAACCATTATTATCGCATTTATTAGGTAGATTTATGCCGTTCTATCTCTATGATTGCATGTAACTCCACTCAATTACGCAAGACCTACTCTTAAATAGGGTCTATTCAACCACTAATTTAAGCACATCAAACATAGATCAATAATATAGAAATATTAAACCAAGAATTAAGCACACATAATTCAGATCAAGAAACTAAGTATTTATTGCGTAAAATAAAAATCAAACGACAAAATCTATCATAGGTTTCATCTCCCTTAGGTATTTAGAAAATTAGTTCATGCTTGAAAATAAAAACATCCAAGACACAGTAATCGAAAAAAATAAAGAAACTAATGATAACATCCTAAGAAATAAACTGAGAATCTTCAATCTTGATGGAAATCTGCTTCAATGGTGCTTTTCGAGTTATTTTCTTGAGTATTCTCTAACGGCTTATTCATATCTTCTTATTTTTGGCCATATGTACGTCTAAGAATGCTCGAAAAACCTAAAAATCATGATTTTTAGTAGTTTAGTACATAATCCCGTGAAACAATACGGAATGGGTTACATGGGCATGTGGTCTGGTCGTGTGGAATGTTTTAGCCTTTGTTGTAATGCCCCGTACCCGAGACCGTTTCCGGAGTCGAACACGAGGTGTTAACAGACTTAATTCATTGCTTAAACAGCTCAAACAATTTAATTTTAGAAATTCCAGACAAGCTGGCTAACTGCATCACAGTCGCTTAAAAATTCATATCTCGAGTTCTGAAACTCAAAATCCAATTCCGTAAATTTTCCCTGAACCTAGAATCATATATCTATTTACTAATTTTTTTCTAGAATTTTTTGCTGGGCCAATTAGTACAGTTTATTAGTTAAAGTCTCCCCTGTTTCAGGGTTCGACTGCTCTGACCTCTGTGTATTACGAATCAGATATCTCTCTGTACATAATTTCAATGACTATGAAGTTTTTTTCTCTTAAAACTAGACTCAATAATAAATCTTTACATATAAATTATGACTTCTAATTATTTTTATACAATTTATGGTGAATTTCCAAAGTCAGAATAGGGGATCCAGAAATCGCTCTGGCCCTGTTTCACAAAAAGTTAAACATCTCATAAAATATAACTCCTATACCTGTTTTGTTTCTTCCATATGAAAATAGACTCATAATTCTTCAATTCCATTTTTTATTCATCATCTAATAATATCTCTACTATTTTTAATGATTTTTCAAATTCACTTCACTACTGCTGTCTGAATCTATTTTATGGTAAATTTTACCTATTTCATGGTTTCCATGGATTAACTAGCAATTTGACATACATAACTCCAAATATGATCATAATTAGCCATTCCAATGGCTAATTATTACCAAGCATTTTTATACTACTCAATAACCATATCATAAGACCATATATACAAAATGATTATAATGCTATACATGGCATACTCAAAATATACAAGCCATTATGCCAAGATGGTATACGGATAGTGTGAGCGTGCCTCCGACCGTTCCCGATTTCCGAGCTGGCTTGTCAACACTACAAGGAATGAAAAGGAGGGAGTAAGCATAAATGCTTAGTAAGTTCACATGCAAATAGAAAGTAACATAACCATATAAGCAAACATAAAACATCATTTGCATAATCATCACCAAGACATTCATATCATATTTTCATTTATCATCTTACCATATTGTTGTTATATCGATTTTTAACCCGAGGGTTAAGTACATACCTGTTCAAAGTATCCATTTCACAACACTTACCAACACTTACCAGTACATACCTGTTCTTAAATTTTCAACCTTTCTTAGTTTCCCATGATATCATGACATAAAACCCGGATCTTAACTTGATTAATGGAGGTCGGAATTCCAAGAAGTCCAACAATCAAAGAGACCTGAATTTCCATGAATCTGATGAGTTGGAATTCATTCAATACAAATATGATTTATAGATCTCGCCAAACATTTAACAATAGAATACATCACATTTTCCTCTTTCTGCCATGGAAATAATTCTGATATGGCCTCAAGAATAATCCTTCTCATTTCCATCACAATATCAACACTGACAAGGATAATTTTGATAGATCCCAATGCTCGGCTTTAACCCCTTTAACAACTCCAATTTTATGTAACATCGTGTAATATCCCGAATTAGGGCCTAATCAGAATAGTGGTTTCGTGACCACAAAATCCAAGATAGAAATAATTATTTTATAATTATTTTGATGTTTATGATATGATTGCATGATTGTGTGAAATTTCGTGATGAAATCCTATGCCTAAAGTGCTTAAATCGAAATTAAGGACTAAATCGAATAATTTGCAAAACTTGCATTCTAGAAGTTTCTAGTATGAAATTGTTTTTAAATATTAATTAGGAGGTCTTAAATAGAAATTTTACCAATTTCTAAGTTTATGGACAAAAATTGGACATGGATGGAATTTTTGGAAAGTTTAGTAGTAAGGGCATTTTGGTCATTTAGGGGTAAAATGAATTAAAATACAAAATTAAAAGCCAATTTTGCTCATCTTCAACCCCATGGCCGAATATAGCAAGGAGAAACCATGGCAAGGGTTTTTCAAGCTTCCAAGCTCGATTGTAAGTCCATTCTAGCCCCGTTTTTCAAGTTCTTTACGTTTTTGGAGTCCCGGTAGCTCGATTTAGCTTATGCTAGCAATAATTTAACCTAGGGTTTATATTTGGAAAAATACCCATATGTGAAATTTGTGTATTTTGGTGTTTTATGATAGAATATGAGGTTTTAAATTATATTAGACAACTTGTGCTACTCGGTTTTAAGTGAAAACGAGCAAAAGGGCTTAATCGGTAAAAATACCTAATAGTCATAAGTACATGTTAGAGTGAGAATTTGATGTTGCCATAGAAGGGAAAAATGATCAGCATGTCATAAAACATAAGAAAATAGGCTGAAGTTTAATTTACGAGCTTTGGGGAAAAAGTGTAAATATGCAAAAGTTTAGGGGCAAAATTGTAATTTTTCCAAAATATGATTTGGGTCAATTTGAATAATGTGAGTCCTAATTAGACTATATTTTAAATGATAGAGCAAGGAAAACTGAAATTCGGGCTAAAATGGGGAAAATACCAAGTTGTGGACGAAATGGTAAAAGTAGCCATTTTCGCATACTAGGTAAGTTCATATGTAAATGTTGGTAACATAGTTATTATTTTAAATGTTTTTATGTTATTTTAATGATATGATAATTATTATGAAATATTATACCCGTGATAATTGTTTGATAATATGTTAAATTATGTGATATACTTGGAAAATGTGAAATACTACCGAGTATCGGTATCGGTATTCCGTAGAAGATGGTTGAGACACATGATTGGGAAAAAGGTCCCGTTGAACCTTAGGAATGGATTAGGATACAAGTGACATGTCACTGGGATATTTGGGCATCCGAACTCGTTGAGTTGAGTCCGAGTTCACTTATGGATGCGAATGTCCGAACTCGTTGAGTTGAGTCTGAGTTCGTGAAATGTAACTAGGCATCCGAGCTCGTTGAGTTGAGTCTGAGTTCAATTATGGATGCGAACGCCCGAGCTCGTTGAGTTGAGTCCGAGTTCGCTTATGGGCTGGTTACATAGGATCCCTTATTATGACTTTGGAAATTCACCATAAATTGTATAAAAATAATTAGAAGTCATAATTTATATGTACAGATTTATTATTGAGTCTAGTTTTAAGGGGAAAAAACTTCATAGTCATTGAAATTCTGTACAGAGAGATATCTGATTCGTAATACACAGAGGTCAGAGCAGTCGAACCCTGAAACAGGGGAGACTTTAACTAATAAACTGTACTAATTGGCCTAGCCAAAAATTCTATAAAAAAATTATTAAATAGATATATGAGTCTAGTTTCAGGAAAAATTTACGGAATTGGATTTTCTATTTTAGAACTCGAGATATGAATTTTTAAGCGACTGTGACGCAGTTAGCCAGCTTGTCTGGAATTTCTAAAATTAAATTGTTTGAGCTGTTTATGCAATGAATTAAGTCTGTTAACACCTCGTGTTCGACTCCGGCAACGGTCTCAGGTACGGGGCGTTACACATCGAATGCTCTAAACTATCACGTTACCTCACTGTCTTGAAACACATCACAATTCATACAACAGTATATTACTGAAAGCTAGGAAGTCTTTACTCAGTGTAGACTAGTCTAGTTCAGACGCTTCGGTTACCAATATTCTCATCTATCCGAACTTTGTCAACATGTAATAAACTTTTCAGCTTTTACAAAATGAAAACCTTATCATTCGTAGTGACTTTAACTAATATCCAACTCTTTCTAATAAATATACACTTCTCGTTCAGGCTATTTATTCTTTTATCCGTACAAAATGAAATTCTATTATCAGACTTGGGAAAAATAATCCTGACATAATTGTCACATGAAATCTTTCAAATAGATAATTCACCATACCGACTGAAACTCGCGCTTTTATCACTTATGCCTTTACTGATGTCAAATCCTTACACAAAAATTAGAAAAAAAAAACCCCAATACTAAAATCACCACATTACCAAGATCAAATTTGAAGTATAGTCATATTTGACATGATTATCACGAGCTGAAGAACGCACTTCGAACACGAGTCATAATTAACAAATTATGGAATAAAGATAACAAGGAAACCGAATAAAGAAATCCAAAATAGAGAAATCCAGAATAAAGAAATCCAGAATAAAGAAATTCAAGATACGATACTATGTTGGAGAATCGAAAACCAAGCCGGAGAATCGAAAACCAAACTCATAGAGAAAATACGGAATACCCCGATAATTCTTCAAAGAAAGAAAGTCTAAAAGAAAACATCATTTAATCCCACTGGAATCAAATATAACAAGAACAATATATCTTCCCATACATATATATCAGATGAAGCATCAAGTAGAAGAAACAGAATCATAATATCATACGCATTCTCTCATCAATTCTTATCAGATGAAATGAAATAGAATACCTGATGAAATAGAGCAATATAAATTATAAACCAGTCAGACTACCAATGCTTTCATCCAACACCAGGATTAAAAGACATTCCCATATAACAAGAATTTCTTCAGAAGATCAATAGCCATAGAAATATTTCTGAGAGCGGGTAAACACATAGAACATCTCAAAAGAGACCGCTAAATCATGTCGGTCATAACTATCACACTCAGATAGTTCACATTTCAAATATCATTTCCCCAACTAGTTCTACCGTCACAAATTTCATATTAAACCATTCACTAAAGAAGGCCAGTTCTGAATAAATTTCGATTTACACTTTTCTCGACCTTGCACCTGAGTAATTCGGTTTACCAAGGAGAATTCCTTTTCTAATCTGGAATAAAGTGCATAATTCCAATAATCTTTACGTCAATCCAATACTTTTATCGGCTCGACTTTACTTATCAGCTCATTTTCAATCTCCGATCATACTTATAATTATTCTATCATCGAACTTTTGGATTCTCAACAGGAAACTTATTCAATACAAATCTCATGAAATTCCATTATAAGTACCATTTCGGTAAGGGGGAGGGGTTGTAGGACCTCTGACTCGACTTTCTTATACATACACATATGACACAACTTCCATCATCATAACAACATCATCAAAATCGTATCATTCATTCATGTTGGCTTACACCAATTTTCCTATTGTCCCATTTAGACAATATACTTATGCATACATTCTATGTTTTCTAGATAGCTTTACTTATCCATTCATTTAATTAAATTAAGTCATGCTCATGACATCATATAAGGCCAAACAAACATAGATATTTGCACCACAATCATAACTTTCATTTCGTGCATCATCATGTACATATCATTACAATCATATAATTCAGTCCAACAATTTAACGTAAATAAGTTCATTTCATTATAATCCTTTATCTCATAAAAATTATATATCATTAGCATTCATCAACATTCGACGTCCAAATCAAAACAAGGACATTTTCATTCGTATCATAATATTATGACTTTTATTCATACCTCTACTACTTTCTATTTATTCCATTTATCTTATCAAGTAAGCCACATACACTACATCATATGAGCATTAAGCAAATATGGATATTTATCACAACATGAACTTTCATCTCACATATTATCACATATGTATCATAAACTTTTATTCATACTTTTCTGAACCGAGACTTATCATAATCATAATTTTACTCAAATACCTTCACATAACGTTGAACATGGTCGGCGCAGCTCGGTTGGAGAGTACCCTGTCTAAATAAGACGGTACTCATACGCGTCGGAAGACATCACACTATCACAGATCAGTGGCATGTATAGCTAAACTTTTACACATGCTAGGTTAGTCCGAGAACCGACTAAACCTGCTCTGATACCACCAAATGTAATGCCCCGTACCCGAGACCGTTTCTGGAGTCGAACACGAGGTGTTAACAGACTTAATTCATTGCTTAAACAGCTCAAACAATTTAATTTTAGAAATTCCAGACAAGCGGGCTAACTGCATCACAGTCGCTTAAAAATTCATATCTCGAGTTCTGAAACTCAAAATCCAATTCTGTAAATTTTCCCTGAAACTAGACTCATATATCTATTTACTAATTTTTTTCTAGAATTTTTTGATAGGCAAATTAGTACAGTTTATTAGTTAAAGTCTCCCCTGTTTCAGGGTTCGACTGCTCTGACCTCTGTGTATTACGAATCAGATATCTCTCTGTACAGAATTTCAATGACTATGAAGTTTTTTTCTCTTAAAACTAGACTCAATAATAAATCTGTACATATAAATTATGACTTCTAATTATTTTTATACAATTTATGGTGAATTTACAAAGTCATAATAACGGATCCTGAAATCGCTCTGGCCCTGTTTCACAAAAAGTTAAGCATCTCATAAAATATAACTCCTATACCTGTTTTGTTTCTTCCATATGAAAATAGACTCATAATTCTTCAATTCCATGTTTTATTCATCATCTTATAATATCTCTACTATTTTTAATGATTTTTCAAATTCACTTCACTATTGCTGTCTGAATCTATTTTATGGTAAATTTTACCTATTTCATGGTTTCCATGGATTAACTAGCAATTTGACATACATAACTCCAAATATGATCATAATTAGCCATTCTAATGGCTAATCATTACCAAGTATTTTTATACTACTCAATAACCATATCATGAGACCATATATACAAAATGATTATAATACTATACATGGCATACTCAAAATATACAAGCCATTATGCCAAGATGGTATACGGATAGTGTGAGCGTGCCTCCGACCGTTCCCGATTTCCGAGCTGACTTGTCAACACTACAAGGAATGAAAAGGAGGGAGTAAGCATAAATGCTTTGTAAGTTCACATGCAAATAGCAAGTAACATAACCATATAAGCAAACATAAAACATCATTTGCATAATCATCACCAAGACATTCATATCATATTTTCATTTATCATCTTTCCATATTGTTGTTATATCGATTTTTCAACCCAAGGGTTAAGTACATACATGTTCAAAGTATCCATTTCATAGCACTTACCAATACGTCCCTTTCATCTTGAGTATTCCTCCATTTGAGTAGAACTTTACCCGTTGAACACATCGGAATATAATTCAGATACATGGAAAGTTTGCACATAAGTGCCGCATATGTAGCCAAGCTACTATGTAACCCGCCCATAAGAGAACTCGGACTCAACTCAATGAGCTCGGGCGTTCGTATCCATAATTGAACTCGGACTCAACTCAACGAGCTCGGATGCCTAGTTACATTTCACCAACTCAGACTCAACTCAACGAGTTCGGACATTCGCATCCATAAGTGAACTCGGACTCAACTCAACGAGTTCGGATGCCCAAATATCCCAGTGACATGTCACTTGTATCCTAATCCATTCCTAAGGTTCAACGGGACCTTTTTCCCAATCATGTGTCTCAACCATCTTCTACGGAATACCGATACCGATACTCGGTAGTATTTCACATTTTCCAAGTATATCACATAATTTGACATATTATCAAACAATTATCACGAGTATAATATTTCATAATAATTATCATATCATTTAAATAATATAAAAACATTTAAAATAATAACTATGTTACCAACATTTACATATGAACTTACCTCGTATGCGAAAATGGCTAATTTTACCATTTCGTCCACAACTTGGTATTTTCCCCATTTTAGCCTGAATTTCAGTTTTTCTTGCTCTATCATTTAAAATATAGTCTAATTAGGACTCACATTATTCAAATTGACCCAAATCATATTTTGGAAAAATTACAATTTTGCCCCTAAACTTTTGCATATTTACACTTTTGCCCCAAAGCTCGTAAATTAAACTTCAGCCTATTTTCTTATGTTTTATGACATGCTGATCATTTTTCCCTTCTATGGCAACATCAAATTCTCACTCTAACATGTACTTATGACTATTAGGTATTTTTACCGATTAAGCCATTTTGCTCTTTTTCACTTAAAACCGAGTAGCACATGTTGTCTAACATAATTTAAAACCTCATATTCTATCATAAAACACCAAAATACACAAATTTCACCTATGGGTATTTTTCCAAATATAAACCCTAGGTTAAATTATTGCTAGCATAAGCTAAATCGAGCTACCGGGACTCCAAAAACGTAAAGAACTTGAAAAACGGGGCTAGAATGGACTTACAATCGAGCTTGGAAGCTTGAAAAACCCTATCCATGGTTTCTCCTTGCTATATTCGGCCATGGGGTTGAAGATGAGCAAAATTGGCTTTTAATTTTGTATTTTAATTCATTTTACCCCTAAATGACCAAAATGCCCTTACTACTAAACTTTCCAAAAATTCCATCCATGTCCAATTTTTGTCCATAAACTTAGAAATTGGTAAAATTTCTATTTAAGACCTCCTAATTAATATTTGAAAACAATTTCATACTAGAAACCTCTAGAATGCAAGTTTTGCAAATTATTCGATTTAGTCCCTAATTTCAATTTAAGCACTTTAGGCATAGGATTTCATTAAGAAATTTTCACACAATCATGCAATCATATCATAAACATCAAAATAATTATAAAATAATTATTTCTATCTCGGATTTTGTGGTCACAAAACCACTATTCCGATTAGGCCCTAATTCGGGATATTACAACTCTCCCCCCTTTAGGGATTTTCGTCCCCGAAAATCTTACCAGGAAAGTGGTCTTCACTTTTAATCTCATATTCGGTGCCAAAGAACTTTCACTTAGGCTGTACCTCCAATACATCTCTTTAATTTCTCATATGATCTGAAAGCTTACAGTCTCAACTCTCAATTGTTCTTAAATTTTCAACCTTTCTCAGTTTCCCATGATATCATGACATAAAACCCGGATCTTAACTTGATTAATGGAGGTCAGAATTCCAAGAAGTCCAACAATCAAAGAGACCTGAATTTCCATGAATCTGATGAGTTGGAATTCATTCAATACAAATATGATTTATAGATCTCGCCAAACATTTAACAATAGAATATACATCACATTTTCCTCTTTTCGCGCCATGGAAATAATTCGATATGGCCTCAAGAATAATCCTTCTCATTTCCATCACAATATCAACACTGACAAGGATAATTTTGATAGATCCCAATGCTCGGCTTTAACCCCTTTAACAACTCCGATTTTATGTAACATCGAATGCTCTAAACTATCACATTACCTCACTGTCTTGAAACACATCACAATTCATACAACAAAGTATATTCTTTGAAAGCTAGGAAGTCTTTACTCGGTGTAGACTAGTCTAGTTCGGCGCTTGGTTACCAATATTCTCATCTATCCGAACTTTGTCAACATGTAATAAACTTTTCAGCTTTTACAAAATGAAAACCTTATCATTCGTAGTGACTTTAACTAATATCCAACTCTTTCTAATAAATATACACTTCTCGTTCAGGCTATTTATTCTTTTATCCGTACAAAATGAAATTCTATTATCAGACTTGGGAAAAATAATCCTGACATAATTGTCACATGAAATCTTTCAAATAGATAATTCACCATACCGATTGAAACTCGCGCTTTTATCACTTATGCCTTTATCGATGTCAAATCCTTACACGTAAATTAGAAAAAAAACCCCAATACTAAAATCACCACATTACCAAGATCAATTTAGAAGTATAGTCATATTTGATATGATTATCACGAGCTGAAGAACGCACTTCGAACACGAGTCATAATTAACAAATTATGGAACAAAGATAACAAGAAAACCGAATAAAGAAATCCAAAATAGAGAAATCCAGAATAAAGAAATCCAGAATAAAGAAATTCAAGATACGATACTATGTTGGAGAATCGAAAACCAAGCCGGAGAATCGAAAACCAAACTCATAGAGAAAATACGGAATACCCCGATAATTCTTCAAAGAAAGAAAGTCTAAAAGAAAACATCATTTAATCCCACTGGAATCAAATATAACAAGAACAATATATCTTCCCATACATATATATCAGATGAAGCATCAAGTAGAAGAAACAGAATCATAATATCATACGCATTCTCTCACCAATTCTTATCAGATGAAATGAAATAGAATACCCGATGAAATAGAGCAATATAAATTATAAACCAGTCAGAATACCAATGCTTTCACCCAACACCAGGATTAAAAGACATTCCCATATAACAAGAATTTCTTCAGAAGATCAATAGCCATAGAAATATTTCTGAGAACGGGTAAACACATAGAACATCTCAAAGAGAGATGCTAAATCTGTCCGACCATAACTATCACACTCAGATAGTTCACATTTCAAATATCATTTCCCCAACTAGTTCTGCCGTCACAAATTTCATATTAAACCATTCACTAAAGAAGGCCAGTTCTGAGTAAATTTTGATTTACACTTTTCTCGACCTTGCACCTGAGTAATTCGGTTTACCAAGGAGAATTCCTTTTCTAATCGGAATAAAGTGCATAATTCCAATAATCTTTACGTCAATCCAATACTTTATCGGCTCGACTTTACTTATCAGCTCATTTTCAATCTCTGATCATACTTATAATTATTCTATCTTTGAACTCTTTGGGTTCTCAACGGAAACTTATTCAATACAAATCTCTTGAAATTCCATTATAAGTACCATTTCGGTAAGGGGAGGGTTGTAGGACCTCCGACTCGACTTTCTTATACATACACATATGACACAACTTCCATCATCATAACAACATCATCAAAATCGTATCATTCATTCATGTTGGCTTACACCAATTTTCCTATTGTCCCATTTAGACAATATACTTATGCATACATTCTATGTTTTCTAGATAGCTTTACTTATCCATTCATTTAATTAAATTAAGTCATGCTCATGACATCATATAAGGCCAAACAAACATAGATATTTGCACCACAATCATAACTTTCATTTCGTGCATCATCATGTACATATCATTACAATCATATAATTCAGTCCAACAATTTAACGTAAATAAGTTCATTTCATTATAATCCTTTATCTCATAAAAATTATATATCATTAGCATTCATCAACATTCGACGTCCAAATCAAAACAAGGACATTTTCATTCGTATCATAATATTATGACTTTTATTCATACCTCTACTACTTTCTATTTATTCTGTTTATCTTATCAAGTAAGCCACATACACTACATTATATGAGCATTAAGCAAATATGGATATTTATCACAACATGAACTTTCATCTCACATATTATCACATATGTATCATAAACCTTTATTCATACTTTTCTGAACCGAGACTTATCATAATCATAATTTTACTCAAATACCATCACATAACGTTGAACATGGTCGGCGTGATTTCGGTTGGAGAGTACCGTCTAAATAAGACGGTACTCATGCGCGTCGGAAGACATCACACTATCACGGATCGCTGGCATGTATAGCTAAACTTTTACACATGCTAGGTTAGTCTGAGAACCGACTAAACCTGCTCTGATACCACCAAATGTAACGCCCCGTACCAGAGACCATTTCCAGAGTCGAACACGAGGTGTTAACAGACTTAATTCATTGCTTAAATAGCTCAAACAATTTAATTTTAGAAATTCCAGACAAGCTGGCTAACTGCATCATAGTCGCTTAAAAATTCATATCTCGAGTTCTGAAACTCAAAATCGAATTCCATAAATTTTCCCTGAAACTAGACTCATATATCTATTTACTAATTTTTTTCTAGAATTTTTTGCTAGGCAAATTAGTACAGTTTATTAGTTAAAGTCTCCCCTGTTTCAGGGTTCGACTGCTCTGACCTCTGTGTATTACGAATTAGATATCTCTCTGTACAGAATTTCAATGACTATGAAGTTTTTTTCTCTTAAAACTAGACTCAATAATAAATCTGTACATATAAATTATGACTTCTAATTATTTTTATACAATTTATGGTGAATTTCCAAATTCATAATAACAGATCCTGAAATCGCTCTGGCCCTGTTTCACAAAAAGTTAAGCATCTCATAAAATATAACTCCTATACCTGTTTTGTTTGTTCCATATGAAAATAGGCTCATAATTCTTCAATTCCATGTTTTATTCATCATCTAATAATATCTCTACATTTTTAATGATTTTTCAAATTCACTTCACTACTGCTGTCTGAATCTATTTTATGGTAAATTTTACCTATTTCATGGTTTCCATGGATTAACTAGCAATTTGACATACATAACTCCAAATATGATCATAATTAGCCATTCTAATGGCTAATCATTACCAAGTATTTTTATACTACTCAATAACCATATCATAAGACCATATATACAAAATGATTATAATGCTATACATGGCATACTCAAAATATACAAGCCATTATGCCAAGATGGTATACGGATAGTGTGAGCGTGCCTCCGACCGTTCCCGATTTTCGAGCTGGCTTGTCAACACTACAAGGAATGAAAAGGAGGGAGTAAGCATAAATGCTTAGTAAGTTCACATGCAAATAACAAGTAACATAACCATATAAGCAAACATAAAACATCATTTGCATAATCATCACCAAGACATTCATATCATATTTTCATTTATCATCTTTTCATATTGTTGTTATATCGATTTTTCAACCCGAGGGTTAAGTACATACCTGTTCAAAGTATCCATTTCACAGCACTTACCAATACGTCCCTTTCATCTTGAGTATTCCTCCATTTGAGTAGAACTTTACCCGTTGAACACATCGGAATATAATTCAGATACATGGAAAGTTTGCACATAAGTGCCGCATATGTAGCCAAGCTACTATGTAACCCGCCCATAAGCGAACTCGGACTCAACTCAATGAGCTTGGGCGTTCGTATCCATAATTGAACTCGGACTCAACTCAACGAGCTCGGATGCCTAGTTACATTTCACCAACTCAGACTCAACTCAACGAGTTCGGACATTCGCATCCATAAGTGAACTCGGACTCAACTCAACGAGTTCGGATGCCCAAATATCCCAGTGACATATCACTTGTATCCTAATCCATTCCTAAGGTTCAACGGGACCTTTTTCCCAATCATGTGTCTCAACCATCTTCTACGGAATACCGATACCGATACTCGGTAGTATTTCACATTTTCCAAGTATATCACATAATTTGACATATTATCAAACAATTATCACGAGTATAATATTTCATAATAATTATCATATCATTTAAATAATATAAAAACATTCAAAATAATAACTATGTTACCAACATTTACATATGAACTTACCTCGTATGCGAAAATGGCTAATTTTACCATTTCGTCCACAACTTGGTGTTTTCCCCCATTTTAGCCCGAATTTCAGTTTTTCTTGCTCTATCATTTAAAATATAGTCTAATTAGGACTCACATTATTCAAATTGACCCAAAATCAAAAATTACAATTTTGCCCCTAAACTTTTGCATATTTACACTTTTGCCCCAAAGCTCGTAAATTAAACTTCAGCCTATTTTCTTATGTTTTATGACATGCTGATCATTTTTCCCTTCTATGGCAACATCAAATTCTCACTCTAACATGTACTTATGACTATTAGGTATTTTTACCGATTAAGCCCTTTTGCTCGTTTTCACTTAAAACCAAGTAGCACATGTTGTCTAACATAATTTAAAACCTCATATTCTATCATAAAACACCAAAATACACAAATTTCACCTATGGGTATTTTTCCAAATATAAACCCTAGGTTAAATTATTGCTAGCATAAGTTAAATCGAGCTACCGGGACTCCAAAAACGTAAAGAACTTGAAAAACGGGGCTAGAATGGACTTACAATCGAGCTTGGAAGCTTGAAAAACCCTATCCATGGTTTCTCCTTGCTATATTCGGCCATGGGGTTGAAGATGAGCAAAATTGGCTTTTAATTTTGTCTTTTAATTCATTTTACCCCTAAATGACCAAAATGCCCTTACTACTAAACTTTCCAAAAATTCCATCCATGTCCAATTTTTGTCCATAAACTTAGAAATTGGTAAAATTGCTATTTAAGACCTCCTAATTAATATTTGAAAACAATTTCATACTAGAAACTTCTAGAATGCAAGTTTTGCAAATTATTCGATTTAGTCCCTAATTTCAATTTAAGCACTTTAGGCATAGGATTTCATCACGAAATTTTCAGACAATCATGCAATCATATCATAAACATCAAAATAATTATAAAATAATTATTTCTATCTCGGATTTTGTGGTCACAAAACCACTATTCCGATTAGGCCCTAATTCGGGATATTACATTTGTGGCTCTTGTAGCTTGCTTCAACGCTCCGTTTTTCGCTCATTTCTTCGCTCCTTTTGCTATCAAGTGCTATATTAAGCATTAAAACATGAGTTTAAAGGATTAGGAACACAATTTACAATTAGCATCGAATAATCACCCAAAATGCATTGAGAATGAGGTTAAAACATGTTACTTTTAGCACTTATCACTTAATCATAAGTGAATGATGAATTATGTATGATTCGTATACTTTGATGTAAATGAAATATTAGTTCAAATAGATAAGTAACTAAGAAGTGGTAGGTTGGATATATGACTTCTACATTATGTAGCATTATTCCACAATAGTGAAATTAATAGTCCAACTAAAAAGTGAATAATATCCTCTCATTTGCGTTACATGATAGATGAAAAATAAACGTGACCAAAAGTCATTTGTGTTTATGATAAATGATTTGATTACTATTTAATAGTAATTAACTTTTCATGAAAGAAGATGTAATGGTTACTATGAGATAAAATAGGATCATATTGGGAATGAATTTATCCCAAAGAGATTAAGGATATATTGTGAGGGTGACACACTTGTGACAAGGTCATTGGACGCGCACTTATTAAGTAGCTTTCATAATGGTATATAATAAGTAGCTTTCATAATGGTATATAATAAGAGAGAGCTCAATCTTGATACTTTAGGGGATGACTTTCTAACTAAACAAGTTTATAATTAATAGGTGAAAAGTCAGAACTTAATTATAAATTACTTGAGCCCTAATTATATATGTCCAATCAATCCTTCTTTTAGCTCGAAATAACCAGAAATGAATTGTATATAGAACCAATCAATCGAAATGAATAGAAACAATGAAGTAGGAGAAATAGATCGCTTGAATCACAATCCGCAATTAATGTGTTTTCTCGCTAAGTATGGAAATGACTTGAGAATTGATTTAAGGTTCTTCACATCATTATAATTAAATAATTGAAGTTCAAAAAGAGAATTAAATTAATTAGTCATTATGAGATTTTTCGAATAAGAAAATTAAATATATTTCCTCATAGATTCTATTGTGGTAAAGTTGTTATGATTATAACAGAATTAGAATTGGATAAAATTATCTAATTAATAAATTAATTTATTAAATAATATTTATTTTGGAAATAGAAAATAAGTATTCGGTTGGATTAAATTATAAAGTGTTGAGTAAAATTCAAGAAGCACATATAATTGGACCTAATACATGGGATACCCAAATTAGCCCTTATGAAGCATCAAGGGTGGCAACCCTAGTAGAAAATACAAGGGTGTGTCGCCCCTACTCTAGTTGAAGTATTATTGTATTTTTTATTTAAATAATATTACTTGTCAATGACTTATGCAACCGGAACTCTTGTACTTCCTTCTATAAATAGAGAGCACTGATTGATCTAAAACATACACTTCATACATCGCTATAGCTATTCTACTAGAAAATAATGATAATTTATTTACTAGGAATAAATTCTATTTTCTAGAAATTATGAGTTTTATTGGTTTACAAAGAGAGAACTTACATTTCTACTGAAAGTAAGTAAATCATTTCTTTTATGTGTTTTGGTTCAAGTTGTTCGAGCTCACACTTGACGTGATTCGTGATACGATGATAGCAGATAAGGTCATTCGGTTGAAAGCCAAGATCGACTTGAATTTTCCTCACATAAAGTACATGTATAATTTTAGTTTATGATTTATTACTATAAATACTACAAAAAGGTTTGGTTTTAAGAACAAAATTTAAACTTTCGTGTTGCCAATAATAATTTTTTTAACCAAAATTTCCAAAAATTATAATGTGAAAAGATATGTTTAAAATTTAATAAAGAAATTAACCTAAAATAATAAAAGAAAATATGAAATTAAAAATAATAATTTTTTAAAAAAATAATTAAAAAATATGAATGGATCTAAAATAAGCTTGGGCAAAACTTGAGGCAAATATTTCGAGTTAGGTTGGACTTGGACAAGCATAAAGTATGCTAATAACACTACATAGGCCTGCTCCCAACTTGACCCATGAACACTTTTATTTGAAATTTCGGTGTAACACCTCTATAACCCGTATTCGTCGCCGGAGTGGGTTATGAAGAATTACTAATCCGAAACTCAACATTAGTACATACACATCTGCGTAATTTCATTAGCAATTATACTTATAGCCAAACACAATCAAAGATAGAAATTAAACTTATATCGCCATTCAAAAGTTGCCATATTCACGTGGCATATATACAAAGACATCTCAAAAAATCATTCACTTAAGTCTATTTTATACATGCCATACTAGCTCCAAAATGTAGTACCAAAATGACAGATAGTGTGACGAGTTGCTGACAATCCCCTCCCCGAGCAGGTAACTGGAATCAACAACCTATAAAACAGAAAAATATAACAAAAGGAGTAAGCTTTCATAAGCTTAGTAAGTTTTAAGCAATGCAACAGATAAACTCAATTATACATCAATTATCCAATTTCTTAAAAGGTCATTTCCTATATATTTATTACCATTGGCCGAATATACACAAGCATATAATACACAATTAGCATTCTAATTTCACTTTATCTGAATTCATATGGCATAAATAAATCGAACATTTTCATATACTTTCACACCTTGACCGAATGTATCATAACCATAGATATAAATATATCATGTATTCACATATGTATCAAATTATACTCTTATGATTCAATTCAAATCATACTCACATATAAATACATAATACGCACCTGGCCAAATTAATGTATTGAATGTATTCATTTGTCGTTCTAACACGAGGTATCTTAGTTTTAGACTTTCATCAAATCACCGGCATTCAGCCTGCTAGGTTTAAAAACCCAAATTCATTCAGCGGCATTTTTACTTTGCTAGGCTCGAGGCCCGAATAGTATCTCACAGGCATTATAGCCTGCTAGGCTCAAAGGCCCGAATAGTATCTCACCGGCATTATAGCCTGCTAGGCTCAAAGGCCCGAATAATATTGTACAATATTCAAATCAACAAGTTTTTTTTATAACACAATCACACCAATTTAGGTACAAACATCATTCGAATATATCATCCTACATTTCATTCACTTTTATCTCATTTCATCACTTACATTTAAATACATAATTGTTTACACGTAAAATCTTACTCATTTTCATCTAACACTATCATTTGATCATGAGAACATATCACTTCTTACTTCCAATACAAATTGCCATTCGGCCATGTACATATATGACAAGTAACACTTAATTCTCATAATTTGTCATGTCATTTTCAAATATTATAAATATTTAACTACTTAAAACTTACCTCGAATATATTTGAACAGTCTCAGATCGGCTACTCAACTACTTTCTCTTTTCCTCTATCCAACCTTGGTTCTCTATGCTCTTGAGATAATTCAAACAAAAATTTAATTTATAAGGTCCCATCATACTAGCTTATAACCGAATATGACAAGAAACTTAATAAGTCATATAGCTACTCTTAGCTCAAATAAAAAATGGTCATACACATTTTTAATCACATTAAGCCATTTAATACAATTTATTTAACATTTCCTCATGTACATCTTTATGACCGAATACATATATTAAATAAGTAACTTGCCTTAACACATAATTCACATAGCCTAAGTACAATATAACCTTAATGACCAAATATGAACATTACCAAAATTCCTATGACTTAACCTATAACCTTCATAGCCGAATATTCATTTCATATTTGGCTCACATACACAAACACAAAATTATAAGGCTGTTATATAATTTGATAAACAATCACACATACAACTTGATATATATATTTATATATAATGACATGTTCGATTATGCTATTATAAAATTAGATACATATTGCGTTCTTACCATATATTTCAAAGCTGCAGTTAACAATTGCATTTATTCCTAATAATAAACTAAAACCATCATGAAACATTTTCCTAACTCATTACCTTGCATATTCGAATTTCATAAATTAATATACATACACATCCAATTATCATATCATGGAACAAGTGCCGAATTACAAATTGTAATAAAATCAAAGCATAAATCTTGCTATGATATAAACATATTAAAACATTTTATTTATTATTTTATTTATCAAATTCGGTATAACAAAATAACCTTAGATATCAATTCTTCTTCAATACATTGATTAAATACCACAGCCTAATACAACTATACTATTATCCATGCATATCATAACCGAACTAGTCACAAATTCAACCCAAACACATTAACCTTTCTCAAAACGTATAATACCTATCTCAAACTTAATTTATTACTATCAAATTCATTTAAAACATTCAACAACAAATTTTTCTTTACCTAAGCTCATATTCGGCAATGACAATGGTAATTTAGCAAACCTTAATTTAACTTATAATTGCGCATATCACATTCAAAGCATCCACTCCATTCCATCATTTAAAACACAAACATTTCTCAACTATTACGTAAGTTCACATTCGACAATTTCGCAAATACACAAGCCGACTTTTCTATCATTCGAACCACCTATATGAACATTAAACTTGTCCAATCATCACCCATTCACAATTATTCATCAAAACATAAAGACAACAATCATTCCCTTCAAAAATCTTCCATAGCCAAATACTCAAATCCCTACCCAATTCAAAATTTTGACATGGGCTAAGTAAGGGACTTAGTAACTAGCTTAATATATGCTACAATTTCAAAAACTAACATGAATTTCATACCTTAATTCAAGCTCAAAGTGACCGAATGCTATCACCCCTTTTCTTCTTTAAGGTTCGGCTACTAAGGAAGAAGATGAAACAAGCATTTTGTTTTTCTTTTGTTTTTCTATCATCTTTTCTTATTATTAATTAATTTTTTTATTTCATAAATTAAACCATTACTATTACAATATTAATATATAATACATATTTGCTTATCAACATCATCATGGCCGGCCACTACAACTAAAGTGGGAAATTTGACATGCAAATCCACTTATTTACACCATAAATTATTTGGCCACTACAAAAATAACCTATCATATTTTCACAAATTTTCACATAAGTCCTATTTAATAATTTCACTCACAAATGAAAATATTAAAGCATGAAATTTTCTCACATGCACTTTCACATATAATAAGCACAGAATATAACATCTAATTATTTTTTATGACTCGGTTTTGTGGTCCCAAAACCACTTTCTGACTGGGGTCAAATTAGGGCTGTCACAACTCTCCCCCCAAGGAATTTTCGTCCCCGAAAATCTTCCCAACGAAAAGGTTAGGATAACTTTCTTTCATTGAGTCTTCTGGCTCCCAAGTCACTTCTTCAACCCCGTGTTTGAGCCACAATACTTTTACTAATGAGATTTTCTTATTTCGTAGTTCTTTTACTTCCAAGCCAAAATACGAACCGGGTCCTCTTCATAACTCAAATCAGATTGAATTTCAATCTCTAATGGATTTATCACATGACTAGGATCGGATCTGTATCGACGGAGCATCGAAACATGAAAAACGTCATGAATCTTTTCAAGTTCAGGTGGCAAAAGTAGTCTATAAGCAACCGGTCCAATCCGTTTTGAAATTTCGTATGGTCCGATAAATCTCGAGCTCAATTTGCCTTTATGGCGAAATCTAAGTACTTTTTTCCACGGTGAAACTTTAAGAAACACTTTGTCTCCGACTTGATACCCTATATCTTTCCGTTTTAAGTCTGCATACGATTTCTGACGATCTGATGCTGCTTTCAGACTTTCACGGATCACTTTTACCTTCTGTTAGGCCTCTTTAATCAAATCAACTCCGTAAATCTTATTCTCACTGAATTTAGTCCAAAACAAAGGTGTACGACATTTACGACCATACAAAGCCTCGTAAGGTGCCATCTTGATGCTCGATTGAAAACTATTGTTATATGCGAATTCAACCAAAGGCAAATATCGTTCCCACGAATTACTAAACTCAAGGATGCAACATCTCAACATATCTTCGAGTATTTGAATAATTTCCTCGGATTGACCATTGGTCTGGGGATGAAAAGCGGTGCTAAAATGCAACTTAGTACCCAATGCTTCTTGCAATTTCTTCCAAAATCGCGATGTGAATCTCGGATCTCTATCCGACACAATAGAAGTAGGTACCCCGTGTAACCTTACAATCTCAGAAATATACAGTTCGGCTCACTTATCAAGTGAATAATCCGTACGTACGGGAATAAAATGAGTCGACTTCGTCAATCTATCAACAATAACCGATATCGCATCTTTCTTGTTCTGAGACAATGGCAACCCAGATACAAAAGCCATCGTGACTCGATCCCATTTCCACTCTAGTATCATGATTGGCTGAAGTAATCCCGAAGGCACTTGATATTCCGCTTTCACTTGTTGACATATCAAACACTTCGAAACAAAGTCAGAAATGTCTCGCTTCATACCATGCCACCAATACAGACGTTTCAGATCGTTGCACATTTTCGTACTACCCGGGTGAACTGACATTCGGCTGCTATGAGCCTCGTTCAAAATCATCGAAATAAGCTCTGAATTTCTCGGAACACATAATCGATTTTTGAACCTCAAAAAATCATTGCTATCAATCAAAAACTCTGAATCTTCTTTCGAAACACATAATGCTCGCTTTGTAACTAATTCATCATCAACTTTTTGAGCTTCACGGATTTGTTGCATCAATAACGGTTTTACTTTTAACTCCACTACTAACACATCATCAGCGGCCACAGACAAGTGTACATTCATTGCTCGCAAAACAAACAGCGATTTACGGCTTAATGCATCAGCAACCACGTTAGCCTTTCCCAGATGGTAATCAATGACAAGCTCGTAATCTTTCAATAATTCTAGCCAACGTCTTTGTCTCAAATTCAAATCTCTCTGAGTCATCAAGTACTTGAGACTTTTGTGATCGGAATACACATGGCATTTTTCCCCAAACAAGTAGTGGCACCAAATTTTCAAAGCGAAAACAATAGCATCTAACTCGAGATCATGAGTCGGATAATTTTTCTCATGTGGCTTCAATTGTCTCGAAGCGTACGCTACAACTCTACCTTCTTGCATCAGCACATAGCCCAAATCATTCAGAGACGTATCACTGTAGATCACAAATTATTTACCAGATTCTAACTGAACTAACACTGGGGCTTCAGTCAAAAGAGTTTTCAATTGATCAAAACTTTTCTGACACTTTTTCGACCACTCAAACTTGACATCTTTCTGAAGCAGATTTGTCATCGGTGTTGCTATCATCGAGAAACCTTTCACAAACCGTCTGTAGTACCCAGCAAGTCCCAAAAAGCTTCGAACTTCTGAAACGTTTCTCGGAGGCTTCTAATCGAGTATAGCTGAAATTTTACTCGGATCAACTCGGATGCCCGATGAGGATACAATATGCCCCAAAAAGCTGACTTCCCTCAACCAGAACTCATATTTACTAAACTTCGCATATAATTGCTTGTCTCGCAAAATCTGCAATACTAACTTCAAGTGCTCGGCATGTTCATTTTCATCGCGTGAATAGATAAAAATGTCATCTATAAACACAACTACAAACTGATCCAAATACTATCTGAAAATCCAATTCATTAAATCCATGAAAATAGCAGGGGCGTTAGTGAGCCCAAACGGCATCACTAGGAACTCATAGTGTCCGTACCTCATTCTAAAAGCAGTTTTAGGCACGTTAGAGTCTCTAACTCACAACTGATAATAACCCGATCTCAAGTCTATCTTCAAAAATACTGAGGCTCCTTTCAGTTGATCAAACAAAGCGTCGATTCACGGTAACGGATATTTATTCTTTATCGTTACCCTATTAAGCTGACGATAATCAATGCACATTCTCATGGTTCCGTCTTTCTTTTTCACAAACAGCACTGGTGCACCCTAGGGAGAAAAACTCGATCGAGCAAAACCTCTATCTATCAACTCTTGCAATTGAGATTTCAATTCTTTTAATTTGGTTGGTGCCATACGATACGGAGCTATCGAAATAGGTGTAGTTCCTGGCACTAATTCAATACCAAACTCTACCTACCAAACAGGTGGTAATCCAGGTAATTCCTCGGGGAACACATCCGGATATTCACAAACCACGGGCACAGTCTTAAGTTTCTTTTCTGATTCTTTACTATCCAGTACGTACGCAAGGTATGCTGCACACCCCTTTTTCACATATTTCTGAGCCAACATCGAGGATATCACTGCCGGTGATCCATTCAAATCGGTAGACTCAACTCGAATTATTTCATTATTTGAACACCTCAAATCAATTGTCTTTTGCTTGCAATTTACTACTGCATCATGCACAGTTAACCAATCCATATCGAGAATGACATCAAACCCGTCAAATGGTAATAACATTAAACCAGCCGGAAAGCAAGAATCTCGGATCATTAGGGGACATTTCTTACATACTTTATCAACTAGCACATAACGGCCCAAAGGATTCGACACCCGAATCACAAACTCAGTAGACTCAACAGGTAGAGTCTTGCTGGATGCGAAGGTTTCACACACATATGAATGAGTAGAATCGGGATCAATCAAAGCAATAACATCAGTATCAAAAAGAGTGAAAGTACCAGTAATAACATCTGGCGAAGAAACATCCTCACGTGTGCGTATAGCATATACTCTGAAAGGAGCACGAGCCTCAGAACGTACAGTAGTATCTTTGGTCCCTCTCTGATTTCCACTAGCATTATCCGTATGTCTAAGTGGTCTACCTCGTGTTCCAGTGATACTAGGTCTCCCACTCGGATCAGTATTCTGTTCAGCTAATTTCGGACAGTCTCTGATAAAGTGATCAGCTAATCCACACTTGAAACAAAAGCGGTCATGAAATCTACAGCTTCCTGAATGCCATTTACCACAATGCTTGCACTCAGATCTGTCCTGACGATCATTGCCGACACTGGCAACCGAGGTGGCTCGCGTACTCACAGGGGGTCGATCACGGTCCCATCTGAAATAACCCGAAGTATTCTTAGATCGGCCCGAGTCATCTCTAAATTTCTTCGATGACTGATGAAAAGATTTTCCCGAAGATCTTTTACGGAACTCTCTAGCTCCATCATCAGCTTTTCATTTCTCTTTACTGAGCTCTTCGGCTTTACAAGCTCGCTCGACAAGCACTACAAACTCTTTGATTTCCAGAATACCCACCAACAGTTTGATGTCTTCATTCAACCCGTCCTCAAAGCGTTTACACATGATAGCCTCAGACGAAACACATTCCCGAGCATATCTACAAAGTCTGACAAATTTTCGCTCATAATCGGTAACTGACATAGAACCCTGTTTAAGCTCAAGAAATTCTTCCCATTTTTGATCAATGAATCTTTGACTAATATATTTCTTGCAGAACTCAGTTTGAAAGAAATCCCAAGTAACCCGTTCTCTCGGCACAACTGAAACCAAGGTATCCCACCAATATTAGGCAGAATCACGTAACACCGATATAGCACATTTTAAGCATTCATTAGGTGTGCACGATAATTCATCGAACACGCGAATGGTATTATCAAGCCAAAACTCAGCCTGCTCGACATCATCACTGTCAGTAGCCTTGAACTCAGTAGCCCCGTGCTTTCTAATTCTATCAACCTGGGGCTTGTTCAACCTCAACGGGTCCACTACAGGAGGTACCACAGGTGCAGGGGTTGTATTGGTTGGGGGGTGGAGGATGTGAAATAGCCGGATTACTCTGAAGATACTGAGTAAACCAATTGTTCATCATAGCATAGAAGGCTTGTTTAGCAGTATCATTTTGATTACTAGCATTCGGTTGAGAGTCCAACGGTGCTGTCCCTAGCGCGGGAGCAGACGCTACGCTCTCTACATCATCAGCTACTGCTCGATCGGGATCGAAATTCATTTCTATACGAAAAACATGTTTCAACTGTCAGAAATCATCACACTATCATATTAACACTTTATGGCATGTATAGCTAGACCCACACACGCTACGTTAGTCCTAGAATCGACTAAACCGTAGCTCTCATACCAATAAAATATAACACCTCTATAACCCGTATCCGTCGCCGGACTGGATTATGAAGAATTACTAATCCGAAACTCAACATTAGTACATACACATTTGTATAATTTCATTAGCAATTATACTTATAGCCAAACACAATCAAAGATAGAAATTCAACTTATATCGCCATTCAAAAGTTGTCATATTCACATGGCATATATACAAAGACATCTCAAAATATCATTCACTTAAGTCTATTTTATACATGCCATACTAGCTCCAAAATGTAGTACCAAAATGACAGATAGTGTGAAGAGTTGCTGACAATCCCCTCCCCGAGCAGGTAACTGGAATCAACAATCTATAAAACAGAAAAATATAACAAAAGGAGTAAGCTTTCATAAGCTTAGTAAGTTTTAAGCAATGCAACAGATAAACTCAATTATAAATCAATTATCCAATTTCTTAAAAGGTCATTTCCTATATATTTATTATCATTGGCCGAATATACACAAGCCTATAATACACAATTAGCATTCTAATTTCACTTTATCTGAATTCATATGGCATAAATAAATCGAACATTTTCATATACTTTCACACCTTGACCAAATGTATCGTAACCATATATATAAATATATCATGTATTCACATATGTATCAAATTATACTCTTATGATTCAATTCAAATCATACTCACATATAAATACATAATACGCACTTGGCCAACTTAATGTATTGAATGTATTCATTTGTCGTTCTAACACGAGGTATCTTAGTTTTAGACTTTTATCAAATCACCGGCATTCAGCCTGCTAGGTTTAAAAACCCAAATTCATTCACTGGCATTTCGCCTGCTAGGCTCGAGGCCCGAATAGTATCTCACCGGCATTATAGCCTGGTAGGCTCAAAGGCCCGAATAGTATCTCACCGGCATTATAGCCTACTAGGCTCAAAGGCTCGAATAGTATCTCACTGGCATTATAGCACTGCTAGGCTCAAAGGGCGAATAATCTTGCACAATATTCAAATCAACAAGTTTTTTTTTTATAACACAATCACACCAATTTAGGTACAAGCATCATTCGAATATATCATCCTACATTTCATTCACTTTTATCTCATTTCATCACTCACATTTAAATACATAATTGTTTACACGTAAAATCTTACTCATTTTCACCTAACACTATCATTTGATCATGAGAACATATCACTTCTTACTTCCAATACAAATTGCCATTCGACCATGTACATATATGACAAGTAACACTTAATTCTCATAATTTGTCATATCATTTTCAAATATTATAAATATTTAACTACTTAAAACTTACCTCAAATATATTTGAACAGTCTCAGATCGGCTACTCAACTACTTTCTCTTTTCCTCTGTCCAACCTTGGTTCTCTATGCTCTTGAGCTAATTCAAACAAAAATTTAATTTATAAGGTCCCACAATGCTAGCTTATGACCGAATATGACAAGAAACTTAATAAGTCATATAGCTACTCTTAGCTCAAATATAAAATGGTCATACACATTTTTAATCACATTAAGTCATTTAATACAATTTATTTAACATTTCCTCATGTACATCTTTATGACCGAATACATATATTAAATAAGTAACTTGCCTTAACACATAATTCACATAGCCTAAGTACAATATAACCTTAATGACCAAATATGAACATTACCAAAATTCCTATGACTTAACCTATAACCTTCATAGCCGAATATTCATTTCATATTTAGCTCACATACACAAACACAAACTTATAAGGCTGTTATATAATTTGATAAACAATCACACATACAACTTGATATATATATATTTATATATAATGACATGTTTGAATATGCTATTATAAAATTAGATACATATTGCGTTCTTACCATAGATATCAAAGATGCACTTAACAATTGCAGTTATTCCTAATAATAAACTAAAACCATCATGAAACATTTTCCTAACTCATTACATTGCATATTCGAATTTCATAAATTAATATACATACACATCCAATTATCATATCATGGAACAAGTGCCGAATTACAAATTGTAATAAAATCAAAGCACAAACCTTGCTATGATATAAACATATTAAAACATTTTATTTATTATTTTATTTATCAAATTCGGTATAACAAAATAACCTTAGATATCAATTCTTTTTCAATACATTGATTAAATACCACAACCTGATACACCTATACTATTATCCATGCATATCATAACCGAACTAGTCACAAATTCAACCCAAACACATTAACCTTTCTCAAAACGTATAATACCTATCTCAAACTTAATTTATTACTATCAAATTCATTTAAAACATTCAACAACAAATTTTTCTTTAACTAAGCTCATATTTGGCAATGACAATGGTAATTTAGCAAACCTTAATTTAACTTATAATTGTGCATATCACATTCAAAGCATCCACTCCATTCCATCATTTAAAACACAAACATTTCTCAACTATTACCTAAGTTCACATTCGACAATTTCGCAAATACACAAGCCGATTTTTCTATCATTCAAACCACCTATATGAACATTAAACTTGTCCAATCATCACCCATTCACAACTATTCATCAAAACATAAAGACAACAATCATTCCCTTCAAAAATCTTCCATAGCCGAATACTCAAATCACTACCCAATTCAAAATTTTGACATGGGCTAAGTAAGGGACTTAGTAACTAGCTTAATATATGCTACAATTTCAAAAACTAACATGAATTTCATACCTTAATTCAAGCTCAAGGTGACCGAATGCTATTACCCCTTTTCTTCTTTAAGGTTCAGCTACTAAGGAAGAAGATGAAACAAGCATTTTGTTTTTCTTTTGTTTTTCTATCATCTTTTCTTATTATTAATTAATTTTTTTATTTCATAAATTAAACCATTACTATTATAATATAAATATATAATACATATTTCCTTATCAACATCATCATGGCCGGCCACTACAACTAAAGTGAGAAATTTGACATGCAAATCCATTTATTTACACCATAAATTATTTGGCCACTACAAAAATAACCTATCATATTTTCACAAATTTTCACATAAGTCCTATTTAATAATTTCACTCACAAATGACAATATTAAAGCATTAAATTTTCTCGCATGCACTTTCAAATATAATAAGCACAGAATATAACATCTAATTATTTTTTTATGACTCGGTTTTGTGGTCCCGAAACCACTTTCTGAATGGGGTCAAATTAGGGCTGTCACAACTCTCCCCCCAAGGAATTTTTGTCCCCGAAAATCTTACCAGCGAAAAGGTTAGGATAACGTTCTTTCATTGAGTCTTCTAGCTCCCAAGTCGCTTCTTCAACCCCGTGTTTGAGCCACAGTACTTTTACTAATGAGATTTTCTTGTTTCTTAGTTTTTTTACTTCACGAGCCAAAATACGAACCGGTTCCTCTTCATAACTCAAATCAAATTGAATTTCAATCTCTAATGGATTTATCACATGACTAGGATCGGATCTGTATCGACGGAGCATCGAAACATGAAAAACGTCATGAATCTTTTCAAGTTCAGGTGGCAAAAGTAGTCTATAAGCAATCGGTCTAATCCGTTCTAAAATTTCGTATGGTCCGATAAATCTCGGGCTCAATTTGCCTTTACGGCCAAATCTGAGTACTTTTTTCCACAGTGAAACTTTAAGAAACACTTTGTCTCCGACTTGATACTCTATATCTTTCCGTTTCAAGTCTGCATACGATTTCTGATGATCTGATGCTGCTTTCAGACTTTCACGGATCACTTTTACTTTCTGTTCGGCCTCTTTAATCAAATCAACTTCGTAAATCTTATTCTCACTGAGTTCAGTCCAAAACAAAGGTGTACGACATTTACGACCATACAAAGCCTCGTAAGGTGCCATCTTGATACTCGATTGAAAACTATTATTATATGCGAATTCAACCAAAGGCAAATATCGTTCCCACGAAGTACTAAACTCAAGGATGCAACATCTCAACATATCCTTGAGTATTTGAATAATTTGCTCGGATTGACCATCGGTCTGGGGAAGAAAAGCAGTGCTAAAATGCAACTTAGTACCCAATGCTTCTTGCAATTTCTTCCAAAACCGCGATGTGAATCTCGGATCTCTATCCAGCACAATAGAAGTAGGTACCCCGTGTAACCTTAATATCTGAGAAATATACAGTTCGGCTAACTTATCAAGTGAATAATCCGTACGTACGAAAATAAAATGGGCCGACTTCGTCAATCTATCAACAATAATCGATATCGCATCTTTCTTATTCTGAGACAATGGCAACCCAGATACAAAATCCATCGTGACTCGATCCCATTTCCACTCTAGTATCATGATTGGCTGAAGTAATCCCGAAGGCACTTGATGTTTCGCTTTCACTTGTTGACATATCCAACACTTCGAAACAAAGTCAGAAATGTCTCGCTTCATACCATGCCACCAATACAAACATTTCAGATTGTTCTACATTTTCATACTACCCGGGTGAACTGACATTCGGCTGCTATGAGCCTCGTTCAAAATCATCGGAATAAGCTCTGAATTTCTCGGAACACATAATCGATATCTGAGCCTCAAACAATCATTGCTATCAATTAAAAACTCTGAATCTTCCGAAACACATAATGCTCGCTTTGCAACTAATTCATCATCAACTTTTTGAGCTTCACAGATTTGTTGCATCAATAACGGTTTTGCTTTTAACTCCGCTACTAACACATCATCAGCGGCCACAGACAGGTGTACATTCATTGCTCGCAAAACAAACAGCGCTTTACGGCTTAATGCATCAGCAACCACGTTAACCTTTCCCAGATGGTAATCAATGACAAGCTCGTAATCTTTCAATAATTCTAGCCAACGTCTTTGTCTCAAATTCAAATATCTCCGAGTCATCAAGTACTTGAGACTTTTGTGATCGGAATACACATGGCATTTTTCCCCGAACAAGTAGTGGCACCAAATTTTCAAAACGAAAACAATAGCAGCTAACTCGAGAGCATGAGTCGAAAAATTTTTCTCATGTGGCTTCAATTGTCTCGAAGCGTACGCTACAACTCTACCTTCTTGCATCAACACACAGCCCAAACCATTCAGAGACGTATCACTGTAGATCACAAATTATTTACCAGATTCTGGCTGAACTAACACTGGGGCTTCAGTCAAAATAGTTTTCAATTGATCAAAACTTTTCTGACACTTTTTCGACCACTCAAACTTGACATCTTTCTGAAGCAGCTTTATCATCGGTGTTGCTATCATCGAGAAACCTTTCACAAACCGTCTGTAGTACCCAGCAAGTCCCAAAAAGCTTCGACCTTTTGAAACTTTTCTCGGAGGCTTCTAATCGAGTATAGCTGAAATTTTACTCGGATCAACTCGGATGCCCGATGAGGATACAATATGCCGCAAAAAGTTGACTTCCCTCAACCAGAACTCACATTTACTAAACTTCGCATATAATTGCTTGTCTCGCAAAATCTGCAATACTAACTTCAAGTGCTCGGCATGTTCATTTTCATCACGTGAATAGATCAAAATGTCATCTATAAACACAACTACAAACCGATCCAAATACTGTCTAAAAATCTAATTCATTAAATCTATGAAAACAGCAGGGGCATTAGTGAGCCCAAACGGCATCACTAGAAACTCATAGTGCCCGTACCTCATTCTAAAAGCAGTTTTAGGCACGTCAGAGTCTCTAACTCGCGACTGATAATAACCCGATCTCAAGTCTATCTTCGAAAATACTGAGGCTCTTTTCAGTTGATCAAAAAAATCGTCAATTCACGGCAACGAATATTTATTCTTTATTGTTACCCTATTAAGCTGACGATAATCAATGCACGTTCTCATGGTTCCGTCTTTCTTTTTCACAAACAGCACTGGTGCACCCCAGGGAGAACAACTTGGTCGAGCAAAACCTCTATCTGTCAACTCTTGCAACTGAGATTTCAATTCTTTTAATTCGGTTGGTGCCATACGATACGGAGCTATCGAAATAGGTGTAGTTCCTGGCACTAATTCAATACCAAACTCTACCTACCAAACAGGTGGTAATCCAGGTAATTCCTCGAGGAACACATCCGGATATTCACAAACCACGGGCACAGTCTCGAGTTTTTTTCTGATTCTTTACTATCCAGTACGTACGCAAGGTATGCTTCACACCCCTTTTTCACATATTTCTGAGCCAACATCGAGGATATCACTGCCGGTGATCCATTCAAATCGGTAAACTCAACTCGAATTATTTCATTATTTGAACACCTCAAATCAATTGTCTTTCTCTTGCAATTTACTACTGCATCATGCACAGTTAACCAATCCATACCGAGAATTACATGAAACCCGTCAAACGGTAATAACATCAAATCAGCCGGAAAGCAAGAATCTTGGATCATTAGGGGACATTTCTTACATACTTTATCAACTAGCACATAACGACCCAAAGGATTCGACACCCGAATCACAAACTCAGTCGACTCAACAGGTAGAGTCTTACTGGATGCCAAGGTTTCACACACATATGAATGAGTAGAACTGGTATCAATCAAAGCAATAACATCAGTATCAAAAAGAGTGAAAGTACCGATAATAACATCTGGCGAAGAAGCATCCTCGCGAACGCGTATAGCATATGCTCTGGAAGGAGCACGAGCCTCAGAACGTACAATAGTATCTTTGGTCCCTCTCTGATTTCCACTAGCATTATCCGTATGTCTAGGTGGTCTACCTCGTGTTGCAGTGTTACTAGGTCTCCCACTCAGATCAGTATTCTGTTCAGCTAATTTCGGACAGTCTCTGATAAAGTGATCAGCTAATCCACACTTGAAACAAAAGCGGTCATGAAATCTATAGCTTCCTGAATGCCATTTACCACAATGCTTGCACTCAGATCTGCCCTGACGATCATTGTCGACACTGGCAACAGAGGTGGCTCGCGTACTCATAGGGGGTCGGTCACGGTCCCGTCTGGAATAACCCGAAGTATTCTTAGATTGGCCCGAGTCATCTCTAAATTTCTTCGATAACTGATGAAAAGATTTTCTCGAAGATCTTTTACGGAACTCTCTAGCTCCATCATCAGCTTTTCTTTTCTCTTTACTGAGCTCTACGGCTTTACAAGCTCGCTCGACAAGTACTACAAACTCTTTGATTTCCAGAATACCCACTAACAGTTTGATGTCTTCATTCAACCCGTCCTCAAAGCATTTACACATGATAGCCTCAGACGAAACACATTCCCTAGCATATCTACTAAGTCTGACAAATTTTCGCTAATAATCGGTAACTGACATAGAACCCTGTTTAAGCTCAAGAAATTCTTCCCATTTTTGATCAATGAATCTTTGACTAATATATTTCTTGCAGAACTCGGTTTGAAAGAAATCCCAAGTAACCCGTTCTCACGGCACAACTAAAACCAAGGTATTCCACCAATAGTAGGAAGAATCACGTAACAGAGATATAGCAAATTTTAAGCATTCATCAGGTGTGCATGATAATTCATCGAACACGCGAATGGTATTATCAAGCCAAAACTCAACCTGCTCGACATCGTCACTGTCAGTAGCCTTGAACTCAGTAGCCCCGTGCTTTCTAATTCTATCAACCGGGGGCTTGTTCAACCTCAACGGGTCCACTACAGGAGGTACCACAGGTGCAGGGGTTGTATTAGTTGGGGGTGGAGGATGTGAAATAGCCGGATTAGTCCGACTATACTGAGTAAACCAATTGTTCATCATAGCATAGAAAGCTTGTTTAGCCTCATCATTTTGATTACTAGCATTCGGTTGAGAGTCCAACGGTGCTGTCCCTAGTGCGGGAGCAGGCGCTACGCTCTCTACATCATCAGCTACTGCTCGATCAGGATTGGAATTCATTTCTATACGAAAAACATGTTTCAACTGTCAGAAATCATCACACTATCATATTAACACTTTATGGCATGTATAGCTAGACTCACACACGCTACGTTAGTCCTAGAATCGACTAAACTGTAGCTCTCATACCAATAAAATATAACACCTCTATAACCCGTATCCGTCGCCGGAGTGGGTTATGAAGAATTACTAATCCGAAACACAACATTAGTACATACACATTTGCATAATTTCATTAGCAATTATACTTATAGCCAAACACAATCAAAGATAGAAATTCAACTTATATCGCCATTCAAAAGTTGTCATATTCACATGGCATATATACAAAGACATCTCAAAATATCATTCACTTAAGTCTATTTTATACATGCCATACTAGCTCCAAAATCTAGTACCAAAATGACAGATAGTGTGACGAGTTGCTGACAATCCCTTCCCCGAGCGGGTAACTAGAATCAACAATCTATAAAACAGAAAAATATAACAAAAGGAGTAAGCTTTCATAAGCTTAGTAAGTTTTAAGCAATGCAACAGATAAACTCAATTATACATCAATTATCCAATTTCTTAAAAGGTCATTTCCTATATATTTATTATTATTGGCTGAATATACACAAGCATATAATACACAATTAGCATTCTAATTTCACTTTATTTGAATTCATATAGCATAAATAAATCGAACATTTTCATATACTTTCAGACCGAATGTACCATAACCATAGATATAAATATATCATGTATTCACATATGTATCAAATTATACTATTATGATTCAATTCAAATCATACTCACATATAAATACATAATACGCACTTGGCCAACTTAATGTATTGAATGTATTCATTTGTCGTTCTAACACGAGGTATCTTAGTTTTAGACTTTTATCAAATCACCGGCATTCAGCCTGCTAGGTTTAAAAACCCAAATTCATTCACTGGCATTTAGCCTGCTAGGCTCGAGGCCCGAATAGTATCTCACCGGTATTATAGCCTGGTAGGCTCAAAGGTCCGAATAGTATCTCACCGGCATTATAGCCTGCTAGGCTCAAAGGCTCGAATAGTATCTCACTGGCATTATAGCCTGCTAGGCTCAAAGGCCCGAATAATACTGTACAATATTCAAATCAACAAGTTTTTTTTTATAACTCAATCACACCAATTTAGGTACAAGCATCATTCGAATATATCATCCTACATTTCATTCACTTTTATCTCATTTCATCACTCATATTTAAATACATAATTGTTTACACGTAAAATCTTACTCATTTTCATCTAACACTATCATTTGATCATGAGAACATATCACTTCTTACTTCCAATACAAATTGCCATTCGACCATGTACATATATGACAAGTAACACTTAATTCTCATAATTTGTCATGTCATTTTCAAATATTATAAATATTTAACTACTTAAAACTTACCTCGAATATATTTGAACAGTCTCAGATCGGCTACTCAACTGCTTTCTCTTTTCCTCTGTCCAACCTTGGTTCTCTATGCTCTTGAGCTAATTCAAACAAAAATTTAATTTATAAGGCCCCATCATGCTAGCTTATGACCGAATATGACAAGAAACTTAATAAGTCATATAGCTACTCTTAGCTCAAATATAAAATGGTCATACACATTTTTAATCACATTAAGCCATTTAATACCATTTATTTAACATTTCCTCATGTACATCTTTATGACCGAATACATATATTAAATAAGTAACTTGCCTTAACACATAATTCACATAGCCTAAGTACAATATAACCTTAATGACCAAATATGAACATTACCAAAATTCCTATGACTTAACCTATAACCTTCATAGCAGAATATTCATTTCATATTTAGCTCACATACACAAACACAAACTTATAAGGCTGTTATATAATTTGATAAACAATCACACATACAACTTGATATATATATTTATATATAATGACATGTTCGAATATGCTATTATGAAATTAGATACATATTGCGTTCTTACCATAGATTTCAAAGCTGCACTTAACAATTGCATTTATTCCTAATACTAAACTAAAACCATCATGAAACATTTTCCTAACTCATTATCTTGCATATTCGAATTTCATAAATTAATATACATACACATCCAATTATCATATCATGGAACAAGTGCCGAATTACAAATTGTAATAAAATCAAAGCCTAAATCTTGCTATGATATAAACATATTAAAACATTTTATTTATTATTTTATTTATCAAATTTGGTATAACAAAATAACCTTAGATATCAATTCTTTTCAATACATTGATTAAACAACCTAATACACCTATACTATTATCCATGCATATCATAACCGAACTAGTCACAAATTCAACCCAAACACATTAACCTTTCTCAAAACGTATAATACCTATCTCAAACTTAATTTATTACTATCAAATTCATTTAAAACATTCAACAACAAATTTTTCTTTAACTAAGCTCATATTCGGCAATGACAATGGTAATTTAGCAAACCTTAATTTAACTTATAATTGTGCATATCACATTCAAAGCATCCACTCCATTCCATCATTTAAAACACAAACATTTCTCAACTATTACCTAAGATCACATTCGACAATTTCGCAAATACACAAGCCGATTTTTCTATCATTCAAACCACCTATATGAACATTAAACTTGTCCAATCATCACCCATTCACAATTATTCATCAAAACATAAAGACAACAATCATTCCCTTCAAAAATATTCCATAGCCGAATACTCAAATCACTACCCAATTCAAAATTTTGACATGGGCTAAGTAAGGGAATTAGTAACTAGCTTAATATATGCTACAATTTCAAAAACTAAATGAATTTCATACCTTAATTCATGCTCAAAGTGACCAAATGCTATCACCCCTTTTCTTCTTTAAGGTTCGACTACTAAGGAAGAAGATGAAACAAGCATTTTGTTTTTCTTTTGTTTTTCTATCATCTTTTCTTATTATTAATTAATTTTTTATTTCATAAATTAAACCATTACTGTTATAATATTAATATATAATACATATTTGCTTATCAACATCATCATGGCCGGCCACTACAACTAAAGTGGGAAATTTGACATGCAAATCTACTTATTTACACCATAAATTATTTGGCCACTACAAAAATAACCTATCATATTTTCACAAATTTTCACATAAGTCTTATTTAATAATTTCACTCACAAATGACAATATTAAAGTATGAAATTTTCTCACATGCACTTTCACATATAATAAGCATAGAATATAACATCTAATTATTTTTTTATGACTTGATTTTGTGGTCTCGAAACCACTTTTCGACTGGGGTCAAATTAGGGCTGTCACATTAGGGCTTAGCTAATTCACATATAAATAAATATATATGCATATTATCAATAGTTTATATATGAATATGTATGCATATGAAATATCTTTAAATTTGAAAGACAATAATTAAACATATTTAAAATTTTATTTTAAATAAAATTTATACCCCTTTCTCTCTCTAATATATATTAAAATTGAATAAAATTATTTTTTGTCATTTTTAATTGAGTTGGTGTCCGGTTAACTCGATTGGTTTTATATAAATGTAGAGCATATACTATTTTTCCATCTTAATTTCTCTTTTTATCTTAATTTTAACGATTTCTTTCAAATTTATTTTTTTGAATATATAAAATTTAATATTTCGAATAAGCTAATACATAAATACATACATATATATGACTACTAGCTCATAGTTGTCAAAAAAGGATCGAATTGTCGATTGGACTGGTGGTCCAATCGATTCATCCGGTACCAAAATCAGCAAAAGTCAATTGAACCACTAAAAACTGATCGAACCAATTAAAAATTAGTTGAAATGGCTTGAAGCTAGTTTAAATATTTAATTCTATTGCTATAATTTATAAAATGAATATTTTTCTATGTGTTTTCCGTATTTTCTTAATTTTTTTAATTTTCTTTTTGAACTTTCAAATTTTTTTATTTTTTCATAAATGAATTGGCAATCAACTGAATGAATAGAAAATCTGTGGTTTAACCAATTTAACTACCGATTCGATTTTGACAACATTACATATTATCCAATATGTAATTTATATATATTATCACCAGTTAAAAATGAAGAAAAGAACAACACTTTTTTATTCTAAATTTCAAATATAAAACAAAACTCTTAGTTAACACAATTTATGCAACTTATCTTGTTCATGCTTTGGTAATTAGGTTTATTTGATTTGTTGCATAAGTTGTTTTGTTAACGTTTTGTAAGGTTATTAATTTTAGAATTAAATTAAAATTTAATTTTTTTTATTTTAAATATTTGATATGATTTTATTAATAACTTTTTTAAATTATGTAAGTTTCAATTTTGTTTTGGTTTAGATATGAATTATATTCTTTTATTTTGTGAAAATTAAAAAAATAGTATTATTTTTAATTTGTTAAAAATTGATCAATTGCATTTTAGAATAACTAAGAAGTAAGTCTACTTGTTGGTGAATACATACACTTTAATTACTAATTTTTTTTCTAGCTTATTGCATAGAAATTATTGAAATATTATTTTGTTGTTAATTCGTTAAGTATGAATTGTTGAATTGTAAATCAGCAATTTAACAGTGAGGTTCAATAGTATTATCAATTGGGATAACTTATCTAATATAAAGTATGAGGGTCAAATTTTAAAAAATTAATGTAAAGAAACTAAGTAGAGAGATGAAATTAAGAATTATATATATATATATTTGGTACAAATATATATAACAAAATTAACTACAAATGAATATCATACATACTTTATATATCTTATAGACATACTAAATTCTATGTTAACAATAAACTATATAATATTAAATTAAAAGTTATTAATAAAAAATTACAGTATAGCAACGTCGTGTAATGTATAACAATAATGAATGTAATAAATATTCATAGAGCTTACAACAATATATATTTATTTTAATTTTTTATCATTGAATTTAAATTGTTGTTAATATACAGTTTAATATTAATAAAAAATTTATATAATAATAATTTAAGATAAATGACATTTTTATTTTATTTTAACTGTTTTCATTGAAAATGTTGCTCTCTTACGTTGTTTTAGATGAAAAAATTTTAAAAATAAAAATAAAGAATTTTCAAAATGCATCATTTTGAAAATGTTAATGTTTATAGCTATTTTGTTTAGAAAAGAAAATATCTTTCAAAATTATTAAATAGAAAAAAATAGTTTTAAAATTTTCAAATAATATAAATTCCATGACATGTTATCATGTAGATAGAAATAGACTTGGGTTTATATAGGAAGAAAAAAAAATAGAAAAGATGATATTCAAAATGAAATATTATAAAATTATACTGGAATTGTGAAAAGTAATAAAGTCAGTATAGATAGAGAAAAAAATAAGTTGATCAATAGATGTTAAGTCGGGTTCGTTAGGAAATGAGACATAATAAATATATCTTTATATGATAGAAATTTATCTTTACATTGAGAGAAAAAATTTTAGATTTTGATTGAACTTAATTTGATTAATATTGTCGTTGTTGTTAGTGTATGAAAATATAAATTTAAACACATTAAAATTTATTTATCTTTTTATTTAAGAGTTAAAAAATATGTAAAAGATATTTGATTTTAAATGCATAAAAATTCTAAACATTTTGAATACAAAATTCCTAAATACAATTTTTTTTCAATTATCACTATTCAAACCTAAACTAATCCTAAAGTAAATCAACCAATGGCCCACAACTTGGTTGATCATCATTATTGACATATAAACAGTGCGGTTGGTGGGTGTTTAACTTAACAAACGTGAGTTCGGCATTATTTACTAGTTTTTCAAAAAAAGAAAAAAAAAACACTCATAATTATGTTTATAATTGTTAGATTCAGCGTCTTATCTAAAAACGGAAATCGATTAAGAATTCAGACCTTAGTTAATTTTTTTCAAATGCTTCCATGAAATGACATCGGTGTTAATTATAGGTTTAATGTGTAAAATCGACACTATAATTATTAATATTTATCATTATATTTTAACAGATAAATTTATCACTTTATTGTAACTTTATCTTGCATTTTGTCATTCAATTTTTGTTTGATTAAATTTTATGACTAAAATTTAATTTTTGATTAAATTTTATTATTAAATTTTAGTTTAAAATGATTTGAAGAAAAATTTAATATTTTAATTTAATAATTTAAAATAATAAATTAATCTACAAAAATTAAACTTACGCCTTATTTAAATACTATTGAAAAAATTAAATCCATTGATTTTTTGCAATTGTTTGATAATATAAAATAAAAAATAATTTGATTAAATTTTTTTACAAAAAAATGTGAAAAATGATAAGTAGGTAAAATCTAATTATCACTTTATGGACAATATCTTCAATTAATTCAACTTTATTTTTATTTTAATATTATATTATCTCATAAAAACTTTACGTTTAAAATCTAAATTTTGTTTAAAATAGAGTGAAATGTTTAAAAATTAAGGATAAAATGTAAAATATATTTTTTATAATTTAAAATATATATTTATCTATCAATTTAATTATTTTCCATTATTGAATTTAAGTAATATATTAAAAAATTATAATTTAAATTCAATAATTAAATTTTTAATACTTAATATTTTAACATTTAATTTTTTATCACTTAATATTTCAATTTGTTAAACACCACCTTTTATGTTCTTTAATATTCAGGACTTTCTTTTATTAAATAGAAATTCAATGTTAATTTATTAATTTCTAGTATTTTATAAATTAACTTATTTTTAACTATCACTACAAAATTAAAGAGTTTTAGAGACGAGATAAAAGGAACCTAAAAAAAAGAGCTAACGAAGAGGTCATGATAAGGTGGTTATTCAATTAAATAGTTTGGAAGTTGTAAAAGCCATACATGAAAGTGCTTCGAAGACTTCAAATGTTGCTCTAGTCAGATCGAAGACTTCAAATTTTGCTCTGGTCAAAAGAATATACCTTTATATTATCTCAAGAAGATCAATAGATTTTAAGATATATTCATAAGAAATATAATCAAAGCAGGAACTGCTTAATTAAATTAGTCATCGCAAAAAAAAAAAAAAAAAAAAAAAAAAAAAAAAAAAGAAGATTTACAATTGTTTGAGACTTCTCCAAAGGAAGTTTTAGATTTTCTTGAAGCAGACAAGGAAAACAACTTTGAATCCCTCAATGTTATTCCATGTAATTTAGTATAGAATTCTTTTTTATTAAAAAAAAAAGACCCTAGAAAAAGTCCCCTTTATCTCTAATTTAAAAATATTAGGGATGTTTTTTATTTACGTCCTCAGTTCTTATATTTAAGGGTTTTGGGATGATTGGTTTAAAAGAAAACTAATTGAATTTACAAATACTTTTCATAGCTACCTGGATTAGTGATATGTTTACCGCTTTTATTTGTTGGTTTCATTTTGCTTGTTTTACCCCCAAAAAAATTGATTCTATTTCTTTCTCCATGTTAGACTTTTTTTTTTTTAATTTTGTAAATATAAATATAATAAATATGGTACGTATTACTTGTGTTTAAGTATGTGTAACTTCATAATTAATTGTACGTTGTTGAAGAGTGATGAGTGTCAGATCAAACTTTAGCCTAACCAATATTATGAAACCATGATAAAAAAAGATAGTGGAGGCCGGAGGGACTAAAACCGTATTTTATCCAAATACAGCTGAATTTTATTATGAAAAAAGATGATGTTCTGACCAAATTAAATAGCTTTGTATTCGACAAATATAATTTATATATTGTCGCTAAACGTGTAAACATAATTAAAAATGTGTTAATATTTGATATAATAATAATATATTTTTTAATTTTACAAGTAATTTTAAAATTTTATTATGGGTCTTTTTTTAATATTTTACTATATTTATATAAGACATTCGTCAACTCTTTAATTTTATTTGTGGAGTTTAATCCATTGGCAATATACTAAATATTATTCTATTAAAAAATAAGTAAATTGTTTAATTTATTATCAGTGTAGTTTTTAGACTTCACAAGCAGTATTAAGGGGTTAACAAATATCTTATTAGAGTATAGTAAAATATTAAAAAAATATTTTAAAAAAAGATACGGCATATTAATTTTTTAAAATTACTTGTAGAATAAAAAAATATTTTACTAATGTACTAAATACTCACTTAAAAAAAAAACCTTAATAATATCCCAAAATCTCTCAACCCATTATTCATCCCTTTTCCCCCAAAACATACCCCACACCCATAAAAAAATTAAAAAAATTAAATCATCAAAATCATAATTAAGTGATAAATTTTAATTTAAAATCAAAATTAGCAGTAAAATTTAATAAAATTGAAAATTTAGTATTAAAATCCAATAATATAAAAACTGCGTGACAAATTAAATCATATTCTCAAAATATAGTATCAATATTAATAAAAAAATAAAGTATAGTAGTAAATTCATTATTAACTAATATTATGGTAGAAAATTTGCATTTTATTCCCTAATTATATTGTTTTGCAGGAAAAAAATTACGGAATAGATAAACAATAAACTATAATGATAATTTTACCCTTAGATTAAAAATGGATATTATTCTAGCTAATAATATATAACATAGAATATTTCTATAAAAATAAAATCTTATATAAACAAATATTCTTTACTATATAATGTATATTATTTAAATATTATTAATATAATATATAACAAGCACCCATGAATTTTAGAATAAAAGAGAAGATTGTTAAGAGACCAAATCAAATTCATCAAAAAGTACAGAGACCTCCCCAAAGATCGTAGTGCAAATCGACACCTCCTTGTGTCATCGAACAAATTGTAAATAGGCATGTTGAGTAACTTGACTTATTGTTATAGATATCGTGAGAAGATCCTTTCTATTAAAAGAAATTTGAAATTATGTTTCATTTAAAAAAAAATTAAAATCAACTATTCGCATTAGAGCTAGCTTTTACTATGTCTATTGCAAAAATATGTAAATCTATAATTTTTCTTTTCTCCTTTATGTATGGACTAAATTGATAAAGAGTGAGTTGTGCATGTTACTGATTATGTATGAATGGTTTATACATGTTTGGATATTATCTTTTTTATAACATGTTATTGTGAAGTTGTGACCCTTAGAATTATAATTATTGTATTAAATTATTTTAAATATGTAATTAGACAATGAAATATCAGCTTCATGTAAGTTTATTATTATTATTATTTTCGTTATGAAGAAAACCTTACAAGCCAATTACAGACTAAGATTTTGCAACAAAATTGAAAATGGAGACTTGGGAGTGGAAGGAAGCCAACTCGACATCCCCTTTAACAAGCCTTGTGTTTTCCTCGGGTATGTATTTAATGTAATACCCCCTACCCGTATTCATTGCCGGAATAGGGTAAGAAGTATTACCAGAGTTTACAAATTAAATTTTTTTAACTCAATATATCCCCCTTTTATAGATATCTAACCTTCCCTGTAAATTTTAAACCGAGACCAGTCCACATCAACCAAACCAATTCAACATATTTTCAAAATAAATTCATACATATTTATAAGATAACATCATCACATACCCAAAGCCAGGTTTGTTAACCATACCAATGGCTAACTCTACATTCATTTCACAAAATCATTTACTTTATTAGCTTATACATGCCATTGATTTCCAAAATAAAGTTTCTTTATATACCGAAATCCTGAGGTTGATAGTGTGATGTATCTCAGACCAAATCCGATCTCCGAGCTCTTAACACTACAAAACAGGGAAAATGAAAACAGGGTAAGCACTTTGTGCTTAGTAAGCTCATGTAACAAGAATTATACTTACCTAATATTTTCAATACAATACAATAAACATTTATATATCCATTCAATGCATTATTACCCTAATATGCACAAACTCAACATTCAAGTTAGTACAATAATTTGCATGTACCAATAATATATACCATGATTTCTATTTCCTTGTTATTTTTCCATATTTATCCCGTTGAATTTCTCAGAATTTGATGGATTTTCAGAGGTACACTTTTAGTGTACAATTTGAGTCCGTCAATTTATATTCATGTGCACACATTTCCATTTCAGAGAGCACACTCCATGAACCTCATCCTTACAATGGGATTACCAGTCCGAGCTAAATCCCCTGTAATATAAACTCATAGAGTATTGTCGGGATTACCAGTCCAGGCTAAATCCCCTGCAACGACAATTACTCTAATGAGCTTGGATCTGAATTACCAGTCCAGGCTAAATTCAGACCCTAATTCGGATTACCTGTCCGGGCTAAATCTATTTTCCACATATTCTTCGGGAGGGCTATATCAGGATAGGATCACCCGTCCGGGCTTGATCCTTTTTACCGTCAATTCCTTTTTCAGAGATCCATCGAATTTTCCTTTCATTCAACTGGGATTTCTTCTTTTTTATTTATTATTATCAAATATATCAATGTTTTATCAATTTTCATACAATGAACATTCAAATCATATTCATATCAAAAACATACATTTCAAGCATTTAAGAATATAACTCAAGTTACATGAACTTACCTTGATACTTGTTTGTGCACAAAAATCTACTAATCCTGAACTTTTTCCTTTCCTCGATCTAGCTTCGTATTTGAATCTTCTGGATCTAAATAAATAAATTTAATTATCAATTTAATACATTTCATGTTCATATACAACATTCTCTATAATTCAACTATTATTTATAGTTCATTCAAAGCTGTCTACTTAAGTCATAGCCACTAAATCATTTATAACTCGAGCTAAGGAACTCCAAATTAAGTTCCGTTAATTTTCCCTGAAACTAGACTCATATATATTCTTACCATAAAATTTTCAGAATTTTTGGTTTAGCCAATCAGTATATTTTATTCTTTAAATTCACCCCTGTTCTGCTGTCTAACAGTTCTGACCCTTCTTCACTAAAAATTAATTATCTCTTCATACAGGATTCAAATGATATTATAGTTTATTTATATTAAAAATAGACTCATTAAGGATTCTATACATATAAATTTAAGCTCCTAATTATTTTTATTTAATTTTTTATGATTTTTCAAATTCAGAACAGGGGAACCCGAATTCATTCTGACCTTGTCTCACAAAATTCATTATATCTCAAAATTTACAAATCCATTGCTTACACTATTTCTTCTATGAGAAACTAAACTCAATAAGCTTTAATTTCATATATTGTTCATCTTCTAGTTCGATTTATAAAATTTATGGTGATTTTTCAAAGTTAGTGTACTGCTGCTGTCCAAATTGTTTTAGTGCAAACTGTTTATTACCATTTTTCCCCTAAGCTTTTAATAAATGAGAATTTCGTCCCTACTCAATTAGTCTCTCAATTGAGCTTATTTTTCTCAATTAACACTTTATTATATCACCTTAAACTAGTTTACAACCTTTAGGAATCATAGTTTCAGAAATAGACTTTAATTCCAAACATTTTCACAATTAGGTCCTAAAAATCAATTTTCCATTGAAATTACCTAATAAAATCATCTCATAAATAAATTAAAACTTTAATTTCATTCTATTTCATCATAAACTTACAGAACTCAATCATGGTTACTTTCAAATTCATCCATGAAATCAAAAACTAATGAATTTAATAGTAGGACCTAGTTGTAAAAGTCTTAGAAACACAAAAATTACAAGAAAAAGGCAAGGATTAACTCACTTGGTGCAAAAATTATGAAATACCAGCTTAGAGAACCCTCCTATGGTGTTTTTAGCTGCTGGAATTGAAGAGAAATGAAGAGAAATCTAGATATTTCCTATTTAGTCCTAGCTTTATTTAGTTAATTTTGCAATATTCCAATTTTACCCTTAATTTATCAAATTCCCTGCTGATTTCATGCCCTTGCCGTCCAGCCCAAATAAATTTTGGGTCTAATTGCCTTTTAAATCCTTTCTCATTAGACTCTTAAGCTATTTAATCATTCTAGCAACTTTTACACCTATTACAATTTAGTCCTTTTCATTTAATTGACTACCCAAACATTAAAATTTCCTAACGAAATTTTAATACCACATTACTAACATTTCATAAATATTTATAAAATTATTTTTGACTCGATTTTACGAGATAAAGGTCTCGATACCTTGTTTTTACCCAATTTCTTCAATAATTTCTTTTTCTAACTAACCACTAAATCGGTAAAATTTTTCTATCAATATTTTCATACGATTTTCCTATCATATCAATTTTCATGCAAAAATATTGAAATCTTTAAATCGGATTTGTGGTTACTGAAACCCTTTATTAGATAATTTTAAATTTAGGCCATTACAACTCTCCCCCTTTTAGGATTTTCGTCCTCGAAAATCTTACCAAGAAAAGAGGTTTGGGTATTGTTTCCTCATTGCCTCCTCCGGTTCCCATGTCGCTTCCTGAATCCCATGCTTTTTCCACAATACTTTCACCAAATTTATCTTTTTATTTCTAAGCTCTTTTGTCTCTCCGTGTCAATATTTTGACCGGTTCTTCATCGTAAGTCATATCGGTTGAATCTCCATACATCGGAGAAATAACATGTGAAGGATCCGACCGATATCGTCGTAACATAGATACATGAAAAACATTATGGATTCTATCAAGTTCCGGTGGTAATGCCAATCGATAAGCGACCGGTCCAATTCTTTCTATGATTTCATATGGCCCGATAAATCTTGGACTCAATTTACCTTTTCGACCGAATCGGAGGACTTTCTTCCAAAGAGACACTTTCAGAAATACCTTGTCACCGACTTGAAATTCACTCTCTTTTCGTTTAAGGTCGGCATATGACTTTTTGTCGATCGAAAGTCGCTTTCAAGCTATCTCGGATCACCTTTACTTTCTCTTCGGTTTCCCGAATCAAATCAACTCCATGTATCTTTTTCTCACTCAGTTCAGTCCAATATAATGGTGTTTTACATTTCCGACCATACAAAGCTTCATATGGTGCCATTTTAATACTAGATTGATAACTATTGTTGTAGGCAAACTCAATCAAAGGTAAATACCTTTCCCAACTACCTTCAAACTCTAGTACACAACATCGAAGCATGTCCTCTAATACCTGAATTACACGTTCGAATTGGCCATCTGTCTGAGGATGAAATGCAGTACTAAAATGCAACTGAGTCCCTAATGCTTCTTGCAACTTGTCCCAGAAACGAGATGTGAACCGAGGATCTCTATCCGAAATAATAGAGACCGGTACCCCATGTAACCTGATAATCTCAGATACATATAATTCAGCCAACTTATCTAAAGAAAAATCCATACGTACCAGTATAAAGTGTGTCGACTTTGTCAACCGGTCAACGATTACCCAAATAGCATCTTTCTTCTTCGGAGACAAAGGTAATCCTGACACAAAGTCCATTGTGATCCTTTCCCATTTCCATTCCGGTATCGTAATTGGCTGTAGTAATCCCGAAGGTACCTGATGTTCAACTTTAACCTGACTCATACTGTGCCCGTTTAACTTGTAACTTCTCATCATTCTTCTGAGCTTCACATATTTGCTGTAAAAATGTCAGTTTAGCTCTTAATTCTGCTAGGATTGAACCATCATCAGTCAATGATAACCGGGTATTCATAGCTCGCAAAGCTAACAGAGATTTCTGGCTCAAAGCATCAGCTACAACATTAGCTTTACCCGGATGGTAATTAATAACCAAATCATAGTCCTTTATCAGTTCAAGCCACCTGCGCTGTCTCAAATTCAAATCTTTTTATGTCATCAAATATTTCAGGCTTTTATGATCAGTATAAATATGACATTTCTCACCATACAAGTAATGCCGCCATATCTTCAGCGCAAATACAATAGCAGCTAATTCAAGATCATGTACTGGGTAATTTCTTTCATGTGGTTTAAGTTGTCTTGAAGCATAGGCTATTACTTTACCTTCTTGCATTAAGACACAACCTAAACCATTTAACGAGGCATCACTATAAATAACAAATTCCTTACGGTTGCTCATTTGCACTAATACAGGTGCTTTCGTTAGTAGATCTTTCAGTCGATTGGAACTTTGTTGACATTCATCAGTCCACTCGAACTTAATATCTTTATGCAATAATCGAGTCATTGGAGAAGCTATCATAGAGAATCCCTGTACAAATCTCCGATAATAACCAGCTAAACCCAAGAAACTTCTAACTTCAGATACATTCTTCGGTGGACTCCAATTGACAATAGCTGAGATTTTACTTGAACCTACTCCGATACCTTCGGCAGATACAATATGTCCTAGAAAACCCACTTCTCGAAGCCAAAATTCACATTTACTGAATTTAGCATATAACTGCTTCTCTCGCAGAATTTGCAACACAATTCTCAAATGTTCTGCATGTTCTTCTTCATCCCGAGAATAAACCAAAATATCATCAATGAATACTACCACAAATCTGTCTAAATACTGTTTGAATATCCGGTTCATCAAATCCATGAATACTGCAGGTGCATTAGTTAACCCAAATGGCATGACCAGAAACTCATAATGCCCGTACCTGGTTCTGAAGGCTGTTTTTGGCACATCTGACTCCTTTATCTGTAGCTGATAATAACCCGATCGAAGATTAATTTTTGAAAACATAGTAGCACCTTTCAGTTGATCAAATAAATCATCAATCCGGGGTAACGGGTACTTATTCTTTATGGTTACTTTATTAAGCTGCCGATAGTCGATACACAATCTTAAAGACCCGTATTTCTTTTTCACAAACAGAACCGGAGCACCCCAAGGTGAATGACTCGGTCGAATAAAACCCCTATCAACAAGCTCTTGCAACTGTGTCTTTAACTCTTTTAATTCTGTAGGAGCCATCCGACACGGAGCTATGAAAATCGGAGTAGTTCCCGGAATCAAATCTATAGAAAATTCCACTTCTCTTTCTGGTGGCAATCCTGGTAATTCCTTTGGAAACACATCGAAAAATTCACATACTCTTTGGAATCGCTGTATTTTTACTCGAGATACCTTGGTGTCAAGTACATAAGCCAAGTAAGCATCATACCCTTTTTTGACACACCTGCGTGCCGCCATTATTTGAAATCATATCGAGATAACCCCTGCAATCGATCGATTTAACCCGGAGCAACTCACTATTCTAACATTTTAGCACAATATATTTTTGTCTACAATTTACTACCGCATCATGTTGGGTTAACCAATCCATGCCCAATATCATGTCAAATTCATCAAATGGTAGTAACATCAAATCAGTAGGAAACAATAAACTTACCATCAAGTGGACAATTTTTACAAATTTTATCCACCAAAACAGATTGACCTGAGGGTTCGAGACTTTAACCACAAATTCGATGAGGTTCAACGAGATAAATTTTTAACAATTGCAAGTTTAACACATATATATGAATGCGTAGAACCAGGATCAATCAATGCAGTAATATCAGTATCAAGTAAAGAAAATGTACCAGTAATAATATCAGGTGCTGAGGCATCTTCTCTGGCACGAATGGCATATGTCCTAGCAGGTGCTCGTGCTTCAGACCTGCCTGTAATATCTTTCGTAGCTCCTCGGCTACCACTGACATTACTAGATGGTCGAGGTGGTCTACCTCTCAAAACTGGATTACTCGGCTTCGATATCTGTTCAGTTTCTTTTTCACCTCTTTCTGGACAATCTTTGAGGAAATGGTCAAAAGAACCACATCGGTAACAAGCCCCGCTCTTTAATCGACATTCACCAAAATGAGCTTTATTACAGTATTGGCATCTCGGCTTAGGAGTGCCAACACTACCAACGCTGGTCACTGATGGAGTAGAAGGTCTTGGATTAGTGCATTGAGAACCTCGCTCTTTGCCCGAATACCCAGTGGCTGAGGTAGAACGATCCTAATACTTCTTCAATTTCTTTGAAGCAGAAAACTGGGATTTTCTCATCGATCTTTTACTAAAAATTTGAGCTTCCCTCTTAGCCTGTTTCTTTTCTTTGCTCAATTCTTCTGCTTTATAAGCTCTCTCTGCCAATGTAGCAAACTCTCGAATTTCAAGAATTCCGATCAGTAGCTTAATGTCTTCATTCAACCCTTCTTCGAATCGTTTGCACATTTTAGCTTCTGACTGTACCCATTCTCGAGCATATTTACTCAATCGAACAAATTCTCTTTCATATTCAGATACTGATCTATTACCCTGTTTCAACTCAAGAAATTCTTTTCTCTTCTGATCGAGAAACCTTTGGCTGACATATTTCTTTTTAAATTCATTCTGAAAGAACTCCCATGTAATTTCTTCTTTCGGAACAATCAAGCTTTAGTATTCCACCAATGGTAAGTCGTGTGTTTTAGCATGTGAGACGACACATTTCAGACATTCTTCGGGTGTACAAGATAATTCCTCCAAAACCCGAGTAGTGTTTTCTAACCAGAATTCAGCCCGTTCGGAATCATCATCAACTGCTGCTCGAAATTCTTAGGCCCCATATTTTTGAATTTTATCTACCGGAGCTTTTCCTTTTCTGACAGATTCAGTACCTGTACCTTGTGGGATCTCGGGAACCGGTGGAGGAGCAGGAGTGGGAGCTTGAACTTGCTGCACTACAGGGTTAGTTCTTAAGTATTGATTAAACCATTCATTCATCATTTGAAAGAAGGCTGTTTTTGCCTCCTCCCCTCGACCCTCTGTCTCGGGCCTTCTACTGCTAGTTTCTTCTCTTTGTACTGAAGCCGGAGCATGACTCCCAACTTCTTCGGATTGAGCTCGATCGGATGACATTACTAAAATAAAAACATATTTAAATGGTCAAGAGATATCACACTATCAATAATAATTTAAATGGCATGTATAGCTAATCCCGTATTTGCTACATCGGTCCTAGAACCGGCTAAACCGTAGCTCTGATACCAATAAATGTAATACCCCTACCCGTATTCATTGCTGGAATAGGATAAGAAGTATTACCAGAGTTTACAAATTAATTTTTTTTAACTCAATATATCCCCCTTTTATAGATATCTAACCTTCCCTGTAAATTTTAAACCGAGACCAATCCACATCAACCAAACCAATTCAACATATTTTCAAAATAAATTCATGCATATTTATAAGATAACATCATCAGATACCCAAAACCAGGTTTGTTAACCATACCAACGGCTAACTCTACATTCATTTCACAAAATCATTTACTTTATTAGCTTATACATGCCATTGATTTCCAAAATAAAGTTTCTTTATATACCGAAATCCTGAGGTTGATAGTGTGATGTATCTCCGACCAAATTCGATTTCCGAGCTCTTAACACTACAAAACAGGGGAAAATGAAACAGGGTAAGCACTTTGTGCTTAGTAAGCTCATGTAACAAGAATTATACTTACCTAATATTTTCAATACAATACAATAAACATTTATATATCCATTCAATGCATTATTACCCTAATATGTACAAACTCAACATTCAAGTTAGTACAATAATTTGCATGTACCAATAATATATACCATGATTTCTATTTCCTTGTTATTTTTCCATATTTATCCCGTTGAATTTCTCGGAATTTCGATGGATTTTCAGAGGTACACTTTTAGTGTACAATTTCGGGTCCGTCAATTTATATTCATGTGCACACATTTCCATTTCAGAGAGCACACTCCCACGAACCTCATCCTTACAGCGGGATTACCAGTCCAGGCTAAATCCCCTGTAATATAAACTCATAGAGTATTGTCGGGATTACAGTCCGAGGCTAAAACTCGCAACGACAATTACTCTAATGAGCTTGGATCTGAATTACAGTACCAAAGCTAAATTCAGACCCTAATTCGGACTACCCCCGTCAGGCTAAATCCATTTTCCACATATTCTTGGGAGGGCTATATCGGGATAGGATCACCCGTCCGGCTTGATCCTTTTACCGTCAATTCCTTTTCGAGAGATCCATCGAATTTTCCTTTCATTCAATCGATTTCTTTTTTTTATTATTATTATCAAATATATCAATGTTTTATCAATTTTCATACAATGAACATTCAAATCATATTCATATCAAAAACATACATTTCAAGCATTTAAGAATATAACTCAAGTTACATGAACTTACCTTGATACTTGTTTGTGCACAAAAATCTACTAATCCTGAACTTTTTCCTTTCCTCGATCTAGCTTCGTATTTGAATCTTCTGGATCTAAATAAATAAATTTAATTATCAATTTAATACATTTCATGTTCATATACAACATTCTCTATAATTCAACTATTATTTATAGTTCATTCAAAGCTGTCTACTTAAGTCATAGCCACTAAATCATTTATAACTCGAGCTAAGGAACTCCAAATTAAGTTCCGTTAATTTTCCCTGAAACTAGACTCATATATATTCTTACCATAAAATTTTCAGAATTTTTGGTTTAGCCAATCAGTACATTTTATTCTTTGAAGTCACCCCTGTTCTGCTGTCTAACAGTTCTGACCCTTCTTCACTAAAAATTAATTATCTCTTCATACAGGATTCAAATGATATTATAGTTTATTTATATTAAAAATAGACTCATTAAGGATTCTAGACATATAAATTTAAGCTCCTAATTATTTTTATTTAATATTTTATGATTTTTCAAATTCAGAATAGGGGAACCCGAATTCATTCTGACCTTGTCTCACAAAATTCATTATATCTCAAAATTTACAAATCCATTGCTTACACTATTTCTTCTAGAAACTAGACTCAATAATATTTAATTCCATATATTGTTCATCTTCTAATTCAATTTATACAATTTATGGTGATTTTTCAAAGTTAGTGTACTGCTGCTGTCCAAACTGTTTTAGTGCAAACTGTTTATTACCATTTTTCCCCTAAGCTTTTAATAAATGAGAATTTCGTCCCCACTCAATTAGTCTCTCAATTGAGCTTATTTTTCTCAATTAACATTTTATTATATCACCTTAAACTAGTTTACAACCTTTAGGAATCATAGTTTCAGAAATAGACTTTAATTCCAAACATTTTCACAATTAGGTCCTAAAAATCAATTTTCCATTGAAATTACCTAATAAAATCATCTCATAAATAAATTAAAACTTTAATTTCATTCTATTTCATCATAAACTTACAGAACTCAATCATGGTTACTTTCAATTTCATCCATGAAATCAAAAACTAATGAATTTAATAGTAGGACCTAGTTGTAAAAGTCTTAGAAACACAAAAATTACAAGAAAAAGGCAAGGATTAACTCACTTGGTGCAAAAATTATGGAATACCAGCTTAGATAACCCTCCTATGGCGTTTTTAGCTGCTGGAATTGAAGAGAAATGAAGAGAAATCTAGATATTTCCTATTTAGTCCTAGCTTTATTTAGTTAATTTTGCAATATTCTAATTTTACCCTTAATTTATCAAATTCCCTGCTGATTTCATGCCCTTGCCGTCCAGCCCAAATAAATTTTGGGTCTAATTTCCTTTTAAATCCTTTCTCATTAGACTCTTAAGCTATTTAATCATTCTAGCAACTTTTACACCTATTACAATTTAGTCCTTTTCATTTAATTGACTACCCAAACATTAAAATTTCCTAACGAAATTTTAATACCACATTACTAACATTTCATAAATATTTATAAAATTATTTTCGACTCGATTTTACGAGATAAAGGTCTCGATACCTTGTTTTTACCCAATTTCTTCAATAATTTCTTTTTCTAACTAACCACTAAATCGGTAAAATTTTTCTATCAATATTTTCATACGATTTTCCTATCATATCAATTTTCATGCAAAAATATTGAAATAAATTTCTCTTTAAATCGGATTTGTGGTTACGAAACCACTGTTCCGATAATTTTGAATTTAGGCCATTACATTTAATGTTAAGAAAACAAGAATAGTAATAAACAGTACTGAATAATAATTCTGACTTATTAATCTATGAAGAGATCTTTGAGTTTTATATAGAAATACGAGTAACTGCTAACAACTTTTAATAATTAATTCTTTTAACTAACTTCGAGCTGATACTCCTAACATGCCCCGTACTAATCAACCTCCTCCCTGTAACTGCGCTAGACCTGTACTGTGAGTAGGAAGTGTAGGGCCCAAAATTTGCCCGGCCGAGATCACTAGAGACCAAAACCCAATTCAGTCAAGACCAAAACCAACCCAAATCCTAAAACCCGAACTACAATGGCCCAAAGCATAAACAAATTTCAGCAAAAAAAACCCCTAGGAGCAACCGTTTGCAACCGAAGCAGTCCCCAGGCACCGCACGTCGCGCACCTCTCCGCGTTGTGCGCCACTCCACCACGCCACGTAAGAGACGTGCTCAATCACGTACCTGTAAATGTGAATAAACATACTTGGCTATAAAAGGTCAATATACAGATTTTGTAGGGGACCTTTTTTTTTGTTTTCGAAGAAGATAAGCAGAAAAATCAAAGTAAAGCAGATTTTAAAAAAGAAATCAAGGTGATTTTATGGTGGTTTTACTTATTGTGTCATTTTGTTTTATTTCTCTACCATTTTTCTTCCTTTTTTAGATTTTTTTTATTTATACGAAACTAAAGTATAAAAAAAGAGGGAGTTTACCTGACTTCCGGTGGTCACGTGGTCATTGGAGTTTCCTCCGTCATTGAGATCGGGCCCAGGAGGGAGTCGAGATCGCCTCCGTTCTCCATTTAGGCGTACGGCGTGTGTGGCTGATAGGGGGTCTTGAAATTTAGGTTTTCCTAAAGCAAAACTGAAATGACTTCAAGCAGATTTTTTTTTGGGGGGGGGGCTTAAAAGGCAAAACAAAATAGCACCGTTTGGTGCTGTACCCATGCATTTTGACCCAAAATGGGATACTTGCATAATTGGTCCTCCCCCTTTGCGCTAGTGTTCAATTGAGCCGTGTTTCAGTACTCCTTAAATTCTCTTTTAAAATTTTCCCTGAAATTCATGCACAGTTTTAATTTAGCCCATGCTTGCGTGCTGCATTCTGGAATTTGGATCATTTGCGCTTTTGGTCCCCACGCATTTGCACGCATTGTGATTTGGCCCTTGTGTCATTTTCTATATTTTTTCCATTATTAATTGTCTCTATGGGATTGCTTTTATTTCAATTAAGCTTTGGTTCACGTTTTGTATTCCTCTTTTAAATTTATTATTTTAATATGTATTATCTTGGATTATGCTATTGACTTTATACTGTTCTAATTCGTCATTCTATAATTTCATTTTTTTTGAATTGTTTATTCTATAGTTTCTTAATCTTCTTTCATATTTTCCATGTTTTAAAAATTATATTTAATTTAATGCTATCATGTATACATTTTTCCCTCTAAAGATGTATTATTGATGTCATATTATTCTATATAAATGTTCTCTTTATATTTATTAGATATATATATTTTTTCCCTCTTAAATTTATTATACGTACATAATTTTTTTCCTCCCCCTTTTTTAAGTTTATTCATGTACAATTGGGTTCTTAGGGATCCTATTTTGATTGTATATTTTGTTTGTTTTAAATACCTTCATATTTTTTTGTATATTATTTACTTTTAATCTTTTATGCATATATATTATTTCTTCTTATTTTTTTACTTTGATACAATTCAAGCTTTCATTCAAATTATTTACTTTATAATATTTATTTTAAAATTCATTTGTAGATTACTATTTGATATATTATTTCTTTTATTTTTTCCCCTATTTTTTTTAAAATTCTTATATTTATTACCTATTTAAAATTTTCTTATAGTTTATGTAGTTATATTTCCAAATCTTCTTTTTCCTATTATTTATTTTATTTTATTTTAAAAAACTTGCTATATTTTATTTGTGTGATTTATTTGAAACTTCTTTTAAAATTGGTTTCTTATTCATTGACCCTTGGATATAAATGGTGGTATTTTTATAATATATGATGTGTTGTTATTGCATGTATTCTAAGTTGTTCCTTTGCATTTCCCTATTATTTTAGATTATTCCTGAGATGTTATTGCCACGTGTTTTTATTCCTTATGCTATCAAATTGTCTTTTTTAATAAAAATACATTTAATTTATTTATTACCTTTCATTTGAAATTTTAAACAAGGCAATGTTCGGTATTTAAAGAATTCAAAGGATCGTGCCCTAACGTACTGGGTTTCGCTTTCTTTGTTTGTTTTGAATATTCGAATATCCTCTTAAAGCTAAAACGCACGTTTTAAAGGCAAGATCACATTTGAGGGTCAAAAATGTTGTGTCCAAACGTACTGGATGTAATGTTTTACCTCAAGGTGAGATGGTCTTTAATACATATTTGACTTACCTAAATGTTTTAAAAGCCAAAAAAAGGAGGATCGCATTTTGAACTCTATCCAAATTTTTAATTTTCGACATTTAAGACACTAATTAATTGATTAAGTACCAATTTTGAGCGTGTCGAGGGTGTTAATCCTTCCTCGTATGTAACCGACTCCCAAACCCGTTTTCTTAAAATTCGTGGGCCAAAATGTTTTGTAAGGTGGCCCAATTACACCTCAAAAAAGGATTGGTGGTGACTCCCAACTTTCGTTTTCAAAAGTCGATTCCTGTTTTCAAAAAAATGGTTTCGACAGCTTGGCGACTCCACTAGGGACCAATAAGAGAGTCGAGCTGTAAATTGATTATTTTCTATCTTCTTGTCGAAATTTAGAAATTCGATTTTTCTAAAAATACACGATCCTCGCTTTGCATTTCCTGCGTCCTTGTTGAGTTTGTTTTTTTTCGTTGAATTTTTCTATATATTATCGCATCATATCACATGACTGTTGTGGTCACACCTTTTAAGTAGGAGTGAGAAACTATGCTTTCGTGAGGTTTTCACCTCCGCATAGGCATAGGGAAATGTATTCCCCTGAACCGAACTTGATCCATATGAACCTATAATGGGCGAGAATCGAGGAATCTGCTGGTTCAAGTACCTTTACTCTAGAACTAAACCACATATAGTGAGCTGTAGGAACTCGCCTTAAGTAGAATTACACCTAGCCCTAGTGGTTGCCCGAGTAGGAGTTTGATAATTTCTTGATTGCTTTGATTTCTATTCTTATGCATGATTCTGACTTGTGGTTTTCCTTCTTTCTCTAATAGTGATTGCATAACATTTTCATCATAAAATGAGGTGTCGATATACGGTTCGGTTACTAATAGAAAGTTTTACCATGAAGAACGAATTCCTTGATAAAGTGAAAGACAACGCATTTGTCCAAAGATGGTTGGAGAATGTACAGTTAGAGAAAGGTGACAAATTAACAAAGGGGTACACGTCGGAGTTATGGGACTTTACACGTAGCAGTGTGGTTCAGAATGATCTTCAGGAGTTGAAAGAATTATGGAGTCATTGGGATGGGGAGATGAAGCAGCTACTCTACTGTAATTATGGTGATATTCCTTATCTCCTCGATGTTAAGGTAGATGGGTATTTGTTCCGCGCCATGGCTCAATTTTGGAATTCCGCCTACAGTTGTTTTACTTTTGGAAAGGTGGATCTAGCACCTACTGTCAAGGAATATACAGCCTTGCTTCGTTGTCCGAGGTTTCAAGTTGATAAGATTTATTCTAGAGCTATCAATACCCCAACCTTTGTAAAGAGGTTGATGAACATCACTAGGATGAGTGAGCAGTGGGTTGCAGCTCGAATCCAGCAGAAAGGCAATGGAAAGTGCATCCCTTGGGAAAATTTGAGAGATCTGATCCTGACACACCCTGATATGAAGAAAAGAGTTGATGTCTTCGCCTTGAGCGTTTATGGTTTGGTTATTTTCCCTAAGGATTTAAGGCATATAGATGAAGCAGTCGCCGATCTATTTGACCGATTTGGTAAAGGAGTCACTCCTGTTTCTGCAATCTTGGCTAAGACTTTCAGATCTTTGAGTGCATGCCGGAGGGTAGGTGAAGCCAGATTTATTGGGTGTGCACAACTCTTGTTAGTATGGTTTCATAGCCACTTTTGGAGGGTAGAAAAGGCCTCTTATCGACCTTTTCTCGGAGATTACTCACTTTTGAAGGAGATAGTGACCATATCGAGAAGAGATGGCATAATAGAGGAAAAATGGATGGCGGTACTTCAAAATCTCCAAGAGGAGGATATCGAATGGAAAGCCTCTTGTATGATTTCCGATGAGATTCTTTACCGATGTGGGAGTTATGATTGGGTCCCTTTGCTGGAGATTTGGGGAGCCGTTGGATACGCCCCTCTACTCGTATTGAGGCAATATAGATCGAGACAATTTATACTGATGACACATGGGCTAGCTCAAAGTGGGTTCTCGTATGGGGAGAAAAACTCCAAGGAAAAAAGGCGCGAGATTTATAATGCCTGGAATCAAACCTGCCGGATAAAAGGAGTTGTTGTGAATCCAATGGTGACTCTTGAGTATAATGAATGGTGGAGTAGAAGGGTTAACGATAATATCCCAAGGTCAAATTTGGAAGAAGCTCGACCGATAGAGGAATATCTGCGAGTGGTCCCCTCCGAATTAGAAATCATAAAACAAGACTTCAAAAAGAAAACCTCGGAGTTAGAAAAGAAAATAGAGCAGTTAGAGGAGGAAAAAGTGTACTTAAAGCTGGATGTTGATGTTCAAAAATTCGAGGCTGAGAATTTGAGAAAAAGAAAGAGAGAGGTTGAGGAGGACCTGGACAGTCTGAAGACCGATTACAAACAGCTGCATAAGTCAATGAGAAATGCTGGCTTAGGTAAAACGTCTGAACAATGGAGGCAAGAAATCCAAGAGGAAAAGGTTAGGGCTGATTGGTGGGAGAGAAAGTTTCATGATGCTCAGGCTCGAGAAGTCGCTTGTAAAAAGAGTTTGGACGATAGCCAGAATGAAAAATAGATGTTAAGAGCTCGGGTGGTAGAGTTAGAAACGACACTACAGCAATATCGGAGTCATAACTCAGTGATTGAATTAAGGGCTAGCCTAAGCAAGATCGAGAACTTGAAGGGGAAAGTAGAAGAACTTGAGACTACACTTCAGAACTGTGAGTATCAAATTGAATTATTGGAAGTAAATAATGAGCAACTAGGAGAGCAACTTCTCCGATCTTAGGATCAGGTCCGAGATAGGGATTACTTCATGGGCGAAGCTATCGCTCAGATATGAGAGGTGGCTGATCATTTACATACTTTGGCGGTCCAAGCAGATGTGCTAGGAGTCAATATAAGTTAGAGTTAGATCGGGGGCAAGAGTTAGCCTGCCTTCTTAGAAAAGTAAAAGTTTTGGGTGTTAGGGCAAGACTGTATATGTAACTCATTTTATGTAAAAGATTTTGTTTTTCAGTGAAGTTTTCTAAATGGAATTGAATGTGAATCGACGTCTCCTTTTTGCATTCATGTCATGCATTTGCATTGTATAGCATTATAAACATTAAGTTGCACAAAAGAATCTTATTAATTAGTGATAATTTATCTAGTTACACTGGAACATCGCTACTATACATGAAGGAAAATAAATGATATGGATCAGAGGTTAGAGAAGTTAGAACAAATGCAAAAGGAGATGCAGGAGCAACTCCAAGCTCAGATGCATGAACAGCTGGCTAGGATCCAGCAGGAGATGAGGGATCAAATGTTGGAATCCTAGAAAAACATGCTGGAATCACAGAACAACATGATAAGCCAGCTAACACAGCTATTTAAGGGAGGGTTTGACAAAGGAAAGGGCCCTATGGTTGATACTGGGAATGACAACGATGACTCTGTTTGTCCTACAAGCTTTGCCCCAATAAGCATTCAAGCACAGCCACCAAGGGTGTCTGTTGATGTTAAACCTCTGTATCAGACTGGCACTTTGGCACCGGTAAACTTCCCAACGGGCTCGTGCTCTAACCCTGGAGACAATATGGCAAATCGCACGGTCCCTGATTTCGATGAGGTTGAAGGGGAAAAAGTAAGGGCAGAGCTTCCAAAGCAGCTCGAGGATCAGTGCAAATGGATAGAGGAGAAGTTCAAGGAGCTAGAAGGTGCTGATCAATACTGCGGAGTTGACACAAAGGAACTCAGTTTGGTCCCGAAATTAGTACTTCCTCCGAAGTTCAAGATGCCAGAATTTGAAAGATATAATGGAACCAGCTACCCTGAGGCCCACATTATAATGATCTGCCGGAGAATGACGGGATATGTCAACAATGACCAATTGTTGATTCACTGTTTTCAGGATAGTTTGACTAGGGCCGCAGCCAAATGGTACAATCAGTTAAGCCGTGCTCAGGTAAAATCATGGAAGGATTTGGCGTAAGCCTTCATGAAATAGTATGGCCATGTGACCGATATAGTGCCTGACAGGATTACATTACAGAACATAGAGAAAAGGTCAGGTGAAAGCTTCAGGAAATATGCCCAGAGGTGGAGGGAAGTTGCTACGCAAGTCCAACCACCACTGCTAGAAAAAGAAACAACTATGCTATTTATTAATACCTTGAAGGCACCTTTCATTAATCATATGTTGGGGAGCGCAATTAAGAGTTTCGTAGACATAGTGATGTCTTGCGAAATGATAAAAAATGTAATAAGGTGCGGGAAGATAGAAACGGGGGAAAGCACGAGAATGTCAGCCCCGAAGAAAAAGGAAAATGAGATAAGCAATGTGAGCTCAGGCTATTCAAAACCTATCACTATTAATCAATCGAGAATGGTAGTCACAGGCCAACAAGCTTCACCAAGGCAAGAGCCCAGTACCAGGAGGGATACGGAGAGGATGCAGTTTACCCCTATCCGAGTGACATATAAGGAGCTGTACAAAAGCCTATTCGATGCACATGTTTTAGCACCATCCTATCTAAAATCGTTGCAGCCCCCATACCCCAAGTGGTATTACGCAAATGCTCAGTGTGAATACCATGCGGGGGCTATGGGGCATTCAATAGAAAGCTGCATCTAGTTTAAGAAGTTAGTCGAGAAGCTCATCAACATGGGTGTTGTGAAGTTCGATGACACACCTGTGGTAGGTAACCCATTACCCAGCCATGCTGATGGTGGGGTAAATGCAATAATCGAGAATGTGGGGAGGAGAGTTAAGTTGAACGCAGATGAAGTAAAGACTTCGTTCAGGGAAGTTTAGAAGAAAATGCTGGAAATGGGACTGATCACGCAGAGTTCAAGGAGCAGCTCTCGAGAAGTGAGGGACTATTGCAAATTTCATGGCGAGGAGGGCCATGAAATCCAGAGTTGCAAGAAATTCAGAGCCTTAGTCCAGGGCTTAATGGACAATAAAGAGTTAGAGTTCTTTGAGCTTACCGAAGAAGAGGACGTATGTGCTGCTGAAGAGAAGTCGATAGAGAAGATTTGTGAGGCTAGTCACCCAGTGGTCATCATTTCACGGTCAAAAATCAGTGAAGCTGAAGTAAGGGTGGCACCAAGAATTGTTATCCAAAAGCCCAGGGCTTTCCATTTTAAAGATAGCAAGAGGGTGCCTTGGAATTATAGCGGTAGTGTGATAGTTCCGAAAAAGGAAAGTTCGGTCGATACACTAAGGATAGAAGCCGAACCAGTAAAGAAGAAGTCCTTTGTGATCAAAAAAGGAGAAAAGATGACAGAACCACTGGTTAATGAACCAGTAATGGAGAACGAAGCCCAAGAATTTTTGAAGTTCCTGAGACACAGCGAGTATAGTGTTGTGGAACAATTACACAAGCAGCCGGCTCGCATATCAATATTAACTTTGCTTTTGAGCTCGGAGACGTACCGTGATGCACTGATGAAGGTGTTGAACGAAACTTATGTCGCTGATGACATTTCAGTAAACAAACTAGACCGTCTTGTCGGCAACATAAGCGCCGACAACTTCATTTCCTTTAGTGACGATGAAATACCACCGGGGGACATGGGATCTACCAAAGCTTTGCACATTACTACTCGCTGTAAGGGGTATATGCTACCGGGGGTGTTGATTGACAATGGTTCGGCACTGAACGTCCTGCCTTTGTCCATATTAAACCGATTTCCTATAGATAGCTCTCATATGAAGACATGCCAAAATATAGTGAGAGCATTTGACGGCACTGAAAGGATGGTAATGGGAAGGATAGAGATACCTCTTCTGATCGGGCAAAATACTTACGAGGTAGATTTCTTAGTAATGGACATCAAACCTTCCTATAATTGTTTATTGGGGAGGCCGTGGATTCATTCAGCAGGGGCAGTACCATCATCGTTGCATCAAAAATTAAAGTTGGTAATGGAAGGCTGGCTAATAACAATAAACGCTGAAGAGGACATTATCGTATTCGTTGCTAGCGATGCATCGTACATTGACAGTGATAGTGAAGGGGTTGAATGTGCGTTTCGATCATTAAAGTTCGTGAATGCAACCTTTATCACTGAAGGAGGTAGGATCTCGGTGCCCAGACTCTCTGAAGTTACGAAGATGAGTTTACAACTGACAGTAGAAAGAGGAGCGTTGCCCGGAAGGGGATTTGGGAAATATCTCCACGGACGAGTGGAAGTGCCAATTTTAGCAAGCAAGTGGGACCGTTTGGGCTTGGGGTATAAGCCAGATGCACAACAGAGAAAGAAAGAGCTGGAGAGGAAGCAAGAAAAAAGAAGAGCAAGATTAAGCGGGACAGAGGTCAAATGGGAGCCAATGACCTTTCCCCATATATCCAGTACATTTGTGGCAGGAGGAGTTGTCCATCCTGAATTGAAATTCACAGATGAAGGAATGGCTGAGGGAATGATGAAGATCCTGAGCATCAATGCCATATTAGAAAAAGGATCGGGAGAAGCAAACCTAGTGGGCGTTCGCCCCTATGAGCCTGAAAGTGTTCTGAACAACTGGACTGTAGAGGAACTTCCTGTAGTTTTTAGAACTAATACAGAGTAATGTTCAAAACACGAGAGTAATGTTCAAAACACGCTTATTTTTTTTAGCCTAGGAACAATAAGAAATCTTCTATGAAATAGGCCCATGTTCAAATCATTTATGCTTTCAATAAAGATGCATTTTTCATACCTCATCAAGCAATTGTTTTTTCCTTTCTACTTTTCTTCATTCCATTCATACCACACGAATAAAATTCTTAGATATTCTTTCGTACCTACAATAGGTACCTAGATGTTGATGTCATGAGCAACACTGCTATGAATTCAGAATTCTCTTCCGAGCAAGACATGTGTCTACAGGGATCGCAGGTTTTTAAAGATGACGAAGATAGTGGTTTATCTTTGGATTTGCTAAGGATGGTGGAACGAGAAGAAAAGTAGATTTTGCCTCACGAAGAGACAATTGAGATTGTGACCTTGGAAGTGGGGAAGGAGGTGAAAATTGGCACTTGTATAAAGGAGGAAACCAAGCAGAATCTCTTTAAGCTATTGCGAGAATTCAGAGATGTTTTTGCATGGTCGTATCAAGACATGCCATGGTTAAGCACTGATATTGCGGTGCATCGCATCCTCATAAGAAAGGAGTGTAAGCCAGTTCAACAGAAGCTCCGAAGGATGAGACCCGATGTGGCAGTAAGGATAAGCGAAGAGGTCAAGAAACAATTTGATGTTGGGTTCTTACAAGCGGTTAATTACTCAAAATGGGTAGCCAACATTGTCCTTGTCCCTAAGAAGGATGGAAATGTGCGAATGTGCGTAGATTATAGAGATCTAAACAAGGCTAGCCCAAAGGACAATTTCCCGCTGCCTCATATTGACACCCTAGTGGACAATACAGTAGGGTATTCACTGTTTTCTTTTATGGATGGGTTTTCTGGATATAATCAGATCAAGATGCACCCTGAAAACAGGGAAAAAACCACGTTCATAACCCTATGGGGAACGTTCTGTTATAAGGTGATGCCCTTCGGGTTAAAGAATGCGGGAGCGACATACCAAAGAGCCATGGTAACCTTGTTCCATGACATGATACATAAAGAGATCGAGGTCTATGTAGACGACATGATCGCAAAATCCCGGACAGAGAGGGAGCACGTTCAAGCTTTGAGGAAATTATTCTCGAGATTGAGGAAATTTTAGCTAAAGCTTAATCCAACCAAATGTACTTTCGCAGCCAGGTCAAGAAAACTACTTGGTTTCGTGGTCAATGAAAAGGGAATTGAGGTCGACCCAGATAAAGTCAAAGCTGTACAAGAGTTGCCCCCGCCCCGCACTCAGAGAGAAGTTCGAGGTTTCCTAGGAAGGTTAAACTACATCGCCCGGTTTATTTGACAACTGACAGAAAAATGTGATCCCGTATTTCGTCTTCTCAAGCAACATAATCCAGACGTGTGGGAAAACGAATGTCAAATGGCTTTTGACAAAATTAAACAGTACTTGGCTAATACTCCGGTGCTAGTACCACTCAGTCCTGATAAGCCTTTGATTATGTATTTGACCGTGTTTGACAATTCAATGGGATGTGTGTTGGGCCATCATGATGAGACGGGAAAGAAGGAAAAGGCGATATATTACCTCAGTAAGAAATTTACCGAGTGTGAAATGAGATATTCGCCAATTGAGAGATTATGTTACGCCTTGGTCTGGACGACTCGGAGGTTGAGGCAGTACATGTTGTACCACACGACTTGGTTAATCTCGAAACTAGACCCCCTCAAGTACATGATGGAGTCAACCGCCTTAAATGGGAGAATGGCCTGATGGCAAATTCTGCTTTTCGAATTTGACATAATCTATGTGAACCAGAAGGCTGTGAAGGGGAGCGCAATAGCAGATTTTCTAGCCAGCAGAGCTCTAGAAGACTATGAGCCTTTGAAATTTGATTTCCTCAATAATGATCTAATGTATGTGGCGACTGCTGAAGAAGACACGCCCGAAGATCATTCTTGGAAACTGAATTTCGATGGAGCATCAAATGCCATTGGTAACGGAGTTGGGGCAGTCTTGATATCCCTAAACGGAGATCATTATCCATTCACTTGTAAGCTGGATTTTGACTGCACAAATAATATGGCAGAATACGAAGCATGTATCATGGGAATTCGAGCAGCTATAGACCGCAAAATCAAGGTGCTAGAGGTATATGGAGACTCTGCATTGGTGATCTATCAACTTAAGGGTGTATGGGAGACGCGAGATCCCAAGCTGATCAGTTATCGAAAGTTAGTTCTGAAGTTAATTGAGCAGTTTGATGACATCAACTTCTTTTATCTCCTACGTGATGAAAACTAGATGGCCGATGCCCTGGCTACATTAGCTTCTATGATCAGAATAAATGAACAAGAAGATATAAAGCCAATCCAGATGAGTATTTGTGAGTTTCCGGCTCATTGCTGCAATATAGATGAAGAAGAGGAGAGAGATGATCATCCTTGGTATCATGACATTCTAAAATATGTAAAGAACCATGAATACCCAGAGCAAGCAACTGAAAATGACAAGAGAACATTGAGAAGGCTCGCCAATGACTATGTCTTAGATGGGGAGATATTGTATAAAAGGAGGAAGGATCAAGTGTTGTTAAGATACATTGATGCTGTCGAAGCGAAGAAAATCCTGGAAGAAGTCCATGAGGGTGTCTGTGGGACGCATGCCAATGGTTTTACAATGGCTCGACAAATCATGAGATTCGGGTATTATTGGTCCACGATGGAGGGAGATTGCATCCGTTACACCAAGAAGTGCCATAAGTGTCAAATTTATGGAGACAAGATCCATGTGCCTCCTTCACCTCTCCATTTTATGACTTCCCCGTGGCCTTTCTCAATGTGGGGCATGGACGTCATTGGGCCAATTTCGCCAAAGGCTTCTAATGGTCATCGATTTATTTTTGTGGTCATTGATTATTTTACCAAATGGGTTGAGGCCGTTTCATACGCCAATGTCACAAAGTCGGCAGTTAGCAAGTTCTTAAAGAAGGAGATCATTTGTCGTTATGGTATGCCAGAAAGAATCGTATCTGACAATGCGTTGAATTTAAACAATAGCGCGATAGTGGAGGTCTGCAGCCAGTTCAACATTAAGCACCACAACTCGTCACCATACCGCCCGAAAATGAATGGCGCGGTTGAGGCAGCTAATAAAAATATCAAGAAAATTATGGGGAAAATGACTGAAACCTACAAGGATTGGCATGAAAAGTTGTCGTTTGCCCTTTTTGCCTATCGAACTTTTGTTAGAACTTCTACGGGGGCAACACCTTTCTTATTGGTTTATGGGATGGAGGTAGTTTTACCCATTGAAATCGAAATCCCTTCTCGTCGGGTTTTATCAGAGCTGAAATTAGATGAAACAGAGTGGATCCAATCCCATTATGATCAACTAAACTTTATTGAAGAAAAGAGGTTGAAGGCTATTCGTCATGGTCAAATGTACCAAAAGAGAATGATGCGAGCTTGCAACAAAAAAGTTCGCCCCAGGGTGTTCCATGAGGGGGACTTAGTATTGAAAATGATTCTCCCTATGCAAAAGGATTTCAGAGAAAAATAGATGCCAAACTGGGAAGGACCTTATGTAGTGAAAAAGGCCTTTTCTGGAGGAGTATTAATATTAGTGAAATAGATGGCAAGAGTCAGCCTAACCCAGTGAATGCGGACTCAGTTAAGAAGTACTTCGCTTGAGGAGGAAAGGGGCCAAGGTGAAAACCCATAAAGGGAGCCTTGAGTTCAAAAAAAAAAAAACCAGAGAGGCTAAGGCGAAAACCCGCAAAGGGTGCTTTGAGACCAAAAGGGCTTTGAATTGAAAACCCGTAAAAGGGTAATTCAAATGTTTGATGAGAAATGGAGCGTGCGTTAGCCATCTTGTACCTGAGTTAACAACGATGAGATATGCTACATCTTAAGGGCATCCACAAAGTACTACAGATCTCCTAGACACATGTTGAATTTAGAGTGGTCTTCAAGAAGTTCGTACATAGAAGCTCAGGCCGAGATATCTGGGACACCCGTTTCACTTTCCTATTCTTTGTATTTTAACAATATTTGCTTTCTTGGCTCAATCCATTCTTTACGGATTATGTTCATAATAAACTTCAGTCTTATCCATGCCTATAATCTTTTTCAAGCATTTCATATTGAAATAATGATTAATGAACTAATAACACTTTCACAAAGGAAGTTTTGCATATTACTCTGAAAGGTCTCTAAATAATACAAGAACCTGAAACAGGACAATTATTTAGAACTCACCAGGCTTAAAGGGCTGGAAACGTATGAGAGATAAGGGTCCGACCACCTCTCCAGGTTCTCTACTATTAGTTGAACGAGAAAACATACGTCAAGGATATTACCTTAGCAAACAGTAAGCAATGACAAATCAAGCGTTAAAATAGATCATTCTCATGACATTTTGCATTCTTTCATCTAAACATTCATAATACATTTAGTTAGGAGCATTTGATTCATTTTGATCATGGCATCCTAATCATTTGACATAAGCATAGGCCCCAGGAAATCACTTTTACAGGTGGATTCCCCAGTGGATAGCGTAGCAGGATTGACTAAAATTTCAGCAGGCTTTAATCCCTAAGCAATAGGGTAACAAGCTGAAAATTAAAGATCTTATCTCCTTAAGCAATAGTGGGGCAGATCGAAAACAGCAGGCTTTAACTCCCTAAGCAATAGGGTAACAAGCTGAAGATTGCAGGCTTTAACTCCCTAAGCAATAGGGTAACAAGCTGAAAATTACAGATCTTATCTCCTTAAGCAATAGTAGGGCAGATCGAAAACAGCAAGCTTTAACTCCCTAAGCAATAGGGTAACAAGCTGAAGATTGTAGGCTTTAACTCCCTAAGCAATAGAGTAACAAGCTGAAGATTACAGATCTTATCTCCTTAAGCAATAGTGGAGCAGATCAAAGATGCAAGCCTTAACTCCCTAAGCAGTAGGGTAACTAGAAAATACAGATCTCCCCTAAACAGTAACGGAGCAGATCGAAGACAGCAAGCCCTAACTCCCTAAGCAGTAGGGTAACATGCTAGAAAATACAGATCTCCCCTAAACAGTAGCGGAGCATATCGAAGACAGTAAGCCTTAACTCCCTAAGTAGTAGGGTAACCGGCTAGAAGATACAAATCTCCCCTAAACAATAGTGGAGTAGATTGAAGACGAGTTTCTATACCCTTAGAGATGCAGTGGGTTAAAGCAAAGCTACTTGAAGAAGAGAAGCGCCAAAGTAAATCAAGACTCGACAGGTCCAGGCAATTTTGACCCTTTTGAAGTCTTTATTCTGTTCTCGTTACATGACAATGAGCAAAGAGGGGCATCTGTAGGGCCCAAAATTTACCCGGCCCAGACCACTAGAGACCAAAAAACAATTCAGTCAAGACCAAAACCAACCCAAATCCTAAAACCCAAACTACAATGGCCCAAAGTATAAACAAATTTCAGCAAAAAAGAACCCCTAGGAGCCACCGTTTGCAGCCGAAGCAGTCCCCAGGCACTGCACGTCGTGCACCCCTCCGTGTGTGCGCCACTCCACCACGCCATGTCAGAGACGTACTTAATCACGTACCTGCAAATGTGAAAAAACATACTTGGCTATAAAAGGCCAATATACAGATTTTGTAGGGGACCTTTTTTTTTGGTTTTTGAAGAAAATAAACAGAAAAATCAAAGTAAAGCAGATTTTAAAAAAGAAATCAAGGTGATTTTATGGTGGTTTTACTTATTGTGTCATTTAGTTTTATTTTTCTAACATTTTTCTTCCTTTTTTAGATTTTTTTTGATTTATATGAAACTAAAGTATAAAAAAAGAGGGAGTTTACCTGACTTTCGGTGGTCACGTGGTCACCGAAGTTTCCTCCGTAGTTGAGATCGGGCCTAGGAGGGAGTCGGGATCGCCTCCGTTCTCCATTTGGGCGTACGGCGTGTGTGGCTGATGGGGGGTCTTGAAATTTAGGTTTTCCTAAAGCAAAACTGAAATGACTTCAAGCAGATTTTTTTTGGGGCTTAAAAGGCAAAACAAAACAGCATCGTTTGGTGTTGTACCCATGCATTTTGACCTAAAATGGGGTATTTGCACAATTGGTCCTCCCCCTTTGCGCTAGTGTTCAATCGAGCCGTGTTTCAGTACTCCTTAAATTCTTTTTTAAAATTTTCCCTGAAATTCATGCACAGTTTTAATTTAGCCCATGCTTGCGTGCTGCATTCTGGAATTTGGATCATTTGCGCTTTTGGTCTCCGCGCATTTGCACGCATTGTGATTTGACCCTTGTGTCATTTTCTATGTTTTTTCCATTATTAATTGTCTCTATGGGATTGCTTTTATTTCAATTAAGCTTTGGTTCACGTTTTGTATTCCTCTTTTAAATTTATTATTTTAATATGTATTATCTTGGATTATGCTATTGACTTTAAACTGTTCTAATTCGTCATTCTATAATTTCATTTTTTTTGAATTGTTTATTCTATAGTTTATTTATTTCCAAATCTTCTTTCATATTTTCCATGTTTTAAAGATTATATTTAATTTAATGCTATCATGCAAACATTTTTCCATCTAAAGATGTATTATTGATGTCATATTATTCTATATAAATGTTCTCTTTATATTTATTAGATATATATATATATATATTTCCCTCTTAAATTTATTATACGTACATAATTTCCCCCCCCCCTTTTTTAAGTTTATTCATGTACAATTGGGTTCTTAGGGATCCTATTTTGATTGTATATTTTGTTTGTTTTAAATACCTTCATATTTTTTGTATATTAGTTACTTTTAATCTTTTATGCATATATATTATTTCTTCTTATTTTTTTTTATTTTGATACAATTCAAGCTTTCATTCAAATTATTTACTTTATAATATTTATTTTGAAATTCATTTGTACATTACTATTTGATATATTATTTCTTTTATTTTTTCCTCTATTTTTTTAAATTCTTATATTTATTACCTATTTAAAATTTTCTTATAGTTTATATAGTTATATTTCCAAATCTTCTTTTTCCTATTATTTATTTTATTTTATTTTAAAAAACTTGTTATATTTTATTTGTGTGATTTATTTGAAACTTCTTTTAAAATTGGTTTCTTATTCATTGACCATTGGATATAAATGGTGCTATTTTTATAATATATGATGTGCTGTTATTGCATGTATTCTAAGTTGTTCCTTTGTATTTCCCTATTATTTTAGATTATTCCTGAGATGTTATTGCCACATGTTTTATTCCTTATGTTATCAAATTATCTTTTTTAATAAAAATACATTTAATTTATTTATTACCTTTCATTTGAAATTTTAAACAAGGCAATGTTCGGTATTTAAAGAATTCAAAGGATCGTGCCCTAACGTACTAGGTTTCGCTTTCTTTGTTTGTTTTGAATATTCGAATATCCTCTTAAAGCTAAAACGCACGTTTTAAAGGCAAGATCACATTTGAGGGTCAAAAATGTTGTGTCCAAACGTACTGGATGTAATGTTTTACCTCAAGGTGAGATGGTCTTTAATACACATTTGACTTACCTAAATGTTTTAAAAGCCAATAAAAGGAGGATCACATTTTGAACTCTGTCCAAATTTTTAATTTTCGACATTTAAGACACTAATTAATTGATTAAGTACCAATTTTGGGCGTGTCGAGGGTGCTAATCCTTCCTCGTACGTAACCGACACCCGAACCCATTTTCTTAAAATTCGTGGGCCAAAATGTTTTGTAAGGTGGCCCAATTACACCTCAAAAAAGGATTGGTGGCGACTCCCAACTTTCGTTTTCAAAAGTCGATTCCCGTTTTCAAAAAAATAGTTTCGACAGAAAGGATTCGAATTTGGCTCCTGAACTTTTGAAATAACCCTGCTGATAATGGTTTTGTCAGCACATATACGATTTGTTCTTGACTGGGAACATGCCCCACTTGGAAGAGACCACTGGCAACCTTCTCTCGGACAAAAAATAAGTCAAGCTCGACGTGCTTGAATTTTGAATGCATGACCGAATTCCCTGCCCGTACTAATCAACCTCCTCCCTGTAACTGCGCTAGACCTGTACTGTGAATAGGAAGGATTCGAAGTTGGCTCCTGAACTTTTGAAATAACCCTGCTGATAATGGTTTTGTTAGCACATCTGCGATTTGTTCTTGACTGGGAACATGCCCCACTTGGAAGAGACCACTGGCAACCTTCTCTCGAACAAAAAATAAATCAAGCTCGACGTGCTTGAATTTTGAATGCATGACCGGATTCCCAACTACTGCCACAGCAGTAGAGCTGTCACACCACAGTAACGCTTTACCCTTAACAGGAGCTCTCAGCTCAGATAGCAACGACTGGATCCATACCATTTCGGTAGTGACATGAGCAAGGCTGTGATATTCCGCCTCAGCAGTGGACCTGGAGACCACCTGCTATTTTCTGGAACTCCAAGACACTAGATTTCTGCCAAGAAAAACGCAATAGCCAGAAGTTGAACGTCGATCATCGACATCTAACCCCCAACTAGCATCAGAAAAACCTTCAAGCAGAAACTTTGACCTCCGGGTGAATGTGATGCCATAGTCCAGGGTCCCCTGCAAATATCGAAGAATACGTTTCACAGCCTTAAAATGTAAATCTAATGGTTTGTACATGTATTGACAAACTTTATTGATAGAGAACGCGATATCAAGTCTCGTAATGACAACGTACTGTAGGGCACCAACGAGACTCTTATACAAGTGAGCATCATCAACTGGAGTCCCTTCATGAGCTAATAAGTGGCACGTGGTGACCATAGGAGTAGGCAACTCATTGCACTTTGCCATAGAAGCCCTTGTAAGAAGATCAAGTATGTACTTTCATTGACCAAGAAAGAGGCCATCTGAAGTATAGCTGACCTCAATACCAAGAAAGTAGCTCAGCTGGCCCAAATATTTTAATGAGAACCGAACATCTAGCTCCGTAACAAACTGATTTATACCATGTGGATCTGTCCCAATGACAATGATATCGTCAACATACACAAGAACATACATCAGCTGAGACCACGATCGACGAATGAATAGAGAAGTGTCAGCTTTTGAAACAACAAACTGAGCATCCAAAAGAAAATCGCGTAGCTTGTGGAACCATGCCCGAGGGGCTTGCTTAAAACCATAATGAGCTTTCTTCAATCGGCAGATCAGCTGTTGACCACCAGCCCCCTGTTGTTCAAATCCTGGTGGTTGCACCATATATATTTCCTCTTGCAAGTTGCTATTCAAGAAGGCATTATTAATGTCTACTTGCCAGAGTGTCCATCCTAAGGAAACAGCTAAAGCCAGAACCACGCGAATGGTCGTCGGCTTAACCACAGGGCTAATTGTTTCTTGAAAATCAATGTCAGCCTCTTGAAGGTAACCTTTCACAACCAACCGACCCTTGTATCGAGCCACTGAGCCATCAGCATGGCGTTTTACCTTAAAGATCTATTTGCAGCCAACAGCCCTGCGATTTTCAGGTAAGGGAACTAGATCCCAGGTGTTATTTGCAAGAAGAGCCTGGTATTCGGCATGTGCAGCAGCTGTCCAAGCAGGACATTGGAAGGCTTCAGTAATAGACGTAGGTTTCTTCTCTGTGATGACGGAGGTAAGCAACTAAGGTTTGAAGACGCCACTCTTCGAGCGGGTTTGCATGGGATGAGTATTCGTGCATGGAACAATAACATCAGGACAAGCAGGTGGAGGTTGATCAGAGAAGCTGGGTTGACCAGAGAAACTACCATGTGCACCTACAGAGAAGCTGGGTTGACGAGAGAAACCACCATGTGTACCTATGGACCCAATATTTTCCCCTGTAAAAAGAGAATGACCACCAGAAGAGTTTTGATTCAAAAAAGAAGGAATAGACCAGACCGCAGGAGAGGACATTTGCCGGTCAAAACTTGAAGACGTTCGGTCTGAAGGAACAGTAGCTACCACCAAGGGAAGTGAAGATTTGTGATAAGAAGGGCAAGTCGTAGTAGAATCAGAAGACAACTTGAGCCCATTCTTGAAAGGAAATAGTGATTCATCAAATGTGACATGACGCGAGACAAAAATGCGGCCATCTATGTCAAGACACTGGTAACCTTTTTGAGTTGGTGCGATGCCAATAAACACACACGATTTGGACCGAAACTGAAACTTGTGCTGTTGGAATGGCCTTAAGTAAGGATAACATGCGCACCCAAAAACCCTTAGAAGAGAATAATCAGGACGAGTCTTATAGAGCAACTCATAAGGATTTTTTTTTGCACAAAACAGCAGAAGGAAGCCTATTCATCAAGTGAACTGCATAGGCAAACGCATAAGACCAGAAAGTCAAGGGTAAAGATGCTTGGGCAAGAAGTGTCAACCCTATGTCAACGAGGTGGCGATGTTTCCTTTCAATCACCCCGTTCTGCTCAGAAGTTTGGGGACAGGTGATACAATGTTGAATACCAAGACGAGATAGCTCTGCGGACAATGCCCGGAATTCACCCCCATCAGTTTGAAGCATCTTGATAGAACACCCAAATTGAACATGAACCATCGCATGAAAAAGACGAAAAGACTTGAAAACCTCTGATTTGGAACGTATAAAATACACCAAAGTAAAGTGGCTATGCATATCCACAAAAGAGACATAGTAAACAAAGCCACTGGACTGTAAATGAGCAGGACCCCAAATATCAGTTTCAACTAATTCAAAAGGTAACGAATACAAAGTCTTTAAAAAACTAAATGGAAGCTTATGAGCTTTGCCTAAACGGCAGGCTGAACAAACAGAAGATAAAGTGGTCCAAGAAAATGGAACATTACAGCCCTTCAAAGTATCCATTAGTACATTTTGACAGGGGTGGCCAAGTCTTTGATGCCATACATCAGAAGAGGTAAGCTGAGCAGTACAGAGAACTGGAGAATTCAGCCATGAAGAGGGAACATTGTTGTTGCAGCTTGTACCAAAAACATCAAAACGGTAAAGGCCATCATGCATGCGGCCCACTAGGAGGATTTTCTTTGTCTGAATATCCTTTACAAAGCAAAGGTATGGATGAAATTCAAAAAACACTGCATTATCACGTGCAAACTATCCAACAGATAGTAAATTTTTGCATACCGTAGGAACATGTAGGACATTCTTTAGGCGCAAAAGACGAGTACCAACTAGCAAGCTAGAAGAACCTACATTAGCAATAGAAACGAAGGCACCATTCCCCATAGAAACCTGTTTCATACCTGTATAAGGAGAAATATTGGAGATGGTAGTCATATCAGGTGTGACGTGATTAGTAACCCCAGAGTCCGGGTACCAAGCCTAATTAGGACAAACCAGAGAGATTGTCTATGAGAGAAATGAGAGGAGCAGGGGCCACAAGTATGAGTCATATGAGGACAAGTAGACACCAAAGAAGAACCTCTATGATCACCAAACTGATGGTAATTAAGAGACATCGTGTGGTCCAAACCAACACCTGAAAAAGTTTCATCAAAACGATGATAACACGTCTGAACCAAGTGACCGAGTTTGCCACATAACTGACATTGAGGTCTAGTCCGTGACCAGCCTCGACTACTGCCACGCCCCCAACCGGGAGACCAACCACGTCCTTATCCTCGGGAACCTCGTTTGTAGTCTTGCGAATAGGTGGTAGGAGCATCAATTTGTTTCAACCGTTCAGAATCATCTTGTTTCTGATGAGACACAAGATTATCCTACAAAGGAACATCGGCTAAAGACGCCAGTTGACGCGCTTCACAATCAAGAAGCATCTCCGTTAACAAATCAAGAGACATAGGAGTGGCGGAGGCAACTACACGAACAGACTCATATTCGATCGGGAGACCAGCCAATATTATTTTTACTTGTTCTTGATCAGTAACCACACTACCAGCAGCCATGAGATTATCGCATAAGTTTTTGACCTTAGTAAGATATTCTTTGACGGAAATACCTGCTTTCTTGAGAGAGTAGAGTGTATGACGCATGCTTGATATCTTAACACTGGATTTGGCCCCAAAACGCCTTTCAATAATTGTCCAAATATCAAAACTAGTTTTGGCCGATGTGAGATGAACCAAAACATCATCCGTCACTGTTGAAAGCAACCAAGAAGCAAGGAATTTGTCTTGCTTTTTATGAATTAAAAATGCAGGGTTATCAACATACTGACCTTCAAATCCAGGTATGTGAGAAGGTGGAACAGGCACAGTACCAAGTACAAAGCCTTCAAGATCATATCCTTCAAGAAGTAACAGAATTTGATGCTTCCACAACAAAAAAATTGTGATCCCCACGCTTTACAGTATCATGCTTAGAGAAGTAATGAACATTCGGTAAAACCACGTTGCCAGGTCCTTGAGAATGTGCGACGCCCTCAGTGTTAGACGAGTGGCGAGGTGTATCTACCGCAGGAATAATAGCAGGTTCCATGAGAGAAACAAGAAGAAGAAGAAAAAAAAAACTACCTCAAGAAAATCATAACTCTTGATACCATGTTAAGATAACAAGAAGAGTAACAAACAGTACTAAATAACAATTCTGACTTATTAATCCATGAAGAGACCTTTGAGTTTTAATCTATCAAAGAAACTTTATTTAATATAAAATTATAGAATTTTCATGAGTAGTCTTTAAAATGATAAAAAAATTATTTTAAAATATATTTTATTTTTATGAACGAAGATTAAACCCTCGTAATTGCTCAGCTACCATCCTGTACATTATTAACTCTTAACACTTTTCTTCCAGAGTAAAACTAGTAACTTCTTTATTTTTAAATATTTAGTTGTGAATCCAACACCGGTACCTCGCCAAACCGTCCTTACAAAATCACATGCAAAAACAAATGGAATAGCAGCTTATGGGACTTTGTCTGTACTGTTGTACGACTCACTTTTATTATGAATAAAATTCTTTTATCTGAGTGATGTCAAGCGTTAATTTATATATTATGATGTCAAATAAATAAAGTATAAATAGCATACCACGAGATATTTTATTGTGTTTTCGGTACAATTGGGGTCTAATTTCCTAGTAATTTCATGTACGATTTTAATTGAGTTTGTAAAGAATTTGAAATTGCCATCTTTATTTGTAAATAATATTTCGCTCTTTGCTTAGCCATAAAATATTTTAACATGTAAGTGTCATTCAACAACAAATTAATCAGTGCCCGATGCATGAACTCCTTTATGAACATTCAATTAAATTATTAGTTAAAACATTATTAATATAAATAAATTAAGTTTGAGCATATTTTTTATTATCAGAACGACCTTCACCAGAAGAACCCAAAAATGCTATTATTTTATTTTGGTCAAGAATATATGATTATGAAAATAAATAAATAAATTGAGCTTGATAGTGATTATATTGTTTATGCTGCCACCACTATGCCTACAAGGGAAGAAGCATTCACTTAAAGCTGAAACCATAAAAAAATGAAGTCTCCAATTGATAACATATCTCTAGTTATGGCCAAATATTATATCTTAGTTTTCAAATTAGAAGTGGTAATAGGAATATAGAAATTTCAAACTAATAACTATTTCGGTAATTAATTCAAAATTTTATCTTTTTTTTAACGATACTAGATATGTCGAATGTAATAGATTCATCAAAATTAAATCCAGGATAAATAGAATTGGTAATCTAGCCTGAATTATTATTTAATAATATATAAATAATCTAAATTTACAATATATTTATTTTTTCAATATTCCAACTAATAAAATGGATATTTGTCCGATAGATAAAGAAAACATAATTAACTCAAGAAAATAATTTAATTAGCTTGTAAACGTTGAAAATCCTCCATATTTAAAATAACATCAGTCAAACATCACCAAACTATTTTTACTTAAAATTTTCATATTTTAAATTACGATGATACAAAAATGAAAAGTTGATGAAGAGATTTGTTTAGTATTATCAAGATTCTTTAATTTCTAAACAAAAGAATTATAAAGTATGAAATACAATAAATAAAATGAAAGCTCTCTCAATCATAATAAGGTTTTTGAGTTTGGTGGGGTATAGAAGTCTAATGGCCAAATTGAGGCTCGGTTTCAAAAATTTCAAATTCAGACGTATGTTAATTCTGTTGTTTAAAAAGTCTATTTTATTATTAAAAAATAATAAAATAATATAAAAATATTTTTAATTGATAGTTTATATAATTTTATAATTAAATTTAAATTTAAAAAATACTTTTTATCATTTATATTAAATTCAAACAGATTTAGATCAATTTAAAATACGAAAACCTTTATCTAAATCCGACCCAATTGATTATGGACAGATGTTGGAGGGACAGTAGTTTGAAAAGTTATACACAAAAAATTAATATATAATCAAGAAATATATAAATTGATTTTAATAAAGATTAGGTTAGATAAAAAAACACTAAGGTCTCCATCCATGATGTCATAATATTACCATTTTAGCAAATTCTGAAGTTTTAAACTCAAACTCGGCTTAAGCCGATATCAAATTTTCACTTCTAAGCTATAACTCGTTTTTTCCCTTAAACTAAAGCATGATCTTTTGAGGGCTGAGATTTAATTTAGAAACAGAATCTTTCCCTTTCCAAGTGAGGGCATTATCCATACCTCGTTTAAATTTTTTTTACCTAAATCTCTATAAATAAAAATATTGGTGCCCATTATACAGGTTAGGAGGTTATATTTCTACACCAATATATATATATGCTAATACCTGAAAAAATATAGTGATTTTTTATTGTTTATTTTTTTTCAATTTGGCCTTATTGTTTTTAGGTAAATTTAGTTAGTCACTAAAAAAGAGTTAAATTATTTTTAATAAAAATATTAATAATATATTATTTTTTAACAATCTTAATATGACAACTTATATTATTGTACAAATATACTTTATCTTGACATAAAATTATTTATCATATATATCATGTCAATAAATAATTTAAAAAATAAATATTTAAAAAAATAAAAAATCATTATTATGAAACAACCAAACGTAGTAAATGTTTTAGTAATTAAATGCTTCGGTTTTTGGTGATTTTCAAGAGACCATGATAAAATAACATGGCTCTAATGTCATCTCTTGAGCCTTGTGCCCATTTTATCTCGTCTCTTCTATAAACCTTTTATTGTTGAATTTCTATATTAATAGGTAAATTCTAAATTTAGCTTGTCATTTGGAAAAATAATTCACATATATTTCATGTGTGATTTATTTTAATTTTTATGCAAATTTATTTTTTTCTCAGCTAATTACTTTCCCTTAACATCTTAAAATCTGTCCATTTATGCTACTAAGAAATACAAGTCGTCCTCCTCCTACAGCAATCTATAATTGCTTTTTCTTATGACCCATATCTTCTTTTGCTTTTTCTTTAAGCATCAATCAGTTTTTTCGATCTGGGTTTTTCACGAAAGAAAATGACTAGCAACGACAATGAAAGATTTCGATGAAAATGGAGCTTTGTATTGTTAGTTTTTGAGTTTTTGAAAAGGGATGGATGAAAAAAAATAAAATAAAAAGGTTATTTGTTAATCAATTTGTGGTTGAAATCCCATAGTTTCCTTCTCAAAGCCTCATTTCTCAAATTAGTTTTTATCTCGTTTTCGGTTTTGAAGTTTAAATCCACAAAATATAAAATATGTTTCTTTTAAGTTTTGTTGAGTAATTTGTTATGTGTCTCATTAAAAGAAACATTAGGATATTTATACATATTATTACTGTTCATGATTTAATCCCACTATTCATAGGACTAACACTTTGAGCAGGCCTTGGGCATGTTGGACATGTGTATCGTTCCAAGTCACGTGTTGAAGTTCGTGGTCCCCTCTATACGAACTCCTTGGGTGTATGTGAGATGGGACCACAAATTTTCTTCGACTCCTACAAGCTGATACCTCGAGCTCCCCTAACTGTCCTCTCACTGTACATCTGGTGGGGTCAGGTCAAGTTGCGGGTTGGTGACCTGAAGCTTATTTGGGTCTCGGGTCGGTGACTATTACTGTATGACAATCTAGTCTCCCTAGTGGGCCTTAGGAGGGTTATAAAATGGCACTCCTTAAGGCCATCACTTCGCATTTATTATAGCTTGTAGAATACGCAACATCTATTATGACCTTATGTCAGCTTCGCCACGTGTAGGGACGAATCGTGCTCACTTGTATTTGACCTTTGGTGTCCCTTATTTATTTGAACCATTAGAATGTGAAGGGAAAAGACTTTTTTAGAAAAGGGGTTTTCTGAAACTCTAAAACTCAAACTCTTAATTTTTTTGTAATCGAAATCAATCATAGCTTTCTTCAAGGTAAATTTCAGTAACTTCTCGTTTTAGGTTTTAAGTTTCCTCTATTCTTTTCTTCTTCTTTCTGTGTCGAAAACTTGTCGAGAATGAGAGTTCATGGTAAATTAGTTCTACATTACCCACCACGAGTGCATGCTTCCAAAACCCTTGTTGAAGCCAATTTTTTCCCCTGCATTACAAAATACGAAGACATGCATCAGGCCTTATGTGCGCGAGGAATCAAGATTCCCAATTTCGCCTATGAATTATCTATTCATAAGGGTTCACACAGGTTTAGTGACACTAGCGATGGCAGTTTCTTACTTCCCTTCCATGCCTTGGAAGCTGGGTTTCACCTGCCTTTGAATCCGTTCGCCTGCCATTTCCTTGATGATTACCAGATTTTCCATGTTCAACTCTATAGAATTTCGTGGTGGACTGCGGTGGCCTACTTTATTGACTATTGTTGCCACAATGAAGTACCATAGATCGCAATTTTCTAGAGTCTGTATCTATTAAAGGCCCAAAACCAAGATAATTTAGTGGGTTTTTAGAATGACGGGAATGTGCAAGTGTACACAATCGCAACAAGTAATAAAGTGACAAGTAAATTTCAAGTTATCGTACCCACAGAGACTGTAAAAAGAACTATTTATGAATGTTATTTAAAATACTTTGGTGAGAAAAATATTTTGTTTGAAGAGGGTGATTAAAAAACTAAGATTTTAAACTAAGAAAACTAAAGAAATAAATCTCAAATGCACGATTTCAAAATATGATTTAATCAAGATGACATAATTGTGTTGGATTAATTACATTTATTTAACTTAGAATTATTAAACTCATGCTTATGTTGTTACGAATAAAATCACGGAAACTCGGTAATTTGCTAACTTATGAACATACTTACACACCAAAATCCATTCATCTCTTGACATATCCCTATGTCAATTCAACCGACTAAACAGATTCTAGTGAGCAAACATGTTATTACACATACATACTCATCAAATTGAACTAATCTCTTGCATATCCTTATGTCAATTCAAACGATTAATTAAATCCAACAAGCATATAAAAGATTATGTGAGGTAACAAGGTATCCCTACCTTGAAACAGTTTAATCACAATAATCTTGCAAGTTATGCAAGGAAAATGTATCGCTAGATACATTGCTAATTTAACTTTCAGCTACCTTAGAAGAATAAACATGCACTAATTAAGTACTATGTAAATTAATTACAATTTCAATCCATTTAAATAATTAATTCATTAGTTACCTCACAGTCGTAAAGCAAGAATAACTTAGGCATGATTTTACTTAATCAAACATTTTACCGAGGCCTATAACAACATAAGCACAATTTTAACAAATTAAGAAGATGAAATGCAATCAACCCAACACGAATTAAATTCAAGCTAAGCTGATTAAATTAACCATTCCAACAACATGAATATCCATAGATATGTTCACCATAACAACAAAAATTAAAGAGATAGGGAATAAGAATCAAATTCGGTGGTTTTTCGAGGCTTGACTAGGTTGCTCCGTTCTTCCTTCTTGTTGTCCTCACCGGTCAAGGCTTCGATGAACACTCAATTGCTGCTCCAAAATGGTTGAAGAACACCCCTTTTCTAAGGGAAGAAATCGACACAATAGCAAGGGAATTGAAATGGAAAAATGAGAGAAAAAGAATGAGAGAAGAGAGAAGTGTTGTCAAATGAATGAGGAATGAATGACATGCCTTGAATGATCAGCCAAGGGGGGTTTTTATAGCTGAAGAGGGCTGCTAAAAATAGCTAAAATTATCAGCCAAAGAGCCCTCCCTTGGCTGGTCACACAAGTGGCAAAGTTGGTGTTTTCAACTTTGCTAAATATAGCTTGGGGCAGCTCCATAAAGCCACCAATTGTGGAGGGGCTTGAATGCAACTTTGACAAGTCTTCAAGGGATTCTTTGCAAGCTTAATTAATCAGTTAATAAACTGATTTGGGTCAGCATATGGATGGTTTTGGGCTGCTCAATCCTTGGCTGGTTCAATTCAATTAGTTCGGTTCAACTAGACCACTTTTTCCATAATTAATTAATAATAAATTATTTAGCCCAAATTAGATTGGGTATAAATTAAAATTAATTATATTATGAATTAATAAACATAATTGGACTGTCTTAGGCTGGAAATTAATTTTCCTCGATACTTCAAATTGCTGCTCGATTTTGTGCTTCTGGCAATGTCTGGCGAGCCATTTTTCGCCCTTTGTACAAATATGCCGAAAATAACCAAAATTTATCAAAAATAATTATAAAATTAACTAAATTTAAACATGTTCATATTTTAAGTGCACTTTAATTATTTTATAAAAATTAATTATTTTTCAACAAGAATTTAACCGAATTCGCATGAATTTAAGTTAAAAAGGGTATGAAAAAGTGTGTAAATTTTTGTGTTTCCACACCCCAAACTTAATTCATTGCTCGTCCCGAGTAATGCACAAATTTTGAAAAGAATTTCTCGGAAACACCTTTGAAAAATTCCTTCAGAACAACATTTTTCTCAAAATTATGAATTTAATATACTCATGCTCAAAGACAAGAAATTTGATAGTTATGCTACTTAAGTATACATATTGTTCAAATTAATTTCAACAACAATTATGATAGCAAAAATCAGACTAAATGCTTCCTAATAGAATCATGTTAAACCTTACCAATGTAATTTTATTCCCTTTATTCAAGATTAAGCTGCAATCATCAAGTTTAACTTATGTCTTCATATGTTGTACGTAGCAATTTCTCTCCACTAATGTAGGTAACATTGAAACTTTTGAATCAATAGGTCTTTAACAAGGTTGTAACGTGGCTGGGCTTAAGGGTAGGTATAAGATAGATAAATTTAGGCTTTTAAACCCTAGACTCAACTTGCATCGGACCTTCGAAATAATTACCTTCAATACATCAACTTTCTTTGCTTTTACATGCTCTTTTGTACATCTTATTTTAAGAACTCATGCTCTCTTTTTTTCTTTCTTTCTTTCTTTTTTTTTTAGATTTTGCTGAATGTACTACAATTTTAGAGCATTCGATACTTCTTTTCAACTCCCTTAAACTTATTTTTAAAGAATACTTTGAATAGTACTGAGTCTAGTGTTTGGGACAAATTTAAGATAGTTAAGAAAGAAGTGATGGCTAAATTTGCAAGGGTTCAAAATAAAATTAGGCCATATAGTCTCAAATTTGGGTTTCAAAGGATAAAAATTTCATCATGGTTGGCTTGAAAGGCTCAAACGGTCCAAACAAAAGTTGCCTAAATCATTTTCAATGTTCCATGCTTCTTAGGATTTTGCCTCAAGAAACTACTAAGCCAATTCTAAAGACTTAAACTTTCATGCATGCCTAATTTTCATAAGGAACTAAAAATTTATGGTACGATTTACATGCTTTATTAGAAATACATTCATATCATTATTAAGCTAACATAATAATTTATTGAAATAATCAAACTTTATTTATACTGAAGTTTAGCATACTTAACAAAATTTCAAATTATTGAACAAAATATATCCTAATCATAATTAACAGAAAAATTTATTCTAAGTGGAAATAATTCAATCTTTCGGTCCCCCCAATTAAAATGAACAATGTTCTCATTGTTTTAAAGTGAATAGATACTATACACCAGGTAGGATTTTAGAAAAGAGGAGGTGAGTCAATTTGACTGCTTAAGTACCAAACTTTTTCTAAATCCAATCCTAGACATGTATATACCTATTGCCACACTTTATACTTTGTGAATTGCTCATATTTTATTAATGATTTTCCTCTCTTAATTTATTATGCAAAAAAAAAAATTCCTAATTAACTTAATCCTAAAATGGCCTAAGAACAGAAATAAAATAAAGTCAAGATCTCCCCTTTTATTTATTTGTAAACCCTTCTAAATTTGACTCATCTTTTGCTCCATCATTATTGCCTTTGCATGAATCGCTTCGCTTCTTCTTCGATAATGGACTCCATGGTTCAAATATAAAATCTGGAAATTCAGATACAAAAATAAATGGGTCACTGTAAATTTTCTTAAGAGCACTTCTCATCGAGTCATCCCTTATTTTTGAGTATCTCCAGTAAGCTTGTTGTTGCCATTGCATATGCTGCATTATGTCCATTAACTTTGACAGTTCATCTCGAAGATCTGGGCTAGGTGGTTGAGCTCTAAATATTGAAGTTTCGTCTTCAGGTTCAACTTCTGGTTCTATTGGTTCCACCCTATCAAGGACTTCAGCCGATCGAATTGGCTCGATCTTTGTGGGATCTTCTTCCTCTTCATCGGGATCCTCACTTTCTTCAACTCACTGCTGTAGAATAGAATCTTCAGCTACTCGGTAGAGGTCCCAATCTGTGATTGTGCCCTGGCTATACCCTGTCTTCTTTACGTTTGCAAGAATCTCAGCTTTTAAGCACAAAATTGTTATCGTAAAGAGGAAATAAGTGGGGCTAGAACGTCTAGCGGCATAATTCCTCATCTCTTGTAGGATGATTTTTCCCACATCAATGGTCTTTCCAGTTAAAATCGAATATAATAAGACCATTCGCTCTAATGAGATTGTAGCCCCATATGAATTAGGCATAAAGCTGAAATAGATGAAATAGAACCATAACTTTGCAAGTGGTGTCAAATATTCTCTTTGACAAGTGTAGATTCTTTGCTTTGACACAGTCTACTTAGAACCTGGAACTGTAAGTTCCTCAAGAATTTCTTGCAAATTTTCAGGTTCGACGTTGCTCATCAAAGAAGAATATTCATCGTTTTCGAAATCAGATAATTCAAAGAACTCATTAATAGCATTTGAACTTATTGGTACCTTGATTCCGCGAACTGGAACTTTTGTCAAATCCCCTAAGGTTAAATTTGCGTAGAATTCAAGAACTAGTTCCTCATCCACACTACGCCTCCTTTCACAAAACAATTCCCAATTGAGGGCTTCGGCAACTTGACAAATACGTGCCATAAAGTCTTTGTAGTTGCTCTCTTTCAATATAAAGTCTTTCTCTGGATGCATTTGTTGATTTTTGAAGATACTCTTGTATCTTGCTTTGGCTTCTTCACAATGGAATTTGTTTTGTGTTTCATCAATTTGGGCACAAGCACGAGTTCTCTTGCGAGGCATGATTAACCACCTTTTTTGTAAAAATTAAAAACTCTTAAAAATAATTAATGAACAAAAGAGGTCAAATAGAAGTAGTTTGGAGGGTTTCGGCTGGGGATATTGGTGTAGGTGTGTGCCACACAAGTGCCGGACAGCAAGCAAAGTCGTCGAGTAGGAGCAAGAAACGACACAACTTGGTACGATGAGCTGCACGGGCAGCAGGCCGTAATGTTGAGTAGGCAACAGCTTAGGCGCGCGTGCACTGGAGCTGGAGCAAATATAGAGCCAAGGTGCGGGCCTATGATTAAATTAAAACTAATCCTAACTCTAGATAAAGTTGATAATAATTAATATATATTATAATGGATATAATTATGTATTAATAATTATCATCTTTTTTTATTAAACTAAAAACATTTATTCTAGAAGCCTTTGAAAATATTTACAAAAAGAGGCATCTAATTTTTGTTATTTACGAAAAGAGCAACCAAACTTTAAAAATAATTCAATTAAGTCCCTAGACTTAATGAAAATTTGAAATTGAGTTGCAATTTAAAACTTGGGTCAAAATTGACCTTTTTATTTGAAAAACTAAAAATTTAATTTTCTATTTAGGGAATAATTTCTTGATAGATTATGTTAAAATCAATTCCAAAGAAAGATTGGAGGGGTCACAAGCAGTCCCGCTTAAGTTCCAATCTCCTAGATAGAATTTATTTAAACATACTAATCTCGAAAATATACCCTAAATCATTTATTAAAAAGGAAATTAAGAAAATTCAAACATCTGATAAAATGAATGAAATTTGATTCTGTTCAGTCCTATCTCCCCAGTAATGTTTCAGACGCTGAGCATGAACTTGAAAATTACCTCCCTTACCTTGGAGTTCAACAACTCTGTATGGATAGACGCGATGAATCATAAATGGATTGGACCAACGTGACTTTAGTTTACCTAGAAAGAACTTTAATATGGAATTAAATAACAAGACTTGCTAACTTGCTTCAAATTCTCGAACTCGAATGTGCTTGTCATGCCATTTCTTAAGTATCTCCTTGAGTAGTTTGGCATTTTCGTAGGAAAATGTTCGGAATTCCTCTAGCTCATTAAGTTGGAGCATCCATTTCTCTTTAGCAAGCTTAAGATCCAAGTTGAGTTGTCGAAGAGCCCAGTAAGCTTTGTGTTCTAACTCCAAGGGCAGATGACGAGCTTTCCCAAAGACCAACCTGTAGGGTGACATCCCTAAAGGTGTCTTGTATGCTATCCTGTAAGCTCATAAAGCATCATCCAGTCTTTGGGATGAATCTCATCGGTTCGGGCAAATTACCTTCTCAAGTATGCCTTTGATCTCCTTATTTACCAGTTCAGCTTGCCCATTCATCTGCAGATGATAAGTTGTAGCAACCTTGTGTTTCACTTCATGTTTAGCTAACAACCATTTCAACAACTTGTTCACAAAATGGGACCCTTCATCACTGATGATAGCTCTTCGGGTTCTAAACCTTGTGAACACGTGTTCCTACAAAAACTTCATCACAACCTTAGCATCATTTTTCGAATAAGCTTTAGCCTCGACCCACTTAGACACCTAGTCTACTGCTACTAATATGTACTTGTGACCAAAAGATGGTGGAAAAGGACCAAGAAAGTCAATACCCCATACATCGAACAATTCTACCTCAATGATATTTGTTCATGGAATCTCATTTCTGTTGGTAACATTTCCAACCCTTTGACATCGATCACAACTCTTTACGTAAGCATATGCGTCCTTGAACAATGTTTGCCAAAAGAATCTGGCTTGCAATACTTTGGCCGCAGTACGAGTACCTCCAAAGTGTCCCCCACTTGGAGCTGAGTGACAATGGTATAGAATCTTTTGTACTTCATCTTCTGCCACGCATCTCCTGATCATTTGATCTGCACACTTTTTAAACAAGTATGGTTCTTCCTAAAAATAGTACTTCACATCATGAAGAAACTTTTTCCTTTGATGATATGTCTTATCAATCTGCATCAAACAACAAGTTAAATAGTTAGCAATATCAACAAACCAAGGGGTGTTATGGACATGATTTACCTTCAATATGTGTTCATCCGAAAATGTTTCTTGAATTGGTATAAGAGGAGAGTTCCCTTCTTGTGGCTCCAGTCTAGACAAGTGGTGTAACAACCTTTACCCGTATCCGACACCGAGACAAGGTTCGAGGCGTTACTGGACTTGAACATTCACAAACATGCAAAATCGGGCCACAAAATTTTGCCTAAAATTTAAAACTTTTCAAAAACATGTATATCATCCCTTATACAGGCCTTCGAAGCCTATAGCATACATCAGGGTGGTTCGGGACTAAACCGAGAACTTTTGAAAATCTTTGGTCAACTTAACAATTTTCTAGCTTTGGAGAGTCACACGCCCATGTGGGTGGGACTGTGTGGTCACACACGCCCGTGTGGCTTGGGACACGCTCGTGTCCTCAGCCCGTGTAACTCTTTATTTATGACGTCAGCAAAATATTTTATATCACACGGCCAGGCCACACGTCCGTGTACTAGGCCGTGTCCTCCACACGGTTGAGACACATGGCCGTGTCTCTGCCCGTGTAGCTAACACTTAGGCTATTTTCCAAGCCTTATGTTGTCCTTATTTCTCCCTAATACTTATACACACCATAGACACAACTTATAACATCAATTTAATGTTTAATCAACCTTTGGTGAAATTCAATTAAATAATTTGCATGTTGTCTTTCATGTGTTTATTACCCAATACTTAATCTCTACACATTCTACAAATGTCCATGTTCAATCATTGTCATCTTACTACCATGCCACACATTCACTCCATGGCCACAACCATCTCGAATGGTCCTGGGACATTCATCATGTACATGTGCCATATACTTCTCATACATAGTGAACAAACATAATCACATAACCACATCACAAGACATTAACACATACCATGGATAAATAGGCTTACAAGCCAAAATCATTATAAGCCACATCTCATGGCTATATACAATGAATCAATATAAGACAACATCTTGGCGAAAACATAAAAACACATTTCAATAATTAAATCCCTATACATACCACTCACTTGAATAAATTAAGTTTCAACAATACTTCAAAGATGGTAGCTTGATAGTGTGAGGTTGCCTTTAACGATCTCCAACCCTGAGCCGACCTGAGAAAACTAGAAGAAATGGAAGGGGGAGTAAGATTTATGCTTAGTAAGTCCATATGAAAATAATAAGCATTATAACAACATGTTTCCTTAGGTAAAACAACTATAATTACACTTTTACTCATGTTCTAGTCAAGTTGTCTACTCGAGTCATAGTTGATAAATTATTTATAACTCAAGCTACAAGACTCTAAATTAAGATCCGTTAATTTTATCTGAAACTAAGCTCATATATCTTCTTACCATAAAATTTCAAAAATTTTTGGTCTAGCCAATAAGTACAGTTTATTATTTAAATTCTCCCCTATTTCGTTGTCCGATAGCATCGACCTTTATCTACTAAAAATCAAATATATCATAGTACGAGACTCAGATAATTTTTGCATCTCTTTCTCCTGAAAGTAGACTCATTAAAGATTTCATTCATATGATTCATAACCCATAATTATTCTTGTACAATTTCTAGTGATTTTCCCAATTCAGAACAGGAGATTCTAAACTCATTCTGACTCTGTCTCACAATAATTCAAATATCTCATCATATAAGATTTCTTTACTAGCATTATTTCCTTTATCTGAAACTAGACCAAATAAGCTTTAATTTCATATTTTATTTAGTCTCTAACTAAATTTCCACTATTTTTGGTGGATTTTCAAAGTCGGACCATTGCTGCTGTCCAAAACTGTTTTATTGCAAATTCATAGTAACTATCATAAGCTCATTGATCATGGACTCATCCTTTCATGAAACCCATATCTCATTACACAATGTAAGTTAACATGATTTTACAACACAATTCATAATCATAAGCATAAGGATGATTCATCTTTCAAACCTTTTTACTTGTTTATCATGTATACACATACATATGCATGAATTTGTTTACTCATCATTTATCACCTTTCAATAAGGCGTCATTTATGAATATAATGTACGTACCTGTACATATCCGTAGCATATCAATTAACTTTACCTTTATCACCATGCCCATCTCGGGATTTTCATCACATTATTCATTATAATACCTGTTGAATTTCTCAAAAATCTCGATGGATAGCTCATTTACCGTCAAGTTATACAAGTGATAATTTTCAAGCAAGTACTCCCGCGAACCTCACATCTTACGACGGAATTACCAGTCCAAGCTAAATCCTCTGTAATATAAACTCATGAAATGATGTCGGGATTACCAGTCCAGGCTAAATCCCTTGTAACGACAAGCACTCTCAATGAGCTCGGATTTGAATTACCAGTCCAGGCTAAATTCAGACCCTAATCGGGTTACCCGTCCAGGCTAAATCCATAATGACACATATTCTTTGAGAGGCTCGATCACTCAAGGAACACCTATCCGGGCTAGATCCTTTCTATATTTGAGATCAACGGATTACCTGTTTGGGCTAAATCCTTTTCTGCAACACATGCAAGATCTCAAGTCATGTAAGCCATGGTTTATCCATCGAATTTCCCTTTTTATTCAACTGAGATTTTCTCTTTTCATCAAGTATCTCATTATGCATAGCTGATCATAAAATGTACATCCAATTCAACACATTTCCATGTTTATTTAGACATTAGTCCATGAAATAAACATGGCATTGCATATAATTATATTTAGGCATTTCTTACAATATATATAATCTTTATATCAACTAAATAAATATCCATCACACTATGCTAACACAACAATTTAAGTTCAAGTATGAACAATAATATCGTTGCACTATCATTGACATATGAACTTACCTCGATTTCAAGTACGACTATTTATTTCGAGTTTGTGCTTAACCTTGTTCAACCTCGTTCTAAGCCTGAATCTTGTTTTCCTTGATAATCGAGCTTGGAAGCTTAGAAAACCCTAGCCATGGTTTCTTCATGTCATATTCGGCCAAGGAAGAAGATGGACAAAAGATTTTAGCTTTTATTTTGTTTTTAATTCATTTTAATTACTAGATTACCAAAATGCCCTTAACTTAAAAATATTCTATTTCACCCATTTCATATCCATTTTTGTCCAAAAAATTATACAATGGTCTAATTACCATTTAAGGACCTCCCATTTAAAATTTCATAATAATTAGACACCTCTAACATGTAGAACTCAACTTTTTCACTTTTTACAATTTAGTCCTTTTGACCAAATTGAGTGCCCAAACGTCGAAATTTTCAAACGAAATTTTCACAAAATCATTTCGTGAAATCGTAAACCATAAAAATATAATAAAAATAAATTTTCTTACGTTGAATTTGTGGTCCCAAAAACCACTGTTTCGACTAGGCTATAATTCGGGATGTTACAAGTGGTCTGCTACTTGGTTTTCCACTCGCTTTCGATCTTGAATTTCTAGATCGAACTCTTGAAGTAAAAGTACCCATCAGATTAGTCTCGGCTTAGCGTCTTTCTTGGTAAGTAAGTACTTAATTGCTAAGTGGTCCGTATAGACAGTCACTTTGGTACCTATAAGATAAGATCGAAACTTATCAAAAGCAAACACAATATCAAATAACTCTTTTTCTGTTACCGTATAATTCAGTTGAGCTCCTGTCAGAGTTCGACTTGCATAGTAGACGGGATGAAAAACTTTGTTCCTTCCCTAACCCATAACGGCTCCTATCGCGAAGTCATTTGCATCACACATAAATTCGAATGGCAAATCCCAGTCTAGTGTGACTATTATTGGTGCTATAACTAATCAACTTTTCAAATCATTGAAAGCTCTTAAGTACTCTTCATCAAATTTGAACGTCGCATCCTTCTCCAATAAATTGCATAAAGGTTTAGCAATTTTGGAGAAGTCTTTGATGAATCTTTGATAGAAACTGGCGTGGCCCAAAATGCTCTTAACACCCTTTATAGATGTTGGAGGTGGGAGTTTCTTAATAACATCTACCTTTGCTTTATCTACTTCAATTCCATGTCTCGTTATCTGATACCCTAGAACAATCCCTTCTCGTACCATGAAATGACACTTTTCCCAGTTGAGTACTAGGTTTGTTTCTTCGCATTGCCTTAGTACCTTCGCTAGGATGGCTAATCATCATAAGTATCTCCAAATACTGAAAAATCATCCATACTCAACCATGTTAGTAAAAATAGACATCATACATCTTTGAAATGTAGTAAGTGCATTAAATAAACCAAATGGCATGCGTCTAAATGCAAATGTACCGTATGGGTATGTGAATGTTGTCTTGTGCTGATCTTTTGGTGCTATTGTAATCTGATTATACCTTGAGCATCCATCGAGAAAACAGTAGTAGTCTCGCCCCGCGAGTCTATCCAGCATCTGGTCCAAAAACGGAAAAGGAAAGTGATCTTTCCTAGTTGCCTTGTTCAGCTTCCGGTAATCAATGCAAATTCTCCATCCCGTAATTGTTCTAGTCAGTATCAACTCGTTATTCTCATTTTCAATGATCGTGATACCTCTTTTCTTTGGCACGCACTGGACCGGACTTACCCATGAACTATTTGAGATGGGGTAAATTATACCCACATCTAACCCCTTGATGATTTCTTTCTTGACTACGTCCTTCATGATGGGGTTTAATCTTCGTTTTCCATCAATCGTTCCTTTCTCACCATCTTCTAGGATAATCTTGTGCATGCATACAGATGGGCTAATATTGCAGATATTAGCTATAGTCCATCCGATAGCCCACTTGAATTGTTTCAACACAAGAATACGTCTCTCTTCTAGTTCACTAGTTAATTATGCTAAAACAATCACAGGAAAAGTAGAAGAGTTACCTAAATAAACATATTTTAGATGTGTAGGTAGTACCTTGAGTTATAATTTAGGCAGCTTCTCGATTGACGCTTTTGGTTGGGCATAATACCTTTTCTCTAACTCCAAAGATTCAAAGTGGAATTACAGATTAAATCCCCTTTGATTAGCTTCTAACAAAGCTAAGTATTCATCCTCCTTTTCATCATCCAGAGGATCTGATGTCAAATTTTGTTCCAACGGATCCTCAAAATAGTTGAGCTCCTTCTCTATTATTAAATCCTCTAAATCGGATACTGCAGAACAATAATCAATTGTGTTAGGAAATCGCACAGACTTAAAAACGTTAAATGTTACCTGATCATCCTGAACACGCATAGTAAGCTCGCCCTTCTGCACATCAATAAGGGTCCTTTCGATTGCTAAGAATGGTCTTCTTAAGATAATTGTTACTTCTTTGTCTGCTTCAAAGTCTAGAATAACAAAATCAGCAGGGAAAATAAATTTATCTACACGTACCAATACGTCCTCTATTTTTCCTTCCGGATGTGCTAAGGATCAATGTGCTAGTTGAAGTGTAACCATAGTAGGTCTAACTTCACCTATCCCTAACTTCCTAAATATTGACATAGGCATCAAGTTAATACTTGCACCTAAGTCACATAATGCCTTACCACAATACGTTGCTCCAATGTTGCAAGGTATGGTAAAACATCCAGGATTCTTCAACTTTAGGGGTAGTTTGTCTTGAAGATATGCACTGTATTCCTTTGTCAGAGCTACCATCTCAAATTCTCCAAGTCTTCGTTTTTTGGATAGGATATCCTTCATGAATTTGATGTACTTCGGCATTTGCTCAAGTGCTTCAACCAACAGAATGTTGATATGAAGTTGCTTGAGTACGTCTAGGAACTTCTTGAATTGAATCTTCTGCTTCTACTTTTAAAGTCTTTGCGGGTAGGGTGGTGGTGGTTTCTTTATTGGAACTAGTTGATTCATCTTCTGTGGCAATTCTACATCTGACGGGGTTGTTTGTTGATCAGAATTAGCTGGTTTTGAAATTACCTTGTCGGGTTTTGCATATTCTGGTTCTGGTGAAATTGGAATTTCAACACTTGGTTGAACTTCCTCTGATTCTTGAGCATCAGCTTGCTCCTTTTCAGCTTCAATGGTGTTCTAGGTTTGCAGTGTTAATGCTTTGCAGTGTTACTTCCCCGGATTCCTCGGATTCTCCATATCACTAGGTAAAGCACCTTGTGGTCGGTTCCTAAGTTCAGTTGCAAGCTGACCCATTTGGTTTTCTAGGTTTTTCAATGTAGCTGCTTGGCTTTGGATTAAGGTGTCATTCTTGGCTATGTATGTAACATCCTGATTTTCGGGTTTTTGTAATTTTCAAGAATTTGGTAAGTTTTTAAAATTTGGTATTTGGTAGTGAAAATTCATAGTTGGAATATGTAAATGGGCCTATGGAAGGCCCACGAGCTGGCCAAAACCCGGAAGAATTTTTGAATTTTGGACTTAAGGAGTTAGGGGCGTTGGATAGGTGGCCTTATTAAAAGATGAGGGTAGAATGTAACACAAAAGAGCCCTTGGCAAAGTGGCTAAGTGGCGCCATTAAGGAGCTAAAAAAATGGCGTGTAATGTAATACCCCGAAAATTTTTACAGTAAAATATTATCCGTAATATAGTAAAATAAGAAAATAAAGTGACAAAAAGGGTAATTTTGAGTTATGTCAATATTGAGAAGTATATTATGATATATTAATTCAAGAAAGGACTAAATTGTAAAAGTGAGAAAAGTTTTGTTGCACAAGAATAAATACTTAAAATTTGAGGGGTTAAAGTGTAAATATGAAAAAGTTAAAGGACCAATAGTGTAAATATTTTAAGAGTGGAATGATCTAGAAACTAAGGAAAATGGATGGATTAGGACCAAATTGAATAGGTGAAGAACTATGAGGGACTAAATTGCAATTTTACCAAATTAAATGATGACTCAATGATGGAATTTTAAAAGATAATAAAGGGCAAAATGGTCAATTGGAAGAGGGAGAAATCTAGAATGTAATGATGATGTTGATGATATTTTATGATTATTTAATTAGATATATATTATTTTAATAAGATATTTTATTATTTTATTATTATTTATTTAGTATAAAAGGAAGGAAAGATAAAGAATTATCATCACCTTTCCTTTCCCATGCAAACCCACGTATAAGAAGAAGAAGAAATGAAGTTTTCTTTCTTTACAATTTAGTCCTCCTACCAAAAATTCATTATTTTCACCTAGAAATCAAAAGAATTTCCATAGCTACTAAGAGAGAGAAATGCTAAGGAGACCATAGGGAGTTAGAATATCAAGTTGGATTCAAGAATAGAAGCTGGAGGAGAGAGAAAATCAAGTTAAAGATTAGTATCAATAGAACAAGGTAAGTACATCAAGATTTCAATATGTTTTTAAGTTTGTTATTATTGACAAAGCATGAAAATAATGTTATAGTAGAGTTTTCTTACATAAGGTCCTATATTCTTGATATGTTAGTGAAGAGAAAATAAGAGAAAGTGATGAGAAATGGTGTAGAAAAAGAAAATAAGGGTGTTATAACATGATAATTAATATCTTGTACCAAAACAGTTTTGGACAGCAGCAGTAGTCTAACTTTGAAAAATCATCAAAAATTTTAGAAATCAAATTATAGGATGAATAAAGTATGAAATTAAAGCTTATTGAGTCTAATTTCTTATAGAAGAAATTATGTAAGCAATGGAATTGTAAATCATGAGATATAATCAATTTAATGATTTTGGGTTCCCCTGTTCTGAATTTTGAAAATCATAAAAAATTGGATAAAAATAATTATGGACTTAAATTTATATGTTTAGAATCTTGAATAAGTCTATTTTCAAGAGAAATAAACGGGAACATCATTAGAATTCTGTACGAGGAGATAATTAATTTTTAGTGAAAAAGGGTCAGGACTGTCAGACAGCAGAATAGGGGTAAATTTAAAGAATAAAATGTACTTATTGGATAAACCAAAAGTTCTGAAAATTTTATGGTAAGAAGATGTGTGAGTCTAGTTTCAGGAAAAATTAACGAATCTTAATTTGGAGTTCTGTAGCTCAAGATATAAATAATTTAGTGATTATGACTCAAATGGACAGCTTTGAATATACAGATAAGTAAATAGTGAAATTATTGATAGTGTTACTTATAAGCATATTATATAAGTTTAAGGATGTGGAATGGAGAGGAGGAGGAAGAAAATATGTATGAATATTCATATGGCATGGCTAATTTGCATGTTTTAGGCTCAGGGACTAAATTGAATAAAAGTAAAACTTTATGGGTAATTTTGTAAAAATTTCAGAAATGACCAAATTGCATGAAATGAACTATTTTATTATTTAAATTACAAAATTGAATGAAATTATTAATTTAGTTCAAGATCAGGGGAAAACATGTTTTAGGGATTAAATTGAAAAGTGTTGAAATTATGGAAAATTATGATATTTTATAGAATTCATGGGCTGTTATCAACATGTATGAGAATAATAGCTGGAAATAAGGATTAAATTGCAAGAATTTTATTTTCCTGACCCTAAGGATGAAATCGTCATTAAATAAAAGTTTAGGGGCAAAATGGAAATTTTGCCTAGAGCATTAATTAAATACATTAGAATATGAAATGAATGAAAATGATGACCAAATTTATTTATAAAGATCCGGACGACTCAAATAAGAGATTTGATCGTGGAAAAGAAAAGATATCGGATTAATAAAATTATAAACACAAACAAGAAATGAGGTAAGTTCATGTTTGAATTATATTCTTAAATGCTTGAAATGCATGTTTTTGATATGAATATGATTTGAATGTTCATTGTATGAAAATTGATAAAACATTGATATATTTGATAAAAATGGGAAGAAATCCCGGTTGAATGAAAGGAAAATTCGATGGATCTTTGAAAAGGAATTGACAATAAAAAGGATCTAGCCCGGACGGGTGATCCTATCCTGATATAGCCCTCTCGAAGAATATGTGGAAAATGGATTTAGCCCGGACGGGTAATCCGAATCAGGGTCTGAATTTAGCCTGGACTGGTAATTCAGATCCAAGCTCATTAGAGTAATTGTCGTTGCAAGGGATTTAGCCTGGACTAGTAATCCCGACAATACTCTATGAGTTTATATTACAGGGGATTTAGCCTGGGTGGTAATCCCCTTTGTAAGGGATGAGGTTCGCGGGAGTGTGCTCTCTGATATGAAATGTGTAAGACCATGGTTGAAAGATACCATGGCAACTTGATATGAAATGTGTAAGACCATGGTTGAAGGATACCATGGCAACGTGATATGAAATGAATAGGACCATGGTTGAAAGATACCATGGCAGCGTGACATGAAATGAATAAGACCTTGGTTGAAAGATACCATGGCAACGTGATATGAAATGAATAAGACCATGGTTGAAAGATACCATGGTAGCGTGACATGAAATGAATAAGACCATGGTTGAAAGATACCATGGCAACATGACAGAAAATGAGTAAGACCATAGTTGAAAGACACTATGGCATCATGTCAAAGATAAATAAGACCGTGGATAGGAGACGCGATGACATCTATTGAACAATTGATATTCAGGTAATATGTATCAGATGACGAATGGTTATATGAAATGGTTGTGTGAAATGTTTACAAGAACTGGTTATATGGAAATATATGTACAAAATAGTTGTATGAAATAATTATGAAGATAGATAAATGAAATAAGAATAAGTACATGGAATATAGTTTATGTTAAGTTTGATATAAACTTTACCTGAATAAATATACATAAAATATATGGAAATGATGCAGCATGAAATATTGATATAATGAAACGATTGATATATACTTATGAAGAAACGGTAAGAGAATGATATGTTTCATGACATGTACATATATGATTATCTTTGATATATTGATACAAGGAAATTATGTAAGTAAAGACAATTATTAAACTCAAGTGTGACATGTCGAGAAAATAAGTATATCAATATTGAATTTATATGAAATATGTGCAAGTATACTAACAATGATGTTGTTTGACGCTTAGACAAGTGTCAAGCTATTGATTGAATGGTAACATGTTTAATTATAAGAAGCATTGAAATGGTAAGTACTTAGATGAAAATAAAATTTAAGATTTTACGAATTTTTTTATGATTTTGATTTAATTCCAGTTGGTTTCTAATGTATGTTTGGGGCTTCGAGGTCCCAATAGAGAGACGTTATGATTATCTTTAAACTATGAATAATAAATGACTCAGAATTATCTGAAAATGTTCAGTAAACTTCGGTAATGCCTCGTACCTATTCCGGTAATGAATACGAGTAAGGGGTGTTACATTTAGTGGTATCAGAGCCATGTTTAGTCGGTTCTCGGACCAAACGTAGTATATGTGAAGTCTAAAAACACATGCAATTATAATATGTGATAGGTATGATATCTCCTGACTCTGATGAGATTTGTTTTACTTATAAAATGAGATGCTTTCTAACTCAAGATAATTCTGATAATGTTAAAAACAATACTCAGGTATATGAGTAAAAGGTTGATTAGAATGAATCAGAATTCATAAAGGTATGAATAAATACATGTCAATGATGAATATTATGTTATATGTATTATTAAAAGCAAATTATATTACTACATGAAATATTGTGCTGATGACTAAATTACAAAATGTATAAATGTAATATATGAAGTACATGTTAAGGATTATTAGAGAATTATGAATGAATAGTGAATTTTGAAATATATTACATGTATTGAAGATACAGAAGATATAAGTATATGAATTATTGGTACAAGGATTAAATTGTAAAGCATGTAAAAGCATTATGCAAAAGGTGTAAAAGTGATATGCATGTATGAAATAATTTGCCCAAGTAGACAAGATTAGAACTACTAGGATGTTAAGGGACTTCAGCATGCTCTCTGATTAGCACATTTGTGCTCTCAGATATTTAGCACGTCAGTGCTCTCTGATTAGCACATTTGTGCTCTCTGATATTTAGCACGTCAGTGCTCTCTGATTAGCACATTAGTGCTCTCCGTTCTATTATTAGCACGTTAAGTGCTCTCTGTTTAGCACATCTGTGCTCTCTGTATAGCACTTTAGTGCTCTCTGTTCATTAGTGTATAATAATGCACCTCTGTATAAGTCCCGTATATCCGAAGTGTTCTATCTAGTCTACTGGGCTTCTGCTAAGTAAAAAGTAAATAATTTTCGTTACGAGGTGAATGATTATCTCTGAGTAAAAATGTTAGTTATGATAAAGCAGAACTCATTAAAATACGGATAAATGTTTTATAGTACTTGAGAATGATAAATGTTATATGAGTAAATACATGAAAATTTAATTATGAGGCTTTACGATCTATACCCTTTTACTAATAAAGTTATATGCAATGAAATTCATGAGATTTATATTGATTAAGTTTAGAAGCGGAAAGTGAAAAGCTCAATGGTTGAACAATTGATAATGCAGTCGGAACTGAGAATGAGTTAATAAGTAAAGATGGGTCTTGAATAGAGATATCGATTTTTTTAAACTAGTTGAGATATACAATATCACTTTGTTAAATAAAGAAGTTATTTATAGGAAAATCGATTTGTTCAAATATGGTATTTCTGAGAATGGTTAACTGAAAATTCCTTCCGAATTAGTTTCTTGAGTGAACTGAATGATGTGAAATTATTGATGACTATACTAGTCAATAGATTGGTGAATAAATTGCAAAAATATTTGAATATAGCAGTTATAATTGGGTATATTATAGTAAAATTTTTGGAATTTTATATGGGTATCTTATATGTACTAATATTTTGAAGCATAGGAGCTGTTCATGTTTGGATGCTAAAATCAATATATGGAAAGGTTGGATAAATATGCTAATAGACAGAAATTATCGCAAGTCTGATTGATTCACAAGTGGTACTACTCTATCTTTCTTTAGTTTTCCAAGACAATATATGTGATAGAACACTTGATAATAAGATTCATATGATATTATTTTCTATTTGTATTGGTAGAAGCTCTGAAAGACAAATGTGAAATATTTTATTGAAAATAAATTGTGAAATGAAAGGATAGAGAATTGATATAAATGATAAACTAGGTAAATATTTGCAAAAAGAAACTATAAAATTATAGAAATAATGAAATTCATGATCAAAAGAAAACAAGGAAATTTCGAGGACGAAATTTATTTTAAGGGGGAGAGAAATGTAATACCCCGAAAATTTTTACAGTAAAATATTATCCGTAATATACTAAAATAAGAAAATAAAGTGACAAAAAGGGTAATTTTGAGTTATGTCAATATTGAGAAGTATATTATGATATATTAATTCAAGAAAGGATTAAATTGTAAAAGTGAGAAAAGTTTTGTTGCACAAGAATAAATACTTAAAATTTGAGGGGTTAAAGTGTAAATATGTAAAATTTAAAGGACCAATAGTGTAAATATTTTAAGAGTGGAATGATCTAGAAACTAAGGAAAATGGATGGATTAGGACCAAATTGAATAGGTGAAGAACTATGAGGGACTAAATTGAAATTTTACCAAATTAAATGATGACTCAAGGATGGAATTTTAAAAGATAATAAAGGGCAAAATGGTCAATTGGAAGAGAGAGAAATCTAGAAGTAATGATGATGTTGATGATATTTTATGATTATTTAATTAGATATATATTATTTTAATAAGATATTTTATTATTTTATTATTATTTTATTATCATTTATTTAGTATAAAAGGAAGGAAAAATAAAGAATTATCATCACCTTTCCTTTCCCATGCAAACCCACGTATAAGAAGAAGAAGAAATGAAGTTTTCTTTCTTTACAATTTAGTCCTTCTACCAAAAATTCATTATTTTCATCTAGAAATCAAAAGAATTTCCATAGCTAATAAGAGAGAGAAATGCTAAGGAGACCATGGGGAGTTAGAATATCAAGTTGGATTTAAGAATAGAAGCTGGAGGAGAGAGAAAATCAAGTTAAAGATTAGTATCAATAGAACAAGGTAAGTACATCAAGATTTCAATATGTTTTTAAGTTTGTTGTTATTGACAAAGTATGGAAATAATGTTATAGTAGAGTTTTCTTACATAAGGTCCTATGTTATTGATATGTTAGTGAAGAGAAAATAAGAGAAATTGATGAGAAATGGTGTAGAAAAAGAAAATAAGGGTGTTATAACATGGTAATTAATATCTTGTACCAAAACAGTTTTGGACAGCAGCAATAGTCTAATTTTGAAAAATCATCAAAAATTTTAAAAATAGAATTATAGGATGAATAAAGTATGAAATTAAAGCTTATTGATTCTAATTTCTTATAGAAGAAATTATGTAAGCAATGGAATTGTAAATCATGAGATATAATCAATTTTGTGAGACAAGGTCAGAATGATTTCGGGTTCCCCTGTTCTGATTTTTGAAAATCATAAAAAATTGGATAAAAATAATTATGGACTTAAATTTATATGTTTATAATCTTGAATGAGTCTATTTTCAAGAGAAATAAATGGGAACATCATTCAAATTCTGTACGAGGAGATAATTAATTTTTTAGTGAAGAAGGGTCAGGACTGTCATACAGCAGAATAGGGGTAAATTTAAAGAGTAAACTGTACTTATTGGATAAACCAAAAATTCTGAAAATTTTATGATAAGAAGATGTGTGAGTCTAGTTTCAGGAAAAATTAACGAATCTTAATTTGGAGTTCTGTAGCTCAAGATATAAATAATTTGGTGACTATGACTCAAATGGACAGCTTTGAATATACATATAAGTAAATAGTGAAATTATTGATAGTGTTACTTATAAGCATATTATATAAGTTTAAGGATGTGTAATGGAGAGGAGAAGGAGGAAAATATGTATGAATATTCATCTGGCATGGCTAATTTGCATGTTTTAGGCCCAGGGACTAAATTGAATAAAAGTAAAACTTTATGGGTAATTTTGTAAAAATGTCAGAAATGACCAAATTGCATGAAATGAACTATTTTATTATTTAAATTACAAAATTGAATGAAATTATTAATTTAGTTCAAGATCGGGGGAAAACATGTTTTAGGGATTAAATTGAAAAGTGTTGAAATTATGGAAAATTATGATATTTTATAGAATTCATGGGCTGTTATCAATATGTACGAGAATAATAGCTGGAAATAAGGATTAAATTGCAAGAATTTTATTTTTCTGACCCTAAGGATGAAATCATCATTAAATAAAAGTTTAGGGGCAAAATGGAAATTTTGCCTAGAGCATTAATTAAATACATTAGAATATGAAATGAATGAAAATGATGATCAAATTTATTTATAAAGATCCGGACGACTCAAATAAGAGATTTGATTGTGGAAAAGAAAAGATATCGGATTAATAAAATTATAAACACAAACAAGTAATGAGGTAAGTTCATGTAACTTGAATTATATTCTTAAATGCTTGAAATGCATGTTTTTGATATGAATATGATTTGAATGTTCATTGTATGAAAATTGATAAAACATTGATATATTTGATAAAAATGGGAAGAAATCCCGGTTGAATGAAAGGAAAATTCGATGGATCTCTGAAAAAGGAATTGACGGTAAAAAGGATCAAGCCCGGACGGGTGATCCTATCCTGATATAGCCCTCCCTAAGAATATGTGGAAAATGGATTTAGCCGGACGGTAATCCGAATCGAGAGTGCAATTTAGCTGGACTGGTAATTGGGATCCAAGCTCATTAGAGTAATTGTCGTTGCGAGGATTTAGCTTTGGACTAGTAATCCCGACAATACTCTATGAGTTTATATTCTGAGGATTTAGCTGGGTGGTAATCCCATGTAAGGATGAGGTTCGCGGGAGTGTGCTCTCTGATATGAAATGTGTAAGACCATGGTTGAAAGATACCATGGCAACTTGATATGAAATGTGTAAGACCATGGTCGAAGGATACCATGGCAACGTGATATGAAATGAATAAGACCATGGTTGAAAGATACCATGGCAGCGTGACATGAAATGAATAAGACCATGGTTGAAAGATACCATGGCAACGTGATATGAAATGAATAATACCATGGTTGAAAGATACCATGGCAGCGTGACATGAAATGAATAAGACCATGGTTGAAAGATACCATGACAGCATGATAGAAAATGAGTAAGACCATAGTTGAAAGACACTATGGCATCATGTCAAAGATAAATAAGACCGTGTATGGGAGACGTGATGACATCTATTGAACAATTGATATTCAGGTAATATGTATCAGATGACGAATGGTTATATGAAATGGTTGTGTGAAATGTTTACAAGAACTGGTTATATGGAAATATATGTACAAAATAGTTGTATGAAATTATTATGAAGATAGATAAACGAAATAAGAATAAGTACATGGAATATAATTTATGTTAAGTTTGATATAAACTTTACCTGAATAAATATACATAAAACATATGGAAATGATAGAGCATGAAATATTGATATAATGAAACGATTGATATATACTTATGAAGAAACGGTAAGAGAATGATATGTTTCATGACATGTACATATATGATTATCTTTGATATGTTGATACAAGGAAATTATGTAAGTAAAGACAATTATTAAACTCAAGTGTGACATGTCGAGAAAATAAATATATCAATATTGAATTTATATGAAATATGTGCAAGTATACTAACAATGATGTTGTTTGACGCTTAGACAAGTGTCAAGCTATTGATTGAATGGTAACATGTTTAATTATAAGAAGCATTGAAATGGTAAGTACTTAGATGAAAATAAAATTTAAGATTTTACGAAATTTTGATTTAATTCCAGTTGGTTTTTAATGTATATTTGGGGCTTCGAGGTCCCAATAGAGAGACGTTATGATTATCTTTAAAATATGAATAATAAATGACTCAAAATTATCTGAAAATATTCAGTAAACTTCCGTAATGCCTCGTACCTATTCCGGTAATAAATACGGGTAAGGGGTGTTACATGTATGTGGTTGAGGAAGGCCAGGGTTCGATCCACTAAGCTGGCAATTGTGGTGTTCTTTTTATGTCTTGAGCATGCAGGAGTTTGAAGTTGAATGAGACTCTGTTGGAGAGAGTTTGAATCAGTCAAACGAATGGATTAAGGAGTGATAAGGGGAGAGATTTTGGGGATTCAGAGAGAAGCTAAGAGTTGGCCGAATAGTGGGAATTGGAGAGGGGATTTCGGTAGAGGAGTACTTGGCTAGTATTTCGGCATTTAGGGACTTAGTTGTCTCGTTTTTCTTCTGTTTAAACATCATAGGGTTATTCTTTTCTTCCCTTTTCTTCTCTAGCTGAAATCACCATTCTCTTTATCCAGTTTTCTTTCTTTTTTATTTCCAAAACCAAACCAATACTTCCTTTCTTTTCATCTTTGCCAAATAGTACAAGAACCGAAACCTTTGAAGATTGGTTGTGCCGTTTGCTTTTAGACCAGCATCTTTCCTGTTCTCTTTATTTGTGGTGGTGATCCCCTTCATGCAGTAAGTACTCAAAACTTTCGTTTTATTCACTATTTCAGGATTTGGAAGCTGAAATCTCTGAAGGCATAGGGAGGCTGTCGACTTGTCTAGATTGATTATAACTTTGGATTGATTCGTATGTGTGTGTTAGTTTACAAAGGAGGTGATCAATTAGGAGCGTTGGATTAAGGGCGTGGGCACAGCTAGATTTAGATCTAGTGCATCTAAGTCGACAAAGGTAAGGTTTCATGGCCATTAAGGTATTGGCCGAGTATGGTAAGAGAATTCTTGCATTGGTTTCATGGATTCATAGTTTAATCGGTTAAGTGGTGGATTGTAGGAATCGTCGCATAGATGATCTCATGGTGGTAGTCGCAAATCAGGTGTGTAACAAACCCTCTTTCGTAGCTTAACTCGATATATGCCGAAAAGACGAAATGCTGAAACTTCTGGCATTTTGAGGACTCGTAAGAATGCGAATGCTCATAGGTTAGTTAGATACGCTAAGTTTGATGATCGGGATCGTTGGAACAGGTAAGGGCGCGATTTTCTGTATCACGGTAAGTTAGGCCTCGAGGTGCTGAAATCGGGCCATTTGGGTAAGTTTGGTAGAAAATGGAATCCAAATAAATTGCACATTAAGATAGTTAATACCGTTATGGAATATAGGCTAAATGGGCCTAGATGACTAAATCGGCTATGTAGGGCCCATTAGGGGTTTTTGGCCCAATAACTCAGTTTTGCTAGAATGGGCTAGAATCGCTGTTTAAACACTTGAAATTGTTGATAATTGATAATGAGCATGGAAAACCCTAATAATTGATAAAATAATAAAATTACCCTTATAATGTGAAAATGATCATTTTGCCCCTATGTGGGAATGACCATTATACCCCTAGGGTTATGTTATAATTAAGATGCATGTGATACTGTTTTTGTACATGATATGCCATGATATATTCATATATGCATGGGTTGGGTTTTATATGAACGGATGAAGTGCTAAAAGGGCTTTGCCCTAGTTTAGTTTAAAAGGGCTTTGCCCTTGATTATTAAAAAGAGGCTAGGCCTCCAGTTATATGATAAAGTAGCTATGCTGCCAGTGGAGAGTATTGGTTGGGTGGGTTGGGTTATTCCCCACATAGAGAGCTTGGCTGGTACGGGTGGAGAGTAGCGGTTGGGTGGGTCGATAGTTTCCCCACATATGGATATGAGTTTGCATACATGCATTGAGATTTACATATTTGATTGTTATGAAGATGGGCCAGTGAGCCATACCGTTTACAGAATAAGGCTTCGGCCCAGTGAGTTTATTTATGAATAAGGGCTAAGGCCCAGTAACCGTTAAACGAAAGGCTTCGGCCTAGTAACATGATTAATGAGAAGGCTTCGGCCCAGTATGCTTGTGTTGATTTGGGCTCTGAAAGGGGCTTGTTGCACACTGAGTTTCCAAACTTACCCCCCATTTCTTTAACCTTGCAAGTGAGCCTTGATGAGGAAACTTGGAGCCAGAGGGGATTCAGAGTGGCCATGATGATTGCTTTTGAACTTTGAAATCAGTACACGGTTTTATATTATAGTATTATCTTAACTGTTAACATTATTTGTTTTGGGTTGTAATAAGGCCATTTTAACTATTCTTCTGGGATTATTTTTTATTTTTAATAACTATATTTTTTCTGATAATAATTCAAAATGGGCTAGACTTAGGGCGCGTTTTCCAAATGATACTCTTTCAAAAAAATGCTACGATACAATTAATCGGTTTATAAAAAATATCTACTTGAATGAACTTCAACTTGTTTATCAAAGTGTGGCAATGGTTGTGGGCATGTCTAGGATTGGATCCAATCGAGAGCTTGGTACTTAAGCAGCCTTCATGGCTCACCTCCTCTGTTTCGGATACCTACCTGGTGCACAGCTTCCATTCACTTTGATCACTTAGCAAAAACTATCTTTTCAAACACTAAGAAGGACATTGAAAGAGGCATGCGTTTTCTTAAAAACTTCAATGTGACACGTCGGATCCAGCCATAACGTTTGGGCCATGTTTGGGGTGTTACATTTAGTGGTTTCAGAGTCAAGTTGCAACAAACTCGGCTGTGGGTTTCTAAACGAGTTTAAAATCAAGAATTCCAAAATAAGGGTATTTTAAATCATTTTTTTTTAAGAATTTCTATTCCCTGTGACCAAATACATGTTTTTGTTTTAAATGGTTTGGAGAAAGACGTGGCACACTGAATCCCCGGCACCAAGTCTATAAGTATTTTCTTTTACGTCATGTGATATTGATATGATGTTATAGATAGAACTGACACCCTACTATGATACTTTAGATAGGGTAGAGCTGTAGAATAGTAGGATTGAGACTGTAGCTAGGCTACGACATTGCGAAAACAATCCCTGAATTTCTATATGTCCATAAGATATCTTGTAATAAACAACTGAAATATTAAACTGATGTCATAAAATTCGTAAATAGATAATTCGGTATGAGTACAAGAGAAACTCGTGGAGGAGGCCGCGGACGTGGTCGCGGAAGGGTGCAAGCTGAATCTTCATCCTCAGGGCATAGGCCAGCTGAGGAGGCATTTGTGCCATAGGCAACTGAGACTGGGTTATATGATCGGGTTATGGGGGATGATGCATTGTCCCAAGCGATGTTAAGGGTTTTGGAAAGGGTTGCTGGAGCTAGCACCGGGACAGTGAATAGGGGATTCATCTCTGAGCGACTCCGGGCTAACAGAGCAGAGGTTTTTAGGGGCGTATCTGGAGTAGCCCCAAACGTGGCTGAATATTGGCTAGAGGCAACAGAGTGGATTATGGACAACCTAGATTGCTCTGTAGAGCAAAAGCTGAAAGGGGCCGTGTCATTGCTACGAGATGAGGCATACCAGTGGTGGATCACTGTAAGGGAGAGTACCCAGATCGAACGAGTAACCTGGGAACTGTTCAAGAGTGCTTTTAAGGGGAGGTATGTTGGAGCTAGTTATGTGGATGCCCGTCGAAAGGAATTTTTGAATTTAGCTCAGGGCAATGAGACTGTTGCGGAGTATGAGGCAGAATTCTTGAGGCTGAGTCGTTATGCTAGCGGGATAGTTGCGACCAAATATGAGCACAGTGTTCGATTCGAGGATGGCCTCCGCGATGAGCTTAGGGTGCTGATAGCTCCACAGAGGGAGCGTGATTTCGCTGCGTTGGTGGAGAAGGCTAAGATAGCCGAGGAAGTAGAACGAACCGAGCAGCGAGAATCGTGAGAGGATCAACCGCATTCGAGAAGGATTACGGACCCTCGAGTCTTTGCAAATAGAAATTTTAAAAGAGCTAGAATGGAGGAACCAGTTCAACCAGCTCCGATTAATACTTTTAGACCTCAGGTTTGCAAGGACTATGGCAGAGCGCATATGGGGGAATGCTGGAAACGAACTGGGGCGTGTTTTCGATGTGGGTCAAAGGAACATAAGTTTAGAGAGTGTCCTCGGAAAGCAGCTCAGGATCAAGTTGCGGAGCAAAGAGGTGTCCAACCGCAGCGAGGAGGACCACTACCACAGACAGGTCGTGGGCAAGGTAGTGGTGGCAATGGTAATGGACGAGGACGTGGGGCACCTAGAATGGGTGCTGGACATGCTGAAGCTCGACAGCCGGTGTTGGTTTATGCTGCACGGCGTCGTGAGGAGGGTGATGCTCCTGATGTTATAACCGATACGTTCCTCATTCATAGCAAGCCTTACACTGCTTTGATTGATGTGGGTTCCACTCACTTGTATGTTGCTTGTGATGTATATGGGGCATTGGGTGTGCTTCATGAGGAGACTGTGAGTGGGGTATCAGTGGTAAGTTCTTTGGGACACTCGGTTAAGGTAGATAAACTCTTTAGGGAGGTGCCTTTAGAGACACAAGGTGGAATGTTTGTAGGAGATTTAATGGAGCTGCCATTTGGGGAATTTGATATTATTTTGGGAATGGAATGAATAACTAAGCATAGGGCAACGTTGGATTGTGCTGTTAAGAGAATGGTGCTAAGAACTGCCAAGGATGAAGAGGTAATGGTCATAGGGGAGCGAAGGAACTATTTGTCCAATGTTGTCTCGGCTTTAAGGGCTGAGAAGTTTATTCGGAAAGGTTGTGAGGCTTTTTTAGCATTTGTGAGTCAAGCTGAACCTGAGGGGATGACTGTGGAGTCAGTTAGGACCATCAAAGAATTTCAAAATGTATTTCCGGAAGAACTTTCTAGACCACCTCCAAACAGAGAGGTTGAGTTCGGAATCGACTTGTTACCTGGAACAGCTCCAGTGTCCATTGCACCTTATAGGATGGCACCAAAGGAGTTGGTGGAACTTAAGGCTCAAATTCAAGAACTGTTAGATAGAGGGTTTATAAGACCAAGTGTTTCTCCGTGGGGTGCACCAGTATTGTTCGTATAGAAGAAAGATGGGACCATGCGGATATGTATTGATTATCGGCAGTTGAACAAACTGACAATCAAGAACAAGTATCCTTTGCCAAGAATTAACGATCTGTTTGACCAATTGAAAGGAGCCTCGGTATTTTCTAAGATTGACCTTCGGTCAGGATATCATCAGTTGAGAGTCAAAGAAGAGGATATTCATAAGACGGCATTCAGAACTCGATATGGTCACTACGAGTTCTGGTTATGCCCTTTGGTTTGACTAATGCACCGCCGACATTCATGGATTTGATGAATCGGGTATGTCAGCCGTACTTGGATCAGTTTGTAGTCGTTTTTATCGATGATATCTTAGGGTACTCGAAAACGGAAGAGAAACATGATGAGCATCTTCGTAGTGCACTGCAAGTGCTAAGGGAAAAGCAACTCTATGCAAAGTTCAGTAAGTGTGAGTTTTTTTTTAGTGAAGTAACATTCTTAGGGCATGTTATGTCTGCTGAGGGGATCAAGGTAGACCCTCGAAAGATTGAGGCGATTCTAGAGTGGAAGCCACCGAAGTCAGTAACAGAAATCTGAAGTTTTCTGGAGTTGGCAGGTTATTATCGAAGATTTGTGGAAGGATTTTCCGTGTTGGCAGCACCGTTAACGAAACTTATAAGGAAGGGAGCACCGTTTGTTTGGAAAAATAAGCAACAAGAGGCTTTTAAAAAGGTTAAAGAAGGTTCTGACTGAGGCACCAGTGTTGATTCAGCCAGAGTCTGGTAAGGATTTCACTGTGTACAATAATGTGTCACATGTAGGGTTGGGCTATGTGTTGATGCAAGAGGGTAAAGTGGTCACTTATGCTTCACGACAGCTTAAGCCTCATGAGGTAAACTATCCTACTCATGACTTGGAGTTGGCATCGGTGATCTTTGCGCTTAAGATATGGAGGCACTACTTGTATGGGGAGAGATGCATTATCTATACGGATCATAAGAGTCTTAAGTACTTGCTGACTCAAAAAGAGCTAAATCTTAGACAGCGAATGTGGATAGAGTTGTTAAAGGACTATGACTGTTCGATTGAGTACCATCCAGGTAAGGTAAATGTCGTGGCTGATGCGTTGAGTCGAAGGACTGTGGCGGAATTGAAGGCAATGTTTGCTCGCTTAAGCTAGTATGACGATGGAAGCTTATTGGTAGAATTACAAGTGAGACCGACTTGGGTGGAGCAGATTAAGAAGCAGCAGTTGGTGGATGAGTCGTTGGTTTCTCGGTTTCAGCAAGTTGAGAAGGGGGAGAATCCAGACTTTGGATTAAATGGTGATGGGGTTCTTTGTTTTCGAGGAAGAATTTGTGTGCCGAAGGACTCTGACTTGAGATTGATGATTTTGAGGGAGGCACATGGTGGACCTTGTGCTATGCATCCAGGAGGGAGTAAGTTGTATCGAGACTTGCGAAAGCTATATTGGTGGCCTGGGCTCAAGCGAGAAGTGATCGAATTTATGGGAAAATGTTTGACGTGTCAACAAGTAAAAGCCAGGCATCAACTGCCTTTAGGATTGTTACAGCCAGTGAAGATACCACTTTGGAAATGGGAAAGGGTAACCATGGATTTTGTGAGTGGTCTGCCATTGACACCTTCTAAGAAGGACTCAGTTTGGGTGATTGTGGATAGGCTGACAAAATCTGCCCATTTCATACCTGTCTGAACCGATTACTCACTTCAGAAGTTGGCCAAGTTGTATGTGGCAGAGATAGTGCGGTTGCGTGGAGCCAATATCAATAATTTCTAACCGAGACCCAAGGTTTACATCTCGGTTTTGGCAGAAGTTACACGAAGCGTTGGGTACACGATTGGATTTCAGTACTGCTTTTTACCCTCAATCGGATGGGCAGTCAGAGAGGGTTCTCCAGATTCTAGAAGATATGTTGAGGGGTTGTGTTATCGACGTTAGGGGCAGTTGGGAGGATTACTTGCCGTTGGCGGAGTTCTCGTATAACAACAGTTACCAAGCAAGTATTCAGATGGCTCCTTACGAGGCACTGTATGGGCGAAGGTGTCGTTCGCCTACTTGTTGGGCTGAGTTGGGGGAAAGGCGAGTACTTGGACCGGAGTTAGTAGCGAACACTGAAGACAAAGTTAAGGTGATCAGGAATCGGTTAAAGGATGCAGCGGATCGACAAAAGTCTTATGCTGATCTGAAGTGTAAGGATATGGAATATGCTATAGGGGACATGGTCTTTTTGAAGGTTTCACCTTGGAAGAAGATATTGAGGTTTGGTAAGAAGGGCAAGTTGAGTCCACGATTCATTGGGCCTTATCGGATCCTTAAGCGGATAGGGCCAGTGGCTTATCAGCTAGAGTTACCTCCAGAGCTAGATCGTATTCATGACGTCTTTCATGTGTCCATGGTAAGGCGATATCATTCTGACCCTACTCATGTCGTGCCAGTTGTAGAAATCGAGGTACAGTCGGACTTGACTTTCGAGGAAGAACCTGTGCAGATGCTTGACCGTGACGTCAATGTGTTGAGAAGAAAGTCAGTCCCATTGGTGAAGGTACTTTGGAGGAACCATGGCAAAGAAGAGGCTACTTGGGAGTCTGAAGAGGCGATGCGTCAACAATATCCTCAACTGTTTGGATCAGGTAAAATTTCGAGGTCGAAATTTCTTTAAGGAGGGTAGAGTTGTAACATCCTGATTTTTAGGTTTTCGTAATTTCGAGAATTTGGTAAGTTTTTAAAATTTGGTATTTGGTAGTGAAAATTCATAGTTGGAATATGTAAATGGGCCTATGAAAGGCCCACGGGCTGGCCAAAACCCAGAAGAATTTTTGAATTTTAGACTTAAGGAGTTAGAGGCGTTGGATAGATGGCCTTATTAAAAGACGAGGGTAAAATGTAACATAAAAGAGCCCTTGGCAAAGTGGCTAAGTGACGCCACTAAGGAGCTAAAAAAATGGCGTGTAAGTGGTTGAGGAAGGTCAGGGTTCGATCCACTAAGCTGGCAATTGTGGTGTTCTTTTTATGTCTTGAGCATGCAGGAGTTTGAAGTTGAATGAAACTCTGTTGGAGAGAGTTTGAATCAGTCAAACGCATGGATTAAGGAGTGATAAGGGGAGAGATTTTGGGGATTTGGAGAGAAGCTAAGAGTTGGCCGAATAGTGGGAATTGGAGAGGGGATTTCGGCAGAGGAGTACTTGGCTAGTATTTTGGCATTTAGGGACTTAGTTGTGCCATTTTTCTTCTGTTTAAACATCATAGGGTTATTCTTTTCTTCCCTTTTCTTCTCTAGCAGAAATCACCACTCTCTTTATCCAGTTTTCTTTCTTTTTTATTGCCAAAACCAAACCAATACTTCCTTTCTTTTCATCTTTTCCGAATAGTACAAGAACCAAAACCTTTGAAGATTGGTTGTGCCGTTTGCTTTTAGACCAGCATCTTTCCTGTTCTCTTTATTTGTGGTGACTGATCCCTTCATCTGGTAAGTACTCAAAACTTTCGTTTTATTCACTATTTCAGGATTTGGAAGCCAAAATCTCTGAAGGCATAGGGAGGCTATCGACTTGTCTAGATTGATTATAACTTTGGATTGATTCGTATGTGTGTGTTAGTTTACAAAGGAGGTGATCAACGAGGAGCGTTGGATTAAAGGCGTGGGCGCAGCTAGATTTAGATCTAGTGCATCTAAGTCGACAAAGGAAAGGTTTCATGGCCATTAAGGTATTGGCCGAGTATGGTAAGAGAGTTCTTGCATTGGTTTCATGGGTTCATAGTTTAATCGGTTAAGTGGTGGATTGTAGGAATCGTCGCATAGATGATCTCGTGGTGGTAGTCGCAAATCAGGTGTGTAACAAACCCTCTTTCGTAGCTTAACTCGATATATGCTTAAAAGCCGAAATGCCAAAAATTTTGGCATTTTGAGGACTCGTAAGCATGCGAATGCTCATAGGTTAGTTAGATACACTAAGTTTGATGATCTGGATCGTTGGAACAAGTAAGGGCGCGATTTTCTGTATCACGGTAAGTTGGGCCTTGAGGGGCTAAAATCGGGCCTAATGGGCTTTTCGGGCCATTTGGGTAAGTTTGGTAGAAAATGGAATCTAGATAAATTGCACATTAAGACAGTTAATACCGTTATGGAATATAGGCTAAATGGGCCTAGATGACTAAATCGGCTATGTAGGGCCCATTAGGGGTTTTTGGCCCAATAACTCGATTTTGCTAGAATGGGCTAAAATCGCTGTTTAAACACTTGAAATTGTTGATAATTGATAATGAGTATGGAAAACCCTAATAATTGATAAAATAATGAAATTACCCTTATAATGTAAAAATGACCATTTTGCCCCTAGGTAGGAATGACCATTATACCCCAAGGGTTATGTTAGAATTAAGATGCATGTGATACTGTTTTCGTACATGATATGCCATGATATGCACATGATTTGCCATGATATATTCATATATGCATGGGTTGGGTTTTATATGAACGGAGGAAGTGCTAAAAGGGCTTTGCCCCAGTTTACCGAAAAGGGCTTTGCCCCAGTTATTAAAAGAGGCTAGGCCTCCAGTTATATGATAAAGCAGCTATGCTGCTAGTGGAGAGTATTGGTTGGGTGGGTTGAGTTATTCCCCACATGGAGAGCTTGGTTGGTACGGGTGGAGAGTAGCGATTGGGTGGGTCGATAGTTTCCCCACATATGGATATGGGTTTCCATACATGAATTGAGATTTACATATTTGATTGTTATGAAGATGGGCCAGTGGGCCATACTGTTTACAGAATAAGGCATCGGCCCAGTGAGTTTATTTATGAACAAGGGCTAAGGCCCAGTAACCGTTAAACGAAAGGCTTCGGCCCAGTAACATGCTTAATGAGAAGGTTTCGGCCTAGTATGCTTGTGTTGATTTGGGCTCTGAAAGGGGCTTGTTGCACACTGAGTTTCCAAACTCACCCCCCATTTCTTTAACCTTGTAAGTGAGCTTTGATGAGGAAACTTGGAGCCGGAGGGGATTCAGAGTGGCCATGATGATTGCTTTTGAACTTTGAAATCAGTAAACGATTTTATATTATAGTATTATCTTAACTGTTAACATTATTTGTTTTGGGTTGTAATAAGGCCATTTTAACTATTCTTCTGGGATTATTTTTATTTTTAATAACTCTATATTTTTTTCTGATAATAATTCAAAATGGGCTAGACTTAGGGCGCGTTTTCCAAATGATACTCGTTTCAAAAAAATGCTACGATAGAACTAATCGGTTTATCAAAAATATCTACTTGAATGAACTTCAACTTGTTTATCAAAGTGTGGCAATGGTTGTGGGCATGTCTAGGATTGGATCCAATCGAGAGCTTGGTACTTAAGCAGCCTTCATGGCTCACCTCCTCTATTTCGGATACCTACCTGGTGCACAACTTCCATTCACTTTGATCACTTAGCAAAAACTATCTTTTCAAACACTAAGAAGGACATTGAAAGAGGCATGGGTTTTCTTAAAAACTTCAATGTGACACGTCGGATCCAGCCATAACGTCTGGGCCGGGTTTGGGGTGTTACAATGTATGCCTTCAACATGTTTTCTAAGCCATTGGATGGTTCAGCTTCGGTTGGTTTCTGAACTTGTTGGGGAAAACTAGGTGGTTGGGTCAATCTAGGTTGGGCGTAAGTGTTACTAGTTCCAGCTCTTTGGTTACTTTACGAAAAATTCGGGTGGTTTCGCCATGATGGGTTATAAAAATTGGATTACAGTCCTTGCCTTCCTCGATTTTGGTTCTGGTTACCTATGTAGTACATGGATTCTGGGTTTGATGGATATTATTTGAACAAATGTCCTTCCCCACAATAAACACATGCTATATTTTCAAATTGATTTGGTGGCTGTGCTGCAAAGTTGTTAGACCCATTAGTAGTAAGATTTTTAAGCATTAAGGATATTGATGATACCTGAGATGCGAGTGAAGTAAGAGTGTCTACTTCATGTATTCTAGCAACTCGTTTTCTTGACACTACTCGGTTGGTCAACCATTGGTAATTGTTGCTAGCAATTCTCTTGATAATTTCATAAGCCTTATTATAAAACTTAGAAATGAGAGCACCGTTAGTAGAAGCGTCCACTACCACCCTCATGTAAGCACTGAGACCATTATAAAATGTCTCAAGTTGGATATAATGTAAGATTCCATGATGAGGGCACTTTCGTAATAACTCTTTGTATCTTTCCCATGCCTCATACAAGGACTCATCATCCATTTGTTAGAAGGCAGTGATCTCGTTCCTCAACTTAGCATTCTTGCTAGGCGGGAAAACTTCATAAGGAATCTTTCTACTAACTCTTGCCATGTGGAAATTGAGTTTGGTGGCAACGAGTTCAACCAGACTCAAGCTTTGTCCCTCAGCGAATATGGGAACAACTTTAATCGTAATGCATCTTCGGGGTACTCCGGCTAACTTGAAAGAATCGTTCACTTCCATAAATTATCTTAAGTGTAGGTGAGGATCTTCGGTAGACATTCCACTGAATTGGCCCACTGTCTGAAGCATCTGGAACATGACTGGCTTCAGCTTGAAATGTTGTGCCTCGATTTCAGGTCTTCTAATACCCGGATTAAGATCATTAAATTACTGGTATAGCATACTGTCGTAGAGCTCTATCCCTATCATCAACAATAAGGATAGGATTTTGAGTACGGTTTGCTCCATGTCCTTGATTCGGATTTTCAAAATTCATCTCTTTGGTCCTTCTCTGATTTGCTTATCTTCTTCGCTGTCGGAAAGTTCGTTCTATCTCAAGGTCTACAGGAAGTAAGTCAATAATTCATTCAATACTCATAAACACCTGAAATAATCACAGAAAAATTAATTAAATTAAACAAAAAAATAAACCAAAATGTAAAACTAACAAATTCACAAATAATAACTCTTTTAAACAATCCCCGGCAGCGGCGCCAAAAACTTGGAACGACGGAAATGTGCAAGTGTACACAATCGCAACAAGTAATAAAGTGACAAGTAAATGTCGAGTTATCGTACCCATAGGGATTTATGAATGTTATTTAGAACACTTTGGTGAGAAAAATATTTTGTTTGAAGAGGGTGATTAAAAAAACTAAGATTTTAAACTAAGTAAACTAAAGAAATAAATCTCAAATGCACGATTTCAAAATATGATTTAATCAAGATGACATAATTGTGTTGGATTAATTACATTTCTTTAACTTAGAATTATTAAACTCATGCTTATGTTGTTACGAATAAAATCACGAAAACTCGATAATTTGCTAACTTATGAATATACTTACATACTAAAATCCATTCATCTCTTGACATATCCCTATGTCAATTCAACCGACTAAACAGATTCTAGTGAGCAAACATGTTATTGCACATACATACTCATCAAACTGAACTAATCTCTTGCATATCCCTATGTCAATTCAAATGATTAATTAAATCCAACAAGCATATAAAAGATTATGTGAGGTAACAAGGTATCCCTACATTGAAACGGTTTAATAACATTAATCTTGCAAGTTATGGAAGGCAAATGTATCGCCAGATACATTGCTAATTTAATCTTCAGCTACCTTAGAAGAATAAACATGCATTGATTAAGTACTGTGTCAATTAATTACAATTTCAATCCATTTAAATAATTAATTCATTAGTTACCTCACAGTCTGTGATAGTCCGATTTAGACCCTAATCGGAAAGTTGATTTCGGGACCACGGATTTGAGTTAGAAAAATATTTGTTAAAAATATTTTTGGTGTTTATAATGTGTGAATTTGTGTGTGCTAAATTTTCGTTTTAAAATTTTATCGTTTGGATGCCCGATTTAAAAAAGAGGCTTAATCGCGTAAAATGAAAACTTGATAGTTTAATGTGCGAGGACTGAATTGTTAATGTATTTATAATATGAGGCTTTTGTGTTGTAATTGGGCCACTATGAAGCTAAATGGACGGCAATGGACATGGAATAAATGATATTATAAAATTATAACAAAGGTTAATTAGGTAATTAGATTAAATGTTATTATATGTTAAAATAAAACATAAAATAATGTCATTTTCTTCTTAGTTTGGCCGAATATATCAAAGAAATAAAAGAAAAACACCAAGATAGGTTTCGGCAAGAGTTTTGGCTAGACTAAGGTATGTTTTGCTTCGGTTTTTGATAATTTTTACGTTTTTGAGATCGTTGCTTTGAGTACTATCGACCCATGCTTGAATTTTTTATTTTGATGTATATTTTCAGTTTTACCATTGTTGATAGCTCGGTGAATTTTATGTTTGATGATGTTAAATAAAAGTTATATGATGGATTAGCAAGTTTTTGTATTGAAATTTTGATGAAATTGAGTAAATAAGGTTAAATTGCAAAGTGTTTAATTAAGTGACTAAAGTGTGAAATAAACGAAATGTGAGGACTTGTATGTGTATGGGGAGTATTCGACCTAAGCATGGCATGGGCAAATTATGCTTGTTTTGTGTTTTGTGAATTTTGGATTAAATTGCTAAAAGTGTAAAATGTCTGAGGCAAAAGTGCAATTTGTCCATTTATGTGTTTTTGAATGAATTTGATTGAAAATTTGATTAAATAAGTTTAATTTATATCAATTTAGATATCAGATTTGGATCGGGGGAAGACCAAAATAGTCGAATAATCGATTAATACTTTTCGTCGATATCCGAGGTAAGTCTTTAAGCAATTAAACATCGTTAATTTTGAATATAAATTAGTTTAATATGCTGATTTGGAATTCATAGATTTATAGTAGAGATAACCGAATATGATTAAGCATGGAAATAATGTATTTGAGTTTAATTCGACTGAGTTATAACATTTGAAAGTCCGTATAAATTATATGGAATATCTATAATTTTCGATAAATGAATTTTTTATGAGACAACTTTATAATAGAGATATTCAGGCTTTGAGCCTAGCAAGCCTTGTGCTAGTGAATTAAATTGGGCTTTATGCCTAGCAGGCTTATTGTCGGTGTATAAATTCAAACTTTGAGTTTAGCAGGCCTTGTGCCGGTGTGAGATACATGCTTAGGCCTAGCAGGCTTTATGCCAGTGAATTATTAAAAGTTTATGCCTAAAAGACTTTATGCTGATGTGGTAATTCAATACGTTAAACGAGCTAAAATGATCAGGTACATGATAGTTGGTTACCTATTTGAAAATAGGGTGAATTGATTTCTTGATATGCGATGAAAAAGGATACATGAAGTTGTTGTAGTATATGTGTTAATATGAGAAATATATTTGGCCTTATAGTTGTATATGGATGTAATGTTAAAGTTTGAGTGATGAATATATGTCTCTAAATAATTATGTATATTCAATTATATAAGACAATATGGTATTGAAATTTTGAGAATATATTGATGATGTATACATGTATATTCGACCAAGAAGAAATTGTTCTATAAAAGTATATGTTATATATGTATGGAATGAAAAGCTTGAAAATAAATGTGATTACAAATGCATAAGTTGATTTATTTAATTGAAATGATTTAGTAATTGAGATGTTATTATGCATTAATTGTTTAATTTGCTTAAGGCTTACTAAGCTAAGTTAGCTTACTTTGTGTGTTTTTGTTTACTCTATTTTATAGATTTTGGATTCAAGTTACGAGTTCGGGGATCGTCAGCCAAGTTCACCACACTTTCTACAGCTTCGGTGTAACAACCTAATTTAGACCCTAATCGGAACGGTGGTTTCAGGACTACGAATCTGAGTCAGAAAAATATTTAAAAATTATTTACTATGTTTATTTTGTGTGAATTTATATTTGTGAAATTTTCGTGATTTAATTTTGTCGTTTAGGTATCCGATTAAATAAAAGGACTTAAACGTGTAAAAGGGAAATTTGGTGGTTATTTCTAAAAGGGGACTTAATTGCTAATGGCTTTCTAAATTGGAGTATTTATGTTGTAAATATTCCATTAACATATTGTTGGGACGGTAATGGTCATATATTACAAGATTATATTATTATTTCATTAAGGTTATAAAAGTAATTTAGTAACAAACATATATTAGTTAAAACATAAGTTATCAAATTCATTTTATATTCATTTGTTCTTCTTGTCGAAAACTAAAACAAAGAAAAAGAAAGAAACAAAGCTAGGGTTCGGCATTTATTCAAGCTCAATCAAGGTTCGTTTTTGTTCGGTTTTTGGTAATTTTTATGTTTTTGAGATCGTTGCTTCGAGTACTACAAAACCCATGCTTGAATTTTTTATTTTGGTGAATATTTTGAGTTATGCCATTGTTGAGAACTTGTGATTTTTGTTGTTTCATGATGAAATATGAAAGATATGTTTTAGATTAACATATTTTGTATTGGAGTTTTTGATGATTTTGAGTTATTAGGACTAAATTGAGAAAATAATAATTTGAAGGATTAAAATGTGAAATATATTAAATATATGGATTTTTTTAGAGTGGGTAAAATTCGACTCAACATGGGTATGATGAATTTTTGTGTATTTTGTGTTTTGTACAATAGAGACTAAATTGTAAAAATTGTAAAGGTTAGGGGTAAAATGGTAAATTGCCCATTTATGTGTTTTTGGACTAAATTGAATTAAAATATGTTTGAATGAGCTTAATTTGAATATGTTTAGATCAAGAACCAAAGAAATCGGATTTGGATCGGGGGAAAGCGAAAATTGTCGACTAGCTGCCCTACTCCATTTTGTATTGTCCGAAGTAAGTTTATAAGCAAATAGACGTGTTTAATTGTTGTTAAATGCTAGTTATATGTGCTATTATGAAATGTATGAATATATATATGCTATGGCCGAATATGAAAAGACTTGGCTACTACATTACCGAATTCATTTCGACCGAGTTATGACGTCTGAAAGCTCCGTATGAACCTTAGGAATAGTTAGGATACATATGTCATGACATAGAATTCTGATATATGTGTGCGAGTAAGACCATGACATCGATATGTGATTCTGATATGTGTTTACGAGTAAGACCCTGTCTGGGACAGTGGCATTGTTATGTGATTACATGTAAGACCACGTCTGGGACGTTGACATTGTATGATTTGTGTGATTATCCGAGTGTCCTATCCCATTCTGAATGGTTCATCGGGCAAAGGTAAATCGAGTTCGAATGTGTAAAATGAGCTATATGCTAGGTATGAATTGATATGTTACTTACTTGAGGTGAGTTAAGTAAACACCTTGACTATTTGTTATAAATCTTGTAATATGCAAATAAAGAAAATATGTGTATGTGATATGTGTATTTGGCTTTATGAATGAGTATTTAGTATGTCATAAATAACCCTTATATATGTGTATATATGATGAGGTATTTTCGGTTATATAATTAATATATGTATATGAAATATTATTTCGATACTTGAGATTATGCACTTGAGTAAATATGTACTAAATTTTAATATGTATATTTGCCTTTAGAAGTTGATTACTAACATGTTAAAGTGACTATATGAGTATTCGGCCAAATAAGAAGTATGTGTGTATAATGTCATATTATGATTCTCGAACTTATTTAAATGGTATAAGTGTGCTTGATTATTTGGTGATATTTTGGACCTAAAAGTTGAATGATATTTGGTTAATTAGTTTATATGAGTATTCGGCCAAGGTAAAAATGGTATATGGAAATATATTATTGTATCTCAGATATAGGTTTAAGGTTAAGCATTGGTCATGACAACATAATTCGGTTTAGTAAAACAGGTTGAATATATTATTGAGCTGTTTATTTGCTTATGGCTTACTAAGCTAAGATAGCTTACTTTGTGTATCTATGTTTACTCTGTTTTATAGATTTAGAGTCAAGCTATGAGCTTAGGGGACTCTATCAGCTATTTCGGTACCTTTATAAGTTAAACTCGGATTATGGCATGTATAAGCGGGACATATTTATGAAATATTGGGTTTTGGTCATGTAAATTTAAAGCCATGCGAAAATGGCTTAATTTCTAAACTTGGATTTGTTTATGCTTGATTATGGTTTAATCTATTTTGGCTATTATAAATGCGTTATAAATTATATGATATTTGTGTTACATGTGACATGTCTGGGAATTGATGTGATACTGATACTTGTTGAAATGTGTCTCAATCCAATATGAAATCTTAAAAGATTTAACATGTACAACGCATCATAAATAATACATAACCTAAATCATATATTTATACATATATGTAACATTTTATACATTTACAGGACGTAGTTATATCAATAATTTCATTATTGAGTATTAGACTTATTTATTAAAAGTCATGTGAATGCACAAACTTTACATCAATTAAAACGATGTCATTACAAACCTTATTATTTATTTATATGGCACTTATACATTAACATATATAAATTTCGCATATTATGCATAATTACACAAATTAAGCACAAGCATTCAGGTACATACATAGAACCCATTCCATTCTTTACCTACTGGGCTATCATAATTCATTTACACATTTTCTTAACCTTACAAATAATCAATGAATTTATACAACCATGCACATACGCATACCAACCATAATATAAACATACCTATATATATGAAAAGACAAATGAAAGCTCATCTACATGTCATGACCTAATACCTAAGCACGCATATTCATTGTCATTATTCAAATATCTTAATCTTTTAATCACATATTATCATTCTTGACTTAGCTTACACAACAACATCATAATAACCAAATTTACGCATATAAACATATTAATTAATCTAATAAGCAATCATATATGTTCCTATGCAATATACCAAGGCTGAACCTGTAGGTACAGCATATATATTATGTGTATTACACCTAAAATAAAGACCACATTTACATAAAATACATAAAATACCACGAAACCTATACAATATTTATCAACAATCAAACTTAATGCATATTTAATCTAACATATAAAACCGAATAAGGACATAACATCAACCCTTTTTCAACACACGTAGTACTTAACTCAAATATTATGCATACATGGCTCATAACTATAGACCAAAGTTAACAATAATCTAAACTTAACATAGCCGAATCTTCTATTCAAAAATCATATACATATCTCAAAACTTTCATCATCTCTTACCCACAAATATGCTTATTAAATATTTTGCCTAAGATCTTACCATACCAAGTTCAAACATAATCAACAAGCCATTCTCAATCACATAATGCCTACCATATATATTATACCTTCATGGCACGTAACTTAGTAACCATAATTAATATAAACTTTAACTAACATAACCAAATTCTAATATAATAATTAGCCATTTTCGCACGGCTTAGATTATACATAACCGAATATCCAACTTACAGAAGCACACTTTAGCCTATACATGCCATAATTCGAGTTTGAATATTAAAATACCGAAGCTGTAGATAGTGTGATAGACTTTGCTGACGATCCCCGAGCTTGTAACTTGAATTCAAAATCTATAAAACAAAGTAACATGAATACACAGAGTAAGTTAACATAGCTTAGTAAGTCATAAGAAAATAAACAATTTAATTATATGACCAATTCATTTAAAACTAAATCGAACCACTTAAACATTATTATGCTTAATCTCAAGTTACAAATTTTGTTAATGATACTTTTTCGTACATAATTCTCACCTTAGCCGAATGCTCATTTAATCAAATTAGAATAATTTACCTTTCATTTACAAGCCAGTATGTCATTAGATAGTCAAATATACATATTCTCATAATCACAAGCTTAGGTATCATAATACCTTATCATGTACACATATTGCCTAAATGGCCAAATACACATGGTTACTCATTCACACATAACAAATATTATCTCAAAGACATTCATAGTATTCATATCAAGAACAAACACACTTATATAATTATATACATTCTATGTTTACCTCATAAGTCGAATGTAGCAAACATTAAGTACTTTCTTACCTTATAACATGTAAATATAATCTATTCCATACCTGGTCTTTCAGCTTATACAACATATACATTCACATCTTATCATAGCTCGATGAAACATTCGGAATTGGATAGGAAACTCGGATAATCACACATATCGTACAATGCCAACGTCCCATACGTGGTCTTACATGTAGCCACCTATCGATGCCACTGTCCCAAACAGGGTCTTACTCGTAAACACATGTCGGAATCACATATCGATGCCATGGTCTTACTCGCACCCATAAATTAGAATTCTATGTCATGACATATGTATCCTAACTATTCCTAAGGTTCATACGGGGCTTCTAGACTTCGTAACTCGGTCGAAACAAATTCGAAAACATAGTAGTTAAGCTAAATCATATTCGGCTATAGCTTAAATAAAATCACAAATTTCATTTCAGGATGTATATTTTTTATTTATTTAAAACTAAATACGTCTATTTGCTTATAAACTTACCTCAGACAACGAAAAATTAGTACAGATAGACCAGTCGACAACTTTCGTTTTCCCCCGACCGAAATTTGATTTCTTTGGTTCTTGATCTAAACATATTCAAATTAAACTCATTCAAACATATTTTCATTCAATTTAGTCCAAAAACACATAAATGGGAAAATTTCCATTTTACCCCCGATATTTACACTTTTTACAATTTAGTCCCTATTGCACAAAACAGAAAATATGCAAAATTTCAAGACACTCATGTTTGGCCAAATCTTACCCATTACCATACAAGTCCATATATTTCATTTATTTTACATTTTAGTCCCTCAAATTATTATTTTTGCAATTTAGTCATAATTACTCAAAATCATCAAAAACTTCAATACAAAATATGTTAATCTCAAACATATCTTTCATATTTCATCATCAAACAACAAAAATCACAAGCTATCAAAAATGGCATAACTCAAAATATTCATCAAAATAAAAAATTAAAGCTTGGGTCTTGAAGATTACTAAGCAACGATCTTAAAAACGTAGAAATTATCAAAAATCGAGCTAAAACTCATCTTGAATCAAGTTGGAGAATAGCCGAACCCTAAATCCCTTTTATTTTCTTTTTCATTTCTTTTGTATTTGGCAAGAACAAGATGAACATTAAAATGGCATTATTTTTTTATGTTTTAAGTTATATTATAACATATATTAAGTTTAATGTTTAATTTACTGATATACCCTTAATGACTTAATATAAAAACCATATAATATAAAGTCTTAAACCGTCCCACCAATGTATTAATGGGATTTGCAACATAAATGCCTTAACTTAGAAAGCCACTAACAAGTTGGCCCTTAAACTTCAAACTATCAAGTTTTCAATTTACGCGATTAAGTCCTTTTATTTAATCGGATACCTAAACGACAAAATTAAATCACGAAAATTCTATAAATATAAATTCACACAAAATAAACATAGAAAACAATTTTTAAATATTTTTCTGACCCGGATTCGTGGTCCTGAAACCACCGTTTCGATTAGGGTCTAAATTGGACTGTTACAAGTTATTTGGTCATTTGTAACATCTTCAATACATTATAAAAATAATTTATTCTACTTACTATACCACACATTTAGCAAGCTAAAAATGTCTATACACATAATTTCATTATTTCTAACCAATTCACTAACACACATGTTATATGCATGCATATATAGTATAACTATTATTAACCGAATATGCATATATGTCATTTATTATATCCAAGTAAATTTTACAAGTCAAATTACATATCAAAGTTTGTGTCAATACTAAACACACCAAATAACCAATTTCACTATATAGCAAAATCATCACATAGCTTATCAAATCATGTACTTAATATCACATGTTAATCCATTTTCAACCTTAGTTGCCGAATACATTTATCCATGATATCATATATTTCATACACATATCTTATGTCAATCAAATACACATTACTACTGGATATAATAAACTAAAATCATTCATTAATCATATTATTTAATCGTTAGCAAATATATCTAATACCTCTCACATACTTTTGTATATATATGTCTAACTACATATATATGCAAGTGCCAAATCAACAGTTAAACATATTCATTATTCAAATCGAGCCTTTAGCCAAATTCACTCATCAACTCAAAACAACTATTAATATCCAATGCAAAACATACTCGCATCATTTTTACCATGATTAACCTAACAAACATATTTCATATTCATGTATATACCAAAACCAACTCAACCAAAACACATCCAAAATCGTCAACCATATTTCATGCATATAATATATATCACAAATACCATTCATCTTTGACACATAGCATAATAACCAAAATGAACTTAAACCATAACCAATCAAAACTGAATTCAAGCATAGAAGTTAAGCCATTTTTGTATGGCTTAAATTATACAAAAACCAAAATCCAATGTTTCAAACTATAATCTAGCCTATACATGCCATAAGTTCGAAAATTCAACTTATAAAATACCGAAGGCAGTCGATAGTGTGATAGACTTTGACGATGATCCCCGACCTTGTAACTTGACTCCAAAATCTACAAAACAATGCAAACAAACACATACAATAAGCTATCATAGCTTAGTAAGTCATAAGCAAATATATAATTCAATGTTAACATTAACTCAACTTAACCAAACTAATTTATACTATCATATTAACATTTATTTTCAAGATCATAAATACATGTACAACATACACTTTCATATACAATTTCACATTGGCTAAATATACATAATCCTGTATACACATATTCAAGTATCATTTCAAAAATAATCACAATATACATTCAAAAGCCGAATACACTTTCCATATTCACGTACATTCATTATTTATATCATGAATGATTTGTAACAAATATCAAGTGCTTACTTACCTTATTTCAAGTAGGTAATAAAATAATTCATACCTGGTCATTTTAATTTGTTTTACACACTCGATCACAACTTATCGTTGCCTGATGAACCATTCAAAATTGGATAGGACACTCTAATAATCACATATATCGTACAATGCCAACGTCCCAGACATGGTCTTACATGTAATCACATATCGATGCCACTGTCCCAGATAGGGTCTTACTCGCACACATATATCAGAATCACATATCGATGCCAACGTATTAAACGAGGTCTTACTCGCACACATATATCAAAATCACATATCGATGCCAATGTAATAAACGTGGTCTTACTCGCACACATATATTGATGCCATGGTCTTACTCACACATCACATATTGGAATCCTATCTCATGACATATGTATCTGAGCTATTCCTAAGGCTTATACGGGGCTTTCGGACGTCGTAACTTGGTCGGAACGAATTCATAAACATAGTTGCCATGCTTGTATACTTTCGGATATAATATATACATATTAACATATTTCATTTTAGCATATATAGTTTGCATTTAATTAAAATTAACAACGTCTATTTGCTTATAAACTTACCTCGGACGATGAAAAGCCAGAATAGGACGACTAGTCGACAACTTTAGTTTTCCCCCGATCTAAATCCGATTTTCTCTTGTCTTGATCTAAATTAATATAAATTAAACTTATTTAATCAAATATTCAATCAAATTCATCCAAAAACACATAAATGGGAAAATTACCATTTTACCCCTGACATTTTACACTTTTTACAATTTAGTCCAAATTGCATAAAACACAAAACATGCAAAATTTGCACACACCATGCTTAGGTTGAATACTCTTGGTGTTCATATAACATTTCATTTATTTCACATTTTAGTCCTTCAATTTATTATTTTTACAATTTAGTCCTATTTCCTCAAAATCATCAAAAATTGCAATACAAAACATGTTAATCTATCACATATATTTTATTTTCTACCATAAAACAACAAAAATCACAAGCTTTCAACAATGGCATAACTCAAAATATTCATCAAAATAAAAAATTCAAGCATGGGTCTTGTAGATAACTTAGCAACGATCTCAAAAACGTAAAAAATATAAAAAACCGAGCTAGTTACATACCTTGATTGAGATTGCTAATGGCCGAAACTTAAAAGCTATATTTTCTTTCTCTTTTCTTTAGTTTCAGTCACCAAGAACAAAACATGAATGAATTATAATTATTATATGTTTTATGATATATTAACATATTATACATTTTACAAAATTAACATTTTTAATGAAATACAAAACCGTTTTAAGTCATGGTATTTACCATCCATTGCATGTTATCATGGGAAATTTACAACATAAAACCTCCATATTAAAAGAACAACCACTATTTGGCCCTTTCACAATTAACCACCAAATTTTTATTTTACGCGATTAAGCCCTTTTATTTAATCGGGCACTCAAACAAAAAAATTAAAGCACGAGAATTTCACTCATATAAATTCACACATAATAAACATAGAAAATAATTTTAAAAATATTTTTCTGACTCAAATTCATTGTCCCGAAACCACCGTTCTGATTAGGGTCTAAATCAGGTTGTTACAATACACAATGTATTTTATGTGTCGATGCTTCGACGATACAGATCTGATCCTTCGCATGTCATTTCCCTGACTGAGGTTGAGATTCAGTCGGATTGTCGTACATTGAAGAACCAATTCTAATTTTAGCTCAGGAGATCAAATAGCTAAGAAATAAGAAAATCGCATTAGTGAAAGTATTATGGCATCGACATGGGGTTGAAGAAGCTACGTGGGAAACTGAGGATGCTATGAGGAAGTAATATCCAAACCTATTCACTGGTAAGATTTTCGGGGATGAAAATCCCTAGGGGAGAGAGTTATAACAGCCCAATTTTAGCTAAATCGGAACAGTGGTTTTGAAACTACAAATCTGATGTTAAAAAATTATTTTAATATTATTTTATGTGTTTACAGCATGATTTTATGTATGAGTGATAATTTCATGAGCTAATTTTATCTTTTAATAACTCAATTTGAGAAAAAGGAGTAAATTGCGTAAAATGTAAAAGTTGCATTCTACATTTTTAAAGTTTTTAATTGCTATGGTTGATTAAATGTGAAGTAGTTATGTTGTGAATGGCCATTGATAGTGGGAATGGTCATAAATGGGCATATATTATGATGATTTTAAATGGTTTAATAAAGATTAAAATTGTAAAATGTTAAGTAATGTTATAATAAATAAAAAAAAGTTAATTTAGGCATTATTATTCATCTTTCTCACTGAAAATCAAAAGAAGAAAAACCATTTGAAGCATTTTAGGGTTCGGCCCTTTGTATTCTTGATTGAGGTATGTTTTTAGCTTAGTTTTTGATGATTTCTATGTTTTTGTAATCGTTGCTTCGTGTTTTAGCTAGCCCATGCCTTAATTTTTGAGTTTGTTGGTGATTTTATGAATTTACATTGATGAATGTTTGAGCTTTTGAATGTTTAATGATGAAAAATGACTATTTGATGATAGAATTTAAAGTTGTGTTAAGTGATTTTGGACAAAAATGTCAAATAGGGATTTAATTGTGAAAAGTGTAAATTTAAGGGTTAAAATGTGAAATAAATGAAAATAATAGGCTACTAGAAATCTATGAATAATTTGACTAGCATGAAATTAGAAAGAAATTGTGTAATTTGTGTTTTTATGAATTGAGGACTAAATTTAAGAAATGTGAAACTTTAGGGGTTAAATGTAAAAATACCCAAATATGTTTTTGTGGACTAAATTGAATGGTTTGGTGAACAAATGAGTTAATTTTGAATGTGTATAGATCAAGAAAGAAAGAAATCGGATATAGTCGAGGGAAATCGAAAGTTGTCGAGTAGTCGATCTAATCCGTTCATTGTATATACGAGGTAAGTTCATATGGAAAAAAATACCTTTAAATTGATTTATATATGTTTATTTGTCATTGAATTGCTATGGATGTTGAACGAGCAAATACGGGCAAGAATCGATGAAGTTTTGATATCTGAAAGTCCTATACGAACCTTAGGAATAGTATAGGATACAAATGTCATGACATTAGGTTACCGAGATGTGATTACAAGTAAAACCATGTCCGGGACATTGTTATTGTATTGTGATTACGTGTAAGACCATGTCTGGAACATTGGCATCACTATATGATTTCATATAAGACCCTGTCTAGGACAGTGGCATTGATGTGTGATAACATGTAAGACCATATCTGGGATATAGCATTGTACGAGCTTTATGTGATTTTCGAGTATCCTTAACGATTCCGAATGGTTCAACGGGTAAAGTCAAGTTGAGAAAGAATGTGTGAATGAGTTAAGTGACTCAGGTACGTACGAGATTCATATGAGTATTGAAAAGATAAGTATTTGATGAATTCAATTATGATATTGAATTTGTGTACAATGAGATATGTTTATGAACTTATATGTGTTTACTTATAGTTGCTTATTGATGAAAATGATATTGATTCATGTGGTAATTTTATTTTTTTATGGATTACTAAGCTTTTAAAGCTTACTTTGTGTGTTCTTTCCTTATTTTATAGATAATCAAAGCTAGCTCGAACTCGGGAATCATCGGGAACATCGTCACACTATCGACTACTTGTTGGTATTTTTGGATGTTTTGTAAATATGGTATATGGCATGTATAGGCTAGTGAGTTGATGATAAGTTTTGAAATATGATATTAGCCATGTGTGTTGGCTTGTGAAATGATGTAAATGTTGGTGTATATGGCCATTTAAGTTGGTTTGAATTAGGTGTTTTGTAAGTAATATATGATGTATAAGCTACCTTATGTTTTGGTATGTTTGGTATGGTTATATGGTTGCTCAAGTAGCTAGTTGTCATTTGGTGAGCTAATGTTTGAAAGATGATATGTTATGGCTTGATTTTGAGATGATGAAATGGTATGTTTTGAAGCATGAAATAGTTGATAAAATGATGAGGAAATGCATTTAGAAGTTATGTAAGTTTGATGATTTTGGCATATTGATTTGGTATGTTTTGGCTATGGATTTGAATAGTTAAGAGGATCGTTTATAAATGGCATGAATTGTGTATGAAATAGCAGGTTTTGGTTGCCTATTAATGTATTGAATTGGTACAAATGTCGTGGTTTAGGTATGCTTGAGAAAGGGTGAGAAATGTGGCTTCAACCAAGCTTATTTTCACTCCACACGGCCGAGCACACGGGCGTGTGGCTCAATTGTGTGTGACACATGGCCTTGATCACGGTCGTGTGTCCTTTGGGGTAGCCCTTCGAATTAAGTCAGTATACCCTATAGGTTTGGCATGGCCTAGACGCACAAGCGGGTACATGGGAGTGTGGCCGGCCGTGTGACTCAAGTCAGTATACCCTCTAGTTTTCCCATGGCTATGGCACATAGGCGTGTCTCTGGCTATATGGTGCAAGTCAGTATGTATGCCCTGTTTTCACACGGCCTGTTCAAACGAGTGTGTGATCCTTATATGTTTGAAAATTTTCTAAGTTTTCCCAAAGTTTTCAAATGTTATCGGTTTAGTCCCAAACCTCATTCAAGCATGTTTTGAGCTCTCGTAGAGCCTTATAAGGGACAATGTCATTATGTTTGATTAATGTTTATGTGATAATGAATTCATGTATGAGAAATATATATTTTATGATGTAATTGATCGGTAATGCCTCGTAGCCCTATTCTGGCGACAGATACGGTTTAGGGTTGTTACATTTAATTGGTATCAAGTCTACGGTTTAGTCGATTCTAAGACTAACATAGCGTGTGTGAGAATCTAGCTATACATGCCATATATATAAATTGTGATAGTGTGTTGATTCCTGACATCTTAAAGCATGTTTTCATATAGTAAATAGATCCCAATCGAGCTATAGCTGAAGATGTAGAGAGTAATGCGCCCGTTCTCGCTCAAGGGGCAATGCTGGCTAATTTTAGGCTGATTTCTAGTAGTCAAGAGGAAGAGGCTAAGCAAGCCTTTTTCCATATGATGAGTGAGTGGTTTACAAAGTTCGTTCGAAGGAATCTGGCTGCTCAACAATATCCACCCCTACCTATTCCTCAACAAAACCCTACTATTCCTCAAGTTATAGATTTGATGCGGTTGAACAAGTCGCCAGTGGATAAGATTTGTAAACATGGGGCTGAGGAGTTCCGGGCCATTGTTGATGATGATGTTGAGAGAGCTGAGTTCCGCCAGTGAGGGCGGTGCTGCAAAAATCAGGGTATTTTTGTAAATTTAAAAAAGTAGGGGGTGAGAATAAATTACCTATTTTTGGAATGTAAAACAAAAACTATTCATTCTTTCATTTTAGCCTTATTTTTAAAAAAAAAATCTCTTTCTCTTTCTCTTCTCTTTCTATGTTGGCCATGGCTCTACAACCGAAGAACCCAATGGCTATTTGGCCTCTGATGGTGGAGCCACCGCAAATGGTGGCTGGAAATATTTTTGTATTATCTTTTTCTTGCAAAATCAAAGTTTTATTTTTTTAAAAATTATTTTTAAAAAAAAATTACCATTTTTCTTAAAAATCAAATCTTTATTTCGAAATAGTTGAAAAAGATCAAAACTTTGTTTTAAAAAATGTAAACTTTTTCTTAAAAATGACTAAAAAACATATTTTTATTTTAAAAATCTAAACTTTCTCTTTTTAAAAAAATCAAAACTTTTCCCAAGATCAAACCCTTTTTTTTTAAGAAAAGAAATCTTTAATTTAGAAAAGGGAAGGGAAAACACGGGATTTTTAGGGCTCCTTGGAGCTAAGGACCGATGGTCCGATGACATTCCCTTCATCGTAGCCCAAAACTCGATCCTTCATGACTACCTATGGCCAAAAAAGAAAACATAAAAGTAAAGAAAAAAAGAAGAGACTAGAATGCTTGTTGTTGTTGTTTTTCTTAAGAACAAAATACGAAAAACCTCTTTTTTTTTCATTTCATTTCATCTATATATATTGTTTTTTAGTTTTGCTTATTTGCAAAAAAAAGATAATAATAACATTTAATAATAATAGTAGTAGTAATGATAATAATAATTTTGGCTTTTAACAGACCCAAAAAGGAAAGAAACAGAAAATAAAAACAAAGGCCTCCATTTGACCAAAATCGAGTGGGCTTTGAACGGACCCAAGAGAGAAAAAAATATACAAGTGGGCCTCCAATTGGGCTCAAACAAAAATGGGTGTCTGCAGTTGCCCCTCTTTGTTTGTGGCTTGCATAGCAAGGAACGTACAAAGACATAGACTCCTAACCACTATCAAATCTCACTCAAAATCGCAGTAAAAGGAATAACAAATTTTTGCAATTACCAAAACCGAAACAAGTCAAAACATATTACGTTATCCAAAACTAGAAATGTAGATACCAAACCATCAAAACATGAAAAGTGAAACAAGATAAATTCAGACCTCACAACCAAATCTTTGAAATGAGAATGCAGAAGAAATGTAAATAGACCTGACACTTTTGCCTTCATATACAATGCAATGAAAAGTAAATGGACCTCCACACCTGGGCCTCTAAATGTAATGAAAAGTAAACAGACCTCTACACCTAGGCCTTTAAATGCAATGAAAAGTAAATGGACCTCCTGTAACACCCCAAACCCGGCCCAGAAGATAGACCCAAATCTGGCGTGTCACATTGAAGTGTTTTTCGAAAACCATGTTTTCATTAGAGACCCTTCTTATTTAAAACGTAGTACATTGAAAACTTCTTAATTTTATTTCCAAAACTCCTTTTTACTTTGCGAAAGCTAATTCTAAAAGTAACCGATTTACGAAAATGTGATGTTTTAAAAGTTAAGTCACAAAAACGTAGTGTTTTGAAAACAGTTGTTGTTTTGGAAAACCGTGTCCTACTTCTAACAGATATTAGACATATAAATAAACTTTCCAAATAAAAGGTTAAGGAAACAAAGAGGCCTTATTGCAACCCAAATCAAAACCAAAATGCTTAACTAAATAAATGAAATAGAAAAACATGTGCAGTTGTGTGGTCGTCTCCAAGTCCCTCTACGACATCGATCCACCTAACGCTGGGGAATACATGCACGGTTAATAAACGGGGTGAGTTTACGAAAAATCAATGTGTAATCGCCTTACTAGAGTAACAGTCAGTATACAAAAACAAAAACAAAAACAGTCTAGGCTAGAGCCCGTTAACAGTAACAGTACAATCCAGTTCAGAGCATACGTGGGCCAAAGCCTATTACAATATCATTTGGGTCACAGCCCATAACATAATCAATTGGGCCCAGCCCAAACTAATAACATAACAGAATGTGTGAATGCATGGATGCATGCTATCCCATCCCAATAATCCAACCGTTACACATCAACTCCATCCCCCGGTACACATCATGTGGGGATATAAATATCGACCCACCCATCCGATACACATCAATGGTAGCTCGATTGCGGTACTACCTTCATTATAGCAAAGCTGCTAATCATATATTGGGCTTAAAAAGCCTTCAGTAGCGGTATTATAATTGGCACAAAGCCATTAGTAACTGTATTATGTTTGGCACATAGCCATCAGCGACGAAAATATAGTCAGTACACAGCCACGGGTAAATATGATCGACACAGAGTTGTCAATAATCATATATTGGGCTTAAAAGCCACCGGTGGATCCACGAGCGTCAAGCAACCATTCGATCCTCAATCGGTGGATCCAGAGTCGTCAAGCAACCATGCGATCCTCAATTTCTTCCTCCGTTTCACAATTCCAACCTATGCAATATGTCGTGTATGTCATGCTCAATCATCACACGTCTATGCGAAATGGCCATGCTCAGTAATAATCATTTAAACAGATATTAAAAACATATCAGTTTTACAACCACAGTCAAGTCAGTTAAAACACAATCATACAATCACAGTCAATCAGTAAAATTCATAGTCCAAGTCAATCATTTACCCACAAGGGCAAAATAGTCATTTTACCCTACAGGGGTATTTCAATATTTTTACAAACTTGGGGTATTTTTGTAATTTTAAAAATTAAGGGTATTTCAGTAATTTTATAGATCATGGGTATTTCAGTAATTTTACAAATTAGGGGTATTTCGATAATTTTACAAATTGGGGGTATTTCGATAATTTTACAAATCGAGGGTATTTCGATAATTTTACAAATTAGGGGTCTTAACGACCCAATAAGAGGTCCACCGTCGCCTCGAACGACTTAAGCAACCTAAACAGACCTAACGATGTAAATGGGCCTAAGACCCATACTCGGCCCAAGTGGGCCACACAAGCCTACTTCCCACCTAATAGTTTGATTTACACAAGCAGGCCCATAGGGCCCATCGAGGTCCAGTACACAAGAACGCTCGTGGCAGCCTCTACAGTCTATCACCCATGTTCTGTGGGTTCAAATTAGGACACGAGCGATCGCACGCTCGTAAAGCCTCAAATGCCAAAGTTTCAGCTTTTCGGCTTCTGCCGACTTTTAACAAAGAAGGGCGCGAACACGCACCTGTTTATGAGAACACGCCGATGTCCACGATCACCAACCTTGGCATATCCTGCATTTAGTCTTCCTCCCAACTCATTTGGTTCTCTGTATTTAAAGTTAGCTTCTCACCAATTCTCATGTTAGCTTCTCGATGTGGGATTACTTTCAACCATTAGGAAAATTCCTCATTCTTATGACCACTTCAACCACAGAGTTCCAGTCCAATTCCACCTCCTACACAACTCAGCAAAATAAATACTCCACTACATATCCCAAGACATGAACCTCAGACTTCACAGTTACACAACACGCCACTTTGCCACTCCACCACGGCTCTTTCTGTGTAAAAAACGTCCATAATTAACTTTAAGACATATGTGCCAGCGTCCAGATTCACTTAAGAGAAAAACCCAAAATGAATTGTAAGAGCCAAGACTTGAACCCAGGCTCCTTTGCATCCTTAATGACGCCACAAACACCAGACCACATGCTTCCTTTTGTCATTTATTTAACACAATAATTTAAAAGGCCATCATCCAAGCATCCAGAGTTTTATTCACTTAATACCAGAATTTTTTGCTAAAGCCTAGGTTTGAACCCAGATTCCTCCAACACTTCTCAGAGCCATTAACCACTAAAGTGGACATTTAATTGTGCCATTTCCTTGCACAATTAAATACTTATATACAACCTCCTTACGGACCCATACTCAAGGCCCAATACTTCTAGGCCCAAATTCGGGGAGTTACAATTCTACCCCCTTAAAGAAATTTCGTCCTCGAAATTTCCAACTATCTGCACAAGCGCTTAGCTCAACCTACACCACTATGCTCCCGCTGCGTACTCTAGTTCCAAACTACATTAACACACTTTTAACATAATCTCAAAACCTCTCACACCCGACCAAACATCTAACCACAGAAGTAAACAAAATTTTACCACACATGTATACAATTTCTATATTCAAAATTCACATCCAAACAAAACACACCTGACTTAAAAGGACCTGTGTAATCCCGAACCCGATGCTCCTTAGACCCGCATATGAGACACAATCCTGACTTCTTCTAACATTTGCCTGAATGGCGTCTTTTGCAATGCTCGCAAGCCGAAAAGTTTGGATGCGTCTTAACACGTTTCATAGAACGGGGCTCCTGCTTCAAAGGACTGTGATCCCTCTTCCTGCTGCACTCCAAGTGCCCAGCTTGAAGTGTTTCACCATACGCCTTAACTCTTGCCTCAAACACTTCATCCAGCATTTCCCTTCCATGCCTCCGTACCAAGCTCCGGGTTATTGTTACTCGAAGTTGGCAGACTTACCTTGACTACAGTTTCCTGAACCATCTCATATTCTGGGGAGACGGACAACTCCTCGCGACCTTGCTTGCCTTCGGAATCCATCACAGTACTGTTGCTAACTTAAACAAAATCTAATTTCCAGAACATACACTAAATAAATACAAAATCTAACTTTAAGTACAGTCTAACAGAAAACTTATGGATTCGGCGCCGGAGACTCGGTAACCACACTTTTAAGAAAATATTTTGAAAAATATTTCAAATAATTCAAATCTTTTTGAACCTTTTTGAAACACTTCTTTTAGAAATCCAATTTTAAAACCCATTCCACAGCCGAGTTTTGCAACCTGGCTTTGATACCACTAAATGTAACACCCCAAACCCGGTTCAAAAGTTAGACCCGAATCTGGCGTGTCACATTGAAGTGTTTTTCGAAAACCAGGTTTTCATTAGAAACCCTTCTTATTTAAAACGTAGTACATTGAAAACTTCTTAATTTTATTTCCAAAACTCCTTTTTACTTTGCAAAAGCTAATTCTAAAAGTAATCGATTTACGAAAATGTGATGTTTTAAAAGTTAAGTCTCGAAAACGTAGTATTTTGGAAACAATTATTGTTTTGGAAAACCGTGTCCTACTTCTAATAGATATTAGACATACTAAATAAACTTTCCAAATAAAAGGTTAAGGGAACAAAGAGGCCTTATTACAACCCAAATCAAAACCAAAGTGCTTAACTAAATAAACGAAATAGAAAAACATGTGCAGTTGTGTGGTCGTCTCCGAGTCCCTCCAGGACACCGATCCACCTAACGCTGGGGATTACCTGCACGGTTAATAAACGGGATGATTTTACGAAATCTCATTGTGTAATCCCTTTACTAGAGTAACAGTCAATATACAAAAACAAAAACAAAAACAGTCTAGGCTAGAGCCCGTTAACAGTAACAGTACAATCCAGTTCAAAGCATACGTGGGCCAAAGCCTATTACAATATCATTTGGGTCACAACCCATAACAGAATCAATTGGGCCCAGCCCAAACCAATAACAGAATAGAATGTCCAACCGTTACACATCAACTCCGTCCCTCGGTACACATCATGTGGGGATATAAGTATTGACCCACCCATTCGATACACATCAATGGTAGCCCGGTTGCGGCACTACCTTCATTACAGCAAAACTGCTAATCATATATTAGGCTTAAAAAGCCTTCAGTAGCGGTATTATAGTTGGCACAAAGCCATTAGTAACTTTAATATGTTTGGCACATAGCCATCAGCAATGGAAATATAGTCAGCACACAGCCTCGGGTAAATATGATCGACACAGAGTCGTCAACAATCATATATTGGGCTTAAAAGCCACCGATGGATCGACGGTCATCAAGCGACCATACAATCCTCAATCGGTGGATCCACGGTCATCAAGCAACCATGCGATCCTCAATTTCTTCCTCCGTTTCACAATTCCAACCCCATGCAATATGTTGTGTATGTCATGCTCAATCATCACACGTCTATGCAAAATGGCCATGCTCAGTAACAATCATTTAAACATATATTAAAAACATATCAGTTTTACAACCACAGTCAAGTCAGTTAAAACACAATCATACAATCACAGTCAATCAGTCAAATTTATAGTCCAAGTCAATTATTTTCCCACAAGGGCAAAATAGTCATTTTACTCTACAGGGGTATTTCGATATTTTACAAACTGAGGGTATTTCGGTAATTTTACAAATTAGGGGTATTTTAGTAATTTTACAAATCAGGGGTATTTTAGTAATTTTACAATTTGGGGGTATTTCGATAATTTTACAGATCGAGCTTATTTCGATAATTTTACAAATTGGGGGTATTTCGGTAATTTTATAAAGTGGGGGTCTTAATGACCCAATAGGAGGTCCACCGTTGCCTTGAACGACTTAAGCAACCTAAACAGACCTAACTATGTAAATGGGCCTAAGACCTATACTCGGCCCAATTGGGCCCACACGCTTGTGTGGCCTGACTGCTTCCCACCTAACAGTTTGATTTACACAAGCAAGCCCACGGGGCCCATCGAGACCCAGTACACAAGAATGCTCATGGCGGTTTCTACAGTTTATCGCCCATGTTTTGTGGGCTCAAATTACCACACGAGCGATTGCACGCTCGTGAAGCCTCAAATGCCAAAGTTTCAGCTTTTCGGCTTCTGCCGACTTCTAACAAAGAAGGGAGCAAATACATACCTGTTTATGAGAACGTGCCAAAGTCCACTATCACCAACCTTGTCACATCCTACATTCAGTCTTCCTTCCAACTTATCTGGTTCTCTCTATTTAAAGCTAGCTTCTCACCAATTCTCATGTTAGCTTCCCGATGTGGGATTACTTTCAACCATTAGGAAAATTCCTCGTTCTTATGACCATTTCAACCACAGAGTTCCAGTCCAACTCCACCTCCTACACTGCTCAAATAGTAAAATAAATACTCCACTCTGCATCCTAAGACTTGAACCTCAGACCTCACAGTTACACAACACGCCACTTGGCCACTCCACCATAGGCTCTTTCTGTGTCAAAAACATCCATAATTAACTTTAAGACATATGTGCCAGCGTCCAGATTCACTTAAGAGAAAAACCTAAAATGAATTGTAAGAGCCAAGACTTGAACCCAAGCTCCCTTGCAACCTTAATGACGCCACATCCACTAGACCACATGCTTCGTTGTGTCATTTATTTAACACAATAATTTAAAAGGCCATCATCCAAGCATCTAGGGTTTTATTCACTTAATACCAAAATTTTTTGCTAAAGCCCAGGTTTGAACCCAGATTCCTCCAACACTTCTCAGAGCCATTAACCACCAAAGTAGACATTTAATTGTTTCATTTCCTTGCACAATTAAATACTTATATACAACCTCCTTACGGACCCATACTCAAGGCCCAATACTTCTAGGCCCAAATTCGGGGAGTTACACCTCCACACTTGGGCCTCTAAATGCAGTGAAAAGTAAATGGACCTCCACACCTGCGCCTCTAAATGCAATAAAAAGTAAATAGACCTCTACGCCTAGGCCTTTAAATGCAATGAAAAGTAAATGAACCTCCACACCTAGGCCTTTAAATGCAATGAAAGCTTTCCTTTCTTCCTTTCTTGATTTTTTTTCATAAAATTTAATCATTTTGAGAATCATGTTTTTAGGTTGAAAAAGATCAAATCCCTATCCACACACAACAAATCATGAAAATCAAATTCCATGGGATATTGTAACAACCCGTTTTTGGTAAAATCGGAATAGTGGTTTCAGGACCACAAATTCGATTTCAGAAGAAAATTTATTTTTATATTATTTTATGGTCTATAGTATGATAGTAATGCCGTATAAAAATTTCGTAAAAAAATTTACCGATTACATGTTTAATTTGATAAAGGACCAAATTGTACATAGTGCAAAAGTTGAGTTCTAATAGCTAAAAGGATTAAATGGCTATGGAGTTCAAAATTTAAGGTCTTTATATGGCAAATAGACCATTAAAAATATTAGTGGTTAAGGATGATGATTCATCCATGGAAAATAAAATAAAGAAAATGATGATATTGGAAAATGAAATAGGAAAAGATGATAAATGATAAAAAAATAAAAATATCATCATTTATATCATCTTTCCCAAATTAAAAGCATGGAAACCTAAGCTCAAGCCAACTTATTTACTTGATTAGGTAAGTATTCTTGCTCGTTTTTAATTATATTTATATTTTTTAGATCGTAATAGCTTAATCTAGCTATCTCGGGATTAATTTGTAAAGTTATCAAGGTACTAGGGTTTTACCATGGATGAACATAGATGAATTATGAATTTTTATGGTAGAAAATTAAGGTTGTTGATAGATAAACAACTTTTGTAAAGGGAATTTTGATAAAATTATGATTTAGGGACTAAATTGAAAAAATGTAAAATTCATGGAAAAATTCTAAATTTTATGAAATACATGGGCTGTAAATTTTACATGTAAAAATTGGCTCGGCTTGGAATAAGGATTAAATTGCATGGATTTCATTTTTTGAGCCTAGGGACGAAATCATCATTAATTAAAAGTTTAGGGGCAAAATGGTAATTTTTCCTAAAATGTGAACTGAATTGAAATGAACATGAATTAATGTTAAATTCATTCATATAGATTCGGATAGACCAAATTTAGAGTTAGAATGAGGAAAAGAGAAAATATCAGATTAGTAGATTTTATGTATACGAACATTTGTCGAGGTAAGTTCGTGTAGCTAAATTTTGTATATTTATATGCTTGAATTAAATGTTATGTATGTGAACTTTATAAATGCGAGATATATGAAATTGGTTACATATCCGACAAAGCCCGATAAATATCAAACCCCGTTTGAATAATGGAATTCAATGGATACAGGATTTCCCAATTAGTTGTGGTCTTGCATGTGTTGCAGACACACCACAGGTCCTAAGAGCATCCTGCTTTAAGCCCTCTCGACCTTCCCGTTATATGGTTCCTACGAGCATTCTGATCGGTAGTGATCTTGCATGTGTTGCGGACTACAGCAGCTCTTTGTGAGCATCCTGTTATATGATCGGTTGGGATCATAAATATATTGCGGACACAAATGCAACTTTTTGTGAGCGTCCTGATATGGCTCGCTTGAGCTTCTCAATATATGGCTATCTAGAGCTCCTGATTAATGGCTCTTCATGAGCTTCCCATTTAAAGGCTCCTCATGAGCTTCCTGATTAAAAGTTCTATGTGAACTTCCTAATTATGGCTCTGTGTGAGCTTCCTGTTATATAGCCCAGATAAGCTTCCTGATAGGCTCTTTGTGAGCTTTTCGATTAATGGCTCTTTGTGAGCTTCTTGTTATATGGCTTGAGAGAGGATTTCCTGATTATGTGCTTTAAGGAGCACTCTTTAATATGAATTAACGGATTTCTAATTTGTACACTTTGAGTGTACGACCTGTGTATCCATCGATATTTTCAATGATTCAATGGGTAAAATCCTGACATGAGAAAATATGAACATGAAATGATATACACATATCTACCTAAAATACATGAAAATGATGATACATGATTTATGGAGATACTAGATGATAATATATGAACATGGAATTTGTTTGATGAATATGTTCATCCATGATTATAGATTTGTACACCTTGAGTGTATTACCCTTGTGACACTGACATTTCAAATAATTTAATGGGCAAAGTTCTGGCATGAAATAATCTGAACTTGAGATGAATTATCATGAAAATGTACTTGAAATACAAGGATATGATTTGTATATGTTATACGAATACATGATGTGGAAAGTATATGTACATGAAAATCTAATAATTGTTAAGCCCATGCATGTTTCTTGATATTTATGTGAAGTATATAACTAACAAGGGTGATGAGGATATGTGTTAGGGCTCGTGATCAAGTTGATTGAATGTGCCTTGTATGTTTAAATTGAGTTTAAATGAGTGGTAAGTTAATTACCATGTTATACGAACTTACTAAACATTTCATGCTTACTCTGTTTTATTTTCTTTGTTCTATAATAATTCTGAGGCTCATTGGATTGGAAGCTTGGCAGAGGTCACTCACACTATCAATCAGCCCATTTTTGGTATATATATATATATATATGTGGTAAATCAATTATGGTTATAATGGCATGTATAGGTTATTTGACCAATATCAATATATAAATGCTTTAATCGTAACTAGCCATTGGAATGGCTTGTGATGGATATGTTTGATATGTGTTTGAAATGGTTGATTTATAGAAACTATATTGGCATATTGATGATTGAATTAAGTTAGCATATTTGATAAGATATGCATATATGTTAAGTTGGTAATTTAAGTAAGTGTGTATACTTGATTATATGAGGTATTATATCATGTATAGGACTTGATTTTAAGTTGGGTTAAATGACCTGTAATAGCTTATGAATGTGATAAAGTGTTGGTCTAGGAGGATGACAAAATGGGGTGAGAAATATGGCTCAGAAAATAGCCTATTTTCATCCACATGGTTAGAGACACGGGCGTGTGTCTCAGCCGTGTGTGACACACAGCCTAGCACATGGGCGTGTGACCTGGTTGTGTGTCCCTTGCATCTTTAAAATTTCAAAATAGAATGCCCAAGTATTTAACCATGGCCTAGCACACGGGCGTGTGGCTTGGCTGTGTGACCCAAGTTAGAGAGTTACACGGCTTGAGACACGGGCATGTCACGGCCTGATTACACGGGCGTGCATCCCCTGCACTTACGAAAAATTTTGAGATTTCGCGAAAAATTCTCTGAGTACCCAGTTTAGTCCCAACTCATTTCAAATGCATGTTTTGGACCTTGAGGGTTCATATAAGGGACTCTATGATTGATTTCTGATATGAATACTGTATGATGTGGAATATTTGTTATTTGATCTATAAATTCTGGTAATGCTCTATAATCTTGTTCCGGTGACGGATTCGGGTTAGGGGTGTTATAGATATCACCTTAACAAATTTCAAAATGATTTTATAACTCATAAATTAAATTCTCAGGTGATAATTCACTTAACACACTTGGTACTACAAATTTCATAAATACACCCTTGAAATATAAATTTCTTGCATCGAGAGTCAACTCGTTAATTCTCGTGAAGCCGAATTTCCTTTTCTTGACTTTGGACTGTTCTAGCTATGAACCGTGTACCATGCCTTTTTGCAAAATTGCATCTTATAGTAGATATTCTTCAATATAGTTCCTTTCTTTTGCTCTCTCTTTATTTTTTTAGTTTCTTTTTTGTTTTTTTCTTGATTTAAGCAAAATCTTCTTTCCATAGAATCTTATATTCTCCAAGTAGATTAATTCCCTAATTTAAATCAGCCATGAGCAATTAGAGATGGGCTTGTTCCAAGGTTATAATGTTAGCTCGAGTTTGGGTGCCAAAGAAAGGGCTAAAATTGGCTCAAATAAATAATGTCAGGGTTCATACCGAAGGATCAATTTTTTCTAGAAATCTTCATTATCCTCCAGGATATCTCATATCTTTTTTTCTTTTTAGTTTTTAGAAATCTCCCTAGACAGCTCATTTCTAAGTTTTCACCTTAGAGTTCATCTCCCTCTTTTATGCTCTTGAAGACGTCACTATTTACCAGGGATTAACTTATTGATTTGAACAAATATATTCCATCAAAATGGTCTTTTAAGGGTTGTCACGTGGTATAAGGGTTAAAGGTCAATCAGAGAAAGGTTTTCCAGACAAAAATATATATTATGTGAAAGAGTATAAAAACCACGATGAGTTATTTTGAATTTTTTATTGCTCCTTCCATCTCCCAATCACTTTTCTTCATTCTTACTTATTCTTATTTTCTTTCTTTTTTGTTTATTATTCGCTTTCCCTATTTCTTTTTTCTTTTTCATTTTTCGAAACGAGATCAAGAATTTAGAATTTTGCTTTCATTTTTCATGATCCTTCTTGTTAATCCATGATGTTCAGTGGATGACTTTAATTAGGGTTTAGAAAGAAGATACATTAGGCTTAAAATGGGGTAGCAAGGGATATAATTTTCTCCAACTGACGGGAAGAGCAAAAGAATGCCATTTATCATTTCAAAATATGGTTAATCTCATCACAAATGTCATTCTTGGGAATGCACCCATCTTTTCAATTTGAATTGTGCATAATCTCATGTTTGCCTCATAATGTTGTAAAATCATCGATCCATACCCGAAACCTCAAAAATTATCCTCCAACGTGGAGGGTGATCCTTCGGTAAAGGTCAATTTTCTTCAAGTGAAGGATATTTAAAAAAAAATATGCCATTCGTCACTTTGAACGTGGCCCACTTATTAAGTAATTAACCTTAAGGAGAATGTAAGATTCCAAAGTAAAACGTAACCTCAAACATGATGCACAAAGAAAAGTAAAACAGAAACAACCAATATTTCTTAGTTTGAATAACTTTTTAAGAACAATCAAGCTTAGTTTTTAAGCAAAGTATTTTTTTAATGCATCAAAATTTACAGGGTTCAACATCTTGTTTCCATCCATTTCAGCGATAATCAATTGTAACAACCCATTCTTGGGTCAAATCAGAACAGTGGTTTCGGGACCACAAATCCAAAGTAGAAATATTTGTTTTACTATTTCTTTAAGGTCTACAGCATGATAGAATAATTGTGTGATTAAGAAATTTTATCGATTGAGTACTCAATTTAACTAGAAGGACTAAATAGTAATAGATGCAAAATTTGAGTTATATAGGCTAAAGGTAGTAAATTGTTATGAAATTCTAAATTAATGGTCCTTAAATGGTAATTAGACCATTGTACTTTAGGATGGACAAAAATAGACATGGAGTAGGTAAAGTTTCAAGGTCTAAGTGAAGGGTAAATAGGTAATTTGGTAAATAAAGCCAAATTAACTAAATAAAAGATGTCATCTTCTTCAATTTAGTCCATTATAGCTGAAATTTTTGGGGAAACTATAGCTATGGTTTTGGCCAAGCTTTCAAGCTCGATTGTAAGTCCGTTCTTGTCCTGTTTTTGATGATTTTTATATTTTTGAGATCATTTTAACTTGATTTATCTATTTCAAGGACTAATTTGAAGAAGGATTAAAGTCTAAAATTTGACCCATGATGAATATGTGTGCATTTTGATGTTTAATGGTAGAAAATGTATGTTTCATGTTAGATAAACAACATTTACAAAGTGATTTTTGGTATAAACGTCAAATAGGACTTATTTGTAAAAGTCTATAAAATGTGTAAAAAAGTATGACTAAATGAAAAATGTGGGCTGTTATGGGTACAAATAATATTCAGCTGGGCTTGGGTTGTAATGAAATTGAATGAAATTCATTTTACGAGCCTAAGGACTAAATTGTAAAATGTTGAAAAGTTAAGGGCAAAATGTAATTTTTGCCATAATGTGTTTTTGGGCTGCATTGAATAATGTGATGATTAAATAAGTTAAATGTGGTATTATATATCAAGAAAAACGAAGTTTGGGTCTAGATCGGGGGAAAACTAAAGTAATTGACGAATAGATCTCTTTGGTCGTTTTTGTAACCGAGGTAAGTTTGTATGTTAAATAAGCTTTACTTTAAATGCATTTTAAATGCTTTAATTTGTGCATGAATTGTGTAATCAACCTTACAGACACATTTGACGATGATTTGGCAGGCGAGAAATCCCAATCGAACCTTAGGAATAGATTAGGATACAAGTGACATGTCACTAGGGTTTTATGTTATGTGATCCGAGTGCTGGTCCTGTACGTCCTACCGGTGGCTGTGTATACTGACATATGTTGCGGTTACTTGACAACTTGTGTGAGTAGCACCAAGTAGTTACGTCTTGACTGATAGCTTGTGTGAGTAGCCTCGTTAATGGCTTGAGAGTGAGCATATATGTGTTATAAGTAGAGGTAGCAATGGCTACATATGTGACACCTTGTGTGCAAGGTTTTCTCGAGTATCTAATGTTATTATTCTGAGTGGTCCATTGGGTATGCAAAAGATGAGAGTGAGTATGAAACCATTATAAGTGGTACAGGCATGTGCACAAAACTTATGATTATTAAATTCACGAAATGATGAACTCAAGGTAAGTGAGATGGAATGAATTATGATCATGAGAATATGGTAAATTACATTTCCTTAAGTTATATTATTTGCATGTTAATGTATGGTAAGGTTTGCTTATTTCTTTCATATGAGCTTACAAAGCTATATAGCTTACTCCGTTTTTCCATGTTTTATAGTGTCACCAAGCTAGCTTAGATTGGAGATCGTTAGAGCTCGCATCACACTATCAAACTGTTATTTTGGGTATCGATTATCTTAATATTTTGAGAATATGGCATGTATAAGGACATAGTCATTTTGTTATATGTGCCATTGTGAATTTGGCCAAATGTATTGCCTTGTAATTGTCAAAGGCTTGATGTGGTATTTGGCCATGTGACTTGGCTTATTTTGGTTGAATTGGTTGTAAGCTTATATATATTTATATATGCATGCTTGTGCTGTAACATCCCAAAATAGGGCCTAGTCAGAATGGTGGTTTCGAGACCATAAATTTGACGTTAAAATATTGATTTTTTGATTGTTATGAGGTTTAGAATATGAATATATGCTTGTGTTAAAGTTTAATGAAGAAATTCTAAGTATAAGGTGTCCAATTGGAAATTTGGGACTAAATTGAATAAGTTTGCAAAATTTGTGTTTTATAAGAAATTTGTATGAAATTGCTTTGGATTATTAATTAGGAGGTCTTAAAGAGAAATTTTCCCAATTTTTAAGTTTTTGGACAAAAATGGGCTTGTATGGAAAAATTTGAAGGAAAGTCATTGGAAGCATTTTGGTCATTTGGTATATTAATGAAATAAAAAGGGAAAAATAAGCCAAAAATCAGCTCATTCTCTTCATGTTGCTGTAAAAAATTAGGGGTTCTCCATAGCTAGGGTTTTCAAGCTTTCCAAGCTCTATAGTAATTGCTCCTAAGCCCCGTTTTTAATTTTTTTGTATTTTTAAAATCCCGGTAACTTGCTCTCTCTATTTCTACCCATATTTCTTGCTATGGTTCATGTTTAGAAATTTACCCATGCTTATGTTTTGATGGTTTATGGAAGGATATGAGAGCTTAAAGGATGTTAAACAACTTTTACTAAGTAGATTTTCATGAAAAGGGCTTTAAGGACTATTTTCCAAAGGTAGTAGAAAAAAGGGTAAGAAAATGTGAAATGAAGGAAAATGTGGGCTATTATGAACATGAAAAATGTTAGATTAGGCTTGGGCAAGAAATCCCATATATTGCATTATCTGAGCCTAGGGACTAAATTGCAAATATATAAAAGTATAGGGGTAAATTAGTAATTTTACCCAAGTATGAATTTTGGGTCGTTTTGAGTAATGTATGTATTAAATGAGCTAAATTTGGTATTATAGCTCAAGAGAATTGAGATACGGGCCTTGATCGGGGAAAGAACAAGGTGTACGAAGTTTAGGCTCGATTTCTAATATTTTCCACCAAGGTAAGTACATATACAAATAAATACATTAATTATTACTATTAAATGATTTATTAATAATTGTATGTGTAATATGTTTACTTGGCTATGTTGATAAATAACATGCCTTGATGCTTTGCTATATGATTATGAGATGTTAGCCATGTGAAAGAAACCAATTATGCGAGTACGTTTGGTAAAGGTCTGGAAGTCTAAAATCCCGTTTGAACCTTAGGAATAGTTGAGAATACAAGTGACATGTCACTAGGATAGCTATGTGTGTTATGAGCTCATTTAATATGTGATATATGCTAGGGTCTAGGTGTTGGGTATCCTGAGTTGTGTTTGGATACTCTTTTAGCTCATTGAGTAGCCCCGTTGAGAGCAGCATGTAATTCTGTGATATGAGGCACTTCGATACTGATAAACCATAGTATATACATATTTTTACCCCATGCTTGGCATATTTATGAATGATTTTTCCTTGGTTTTATTGAATTTGATGCTCTTAATCCTTTAATTTCATGTTTTATACTTACGAGTGCTTAAGATATCAAAAAGAGCGAGAAACGGGCCAAAAAGTGACAAATTGGGCCTAAATCAGTGTTTCACACGGCTTAGGCACTTCCACATGGGTGATCCACACACCTGTGTGTGACACACGGGTAGACCACATGCCCGTGTGTCATGGCCGTGTCGACATTAATCAAGTCAGAATTGCACACGGCCTGAGCACCTTCACACGGGCGTGGCACACGGTCGTGTCCCTGTCGAGCCCAAGTCTATTTCTACTCGGAAAATGCCACTTTTGAGGGTTTGGAAGCATTCTAAAGCCTATATAAACACCCTAGAAGAGGATTAGAGGGGGGACGCAGAGTAGAAGGCAGGAAATACTCAAGGACAGCCATCGGAATCACCTCGGAGGCAGGATCTACATCAAGACTGAAGATTTCCATCCAATTTCCTAGAAGTTCTTTGGGTTTCTTTATGTTTTGTTATTTTCCAAACTTTGAGATGCTGTCCATTATTATTATGAACTAAACTCCCTAAATACCTAAGGGAGACGAAACCTAAGGTGGATCTTATTACTATTTAAGTTATATGATAAATACTTGTTCTTATTCTTAATTGTGAGTTTAACCCTTACTTTAATATTCCAGGATATTAATTCAGGTTTTCGATGTGCTTATTCAGTGGAGGAAAAGTCCTTATTTAAGAGTAGATCATTCATAATTAAGTGGAGTTGCATGCAATCCTAGAGATAGGACGACATAAATCTATCGGATTAGAGTCAAATCTATTAAGGGAATCCATAGATCGAGTTAATGCGACAATAGGGGTTTTAATTAGAAAGAGATTTCCATTAATCAACCTAGAGTCAGTTGTTTATAGTCTCGAGAGAGATATTAACATAAATCAGGGATTTCTACGGATTAAGTCAAGTGAATAGATCGTCTAATTTAAAGGTAATAAGTGAAGTCTAGGTGAATTCTTCCTTGGGTATTGTCTTCTCCATCGGTTTTCCTAAAGTATTTTCCAACTTTCATCTCCATCGTAATTTTAGTTAATTAGATAATTAGTTTTAGTTTAAAAACACCCTTTAATTCTTAGGCTAGATAATAAAAAGATAGTAATTACTAGTACTTTTAGTCCTTGTGGATACCATATTTTCGGTCTCACCATAACTATACTACTATTCAATAGGTGAGCTTGCCTTAGTCGAATTTTTAGTTAGTTTCACGACCATCAAGTTTTTAGCACTGTTGCCGGGGACTAAGATATTAGGAACACTTGATTTTTATTACTTCAGTCATTTTTACTTTTATTGCAATTTACTTTTTTGTTTTTAGTTTAATTTTTTTTTTACCAATTTTTCTTTACATTACTTCTGGCAGGTTTTTATAGTTATGACTAAAAAAAACCCGTCAGAACCTCTACTTTTCGATAGTGAGATTTTGAGCACAGCTTGCAGAAATCGAAAACAAATAAGGCGAAGCTTACAATACATAAAGGAAGGGCGAGAGAACGATAACCATACCACAACTGAGGAGATGGCTGAAAATCAGAAAGTCTGCTACCTTCTATGGTTGCCGCAAATCTAGTAGATCAGAATCCTGCTCCTCGTACTATGTATGATTATGCTAAACCTACTTTAACAAGAGCTGAATCGAGTATAGTTAGACCTGTTGTTGCTGCAAATAATTTTGAACTGAAACCTAACACGATTCAAATGATACAACAGTTTGTTTAGTTTGATCGTTTGCAGGACGAGGATCCAAATACTCATTTAGCAAATTTTCTAGAATTCTGCGACACCTTTAAGATCAATGGCATTTTTTACGATGCCATTCGCCTTCGGTTGTTTCCATTCTCATTGCGGAATAAGGCTAAACAGTAGTTGAACTCGCTACTGCAAGAGTCAATCACCACTTGGAAACAAATGACCGAAAAATTTTTGCTTAAATACTTTCTGCCGGCCAAAATGTCTAAATTGAGGAATGACATCTCTTGTTTTGTGCAGATGGATCTAGAAACTCTTTATGATGCATGGGAGAGATACAAGGACTTATTAAAGAAGGTGCCCTCACCATGGGTTACCTCTATGGCTGCAGGTTTAGACTTTTTATAATGGTGTGAAACCCTCAACAAGGTAACTGATCGACACAGCCGCCGGTGGAACTTTAAACAACAAAACACCTGAAGAGGCTTACGAATTTATTGAAGAGATGTCACTAAATAACTATCAATGGCAAGTCATGAGAACAAAGCCGACAAAAGCAGTCGGTGTTTTTAACCTCGATGCAGTCACTATGCTATCTAACCAGGTAGAACTTTTAAATAAAAAGATTGATGGTTTGTATGGTTCTACTCAGGTACATCCAGTGATGAGGTGTGATTCAAATAGAGGAGGAATACACAACACAGATTATCCATCCTTCAACGCTAGCATCGAGGAGGAACAAGTCCACTATATGGGTAATAATTCTAGACCTCAAAATAACCCGTATAGTAACACTTATAATGTAGGCTGGAGAAACCATCCCAATTTCTCGTGGGGTGGTCAAGGAAATCAAAGGCCACATCATCCCCCAGGCTTTCAACAACCACCTTACCAACAAGAGAAGAAACCGAACCTTGAAGAGATGCTCACAAAATTTATTTCGGTGTCAGAAACTCATTTTTAGAATACCGAAGCAGTGCTTAAGAATCAACAAGCGTCGATTCAAGGGCTCGAAACTCAAATAGGACAGCTTGCTAAGTTGATTTCTGAACGACCACAAGGTGGCCTACCAAGTAACACTGAAACTAACCTAAGGGAACAACTTCATGTGATTACTGTTCGAGATGAGGAAGGGATAGTTGAACCTGAACCAGAACCAAAGCAAGGACTTGTCGTAAGTAACGGTAAGGATGAGGTGAACCACAGTAAGCAGAATTGGCAAGCAAAGAGTATAAACCTCATATGCCATACCCCAATGCGACAAGGAAAGACCACACAGATGAACAATTCGGTAAATTCCTTAAATTATTAAAAAAATTACATATTAACTTACAGTTTATTGAAGCCCTTTCGCACATGCCAAACGTAGTTAAATTTTTAAAAGAGCTCTTGGCTAATAAACGAAAGTTAGATGATGCGTCGCATGTGGAATTAAACGCAGTTTGCTCAGCCATTCTACAAAATAAGCTACCCAACAAGTTGAACGATCCAGGGAGTTTTACGATTCCCTGCTTAATTAGTAGTTTAAATATTAATAATGTGTTAGTTGATCTAGGGGCGAGCATTAATGTCATGTCTTATAAAATGTTTAAACAACTCGGTCTTGGGAAACCCAAACAAACTAGGATGAGCATTCAATTGGCAGATTAAACAATTAGAATTCCTATGGCTATTATAGAAAGACGTGCTTGGCAAAATTGATAAATTTATATTCCCAATTGATTTTGTTGTTCTAGATATGGAAGAAGATAGTGACGTACCTCTAATTTTAGGACGACCCTTTTTAGCAACCGCTAGAACTATCATAGATGTTGGTACAGGTGAATTGATACTTCTTGTAAGAGATGACATGATTACACTTCAAGCTCGTGATTCTGCTAATATATCTAGTAATCGAGACGATTGTTTAAGTTCTATTAACTCGAGTAATATTATGGCTCAAACTTCTTTTTAGGAAACCCCTAAGAAGAACGTGATGGAGCTACATTCTAGCCCATGTGACCAAAACAGAACGAGTCATGAGGAACAAATACTGTAAATCGATGAACTACACGAATGGCGAACACATGTCATGGAAAAACCAAAAGCACACGATGAATCAAAGCAACACCACGACAAGCATAGAGATGAAACAACGTAATTTAAGGTTGGGGACAAAGTATTGTTAGATGAAAATGACCCCTGAATTGCTACTTTAGTACACAATACAAATAGAGCAATTCCCTTCATGGTACTCAAAACCTTCCCACATGGTATAGTGAAGGTAACACGTACTAAATTCAGAACTTTCAAGGTAAATAATACTCAACTCATACCTTATTTTGATAAAATTGATAGCAGAGGTGAGGAGTTTCAACTCCTCAATCCACCGTGACCACACGAAATTGAGGTAAGTCGAGCTTAAACATTAAATAAGCGCTTTTCAGGAGGCAACCCGAGCACTAACCCAACTAAATAACTTAGATTGTTTTTCCTTTTTGTCTTACAATCTAACTGCAGGTATTCTTGGCACACACGGCCTAGCACACGGGCGTGCCTTAGGCCGTGGGGTCCCCATGGGCAGTAGACACGAGCGTGGCCATGGTTGTCTAACACAGGACAACCATTTTTCCAAGATAGGATGACACACAAGAAGCGATAAATCGCCACGGCCATGCAAGGCGGCCATGGGAGACACACGGCCTATCACACGGACGTGTTTTAGGCCATGTGAGAACTTGCCCAAAGATCAAAATGTACGACAAAGTCAAAATAGAACACGGGCTGATACCACGGCCATGCTTGAAGGCCGTGCGCGATCCTGATTAATGACCATGGGCGTGTTGGACTTACCACGGTCATGGGAGAAACGAAGGGAGCATCATATGGCCATGTGATGCGGCAGTGTAGGCCACACGACCATGAGCCGTGTGCGATACTAACTTAAAACTTTAGACCACAAGCACAAGTCAAGAACACGGGCATGTTGGACTTACCACGGGTGTGAAAAAAGCAAACAAACGAGCACACGGCTGTGCGACGAGGCCGTGCGCACCACACACCCTGGGAACACAGGCATGGCCAAGGGACCGTGTGCGACGCTGACTAAGATTTCATGAAAAACACAGTCTAGGAACACACCACACTGGCGTGTGCCACGGCCGTGTGGCCCAAACCGAGGCTTACATGACCGTGGCCCCCATTTAACCTCATCCCCTAACCCTAATTTCTTCCCCTTTTCTATTTAAACCCCTTAGCACTATTCATTATCTTCCCCAACCAGCCCCCCTCTCCTTCTCCCTTTTTCCTCTTTTCCCTTTCCCCCTCTGACCACCACGTGCCGCCACCAGCCACCTCTTTTTCCTTTCCCCTTCACCCATAACCTCCATTCTCTGCACCGAACTCTCTTCCCCATCCTTCTTCTTTTCCTTTCACAATAACCGATGCATCACTCCGACGCCCGTACCTTCCTCTACTCACCATCATCGGCCCGTACCCGCTCTGACTCGCGCCGACCAACCACCATCATCAGTCACATTTCTTTCACCCATCCATTCCTCATTATTATTATTTATTTAGTTATCACTAATATTATTTATTTCTTTATTATTTCTTATTATATTATGTTTAATATTTGACTTTATTGCTTTACTTACTTCATATCTAAATGTTTAATGAATCTGGACCTGCTTATTATTGATTTGGTTTGATGAAATTCTTCTTTTGGTGGTATTCTACATAGTTATTCTATTTCTATTTTTCCTGAGTATTCAATTAGATTAGTTAAATCCTCCTCTGTTCTTTTGTGGCTTTATTATCTTGTTCATTTTTTTTTATGTTCCTAGTCATGATTACTATCGGCTCCATTTTACATCCCTATTTTTACTTGAGTTTTGCTACTATTTTTATGTCATTATCTTGCCACTCTGTCTCTTGATTTTTATTTACTTATTCATGATCATTATTAGTTTTAATTCAGCTTATTAGGTTATTGTTGGGTAGTGGCATATTGATTTGTCCAAGTTGTTGAGCCAAATCAAGTTAATGGACTGGCCTATTGTGTTGATTCATCAAATTTGATTTATTTACTCCCTTTATTGCAGATACATTATAACGAATCCAAAAGGCAAGAAAGTTGCGGTCCCTGCCTCTAAAAAACGAAAAGGAGCGACATCCTTCTCTGGCCCCACCATTGAGATATGACATCCATTCCTCCAATTTCCACTAGGGCCCCAAGAGGAACTATTTCAGATTCTACGTGCCCGACCCCTTGGTGTGGGGCGTTGCATTGATTGAGCCACACTAGAGAAGGTCCACCTAGCTGATTCAGTTCGGGCACTCCTTACCACCGCTCCGTGGGATCGCTTCTTCATATTTAGAGTTCACCTTGGAACTCAGGTCAACTTTCCAGTTACAGATAGTGATGGCAGAGTACGATGACCTAGGAATAATTCAATTCTACCTTGGCGGTCTAGTACGTCAGTTGAGTGTCCTGAAATTTAGAGCTGCCTTAGGACTCTATACCGACGAGTTTATGAGTCCGACAATTTCCCCCACCTCCATTGCCAAATCCATCGTTCACCTTCATCGTGTTGGATAGACCTCCAGCCTGCTACAGGCATCTATGACCCTAGCCGCTCAAAGGCATCGGCTCTACCTCCAGCTCTGTGATATCTCCACGCCCTCCTAGCACACACCTTGACAAGGAGGTGAGAAAGCACTGGCATCATTAACACTCACGACGCATACTTCCTGTGGAGCATGAGCCACTGGCACATTTTTGATCTCGCCTACTTTATCGCCCTTGCCTTTCGCCATCAAACCGAGCGACACTGAATGAGAGCCATCAGCTTTGGCCCATATGTGACTCATCTAGCGCGATACTTTGGGCTCTTGAATACAGTGGCACAGTCCTCTTCAATCACACTCATTGGCCAGATGTCTCCACAGGGCATCCAAAGTATGCTCCATATGCAGATGATTGAGCATCGTTGTGGGTTTGACCCTCCTCAGTATTGACTCGCACGAGCTACCAATGAGGATGACGCTGAGGATATTCCTGATGATATCCTTGCATTTCAAGAGGACCCACCTTCACAGCCACCACCAAGTCCACGACCAGTTCATGCGGCTGCTTCATTGTCTGAAGTTTCTGACCACATTCATCGCTTTGAGCAATATTGCACTTAGCGATTCGACAACATCGAGGCAACTCTATAACAAATTTGCCAACATTTTCACATATTGCCTCCAGCACCACCACCTCAGGATCCAGCTGTTGACGAGGACTTTTAAGTCTATTTACTTTTCAACTTGTTTTTCTTTTTCTTTTATTTTTATTTTTGCGTTTCTTTTGCACTTTATTTATCATTTTCTTACAAGACTTTTATTAGTATAATTTGAATATTCTTTTCTCTAGTTTTTTCATTATCACTAACCATAACAACCCTATAAATATAAATCCCTTAAATATTACTGATGGCATTGTAGTTTCAAAAGGTTCAGTCGATGGGTACTTCTCAAGAATAAACAAACAGTCCTCCACAACTGCCATGTCCTGCTCGACCATGACCATAGCCACCACGACACTGACCACCACGATAACCTCTTCGTTAGGCACTGTGATTGTGGAACCCAACCTCTACCACCACCTTCACCTATGTCTACATAGCATATACACATCACTTTCAATGTCTCTACACCCGTTTCAGCTCTTTGAAGGATTACATCCAAAAATTCAAGGCAGTTTCGCTTTTCTCCCTCTCTTCTGGTATTATGCTTATATTGCTATAATCTATCTTTGTACATTGAGGACAATGTACATCTTAAGTGTGCGAAGGTTATTTATGTGATTATCAGAAAATCCCTGAACTTTTATCTTGTTCTCAAATAATCTTCTCATATCACTTTTAGAACGAATTTTGATTAATTTATGATTTTTATTGATATGTTTTGAATTAAATCGTAGGTAACTGTGCATTGATTGTTTAAACTTTAAGACATTAGAGAATCAAGCATGATAAGTTGACTTTTGAGAACTAAAATTGCTAGGTTGTTTCCCTGAATTGAAGTATTATCTTGAAGTTTTGTGTAACAACCCGAATTTGGGCTTAGAAGTATTGGGCCTTGAGTATGGGTCCATAAGGAGGTGGTATATAAGTATTTAATTGTGCAAGGAAATGACACAATTAAATGTCTATTTTGGTGGTTAATGGCCCTAAGAAGTGTTAGATAAATTTAGGTTCAAACCTAGGCTTTATCAAAAATTTTGTTATTAAGTGAATAAAACCCTGGATGCTTGGATGATGGCCTTTTAATTTATTGTGTTAAATAAATGACACAAGGAAGCATGTGGCCCAGTGGCAGTGGTGTGATTAAGACTGCAAGGGAGCCTAGGTTCAAGTCTTGACTCTTACAATTCATTTTGGTTTTTCTCTTAAGTGAATCTGGACGTTGGCACATATGTCTTAAAGTTAATAATGGACTTTTTTAACACATAAAGAGCCTGTGGTGGAGTGGCAAGGTGGCGTGTTGTGCAACTGTAAGGTCTGAGGTTCAAGTCTTTGGATGCGCAGTGGAGTAATTATTTTACTATTTGAGCTGTGTAGGAGGTGGAGTTGGACTGGAACTCTGTGGTTGAAGTGGTCATAAGAATGAGGAATTTTTCTAATGGTTGAAAGTAATCCTATATCGGGAAGCTAACATGAGAATTTGAGAGAAGCTGGCTTTAAATAGAGCGAACCAGATGAGTTGGGGAGGAAGACTCAATGCAGGATGTGCTAGGGTTGGTGATCGTGGACTTCGGCGCGTTCTCATAAATAGGTGTGTATTCATGCCTTTCTTTGTTAGAAGACGGCAAAAGCCAAAAACCCGAAACTTCGGCATTTGAGGCCTTATGAGCGTAGAGTCGCTTGTGTGGTAAACTGATCCCACAAACCATGGGCGATAGACTGTAGAGGCCGCCATGAGCGTTCTCGTGTGCTGGGGCTGGTCTGGGCGGAATGGGCTCGTGGGCCCGCTTGTGTAAATCTATTTGTTAGGTGTGAAGTAGTTGAGCTACATAGCCGTAACTAAATTTGGGCTTAATGGGCCACACGAGCATGTGAGGCCACTTGGGCTGAGTAATGTGCCTTAGGCACATTTGCACCGTTAGGTCTGTATAAGTTACTTAAGTCACTCAATGCAATGGTGGACCTTCTGTTGGGTCGTTAAGACCCTCGATTTGTAAAATTACTGAAATACCCCCAGTTTTTAAAATTACCGAAATACCCCCAATTTGTAAAATTACCGAAATACCCCCAGTTTGTAAAATTATCAAAATACCCCCAATTTGTAAAATCATCAAAATACCCCCAATTTATAAAATTATCGAAATACCCCTTGTTTGTAAAATTATCAAAATACCCTTAATTTGTAAAATTATCGAAATACCCCCAATTTATAAAATTACTGAAATACCCCTAGTTTGTAAAATTATCGAAATACCCTCGACTTGTAAAATTACCGAAATACCCTTAGTTTTTAAAATTACTGAAATACCCTTGATTTGTAAAATTATTGGAATTACCCTGATTTGTAAAATTACCGGATTACCCTTGTAGTGTTAAAGTACTGAAATACCTCTGTAGGGTAAAATGATTGTTTTGCCCTTGTGGGTAAATGACTGACTTGGACTATGAATTTGACTGTGATTGTGCGACTGTGATTTAATTGACTTAACGGTGGTTGTACGTCTGATATGCTTGTAATACATGTTTAAATTGTTACTGACCATGGCCATTTCGCATACACGTGTGATGATTGAGCATGACATACATGACATATTACATGGGGCTGGAATTATGGAACGAAGGAAGTATATGAGGATCGCATGGTTGCTTGACGACCGTGGATCCACCGGTGGCTATGTGCCTAACATGATACAGCTACCAATGGCTTAAAGCCAATTATTTTGATTGGCTTTGTGCCAACCTACATATGGCTCTATGCCAACCTGATTATGGCTGTGTGCCAAATGTATTTGCCTAAGGCTATGTGCCAATATATGATTATTGACGACGGCTTAGTGCCGCTTAATCTGATTGTGGCTTTGTGCCAACCTAAAAATGGCTTTGTGCCATCTTGACTACGGCTTTGTGCCAAACGTATTTACCTATGGCTATGTGCCTAACATACTTATAGATGATTCTGTATGGATCATATTTACCTAAGGCTGAGTGCAGATTATATTACTGTTGCTGATGGCTATGTGCCAAACATAATACGGTTATCGATGGCTTTGTGGCAATTATAATACCGCTACTGAAGGCTTTTTAAGCCCAATATATGATTAGCAGCTTTGCTGTAATGAAGGTAGTACCGCAACTGGGCTACCATTGATGTGTATCAGATAGGTGGGTCGATATTTATATCCCCACATGATGTGTACCGGGGGACGGAGTTGATGTGTAAGGGTTGGATTATTGGGATGGGATAGCATACATCCATGCATTCACACATTCTATTCTGTTATTGGTTTGGGCTGGGCCCAATTGATTCTGTTATGGGCTGTGACCCAAATGACATTGTAATAAGCTTTGGCCCACGTATGCTCTGAACTGGACTGTACTGTTACTGTTAACGGGCTCTAGCCCGGACTATTTCTATTTTTGTTTCTTTATACTGACTGTTACTCTAGTAAGGGGATTACACACTGAGTTTTCATAAACTCACCCCGTTTATTAACGTGCAGGTAATCCCCAGCGTTAGGTGGATCGGTGTCGCAGAGGGACTCGGAGACGACCACACAACTACACATGTTTTTCTATTTTGTTTATTTAGTTTAGCACTTTGGTTTTGATTTGGGTTGTAATAAGGCGTTTTTATTTCCTTAACCTTTTATTTGGAAAGTTTATTTAGTATGTCTAATATCTGTTAGAAGTAGGACACAGTTTTCCAAAACAACAACTGTTTTCAAAACACTACGTTTTCGCGACTTAACTTTTAAAACATCACGTTTTCATAAATCGGTTACTTTTAGAATTAGCTTCTGCAAAGTAAAAAGGAATTTTGGAAATAAAATTAAGAAGTTTTCAATGTACTACGTTTTAAATAAGAAGGGTTTCTAATGAAAACATGGTTTTCGAAAAACACTTCAATGTGACACGCCAGATTCGGGTCTAACTTCTGGGCCAGGTTTGGTGTGTTAGATTTTGAATTCACAGGATTGACATCAAATACCCATAATTTTCGTGAGATTTTGAGCCTTTTAGAGCATATATCCTTCTTGGTCACTGATTTTCTTGGTTATGAGTGTGTCAACATTGATTTGTTATTCTAGAACTTGCTTCGATTATACATGTCGAGACCACACCTTCGATTTGATATACTAAAATGATAAAGGTACTTAGGTTTTAACCCATTTACTCCATAAAATGCTTACCCACATAATTGACCCCTAGTGAACCCCTTTCAGCCTTAACCATTGTTTCTTGATTTTCCCCTTAATATTAACCCACAACTTAACCCTTTTTGATTCGTTAAGAATTTCTCCCTTCTCATTGACTCCTTTTTATCGAGATTTGACTTGATTAGTTACCCAACTATGTTCATTCATTCCAGTTGTTGAATTATTTCTTATTATGTACTTTCCGTTTAAATACTTGTTCTTATTCATAAAAAAAACCCGTATGTTTATATTCATTCAGTTACATATTGTTTTAAAGAGATTGGATAAGTTAAAGTTATTATATTGAGAAAAAGCTCAAATCATTAGTTTCGGATAGTTCGAATTCTGGCGTTTTTTTGTAATTCAGCAATTAGCTTCATTTTTTCTAAGTATGGTTATTTATTAAATTAATCTCGATTCTAACCCACTTTTTTAGCCTTTATCCACACCTTTAACCCGGTTAAATACCTTTTGACTTGTGTATCATTTCATTTTAGTGGTGGAGATTTGATTTTCATGCAAGCCTATGGTAATAACTTTCCATGTTTGACTATTGAGTGCTTAATTATTGAACTTTAAACACTTTGAGTGATTTGAGTGAATTATTAGTGAGGTTGTCAACCTTGTCAATTTGGAATTAAAGGTGATTACTTAGATAAAGGGGGATGCCTATGATTTTATGATTGAAATGCTCAATTTGGATTGTTTGAAACATTGATGTTCTTTTAGTTAAGTTCTTAATGTATGGTTACTTGTGGATTATTTTGAACATTATTGATGAGAATTATAAATTGAGAAGAATTTATTTTAATTGTGAGTTAAGGATTTTGCTTGAGGACATGCAAATGCTTAAGTGTGGGGATATTTGATAAACCGTAGTATATACATATTTTTACCCCATGCTTGGCATATTTATGAATGATTTTTCCTTGGTTTTATTGAATTTGATGCTCCTAATCCTTTAATTTCATGTTTTATACTCAAGAGAGCTTAGGATAGAAAAAAGAGCAAGAAACAGGCCAAAAACAGACAAATTGGGCCTAAATCAGTGTTTCACATGGCCTAGCCACTTCCACACGGGTGATCCACACGCCCGTGTGTGACACACGGGTAGATCACACACCCGTGTGTGACACATGGGTAGACCACACGCCCGTGACCCGTGTGTCATGGCCGTGTTGACATTAATCCAAGTCAAAATTACACACGACCCGAGCACCTTCACACGGACGTGGCACACGGCCGTGTCCCTGTCGAGCCCAATTCTAATTCTACTCGAAAAAGACCACTTTTGAGGGTTTGGAAGCATTCTAAAGCCTATATAAACACCTTAAAAGAGGATTAGAGGGGGGACACAGAGTAAAAGGCAGGAAATACTCAAGGACAGCCATCGGAATCACCTCAGAGGCAGGATCTACATCAAGACTGAAGATTTCCATCCAATTTCCTAGAAGTTCTTTGGGTTTCTTTATGTTTTGTTATTTTCCAAATTTGAGATGTTTTCCATTATTATTATGAACTAAACTCCCTAAATACCTAAGGGAGACGAAACCTAAGACAGATCTTATTACTATTTAAGTTATATGATAAATACTTGTTCTTATTCTTAATTGTGAGTTTAACCCTTACTTTAATATTCCAGGATATTAACTCAGGTTTTTGATGCGCTTATTCAGTGGAGGAAAAGTCCCTGTTTAAGAGTAGATAACTCATAATTAAGCAGAGTTGCATGCAATCCTAAAGATAGGATGACATAAATCTGCCGGATTAGAGTCAAATCTAATAAAGGAATCTATAGATCGAGTTAATGCGACAATAGGGGTTTTAATTAGAAAGAGATTTCGATTAATCAACCTAGAGTCAGTTGTTTATAGTCTCGAGAGAGATATTAACATAAATCAGGGATTTCTACGGATTAAGTCAAATGAATAGATCATCTAATTCAAAGGTAATAAGTGAAGTGTAAGTGGATTCTTCCTTGGGTATTGTCTTCTCCATCGGTTTTCCTAAAGTATTTTCCAACTTTCATCTCTGTCGTAATTTTAGTTAATTAGATAATTAGTTTTAGTTTAAAAACACCCTTTAATTATTAGGCTAGATAATAAAAAGATAATAATTACTAGTACTTTTAGTCCTTGTGGATACGATATTTCCAGTCTCACCATAACTATACTACTGTTCGATAGGTGCACTTGCCTTAGTCAAATTTTTAGTTAGTTTCATGACCATCAGGTGCACATTCTGTCAGGTAGCCAAGGCTACGTTCAGGCACTTCGGTGTATTACTTCCGTATGTCCAAATTATATTTCAAGTGTTTATCGAGTAACGTAATATGAACTCCGAAAGTAAGACTTAAGTAAGCCATATGTGTGTAAGATGGCACAAGTATGTACTAAAACCCTATGAGAACTTAGTAAATGATGATATTAAGAAAAGATATGTATTCGGATAAACATGTGCATCTAAATTTGGAAGGTAAGTATGTATATGACATGATGAAAAGTATCATAATGGATAAGTAATTATGCTTAGATTATCAATAGTTACAAAAATGTAGATTATTTTTATGTGTACTAACTAGGATATATAGCTTACCCTTACCTCTTTTCCCTTCTTTTTAGATACGTTAGGTTAGCTCAAAGGATCAAGAGACATCAGAGCTTGGATCACACTATCTTTGAGGATTTTGGGTATAAAAGGGTTTAGTTATTTTGATCATGGCATGTATAGGAAATTTGTTTATTTTGTGTATATGTATCATGTTGAATTTGCCAAGTGTAATGGCTCATTTGGGCATTGATTTTTTTGTATATGGCCATGTGATTTGGTCCATGTTAATTATCTTTGCATGCATACTAAGATGTGTATGTGTTGGAATGATGGATGACCATTTATTGTTTGTATGTGGTTGCATGATTTAGCATTCTTAAATGGATTAATAAGGAATATGGTAAACCATGAAATTGGTGTGGAATGACTAAAAGATAAGGTTGTATGAATATTAATAGACTAGTATAATAAGGGGTCATAGTGATGCTATAATGTTTCATGTTTAAGTGTCCAAATATATCACGGAATATGCTATTGAACATATGGGAATGTATGATTGTTTAAGGGTGACCAGTGGCTTTGAGAATGGCCTCCAAATGCTCTACACAGGTAGACATATGGGCATGTGTCTAGGCCCTGTGTGACACACGGTCAGCCCCATGGGCGTGTCGTTCGGCCATGTGTCCCCTACACCTTGAATTTTAGGTTAACATGCATGGTAGTAAACACACAGGCAGAGACATAGCCGTGTGAGGTTCTAACCTAGAAACTTTCTTAGAATTTCCATGAGTTCTCGGTTTAGTCCTGGATTGCTAATGATGTATGTTTTGGGCCTTGTAGGTCCATATAGGGACAAATTGACTTTAATGATTTGGTTTTAGTTTGGATGAAAATTTATGGCCTGGTTTTGTACATTTGGTTCTATTTAAGTCCGGTAATGCCTTTTACCCCGTCCCGGTATCGAATGCGAGTAAGGGGTGTTAAATTTATTGGTATCAGAGCTACGATTTAGTCGAATCTCAGACTACGTAGTATGTGTATGTGTCTAGCTATACATGCCATGCATAAATTGTGATAGTTATGACTTTTGACTATATTAAACTGTGTTTTCTATAGAGTAATGGATCCCGACCGAGCTGTAACAGATAGCGTAGAAAGCAATGCACCAGTCCCCGCTCAAGGGACGGTGCTTGAAGAAAGTAGACCGGTAACCGTGAGCCAAAGGGGGAAGGCTAGAGAGGCCTTCTTCCAAATGATGAATGATTGGTACACTGAGTTCGTCCGTGCGAACCAAGCCGCTCAGACACAGCCTCGTCCACCCCCTCTGAACCCTCAGCTGGTACTTGTGACACCCCGAGGTATAGATTTTATGAGATTCTCTAAAACTCCTATGGATAAAATTTGGAAGCAATGAGTAGAGGATTTTAGAGCTAACAGTGAGGATGATGCTGAGAGAGCCAAGTTTTGGCTCGAGAATTCTATTTGGGTGTTCGATGAACTATCTTGCACACCTAAAGAGTGTTTGAAATGTGCTATTTTGTTGTTGAGGGATGATGCCTACCACTGGTGGAAGACTTTGATTTCAGTCGTACCAAAGGAGGCAATTACTTAGGACTTCTTTCAGGAGGAATTTTGAAAGAAGTATATTAACGAGAGGTGTATCGACCAAAAACGTAAGGAATTTCTTGAACTTAAGTAAGGTCGCTTGTCGATTACCGAATATGAGCGAGAGTTCGTCCGGCTTAGTAAGTATGCCCTAGAGTGTGTGCCCACTGAGGCTAAGATGTGCAGAAGGTTTAAGGATGGACATAATGAGGATATCAGGGTGTTAATGGGCATCCTTGAACTAAAGGAATTTGTTGTGCTCATTGAACGGGCATGTAAGTCCGAGGAATTAATAAGAGAAAAGAAGAAAGTCGACTCAGATGCTAGAGATATGCGAAAGAGAATGATAAGCAGGTCGGCCCCAACTCAGTCTAAGAAATCTAAGGATGTGTATTCTCATTCCTATGCATCGACAGGACGCTCACATGGAAATCGCAAGAAGCAAAGTTTGGGTTTCTGGACTTAGGCTTCATCTGTAGCTAGCATAGGAGACGCCAAATCTCGTCGACCCGAGTGTGAGTACTGCGGAAGATGTCATCCAGGCTCATGTAGGAGGAATGATAGGATGTGTTATAGATGTGGTTTTCAAGACCACTTTATTAAGGATTGTCCTGATATGGGCAAGAGATTTCAGAATGCAAGACAGAGTGGTTCGGCTTCAAAGGCGAGACCCCCAAAAAGTGTTGGTACTGGAGCTGGTAGCAAAAATATGACACGAGAGGCGACAGTACAATCTGAGGCCAGGGCTCTAGCTAGAGCCTATGCCATTCAAGCACGTGAAGAAGCATCATCGCCTGACGTGATCACTGACACATTTTCTCTCTATGACACTATTGTTATTGCTTTGATAGATCCAAGCTCTACACATTCGTATGCATGCATGAAATTGGCATCTAGTTTGAATTTACCTGTGGAGTCTACGAATTTGCGATTAGAGTGTCAAGCCCATTAGGCAAGCATGTCTTATTCGATAAAGTATGCAAGAAATGCCCTTTGATGATTAGAGGTATTTATTTTTCGGCTGATTTGATGTTCTTTTCATTTGATGAATTCGATGTTATTTTGGGTATGGATTGGTTGACACTCCATGGTGTTATAGTATATTGTAAATGAAAAATTTTGGAATTGAGACATGAGAGTGGCGAAGTCCTTCGAGTCAAATCAGATGAACGCATGGCTTGCCAATCGTAATTTCTTTGATGACCGCTCCAAAATGTATGAGAAAAAGGTACAAAGCATATTTGGCTTATGTGTTGAATACGAAGGCATCTGGGTTGAAAGTTGAATCAATGCCTGTTGTATGTGAGTTTGCAGATGTGTTCCCGGAAGAGTTGCTAAGTTTACCCCCAGTTAGGGAAATTGAATTTGGTATTGAGTTAATGCTAGGGACTGCACCTGTCTCCATCGCTCTGTATAGGATGGCTCCTATGGAGTTAAGGGAATTAAAGTCACAATTGCAAGAATTAGTTGACAAAGGCTTTGGGAGACCCAATTTTTCACCTTGGGGTGCCCCCTGTGTTATTCGTAAAGAAGAAGGATGGTTTCATGAGATTATGTATCAATTACCGGCAACTTAATAAGATAATGGTTAAGAACAAATACCCATTGCCAAGAATTGATGGTTTGTTCAATCACCTGAAAGGAGCAACATGGTTTTCCAAGATAGACTTGAGGTTTGGTTATTACCAGTTGCGAGTCAAGGAGACAGACGTACCTAAGACTGCTTTTAGAACAAGATATGGTCACTATAAATTCCTTATTTTGCCTTTTGGATTGACGAATGCTCTGGCTGTGTTTATGGATTTGATGAATAGAATATTTCGTCCATACTTAGATAAGTTTGTTGTAGTGTTCACATATGACATTTTAATTTAGTCTAGAGATGAGACAGAACATGCCGAACATCTGAGGACCATTTTGCAGATTTTGAGGGATAAACAATTATATGCCAAGTTCAGTAAAAGTGAGTTCTGGCTTCAGGAAGTTGGATTCTTAGGCCACATTGTTTCTAATGATAGTATTCGGGTTGATCCTAATAAAATTTCTGCCATTGTTGAATGGAAGCTTCCGAAGAATATAACTTAAGTTAGGAGCTTTTTGGGCTTAACCAGTACTACCGAAGGTTGTAAAAGGATTTTTTATGATAGCCACTCCTATGATGAGACTGCTGTAAAAGGATGTTAAGTTTGAGTGGATAGAAAGGGGCCAACAAAGCTTTGAGAAATTGAAAACGCTATTAACCGAGGCGCCAGTGCTAGTACAACCAGAACTAGGGAAAGAATTTGTAGTCTACAACGATGCATCCTTGAATGGACTAGGATGTGTGCTTATGCAAGAAGGAAAAGTTGTAGCATATGCTTTGAGACAGCTGAAACCTCATGAGAAGAATTATCCAACTCATGATTTGGAATTGGCCGCCATAGTGTTTGCCTTGAAGATTTGGTGTCATTATTTGTTCGGGGAAAAATGCCATGTCTATATCGACTATAAGAGCCTCAAGTATTTGTTGACTCAAAAAGATTTGAATTTAAGACAACGGAGATGGTTGAAAATATTGAAATACTATGAGCTTATAATTGATTATCATCCGGGAAAAGCGAATGTGGTCACCGACACTTTGAGTAGGAAGCCTCTATTTGTTTTGAAAGCAATGAATACACAGATGACCTTATATAATGATGGTTCCATTTTAGCTGAATTGAGAACTAGGACGACTCTCCTCCGCCAAATTTGTGAAGCTCAGAAATCTGATAAGGAACTACAAGCTAAGAAAGTTCAGTGTGAAGCAACTAGTGAACCCGACTTTCAGATTGACTCTGATGGATGCTTGAGATTTTAGGGAAGAATCTGTGTTCCGAAAAATACCGAGTTGGTCCAGACTATTTTACACGAGGCACATAATAGTCGTATGTCAGTTCATCCAGGAAGTACGATGATGTCCAATGACTTGAAGAAAGTTTACTGGTGGAATGGCATGAAAAGAGATATCTCAGAATTTGTAACAAGATGTTTGATTTGTCAACAGGTTAAAGCTGAACATCAAGTACCCTCCGGTTTACTCTAGCCTATTGTGGTCCCTAAGTGGAAATGGGATCGGATCACTATGGATTTCGTGACCGGGTTGCTAGTGACCCCAAGAAAGAAAGACATTATTTGGGTGATAGTCGATAGATTGACTAAACCCATTTTATACCGATACGCACAGAATATTCTCTAGATAAGTTAGCCGATTTGTACATTTCAGAGATTGTTAGACTTCATGGTGTGCCATTGTCAATTATTTCAGATAGAGATCTAAGATTTACGTTACGATTCTGAAAAAAGTTACAAGCGGCTTTGGGAACGAAACTGAGTTTTAGTACTGCTTTACACCCACAAATTGATGGACAATCTGAGAGAATAATTCAGACACTTGAAGATATGCTTAGATGTTGTATTCTTGAATTTCAAAGTGGTTGGGAAAATTATCTACCTTTGGTTGAATTTGCTTACAATAAAAGTTATCAGTCTAGTTTAAGGATGGCACCTTATGAGGCATTATACGGCCAAAAGGTTGAACTTCTTTGTATTGGACAGAGCTTAAGGAAGGTAAAATTTTCGAAGTTGATTTAATCAAAGAAACCGAGGATAAAGTTAAGGTTATTCAAGATTGTTTGAAAGTAGCATCAGATAGACAGAAATCGTATGTAGATTTGAAAAGAAAAGAAATTGAGTATCAACTGGGTGACAAGCTATTCTTGAAGGTATCACTCCGGAAAAAGGTTTTAAGATTCGGTAGGAAAGGCAAATTAAGTCCTCGTTTTATTGGGCCTTATGAGATTATCGAGAGAATATGATCGGTTGCCTATCGCTTAGCTCTGCCATCAGAGTTAGATAAGATTCATGACGTGTTCCATGTATCCCTGTTACATCGATACAGATCAGACCCCTCACACGTGATTACTCCGACAGAGGTTGAAATTCAACCGGATATGACTTACAGAGAGGAACCAGTTAAGATATTGGCCAAGAAAGTTAAGCAACTGAGGAACAAAAGTATTGCCCTTGTGTAGGTATTATAGCATAGACATGGGGTTGAAAAAGCTACTTGGGAACCAGAGAAGACTATAAGAAGCCAATATTCGAACCTGTCTACTGGTAAGACTTTTGAGGACGAAAGTCCTTAAGGGGGAGAAATGTAACATCCCAAAATAGGGCCTAGTCAAAATAGTGGTTTTGGGACAACAAATCTGACGTTAAAATATTGATTTTATGATTGTTATGTGGTTTAGAATATGAATATATTCATGTGTTAAAGTTTCATGAAGAAATTCTAAGTATAAGGTGTCCAACTGGAAATTTGGGACTAAATTGAATAAGTTGCAAAATTTGTGTTTTAGAAGAAATTTGTATGAAATTTCTTTGGATTATTAATTAGGAGGTCTTAAAGAGCAATTTTCTCAATTTCTAAGTTTTTGAACAAAAATGAGCTTGTATGGAAAATTCTGAAGGATAGGCATTAGGGACATTTTGGTAATTTGGTATATTAATGAAATAAAAAGGGAAAATAAGCCAAAAATTAGCTCATTCTCTTTATGTTGCTGTCGAAAATTAGGGGTTCTCCAAAGCTAGGGTTTTCAAGCTTTCCAAGCTATATAGTAAGTGCTCTCAAGCCCCGTTTTTAATGTTCTTCGTATTTTTTAAATCTCGATAACTTACCCTCTCTATTTCTACCCATATTTCCTACTAGGGTTCATGTTTAGAAATTTACCCATGCATGAAAAGCTTATGTTTTGATGAATTATGGAAGGATATGAGAGCTTAAAGGATGGTAAACAAGTTTTATTGAGTAGATTTTCATGAAAAGGGCTTTGAGGACTATTTTCCAAAAATAGTAGAAAAAAGGGTAGGAAAATGTGAAATGAAGGAAAATGTGGGCTATTATGAACATGAAAAATGTTAGATTAGGCTTGGGTAAAATGTTAGATTAGGCTTGGGTAACTAAGATATCTCATACATTGCATTACTCGAGCCTAGAGACTAAATTGAAAATATATAAAAGTATAGGGGTAAAATAGTAACTTAACCCAAGTATGAATTTTGGGTCGTTTTGAGTAATGTATGTATTAAACGAGCTAAATTTTGTATTATAGATCAAGAGGATTAAGATACCAGCCTTGATCGGGGAAAGAACAAGGTTTACTAGGTTTAGGCTCGATTTCTAATATTTTTCACCAAGGTAAGTACATATACAAATAAATACATTAATTATTACTATTAAATGATTTATTAATAATTGTATGTGTAATATGTTTACTTGGCTATGTTGATAATATAACATGCCTTGATACTTTGCTATATGATTATGAGAAGTTAGCCATGTGAAAGAAACCAATTATGCGAGTACGTTCTGTAAAGGTCTGGAAGTCTAAAATCCCGTTTGAACCTTAGGAATAGTTGAGGATACAAGTGACATGTCACTAGGATAGCTATGTGTTTTATGAGCTCATTTAATATGTGATACATGCTAAGGTCCAGGTGCTGGGTATCCTGAGTTGTGTTTAGATACTCTTTTAGCTCATTGAGTAGCCACGTTAAGAGCGGCATGTGATTCTGCGATATGAGGCACTTCGGTGCACAATCTGTCAGGTAGCCAAGGCTATGTTCAGGCACTTCGGTGCATTACTTCCATGTGTCCGAATCATATTCCAAGTGTTCATCAGGTAACATAATATGAACTCCGAAAGTAAGACTTAAGTTAGCCATGTGTGTGCAAGATGGCACAGGTATGTACTAAAACCCTATGAGAACTTAGTAAATGACGATATTAAGAAAAGATATGTATTTGGATAAGCATGTGCATTTGAATTTGGAAGGTAAGTATGCATATGACATGATGAAAAGTATCATAATGGATAAGTAATTATGCTTAGATTATCAACAGTTACAAAAAGGTAGATTATTTGTATGTGTACTTACTAAGCTATAGAGCTTACCCTTCCCTCTTTTCCCTTCTCTTTAGAAACGTCAGGCTAGCTTGAAGGATCGGGAGACGTCGGAGCTCAGATCACACTATCTTCGAGGATTTTGGGTATAAAAGGGTTTAGTTATTTTGGTCATGGCATGTTTAGGAAACTTGTTTATTTTGTGTATGTGTGTCATGTTGAAGTAGCCAAGTGTAATGGCTCATTTGGGCATTGATTATTTTGTATATGGCCATGTGATTTGGTCCATGTTAATGATTGGGATGTATCCCTAAGTTATCTTTGCATGCATACTAAGATGTATATGTGTTGGAATGATGGATGACCATTTATTATTCATATGTGGTTGCATGATTTAGCATTCTTAAATGGATTGATAGTAAGAAATATGGTAAACCATGAAATTGGTGTGGAATGACTAAAAGATAAGGTTGTGTGAATACTAATAGACTAGTATAATAAGGGGTCATAGTGATGCTATAATGTTGCATGCTTAAGTGTCCAAATATATCACGGAATATGCCATTGAACATATGGGAATGTATGATTGTTTAAGGGTGACCAATGTCTTTGAGAATGGCCTCCAAATGGTCTACACGGGTAGACATATGAGCATGTGTCTAGGCCCTGTGCGACACACGGTCAGCCCCATGGGCGTGTCGTTCGGCCATGTGTCCCTTGCACCTTGAATTTTAGGTTAACATGCATGGTAGTAAACACACAGGCAGAGACATAGCCGTGTGTCTCAACCATGTGAGGGACATGGCCTCTGGCCATGGGCGTGTGCTTGGCTGTCTGCCCTAAATTTGTAGGATGATGTCAGAAACAGAATGCTCGCTAAAAATCACACGGGCTACTACACGGGGGTGTTCGCGGCCGTGTGAGAGACACGGGTTAAGCACACGAGTATGTGTTCGGCCATGTCAAAACCCCTGTAGGTTCAAATTAGAAAATAAACCAAATAATTCCACATGGGTGTGGGCCATGGGCGTGTCCCTAAGCATACGGGCGTGTGCATTGCCTCCACACAGGCGTATGAGGCTCTAACCTAGAAACTTTCTTAGAAATTTCGTGAGTTCTCGGTTTAGTCACGGACCGCTAATGATGTATGTTTTGGGCCTTGTAGGTCCATAATAGAGACAAATTGACTTTAATTGTTTGGTTTTAGTTTGGATGAAAATTTATGGCCTGATTTTGTACGTTTGGTTCTGTTTAAGTCTGGTAATGCCTCGTATCCCGTCCCAGCATCGGATGTGGGTAAGGGGTGTTACATGTGCAATTATCTTTTGTGTGATGTGATTTATAAATGCTTGGTAAATGGTTGAATGTGGCTTAATGGTTTTGGTCGTTGAATGGTTAATATTGGCTCATTGGTGTGCTAGAAAATCTAAGTAAAATTATGCATGTTATTGGTAGCCATATTGGAACTTGTAGAATGTGAAGTTGGTATGTTTGATTTGGCATAATGAAATGTCATGAGTATGATAGATGATGGTATTTCTCTGACATGTATTGGACATGATTGTGGATATTTTGGTTCCCTAAGTATATCATGATTTATCCCATTGAACTTGTGTGTGTGTAAGTGGAAATGAGGGTGACAAATGGCTTGGTAAATAGCCATTATTTTGTCCACACGAGTAGACACATGGGTGTGTGTCTAGACCGTGTGCGACACACGGTCTGCTCCATGGGCATATATTCTGACTGTGTGTCCCTACACCTTAATTTTGAGAAAAAGAATGCTCAGAATTGAGCACACAGGCAGAGACACGGGCATGTGTCTCAACTGTGAGAGGGACACAGCCCCAAGCATAGGCATGTGTCCCGACCGTGTGAAGTCTGCACTTATTTTATGAAAATTAAATTATCTGCATAGCCTAGCACATGAGCGTGTGACTCTACTGTGTGACCTCAATTTGTTCATGCTTTGTAAAATAGAGAGTTACACGGGTTAGGGACAGGGGCGTGTGTTACCACACGGCCTGCCCACACGGGCGTGTCCCAAACCACACGGGCGTGTGACCCCTGTTCATAGCAAAAATTTTCTAAGTTGTGTAAAATTTTCGTAAGTGCTCGGTTTAGTCCCGAACCACTTCCAAAGCATGTTTTGGGCCTTGTAAACTCATATTAGGGACTTTATGATTGAATACAAATGGTTTTAATTTTGATGCAAATTTATGACTCGGAATTGTATGTTTGCTTGCGATGTGAGTCCGATAATACCCCATATCCTATTTCAACGTTGAATACGGTTAAGGGGTGTTACATCAATGCTCACTAAAGAAAGCTTTCCTCACCAGATATGGTCCCTCCCATTTTGGCATCCATTTTCTCTAATGATCACGAACATATGGTAGAATCTTCTTCAGTACCAAATCCCCTTCTTTGAACTGCCTTGGTCGTACCTTCTTGTTATAAGCCTTCATCATTATTTGCTGATACAACTGGCTATCACATAAACTTGAAAATATCTTTTCCTCAATTAAATTCAACTGCTCATATCTATCTTGCACCCATTTAGCCTTCTCCAATCGCACCTCACTTAACACTCGTAGAGATGGGATTTGCACCTCGATAGGTAAAACAACCTTCATGCATACACTAATGAAAATAGAGTAGCTCCAATCGAAGTCCTCACTGATGTATGGTATGCCCAGAGAGAAAAAGATAGTTTCTCATGTCAATCCTTATACATTTTTGTTGTCTTGGAAATGATCTTCTTGATATTCTTATTTGCGGCCTCAATTACCCAATTTATTTTTGGACGATATGGCATAGAATTGCTGTAACACCCCATACCCGTATCCTACGCTGGGACGGAGTACGAGGTATTACCTAACTTTAAACTCATGCTTTCATACATTTTCAAGTCACCAAAACACGATACAATTTAGAACCTTCTCAAACTTATCTTCATATCCTTAATGTGGACCTACGGGGCCCAAAATTTATATCGAAAAACATTCGGGGCCAACTCGGGTCCTTCAAAGGATTTTAAGAAATAACATTTGACGCATGGGCAATCACCTGTGTGAGAGGGTCAACACGCTCGTGTGACCAGTTTGGCATGGTTGTGCTATTGGCCCGTGTAGCTCACGTGGCCTAAGCAATACAGGGACATGCCCGTGTCCTTTACTCGTGTGGAATTAATACTAAATTCACACCTATAGGGGTTTTCACACGGCTTGGCACACGCTCGTGTCCCTGGCCTGTGTCCTTCACACGGCCATGACACGCCCGTGTCCTAGCCTGTGTGCAAAAACCTGGACATTCTATTTCTGACGTCAGCAACCCCAAAATGTCACATGGCCAAGCACAAGCCCGTGTGCTAGGCCGTGTCCCTCACATGGATGAGACACACGACCGTGTCTCAGCCCGTGTGTTTACTACCATGCATACTGACTTGAAATTTTTAAGTGCAGGGGACACACAACTGGACAACACGCCCATGGGGCTGGTTGTGTGTCACACACGGCCTAGACACAAGCCCGTGTGTCTACCCGTGTAGACGAAAATAAGGCTATTTACCAAGCCTCTTTGCTATCCTTACTTATACAACCTACACAATAGCAACCACACCCAATACAAGACTATTTCATGCAATAAAATTAACCACAATAGACAACATTTCATTAGTGTCTTCTACTCATCCATGAACATAACATCATTTGCATATATCAAAATGAATATTAGCCACCATTTGAGGCTCGAATACAAAATGAAGGGGAATCACCCATGCCAACATGTTTGGCTAATTTTTTCAAAGACTCAAAACATCATAGTCTAGCCCTATACATGCCATTCTCAACAACAAATAGTCTAACTATACCGAATGCTTTGGTTGATAGTGTGATCGATATCTCTGACCTCTGTTGATCCTTGAGCTAGATAGTCAACATTATAAAAAAAAGGAAAGGAGAGGGAGTAAGCATAAAGCTTAGTAAGTTGCATATAAATAAATATACAACAACAATTTTACCATTCATCAACATGCTCATAACACAAAAGTGGGTATAAGCATAACTTACTCATCACTATCCATATAAATCTCATAGCATATATCGAGCTCATATCTCATACATTTTCAAATAGGTACCTGTACCACTCGCAACACGGTTATACCTTGCTCATTAACTTAGAGTCATAATACTCACTATTGAACCATTTAGAACACTACCAAATATTCATTAAGCCTTAAATGTGGGTAAGATGCCGATGCCATATCCCAGACACGGTCTTACACTGGCTCATATCTCAAGTCGAAGCCATGTCCCAGACGTGGTCTTACACTGACTATCATCTCGTAGCCGATGCATGTCCCAAACATGTCTTACATTGGCTTACGTCTCGAAGCCGATGCTGTCCTAGACATGTCTTACACTAGCACTCATCTCGATGCCGATGCCATGTCCCAGACATGGTCTTACACTAGCTCTCATAATGTGGCTGATGCATGTCCCTGACATGTCTTACACTAGCCCACAATAACCCATATGTCATGGCATGAATATCCGATTTATTTCCTAGGTTCAAATGGGAACTCTACTATTTCTATTATCATCATACTTTCTTAATTATAAAACCAAGAAATTCATGCTATATTAATTCAAATACAATTAGTTGTATAATTTTCATACAACATACCCCGAGTTACAAAATTTAGCGACTAGACGGTTTAGTCGATTTGCTTGGCTTTCCCCCGGTCTAGGTTCGGATTTGGTAATTCTCGATTTGTAATAGTAAAATGTACTTATTTAGACACTAAATAAAATTAAGCAATCGACAATTCACATCTTTGGTAAAATTACCATTTTGCCCCTAGGCCCAAAAATCGATTTTTATCGAATTTCTCTGTATCTTAAGTCTAGCCACACCCCTTTTCCTCTTATAGTAACCCCAAATTCCCACTATTTCACACATTTGTCATCTATTCTACAACATATGTAAAAATGGTCTTTTGAGGTGTTTTCGTGCTAACACCTTTCACAAAAGTTGTTTATAACACACCCAAGACTTATTTTCTTCCATAAAAACTCAGCAAACATCATAAATATTTTCATGGAAAAACCTTAAAATCTTCATCATTTTGCAAAATATTACCCTCATTTGAAAGCTTATGCTTCAAGGGTCTCAAAAGTACAAAAATATTCAAGAAAAGCCATTAAAGTCACTTACTTGTGAGTCAACTAAATAGCTAAAATTTTTAAGCTTTCAAACCCCCTTCAATGGCTGAAAAATCGGTGGAAAAGAAATGGGGGAATAGGATGATATCATCTTTCTTATATTTTATTTCTTTTTGGTCAAAATAAGCCACCAACTTCACCTAATATTTGACTTTCTTGATTTCATTGTCTCATGGCCGTCCATCACCTATTTAATGGCCGAACCATATTCATTTGGCCTTGTCATCTTTATTAACATCATTAACTTACTCTAATTTTACACTTTTATACTAAGAATATGATCACATCTATTGATCAAATGTTCATCCATCAAATACACATGCAATATCATACATCTATCGATATCAAGCCATCACAACATGCACATCATCAAGACGTTAGAATAGTTAAGCAAAATCAATTAGGTTTACAACCCAATGATCAAATATAAGCCATATCTCATGGCTCTATACAAATGAATCATTATAAGCCAACTCAATTGGCCAAATCATGAAACACATATCATAAAGTACTAAGTCTCTAAACATGCGACTCACTTGAAAAGGCTTAAGATTTATTAATACCCTTGCTTGGTAATTTGATAGTGTGATGCGGCCTCCGACGATCTCCAACCTCGAGCAAACCTGATAACACTAAAAGAAATGGAAAGGAGAGGGGTAAGCTTTATAGCTTAGTAAGCCCATACAAAAATAATAATAAGCAATTTATTATCGTGATTTTACCAAATTCTTACAACATGTTCTCATGGTAACACAATTGAAAGTACACATAATTCCACTATGTGCTCATATTCCAGTCAAGCTATCTACATGAGTCATAGTCATAAATTATTTATAACTTGAGCTACGAAACTCTAAATTAAGATCCTCTAATTTTTCCTGAAATTAGACTCACATATCTTTTTATTATAAAATTTCTAGAATTTTTGGCCTAGCCAATAAGTACAGTTTATTCTTCAAAGTTACCCCTATTTTGTTGTTTGACAGCTTCGACCTTTCTTTATTAAAATTTATTTATCTCTTAGTATGCGATCCGGATGATGTTCTCGTCTATTTATCTTGAAAATATACTCATTAAGAATTTAGTCATATAAATTATAACTCATAATTATTCTTATACAATTTTTAGTGATTTTCCAAATTTAAGATAGGGGAGCCTAAAATCACTCTGACCCTATCTCAAAAAAATTCAAATATCTCATAATATGAAATTATTTTATTTACATCGTTTCCTTTATGTGAAACTAGGATCAATAAGATTTAATCTCATATCTCATTAAGTTTATAATTCAATTTCTACAATTTTTGGTGGATTTTCAAAGCCGAACTACTGCTGCTGTCTAAAACTGTTTTAGTGCAATATGATGATAACTATCATAAGTTAATTTTCAACTAATCATGAACTCAGCATTTCATGGATTCCATGTTCAATTACACAAAGACATAATAACATAACCATAAAGATTACTCATCATTCAAGCCTTTTTGCATACTTATCGTATGTTCATATGTATACATATATATAAACTTTCTCACCATAAGTCATTCTTCATCAAGGCATTGCTCATGAGTTTAGCGTACATACCTGTACTCACTCGTAGTATATCACATAACCATACCTTCTTTAACATGCCCCCCTTAGAACTTTCATCACATCCATTTCATTACCTATTGAACACTCGGAATACTATTGGATACGCGAAAACTTGCACATAAGTGCCACATATACATACGTAGCCAGAGCTACCTCATAACATGTAACGCTCGCAATGGAGGTACTCACGGGATTTCTCATGTAAGTTATCATCAAGGTGTAACTACACAGGCTGGTCACACAAGCTGTCAGGTATTCGACCCACTCAAGGATTACCTAGCCACCGGTAGGACACACAAGACCATTGCCCGGAACCCAATTACATGTATCGCATTTGTTATGAACTCGGACCAACTCAACGAGGTCGGATGTCACATGTATCACATACATTATGAAATCAGACCAACTCAAAAAGTTTGGATGCTCGCATCCATAATGAACTCAGACCAACTCAACGAGCTCGGATGCCTCATAAATATCACGAACCCAGACCAACTCAATGAGTTCGAATTTCTTAATTCCTGTGACATGTCACTTGTATCTTAAACTATTCCTAAGGTTCAAATGGGATTTTCCTCACTTGTACATAGCATCTTTATCGTACTTTCTCGTAATGTCGTGGTTAACGACCAATATCATTCATACTTACAAAGTTATCATTAGGCATAACATACATAATATTGATGAAACATTTATCACATAATGTCAACACATCAAAATATATTACATTGTCACATTACTTACATATGTAGTTTCAATTCATGTAATATCAAGCATTAACATTCAAGAATAACATTGCATTATTATTGACATACGAACTTACCTTGAATCCGAGCACAGCTAATTATTCCATTTTAGTCCATAATCTCGTACTTTCCCGGTTTAAGCCCAAATCTCAATTTTCTTGATCTAACATTTCAAATATAACTTATTTATTACTCACATTATTCAAATTGACCAAAAAATCATACTTTTACAAATTTGGATTTTTACCCCTAAACTTTCACATATTTGCAATTTAGCCCTTAGGCTCGTAAAATGAAATTTATTCAATTTATTTGTACTTTAAGCCTAGCCGAATCATTTTCATAACTATAACGGCCTACAATTTCCACTAAATCACACTTTTATGACAAATTGTATAACTTTTACAAATTAGTCCTTTTTAGCATTTTCACTGAAAACTACTTAGTAAAAGTAGTTTAACACACAACAAATATTCATATTCCTCCCGTAATCTCAAAATAAACACATGTAGCACATGGGTAAATTTTCAAACATCAACCCTAGCTCAAATAAATGGTAGAAATAGCTAGATCTTATTATGAGGATTTCAAAAACGTAAAAATTATTAAAAACGGGGCAAATTGAGTGCCCAAACGTCAAAATTTTCGAAGGAGATTTTCATGATATCATCCCGTGAAATTTTAGACCATAAAAATATAATAAAAATAAATTTTCTTACGTCGAATTTGTGGTCTCGAAACCACTGTTGCGACTAGACCCTAAATTGGGATGTTACAACCACACTATCATATATTATTTTGGTACCTTTTGAAAATGTATATATATCATCGTATGGCATGTATAGGCTAGAATTAATGTGGTATGTTTTGAGATGTGTATATCGTGCCATGAGATATGGCTTGATTATGGTTGAACTTATTGTTTGATTTTGATACATGATATGTGATGCAAAAATGGTAAATTTGGTGTATATATATGGCCTAGTGAAATGGTCTTTTTGGTTGAAATGGTTATAAATGTGATATGAATCATGTGCTCAAGGTATGAATTAGTTACATGGAATTAGTTTATTTGATTTGGTAATATGTATGGAAATGATTGATGATATTAAAGTATGAGTGATGCTTGTTTTGGAAATGTTTTGGTTTCATTTTGGGTTATGAAGTGTGGTCTTAAAAGCTTATGCATATAGGATGGAAAAATGGCTTTTCTAGTAGCCTATTTTTGTCCATACGGGCAGAGACACGGACGTGTGTCTTAGCCGTGTGTGACACATGGTCATGTTACATAGCCGTGTGTCCCTGGGGTAGTCCTACAATTTAAAGTTAGTCTCGAGCACGGCCTAAACACACGGGTATATCTGGTGTTCGTGTGAGGCACACAGCCTTGGCACATAGGCGTGTGTGGCCATTTTGAAGGGTACACGGGCTAGACACACGGGCGTGTGGTTGGCCGTATGACCCAAGTCAATTTTGACCATGGGCAAGACACACGGGCATGTCTTCGGCCGTGTGGTATAAGTTAGTATGTATGCTCTATTTGCACACAGCCTACGCCACGGGCATGTTTGGTGGTCATGTGAGGCACACGGCCTGTTTACACGGGCTTGTGACTTGTGATTCCATGAAATTTTTATAAGTGTCTGGAAACTCTTATACGAGATCAGTTTAGTCCTGTACCTTATCCAAAGTATGTTTAAGGTCTCGTTGACCTAAGAAAGGGACTTTATGTTGATATTTGACTATGATATGATGATGTATGACTTTTGATTGTGAAATATTCTGATATGTCTGGTAATGCCTCTTAACCCTAGTCCTGCGACAGATGCGGGTTAGGGGTGTTACAGACTTAAATGCTTTAACATTGCATGAATTGTATGTTTGATTATGTGAGTGAGTATAATTCTACGAACGAGTTCGACGATGATTCGGTAAGCAAGAAATCCTGTTTGAACCTTCGAAATAGATTAAGATACAACTGACATGTCATTAGGGTTACCATGTGTTATGAGATTATGTGATCCAGGTGCTGGTCTTGAATGTGTTATGAGATTATGTGATCCGGGTGCTGGTCTTGAATGTGTTATGAGATTATGTGATCCGAGTGCTAGTCTCAAACATCCTACCGGTGGCTGAGTATACCAACATATGTTTTAGTTACTTGATAACTTGTATGAGCAGCACCGAGTAGCTACGTCTTCACTGACAGCTTGTGTGAGCAGGCTCGTTGATTAGCTCGAGAATGAGCAATTATGTGATATAAGATTAAGGTAGCATTGGCTACATATGTGGTACTTAATGTGCAAGATTCCCAAGTATCCGACATTATTATTCCGAGTGGGTCACAAATATGTCAAAGATGAGACTATGTGTAAATTCATTTCGAGATGGTTCAAGTATGTACATAAAGCCCGTGTTTATTAAATGCTTGAAACAATAAATATGAGGTAAGTTTTATGGTGGAATGAGTTATGATCATGAGACAACTGTAAATTTACATTTAGTTATGTTATAATATTTAAATGTTATATGCAGAGTAAGGTTGCTTATTTCTTGCATACGAGCTTACTAAGCTATATAGCTTACTCCGTTTATTTTCCATGTTTTATAGTGTCGTCAAGCTATGTTTTGTAGTGTCGCCAAGCTAACTCAGATCGGAGATCATCGGAGATTCGAATCACGCTATCAAACTTTCATTTTTGGGTATTGATGATCCTAGTATTTTGAAAGTATGGCATGTATAGGGACTTGGTCTTCTTGTTATATATGTCATTTTATTTTGACTAATGTATTGGCTTATATTTGTTTATGGTGATTTGGTATTTAGCCATATAATTTGCTTATTTTGGCTAAAATGGTTGTAAGCCCATTTATATAAGTATTTGTGTTCATGCCTTCTTGTTTTTATGATTTGTAATGGGTTGCTATATGTTTATTATGGTTAAATGACTTGTTGTGAAATGGATGAGATGGGTCCTTGGGTGTGCTAGGAAACCAAAATAGAACTATGCATGATGAAAGTATTCATGTTGATACTTGTGAATGTGAGTTTGGTATGAATTGATTTGGTAAATTATGCTAAAGTAAATATGTTCAGTGTTGGTAATGAATGATATGACTTAGCCTTGTTTATGGATGTTTTGGTTCGTTAAACATGCCATGAATTATCCCATTGAACTTGTGTAAGTGTAAGTGAAAAAGAATGTGACAAATGGCTTGGTAAATAGCCTTTATTTTGGCCACATGGATAGATACACGGACGTGTGTCTAAGCCGTGAGTGACACATGGTCTGGCCCATGGGCATGTGTTCTGGCCGTGTGTCCCCTGCACCTAAATTTTGAGAAACAGAATGCTCAAAATTGAGCACACAGGCAGGGACACAGGCGTGTGTCTCAGTCGTGTTAGGGACATGGCCTCAAGCACGGTAGTGTATCTCGGGCGTGTGAAGTCTGTACCTATTTTATGAAAATTTAATTAACCACATGGCCTAGCACACGGGCGTGTGACTTGGCCGTGTGATCTCAAATTGTTCATTCATTGCAAAATAGAGAGTTACACGGGTTAGGGACACGGACGTGTGTGATCACACGACCTATCCATACAAGCGTGTCCCAAGCTACAAGGGCGTGTAACCCTTGTTTATAGCAAAAATTTTCTAAGTTTTGTAAAAATTTCCTATTCCTACATGACAGGAAGACCTTCTATGCCAGTCCTACTACCAGAGTACGGACCGGACAAGGAATATCTCTTACTCTAGTGCTCAGAAAAAGACAAGTCACTCTTTGAATTGAGATAAGGCTATTTGAACTAATGGAAAACTCCTTTTGACCCTTCCTTTATCGTGGACGTAGAAAATAAAAATCCCATGGATAAGCCTTTTCCCTATGCCCAAACCACCAGATGAGAGAATCTGTATCTGATCCTTCTTGAGAGTGAAAGGAGATAGAGTAATCAATTTACAACAAAAGGACTGTTAGGCTTTCGCCCATTGCAAAAAATTCCCTACTGCTGCCTCCCGTAGGAGCCTGGGCCGTGTCTCAGTCCCAGTGTGGCTGATCATCCTCTCGAACCAGTTACTAATCATCGCCTTGGTAAGTTATTGCCTCACCAACTAGCTAATCAGACGCGAGCCCCTCCTCAGACGGATTCCTCCTTTTGCTCATTACTTTATATTCTCTCAAATTCTCATTTTGTAGCTACTGCCTAGCTCCTTATTTATGTGGGAGCCATAAATTTTATAATCCTGTTTGCTTGGAAGCCACCGAAGAATGTGTCTGAAGTTTGAAGTTTCCTGGGACTAGCTGGTTATTATCAGAGATTTGGAAAATGTTTTTTAATGATAGCTTCCTCGATGACTCATCTGCTGCAAAAAGATGTAAAGTTTGAATGGACTGATAAATGCCAGCAGAGTTTTGATAGATTAAAGTCTTTATTGACAAAAGCACCTGTGTTAGTCCAACCAAAATCAGGTAAAGAATTTACTATTTATAGTGATGCGTCATTGAATGGTTTAGGTTTTGTTTTGATGCAAGATGGTAATGTAGTAGCCTATGTTTCACGACAGCTAAAGCCACATGAAAAGAACTACCCGACACACGATCTCGAAGTGGCAGCCATAGTGTTTGCATTGAAATTTTGGCAACATTACTTATTTGGAGAAAAATGTCACATATTCTCCGATAATAAAAGTCTAAAATACTTGATGTCATGGAAAGATTTGAATTTGAGACAGCGCAGATGGTTTAAGTTATTGAAATATTATGATCTTGTAATTGACTATCATCCAGGAAAAGCCAATATGGTTGCTGATGCTCTCAGCAGAAAATCCCTATTTTCCTTCTAGGCTATGAATACTCGATTGTCGTTATCTGATGATGGTCTAATCATAGCTGAGTTAAAAGCTAAACCAATGTTTTTGCGACAGATCTCTGAAGCTCAAACTAATGATAGTAAGTTGCAAGCAAAACTGGTACAAAGTGAATTGACTCCTAACTCAAAATTTTAGATCGAGACTGATGATTGTTTGTTATTCAGAAGTAGTGTGTACCAAAAAGTTCAGAACTAGTATAGAAGATTTTGAATAAAGTTCACAATGGTAACATGTCTATTCATCTTGGTACTAATAAAATGTATAATGATCTGAAAAAGATGTACTAGTGGCCATGAATGAAACGAGATATTTCTAAGTTCGTATCTAAGTGTTTGATATGTCAGCAAGTAAAAGCTGAACATCAGTTGCCTTTTGGACTATTACAACCAGTTACGATACTAGAATGGAAACGGGAAAGAATTACAATGGACTTTGTAACGGGACTACCCTTGTCTCCAAACAAGAAAGATACCATTTGGGTAATTGTTGACTGACTGACAAAGTCTGCACACTTTATTCCGGTATGTATGGATTATTCCTTGGATAGATTCGCTGAATTGTACATTTCTGAGATTGTCAGATTGCAAGGAGTGCCTGTCTCCATTATTTTAGATAGAGACCCTCGATTTACATCTCAATTCTGGAGTAAATTGCAAAATGCTCTGGGTACTCAGTTACACTTTAGTACTGCATTTCATCCCCAGACAGATGGTTAATCTGAACGGGTGAAACAGATCTTGGAAGTTATGCTTCGGTGTTGTATACTTGAGTTTGAAGGTAACTGGGAAAGGTATTTGCCTTGGGTTGAATTTGCTTATAATAATAGTTACCAGTCTAGTATCAAAATGGCACCATATGAAGCCTTGTATGGTTGTAAATGTAGAACTCCATTGTATTGGATAGAACTTAGTGAGAAAAATTTACATGGAGTTGATTTGGTCTAAGAGACCGAGGTAAAGGTAAAAGTAATTCGGGACAGCTTGAAAGCAACCTTTGATCGTCAAAAGTCTTATGCTAATTTGAATTGAAAAGAAATAGAATTTCAGGTCAATGACAAAGTATTCTTGAAAGTGTCACCTCGAAAGAAAGTTCTCCAGTTTTGACGCAAAGGAAAACCGAGTCCACGGTTCATTGGACCATATGAGATTATAGAAAGAATTGGACGGTTGCATATCGATTAGCTTTACCACCAGAACTTGATCAGATTCATAATGTTTTTCATGTGTCTATGTTACGACGGTACCGATTTGATCCTTCACATGTTATTTCTCCAAGGTAGAGATTCAGCTTAATATGACATATAGTAGAGAACCATTCAAAATCTTAGCTCGGGAAACAAAAGAGTTAAGAAGTAAATAGGTAGTTTTAGTAAAAGTTCTTTGCAACGACACGGTATAGAAGAGGTTACCTGAGAGTTGGAGGATGCTATGAGGAAGCAATACCCGTATCTTTTTACTGGTAAGATTTTCGAAGACAAAAATCCCTAAAGGGGGGAGAGTTGTGATAGCCCATTTTTTCGTGAAATTAGAACAGTGGTTTCGGGACCACAAATTCGACCCAAAAATAAGGTTTATTTATATTTCATTATATGATTCGTATTATAATAGGCATGTCATGTGAAAATGTTGATACGTAAATTTTATCCATTAAGTGCTTAATTACGAGAATGACTAAATCACATAAAATGCGAAAGTTGAATTCTAGTAGTTATAAGGATTAAATAGCTATGGAATTCAAATCTAGAGGTCCTTATATGGTAATTGGACCATTATAGAAAAGTATGTAGTTTTTTAGTGACTCATCCATGGAAAAATTAGAAAAGGTCAAGGACTAATTTGGAATTTGAAATAATTAAATTAATTAAAAGATGATAAAAGAAAATATCATCTTATTTTCATCATCTTCAACCTAAAAACACATGGAAACCCCAGGTGAGAGAAATGAAACTTTCAAGGCCTAATTGAGTAAGTTTCCATGTCTCGTTTTTAGTAATTTTGGTATTTTTAAAATGAGGATAGGTTAATCTCCCTATTTGAGGTATCAATTTGAAAAGTTATCAAGGTATGAAAAATGGGTCATGGATGTATATGTTGGAAATTAGAAATTTATGGTATAAAGTAAAAGATTATTGATAGATAAACAACTTTTACAAAATGATTTTTGATGAAAACATGATTTAGGGACTAAAATAAAAAGTTGTAAAATATGATGAAAATTTCTAAATTTTTATGAATAAATGTGCTGGAAAATTTATAATGGGGCTTTGATAGGCTTGGAATAGGGAGTAATTTGCCCAAGTTTCATTTTTTGGGCCTAGGGACAAAATCAAAATTTATAGAAAAGTTAAGGGTGTTAATTTTGCCTAGGACGTAAATTGAGTCCATTTGAATATGAAATGTGTGAAATTGATGGTTAAATTCAGTTATATAGATCCAGACAACACTAATTCGAGGTTAGATTGAGGAAAAGAAAAGGTTTCAGATTAGTAGACTTTATACACAAACAAGTGTCGAGGTAAGTTCGTGTAACTTAATTGGGTATGTAATTATGTTAATTGAATGTTGTGTTTGCATGGAATGTGATTTATGTTGATGTGCTTTACTTGGATGCTATGATGGAAAATTTGATACATGCTTGAAATGGTGATAAAGGGTTATGTCCCGATTGAATGTGAATTCCGATAATTATATGCACTTTCTCGAAACTAATAGGTCCTGCATTTGTTACAGACGGGATTTAGCTCAGACGAGTAATCCCATTGACCTTGTTATAGAAAGGATTTAGCCTGGACAAGTAATCCCGATATAATACCTCTCGAGCATACATTATGATTAGGGTTTAGCCTGGACTATGGTGATCCTATTATTCGATAAGTGGCTCGATAGAGTGCTTCTTAGTTAAGTGCCATAAGGGGTACCCTTGAACAAGGAATTGACAGATTATTGAACCGTACACTTCGAGTGTATTACTTAAGCATCCATCAGAATTTAATGATTCAACGGACATAAAACTCTTAACATGACATGTGAACTTTGAGATGAATTGATAATGTCTTCAAAGACTATGGCAACATGAGCTCATCTATGTTACTTTATTGATATGAATATTTTAGTGACTAACATGTTTGATTGAATGTATGTTATTAGGCAATTTAGCCAAATGGATGGAAACATAAAATTGTATGCCTACATTTAATAAGCAAGATTGTTAAGTTTAGTTTCCGTTATATGAACTTACTAAGCATGTAATGCTTACTCCATTTTATTTTCCCTTGTTTTATAGTGCTCGGAAGCTCGCGAGGGTTGGAGATCACTGGAGCATCGTCACACTATCAACTAGCTATTTTGGGTATATATAGTGAAATCATTTTGGTATAATGGCATGTATAGGACAATTTGGCCAATAGTGGCTTGAAATGTTATTTTGTAACCTAGCCATTGGAATGGCTAGTAATGGTTCATTTTCGTATGACTAAATAGATTTTCTGATATATATATATACACATGTGTTATGTTATAAATATGTGATAAATGTTGTGAATACCTTAGTTAAACTTAGGTAAGGTTATAATCATGTATGCTTGTCGTGATATGCCTTGTGATTGATGAAATTTGCTTAGGTTGAATGTTTGTATTAGTTGGTATTTGATGTGTGTTTCAAGTGTAGGTCTTGGGTGGAATTTTGGGTGAGAAATGAAGCTAGGAATGGCTTCATTTTGTTCACACGGGCAGACACATGAGCGTGTGTCTAGACTGCGTGTGACACACGACCTAGTAACATGGGCATGTGGTTAGGCCATGTGTCCCTTGCACCTTAATTTTTGAGAAACAGAATGCTCAGAATTGAAGACACAGGCAGAGACATGGGCATGTGTCTTAGCCGTGTGTGCCACACGACCTAGAACATAGGCTGTGAAACTTGCACCTAATTTCGAATTAAATTAAATAACCACACGGCCTAGCTCATGGGCATGTGGCATGGCCATGTGTGCAAGTCAGAGAGATACACGGGGTCAAACATGGCCTCCAACACGGGCGTGTCCTACGGTCAGATGGACGTGTCCCTTGGACCACACGGGCATGTGAGCCCTCCACCTTGAAAAAATTTTGTAATTTTACAAAAAATTCTTAGTGGTCCCGACTAAGTCCCGATTCGATTCTAATGCTCGTATTGGGCCTCGAGGGCCTGATCAGGGGACGTTATGGATGATCTTGGTAAATGAATAGTAGTTTACATAGATTAATTGACAAAATGTTCTTAATATTCTAGTAATGCTTTAAAACCCTGTTCCGACGACAGATATGGGTTAGGGGTGTTACAACATATGCCTTTAGGTAGTTGAAATCGTAAGAAAAGAATTATCCGACACATGATTTAGAGCTTGCAGCGATTGTTTTATCTTTGAAGATATGGTAGTAAAATTTGTATGGAGAAAAATATCATATCTTCACAGATCAAAAAAGTCTAAAATACTGGATGTCACAGAAAGATTTGAATCTGAGACAACGTAAATGGTTTGAGTTATTGAAAGATTATGACTTCATCATTGATTATCATTTAGGAATGGAAAATGTAGCTGGTGCTTTGAGTAGAACATCTCTGTTTGCTTTGAGAGCTTTGAACACGCAGTTGACGTTGACTGATGATGGTTCGATTTTAGCTGAGTTGAAAGCTAAACTGATATTTTTGTAATAGATTTACGAAGCTCGGAAAAATAATGATGTGTTGATAGCTAGATGGAAACAGATTGAGACAACTCCTAATTCAGATTTTTAGATTGGGTCTTATGATAGTTTATATTTTAAAAGCAAAATTTGTGTTTTGAGAAATTCTGATCTTGCTCAAAACATTTTACAAGAAGCTTATAATAGTAGTTGGTCTGTTCATCCTGGTAGCAATAAAATGTACAGTGATTTGAAACAAATGTACTGGTGGCCAAGTATGAAACGAGAGATTTTTGAATTCGTATCGAGATGTTTAGTGTGTCAACAAGTTAAAAGTTGAGCATCAGGTACCTTCAGGTTTATTACAACCAGTGATGATTCCAGAGTGGAAGTGGGAACACGTTACTATGGATTTTGTATCAGGACTTCCACTATCCCCAAGAAAAAAATATGTTATTTGGGTCATTATTGATCATTTGACGAAATCTGTGGATTTCATTCCAGTGCGTATGGATTATTCACTCCAGAGATTAGTATAGTTATATGTTGCTGAGATTGTCAGATTGCATGGGATGCCAATTTCTATTAGTTCTGATAGAGATCCACGATTTACATATCGATTCTGAAGCGAGTTACATGAGGCTCTAGGTACTCGTTTGCATTTTAGTATTGCGTTTCATCCTTAGACCGATGGTTAGTCCGAGTGAGTGATTCAGATACTCGAAAATATGCTTTGATGTTGTGTTTTAGAATTCAAAGGTAACTGGGAGAAATTTCTACCGTCAATTGAATTTGCATACAACAACAGTTATCAATCAAGTATAAAGATGGCACTGTATGAAATTTTGTATGGTTGGAAATGTCGAACTCCATTGTATTAGAATGAGCTCATTGAGAAAAAGTTTCATGGGGTTGATTTGATACAAGAAACCAAAGAAAAGGTTAAAGTGATTCAAGATAGTTTAAAAGAAGCTTCAGGTTGACAGAAATCCTATGCAAATTTGAAAAGAAAAGACATTGAATTTCAAGTCGACGATAAAGTGTTCTTGAAAGTATCGCCCTGGAAGAAAATTCTTAGATTTGGTCGTAAAGGAAAGCTAAGTCTGCGATTTATCGGGCCGTATGAGATCATTGAAAGAATCAGACCAGTAGCTTACAGATTAGCTTTGCTGTTAAAGTTAGAAAATATCCATAATGTTTTTAACGTATTGATGCTACAACGATATCGATCAGACCCTTCATACGTAATTCCACCAGTTGATGTTGAGATTTAGCCTGATATGACGTACAGTGAAGAACTAATAAGAGTTCTAGCTCGAGAGGTTAAAGAATTGAGAAACAAAAACATAGCTTCAGCAAAAGTTCTTTGGCAACGTCACAATATAGAAGAGGCTACCTAGGAGCCAGAAGAAGTTATGAAACTGCAATATACCTCTTTTCTTGCAAGAATTTCAAGGACAAAAATTTCTTAAGGGAGGAGAGTTATAACAGCTCAATTCCAGTGAAGCCAGAACAGTGGTTTTGGGATCACAAATCTGACGTAAAAATATTATTATTCTAATGTCTTTGGTGTGTTAGTAGGCTTCTATTAAAATTTCATTATGAAATTTTGACGTTTACATGTTTAATTGAGTAAAAAGGACTAAATCATAAAAAAGTACAAAAGTAGAGTTCTATTAGTTAAAGGTATCAAATAGCTATGAAACTTCAAAGTGAAAGGACTTAGATGGTAATTAAACCCTTTGTGTGTTTAATGGACATACATGGCATGGTTTTATTGAAATTTCATAAGATTTTAAAGGTTAATTAGGTAAATAAGTAAATAAACTTAAAACAAAAATGAATAAAACAAAGTATCATCTTTATTTTTTTTACCAAAATTGATTTTGAAGAAGAAGACTTCCATGGATGAATGCTTCATTCAGCTAAGCTAAATTTTTTTTCATGTAAGTGAAATTTGTCTCGTTTTTAATGATTTTTATGCTCAAAATCGATTTTGAGGAAAAAGACTTCCATGGATGAATTGCACTTACGTGCCTCTTTTTCTACTCCGGTACCCCTGAATTGCACTTACATGCCCATGTTTGTACTCCGATACCCTTGAATTGCATATATGTGCCCTTTCTGTAGTTTGGTACCCCTGAATTGCACATATGTGCCCCTGTTTGTACTTTGGTACCCTTGAATCACACATATGTGCCACTGTTTGTACTTCAGTGCCCCTAAATAGCACATTCTTGCCCCCTTTTATACTCGGGTAACTTCAAATTGAGTAAATTATTAGTTGTTCTAAATTGTTGTTAAGTTAAAAGATATGTTATGTTCTTACTAAACCCTTTAAGCTTATATGTTTTTGTGCATTGTGTTGTAGATCGTTATTGCTGACTTTTGGACGGATCGAATCTACGACTCACACTATCCATCGATGTTGGTAGTTCTTGTTCTCCTTAGGGTTGTGGCATGTATATGTGGCTATATAGGTTGTTATGGTACACTAGGACAAAAATACTAAACTAAGATGTTAGGTACGTTATTAAGATTGTAACTAGGTATCTTCTTAGTACAATTAGAAATGTATGGAATTGATCACTTGTGGTTTGTTTTGGCTTGTTAATGAATGAAATGCTATGCTAGTAATGGATCAAAGTTTACTCATTTTAGTTGTTGATGTTGGTTACAATTGTGGTTTCTATGAATGGCACATTGCTTGGTTGTTTTTAGGATTTTGGTAGGGTATGTCATCTTGTGTTATTTGTAATCTCATTTGTGACATGCTTTAAGATGTTATTAAATTAGTTGTATATGTTTTAACTAAGGTAATACATATGTTTAGGTAAGGTAATTTAATTTGATTAAGATGTCTTTTGGCATATTGGTTGTGTGGATATTTGGTATGGAGATTTGGTTATTTTATGCTTGTTTTGGACATTACTTAGGGTCTTTGTTATATGTGCAAATGGCTTGTAGGTACTTGCATGATTTGGGTGAAAGAAATGGCTTGAATTTGGCCTATTTCTTATCCACACAACCTAAGATACAAACGTGTGTCTCAGCCATGTGTGACACATGACCATGTGACACAGTTGTGTGTCCCCTATAGGTTTTAAAGGTTGCTTTTTGAAAGTTACACGGCCTGGCACACGGGCGTGTGAGGTCATTTCTAGAGTTACACGACCTGGCACACGGGCATGTGGCTTGGCCATATGACCTAAGTCAGAGGGTTACATGGGCATGGACACGGCCGTGTGTCCCTAGTTTGAATGTTACATGGCCTGAGACATGAGAGTGTGTCTCAAATGTAACACCCTTAACCCGTATCCATTGCCGGATTAGGGTCACGAGGCATTACTGAACAAAATCACAGTTCCAAACATTCACATATTCACAAAAGTCATATTCTTATATATAAAGCACATGGCTAATTAAATATTAAACATACATTATTAATCATATTGCATATAGGAATCATACCTCAAAATTTAACCGAATCCATACCATGCATATAATCATATTTTCAAACCAATAAACATGCCTCAAAGCCATATAATATATTATAAATACATAACACGAATCATATGCTCATCACTTTAATGGTATTCAAATACTTAAAAAAATCAAGCATTTTACTTCATAATTCTATACATACGCATATTAAACCAAATAAATCATATCACAAGGCTTTTTGTCCGTTAGCATATGCGGCATTAAAAACTTCACAAAATGATCAAATATATTTTATTAAACATTAAAACCTTGTGCACATTTAACCACATCAAATTTGGACCATTTTCAAACACTAATAATAAAACATATCATGCCTAGTTCACATACTAAAATTTTTTTTAAACATCACCCTTTTAAACCATCTAATAAGCCATTAAAAATACAAACCTAAATAAGCATAAAACATGTGCACACATTGCCATTTATCCTATCCTCTATTCAGCTAGCAAGTTAACCTATAAAAATTATACCCAATTCATCAATATAAAATTGACCATTTTTTAGCACAAGTAACAAATTAGAGTGCACTCAATTTGCATACTAATTATCATGCCTAAAATGTATATACACAACCAATTAATTTATTTTATATTTGGTCATCCAATTTAACTTCCATATAACATTTAAATTATATACATTTTTTGCCATTCTAAACCGAGCCTAAATAGTCAAATACCATAGCCGAACTCTCTTTTGGAAACCTTTCCCTTTCTTCTTCACATTTTCTCTCTGCCGAATTGGCATTATTCTTCTCCTCATTTCTAAATTGATTACCTTAGACCTTCAATCCTGCTCTTAGTGCTTGGCCTAGCATGCTATCTCTAGATCATCTTTGTTTCCGTCTCTCCTTCTTTTCCTAAGTAATAGCCGAATATCTTGTTTTCTCCTCACACCTTCTAAAACTCTAACAAGCTAATCTCAACATAGACTTCCGCATACTTTCATTTTGTCACTCCATTTCTGTTGCGAATCTATCATTACCCTTTCTCTTTGTTACCAAGCCGAACATTGGTGGTAGGTAAGTAGGTTGTGTTTTTGTTACTTTGTTGTTTTCCTTTCTAGGATTATCATTACTACTATCTAATTATCTTCCTTCAGTTTACTCTCTTAGATCGAATGCAATACTCCACTCAAGTGTGCCGCCCCTTAAGTCAGTATTCGGTTCTGAGGGATATGGTAAGTTGTCTTCTGTCTTGCGTTATTGTTGATGGGTGTAAACTAAGTCCTTAATCAACCCTCTAACGAGATCTGTTGTTATGCTATTAGTGGTCAACCAACAATTTTGGTAGTCTAGCCAAGTGATTTAAGGGTTAAGGCTACACCCCTGTATATCAAGGTTAGTGGTATGGACAATATAGAGATTCAGGGTTTGTGAATCTTATTATTATCGATTTAAGGACTAATTGAATATTTGGATTGAATCTAGGTTAGTGCTTTTGGAATTTCGCAAGCGGATCACTAAAAGGTGTGTAATCGTACACCCAATTTCACTACTGTCAAACGTTGGACAAAGCTGTGTATTCACACCACTATGTTACTGTGAATCGGCAAAAGCCGAAAAGCCAAAACTTTGGCATTTGAGGCCTCACGAGCGTGCGAATGCTTGTGTGGTAAATTGAGCCCAGAAATCATGGGCCACACACTGTAGAGGCCATCACGAGCGTTCTCGTGGGCTTGGGTGTTATGGGCCTTGTTGGGTCGATATGGACCGTGTGGGCCCAATGGTCTCGCGTGTCCACACGGATAAAATTTACGGTAAGTGAAAAATAATGTAGTGGGCCATGGTGATTGCATAGTCACTACTGAATTTAGGCTAAATGGGCCACGCGAGCATGTGTGTAACACCCTTTACCTGTACCCGGGACCGAGATAGGGTACGAGGCATTACCAGACAAACATACAAACATCCAACTAAAATACGGGCTATAAAATTTCATTTCAATTTCGAAACATTCATTCACATGCACATAGTCCCTTACTTCGGTCTACAAAGCCCAAAACATACTTTAGAAAGGTTTCGGGACTAAATCGAGAACTTTGAAAAGTTCTGGGAAAACATAGAAATTTTTCTCATTAAACAGGGCCACACGCCCGTGTGGACACAGGTCCGTGTCCTTAGGCTGTGTAACTCTCTGTTTATGACATCAGCACACAAATTGAACCACACGGCCAGGCTACACGCCCGTGTCTCTAGGCCGTGTCCCTCATAAGGTTGAGACACACAACCGTGTCTCAGCCCGTGTAATTAACTCAGGCTATTTTCCAAGCCTTTGTCACCCTACATGCACCTACATGGTTTCAATAACATTCAACATTCTCTATTTTGATACAAATATATCATTTGCCTACCATTATGCATATAATACACATTCTTACATTAACCAGAACTAGACATACCAGAGCTTATTCTCATTTTATACCAAGCCTAGACATACCATCAATTTACATACATAAACAACATGCTTGATTAAGACATTCCACCCCAATTTCATGTTTAAGAACGGTATTACTTATTCTTACCTTACACCTTCAAATTAAGAATATGATCAAATCTATTGATCATAATCTATCCAGTACATAAGCATGACATATCATACATTTTATCGTATCGAGACATCACCACACACATATCATAGAGCAATGGATCAAGCATGCATAATCAATTAGGTTTACAACCCAATGATCGAATATAAACCATATCACATGGCTATATACGATTTAACCATAATAAGCCAATATGTTTGGCCAACTTATACTAACAACTATCATAAAGACTAAATCTCTATACATGCCACTCACTTGAAAACACTTGAAGTTGATCGACGCTTCACATCAACGTTCTGTTAGTGTGATGCTGCCTCCGACGATCCCCAACCCCGAGCTGACCTGCCAATACTAAAAGAAATGGAGGGGGTAAGCTTTACGCTTAGTAAGTCCATATGAATTTAATAAGCAATTTACCAATATGTTTCCTTAGGTAAAACAACTATAATTACATTTTTATTCATATTCTGGTCAAGCTATCTACTCGAGTCATAGTCGATAAATCATTTATAACTCGAGCTACAGGACTCCAAATTAATATCTGTTAATTTCCCCTCAAACTAGACTCATATATCTTCTTACCATAAAATTTTCAGAATTTTTGGTTTAGCCAAATAGTACAGTTTATTCATTAAATTTTCTCCTATTTTGCTGTCAAACAGTTCTAACGTCTCTTCACTAAAAATTATTTATCTCATAATACAGAACTTGGATAATTCTCCCATCTATCTTTCTAGAAAATATACTTAATAAGGATTTTAATCATATAATTTATAACTCACAATTATTTTTGTACAATTTATAGTGATTTTCCAAAGCTAAGACAGGGGAGTCTAGAATCACTCCGACTCTATCTCACAAGAATTCAAATATATCATAATACAAAATTATTTTGCTTACATAATTTCCTTTATGTGAAACTATACTCATTAATATTTAATTTAATATATTATTCAGCCTCTAATTCGACTTTCACTATTTATGGTGATTTTTTAAATTTAGGCTATTGCTGCTGTTCAACACTGTTTTGGTGCAAAATCACAATAGCTATCAGAAAATTCATCGTTACTTTATACTCATAGGCATGATTTAATATCATACATGTATCTTTCCACAAACCATCATACTTTCACCAAATCATATAACATTGCCGTTCATATCCATTCATACATAATACACAAGGACATATATCGCCATAAATCATCATAGTCACATATACATACCTTACTTAGCTTACGTTCGAATTTCATATACATTACCCGTTGAACATTTGGAATAATGAGCAGGATACTCAGATTATAAACGCACTGAAGTGCCATAATCATAACATAGCACGCCTCTCAACAGGGCTACATAAGAGCACTCGGACCTAGCATGTATCACATAACCACGCCTCTCAACAGGGCTACATAAGCTTTCGGACCTAGCATGTATCACACAATTACATGCCTATCAACGGGGCTACACAAGCTCCCGGACCTAGCATGTATCATGTCATCAAATGAGCTCATACATACACAACTATCCTAATGGCATGTCACTTGTATCCTCACCTATTCCTAAGTTCAAATGGGATTTTCAGTTGTCGAACATTCTCGGAATGTTGGCCTCATATCATATGGCATTATCATATATGAATACTAACACGGCAACACTTATAACATAAACATAAAACATCAAAACATAATATAGCAACAAAGTAACCAAATAACATGTCAATCATATAAATGTTATTTAAACATTTAAAACATCAATTAAGGTATTTATTTGTACATGTACTTACATCTCATGTACTATTAAAGCAATAAAATTAAAATACACATTGCATTATTAAATATCATATGAACTTACCTCATATACGAAAATGGCCATTTTTACCATTTAAGTCCACTACTTGGTGTTTTCCTGATTTTAGCCCGAATCTCAATTTCCTTGATCTAACATTAGAAATATCTCATTTATTACTCACATTATTCAAATGGGTCCATAAATCATTTTTTTACAAATTTTCATTTTGACCCCTAAACTTTTGCATATTTGCACTTTTGCCCCAAGGCTCGGAAATTAAACTTCATCCTATTTTTTTTTATGTTTTATGACATGCTGATCATTTTTCCCTTCTATGGAAACATCAAATTCTCACTCTAACATGTACTTATGAATATTAGGTATTTTTACCGATTATGACGTTTTACTCGTTTTCACATAAAATCGCTTAGCAAAAGTTGTTTATCTAGCACCCAACACTCATTTTCTACCATTAGACATCAAAATGTATGCATGTCACATATGGTTCAATTTTTAAACATGAACCCTTGCTCAAATTAATGGTAGAAATGAGTAGATCATGTTACCAGGACTTGAAAAATGTAAAGAACAATAAAAAGGGGGCTCGGGATCACTTACAAATGAGCTTGGAAAGCTTGAAAACCCTAGCCATGGTGTTCCATCTCCATATACGGTTATGGCATGAGAAAAATGAAGAAGATGACATCTTTTTCTTAGTTATTTTAGCTTTATTTGCCAAATTACTAAAATACCCTTAATGGAAAATAAATAAATACATACCATGCCATGCCCATTTTCGTCCACTAATTACAAAATGGGCTATTTACCAATGAAAGACCTCCAATTTAAAAACCCATTACTCACAAGTACTTCGTACCTTTGTGAACTAGAACATACATTTTGTATCTTTTTACAATTTAGTCATTTTGACTAAATTGAGTGCCCAAACGTCAAAATTTTTGAATGAAATTTTCATGAAATTATTTCGTGAAATCGTAGACCATAAAAATATAATAAAAATAAAATTTTCTTCGTCGGATTTATGGTCCCGAAACAACTGTTCCGACTAAGCCCAAAATCAGGATGTTATAGTGTGGGCCCACTTGGGCCGAGTAATGGGCTTTGGGCCCATTTACACTGTTTTGGCCATATGGGTTATCTGAGTCATTTGAGATGACTGTAGACCTTTTAAAGGGTCGTTATTTGTACCGAGACCCCAAAAATTAGTTAAATAACTGAAATACCCCTAAGGGATAAAATTACTGTTTTACCCGTAATCAATGAAATGACCATTATACCCCTAGTGGTAGGTTAATTGATGTGTGTATGATATTTATATGACTGGTTTTGAGTATGACATACTGCATACACATAATATTTATGACACGACATGCTGCATGGGTTGGGTTTCTAATTTGGAGGAAGCACTGTATTAGTGGCTTTGCCACGTAATTACTACTCTGATGGCTTTGCCACGTTTACTGTTATTAGGAGCATTGCTATGTTACTGTTAGCAGCTTTTCTGTAATATTGGTGTGTTGGTTGGGTGAGTCGATTTAATCCCCACATGGTGTGTTGGTTGGTACGGGTGGTGTAATGGTTGGATTGGGGTGGGGTGGGTTACATGAATGCATTGTACTGATACTGACTTGGGCTTGGGCCCACACTGTTACTGTATAGGGCTAAGGCCCAGACTGTTACTGCCTGCATTGTTTACTATTTGACTGATAGGGATTACACACTGAGTTTTCATAAACTCACCCTTTCTTTTCAACTGTGCAGGTAATCCCCAGCTTTAGACGATTTGGTGCTGTAAAAGACTCAGAGGTGGCGACACGATTGCTGATGTTTTACTTTTGACTTTATTTATTTAAATTTTATATTGGGTTTTTGATTATGTAATAAGGCCATTTATGGTTTTAACTTTTAATTTGACTTTGATTTCTTACCTTAAACTGCTAGACTAGGAAGAGATGATTTTTCAAAATAATAACTGTTTTCGAGGAAATCACGCATTTTAAACTTCAAGGTTTCTAAAAACTTCCTCAATTTTATTCAGTTTAAGGAATCAAACGGTGATAAATTGACAATCATTTTGAAAAATTGATTTTTATTAGTAACAACTTAACTTGCCAATTTTTCTCAAGCAATAACAACTGAAAGGGTTTTAACTTAAATTCAGATTCTTAACGACAAGTCCTATTTCTGAAAAGCACTTTGATGTGACATGCCAGATTCAGCCATAATGTCTAGGCAAGGTTTGAGTTATTACATTTAGTGGTATTAGAGCCATGTTTGCAAAACTCAACTGTGGAATGGGTTTTTAAAAATTTGATTTTTAAACGTTGTGATTGGAAATGTGGCACACCGAGTCTCTGACACCAAATCTGTAAGATTTCTAACATTGTTTATTGTTATAGACTGAAATGTATTGCTGAGGAACTACTATAGGTAGTAGGATTATACCGAAACTCTTTAGTTAGAGTAAACTGAGACTATAGAAGACTGAAAACTGTAGTAAGATTTTGTTCTGCGAAAACAAACCCTAATTACTATCGTTCATAACACATTGTTAATAATCACTGAAATTATAAACTGATACATAAGACTTTTAAACATATAATTCACTATTGAAATGAGCATAAGAGGTACTCGTGGAAGGGGTACACGAGGCCGCAGTAGAGGTCGAGGAAGTGCTTGAGCTGGGTCTTCAGCATCGGGTCACATACCTGCTAGGGAGGCACCAGCCTCACTAGCAACTATGACAGGGTCTCATGACCGAGAAGCTGGGGATAATGCTCTATCCCAAGCAATGCTACGTGTTCTTGAAAAGGTTGCTGGAGCAAGTACTGGGTCAGTGGGCCGAGGGTCAATTTCAGAGCGACTCCGGTCTAATGGAGCAGAAATCTTTAGGGGTGTTTCTAGTATATCCCCAAATATGGCAAAGTATTGGTTGGAGGCTACCGAGCAGATAATGGACGACCTTGACTGTATTGTGGAGAAAAAATTAAAAGGAGTTGTGTCTTTACTGTGAGATGAGGCCTACCAATGGTGGCTCATCCTGAGAGAGGGTATGCAAGCCGATTGTTTGACATGGGATTTCTTCAAAGTGGCCTTTTTAGAGAAGTATGTGGGTGCAAGTTATGTGGACGCCCGAAGGAAAGAATTTCTAAACTTGACCTAGGGGAATAAGACTATGGCAGAGTACGAGGCAGAGTTTCTGCGGCTGAGTTGATATGCCTGTTGGATTGTCGCAACTATGCATGAACGTTGTGTGCGTTTTGAGGATGGACTCCGGGATGAGCTACGTGTGCTAATAGCTCCGCAGAGGGAGCAGGACTTTACTGCCTTTGTTGAGAAAGCAAAAATTGCTAAGGATGTGAAGTGCTCAGAGCGCCAGAACTGCGAGAAAGATAGGGGCAGAAATAAGAGGGATTTTGGACCCTCAGGTTCTTTTGAAAGGCCTATAAAGAGGGCCAGATTTGATGGGCCAATTCGAGCAGTCCCTGTTATTACTGCAAGACCATAGCCTTGCGCTGATTGTAGAAGAGCTCACCAGGGTGAGTGTTGTAAACGAACTAAGGCGTGCTTCCGGTGTGGGTCCATGGATCATCAGGTTAAAAACTGTACTCAGAGGCCTGTTCAGATGTAAGCTACAGGTCAGGGCCATGTCTAGCTAGGGAGAGGTTGTCAGTAGCCACCGAGAGGCCATGGACAGGCCAGGGGTGGAAATGGTTTGGGACGAGGTCGTGGAGCATCGGGCAGAGGTGCTGGTAACATTGAGGCGAGATAGCCAGCCTTGGTCTATACTGCTCGTTGCCGAGAGGATGGTGATGCCTTTGACATCATAACTGGCATATTCCTGATTTATAATGTACCATAAACTACTTAAATTGACATTGGGTCTACACACTTGTATGTTGCATGCACTGTGTCTAGGACGCTGGGTATTAGTTTGAAAATACTGTTAGTGAGATGACTGTGTTGAGTCCACTGGGATAGTCGGTTAGGGTGAATAAGTTGTTCAGAGACGTGCCCCTAGAAGTCCAAGGGGTTGTCTTTCTGACGGATTTGATGGAACTATCGTTTGGAGAATTTGATATTATATTGGGCATGGATTGGCTAGGGAAACACCGTGAAAAATTGGATTGTGCTGCTAAGTGTATGGTGTTGAAGTCTTCTAAGGATGAGGAGGTGACTGTGATAAGGGAGCGAAGAGATTATCTGTATAATGTAATATCAGCATTAAGGGCCGAGAAACTGGTTCGCAAGGGTTGCAAGACATTTTTAGCTTATGTTAGCATTTCTGATTCTAACGGTTCTTCTGTTAGAGATGTCAGAACTGTTAAAGAGTTTCCAGATGTATTTTCTGAAGAGCTTCCTGGATTTCCTCCAAATCGAGGGGTCGAATTCGGTATTGAGCTCCTATCTAGAACAGCTCCGGTGTCCATCCTCCCTTATAGGACGGCACCGAAGGAGCTGGTGGAGTTAAAGGCTCAAATACAAGAGCTACTAGACCGAGGATTCATTCGACCAATTGTGTCCCCATGGGAAGCACTAGTGTTATTTGTGAAGAAGAAGGATGGATCCATGCGCATGTGCATCGATTATGGTCAATTGAACAAACTGACTATCAAGAATAAGTACCCTTTACCGATGATAGATGATCTGTTTGACCAGCTGCGAGGAGCTTTGGTTTTCTCCAAGATAGATCTTTGATCTGGGTACCATCAGCTAAAGGTTAAGGAGGCTGATGTGTATAAGACTGCGTTCAAGACTCGTTATGGTCACTACAAGTTTCTAGTGATGTCGTTTGGGTTGACAAATGCACCAACAGCCTTTATGGACATCATGAATCAAGTGTTTCAACCCTATCTGGACCAGTTTGTAGTTGTCTTTATAGATGATACTCTGGTGTATTCGAGAATCGAGGAGGATCATGAAGCACATCTTCAAATTGTTTTGCAATTTCTGAGGGAAAAGCAATTATATGCAAAGTTCAACAAGTGTGAGTTCTGGCTGCGAGAAGTGACATTTCTAGGTCACGTGGTGTCTGACTAGGGGATTAGGGTTGATCCTCAAAAAATTGAAGTCGTATTGGATTAGAAACCACCATAGACGATATCTGAGATTCAAAGTTTTCTAGGTCTGGCTGGGTATTACAGACATTTTGTTGAGGGGTTTTCACTGATTGCTGTACCTTTGACTAAGTTACTGTTTAAAGGGGTACCGTTTAATTGGACTGGTAAGTAGCAAGAGAGTTTTGAGAAACTGAAGAAAGTTTTGACCGAGGGCCCTATTTTAAAACAACTAGAGTCTGGGGAGGAATTCACTCTCTACAGTGATGCGTTGTACATTGGATTGGGTTGTGTGTTGATGCAAGAGGGTAAGGTGGTTGCCTACGCTTCTCGTCAGCTTAAGCCTCATGAGGCGAATTACCCCACTCACAACTTTGAGTTAGCTGCGGTGGTTTTCGCACTGAAGATTTGGGGGCATTACCTATACGATGAGAAGTCTATTATTTAAACAAATCATAAAAGCCTCAAGTACCACCTTACTTAGAAGGAGTTGAACCTTAGGCAACAAAGGGGTTGTATCTAATTTGAGAGCAATGTTTACTCGTCTCAACCTATTTAATGATGGTAGCTTGTTGGCTGAGCTGCAAGTGAGACCGACCTAGACAGATCAAATTAAGGAGAAACTGTTGTTGGATGAGTCATTGGTTCCTCGTTTCTGATCAGTTGAGAATGAAGAGACTGCAAATTTTGGGCTGAATAGTGAGGGAGTACTATGTTTCCGTGGGAGAGTTTGTATACCGAGGGATTCTGAGGCAATCTATACTACAAGAAGCGTATAGTAGTTCGTATGATATGCATCTTGGCGAAAATAAGTTATATCGAGATCTTCGTGAGATGTACTACTGGCCAGGGATTAAGCGTTAGGTTGTAACATCCCGAAACAAGGCCTAGTCAGAACTGTGGTTTTGAAACCACAAATCTGATGTTGAAATATTTATCTTCTTATTATTATGAGGTCTAAAATATAAAAAATATGCATGTGTTAATGTTTCATCAAGAAATTTTATGAGTAAGGTGTCCAATTGGAAACTAAGGACCAAATTGAATAAATTGCAGAACTTGGGTTCTAGAAGAAATTTGTATGAAATTGCTTTAGATTATTAATTAGAAGGTCTTAAAGAGTAATTTGCCCAATTTCTAAGTTTTTGGACAAAAATGGGCATGTATGAAAAAATTTAAAAGTTTAGTAAGGAAAGGCATTTTGGTCATTTGGTATATTAATGAAATAAAATGGGAAAATAAACCAAAAATTAGCTCATTCTCTCCATGTTGCTGCCGAAAATAGGGGTTCTTCATAGCTAGGGTTTTGAAGCTTTCCAAGCTCAATAGTAAGTGCTCCCAAGCATCGTTTTTAATGTTCTTCGAATTTTTGAAGTCCCTATAGCCTACTCTCTTCATTTCTACCCATATTTCATGCTAGGGTTCATGTTTAGAAATTTACCCATGCATGAGTCACTTTTATTTTAATGGGTTATGGTGGAATATGAAAGTTTAAAGGATGGTAAACAACTTTTACTAAGTGATTTTTCATGGAAATAGCTTTAGGGACCATTTTGTAAAAGTTATAAAAATGGGTAGAAAGATGAGAAATAATGGAAAAATGTGGGCTGCCATAAGAGGGAAAAAGCATTTAGCTAGGCTTGGGTAATGTAGAAATTTCATGTATTTCATCATACGAGCCTAGGGACTAAATAGTAAATAATGTAAAAAGTTACAGGCAAAATGGTCATTTTGTCTGGGGGTGAAATATAGACTCAAAAAGAAAAATGTGAGGTATTAATAATTCATTTTTATTGTTATAGACCTCGAGGAACAAATTTTAGAGATTGATCGAGGAAAACGAAAGGTTTCGAAATAACCGAAGTAAACTCTTAATATGCTTAATTACATGTATTATGAATGTATGATAATTAGTTGTAATGATAGTATGAAAATCCATGAAATGTGGTAATAATAATGACATGATGTTGAATGTCCCGGTTGAAGTCAAAAAGGGAAATTCGATGGATAAACCATGGCTTACATGATACGAGATCCTGCATGTATTGCAGAAAATGATTTAGCCCAGACAGGTAATCCATTGATCTCAATATAGAAAGGATCTATCCTGGACGGGTGTTCCTTGAGTGATCGAGCCTCCCGAAGAATATGTGTGCAATATGGATTTAGCCCGGACGGGTAATCTAACTAGGGTCTGAGTTTAGCCTGGACTGGTAATTCAGATCCGAGCTCATTAAGGATGTTTGTCACTACAAGGGATTTAGCTAGGACTGGTAAACCCGACATCACCCTATGAGTTTATATTACGGGGGATTTAGCCTGGACTGGTAATCCCGTCGTAAGATGTGAGGTTTGCAGGAGTACATACATGAGATGATCATTCTTATAACTTGACAGTAAAAGGATAATCCATCGAGATTTTTGAAAAGCTCAACGGGACTAACATGAGATATAAAATGAAAATGTTGGATGATGAGCTCATCTAAGACAAATTTCATAATATATTGTTATGAGACTAACCTATTGATTAAGTGCATGTGATAGGGAAACCATTTCATGCTTGTTGGTTATATTGCCTAATATTGTTGTATGCTAATTAATTGGTAAGTTTGCTTTCCAGTTATTCGAGCTTATTAAGCATGTAAATGCTTACCCTTCTCTTTTCCCTGTTTTACAGAGCTCGAGGACTCGTAGAAATTGGAAGACAATTGGAGAGTCAACACACTATCATCTTTTCCAGCTTTGGTATATAGATACTTTCATTTTGTTCAATGGCATGTATAGGGCTTTTGTTATTTTGTTATATGTGTCATTTAATTTGCCAATATGAAGGCTTGTAAAGGTATACATATTCACTTGTAGATGGCCGTGGGAATCGGCTCATTTTAATGTAGGTTATGACCTAGAAATATGTGTATGTTTATGTTCAATTGTTCTAGTGAGGATGAAATATAGTATATCACAATTAGATACATGTAATGTGACCAAATCACATGGGATGGCTAGGCCATAATTCGCAATGAGTTATAACAATGAGCCAAGCTTAAAAGTGTTATAAAACATAGAAGTCCTTAATACGAAGGGGATAACCTAGCATGTGTAAAACTGATGAGACAAAGTTTACATGCAATGAGGTTTATCAAGGTCCTTTAAAAGTATGATTAGGCCATGTTAAATTTTATTAAAACCTATAGGTGTGTATGGATGTTACAGGGTGACCAAAGGCTTAAAAAAATAACTTAATAAGGTCCACACCGGTAGACACACGGGCATGTGCTTAGGCCGTGTGTGACACATAGATAGCCCCATGGGCATGTGGTATGGCCGTGTGTCTTGGCCGTGCACCCCTAAATGCATGCTGACGGCATAAACAGAATGCTCGAGTTTTTAGACAGGGGCGAGCACAAAGGCGTGTTTAGGCCGTGTGAAGGACACGGGCCAGGGACACAAGCATGTGCTCGGCCGTGTGAAAACCCTGTAAGTTTGAAGTAGAAAATAAATTCAATTAATTCATACGGGTAGGGGACACGGGCGTGTTCAATGTCTCTACACGGACGTGTGAGACATTAACCTAGAAATTTTCTTAAATTTTCCTTAGGACCTTAGTTTTGTCTAGTATCACTCTCAATGTATGTTTAGGGCCTTGTAGGCTCATAATAGGGACACTAAGATGTGGTTTGATTGGTTTTAATTTGAAACGAAATTTCATAGTTCGTATTTTTCGAAAATGTCCAAGTACATGTGTGGTAATTCCTCGTACCCTATTTCGGCGTTAGATACAGGTAAGGGCTATTATATTTAGTGGTATCAGAGCTACGATTTAGTCAGTTATAAGATTACCGTAGAGAGTATTGAGTTTCACTATACATGCCATTATACGACCATTGATAGTGTGACATCTCCTAACTGTCTCATTGTCTTTGAATATAGTAAATGCCTTCCAATCAAGCACAAGATGAGTTCGAGGGAGCCGAGAGCCATGCTCCAGCTTTCATAATACAAGCTATTTCTAGTAGTAGTAGAAGGCCTATGTCTGAGGGCCGGAAAGAGGCCAGAGCCACCTTTTTTGACATGATGACGAGTGGTTTGGGGATTATTTGAGAAATTGCCCCAATATACCATGACCTCCCTCGCCCCCTAACCGACCTGATGAGGAAGTGCCACGAGGTATGGCACCTGTAAGAATTGGTAAAACCCCTATAGACAAGTTTAGAAAGTACGGAGCTGAGAAATTTAGAGCTAAGATCGATGATGATGTTGGGCAAGCCGAGTTCTGGCTCGAGAACACTACACGAGTATTGGATGAGTTATCTTGTACATCTAAGGAGTGTTTAAAGTGTGCTGTATCTCTTTTAAAGGATACTGCATACTACTAGTGGAAAACTGTATCTTCAGTGGTGCCAAAGGAAAACATCACTTGGGAATTTTTCCAAGCGGAGTTTAAGAAGAAATACACCAATCAAAGGTTCTTAGACTCGAAGCGAAAGGAGTTCCTGGAACTCAAACAAGGAAATAAGACTGTATCGAAATACGAAAGGGAATTTGTGAGACTAAGTCAGTATGCAACTGAATGGGTTCAAACAGAGTCAGAAATGTGTAAACACTTTGAGGAAGGCTTGAATGAGAAAATTAAGCTGTTGATTGGGATCCTTGAAATAATAGAGTTTGTTGTATTAGCAAATCAGGGCAAGAAGGATGGGAAGCTCAATAACGAAAGGAACAATCTAAGAGAGAAACTTGAGTTTCAAGCAAGAGATCCAACTGTAGAAAGCTCCCATTTTCCACAAAGAAGTCAAAGGGTCAACATGATCGCTCCACTTCATCGGTAGGATATTCAGGTAGAGCGAGAAGGTCCAAATGACGTAACCAAAAGTCTTCTTCCCCGATGGTGACTAGTGTGGGGAGTGTAGATGACTAGAAGCCAAAGTGTAAAAACTATAACAAATTTCACTTCGAAGAGTGCCGAATGAAGAGCAGTGCGTGCTACAGATGTGGTTCTCTTGATCACTTTTTCAGAGACTGCCTAGAGCGAACTGATAAAGAGGTGGAATTAGCCCCAAAGTTGAATGCTCCTATTCCACGAGGTAGACCTCTGAGATATCCTAGAAGTGCTAGTGCCAGTTGAGTTGCAACTAAAGACACTACAAAATCAGAGGCTCGAGCCCCGGCAAGAACGTATGCAATACGCGCTCGAGAGGAAGCCTCTGCTCTTGACGTCATCACGGGTACCTTTTCTCTTTTTAATACTTGTGTTGTTGCCCTAATTGATCTGGAATCGACGCATTCTTACATTTACAAGAGACTGGTGTCTAGTATGAATATATCCATTGAACCCATAGAATTTATTATCAGAGCATCAAACCCATTAGGCAAGTCAGTCTTGGTTGATAAAGTCTGTAAGAATTGTCCTTTGACGATTCAGGGTCATTGTTTTCTAGCTAACCTTATTTTATTTCCATTTGATGAGTTTGATGTAATTCTTGGTATGGATTGGTTAGCCCTGCACAATGTAATTGTAAACTGTTGTACCAATTATATTATATTGAAGTGCCCAGATGGTGAGATTCTACAGGTTGATTCAAGAGAATTGGGTACACCGTCGATTGTACTATGTAAGAAAAGGGTACAAAGCCTACCTTGCTTTCGTACTGAACACCAAGGAAACAGAGTTGAAGATTGAGTCTATGCCAATAGTATGTGAATATTCAGACGTATTCCCGAAGGAATTACCCAGATTACCTCTCGATAGAGAGATAGAGTTTGGTATTGAACTGGTGCCAGGAATAGCTCCTATTTCTATTGCTCAGTACAGGATGGCACCAACTGAACTGAAAGAGTTAAAAGCTCAGTTGCAAGAGCTGACAGATAAAGGTTTTGCAAGGCTAAGCTTTTCATCTTGGGGTGCTCCCGTATTATTCGTAAACAAGAAAGATGGTTCGATGAGGTTATATATAGATTATCGGCAACTGAACAAGGTAACTATCAAGAAAAAGTATCCTTTGCCAAGAATTGATGATTTGTTCGACCAGTTGAGGGGAGCCACTGTATTCCCTAAGATAGACCTGAGATCCAGCTACTATCAGTTACGAATTAAGGAATCAGATGTACCTAAGACAACTTTCAGAATGAGGTATGACCATTATGAATTTCTTGTCATGCCGTTTGGGTTAACGAATGCAGCGATCATGTTTATGGACCTAATGAATAGGATATTTCGGCCATACTTGGACAAGTTCATCGTTGTATTTATTGACGACATTTTAATTTACTTCAAGGATAAGACAGAGCATGCGAAGTATCTGAGGACTGTGTTGCAGTGTTTACGAGAAAAACAATTGTATGCTAAGTTTAGCAAGAGTGAGTTTTAGCTCCATAAAATAGGGTTTTTGGGTCATATTGTTTCGGGTGATGGCATTCAAGTTGATCCAAGTAAGATCTCTGCTATTGTTGAATTGAAACCGCCTAAAAATGTAACTAAGGTTAGAAGCTCTTTGGGCTTAGCCGGTTACTACCGAAGATTTGTGAAAGGATTCTCCACAATAGTGACTCCAATGACGAGGTTGCTACAGAAAGATGTTAAGTTCGAATGGTCAGAAAACTGTTAGCAGAGTTTTGAGAAGTTGAAGACATTGCTGACGGAAACTCTAGTTCTAGTATTACTCGAGTCGGGAAAAGAGTTTGTGGTCTACAGTGATGCATCCTTAAATGGACTGGGTTGTGTACTTATGCAATATGGCAAGGTGATAGCTTATGCTTCACGGCAACTGAAGCCATACGAGAAGAATTACCTGATGCACGACTTAGAGCTTACCACCATTATTTTTATGATGAGACTTGTCGTATATTTACAGACCACAAGAGTTTGAAGTATTTTATGCTAAAAAAGAATTGAATCTGAGACGGCGGAGATGGTTCAAATTAATTAAAGATTACGAGCTGATCATCGATTACCACCCAGGAAAGGCGAACGTAGTCGTCGATGCATTAAGTAGGAAATATTTGTTCGTATTGAGGGCCATGAATGCTCAAATGGCTTTGTTTGATGATTGTTCGGTCTTGGCAGAGTTAGAGGCTAGGCCGACATTTCTTCAAGAAATTTACGATACTCAGACTAAAGATAGTGACCTACGAGCTAAAAGAATTCAATGTGAGTCGGGTATTGAATCAGATTTTCAAATTGATTCTGACGAATGCTTGATGTTCAGAGGCAGAGTTTGTGTACTGAGGAATGATGAAGTTATTCAGAAAATGTTACAAGAAGCACATGATAGCCGTTTATCTATTCATCAGGGAAATACCAAGATGTATAATGATTTGAAGAAAATGTACTGGTGGAACGGCATAACAAGAGGCATCTACAAATTTGTATGGAAATGTTTGATATGCCAGCAAGTCAAAGCTGAACATCAGTTACCTTCGGGTTTATTTTAGCCTGTGATGGTCCCCGAATGGAAGTGGGACAAAATTACTATGGGCTTCGTGACAGGATTACCATTGACCCCGGAAAAGAAAGTGCTATATGGGTTGTGGTGGATAAGTTAAAAAAATCGGCTCATTTTATCCTGGTAAGGATAGATTATTCACTTGATAAGTTGGCCGACTTGTATATATCTGAGATTGTGAGGTTACACAGGGTGCCATTGTCGATCATTTCAGATAGAGACCTGAGATTCACTTCGAGATTTTGGAAGAAACTATAGGAAGCCTTGGGTACCAGGTTGAACTTTAGCATAACTTTTCACCCGCAGACTGATGGTCAATCTGAGTGGATGATTCAGATTCTTGAGGATATGTTGTGATGTTACATCCTCGAATTTCAAGGCAATTGGGAAAAATATCTGGCATTGGTAGAGTTTGCCTACAACAACAGTTTCCAAACGAGTTTTAAGATGGCACCTTATGAAGCCTTATATGGAAGAAACTACCGAGCTCCATTGTATTGGACAGAACTCAAAGAGAGTCAGATTCACGGAGTTTATCTGATCAAGGAAATTGAAGAAAAGGTTAAAGTGAGATGTAATTGTTTAAAAGCAGCATCAGATAGGCAAAAATCGTATGCTGATCTGAAAAGAAAAGAGATCGAATTTCAGGTTGGAGATAAAGTGTTCTTGAAAGTATCTCCATGGAAAAAGGTATTAAGATTTGGCCGGAAAAGGAAACTGAGTCCGCGATTTATCAAACCATACAAGATCACAGAAAGAGTTGGATCATTAGCCTATCGCTTGGCATTGCCACTAGAACTGGAAAAGATTCATGGTGTGTTCCATGTATCTATGTTAAGGCGATATCGATCAGACCCCTCTCATGTGATTTCACCGACAGAGATTGAAATTAAACCGAACATGACATATGGTGAGGAACCGATCAAGATTATGGCTCGTGAGGTTAAACAGCTGAGAAATAAAGATGTAGCCTTGGTGAAAGTTTTATGGCATCGACATGGTGTGGAAGAGGCTACATGGGAGCCAGAAGAAGCCATGAGAAGCCAATATACAAACCTATTTTCTGGTAAGACTTTCGAGGACAAAAGTCCCTAAAGGGGGGGAAATGTAACATCCCGAAACAGGACCTAGTCGAAACTGTGGTTTTGAAACCACAAATCTGACGTTGAAATATTTATCTTATGATTATTATAAGGTCTAGAATATGAAAATATGCATGTGTTAAAGTTTCATGAAGAAATTCTATTAGTAAGGTGTCCAATTAGAAAATAAGGACTAAATTGAATAAATTGCAGAACTTGGGTTCTAGAAGCAATTTGTATGAAATTGATTTAGATTATTAATTAGAAGGTCTTAAAGAGAAATTTTCCCAATTTCTAAGTTTTTGGACAAAAATGGGCATGTATGGAAAAATTTGAAAGTTTAGTAAGGAAGGGCATTTTGGTCATTTGGTATATTAATGAAATAAAATGGAAAAATAAGCCAAAAATCAGCTCATTCTCTTCATGTTGATGCCAAAAATAGGGGTTCTCCATTGCTAGGGTTTTGAAGCTTTCTAAGCTCAATAGTAAGTGCTCCCAAGCCTCGTTTTTAATGTTCTTCGTATTTTTAAAGTCCCGGTAGCCTATTCTCTTCATTTCTACCCATATTTCATGGTAGGGTTCATGTTTAGAAATTTACCCATGCATGAGTCACTTGTATTTTACTGGGCTATGGAGGAATATAAAAGTTTAAAGGATGGTAAACAACTTTTACTAAGTGATTTTTCATGGAAATGACTTTACGAACTATTTTGTAAAAGTTGTAAAAATGGGTAGAAAGATGAGAAATAATGGAAAAATGTGGGCTGCCATACGAGGGAAAAGCATTCAGCTAGGCTTGGTAATGTAGAAATTTCATGTATTTCATCATATGAGCCTAGGGGCTAAATCGTAAATAATGTAAAAAGTTAGGGGTAAAACGATCATTTTGTCCGGGGGTGAAATATAGACTCTAAAAGAAAAATGTGAGGTATTAATAATTCATTTTTATTGTTATAGACCCCGAGGAACAAAATTTGGAGATCGATTGAGAAAAACGAAAGGTTACAGAATAACCGAAACGGGAAACCAAAACGAGTACCAGGTAAGTTTGAATAACTTAAAGTAAACTCTTAATATGCTTAATTGCATGTATTATGAATGTATGATAATTAGTTGTAATGATGGCATGAAAATCCATGAAATGTGTTAATAATATTGACATGATGTTGAATGTCCCGGTTTAAGTCAAAAAGGGAAATTCGATGGATAAACCATGGCTTACATGATACGACATCCTGCATGTGTTGCAGAAAAGGATTTAGTCCGGACGAGTAATACGTTGATCTCAATATAGGAAGGATCTAGCCTGGACGGGTGTTCCTTGAGTGATTGAGCCTCCCGAAGAATATGTGTACATTATGGATTTAGCCCAGACGCGTAATCCGACTAGGCTCTGAATTTAGCCTCGACTGGTAATTCAGATCCGAGCTCATTAAGGGTGTTTGTCACTACAAGGGATTTAGCCTGGACTAGTAAACCTGACATCACCCTATGAGTTTATATTACAGGGGATTTAGCCTGGACTGGTAATCCTAAGATGTGAGGTTCGCGAGAGTGCGTACACGAGATGATCACTCTTATGACTTGACGGTAAATGGATAATCCATCGAGATTTCTGAAAAGCTCAACGGGATTAACATGAGATATAAAATGAAAATGTTGGATGATAAGCTGATCTAAGACAAATTTCATAATATATTGTTATGAGACTAACCTTTTGATTGAGTGCATGTGATAGGGAAACCATTTCATACTTGTTGGTTATATTGCCTAATATAGTTGTATACTAATTAATCGGTAAGTTCACTTTCCAGTTATCCAGGCTTACTAAGCATGTAAATGCTTACCCCTTTCTTTTCCCTATTTTACAAAGCTCGAGGAGTCGTAGAAATTGGAAGACAATTGGAGAGTCAACACACTATCATCTTGTCCAGCTTTGGTATATAGATACTTTCATTTTGTTCAATGGCATGTATAGGGCTTTTGTTATTTTGTTATATGTGTCATTTAATTTGCCAATAAGAAGGCTTGTAAAGGTATACATATTCACTTGTAGATGGCCATGGGAATCGGCTCATTTTGATGTAGGTTATGACCTACAAATATGTGTATGTTTATGTTCAATTGTTCTAGTGAGGATGAAATATAGTATATTACAATTAGATACATGTAATGTGACCAAATCACATGGGATGGCTAGGCCATAATTCGCAATGAGTTATAATAATGAGCCAATCTTAAAAGTGTTATAAAACATAGAAATCCTTAATACAAAGAGGATAACCTAGCATGTGTAAAATCGATGAGACGAAGTTTACACGCAATGAGGTTTATCAAGGTTGTTTGAAAGTATGATTAGGCCATGTTAAATATTATTAACACCTATAAGTGTGTATGGATGTTAGAGGGTGACCAAAGGCTTAAAAAAATAGCCTAATAAGGTCCACACGGGTAGACACACGGGCATGTGTCTAGGCCGTGTGTGACACACGGATAGCCCCATGGGCGTGTGGTATCGCCGTGTGTCCCCTGCACCTAAAATTTTTAAGTCAGAATGCATGGTAGTAAACACACGGCAGAGACACGACCGTGTGTCTCCACCGTGTGGTGGACACGGCCTAGCACACCGGTGTGTGTCTTGGCCATGTGCCCCTAAATGCATGCTGACGTCATAAACAGAATGCTGGAGTTTTTGGACACAGGCGACCACACGGGCATGTCTAGGCCATGTGAAGGACCTGTGTAACACCCCTATTCCGTAACCATCACTGGAATAGGTAAAGAGCATTACCAGACAGACAGAACATTTTAGACCGATTTAGAATCACAGATATCAAATAACATTAATACATAAGAAATCATCAACAATTCGTCCCTTATGATGGTCTACGAGACCTAAAACATACTTTTAGAAATGATCAGGACTAAACTGAACACATTTATGAATTTTAGATCTCAGAAAATATTTCAATTCTATTGAGGTCACACGCCCGTGTAACCAGGCCGTGTGCCTCACATGGGCACTAGACACGCCCATGTGAACTAGTCGTGCCAAAAATAAGGCATACATACTGACTTTCACCCACGGCCAACAGACACGCCCATGTGCTATGGCCATGTGATTCTTAGCTAGCTATTGGCTTGAGCCCACGGCCAGATAACACACCCATGTGTCTTAACCATGTGGTCTTAAGAGGTTACTGCTTTACCTACACGACCACAAGGCACGCTAGTGGTCCCTGACCGTGTGGCACAATGCAGGCTTGGTTTAAGCCAACTTGCCACCCCTTTTTGGGTAATTCCTAAGCAATATTAGACAACATTTATACCAACATTTTCAACCAATTCCATGCTTAAAATGACCAAATCATATTAGATCATAAAACATTTAAAACATACACCTTTTAGCATCACCAACCAAATACCAATACTATGCACAAACATATCATTTGCTAGCCAACTCTTATGGAATAACATATATACATATCAAATCTTACTTACATAAACATTCTAGCCTATACATGCCATACTTAAAAATATTTACACTTTCAAAAGTACCAAAATGAGTTTGATAGTGTGGTGACGATCCTCAACTATCTCCGAGCCTTCAGTAGCTACAATAATTGTAAAATAGACAGAAACCACACAGAGTAAGCTACAAAGAGCTTAGTAAGCCAAATACAATTGGTCTATCCATTAAAGCATAGAAAATAAAAGTCAATAGCAAGAATTTATAACCATTTCACAAAGTATTTCATGAGCCTAACCATGCTCATTTGCTTGTATACATGTCATGTTTCATTTCCATGATTTCATACATACCTTGTATTCATTATTTCACAGAAACAGTCTTTCATATTCAGAAGTTTAGTACGATACAAACGTACCTGTATAGATTATACATTTCATCTATTCATTACCATATATCGTACTTTATCATCAGACGATTCAGAAAAGATACAGATACTCATAAATAGGTACAATGCCTACGTCCCGGACGTGGTCTTACATGTAATTCAGTATCGATGCCTCTATCCCAAACAGGGTCTTCTACGAAATCAGATACGATGCCGATGTCCCAGACATGGTCTTACACATTAATCTCAAATCGAGGCCTGTGTCCCAGATAATGTAACGCCCCCACGCCCGAAACCGTCATCAGAGTCAAGCTTGAGGTGTTACTAATCTTATTTTACCTTTTTAAATAATTCTAACTACTTATATTAATTTTTGGAATAAACTATTTTTCTGCATCATGGTTGGTTAAAAATTCATATCTCGAGTTACAAAACTCAAAATACAATTCTGTAAATTTTCCCTGAGAATAGACTCATATATCTATTTACTAATTTTTTTCTAGAATTTTTGGCTGGGCCAATTAGTACAGTTTATTAGTTAAAGTCTCCCCTATTTTAGGGTTCGACTGCTCTGACCTCTATGTATTATGAATTAGATATCTCTCTGTACAGAATTTCAATTACTATTAAGTTTATTTCTCTTAAAACTATACTCAATAAGGATTCTAACCATATAAATTAAACCACCTAATTATTTTTATAAAATTTATGGTGAATTTCTAAAGTTGAAACAGGGGATCCAGAAATCGCTCTGGCCCTATTTCACTAAAACTCAAATATCTTATAAAATACAAAATCTTTACCTACTTTGCTTATTCCATATGAAAATAGACACAATGAGGTTTAATTTCATATATTATTCACTATCAAACCATGTCTCTACAAATTTTTGTGATTTTTCAAAATCACGTTATTTCTGATACTTGAATCCGTTTTTAAGTTATTTTCACATTTTTCATAATTTTCATGTGATAGTTACTACTTAATCATACATACTATTAAACATGTATATCATCAGCCATTCTATTAGCTAATCACTAGCAAATATTTACACATCATTCATTGATCATATCATATCAAAAGAAACCAAGTTCCTATACACACAAAACGAAACGTCTAACTATACCAATGTAATTTCTTGGATAGTGTGATCGGGTCTCCGACGTTTCCTCGATCCCCGAGTGGCTTGATAAAAACTATAAGAAAAAGAAAATAAGAGAGTAAGCACTAGGCTTAGTAAGCTTACAAGCAAATAAATTACAACATTCAACATAATGAATAAATATACATCAAGTCACCTAGCCTCATAAACTTTCTTTACTTCTCATTTTCTACCTTCTTCTTTACTCACTTACCTTCTTTTTTTACCTGACCTTTCACTATTCATAAATATAATCTACTTTCCCTTTTTGCTGATAATTCGCTATGATTTAACCTATACAATGACCCATTGAACCACTCGGAATACTAAGGATACTAGGGCTGTTCCTGTCTATCAATATACTGCCAATGCCATGTCTTCGACATGGACTTACATGAATTATTCCTATCTCCAATGCCATATTTATATATAATATGGGCTTACATGGCTCATTCCTGTCTCCAAAGCCATATATCTGATATGGACTTACATGGCTCATTTCTATCCTGTCCTGTCAACCCCAATATCCTAATATTCCTAAGGTTCAAATGGGGCTTCCTAATGTTTTTTCTCTGCTACTTCGCCTTTAATTCGAATTTAAATATTCTCAAAAAAATAAGTATATAAATGCTGGAAATTAACAATAATAATGTAAAATATAAGAATATTGTATTTATTTACTGTAAACTTACCTCAATACAAATTGTGATTAAACTTTACAATTTAGTCCTTTACTTTTTCTTTTCCCCGATCTACTCCTGAATTTCGTTCTTCTTGATCTATAATAGCAAATTTAACTTATTTAATATTCACATTTATCAAAACAGTCATTTACTCAAACTTTGGAAAAATTATATTTTTACCCCTAAACTTTTGCATATTTACACTTTTACCCCAAGTCTCGTAAATTAAACTTCAACCTATTTTCTTATGTTTTATGGCATGCTGATCATTTTTCCCTTCTATGACAGCATCAAATTCATACTCTAACATGCACTTATGACTATTAGGTATTTTACCGATTAAGCCCTTTTACTCGTTTTTACCTAAAACCGATTAGCACAAGTTGTCTAACATAATCTAAGACCTCATATTCTATCATAAAACATCAAAATAAACACTTTTCACCTATGGGTATTTTTCCAAATATGAACCCTAACTTAAATTATTGCTAGCATAAGCTTTATCGAGCTATCGGGATCTCAAAAACGTAAAAATCATTAAAAACGGGGCTTGGAATCACTTACTATGAAGCTTGAAAATTGAAGAAACCCTAGCTATGGAGAGATGGAGCATTCGGCAGCAACTATGAAGATGATAACTAATTTTTGTGTTATTTTTCCCTTTTAATTTCATTTAATATCCAAATGACCAAAATGCCCCTCCTTACTAAACTTTTAAAAATTCCTTCCATGTCCTAATTTTTTCCATGAACTTAAAATTGGTCAAATTGCTATTTAAGACCTCCTAATTAATATTTCAAAGCAATTTCATACTAGAAACTTCTAGAATGCAAGTTTTGCAACTTATTCGATTTAGTCCCTAACTTCAAATTAAGCATTTTATGCATAGAATTTCATCACGAAATTTTCGGACAATCATGTAATCATATCACGAACCTCAAAATAATAATAAAATAAATTTTTCTACCTCAAATTTGTGGTTTCGTAACCACTGTTCCGTTTAGGCCCTATTTCGGGATGTTACAGATAAGGTCTTACACGATATCCCAGATCAATATCAATATTCTTTCAAAAACGTATAGAGCTTTTCCGATACTAGCATATTATCGGAGTTTGCTTAAAATTTATTCATCAAGCTCTCAAGACCGTCCAATAGAGATTATAGTATATATATGCGCAGAATTTAGTCAATTTAACACGTAATTGTAATTTGACTTACCTCGTACGAATTTCTGACGGAAACGAGTCGACTATCCAACTATTTTGGACTTCCCTCAATCTAAGTCTGATTTTCTTTATTCTTGATCTAATACAATTCAAATTCAACCATTCAATCATTCATTTCATCCAAAATAATCCATGAACACATATTTAGGGCACTTTGCATTTTAGCCCTAACATTTTCACACTTTGACAATTTAGTCTATTTTTAACAAAATCACAAATATGCAAAATTCTTCAAGACTATAGCTTGTTCGAATATACATAGCTTCCATACAAGTCCAAATAACATATTTAATTCACAATTTAGTCCTTCAAAACCTCATTTTCACAAATTAGCCCAAATAGCTCTATTCCATCAAAATTCAAGAACAAAGCATGATAATCTCACATATATCTTTCATAATCCATATAAAAACATTACAAAGCTCATAAAATCTTTAATGGCACATTTCATACTCTTCAACAGAAACTGAAATTCAGACATGGGTTTTGAAGAATACGAAGCAACAATCACAGAAACGTAAAATTTATCAAAAGCACACTAAAATTCATACCTTAATCAAGGATCAAACTAGCCGAAACCTTGACTAGCTTTCTTCCTTTTTTATTTTTTTTATTTTCAGCTATATGCATGATAATATGGCCACTTTCAAGTTTTCTTTATTTAATATACATTATTAATTAATTTACTATTTTATCCATAACATATATCATAAAATTTTAACTACTACATGTCCAACATTGTCCACCATTAACATAAATGGTAAATTTGACATGCAAGGACCTTTATTTTAAAAGCCAAGGCCAATTAACCTTATTAACATATAGCATGCAACTTTTGCATTTTACGCGATTTAGTCCTTTATCATAATTAAGCACAGAAACAGACAAATTAAATCACAGAAACTTCACAGTTATAAATTCACATATCACAAACAAAAAAAATAATATTAAAATATTTTTCAGACTCGGATTTGTGGTCCTGAACCCACTATTTTGACTAGGGTCAAAACCAGACTGTTACAATTCTCCCCTTTATGGATTTTCATCCCCGAAAATCTTACCGTTAAACAGATTCGGATATTGTTGCCTCATAGCATCTTCAGACTCCCACGTGGCCTCTTCAACAACATTTCGATTCCAGATCACTTTAACTAATGGAATTTTCTTGTTTTGTAACTCTTTAACCTCACGAGCTAAAATACGGATCGGCTTTTCTTCGTAAGTCATATCAGGCTAAATTTCAATTTCAGACGGTGAAATTACATGCGAAGGATCAAATCTGTATCGTCGAGGCATCGATACATGAAACACATTGTGAATCTTTTCTAACTCAGATGGTAGCCTCAATTTATAAGCAACCGGCCCAACTCACTCAATGATTTCATATGGTTCGATAAAACTCGGACTCCACTTCCCCTTTTTACCAAATCGAAACTATTTCTTCCACGAAGATACTTTCAGAAACACTTTATCACCGATATCAAATTCGATATCTTTTCGTTTTAAATCTGCATAAGATTTCTGATGATCGGAGGTAGCTTTCAGACTATCTAGTATTACTTTCACTTTCTGTTCTATTTCTTTTATCAGATCAATACCATAAATATTATTATCACTGAGCTCAGACTAGTATAACTGAGTTCTACAATTTCTACCGTATAAGGCTTTGTACAGTGCCATTTTAATGCTCGACTGAAAGCTATTATTATAGGCAAATTCAATCAAAGGTAGTTATTGTTCCCACGTACCTTCAAACTCAAGAATGCAACATCTCAACATATCCTCGAGTATCTGAATAATCCGCTCTGATTGACCGTCCATTTGCGGATGAAAAGCAGTACTAAAATGCAATTTAGTACCCAGAGCATCTTGCAATTTCTTCCAAAATCGCGATGTAAATCTCGGGTCTCTATCTGACATTATCAACAATGGCACACCATGCAGTCTCACGATATCAGAAATGTATAACTCAGCTAATTTATCAAGCGAATAATCAGATCGAATCGAAATAAAATGAGATGATTTTGTTAAACAATCAACTACAACCCAAATTGCATCTTTCTTTCTCAGAGACAGGGGCAAACCCGAAACAAAATCCATGGTCACTCGATCCCATTTCCACTCCGGAATCATAATCAGTTGTAATAACCTGGATGGCTTTGATGTTCAAAGCTTTAACTTGTTTGCAAAGTTAAACATTTAGAAACAAAATTAGAGATATCTCTTTTCATTCCAGGCCACCAATAATGCTGGTTCAGATCAATATACATTTTAGTACTACTCGGATGTACAGATAACTGACTACTATGAGCTTCACTCAAAATCATCCGAATTAACTTCGGATTTCTCAGAACACAAATTTTATTTTTGAATCTCAAACAATCATCAACATCTACTCAAAATTCAGGATCACACTGAGCTCGTTTTGCTATTAATTCATTATCCACCTTCTGAGATTCAATAATCTGTTGTAAGAACAAAGGTCTCACTTTTAATTCAGCTAAAACTGAACCATCATCAGACAGAACTAAATGAGCATTTATTGCACGCAAAGCAAATAACGATTTTCGACTCAAAGCATCAGCAACAACATTTGGTGATAATCAATCACAAGTTCGTAGTCTTTTAGCAGTTCTAACTATCTTCTCTGTTGTAGATTCAAATCTTTTTCTGTCATTAAATACTTAACACTTTCATGATCAGAAAACATGTGACATTTCTCACCAAACAGATAGTGATGCTAGATTTTCAAAGCAAACACAATAGCAGCTAATTCCAGATCATGGGTCGGGTAATTCTTTTCATGCGGTTTTAGTTGTCTCGAGGCATAAGCTATAATCTTACCTTCTTGCATCAAAACAGAACCTAATTCGTTCAACGAAGCATCACTATAAACAACAAATTCTTTACCTGATTCAAGTTGTACAAGTATCGGAGCTTTAGTTAACAGAGCTTTTAATCGATCAAAACTATTCTGACGCTTTTCAAACCACTCAAATTTCACATCTTTCTAGAGCAATTTTTTCAACGGAGTAGCAATCATCGAGAAACCTTTTACGAATCTTCTATAGTAACCAGAAAGTTCTAGAAAACTACGGACTTCAAATACATTCCTCGGAGGCTTCCAATCCAAAATAGGAAAAATTTTGTTCAGATCAACTCGAATACCAGAGGCTGATACAATATGACCCAGAAATCCAACTTCTCACAACTAGAATTCACATTTACTGAACTTTGCTTATAACTATTTATCTCGCAGAATTTGTAGCACTATTCTCAAATGCTCGGTATGTTCAGATTCATCACGTGAATAAATCAATATATCATCAATAAATACCACAACAAATTGATCTAAAAATGGTTTGAAAATTCTATTCATCAAATCCATAAAGATAGCAGGTGCATTAGTCAATCCGAAAGGCATAACTAAAAATTCATAATGCCCGTACCTCGTTTTAAAAGCAGTTTTTGGAATGTCAGAGTCCTTTACTCGCAACTGATAGTAACCTGATCTTAGATCTATCTTTGAAAGCACAGTAGCATCTTTCAACTAATCGAATAAATCATCAATTCTAGGCAGAGGATATTTGTTCTTTATAGTCACTTTGTTAAGCTGACAGTAATCAATACACATTCTCATTGTGCCATCTTTCTTTTTCACAAACAGAACAGGAGCACCCCATGGTGAAAAGCTCGGTCTAGAAAATCCTCGATCAGTCAACTCTTGCAACTAAGACTTTAATTCCTTTAACTCATTTGGAGCCATTCTATATGGAGCTATTGAAATCAGAGTAGTACCAGGTACTAATTCAATACCAAACTCGACTTCTCAAATCGGAGGCAAACCCGGTAGTTCTTCAGGAAACACATCAGAGAATTCACAGACAACAGGCACAGATTCAGCTTTCTTTTCATTCACTTTTGAGTCTAACACATTAGCTAAGTAGGCTTTATAGCCTTTCTTCACATATTTCCATGCTTTCATTGCAGATATCACAGCTAGTAGTCCATTCAGATCATTATACTCAATCCGAATTATCTCATCATTCTTACACCTTAAATCAATGACTTTTCATTTGCAATTCACAATAGCATCATGCAAAGTTAACTAGTCCATTCCCAGAATTATATCAAATTCGTCGAAAGGCAAAAGCATCAGATTAGCAGGAAAGCAAATATCTCGTATCAATAACAGGCAATTCTTGCAGGCTTTATCAACCAGGACACTTTTGCCTAAGGGGTTCAATACTCTAGTTACGAATTTAGTAGACTCTACAGTCAAAGTCTTACTGTGCACTAATTTCATACAAACATAAGAATGCATTGATCTAGGGTCTATCAATGCAATAACAGAAGTATCATAAAGAGTAAAAGTACCAATAATTACATCTAGAGACAAGGCTTCCTCACGAGCTCGGATAACATAGGCTTTGGCAGGTGCTCTGGCCTTAGATCTAACAGTAGTATCCCTAGTAGCTCTTTGACTACCACTTGCATTTCCAAAATTTCTTGAAGGACTACCTCTAGCTGAGGTGTTGCTCGGTTTCGAATTCTGTACATTCTCTTGCTTAGCAAGTTCAGAACAATCTCTTAGAAAATGGTCCAGAGATCTACATCGAAAACAAGCTCGGTCATTCAATCTATAATTTCCCGGATGTCTTTTACCATAGTGTTTACATTCAGGTTTCTCAGATCAGACATTCCCGACACTTGCAACAGAAGTAGCAGGAGCTCTAAAATTAAAATGCGATCTAGCTCGATCTCAATTCGAATGTCCTACATCAGCCTTTAAACGACTATGATCATCTCAAAATTTCTTTGACACAGACTGAAATGATCTACTTGCATATCTCTTTCTAACATCTCTAGCTTCAGAATTAGCTTTTCTTTTCTCTTTACTTAATTCTTCAGCTTTACAAGCTCGCTCAACGAGCACTACCATTTCTTTAATCTCCAAAATCCCAATTAACAGACGGATATCTTTGTTTAGTCCATCTTCAAACCTTTTGCACATTATTGCTTCATTTGATATACATTCCCAAGCATCCTGGCTCAATCTTACAAATTCACGTTCATATTCAGTAACAGACATACGACCTTGTTTAAGCTCGAGAAACTCTTTACGTTTCTTATCGATAAATCTCTGACTAATGTATTTCTTCCGAAATTCAGCTTGGAAGAAATCCCAAGTAACCCGTTCACTCGAAACCACTGATATTAAAGTTTTCCACCAATGATACACCGTATCTCTCAGAAGTGAAATGGCACATTTTACACATTCTTCAGGATTCAAAGACATTTTATCAAATACTCGTATTGTATTTTCTAACCAGAATTTGGCTCTTTTAGCATCATCATTCGTTGTAGCTCAGAACTCTTCAGCCCCATTCTTTCTAATCTTATCAACTTGTGGTCTACTTAACTGAACCGGATTCATTGAAGGCATAACAAGAATTTGAGAAGGATTAACCGGGGATGGAGGTTTTTGTACAGTCGAATTGGTTCTAATATATTGAGTGAACCAATCAATCATCATTTGATAGAAGGCTTGTTTAGCCTTACCATTACGGCTACTCGTAGCCGGTCTAGAATCAGCTTGCAATGTCCCTTGCGCGGGAGCAGGTGCATTGCTTTCTGCATCATCAGCTACGGCTCTATCGGGATCCATTTGCTATATAAAAGCACATTTCAATGTCTGGATTCATCACACTATCGCAGTTTCAGATATATGGCATGTATAGCTAGACTCACATACACTATGGTAGTCCTAGAACTGACTAAACCATAGCTCTGATACCAACTAAATGTAACATCCCTATCCCGTAACTGTCACCGAAATAGGTAAGGGGCATTACCAGACAGACTAAACATTTCAGATCGATTTAGAATCACAGATATCAAATAACATTATTACATAAGTAATCATTAACAATTCGACCCTTATGATGGTCTACGAGACCTAAAACATACTTTTAGAAAAGATCGGGACTAAACTGAACACATTCATGAATTTCAGAACTCAGAAAATAATTCAATTCTGTTGAGGTCACATGCTCGTGTGACCAGGCCGTGTGCCTCACATGGGCACTAGACACGCCCATGTGAACCAGCCGTGCTAAAAATAAGGCATACATAATGACTTTCACCCACAGCCAACAGACATGCCTGTGTGCTATGGCCGTGTGATTCTTAGCTAGCTACTGGCTTGAGCCCACGGCTAGATGACATGCCCATGTGTCTTAATTGTGTGGTCTTAAGAGGTCACTGCTTTACCTACACGGCCACAAGGCACGCCCGTGGTCCCTGACCGTGTGGCACAATGCAGGCTCGGTTTAAGCCAACTTGTCACCCCTTTTTGGGTAATTCTTAAGCAATATTAGATAATATTTATACCAACATTTTCAACCAATTCCATACTTAAAATGCCCAAATCATATTAGATAAAAAAACATTTCAAACATGCACCTTTTAGCATCACTAACCAAATACCAAAACTATGCACAAACATATCATTTGCTAGCCAACTCTCATGGCATAACATCTATACATATCAAATCTTACTTACATAAACATTCTAGCCTATACATGCCATACTTAAAAATATTTACACTTCCAAAAATACCAAAATGAGTTCGATAGTGTGGTGATGATCCTTGACTATCCCCGAGCCTTCAGTAGCTACAATAATTGTAAAACAGACAGAAACCACACAGAGTAAGCTACAAATAGCTTAGTAAGCCAAATATAATTAGTCTAACCATTAAAGCATAGAAAATAAAAGTCAATAGCAAGAATTCATAACCTTTTCACAAAGTATTTCATGAGCCTAACCATGCTCATTTGCTTGTATACATTCAGAAGTTTAGTACGATACAAATGTACTTGTATAGATACATTTCATCTATTCATTACCATATCTCATACTTTATCATCAGACAGTTCAGAAAAGATACAAATACTCATAAATGGGTACAATGCCTACGTCCCAGAGGTGGTCTTACATGTAATTCAGTATCGATGCCTCTGTCCCAGACAGGGTCTTATACAAAATCAGATATGATGCCGATATCCCAGACATGGTCTTACACATTAATCTCAAATCGAGGTCTGTGTCCCAGACAAGTTCTTACACGATATCCCAAATCAATATTAATATTCTTTCAGAAATGTATAGAGCTTTTCAGATACTAGCATATTATCGGAGTTTACTCAAAATTTATTCATTAGGCTCTCAAGGCCTTCTAATACAAATGACAGTATATATATATGCATAGAATTTTGTCAATTTAACACGTAATTGTAATTTGAGTTACCTCATACGGATTTTGAACGGAAACGAGTCGACTATTCAACTATTTTGGACTTCCCTCGATCTAAGTCTGATTTTCTTTGTTCTTGATCTAATACAATTCAAATTCAACCATTTAGTCATTCATTTCATTAAAAATAATCCATGAACACATATTTAGGGCACTTTGCATTTTAGCCCTTACATTTTCACACTTTGATAATTTAGTCCATTTTTCACAAAATCGCAAATATGCAAATTTCTCCAAGACTATAGCTTGGTAGAATATACATAGCTTCCATACAAGTCCAAATAACATATTTAATTCACAATTTAGTCCTTCAAAACCTCATTTTCATGAATTAGCTCAAATAGCTCTATTCCATCAAAATTCAAGAACAAAGCATGATAATCTCACATATTGTAACATCTCGAAATAGGGCCTAAATGGAATAGTGGTTACGAAACCACAAATCTGAGATAGAAAAGTTTATTTCGATTAATTTTTATGATTTATCGAGTGATTAGATGCATGTGTTAGAGTATTGATAATAAATTTTATAGATTGCATGTTTAATTTGCCTATTAGGGCTTATTTGCAGAAGTTGCTGTAACAGCCCGATTTAGGGCCTAAACGGAATGATGGTTTTAGAACCATGAATTCGAAGTCAAAAAATTTATTTTGATTAATTTTTAAGGTTTATTTATTGATTAAAATATTGTGTAAAAATATCGTTAAGTAATTTTACTGATAAAGTGCTTAATTGGACTTTTAGGACTAAATTGCAAAAGTTGCAAAATATGTGTTCTAATTCATAAGTACTTGATTGAAATGGGGGTTTAAAGAGGAGGTCCTTAAATGTTAATTAGACCATTATATTTCGTTTCGACAAAAATGGGCATGAATAGGACAAAATTTTAAAGAAAGGCCTTAAGGGCATTTTAGTCATTTGGTAATTAAAAGAAATAAAAAGGGAAAATAAAGCCAAAACTGAATCATCTATTTCATGGAGGCTGAAATTAGCATGGGGGAAGCCATGGCTAGGGTTTTCAAGCTTTCCAAGCTCAATAGTAAGTCCGTTCTAGCCCTGTTTTTCAAGTGCTTTACGTTTCTGGAATCCTGGTAACTTGAGTAAGCTTATTCTAGCAATAATTTAAGCTAGGGTTCATATTTGAAAAAATACCCATAGGTGAAATGTGTTTATTTTGATGTTTTATGGTATAATATGAAGGCTGAAATTATGTTAAACAACTTTTGCTAAGCGGTTTTAAGCAAAAATGAGTAAAACGGCTTAATCGGTAAAAGTTGTTACTGTTCATAACTATGTGTTAGAGTGAGAATTTGATGTTTCCATAGAAGGGAAAATGATCAGCATGTCATGAAACATAATAATAAGGGATGAATTTTAATTCTCGAGTCTAGGGGAAAAAGTGTAAATATGCAAAAGTTTAGGGGCAAAATTGTAATTTTTCCAAAGTTTGAGTTAAGGACTGTTTTGAATAGCACATTAATTAAATAAGTAAAATATGATGTTTTATATCCCGGAAAACGAGATTTGAACCTAGAATGGGAGAAAAATCCAAAATCGGGAAAGTTGGTAAAATGGTCGTTTTAGTATCGAGGTAAGTTCATATGTATAATAAGCATTAATTTATGCATGTTTCAATGTAAAATTGATATATTTACTATGATTGCCGAGGTGTTGAAAGTAAGTATAATTATGATGATTTAAATGTTTAATATTAATTCGACATGGAAATGAGAAAGTATGTAAGTTTGTATGTAAATAATACATTATCTTTATTATGTTTTTATATTTCAGCATATTTTATGTATTGTAGCTGATTTTTGAATCATAATTGACTATTGGAAGTATGGAATCAAGTATTAGAAAGAGAGAGAAATCCCGGTTGAACCTTCGGAAAGATTGGATGATACAAATGATATGTAGGTCACATGTATGGTGCTGAGTGCACATCATGTGTACAAGAGAGTTACGAGACATTATGATGTAGCTAGGTCACATGGGTGATACTATGTGTACACCATGTAGACAAGAGAGCTACGGGATATATGTAGCTAGGTCGCATGCGTGGTTCCAGGTGAAGGACACCGTGTAGACAAGAGAGCTACGAGATAAACTGGCTAGGTCACATGGGTGGTATTAAGTGTTCACCATGTGTACAAGAGAGTCAAAATTATGTGTACAATCGAGCTAGGTCACATGAGTGGTGCTAAGTGAAGGCCACTATGTGTACAAGAGAGCTTTGATTTTAAAGGTGGGCTGTGTGCGATACCATCGCGTATCTGTTATTATTCCGAAGCGTTCAACTGGGAAATTGATTAAATGAAATTGTGTATGACTTTGTGATGATAAGTGTAAGTATATACATGTGTAACTTATGAGCAATATGCTTGATATGTGATTGGAAATTGGAAAGATTGTTATGGGTAAGTGATGAATACAATTGAAGTGTGAAAGATCAAAATTGACAATAAAACTGTTATGGATAGTTGCAGTGATGTGAATCTAAAAATTTACCAAAAATAGTATAAATTGAATAAGAGACTGAATGAGATATCAAATTAAAGCTTAATGAGTCTATTTTTATATAACAGAAAGAGAGCAAGAAAAGGAATTCTATATTATGAGATATTTAAGTTTTTGAGAGACTAGTTCAGAATGACTACGTGATCCCTTATTATGACTTGGAAAAATCATTAAAAATTGTAAAAAAATAATTAGTGAATATAATTTATATGCTTAAAATTATTAATGAGTCTAGTTTCAAATAAAATAAACTATAACATCATTTTAATTCTGTAAGAGGAGAAAATTGATTCGTAGTGAAGAGTGGTCACAACAGTTGAGCAGTGAAACAGGAGTAACTTCAATGAATAAAATGTACTAATTGGCTAGACCAAAAATTCTTAAAATTTTATGGTAAGAATATACGAGAATCTAGTTTCATGAAAAATTAACTGTTTTTAATTTGGAGTTCTGTAGCTCCAGAAATAAATAATTTAGCTGCTGGTACTCTGCTAGACAGCTTATTTTAAACATGTTTATGATTGTAATAGTGAAAGTATGTGTGTGTGATGGTAATATTCCGGGAACATATTGTGGCTTCATTTAAAGTATGATAATGTATTGTTTATTAATATTTACATACTTACTTACTAAGCTATAATTCTTACTCCCTTCCTTTCCTTTTTCCTATAGTGTCTCAGATGTTAGCTCGAGTTGGAGGTCGCCGGAGGTTAAATCACACTATCAAACTATTGATCGAAATATAAAGGTTTTAAAGTATTTTTATGTCTTTGGCATGTATGGAGACTCGTTTAATTGTTACTAAGTTGCTAAGAATTGGCCTAAAATACTAACCTATGTTATTTGAAGGTCTCTATTGTATAAAGTCATTTAATGTAGATAGTCTTGATTATGTTATTAATTAAATGATGCAATTTATGAATGTGCATGCTTGCCTATGTGTGTGGTTGAATTAAAGCATGATATGGGCCTTGTGAGCTCTTTTTAAGGGAAAGCCTGAATGTGTTTGAAAAAGTTTTAAATTAGAGTGAAATTATGAATCGGTTTTTATACGATGATTAGTGATTAAGTCCGGTAATGCCTCGTACCCTGTTCCGGCGTCGAACACGGGTAAGGGGTGTTACACATATATCTTTCATAATCCATATAAAAACATTACAAAGCTCATAAAATCTTCAATGGCACATTTCATAATCTTCAACAGAAATAGAAATTCAGACATGGGTTTTGAAGAACACGAAGCAACGATCACAGAGACTTAGAAATTATCAAAAATAGACGAAAATTCATACATTAATCAAGGACCAAACTAGCCGAAACCTTGAATGGCTTTCTTCCTTTTTTATTTTATTTTATTTTCGGCTATATGCATGATAATATGGCCACTTTCATGTTTTCTTTATTCAATATACATTATTAATTAATTTACTATTTTATCCATAACATATATCATAAAATTTTAACTACTACATGTCCAACATTGTCCACCACTAACATAAATGGTAAATTTGACATGCAAGGACATTTATTTTAAAACCCAAGGCCAATTAACCCTATTAACATATAGCATGCAACTTCTGCATTTTACGCGATTTAGTCCTTTATCATAATTAAGCACAGAAAAAGACAAATTAAATCATAGAAACTTCACAGTCATAAATTCACATATCACAGACACAGAAAATAATATTAGAATATTTTTTAGACTTGGATTTGTGGTCCCGAACCCACGATTCTGGCTAAGTTCAAAATTGGACTGTTACAACACGGGCATGTGCTCGGCCATGTGAAAACCCTTGTAGGTTCGAAGTAGAAAATAAATTCAATTAATTCCACATGGGTAGGGACACGGGCGTGTCCCAAGGCACACAGGCGTGTGCAATGTCTCCACACGGGCGTGTGAGACATTAACTTAGAAATTTTCTTAAATTTTCCTTAGGACCTCGGTTTTGTCTCGGACCATTCTCAATGTATGTTTAGGGACTCGTAGGCCCATAATTGGGACACTAAGATGTGGTTTGATTCGTTTTAATTTGAAACAAAATTTCATAGTCCGTATTTTCTAAAAATGTTTGAGTACATGTATGGTAATGCCTCGTACCCTGTTCCAGCGTCGGATACGAGTAAGGGGTGTTATAGAGGTTATTGATTTCGTGGGTAAGTGCTTGACATGCCAGCAAGTTAAAGCCGAGCACCAGTTGCCTTATGAGTTATTGCAGCCAATTAAGATTCCACTCTAGAAGTGGGAAAGGGTAACCATATTTTTTTTGAGTGGGCTACCCTTGAAGCCTACTAAGAAGGATTCGGTATATGTTATCATGGACAGACTGACGAAATCTGCCAATTTTATACCGGTCTGCACTGATTATTCACTACAGAAGTTGGCTAAATTGTACGTGGCTGAGATTGTGAGACTGCATGGGGTACCAATTTCTATCATTTCGGACAGAGATCCTAGATTCACATCTCTGTTCTAGAAGAAGTTACACGAGGCTCTGGGTACAAAGTTAGACTTTAGTACTGCATTCCATCCTTAGACAGATGGTCAGTCGAGAGGGTGATTCAGATACTAGAGGACATGTTAAGATGTTATGTAATTGATTTTTGAGGCAACTGGGAGGACTACTTGTCGTTAGCAGAGTTTGCATATAACAACAACTATCAATCCAGTATTCAGATGGCACTGTACGAGGCATTGTATGGTCGTAGGTGTCGTACTCCTACATGTTGGACTGAGCTGGGTGAGCAGCGAGTTCTGGGGCCAGAGTTGGTTTCTGATACTGAAGAAAAGGTGAAGTTGATTCGAGGTCGGTTAAAGGAAGCATCTGATAGGCAGACGTCTTATGATGACTTAAAGCATAAAGAGATCGAGTACTCTGTAGAGGATTATGTCTTTCTAAAGGTCTCACCATGGAAGAAAATTCTGAGATTTGGACAGAAAGGCAAACTGAGCCTTAAATTCATCGAACCTTACTAGGTATTAAAGCGTGTGGGATCGGTCACCTATCAACTTGAGTTACCTCCTGAATTAGATAGAATTCATGATGTATTCCACGTATCTATGTAGAGGCGATACCGCTCTGATCCCTCTCATATTGTGTCAGTTGAGGAAATTGAGATTAGACCTAATCTAACTATCAAGGAAGAACCGGTGCAGGTCCTAGATCGTGACGTTAAGGTATTAAGGAGGAAATCTGTCCACTGGTCAAACTGCTACGGCATAATCACGGTTCAAAAGAAGTTACGTGGGAACCAGAAGAGGCGATGCAACAACAATACCCTCACTTATTCTGGCTAAGTAAATTTCGAGGACGAAATTTATTTTAGGGGGTAGAGTTGTAACGCCCCAAAAATATAGGGTCTATAATTTTGCATGGTTTGCCATAAATTCCATGTTTACTTTAATGGCTAGGTGATTGGAGTGTGTTTGGGAGTGTCTGGGAAGTCTTAGGTTCAAGCTCCGGCTTTTGCAGAATTTTTTATTATGCTCTTAAAAGAATCTGGATACTGGCACATGGGATTTATAAATAATTGTGTTTGTTTTATGACACAAAAGGGCCTTGTGGCTTAGTGGCAAGTAGCGTGTGGAGCATCAAAGAGGGCATGGGTTCGAATCCCAAGTAATACAAAGGGGATTTTATTTTATGTCTCTGTAGCGTGAGAGGTAGAGTTTGATTCAAACTCTATAGAGGTGGTTGGAGACTTGGTCAAAAGAGATTTGGATGAAGGTTGGTAGGGATTTGGAGGAGGAAAAGGTGGAGAGGTAAGAGGGAGAAAATCATGGAGTTTGGGTGGGAAGGTGTTGGCCGAATTTGGGATTCTTTGGGAGGTGTATTCAGTGCTGTGGGGGAGCACTTGGGGAACTTCTTTTTCCCTTTGGTTGTGCTGAATTAGTATAGGAACAATAGGGTTTTTTGTTCATTTTGTTTTTTGGGGTATGTTTCTCACCATTCAGTCTTTCTTCTTTCAACTTTATTCTCGACTGTTTTGCGGTGTACTAGATAGCAAGTGCCGAACTCTCTTTTGGAAACCTTTCCCTTTCTTCTTCACATTTTCTCTCTACCAAATTGGCATTCTTTTTCTCCTCTTTTCTAAACTGATTACCTTAGACCTTCAATCCCGCTCTTGGTGCTTGGCCGAACATGCTATCTTTCGATCATCTCTGTTTCCGTCTCTCCCTTTCTTCCTAAGTAATAGCCGAATATCTTGTTTTCTCCTCACACCTTCTAAAACTTTGACAAGCTGATCTCAACATAGACTTTCGCATACTTTCATTTTGTCCCTCCATTTCTGTTGCGAATCTACCATTACCCTTTCTCTTTATTACCAAGCCAAATATTGGTGGTAGGTAAGTAGGTTGTGTTTTTGTTACTTTGCAGTTTTCCTTTCTAGGATTATCGTTACTACTATCTAATGATCTTCCTTCAGTTTACTCTCTTAGATCGAACGCAATACTCCACTCACGTGTACCGCCCCTTAAGTTAGTATTCAGTTCTGAGGGATACGGTAAGTTGTCCTCTGTCTTGCTTAAGTTATTATTGATGGGTGTAAACTACATCCTTAATCAACCCTCTAACGAGATCTGTTGTTATGCTGTTAGTGGTCAATCAACAATTGTGGGAGTCTAGCCAAGTGATTTAAGGGTTAAGGCTACACCCCTGTTTATCAAGGTTAGTGGTATGGACAGTATAGAGATTAAGGGTTTGTGAATCTTATTATTATCGATTTAAGGGCTGATTGAATATTTGGATTGAATCCAGGTTGTTGCTTTTGGAATTTCGCAAGGGGGTCGCTAGAAGGTGTGTAATCGCACACCCAATTTCGCTACTGTCAAACATTGGACAAAGGTGTGTATTCACACCACTATGTTACTGTGAATCGGCAAAAGCCAAAAAGCCGAAAAGTCAAAACTTCGACATTTGAGGCCTCATGAGCATGCAAACGCTTGTGTGGTAAACCAAGCCTACAAATCATTGACGACAGACTGTAGAGGCCGTCACGAGCGTTCTCGTGGGCTTCGGCCGTTATGGACCTTGTTGGGCCGACATGGGCCGTATGGGCCCAATGGGCTCGCGTGCCCACATGGATAAAATTTGCAGTAAGTGACAAATAATGGAGTGGGCTATGGTGATTGCATAGTCGCTACTGAATATGGGCTAAATGGGTCATATGAGCGTGTGGGCCCACTTGGGCCGAGTAATGGGCTTTGGGCATATTTACACTATTTTGGCCATATGGGTTACCTGAGTCATTCGAGGTGACTGTAGACCTTTTGAAGGGTCGTTATCTATACTGAGACCCAAAAAATTAGTTAAAAGACCGAAATACCCCTGAGGGGTAAAATTACTATTTTACCCCTAATCGATGAAATAACCATTATACCCCTAGTGGTAGGTTAATTTATGTGTGTATGACATTTATATGACTGGCTTTGAGTATGACATACTGCATACACATAATATTTATGACACGACATACTACATGGGGTTGGGTTTTTTATTTGGAGGAAGCACTGTATTAGTGGCTTTGCCACGTAATTACTACTCTGGTGGCTTTGCCACGTTTACTGTTATTAGCAACATTGCTGCGTTACTGTTAGCAGCTTTGCTATGATATTGGTGTGTTGGCTGGGCGGGTCGATTAAATCCCCACATGGTGTGTTGGTTGGTATGGGTGGTGTGTTGGTTGGATTAGGGTGGGGTGGGTTACATGACTACAGTATATTGATACTGAATTGGGCTTGAGCCCACTTTATTCTATCATATAGGCTCGGGCCCCTGACTGCATCGATCATGAATAGGCTCTGAGCCTAGATCATATCGCATGCATTGTTTACTGTTTGACTAATAGGGGATTACATACTGAGTTTTCGTATTTCAATTATGCAGGTAATCCCCAACCTTAGACGATTTGGTGCTACAAGGGACTCAGAGGTGGCCACACGATTGCTGATGTTTTACTTTTGACTTTATTTATTTAAATTTCATATTGGGTTTTTGATTTTGTAATAAGGCTATTTATGGTTTTAACTTTTAATTTGGCTTTGATTTCTTACCTTAAACTGCTAGACTAGGAAGAGATGAGTTTTCAAAATAATAACTATTTTCGAGGAAATCATGCATTTTAAACTTCAAGGTTTTTAAAAAGCTTCCGTGATTTTATACAGTTTAAGGAATCAAACGGTGATAAATATGGCAATCGTTTTGACAAATTGATTTTATTAGTAACAACTTAACTTGCTGATTTTTCTCAAGCAATAACAACTGAAAGGGTTTTAACTTAAATTCGAATTCTTAACGACAAGTCCTATTTTCGAAAAGCACTTCGATGTGACATGCCAGATTCGACTATAACGTCTAGGCTGGGTTTGGGGTGTTACAACACTTTAACAAATAGCAAGTCACTTTTGCATTTTACGTAATTAAGTTCTTCTATTAAATCGAACACACAAACGATAAAATTTTCACCCAAAACTTCCACACATATAATATATCATGCTGTAAACACGAAAAATAATATTAAAAGAATTTTATGACCTCAAATTTATGGTTCCAAAACTACTGTTTCGATTTAGCTAAAATCGGACTGTTACATCAACTGTGTAAGTCACACAGCCTTGTGACCCCTACAATTTGAATTTTTCTAACTTTTTCCTTAATGTTTCAAATGTTCCCAATTTAGTCTCGAATCATTTCTAAAGTGTTTCTAAGGCCCAGAGGGCTGGAATAAGGGACAATAAGCGTGTGTATAAATGGATTCTGCTGTGTAACGCCCCAAAAATCCCGAAACCTAAAAATCCCAAAATCTTAAAATTTTCTTTTTGTGCTTAGCATTTTCGGTTAAGTGTTAATTACATGATGGTAGGTCTTGGTCAAGGTTTGAGTTCGAACCTAGGGGTAGAAGAAATTATAGTTTAATTATTAAAGGAACCCTGATGGCAAGTAGTTGGGCTTTTAAATAAGGATAGGGGAAAATGGCATCAAAAAGGCCTTGTGGAGGAGTGGCTAAGTGACGCCACTTAGGGTGTAGGGAGGTGGCGTTAGTGGATAGGAAGGAGATTCGAGATTTGAATCCTAGCTTAGTATTTTTAGGAGTTCAATTTTGACCTTCTAAAAGGTTGGAAGTAGCGTGAAGATGGACTCTAAGGGGAGTGTTCAGAAGAGAGATTTGAGGAAAGGATCAAAGGGTTATGAGGGAGAAAAACGAGGAGATTAGCAGTAAGGAGGAGGTGGAGCTGAATTGAGAACCTGGGCATGAGAAATTCGACTATAAGGGCTATAAATAGGTGCCAAATGCAAGGTTGTCAGGCTAATGCCGAAATCTCTTTCACCTTGTTGCCAGAAACCCTTTTTCTTAAAAGTCGAAAACCCTCTATTTTACTTTCTTTTCTTTGTGCCGATTTCCATCCTTCCTCTACAAAATTTTCTTTGTTTCACTTTTGGGTTAGCTGATTCCTTCTTCTACTCTTCTTCTTTAATTTGTGCTAAATAAACCTTATTCACCATACTAGTTGAAAGTTAAAAAGCCGAATCTCCCTTGGGCCGATTACTCTTTTGGTGTAAGTACCTTATCTCTTTTTCGGCTAGTATTGTTAATACTGATTACTCCTCTCCCTCGCTCTTTCTAATCAACTTTGGTAGGGAATTAGTATCGAATCTCGGGTTTTAACTCTTTACCAAATTGCTCCTTAGGTGTTTGCAATTTTGGTAAGTATTCCTCTCTTATTGGCTAAGGTTGGCCGAATGGTCATAGTTAAGGTAAGGGGACTTGTGTTGGATATGAGTCACCTATTATTTTGGTTTTAATAGTGATTAGTGATTAAAGAAGGGGCTGTTATACTTATCGCGCAAGGTAAGGTTAAGGTGAGGTTTCGGTTTTAGTAAAGATATGTATTAAGCATGCAATTAATTGAAGGGTGATATCATTTTTAGGTTGGTGACTAAGGGAATTACAACACGCTTGCTTACCAAGTGTGTACATACACTGCACACACAAGTAGATCGGCAAAAGCCGAAATGCCGAAAAGTCAAAAGTTTGGCTATGGTAGTCTTACGAGTGCACGAACGCTCGCAAGGGGAAAACTGATAGGTTTTCTGAGGCTCTATTGGCAATTCCATGGGTTTGGGCTGTGAATTCGTCAACCGGGCCTTAATAGGCTTAATGGGCCCGATGGGCTGTTAGGCCCACAATAAGCAAAATTGATAATTGATGCTATGTGATGAAAAATTGTATGTGAGCATGACTATAAATGTGAATTGGGCTTGATGGGCCATATGAATGTGAATTGGGCCGGATGGGCGATATAAATGTGAATTGGGCCTAGTGGGCCATATACAGGTGTGTGAGTTTGGGCTTTGTAGGGGTTTTGGGCCTAGTATATGATGACGACATAAAACTTAATTAATTAATTGCGACTGTGGATAAGTCATAGGGTTAAGGTGTGGCAACGGGTATATGCATGTCTAGGATTGGATCTAGGGAGAGCTTTGTACTTAAGCGGTCTTAATGACTCACCTTCTCTTCTCTGGAATCCTACCTGGTGCATAGTATTCGTTTATCTTAGCTCACAGGATTTGTTAACAGGCCAAGGTAAGTGAAAACCATAATAAAAGAAAAATTACCAAAATGCCCCTAAGAGCAAAAATGACCAAAATACCCCTATGTGTTGAACGTAAGTTTTATGGATGTTACACGCATATCTGCTGCATACATATGATATTCTGCTTAGGTTGCATACGGGTTGGGAATTATGGAACGGAGGAAGTATATGAGGATCGCATGGTTGCTTGACAATCGTGGATCCACCGATGGGTTTTAAGCCCAATATATAAATGAAGGTAGTTCTGCAACCGGGCTACCCTGGATGTGTATCGGGTGGGTTGGTTGATATTTATATCCCCACCTGATGTGTATCGGGGGACGGAGTTGGTATGTAATGGATGGATTATTGGGATGGGATTGCACTGCATTGAACTGCATGTTTGATGTATGGTGATTATTGAATGCTTGTTCTCATTGAGGGTTGTACACACAGAGTTTGCGAAAACTCACCCTCTCTTTTATTTTATTTTATTTTCAGGTGATGCTCAGTAGAAGGTTCGATGTTTGGAGGGACTCTTGGTGGCCAGCTAGCAAGACAACTTAGATGTGTTTTTTTTTTCCTTTTAAAAGCATATAAGTTTCTATTTTATTAAGTATGTTTCAGACCTGATTGTAATAAGGCTTCCATTTCTTTATTATCTGGATTATTGTCATTTTTATGCATTGTAATTACGAGAAGTTGAACATAGGTTTCCTAAGTCATAGTATGTTTTTCTACGTTTTCGTAACTAAATTTTTAAATGATAAGTTTTCTTAAGTCAAATGTTTTAAACAAGGCTTTCGCAACTGAAAAGAGTGTTTTCATAAGTTAACTAAGGTTTCATATCTTAAGGAAGGGTTTTCAATGAAAATAAGGTTTTCGCTAAAACACTTCAATGTGACGCGCCATATTCGGCCATAACATCCAGGCCGGGTTTGGGGTGTTACATTTAGTGGTACCGGAGCCCAGTTACAAAACTTAGACTGTGAAGTGGGCCTTATTATTATTTGGTTTCTTTTTTCTAACTTAAAAAAAATTTCTTATTGTTTTGGAAAAAGGGAAATCTTGCTGAGCGACAAATCGAGTCTCCGATGTCGAACCATGTAAGTAATTTTATTCTTAAGTTTGTTTAAATTATTATCCAGTAGATAGTAAGAGGGCTACTTTAGATGATTTTGTTAGCATGGAATTGAAGCCCATAGGATCTTGAAACTGTAGAGGATTTTCAAAAATAATCTTTTCTTTAAATGTTTTCATAAAACATCGGTTTAATTATTAAACTAGCTAAAACTTCATAAAAATTTCTAATCTAGATAATACGTGAACTGACGACGAGTCCTAGAAGAGGTACAAGGGGCCGTGGCCAAGGCTGCTGAAGTGTTAGGGCTGAATCGCCGGCATCGGGCCATATGCTCGATGTTGGGGTAGAAGAGGCTTTGGCCTCACCTGTGGCTGGGAATGGACCGTATGGTCGGGTTGCGGGAGAAGATGCGTTGTCGCAAGTAATGCTGAGAATTTTGGAAAGGGTCGCTGGGCCTAATAATGGCACGGGAAATCGAGGGTCTATTCACGAGCGACTTCGTTCAAATGAGGCTGAGATTTTTAAAAACGTGGCTGGTGTGGCTCCTAACGTGGCTGAATATTGGTTGGAGGCCACTGAAAGGATAATGGAGGACCTGGACTGCTCACCGGAACAAAAGTTAAAAGGAGCAGTGTCACTACTTAGGGAAGAAGCCTACCAGTGGTGGCTGACAGTGAAAGAGGGCACCCAACCGGAGCGGGTCACTTGGGAGTTTTTCAAAGCTCCATTCCAAGGGACGTATGTAGGTGCGAGTTATGTAGTTGCTAGAAGGAAAAAGTTCCTGAACTTGACCCAGGGAAACAAATCTGTGGCGGAGTATGAAGCAGAATTTCTATGCCTCAGTAGGTTTGAGGATGTACTTAGAGATAGCCTCAGGGTATTGATAGCTCCACAAAGGGAGCGAGTTTTTTCTGAATTGGTGGAGAAAGGAAAGATAGCGGAGAAGGTAAAGCGCACTAAGCGCCTAAATCAGGAGAAAGAAAGGGGTAAGAATAAAAGGGAGGCTGAGACTCTTGGTGTTGGACAGAGGCCTAGGGCTAGGGCTAAAGTTAATGGGCCAGTTAGAGTAGGGCCCCCTGCTGTTAATCTAGGGGTACCACCTTGTGCTAATTGTGGGAGAAGCCATGGAGGTGAGTGTTGGAAGAGGATGGGAGCTTGTTTAGCTTGTGGGTCTGTGGAGCACAGGATCAGGAATTGCACTAAAATGCTAAATCGAGTGCCAGCCGTGGGCCAAGGTGGTGTTTAGCCACCAAGGTGTGGTCAGCTGCCGCCAAGGGGTCGTGGGCAGGCCAGGGGTGGTAACGGTAATGGACATGGATTTGGAGCACCAGGCAGAAATGCAAGTCATGCTGAGGCGAGGCAGCCAACTTTGGTTTATGCTGCTCGTCGCCTGGAAGGCGAGGATGCCCCAGATGTGATAACGGGTATGTTCTTTATATATGAGTTACCTTACACAACGTTGATTGATATTGGATCGACACATTCATATGTTGCATGCAACATGACTGAACCTTTGGGTAATATGTTTGAAATTACTGGGAATGGAATGACCGTGATAAGTCCGTTAGGTCAGTCAGTGGGAGTGAATAAGTTGTTTAGGAAGGTACCCTTAGTAGTCCAAGGGGTTACCTTTTTAGCGGATTTGATGGAGCTGTCATTTAGTAAGTTCGATTTAATCTTAGGTATGGATTGGCTGGTGAAACACCGAGCCACCTTAGATTGCACTGCAAAGCGAATGGTTTTAAGAGCGGCAGAAGATAAGGAGATGGTAGTGATTGGTGAACGCTAAAATTATTTTTCGAATGTGATTTCGGCATTAAGGGCTGAGAAGTTGGCACGAAAGGGATACGAAGCCCATTTGGCTTATATTAGCGATATGGAGGCTAAGAGCCCTACTGTTAAGGAGTTAAGAATAGTTAGGGATTCCTGATGTCTTTCCCGAGGAGATGCCTAGGTTGCCACCCAGTAGGGGAGTAGAATTTGGAATCGAGTTGTTACCTTGTACGGCTCTGGTGTCCATTGCTCCTTATCGGATGGCACCAAAGGAGTAGATAGAACTGAAGGCACAGATTCAGGAATTATTGGATCGAGGATTCATTCGACCAAGTGTGTCTCTATGGGGAGCACCGGTGTTATTCGTAAAGAACAAAGATGGGTTGCTGTGAATGTGCATCAACTACCGGCAGTTGAACAAGTTAACTATGAAAAACAAGTACCCTCTGCCAAGAATCGATGATGTCTTTGATCAGTTTAGGGGAGCTTCTACATTTTTGAAGATTGACCTACGTTCAGGGTATCAACAATTGAGGGTTAAGGACGCGGATGTTCATAAGACAGCTTTCAGAACTCGTTATTGCACTACGAGTTCCTGGTGATGGCATTCAGGCTGACGAACACACTGGCCGCTTTTATGGATCTCATGAATCGGGTCTTTTGACCCTACTTCGATCGATTCATGGTAATTTTTATAGATGACATTTTGGTGTACTAAAAAGATGAGGATGAGCATGATGCACACTTAAGGATTGTGTTGCAGACTTTGAGGGAGAATGTAACGCCCCGATTTTTGGGCGTAGGAGTAATGGGCCTTGAGTCTAGGTTCGGGTAGAAGAGGCCCAAACAATTTGGATGTTTTAATTATTATTATTATTATTATTTAGTATGTAATTAAATAAATTACGAAGGGTTATGGTGTGGGAAAAATGCCCAAGAGTAAATTTAATTCGAGGCAATTCCTGAATTTTTAATTTTGGAGAAAGAGGGTTCTGGCGATATAGGCTTTTAAAATTGAGGTGGTAAATTATGACACAAATAAGGCCTTGGTAAAGTGGCAAGGTGGTGCCACTAAGTTCCTAAAAAAATGGCGCCTGCGAAGGAATTAAAGGTCCAGGGTTCAAGTTGCAAGGAAGGCATACTGTTACTTTTTAATTTTAGGCATGTGCTGGGCATGTGATCACTTAAGTGAATTTCGACAAGGGCCTTAGGGAGGTTAGGCCAATTTTTTTAGTTGATATTAGGGTTAGGTTCTTTTCTTTTTCTGTCTTGGAGAATTAGGGTTAGGCACCTGAAAGCTTTCACTGTCATTCATCTCTTCTGAGTTCTCATAAAAGCCGAAAACACAAATTCCTTCTCCTTGGTGCCAAGTTCTTCTTCCTCTATTTTCCTCCATTTTTTTCTTTCTTTTTGCTTTTTCTTCTAGCCGAAACCTTCTGATCACCTTACTCACCTCCTCTATCGATCCCATCCTCTACAAAACCTTCATAGCCGATCGCCATAAAAGCTGAAATCCCGAAAACTCACTTTTTGTGCTGATTTCTCCAAGCCAAAATCCTTCAGTTATTTTTGCTCCTTTTGATTAACTTTCATCTTCTCTAAACCCTTAGTATCTGTCGGCAACATTACTTCAAAGTTATAGCCTCAAATTGTCATCTTCTTCATCACTTAAAAAGCCGAAGTACCATAGATTTAGGGACTTATAGTCGAAACTTCAGATCTCCTGGATTCGAGTTCTACTATCGTTTAGAGGATAGATCTGCATCAGATCTGCGTAGAAATCAAAGAGCAATAGGTTGTAAGTGCTCATCACCTCAGATGTAGCCTTATTTTACAATTTAGAAAAAGCCGAAGTCCCTAAAATCTAGGAAGGCTGTCGATTTGGGCATAGGGCTTTAAGGGTCTTTAACTGACGATTTATTTTGGTGTTTAGTGTCTTCTAGAGGTTGGATTGAAGGCTTGGATCTTTGGAACAACTAGACTTAAATCTAGTCATCAGTTTTCGGCAAAAAGGTAAGATTTTAAGGCTTTAGGGGCATGGTTCGAATATGGTAGGTGAATATTGGGATTGGTTATTGTGGTTTGCACTCTAAGAATTGTGGTAATCAATTGTAGGACATCGTAAGGGATCTCAGTGGCAGTCGTCACAAAACAGGTGTGTAACAACCCTCGTAATAGCTTAGGCTAATATTCGCAGAAAAGCCGAAATGCCAAAATTCTGTCATTTCAGGAACTTGAGATTTTGCATATGGTTTTAGATGTGATAAAAATGATATGATCGGTGTTTGGATCGATGGATCAGGTAAGAGTGCAATTCTGTACACGATGGTAAGTTGGGTCTCAATGGGCTGAAATTGGGCCCAATAGGCTTTTCGGCTCATTTGGGTAAAATTGATAGAATATGGAATTTGGAAAGATTGCATGTTAACGCGGTTAGTACTGTTGTAAAATTTGGATTATGTGGGCTTAATGGGCTAAATCGGCATTCGTAGGACCCATTAGGGGTTTTGGGTCCAAAAGCCCTAATTTGATAAAGTGCGTTAAAATCACTGTTTAAACACTTGAGGATATTGATAATTGTTAATGAACGTGGAAAACCCATAATATTTGGTAAATTTACGAAATTACCCCTAAAATATGGTAAATGACTGTTTTTCCTTTAGATAAAAATGACCATTATACCCCTAGGGTTTAATTATGAATATGATGCATGAGATTTTGATATACAGGATATGACATGATATGCACATGATATGTTATGAGATGCACATGATATACTCATTATATGCATGGGTTGGGTTTGATATAAATGGAGGAAGTGCAAAAAGGGCTTTGCCTCATTTTTTAAAAGGGCTTTTGCCCGATTTATCAAAAAGGGCTTTGCCCCAGCTATTAAAGAGGCTAGGCCTCCAGTTATATGATAAAGCAGCTATGCTGCCAGTGAAGATTTTGGTTGGGTGGGCTGAGTTATTCCCCACATGGAGAGCTTGGTTGGTATGGGTGGAGAGTAGCAGATGGTGGGTTGAGTAGTCTCCCCAAATGGGCTTGCATACATTCATTGGTATTATATGTGATATTGAAATGGGCCTGTGGGCCATACCGATTATAGTAAAGGCTTCGGCCCAATAACCGTTAAACGAAAGGCTTCGGCCCAGTATGCTGGTATTAGTTTGGGCTCTGAAAGGGACTTGTTGCACACTGAGTTTCCAAACTCACCCCCCTTTCCTTATCTTTGCAGGTGAGACTTGATGTGGAGACTTGGAGCTGGAGGGGATTCAGAGTGGCCATGTGGACTGTTTAAAATAAGCGTTTATGCCTTCACTTTTATTCTAGAATACTTCTTTATGTTTTTGGGTTTTAAGTTGTAATAAGATCGCTTTAATTATTTTTAATTGCTTTAGCATGATTATTAGCTTAGGCATAATATGGATTTAAAGGTTTCGAATTGAATAGCTCTAGGGCGCGTTTTTAAAAGAAATTATCTGATTTTAAAATATCGTGAAACAAGACAAAGCTTCCGCAACGAAAACGTTTTAAAAAAAAATTAACAAGTGCTTTCAATGGCTTAAAACGAAATGGTTTTTCCTGAACAATTATTCAGTTAAAGTGTGGCAATGGTTGTGTGCATGTCTAGGAGTGGATCCATGGAGAGCTTGGTACTTAAACAGTTTAATTGACTCACCTCCTCTTTTCCGGCACCCTACGTGGTGCACAGCTTCCATTCACTTTAATCTATAACAAAAATACTCTTTAAACACTAAGAAAGATATTAGTTAAAACATGACTTTTACAGTAACGTTGCAATGTGACACGCCGAATTCGGGCCTAACTTCTAAGTCGGGTTTAGGGTGTTACATTTAGTGGTATCAGAGCCAAGTTACAACCACTCGACTGTGGGTTTCAAAACGGGTTTAAAATTAAAAATTTCAAAATAAGGGTATTTTAAATCAATTTTTTTTAAGAATTTCTATTCTCTATGACCAAATACATGTTTTTGTTTTAAATGGTTTGAAGAAAGAAGTGGCACATTGAATCCCCAGCACCAAGTCTGTAAGTACTTTCTCCTTAAATATCTGCATCTTGTACTAAAAACCATCTTGTAGATAGGATTGAGACTTTACTATGATATCTGTAGCTAGGTTGATACTAAAACCATAGAGAGGCGAGGCAATAGGAACTAAAAACCCAAAAAGATTGAGACTGTAGCTAGGCTATGATTCTGTAAAGAACAAAAACTCTAAAATACTATCTCTGCATAAGACATATGATAGTAAAATTTTGAGATCTTTGTAGTTATTTGATATATGTACTGGTAATGTAGAGTATTCATATGGATTCTGAGGGTAAGCAAAGTCTGCCAACTTCGAGTAGCGGTAACTCGGAGCTTGGGACTGAGGCACTGACCGAGTTAGTAAGAAAAGTGGTAGAAGAAGTATTGGAGACCAAGGTTAAGGAAATTAGGGAAACGTTTCAAGCAGGGTGCTTGGAGTGTAAGAAGAGGAAGAATTCTAGTTCTTAGGACACTAAGCCTCGTTCTGTGAAACATGTTAAGACACGACCAAACTTTCCAACCTGCAAGAACTGCAACGGGCGTCATCCAAGTGAATGCCACAGGAAGACAGGAGCATGCTTTAGATATGGGTCCAAGGAGCATCGAGCTCGGGACTGCCAAGCTTATTCTATTTAAGTGTGTGTTATGAATTGTATGCGTGCTTGATAAAAGTTTCTTTACTTTGGTAATTAGATGTTCTGGGTCGTACTAAGAATTATATATATATTTTTTAAATTTTAAATTAAATTAGAGTGCGCAGTGGAAGCACAGTGGTTTGACCTAAGTAATACGGTTAGTTGGTAGTTTGAAATTTCAAGGACGAAATTTCTTTAAGGGGAGTAGAGTTGTAACGGCCCAATTTTTGGGCCTAGGAGTAATGGGCCTTGAGTCTAGGTTCGGGTAGAAGACGGCCCGAACAATTTGGATGTTTTTATTATTACTATTATTATTTAGTATGTAATTAAATAAATTAGGAAGGGTTATGGTGTGGGAAAAAGGCCCAAGATTAAATTTAATTCGAGGCAATTCCTGAATTTTTAATTTTGGAGAAAGAGGGTTCTGGCGATATGGGCTTTTAAAATTGAGGTGGTAAATTATGACACAAATAAGGCCTTGGTAAAGTGGCAAGGTGGCGCCACTAGATTCCTAAAAAAATGGCGCTTAGGAAGGAATTAAAGGTCCAGGGTTCAAGTTGCAAGATAGGCATACTGTTACTTTTTAATTTTAGGCATGTGTCGGGCATGTGATCACTTAAGTGAATTTCGGCAAGGGCCTTAGGGAGGTTGGGCCGATTGTTTTAGTTGAAATTAGGGTTAGGTTCTTTTCTTTTTCTGTCTTAGAGAATTAGGGTTAGCCACTTGAAAGCTTTCACTGTCATTCATCCCTTTTGAGTTCTCATAAAAGCCGAAAATGCAAATTCCTTCTCCTTGGTGCCGAGTTCTTCTTCCTCTCTTTTTCCTCCATTTTATTTCTTCCTTTTTGCTTTTTCTTCTAGCCGAAACCTTCTGATCACCTTACTCACCTCCTCTATCGATCCCATCCTCCACAAAACCTTCATAGCCGATCGCCATAAAAGCCGAAATCCTAAAAACTCACTTTTTGTGCCGATTTCTCCAAGCCAAAATTCTTCAGTTATTTTTGTTCCTTTTGATTAACTTTAATCTTCTCTAAACCCTTAGTATCTGTCGGCAACATTACTTCAAAGTTATAGCCTCAAATCATCATCTTCTTCATCACTTGAAAAGTCAAAATACTATAGATTTAGGGACTTATAGCCGAAACTTTAGATCTCCTAGATTTGAGTTCTACTATCATTTAGAGGATAGATCTGCATCAGATCTACGTAGAAATCAAAGATGAATAGGTGGTAAGTGCTCATCACCTCAGATATAGTCTTATTTTACAATTTAGAAAAAGCCGAAGTCCTTAAAATCAAGGGAGGCTGTCGATTTGGGCATAGGGCTTTAAGGGTCTTTAACTGACGATTTATTTTGGTGTTTAGTGTCTTTTAGAGGTTGGATCGAAAGCTTGGATCTTTGGAACAACTAGACTTAAATCTAGTCATCGATTTTCGAGAAAAAGGTAAGATTCTAAAGGCTTTAGGGGCATGGTTCGAATATGGTAGGTGAATATTGGGATTGGTTATTGTGGTTTGCAATCTAAGAATTGTGGTAATCAATTGTAGGACATCGTAAGGGATCCCAGTGGCAGTCATCACAAAACAGGTGTGTAACAACCCTCGTAATAGCTTAGGCTAATATTCGCAGAAAAGCCGAAATGCCAAAATTCTGGCATTTCGGGAACTTGAGATTTTGCATGCGATTTTAGATGTGATAAAAATGATATGATCGGTGTTTGGATCGATGGAACAGGTAAGAGCGCAATTTTGTGCACGATGATAAGTTGGGCCTCAATGGGCTAAAATTGGGCCAAATGGGCTTTCGGGCCCATTTGGGTAAAATTGATATAAAATGGAATTTGGAAAGATTGCATGTTAACGCGGTTAGTACTGTTGTAAAATTTGGATTATGTGGGCTTAATGGACTAAATCGGCATTCGTAGGACCCATTAGGGTTTTGGGCCCAAAAGCCCTAATTTGATAAAGTGCGTTAAAATCACTGTTTAAACACTTGAGGATATTGATAATTGTTAATGAACGTGGAAAACCCATAATATTTGGTAAATTTATGAAATTACCCCTAAAATATGGTAAATGACTGTTTTGCCTTTAGGTAAAAATGACCATTATACCCCTAGGGTTTAATTATGAATATGATGCATGAGATTTTGATATACATGATATGCATGATATGCACATGATATGTTATGAGATGCACATGATATACTCATTATATGCATGGGTTGGGTTTGATATAAATGGAGGAAGTGCAAAAAGGGCTTTGCCCTAGTTTACCGAAAAGGGCTTTGCCCCAGTTATTAAAGAGGCTAGGCCTCTAGTTATATGATAAAGCAGCTATGCTGCCAGTGGAGAGTTTGGTTGGGTGGGTTGAGTTATTCCCTACATGGAGAGCTTGGTTGGTACGGGTGGAGAGTAGCGGATGGTGGGTTGAGTAGTCTCCCCAAATAGGCTTGCATACATTCATTGGTATTATATGTGATATTGAAATGGGCCTATGGGCCATACCGATTACAGTAAAGGCTTCGGCCCAGTGATTTGATTTATGAAAAGGCTTCGGCCCAGTAACCGTTAAACGAAAGGCTTCGGCCCAGTATGCTAGTATTAGTTTGGGCTCTGAAAGGGGCTTATTGCACACTGAGTTTCCAAACTCACCCCCCTTTCCTTATCTTTGCAGGTGAGACTTGATGTGGAGACTTGGAGCTGGAGGGGATTCAGAGTGGCCATGTGGACTGTTTAAAATAAGTGTTTATGCCTTCACTTTTATTCTAGAATACTTTCTTTATGTTTTCGGGTTTTAAGTTGTAATAAGGCTGCTTTAATTTTTTTTAATTGCTTTAGTATGATTATTAGCTTAGGCATGATATGGATTTAAAGGTTTCAGATTGAATAGCTCTAGGGCGCATTTTTAGAAGAAATTATCTGATTTCAAAATATCGTGAAACAAGAAAAAGCTTCTGCAACGAAAACGTTTTAGAAAAAAATTAACAAGTGCTTTCAATGGCTTAAAACGAAATGGTTTTTCCTGAACAATCATTCAGTTAAAGTGTGGCAATGGTTGTATGCATGTCTAGGAGTGGATCCATGGAGAGCTTGGTATTTAAGCAGTCTAATTGACTCACCTCCTCTTTTCCGGCACCTTACCTGGTGCACAGCTTCCGTTCACTTTAATCTATAACAAAAATACTCTTTAAACACTATGAAAGATGTTAGTTAAAACATGACTTTTACAGTAACGCTTCAATGTGACATGCCAAATTCGAGCCTAACTTCTAGGCTAGGTTTGGGGTGTTACAGAGAATCAACTGTATGCCAAATTCAATAAGTGCGAATTTTGGCTAAGGGAGGTAACTTTTCTAAGACATGTGGTGTCAGGTCGGGGGACTAATGTAGATCCCTGAAAAATTGAAGTAGTGTTAAACTGAAAAACACCTAAGTCAATATCGAAAATCCAAAGTTTTCTGGGCTTGGCAGGGTATTATAGGCAGTTTGTTGAGGGCTTTTCAGTAATTGCTGCACCCTTAACTAAGTTGTTGAGGAAGGGGGTACCGTTTGTTTGGACAGACAAGCAGTAAGAGAGTTTTGGAAAACTTAAGAAAGTCTTAACTGAGGCCCCTGTGTTGATCCAGCCAATGCCTGGGAAGGAGTTTATGGTTTATAGTGACGTGTCGCATGTGGGCTTGGGATGTGTATTGATGCAAGAAGGAAAGGTGGTTGTATATGTGTCACGTCAACTTAAAACTCACGAGGTGAATTATTCAACCCATGACTTGGAGCTAGCTACGGTGGTTTTCGCGCTAAAAATATAGAGGCATTATTTATACGGGGAGAAGTGCATAATTTATTCGGACCATAAGAGTTTGAAATACCTCCTTACCCAAAAGGAGCCTAACCTTAGGCAGCGTAGGTGGGTGGAATTATTGAAGGATTATGATTGTACGATTGAATACCACCCTGGAAAAATGAATGTGGTAGCTGACGCATTGAGTCATAGAGTTAAGCTAGACTTGAGGGCTATGCTCGCCCGTTTAAGTTTGTTGGATAATGGTAGCTTGTTGGCTGAGCTTCAAGTAAAACCGGTGTGGGTCGAACAGATAAGGAGCAAGCAGTTAGTGGATGAGACTTTGGGTGCTCATTTTAAACAAGTAGAGAATGGGGAGACATCGTACTTTGGGATAAATAGTGAAGGAGTGTTGTTTTTCTGTAGAAGAATGTGTATACCAAAGGACGATGATCTAAGACAGTCTATTCTACGGGAAGCACATAGCAGCCTCTATGCTATGCGTCCTGGCAAAAACAAGATGTATCAGAACTTGCGGGAGCTTTATTGGTGGCCTGGACTTAGGCGTGAGGTTATAGAGTTTATAGGAAAATGCTTGGTTTATCGACAGGTGAAGGCGAAACATCAATTGCCTTCAGGATTACTTCAGACAGTAAAGATTCCACTCTAGAAGTGGGAAAGGATCACTATGGACTTTGTTAGTGGGCTACCCTTGACGCCTACTAAGAAAGACTCGATATGGGTTATAGTGGATCGGTTAACCAAGTCTACCCATTTTGTACCAGTTTGCACTAATTACTCGTTACAAAAGCTGGCTAGGTTGCATGTAGCAGAGATTGTAAGTGTGCATGGAGTGCCAGTCTCCATAATATCTGATAGGGATCCACATTTCACTTTGTGATTTTAGAAGAAGCTGCATGAGGCGTTGGGTACTAGGTTGAACTTTAGTACGGCATTCCACCCTCAAACTGATGGACAGTTGGAAAGGGTGATCCAAGTGTTGGAAGATATGTTGAAGGGTTGTGTGATTAAGTTGTGAGGTAGCTGGGAGGACTATTTACCGTTAGCCAAATTTGCGTAGAATAATAGCTATCAAGCAAGTATTGGGATGGCTCCGTATGAAGCACTGTATGGGCAAAGGTGTCAAACACCAACATGTTGGACGGAGTTGGGCGAATGAAGAGTTTTGGGCCCTGAATTGGTAGCCGATACTGAGGATAAGGTGAATTGATTCGGGATCAGTTGAAGGAGGCCTCGGATAGGCAGAAATTGTATGCTGACCTTGAACGACGAGAGATAGAGTATGCAGTGGGGGACTTAGTTTTTCTTAAGGTCTCTCCTTGGAAGAAGGTATTAAGGTTTGGACAGAAGGGGAAGCTAAGCCCAAGGTTCATTGGGCCATATCGAGTTGTAAGGCGGATTGGGCCAGTCGCTTATCAGCAGGAATTACCTTCTGAACTAAGCCAGATCCACGACGTTTTTCATGTTTCCATGTTGAGATGGTATCACTCAAATCCTTTACATGTTGTGGCGGTTGAGAAAATCGTGATGTTAAGGTACTGAAAAGGATGTCTGTTCCATTAGTCAAAGTGCTTTGGCGTAATCACAAGGCTGAGGAGGCTACTTGGGAACCTAAGGAGGAGATGCGATGCCAATATCCTCAACTATTTGAATCAGGTAAAATTTCGAGGACGAAATTTCTTTTAGGGGGTAGAGTTGTAACGCCCCAAAAATCTCGAAACCCAAAAATCTCGAAATCTCGAATTTTTCTTTTTGTGCTTAGCATTTTCGATTAAGTGTTAATTAGGTGATGGTAAGTCTTGGTCAAGGTTTGAGTTCGAACCTAGGGGTAGAAGAAATTATAGTTTAATTATTAAAGGAACCCCGATGGCAAGTAGTTGGGCTTTTAAATAAGGATAGGGGAAAATGGCATCAAAAAAGCCTTGTGGAGGAGTGGCTAAGTGACGCCACTTAGTGTGTAAGGAGGTGGCGTTAGTGGATAGCAAGGAGATTCGAGGTTCGAATCCTAGCTTAGTATTTTTAGGAGTTAAATTTTGACCTTCTAGAAGGTTGGAAGTGGCGTGAAGATGGACTCCAAGGGGAGTGTTTAGAAGAGAAATTTGAGGAAAGGATCAAGGGGTTATGAGGGAGAAAAACGAGGAGATCAAAAGTGAGTAGGAGGTGGAGCCAAATTGGGAACCTGGGCATGAGAAATTCGGCTATAAAGGCTATAAATAGGTGCTAAATGCAAGGTTGCCAGGCTAATGCCGAAATCTCTTTCACCTTGTTGCCAGAAACCCTTTTTCCTAAAAGTCGAAAACCCTCTGTTTTACTTTCTTTTCTTTGTGCCGATTTCCATCCTTCCTCTACACAATTTTCTTTGTTTCACTTTTGGGTTAGCCGGTTCCTTCTTCTACTCTTCTTCTTTAATTTATTCCAAATAAACCTTATTCACCATGCTAATTGAAAGCCAAAAAGTCGAATCTCCCTTGGGCCGATTACTCTTTCGGTGTAAGTACCTTATCTCTTTTTCGGCTAGTATTGTTAATACCAATTACTCCTCTCCCTCACTCTTTCTAATCAGCTTTGGTAGGGAATTAGTATCGGATCTCGGGTTTTAGCCGAATTGCTCCTTAGGTGTTTGCAATTTTGGTAAGTATTCCTCTCTTATTGGCTAAGGTTGGCCGAATGGTCATAGTTAAGGTAAGGGGACTTGTGTTGGATATGAGTCACCTATTATTCTGGTTTTAATAGTTAAGATTGGTGCAGATCTAGGAGTTGATTGTGGTTAGTGATTAAAGAAGGGGTTGTTATACTTATCGCGCAAGGTAAGGTTAATGTGAGGTTTCGATTTTAGTAAAGATATGTATTAAGCTTACGATTAATTGAAGGGTGATATCGTTTGTAGGTTGGTGACTAAAGGAATCGCAGCATGCTTGCTTACCAGGTGTGTACATACACTGCACACACAACTAGATCGGTAAAAGCCGAAATGCCAAAATACTGAAAAGGCGAAAGTTTGGCTATGGAAGTCTTACGAGTGTATGAATGCTCGCAAGGGGGAAATTGATACGTTGTCTGAGGCCCCATGGGCGATTCCATGGGTTTGGGCTGTGAATTAGTCAACCGGGGCATAATAGGCTTAATGGGCCCGATGGGCTATTGGGCCCATAATAGGCAAAATTGATAATTGATGCTATGTGATGAAAAATTGTATGTGAGCATGACTATAAATGTTAATTGGGCCTAATGGGCCATATGAATGTGAATTGGGCTTGATGGGCCATATAAATGTGATTGGGCCTAGTGGGCCATATACAGGTATGTGAGTTTGGGATTTGTAGGGGTTTTGGGCCTAGTATATGATGACGACATAAAACTTAATTAATTAATTGCGACTATGGACAAGTCATAGGGTTAAGGTGAGGCAACAGGTATGTCCATGTCTAGGATTGGATCTAGGGAGAGCTTGGTACTTAAGTAGTCTTAATGACTCACCTCCTCTTCTCTGGAATCCTACCTGTTGTATAGTATTCATTCATCTTAGCTCACAGGATTTGTTAATGGGCCAAGGTAAGTGAAAACCGTAATAAAGGAAAAATTATCGAAATGCCCCTTAGGACAAAAATGACCAAAATACCCCTATGTGTTGAATGTAGGTTTTATGGATGTTACACACATATCTGCTGCATACATATGATATTCTGCTTAGGTTGCATACGGGATGGGAATTATGGAACAGGGGGAAGTATATGAGGATCTCATGGTTGCTTGATAATCGTGGATCCACTAACGGCTTTTAAGCCTAATATGTAAATGAAGGTAGCTCCGCAACCGAGTTACCCTGGATGTGTATCAGTTGGGTGGGTTGATATTTATATCCCCACATAATGTGTATCAGGGGATGGAGCTGGTCTGTAGCGGATGGATTATTAGGATGGGATTGCACTGCATTGCATTGCATGTTTGATGTATGGTGATTATTGAATGCTTGTTCTCGTTGAGGGTTGTACACACTGAGTTTACGAAAACTCACCCTCTCTTTTATTTTATTTTTAGGATGCTCAATAGAAGATTCGATGTTTGGAGGGACTCTGGGTGGCCAGCTAGCAAGACAACTTAGATGTGTTATTTTTTCCTTTTAAAATCATATAAGTTTCTATTTTTTTAAGTATGTTTCAGACCTGATTGTAATAAGGCTTCCATTTTGTTATTATTTGGATTATTGTCATTTTTATGCATTGTAAATATGAGAAGTTGAACATGGGTTTCCTAAGTCATAGTATGTTTTTCTACGTTTCTGCAACTAAATTTTTAAATGATAAGTTTTCTTAAGTCAAATGTTTTAAACAAGGCTTTCGCAACTGAAAAGAGTGTTTTCATAAGTTAACTAAGGTTTCATATCTTAAGGAAGGGTTTTCAATGAAAACAAGGTTTTTGATAAAACACTTCAATGTGACGCGCCAGATTCGGCCATAACGTCTGGGTCGGGTTTGGGGTGTTACACACTGTGATTTCGGAAATGTTTAGAACTGAATGTTTTTAAGTTATGTTTTTATGGTAATGCTTTGTAGCCCTATTCTGTCGATGGATATGGGTTACGAGTGTTACAAATTGAGTCAAAAAATTTCAAGTGTAGTCGAGTTGAGTTAACGAATTCTCTTATTTATATTCAATGTTGCATTTACATGGACTGATTGTTTAACTAATAGATGAAGTACAAGATTATTTAACTACATAAATAATATAATGGTTTTACCTTTTAACTTAACAGGTAATCATTTATCAAAATGACATAGTTTTGCCTTTTAACTTAATGATTTTGACTTTTAGCTTTAGAAAAGGCAACATTTATCAAAACGATATAGTTTTGTCTTTTCTTATTTGGATTTTTGGATTACTCGAATTGTGTAATTCATATTCGAGTTAAACCAAAAAACTTGATTTTTTATTCAAATTGATCTGAACAACTCAATAAACTCAAATAACTCGAACTATTTAATTAAAATTTTGAAATTTTTATCAAGTTTTTTTAATTGAACCAGATTTTGCTCACCCCTAGCCAATAGAATCAGAATCTCAAGGTCTTCCTCAACGTCAAAGACAACGAAATCTACAGGAAATACAAATTATCTAACTTTGACAAATACATCTTCTAATACACCTTTAGTGTGTACAAAAGACCTATCGACCAATTGTAGTGTTATCGATATGTTGTTGAGTTCCCTTAGTCTGAGTTTTTTGTAAATAGATAGGGGTGTTGAAATTATACTGGCCCTTAAATCACATAAGGTCTTACCAAAGTTTATGTCTCCTATCTATATCAAAATTATGAAGCTACATGGATCTTTTAGTTTGGGGGGTATTTTCTTAATTACAATCACACTACATGAGGCATTTATATTTATTTGTTCCCCTATTTTATGTTTCCTATTATTAGACATAATCTCTTTTAAAATAATTAGCATAATTGGGAATTTTATCAATTAGCTCCAATAGGGGTAAATTTACATTCAGGTACTTAGACAAGTTTAAAAAACTTACTAATTCATCACCGTCCCTTTTCTTCTTATTCTAGAGCCTCGACGGGAATGGTACATGTAACACCCCTCACTCGTATTCGATGCCAGAACAGGTTTATGAGGTGTTACCGGACTTACATCACAAACAATCATACAATTTCGAGTCATAAATTTTAGTCAAATTAAAACCATTTGCTTTCAGTCATAAAGTACGTAATACGAGCCTACGAGGCCCAAAACATGCATTAGAAGTGGTCCAGGATTAAACCAAGGATTAGGAAATTTATACAAAACTTAGAAGATTTTTGCCATGTACAGGGGTCACACGCCTGTGTGCTTTGGGACACGCCCGTGTGGGCAGGCCGTGGGGTCACACACGCCCGTGTCCCTAACCCGTGTAACTCTCTATTTTACAAGGCATGAACAAATTAAAGTCACACGGCCAAGCCACACGCCTATGTGCTGGGCCCTGTGATTAATTAATTTTCATAAAATAGGTGCAGACTTCACACGGCCAGGACACACGCCCATGTCTGGGGCCGTGTTCTTCACACGGCTGAGACACACGCTCATGTCTCCACCCGTTTGCTCAATTCTGAGCATTCTCTTTCTCAAAATTAAGGTGCAAGGGACACACGGCTAAAACACATTCCCATGAGGCAACCTTGTGTCACACACGGCCTAGTCACACGCCTGTGTGTCTACCCGTGTGGACAAAAATAAAGGCTATCTACCAAGCCAATTTGCCACCCTCATTTGCCCAAACATACGCAACATCAAATGGAACAAATCATAACATACTTGGACAACCAAAACATCCAAAATCAAGGCTAAAACATGTCATTTCAATACCTAACATATTTACAACATCATATTTTACCAAATCAAATCATACCAAACTCACATTCTACAAACTTCAATATGGCTAATATTAATTTGCATTGTATTATAGAGATCTTCTAGCATAATAATAAGCCAAACTCAATCATTTAACAACAAAGCTATATAGCCATAAATAAGCATATAGCGAACCATTACAAAACACATAAACAAAAGAAATTGGCACATATACTTATGTAAATAGGCTTACAACCATTTTAGCCAAAATAAGCCAATTACATCGCTAAATACCAAATCACCTTAAGCAAATATAAGCCAACACATTTGGCCAAATTCATAATGACACATATACCAAAATGACGAAGTCCTTATACATGCCATATACTCAAAATGTTTAAGATCATCAATACCCAAAATAATAGTTTGATACTGTGATACAATCTCCAACGATCTCCAATTCGAGCTAGCTTGGTAACACTATAAAACATAGAAAAATAAAACGGAGTAAGCTATATAGCTTAGTAAGCTCATATGAAAGAAATAAGCAAATCTTACCATACATTTAACATTCAAGTAATACAATATAAGATAAAATAATTTACCATAATCTCATTCCATCACAAGCTTACCTTGAAATCATCATTTCACGAATTTAATAATCATAAGCTTTATGTACATACCTGTAACATCTCGTAATAATGTCATACTTATTCTCATTGTTGACATACCCAATGAACCATTCGGAATAATAATATCGAATACTCGGGAAACCTTGCACACAAGGTGTCACATATGTAGCCATTGCTACCTCTATCTCATAACACATATATGCTTGCTCTTGAGCCATCAACGGGCCTGCTCACACAAGCTGTCAGTCAAGACAAAGCTACATGGTGCTGCTCACACAAGCTATCATGTAACCGTAACATATGTCGGTATACTCAGCCACCGGTAGGACATACTGGACCAACACCCGGATCACATAACATAATACCCTAATGACATGTCACTTGTATCCTAATCTATTCCTAAGGATCGATTGGGAATTCTCACTTGCCAAAACATCATCAAACGTGCCTGTAGATTCGTTTACAAAATTCATGCAAAAATTAAAGCATTTAAAATACAATTATAATAAAGCTTATTTACATACGAACTTACCTCAAATGCGAAAATGGCAAAATGGATCTATTCGTCAATTATTTTGTTTTTCCACCGATCTAGATCCGAACTTCATTTTGCTTGATCTGTAATGTCCAATTTAACTTATTTAATCATTACATTATTCAATGTAGCCCAAAAATATTTATGGAAAATATTGCATTTTAGCCCTTAACATTTCAACATTTTACAATTTAGTCCCTAGGCTCGTAAAATGAATTTCATTCAACTTCATCACAACCCAAGCCTAGTCGAATATTACTAGTACTCATAACAACCCACATTTTTCATTTATTCACACTTTGATACACATTTTGTAACCTTTTATAAATAAGTCCCTATTTGACTTTTTATCGAAAATCACTTTACAAATGTTGTTTGTCTAACAACAAACATGCATTTTCTATCATCAAACATGAAAATAAAAGCACATCCAACATGGGTAAAATTTTAGACTTTGTCTAACAACAAACATGCATTTTCTATCATCAAACATGAAAATAAAAGCACATCCAACATGGGTAAAATTTTAGACTTTAACTTTTTTTCAAATTAGTCCTTGAAATAGCTAGATCAAGTTACCACGATCTCAAAAATATAGAAATCATTAAAAATGGGACAAGAACGGACTCACAATCGAGCTTGAAAGTTGGCCAAACCCTAGCTATGTCTTCTCCTCAAAATTTCGGCTAAGGGGACTAAATTGATGAAGATAAACATCTTTTATTTAGTAAATTTGTATTTATTTACCAAATTACCAATTTACCTTTCATTTAAACTTTATAAATTCACTTACTCCGTGCCTATTTTTGTCCACCTGAAAGTATAATAGTCTAATTTCCATTTGAGCTTTCTAATTAAAAATTCATAACAATTTACTACCTTTAACTTATAAAACTCAAATTTTGCATATATTGCAATTTAGTCCTTCTAGTCAAATTGAGCACTCAATCAATAAAATTTCTTAATGAAATTTTCACACAATTATTCTATCATGCTGTAGACCTTATAATAGTAATAAAGTGAATATTTCTACTTTGGATTTGTGGTCTCAAAACCACTATTCTAATTTAACCCTAAAATGGGCTGTTACAGTACATTTTTAACAGTTGGGTCATCACTTGATTTCATTTTCGGCTCAGCTACTTCTTCTTCCTTTTGAGTCTCATCATCATTTGAGGATTCATCCACAAGATTTTCTATTTCATCTTTATTTAACTTAATAAGCTGACAGGCTCCTTCATAGGTCTTATTCATAAAGGCCCCGCTTGACACTCCATCTAATTCGTCCAAACTATTGTAGAATATATGCATCTGTAACCATTCTTACATTCTATGGTGTGGACACTTACACGGCAATAACTTAAATCGCTCTCATGTCTCATAGTAATTTTCACGCTCCATTTGTCGAAAGTTTTCGATATCTCACCTCATCTATATTGTCTTGCTTGGTGGAAAGAATTTTGTCAAGAATTTTCCTACGAGCTCCTTCCATGTAGTAATCGAACCTAGAGCCTACAAATCTAACAAATAAGATGTGTTATCACAAAAGGAAAAGGGGAACAACCAAAGACAGATATCGCCATCAATGACCCCATTAAATTTGAAAGTGTCGCATAAATGAAGGAAACACTTTAAGTGATGATTCAAATCTTTATTCACAAAGCCTAGAAACTGTAAATTTATCTATAAAATTTGGATAACTTTCAGTTTTATCTTAAAATTATTAGTGTTATTGTCGACTTGTCAATCTTGCCTCGCACAACATCCAAAAATAGGTATTCTGTAGTCACACAATGTCCTCTTTTGATTTGCCATAGGGTTGGCGGTTTGTGCTATTAATATTACTGGTGGTGGATTTTGTTTGGGTGGGTTGTAACGTGCTAAACCCAACCTAAATGTTACGAACAAATCTCGAAGATCCCATTGGCCATGATGATGGCGTAGAAAATCATTTAATTAATTTCTTTTGACTAATGTCATTATTTAAAATAGTCATTTTGACTTGCTTGAGAAAGAGCCAAATGGTGTTATAAATTTCTTTTGAAAGAAAATTTGTGAAAACCAATTATCTTTAGAAAAACTCAAGTATCAAATGTTTAAGAAAACATCATATTTCAAGAAAACATCGTAATGAAAAATAACATAGCTAAACCTCACTCGTTGATTTGAAATCATAATTTTGTCGTATCTTGTAAAATATCAATTAAATAAGCAAATAGTGTTGTGTTTGGAAAACGAAGTCTTGAGTTTTAATTAACGATCGTTGACTTGAGTTTTTAATTAGGTTAAAAAATCTAGTTTTTCTTACTAAATTCATAAATCGTCCTAAGTGATAGTTTTAAAAATCTAATCATCCAAAAGCCTAAAATCCAAAAGAAAAGCCCCAAGCCACAGTTCAAAATAATAAAAAACAATTCCAAAATACCAAATATCAAAATATGGTAGTTTATTTGAAAAAATTAGAAACTTAAAGGGGTGAGATTTTAAAGCCCAATGTGGGTTTATAGGCACAACAATGGAAATTAAGACAAAAAATCATTCTGTATAACATAACACATATTCATAAGTATACAATCATAGAATCAAATTCATTAGAATGCATAGCGATGATGTCGATGCGACACTTTTTGAGAAACAGTTCAAATTTATAACATCTCGAATTTGGGCCTAGTTGGAATATGGTTTCGGGACCACAAATTTGGCATCAAAATAATTATTTTATGATCACTATGAGGTCTAGGATATGAAAATAAGCATGTGTTAAAGTTTCATGAAGAAATTCTATGTGTAAGGTGTCCAATTGAAAATTAGGGATTGAATTGAATATATTGCAAAACTTGGATTCTAGAAGTAATTTGTATGAAATTGCTTTGGAATGTTAATTAGAGGTCCTTAAAGAGTAATTTTTCCAATTTCTAAGTTTTTGGACAAAAATGGACATGCATGGAAAATTTTGGAAGTTTAGTAAGGAAGGGCATTTTTGTCATTTGGAAATAAACCAAATAAAAAGGGGAAAATCAAGCTAAAATCAGCTCATTTTCTTCTCCATGCTGCCAAAATTCTGAGGGTCTCCATAGCTAGGGTTTTCAAAATTTTCAAGCTCAATAGTAAGTGCTCCCTAGCCCTTTTTTAATGTTCTTCGTATTTTTGATATCCTCGTACCATGCTCTCTCTATTTCTACCCATATTTCAAGCTAGGGTTCATGTTCAAAAATTTACCATGCATGAGATGTTTGTATTTTGATGATTTATGGAGGAATATGAGAATTTAAAGGATGGTGAACAACTTTTACTAAGTAGTTTTTCATGGAAATGGTTTAAAGGACTAAATTGTAAAAGTTGTGGAAATGGGTAGGAAAATATGGAATGAAGGAAAAAAATAGGCTGCTATAAGTGTGAATAAGATTCAGCTAAGCTTGGGTAGCCAAGGAATTACATGCATTTCATTATATGAGACTTAGGACAAAATTGTAAATATTGGGAAAGGTTAGTGGCAAAATGGTCATTTTGCCCGAGGGTGATTTTTAGGCCTAAAACAAATAATGTGATGTGTTAATAATCTAATTTTATTGATATAGACCTTGAGGAAAAAATTTTGAAGGTCGATCATGGTAAATGAAAGGTTTCAGAATAACCGAAATACAAAACTGGAGCCATTACCAAGTAAGTTCGTATAACCCGAAGTAAACTTTTAATATACTTAAATATGCATGTCCTTGAATGTATGAAAATCTAGATATTCATTGTATAATAATCCATGAAATATACTAGTGTAAATGAAGGATGACAAATGTCCTGGTTGAAATAGAAAGGGAAATTCGATGGATAAATTTTGACTTACATGACATGAGATCCTGCATGTGTTGCAGAAAAGGATTTAGCCCAAACGAGTAATCCAATGATCTCAAAATAGAAAGGATCTAGCCCAGACGGGTGTTCCTTGAGTGATCGAGCCTCCCAAAGAATATGGTTGCATTAAGGATTTAGCCCGGACGGGTAATCTGATTGAGGACTGAATTTAGCCTGGACTGGCAATTCAAATCTGAGCTTATGAGAGCAATTGTCGTTGAAAGGGATTTAGCCTGGACTAGTAATCCTGACATTGCTCTATGAGTTATTACTATGGAGGATTTAGCTTGGATTGGTAATCTCGCCATAAGATATAAGGTTCACGGGAGCACGTACTTGAGATGATCACTTGTATGACTTGACAGTTGTAACACCCCAAACTCAGTCCACACGTTACGGACGAATCTGTGATGTGACACTGAAATGTATTTTGAAAATCATCGTTCGATTTGAAGGCCCGTACAAAAATCTTTTGTAGTGATCTTTCTATAAAGCTTTGTAGTATCATGTTTACATAAAAAGAAAAAACAAACCTCAATTTGGTTAGACAACTGTTAGGCATATTAAGTTGTAATTAGTTTTTTTTTTAAATGTTCTCTCTTGCGGAAGATGAAGAAATATGTTTGCGTATCCGTGGTATTTTGAAAACATACACCTTTTTGAAATATCACGTCCTAAAGCTAGCAGATATAATCAAACATTTGAAAATCCCAAAATTTAAAAATAAACTTTAAGAGGCCTTATTACAAATCCAAAAACAACCAAATTATTTAACTTAAGTATAAACCGAGACAATAATTAAAATCAAGTGTGTGACCCCCATTGAGTCCCTCGTAACACCAGCCTAATTAAGGATTTCCTGCACAGGAAAGCAGAGGAGTAATCCCTTTCTAGCAAACAAACATACGGTAGGCAAAATAGTTTGGCCTTAAGCCTGTATCAGTGACAGTCTAGTTTTTGGTGGCCTTAGCCCATTACAATAACAGTATCAGTGTGGGCCTTAGCCCATTATAGTAACAATATAAAAATGCAATAGGTATGCTACCCACCCATCTTCTACACTCCATTCCGTCCTACCCTACACTCCATGTGGGGCTAAAATCAATCCATCTATCCCTACACTCCAAATATAGCACCGGTTGCGGCACTATTTAGTAGTTGCAGCTGAGCTGCCAATAATCGCAGCAAAGCTACCAGTACAGTACACTTCCTCCTATATATATATATCAACCCCACCCCCATGTAATATTTCATGTCATAATATATACGTGTATGCAAAATGTCATGCTTAAATAAAGTCCAAAATAGCATAGGGGTATATCAGTCATTACATCCGTGTGGGATCTAGGTGTCCTTACCGATCCATCAGTAGGCCCACGGTCGTCATGGGCGACTCGAACGACCATAACAAGCAAATAATAGAAATGGGCCCAAAGCCCGTAACACAGCCCATGTGAGCTTACACGTCCATATGGCCCATTAAGCCCAATAATGACCTTGGTCATTTGAACTACATAGCCTTGCCCACTAAACTTCACACATCTGTGTGATTTGCCCGTATGGGGCACACAGCCCATTTCGGCCCAACGTGGCCCAAAATGACCTAAACCCACGAAATCGCTCGTAGTGGTCTCTAAGGTCACACGCTCGTGCTTATGCGTTTAGATGACCACAAGAGCGATCGCATGCCCATGTAGCATCGATGGTACAGTTTCCCGGCTTTTGTCGCTTTACAAATGAAGTAGTGTGATTACACACCTAATGCGATTTGGAGTTAATCTGCTCCGAGCACTCTTATACTTGAAGAACAATTAATAATTGACTAATCAGTATTTAACCCATGATCCAAAAAGAAACTAATGGAGTTCTAAAATAATCACTATGTTCTTACCAAAAGCCTCCCAATAATCACACCTTTGATTCCTAGAGGATGTGCCAATCAACTTTGATCACCACCTACATAAAAGACATCACTTTCCTCTATTAGACTCGTACTTGAAGTAATATTAATACCTTCAATATCGCACCACGCTTACCAACACAACGGAGCAGATTACAGACTAAAGATGTAACCCACACCCAACCAGGAATAGGGGTTAATCTGGAAGAAGAACAAAGAAGTAATCGGCAAGAAGAAATAGAGTAAGAAGAGGGTTCAGTAAGGTTTAGAATCAAAAGGGAAGGAGAAGCAAATGGAGGCTTATCTAACAATACTCGGCCAGCACAAAAGCGCTACACTAAGAGAAGAAAATTGTACGCTCAACCCAACCAATTACAACACCCTAGCAAACTGACCGCAAAATAGTAAAAGTGCCCAAGAGTATTCGGCCAAAATTCCCAAAATGAAAGAGAAAGGAGAGGGAGAAAGAAAAGGGAAGGAGGTATACACGTTCAAGTGAAAACGTTGGATTAAGGGTGAGGAAAAAAGAAGTCGGCTCACCACCAAGACAGGGTATTCGGCCAAAGAAGATTAATTACGGGAGAGAAGAGGTTAGGGGAGAAGCAGTATTGGGAGGCAACAAAGAAGAGTGAAAAGAAGGAGAATACCAAAATGAAAAGCCGAAAGGAAGAGACATTGACTATCGAGAAAGCAAGCAACTAGACTACCCTTTTGGCACTAAGTGCCCAAAAATCGATTGTGGCACGTAGAGAGCCCCACTTTTGGCAACCACTCCTCACTCCCCCATTCCACAATTTCCTCCATAATTCTCTCCTCAAATTTCTCCTTTGACCACTTCCTACTCCTTTCCCACTCAACTTCAAATTCGGCCAAACACTCCAACCGCCTACAAGATCAGAGTTCGACTGCCATTTCGTCTCTTCCATGACACAGCAGTAAAATAAACATTCCTTGCGTGCAGTAAGATTCGAACTCAAGTTAACTAGCTGCAGTAGCACGCCACATTCCCCAGAACCAACCAGCTTTTTATGACACAACTTAACCATATTTATTTAAAAACCCTACTATCAAGAGACATGGTTTATTCAATTAGAAGCAAAATTTTGTTCAAGCCAAGGCTTGAACCCATGACTTCCCAGACACTTTCAGAGCACACAACCACTAAGCCAGACATACAACTGTGTCACAACACACAAAAATAATTTTAACAGGGATTTCGGGATTTGAGAAATTGGGGTGTTACAATAGTAATTGGACTATCCATCTAGATTTCTAAGAAATTCAACAAGATTAACATGATGAAATGAAGAATGGAAATATTGAATTGATGAGCTCATCTAAGACTAATGATATGATGTATTGTTATGAGACTAACTTGATGATTGAGTGCATGTGATAGGAAAAATATTTCATGCTTGTTGGATTTATTGCCTAAATATAGTTGTATGCTAATTAACTGGTAAGTTAACTTTCCAGTTATCCAGACTTACTAAGCATATAAATGCTTACCCCCTTCTCTTTTCCTTGTCTTAAAGAGCTTGTGGACTCGTGAAGATTGAAAGACGGTTGGAGAATCAACACACTATCAACTTGTCGCGCTTTGGTATATAGATACTTTTTGTAACACCCCAAACTCGGCCTAGACGTTATGGCCGAATCTGTGATGTCACATTGGAGTGTTTTTTTCCGAATCACACATTTGGTGAGAGACCGCTTTTCTTAAAAGTTCCTTTGGGTTGATCAAAACTTAGAATGTCTTTTCATAAGGAAAACTCTCATATCGCGTTGTGTAAACGTGGCATTTGTAGAAAATCATTGGTTTATAACTTTTTATTTAAAAACCCGAAACCTACTACTAACAGGAAAAAATTCAAGTAAATAAATAAATCCCTAAATTAGATAAAAATTAAAGTGGCCGTATTACATGATAAAAACCCAAAATAAAACCTTAATTATAGTATAAAAAGAAATAACTTCGTTGAGTGGCCACCACTAAGTCCTTCGTCGCCTCAATCCGTCTAAGCTTGGGGATTTCCTGCACAGATAATAGATGGGTGAGTTTACAAAAACTCAGTGTGTGAGAAATCCCATCATAGCAAACAATCAGAGTAAGCACAATATGGGCCTAAGCCCTATCAGTTTCAGTTAGTGGCCTTAGCCCCTTTTCCAGTAACAGTAGTAGTCTGGGCCTTAGCCTATTTCTGTATAGTATGCAAACAAAGAGTCCTACCCAATCCATCTGCTACACACCAACTCCATACCAGCCCTACACACCATGTGGGGATAAAATCAACCCACCTAACCCTACACACCAAAATGTACCAGATTTGGTACTAAAACAGTATTTGTAGCAAAGCTACCAGTAATAGCCTTATAGCCTTTCAGTACACTTCCTCCAAAATCATATATCCCACCCCATGTAATGCAACATAGTAACATACGGGCATGCAGAAATATCATGTTCAGAAATTGTCATACATAATACATGGGTATTTCAGTCAATTTACCTCACGGGGGTATAATGGTCATTTCATCAGTTAGGGTCTAAGTATACTTACCAACCTAATAGTAGGTCCACAGTCATGTTAGGCGACCCATGCAACCTAAATAGACATCCACAGGTAATGGGCCTACAACCCATCTTGCAGGCCCATCTACGCCCACAAAGCCCAAAAATGGGCTTAGCCATGTGGTTTACACAACCTAGCCCAATATTTACCACACTTGGTGCGATTTCTTCGTGTGGGGCCCAAAGCCCATTAGACCCACATGACTTAGTTCGGCCCAGAATGGCCCAATATCGTCTTGGCCCATGAAACCACACAGCCATGTTTCGTTACACGACTTCCCACACGGGCGGCCACACGCCTGCGTGGTGTCGATATCCCCTTTTTCGGCTTTTCAACTTTTGTTATCACACATCTATTAGTAGTGTTCACACACCTGTAACAAGATTGTAGTTGAACGCTTCCGAGATCCAAGCACATCCGATTAACAACAATCCCACTATTAGTCAATTTTCGTGGTTAATCCAAAACCATGGTATGAATAATACCTTAATCGATCTATCATTACTTACCAAACGAATAATTACAAAACCCCTATTGCTCCAACCCTAACATTCTCTCCAATGCTTTAACCTTCACATGCAAAAGAATTAACCGATTCATAAGAATATATAATCCCGTCTTACATATACCTAGAACTTAAAATACTTACCATGAGCGAAAAGATTAATTGTTGAGAGAAGATAATCAGCCTAACCCCTTGACTATCAAGATCAAACCCCTAGCAACAAATGGAAAACCACAGAGTTAGAAAACAATCATTAAGATGGAAAAGAATAGTCACGAAACAAAGATGCCGACACAGCAACATCTGGCTACAAACCAAGGTTTCGTAATCCCAAAACAAAACTCAGTTACCTTATTCCAAAGTAGAGAGTTTCGGTTTCCAAAAAAAAAGAGTGATCAGTTAACAATGAGAAAACCAAATGAGTAGAGAGGGAAAGAGAATAGGATATTCGGCCAAAGCACCACAAGGAGCCACAGTTGAGGAAAGGAATAAGAACCGAGAAAAGATCAAAAAGAGATTTGACCAAACAAGTCAAGTGAGGGAGGAAGAATGAAAAGAGGTTCGACAACTACAGAGAAAGGTCTAGAAGAACACAACCCGAAAGAATCCCAAAAGAAAAAATCCCCGTATGGTCACCCTAGACTTTGGCTACCAAAACCCCAACAGTGGACAACCTCCCCAAAATCAAAAGCGCAAAAAGCCCAAAAAACCTAGTTAGCAACTGAAATGAAAATCAAGAAGCCCTAACAAACCCCAAACTGAATCCCTTTGAGTCTCCACAGCCCCTATACAGCACTAACACTCCCCCTCTCATCACCTCCCCTTGATTTACTCCTAAAACCTCTCCACAACATCCCCTAACCGAACATTCTCCCAATCCCCCTTTTTTCGCCTAACATTCAGCTACAAGCTCTCCCACTCCACTCAAACACCCCAATCGTCCTAGCAATAGAGTCCCACCGCTACACAACTACCCATTCGGTAGTTTGCAAAAAAAAAAGACACCCTTGCATGCTGCAAGACTCGAACCTCAGTCTCCTAGCTACTGCAACACGCCACTATCCACTAGACCAATAGACTTTATATGCCCTGACTTTCCCGCAACTAAATAAGAATCCCAACATCTACCAGTAAGGATTTTATTCAATAAAAACCAAAATTTTCGGTAGCGACAAGATTTAAACCCCAGACTCCCCACACCTCTCAGCACCCTTATCCATTAAAGCAAACAAGCCAACATGCAACACAACACCCAAATTTAACCCCTAGAATTTTGGGGTGTTACAACTCTACCCCCTTAAAAGAAAATTTCAGCCTCGAAATTTACCTGGTTAAAACATATGAGGGTATTGCAATCGCATTGCCTCATCAGGTTCCCACGTGGCTTCTTCAGAACTATGATTACGCCATAGCACCTTAACCAGTGGAACCGACTTCCTCCTCAGAACCTTCACATCACCATCTGAAATTTGCAATGGCTCCTTCTCAAATGTTAGATCTGGCCTCACCTCAACCTCTTCAATCGAGACGATGCGTGCAGGATCAGAACGATATCAGCTCAACATGAAAACATGGAATACATTATGAATTCAGTCCAACTCTGGGGGTAACTCAAGTTGATAGGCGACCGGTCCCACACGCTTTAATATACGATACGGATCAATAAATCTAGGGCTTAACTTGCCCTTCCGACCAAACCTCAGCACCTTCTTCCAGGGCGAGACCTTGAGAAAAACTAAGTTCCCCACAGCATATTCAATCTCCTTAAGTTTCATATCCGTATAAGATTTTTATCCATCAGAAGCTGCCTTCAGTTTATCTCAAATTAGCTTAACTTTTTCCTTGGTATCAGAAATCAATTCAGGGCCCAGAACACGTCGCTCACCCAAATCAGTCCAACACGAAGGTGTACGACACCTACGATCATATAGTACCTCGTAGGGTCATCTGTATGCTAGACTAGTAGCTATTGTTATACGCAAACTCTACCAGCAGCAAGTAGTCCTTCTAATTGCCTCAGAAATCCACTACACAACTTTTTAACATGTTCTCCAGTATCTGAATCACCCTCTCTGACTGACCATCTGTTTGAGGATGGAACGCAGAATTGAAGTCTAATCTTGTATCAGTGTTTCATGCAGCTTCTTCCAAAACCAAGCCGTGAAGCGAGAATCTCTCTCAGATATTATAGAGACCCGATGACTCCATCTGATCACACTATTTTGGACACATATGACTTAGACGGTTTTGCGCGGTGAGTAATCGAAGACGAACCAGTATGAAATGGGTAGACTTGGTCAATCGATCCATGATGATCCATACCACATCCTTTTTAGAAGGCACTGGGGGTAACCCACTAACGAAGTCCATGGCTGCTCTCTCCCACTTCCACAATGGAATTTTAACTGGCTGAAGCAACCCTGAAGGTAACTTGTGTTCAGCCTTAACCTACTGGCAAGTCAGACATTTCCCCACAAAGTCAGTCACATCACGTTTAAGTCCTGGCCACTAATATACCTCACGAAGATCTCTGAACATTTTATTTCCACCTGGGTGTATAGTATAGGTGCTACTATGCGCCTCTCATAGTATAGACTGCCTCGACTCAGTATCCTTAGGTACACAAATTCTCCCCTGGAAACACAGTACCCTTCATCGTTCAGTCCAAAATTTGAAGATTCCCCACTCTCTATCTGCTGAAATCGAGAACCCAGTGACTCATCCTCCAATTGTTTACCCTTAATCTGCTCAGACCACGTTGGTTTAACCTGAAGTTCGACCAAGAGACTATCATTATCGAACAAATTGAGACGACCGAACATTGCTCTTGGATCAGTCACAACCCTATGGCTTAATGCTTCGGCTACCACGTTTGCCTTACCTGGATGGTATTCGATCGAACAGTTATAGTCCTTAAGCAGCTCCATAAGATCGGTCAGAAAGACAACTCCTTGTATCTCCAAGGGAACTTCTTTAAACAACTTATTTACCCGAACAGATTGTCTCAGTGGACTTAGAACAACAATTCCACTTGAAGTATTCTTAGCCGGAATCCCCATTTTCTCAGTAATAGTGCAAGAGACAAGAGAATGGGAAGATCCTACATCTATCAATGCAGTAAGAGGTACTTTATGGATAAAGAACGTACCCGTTATAACATCTAGAGCATCCCCATCCTTTCGGCAACATACAGCATAAACCAGTGCCAGCTTCCTCGCCTCAGTATGACCAGTACCTCTGTCCGGTGCTCCGCGACCACATCGCATACCATTACCACCCCTGGCCTGACCACGGCCTCTCGGTGGCTACTGAACACCTCTCGCCGACTGACCACCACTGAAACCAGTAGCTTGTATCTGATCGGGCCCCCATGGACAACCCTTAACTCGATGTTCAAATGATCCGCATCTGAGTCATGCAACCAACTTTCTCCAACATTCGCCCTGATGTCGTTTTCCACAATCAGCATAAAATTGCGATCCAGTAGTAGCAACAGTAGGGGTCCTAACTTTGATTGGCCCCTTAGCTCAGGGCTTTTTCTTAAACCTCTGAAAAGAATTTGAGGGCTCAGCATCCCTCTTACCTCTGCCTTTCTCTCTGTTCTGGCATTCAGCACGCGTCACATCCTTGGCGATTTTTGCCTTGACAACCAGTGTTGCAAAATCCCGCTCCCTCTAAGGAGCTATTAGAACCCTTAAATCATATCTGAGGCCATCCTCAAATCGAACACACCGCTCGTATTTTGTTGCCACCACCCCATGTGTATAGTAGCTCAGTCGTAAAAATTTGGCTTCATATTCGGTCACTGTCTTATCTCCCTAAGTTAAATTTAGAAATTCCCTCCTACGAGCATCCACATAGCTGGAACCCACATATTTAGCCTGAAAAGTAGTCTTGAAAAACTCCCAGGTCAATCGATCGGCTTGAGTGCCCTCTTTGATGGTAAGCCACCACTGGTAAGCCTTGTCTCTCAGTAGATATGTTGCAGCTTTCAGTATCTGATTAGGGGTGCAATCAAGGTCATCCATAATCGTTTCTGTGGCCTCCATCAAATATTCGGCCACATTAGGAGCAACTCTAGCAATACCCCTGAATATCTCCTCCCCATTAGACCTGAGTCATTTCGTAACCGACCCACGGCATCAATTTTGAGACCCTGTCTTAGCCATAGGTGAAGCTGGTGCCTCTCTAACTTCCACATTAGGTTGGTGTCCAGAAGACGAAGACCCAGCCTGGGCACCTCCACGGCTTCTGCCACGGCCTCTACCACGAGTACCTCTAGTGCTCATTATCCAATCGCACTTTTATCTATATTAAAAGTTTTATGCCAATCAGTTTATTGTTCCAGTGTTTATTACAGATATCTTATGAACAATCTTATTTCAGAGTTTTGTTTTCGCAGTTTGTATTCCAACTACGGTTCATAGCCTATTCTAACTAAAGAATTTCAGAATAGTTTTACTACTTGAAGTAGCCTCAATAATAACATTTCAATATTATTGTTTTAGTATTATCAATCAGAAAACTTAGTGGATCGCCGCGGAGACTCGGTGTCCCACTTCTTCACTAGAACATTTTCAAATACTCATTTTTATATCATTTTAAAACAATGTTGAACTTTCCATGTTTTTGAAAAACTCAAATCCACAATTGAGTTTTGCAACCTGGCTTTGATACCACTAAGTATAACACCTCAAACCCGGCCTAGACGTTATGCCTGAATCTGTGATGTCACATTGGAGTGTTTTTTTTCCAAATCAAACATTTGATGAGAGACAACTTTTATTAAAAGTTCCTTTGGGTTGATTAAAACTTAGGATGTTTTTTCATAAGTAAAACTCTCATATCGTGTTGTGTAAACGTGGAATTTGTAGAAAATCATTGGTTTATAACTTTTTACTTTTAAAAACCCAAAACCTACTGCTAACAGGTACAAATTCAAGTAAATAAATACATCCTCAAATTAGATAAAAATTAAAGCGGCCTTATTACATAATAAAAACCCAAAATAAAACCTTAATTATAGTATAAAAAGAAATAACTACATTGAGTGGCCACCACTGAGTCCTCCGTCACCTCGATCTATCTAAGTTTGGGGATTTCCTGCACAGATAACAAATGGGTGAGTTTACGAAAACTCAGTGTGTGAGAAATCCCATCATAGCAAACAATCAGAGTAAGCACAAGCCTAAGCCCTACCAGTTTCAGTTAGGGGCCTTAGCCCATTTTCCAGTAACAACAACAGTCTGGGCCTTAGCCTATTTCAATACAGTATGCAAACAAAGAGTCCTACCCAAACCATCCGCTACACACCAACTCCGTACCAGCCCTACACACCATGTGGGGATAAAATCGACCCACCAAACCCTACACACCAAATCGTACCGAATTTGGTACTAAAACATTATTTACAGCAGAGCTGCCAGTAATAGGCTTTTAGCCTTTCAGTACACTTCTTCCAAAATCATATATCCCATCCCATGTAATGCGACATAATAACATACGCGTACGCAGAAATATCATGCTCAGAAACAGTCATACATAATACAGGGGTATTTCAGTCAATTTACCTCACAGGGGTATAATGGTCATTTCATCAGTATAGGGTCTAAGTATACTTATCGACCCAACAGTAGGTCCACAGTCATGTTAGGCGACCCGTGCAACCTTAATAGTCAACCACAGGTAATGGACCTACAGCCCATTATGTAGGCCCATGTAGGCCCACATGCTCATATGGCCCACAAAGCCCAAAAATGGGCTTAGCCATGTAGTTTACACAGCCTAGCCCAATATTAACAACACTTGGTACGATTTCTTTGTGTGGGGCCCACAAGCCCATTAGACCCACATGGCCTAGCTCGGCCTAGAATGGCCCAATATCGTCTTGGCCCATGAAAGCGCTCATGGCCATCTCGTCGACCTACCACACGGGTGCCCACATGCCCGTGTGGTGTCGATATCCCCTTTTTCGGCTTTTCGACTTTTGTTATCACACATCTATTAGTGTTCATAGACCTGTAACGAGATTGTAGCTGAACGCTTCCGAGATCCAAGCACATCCGATTAACAACAATCCCACTATCAGTCAATTTTCGTGGTTAATCCAAAACCATGGTATGAATAATACCTTAATCGATCTATCATTAATTACCAAACGAATAATTGCAAAACCCCTCTTGCTCCATCCTTAACGTTCTCTCCAATGCTTTAACCTTCACACGTAATAGAATTAATCGATTCATAAGAATTTATAATCCCGTCTTACATATACCTAGAACTTAAAATACTTACCACGAGTGAAAATATTACTTGTTGAGAGAGGATAATCAGCCTAACCCTTTGACTATCAAGATCAAACCCCTAGTAAAAAATGGCAGAACCACAGAGTTAGAAAACAATCATTAAGATGGAAAAGAATAGTCACGAAAAAAAGATGGCGACATAACAACATCTGGCTATAAACCAAGGATTCACAATCCCAAAACAAAACTCAGTTACCTTATTTCTAAACAGAGAGTTTTGGTTTCCAAAAGAAAAGAGTTATCAGCTAAAAATGAGAAAACCGCAAAAGTAGAGAGGGAAAGAGACACAGGATATTCGGCCAAAGCACCACAGGGAGGCACAGTTGAGGAAAGGAAGAAGAACCGAGAAAAGATCAAAAAGAGATTCGACCAAACAAGTCAAGTGAGGGAGGAAGAATGAAAAGAGGTTCGACAACTGCAGAGAATGGTCTAAAAGAACACAACATAAAAGAATCCCAAAAGAAAAGATACCTGTATGGTCACCCTAGACTTTGGCTACGAAAACCCCAACAGTAGACAGCCTCCCTAAAATCAAAAGTGCAAAAAGCCAAAAAGACCTAGTTAGCAACTGAAATGAAAATTAAGAAGCCCCAACAAACCCAAAATCGAATCCCTTTGAGTCTCCGGAGTCCCTATACTGTACTAACACTCCCTCTCTCATCACCTCCCCTTGATTTACTCCTAAAACCTCTCCACAACATCCCTCAACTGAAAATTCTCCCAATCCCCCTTTTTCCTCCTAACTTTCAACTACAAGCTCCCCCACTCCACTCAAACATCCCAACCGTCCTAGCAATAGAGTCCCATTGCTACACAACCACCCATTCGGCCGTTTGCAAAAAATAAGACACCCTTGCATGCTGTAAGACTCGAACTTCAGTCTCTTAGCTACTGCAACACGATACTATCCACTAGACCAATAGACTTTTTATGCCCTGACTTTCTCGCAACTAAATAAGAATCCCAACATCTACGAGTAAGGGTTTTATTCAATAAAAACAAAAATTTTTGCTAGTGCCAAGATTTGAACCCCAGACTCCCCACACCTCTCAAGACCCTTATCCATTAAAGCAAGCAAGCCAACATGCAACATAATACACAAATTTAGCCCCTAGAATTTTGGGGCGTTACAACTCTACCCTCTTAAAAGAAAATTCCGGCCTCAAAATTTACTTGGCTAAAACAGATGAGGGTATTGCAATCGCATTGCCTCCTCCGGTTCCCACGTGGTTTCCTTAGAACTATGACTACGCCATAGCACCTTAACTAGTGGAACCGGCTTCCTCCTTAGAACCTTCACATCACGAACTAAAATCTGCACTGGCTCCTCCTCAAATGTTAGATCTGGCCTCACCTCAACCTCCTCAATCGAGACGATGCGTGCAGGATCAGAACGATATCGGCTCAACTTAGAGACGTGGAATACATTATGAATCCGGTCTAACTCTAGGGGTAACTTAAATTGGTAGGCGACTGGTCCCACACACTTCAATATATGATACGACTCAATAAATCTAGGGCTTAACTTGCCGTTCTGACCAAACCTCAGCACCTTTTTCTAGGGCGAGACCTTGAGAAAAACTAAGTTCCCCACAGCATATTCAATCTCCTTATGTTTTACATCCGCATAAGATTTTTGTCTATCAAAAGATGCCTTCAGTCTATCTCGAATCAACTTAACTTTTTTCGTGGTATCAGAAATCAATTCAGGCCCGCAACACGTCGCTCACCCAACTCAATCCAACACGAAGGAGTACGACACCTACGACCATATAGTGCCTCGTAGGGTGCCATCTGTATGCTAGACTGGTAGCTATTGTCATACGCAAACTCTACCAGCAGCAAGTAGTCCTTCCAACTACCTCAAAAATCCATTACACAACTTCTTAACATGTCCTCCAGTATCTGAATCACCCTCTCTGACTGACAATATGTTTGAGGATGGAACGCAGAATTGAATTCTAATCTTGTATCAGTGTTTTATGCAGCTTCTTCCAAAACCAATACGTGAAGCGAGAATCTCTATCTGATATTATAGAGATCGGTACTCCATGAGGTCGCACTATCTCAGACACATACAACTTAGCCAGTTTCTGCAGTGAGTAATCAGTACGAACCGGTATGAAATGGGCAGACTTGGTCAATCGATCCACGATGATCCATACCGCATCCTTTTTAGAAGACACTGGGGGTAACCCACTAACGAAGTCCATGGTTGCTCTCTCTCACTTCCACAATGGAATCTTAACTGGCTGAAGTAACCCTGAAGGTAACTGGTGTTCAGCCTTAACCTGCTGGCAAGTTAGACATTTCCCCACAAAGTCGGTCACATCATGTTAAAGTCCTGGCCACCAATATACCTCACGAAGATATCTGAAAATTTTATTTTCACCTGGGTGTATAGGATAGGTGCTACTATGCGCCTCTCGTAGTATAGAATGCCTCAACTCAGTATCCTTAGGTACACAAATTCTCCCCTGGAAACACAATACCCTTCATCGTTCAATCCAAAATCTGAAGTTTCCCCACACTCTATTTGCCGAAATCGAGAACCCAGTGACTCATCCTTCAACTGTTTACCCTTAATCTGCTCAGTCCACATTGGTTTAACCTGAAGTTCGACCAAGAGACTATCATTATCGAACAAATTGAGACGACCGAACATTGCTCTCAGATCAGTCACAGCCCTACGGCTCAGTGCGCCGGCTACCACATTAGCCTTACCCGAATGGTATTCAATCGAATAGTCATAGTTCTTAAGTAGCTCCATAAGATCAGCCAGAAAGACAACTCCTTGTATCTCCAACGGAACATCTTTAAACAACTTATTTACCCAAACAGACTGTCCCAGTGGACTTAGAACAGTAATTCCACTCGAAGTATTCTCAACCAGAATCCCCAATTTATCAGTAATAGTGCAAGCAACAAGAGAATGGGAAGATCCTACATCTATCAATACAGTAAGAGGTACACTATGGATAAAGAACGTACCCGTTATAACATCTGGAGCATCCCCGTCCTCTCGGCAACGTGCAGCGTAAACTAGTGCTGCCTCCCTAGCCTCAATATGACCAGCACCTTTGCTCGGTGCTCCGTGACCACGTCCTATACAATTACCACTCGGCCTTACGGTGGCTGCTGAACACCTCTCAGCGGCTAACCAGTACCCAAACCAGTATTTTGCATCTGATCGAGCATCCGTAGACAATCCTTAACCCGGTGCTCTAATGATCCGCATCTCAGACATGCACCTAACTTTCTCCAAAATTCTCCTTGATGGCGTTTTCCACAATCAACATAAAATTGCAGTCCAATAGTAGCAGCAGTAGGGGTCTTAACTCTGATTGGCCCCTCAGCTCTGGGCTTTTTCTTAAACCTCTGAAAATAATTTGAGGGCTCAACATCCCTTTTACCTCTGCCTTCCTCTCTATTCTGGCATTCAACGCGCGTCACATCCTCGGTGATTTTTGCCTTGACAACCAGTGCTGTAAAATTCTGCTTACTCTGAGGAGCTATCAGAACCCTTAAACCATCTCTGCAGCTATCCTCAAATCGAACACACCGCTTGTATTCTGTTGCCACCATCCCACGTGTATAGCGGCTCAGTCGTGAAAATTCGGCCTCACATTCAGCCACTATCTTATCTACTTAAGTTAAATTTAGAAATTCCTTCCTGTGGGCATCCACATAATTGGCACCCACATATTTAGCCTAAAAACTAGTCTTGAAAAACTCCCAGGTCAATCGATCGGCTTGAGTGCCCTCTTTAACGGTAAGCCAGCACTAGTAAGCCTCGTCTATCAGTAGAGATACTGTACCTTTTAGCTTCTGATTAGGGGTGCAGTCAAGGTCATCCATAATCCTTTTTGTGGCCTCTATCCAATATTCGGTCACATTAGGAGCAACTCCAGCAATACCCCTAAATATCTCCGCCCCATTAGACCTGAGTCGGTCTGTAACCGACCCACGGCCTCTAATACCAACAGTAGGCCCAGTGACCCTTTCCAGAATCCTTAACATTACTTGGGTTAGTGCGTCATCCCCAGCTGCTAGATTTTGAGACCCTGTCTCAGCCATAGGTGAAGTTGGTGCCTCTCTAACTTCCTTATTAAGTTGGTGTCCAGAAGATGAAGACCCAACCTGAGCACCTCCACGGCTTCTACCGCGGTCTCTACCACGAGTACCTCTAGTGCTCATTATCTAATTGCAGTTTTATCTGTATTAAAAGTTTTATGCCAGTCAGTTTATTGTTTCTGTGTTTATTACAGATATCTTATGAACAATCTTATTTCAGAGTTTTGTTTTCACAGTTCATATTCCTACTACGGTTCGTAGCCTGTTCTAACTAAAGAATTTTAGAACAGTTTTACTACATAAAGTAGTCTTAATAATAACATTTCAATATTATTGTTTCAGCATTATCAATCCGAAAACTTACTGGATTGGCGCAGAGACTTGGTGTACCACTTCTTCAATAGAACATTTTCAAATAATCATTTTTAAACCATTTTAAAACAATGCTAAATTTTCCACGTTTTTGAAAAACTCAAATCCACAGCCACTTTTCGCAACCTAGCTCTGATACCACTAAATGTAACACCCCAAACTCAGCCTAGACGTTATGACTGAATCTCTGATGTCATATTGGAGTGTTTTTTCCAAATCACACATTTAATGAGAGACAGATTTTCTTAAAAGTTCCTTTGGGTTGATTAAAACTTAGGATGTCTTTTCATAAGGAAAACTCTCATATCGCGTTGTGTAAATGTGGTGTTTGTAGAAAATCATTGGTTTATAACTTTTTACTTTTAAAAACACGAACCTACTGCTAATAGGTAAAATTTCAAGTAAATAAATAAATCCCCAAATTAAATAAAAACTAAAGTGGCCTTATTACATAATAAAAACCCAAAATAAAACCTTAATTATAGTTTAAAAAGAAATAACTACGTTGAGTGCCCACCACTGAGTCCTCCGACGCCTCGATCCGTTTAAGCCTGAGGATATCCTACACAGATAACAGATGGGTGAGTTCATGAAAACTCAGTGTGTGAGAAATCCCATCATAGCAAACAATCAGAGTAAGCACAATATGGGCCTAAGCCCTATAAGTTTCAGTTAGGGGCCTTAGCCCTTTTTCCTGTAACAGTAGCAGTCTGGGCCTTAGCCCATTTCAGTAACAGTGATAGTCTGGGCCTTAACCTATTTCAGTATAGTATGCAAACAAAGAGTCCTACCCAATCCATCTGCTACACACCAACTCAGTACAAGCCCTACACACCATGTGAGGATAAAATCAACCCACCCAACCCTACACACCAAATCGTACTGAATTCGGTACTATAACAGTATTTGCAACAGAGCTGCCAGTAATAGGCTTATAGCCTTTTAGTACACTTCCTCCAAAATCGTATATCCCATCCCATGTAATACAACATAATAACATACGTGTATGTAGAAATATCATCCTCAGAAACAATCATAGATAATACAGGGGTATTTTAGTTAATTTACCTCATAGGGTTATAATGGTCATTTCATCAGTATAGGGTCTAAGTATACTTACCGACCCGACAGTAGGTCCACAGCCATGTTGCGGGCCCATATGCTCGTATGGCCCTCAAAGCCCAAAAATGGGCTTAGCCATGTGGTATACATAGCCTAGCCCAATATTTACCACACTTGGTGCGATTTTTTCGTGTGAGGGCCACAAGCCCATTGGGCCCAGATGACTTAATTCGGCCCAGAATGGCTCAATATCGTCTTGGCCCATGAAAACGCTCATGGCCATCTCGTCGGCCACATAGCCATGTTTCATTACACGGCCTACCACACGGGTGGCCACATGCTCGTGTGGTGTCGACATCTCCTTTTTCGGCTTTTGTTGTCACACATATATTAGTAGTTTTCACACCTGTGAACGCTTCCGAGATCCAAGCACCTACGACTAACAACAATCCCACTATCAATCAATTTTCATGGTTAATCTAAAACCATGGTATGAATAATACCTTAATCGATCTATCACTACTTACTAAACGAATAATCGTAAAACCCCTCTTGCTCCAACCCCAATTTTCTCTCCAATCATTTAACCTTCACACGAAAAACAATTAACCGATTCATAAGAATCTATAATCCCATCTTACATCTATATAGAACTTAAAATACTTACCACGAGTGAAAAGATTACTTGTTGAGAGAGGATAATCAGCATAACCCCTTGACTATCAAGATCAAACCCCTAGCAACAATTGGTAGAACCATAGAGTTAGAAAACAGTAATTAAGATGGAAAAGAATAGTCACGAAACAAAGATGGCGACATAGCAACATCTGGCTACAAAGCAAGGATTCACAATCCCAAAAAAAAACTCAGTTACCTTATTCCAAAGCAGAAAGTTTTGGTTTCCAAAAGAAAAGAGTGATCGGCTAACAATAAGAAAACCGAATGAGTAGAGAGGGAAAGAGACACAACATATTCGACCAAAGCACCACAAGGAGCCACAGTTGAGGAAAGGAAGAAGAACCAAGAAAAGATCAAAAAAATATTCGGCCAAACAAGTCAAGTAAGGGAGATAGAATGAAAAGAGGTTCGGCAAATGCATAGAAAGGTCTAGAAGAACGCAACCTGAAAGAATGCCAAAAGAAAAGATACCCGTATGGTCACTATAACACCCTTATCCTATATCCCTCGCCGGGTTAGGGTTATGAGGCATTACCGATCATACTATTATTCATACAAATACTCATTATAAATTGCAATTCGAAATCTAGATCACATTTATGCGTATAACTCAATCAAATATCAAATCTTAAAATTTCCAACATACTCAACGCAGCATAAATAATGCATAACCTAATATATATATACATATATTAAACATTTTATACATATACAGAACATAGACACATTAATAGCTTCATTATTGAATATTAGACTTGTTTTATAAAAGTCTTACGTATGTAAAAATTTTACATCAATTAAAACAAATGTCATTACCAACCTTATTATTCATTTATGCGGCATATATATATTATCCTATATAGATTTCATGTGTTATGCATATTTACACAAATTAAGAACAAGCATACGGGTACATATATAAAACCCATTCCATTCTTTACTTACTCGGCTATCACAATTCATTTACACATTTTCATAACCTCAAATAATCAATGAATTTATACGACCATGCACATATACATATCAACCATAAGATAAACGTATATATGTACATGTAAAGACATATAAAAGCTCAGTTACATACCTTGACCGAATACTTAAACACACATGTTCTTTGTCATTAAACCAAACTCATTATATTAATCTAAGGCCCAATATGTCTAAATTATCATGATAATTAAATTAAGTACCATACACATCATTAATATAGTCCATAAGTGGACACCGAATTTACTTCATGCATAAATGTCTTGATTCTTACCTTATAAACGCATGACCTAACTTAGCATAATTAACATCTATTATACACCATGTGGCCGAAACACATAGCAACATCACAAACATTATATATATCAAATACACTTTCAATATGGCTCAACCAAGACCAAGCATATATATATAATATAGCCAAATTCATTCATGTCACATCCGAAATCAACAACCAACCTTATTATACGATCATGTAACATGATTTATAATCATCCATAGTACACGACATAATAATCAAAATGAACTCAAACCATAAATAAAACCAAAATTGATTTTTAGCGTAGAAAAGAAGCCATTTTTGCATGGCCTTTATACATAACCAAAGTTCATTATTTCAAAACACATTCCAGCCTATACATGCCATAGTTCCAAGATGCAACTTATAAAATACCGAAAGTGGTTGATAGTGTGATAGACTTTGCTGACGATCCCTGAGCTTGTAACTTGAATCCAAAATCTACAAAACAGAGTAAACACGAATACACAGAGTAAGCTATCATAGCTTAGTAAGTCATAAGCAAATAAACAGCCCAATGATATATTCAACTCATTTTAAGCTAATCCAAATTTCATTATCATTATCAAGCTTAACCTCAAACCTACAAATGAGATAAATAACACATTTTCATACACAAATTCTACCTTGGCTGAATACTCACTTAATGAATTTTATCTAATATCAGTCAACTTTCTAAGCCAAAATGTCTTAATATAATCAAACATACACATACACATTTATATAAGCTCAAGAACCATTTTATAACATCATGTACATATACCACTTATATGGCTGAATATACACGATCACATATACACATATCCAAGAATCAATTCTACAATTTTCATACCATTTATTTACAAGGCCGAATGCACTTACCAAATTCACATGTAATCTTCATTTGTATCACACAAAATTAGTAACAAATATCAAGTTATTTATTTACCTTATCTTAAGTAAACAACAAGTTAACTCATACATGATCATTTAGCTCGTTTTATACATTTGTTCACGATTTTCCTTTGCCATTACCGTCCATCTATATTAATAATGGCATAATTACAACTTTAAAAGCTTCAATTTAGAAAGCCGCTAACAATTTAGCCCCTTTTAAAAATAACCACTAAATTTTCATTTTACGCAATTAAGTCCTTTTATTTATTCGAACACTCAAATGATAAAATTAAATCACGAAAATTTCATAGATATAAATTCACACAAAATAAACACAAAAAATAATTTTAAAATATTTTTTTCTAACTCAGATTCGTGGCCCCGAAACCACCATTCTGGTTAGGGTCTAAATCAGGCTCTAACAGTCACCATAGACTTCGGCTACCAAAACCCCAACAATAGACAGCCTCCCTAAAACTGAAAGTGCAAAAAGCCAAGAAACCTAGCTAGCAACTGAAATGAAAATCAAGAAGCCCCAACACACCCCAAACCGAATCCCTTTGAGTCTCTAGAGTCCCTATACGGCACTAACACTCCCCCTCTCATCACCCCCCTTGATTTACTCCTAAAACCTCTCCACAACATCCCCCAATTGAACATTATCTCAATCCCCTTTTTTCCTCTTAACTTTCGACTACAAGCTCCCCCACTCCATTTAAACACCCCAACCATCCTAGCAATGGAGTCCCACTGCTACACAACCACCCATTCGGTCATTTGCAAAAAATAGGACACCCTTGCATGCCGCAAGACTCAAACCTCAGTTTCCTAGCTACTGTAACAAGCCACTATCCACTAGACCACTAAACATTTTATGCCCTGACTTTCTCGCAACTAAATAAGAATCCCAACATCTAACAGCAAGGGTTTTATTTATTAAAAACTAAAATTTTTGCTAGCTCCAAGATTTGAACCCCGGACTCCCCACACCTCTCAAGACCCTTATCCATTAAAGCAAGCAAGCCAACATGCAACACAACACACAAATTTAACCCCTAGAATTTTGGGGCGTTACACTTTTATATTGTTTAATGGAATGTATAGGATTTTTGGTTATTTTGTTATATGTGTCATTTGGCTAGCCATTGTAAGGGCTTAAATGGTATACTCATTCTTTTGTATATGGCCATGAGATATGGCTCATATTGATGTAGGCTACAAACCTACTAATGATGCATGTTAATGTTTAAATGTTTCATGAGATATGATGATGAGGTTTATCGTGGATGGATGCTTGAAATGGGACTTAATAATTTAAGAGTGGACATAGCATATAATGGTATATGGTTATAAAATGGCCTAAGTGTAAAATGTAAAATGTTCTATGTTAATCCCTAATACGAAAAGGATAATTTAGTGTGTATTAAACCGATGAGATGTGGTTAACATGCAATGAGTTATGTCAAAGTTGTTTAAGAATATGATTAGGCCATGTTAAATACCATGGAAGTCTATAAGTGTTTATGGATGTTAGAGGGTGACTAAAGGCTTGGAAAATATCCCTAAAAAGGTCCACACAGGTAGACACACAGGCATGTGTCTAGACGTGTGTGACATAGGGTCAGCCCCATGGGCGGGTTGCCTGGCCGTGTGTCCCCTGCACCTAAAATTTTAAGTCAGTTTTCATGGTAGTAAACACACGGGAAGAGACACGGCGGTGTCTTGATCATGCGGAGGACATGGCCTAGAGCATGGGCGTGTGCCTCAAAATGAAAGATGACATCATAAATAGAATGTTTAGGTTTTTGGACACGGGCGATGACACGGGCGTGTCTAGGCCGTGTGAGGGACACGGGCTTGTGCTTGGCCGTTTGAAATCCCCTGTAGGTTCAAAATGGAAAATAAATCCAAATAATTCAACACTAGTGGGACACACAGGCGTGTCCTCAAGCACACGGGCGTGTGAGGTATAACTCTAGAAATTGTACTAAAATTTTCTATAGTTCTCGATTTAGTCTCAGATTATTTTTAATATATGTTTTGGACCTTGTAGGTCCATAGTCAGGACACTATGATATTGTTTGGTCGATTTTAAATTAGAATGAAATTTTATAACTCATACTTTCTGAAAGTGTTCGAGTATAAGTCTGGTAACGCCTAGTACCTTGTCTCAGTCTCGGATACGGGTAAGAGGTGTTACATTTAGTGGTATCAGAGCTACGATTTAGTTGATTCTGAGACTAGCATAACATGTATTGAGTATAGCTATACATGCCATTATACAAGTTATGATAGTGTGACATCTTCTAATCATTTTTAATTGTATTTGAATATAGTAAAATGTCTTCCAATCAAACTCAAAATGAGCCCGAGGGAGTTGAGAGCCATGCTCTAGCTTCCATTCAGCGAGTTACTGCTAGTAGTAGTAGACGACCTATATCTAAAGGCAGGGAAGAGGCAAGAGCTACCTTCTATAAGATGATGGATGAATGGTTTGGGGATTACTTGAGAAACCGCCCCAATATACCACGACCTCCTCCGCCCCCTGCTCGACTTGAGGGAGAAGTGCCACAAAGTATGGCACCCATGAGAATTGGTAAGGCCCTAGTGGATAAACTCAAGAAATACGGGGCTGAAGAGTTTAGAGCTAAGGTTAATGATGATTCTGAACGAGCTAAGTTCTGGCTCGAGGACACTATGTGAGTTTTGGATGAATTGTCATGTACACCCAAGGAATGCTTGAAGTGTGTTGTATCTCTTCTAAAAGATATAGTATACCATTAGTAGAAGATGGTATCCTCAGTGGTACTGAAGGAAGACGTTACATGGGAGTTCTTCCAAGCTGAGTTTAAAAAGAAATACATCAATCAAAGGTTTTTAGATTAGAAGCGAAAGGAGTTCCTAGAACTCAAACAAGGAAATAAGACTGTGTCAGAGTACGAAAGAGAATTTGTGAGGTTAAGTCAGTATGCAACGGAGTGGGTCCAATCAAAGATAAAAATGTGTAAGTGCTTCGAGGAAGGTTTGAATGAGGAAATTAAATTACTGATTAGGATCCTTGAGATATGAAAATTTGCCACATTAGTTGACCGGGCCGAGAAGGCTGAAGAGCTAAATAATGAAAGAAAGCAAGCTAAGAGAGAAGCTCGAGTTTCGAGTAAGAGGTCTAGCTGCAAAGCACACTCCTTCCTCACAAAGAAATTGATGAGTTATTAAGAACACTCCACTTCATCAGTAGGATATTCGGGTATAACAAGAAGCTCCAAGTGACATAACCCGAAGTCTTCTTCCTCTATGGTAACTAGTGTGGGAAGCGTAGATGATCAAAAGCAAAAGTGTAAAAGCTATAACAAATTTCACTTCAAAGAGTGCCGAATGAAGAGTGGTGCGTGTTTCAGATGTAGGTCTCTTGACCATTTTCTCAGAGACTACCCGGAGTGAGCTAATAAAGAGGGTGAAATAGCTTCGCAGCCGAATGCTCCTATTTCTCGAGGTAGACCTCCAAGACATCTTGGAAGTACAAGTGGCAGTTGAACTGTTGCCAAGGATGCTACTACAAAATTAGAGACTCGAGCCCCGGCAAGAACTTATGCAATACGTGCTCGAGAGGAAGCCTCTACTTTCGATGTCATCACGGGTACATTTTCTATTTATAATACTCATGTCATTGCCATAATTGATCTAGGATCAACCCATTTGTACATTTGCATGAAATTGGTGTCTAGCATGGATATGTCTATAGAGCCTACAAAATTTGTGATTAAAGTGTCAAACCCTCTAGGCAAGTTAGTCCTAGTTGATAAAGTCGGTAAGAATTGTCCCTTCACAATTCAAAGTAATTGTTTTTCGGCTAACCTTATGCGAATGCCATTTGATGAGTTTGATGTAATACTTGGCATAAATTGGTTAGTTGTGCATGCTGTGATTGTAAACTGTGGTAGCTAGTATATTGAATTGAAATGCTCAAATGGTGAGATTCTCTAAATTGATTCAAGCAAGTTGGATACTCCGTCGGTTGTGATTACCTTAATTATGGCTCAAAGGTATATGAGAAAAGGGTATGAAGCCTACCTTACTTTTGTGTTGAGTACTAAAGAATCTTAGTTGAATTTGGAATCAGTACCAATAGTATGCGAGTATCCGGATGTGTTTCCGGAAGAGCTACCCGGATTACCTCCAGTTAGAGAGGTAGAGTTTGGTATTGAACTGGTACCTAGAACAGCTCCTATTTCTATTGCTCTGTATAGGATGGTACCGACCAAGCTGAGGGAGTTAAAAGCACAATTGCAAGAACTGACGGATAAAGGTTTTGCAAGACCGAGCTTTTCAGCTTGGGGTGCTCCAATATTATTTGTAAAAAAGAAAGATGGCTCAATGAGGCTATGTATAGACTATCGACAACTTAACAAGGTAACCATCAAGAACAAGTATCCATTGCCTAGGATTGATGACTTGTTTGATCAATTGAGGGAAGTCACTGTGTTTTCTAAGATAGACCTGAGATCCGGCTACTACCAGTTGTGATTTAAAGAGTCGGACGTACCTAAGACTTCTTTCAGGATAAGGTATGGTCACTACGAGTTCCTTGTCATGCCTTTTGGTCCAACAAACGCCCCAACTGCGTTTATGGACTTAATGAATCGTGTTTTCTGACCATACTTGGACAAATTTGTTGTGGTATTCATTGACGATATTTTGATCTATTCCCGTAATGAGACTGAGCATGTGGAACATTTGAGAACGGTTTTACAGACTTTGCGAGACAAGAAATTGTATGCTAAGTTCAGCAAAAGCGAATTTTGGCTTCGAGAGGTCAGATTCCTCGGTCACATTGTGTCGGGTGATGGCATTCGAGTTGATCTAAATAGTATTTCTACTATTATAGAGTGGAAGCCGCCGAAGAATGTAACTGAGGTTAGAAGCTTCTTGGGCTTAGCCAGTTACTATCGACGCTTTGTGAAAGGATTTTCGATGATCGCAACTCCTTTGACAAGGTTTTTGCAAAAAAGACGTTAAGTTCAAATGGTCAGAGAAATGTCAGCAGAGTTTCGAGAGATTGAAGACATTGCTGACTGAAGCTCCAGTACTAGTACAACTTGAGCCAAGAAAGGAATTTGTGGTTTACAGTGATGCGTCTTTGAATGGACTAGGCTGCGTACTGATACAGGAAGGTAAAGTGATAGCCTATGCTTCAAGGCAATTGAAACCACACGAGAAAAACTATCCAACACATGACTTGGAGCTAGCAGCCATTGTACTTTCCCTGAAGATTTAGAGAGACATGTCATGTATTCACTGATCACAAGAGTTTGAAATATTTGATGACTAAAAAAGAATTGAATCTAAGACAATGAAGATGGTTAGAGTTGATTAAAGATTATGAACTGATCATTGACTACCACCTAGGAAAGGCGAATGTGGTCGTAGATGCACTAAGCAGAAAATCCTTGTTCGCTTTGAGGGCCTTGAACATGCAGTTGGCCTTGTTAGATGATGGTTCGGTTTTGGCAGAGTTAAGAGCCAGACCAACATTTCTACAAGAAATATGTACAACTCAGATCAATGATAGTGATTTACGGGCCAAGAGAACTCAATACGAGTCAGGCACCGAATCAGATTTTTGGGTTGGTCCCGACAGTTGCTTGATGTTTAGAGATAGGATCTATGTACCAAGAGACGACAAGCTTATTCTAAAAATTTTGCAAGAGGCACATGATAGTCATTTTTCTATTCATCCTAAAAGTACAAAGATATACAATAATTTGAAAAAAATGTACTGGTGGAATGGCATGAAAAAAGACATCTCCGAATTTGTATCGAAATGCTTGATATGCCAGCAAGTCAAGGCTGAACATCAAGTACCTTCAGGTCTGTTACAGCCTGTGATGGTCCCCGAGTGGAAGTGGGATAGGATTACTATGGATTTCGTGACGGGATTATCGTTAACCCCGAAAAAGAAAGATGTTGTTTGGGTTGTTGTTGATAGGCTAATGAAATCAGCTCACTTTATTCCAGTACGAACTGACTACTCACTTGACAAATTGGTCAGCTTGTATGTATCTGAGATTGTGAGATTACACGGGGTACCGTTATCAATTATTTCAAATAAGGACCTGAGATTCACTTCAAGGTTTTGGAAGAAGCTACAAGAAGCCTTGGGTACAAAGCTGAATTTTAGTACGGCTTTTCACCCGCAGACTGATGGACAGTCTGAGCGGACAATTCAGATTCTTGAAGACATGTTACGGTGTTGCGTCCTTGAATTTCAGGGTAGTTGGGAAAAATACTTACCCTTGGTGGAATTCGCCTACAATAATAGTTTTCAGGCGAGTTTGAAAATGGCACCTTATGAGGCCTTGTGTGGTAAAAAGTGTTGAACTCCTCTGTATGGGACAGGGCTCAAGGAAAGTCAGATTTATAGGATTGATTTAGTCAAGGAAACTAAAGAAAAGGTTAAAATGATACGGAATTGCTTGAAAGCGGCATCAGATAGACAAAAGTCATATGCTAATTTGAAAAGAAAAGAAATTGAGTTTCAAGTTGGAGATAAAGTGCTCTTGAAAGTGTCTCCATGGAAAAAGGTATTGAAATTTAGCTGGAAAGGCAAATTGAGTCCACGGTTTATCGGCCCATATGAGGTTACTGAAAGAGTTAGACCATTAGCCTACCGTTTAGCACTACCACCCGAATTGGAGAAGATTCATGATGTATTCCATATGTCCATCTTGCGTAGATATAGATCAAACCCCTCTCATGTGATTTCACCGACAAAATTTGAGATTAGACCAGATATGACCTATGGTGAAGAACCAGTTAAGATTTTGGCTCGAGAAGTCAAACTGTTGAAGAACAAAAATATAGCCTTGGTGAAAGTTTTATGGCATAGACATGGAGTGGAAGAAGCTACATCGGAGTCTGAAGAAACCATGAGAAGTCAATATCTGAACCTATTTACTGGTAAGACTTTCGAGGACAAAAGTCTCTAAGAGGGGAGAATGTAACATCTCGAATTTGGGCCTAGTCAGAAAAGTAGTTTCGGGACCATAAATCTGATGTTAAAATAATTATTTTATGATCATTATGAGGTCTAGGATATGAAAATAAGCATGTGTTAAAATTTCATGAAGAAATTCTATGTGTAAGGTGCCCAATTGGAAATTAGAGACCAAATTGAATAAATTGCAAAACATGGATTCTAGAAGAAATTTGTATGAAATTTCTTTGGAATGTTAATTACAGGTCCTTAAAGAGTAATTTTTCCAATTTCTAAGTTTTTAGACAAAAATGAACATGCATGGAAAATTTTGGAAGTTTAGTAAGGAAGGGTATTTTGGTCATTTGGTAATAAACCAAATAAAAAGGAGAAAATCAAGCTAAAATCAGCTCATTTTCTTCTCTAGGCTACCAAAATTCTAAGGATCTTCATAGCTAGGGTTTTCAACATTTTAAAGCTCAATAGTAAGTGCTCCCTAGCCCCGTTTTTAATGTTCTTCGTATTTTTGAGATTCTTGTAACATGCTCTCTATTTCTACCCATATTTCAAGCTAGGGTTTATGTTCAAAAATTTACCCATGCATGAGATGTTTGATGCATGAGATGTTTGTGTTTTGATAATTTATGGAGGAATATGAGAGTTTGAAGGATAGTGAACAACTTTTACTAAGTAGTTTTTCATGGAAATGGTTTAAAAGACTAAATTGTAAAAGTTGTAGAAATGGGTAGGAAAATATAGAATGAAGGAAAAACATAGGCTACTATAAGTGTTAATAACATTCGGCTAAGCTTGGGTAACCAAGGAATTACATGCATTTCATTATACGATACTTAGGACAAAATTGTAAATATTGTGAAAGGTTAGGGGCAAAATGGTCATTTTGCTCGGGGTGAGTTTTAGGCCTAAAACAAATAATGTGATGTATTAATAATCTAATTTTATTGATATAGACCTTGAGGAATCAATTCTGGAGGTCGACCGTGGTAAACGAAAGGTTTCGGAATAACCGAAATACGAAACTGGAGCCATTACCAGGTAAGTTCGTATAACCCGAAGTAAATTTTAATATACTTAAATATGCATGTCCTTGAATGCATGAAAATCTAGACATTCATTGTATGATAATCCATGAAATATACTAGTGTAAATGAAGGATGATAAATGTCCCAGTTGAAATAGAAAGGGAAATCTGATGGATAAATTATGACTTACATGACATGAGATCCTGCATGTGTTGCAGAAAAGGATTTAGCCCTGACGGGTAATCCGGTGATCTAAAAATAAAAAGGATCTAGCCCGGACAAGTGTTCCTTGAGTGATCGAGCCTCCCGAAGAATATGGTTGCATTAAGGATTTAGCCTAGACGGGTAATCCGATTGAGGACTGAATTTAGCCTGGACTGGCAATTCAAATCCAAGCTTATGAGAGCAATTATTGTTGAAAGGGATTTAGCCTAGACTGGTAATCTCGACATTGCTCTATGAGTTAATACTACGGGGGATTTAGCCTAGATTAGTAATCCCGCCGTAAGATATAAGGTTCACGGGAGCACGTACTTGAGATGATCACTTGTATGACTTGACAGTAATTGGACTATACATCGAGATTTCATAGAAATTCAACGGGATTAACATGATGAAATGAAGAATGAAAATATTGAATTATGAGCTCATCTAAGACTAATGATATGATGTATTGTTATGAGACTAACTTGATGATTTAGTGCAAGTGATAAGGAAACTATTTCATGCTTGTTGGATTTATTGCCTAAATATGGTTGTATGCTAATTAACCGGTAAATTTACTTTCTAGTTATCCGGACTTACTAAGCATATAAATGCTTACCCCCTTCTCTTTTCCTTTTCTTACAGACTCATGGACTCGTGAAGATTGGAAGACGGTTGGAGAATCAACACACTATCGACTTGTCCTGCTTTGGTATATAGATACTTTTATTTTGTTTAATGGCATGTATAGGATTTTTGGTTATTTTGTTATATGTGTCATTTGTCAAACCATTGTAAGGGCTTAAATGGTATACTTATTCTTTTGTATATGGCCATGAGATATGGCTCATATTGATGTAGGCTGTAAACCTACTAATGACGCATGTTAATGTTTAAATGTTTCATGATATATGATGATAAGGTTTATCAAGGATGGATGCTTGAAATGGGACTTAATAATTTGAGAGTGGACATAGCATATAATGGTATATGGTTATAATATGGCCTAAGTGTAAAATGTAAAATGTGCTATGTTAATCCTTAATATACAAAGGATAATTTAGCGTGTTTTAAACCGATGAGATGTGCTTAACATGCAATGAGTTATGTCAAGGTTGTTTAAGTACCATGGAAGTCTATAAGTGTTTATGGATGTTAGAGGGTGACCAAAGGCTTGAAAAATAGCCCTAAAAAGGTCCACACGGGCATGTGTCTGGACTGTGTGTGACACATGGTCAGCCCCATGGGAGGGTTGCCTGGCCGTGTGTCCCTTGTACCTAAAATTTTAGGTCAGTTTGCATGGTAGTAAACACATGGGAAGACACACGACTGTGTGTCTCGACCGTGTGGAGGATACGGCCTAGACCACGAGCGTGTGCCTTGGCCGTGTGCCTCAAAATGAAAAATAATGTCATAAACAGAATGTTCTGGTTTTTGGACACGGGCGTGTCTAGGTCGTGTGAGGGACATGGGCCAGAGACACGGGCGTGTGCTTGGCCGTGTGAAAACCTCTGTAGGTTCGAAATGGAAAATAAATCCAAATAATTCAACATGAGTGGGACACACGAGCGTGTCCCCAAGCACACAGGCGTGTGGGGTATAACCCTAGATATTTTACTAAAATTTTCTATAGTTCTCGGTTTAGTCCCGGATTATTTTTAATGTATGTTTTGGACCTTATAGGTCTATAGTCGGGACACTATGATATTGTTTGGTTGGTTTTAAATTAGAATGAAATTTTATAACTCGTACTTTCTGAAAGTGTTCGAGTATATGTCTGGTAACGCCTAGTACATTGTCTCGGTCTCGGGTACGGGTAAGAGGTGTTACAAGATTTTTCAGAAAACATTTCCTACCCTTCTCCGTTACGCACGATAATGATTTCTCCAGAACACATCCATCCAATATTACACCAATAATATGGACAAGGCACCAAATATTGCAATTCAGATGCCAAAAACATAATATTGTGGTCAAGCCACTAGATAATGCAAGTATTATGCCATATAATGTGGTTAAACCACTAGAATTACGTAGATTATTAAACTGTCGTAATCTTCCTCCGTACAATCATACCCTAACCCCATGCATGTGATATGACATACAGAACATAGTTTCAGTAGGCATGCTTTACATGCGATTTAGAATCAATATAGTGGCATGCTTCACATGCGAATCAGTATCATGGCATGCTTAACATGTGAATAAGAATATCAACAAAAATAGTGACATGTTCATTTTCATGCATATCAAATAACGCCATATGTCACAATACATGAGTGTTAGGAAATCATATAATATCACATTTATTAGAAAATCACACAAACCATTCATGTTATCACAGATTTAACAGTTCAGAATCACTTACTTGGAATCCTACTTTTTAACAAATTTATCTATCCATTTGAATACTTAGTGTATTCATCCATTTTTGTGTTTCAGAATTTTCTTAACAAATATTTTATATTTTCACATTTTTACAATTAACAATAATTACATATGCTTTAATAAGATAAATCCCCACACCTGATTTCGTGGATTCAGATTATATTGATTCTGTTTTCGATTCTCAGGGAAGAGATCAATCCTTGAATCCTTAATTTAAACCAAAATTTGTATGTTGTGAAAATAATGTTATTTTAATAAATAACTCTATTTTTAGTGATTAAGTAAAATACTTAATCAGCTATCTAAATGCATTCTTCCAAAATGTGGAGTATGGATTTTGGATTTACGAATATCACTTCACGAATACACAATAAATCGTAACATTTGAAATGTCCTAATCGAGTATAAAACTAAGATAATATATTGTGATCAGTGGATTTTCAATACTTATGCAATATCAAAAAGGTAGGGCTCAATGATTTCCCATGACAAACTGATTAGGGAGGAGGATTCGCAATTGAACAAAATATTAAAAAAATATTAAAAATATGGATTAGAAATAGGACATGAATTAATCCCTTTTAAGATCAAAGTATTAAAATTGAATGATTTAGAAAATCGATTATAGGTAGAGGAGGAGAACAGAATAAAAACAAAGAAATTCGGTGGTGGACGATGGCGATGGTGATTCAGCGGTGGTGTTGTGGTGGTGAGGTGGTGGTTAGGTGGAGAAGAAAGGAAGAAAAGGGGTGAATAAGTGATAAAAATGAAAGAAAATGAGAGAAAAGAGGAGGAGCAAGGAGGATAACGACAAAGAGAGAGGAGGAGAGCAAAATGAAAAATAATAAAAAGGAAAGCATGTGTCTACATGCATTGGATGACATCCACTAGGAAATGGAGGGGAGAAAGGCAGGTTTGGGGACAAAAGGGAGCAAATGGTGGATCATGGAGGGAATAAAGGAACAGAAAGGGAATGTTGACCATGAAAACAAGGAAAGAATTTTCCCAAGCATGGTAACTCATGGGTTGGACGGCAAGGGTGTTGAATTCATGAAAAAGTTGTCACAAAAATTTAATTGAAAAGTTGAGAGTGTAGGGGCTTGGTATTGGCACCTTTTGGAAATAATTTACTCACTTTACCACTAGGCTACTTGAATTATTTGACATGCAATAGCGAATTAAAGTAATAAAATATAGGGCATGACATGGATCCTCGAACAAAGGATTCTCTTGTGGCAGATCTATTGCTAGTGGGTAATCTTGTGACAGCTGCCTCTTGGCTTGTCTCAAGGATCATTTTGGTTCCAGGTTTGGCTCGATACTTCGAGTCATACATTGAAATTAGAGAAAGAGAGATAAATTAAGTTAGTAGACAAAATAAATTGTAAGAAAAAATAAAAATAAATAGTCGTATCTTTATAACATTCAATTTTCCTTCTTACCCTATTAGCATTCGAAAGTAACAATTTAATTTAACACTGATACCTCCCTAGCAACGACACCAACAACTTAACCACGCCCTTATGTGTATGCGTTGGGGCTTTGTAAATATGGAATTAAATGTATTTTATTAAGCACGATTTCGGCGAGTATATATTTTAAATTCTAATATAGTTAAAGTGTTACAACGAAATACTAGGAAGTATTCCGAGGATCATACTCAAGGGAGGCTTGTTTAAACTAAATTGAAAATTAACACACTACGAGGTCAAGATACTACTTACATATTGATTATATTATGACAAAGAAAACAGTAGAAAGATTATTTATGATATAACATAAAATTAAATGCTAAAATAAACTATTCGAATTTTCATCAAATTAAGCAGATAGAAAACTAACTCACATCCGTGTTCATGATTAAATTCAGATTTAGGCTTTTAACAAATTAACTAAAGATTAACCTAGTTAATACCTTTCAAACTTTAACTAGAATAATTGATCGATTCAACCTACTTATCTTACGACCTGGTAACTTAAATCGAGCTAAATTAAGTTGGTGCTAAGTAGGCTATCCTTTTGGCCTCATCTACCCAAGTTACTTTCTAGGGTCATCAATCCTAGCGTTTAATCTCACTTAACCTATTCCAACTAATTTGTGGTAAACTCAAAACCCTTAGTCAATCACTCCTACTTCTGCTCGCCAATTTTCCTATGGTTCTTAGTTCCTAGCCATACTAGATGCAACTTTCCATAATCGAATATTGCTCATTCAAATTAAATGTAAAAATAAGAGAAGGGAGAAGAGAAATCTAAATCCAAAAATGTTTGTTGAAGTTTGGGTCTGTGAAACCCTTAGGTGGATGTTGATCTTGATTTGATTGAAGTAGAAATGAAAATAAAGAAAGTAAAATTACTAAAAGAATTGAAATTGATCTTTAATTGAAATAATAAAGAATTTGAACAAAAAACTAAATTGTAAACCCTAATTCTAAAAAGAAAGGAAATTTCAAAATCAAAACAGCCCCCTAACATGTTCAAAAGCTAATATTTATAGTGTTGTTGATAGATGCCCAAATTAGGCCATTTACAAGCTGCTAAGCATGTTAATTATCATTGTGTGGATGAAACACCCTTGGCTGATAAATGGGCCTCGTTTGACCGATGTCGCAACATCCTATGGCTATTGTCGCAGCATTGAACATCGAATGTTTGCCCTATTGGTTCGAAGTTCAATGTCACGACATTGAGTGGTTTTCATGACATTGGAGGCTAAATGCTCCCTCTCTAGGTTCGAAGTTTGTTGCCGCAACATTAAATGGTTGTTATCGTAACATTGATGACTGGATATTCCCCTTTTAGGTTCAAATATAGGTGTCATGACATTACCTCTAAATGTTGTGAAATTCGAGGAAATTCACTTGCTTATAGGCCTAATAAGTCATAAAACACACTAAAAAGCTCATTTTATTGAATTCAAATGCACAAATAGTAAGTCTATAAACTGAATAAAAATATATCAAATTGCTTGAATATAAGTTCATTAAGTGTTGGAAAGAGATTAATTTGCCACAATGAATTGTGGAAAATAACTCTAGCTACTTTTAGTGGCAATCTCTAATAAAGATTGAAGATTTAATATCATTGTTGCAATACAAGCTATGTGTTTGGAAGGAGTGACTAGGATGTGGGCATTTCTCTAGCACCAAACTGTTAACAGTAAATAAAAATAACATGGGAATTGTTAACGCAGTTTGGTTTCCTTACGGCTACGAAACGTAGCTTAGTTAGAAATATCCACTCTCTTCAACAATTACAACAAGTGATTCTATCTTATCACACAACACGTGAGAATTTTCCTCACCTTTTTACCTTAAAGATAGTTACTCTCACCAATAAGTCCACCCTACGAAAACAGTAAGTAAAACCACAATGCAAATGATTTTAATATCAAATTGCACTCAAAGAAAAGTTCCATTTTTGAATAGGTTAAGTGCTTAAGCTCTCGATACAATAACCTATGCAATTATCTCAATTAAATAGATTACTTCAAGACTTGCTAACATAAGAATATCACAATCGCATTAAAATAGTAATAACACAAACTGAATAAAATATAATAATAATAATAATGTAAACATGGCATCTTGACAGCTAATCAATTAGAGTTTCAATCCAATCCAATATCAAAGATTTAAGGGTTAAGATGGGAAGATATGATTTGATCCAATTTTCAAAATTTGTTTCCCCAAGTGATATGATCTTCATTGATGGGCTAGATATCATCCATATACTCAGCATAACCCATAAGAACCATTCAATAAAATAATAACACTTCAAATACAGAATTTGTATTAAAACAACTCTAGTGTTAGGGAAGTGGGCACTTCATTGGCACACAACTTCTAATTTCATATTATCCAACAATCTCCCCTTTTGACAATTTGTTGAACAAAACATACACAAACCACATCACATGAAACTTTTAAGCTTGTGCATGCACATATAATAGGGTTACAACCCAATAATCAATATAAGCCACATTTCATGGCTATATACTAAGCTAATACATTTGGACAAATCATGAAACACATATATCTAAAGGTTATGTCTCCATACATGCCACTTACTTGAAAACACTTAAAGTTTATTAACACCCCAAATTGATAATTTGATAGTGTGATGTTGCCTCCGACGATCTCCAACCCTAAGCTAACTTGACAACACTAAAGAAATGGAAAGGATGGAGTAAGCTTTATAGCTTAGTAAGTCCATATGAAAATAATAAGCAATATGTCAACATGCTTCTCAAGGTAATACAATCATAATTACACATTTACTTATGTTCTGGTCAAGCTTTTTTCTCGAGTCATAGTTACTAAATTATTTATATCTGGAGCTATGGAACTCCAAATTAAGATATTCTAATTTTAACTAAAACTAGACTCACATATCTTCTTAGCATAAAATTTTTGGAAATTTTGGTCCAGCCAATAAGTATAGTTTATTCTTTAAATTTACCTCTATTCTGCTGTTTGATAGCTTCAACCTTTCTTTACTAAAAATTAATTATCTCATAGTACAGGGTTCGGATAATATTCCTGTCTATTTCTCTTGAAATTAGACTCATTAAGGATTTTCTCATATGAATTCTAATCCATAATTATTTTTTAAAATTTTTTAGTGACTTTCCAAAGTTAAGGCAGGGGAGCCAGAAATCACTTTGACCCTGTCTCACAAAAACTGAAATATCTCATAATATGAAATTCTTTTGCTTACATTGTTTCCTCTATGTGAAACTAGACTCAAAAAGATTTAATTTCATATTTTATTCAGTCTCTAATTCTAGTTCCACAATTTTAGGTGGATTTTCAAATTTGGACTACCACTGCTGTCCAAAACTGTTTTAATGCAATATAATGATAACTATTGTAAGTTCATTTTCAACCAATCATGAACTCACCATCTCATGGATTCCGTGTTCAATTACATTATGTAAGTTAGCATGATATTGCAACAAAATTCATAATCATAATTCATACATCTTAACTTACCGAGGTCTTGACATTTCAAAGTCTCAATAACCATAAGCTTAGTGTACATATCTGTACCCTTGCAACATTTTTCACATATTCATTCTTGTCTTTGACATACCCTTTTGGGACTATCATCACCTCCTCAATTGTATTACTTGTTGAACACTTAGAATACTATTGGATACACGGAAAAATTGCATATAAGTGCCACATATACATGCGTAGCCTAAGCTACCTCATAACATGTAATGCTCGCAATGGAGCTACTCATGGGCCTGCTCATAAAAGCTATCGGTCAAGGTGTAACTACACGGGCTGCTCACACAAGCTGTTAGGTATCCAACCCACTCAAGGATTACCTAGCCACCGGTAGGACACACAAGACCATTGCTCGGAACCCAATTACATGTATCACATCCATTATGAACTTGGACCAACTCAACGAGCTCGAATGCCACATATATATCACGAACCCAGACCAACTCAATGAGTTTGAATTTCTTAATTCCTAGTGACATGTCACTTGTATCCTAAACTATTCCTAAGGTTCAAATGGGATTTTCCTCACATGACATAACTTCTCCATCGTACTTGCTCGTAACGTCGTGGATAATGACCAATATCATTCGTACTTACAACACCATCATTAGGCATAACATACATAATAATAATAAAATATTTTCCACATAATATCAACACATCAAAACATACTATATTGTCACATTATTTACACATGTACTTACAATTCATGTAATATCAAGCTTTAACATTCAAGTATAACGTTGCATTATTATTATCACACGAACTTACCTCGATACCAAAAATGGCAAAAAGGGACCTAACCGTCAATTCCTCATTTTTTCCCGTTCTAGGTTCGAACCTCATTTTCTTTAATCTATAATATCATATTTAGTCTATTTATTAGTCACATTAGTCAATGTGATCCAAAAATCATACTATGGAAAAATTACGTTTTTGCCCCTAAAGTTTGACATATTTACAATTTTGCCCTTAAGCTCGTAAAAGGAAATTTGTTCAATTTCTTTACTACCCATACATAGTCGAATCATTTTCATGCTTATAGCAGCCCACATTTTCCATTAAATCAGATTTTTAACACATATTTTATAACTTTTACAAATTAGTCTTTTTAGGCATTTTCACCGAAAATCACTTAGTAAAAGTCGTTTCTCAAACCATAAACATGCATTTTTTACCATTAAACATCAAAATACACACATATTAATCATGTTTCAAAACCCTATACTTCAACCATATCTCAAAATGTTGGCAGAAATAGATAGATCGAGTGATAACGACTTTAAAAACGTAAAAATCATTAAAAACGGGGCTAGAATGGACTTAATATGGAGCTTGGAAAGTTTGGAAAACCCTAAATATGGTCTCCCCTTGCAAAATTCGGCCATGGCATGAAAAATGAAGAAGATGACATCATTTTTTTATGTTATTTTGGCTTTATTAGCCAAATTACTAAAATACCCTTAATGAAAAACAATTTAAAACATACCTACCATGTCCATTTTTGTCCACAATACAACTAATGGTCTAATTACCACATAAGGACTCCCAATTTAAAGTTTCATAGCAATTATACACCTCTAGCTTCTAGAACTCAAGTTTTGCACTTTTTACGATTTCATCCTTTTGACTAAATTGAATGCCCAAACGTCAAAATTTTCGAATGAAATTTTCACAAAATCATTCTCTATAATTGTAAACCATAAAAATAAAAAAAAAATTTTACTGTGTCAAATTTGTGGTCCTAAAACCACTGTTCCGACTAGGCCCTAATTCGGGATGTTACAATTCCAATAGCTAAGTTACAAAGTAACATTTCAAGTCACTATTGGCCAAGTTTCCCTATACATGCCATTATACCAAAACGATTTCCCTAAATATACCCAAAATACTAGACGACAGTGTGACGATGCTCCAATGATCTTCGAACCTTCACGAGCTTCCGAGCACTATAAAACAGGCGAAAATAAAAGGAGGAAGCATTATATGCTTAGTAAGTTCGTATAACAGAAACTAAACTTACCAATCTTGTTTATTAAAATCTAGGCATACAAGGTTATGTTTCCATCCATTTGGCTAAATGGTCTAATCATATACATTCCATCAAACATGTTAGTCACCAAACTATTCATATAAATCAAGTAACATAGATGAGCTCATCAAGCAATATTCTTTCAAGTCATTATCAATTAATCTCAAAGTTCTTGTGCGATGTCAAGAGTTATATGTCCGTTGAATCATTGAAATTCCGATGAAGGCTCAAATAGTACACTCGAGGTGTATGTTTCATTAATTCGTCTATTCTTATCAAGGTTACTCCTTAGAGTACTTAACTAAGGAACACACTCACGAGCCACATGTCATATTACAAGATTACTAGTCCAGGCTAAATCCTTTATATAACGCATGCTCACAAGAGCTTAATTAGGGTTACCAGTCCAGGCTAACCCTAATCATAATGTATGCTCAAGAGGTATTATATCGGGATTACCTGTCTGGGCTAAATCCTTTTTATAACAAGGTCATTGGGATTACTTCTCCGAGCTAAATCTTGTCTGTAACAAATGCAGGACCCTACTTATTTTGGGAAAGCGCACACAATCATCAGAGTTCAATATCCAATCGGGACTAACCCTTTATCACCATTTCAAACTTATTTTCATTTTTCATCATAGTATACAAGTGAAACACATCAACATAAATCACATTACATACAACACAACAATTAATTAACATAATTACATGTCCGATTAAATTACATGAACTTACCTCGACACTTGTTTGCGTAAAAGTCTACTAATCTAAAATCTTTTCTTTTCCTCGACCTACCTCGAATTAGTGTTGTTCAAATCTATATAAATGAATTTAATCATTAATTTCATACATTTCATACTTAGATGGAATCAATTTATATCCTAGGTAAAATTACCATTTTGCCCCTAACTTTTCCAAAAATTTCGATTGTCCCTAGGCCCGAAAAATGAAAGTTGTACAAATTACTCCCTATTCCAAGCCTAACCAAAGCCCTATTACAAATTTTCCAGCACATGTATTCATAAAATTTCAAAAATTTTCATCAAATTTTACAACTTTTCAATTTAGTCCTTAAATCATGTTTTCATCAAAAATTACTTTGTAAAAGTTGTTTATCTATCAATAATCTTTCATTTTCTACCATAAATTTCTATTTTTTAGCATAACACATCCATGACCCATTTTCATACCTTGATAACTTTTCAAATTAATCCCTTAAATAGAGAGATTAAGCTATCTCAGTTTCAAAAATACCAAAATTACTAAAAACGAGACAAGGAAACTTAACCAATTTGGCCTTGAAAGTTTCTTTTCTCTCTCCTAGGGTTTCCATGTATTTTTTAAGGTTGAAGATGAAAAAATAAGATGATATGATTATTTTCATCTTTTAATTAATTAATATTTTGCTATTTCTAATTTAGTCCTTGCCTTTTTTCTATAATTCCATGGATGAGTCACCATAAAAATCTACATACTTTTATTAATGGTATAATTACCATATAAGGACCTTAAGTTTTGAATTCCATAGCTATTTGATCCTTATAGGTACAAGAATTCAAGTTTTGCATTTTATGTAATTAGTCCTTCTCGTAATTAAACACTTAATCGATAAAATTTTCATATCAAAATTTTCAAACGTCATTTCTAACATATATTATGGGCCATATGATAAAATAAAAATAAAATATATTTTTAGTCGGATTTGTGGTCCTGAAACCACTATACCGATTTCACTGAAAAATGGACAGCCTGAGACAGGGCTTGTCTCTCAGCCGTGTGAGTCAGATGGCCTGGACACACGGCCGTGTGACCTCTGCAGTTTTAAAATTTTTCACTTTTTCCTGAAAAATTCTATATGTTTCCTATTTAGTCCCAACTTTTTTTTAATGTGTTTTTTGGGCCTCGAAGGCTCGTATATGAGATAATAAGTAATTGATTGAAATTTCTATGATTGATGTAGTGAAATGAATGTTTAAAATTTTTGATAGTTTTGAAATGTAAACTTTGGTAATGCTTCGTAACCCTATTCTGACGACATATACGGGTTAGGGGTGTTACAGCTCATTACCTCCTAGGTACCACACCCTTTTCCAAAAGGGTTTGATACCCTTAAGGCAATAGGCATACTACCGCTTGGGTACCACACCTTTTTAGCCAAGGTACCACACCTAACTTAGGTGTTTGTTGAGAAATTATTTTTCAACTAGAAATGAAACTTGAAAATAATTTTAAAAACATTGTTTTACTAAAATTGATTTAGATTGGGTTTGTTATATCAAAACATTAGAAAAATCAAACTTAACAATCTCCCTCTTTTTTATATAACAAAACATAGAAAATTTTCTTTTAAGAACTCCCCCTTAATCAAAGATTATTTTCAATTTGTGACTCCCCCTTTTTTAAAGCACTATTTGAATACAAGATGAACAAATTAAAATTTTAAGGATTTTCCTTTCTGAAAGCTAATTTGAAATCCAATATAAGCTTTGATGCTTGGACAAATTGAAAAAAAAAACATTTGTCTAACATAATTTTGATTTGAATTTGGATGTTCAATGTGCACATTTTTAATCCTTTTTCTCTCCTATATAAAAAATTAGAAAATCAAAAGAGTGGTCAATTTTAAAGAAACAAATGAACACAAATACTATCAAGATGAAGTTAAAGTAAAGCATTGAACATGACTTATAATAATAGTTAAAACATAATAAAACATTCAAAGAATGGTAATGATCATGCAAGATAAAATATCCAAACGAAAGCCATGAAAACATCATCCAAGTCAAGCAGAAAATATCCAAAATAGCTTATTCGTAAAGTATGCCAACCAAAAGAAAAGACTAAGGCTTCCAACACAAAAGAAATCCAACCATAACCAAGTAGTGAAAAACAAGCATAATCACAATAAAATCAATTGTCCGTGATTGGTGGAAGAGATGGAGGACAAAAATGAGTCATAAAAGTTGTCATATGATCTTCTAGAGTGGACATCAACCCCTCAAAAGAAGCAACAAATAAGTTGGATAGAGCATCAAAGTGTGTAGAGATAGTGTCCAAGAGAGTGCCAAAATGGGAACAAATGTCATTAAATGTAACCCGTAGTGACTCCAAAAAAGTGAATGTGCGAGGTGAGGTAAGAGTGTATCCTGTGGAGTGTCATCGTTCATAGCCTTATCTTCCTCATCCTCAAGATGTTTTTCTTATGCACCGACTTGTTGGAGACCACTATGTGATGGACCGACTTGTGAGCTACTTTGAACCTTGAGAGGCTTAACGTATGAACTGTAGATAAGAGAGTTGTTATAACTTCGAAGAGTCATGTCATCAATGAAACTCGATATGGGAGGATCTATGCCAATATCAATATTGATACTAAGCTCCTAAAAAATGAAAGAGAGAAGGATACCATACTCAAAGGAGAATTTGCTCGTGCAAGGCTTTTTAATGACACCGATCATATGAAGGAAGAAAATAGCCACAAGGTTTAATCTAAGCTTTGTTTTGACACAATGGATAAGCCAATAATTTGTTAGATGGATTGTGACATGTTTGTGGGTGGGTTGATTTTTCAAGCATTTATCAATTGAAGAAAGTGATCATGTAGCTCAAGGGGATCGACATTGTCCCCAAATGTTCTAAAAGATGACGAGAAATCGCCATTAATTTATCTATTACAAGAAATTGAGGTACCAAGATGGGTAGAAATTGTGTCAATATCAATCTCAATCTCGGTTCCCATAAGGTAGGAAGTTATAGTCGTTACCATACAGCCAGTGTAATCATGGACAAGTTTAGCATATGAGTAAAAAGCTCGAATGAGATTGTGGGGACAAATGCAAGTATAGGATAACACCTTCATCCAACCTCATTGTTGCAAAACCAAGTAAGAATAGGAAATTTGTGGTTGATAGTTCCACAAAGGTCTCTATTGATTCCAATTCAAACTCTTTTCCATTTGACAACGAGCCACTAAGCAACATCATGAAAGCTCATACCAAAAACTCAAATGTTCCTTCAACATCTACACAGAGGAACAAAAGAATAAAACAAGTCTGTGTGCTTAAAAAATTTCATAATGCTATAGAAAATAAGAAGAAAGAATTAAATTTGAAAAGCAAAAGCTATTTTGGGATCCAAGCTACTCCAAAACATACTTAAAACTAATCCTCAAAGGGTTCATCCATGAGTAGAATATTGATGAAAATAGTTTTGGAGGTCATGGAATCGACCAAATACTCTACGATGTTGGAATTTTTGGATCTATGTACTATTTCTAGGCATTATTAGACAGGTTATGTACGAGGTCTATGCAAACTTGAATAAAGGGATCACCATTGAAGGCCATCCTTTCTACCATAAGGTTCTTATTCAAGGAAGTCTCTATAATTTTGGCCATGAACAAATTCAGAAGGTGTTGAATTGCTATACTATGAATTTTGTAGAACTTGATGAATCCTTGGACCAAATAACTACAATACTCATTGACAACCTTTATCCAACCTAGCCAGTAAGAGGTACTCTTCATGTCTCCTTCGTTTCTATTGTTTATGCCATAATTTTTCCATTGCTACTAGAAATTGGCTACTTAATAGCCAATGAGACATGATGACTAAGAGAATGGTTGTCCTATTAAGGAAACTCATGGACATGAGTTCGACTTTCGTCAACTCATTTTTTATAAGATTACCAAACATGATAAGAAGCTATGTACCAGGTAGTTGTTTCCTTACCCCTTTTTGATATTCCAAATTTCAATCTCCCAATATTTGAGAATTGTGAAAGAAAAAAAATAAAGGGAGAAGCTTATATTTGAACTTAAGTTTTCCTACAAACGGGTTAAAGGAAAACATGTGTTGAATGAGCAAGAAGAGGTTTTTAAAATTGAGTTAAAAAAGGCTACTAAAGGACAAGCTCCATTCAGGAAGTGCCTACTATTGTAGACACTATTTCCATTACCAGAGGTATAAGGAAAAGAGCCATTGCCAAACTTTGAGCCTCAAGCTCTATAAGAGATATGGCGACAGGCTATGTGTTGAGGCCAAAGCAATGAGGATAAACATTGAGAAGAAAAAAGCTCTATTGGTCGATCTTATTACTCATGATGATAATGAATAATTTGACATTTTGTTAAACAAAAAGTGAGAGAAGAAAGTGAAGGTGGATAAGGAAGCTAAAGCTGCTACCTAGGGGAGTTATCTACAAAGGGGAAGTTAAAGGGGCTTCATTATTTTTTAACTTTTTTTAGTTATTGGATAATTATAGCAATTTTGATGCTTGATGTTGATACTTCATTTTGGTACATGCTGATGATGATACATTTTGGTTCTGCTATGAACTACTTTTACTTTAATGTATTATTTCATTACTTAATCAGTTTGCTTAGTTGTAATGCCCTAAAAATTTAAATATCTATATTTGTGCGTTGTTGTGTATAATTTCATGTGTGCTTCAGTGGTTGAGTGTCCCAATGAGTGCTGGAGAAGTCCTGAGTTCAAGCTGTGGCTTGAAAAAAATTTTTGTTTTACTTGGTTGAACCTTGGCTCTAGACTGTAAGCTTCTTAAATAAATATGACTAAGTTATGTCATAAAAGAACCTACTGCTCTAGGGATTAAAGACGTCTGGAGAGTGCTAGGGGAGCTGGGGTTCAAGGCTTGGTAACGTAAGAGGAACATTTTATTTTGCTGTTAACACTAGGGAGGTGTTGTTGTTTGACTGAAATTGAATGCTTGTGTAGTGGGGGAAGTTGAGGCCAAATTCAAGGTGTGTGTTGGAGAGAATTTCGACTAGTTGGGATATGGTTAGGTGGGAGATAGTTGAGTGATCTTAGGAGCATTAAGGGGAGAGAAATTAGGAGTGTGAAGAAAGTGGTAGAGGTGTGCCAAGTGTGGACTTTCATTGCTTGCAATTTTCGGTTGAATTGGCATTTTTTTTTTCTCTAGAGCTTTCAGTTTTGTTAATTTTTTTGGGGTATTATCTTCTCTTTTTTTCTTTTGGTGGAGGTTTTGGCAAATTGTGATTATGTTCTCTTGTTACGAAAGTCGAGTGGTGGTTCTCGGGTACCTTTTGGATTGCAATTTATCTTTTCTTGGCCGATTACCATTGCCTTCATATCTTTCAAGCTCTTTCGGTTTAGCCTGGTGTGATCGATTCTGCTCTTTTTTCTTCTTCTTCCTCTCTTGTTTAGCCTAATACTATTCTTTCACTTACCCTCTTTGTGCCTACTCTCCACTTTTGTTTCTTCTTTGTTGATCTTGGTGTAAGTGCTACTATTTAGATTTTCATGTTCATCCTCTCCTTTTTCTTTCGTGTCTATAGTCCTTATCTAACACCTTCTATTTCGGTTGATTGTTGCTAGGAGGGTGATTACACTAGTTCTACCTTTGTGTAGTGGCAATCTTTTGGAATAGTGGACCGTTTACTTTCCTCCCTTAGTTGGCTTTACTATTTTGGTAAGTGGTAGTTTGCTTGATTCTATTTATGTGCGTATACTGTTTTAGTGATTAAGTTCATTTGGGATGCAGGAAATCTCTAAAGGAGTTCTTATTCGGTCTTATAAATCGATTTAAGGGTGGAATCTTCACTAGTTCAGCAAAGGCAAGTATGGGTGAAAGTTTAGAGATAAGAACAAGGAGATGTTAACTTTATGGTCATTGATTAATGGAGTGTTTTTGGATTGAATGTAGGTTTGGGGATCATGGGCTACTCATACATCTTCGTCTAAGGTGTGTAATCACATTACTTCAATTGTAGATTACCAAAAGCTGGAGAATTGTACCATCGATGCCACACGGGCGTGCGATCGCTCGTGTGGTCATCTAATTGCATAACCATGAGTATGTGAGTGTTGAGGCCACCACGAACGATTTCGTGGGCTTAGGTCATTTTGGGCCACGTTGGGTCGAAAAGGGCCGTGTGGGCCCTAAGAGCTCGTGGGCCCCACACGAGTAAACCGCACGAATGTGTGAGGTTTTGTAGGCCAGGCTATGTAGTTCACATGGCCAAGGTCAATAGTGGGCTTAATGGGCCACATGGGCGTGTGGGCCCACATGGGTCGTGTTATGGGCTTTGGGCCCATTTTCACTGTTTGTTTGTTAAGGTCGCACGGGTTGCCAAGACGACCGTGGGCCTACTAATGGATCAGTAAGTACACCTAGATCTCACACTGATGAAATGACTGTTATACCCCTAGAGGTAAAATGACTGATATACCCCTATGCCATATTGGACTGTATTTGAGCATGACATTTTGCATACACGTATATATTATGACATGACATATTGCATGGGGATGGGTTTGATATATATATATTGAAGAAAGTGTACTGTACTGGTAGCTCTGCTGCAATTACTAGCAGATTTGCTACAATTACTAATTAGTGTCGCAACTGGTGCTATATTGGAGTGTAGGGATAGGTGGGTCGATTTTATCCCCACATGGAGTGTAGAGGATGGATGGGTAGGATTTTTGTTGCATTTTTGTTATTGTTACTGTAATGGCTAAGGCTACATTGAGACTGTTATTGTAATGGGCTAAGGCCCACAATGATACTAGACTGTTACTGAAATGGGCTTAGGCCCAAACAGTTTGCCTTCAGATTGTTGGATTAGTGAATAGGGATTACACACTGAGTTTTACATAAACTCACCTTTCTACTTTACTGTGCAGGTAATCCTTAGATGGGCCAGTGCTGCGAGGGACTCGATGGAGGCCACACGACCGTTTTGAGACTATTTTAATCTTTTACTTCATAAGCTATTTTATTGGGTATTTAAAATGTAATAAGGCCTCTTAAAGTTAAATTTTAATTTTTCTAATTTCTAATTGTTTTTATTATATCTACTAGACTTAAGACGCAAGTTTTCAAAAGGATATATGTTTTCAAAACACCACGAATACAGAAACATGTTTCACTAGCTTCCGCAAGAAAGAACGTTTTCCAAAAACTAATAACAACTTAATATGCCTAACAGTTGTCCAACCAAATTGAAGCTTTTATAAACATGATACTTAAAAGTTTTGTAAAAGATCACTACAAAGGTTTTATTATTGTATGGACCTTTTGAACCGAACGATGATTTTCAAAATTACACTTCAATGTAACATTACTGATTCGGCCATAACGTCTGGGTCAGGTTTGGGGTATTACATTAGTTATAATATTGGTTGGTGAGTTATTGATTCCATTCCATACTAGCATTATTGATTAATGTAACACCCCTAACCTGTATCCGTCGCCGGAAAGGGGTTACGAGGTATTACCAAATGAAACACAACTATCAGACATTCATGGATACACATAGAAATTAATCATTCTAACTTACCATATTTCAACATATACTAAACCAAACCAAATATTTTAAAGTTACACATAAATTAAATAACATTCAACTATAATCTATATCAAATGGCCAGATGTAAACATATAGATTAAAACATCTCATTATTCATTACATAAGACTGAACATACATACAACCTTATTACAAATTTATTTAAACTAACTTACTTATAATAATAGAACCTAATTTACTATTCATATGTCATTTTCCTAAACTTTAACCAAACATATATAACATGCTAACCACGTATGTCTTATTTAATGTCAACGTTCATTATTCCTTATTACTATATACGCATATAACATTTCTTATAAACAAGAAATATGTCAATTATTATATATTCAATCAATCTACGAATCATTTCAAAGCATAATTATTTAATCAAATATACCAAAATGTTTATGCCAACATCATGACAAAAATTACAAATATACAACCTATTTACTTGTTCATCTACTCCACTATCAAAATCAAACATTTTAGTCATACCAATTCCACCATAAATTTTAAGTTAAACTTACCACATAATATCTGTATACACATATATCAACTTGTCACATAAATATCAAACCACCATCATACATGTTATGTGCATACATATCTAATTTATCTATCGTTAACCGAATACACATACATATCATTCACCAATTCTAAACAAAGCTTATAAGATAATTTATATGTCAAAAATAAACCACACCAAATAACCAAATGCATAATATAGCAAAGTCATCCCATAGCCTATTAAAACATGTAATACATATAATATATATTCCGCTTTCAAATGTAATTGCTGAATATATCCATACTTGATATCATGCATATCACACACATATTTTATATACCAAAACACAAATCTTACATACCAAATAATAGACATATTAAAATAAATTTCTACCATGTTCGAACATAACCAATTATCATTTAATGCCAATTCACATAATAACACCTTAACCAATATAACAACCAAATTCACATATACTTTTATCTATGCATAACCATAGCCGAATCAACCACAATTTCACTTTAAACCAAATATATCATACACGTATACTTTGGCATAACCTAATTGCCATTAGCATATATATCAACCATGATTCACATATATAAATACATATTAACCGAAACATCAAAACCACAACTAAACATGCTCATAGGTTGTTCAAACCTTGAAACCAATTCTAACAAAATAAACAAGCCATTTTTGCATGGCTTATATATATATATATATACATAAACCAAAAGTCCAACATTTCAAACTATAATCTAGCCTATACATGCCATAAGTTCAAAAATTCAACTTATAAAATATCGAAGACAGTCGATAGTGTGATAGACTTTACTGATGATCCCCGAGCTTGTAACTAGATCTTGAAATCTACAAAAACAGAGGCAAATATAAACACTCAAAGTAAGTTATCATAGCTTATTAAGTCATAAGAAAATAACAACTCAATGACATTATCAACTTATTATAACCAAACTAAGTTATACTATCATAGTTACATTTAATCTCAAACTTAACATTTTATATTTAACATATGCTTTCATAAATAACCTTATCTTACCTGATTGTACATATATACATATTAAAAGTATCATTCAATTTCAAAGACATAACATCATTATATAACCAAATGTATTTACGCACATAATCATATACTTATGGATCAAAAAATAACATCACATGTATATACATGACTTATAGCCAAATACACTACACAAGTACACATATGTTCACATTAATAACTTATAAAATTTGCATCACATATCAAATGGCAAACTTACCTTATTTTCAAATAGGTAATCAACTAACTCATACCTAATCGTTTTAGCTCATTGTACACCTTTGTTCACAACTTATCATTGCCCGTTAAACCATTCGGAATTGAATAGGATACTTGGATAAACACATATATCAAACAATGTCAACGTCCTAGACGTGGTCTTACATGCTATCTCATATCGATGCCACTGTCCCAGATAGGGTCTTACATGAATCAAATACGACACCGATGTCTCAAACATGGTCTTACTCGTAACCACATACCGATGCCTATGTCCCAGACGTGGTCTCACTCAAGAACACATATAGGAAATCCTATGTCATGACATATGTATCCTAGCTATTCTTAAGGTTCGTACGGGACTTTCAAATGTCGTAACTCAGTCAAAACGAATTCATAAACATAGCTTCCAAACTTGTACACATTCGGCTAACACATATATATATTCACATATTTCATTTCAGCATATATAGCTCACACTTAATTAAAATTAACAATGTCTATTTGTTTATAAACTTACCTCGGATGATGCAAATCGGAACGGGATAGCTAATCGACAACTTTAGTTTTTCCCCGATCCAAATTCAATTTCTTTGGTTCTCGATCTAAACATATTCAAATTAAACTCATTCAAACATATTTTCACTCAATTTAGTGCAAAAACACATAAATGGACAAATTACTATTTTACCCCTAACATTTTACACTTTTTACAATTTAGTCCAAATTGCACAAAACACAAAACATGCAAAATTTGCATATACCATGCTTAGGCCGAATCTTCCTTATGTTCATATAAGTCCATATATTTCATTTATTTCACATTTTAGCCCCTCAATTTATTATTTTTTCAATTTAATCCCAATTACTCAAAATCATCAAAAATTCCAATACAAAACATGTTAATCCAAAACATATCTTTCATATTTCATCAACTAAAATTTCATCAACTAACATCACATAGCTCAAATATTCATCAATGGCATAACTCAAAATATTCATCATAATCAAAAAATTCAAGCATAGACTTTGTAGATAACATAGCAACGATCTCAAAAACGTAAAAATTATCAAAAACCGAGCTAGAACTCACCTTGAATCAAGCTTGACAAAGGCCGAATAACCTAGGATTTGTTTCTTTCTTTTCTTTTATTGTTTTGATCATGAACAAAGAAATTTTCATGCTTATTTAATTTTATGTTTTTACTATAACATTATTAATTCATAATTCACCATATTAACCTTTAAAATAAAATATAAAACCATTATAATGCAAGGTCACAACCGTCCATCACCTTTAACTATGGTTTAATTACATTATAAATACCTCAAATTAAAAAGACAACAACAATTCAGCCCTTTTACATTTAACCATCAAATATTTATTTTACGCGATTAAGTCCTTTTATTTAATCGGGCACTCAAACGATAGAATTACATCACGAAAATTTCACACAATCAAATTCACACATACTAAACACATAAAATAGTTTTTAAATATTTTTTTGACTCAGATTTGTGGTCCTAAAACCACCATTCCGAATAGGGTCTAAATCGGGTTGTTACAACTCTCCCCCTTAGAGATTTTCGTCCCTGAAAATCTTACCGGTGAATAGATTTGGATAACACTCTTTTATTGCATTCTCTGGCTCCCACGTTGCTTCCTCAACTCCATGAAACCTGCTCCTAATTCGAATTGAATTAATTAACCACACGGCCTAGCACACAGACGTGTGGCATAGCCATGTGTGCAAGTTAGAGAGTTACATGGGGTCGAACACAGCCCCTAACACGAGCGCGTCCCAGGGTCACACAGGTGTGTCCCTTGGACTACACAGGTGTGTGAGTCATGCACCTAGGAAAAATTTTGAAAAGTTACGAAAAATTCTTAGAGGTTCCGATTAAGTCCCGACTTGATTCTAATGCTAGTATTGGGCCTCTAGGGCCCAGTCTAGGGACGTTATGAATGATTTTAGAATTTGAATAGTAACTTGCATGAATTTATTGTAAAATGTTTTGAATGTTTCGGTAACACTCTGAAACCCTATTCCAGCGATGAATATAGGCTAGGGGTGTTACATTTAGTGGTATTAGAGCTACGGTTTAGCTGATTCTCAGATTTGACGTAGGAAACACGAGTTTAGCTATACCTGGCATTATATAAATTGTGATAATGTGATGACTCTTGATCATTTAAATGTGTTTTTCATATAGTAATGACATCCAACGAGCTAGAGTTGAATCCGAGGAAGCTGATAACAATGCTTCAGCTTCAATACAAAAAGTCACCTCTGCATCTGGTAGTGAAAGGCCCATGTCTGAAGGCCAAAGCGAGGAGGCAAAACAAACCTTCTTTCAAATGATGAATGAATAATTTACATAATACTTGAGAACAAACCCCGTTGTACAACAACCTCCCCCGCTTGCTCCTCAACAGGTTCCTAAGGTACCACAGGGTGCTGAACTTGTTCGAATTGGTAAGCCTCCAATAGATAAAATTCGCAAACATGGGGCAAAAAAATTTAGGGCTGCTGCAGATGATGATCCAGAAAGGGCTGAGTTTTGTCTAGAAAACACTATCTGGGTTTTTGATGAACTATCCTACACACCTGTCGAGTGCCTGAAATGTACAGTATCCTTACTGAAAGATACGACTTATCATTGATAAAATACCATAACTTCCGTTGTACTAAGAGAGAATATTTCTTGGGAATTCTTCTAGACTAAATTTAGGAAGAAATATGTTAGTTAGAGGTTTATGGATCAGAAAAAGAAAGAATTTCAAGAAATTAAGTAGGGAAGCATGACTGTATCTGAATATGAACGGGAATTTGTTCAACTGAGTAAGTATGCTAAAGAATGGGTTTTAATTGAGGCTGAAATGTGTAAACTTTTTGAAGAGGGCCGAAATGAATAATATGAAACTATTGGTTGGGATTCTCGAAATAAGGGAATTTGTGGCATTAACCGACTGAGCACACAAAGCTGAGGAACTAAGTAAAGAAAAGAAGCAAGCTGAAAGAGAGGCTCGAATTTTTAGAAAAAGAGCTATGGGTAAGTCACAATCATTTGCTTCTAAGAAATTAAGGAAGTATTATGATCGTGTGACCACTTCCACTTGATATTTTGGAAGGGAACGGGGCTCTCAACAATCTAACCCGAGGTCTTCAACTCCATCTGTGACCAGTATGGGTAGTGTCGGTAATCCCAAACCAAAATGTAAACATTGTAACAAGTTTCATCATGGGGAATGTCGGTCTAGAAGTGGAGCTTGTTTTGGATACGGCTCACTTGACCATTTTCTCAGAAATTGTCCCGAAATAGTTCAAAAGGAGATAGAACGAGCTCCAAACCCGAACAATCCTATTGCGAGAGGCAGACCACCTCGTCATCTTGGTAATGTTAGTGGTAGTCGAGGTACTACCAAGGACACAACAGCTAGATCTAAGGCATGAGCATCTGCGAGGACATATCCTATTCGTGCTAGAGAAGATGCCTTTGCGCCAGACATCATTATTGGTACATTTTCTCTACTTGATATTTATATTACTGTATTGATTGACCTTGGTTTCACAAATTCATATATATGCACGAACCTAGTATCTGTTAAAAATTTACCTGTTGAATCCATAGAATTTGTGGTTAAAGTTTTAAACCCCCTGGACCAGTGTGTTATGGTGGATAAAGTTCGTAAAAATTGTTTGTTGATGGTAAAAGGTTATTGCTTTCTGGCTAACTTGATGTTATTGCCATTTGATAAATTTGATGTGATCTTGGGAATGGATTGGTTAACTCGATATAATTTCGTGGTTAATTGCAGGAAGAAATATATTATATTGAAATGTCAGAATGGTGAATCGCTTCGTGTTGAATCTGATAAACTAGATGGATTACCTAATATGATTTCAGCAGTATCGGCGCAGAAATATGTTAGAAAAGGGTATGATGCCTATCTTGCGTATGTGATGGATACTAAAGTATCTGAGTCAAAGATTTAGTCACTACCGATAGTAAGTGAATTTCCTTATGTATTCCCAGAAGAATTTTCTGGTTTACCACCGGACAAAGAAGTAGAATTCTTTATAGATCTTATTCCAGGAATGACACCGATATCCATAGCACCTTAAGAATGGCTCCTACTGAGTTGATAGAGTTGAAAGTATAGTTACAAGAATTGATTGACAGAGGTTTTGCGCAACTTAGTTTCTGACCTTAGGGTGTACCGGTTTTATTTGTAAAGAAGAAGGATGGATCATTGATGTAACGCCCCAAATCTTAAATTAAATTTGTATGTTGTGTTGCATAAATGCATGCTTGCTTCAGTGGTTAAGTGTCCTGAGAAGTGTTGGAGAAGTCCTAGGTTCAAACCTTGGCTTTAGCAAAAAAATTTGTTTTAATTGAATAAAACCCTTGTCTCTAGTCAGTAGGCTTTTAAATAAAAATGGATAAAACATGACAAAAAAAAGGGCCTGCTAGTCTAATGGTAAGTGGTGTGTGCAGTGTTCCTTGGGATCAGAGGTTCGAGGCTTGGAGATGAAAAAAGAGCATTTCATTTTGCTACTGTATCGTGTAAGAGGTTGTGTGGTATAGGGTTTCTAATACTGATGGGGCGGTTGGAGTGTTTAAGGGAAGTGGGGTGTGTGTAGCCGAAATTTAGGAGGAAATGTGGGGGAGTTGGATAGAGATTGGTTGGAGTAAATTGAGGAGAGATTTTAGGAGGGATTAAGGGAGGAAAAAGTGGGATTGAAGTGTGGTAGAGTTGTGTCGAAATTAGATGGTAGGTGCACAGTAATTTCAGCTGAGTTAGTCATTCTCCCAAAATTTTCGGTTTTGGATGCTCATTCCCTTTTTGTGTTTTGCTCTTTTTGCCTTTGGTGTCGAAACTTGGTTTTTGATGTCTTTCTTTCTGCTTTTCGTTTTAGCTTTCTCCCTTTTGTGACCGGATATTGCTTTTAGGGTATCTTCTTAATTCTTTTTGTCCATTATTCCGATTTTGCTTCTTCCCTTTCCTCTCTCAAATCGTCTCTTTTGGACCGAACACTCTTTTCTTTCCTCCATAACCCTTTGCCGAATACCCTTGTTTCTTCTCCCTCTCTACGTTTCATCTTTCTTCAAGTTTCACTCCTACATTGCCAACCAAATTCTCCTCTAGTCGAACCTTACTGTTGCCGCCATCTCTATTTTAGGGTTCACGATTGTTCTCTTTCAATTACTTATCTCTCTATCGAAATAGCTTTCCCTTTAACATCTTCTTTGCTCTGCCGATTACTGACAGGGTTGTGATTGTACCATCTCGTGGCTCGATTTTAGGGTGCACTTTTGTAGGGCAATTACTTTATCTACCATTCTCTGTTCTACGTTTCGGTAAGTCATTCACTTGGTTCAAGTTAGTTACATTTATGGTAATAGTTAACAAGACTAGGTTGTAATGCAGATTTTTACCAAGGATCTTGAAGTCAATATTGGTCAGCAGATTAAGTGGGCTAACCTACATTGGTTCATTCAAGACAGGTAGCAGTTACCATTTTGGTTTTATGTATTAATAAGAGGGTGTATAACCGTAGTGAATTAAAGGACTAACGGAATGTCATGATTGAATCCAGGTTTGGGTGTTCATGGATTTTTGCATTCTTTCACAAACAGGTGTGTAAAACACTGCTTCTAATCGTAAATAGGCAAAAGCCAGAATAAGTGACCGTCGACGCTACACGAGTGTGTGCTCGTTCGTGTGGTAATCCGAACGCATAAACATGGGTGTTTGATCGTAGAGGCCACCGTGAGCGATTTCATAGGCTTAGGCCATTTAGGGGCACGTTGGACCGAAATAGACCGTGTGGGCCCCACAATCTCGTGGGCCCTACACGGACGTGTGGAGATTATTGGGCCAGGTTGTGTAATTCACACAGCCAAGGCCATTTTTGGGCTTTGTGGGCTACACGGGCATGAGGGCCCACATGGGCCTGCATTATGGGCCTTGGGCCCATTCTCACTGTTTGACTGTTAAGGGTGCACGGGTCACCCAAGACGACTGCGGACCTACTATTGGGTCGGTAAGTATACCTAGACCCCAATTTGTTGAAATGTCTATTATACCCCTATGAGGTAAAATGACTGATATTCCCTTATGATATGTATGATTGTAATCGAGCATGATATTTTAGCATACATGTATGATATTATGACATGACATATTGCATAGGGGTAGGTTTATTATGTTTGGATAAAGTGAACTGTACTGGCAGCTCTGCTACAAATACTGTTTAGTACCGTAATTGGTGCTATATTTTGGAGTGTAGGGATGGGTGGGTTGATTTTATCCCCATATGAAGTGTAGGGCTGAATGGAGTGGAGTGTAGAGGATGGATGGGTAGGATTTCTGATTGCATTTCATTATCATTCATCGAAATAGGCTAAGGCCCACACCGACATCGAGCATTGTAAAGGGATACGCCCTAATCGATCATCGGGGTATATCTTGAAAACGGGCTTAGGTCCAGACTGTATTCACCTATTGTATGGTTGATTGTTTGTTTATTAATGGATGGGACACTGAGTTTTATAAACTCATCCTTTTGCTTATTTACACAGGTAATCCTTAGGCGGATCAGTACTGCGGGGGACTCGAAGGTGGCCACACATTCGTTCATGCCTCTATGTTGGATTTTTAATTTATTAGTAATTTAAATTTGGGTATTTTATGTAATAAGGCCTCTTTAAAGTTTTAACTTCTAATTTTGGGTTTTACTTTCTTTGATTTAAATTACTAGTTGTAAGAAAAAGACGGGTTTTCAAAAGATAACTCTTTTTCAAAGACACCACATTTACGCAACACTTTTCATAAGCTTCTGCAAATGACAACGTTTTAAAAATTAAAGATGTTTTAACATGGTAACCGACGGGCTTTAAATTCATCATTAAAAACAAGTAACAAAGGTGAATGTATAAAAAGGATTTCTGTCTTTGCGAAAAACACTTTAATGTGCCATCACCAGATTCGGCCATAACGTCTAGGCCGGGTTTGGGGTGTGGCATTTAGTGGTATCAAAGTCAGGTTACAAAACTTGGCTGTGGATTTGGGTTTCTTTTGAACTTAGAATTTCAAAAAAGAACTGTTTTAAATGATTTGAAATACTTGAAAATGTTTTATTGAATGTGTGGTACATCGAGTCCCTAGTGTCGATTCTGTAAGTTCACTAAAGCTATTGCTTGCTTAAATTGAAATACTGAGATTACTTGTAGGCAATAGACTGTACTAAAACACTTTGTTTAGGGTAACCTAAAACTGTAGTAAGATTGTGATTTGCAAAAACAAAACTCTGAATTACTGATAATATTTTGCATAAAATATTCGTTAATAAACATTGGAACTGTAAATTGATGCATAAAATTGTTAAAACAAATAATACGCAAATTGACAAAGAGCACCAGAGGTACTCGTGGAAGGGGTACAAGAGGTCGCGATAGAGGCCATGGAGGTGCTCGGGGTGGATCTTCATCGTTGGGCCATATGCCTAATGTTGAAGCTAGAAAGGCATTGGCTTCACCTGTGACTTAGACTGGGCCTTATGATCGTTCGGCTTGGGACAACGCATTTTTCCAAGCTATGTTACAAATTCTAGAGAAGGTCGCTGGGCCCAATACTGGTACTGTGGGCTATGGGTCGGTTACAGAACGACTCAGGTCTAATTGGGCTGAGATTTTTAGGGGTATTGCTGGAGTTACCTCTAATGTAGCTGAATATTGGATTGAGTCCACAGAGAGGATCATGGACGACCTCGACTGCATCCCCTAGCAGAAACTAAAAGGTGCAGTGTCATTGCTACGAGATGAAGCCTATCAATGGTGGCTTACAGTTAGAGAGGGTACTCATCCCAACCGATTGACCTGAGAATTTTTCAAGATTGTATTCCAAGGAAAATATGTGGGCGTTGGTTATGTGGATGCTCGGAAGAGAGAGTTTCTGAATTTGACTTAGGGGAATAAATCTATGGCTGAATACAAGGCTAAATTTTTGCGACTTAGCCGCTATGCACGTGGGATGGTGGCAACTGAGTATGAGCATTGTGTTCGATTCGAGGACAGCCTCAGGGATGATTTAAGGGTTCTGATAGCTCCACAGAGGGAGCGAGATTTTGCTACTTTAGAGGATAAGGCAAAGATCACCGAGGATATGAAGTGCGTTGAGCGCCAGAATCGTGAAAAGGAAAGAGGTAGGAACAAGAGGGATTCGAAGCCCTCAAGTTCATTTGTGAGGCCTAATAAAAAGGCCAGAGTTACTAGGCCGGTCAGAGTTGGGGCCCCTATTGCTGCTATTGGACCGCATCCTTGTGCGGTTGTGGGAGAAGCCATCAGGGTGAATGCTGGAAAAGGATTGGGGCATGTTTGAGGTGTGGATCATTAGAGCACCGTATCAGAGATTGTCCACGGAGACCCGATTAGATGCAAGCTACTGGTATGGGTATTGTTTAGCCTCTGAGAGGTGTTCAGCAGCCACCGAGAGGCCGTGGTCAGGTCAGAGGCGAAAATGGTATGGGCCATGGTCGTGGAGAACCGGGAAGAGGTGCTGGTCATACTGAGGCGAGGCAGCCAGCACTAGTTTATACTACACGTTTTTGAGAGGACAGAGATGCCCCAGATGTTATCACGAGTACGTTTTTTATTCATAAAGTACCTTATACTGCACTAATTGACGTTAGATCTACGCATTCTTATATAGCATGCACTGTGTCTGAGACTTTAGATATAATGGTTGAAAACTCTACGAATAGGGTTACTATGTTGAGTCCATTAGGGCAGTCAGTGATAGTAAATAAACTGTTTAAGGATGTACCTTTGGAGGTTCAAGGAATGATCTTTTTGGTTGATTTAATAGAACTCCCTTTTGGAGAATTTGACTTAATACTGGGCATGGACTAACTGGTTAAGCATCAAGTGAATTTGGATTGTGCTACTAAACTGGTGGTACTGAAAACTGTGGAGGGTGATGAGGTCGTGGTATTTGGGGAGCATCGAAATTATTTGTCAAACATGATTTCTGCACGAAAGGCCAAGAAATTGGTTAGTAAGGGTTGTGTGGTGTATCTAGCCTATATTGGTGTTTCTGACTCTAAGGTTTCGTCTATTAAAGATATCAGAACTGTTAAGGACTTTCCAAATGTTTTTCTCGATGAGCTACCTGGGTTACCTCCAAGTCGTGAAGTTGAGTTTGGAATTGAGCTTCTACCTAGTACAGCTCCGGTGTCCATCGCCCCTTATAGAATTCCAACGAAGGAGCTAGTGGAGCTTAAGGCTCAAATTTAAAAGTTATTGGATTGAGGGTTCATCTGACCTAGTGTGTCTCCATGGGGAGCACCAGTTTTATTTGTGAAAATGAAAGATGGATCCATGCGTATGTGCATCGACTGTCGACAACTCAATAAATTGACTATTAAGAATAAGTAGCCCCTACCGAGGATTGGTGATCTATTCGACCAGTTTCGAGGAGCTTCATTCTTCTCTAAGATTGATCTTCGATCAAGGTACCATCAATTGAGAGTCAAAGAGGCTAATGTTTACAAAACAACATTTAGGACTCGTTATGGTCATTACGAGTTTCTAGTAATGTCGTTTGGACTAACGAATGCACCATTGGCTTTTATGGATCTGATGAACCGAGTGTTCTAGCCCTATCTGGATTGGTTCGTAATGGTTTTTATAGATGACATCTTGGTGTATTCGAGAACTGAAGTTGATCATGATGCACATCTCTGAGTTGTTCTGCAGATTCTGAGGGAGAAATAACTGTATTCCAAGTTTAGTAAATGCGAGTTTTGGTTACGAGAGGTAACTTTTCTGGGCCATGTGGTATCTGTTTGGGTTAATCCTCGGAAAATTGAAGTTGTTCTGGATTGGAAGCTTCCGAAGATGATATCTAAAATTCAAAGATTTTTGGGTCTGGCAGGGTATTATAGACGGTTTGTTGAGGGGTTTTCATTGATTGCTGCAACTCTGACTAAGTTGTTGCATAAGGGTGTGCTATTTAACTAGACTGATGGTCAGTAAGAAAGTTTTGAGAAACTTAAAAAGGTTCTGACTGAGTCCCCTATCTTGATACAACCAGAGTCTAGGAAAGAGTTTATTGTCTACAATGATGCATCACACGTTGGTTTGGGTTGTGTGTTGAGTAAGAGGGAAAGGTGGTGGCATATGTGTCTTGCCAGCTTAAGACTCATGAGAAGAATTATCTGAAAAATGACTTGGAGTTGGCCGCGGTGGTATTCGCACTGAGAATTTGGAGGCATTACCTCAAGTACCTCCTCACTCAGAATGAGTTAAATCTTAGGCAGTGTAGATGGATTGAGCTGCTTAAGAACTATGAATGTTCGATTGAATACCATTCTGGTAAGGCCAATATGGTGGCTGACACACTGAGCCATAGGGCTATGACTGATCTGAGGGAGATGTTTGCTCACCTCAACTTATTTGATGATGGTAGTCTGTTGGCCGAACTTCAGGTTAAACTGACGTGGATTGAGTGGATTAAGGGTAAACAGTTGGAGGATGAGTCACTAGGTCTTCGATTCTGGAAAATTAAGAGTGGGGAAACTTCAGATTTTGGACTGAATAGCAAAGGGGTATTATGTTTCCATGGGAGAGTTTGTGTATCGAAGGATACTGACTTGAGGCAGTCTATACTGCGAGAGGCGCATAGTAGCCCTTATGCGATACATTTTAGCAGGAATAAGATGTACCGAGACCTTCGTGAGTTGTATTGGTGGCCAGATCTTAAGCGTGAAGTTATCGACTTGGTGAGTAAATGTCTAACTTGCCAGCAAGTTAAGGCTGAACATCAGTTACCTTTGAGGTTGCTTCAGCCAGTTAAGATTTCGTTTTGGAAATGGGAAAGAGTGACTATGGACTTCATAAGTGGGCTACCCTTAACTCCTACTAAGAAGGATTCAGTATGGGTCAACGTGGATCGATTGACCAAATCTGTCCATTTCATACTTGTTTGTACTAATTACTCATTGCAGAAGCTGGCTAAACTGTATGTGTCTGAGATAGTGAGACTGCATGGGGTACCGATTTCTATAATATCTGATAGAGATCCTCGCATCACGTCTCGATTCTGGAAAAACTTACATGAGGCTTTGGGTACAAGGTTGGACTTCAGTACTGCATTCCATCCTCAGACACATGGTCAGTCAAAGAGGGTGATTCAGATACTGGAAGACATGTTAAGGAATTGTGTGATAGATATCCGAGGAAGTTGGGAGGACTACTTGCAGGTTAGCAGAGTCTGCGTATAACAATAGCTATCAGTCTAGCATACAGATGGCACCTTACAAAGCATTATATGGTTGGAGGTGTTGTACTCCTTTATGTTGGACCGAGTTGGACGAACGGCGTGTTCTGGGCCTTGAATTGGTTTCTGATACCGAGGATAAAGTTAGATTGATTCGACATCGACAGAAGGTAGCATCAAATAGACAGAAGTCATATGCAGATCTGAAGCGTATGGAGATTGAGTGTTCTGTGGGAGACTTCATTTTTCTTAAGGTCTCGCCATGGAAGAAGGTATAGAGGTTTAGACGGAAGGGCAAGCTAAGTCCTAGGTTTATTGGGCCTTACCTCATACTAAAACGTAAGGGACCGATTGCCTACCAACTTGAGTTACCTCCAAAGTTGGATCAGATTCACGATGTGTTCCACGTCTCTATGTTGAGGCGCTACCGCTCTGATCCTATGCATATTATCTCGACTGAGGAAATTGAGGTTAGGTCAATCTAACTTTCGAGGAGGAACTGGTTCAGATTTTAAAGCATGATGTAAAAGTGTTAAGGAAAAAGTCCATCCCATTGGTTAAGGTACTTTGGCGTAACCACAGCTCAGAAGAGGCTACGTGGGAACTCGAGGAGGAGTTCCCACAACAATACCCTTATCTATTTTGACAAGGTAAATTTCGAGGCCCAAACTTTCTTTTACGGGGTAGAGCTGTAACGCCCCAAATCTTAAGTGATTAAATTTGTATGTTGTGTTGCATAAATGCATGCTTGCTTCAGTGGGTAAGTGTCCTGAGAAGTGTTGGAGAAGTCATGGGTTCAAACCTTGGCTTTAGCAAAAAATTTTATTTTAATTGAATAAAACCCTTGTCTCTAGTCAGTAGGCTTTTAAATAAAAATGGATAAAACATGACAAAAAAAGGGTCTGCTAGTCTAGTGGTAAGTGGCCTGTAGAGTGTTCCTTAGGTTCTGAGGTTCGAGGCTTGGCGATGAAAAAGGAACATTTCATTTTGCTGCTGTGCCGTGTAAGAGGTTGTGTGGCATAGGGTTTTTAATGCTGATGGGGAGGTTGGAGTGTTTGAGGGGAGTGGGGTGTGTGTAGCCGAAATTTAGGAGGAAATGTGGGGGAGTTGGATAGGGATTGGTTGGAGTAGATTGAGGAGAGATTTTAGGAGGGATTAAGGGAGGAAAAAGTGGGATTGAAGTGTGGTAGAGTTGTGCCAAAATTAGATGGTAGGTGCACAGTAATTTTGGCTAAATTAGTCATTCTCTCAAAATTTTCGGTTTTCGATGCTCATTTCTTTTTTGCATTTTGCTCTTTTTGCCTTTGGTGCCGAAACTTGATTTTTGTTGTCCTTCTTTCTGCTTTTCATTTTACCTTTCTCCCTTTTGTCACTGGATATTGCTTTTAGGGTATCTTCTCATTTCTTTTGTCCACTATTCTGATTTTGCTTCTTCCCTTTCCTCTCTCAAATCGTCTCTCTCTTGGACCAAACACTCTTTTCTTTCCTTCATAACCCTTTGCCGAATACCCATTTTTCCTCTCCCTCTTTACGTTTCGGCTTTCTTCAAGTTTCACTCCTACATTGCTAACCGAATTCTCTTGTAGCTAAACTTGCTGTTGCCACCATCTCTATATAAGGGTTCACGGTTATTCTCTTTCCCTTTCTTATCTCTCTGTCGAAATAGCTTTCCCTTTAACATCTTCTTTGCTCTGCCAATTACTAACAGGGGTGTGATTGTACCATCTCGTGCCTTGATTTTAGGGTGTGCTTTCGTAGGCCGATTACTTTTATCTACCATTCTCAGTTCTATGTTTCGGTAAGTCATTCGCTTGGTTCAAGTTAGTTACATTTATGGTAATAGTTGACAAGATTAGGTTGTAATGTAGATTTTTAAAAAAGATCTTGAAGTCAATATTGGTCAGCAAATTAAGTGGGCTAAACTACATTCTTTCATTCAAGGCAGGTAGCAGTTACAATTCTGGGATTAAGTATTAATAAGAGGGTGTTTAACCCTAGTGAATTAAAGGACTAACGGAGTGTCATGATTGAATCCAAGTTTGGGTGTTCGTAGATTTTTGCACTCTTTCAGAAACAAGTGTGTAAAACACTGTTTCTAATCATAAATCGACAAAAGTCGTAATAAGTGACCGTCGACGCTAAACGAGCGTATGCTCGATCGTGTGGTAATCCGAACGCATAAATGTGGGCATTTGATCGTAGAGGCCACCGTGAGCGATTTCATGGGCTTAGGCCATTTTGGGCCACGTTAGGCCGAAATGGGCCGTGTGTGCCCCACAGGCTCGTGGGCCCCATACTGGTAAACCATACGGATGTGTGGAGATTATTGGGCCAGGTTGTGTAATTCACACGGCCAAGGCCATTTTTGGGCTTTGTGGGCCACACAAGCGTGAGGGCCCACATGGGCCTGTATTATGGGCCTTGGGCCCATTCTCATTGTTTGACTGTTAAGGGTGCACGGGTCACCCGAGACAACTGTGGACCTGCTGTTGGGTCGGTAAGTATACCTAGACCCTAATTTGATGAAATGACAATTATACCTTTATGAGGTAAAATGACTGATATGCCCCTATGATATGTATGACTGTAATCGAGCATGACATTTTAGAATACATGTATGATATTATGACATGACATATTGCATGGGAGTAGGTTTATTATGTTTGGAGGAAGTGTATTGTACTGGCAACTCTACTACAAATACTATTTAGTGCCGCAACTGGTGCTGTATTTTGGAGTGTAGGGATAGGTGGGTTGATTTTATCCCCACATAGAGTGTAGGGTTGGACGGAGTGGAGTGTAGAGGATGGATGGGTAGGATTTCTGATTGCATTTCTGTTATTGTTACTAAAATTGGCTAAGGCCCACACTGATATTGATACTGTAATGGGCTAAGGCCCTAACTGATATTGGAATGTTACTGAAACAAGCTTATGCCCAGACTGTATTCGCCTATTGTTTGGCTGACTGTTTGTTTATTAAAGGGTTACACACTGAGTTTCATAAATTCATCCTTTTGTTTATCTACGTAGGTAATCCTTAGGCGGATCGGTGCTACGGGGGACTCGAAAGTGGCCACACCTCCGTTCATGCCTCTATATTGGATTTTTAATTTATTAGTAATTTAAATTTGGGTATTTTATGTAATAAGGCCTCTTTAAAGTTTTAACTTTTAATTTTGGGTTTTACTTGCTTTGATATAAATTGTTAGTTGCAGGAAAAATAAGAGTTTTCAAAAGATAACTGTTTTTCAAAGACACCACGTTTACGCAACACTTTTCATAAGCTTCCGCAAAAGACAACGTTTTAAAAATTAAAGACATTTTAACATGGTAAATGACGGGCTTTAAATTCATCACTAAAAACAAGTAACAAAGGTGAATGTATAAAAGGGTTTTTTGTCTTTGTGAAAAACACTTTAATGTGGCATCACCAGATTCGGCCATAACGTCTAGGCTGGGTTTGGGGTGTGATAGTCGAAGTTGTGTATTGATTACAGACAGGTCAACAAAGTTACAATAAAGAGCATGTATCCATTACCTCGGATCGATGACTTGTTTGACCAGTTAAAGTGTGCTACCTTCGAAGATTGGTCTCCATTCTGGTTATTATCAACTATGGGTAAATGAATCGAATGTGCCAAAGACAACTTTTTGAACCAGGTATGGACACTATGAGTTTCTTGTGATGTCGTTCGGCTTGACAAATGCACTTATAGTGTTTATGGATTTGATGAATAGAATTTTCAGCCCGTATTTGGACAGGTTTGTGGTGGTATTTATAGATAATATTTTAGTTTTACTCTCGAGATGAAAATGAACATGCTGAGCACTTGAGAATAGTGTTGCAAACTCTGCGAGAGAAGCAATTGTACACCGAATTCAGTAAATATGAATTTTGGCTAAGGGAAGTTAGCTTCCTTGGGCATGTAGTATCTGCTGAAGGCGTCCGAGTAGACCCGAATAAAATTTCAATCATTGTTAACTGGAAGCCACCAAAGAATGTGTCTGAAGTCCGAAGTTTTCTTGGACTAGCTGGTTATTATCGGAGATTTGTAAAAAAAAAATATTCAATGGTAGCTTCTCCAATGACTTGTTTGCTATAGAAAGATGTAAAATTTGAGTGGACTGATAAATGTCAGTAGAGCTTTGACAGATTAAAGGCTTTATTGATATAAGTACCTGTGTTAGTCCAGCCTAAATCGCGTAAGGAATTTACAGTTTATAGTGATGCGTCATTGAATGGTTTAGGCTGTATTTTGATGCAAGATGGTAAGGTAGTAGCCTATGCTTCACGACAGCTAAAGCCACATGAAAAGAATCACCCAACACATGATCTTGAATTAGCAACCATAGTATTTCCATTGAAAATCTGGCAGCATTACTTGTTTGGTGAAAAATGTCACATATTCACTGATCACAAAAGTCTAAAATATTTGATGTCATGGAAAGATTTGAATTTGAGACAACGCAGATGGCTAGAATTGCTGAAAGATTACGATCTTGTTATTGACTACCATTCAAGGAATGCCGATATAGTGGTAGATGCTTTGAGCAAAAAATCCCTATATGCTTTGCAAGCAATGAACACACGATTGTCATTGTCTAATGATGATTCAATCGTAGCTGAGTTAAAAGCTAAACAAATGTTTTTACAGCAAATTTCTGAAGCTCAGGAAAATGATAGCAAGTTACGAGCAAGAGGAGTACAAAGTGAATCGATTCTTAATTCAGAATTTCAGATTGGGACTAATGGTTGTTTGTTATTCAGAGGCAGAGTATGTGTACTGAAAGGTTCTGAACTAGTACAGAAGATCTTGAATGAAGCTCATAATGGTAACATGTTTGTTTATCCGGGAAGTAATAAAGTGTATAATGATCTGAAAAAGATGTACTGGTAGCCAGGAATGAAACGAGATATTTCTGAGTTTGTATCGAAATGCTTGATATGCCAGGAAGTAAAAGCTGAACATCAGTTGCCTTCAGGACTATTACATCCAGTTATGATACCCGAATAGAAATGGGAAAGAATCACTATGGATTTTGTAATGGGATTGCCCCTGTCTCCAAAGAAGAAAGATGCCATTTGGGTAATTGTTGATCAGTTGACAAAGTCTGCACACTTTATCCAGTACATATGGATTTTTCCTAGGATAGATTGGCTGAGTTATATGTTTCTGAAATAGTCAAATTGCATGAAGTGCCTATCTCCATCATTTGAGATAGAGATCCTTGGTTTACTTCTCGATTCTGGAGCAAATTAAAAGAAGCTCTAGGTACCCAGTTACACTTTAGTACTGCATTTCATCCCCAAACAGATGGTCAATCTGAACGGGTAATACAGATCTTGGAAGATATGTTTCGGTGTCATGTACTTGAGTTTGAAGGTAACTGGGAAAGGTATTTGCCTCTAGTTGAATTTGATTATAATAACAGTTATCAGTCTAGTATTAAAATGGCACTATATGAAGCCTTGTATGGGCGTAAATGTAGAACTCCATTATACTGGATAGAACTCAATGAGAAAAAGTTACACAGAGTTGACTTGGTCCGAGAGACCAAGGAAAAAGTGAAGGTAATTCGAGATAGCTTGAAAGCAGCCTCTGATCGACAAAAGTCTTATGCTGATTTGAAGAGAAAAGAAATAGAATTTCAGGTTGGTGACAAGGTATTCTTGAAAGTGACACCTTGGAAAAAAGTACTCCGGTTTGGTCGTAAAGGGAAATTGAGTCCACGGTTCATTGGACCCTATGAGATTATAGAAAAAATTGGACTAATTGCATATCGGTTAGCTTTACGACTCGAGCTTGATCGAATTCATAATGTTTTTCATGTGTCTATGTTACAGCGGTATCGATCTAATCCTTCACATGTTATCTCTCCGACAGAGGTAGAGATCCAGCCTGATATGACATATGTTGAGGAACCAATCAAAATCTTAGCTCGAGAAACAAATGAGTTACGAAATAAAAATATAGTTTTGGTAAAAGTTTTTTTGGCAACGACATGGTATAGAGGAAGCTACTTAGGAACCGGAGGATGCTATGAGGAAGCAATACCCAAATCTTTTTACTGGTAAGATTTTCGAGGACGAAAATCCCTAAAGGGGAAGAGTTGTAACAACTCATTTTTCAGTGAAATCGAAACAGTGGTTTCGGGACCACAAATCTGACCCAAAATATATTTTATTTTTATTTTATCATATGGCCCATAATATGTTAGAAATGACGTGTGAATATTTTGATATGAAAATTTTATCGATTAAGTGTTTAATTACGAGAAGGACTAAATCGCACAAAATGCGAAAGTTGAATTCTAGTAGCTATAAAGATCAAATAGCTATGGAATTCAAATCTTAAAGGTCCTTATATGGTAATTAGACCATTAATAAAAGTATGTAGATTTTTATGGTGACTCATCCATGGAATTATAGAAAAAGGGCAAGACTAAATTGGAAATAGCAAAACATTAATTAATTAAAAGATGAAAAGAATTATATCATCTTATTTTGTCATCTTCAACCTATAACATCCCAAAATAGGGCCTAAACGGAATAGTGGATGTGAAACCACGAATCTGAGATAGAAAAGTTTATTCTGATTAATTTTTATAATTTACCGAGTGATTAGATGCATGTGTTAAAGTATAGATGGAAAATTTTATAGATAGCATGTTTAATTTGCCTACTAGGGCTTAATTGCAAAAGTTGATAAATATGAGTTTTAGATGCTAATGGATTAATTGAAGAGCATAATTGAAGTAGAGGTCCTTAAATGGTAATTAGACCATTAGGTTTTCATGGACAAAAATGGACATACATAGGTAAAAATAACTAAAGTTTTAATGAAGAGTATCTTAGTCATTTGGTAATTAAAAGATTAAAAAAGGGAAAAAGATGGCAAAATGTGCCCATCTTCTTCATTAGGCTGAAATTTCAAAGCTTCTCCATAGCTAGGGTTTTGTCAAGCTTCCAAGCTCCATAGTAAGTGATTCCAAGCCTCGTTTTTAATGTTCTTTACGTTTTTAGAGTCCCGGTAACTTGATTTAGCTTATTCTAGCAATAATTTAACTTAAGGTTCATATTTGGAAAAATACCCATAGGTGAAATGTGTTTATTTTGATGTTTTATGGTGGAATATGAAGCTTGAAATTATGTTAAAGGATTTGAGCTAAGCGATTTTAAATGAAAACGAGTAAAACAACATAATCGATAAAAATACCTAATGGTTATAAGTACATGTTAGACTGGGAATTTGATGTTACTGTAGGTAAATAAAATTATCAGTATGTTAGAAAACATAAGAATTAGGGATAAATTTTCATTTCCGAGCTTTGGGGCAAAAGTGTAAATATGCAAAAGTTTAGGGGTAAAATTGTAATTTTTTAAAAGTTAGAGTTAAGGACTGTTTTGATAAATGTGAATACTAAATAAGTTAAATTTTTTGTTATAGATCAAGAAGAACAAAATTCGAGGTTAGATCGAGGAAAGAAAAAGGTTGAGGACTAAATCAAAATATTTGATCGTATTTTGTATCGAGGTAGGTTTGCGATAAATAAATGCAATTTTTATTATTTATAATTAATGATGTTACTTTCAACATCTATATATTTATTTAGTAAATTTACTCCTTGATGATTCAAGTAAGAATTGACGGAGAAATGGTACTTAAAAGTCCTGGTTGAACCATAGGAATGTGTAGGATACAAATGTCATGACATTAGGGTTTAAGGATACCAAGTAAGACCATGCCAAGGCATGGGATTGGTAAGTTTTAAAAGGGAAGGAAATCATGTAAGACCATTCCAAGACATGGCATTGATAAACTACTATAAGGCAAAGATCCCACGTAAGACCATGCCAAGGCACGGCAATAGTGAGTTCATAAGGCAAGGATACCACGTAAGACCATGTCAAGACATGGCAATGGTAAGTTTAAAAAGGAAAGGTACCCGTGTATCCTTAGTATTCCAAGTGGTTCAACGGGGAATTCAAAGAGTGTACCGAAGGAAAGCTAAGATAAGTACATGTTTGAGAGGTTTAGGTAAGAATTCAAGACTTATGCATATTGAGTTTAAAGGTTATAGTGGTTTTGATAAGATAAGAAAGAGATAATTCATTTAGAATGTTGTTATTTATTTACATGCAAACTTACTAAGCTTTATGATTACTCCCTTTCTTTTCTCTTTTTTACATAGTATCACAAAGCCAACTCGAAAAATCGTAAGGACGTCGGAGATCACCTCACACTATCAATGAGCTATCTCGGTATTTTGTGACTAGAAATACTTTAAGTTATGGCATGTACAGGGACATGGCTATTTTGTGTGTATGTCCTTATGATATGATTAAAGAATGGCATGTGAATACTTGGTAATGATTAGCTTATGATACAGTTATATAAGAACATCTTTTGGTATTATGTATGCCTAAATAAGGTTTGATGCAAAGAAATTATGAAAGAGTAAGAGTTGGCCATGGAATAGTTAGGAAATAGCAGCAGTGACATGAATTTGAAAAATTACTAAAAACTTTATAAATAGAATTAAATGGTAAATGTGATATATAAATAAATCTTATTGTGTCTATTTTAATAGGAAAGAAACAAAGCAAGCAAAGGAAGTCTATATTCTGAGATATTTAAATTTTTGTAAGACTGGTTCAGAGTGGCTTCGTGATCCCCTGTTCCAACTTTTGAAAATCACTAGAAATTGTAAACAAATAATTATAAGTCATAGTTTATATTTCTAGATTCCTTAGTGAGTCTGTTTTCATTAAAAAAAATAGAAACGTTATCCAAATTTTTAATAATTATATAATCGATTTTTATTGAAGAGAGGTCAGGTCCGCTGATCTGCAAAATAGGGGAACCTTTAATGAATAAAATGTACTAATTGGCCAAACCAAAAATTCTGGAAATATTTTGGTAAGAATATATATGAGTCTAGTTTTAGGAAAAATTTACGGATTTAAATTTTGAGTTTCGTAACTTGAGTTATAATTAATTTAATGACTATTATGTAGGTGGACAATTTTATTATGAATATTGAAATAAATTATTTTAATTTGTGTAAGTAATCGAAAAATTCTTTTTATGCCCCGAATAAGTAAGATAAGTCTGGTAACGCCTCGTGCTTGACTCCGGCGATAGTCTCGGGTAAGGGGTGTTACATTTATTGGTATCAGAGTAAGAGTTTAGTCAGTTCTCAGAATATTCAGTATGAGTAAGAGTCTAGCTATACATGCCATACTTATATTTTGTTAGTGTGACGACTCCTGACAATTTTAAAATGTTTTTCTTTTATAGTTATGGATCCCAAACGAGTTGGTGCAGATGATGTAGAAAGTAACGCGTCCGCTCTTGCAGAAGGGATGGTGCCACTAGATAGTAGTGAAAGGCCCGTTATAGTTAGTTAGGGAGGAGGGGCTTGAGAAGCCTTCTTCCAAGCTATGAATGAATGGTTTAACGAGTTCGTTCGTATGAATCCAGTCATTAGACGTCCACCCCCTTATGATCCTCAGCAAATTTTTTACTTTTTCCAAAAGGGCAGCAAAATCCCGCTCCTTCTATGGGGCTATCAACACACGTAACTCGTCCCGGAGGCCATCCTCAAACCGCACACAGTGTTCATATTCAGTTGCGACTATCCCGCGTGCATGCTGACTCAATAGCAGAAACTCTGCCTCATACTTCACCACGATTTTATTCCACTGAGTCAAATTCAGAAATTCCTTCCTTAGGACATCTACATAACTTGCGCCCACATACTTCCCTGAAAAGGCTGCTTTGAAGAAATCTCATGTCAAACGATCAGCTTGCGTACCTTCTCTCACAGTGAGCCACCACTAGTAGGCCTCATCATGCAATAAAGACACTGCCCCTTTTAATTTTTGCTCTGAAGTACAGTCAAGATCATCAATTACTCGCTCGGTAGCCTCTAACCAATATTCTGTCACATTCGGGGCTACACCCGAAACACCCTTGAAGATTTTCACTCCATTAGATCAGAGTCACTCCGAAATTGACCCTCGGCCTATAGATCTAGTACTTGCTCCAGCAACCCTTTCAAGAACTCATAGCATTACTTGAGATAAAGCATCATCCCCAACTGCTCGGTCATGAGACCCTGTCTCAGTTACTGGCGTGGCTGGTGCCTCCCTAGCCGGCTTGTGGCCCGATGCTGAAGACCCAGCTCTAGTACGTCCTCGGCCTCTTCTGCGACCTCGTGTACCCCTTTCACGAGTACCTCTTGTGCTCAAATCGATAGCGAATTGTCTGTTTTAAAGTCTTATGAATCTGTTTATAATTTCAATAATTATTAATAATGTGTTATGAACAACAGCAATTAGAGTTTATTTTTGTATAATAGAATCTTCTACAGTTGTCAGTCTTCTATAATCTCAGTCTACTCTAACTATAGAGTTTCAGTGTAATTCTACTACCTATGGTAGTCTTTAGTAATACATTTCAGTTCATAACAATAATCAGTGTTAGAAAACTTACCGATTTGGCGTCGGAGACTCAGTGTGCCACATTTCCAACCACAACATTTAACATTCAAATCCACAAAAACCCATTCCACAGCTGAGTTTTGTAACTTGGCTCTGACACCACTAAATATAACACCCCAAACCTGGCCTAGACGTTACGGCCGAATCTGGTGTGTCACATCTGACTGTTCTTTGAAAATCCTACTTTCCTTGAAAACCCTTCTTTTTGACAACTTGGGTAAAATCCCAGTTACGTTAGTTTATTTTCAACACGTGGTTCATTGAAAAATACATAATATTATTCTCAAAATCTCTTTTAGTTGAAGAAGCTAGTTTTAAATTAATTACTAAAACTTGACGTAAAACAAAATTAAGTTGCAAAAGCATGTTGAAAATGTTGCGGAAATGTAGTGTTTGAAAACAATTATTATTTTGAAAGTTCGATGTTCCTACTCTAGCAGTTTAGAATATGAAATCAAAAGCCCATTAAAGGTTAAAAACCCCCAAATGTCCTTATTACATAATTAAAACCCAAATATGAAAGCTTAAATAAAATGAATCATTAACAACCAATCTGCGGATGTGTGGCCGCCACTGAGTCCCTCGCGGCTCCAAATCGTCTAAGGCTAAGGATTACCTGCACAGTTAAAAGAAGGGTGAGTTTATTAAAACTTAGTGTGTAATCCCATATTACTCAATAGTAACAGAGCATACAGTAACGGTCTGGGACTGAGCCCTATTCAATAACAGTACAGTCTGGGCCTAAGCCCTATGCAGTAATAGTGTAGGGCTATGCCCAAAATAGTATAATCCCAATACAGGTATGCAACCCAACCCACTCCATCCTACTTACCACCCGTATCAACCAACACACCATGTAGGGATTAAATCGACCCACCCAGCCAACTCACCAATATCGCAGCGTAGGCCGCTAATGTAATCTGACAAAGTCGCTAATAGTCACACAAAACAAAAGCGCTAATAGCGGTAAACGTGGCGTAGCCACTAATATCAGAATACGTGGCAAAGCCACCAGAATTGTACTTCCTCCAAATCAGTATCCCAACCCCAATGCAGAATGTCATGTCATAATATTTCGTGTATGCAAGGTTTCATACTCAGATACGATCATGCATATGTCATACACTCATCAATCAACCTATCTCTAAGGTTTAATAGTCATTTCCACCCATTAGGGGTAGAATAGTAATTTTTACCCCTTAAGGGTATTTTTGTCATTTTACCCTCTGGGGTCTCGGTACAGATAAATGACCTCTTAAAAGGTCCACAGTCACCTCGAGCGACTTAAGTAACCTAAGCAGACCTAACGGTGTAAATGGGCCTAAGGTCCATTATTCGACCCAAGTGGGCCCACAAGCTCGTGTTGCCCATTTAGCCCAAATTCAGCTACGGCTATGTGACCTACATAGCCTAGTCCAATATTTATCACTTACCATGGATTTAATTTGTGTGGGGCCCACGAGCCCATTATGCCCTCACGGCCCATTTCGGCCCAACGAAGCCCTTAACTGCCTATGCTATGCACACGACATGACAAGCTTAACTACTTCCCACCTAACAGTTAGATTTACACAAGCGGGCCCACGGGCCCATTTGGCCCATTTGGCCCATTGAGGCCCAGTACACGAGAATGCTCATGGTGGTCTCTACAGTCTATCGCCTATGGTTTGTGGGCTCGATTTACCCCACAAGCGATTGTACGCTCGGGAGGCCTCAAATGCCAAAGTTTCGGCTTTTCAACTTTTGTCGATTTCCTACAAAGAAGGGCGTGAATACACACCTATTTATAAGAACGTGCCAAAGTCCACGATTACCAACTTTGGCACATCCTACATTGAGTCTTAATCACTTTCCCCCTCACCAACTCATCTAGTTCGCTCTATTTAAAGCCAGCTTCCCACCAATTCTCATGTTAGCTTCCCGATCTGGGATTGCTTTCAACCACTAGGAAAATTCCTCATTCTTATGACCACTTCAACCACAGAGTTCCAGTCCAACTCCACCTCCTACACAGCTCAAATAGCAAAATAAATACTCCACTGTGCATCCCAAGACTTGAACCTCAAAACTCACAATTACACAACACGCCACATTGCCTCTCCACCACAAGGCTTTTTGTGTCATATTTTATCCTCAATTATTTATAAGGTCTATATGCCAAAGTCCAGGTTCCTTTAAAAGAAAAACCAAAATAAATTGCAAGAGCCAAGACTTGAACCCAGGCTCCCTTGCAACCTTAATAACGCAACAACCACTAGACCACATGCTTTCTTGTGTCATTTGCTTAACATAATAATTTAAAAGGTCATTATCCAAGCATCCAGGGTTTTTTTCACTTAAAACCAAAATTTTTTAATTCTCCAACACTTCTCGGAGCCATTAACCACTAAGGTAGACATTTAATTGTGTCATTTCCTTGCACAATTAAATACTTATATACAACCTCCTTATGGACCCATACTCAAGGCCCAATACTTCTAGGCCCAAATTCGAGGCATTACAGTTTCGGGCTACTAAAAATGACGATGCAGAGAAGGCTAAATTTTGCTCGAGAATATTATCAGGGTCTTTGATGAGTTATCCTACACACCTGAGGAGTGCATGAAGTGTGTTGTATCACTTTTATGAGATTCGGCCTACCATTGGTGGAAGACACTTGTGTTAGTAGTACCGAAAGAGAGGGTTACTTGGGATTTCTTTCAGGAGGAGTTCTGTATGAAATACATTAGTCAGAGGTTCATCGACCAAAAAAGAAAAGAATTCCTTTAACTAAAGTAGGGTAAGATGATAGTGACTGAATATGAATGTGAATTTGTCAAACTTAGCAATTATGCTTGAGAGCGTGTATCTACTAAGCTATTATGTGCAAGAGATTCGAAGATGGTCTCAATGATGATATTTGACTGTTAGTCAGCATTTTAGAAATAAAAGAGTTTGTCATTTTAGTTGAAAGAGCTTGTAAGGTAGAGGAGTTGCTAAAGGAAAGGGTAAAGCTGAAATTGAGATGCAAGACACGAAGAAAAGACAGGTGAGCAAGTCATTTCAATCCACATCCAAGAGGCCTAGAGAGTTCTCTACAAGATCTAATTTTTTAGCAGGGTATTTTAGCCGAAATAGAGGTAGAAGATTTATGGGTCAGAAAGCTCAGGCCACTTAAATTACGAGTGTTGCCAGTATTCAACCTGATAGACCTGAGTGTCCTCAATGTAGTCGACGTCATCAAGGTCAATGTCAAGCAACTGAGACTGGTTGTTTCCAATGTGGTGCATCGGATCATTTCATTCGGGAGTGTTCTAAGATGGTTAAAAGAGAAGTAATACCGAGTGTAAGATCAGGAAATGCCCCCGTTAGAGGCAAACTTCAGAGAAGTTCAGGAATAGGGGTAGGTAGAGGTGCATCTAGAGATTCAGCAGCAAGACTAGATGTTAGAGCACCTGCAAGGACCTATGCTATCCGTGCCCGTGAAGAGGCATCCTCCCCCGATGTAATTATAGGTACATTTTCTCTTCATGATGTTAATGTTATTGCTTTGATTGATCCAGGTTCGACCCATTCCTACGTTTGCATGAAATTGATGTCTAGTATGAACATGTTCATAGAGTCCACGGGATTTGTGATTAAAGTATCGAATCCATTGGGTCAATATGTATTAGTAGACAAAGTATGTAAAAATTACCCTTTGTTGATTAGAGGTTACTGTTTTCTGGCTGATCTCATGCTATTGCCATTTGATGAGTTTGATGTGATTCTTGGTATGGTTTGGTTGACTGTGCATGACGTGATAGTGATTTGTCGAAAGAAATTCATTGAGTTGAAATGTGAAAATGGTGAAATTCTTCAGGTTAATTCAGATGAGCCAAATAGTTCAATTGCCATGATTTCTGTTATGTCTGCTCAGAAATACTTGAGAAAAGGATACGAAGCTTATCTTTCTTTTGTATTGAATACTAAAGATCCAAAGTTGAAAATTGAATCAGTGCTTGTGGTATGTGAGTTTCCAAAAGATTTACCAGGTTTGCCTCCTATCAGAGAAGTTGAGTTTCGTATTGAATTGGTTCCGGGTACAACACCCATTTCTATTGCTCTTTATAGAATGGCTCCAAAGGAATTGAAAGAATTGAAAGTTCAGTTCCAAGAATTAATAGAAAAAGGCTTTGCAAGACCTAGTTGTTCACCATAGGGTGCACCAGTGCTCCTTGTGAAAAAGAAAGATGGTTCGATGAGATTGTGCATAGATTATCGCCAGCTTAACAAGGTGACTATTAAGAACAAGCATCCACTGCCTAGAATTGACGATTTTTTTGATCAATTGAAGGGAGCTACTGTGTTCTCCAATATAGATTTGAGATCCGAATATTATCAGCTGCGAGTTAAAGAGTCAGATGTTCCGAAGACTGCTTTCCGGACTAGGTATGGCCATTATGAGTTCCTTGTAATGCCATTTGGCTTGACTACTGCTCCTGCCATTTTCATAGACTTAATGAATCGAATATTCAGACCTTACTTGGATAAATTTGTAGTTGTTTTCATTGATGATATCTTGATTTATTCTCATGATAAGACTGAGCATTCAGAGCACTTGAGAACAGTTTTACAGACTTTGAGAGATAATCAACTTTATGCTAAGTTTAGAAAAAGTGAGTTTTGGTTATGGGAAGTTGGTTTTCTTGGACATATAGTCTCAGTTGAAGGTATTAAAGTTGATCCGAGCAAGATTTCAGCCATTATTGATTGGAAGCCTCCCAGGAATGTATCAGAGGTAAGAAGTTTTCTTGGTCTCACCGGTTATTATAGATGATTTGTAGAGGGATTTTCCATGATAGCTACTCCATTGACAAGATTGCTACAGAAAGATGTCAAGTTTGAATGGACTGAAAAGTGTCAGCAGAGTTTTGACAAGTTAAAGGCATTGTTTACTGAAGCTCCGGTCTTAGTAGAACCAGAACCGGGTAAAGAGTTCTTGATTTACAGTGATGCGTCCTTGAATGGACTAGGCTGTGTACTTATGCAGGAAAGGAAGGTAATTGCTTATGCCTCTAGACAGCTAAAGCCACATGAGAAAAATTATCCGACACATGATTTAGACACATGATTTAGAACTAGCTGCCATTGTATTTGCGTTGAAAATCTGGAGATATCACTTGTATGGTGAGAAGTGCCGAATATTTACTGATCATAAAAGTTTGAAATACTTGATGACTCAGAAAGATTTGGACTTGAGGCAAAGAAGATGGCTAGAGTTGATTAAAGATTATGAACTAGTGACCGATTATCACCTGGGTAAGGCAAACGTAGTTGCTGATGCTTTGAGTAGAAAATATTTATTTGCATTAAGAGCTTTTAACACTAGTTTAACCTTATCAGATGATGGCTCTATCTTAGCCGAATTAAGAGCTAAGCCAATATTTCTTGAAGAAATTTGTGAAGTTCAGAAAGATGATAGTGACTTGCAAGCCAAAAGAGCTCAGTGTGAGTTGAGTATAGAGTCAGATTTTCAGAACGGTCCTGACGGTTGTTTATTGTTTAGAAATCGGATATGTGTACCAAAGAATGATGAGCTTATTCGAAAGATTTTAGAGGAAGCACATAGCAGTTCCTTATCTATTCATTCAGGTAGTACAAAGATGTATAATGATTTGAAGAAAATGTATTGGTGGGTAGGAATGAAGAGAGATATCCCAGAGTTTGTTTCTAGATGCTTGATTTGTCAGCAGGTAAAAGTCGAACCTCAGGTACCTTCAGGTTTATTGCAGCCTGTGTTAGTTCCTGAGTGGAAATGGGATCGAGTTGTCATGGATTTTGTGATAGGATTGCCGTTAACACTGAGAAAAAAAGATGCAGTATGGGTTGTGATTGATAAGCTAACGAAGTCGGCTCATTTTATTCCAGTTCGTATGGATTATTCACTTAACATGTTTGTCGAGTTGTATATTCCAGAGATAGTCAGACTACATGGAGTACCGTTATCTATTATTTCAGAAAGAGACTGGAGATTCACTTTGTGATTTTGGTAGAAGTTACAAGAAGCTTTGGGCACAAAGTTGAGTTTTAGTACAACCTTCCACCCTCAGACCGATGGTCAATCAGAGAGAGTTATTCAGATATTTGAAGATATGCTCAGATGTTGTGTCTCAGAATTTCAAGGTAGTTGGGAGAAATATTTGCCGTTGGTAGAGTTTGCTTATAAAAATAGTTACTAGTTGAGTTTGAAGATGGCACCTTATGAAACTTTGTATGGCCGTAAATGTCGCACACCTTTGTATTGGACAGAGCTTAAAGAAAATTAGATTTACGAGGTTGACTTAGTTAAAGAAACTAAAGAGAAGGTGAAAGTTATCAGAGATTTCTTGAAAGCAGCTTCAGATAGACAGAAGTCTTATGCAAACTTGAAAAGAAAAGAGATTGAGTATCAAGTTGGTGACAAAGTCTTCTTGAAAGTATCCTCATGGAAGAAAGTCTTTAGATTTGGCAAGAAAGGCAAACTAAGTCCACGTTTTATTGGACCGTTTGAAGTGACTGAAAGAGTTGGACCATTAGCATATCGATTAGCTTTTCCGCCAAAGTTAAAGAAGATTCATGATGTGTTCCATGTGTCCATGTTACGTCGTTACCGTTCTGATCCTTCACATGTGATTTCACAGCCAAAGATTGAGATTCAGCAAGATATGACTTATGGTGAAGAGCCAGTAAAGATTTTAGCTCGAGAGGTCAAGCAACTAAGGAACAAAAGTATTGCACTTGTGAAAGAATTATGGAATAGACATGGGGTAAATGAGGCTACATAGGAGCCTGAAGAGGTTATGTGAAAATAGTATCCAAATCTTTTCCCAGGTAAGATTTTCGAGTACGAAAATCCCTAAAGGTGGGAGAAGTGTAACATCCCAAAATAGGGCCTAAATAGAATAGTGGTTGCGAAACCATGAATCTGAGATAGAAAAGTTTATTTTGATTAATTTTTATAATTTACCGAGTGATTAGATGCATGTGCTAGAGTATCGATGGAAAATTTTATAGATAGCATGTTTAATTTGCCTACTAGGGCTTAATTGCAAAAGTTGATAAATATGAGTTTTAGATGCTAAAGGATTAATTGAAGAGCATAATTGAAGTAGAGGTCCTTAAATGGTAATTAGACCATTAGGTTTTCATGAACAAAAATGGACATACATAGGCAACAATAACTAAAGTTTTAATGAAGGGTACTTTAGTCATTTGGTAATTAAAAGATTAAAAAAGGGAATAAGATGGTAAAATGTGCCCATCTTCTTCATTAGGCCAAAATTTCAAGGGTTCTCCATAGCTAGGGTTTTGTCAAGGTTCCAAGCTCCATAGTAAGTGATTCCAAGCCTTGTTTTTAATGTTCTTTACGTTTTTGAAGTTCTAGTAACTTGATTTAGCTTATTCTAGCAATAATTTAACCTAGGGTTCATATTTGGAAAAATACCCATAGGTGAAATGTGTTTATTTTGATGTTTTACGGTGGAATATGAAGCTTTAAATTATGTTAAACGATTTGAGCTAAGCGATTTTAAGTGAAAACGAGTAAAACGACATAATCGGTAAAAATACCTAATGGTTTGATGTTGTTGTATGTAAATAAAATGATCAGCATGTAATGAAACATAAGAATTAGGGATAAATTTTCATTTCCGAGCTTTGGGGCAAAAGTGTAAATATGCAAAAGTTTAGGGACAAAATCATAATTTTTCCAAAGTTAAAGTTAAGGGCTATTTTGATAAATGTGAATATTAAATAAGTTAAATTTGCTATTATAGATCAAGAAGAATGAAATTCGAGGTTACACCGAGGAAAGAAAAAGGTTGAAGACTAAATCAAAATATTTGATCGTATTTTGTATCGAGATAAGTTTGCTGTAAATAAATGTAATATTTTATTATTTATAATTAATGATGTTATTTTTCAGCACCTATATATTTATTTAGTAAATTTACTCCTTGACGGAGAAATGATACTTAAAAGTCCTGGTTGAACCATAGGAATGTGTAGGATACAAATGTCATTACAGTAGGGTTTAAGGATACCAAGTAAGACCATGCCAAGGCATGGCATTGGTATGTTTTACAAGGGAAGGAAATCATGTAAGACCATGTCAAGACATGGTATTGATAAACTACTATAAGGCAAAGATCCCATGTAAGACCATGCCAAGGCATGGCAATGGTGAGTTCATAAGGCAAGGATACCACATAAGACCATGTCAAGACATGGCAATGGTAAGTTTAAAAAGGAAAGGTACCCGTGTATCCTTAGTATTCCAAGTGGTTCACAGGGAATTCAAAGAGTGTACCGAAGGAAAGCTAAGATAAGTACATGTTTGAGAGGTTTAGGTAAGAATTCAAGACTTATGCATATTGAGTTTAAAGGTTATAGTAGTTTTAATAAGATAAGAAAGAGATAATTTATTTAGAATGTTGTTATTTATTTACATGCAAACTTACTAAGCTTTATGATTACTCCCTTTCTTTTCTCTTTTTTACATAGTATCGCAAAGACAACTCGAAAAATCGTAAGGACGTCGGAGATCACCTCACACTATCAATGAGCTATCTCGGTATTTTGTGACTAGAAATACTTTAAGTTATGGCATGTATAGGGACATGGCTATTTTGTGTATATGTCCTTATGATATGATTAAAGAATGGCATGTGAATACTTGGTAATGATTAGCTTATGATACAGTTAAATAAGAACATCTTTTGGTATTATGTATGCCTAAATGAGGTTTGATACAAAGAAATTATGAAAGAGTAAGAGTTGGCCATGGAACAGTTAGGAAATAGCAGCAATGACATGAATTTGAAAAATTACTAAAAATTTTATAAATGGAATTAAATGGTAAATGTGATATATAAATAAAGCTTATTGTGTCTATTTTAATAGGAAAGAAACAAAGCAAGCAAAGAAAGTCTATATTCTTATATATTTAAATTTTTGAAAGACTGGTTCAAAGTGACTTCTTGATCCCCTATTCCAAATTTGGAAAATCATTAGAAATTTTAAAAAAAAATAATTATAAGTCATAATTTATATTTCTAGATTCTTTATTGAGTCTATTTTCATTAGAAACAAATGGAAACATTATCTAAATTCTTTATAATGAGATAATAAATTTTTAGTGAAGAGAGATCAGGTCCACTTAACTGCAAAACAGAGGAACATTTAATGAATAAATTGTACTAATTGGCCAAACAAAAAATTCTGAAAATATTATGGTAAGAAGATATATGAGTCTAGTTTCGGAGAAAATTTATGGATTTAAATTTCGAGTTTCTTAACTCAAGTTATAATTAATTTAATGACTATTATGCAGGTGGACAGTTTTATTATAAATAGTGAAATAAATTGTTTTAATTTGTGCAAGTAATCGGAAAATTTTTTTTATGCCTCGAATAAGTAAGATAAGTCAGGTAACGCCTCGTGCTCGACTCCGGTGACAGTCTCGGGTAAGGGGTGTTACACAACCTTAAAAAATACATGGAAACCCTAGGGAGAGAAAAGAAGCTTTCAATGCCTAATTGGGTAAGTTTCCTTGTCCCCTTTTTTTGTAATTTTGGTATTTTTGAAACCGAGATAGCTTAATCTCTTTATTTGAGGGATTAATTTGAAAAGTTCTCAAGGTACGAAAATGGGTCATGGATGTATTATGCTGGAAATTAGAAATTTTTGGTGGAAAATGAAAGATTACAACTTTTTTGAAGTAATTTTTGATGAAAACATTATTTAGGGACTAAAATGAAAAGTTGTAAAATTTGTTGAAAAATTCTAAAATTTTATGAATACATGTGCTAGAAAATTTGTAATGGGGCTTTGGTTAGGCTTGGAATAGGGAGTAATTTGTACAACTTTAATTTTTCAGGCCTAGGGACAAAATTAGAATTTTTGGAAAAGTTAGGGGCAAAATGGTAATTTTTCCTAGGACGTAAATTGAGTATGTCTAAGTATGAAATGTATGAAATTAGTGATTAAATTCATTTATATAGATTCAAAAAACACTAATTCGAGGTTAGATCGAGGAAAAGAAAAGATTTCGGATTAGTAAACTTTTACGCAAACAAGTGTCGAGGTAAGTTCGTGTAATTTAATTAGACATGTAATTATGTTAATTAATTGTTGTGTTGTATGTAATTTGATTTATGTTGATGTGCTTCACTTGTATGCTATGATGAAAAATGAAAATAATCTTGAAATGGTGATAAAGGGTTAGTCCCGATTGGATGTTGAACTCCAATGATTGTGTGCGCTTTCCCAAAACAAGTAGGGTCCTGCATTTGTTGCGAACGGGATTTAGCTCAGACGAGTAATCCCAATGACCTTGTTATAAAAAGGATTTAGCCCAGACGGGTAATCATGATATAATACCTCTCGAGCATACGTTATGATTAGGGTTTAGCCTAGACTGGTAACCCTAATTGAGCTCTTGTGAGCATATGCTATATAATAGATTTAGCCTGGACTGGTAATCCTATTATATGACATGTGGCTCGTGAGTGTGTTCCTTGGTTAAGTACTCTAAGGACTAACCTTGATAAGAATTGATGAATTAATGAAACGTACACCACGAGTGTACTATTTGAGCCTTTATCGAAATTTCAACGATTCAACGGACATATAACTCTTGACATGGCACAAGAACTTTGAGATGAATTGATAATGACTTGAAAGAATATTGCTTGATGAGCTCATCTATGTTACTTGATTTATACGAATAGTTTGGTGACTAACATGTTTGATGGAATGTATATGATTAGACCATTTAGCCAAGTGGATGGAAACATAACCTTGTATGCCTAGATTTTAATAAACAAGATTGGTAAGTTTAGTTTCTGTTATACGAACTTACTAAGCATATAATGCTTACTCCTTTTATTTTTCCCCTATTTTATAGTGCTCGAAAGCTCGTGAAGTTTGGAAGATCATTGGAGCATCGTCACACTATCGTCTAGCATTTTGGGTATATTTAGTTAAATCGTTTTGGTATAATGGCATGTGTAGGGAAACTTGGCCAATAGTGACTCGAAATGTTATTTTGTAACCTAGCCATTGGAATGGCTAGTAATGGTTCATATTGGGTATGATTTAGTAAGCTATTATGATATATATACACATGTGTTATGCTAAGTTCATGTGATCAAATGTTGTTAATGCCTAAGTTAAGCTAAGGTGAGTTGTAACCCTGTATGCATGAAATGATATGTCTTGATGAATAATGGAATTGCCAAATTTGAATGCTTGAAATGGTTGGAATTAGTTGAGTGTTTCATGTGCAGGTTTTTGGGTGATTTTGGGTGAGAAATAAAGCTATAAAATAGCTTTATTTTGTCCACATGGGTAGACACACGGGCATGTGTCTAAGCCATGTGTGACACACGGCCTGGTAACACGGGCATGTGGTTAGGCCGTGTGTTCCCTGCACCTAAATTTTGAGAAACAGAATGCTCAAAATTGGGCACACGGGCGTGTGTCTCAGTCGTGTGTACCACACGACCTGAAACACGGGCGTGTATCTTGGCCGTGTGAAATTGCACCTAATTCGAATTGAATTAATTAACCACACAGCCTGGCAAACGGGCGTGTGGCAGGGCCGTGTATACAAGTCAAAGAGTTATACGGGGTTAAACACGACCCCTAACTCGGGCATATCCCAGGGTCACATGGGCGTGTCCCTTGGACCACACGAGCATGTGAGCCCTGCACCTTGGAAAAATTTTGAAAAGCTGCGAAAAGTTCTTAGAGGTTTCGATTAACTCCCGACTTGATTCTAATACTCGTATTGGGCCTCGAGGGCCCAATCTAGGGACATTATGAATGATTTCGAAATTTGAATAGTAACTTGCATGAATTGATTGTAAAATGTTCTGAATGCTTCGGTAACGCTCTGAAACCCTACTCTGGTGACAGATACGGGTTGGGGTGTTATAATATGGACATTCGATGTAGAGACACACAGTCATGTCTCAGCCCATGTCCATGCTCGTATAACTCTCTGACTTGGATCATATGGCCAAGCCACACGTTCGTGTGCCAAGTTGTGTAACTTTCGAAATGCAACCTTTAAAAACCTATATAGGACACACGGTCGTGTCGCCTGGCGATGTGTCACACACAACAGAGACAAACACCCGTGTCTCTGATCGTGTGAATGAAAAATAGGTCATTTTTCTCACCCATCCATGCACACACCTATAACAAATTTACCACATGAAATAAAGCATCCCAAAGTACACCAAACCATACAACAACAAGCTATCCAAATAGGTACATATTCATATGAACAATATGCCCAAAAGGCACCTCAATCACAACAATTAAACATGTATAACTAAATGCATAGTTTAGCCAATACTTACCATTTTGTAGACATATCAAATTCACACTCATGTGTACTTAATTTACCATTTAACATTTAGCATCATAAGCCATAAATACCAACTACATTTTTAATACCAAAATGACCATGTTCTACTTCCATCATCTAAGCATCATAAATACTATAAAGTCATCCATCAAAAGGCCACATACATATATCCACATATCAACCATTTCAATCATTCAAAATACCAAATTTACAAGCCAAAACATAATGGCTAAAACATCAACCAAAAACACCTATACATGTGCATATTTATCCAATTATCAATTAACTTGTTTCCATGGCAAAACATAACATAATTGCTACATAATCACCACACCATATTAGATTCATGCCATATCTAGTTCAAAACCTTTCAAAAGCATACCATATCTTGACCATATTGAGGTAATTCATCATATATCACTTTGGTTATTCAAACATGATTTGACACATTATCAAATTAGCACATATAAAAAAGACACGGAATGTACGAAGGCTACATCACTCAAAATGACATATACATGCCAAACACATCAACTAACATTCAACTAATCATCAACCATAATTTCACATATACATGCCATTATAACCTTAACCAAGACATCGAAAACTATTGATATAATTGCTAGATAGTGTGATAGATCTCTGATGAGCTTCCAACCCGATCGAGCTTCCGATAATCTAAAAAGTAAAGGAAAGATAACTACGTAAGCAACAAATCTTAGTAAGCTCGTATAAACTTTAGTAATATCAATTCATTTCAAATATGAAATTTATACATATCAAGAATAATCCTATACCAATACCGTAAGACTTGTGAAATTATATTCAACAACTCCTAAAGTGACTAAATCCACAGCATCACATATACATATCATCCCTAGTAAAGTAGGATTTTAAATTTTAAACTCTTTCAAATTTTCTTATTTTCTTTTCATTTCATTACTTTCCATTGCATTTACTTTCTTTAACTTAAATAACAACTTTAATTCAACTCATCATTCCCTTTTTAATCATTTTACACTTCAAGTATAAACTTACTATTTCATTACCCTTCCACACCCGTTTCAAATGCATAACACATAACACATAAGCATATCATCAACCATAGCCACATGCTAGTGCATTTAAACATAGCTCTTTTGGGAATTAACCACATGATAAATCATCTCATAAGAAATTTCATAATTAAAATCTTACCACTCTTGCATGAACACAAGCACATTTCCATTTGGGCTCTTACCATTTCAATGCAACTTATAAGTAAACATAATACCATTCAACTTGGCACATGCCTAAGCATCAAACAACAACTCATGTTAGCATACTTGAACATATTTTATATAAATTCAACATGGATAACCATTTATTCTCAACATGTAACACTTGAGTTTATTACTCATCTCCACTTACATAATTTCCATGTATCATCATATCAAGGATGTTCATATATGTACATGTAATAATACACATCATTCTCTTACCGTTTCTTATCTTAATAATGCCCGTTAACCATTTAGAATACCGTTGGTCACCTGGGATAGCTCATAAATAGTGTGCTAACTCATATAACTATAATTCGTCAGTTCCTTTACATGTATGCTCACATGTATTCTCACACAAGATGTGAAAATGGGCCTACTCACACGAGCTGTAGGTCTTAATGTAGCTACACGATACTGGTCACACGAGCTGTGGAGTATCTGTAACACATGTTGGACCCTAGCCATCGGTAGGACGTTCAGGACCAGCACCCAAATCATGTAAACCCTTATGAAATATCATTTGTATCCTACGAATTCTTAAGGTTCAAGTGGGGCTCGGTAACCGTCGTACGTCGTTTGATTTACATTGTTTTATAATACGATAAATTGCATACTAATATATATTGATTTAATTACAATATAATTACATATTAACATTCAATTTAGTTAAAATTATATAGAATACATTTCATGCGAACTTACCTGGCTAAATTACAGAAATACTAAAGTTCAAGGGCATTTTGGTAATTTTTCATTTTCCTTGACTTTCCACCCGATCTTGATCTAAATTAATAATTTCATTCAATATATTAATCTATACAATAAAAATATTATTTTATGCAATTTAGTCATTTTAACATTTTTACAAAATTGCCCCTAATGTTTTACTTTTGTTCAAGTTAGTCCCTAAGCCCAAAACATGCAAATTAACCAATTTTACCCAAAATTGAGCTTATCTGAATGTTCATGGTATCCAAAACAGCCCATTTATGTAACAATTTCACATTAAATCCTTATATTTTTATTAATTTAATAATTTAGTCCCTAATCGAAAAATTCATCAAAAATCACTTAATAAAATACTTTTAAATATCAACCAACATTTTAAATTCATCGTTTAACATCTAAAATCACCAGGTTCATCAATGGCAACATTCAAAATCTTTAACAGTTTCAAAATCGAAGGTACGGGCTAGCTGGACCTAGTTGCAACGATCTCAAAATTATAAAAATTAAAAGAAACGGGACTAAAACGGACTTACATGCATCACTTTAACCATGGACGAACCTAGCTTAATTTCCATGGAGGTTTCTTCTTTCAAATTCGGTGAAGAAGACCTTAAAATGATAACAAAACATTTTGGTTTTTATTTTATTTAATTTAATTATGAAATTACCATTTTGTCCCTTTAATAATCATCCAAAATTTTATGCTTTTAATTGCCCAAAATCGTCCACTAAATTCTTAAATAGTATAATTACCATTTAAGTCCCTTTTCCTTTATTCAATTAACCATTTAATCATACAAATCAAATAGTGGTCAAATTTACATCTTTTACGATTTAGTCCTTTTTAATTAATTAACTATTGAAACATTAAATATGTAACACCCCTTACCCATACCCGAGACCGGGATAGGATACGAGGCATTACCGAAAGCATACACAGTCACTCATGCTAAAACTAGACTATATAAAAAAAATCCTTTAATAACTTTATTCATACATACATAAATTGTCCCTAGTATAGGCCTACGAGGCCTAAAACATACATTAAAGGTGGTTTGGGACTAAATCGAGAACTTAAGAAAAGTTTAGAAAATTTTCTATGTTAAGCCTCACATGCCCGTGTGGAGACAATGCACACGCCCGTGTCCCTTAGCCGTGTGGAATTATTTTCCATTTCGAACCTACAGGGGTTTTCACACGGCCAAGCACACGCTCGTGTCCCTAGCCAGTGTCCCTAGCCCGTGTCCCTAACACGGCCTTGACACGCCCGTGTGTTCGCCCGTGTCCAAAAACCTGGACTTTCTATTTATGACATCATCTTCCAAATTGAGGCACATGACCAAGGCACACACCCGTGTACCAGGCCGTGTCCTCCACACGATTGAGACACACGGCCGTGCCTCTACCCGTGTGTATACTACCATGCATACTGACTTAGAAAATTTGGGTGCAGGAGACACATGGCTGTACCACACGCCCATGGGGCTATCCGTGGGTCACACACGATCTAGACACATGCCTGTGTGTCTACCCGTGTGGACTATTTTAAGGCTATTCTTCAAGCCAATAGTTATCCTCATTCATTCATACACTTAAGCATAAGTCATTACATGCAACATGGCATATTTAGTCACTTTAATATTCAATTCCATCGCACTTTCATATCAACATAATGTCATCTTATTGCCCATTCATTTTATTATACTATTTAGAATCATTCCACACCAATTTCATGCAATGTTATACTTGTTACCCAAAACTTCAAGTTATGCATTCATGACTATAGTCATTTTAAAACATCAAGTCATCCCTTATCTCAAACACGTAACTAACACTTTATCATGCATCCATCAAGCAATAACATATCACATCATTGAGGCATTAACACATGCATGCATGGGTAATTAGGTTACATCCCAATGATCAATCGTAGGCCATATCATATGGCTATTACAAAACAAATCATCAACTTCATAGGCCTTCACAATTTGGCCAATTAGCATGACACATATTACAAAATGGCCAAGTCCCCTATACATGCCACAGTCAAAACAACACATTCACTATACCAAATGATCCTTTAATAGTGTGATCAAATGCTCCGACAACGTCTGATCCCTGAGCTAGCTTGGCGGAACTACAAGGAAGAAAAGGAGAGGGGAGTAAGCATTTAAGCTTAGTAAGTCCACATGCAAATAATATGCAATATTATTATGTCATGACCATACAAAGCATAATAACATATCTATTAAGGTCATTCCTCACGTAGGCATTCTAGCTCCTTTATCAAATATTCACATACACATATGTATACGTACATAAACTTTCTTACCCTTCATGTATCATTCTTTAACAAGGCATCATTGAGTACAACACACGTACCTGTACATACTCGTAGCAATTCAATAACTTTACCTTTATTACCATGCTCATCTTGGGACTTTCATTGCATACTCTTTTATATCAACCATTGGACTTACCCATTGAACTCTTGAAATACTATTGGATACACGGAAGCTTGCACCTAAGTGCCATATAAACATGGGTAGAACCCAATCACATGTGTCGCATCCATTTTGAACTCAGACCACTCAACGAGCTCAGATGCTCGCATCCATATTGAACTTGAACCTCTCAACGAGCTCAGATGCTACATATCTCACGAACTTGGTCCACTCAACAAGTTCGAATTAACCACATGTTTCATGAACTCAGACCGCTCAACAAGCTCGGATATCATATACGTCATGAACCTAGACCGCTCAACAAGTTCGAACTTCTTAATTTCCTAGTGACATGTCACTTGTATCTTAAATTATTCCTAAGGTTCAAACGGGATTTCTTCTTCTCTTATACAAGGCATTCTCTATTGCACTTGCGCATGGTGTCGAAATATCATCCATAATATTTCTCATGCTTGTAATATCATCAATAAACATAACACATACAATAATGACGTAATGGAAATCATGCAATATCAATGCTTTAAAACATATTACATTGTCACATTATTTACATGTGTACTTACCTCGTTACAAAACGATAATAATCGAGCCTAATCGTTGTATACTTTATTCTTCCCTCGATCGAGACCCGGTTCACTTCTTTCTTGATCTATAATACCAAATTTAACTCATTATTCATATTTTTCAAATCCTTCCATAACTCATGTTTTGGTAAAATTACCTTTTACTCCTAACTTTTCACTAATTTATGATTTAGTCCCTAGGCTCGTAAAATGAAATGCATACATTTTCCTTGTTACCCAAGCTTAGCCGAATCTTTACTAAGCTCATATCAGCCCATATTTTCCTTTATTTCACATTATCACTACCCATCTTTACACTTTTACAAACAAGTCCCTTATTTAGGTGTTTTCACTGAAATTCACCTAATAAAATATGTTTACCTTACATCAAACATTCATATTCCTCCATTAATCAACAAAACACATGCATGTCATACATGGGTAATTTTTCAAACATAAACTCTAGCTTAAAATATAGCTAGAAACGGATAAATCATGTTACCGGGACTTCAAAAATACAACAAACATTAAAAATAGGCTAGGGAAACACTTACTATTGAGCATGGAAATGTTGAACAAAACCCTAGCTATGGCTATTGTGATTTTTGGCAGCACTTGGAGAATATGGACAACATTTTCACTTAATTTTTCCCTTTTTATTCTTTTTATTACCAAATAACCAAAATGCCCCTAGGGTTTCTCTTTCCAATTTTTCCTATGCATGTCCATTTTTGTCCAAAATTATAGAAATTGGTCAAATTGCTAAGAAGGACCCTCTAATTCATAATCTAAAGTAATTTCATGCTAAAAGCTTCTAGAATGCACGTCTTTCCTTTTCTTCAATTTGATCCCTAAAATTCACTTAAACATTTTATGCATAAAATTTCATCATGAAACATTTACATAAGCATGCATTCATAACATATGCCTTATAGAATTCATAAAATAATTATTTTTATCTCAGATTTGTGGTCTCAAAATCACTATTTCAACTAGGCCCTAATTCGGAATGTCACAACTCTCCCCTCTTTAGGGATTTTCATCCTCGAAAATCTTACCAGTAAAACGGTTTGGGTATTGTCTCTTCATAGTCTCCTCGGGCTCCCATGTAATGATGCAAATCCGGTCACATCATGTTTCGACACAACTTGCCGACCTCAGAATTGGCCTAAACTTGAAGGGCCCAAGTGCAAGATGAAACATCTCATAGGCCTGATTGATTATTGGGCCAATCTTTTAAGGATTTTTTTAATTTAATGTAGTTTTATTTAAATTAATAAGTTTGCATATTTTTAATTTTAGACTTGCATTTTGTGTGTTATACATTTAATAAAGATATGCATTATGTAACTTCCATGCTAGTTAAGTATGCATCATAAATAATGACATGCATTATGTAACTACCATGTTAGTTTAAGTTTGCATCATTAAGTTTTGCATTAAGTACCCATTTGTTCATTTAGTTTGCATTTCAAACCATGCATTTAAGCATCTTAGTTTAATAAATGAGTTGCTGGACATTTATTCAACTCATTTTAGTTTAATTAATTGAGTTTTTCTAAACTTAATTTAATAGTTGTTTCTTTAAATAATCTAGCTACTAGGATAATTTATTGATGCATGAGTTAAAATTCATTTAATAATGCTTCTCCTAATTAAACTAGTTGCTGGAATAAATGTTGCATAAGTGATAGTTCATTTATTTAAGTTAGTTGTTAATTTGTTTTAAGCTTAATAATTGAATAAATGTGACGGTTACATGTGTTAATTGCAAGTGACTTTTCAGCTCACATCCATTACATTTAAAGGTTGTTATGCATTCAATAAGGTGACTTTTCAAGAGATTTCGATTACAAAAGAGGGGGCTATTACAAAGAGGCTTTATATATCATTAAAAAGTTGTTTTTATCAATTAAAGGAGAGCATTAATCTTCTTTAAATTGGGCAGCAACTTTGTTTCATCTTCCATAACCGTTTCCTTCATGAGTAATCACTACATGTATTCAATTCTCCATCAAAGAAGCTGGTGTCTTTTTGGTTGGTCATGGAGACTTCAAAAGACTTTGAGAGCAACTTAATTGAAGAAGTAAATCACATTGAAGGTTGGAGTTACTTGGATTAGAATTTCAAAAGTTGTGACTTTTCATAGAACTCTTTATTAGCTTCATTAAAAGTGACCATTCAGCTAGTCTTTTCAGACACTATAAATATATGTAATCAGCTTATTGAAGGAGAAAACTTTTGGACATTTTGTTAATGTTATGCTACCAAATTTGTGAGGCAAACTTTTCTCTATTTTCGTTCAAGGATTCGTTGGCTACCTAGTGTTCTAGTTGTGTCATCCATTTTCTTTGTCGGAAACCGAACTTATCACTGCTCGTAGTGTGGCGTTCAAACAACCGAGGTTCCTATCTTCCTAAATAGTGGGTTGAGGTCACCTTAACCACTCTTAAACCGAACTAAAGGGCTTATAACCAATGGGTCAATACCAAATCGGTATTGGTTCTTGTTTGCACTTTTGTTCAATCTATTTTCCTTTCTTAACCATTTGTTTCCAAAACTAATTCTTTCTTTTCACATCTTACTATTTCGAACCAAAACAAATTCCTTCTTTTCCACCTTACCTTTTTCATTCCATTCCATTCCAACTTTTCGTTTCATCATAATCGAACCATCAATTCACTTCATATCCTTTGTTTGTTATCCAATTACTATATTTATTTCCATCTTTTATTATTTTTCTATAACCGAACCTACAGAAACCTCATCACCATAAACCCATCTTTGAACCCTTTTTACATAGCTTCCGCCATTATTCACTTAAAACATCCTTTGAACAAACCGAATGATACTTCTTCATAGACAATCGGGCAAACTCACATACGACTCGACTCACCCCGAGGCGAATCGTATCATTTGGTATCAGAGCTACAAAAACAAGGAGTACGAGCTTTTGAAATTACTCCTAAGATAGTCCGCGACTCATCAAGTAAGTGAAAAAAGTTCAAAAAAATTTGAAAACAATTCGAAAAAAAAGTTCAAAAAAATTCAAAAAAAATTCAAAAAATTTTGAAAAAAAATTTGAAATTTTTTTTGAAACTAGAACATTGTTTTTACTTCTTCTCCATTTTTCGATCCTGAAACTCTTACTTTCTCATCCACTTTCATCTTTGACTTTTTCGCCACACTATACTTGAATTATTTTCTTTCTTGTAAGCCTACCCTGTATTAAATCACATCATCCCTTGTTACCCATTTGAAACCGACCACCTAGACTAAGGTTAAGCCTTGGCAAATCTGCTTACGAAATAACGAGTAAGGTAAAGAGAGGTAAAAGGCACGAGAGTTGTGATCGCAATTGAGTGGAGATAAAAGCCTATTCTCGAGCGTAAAACACGAGTGTGAGTGCCAATCAAATTTTCTTGTGAGTGACTAGTGAGGTTTGTAGTGAGATATTCATTTTCTGTTTTGTTTTATTCACTTTTCTTTTCATCTATTAATCATGTCTCGAGAAGAGTTTTCAGCCTTTGGATTTCAATATTTGTTGAAAGAGATGGAGTGCATGCTCGATCGAAAAATCAAGCCTATCCAAGAAAAGCTAGACCATCATGTAAGAGCTTAATGGAAGCAAAATTCACCAAGTCAGAAAATGGAGCCAAGAACATCACGGAGACACACATCCGATGACTACTCGAGAAGAGATTTCTATCGTGATACCTATTCGACAAGAAATTCGAGTAGAAAGAAAAAAAGCTTCGAGTCTAAGGTCTTTCGAGATAACGAACGAGGGAGCCCAAGTAACTCTTCATATGCATCCACGAAGACTCATTCACGAAGAATTGATCGTGAACTCTATCTAAATTATTTCTCATCTTTCGAACAAAATATTTATCATGCTGATTCACTTGTATTATCTTCAAGTTGTAAAGAAATAAAAGAGAGGCAAGAGGTGAGTAAAAGAGAAAATGAGAGATTCTTGAAAGAGCTCCAGAAAGTCATCGAAAAAGCCGTTGAAAAAGAAAAATAACAAAAAGAGAGTGAAAATGAGACTGAAAAAGAAGTTGAAAAAGAGAATGAAAAAGAGTTTAAGAGAGAAAAAGAAGTTGAACAAGAACAACGAGTGGAAAAAAATGATTGAGGAAAAAGAAATGAAAGATCTCAAGAAAAATGAATCAAGTGAAAAAGAAAGTGTGGAAGAAATGATTGTTCTCGAAGAAAAAGAAACGAAAGAAAAAGTTGATAGAGAGCAAGAAAAAGTTGATAGAGAGCAAGAAAAAGAGTTCTTCTTGTCTTATTTCTTCTTTTCAGGTTCCTAACAATCTGTGTGACGAACTTCAACTTCAATACTTTCCCGATGTGAGATGCTTTCGTATGATCAGAAAAGGAAAGGTTGAAGATAAAATCCAATCGCAAGTGTTCAAAGATAAGGAATTTTTAGAAATCGAGCCACGACAAACAAGTTTGAAAGTTGTCGGTAAAATTTTTGATGGCTTAATTCATAAAAGATCCCCTCATTTTGATTTAATTAACCCTTATTCTTTGTTTGTGGTTGATAAGTCCATTCTAAGTGGAAGTATGAGGCGGTGTTCTCTTGATTTGTTTTATGGTGAAAAACTTGTTGATGATGTCCGATTAAATCGACAAGCACATAATATTATCTTACATGGTAACAGTTCTTCACGAAAGACATTTAAGTTGTTTGATTGTGGTGATTATGTGAATCAACTACTGCCTTATTCGAAATCTTTAAATTTGTGCCCATCTGTCCTGATGAATGTAATGAATTTTGATTATTTGTTTTCTTATATGCACAAACTCTTTTAGATCAGTATGTTTGAAATCATGACACGCATGAAACCTTTGTTGCATTTTCCAGCAAGTGAACAAACTTATGTGTTTAAACCTAGAATTTGCTATTTTGGTTTGATATGTGGAAAAATCAAGCATTCCAAATTTTATGCGACCAATTTTTGTTTGATTGATGCTTGGCTTTTGACTAAGGGAATGAAATTTAAAAATTATGAATACAATATAAAATTGTTCCTTGATCATTTTATTTGGTTGTCCATAAATTTCTTGTGTCATCTCAAAAAGGTAAGGCCAACTCATATTTTTTATACTAGCATTGATTCAACATGTTCCTTAAAGTTCAACATTTATGGTGTCACCAACCCCTTTACTTTTCGTGATGGTGACATTTTGAGAAGCGCAAGCTATCCTTGTATTTCTCCTACATTTTAGGTTAGTTCGGGTAAAGAGCTACGGCTTTACTATCTCTCCAACGAGAGGAGGTTTACGTTAATTGAAAAAGGTACTATTCAAACTAATCCATATTCATCCATTCATGTGAGAAAACAAGGTGAGTTCTCTGAATCTTTTAAGACTCAACCACCCCCTTTGATCGTTGATGGAAACATTGTTGATATTTTGGTCTCTGAAATGCATTCGTACCTTGATAAGGTTTATTGTTCTTTTTTTTTATTAGTAATGGATGGTTTGAAGATGATGAGAACATTACTAACAAAGTTTGTGTCGTTGATTTCTTTGATCTATGGAAAAACCACATGTTTAAACAAGGCTATGCACATAAAACTTGTGATGTATGAGTGTTTTATTTATACGCATGCCCTATTACCGAATTTGGATATCCAACTTGCAAAGGTAAAACCTGTCAATTATTTTGAAATCGGCAATCGATCAAGTGCTCGAGTATGCACCAAGACTTTGACAAGGAATTGTTCATTCTTGATTCATCATTTTATTACTCCTTGTCTTTATGACGATGACAATATTTTCTTGTGTCAAGCTATGAATAAAATCTCGAAAAGTTCCTTCTAGTTTAACCTTCATTTTGTCACTAATTTGTTTTATACTTTTGTAGGTGACAATGTGAGGTGGTACCCTCTTAAAAAGGGAGGGCTGATTTGTGATCTTGAGAAATTTTTTTCAAGCAAATGGCCTGATTTAAGGACAAATCATCTTCAAGAGGGAGGGTATGATGCGAATCCGGTCGCATCATGTTTTAACACAACTTACCGACCTCGGAATTGGCATAAACTTGAAGGGCCCAAGTGCAAGATGAAACATCTCATAGGCCTGATTGATTATTGAGCTAATGTTTTAAGGATTTTTTTAATTTAATGTAGTTTTATTTAAATTAATAAGTTTGCATATTTTTAATTTTAGACTTGCACTTTGTGTTTTCTGCATTTAATAAAGTTATGCATTATGTAACTTTCATGCTAGTTAAGTATGCATCATAAATAATGACATGCATTATGTAACTACCATGTTAGTTTAAGTTTGCATCATTAAAGTTTTGCATTAAGTACCCATTTGTTCATTTAGTTTGCATTTCAAACCATGCATTTAAGCATCTTAGTTTAATAAATGAGTTGTTGGACATTTATTCAACTCATTTTAGCTTAATTAATTGAGTTTTTCTAAACTTAATTTAATAGTTGTTTCTTTAAATAATCTAGCTACTAGGATAATTTATTGATGCATGAGTTAAAATTCATTTAATAATGCTTCTCTTAATTAAACTAGTTGCTGGAATAAATGTTGCATAAGTGATAGTTTATTTATTTAAGTTAGTTGTTAATTTGTTTTAAGCTTAATAATTGAATAAATGTAACAGTTACATGTGTTAATTGCAGGTGACTTTTCAGCTCACATCCATTACATTTAAAGGCTGTTATGCATTCAATAAGGTGACTTTTCAAGAGATTTCGATTACAAAAGAGGGGCTGTTACAAAGAGGCTTTATATATCATTAAGAAGTTGTTTTTATCAATTAAAGGAGAGCATTAATCTTCTTTAAATTGGGCAGCAACTTTGTTTCATCTTCCATAACCGTTTGTTTCATGAGTAATCACTACATGTATTCAATTCTCCATCAAAGAAGCTAGTGTCTTTTCGGTTGGTCATGGAGACTTCAAAAGACTTTGAGAGCAACTTAATTGAAGAAGTAACTCAAATTGAAGGTTGGAGTTACTTGGATTAGAATTTCAAAAGTTGTGACTTTTCATTAGAGCTCTTTATTAGCTTCATTAAAAGTGATCATTCAGCTAGTCTGTTCTGACACTATAAATATATGTAATCAGCTTATTGAAGGAGAAAACTTTTGGACATTTTGTTAACGTTATGCTGCCAAATTTGTGAGGCAAACTTTTCTTTATTTTCTTTCAAGGATTAGTTGGCTACCTAGTGTTCTAGTTGTGTCATCCATTTTCTTTGTCGAAAACCGAACTTATCACTACTCGTAGTGTAACGTTCAAACAACCGAGGTTCCTATCTTGCTAGATAGTAGGTCGAGGTCACCTTAACCACTCTCAAACCGAACTAAAAGGCTTATAACCAATGGGTCGATACCAAATCGGTAATGGTTCTGTTTGCACTTTTGTTCAATCCATTTTTCTTTCTTAACAATTTGTTTCCAAAACTAATTCTTTCTTTTCACATCTTACTATTTCGAACCAAAACAAATTCCTTCTTTTCCACCTTACCTTTTTCATTCCATTCCATTCCAACTTTTCGTTTCATCATAATCGAACCATCAATTCACTTCATATCCTTTGTTGGTTATCCAATTACTATATTTATTTCCATCTTTTATTATTTTTCTATAACCGAACCTACAGAAACCTCATCACCATAAACCCATCTTTGAACCCTTTTTACATAGCTTCCACCATTATTCACTTAAAACATCCTTTGAACAAACCGAAAAATACTTCTTCGTAGACGATCGGGCAAACTCACATACGACTCGACTCACCCCGAGGCAAATCGTATCATGTAACCTCTTCAACCCCATGCCTTTTCTATAGAACTTTCACAAGAGAAACACTTTTGTTTCTCAATTGCTTGACTTCCCGAGCCAAGATCTAAACCTGCTCCTCACCATAAGTCATATTCGTTCTGATTTTAACCTCTGTCGGCACAATCACATGAGAAGGATTCAATCTATATCAATACATGAAATACATTATGAATCTTTTCAAACTCAATTGGTAAAGCTAGCCGATAAGCAACAGGTCCCATCCTTTCGATAATCTCATACGATCCTATAAAATGAGGACTCAACTTACCTTTTCGGTCAAATCTCAAAACCTTTTTCCATATAGATACTTTTAAGAATACCTTGTCGCTGACCAGGTACTGAATCTCTTTCCTTTTTAAATCTACATACGACTTTTGCCTATCCGATGCTGCTTTTAAACAATCTCGAATTACCTTCACCTTTTCTTCAGTTTCTTGGACCAGATCAACTCCATGAATCTTATTCTCTTTAAGCTCAGTCAAATACAAGAGTGTACGACATTTACGTCCATACAATGCCTCGTAGAGCGCCATTTTCAAGCTCAATTGATAACTATTGTTGTAGGCAAATTCAACCAGAGGTAAGTATTTTTCCCAACTACCTCGGAATTCAAGAACACAACATCTGAGCATGTTCTCAAGTGTCTGAATCACTCTCTTGGATTGTCCATCAGTCTATGGATGAAAAGCAGTACTAAAGTTCAGCCTCGTACCCAATACTTCTTGTAACTTCTTCCAAAATCGCGATGTGAATCTCGGATCTCTATCCGAAATAATTGATAAAGGCACTCCATGAAGTCTCACAATTTCAAAAATATACAATTCGGCTAACTTATCAAGTGAATAATCAACACCTACCAGTATAAAATGAGTTGATTTAGTCAATCTGTCAACCACAACCCATATGGCATCTTTCTTTCTCGGTGTCAATGGCAAGCCTGTCACAAAGTCCATAGTGATCCAGTCCCATTTCCATTTAGGAACAAAAATAGGCTGAAGCAACCTGAACGTACCTGGTTTTCGGCCTTTACTTGTTGACAAATCAAGCATTTCTATACAAATTCAGAGATATCTCTTTTCATACCATTCCACCAATACATTTTCTTTAAATCGTTGTACATTTTTGTGCTACCTGGGTGAACTAACATGCTTCCATTATGAGCCTCATGCAAAATATTCAGAATCAACTCAGTATTCTTTGGAACACAAATTCTATCTCGAAACCTCAAACAACCATCGGAATCTATCTAAAAATCAGATTTACTGTTCGAATCACACTCAGCTTTCTTAGCTTGTAACTCTTTATCTACTTCTTGAGCATTCGAAATTTGTTGAAGAAAAGTTAGCTTAGCTTTCAACTCTTCTAGAATCACACCATCATGAGATAAAGTCAACCGTGCATTCATAGCTCTCAATGCAAATAGAGACTTTCTACTCAGGGCATTGGCAACCACATTTGCCTTACCGGGGTGATAATCAATCACAAGTTCATAGTCTTTTAACAATTCCAACCATCTTCGTTGTCTCAAATTTAAGTCCCTCTAAGTCATCAAATACTTAAGACTTTTATGATCAGTATAGACATGACATTTTTCTCCAAAAAAATAACGTCGCCATATTTTCAAAGCAAATACAATGGCAGTCAACTCTAGATTGTGCGTAAGATAGTTTTTCTCATGGGGCTTCAATTGTCTCGAGGCATAAGGTACTACCTTGCCCTCTTGCATAAGCACACAACCTAGTCCACTCAAGGACACATCACTGTAAATAACTCTTTCCCCGATTCCGGTTACACTGTAAATCACAAACTTTTTCCCCGATTCCGGTTGCACTAACACTGGTGCTTCCGTCAACAATGTCTTCAGCTTCTCAAAACTTTGTTGGCACTTCTCTGTCCATTCAAATGTAACATCTTTTTGAAGTAGTTTTGTCATAGGAATGGCTATTATAGAAAATCCTTTCACAAAATGTAACAGTTTGGTTTAGACCCTAGTCAGAATAGTGGTTTCAAGACCACATAACCGATTCTAAAAAATATTTTAATATTATTTTCTATGTCTTTGATATGTGAATTTATATCTGCGAAGTTTTTGTGTGATTTCTATCTGTTTCTGTGCTTAATTATGATAAATGACTAAATCACGTAAAATGCAAAAGTTGCATGCTAATTGTTAATGGGGTTAATTGGCCTTGGCTTTTAAAATAAGGGTCCTTACATGGTAATTATACCATTGATAAAGTAAGTGGACAATATTGGACATGTGTTAGGTGAATTTAATGTTTTATAATAAAGGTTATTTTTGTACTTTGTGAATTAAAGCTTAAATAAATAAATAAAAAGAAAAGGTAGCCTTATTATCATCTTGTTCAGCCGAAACTTAAGAAAGAAATTAGGGTTTTGAGTTTTTGAAAATTTTGGCACTTTGGAAGCTTGATTCGAGTATGTGTTTTGCTCCGTTTTTTATAATTTCTACGTTTCTGTGATCGTTGCTTCGTGTTCTTCAAAACCCATGTCTAAATTTTTGTTTCTGTTGAAGATTATGAAATGTGCCATTGATGATTATATGAGTTTTGTAATGTTTTTATATGGATTATGAAAGATATATGTGAGATTATCATGCTTTGTTCTTGAATTTTTGATGAAATAGAGCTATTTGGGCTAATTTGTGAAAATGAGGTTTTGAAGGACTAAATTGTGAATTAAATATGTCATTTGGGCTTGTATGAAAGCTATGTATATTCGGCCAAGCTATAGTCTTAGTGAATTTTACATATTTGTGATTTTGTGAAATTGGACTAAATTGTCAAAATGTGAAAATGTAAGGGCTGAAACGCAAAGTGCCCTAAATATTTGTTCATGGATTATTTTGAATGAAATGAGTGATTGAATGGTTGAATTTTAATTATATTAGATCAAGAACAAAGAAAATCGGACTTAGATCGATGGAAGTCCAAAATAGTTGAATAGTCGACTCATTTCTGTCCGAAATTCGTACAAGGTAAGTCAAAATACAATTACGTGTTAAATCGTTTGAATGTTGTATATACTAGTTATAATTTGTATTGGATGGCTGTGAGAGCTTGATGAATGAATTCTGAGTAAATTCTGATAATATGTTAGTATCTGAAAAGCTCTGTATGTTTCTAAAGGAACGTTGACATTGATTTGAGATTTACGTGTAAGACCATGTCTAGGACATTGGCATCGTATTTAATTTCGTGTAAGGCTGTAACATCTTGAAATAGGGCCTAGTCAAAATTGTGGTTTCGGGACCATAAATCTAAACTCAAAATATTTATTTTATGATTATTATGAGACCTAGAATATGAGATTATGCATGTGTTAAGATTTCATGAAAAAATTCTTTAAGTAAGGTGTCCAATTGGAAATTAGGGACTAAATTGAATAAATTGCAAAACTTAGATTCTAGAAGCAATTTGTATGAAATTGCTTTAGATTATAAACTAGAAGGTCTTAAAGAGGAATTTGCCCAATTTCTAGGTTTTTGGACAAAAATGGGCTTGCATGGATGAAATTTAAAAGAAAGGGCATAAGGGCATTTTGGTCATTTGGCTTTTTAATGAAATAAAATGGGAAAAATCAAGCCAAAATCAGCCATCTTCCCCATAGCTGCCAAAATTCTCTTGTCACCATAGCTAGGGTTTTCAAACATTTCAAGCTCAATAGTAAGTGCTCTCAAGCCCCCTTTTTAATGTTCTTTATATTTTTGAAATCCCGGTAGCTTGATCTTTCCATTTCTACCCATATTTCATGCTAGGTTTCATGTTTAAAAATTTACCCATACATGATTTGCTTGTATTTTTGGTGTATTATGGAGGGGTATGAAAGTTGAAGGTGTGTTAAACATCTTTTCTTAAGTGATTTTCATGAAAAAACCCTAAAGGGACCTTTTTGCAAAAGTTGTTAAATATGTGGTAGAAATGTGAAAATAATGGAAAATGTGGGCTGCCATATGAAGGAAAAGTGTTTGGATAGGCTTGGGTAAGATAGAAATTATATGTGCTTCATTATACGAGCCTAGGGACTAAATCGTAAAAATGTCAAAGGTTAGGGGTAAAATGGTCATTTGGACTGGGGGTAAAAATTAAACTTGAAAAGTGTAATGTAACAAATTAATGATATACTTTTGTTGTTATAGACCCCGAGGAACAAATTTCGGAGGTCGATCGAGGTAAATGCAAGGTTTTGGAATAACCGAAACACAGCTCCGAAACGGATACCAGGTAAGTTCGGATAACTCGAAGTAAACCTATAACATGCATAATTGTATATTTTGTGAATGCATGATAATTGTATTGTTGATGGTATGATAATGCATGAATTGCATCTCTAATAATGAATTATTGAATAATGTCTCGATTGAGGTTGGAAAGGGAATTCGATGGATAAACCACAATTTACGTGAGGCTTGAGATCCTACATGTGTTGCAGAAAAGAATTTAGCCTGGACTGGTAATCCGAAGATCTCAAGTATAAAAAGGATCTAGCCTGGACTGGTGTTCCTTGAGTGATGGAGCCTCCCGAAGAATATGTGTGCATTGTGGATTTAGCCCGGACGGGTAATCCGATTAGGGTCTGAATTTAGCCTGGACTGGTAATTCAGATCTGAGCTCATTAAGGGTGTTTGTCATATAAGGGATTTAGCCTGGACTGGTTATCCTGACATCACCTTATGAGTTTATATTACGGGGGATTTAGCCTAGACTGGTAATCCCGCCATAAAATGTGAGGTTCGCGGGAGTGCATACTGAAACGATCATTCGTATGAATTGACGGCAATTGGATAATCCATCGAGATTTTCTAAAAACTCAACGGGACTAACACGTGATATATGACCAAATGACATGTTAAATGATGAGCTCATCTAATATATATATTACATGATGTTTTGTTATATGACTAACTTATTGATTGAGTGCATGAGATAGGGAAACCATTTTCGTATTTGTTGGTTTCATTATTTATTATGGATGTATGCTAAACAATCGGTAAGTTTACTTTCTAGTTATACAGGCTTAGTAGGCATGTAAATGCTTACCCCTCTCTTTCCCTGCTTTTCAGAGCTCAAGGACTCATAAAGATTGGAAAGACAATTGGAGAGTCAACAAACTATCAACTAGACAAGTTTTGGTATAAAGACATTTCTATTTTGTCCGATGGCATGTATAGGATCCTTGAGTATTTTGTTATATATGTCATTTTATTTTTCCAATGAAGGCATGTAAAAATTATGTTTATCTTTTTGTGTATGGCCATGGGAATTGGCTTATTTTGAAGTAGGCTATGCCCTACAAATCTATGCATGTTTATATTCATATGCGATGGCTTAGTTATAATTGGCAATGAGTTATAATAACAAGCCAATCTTAATATGTCAAATAGACATATAAATCATTAAATGCAAGATGAGAATTAACTTAGCATGTATGAAACCAATGACATGAGGTTCACATGCAATGAGGCTAATCAAAGTTTCATATTTGTAAATGGATAATTTGGCCCAAATATGCACTATAGTAATCTATAAGTGTAATTGGTTAGTAGGGGGTGACTTAAGGCTTGGAAAATAGCCTAACAAGGTCCACATGGGTAGACACACGGGCATGTGTCTAGGCCATGTGTGATACACGGGCTACTCCCATGGGTGCAAACCATGACCGTGTGTCCCCTGCACCTAAAATTTAAAGTCAGCTTAGAGTACGGGCTAAGTACACGGGTGTGTGCCTTGGCTGTGTTTATTTAACAGAATGGTGAGGTTGAAGTCAGTGTAGCACACAGGCTAAGCCTACGGGCATGTGCCTTGGCCGTGTTGCATACTGGAAAAAGGACACGGGCGTGTTCTATGCCCCACGGGCGTGTTACACTTCAACTAAGGGAAAATTTCCTAATGTGCCCCAAGTCTATCAGACAATTTTGATTTTGTTCCGTACTGCCCCTAGGAGTGTTTTTAGGCCCCAGAGGCCTATATAAGAGACAAAGTGCATACATTTGAAAAGTTTTAAATTATGAGCGAAATTCAGTAACCCGATTGTATAAGTTTGTAAAAGTGAATTACCGGTAACGCTTCGAACCCTATCCCGGTGACGGATATGGGCGAGGGGTGTTACAAGGACGCTGTCTGGGACAGAGGCATCGTTACTGAATTACATGTAAGACCACGTCCAGACATCAGTATTGTACCCATTTATGACTATCTATATCGTTTCTGAACCATTTGATGATAGAGTACGAGATATGGGAATGAATATATGAAATGTATAATCTATACAGGTACGTTTGTATCGTACTAAATTTTCTGAATATGAAAGATTTTGTTTCTATGAAATAATGAATGCGAAGTATGTATAAATCATGGAAATGAAACATGACATGTTTACAAGAAAATGAGCATGGTTAGGCTCATGAATTACTCTGTGAAATGGCTATGAATTCTTGCTATTAACTTTTGTTGTATATGCTTTAATAGTTAGACCAATTGTATTTGGCTTACTAAGCTCTTTGTAGCTTACTCTGTGTGATTTCTGTCTGTTTTATAGTTATTGTACCTACTGAAGGCTCGGGGATAGTCGAGGATTGTCGCCATACTATCGAACTCATTTTGGTACTTTTGAAAGTGTAAATATTTTTAAGTATGGCATGTATAGGCTAGAATGTTTATGTATTTAAGCTCTGATATGAATATATGTTATGCCATGAGAGTTGGCTAGCAAATGATATGTTTGTGCTTAGTTTTGGTAAATGGTTTGTGATACCAAATTGTGTATGCTTGTAATGGTTATATAGTCTTGTATGTGGTGGTCATTTTGAAATATGCCAAGTGGAGGAAATGGTAAGTTTAAGCATGAGTTAGAAGGTGCCCTAAGTGAGCTATGAAATGAGCATTTTGGCATGTTGTTGTAATAAGATTTTTAATGAGTTTTGGTATGGATTTGAATAGGTTATTGAATGATGATGATTTAGTTATAATGAAGCATGTTTTGAGCATGAAATTGGCTAAAAATTTTGGAATGAATGTTGTTTAATATTGCTTGTAGGAATGATCCAAAAAGGGGTGGCAAGTTGGCTTAAACCAAGCCTGCATTGTGCCACACGGTCAGGGAACACGGGCGTGTCTTGTGGCCGTGTATGCAAAGCAGTAACCTTTTAAGATCACACGGTTAAGACACATGGGCATGTCATATGGTCGTGGGCTTAAGTCAGCAGCTAGCTAAGTATCACACGGCCATAGCACACGGGCGTCTCTATTGGCCGTGGGTGAAAGTCAGTATGTATGCCTTGCTTTGGCACGGCTAGTTCACATGGGCGTGTTTGGTGTCCGTGTGAGGCACACGACCTGGTCACACAGGTGTGTGACCTCAACAGAATTGAAAATTTTTCTAAGTTTTGAAAATTCTGAATGTGTTCGGTTTAGTTTTGATCTTTTCTAAAAGTATCTCTTAGGTCTTGGAGACCTCCATAAGGGATGATTTTTTAATTTGCTTATGCATCAATATTATGTGATATCTATGATTCTGTTTTGATCTCTAATGCTCTGTGTGTCTGGTAATGCCCCTTACCTATTCCGGCAACGGTTACGGGATAGAGGTATTACACAAACCGTCTGTAGTAACCGATCAAACCAAACAAGCTCCTAACTTCTGTTACATTCCTTGGCAGTTTCCATCCGACAATAGCAGAAATCTTACCGGGAACAACTCGTATACCATCTCCTGAAACAAGATGGCCTAAGAATCCAACCTCTTGAAGCCAAAACTCGCTTTTGCTAAACTAAGCATATAACTGTTTATCTCTCAAAATCTGCAAAACAGTTCTAAAGTGTTCGGCGTGTTCTGCGTCATCTCTAGAATAAATCAGAATATCATCAATAAAAACTACAAAAAACTTATCCAAATATGGCTGAAAAATTTGGTTCATTAAATCCATAAACACGGTAGGTGCATTCGTTAATCCAAATGGCATAACAAGAAACTCATAGTGACCATACCTTGTTCTAAAAGCAGTCTTAGGCACATCAGACTCTTTAACTCGTAGCTGGTAATATCCGAACCTCAAGTCTATCTTAGAGAACCATGTCGCTCCTTTCAACTAATCAAATAAATCATCAATTCATGGAAGAGGATACTTATTTTTAATTGTCACCTTATTGAGTTACCGATAGTCAATGCATAATCTCATAAAACCGTCCTTCTTTTTCACGAATAATACGGGAGCACCCCATGGAAAAAAGCTTGGACTCGCAAAACCTTTGTCAGTTAACTCTTGCAATTGTGACTTCAATTCTTTCAGTTTAGTCGAGGATATCCTGTACGGGGCAATAGAAATAGGTGCTGTCCCTAACATCAATTCAATACCAAACTCAATTTCTCTATTCGGAGGCAAACCTGGCAATTCCTCCGGGAATACATCTATGTACTCACACACAACTGGCACTAACTCGATTTTCAATTCAGATTCCTTTGAATTCAATACATATGCTAAATAAGCTTCATACCCTTTTCTCATACATTTCTAGGCACTCATTAAAGAAATTAACATTGGTGAATCATTTGCATCATCTAATTCTACCCGAAGAATCTCACCGTTTTCACATTTCAGTTCCATAACTTTCTGTCTACAGTTCACAATAGCCTCATGTAGTGTCAACCAATCCATACCCAATATGACATCAAATTCATCAAACGGCAACAACATCAAGTCGGCCGAAAGACAATGACCTCTAACCATCAAAGGGCACTTTTTACATACTTTATCAACTATCACATGCTTTTCTAATGGGTTCGACACATTAATCATAAATTCTGTAGACTCGACAGGTATATTCATACTAGATGACAATTTCATACACATATACGAATGAGTAGAGTCAGGGTCTATCAAAGTAATAACATTAGTATCATAGAGAGAAAAATTACCGGTAATTACATCAGGAGAAGTTACATCTTCACGTACACGTATAGCGTAGGCTCTAGCCGAAGCCCTAGCTTCAGATCTTACTACTGTTTCTCTTGTCACATTTATACTACCGGACCCATTCCTGGCATTTCTCGAAGGTCTTCCCCTAGAAACGGTGCCACTCAGCCTAGCATTCTGAATTCTTTCTTTCTCCATCCTCTCAGGACAATCTTTAATAAAGTGGTCAGAAAACCTCATCTGAAACAAGATCCTTCACTCACTCTACAGTTACCAGAGTGACGTTTACCACATTGTCAGCATTCAGCCCTGGAAAGTTTAGCATTACCCACACTTGCCTCGGATGTAGCCTAAGATGTAAAACCCAAATTCTGCTTCTTTCGACTCCCGTATGAATACCCAGTTGACACATATGAACGACAGTACATCTCCTTAGATTTCTTAGACTGAGATGGCAATGACTTACTCATATACCTTTTTCTAGTGACTCTAGCCTCAGACTCGGCTTTCCTCCTGTCTTTGATCAGCTCTTCGGCTTTACAAGCCCGTTCAAGAAGTGCCACAAATTCTTTTAACTCAAGAATGCCGACTAATGTCTTTATATCCTCGTTAAGACCATCTTCATATCTTCGGTACATCTTAGTCTCGGAGGATACACACTTCCGAGCGTACTTACAGAGTCTGACGAATTCTCTCTCATATTCACTAACTGTCATACGGCCTTATTTCAAATCCAAAAATTCCTTGCACCTCTGATCAATGAACCGCTCATTGATATACTTCTTTCGGAATTTCTCTTGAAAGAAATCCCAAGTAACTCTCTCTGGAGGTACCACCGATATCAGAGTTCTCCACGAGTGATACGCTGCATCTCTCAAAAGGGATATGGCACATTTTAAGCACTCCTCAGGTGTATAAGATAGTTCGTCAAATACCTGTATCGAATTCTCTAACCAGAACTCTGCCCTTTGAGGATCATCATTAGCATTTGCCCTAAATTCCTCAGCACTTTGCTTTCGAATTCTGTCAACAGATGTTCTGCAAAATCTTATAAATTCCATAACTTGAGGCATTACGAATGCGGGTTGAGGATTTGGGGGAGGTGGGGGAGGTTGAGCATTAAGGTTCATATGAACGAACTCCGTAGACCATGCGTTCATCATGTGGAGAAAGGCTTCTCTACTTCCATCTCCTCTACTAACACTTTCAGGTCTACTTTTGAGTGGCACTGCTCTTTCAGCTGGAGCAGGCATGTTACTTTCTACATCATCCGCCATCGCTTGATCGGGATCCATTTGCTATATGAAAACACATTTTAATACTGTCAAGAGTCGTCACACTATCATTATATATGTATGGCATGTATAGCTAGACTCAACACGCTAGGCTAGTCCGAGAACTGACTAAACCATAGCTCTAATACAACTAAATGTAACACCCCTTACCCGTACCCGAGACCAGGATAGGATACGAGGCATTACCAAAAGCATACACAGTCACTCATGCAAAAACAGGACTATATAAAAAATTTTCTTTAATAACTTCATTCATACATACATAAATTGTCCCTAGTATGGGCCTACGAGGCCCAAAACATACATTAAAGGTGGTCCGGGACTAAACCGAGAACTTAAGAAAAGTTTAGAAAATTTTCTACGTTAAGCCTCACACGCCCGTGTCCCTTACCCGTGTGGAATTATTTTCCATTTCGAACCTATAGGGATTTTCACACGACAGAGCGCATGCCCGTGTCCCTCATACAGCCTCGACACTCCCGTGTGTTCGCCCGTGCACAAAAACCTGGACATTCTGTTTATGACGTCATATTCCAAATTGAGGCACACAGCCAAGGCACTCGCCCGTGTACCAAGCCGTGTCCTCCATACGGTTGAGACACACGGCCGTGCCTTTGCCCGTGTGTATACTACCATGCATACTGGCTTAGAAAATTTGGGTGTAGGGGACATACGGCTATACCACACGCCCATAGGGCTATCCGTGGGTCACACATGGTCTAGACACATGCCCGTGTGTCTATCCATGTGGACTATTTTAAGGCTATTCTTCAAGCCAATAGTCACCCTCATTCATTCATACACTTAACCATAAGTCATAACATGCAACATGGCATATTTAGTCACTCCAATATTCAATTCCATAGCACTTCCATATCAACATAATGTCATCTTATTGCCCATTAATTTTATTATACTATTTAGAATCATTCCACACCAATTTCATGCATTGTTATACTTGTTACCCAAAACTTCAAGTTATGCATTCATGACTATAGTCATTTTAAAACATCAAGTCATCCCTTATCTCAAACATATAACTAACACTTTATCATGCATCCATCAAGCAATAACATATCATATCATTGAGGCATTAACATATGCATGCATAAAAGTTAAACCATAATCCAACATAACCATAATCCAAGCACGCTACTCACATATACCATGAGCATAATTTCCAAAATGAGTTAAATACCTGACTGATTACATATCATAACTAACACCAACATCAAGCCATTCCCAAATCATATAACACCTATCACAAACACCATTCACTCACAGCACATAGCATTATAACCAAAATGAACTTAAACCATAATCCAACAAAACTGATTCAAGCATAGAAGTTAAGCCATTTTCGCACGGCTTAAATTATACAAAAACCAAAATCCAACATTTCAAATTTTAATCTAGCCTATACATGCCATAAGTTCGAAAATTCAACTTATAAAATACCGAAGACAGTCAATAGTGTGATAGACTTTGACGATGATCCTCGAGCTCGTAACTTGACTCAAAATCTATAAAACAGAGGCAAACACAAACACATACAGTAAGCTAACATAACTTAGTAAGTTATAAGCAAATAAACAACCTAATGATATAATCAACTCAATTAAACTAAACCAAATTATATTATCATTACCACATTTAATCTCAAAATTACAAATTTCATAAATATTACATTTTCATACACATATGCTACTTTGGCCGAATGCTCATATAATTAAAATAACAAATTATCATTCAACTTTCAAAGCCAAAATGTCATTATATAACCAAATATACATACACTCATATACACAAGCTCAAGAATCATAATATAACGTCATGTAAATATACTAATTATGTGGCCAAATATATATGGTCATATATGCACATATTCAAGAATCAATTCCATAACTTTCATATCATTTATTCACAAGGTTGAATACACTTACCATGTTCACATACATTCTTCCTTTACTTCATACAAGACTTACAACAAATATCAAGTAACTTACTCACCTTATTTCAAGTAGGAAATAAACTAATTCATACCTGATCATTTTAGCTCAATTTACACATTCGATCACACTTATCGTTGCCCGATGAACCATTCAAAATTGAATAGGACACTCGGATAATCACATATATTGTACAATGCCAACGTCCCAGACATGGTCTTACATGCAATCAAATATCAATGCCACTGTCTCAGACAGGGTCTTACTCGCACACATATATCAGAGTCACATATCGATGCCAACATATAAAACATGGTCTTACTCGCACACATATATCAATGACATGATCTTACTTGCACATCACATATCGGAATCCTATGTCATGACATATGTATCCTAGCTACTCCTAAGGTTCATACGGGGCTTTCGGACGTCGTAACTCGGTCGAAACAAATTCATGAACATAGTTGCCAAGCTTGTATACATTCGAAAATTGCATATATATATTCACATATTTCATTTCAGCATATATAATTTTCATTTACTTAAAATTAACAACATCTATTTGCTTATAAACTTACCTCGGACGATGAAAAAGGGAACGGGACAACTAGTCGACAACTTTAGTTTTCCCCTGATCCAAATTCGATTTCTTTGGTTCTTGATCTAAACATATTCAACTTAAACTCATTCAAACATATTTTAATTCAATTTAGTCCAAAAACACATAAATGGGAAATTTATCATTTTACCCCTAACATTTTACACTTTTTACAATTTAGTCCAAATTGCACAAAACACAAAATATGCAAAATTTCAACACACCCATGTTAGGCCGAATGTTCCTAGTGTTCATACAAGTCCATATATTTCATTTATTTCATATTTTAGTCCTTCAAATTATTATTTTTGCAATTTAGTCCTAATTACTCAAAATCATCAAAAACTCCAATACAAAACATATTAACCCAAAACATATCTTTCATATTTCATCATCAAACAACAAAAATCACAAGCTTTCAAAAATGGCATAACACAAAATATTCATTAAAATCAAGAATTCAAACATGGGTCTTGTAGATAACTTAGCAACGATCTCAAAAACGTAAAAATTATCAATCATGCTTGAATAAGGTCGAACCCTAGCTTCTTTTTCTTTTATTCTTACTTTGTTATTTCGACAATGAATAAAAAGTATGAACACTAATTTTTTTATGATATGTTTTATATTATATTAACTTATATTATTAATTTACTAAATTAACCTTAGTTAAAATTTTCATATTCCACTAACTAATGGCCGAATGTGTCCATACAAAATTCTAGGGTATAATTGCATTATAAATACCCCACATTAAAAGAACAAAGAAATTAGACACTTCAACAATTAGCGGACAAGTTTTGCATTTTACATGATTAAATCCTTTTATCTATTCGGACATTCAAACGAAAAAATTAGATCACGAAAATTTCACAGATATTAATTCACACAAAATAAAAATAGAAAATAAATTTTAAATATTATTTTTACTCGGATTCATGGTCCCGAAACCACCATTCCGACTAGGGTCTAAATCGGGTTGTTACACAAGTAGAAGAGATACCGAATCAATTTATGGATTAATTCACTTATGATGTTCATTGTGTGGCATACCTTAATCCTGGGTGGTTGATGGACTATGTAAGCTTGACTCGTATTTTTTTATGTAAGTAAAAGTCTAACTCCAAATAAATAAGGAACCAAAAGCTGGTGCGTTGGGTACATGACTTCTGCAATATGTAGCATCATTCAAAATAGTGGAACTCATAGCCCAAGAAATGGATAAATGATATTCTCTCATTGTCATTACATGATAGATGAAAAGTAAACGTGCCCACGAGTCGTTTGTCTTTTTGATGAATGACTTAATTACTATTTGATAGTAATTAACTTTTCATGAAGAAAGATGTAAGGGTTACCATGAGACAAAATAGGATCATATTAGGAGAAAAAATTTATCCTAAAGTGATTAAGGATATCCTATGAGGGTAACACACTTATGACAAGGTCATTGGACGAGCACTGATCGAGTAGCTTTCGTAATGGTATGGTTTTAGGGAGAGCTCATTGATGATACTATAGTTGAATGACTTCATAACTAAATGAGTTTATAATTAATAGGACAAAAGATGGAACTTAATTATAAATCATTTGAACCCTAATTGCATATCTCAAATGTAACAGCCCGTTTTTAGTCAAACCAGAACTGTGATTTTGGAACCACAAATCTGAGCTCAAAATATTTATTTTATTATTATTTTAATATTTATAGTATGAATATATGATGGTTTGAAATTTTCGTTAAGAAATTTTAGCATTTGGTTGTTCAATTTGATAAAAAGGACTAAATCGCATAAAAAGCAAAAGTTGTTGTTCTATTAGTTAAAGGTGTTAAATAGCTATAGAACCTTAAATTTAAGGTCCTTATGTTATAATTATACCACTAATATTATGATTGGGCATAAATGGACATCATTTAAATGATATTAATGGTTTAATCTTAAGGTTAATTTGGTAATTATTAAATATAAGTTAATTAAATAAAATAAAACCAAATTAAAGGCATTCAATCTAATATTTTAATCAAAATTGAAGAAGAAGAAGAAGAAGAATAAAAATAATATTAGGGTTCTTCATTCAGCTAAGGCAAATTGATGCAATTAGGTATGTGTTTTGTCCCCTTTTTAATGATTTTTATGTTTTTGAGATCGTTGCAACTAGTTCTAGCTAGCCCAAGGACTATTTTGCAAAACTGTTAGAGATTTTGAATGATTCCATTGATGAATACATGTGTATTTTGAAGTTTCTTGACAGATTTTGAATAGTTGTTGATAGTTAAATAAGTTTTGTTAAGTGATTCTTAGTGAAAATGCAAAATAAGGATTAAATTATGAAATGTGTAAAGTTAGTGGTTAAAATGTGAAATAAATGAAAAATATGGGCTACTAAGGGTATAATAGTAATTCAAAAAGCATGGGTTTAATTGAAATTTCATTAATTTGTGATTTTATGAAATGAGGACTAAATTGTGAAAAATGTGAAATATTAGGGGTAAAAGTGTAAATGTGTTTTAAAGTGTATTTTGGACTAAATTGAATTTATAAATGATTTAATGAGTCAATTTTGAATATAATTAGATCAAGAAAGGAGAAATACGAACTTAGATTGAGGAAAGAATAAAGTTACGGAATAGTTGACTCGATTCACTGTTTTAGCATCCGAGGTAAGTTCGTATGTTATAATTTCAATTCAAATGTATTTTATATGCTTTGATATAGCATAAATTGGGATTATGTGACTTCGAACAAGTTTGGGAATGATTCAATGATGATTCGACAATTGGAAGTCCGGTTGAACCTTACGAATAGTTTAGGATGCTAGTGACATGTCATTAGGGGTACTTTAAGTTGGCTTCGGGCTATGCTATAGCACTTCAGGTGCAAGATAAACCGATTTGGCTTTGGGCCATGCATATCGGTTGATTTGGCTTCAGGCCATGATATTAGTATTTCGGATAAGTTACCTTGATTTGGCTTCGGGCCATGGTATAGGTACTTATCGTGTGAGACCCTTGAGTATCTGACTTCTATTCTGAATGGTTCAACGAGTAAATGAAATACGAGAATGTATATGAGATTAGTACGAGATGGAACAGGTATGTGTATAAACTATTTCAGCATTAAATCGAAGAAATGATAATGAAAGTATATAGTTTTGTGAATGAGTATTTGAAAAGTTTGATAGTTAAGTAAAGCTACATATTAATGTATTCAAATTATTGAGTTATGTTTATGTGATTGCATTAAGTTTATCACACACGAGCTTACTAAGCTTTATAGCTTACTTTGTTTATTTTGTCGTGTTTTATAATGAATTCAAAGCTAGCTTAGATTCGGGGATCATCGGAGACATCGTCATACTATCTACCTATCACTTGGTACCTATAAACTTTGGTATTTTAAGTATATGGCATGTATAGGTATTTTGGGTCAATTCTGATTTTGGGTTGATAGTGATTTTTGTTAATTGTAATGACTTGTACTGAAATATGATTTGGTTTGTAAATATGGCCATGAGTGTTGGCTTAATTTGGTGGATTTGGTTATGTGCATATATTTGCATATATGGTTGATATAGAAATTGCTAAATGGTTGAATGTTGATATTGGTAATGTTAGTTGCTAGTGAACCAAAGTAAAGAATGCATGTTTTTGAGTAGCTATATTGATGATTTAAGGTTGTGAGATTTTGGTATAAATGAATTGGTCTATTTGACTGCTGGTGTGTATTGTGAAATGTAGTATAGAATATGCATGATTCATGTTTGAATTGGCTGGTTTAAATGCCTATTTATGTTTTGAGATGGTGCAAATTGATGTCTTGTAGGTAAATTCAAATTTGGGTGACAAATAGGCTTGCTAAATAGCCTATTTTTGTCCACACGAGCAGAGACACGGGCGTGTGTCTCAGCCATGTGTGACACACAGTTATGTTACATAGTCGTGTGTCCCCTGGTGTGGTTTTAGAAATCAAGTTAGTATGCTCCAGACGACCTCACACACAGGCGTGTGACTTGGCCGTGTGGCATAAGTCAGTATACCTAACAGGTTTGGCACGGCCTAGCACACGACCTGGCACACAGACGTATGTGGCCATTTTTAGGGCACACTGGCATGTATGTTGGCCATGTGACCCAAGTCAGAGAGTTACACGAGGTCAGACACGGGCTAGGACATGGCAATGGGCTTCTATTTCGAATGTCTACACGGCCTGTGACACGAGCGTGTCTGGTGGCTGTGTGAGAGACATGACCTGGCCAAACGGGCGTATGTCCCCTGTTTTGGGGAAAATTTTCTAACTTTCGTTAAAGTTTTATAAGTTATCGGTTTAGTCCTCAACCACTCTCAAAGCATGTTTAGGGCCTCGTAGGCTCGTATTAGGGACAAATTGATTGAGATTGAATGACGATTGTATGGTTTGATAAAATGTATCTGAAAGGTATGTTTAAATGTGTTGTAAGTCTGGTAATGCTCCGTAACCTTATTCCAGCGTTGAATACGGATGAGGGGTGTTACATTTATTAGTATCAGAGCTACAGTTTAGTCGATTCTATGACTAACATAGTGTGTGTGATAGTCTAGCTATACATGCCATATATATAAACTGTGATAGTGTGATGACTCCTGACGTTTTAAAATGTGTTTTTATATAGTAAATGGATCCCAATTGAGTTATAGTTGATAAGGTTGAAAGTAATGTGACCGCTCCCGCTCAAAGGATAGCGTCGTCTAATTTTAGACCCGTGTCGAGTAGCCAAGGAGGAGAGGCTAGAGAAGCCTTCTTCCAAATGATAAACGAGTGGTTCACATAATATATTCAAAAGAACCCGGCTGCTCAACAACCTCCACCCCCTCTTAATCCCCAACTAGTTCCCGTAGCTCCTCAAGGTGTCGAGCTTTTAAGATTGAATAAGCCTCCAGTTGACAAGATCCGTAAACACGGGGCTGAAGAGTTTAAAGCTAATGTTGATGATGATCCTGAGAGCGTAGATTTTTGGCTTGAAAATACAATTTGAGTGTTTGATGAGCTTTCTTGCACACCGGCTGAATGTTTAAAATGTGCTATACCACTATTGAGGGACACTGTGTATCAGTGGTGGAATACGCTAGTATCATTAATGCCGAGAGAGAGAGAGTCACCTGGGAGTTCTTTCAGACCGAGTTCAAGAAGAAATATATAAGCCAACGGTTTCTGGATCAAAAACATAAAGAGTTTCTAGAACTGAAACATGGCCGTAAGACCGTAACTGAGTACGAGAGAGAATTTGTACGGTTGAGTAAATATGCTCGAGAGTATGTTTCTTCTTAAGAGACTATGTGTAAACGGTTTTTCGATGGGCTAAACAATGACATTAAACTTCTGGTCGAGATTCTAGACTTAAAAGATTTTGTTGTTCTGGTTGATAGAGCTTGCAAAGCCGAAGATTTTAGCAGAGAAAAGAATAAAACTAATTTAGAGGCTAGAGATTTGAAGAAAAGACCGATGAATAAACCTTATCATTTTTCATCAAAGAAATCTCGAGATTCGTATAGTCAATCAAATGCATCAGAGGGATATCATAATAGAGATCGTGGAAATCAACATGTGAATTCTAAAGCTCAAGCTACTTCTGTTTCGAGTGTTGATAGTGTGAAAAACAACAAACCCGAGTGTCAACAATATGGGAGAAGACACTTTGGAAAGTGCTGGAATAAGAGTGTTAAAGCTTGTTTCAAATGTGGCTCGCCAGATCACTTGATTTGAGATTGCCCTAAATTATCCGATAAAGATAAATTTTAGAACACAAGACCGAGCAACACGACTGTGAGAGGAAGACCACCGAGGAATGTGGGAAATATGTCCAATGGTAGAGGTGTAACTAGAGATTCAGCTCTGAGATCTGAAGCTAGAGCACCAGTTAGAGCTTACGCTATTCGAATTCACGAAGAAGCGTCGTCGCCAAATATGATCACCAGTACATTTTCTCTTTACGACACTAATTTGATTGCTTTAATTGATCCTGGACTGACACATTCATATGTTTGTGAAAATTTAGTGTCTAGTAAGAAATAGCCCTTTTGAGTCTACAGAATTTGTAATTAAAGTATCGAACCCCTTAGGCAAGCATGTTCTAGTTGATAAAGTATGCAAGAATTGTCCATTAATGACTCGAGGTTACTATTTTTTGGCTAACTTGATGCTTTTACCATTAGATGAGTTCAATGTGATTCTGAGTATGAATCGGTTGACTCTACATGATGCTGTTGTGAACTGTAGATGAAAGATTATAGAATTGAAATCTCAGAATAATGAAATTATTCAGATTGAATCAGATAAGTCGGGTGGATTACCGATCGTGATATCGACCATGTCAGCTCATAGATATATGAAAAAAGGTTGTGACGCATACCTGGCATATGTTTTACATACCAAAGTGTCTGAAATGAAGATTGAATCGGTGCCTGTAGTTTATGAATATCCGGATGTATTTCTAGGAGAATTGCCTGGGTTGCCACCGGTCAGAGAGGTTGAATTTGCTATTGAATTGGTATCAGGAACATCTCTGATATCTATTGCTCCATACAGAATGGCTCTGACAGAGTTGAAATAGTTGAAAGCTCAGTTGCTAGCGTTAACAGATAGAGGTTTTGCACAATAAAGCTTTTTGTCTTGGGGTGTGCCTGTATTGTTCGTAAAGAAGAAAGATGGGTCAATGAGACTGTGTATGGACTATCGTCAACTCAACAAGGTTACAATAAAGAACAAGTATTTGTTGTCGAGAATAGACAATTTGTTTGATCAGTTCAAAGGTGCAACAGTGTTTTCAAAGATTGATTTGAGATCTGGTTATTACCAGTTGTGTCTTAAAGACTCAGATGTGCCGAAAACTACGTTCAAAATGAGGTACGTACATTATGAATTCCTTGTTATGCCTTTTGGATTGACTAATGCTTCTGCCATTTTTATAGATTTGATGAATCAGATATTTAGACCGTACTTAGACAGATTTGTTGTTGTATTCATTGACGACATTCTGATTTATTCACGAGATGAGTCTAAGCATGCCGAGCACTTGAGGATTGTGTTGCAAACATTGAGAGATAAGCAATTGAATGCTAAATTCAGCAAATGTGAGTTTTGGCTCCTAGAAGTCAGATTTTTGAGACATATTGTCTCAGTGGATGGCATTCGAGTTTATCCGAGCAAGATTTCAGCAGTTATTGACTGGAAACCACCTAGAAATGTATCTGAAGTTAAAAGTTTTTTGGGATTGGCTGGTTATTATCGACGCTTTGTTAAAGGCTTCCTGATGATTACTACACCGATGACCAAACTGCTACAGAAAGATGTAAAGTTTGAATGGTCGGAGAAATGTCAACAGAGTTTTGATCAGTTGAAAGAATTGTTAACTGAGGCACCAGTGTTGGTTCAACTTGAGTTAGGTTAAGAATTTTTGATTTACAGCGACGTGTCATTGAATGGTTTGGGTTGTGTATTGATGCAAGAGGGAAAAGTTGTAGCTTATACCACCAGAGAGTTGAAATTGCATGAAAAGAATTATCAGGCGCATGATTTAGAATTGGCTGCTATTGTATTTGCATTCAAAATTTGGCGTCATCATTTGTACAGTGAAAAATGTCACATCTTTACTGATCATAAAAGCTTAAAGTATATTATGACTCAGAAAGATTTGAATTTATGACAACAGAGATGGCTCGAGTTACTTAAAGACTATAAGTTAATAATTGATTATCACCCAAGGAAAGCAAATATGGTTGCAGATGCTTTGAGTAGGAAATCACTATTTGCTTTAAGAGCAATGAATACATGGTTGACATTATTTGATGATGGTTCGATATTAGCTGAATTAAAGGCTAAACTGATTTTTCTTTAACAAATTTGCGAAGCTCAAAAGTGTGATACTAAGTTACAAGCTAAAGGAGTGTAATGCGAGTTGAACAATGATTTCGAGTATCAAATCGGATTCGATGATTATTTGATGTTCCGAGATAGAATTTGCATACCGAAAAATTTAGAGTTAATTTAGAAAATTTTACACGAGGCACATAGTGATTGCTTATCTATTCATCTGGGGAGTACCAAAATGTACAATGATTTGAAGAAGTTGTATTGGTGGTCAGGGATGAAACGAGACATTTTTGAGTTTGTATCGAAGTGTTTGATTTGTTAGCAAGTGAAAGCTGAGCATCAAGTACCTTCGGGCTTGCTTCAACCTGTGATGATACCGGAGTGGAAATGGGATAAAATGACTATGGATTTCGTATCGGGATTACCCCTACTTCTAAAGAAGAAAGATACAGTTTGGGTTGTTGTTAATCGGCTGATGAAATCTGCACATTTCATTCGCTTAAATGACTAGCTAAATTGTACATTGTTGAGATTGTTAGATTGCACGGGGTACCAGTTTCGATTATTTTAGATAGAGATTCAAGGTTCACATCGCGATTTTGGAAGAAATTGCAAGAAGCTTTGGGTACAAAGTTGAATTTTAGTACAGCTTTTTATCTGTAAACTGACGAATAGTCTGAACGAGTAATTCAGACCCTCGAAGATATGCTCCAATGTTGTGTTTTAGAATTTGACGGCAACTGGAGAAATTTTTGTCGTTGGTTGAATTTGCATATAATAATAGCTTTCAATCGAGCATAAATATGGCACCGTACGAAGCTTTGTATGGTTGCAAATGCCAAACTCTATTGTACTGGATCGAGCTTAGCGAGAAACAGATTCACAGGGTTGATTTGGTTAGATAAACTGAAGAGAAAGTGGAAGTAATTAGTGATTGTTTGAAAGCAGCTTCAGATCGTCAGAAATCGGTGACAAAGTGTTTCTAAAAGTGTCTCCATGAAAGAAAATCCTTCAATTTAGTCATAAATGTAAATTGAGTCCACGTTTTATCGGGTCGTATGAGATTATTGAACAAATAGGGCTAATGGCTTATCGGCTAGCATTACCAATTGAGCTAGAGAAGATCCATAATGTATTTCATGTATCGATGTTGTGTCGATGTAGAACGGATCTGTAATAGCCCGTTTTTAGGGCTAGTCGGAATAGTAGTTTCGAGACCACAAATTGGAAGTTGGGAAAATTATATTATTATTACTATTTTAGAGTCATAGCATATTTATAGTAGTGTATGAAAAGTTTGGTGAGTTAATTTTGATATTTATGAGACCAACTGCGAAAAAAGACTAAATCCCATAAAGTGCAAAAGTCTTAAATTGATAGCTAAGGGTGTTAAATTGTTATGAATCTTAATTAGGGGGTCTTTAAAGGGCAAAAAGACCTTTAGATCTTAGCTTGGCCAGCCATGGGAGATAAAAATGTTGAAAAGTCAACATTAGGTAATTTGATGACATAATGCATGATATAATAATGCCCTACGCCTAGCATCATCTTTTTCTTTCATTCTTTCTTCATTGCCATTGATATTTCAGCCATTTTTAGGGGTTTTTGAGCTTCAAAAATTTCAGCAACTCATTCCTCTTGCAAGTAGGTGATTTTCATGACTTTTCTTAATGATTTTTACATTTTTGGACCCCTTGAAGCGTGAGCTTTCAAATGAGGGTACTATTTTGAAAAATGATTAAGAGTTTAGGGTTTTTCCATGAAAGGATTTGTAATGTTTCCTAAGTTTTTATGGAAGAAAATGAGTCTTGGGTGTATTATAAACAACTTTTGTGAAAGGTGTTAGCATGAATACACCTAAAAGGATTATTTGGCATAAATTGTAAAATAGATGATAAATGTGTGAAATAGTGAGAATTTGGGGTTACTATAAGAGTAAAAGGGGTTCTGCTAGGCTTAATATATGAAGAAATTCGATAAAAATCGATATTTGAGTCTAGGAGTAAAATGGTCATTTAGTCAAAGTCTAGGGGCAAAATGGTCATTTTACCAAAGATGTGAATTGTCGATTGCTTAATTCTATTTAGTGACTAAATAAGTACATTTTGCTATTATAGATCAAGAATTACCAAATCCGAACCTAGACCGTGGGAAAGCCAAGGAAATCGACTAAATCGACTAGTTGTCACAATTTGTAATCCGAGGTAAGTTGTATGTAAATAATCAACTACATTGCTAATGTATATGTTGAATTGTATTTGAATTAATATAGCATGGATTACTTGACTGTGGAAATTAGAAAGTATGATGATAATAGATATAGTAGAGTTCCCATTTGAACCTAAGAAATAAATCAAATATTCATTCCACGACATAGGGGTTATTGTGGGCTAGTGTAAGACATATCTGGGACATGCATCGGCCACATTATGAGAGCCAGTGTAAGACCATGTCTAGGACATGGCATCGGCATCGGCATCGAGACGAGTACTAGTGTAAGACATGTCTGGGACATGCATCGGCATCGAGACGAGTGCTAGTGTAAGACATGTCTGGGACATGCATCGGCCTCGAGACATAAGCCAGTGTAAGACATGTCTCGGACATGGCATCGGCACCCTACCCCATGTTTGAAGCTTATCGAATACCCGATAAAGTTTTGAATGGTTCAACTGTGAGAGATACAGTTTAAGCTATTGAGTAAGGTATAACCGTGTTGTGAGTAGTACCGGTACCTATTTGATATGTATGAGACATGAGCTCGATATATGCTATGGGATTTATATGGATAGCGATGAGTAAGTTATGCTTATGCCCACTTTTGTGTTACGAGCATGTTGATGAATGGTAAAATTGTTGTTGTATATTTATTTATGTGCAACTTACTAAGCTTTATGCTTACACCCTCTCCTTTCCTTTTTCTTATAGTGCCTCTTAACTAGCTCGAGGATTATCGGACATCAGAGGCAACAATCACACTATCAGTCGAAGCACTCGGTATAGTTAGACCATTTGTTTTTTATAATGGCATGTATAGAGCTAGACTTTGATATTTTGAGTCTTCGAGAACTTGGCCAAATGTGTTGGCATGGGTGATTCCCCTTCATTTTGTATTAAGCCTCAAATGATGGCTAATGTTCATTTTGACATATGCAAATGATGTTATTTTCATAAATGAGTAAAGTGCACAAATGAAACGTTGTCTATTGTGGTTGATTTGGTTGCATGAAATAGTTTTGTATTAGTTTTGGTTGCTATTGTGTAAGTTGTGTAAGGGTGGCAAAGAGGCTTGGTAAATAGCCTTATATTGTCCACATGGGTAGACATACGGACATGTGTCTAGGCCATGTGTGACATACGGTTTGCCCCATAGGCGTGTGGTCCGGTCGTGTGTCCTCTGCACGTAAATTTTTAAGTCAGTATGCATGGTAGTAAACATACGGGCAGAGACACAACCGTGTGTCTCCACCGTGTGAAAGACACGGCTTAGCATATGAGCGTGTACCTTGCCTGTGTGACCCTTAAGAATTGTTGACATTAGAAACAGAATGTCCAGGTTTTTGCACATGGGCTAGGACACGGACGTGTCGTGGCCGTGTGAAGGACACGGGCTAAGGACAAGGGCGTGTGCCAGGTCGTGTGAAAACCCCTTTAGGTGTGAACTTAGAATTAATTCCACACTGGTGAAGGACGCAGGTGTGTCCTTGTATTGCTTAGGCCATGTGAGCCACACGGGCCAACAGCACGACCATGTCGAATTAGTCACACGGGGGTGTTGCCCCTCCCACATGGGTGTGTGCCCTTGTGTCAATTGTTATTTTTCTAAAGTTGGCTAAAGAACCCAAGTTGGTCCCGAATGATTTCCGAGGTGTGTTTTGGGCCTCATAGGCCTATATTAAGGATGTGTTGATAAGCTTGAGGAAGTTTTAAATTTTTCCAAGTCTTGGAGACTCGAAAATGGTCGTAAGCACGAATTTAAGTTAGGTATCGCCTCGTATTCTGTCTCAACGTAGGATAAGGGTATGCGGTGTTACATTTAGTGGTATCAAAACTATGGTTTGTCAGTTCTAGGACTAACCTAGCATGAGTACGAGTCTAGCTATACATGCCATAACTGTATGTCGATAGTGTGACGACTTCTGACGATTATAAATTGTATTTTCATATAGTAAATGGATCCTGATAGAGTTACGGCAGATGATGTGGAGAGTAATGCGCTGGCTCTCGCTGAAGGGACTACGCCAGTTGAGAGTGAGCCCGTGACTATGGGCCAAGGCAGAGGGGCAAGAGAAGTCTACCTTCGAATGATGGATGCTTGGTACACGGAGTTTGTTCATATGAATCCGAACACTCCACCTCCCCCACCTCCTCCGATTCCTCAGTATGCTCCTGTAGCTCTACAAGGAGCGGACATGTTCAGGAGGGAGAAGCCTCCAGTAGACAAGATACGGAAACAAGGGGCAGAGGAATTTCGAGCTGACATAGATGACGACTCGGAGGGAGCAGAGTTTTGGTTGGAATATACCACCAGGGTATTTGATGAACTGTCGTGCACGCCTGAAGAGTGCGTGAAGTGTGCGGTGTCACTCCTACTAGACTCAGCCTTCCAATGGTCGAATACTCTCGTGTCTGTTGTACCGAGAGAAAGAGTAACTTGGGAATTTTTCCAATGAAAGTTTCAAAAGAAGTACATTAGCCAAAGGTTCATGGACCAGAAAAGGAAGGAATTTCTAGAGTTTAAGCAAGGCAGTAAGACAGTGATAGAATATGAACGTGAGTTTGTAAGACTTAGCAAGTATGCGCGGGAGTGCGTGTCCTCAGAAGCCACCATGTGTAAGAGGTTTGAGGATGGTCTTAATGAAGATATTCGAGTATTTGTGGGCATTTTAGAGTTAAGAGAATTTGTAGTACTTGTTGAGAGAGCATACAAGGCAGAGGAGTTGGTAAAAGAAAGGACGAGACAGATGGGGAAATCACATCAGTCCTCATCTAAAAGATCAAGAGAGTTCATGACTCGATCGAATGTTTCGGTAGGGTTCTTGAATAGAAACAAAAACAAGCAGAACATGGCATCTAGAGCCTAGACCGCTTCTGTTGCTAGTGTCGGTAGTACTCGGCCAAATAGGTCAGAATGTTCACAATGTGGTAGGCGTCATTTCAGCAAGTGCTGAGGGAATAAAAGAGGCTATTTCAAGTATGGATCATTAGAACATTCATCCGAGACTGTCCCAAAATGGAAGAGAGAGAGAAAAAGCAAGAAGTGAAGGCAAGTAGTGATCCTTTGAAGGGTAGACCACAAAAGAACCCCGGAAGTGGGATTAGCGGTAAAGGCATGCCAAAAGATGTCACGATGAGGTCCGTGGGTAGAGCGCCTACAAGGACTTATGCTATACGTGCTCGACAAGACGCAGAGTCTCCTGATGTGATCACGAGTACTTTTTCTATCCATAATATGTCTATCATTGCTTTAATTGACCCGAGGTCTACCCACTCTTATATTTGTATGGAATTGATATCTCATATGAACATGATAGTAGAGTCAACTGAATTCGTGATAGAAGTGTCCAACCCTTTAGGCAGACATGTGCTTGTTGACCAAGTGTGTAGAAATTGTCCTTTGATAATTAGAGGTCATTGTTTTTCGGCTAACTTGATTTTATCGTCGTTTAATGAATTTGATATAATCCTTGGAATGGAGTGGTTGACCTCTCATAATGTTGTAGTGGACTGTGGGAGGAAAATTATTGAGTTGAAATGTGAAGATGGGAATGTTCTTCGGGTTGGACCAGATGAATCAAATAAATTATCTGTAATAATGTCGTCTATAACTGTTGAGAAATATTTGAGAAAAGGATATGAGGCATATCTATCTTTTGTGTTGAATACTCAAGTGTCTAAGTCGAAGATTGAATCAGTACCAGTGGTTTGTAAGTTTATAGATGTGTTTCCAGAGGAGTTGCCCGGATTACCTCCACCTAGGGAAGTTGAATTTGGTATAGAGTTGGTCCCTGGTACGACGCCTATCATGATCGCTCTGTATAGGATGGCTCCGATGGAATTGAAAGAGTTGAAAGTACAGTTGCTAGAGTTAACGGATAAGGGCTTTGCGAGACTGAGCTATTCACCATGGGGTGCTCCGGTACTTTTTGTGAAAAAGAAAGACGGGTCGATTAGGCTATGTATCGACTATAGATAGCTCAACAAGGTAACTGTAAAAAACAAGTATCCTTTGCCAAGGATCGATAATTTGTTTGATCAGTTGAAGGGAGCCATCGTGTTTTCTCAAATTGATTTGAGGTCTGGCTATTATCAGCTAAAGGTTAAAGAGCAAGATGTACCGAAAACTACGTTTCGAAAAAGATACGGACCTTATGAGTTCCTCGTCATGCCTTTTGGTTTGACAAATGCCTCGGTGGTGTTTATGGATTTGATGAACTGTATTTTTTAGCCGTATTTGGATAAGTTCGTAGTGGTCTTTATTGACGACATACTAATTTACTCGCGTGATGAGGGTGAGCACACGGGGCATTTGAGAATGGTTCTACAAACTTTGAGGGATAAGCAGCTTTACGCCAAGTTCAGTAAGAGTGAATTTTGGCTTAAAGAGGTCAGATTTTTAGGACACATTGTGTCGGGTGATGGGATTAGAGTGGAACCAAGCAAGATCTCGACTATTGTTGAGTGGAAACCGCCTAGGAACGTGACTGAGGTTCGAAGCTTTTTAGGTTTGGTCAGATACTATAGATAGTTTGTAAATGGATTCTCTATTATAGCTACTCCGATGACAAGGCTGCTGCAAAAAGATGTCAAATTCGAATGGACAAAAAAGTGCCAACAGAGTTTCGAGAAATTAAAAGCTTTGTTAACCGAAGCCCCAATTTTAGTGCAACCGGAGTCGAGCAATGAGTTTGTGATATATAGCGATGCCTCCTTGAATGGTTTTGGGTGTGTGCTCATGCAAGAAGGCAAGGTAATAGACTATGCCTCGAGACAGCTAAAGTCACATGAGAAAAACTACTCGATGCATGATTTAAAGTTGGCTGCCATAGTATTCGTGTTGAAAATTTGGAGACAGCATCTGTATGGTGAGAAGTGTCGGGTGTTCACCGATCACAAGATCCTTAAGTACTTGATGACTCAAAATGAGTTGAACCTAAGGCAACGACAATTGTTAAAGCTAATAAAGGATTATGAGTTGATTATCGACTACCACCCCGAAAAGGAAAACGTGGTCGCTAACGCTTTGAGTAGAAAGTTGTTATTCACCTTAAGAGCCATGAATACTCAGTTAACTATGTCTAAGGATGGTTCGGTCCTAGTAGAGTTGAGAGCTAGACCAACATTTTTACAAGAGATCCGTGAAGCTCAGAAAAGTGATAATGAGTTGCAAGCTAAGATGGCTCAATGCGAGTCGAGAAATGAATCTGAATTTCATATTGATACCGATGGATGTATAATGTTCAAAGATAGAGTTTGTGTATCCAAGGGCAATGAGCTTATACAAAATATTCTACAAGAGGCACATAGTGGTTGCTTGTCCATCCACCTAGGTAGTGTAAAAATGTACAACGACCTAAAGAAAATGTACTGGTGGTCGGGAATGAAAGAAGACATTTCAGAATTTATTTCCAAGTGCCTTGTATGTCAACAAGTGAAGGCTGAACACCAAGTACCTTCAGGTCTACTTCAGCCTATCACGGTCCCCAAGTGGAAATGGGATCGAATTACTATGGATTTCGTGACGGGCTTGCCATTAACCCCGAGGAAAAGAGATGTCATTTGGGTTGTTGTGGATAGGCTAATAAAATAGGCATATTTTATACCAGTGCGTACCGACTACTCCCTCGAGAAACTAGCCGCCTTTTACATTTCTGAGATTGTGAGGCTACATGGAGTGCCCTTGTCGATTATTTCGAATAGAGACCCGAGATTTACCTCGAGGTTTTGGGGAAAGTTACAAGAGGCATTGGGAACAAAGTTGAGTTTTAGCATGGCTTTTCACTCGCAAACCGACGGTCAGTCGGAAAGAATGATTCAAATTTCATAAGACATGTTGTAGTGTTGTGTTCTCGAATTTCAAGGTAGTTGGGAAAGGTACTTGCCATTGGTTGAATTCGCCTACAACAACAGTTATCAGACAAGTCTGAAAATGATGCCTTATGAGGCTTTGTATGGACGGAAGTGTCAAACGCCCTTATATTGGATTGAGCTAAGAGAAAGTCATATTCACAGGGTCGATTTAGTCAAAGAGACCAAAGAGAAAGTTAGAGTGATTCACAACTATTTGAAGGCCGCTTCAGATAGACAGAAATCCTACACGGATATGAAATTGAAAGAGATCAAATTTCAAGTCAGTGATAGAGTGTTTTTGAAGGTATCCCCATGGAAGAAAGTTTTCAGATTTGGTAAAAGAGACAAGTTGAGTCCTCGTTTCATAGGACCTTATGAGGTTACCGAGAGAGTGGGACCGGTTGCCTACCGATTGGCTTTTCCACCAAAATTAGAAAAGATTCACGATGTGTAACACCCCTTACCCATATCCGTAGCCGGAACAGGGTACGAGGTATTAACAAATCATGGTAAATACTATTAAATAAAACCCAACAAAAATATAGCGTGCAATTTGATCATTATAACATCAGTTATTAACAATACAAACTAACTCCAAAGGTTTCATACAAAATGATTAGCTTGATACTATAAGTAGTAATTTAAACCTAGACATTTATGACATGTAACAAAATAACCAAGTCTGCTATACATGCCATATTTCAAAATAGTGTTCACAATGTACCAAAAAGTATTGATAGCGTGGATGGGTCTCCGACGATCTTCAATTCCCAATCTGGCTTAGTAACTCTATAAGACAAGAAAAAAAAAGAAGATAAGCATATAGCTTAGTAAGTAAGTATATAAATAACAAATAAGAAATCTAACATGTTTACAACATAACTCAATTATAAAATATTTTTATACTTTTATTGTTTGTCCCAATTTGATCAAGCTGTCCCCCCCTGCATCATATTCACTAAATAAATCATAACTCGAGTTGAAAAACTCAAAATTCAAATCCATAAAATTTCCCTGAATCTAGACTCATAAATCTCTTTGCTAATTTTTTTCTAGAATTTTTGGTTCAGCCGATTAGTACAGTTTATTAGTTAAAGCTTCCCCTGTTACACAGCTCAACTAGTCTGACCTCTGTTCACTACGAATTGAATTTCTCTCAGTACACAATTCAAATAACCCTGAAATTTGTTTCATTTAAAACTAGACTCAATAAGGAATTTAGGTATGTAAACTATATTTCTTAATTTGCTTTGTACAATTTTTAATGATTTTTCAAAGTTGAAACAGGGGATCACACATTCATCCTGAGCAAGTCACACACAATTGTAAATATCTCAAAATATAAAATTCCTTTGCTTGTTCTGATTCTTTTATATGAAAGTAGACTCATTAAAATTTAATTGCACATCTCATTCAACCTCTAATTATGTTCCTCCTATTTTTGGTGATTTTTCAAAATCACATCACTGCTACCGTCCAAAACAGTTTTAATGCAAATTTCACTCTTTCACACATTCTTTATGCTACCCTCATTTTATTTTACATATATAGATATGCCACAAATCATTTTCACCACAATTCATTCATCATAAGTATAGGTCCATAACCACAACGTCACCACAAAACCATCCCGTTGAACAATTCGGATCAATCCTCGATATTTAATGGTTTTAGCACACAGCTCCACCATCATACTTCATTTAATTCGGCTCTCTTGTACACATGGTGAACACTTAATACCACTCATGTGACCTAGCCAATTTGTCTCGTAGCTTTCTTGTCTACATGGTGTCCTTCACTTGGAATCACACATGCGACCTAGCTACATTTATTTATTACGTAGCTCTCTTGTCTACATGGGATACATCCCGTATCACACATGTGACCTAGCTACATTTATCTCTTACGTAGCTCTCTTGTCTACATGGGATACATCCCGTATCACACATGTGACCTAGCTACTACATGGTATTTCAGTAGCTTTCTTGTACACATGATGTGCACTCAGCATCATACATGTGACCTAGCTACGCTCCCTCTATTTTATTCGATCTCTCAGAATGTTCAATCGGGATTCCTCTCTATTATTTATTTTTATTCTCCCAATAGTCGATTTATATTTTAACATCAGCTAGTATATTCATATAATAGGCTGAAATATATAGGAATGTAAATGAAAATAATATAATATTTACATACAAACTTACCTCGGTGCAAAATGTGGAAATTTTGTGATTTAGTCCAAAACTTTTTCCTTCCCTCGTTCGAGGTCAATTCCACGCCTTTCTTGATCTATAACAACACATTTAGCTCATTTAGCACTCATACTATTTATTTTAATCCAAAGATCACATTATAGAAAAATTACATTTTTGCCCCTAACTTTTACAAAATTACAATTTTGCCCCTAGGCTCGGAAATTTAATTTCAGCCCTTATTCTTATGTTTTATGACATGCTGAACATTTTTATCTTCTATGACCACATCAAATTCTCACTCTAACACATAGTTGTGAACAATAGGTATTTTTACCGATTATGTTGCTTTACTCGTTTTCACTTAAAACCGAGTAGCACAAGTTGTCTAACATAATTTAAAACCTCATATTCTATCATAAAACATCAAAATACACAAATTTCACCTATGGGTATTTTTCCAAATATGAACCCTAGGTTGAATTATTGTTAGCATAAGCTTAATCGAGCTACAGGGAATCCAAAAACGTAAAGAACATTAAAAACAGGGCTTGAAATCACTTACTATGGAGCTTCAAAGTTGAAGAAACCCTAGCTATGGAGGAGAGCAATTTTTCGGCAGCAACTAATGAAGATGATAACCAATTTTGTGTTATTTTTCCCATTTTATTTCATTTAATATACAAATGACCAAAATGCCCTTAATGCCTTTCTTTGAAAATTTTCATGTACAAGCCCATTTTTGTCCAAAATTTTAGAAATTGGTCAAATTGCTATTTAAGACCTCCTAATTAATATTTCAAAGCAATTTCATACTAAAACTTCTAGAATGCAAGTTTTGCAACTTATTCGATTTAGCCCCTAACTTCAAATTAAGCATTTTATGCATGGAATTTCTTCATAAAATTTTCACACAATAATGCAATCATATCATAACCTCAAAATAATTATAAAATAATTATTTATCTCGGATTTGTGGTCACGAAACCACTATTCCGATTAGGCCCTAATTCTCGTTGTCACAATTCTCCCCCTTTAGAGATTTTCGCCCCAGAAAATCTTACCAGAAAGAGGTTTGGGCATTGTTTCCTCATAGCCTCCTCAGTTCCCACTTAGCTTCCTCTATTCCATGTCTGTGCCACAATACTTTCACTAAGGCTATACTTTTATTTCTTAAGCTGTTTAATTTCTCGAGCCAAAATCTTTATTGGTTCCTCTTCATAGGTCATATCCGATCGAATCTCAATTTACGTTGGGGAGATCACATGTGAAGGATCGAACGATAACGTCGTAACATTGATACGTGAAACACGTTATGAATTCTCTCTAACTCGCGCGGTAAGGCCAACCGATATGCCCATGGTCCAATTCTCTCGGTAATTTCATGACGCCCAATAAAACGCAGACTCAACTTGCCTTTTCGACTAAATCTCGAATCTTTTTCCATGGTGACACTTTCAAGAACACTTTATCACCCACTTGAAATTCAATCTCTTTTCTTTTAAGTCCGCATATGACTTTTGTCGGTCTGAAGCGACTTTCAAGCAATCCCGAATTACTTTTACTTTCTCTTCGGTTTCTTTAACTAGATCAACTCCGTGAATCTGCTTTCTCACCGAGTTGATCCAATATAAAGGAGTCCGACACTTACGACCATACAAGGCTTCAGACGGTGCCATTTGTATACTTGATCGATAATCTGTTATTGTAGGCAAACTCAATTAAAGATAGATATTTCTCCCAACTACCTCCAAATTCTAAAAACACAAGATCTAAGCATATCTTCGAGTACTGGATTACTCTTTCCGATTGACCATCTGTTTGTGGATGGAACGCGGTACTAAAGTTCAATTTTGTACCCAAAGCTTCTTGTAACTTTTTCCAAAATCTTGAGGTAAATCTCGGATCTCTATCCGATATTATAGACATAGGTACCCGTGCAACCTCACAATTTCAGCAATATATAATTCGGCTAATTTATCAAGTGAGTAATCGGTGCGTCTGCATCGATATAAAGTGGGCTGATTTTGTTAATCTATCAACCACTACCCGCATAAAGATCCTTCTTTTAGGAGTCAAAGGCAAACCGGTTACAAAATCCATGGTAATCTTGTCCCATTTCCACTCGTGCACCATTACCGGTGAAGTAGTCCTGAAGGCACTTGATGTTCGGCTTTTACTTGTTGATGGACCAAACACTTGGTTACAAATTCAGAAATGTCCCTTTTCATACCGCCACCAATACAACTTCTTTAAATCTTTATACATTTTTGTGCTACTGTGGTGAAATCGATAAATGACCATTGTGCGCCTCTTGTAATATTTTTCGAATCAATTCATTATTTTTCGGCACACATATTCTCGTCTCAAACATTAAACAATCGTCTCGGTCCAACTCGAAAATCGAGTCGTAACTCGATTCGCATTGAGTTCTTTTGGTCCGCAACTCATTATCATCCTTTTGAGCATCACAAATCAACTGGAGAAATAACGGTTTAGCTCTCATCTCTCGCTAAGATTGACCCATCATCGACAATGCTAATCCCATATTCATGGTTCTCAAAGTAAAAAGAATTTTTTCGCTTCAAAGCATCAAGAACTATATTTGCTTTTCCGGATGATAATCAATCACTAGATCATAATCCTTTAATAATTCAAGCCATCTTTCTTTGTCGCAGATTCAGATCCTTTTGATTCATCAAATACTTCAAACTTTTGTGATCGTAAAAATTCGCATTTTTCACCGCACAAATAATGTCGTCAAATCTTCAAAGCAAAGACAATAGCGCCAATTCCAAATCATGTGTAGGATAATTCTTTTCATGCGGTTTTAATCGTCTCAAGCATAAGCTACCACTTTACCCTCTTGCATCAACACACATCCAAGGCTCATCAACGATGCATCACTATAAATTACGAACTCTTTTTCTGGCTCAAATTTGTACTAAAATTGGTGCTTCAGTCAATCGTGCTTTCAACTTTTCAAAACTCTGTGACATTCATCGGTCCATTCAAACTTAACATTCTTTTGCAGCAACTTAGTCATAGGAGAGGCAATCATCGAAAATCCTCAACAAAACGTCTATAATATCCGGCTAAGCTAAAAAGCTTCTAACCTCAAATACATTCTTTGGCGGTTTCCAATCAACGATCGCAGAAATCTTGCTTGGATCCACCGAATACCATCACCGAGACTATATGTCCCAAAAATCCGACTTCACGAAGCCAGAACTCACTTTTACTAAACTTGGCAAACAATTTCTTTTCTCTCAAGATCTGCAATATGGTTCTCAAGTGTTCGGCATGTTCAAACTCATTCCGAGAATAAATTAGAATGTCATCTATGAATACTACTACAAACTTATCCAAATATAGCCGAAAGATCCGATTCATTAAGTCCATAAATATAGCTGGAGCATTTGTTAAGCCGAAAGGCATTACAAGAAATTCATAATGTCCATACCTTGTCCTAAAGGCGGTTTCGCACATCGACTCCTTAACTCTCAACCGTAGTAGTAACTGACCTTAAATCAATCTTTGAAAACACTGTAGCCCCTTTTAACTGATCGAATAAATCATCAATCCTCGGCAATGGGTACTTGTTCTTTATAGTCACCTTATTGAGCTGACGATAATCAATGCAAAGTCTCATTGAACCATCCTTCTTCTTTACGAATAATACAGAGCACCCTGGGGAGAGAAACTCGGTCTCACAAATCCCTTATCTGTTAATTCTCGCAACCGAGCCTTCAATTCTTTTAATTGATCTGAGCCATTCTATATGGAGCAATCGAGAGATCGGTGCGATGACCCGGCAACAAATCAATGGCAAACTCTATCTCTCTGTTCGGAGGCAACCTGTGCAATTCTTCCGAAATACATCCGGAAACTCACAAACTATCAGTACTGATTCAAGCTTCAGTTGAGGCAACTCAGTATTCATTACATAAGCCAGATAAGCTTCACACCCTTTCCTCATATATTTCTGTGCAGACATATGCGAAATCACCATAGGTAATTTATTTGATTAAATCTGTTTCAACCCACAAAATTTCTCCATTTTCACATTTCAACTCTAGTGTCTTTTGTTTACAATCTACCTTAGCATCATACAATGTCAACCAGTCCATTCCCAAGATAACATCAAACTCATTAAATGGTACAAACATCAAATTGGGCGGAAAACGGTGACCTTGAATCATTAATGGGCAATTCTTGCAAACCTTGTCAACTAGCACATATTGGCCTAAGGGTTCGACACTTTAATCGTAAACTCAAGAAACTCAACAGCAACTTTTTATTAGATACTAAATTCATGCAAATATAGGAATGAGTGGACCGGGATCAATCAATGCAATAACAATAGTATCATAGAGAGAAAATGTACCAAGAATGACATCGGAGATGATGCATCTTCTCGGGCACGTATAGCATAAGCTCTAGCAGTGCTCTAGCTTACGATCTTGCCATCGAGTCTTTCATCGCAGCTTTATCGCTAGTCCCACCTCCAGTATTTCTCGGTGGTCTACCTCTACTAGCGGTGGTATTCGTCTAGCATTCTGAAATCTTTCTTCTTTAACTTTTTCCGGACAATCTCTAATAAAATGCTCATGAGAACCGCAGACTGAAACAAGCTCGCTCGGTTCCCCAACACTCACCATAATGTTGCCGGCCACATTGTCGACACTCGGGCTTTCTAGGTCGCACATTACCCACACTTGCCACCAAGTAGCTTGAGCTTTAGACCCGAATACGCTCTACCACGATCTCTGTGTGACTCCCAATTGAAACTGTCATTCGAGGGTTTGCCTCTTTGGACCTCTTTGATTGAGATTGAAATGGCTTGCTTATCGGTCTTTTTCTGGCATCTCGAGCCTCAATAGCAGCTTTTCTTTTTTCTTTGTTCAATTCTTCAGCTTTAAGAGCTCGATCAACCAATACAACAAATTCTTTCAATTCCAAAATTCCTACAAGCACTTTAATGTCCTCATTTAGCCCATCTTCAAACCTTCTGCACATAATGGCCTCGGTTGACACACATTCCTAGGCATACTTGCTAAGTCTCACAAATTCGCATTCATATTCTGCCACAGACATCTTGCCTTGCTTCAATTCAAGGAACTCCTTCCGTTTTTGATCCATAAATCGTTGACTTATGTATTTTTTCTAAATTCTTCTGGAAGAAATCCCAAGTAACTTTTTCTTTTGGCACCACCGATACCAAAGTCTTCCACCAATGGTAGGCCGAATCTCTCAAAAGTGATACAAAGACACTTTAAGCATTCTTTGGTGTACATGAGAGCTCATCAAATACACGGGTAGAATTCTCAAGCCGAATTCCGCTTTTTCAGATCATCGTCGATCTTTTCTCTAAACTCTTGGCCCCTTGTTTTCGAATCTTGTCAAGCTGGAGGCTTGTTCATCCTTACCAAATTTACATCTTGAGCAGCTACAAGAATCATCTCGAGGTATAGGAGGGGGTGGAGGAGGTTGAGTATTTGGATTTGCTCGAATAAATTCAGTATACCAATTGTTCATCCTTTGGAGAAAGGCATCCCGAGCCTCATCTCCCTGTCTCAACGCTCGGTCTACTTTCCACAGTACGGTCCCTTGTGCGGGAGCCGGTGCATTACTAAGATCATCACCGTAGTTCCTTGGGATCCATTACTATATTAAAACAAAACACAATTTAGAATAGTCGAGTCACCACACTATCACAATATTTTTATGGCATGTATAGCTAGACTTTTACACACACTTTATTAGTCCGAGAACCTGACTAAACCAAAGCTCGATACCACTAAATGTAACACCCTTACCCATATAGTAGTAGAAAGCAGCACGAGGTATTAACAAATCATGGTAAATACTATTAAATAAAACCCAACAAAAATATAGCGTGCAATTTGATCATTATAACATCTGTTATTAACAATACAAACTAACTCCAAATGTTTCATACAAAATGATTAGCTTGATACTATAAGTAGTAATTTAAACCTAGACATTTATGACACGTAACAAAATAACCAAGTCTGCTATACATGCCATATTTCAAAATAGTGTTCACAATGTACCAAAAAGTATTGATAGCGTGGATGGGTCTCCGACGATCTTCAATTCCCAACTGGCTTAGTAACTCTATAAGACAAGAAAAAAAAAAAAAAGAAGATAAGCATATAGCTTAGTAAGTAAGTATATAAATAACAAATAAGAAATCTAACATGTTTACAACATAACTCAATTATAAAATATTTTTATACTTTTATTGTTTGTCCCAATTTGATCAAGCTGTCCCCCCCTGCATCATATTCACTAAATAAATCATAACTCGAGTTGAAAAACTCAAAATTCAAATCCGTAAAATCTCCCTGAATCTAGACTCATAAATCTCTTTGCTAATTTTTTTCTAGAATTTTTGGTTCAGCCGATTAGTACAGTTTATTAGTTAAAGCTTCCCCTGTTACACAGCTCAACTAGTCTGACCTCTGTTCACTACGAATTGAATTTCTCTCAGTAAACAATTCAAATAACCCTGAAATTTGTTTCATTTAAGACTAGACTCAATAAGGAATTTAGGTATGTAAACTATATTTCTTAATTTGCTTTGTACAATTTTTAATGATTTTTCAAAGTTGAAACAGGGGATCACACATTCATCCTGAGCAAGTCACACACAATTGTAAATATCTCAAAATATAAAATTCCTTTGCTTGTTCTGATTCTTTTATATGAAAGTAGACTCATTAAAATTTAATTTCACATCTCATTCAACCTCTAATTATGTTCCTCCTATTTTTGGTGATTTTTCAAAATCACATCACTGCTACCGTCCAAAACAGTTTTAATGCAAATTTCACTCTTTCACACATTCTTTATGCTACCCTCATTTTATTTTACATATATAGATATTCCACAAATCATTTTCACCACAATTCATTCATCATAAGTATAGGTCCATAACCACAACGTCACCACAAAACCATCCCGTTGAACAATTCGGATCAATCCTCGATATTTAATGGTTTTAGCACACAAACCCCACCATCATACTTCATTTAATTCGGCTCTCTTGTACACATGGTGAACACTTAATACCACTCATGTGACCTAGCCAATTTGTCTCGTAGCTTTCTTGTCTACATGGTGTCCTTCACTTGGAATCACACATGCGACCTAGCTACATTTATTTATTACGTAGCTCTCTTGTCTACATGGGATACATCCCGTATCACACATGTGACCTAGCTACATTTATCTCTTACGTAGCTCTCTTGTCTACATGGGATACATCCCGTATCACACATGTGACCTAGCTACTACATGGTATTTTCGTAGCTTTCTTGTACACATGATGTGCACTCAGCATCATACATGTGACCTAGCTACGCTCCCTCTATTTTATTCGATCTCTCCGAATGTTCAATCGGGATTCCTCTCTATTATTTATTTTTATTCTCCCAATAGTCGATTTATATTTTAACATCAGCTAGTATATTCATATAATAGGCTGAAATATATAGGAATGTAAATGAAAATAATATAATATTTACATACAAACTTACCTCGGTGCAAAATGTGGAAATTTTGTGATTTAGTCCAAAACTTTTTCCTTCCCTCGCTCGAGGTCAATTCCACGCCTTTCTTGATCTATAACAACACATTTAGCTCATTTAGCACTCATACTATTTATTTTAATCCAAAGATCACATTATAGAAAAATTACATTTTTGCCCCCTAACTTTTACAAAATTACAATTTTGCCCCTAGGCTCGGAAATTTAATTTCAGCCCTTATTCTTATGTTTTATGACATGCTGAACATTTTTATCTTCTATGATCACATCAAATTCTCACTCTAACACATAGTTGTGAACAATAGGTATTTTTACCGATTATGCCTTTTTACTCGTTTTCACTTAAAACCGAGTAGCACAAGTTGTCTAACATAATTTAAAACCTCATATTCTATCATAAAACATCAAAATACACAAATTTCACCTATGGGTATTTTTCCAAATATGAACCCTAGGTTGAATTATTGTTAGCATAAGCTTAATCGAGCTATCGGGAATCCAAAAACGTAAAGAACATTAAAAACGGGGCTTGAAATCACTTACTATGGAGCTTCAAAGTTGAAGAAACCCTAGCTATGGAGGAGAGCAATTTTCGGCAGCAACTAATGAAGATGATAACCAATTTTGTGTTATTTTTCCCATTTTATTTCATTTAATATACAAATGACCAAAATGCCCTTAATGCCTTTCTTTGAAAATTTTCATGTACAAGCCCATTTTTGTCCAAAATTTTAGAAATTGGTCAAATTCTATTTAAGACCTCCTAATTAATATTTCAAAGCAATTTCATACTAAAAACTTCTAGAATGCAAGTTTTGCAGCTTATTCGATTTAGCCCCTAACTTCAAATTAAGCATTTTATGCATGGAATTTCTTCATAAAATTTTCACACAATCATGCAATCATATCATAACCTCAAAATAATTATAAAATAATTATTTCTATCTCGAATTTGTGGTCACGAAACCACTATTCCGATTAGGCCCTAATTCGGGTTGTCACACGATGTGTTTCATGTGTCCATGCTACGCCGATATAGATCAGACCATTCACATGTGATTGCGCCATCGAAAGTTGAGATTCACCCAGACATGACTTATGGCTAAGAGCTAGTCAAGATATTGGATCGTGAAGTCAAACAGTTAAGGAATAAGAGTATAGCACTCGTGAAAGTTTTGTGGCATAGACATGGAGTCGAGGAAGACACATGGGAACCCGAGGAGACTATGAGAGATCAATACCTGAATTTATTCACCGGTAAGATTTTCAGGGACGAAAATCCCTAAGGGGAGAGAATTGTAACAGCCTGATTTAGGGCTAGTCGGAACAGTGGTTTCAAGACCACAAATTTGAAGTCGGGAAAATTATATTATTATTTTAAAGTCATAGCATGTTTATAGTAGTGTATGAAAAGTTTGGTGAGTTAATTTTGATGTTTTTGAGACCAATTGCGAAAAATGACTGAATCGCATAAAGTGTAAAAGTCTTAAATTGATAGCTAAGGGTGTTAAATTGTTATGAATCTTAATTTTGCGGTCTTTAAAGGGTGAAAAGACCTTTAGATCTTAGCTTGGCCAGCCATGGGAGATAAAAATGTTGAAAAGTCAACATTAGGTAATTTGATAACATAATGCATGATATAATAATGCCCTAAGCCTAGCCATCATCTTTTTCTTTTATTCTTTCTTCATTGCCACTGATTTTTCAGCCATTGTTAGGGGTTTTAAGATTCAAAAATTTTAGCAACTCATTCCTCTTGGAAGTAGGTGATTTTCATGATTTTTCTTAATGATTTTTTCATTTTTGGAGCCCTGGAAGCATGAGCATTCAAATGAGGGTACTATTTTACAAAATGACTAAGAGTTTAGGGTTTTTCCATGAAAGGATTTGTAATGTTTTCTGAGTTTTTATGGAAGAAAACGAGTTTTGGGTGTATTATAAACAACTTTTGTGAAAGGTGTTAGCATGAAAACATCTAAAAGAATTATTAGGCATAAGTTGTAAAATAGATGATAAATGTATGAAATAGTGAGAATTTAGGGTTACTATAAGAGTAAAAGGGGTTCCTCTAGGCTTAATATATGAAGAAATTCGATAAAAATCAATTTTTGAGTCTAGGGGTAAAATGGTTATTTTGTCAAAGTCTAGGGGAAAAATGGTCATTTTACCAAAGATGTGAATTGTCTATTGCTTAATTCTATTTAGTGACTAAATAAGTACATTTTTCTATTATAGATCAAGAATTACCAAATCCGAACCTAGACCGGGGGAAAGCCAAGCAAATCGACTAAATCGACTAGTCACCACATTTTACAATCCGAGGTAAGTTGTATGTAAATAATACAACTACATTGGTAATGTATGTGTTGAATTGTATTTGAATTAATATAGCATGGATTGCTTGATTGTGGAAATTAGAAAGTATGATGATAATAGAGATAGTAGAGTTCCTGTTTGAACCTAGGAAATAAATCGGATATTCATGCCATGACATAAGGGTTATTGTGGGCTAGTGTAAGACATGTTTGGGACATGCATCAGCCACATTATGAGAGCCAGTGTAAGACCATGTCTAGGACATGGCATCGACATCGAGATGAGTGCTAGTGTAAGACATGTCTAGGACATGCATCGGCATCGAGATGTAAGCCAGTGTAAGACATGTCTAGGACATGGCATCGGCACCCTACCCCATGTTTGAGGCTTATCAAATACCCATTAAACTTCTGAACGGTTCAACGGTGAGAGATACAGTTTAAGCTATTGAGTAAGGTATAACCGTGTTGTGAGTGGTCCAGGTACCTATTTGATATGTATGAGACATGAGCTCGATATATGCTATGAGATTTATATGGATAGCAATGAGTAAGTTATGCTTATGCCCACTTTTGTGTTACGAGCATGTTGATGAATGGTAAATTTGTTGTTGTATATTTATTTATATGCAACTTACTAAGCTTTATACTTACTCTCTCTCCTTTCATTTTTCTTATAGTGTCACTTAATTAGCTCGAGGATTATTGGACGTCGAAGGCAACGATCACACTATCAGCCAAAGCACTCGGTATAGTTAGACCATTTATTTTTTAGAATGGCATGTATAAAGCTAGACTTTGATGTTTTGAGTCTTTGAAAACTTAGTCAAATGTGTTGGCATGGGTGATTCCCCTTCATTTTGTATTAAGCCTCAAATGATGGCTAATGTTCATTTTGACATATGCAAATGATGTTATTTTCATGGATGAGTAAAGTGCACAAATGAAACATTGTCTATTGTGGCTAATTTGGTTGCATGAAATAGTTTTGTATTGGTTTTAGTTGCTATTGTGTAAGTTGTGTAAGTAAAGGTAGCAAAGAGGCTTGGTAAATAGCCTTATATTGTCCACATGGGTAGACACACAGGCGTGTGTCTAGGCCATGTGTGACACACGGTCTGCCCCATGGGCGTGTGGTCCTGTGTGTGTCCCCTGCACGTAAATTTTTAAGTTAGTATGCAAGGTAGTAAACACACGGGTAGAGACACAGCCGTGTGTCTCCGCTATGTGAAGGACACGTCTTAGCATACGAGCGTGTACCTTGGTCGTGTGACCCTTAAGAATTGCTGACGTCAGAAACAGAATGTCCAGGTTTTTGCACACGGGCATGTCGTGGCCGTGTGAAGGAAACGGGCTAGGGAGATGGGTGTGTGCCAGGCTGTGTGAAAACCCCTGTAGGTGTGAACTTAGAATTAATTCCACACAAGTGAATGACACGGGTGTGTCCCTATATTGCTTAGGCTGTGTGAGCCACACGGGCCAACAGCACGACCATGTCTAATTAGTCACACGGGCATGTTGCCCCTCTCACACGGGTATGTGCCCTTATGTCAAGTGTTATTTTTCTAAAGTTGGCTAAAGAACCCGAGTTGGTCCCGAATGATTTTTGAGGTGGGTTTTGGGCCTCGTAGGCCCATACTAAGGATGTGTTGATAAGCTTGAGGAAGTTTTAAATTTGTCCAAGTCATGGAGACTCGAAAATGGTCGTAAGCACGAATTTAAGTTAGGTAACGCCTCGTATTCTGTCCCGACGTAGGATACAAGTATGGGGTGTTACAGGATCCATTACATGTGATTTCTCCGTCAGAGATCAAAATTCAACCTAATATGACATACAACGAAGAACCAATCAAAATTCTAGGACGTGAGGTTAAATAGTTGAGAAATAAAAGCATAGCTCTTGTGAAAGTACTTTGGCAATGACATGGTGTCAAAGAGGCTACGTGGGAGCCCAAGGAAGCTATGAGAACACAATACCCTAACCTATTCACATGTAAGATTTTCGGGGATGAAAATCCCTAATGGGGGAGAGTTGTAACTACCCGTTTTTAGTCAAATCAGAACAGTGGTTTTGGAACCACAAATCCAAGCTCAAAATACTTATTTTATTATTATTTTAATGTTTATAATATGAATATATGATGGTGCAAAATTTTCGTTAAGAAATTTTAGCATTTGGTTGTTCAATTTGATAAAAAGGACTAAATTGCATAAAATGCAAATGTGTTGTTCTATTAGTTAAAGGTGTTAAATAGCTATAGAACCTTAAAGTTAAGGTCCTTATGTTGTAATTAGACTGCTAATAGTATGAGTGGACATAAATGGACATCATTTAGATGATATTAATAGTTTAATGTTAAGGTTAATTTGGTAATTGTTAAATATAAGTTAATTAAATAAAATAAGACCAAATTAAAGGCATTCATTCTCATCGTTGAACTGAAATTGAAGAAGAAGAAAAAGAATATTAGGGTTCTTCATTCGGCTAAGGCAAATTGATGCAATTAGGTATATGTTTTGTCCCATTTTTAATGATTCTTATATTTTTGATATTGTTGCAACTAGTTCTAGCTAGCCCAAGGACTATATTTGCAAAATTGTTCCATTGATGAATATATGTGAAATAAATGAAAAATATGGGCTGCTAGTGGTATAATAGTAATTCAGCAAGCATGGGTTTAATTGAAATTTCATTAATTTGTGATTTTATGAAATGTGGACTAAATTATGAAAAATGTGAAATATTAGAGGTAAAAGTGTAAATGTGTTTTAAAGTGTATTTTGGACTAAATTGAATGAATAGATGATTGAATGAGTCAATTTTGAATATAATTAGATCAATAAAGGAGAAATACGAACTTAGATCGAGGAAAGAATAAAGTTATGGAATAGTTGATTCGATTCACCGTTTTAGCATCCGAGGTAAGTTCGTATGTTATAATTTCAATTCAAATGTATTTTATATGCTTTGATATAGCATAAATTGGGATTATGTGACTTTGGACAAGTTTGGGAATGATTCGACGATGATTCGACAGTTGGAAGCCCGGTTGAACCTTAGGAATAGTTTAAGATGCTAGTGACATGTCATTAGGGATACTTTGAATTGGCTTTGGGCCATGATATAGCACTTCAGGTGCGAGATAAACCGATTTGGCTTTGGGCCATGCATATCGACTGATTTGGCTTCGGGCCATGATATCAGTATTTCGGATAAGTTACCTTAATTTGGCTTCAGGTCATGGTATAGGTACTTATCGTGTGAGACCCTTGAGTATCTAACTTCTATTCTGAATGGTTCAACAGGTAAATGAAAGACGAGAATGTATATGAGATTAGTACGAGATTCTACAGGTATGTGTATAAACTATTTTAGAATTGAATTGAAGAAATGATGATGAAAGTATATAGTTTTGTGAATAAGTATTTGAAAGGTTTGATAGTTAAGTAAAGCTTCATATTGATGTATTCAAATTATTGAGTTATGTTTATGTGATTGCATTAAGTTTATCTCATACGAGCTTACTAAGCTTTATAGCTTACTTTGTTTATTTTCCCGTGTTTTATAGTGAATTCAAAGCTACCTCAGATTCGGGGATCGTCGGAGACATCGTCATACTATCGACCTATCACTTGGTACCTATGAACTTTGGTATTTTAAGTATATGGCATGTATAGGTATTTTGGGTCAATTTTGATTTTGGGTTGATAGTGATTTTGGTTAATTGTAATGACTTGTAATGAAATATGTTTTGGATTGTAAATATGGCCATGAGTGTTGGCTTAATTTGGTGGATTTGGTTATGTGCATATATGTGCATATATGGTTGATATAGAAATTGCTAAATGGTTGAATGTTGATATTGGTAATGTTAGTTACTAGTGAACCAAAGTAAAGAATGCATGTTTTTGAGTAGCTATATTGATGATTTAAGGTTGTGAGATTTTGGTATAAATGAATTGGTCTATTTGACTACTTGTGTGTATTGAGAAATGTAGTATAGAATATGCATGATTCATGTTTGAATTGGCTGGTTTAAATGCCTATTTATGTTTTGAGATGGTGCAAATTGATGTCTTGTAGGTACATTTAAATTTGGGTGACAAAAAGGCTTGGTAAATAGCCTATTTTTGTCCACATGGGCAGAGACACGAGCATGTGTCTCAGCCATGTGTGACACATGGTTATGTTATATGGTCGTGTGTCCCCTGGTGTGGTTTTAGAAATCAAGTCAGTATGCTCCAGACGGCCTCACACACTGGCGTGTGACTCGACTGTGTGGCATAAGTCAGTATACCCTACAGGTGCGGCACAGTCTAGCACACGGTCTAGCACACGGGCGTGTGGCCATTTTTAGGGCACACGATCTAGCCACAGAGGCGTGTGTGTTGGCCGTGTAACCCAAGTCAGAGAGTTACACGAGGTTGGACACGGGCTGGGACACGGCCATGTGCTTCCATTTCGAATGTCTACACGGCCAGTGACACGGGCGTGTCTGGTTACACTGGCGTGTGTCCCCTGTTTCGGGGAAAATTTTCTAAGTTTCGTAAAAGTTTTATAAGTTATCGGTTTAGTCCGAACCACTTCTAAAGCATGTTTAGGGCCTCGTAAGCTCGTATTAGGGACAAATTGATTGAGATTGAATGACAATTGTATGGTTTGATAAAATGTATGTGAAAGGTTTGTTTAAATGTGTTGTAAGTCCGGTAATGCTCCGTAACCCTATTCCGGCATTAAATACGGATAAGGGGTGTTACATCTAATCGGTTCTACCAGTAGCTTGTTGAAACCAAAAATGAATGTGGTTTCTCACTATGGAAATGACTTGAGAATTAATTTAATCTTTTCAAATTATTATTTAATTAAATAAATGAAGTTAGAAAATGGAATGCAATTAAATGTCATTGTGAATCCATTAAATGTAGAAATTAAATATATTTTCTCATAGATTCTTTTACGGTAAAGTTGACATGATTTTATTTAAATTAAAATTGGGTTGAGAAAATTATTTAATTGGAAAATTTAATTAATTTAAGTTAATTTAATAAATAATATTTATTTTGGGAAAGAGCAAGCCATTTGTAAGGCATATCCCCAAAACGAGATTGACAACTTTGAATAAGTTAATCATGTCTAATAAAGTTTGATTCCTTCTCTTTTCCATGTTATTCTATTGTGGAGTCCCCGACGTAGTTAATTGGGATAATATCTCAATCTCTATAAAATACCTTAAGAAATCATCTTATAAATATTTCCTACCTCGATCAGACCAAAATGCCTTTCTGGGTAAACCTAGTTATTTCTCAACTTCCGCACGAAACTCTTTCAATTTATCAAAGGTTTCTATTTTGCGGTACATTAGGTACACATACCCATATTTGGAATAATCATCCAGAATTGTTATATAATAAATGTAACCACCTCTTCTACTTACATTCATGAAGCCACATACGTCAGTATGCATACAAGTTCTAAGGGTTTCATGACCCTTGTCCCTTTTTCATTAAAAGATCTCTTAGTCATCTTACCTTCCAAGAAAGATTCACATTATGGAAGATCAACTTCTTTTAGTGAACTTAAAGTGTCATATTTCACAAGTCTAGTGTTTTTTTCCTTGGTTAATATGATCAAGTCTCAAATGCCAAAGGTACACCTCATTAGAGTGAGAGGTTTTAAGTCTTTTATTCGAAATTTTAGTTTCAAGCAGTGTGTACATCTTTGCTTTGATAAAATAAATATTATTAGAGATCCATCCATTATAGATAAGATTATGATTTCTAAATATTGCAATACTATAATTAAAAGTTATTGTCAAGCCATCTTTAAATAAACATGCAACAGAAATTAAGTTTCTTTTGAAACTTGGTATATAGAAAACATCTTTCAAAATAATCTTTCTAAAATTATCAAAATAAATATGTACATCTCTCACAACTTCAGGTATCATACTTGTCCCATTTTCGGTCCGCAATGATAGGTTCTTATCTCTAAGATCTTTTGTTTCCTCGAACTTTTGTAGAGAAACACACACATGATTAGTGGCTCCAAAATCAATAACCTAGTGGTCTATTAAACCTTCCACTAAGCAAACTTCCACTCTTTGCACTTTGCCTTGAAGTATCATTTCTTGTTGCAGAATAAACACTTAGAATTTGATACGTCTTTAGGCTTCTTGGTTCTCTTCCTTTCCATTTTAGGTGGCACAGAGGACTTAGCCTTGTTTCTTATATCGTTTTTTCCCTTTCCTTTAGAGGAAGAAGCAATTGCTAAGTTTGTTTCTACTTTTTGGACTAGTTGACTGTCATTTAACACTAACTTATAGGATTGTAATTCCTTCTTGAATTGTGTAAGTGTCAAATTCTTGTTTCCAAGGTTATAGGCGGCCCTAAAGCCTGTAAAATCCTTGGACAAGCTTCTGAACACCATCTCTATTTGCATGTTTTGGTTCAGATTAACCTCATTATCTGTAGCCTTGGTAAAGTACCCAAAATAGTAACCATGTGGTGTTTGACCAAAATGTCAGGCTTTTGTTGGGCAGTCATCAAACTAGTTATAGCCGACTGTCTAGCCAAAGTAGCTTGGCCTCCGAACATGTCCTCTAGTTTGTCTATAATCACTTTGGCATTCTTACAACTCTCTAGTTTCTCATAAAGAGTGTTGGTCATGCTTTGAGGGGCAATCTATAATCTGATGATCCATTTATCTACAAGCAGAGCAGGCTCCATTTTGTTTCCAGCAATCACCCTAATGATTTTTCCATAGTGCTCGCATACTAAGTCCCTTATCACCCTGGATCCTCCAGTACTCGCTATTGAGGTGGCTTACCCTACGCCTCCTTCTTGTCGGAAGCTCGAGGATGGAAAATCCCTCATTGGAGTAGAGAAGCTCCAATCTTTTGGTCTCTTGAAAATTGTCGAGGGTGGTGGACTAGAGAATCCCCGTTTTAATCTTTCCTTGTTCTGTCCTTTATTCTTTTCTTGAATAATCATTTCCATTTTTTAAGCCTTAGCTATCATAGCTGCTAGGTTCCAAACTTTTGATGCTGCCACCAGGGCACAGATCTCATCCCTTAAGTCCCACTCAAACTTGTCACATAAATTATTTTCGATCTGAAACATGTCCCTTACATAACGAATTAATCTAACGAATTATCATTCATACTCCATTACTGACATCCATCCCTACTTGAGGTACATAAAATCTTTGTTTATCTATTAAAAATTCATGGGTTTGATATTGTAACACCCCAAATCCGATCCGATGAATTGGATCCAAATCTGGGGTGTTACCACTCAAGATATAGACGTAACTCAACTATACTTACACAAATTACAATTGATTTCAGTTGTTTAATTACAAGGCTTCATAATACAATACATAAGTATAAACTATGAAGAATTTTGATTATAACACCTACGGAATTTGATTACAAGTACTACAGAAATGATGTCCTGGCCTAATGTAATTATCTCGATTCAAGAGTTTCTATAAGACAAACATACTTGATCACGCCATCAAAGCTTGCTCTATATGCATAATAATTCGATATACTGCTCCTTTGTTGTATCCTGGCATCGTTTCCCCCAAGCGCAAGCTCACATTCAACTTGAAGCATAAAACATAATCCATGTATTCATGAGAACTTAGCTAGAAGTGACCATTTATACCTTAGTTGTTGATTTCCATAAATGGGCGAATAGTCCATCACCTTCAGCTCCTTTTCTTAAATCTTCAATTGTTTGTCACCAGGATCAGTGTACCATTAACAAAACATATTTCTCCCTTCTATCTACCATATCATAATCAATTTCCCTTAATATTGCTTCATTAGTGGCTTTATCCTTTCAGAACTTCTTCCTTTCATACTCATTCTAATCATGATTCCCTTACTCAATGCTCTTTGCAAAGTAATGTTTGAGTTCACTTTCCTTACCTTATCTTTCTTCGACTACCCTTTCTTCTTATTGTTCACTGATAGGTGCCCTTCATCAAATGCTCAAACATAGCCTTTACTCATGTTTGTTCATTAAATTTACTTAATACATACCCTGAATTCGCCACATGCTATGAAGCATTCTAGTTTCTCTGTTCTTGTCTTAAGACTATGCAAGATATGCCATAATATTTCATATGAAGCTTGCCATAAAGGAAGCTCGTCATAATATCTCATCGAAGGTGTAACATGATACGCCATAGGGGCTTTTCCTTCTAAGTTCATTATAACTATCGTTCTTTTAGAGTTTGCCGTGAATATCATTTCTTTCTCTTAGGGTTCACCATAGAGGTGTTGCCTTCAAATGGTTTCCACAATTGCATTCTTTAGAGTGTGCCACATAAGTATTCCTTCATAGATCGTAACAAAGACTTCCTTTTCATACATCGCCATAAGGGTTTCCTTTTCATAGATCACTACAAAGGCTTGCCTCAAAACTCAATTTCTTCACATTAATAAGAAATAATCAATTCTAAATCTCATAATTCACTTATAATCTTGAATATGAATCTATAAATAACAAGAATTTCACTTTTAATTATTCCCTAGCAAAAATGGAAAATCTTACAGTTAATCCATGTCTTTTGAATTTCTTCCACTTTAGTCCAAAAGTTATTTGTATCCTACTAACACATAATCCAATACACTTTCATCCCTAATAATCCATAATATTTGATTTTTCCATTTTTCGATCAAATTAACCTTTAATCCTTAAACTTTTCAAAATTTGTAATTTAGTCATTTTGTCTTGTTTTCACTTCTAAAAATCATTTTCATGAATTTCCATCTCAAAATTCCTCTAGTTATCATAAGAATCCTTTATTTAACCTATTTTTCCAAATTTTCTAAAAGTTTTCATATTGACATCGACGTAGCACCACGTGTCAAATGAAAGAATTTGAAATTTCATCCATGCTCACCACACCAATTCAGTTGTTATACCCATACTTTGGCAAGGACACATGACAGGATGCAAAACAACTTTCAAATAACACTCCGTTAATAATGACTGACACACAATCCTTTGTTGGAGACCATCCAAGACAATCCGTATAGACCCTCCATGCATCCTAGTTAAACCATTTCAAGAATAATCCAATGCATTCACCCCTCGTGGGGATCACAAGGGGAGCACTTGAGGCATGCCCTTTGTAAGGACCACTGAAACGAAAAAACCTTGTACCACCTCAACAAGGAGAATGTCAAAACAAAATCATATGATACAACATATAGAGACAACTGACTTGTAACTGCCCTACAACATGGCCGACCACACGAGCAAGTCTACCTTCCTTAATGTTGGTTACATGACACTACTAAACAAATAGTAACCCTCCTATATATATCCTAGAACACGAGTAGCAAAAGATCTCCTTCTTCCCCAAGAAAACTTAAGTATCAACCTCCTCTCCTCCTTGAATCCCCTAACTCCAGCTATCTACTTGGCACAGGTAAATCGGCCTTCTTGTCTCCACCATTTTCTCCCCCTCGTCGTCCCTATTGAAATATTGTATCAGAGTTGTATTTTTTTTTTAATTTTCATCTATATCTAAAGCATCAACAAAACTTTTTGCTTAATTTATTATGTGAAACGCAATAGTTTAAGGTCGTAGAGGAATTCAAGAATTTGATGTCATAGAAATTGGGAACCGGGAAGAAACTCAACTGTTAAGGATGGTATTGAATTCCCAAGCTATCAAATCTGGTTAAACTTTTTCAACTCTCAAGAAAAACACAGAACCGAATTCATTTTTTTTTTTTAAGAAAAAAGCATAAATCTTAAAATCATACGTTACTAGGAAAAACTAAAATTCTTTCATCATTTGTTACTATATTGCATAAAGAAAAGATAAAAGAAAATGATGATTGATGATTTTGTTTACTTTCCCCCAATGGAGTGGGAGAGATTTTTTCCATTTACAGCAGAAGAGCGAAAAAATATAAGTACTATCAATTAGGACCTTATCATTCCCGCACGCCTGGCCTGGTGTCGCCATATGCTTTAAGCCCTCTTTCGGCGTCCATATCAACCCTTCTCTGTGCCTCTTCTTCAGCTCCAAATCCCCATTTTTCTCTTTCTTTCATGGTATTAGTAGTTTAACTTGTTACATAATTCGCATCTTACAACACTCTTGGAGCTTCATTTTAGATACCCAACTTTGGTTTTTTGGCTTATTTCATTGCATTTTGATACATACATGTTCATTTTGGCTTCTGCTTTTAGTTCCATTGCTCCGGGTAACACCATTGAAGACTTGGAGCTTGCTCATCAGAGAAGAACTTGCAAGCTTCATCTGCAGTAAAGAAATTGTGCTCTTCCATCTTCACAAGATAGGTTGTTTTTGAGAACTGGAAACAATTCATGGAGGATGGTGAAGACGAAGAAGATGAGTCGAAATTGAATGAAGAGGTTGTCGTTGGTGACATCAAAAGATGTTGGCTTTGTAGGACCCCAGATGACGAAACAGCACCATTGCTGGTGTTGTTGTTGGTGTGGTCGTCTTCATTCAAGATAGCACTTGAGTCACTATCCGATGACCCATCTTTCAGTTCTGGGAAAAGGATGGCGTCAGCCACTCTATTGTTGCTGCTGTTGAAGCACTCGTAGTTCAGTTCTACTGGCTCGGATGAAGTGGCCAAAGAAGAAGCTGGAAGTGGTTCACTTTGTTCCATTGTTTTATCGTCAGTTTCAGGCACAATCGCCTCCTCTTTCACTGAAAGGTTGCTCCCTACGCTTTCTCCGTTCAGCTTAGCTTTCAGCTCTCTTATCTGGCAGCAATCATTAGGCTGTTTTTAGAATAAAAAGCTAAAGAAAGTGAAGTTATTGGCACATTAACCAAGCAGTTATAATATTACCTCTTTGAGAAGAGCTTCATTGCCATGTTGGAGGGTATCAAAGTTAAGCTTAAGAGTTTCATAACTGGTTTTAAGCAGGCCATAATCCCTTTCCAATTGCTTGGTCTTCCACCTGGCACGGCGGTTTTGGAACCAGACAGCAACTTGTCTAGGTTGCAAGCCAAGTTCTTGAGCTAGTTTCACTTTCCTCTCAGGTTCAAGCTTGTTTTCGACCTCGAAATTCTTCTCCAAGGCCTTAACTTGATCCACGCTTAAACGCCTCTTCTTCTCAGCAACATGGCCTTCTTCTTCCAAACAGCCTTCTTCCTCTAATCCATCTAACATCGACTGAAACTCTTTACTGTAAATATGGTTGTTTCTTGCACTTTCTTCATCTGTACCAAACAAAACAAATAGCCAATTGAGACACTAAAACAAGGTATTTTGCAACCAAAAAAAAAAAAGATTTAATTCTAGATGAGGTTAATTGAAATTGGGGTTGTTTTGTTAGACCTGTGGTTGGGCAGATGGACATGAAAGTAGCCATGGAATCTGAGCTGCCAAGCGATCTCTTCATGGTTTGATGAACTTGGTGAAATGAAAACTCTTATGAAAAGTAGAGATCTCTTTCTTCTTCTAGTCTTAAAAACCCTTTAAGTTTTGGTGTGTTGTGAGTGGCTTTCTTCTGGTCAAATCTTTGTTTAAGAAGCTCAAGGTCGAGAGAAGTTATTACAAATTGTAAGTTCCTTGTCTAAAACAAGATCAACTTGTTTACAACTGTATAACAAACAATGCCCTCTCTTAACTTCCTCATCAGATTTCTTCTCTTCTTGTTTCATCCTCTCAGTTCCCATTGAAAACAATCAAATTCAAAGCAAGAAAACAAGACACGGCAACACAAGCTTCCAACACACCTGATATACATACAAGAACACCCCTGCCTCAAAAAGACAAAAGAAAAGGAAAAGAAAAAACCCAACCCTACAAGAGAAGAACTTTGAAATAATTCTGTTTCTTCCACACCATTACTCGATCAAAACTCAATTAAATTACAAAGACTTTAACCAGAAGAACCCAGCTGAGAGCTGGCTTTAACCAGTTTCTCCAACTTTAAATAAGGAACTACGATGGGTCACATTTGGGTTAGAATCTGACTGGGGTTAAGCAACGTTGGCAAATGCAAATGAACCCAAAATGCATTCCAAATGCAAGTTTTAGCTTTTTACTTGTTATTGCCGGTTTTCGACCGTTTTATTTTGTTTTTGTTGTTTTTCCCTTTTTGGTGGTAAAACTAGAAGGGGTAACTTGTCTATAATAAAATGATATTATTGTTTTATATATATTTAAATAATTGAAATGGCTTGGCTTATAAGAGCTTGGCGCTGGTTTTTTTTTCTCTTATTTTTTTTAGGCTTAAAAAGATTTGGTTGGCGTCAGCGTATCATGGACTTCACTACTCCTGGTCGGTGCAATTAATCGCTGATCATTTTAATATTTTTTTAAAAGAAAAAATATTCACAAACACCTTTTTAGTCTTTTTAAATTTTGATACCGGGTAGATAAGTTCATCCTTCTTTAAAAAATTAAAATAATTTATTAACTATGACTTTAATACTTTTTATCGATTCTACATAAGCATAATAACGAATTTAATCATCAACGTTTTTTATATTCTATGTGAATATTAATAAATGTGAATGTTGAAGGCAATATTTCTATAATTAAATTAGTGTTTGGATAGACCATCAATTTTTAGTTTAATCAATTGGTTAGTTTAATTAAATAAATTATTAAGTAAATTGGTCTTTCATTAAAAAATTGAAACAATTTCATTCTTAATGATTTTGAAAGTGAGTAATTAAGACAATTAATCATAACTTTAATTTTTTTGTCAATGGTACATAATTTTGATTAGTATAATAGTAAACTTAACTTTCAATGTTTATATATTCTACATAAATGTTAACAAAACATATAATGTTGCAGGCAATATTTTAATAACCGAACCAATGATTAGACCAGTCAAACCATCTATTCCTATTTTGATAGATTGGTCTAATTTAATTAAATAAATTAAAAAAAACTTTAGTTTAATTGATTTGTGAGTCACCAATTTTAACCTCTTTCTTTAAAATAAATGTACCAATCAGCCTAGTCCAAACAACTTTGATTGTGGGCTAAATTTTTTAAATTAAAATTAAATTAATAAAATATGTAAATTTTGATAGTTGAATTGATTATTATATTGTCTACAATTAATAAAAAAATATATTACCAATAGTAATTTATTTAAGAAATAGATACAAATTAAATTATTTTAATTTTTTTTTAACATAGAATGAATCTACTCAACATCAAAATAAAAAGATATCATATAAGTCTTTTTACCAAAAACACTGGGCCTAAACATATTCTTTTGTTACGAAGAAATATATCATTATTGAAAAAACTTTATTGACATATTTATTTTTATTAATTTTAACAGTACAGAAAATTTTATTACTTTTATTTCGTTGATTGATTGATTTGTATATTTTATATGGCGTCAAGTAGATAAAATATAAATGAACAAAAATAATTAACAATATTGTTACTCCTTATATTTTATATAATTTGATATTTAATTTTTACATTTAAAAAATTAAATTAAAAATTAATTTTTTTACTTTTTTTAGTTAAAAATATCAGTTTAATCATCATTGTCCATCAAAATTTGTCATTCTTGCATATTGATTAGATTGCTCTTGTGAGATATGGCATATTATTGAGCTTGTCTCCAAAAGCATTTTTTTTAGGTTAAAAATTTTAATTTCTTTTTAAAAGTGTTTTTTTTCAAAAATATTTTTAAGAAATATTCTTAAACTAGACTTAAATAAGTTAATAAATTTTAATGAAAACTACTAATAACAATAATGATTAGAGAATAATTTTTAAATTAAAAAAAATTAAATTTTTTAATTTTAAAGTATAGAGATTAAAACTCAAATTTTATAATACTGCATAAATTTTTTACCTAAAACCATCGTAATAGACATATATTTAAAATATAATAGAATTGAAAATGAAAATGATTTCAAGAATTAACAATCTTTTTAACTCGAGTTAGAAATTATAAAATCAAAGTATGAAGGAGAAATTTATTTATTTTTTATTTCTAATAAAAAATTGACGCCAACAACTCTGTACGATAAATATGAATATTTGGCAGAATATACAATCAAATTTAGTGAGCTAAGAAACTAATTAATTATTTAACATGATTTCAAGCGGCTTAAAAATTAATTTGAAAAATTCCTATTAAAATCCTTTGGTTTATAAAATGGGAAAAAAAGAGAAGTTATAATCTGGTTATTGACATGTTAAATATAAACCTTGGCCCGTCAAAGTAAAATTCATAGTCCTCTTAATAGATCTCTCTTATTCATCCAATGCAAGTGCTAGTATGCGAGTATGCTTTTAAGTTATACCATTTATATTAATTTTGAAATTTTAAAATTTATTTGATAAAATGATGTTTATTTTATTATTTTTAAATATTATCTGATAAAGTTTAAAGTATTCTTCATAAATATTTTAAAAGAAATTCAATTAAATAGAAAATAATTAACTTTTATATGGCATCTTTTAAAAAATATTTTTATATATAACTTTTAAGTTATTTATTTTAAATATAAATTTTTATTTTAAAAATTAAAATTAATTATAAATTAAATAAAAATAAAAATAATTGCAACTTTTTAGTTTATATTCCGAAAACTGAAAAAATGATCTCTTGTTTCCTCCTCTCCAATGCATACTCTGAATTCAAATCTATATCATCTTTTTGGCCATTAACTTCAATCAAGAACAGTATCCATACTTTTAGCTAAAGGCAACACTAAATTTAAGGTTGAGTTCTGTAAATAAGTATTTAGACAGTTGTAAATTATATTTTAATTTTATATAATTTTTGAAATTTAAAATTTTAATTTTAATTAAATAGTAATTATTAAATTCATTAATTTTTTATTATTTTTACTTAACAAATATATTATTATATATATAATGTCATGTCAATTTATTGTTTCTATTTAATTTAATGGTTGTCGTTTGTATCAAGATTAAAAATTAAAAATTAAAAAAGTATAATGATTAAGAAAGATCAAAATTAAAAATAAGGATTAAATCTATAATTTTACACAGTATAAAATTGATAGCAGAATGTAACAAAACAATTTATTTATTCCCGTTTAAATTAGGATTAAAATTTTAAAATTAAAAAATTACAAAAATTAAAATTGATTAAATTAAAAATAAATTCATTAAATCTACAATTTACACATAATATATAAACTAAAATTAAAAATATAAAAATTAAAATTAATCAAATTAAAATATAAACATTAAATCTATAACTTATATAAAATATCCATATCGATAACCAAATTTAACCTAAAATTAATATCAATATGCAAAGCTTCAAGGCAACGTTAATTGAGCTTAACTTTTCAACTCTTCCACCTGCAAGTAATTATTGAGATATCTTGAAAGTTCCCACTACTAGTAAGAAAGCATTGCACATATTTTTGTAAAGCCAAAAATTAAGAGGAAAAATTTAAAAAGGAAAGAAAAGTTAAAGCAAACACTAAACAGTATCATTACCCAACAATTATATATGCTTTTCAAGGGCACAACCGCACGCCCAAAATCACAACATTTCATTTTTTATCTTCCTTTTTACTAGCAACTTATTTTAAGGGTGAAAATTTAGTATTCAATGTAAACTTGATTTTGTAATGTTTTTTTTTTTATATGATTGTTGAGATGTCATAATCAAATTGATATAAACAAAAAAAGTTGTTAGATGGAATACCAATCATTAATTTAAAATTTTTATAATTTTGCACCTCAAGATTATTATGATGACAGATTATTGTATTTTTTTCTTTAATTTTGTTTCAGATTAAATTAATTAATTTAATATTTTTAGATAGAATACCAATCATTCATTTATTTTTTATTTTTTTAATTCGATGCATTTTTTTAAGATTAATGACTTTTTCAAACAATCATTGAATTTCATTCTATAAAAATTACATATTTAATGTGTTTTCTATAAGAGCAAAGAGAACATATTTACCATTATACCTATGATTAGTTAATATGTTTCATATGTTATTGATTTATAATTTTAAATACTTAGAATTACATAACAACACATATTGTTAAACCATATATATTGATATATGGTACATTAAATACAAAACCTTTACTTTGTTTTTGTACCTATCACAGCAATAAAAAAAATGTTATTAGGTCCATAATCTAGTGGTTTTAGAGGTTGTCATGTGTGTTTCTAGGTTGCCATCAACACTTACATCTATCTATAAATTACGGATGTCCACTAGAAGCGGTTCAAGTTTCCAATAGACTTTTAGTTGGCCATAGAGTATATCTTTCTATTTTGGATCCCTATGGAATATGTGGTACATTCATATGTTGAGTGAGTTTAATTTTTTTACAGTATGTATAACACTCTTAACCCGTATTTGTTGTTAGAATAGAGTCATGACATTATCGTAAAAACATAATATAAAAACATACATTTTATACATTAATAAAATCATTAATTAAATCATTCATTCACATTCTTATTGTCCCTTAATCAAGCCCTCGAAGCCTTAAAAACACTTTAGAAACAAATCAAGACTAAATTGGAATTATTTGAAAAATTTAGGAAAAAGATAGAAAATTTGGACTGCAGGGGTCACACGGCCGTGTGACTCATACAGAAGAGACACATGCCCGTGTCTCAGGCTGTGTAACAATTGAAATAGGGACACAAGGCCGTGTCCCAGCCTGAGTCCATGCCCATGTAACTTTCTAAGTTGGGTCACACAGCCAAGCCACATGCTCGTGAGCCAAGCCGTGTAACAACCTGACTTGCATGCCTTAAAACCTACAGGGGACACACAACCGTGTCGCATGGCTTTGTGTCACACACAGCTGAATCACACGCCCATGTCTTAGGCCATGTGGACATGAAATTGGCCAAAATCAAATTCTATCACCAACATAAACATGTGCCTAAAAGCATTTTGTGTACAACTTCAAAGCTTCAAAATCTTAACAAAATATGCATGAAATGACCAATTTATATGACCAAATCCATTCAACCAATATGCTATATAGGGCACCTCAAATGCAAACGTACAAATTTACCTAAACATATACATATTCCTAACCACATTCATTCATAGTCATCTAGCTCATTACCATATCAAAACATGTCATGTCTTGACCTAAACCATTTCAACAAAATCTTACCATTTGAGCTATATCATTCATGCATCACAAACATTAAAATGACACAATTCAACCATTACCAAAATGGTACCAACACAACCAACATATACAATCCAAAGTCAACATCCAAGCATTCAACTAAACATCAAACATAAGTCCACTTATACATGCCATTATAACCTTGGCCAACATATCAAAAACTACCGATATAATCGCTAGATAGTATGATAGATCTCCAATGAACTTCTAACCGGTTGAGCTTCTAACAATCTATAAAGTAACGGAAAATAACTATGTAAGTAATGAATGCTTAGTAAGCTTGTATAAACTTTAAACATAATATTCCATTTCAATAATGAACTTTATAGGGTAAATATGAATCTATACCAACTCCAGAAAATTTGTCAAACTATATAACCATCAACTCACAAATGAGTAAGTCCATCAACATCACATATATTTTTCATTCCTAACATAATAGGACTTTATAAGACATATTACACAATCATTAACCTTTTTATAAGACTATGAATCACTCAATTTACTTACTTACCATTCCATTTACTTAGCATAAGCTTAAACAACATTATCAATTCACAAATTAGTGTGTTTATTCATGACATAGGTAAATTCATCCATAGCATAAGTAAAATTCTCATATATATGTAAGTCATTTAACTCATCAATCCTTTTATATCATCATATTATGAACTTACCGTTTCATTACCTTTTCTTGCCTGTTTCATTTGCATAATACCAAACATAAGCATGAATATCAACCATAACAACAAGCTTGACACAAGCCAAAACATCATCAACAATACACAGTTAGTGCATTTATACATAACTCTTTTGGGATCAACCACATGATAAGCCATTTCATAAGAAAATATATCTTTTGATTCACACAACCTTTTCATGAACATAAGTATATTTATATTTGGACACTTACCATTTCAATGTATATCATTAAGATTAAGCATGATATAATCCAACCATAAGCTTAGCACAAGCCTAAGCACCATCCACAACACATGTTAGTGCATTAACATATGATTCACTTGAATTAGCATAAAGTAAGCTAAGTGAACATGAACATACTATTTTTGAATTCATCCTTTTCATGAACATAGATATACTTTCATTGAAAATTTTCATTTCAATCCTTTTCATAGATTCATGACATAGTTCAATTGAACATTTATTGATTCTTTCTTTTTCATGCCTATTGAAATATTTAGAATAATATCGAATATGCAAGAAAGCTCACACAAAGTGTGCTAAACATATAATGGTATCCTTTTCTTTTATTTTACATCGTTGCTCACATGAGCTGTGAAATGAGCTCACACAAGTTGTAAGTCGAAATGTAAGCTACATGATGCTGCTCACACAAGCTATAGAGTATTCGCAACAAATGCTGGACCTCAGCCATCGATAGGATATTCAAGACTAGCACCTGAAACATGGTAACCCTAATGGCATGTCATTTGTATCCTACGTATTCCTAAGGTTCAAATGGGGCTCGATAATCTTCGTTACATCTCTATTTAATTTCATGGAAAATAATACATGAATATATAGATCAATATAACATTAAAACATTATTTAATCATAAAAACACTTACCTAACTAAATTGCAGCAATGACTAAGCACAGGGGCTATTTGGTAATTTTCTCTTCTCCTCGATTTTCCACTCGTTCTTGATCTAAATTAAAAATTTTTCATTCAATTAATTAATTTAGACAGAAAAATCAATTCATTTTATGCAATTTAGTCCTTTTTTACCTTTTTACAAAATTTCCTTTAACTTTTCATTTTTATTCAATTTAGTCACTATGTCCTAATCATGCAAATAAACCAATTTTATTGAAAACCCATACCATCTGAATGTTAATAGCTTCCATTGCATCCCATATTTGTAACAATTTCACATCAAGTCCTTTTATTTTTACTATTTCAACAATTTAATCCCTAATCATTAAATTCATAAAAAGTTTCACTGAACAAAATACTCATAAATAACAGCAAATACTTGAAATTCATCATTTAACATCTAAAGTTACAAAGATTAATCAATAGTAACATTCAAAATCTTTAACAGTTTCAAAAACAAAGGCACAGGCTAGCTGGACCTAGTTGCAACGATCTCAAAAACATAAAAATTAGTGTGTGTTTCTACAAAATTTCCATAAGAATATTAAGATTTTTGGGGGTAGTTTAATTTTCCATAGTTTTTTCCATTTAATGTTAAGTGGGTTAGTTTTTGGAGTGTCCTAAATCTTGGGCCATTGAGAGCCAATACACTGCTTTAATTAAGAATTGACCCGAAAATTATATTTCCAAAAGTAGTGATCTAGCTTAGAGTTGATGGAAAAGCTTTTGTATTGTAGTTCATGTTTCGATGTGGGCCCAAGGTACTCTTGTACATAGAGAAAGTGTCAGTAGAGTAGTTTTTTTGTGGTAGACTTTTATCGCTAAGATTCCTTGGGTCTATTGTTGTGGATGTTGTTAGAGGGCAAGCCTATTTTGGGTGATGGATACATTTTGTCTATACTTGATTTGCATATTGATGCCTCTAAGGCAAATATCACATCCTTTCAAGATACTTTTTTATGTACAAAAGTTAGATGGTCTAGCTTGGACCTTTAAGAAATTTTGGTCAGTACAATATTTCATGAGTAAAAATGCTTGAATAAAGGAATTGTGATACCCAGTTTTGGGCGGTTTTGAATTTGACGAGTAAACTGAAAGTAACCTGGGTGGCATAGTGCTATCCACCCAATTGTTGTTCTGGTATATAGATCGGGTGCATAGTAGGGTATCAGATTGCTAAAAGAGGATTGTTCTCAAACTGTATTAAGTTATAAAAAAGAAGATATTTGGTAAGAGTGTTGAGGATTTCTGCCAAAGGTATTGTATGCCTAGTTTATTGAGTTGTTGTGCTAGTCACATTCTAGTGAGATAGTTAGAAAGGAACAAAGGGACGAACCGGGAATATTAAAGGTAGCTTTGAAAGTGTTTGACACGTGGTAGATTCCAATACGAGCTTGAGTTCTATATATATACATTTGGGTTTAAAAAGAGGGATTTTTTCTTCTTCCTTCTTCAAAAAGTATTTCTGTCTAGATCTAAATGAACCCAAAGTATTTCTTTCTCTCTTTTGAGCTAAAGTTGAATATTTGGATCTTTACCAATGATTACACCATGTCGATGTAAGGTTTATGACTCTGTATATTGTGTTATGAAGAGTAAATTTTTTAGACTTCAAAAATCAGTAAGATAAAGGATAAAAGGACCCTACTTGGGGATTTTTAGTGTTAAAAATGATGGGAAAAGGGGTATATTGATAAGCTTTCTTATTTTTTTAGCAATAGTTAATGCTAATTACACGATGAAAGTTTGGACTTGGAGCTTTGAACTGCAATACGAGAGAATTAAGTGAGTCTCTATGCTGACTCTTGTTTGTATGATGATGGTACTTGTGGGTCTATAATTCAGTGGCTGAAAGATGATGATGTGATCCTTGAGGTTTCAATATGCTATGTGTGTGGTTATTGAAGTATGTCTATGGTTGTGCTATTTTTTTTTTTTAGAATGATATGCATACTTGGTATAAAATTGTTGAGTTCAAGTAAATTTGTGTGACGTATGGTTGCACTTGGATGTCAGGATTATGTATATGTATCTTAGTTGTATGCTATTCTAAATGTTTTGATAAGAGTAGGTCTAAGCATGATGAGTCTATGTTTGTCTCAGCGGAGTCGTCTAAAAGGGTCTGTCGGGATTAAAAATATGATCTCTGATATTAATATCTGAAAGAGAGTCCATGTCCATGGCACCATTTCATGTATGACCACAGTTGGGCTATGGCATCATATGGAAAAGAACTAAAGGAAGGTGATTACCCAAAAGGGGGTTCTTTGCATGACCCAGGACGATGAAGGGTAAACCTCACAAAATGTGAGTCTAGGAAAGTCCCTATCGTGAACAAGCCATAAAAAGAAAGCCTTTATGGAGATCTATGAAAAGGAAGCCTTTGTAACAATCTATGAAAAGGAAGCCTTTGTGCCATACTCTAAAGAATGTCCCTTATGGTAACCATCTAAAAGAAATGTCTTTGTGGCGAACCTTGAGAGAAGGAAATGGTATTCATAGCGAACTCTGAAGGAACGATAGTTGTAATAAACTTAGAAGGAAAAGCCCTTATGGCGTATCATGTTACACCTTTGATGACATATCCTAATGAGCTTCATTTGTGGTGAGCTTCATATGAAATGTTATATGAAATGTTATGGTGTATCTTGCATGGTCTTAAGATAAGAACAAAGAAATTGGAATGTGCCAGAGCATGTGGTGGGTCCAAAGTATGGGTTAAGTAAAATTAAAGAAAAAACCTGAGTAAAGGCTACATCTAATGTTTGATGAAGGGCATCTATTAGTGTATAGTAAGAAAAAAAGGTAGTCGAAGAAAGATAAGGTAAGGAAAGTGAATTTAAACATTGTTTTGTGAAAAGTATTGAGTAAGGGAATCATGATTAAGATGGGTATGAAAGGAATAAGTTCTGAAAGGATGAAGCCATTGATGGAACAATATTAAGGAAAATTGACAATGATATAATATATAAAAGGAATGATTATGTTTCGTTAATGGTAAACTATTCCTGGTGATAAACAATTGAAGATTTTAAGAAAAGGAGATGGTGGTGATGAACTATCCACTTTATGGAAATCAATGACTAAGGTATAAATGATTATTTCTCACTAAGTTCTCATGAACTTTCCTGGATTGAGTTTTTTGTTTCAAGTTGAATGTGAGGCTGTGCCTGGGAAACGATACCAGGACTACACCTAAAGAGTGACGTATCAGATTATTATACATTTAGAGCAAGCTTCGATGGGGTGATCAAATCAGTTTAGCACATAGAAACCCTTGAATCGGGAAAATGACATTAGGTCAAGACATCATTTTAGTAATACTTGTAATCAAATTCCCTATGTATTATATACTTATGTATTGTATTATGAAGTCTTGTAATTAAGTAGTTTATCGATTGTAATAGGTATAGGTAAAGTTAAGTTACATCTTTATTAGGGTGGTAACACCCAAGATTCAGATCCAGTTCATTAGATCGAGTTTAAGGTGTTACAAGTTTGGTATCAAAGTCCGGTTTAGTCGGTTCTTGGACGATGAAAAGTGAATAAGCCCTCCTTGTATACATAATATGTCGAACTTGGTATAGTTCCTCAAGTATGTTAAAATTTATGTTTGCTGAAGAATAATTGTCACGTTTATTAGTAAAGGTAATTATTTAATGAAAAAGTATATAAAGGATTGGTAAAGCTAAATTGAAAAGAATAAAAAAAAGGTAAATGGTAGTTTCAATGCAAAAGATGAAATGTATATCTAAAGTGATGAAAAAGAATAAAAGAACGAGATTTCATTAAAAAAAAAAGTTTCATTAGAAAATGCAACAACTATTACATTGTTAGTTAGGAAAGTACAAGAACAAAAAGAAAAAAATTCAGTTTCCTTATCTAGCAGGTTGGTCAGTAGGCTCAATAGAAACCTCATCTGTTTGAGGATGACCTGCAGGATTTTGCTCCACATCTATTAAACTCCCCTCATTTTCTTTAGCTCTTGGCTTAGTGGGAATGAAAAAGACAACTGATTGTTTCCACTCACTCTAAAAGGCTTCCCACTCCTTACATTTAGGATGGTAGATGTCAAAGTTGAGTAACTCTATGGAGATATCCTTTAGATAATCAAATTATACTGATACGATCTCGCTTCAGTGATGTGATCCGAGTCGTAGATGTGCCCGATCATTAAAATGGAGAAGTATCGTTCTACTTGGAGTTAAGGCTAAAATAGGCTAAATATAAGTTAAAAAAAATAATTTTGAGTATTTTAAAGATAGTAAAAACTAATGTACGGTTAATAGCAAATATGGGAATATTTTGAAGTTGGTAACTCGGATGGAATGATTTAGGCTTAAGGTTGAAGAGTGAACCAATAATATAGGACAGTGTTGACCCGAAACTTAAAACAACACTTAAGATGGATAGAAAGATAGATAAACCATGACCCACTATTTATATGGAGATAGGAACCAATCGGTATAAGGGTAAATGCCACACTCGTTAGAGTGATAAGTTCAAATGAATCAGATTGATGCCACAAGAATAACTTGATAAGTCAATTGAGTCACAAAAGAACAAAGGGAGTTGAATAACTCACAATTGGTATAATGTTCATAAAAAGAGTCAAAGTTGTAACCTTCAAATGTTTACAAAAACAACTATTTATAGGCTCTAAGCCTTGGCTAGCCGAATGAACATAAGTGAAACTAAATGGACAGCTTCTAATCAGCTTAAATGAGTTGAAACTTTTTGGCATCTTCCTAAAACGTCCCATGAAGTCTCCAAGGTCAGATTAGTTTTAATTGAGGTGAAATGGAGCTGTACCTAGCTGAATACAACCAGCCAAAGGCGTGAACAGCCTTTAAGAAGCTGTCTTGGGTTACCGAATAGTCATGAGCTTTAATGGGCAGCTTGGGCACTTCAATGGACTTGCAAATGAATTAGTTGAATATGATCAGCCATGGAGTGTGAAAGCTAAGAACCAATTAGTCATGTGTGTGAAAAGACCCTCCAGCCAATTTGAACAAGTGTGAAAACACTTGGGCTATTGATATGCATGAAAAGGCAGCTTGGGAAGAGAAAACAACAGCTCAATTGACCTTTGCTATAACCGAATAGTCTTAAGGTGTGAACATGATTATTCAGCTGAAAGAATAAGTGTGAAACACTTGATGCCTTGCTGAATCCCGAAATGGCTCTTGGGAGATGGTGTTCAGCTCATAATTGTGTTATACGAACATCCAAAGGAAGCTTCCTAGCAGTAGCCAATGTGAACATCTTAATGTTGTCCATTCATACTCCTACAAGACAAATTAAACACAACTTAAACATATTTAATTGGTCTGAACTCAAACATGTCATTAAGATGTCTAAAGCTAAGACACATTAAAACACCTATTTAATATGTACTAAAATAAGACATATTTAAAACCTTAATTAAAATGTTCAGATTAAAACATAATTAAACTCATATTAAAGTGGTCTAAATTATGACACAATAATTATCTTAAACTAAACAAACTAAATTAACCATGGTCGAATTAATTATTTATTCTAGCAATTAAAAAAAATGCACAATGTAAAAATGAGATAGAATCGAGCTCAATGAGGTAGGAGCGAGCTAGATAAGCTGGGGAAAACTAAGATTGAGCTCGTTGAGCTAAAATTAAGCTTCATTTTACACTTGGGGCCCTCATGTTTAGGCCAATCCCAGTGTCGTCGATTTGAGTCATAACATGATGCGATTGGTATCGCATCATCTACCTTGCTAAGGTCAAGAAGACCAGAGGCCACTTGGGCATGCAGAATCAGATTTGATCTCCAATTTGGCAGAGCTTCAATGAAACTCTTTTGGATATCGTCTCGGTAATTTCTAAAGGTTTCCTTATGGGATTGGCGCAGCCTCTTCAACTCCACCTTGTGACTCTCCTCTTAGACCTTGAACGTCTCTTCTAAGATAGATTTTTCATTTTTCAAGTGGTTGATCTCATCTTTCAACTGATTATTTTCTGTTTGAACATACCCATGCTTGTTCTCCAAAGTTGTGATTTGTGTAGATAACCTTACAATCAAATTGCTTGAATATTGATATTCTAGCGAAGTTTAGCCAAAACGTTTTGGCCAGATTTCACAGATTTTTCTAAATATGTTATATTGTTGTTTTAATGCCTACGAGCCTCTTTTAGAGTCCCGCTCTAAAAACCATGTTCGAGAGACGTGAGAGGATCTTCTGAAAAATTAGGTGTAAGGTACGAAGAGAAAGCTTCCCTTAGTTGTGGAGGAAACAACCTTAGTTGTTGTTGAAAAATGGAATTGGGAGATATGGTAGACGACACTAACTCTATAAGATTGCGCCAAGGAAAGTTGCTTCCTAGTTCAACAAGGGTAACATCTTGTACTTGAGAGGGAATGAAAGTTGACTAGACTGAAGGGTTGTCCTCCATGGATTCTCTGATAATGAGGGATCAGAAACATGCCTAGGAGAGCCTGTTTGAGGGGTAGAGCCTTCAAGATCTGAAAGAATCTCGAGAAGGACAGGAATCGAGGATGTGTCAGTGATTGTAGCAATAAGCTCCTTGTTTGACTTACGTCTTATTAATGGAGGGAATTCACTACTCCCAAATTCTTGAGTACCCTTATTTGATTTGGCCATTTTCTTTGTGATCTTTGTTGTTGTTTTACATGGCAGAGCAGTACTAGTCTTCTCATTTCCTCAAGCTCCCTTAAGAATTAAAGAAATGTCCATATCCTAAGGATAGGAATGTGACGAAGATCCTGCACCATCAACAGGAGAATTAGCTTGATTTGAAGTTATAATTTTCTAATTTCATGGGTGAAGGCTACAAAAATGATAAAAGTACAATGGAGGCTTTCTGGTGCACCCCAATAAGATTTGCGCCAGTTCACTATTTGAGTTATATGGCCACTCCTTGAAGGCGGACAACATGGAAGAATCGACTATTTGAGTGGTGGAAAAGGTTAGATTGCAACTATTTGGACTTAGATTTTTCAAGCAAAGTTGAAATACATTTCTGACTGAAACTAACTCCACTAAATCAAGTGTGCGACCCTTTTTCAGCCTTTGGTATTGCCTTTCAGCAAGGTGAGCATCCTTTGACTGGCATTTAGTGCAGACGCTTTCCAGAGGAAGGGACCATTTGGTTGGGAAACTAAAACTATAATTTAGCTTACTGACCATGCTTATGAATTTATTCTTTCTTAGATGAAGGTTTGAGATCTTATTCTTAATGAGGGGTTCATATCCTTATTGCACACTAAAATGTGCACTACTAATAGAAGCCCCAATTCTCTGTATCTTAAGTTGGTAAAATTTCAAGAAAACACCCAATAGTGAACATTCACGGTGTGTGCAACAGTTGAAAAAAAAACCACTAATGTCCGCCAGGTTAAGGCTGATAATTGTCATGGAGCAATACCATAATTGTTGAGTACAACACAAAAGAAAGGGTAGAGTGGCAGATGGAAACCTGCCTCCAATAGAATAAGTGGTAAGATGAAATCCATAGAACTATCATTAGGATGACAACGTTGGGGAAGTTGGAAGTTGGAAACACTAAAATATATATACTATTTCAACACCTTTTGAGCACTAATTCATGTAGTTTCTAAATAATTTCTATCGAATTTTATACTTTTATTATAAAATAATTAACTTGAACTTAATTTATGAAACATTTTGAATTTTAGTTATTTTTATAATAACTTTACATAATTTGGTCTATTTTTGACAGTTTTGCACAAAAGATGAAAAATCAACTCGGCAATCACCTTAAGAAGATTGGACCATTGAAGCACTTCTCAAATCATTTAACCTATGAGGATGGTTGATTATTCTCCATCCATGGACACCCCAATTAGAATCCTTGAACATATTGAAAAAATTATTTTTGTTCCAATAAAAAATGGGTTAAATTTACTTCTAGCCTGATGTAGAGAAAGGGGCCTAAATTTGCTAAGATGAAGAGGACTGATCCACAAGGGAATAACAACCCATTGCCGACCCAGTCGCTGCCCAAATTAGCTGCCTAAGCTGATTATAACAATTGCAAAATGTCCCTTAAACTTCTCTTCAAGACACAGTTCAACCTTTCCTTTTTCCATGCAATTTCTTTCTAACCACAAACTAAAAATAACAAACTCATTCAACTACTCCTTCACCTAGCATGGCCGACCATAAGAAGGGGATTTCATGCTATTTTAGATAACTTTTGCTTCCAATTTCAATTATAAATAGCCCCATTCACTTCCTCATTTCACACACCATTCATCATTATCTCATCTCTTCTTTCACTTATCTCATTCGTTCTCCTTTGCCTTTCCATTTTTCTTCCTTCACTTGTCGATTTCCCCTCTTGAGAAAGAACTAGTACTTATTTTGGAGTAGTAGTAATCAAGCATTTTGGAAGGCCGTTGATCGACAAAACAAGTAGAAAGGAAGAGAAGTACGCTAGTCCGACTCAGGAGATTCACCAGGATTTGCTTTATAATTCCTTTCTCTTTATCTTTTCAGTTAATTTTATGATCATAAACATGAATACTTATTGTTTTGATGCTTCAATTTTAATTAAAATGACTTAATTTGTGTTTGTGTTAGATTGATTACGTTCTGTTACTTAAATTGTTAAAATCATGTTTGTATTGTTATAGGCCTTGGTAATTTGTTCAATTAGATAAAATCATGCCTATATTATGCTTGCATTATAATTGTAAGGTAACAATTGAAATAATTGCTAACTAGATTGAAATTGTAATTAATGGACAAAGTATCTAATTGGTGCATGTTTAATCTACTAAGTGTAAAAGTGGATTAAATTAGAAATCACATTAAACAATATTCTTGCATTGTATAACTTGTAAGATTGTTGTGATTAAATTGCTCAGTATAGAAATATATTTACTTCACTCTGTCTTATATTTGCTTATGAAAATTGATTAATTAATCCAACATAGGAATATGCTTGAAAGATTAATTAATTTAATAAGTAAGTAAGTGCAATTCTAAGTTATTTGTAACAACATGAACATAGTTTTAACAATTCTAAGTTAAAGAATAAAATTAATCTAACACACTTATGTCATATTGATTAAAACCTTTTTTTAGAAATCGTCCATTGGATTTTTTATTTTAGTTTATTACTTAGTTAATTCTTAGTTATTGGATCACCTATTAGTTGATTCTTAGTTATTAGATCACCTCTTTCAAATCAATATATTTTTCTCTACCAATTTTTTTAATTCATATTTCATAAATATTTTTGTATATAGTCCCTGTGGGTACAATAACTCAACATACTTATCACTTTATTAGTTGTTACGATTGTGTACACTTGCACATTTTCATTGTTCCAAAAGTCATAGGCAAAGTTTGGGTTTTAGAGACCCCAAGCTCTTAAGCATCGATTCATTTCTTCTCTCGCGGTGCTACAATCGCACATCTTAGTCTCCACGTGTGGTGAAGTTTCGTGAGGGACGATTCAAATAGTCTAGTCATGGTCCCTCCCTCTGATACTAGCTCTTCTCATGACTAGAAATAAAGAATAAAGGAGTTAACTTTGAGAAATTGGAAATGGGAAATGAAGAATGTAAGAAAGTTAGGGTGTCAATTGATTTTAGTAACCGATGAGGCATTCGAATACTTGTTTTATAGAAACAAACTTGCACGATAAATTTATTTCAAAGGGAACTGTTTAGATTCTCCAATGTAAGGTTGACATCTGTCCTAAAGAGGTAAGTATGACATTTAGAAATTATGTGGCGATAGGTAAAATTTGAAATTTGCAACTCTAAGTATGCATTTGGCGCATATGGTCAATTATTAGTAGATATTGTTGTTCTAAGGGACTAGAAAATTTTGAGGATGAAATTTTTTTAAGAGGATGAGAGTTGTAATACCTAGTTTTGGGTGGGTTCTGAATTTGGCAAGTAAACTGAAAGTACCTTAAGTGGCATAATGCTATCCGCCTAATTATTGTTCTTGTGTATAGATCAGGTGCATAGTAGGTATCAGATTGTTAAGTGAGGACTGTTCTTAGAATGTATTAAGTTATAAAGAATAAGAGATTTGGTAAGAGTGTTGGGGATTTCTATAATAGCACATTTTTCAGTGGTGTCAGAAGTAGTGGTTTCGAGACATAATTTCGATTAGTAAGCCAGTAAATATTATCTATTTAATATTTACAAGTTAAAAATAGTGTTATAGTAAAATATGATTTAATTGATTTTATTAAATTAGTCAGTTAGTCAAAGTACAAGTGGTACGTGTCGAAAATCAATGGTTTTGAGAAATTAGGTATCGAGACCTCATTTTCATAGACTGAGCTTGTAAATATATTTATTAAACATTTACAAAGTTTTAGTGTAAGTGGATTGAAGTTTGGTCTGTAAATTTTGATGTTTGAATAGTTAATTAAAAAAAAGACTTCGTAAAAATTGTAAAAGTTAATTACTATTAGTTTAAAAGAGTTAATTGAGTGAAAAATCATAATTGAATGAATCTTTATGGAAATCTAATCATATTCAAGTTAGTGGACTGTAAGTATATGTATTTTAGATTAAAAATATGTATAGTTAATGGCATTTTGGTAATCAAATAAAGGATTAAACAGATGTAAAGGGTGATAAAATTATCATCTTCTTTATTTTTTATTGTTTTTAACCTTAGAACAATCGACTAAGCTTTATTTCTTATGGATGATATGTTTTTGAGGCCCATTTCTCGTAAATTTTATGTTTTTAAGATAGTTGTAACTACATCCAACTAACACATACCTCTATTTTCAAAATTGTCAAAGATTTAAAAAGTTATCATTGATATTATTTGAAGTTTTTGAATGTTTATGGTAGATTTTGAAGCTTAGAAATGAAACAAGTTTAATTTGTTAAGTAAATTTTGTTAGTTTTGAGTTAGGGACTAAATTGTGAATATATTGAAATTGGTATGAATTTTTTGTAAATTGTGATAATAGGAGGTTGTATATGGACATAATTGAAGTGGGTTTAAAATTTGGATTTCAAATTTGGAAGATATAGTAAGTTCAGTTTTAGGGGCTGAATTGAATAAAATAAAAAACATTAAGGGCAGTTAAATAATTAAATAGAGTTGATACATGTTTATAATTTGATGAAATAAGAGGGTTGGAATTGATAAATTGAATTGAATTATTGAATAGATAAAAAATTTGACCAAATTGAAGTTAATCGGGGAAATAACAAAAATTGTAGATTAGTCCTTAGAGAGTCGTTTGTTTGCTGTCTTGACCAGGTAAGTTCATATGGTATGTTTGAGTTAAATTGTTATGCACTTAGAGTTATAATTGCAATTATGTTTAATTGGAATTTTGCTTGTTTATAATTCGAGATAAAAAGGTGAGATAGAGGATTAAATTGAATACCATGAAGCACAAATTAAAATAATTAAATAGTTGACCCTAAATTGGATTGAAATAGAATTTTTTATATGATAAAATGATGATTTGATGTAATAAGCTAAATTGATTCAATTTGGACAAATTGATAATGATAAGGACCAAATTGAATATATGTGAAAAATGTGTATATATAAATGTGTAATTGAATGCATATAGAGATGATTGATGTTGTTATGAGTATGGATGAATGATTTAATGATGAAAATATATGTGAATTGAAATGTTGATTGATAATAAATTGAGTAATGAATACCTTATTAATTGTTCGGGTAGAGTCAAATATAGTTAGCATGCCATAGGGTAGGAAGAGTTTAGGGTTACTTCGACTACAACTTGATAAGGGACTTGGTGCCAAATTTCTTCGGTTATACTGATGAGACATTGGGTGTCAAACTAATTGATAAGTGTTGGGCGTAACTATTTACTTCTGATTTATCCGGTAAAGCACTGGGTGCCAAATTGGTGTGTTGGTTAGATTCGTGTATCCGTCCAAGTCCGAGTAATGTTAATAGGGAGATAAAAGATAAAAAATGATGATAATGAATAAGCATTTCAAATCCATGAAATTGGAAAATTGAATGTGAAATGTGGTATTCTATATTGAGATGGTAAATGAATAAGAAAAGGAAGAAAAATGTGGAATGAAATGTCTATTTGTGAAATGAGATTATATGATGATTGGAAGATATATATATATATATACATATTGAGAATTATTTATACAAGCCTAGGGGACCAATATGAAAACATGATAAATTGATGAATGTGATTTAGAATTAGTATTATGGAATAAAGTAGTGATTAATATTTAATTGACATTCAATATCTATCTGGTATAAAGATGAATTATGTAACGCCCCAAAAATCTTGAAATCTCAAACTTCCTTTTTTTCTATTCTGATAAAAAAATGTGCTAGGTATTTTCGGTTAAGTAGGTAATAGTAGGTCTTCAATAAGGTTTAAGTTCGAACTTAGGGGAAAAGAAAATTATGCGTTAATAATTAAAAGGACCTTGTTGGCAAGTAGTTGGACTTTTAAATAAAGATAGGGGAAATTGGCATCAAAAAGCCTTGTGGAGGAGTGGCTAAGTGGCGCCACTTAGAGTGTAGAGAGGTGGCGTTAGTGGCTAGTAAGGAGATCCAAGGTTCAAATCCTAGCATAGTATTTTTAGAAGTTTAATTTTGGCCTTTTAAAATATTGGAAGTGGCGTGAAGATGGACTCCAAGGGGAGTGTTCAGAAGAGAAATTTGAGGAATGGATCAAGGGGTTATCAGGGAAAAAAAACGAGGAGATGAGAAGGGGGAAGTGATGAAGCTGAATGGGGAATTGAGGGTTAGGCAATTCGGCTATAGGGGCTATAAATAGGTGCTGAATGCAAGGTTGCCAGACTAATGCCGAAATCTCTCTCATTTTGTTATTGGAAACCCTTTTCTCTTCAAGATCCAAAAACCTGAAAACCTTTGCTTATTTCTTTCTTTTCTTGTGCCAATTTTCTATTCTTCTTTTACTCTTCTTCTTTAATCTGTGCCAAATAAACCTTATTCACCATACTAAGCTTGAAAGCCGAATCTACCAAGGGTCGAATACTCTTTAACCGAATACCCTTGGTGCAATTACTACTCCTTCAACTCTGGTCAAATCTAGTGTAAGTGTTGTTCTCCCAATTGGTTTTGCTAAGATCTATTTCGCTGTTCTTTCCTCACTCTTTCTAATCAACTGTGGTAGGGAATTAGTATCGGATCTCAGATCTTAGCTCTCTGCCGAAATTGCTCCTTAGGTGTTAGCGGTTTTGGTAAGTATTCCTCTTCCATTGGCTAAGGTGGCCGAATGTTCATAGTTAAGGTAAGGGGACTTGTGTAGGATACTAGCCACCAATTATTCTGGTTTTAATAGTTAAGATTGGTGCAGGTCTAAGAGTTGATCGTGTTAGTGATTTAAGAAGGGGCTGTTATATTTATCGCGCAAGGTAAGGTTAATGTGAGGTTTCGATTTTAGTAAAGATATGTATTAAGCATGTGATTAATTGAAGGGTGATATCATTTTTAGGTTGGTGACTAAGGGAATCGCAACACGCTTGCTTACCAGGTGTGTACATACACTGCACACACACAATGAATCGGCAAAAGCTGAAATGTCGAAATGTCGAAAAGTCGAAAGTTGGGCTACAGTAGTCTTGCGAGTGCGTGAACACTCGTGAGGAGGAAACCGATAGGTTGTCTGAGGCCCCATGGGCGATTCCATGGACTTGGGCCGTGAATTGGCCAACCGGGCCAGAATAGGCTTAATGGGCCTGACGGGCTGTTGGGCTCATAGTAGGCAAAAATTGATAATTTATGCTATGTAATAGAAATTCATATGTGAGCATGTGTATAATTTGATTTGGGCCTAATGGACCATATAAATGTGATTTGGGCCTAATGGGCCATGTGAATATGATTGGGCCTAGTGGGCCATATACAGGTATGTAAATTTGACTGGGCTTTGTAAAGGGGTTTTGGGCCTAGTATATGATGACTACATAAAACTTAATTAATTTATTGCGACCATGGACAAGTCAAAGGGTTAAGGTGTGGCAATGGGTATATGCATGTCTAGGATTAGATCTAGGGAAAGCTTGGTACTTAAGCGGTCTTAATGACTCACCTCTTCTTCCCTGGAATCCTACCTGGTGCATAATATTCATTCATCTTAGCTCACGGGATTTGTTAACGGGCCAAGGTAAGTGAAAACCGTAAAGAAAGGGAAAATTACCAAAATATCCCTAAGGGCGAAAATGACCAAAATACCCCTAGGTGCTGAATGTAAGTTTTATGGATGTGACATGCATACATATGATGTTCTGTTTAGGTTGCATATGGGTTGGGAATTATAGAACGGAGGAAGTATATGAGGATCGCATGGTTGTTTGACAATCGTGGATTCATCGACGGCTTTCAAGCCCAATGTGTAAATGAAGGTAGTTCTGCAACCGGGCTACCATGGATGTAATATCCCGAATTAGGGCCTAATCGGAATAGTGGTTTCGTGACCACAAATCTGAGATAGAAATAATTATTTTATAATTATTTTGAGGTTTATGATATGATTGCATGATTGTGTGAAAATTTTGTGAAGAAATTTTTAGCATAACGAGTTTAATTTAAAGTTAAGGACTAAATCGAATAAGTTGCAAAACTTGCATTCTAGAAGCTTTTAGTATGAAATTGCTTTGAAATATTAATTAGGAGGTCTTAAATAGAAATTTGACCAATTTTAAGTTCATGGGCAAAATTAGGACATGGAAGGAATTTTTGAAAGTTTAGTAAGGAGGGGCATTTTGGTCATTTGGATATTAAATGAAATAAAATGGGAAAAATAACACAAAATGGTCATCTTGTTCATTTAGCTGCTGCCGAATTTTGCTCTCACCATAGCTAGGGTTTCTTCAACTTTCAAGCTTCATAGTAAGTGATTCTAAGCCCCGTTTTTAATGATTTTTACGTTTTTGAGATCCCGGTAACTCGATAAAGCTTATGCTAGCAATAACTTAACCTAGGGTTTATATTTGGAAAAATACCCATAGGTGAAATTTGTGTATTTTGATGTTTTATGATAGAATATGAGGTTTTAAATTATGTTAGATAACTTGTACTACTCGATTTTAAGCAAAAACGAGTAAAAGGGCTTAATCGATAAAAATACCTAATAGTCACAAGTACATGTTAGAGTGAGAATTTGATGTTGCCATAGAAGGAAAAGTGATCAGCATGTTATAAAACATAAAAATAAGGAATAAAGTTTAATCCAGAGCCTAGAGGCAAAAGTGTAAATATGCAAAAGTTTAGGGGTAAAATTGTAATTTTGCCAAAATTTAAATTAAGGATTAATTTGATAATGTGAGTATTAAATAAGCTAAATGTGTTATTTTAGATCAAGAAAGACGTGGAATCAACCCCAATCGAGGAAAAGAAAAGATTGTGGACTAAATTGCAAAATCTTTGTATTTTGGTACCAAGGTAAGTTCATGCGTAAATAATGTAGCATAATTGTTATTTTTAAGTTATTGATGTCAATTATATGATATGCTGATTTTTATCATGAAATATATGCTTTGTGGTTATTTTCGAATAAAATGTAAACTATGTGAGTTACTTGTTAATTATAAATTGTTACCGAGTATTGGTTTCGGCATTCTACGGAAGACAGCAAGGATATGTGTTCAAGGAAAATCCCGTTTGAACCTTAGGAATAGATTAGGATACAAGTGACATGTCACTAGGATGGTTGAGCATCCGAACTCGTTGAGTTGAGTCCGAGTTCACTTATGGATGCGAATGTCCAAACTCGTTGAGTTGAGTCCGAGTTCGTGAGATGTAACTATGCATCCGAGCTCGTTGAGTTGAGTCTGAGTTCACTTATGGATGTGAACGCCCGAGCTTGTTGAGTTGAGTCCGAGTTCACTTAGGGGCGGGTTACATGATTGCTTGATTTCATATGTGGCACTTATGTGCAAATTATCCATGTATCCGAATTATATTTCGATGTGTTCAACGGGTAAAGTTCTACTCAAATGGAGGAATACTCGAGATGAAAAGAGACGTATTGGTAAGTGTTGTGAAATAGATACCTTGGACAGGTATGTACTTAACCCTCGGGTTGAGTATTGATACAAGAACGATAAGGTAATAAGATGATGAAAAATGATTAGAAATGTGATATATGTTTTGGTGATACCATGCTAATGTTGATTGGTATGATTGTTTGTTATGTTACTTATTATTTGCATATGAACTTACTAAGCATTTATGCTTACTCCCTCCTTCTTACTCATTGTAAGCCAGCTCAGGAGTAGGGATAGGTCGAAGGCTCGGTCACACTATCTGAAGGACTTTTTGGTAAATGGCTTGTAAAATTTAAGTATGGCATGTATAGCAATATACCTATTTTGTGTAAATGATCTTATGATATGATGAAGGATTGGTTGAGAAAATGCTTGATAATGATAAGTTATGGAAATGGTTAGTTTAGATTATGTTTAATGTTATGGAAGGTTAATAGGTTATCTAGTTCATGAAAACTCATAAAAGGGATGAAATTTGCCATAAACAGAACATTGTAGCAACACTGATGTGAGTTTGAAAATTTACTAAAAATCATATAAATTGAATTAGGTGATGGATTAAATATTAAATTGAATCTTATTATGTATATTTTCACATAAGACAAACTAAACAGGTAAAGGAATTATATGTTAGAAGATATTTGAATTTTAGTGAAACAGGGCCAGAACAATTTCTGGATCCCCTGTTCCAACTTTAGAAATTCACCATAAATTTTAAAGATATAATTAGGTGGTTTATTTTATATCATCAGAATCCTTATTGAGTCTAGTTTCAGGAGAAACAAGCATCGTAGTCATATAACTTTTGTACAGAGAGAAATGTGGTTCGTAGTAAACAGAGGTCAGTCTAGTCAAGTCCTGAAACAGGGGTAACTTTAACTAATAAAATTTACTAATTGGCCCAACAAAAAATTCTAGAAAAAAATTAGTAAATAGGTATATGAGTACTCGAGATATGATTTTTCTTGTAACTGTGATGCAAGTAATTAGAAAGCTGTGAATGTAGAAACAAGTGATCCAAAGTTCTTAAAATGTTAAATTAAGTTTAGTAACACCTCATACTCGACTCCGGCGACGGTCTCTGGTGTGGAGGCGTTACATTTAGTGGTATCAGAGCAGGTTTAGTCGGTTCTCAGACTACATGTTGTATGTACGGATTCTGCTATACATGCCATATGTATAAATTGTGATAGTGTGACGACTTTTGACCTTTTTAAATGATTTTTTATAGTAAATGGATCCCGATCCAGCTGTGGTAGATGAAGTAGAGAGTAATGCGCCAGCTCCGGCTGAAGGAGCAGCGCCGACTGAAAATCCACCTCCTACTGTTGGTCAGGGAGGAGGAGAAAGGGATCGGGAAGCCTTTCTCCAAATGATGAGTGCATGGTACACTGAGTTCGTTCGTACGAACCCAAATGTACAACCTCCCCCACCTCCCCCACCTCCCCCAATTCCTCAACCTGTACCCCCGATGCCTTAAGGTATGGATCTGATGAAATTTCACAGAACTCCAGTTGATAGAATTCGTAAACAAGAGGTCGAGGAATTTAAGGCAAATATTGATGATGATGCCGAGAAAGTAGAGTTCTGGCTTGAAAATTCTATCTGGGTATTTGATGAATTATATTTTACACCTGAAGAATGTTTAAAATGCGCTATATCTTTGTTGAGGGATTCAGCCTATAATTGGTGGAAGACTTTGATTTCGGTGGTACCGAAAGAGAGAGTAACCTGGGAATTCTTTCAAGAAGAGTTTTGGAAGAAATATATTAGTGAAAGATTTATTGATCAGAAGCGTAAAGAATTTCTTGAGCTGAAGTAAGGTAATATGACAATTACAGAATATGAAAGAGAGTTTGTCCGATTAAGTAAGTATGCCAGAGAGTATGTTCCTACAGAGGCCAAGATGTGCCGACGATTTAAAGACGGGCTCAACGAAGATATCAAGGTATTTGTTGGAATTCTTGAATTAAAAGAAATGGTAGTACTAGTGGATCGAGCTTGCAAGGCCGAAGAACTACTTAAAGAGAAGAAAAAGGTAGAGGCTGAGACTAGAAATTGGAAGAAAAGACCGACGAGCAGTTCATTTTCACAGCAACCCGGAAAGTCAAGAAATATGAATCCTCGTTCCCAAGTTTCTGCTGGGCGATCATATGAGAATTATAAAAAGCAAAATGTGGGTCCTAAGTCCCAGACTACTTCGGCAGCCAGTGTAGGGAACTCGAGATTTGTTAAACATGAGTGCCAGCGGTGTGGTAGAAATCATTTTGGTCCGTGCAGAGTAAATGAATGTTTTAGATGTGGTTCTCCGGATCATTTTATTAGAGACTGCCCAGAGAGAGCTGAAAAAGAAAAAATTCATAATACAAAAACAAGTGGTGTAGATTCAAGAGGAAGATATCCAAGAAAAGCTGGGAGTGAAGCAAGCAGTAAGAATGTAGCTAGGGATGCACCAGTTAGACCTGAAGGAAGGGCTCCGGCTAGAACTTATGCTATTAAAGCGCGTGAAGATGCTTCCTCACCTGATGTGATTACCGGTACATTTTCTCTTTATGATGTTAATGTTATTGCTTTGATTGATCCCGGTTCTACTCATTCATATGTGTGCATGAAATTGGTGTCTAGTATGAATATACCTGTAGAGAACACAGAATTTATGATTAGAGTGTCGAATCCGTTAGGCAAATGTGTGATAGTTGATGAAGTATGCAAGAAATGTCCTTTAATGATTCGGGGTCATTACTTTCCGGCCGACTTGATATTGTTGTCGTTTGATGAGTTTGATGTTATTTTGGGTATGGATTGGTTGACATTGCATGATGCTATAATAAATTACAAAGAAACGGTTATAGAATTAAAGTGTGAAAATGGTGAAACTCTGCGGGTTGAATCAGATAAATCAGAGGCATTGCCTAGTGTGATTTCTTCAATGTCGGCTCAAAGATATCTGAGAAAGGGTTATGAAGCTTATTTGGCGTATGTAATTAATACAAAAGAATTTGAAAAGAAAGTTGAATCAATGTCGGTTGTGTGTGAATTTGCGGACGTATTTCCAGAAGAACTGCCGGGTTTGCCTCCAGTCAGGGAAGTAGAATTTGGTATTGATTTGATACCGAGAACAACTCCGATCTCGATTGCTCTGTATAGAATGTTACCAGCAGAGTTGAAAGAATTAAAGTCGCAGTTGCAAGAGTTGACTGATAAAGGCTTTGTGAGACCGAGTTTTTCACCTTGGGGTGCTCCCGTGTTATTTGTGAAAAAGAAGGATGGTTCTATGAGGTTGTGTGTTGATTATCGGCAGTTAAACAAGGTGACAATCAAGAACAGGTATCCGTTGCCAAGAATTGATGATTTGTTTGATCAGCTAAAAGGAGCGACATGGTTTTCAAAGATTGACTTGAGATCTGGATATTACCAACTACGGGTAAAAGAGTCGGATGTGCCTAAAACTGCTTTTAGAACAAGGTATGGTCATTATGAATTTTTAGTTATGCCATTTGGGTTGACAAATGCTCCTGCTGTGTTTATGGATTTAATGAATTGCATATTTCGCCCATACTTGGACAAATTTGTTGTGGTGTTTATAGATGATGTTTTAATTTATTCAAAAGATGAGACAGAGTATGCTGAGCATTTGAGGATAGTTTTGCAAACTTTGAGAGATAAGCAGCTGTATGCTAAGTTTAGTAAAAGTGAATTTTGGCTTCGGGAAGTTGGATTTTTGGGTCATATTGTTTCAGGTGATGGTATACGGGTTGATCCTAGTAAAATTTCAGCCATTGTTGATTGGAAACCACCGAAAAATGTAACTGAAGTTAGAAGTTTCTTGGGGCTATTTGGGTATTATCGCGATTTGTAAATGGATTTTCTATAATTGCTGCTCCTATAACTAGACTACTTGAAAGAATGTTAAATTTGAATGGACAGAGGAATGTCAATGAGTTTTGAAGAATTGAAAAAGTTATTAACAGAGGCACCAAAGTGTTAGTCTGGCCCGAATCAGTAAAGAATTTGTGGTGTATAGTGATGCTTCTCTAAACGGTTTGGGGTGTGTGCTCATGCAAGAAGGAAAAGTGGTGGCTTATGCTTGAGGCGATTAAAATCTCATGAGAGGAATTATCCTACTCACGATTTGGAATTTCTTTGTGGTGGTGTTTGCTTTGAAGATTTGGCGACATTGTTTGTATGGTGAAAAGTGTCAGGGTATATACCAACCATAAAAGTCTTAAGTACTGATGTCACAAAAAGACTTGAATTTGAGACAGCGAAGATGGTTGGAGTTATTGAAAGATTACGAGCTTGTTATTGATTATCATCGAAAAGCGAATGTGGTTGCTTGATGCTTTAAGAAGAAAGTTGTTGTTTGCTTTGAGAGTTATGAACACTCAATTGAAAATGTCGGATGATGGTTCGATTCTAGCGAGTTAAGAGTAAAACCGATGTTTTACAAGAGATTTTCAAGCTCGAAAGATGATCAAGATTTGCAAGCCAAGAGAAAGCGAGTGTGAAATTGATACTGAGTCGATTTGAGAATCGGTTCTGATGGGTGCTTAATGTTTAAAGATCGAATTTGTGTACCAAAGAATGAGGAATTGATTCAAAAGATCCTACAGGAAGCACATAGTGGTTGTTTCTCGATTCATCCGGGTAGTACGAAAATGTATAATGACTTGAAGAAAATGTATTGGTGGAATGGAATGAAAAGGGATATATCAGAGTTTGTGTCCAAATGCTTAATTTGTCAACGGTGAAAGCTGAACACCAAGTGCCTTGAGGATTACTTTGACCTATTATGGCTCCGAATGGAAATGGGATCGGATTACTATGGATTTTGTATCAGGATTGCCATTGACTCCAGGAAAGAAAGATGCCATCTGGGTAATAGTTGACAAATTAACTAAGTCGGCTCATTTTATCACGGTGCGCATGATTATTCTCTTAACAAGTTGGCTGAAACTGTATGTTAGAGAAATTGTTAGATTACATGGAATACCATTGTCGATTATTTGAGATAGAGATCCAAGGTTTACCTCGCGGTTTTGGCAAAAGTTGCAAGACGCAGCGTTAGGTGCAGTTAAATTTCGATCTTGCTTTTCATCCACAAACTGATGGACAATCAGAGAGAGTAATTCAGATTCTTGAAGATATGCTCAGATGTTGTGTATTGGAATTTCAAGGAAGTTGGGAAAGATATTTACCGTTGGTAGAATTTGCTTACAATAATAGTTATCAGACGAGATTGAAAATGGCACCTTATGAAGCATTGTATGGTCGTAAATGTCGAACGCCTTTGTATTGGACTGAACTCAAGGAAAATCAGATTTATGGAGTTGATCTAATAAAAAAAACTGAAGAAAAAGTGAAGGTAATTCGAGATTGTTTAAAAGCTGCTTCAGATAGACAAAAATCTTATGCAGATCTAAAACGAAAGAACATTGAATTTCAAGTTGGTGATAAAGTATTTTTAAAAGTGTCTCCGTGGAAGAAAGTTCTTAGATTTGGACGGAAGGGCAAATTAAGTCCGCGTTTTATTGGGCTGTATGAAATAATTGAAAAAGTTGGACCGGTAGCATATCGGTTAGCTTTACCACCTGAATTAGAGAAGATTCATAATGTGTTCCACGTATCTATGTTACGCTAGTATCGTTCGGATCCTTCACATGTGGTTTCACCGACAGAAATTGAACTACAACCAGATATGACCTATGAAGAAGAACCGATTAAGATTTTAGCTCGAGAGGTCAAACAACTAAGGAATAAAAATATTGCACTTGTGAAGGTGTTGTGGCAAAAGCATGGAGTAGAAGAAGCTACATGGGTATCCGAAGAAAATATGAGAAATCAATACCCACATCTGTTTACCGGTAAGATTTTCGAGGACGAAAATCCTTAAAGGGGTGAGAGTTGTAATATCCCGAATTAGGGCCTAATCGGAATAGTGGTTTTGTGACCACAAATTCGAGATAGAAATAATTATTTTATAATTATTTTGAGGTTTATTATATGATTGTATGATTGTGTGAAAATTTTGTGAAGAAATTTTTAGCATAACGAGTTTAATTTAAAGTTAGGGACTAAATCGAATAAGTTGCAAAACTTGCATTCTAGAAGTTTTTACTATGAAATTGCTTTGAAATATTAATTAGGAGGTCTTAAATAGAAATTTGACCAATTTTAAGTTCATGGGCAAAATTAGGACATGGAAGGAATTTTTGAAAGTTTAGTAAGGAGGGGCATTTTTGTCATTTGGATATTAAATGAAATAAAATGGGAAAAATAACGCAAAATGGTCATCTTGTTCATTTAGCTGCTGCCGAATTTTGCTCTCACCATAGCTAGGGTTTCTTCAACTTTCAAGCTTCATAGTAAGTGATTCTAAGCCCCGTTTTTAATGATTTTTACGTTTTTGAGATCCCGGTAACTCGATAAAGCTTATGCTAGCAATAACTTAACCTAGGGTTTATATTTGGAAAAATACCCATAGGTGAAATTTGTGTATTTTGATGTTTTATGATAGAATATGAGGTTTTAAATTATGTTAGATAACTTGTACTACTCGATTTTAAGCAAAAACGAGTAAAAGGGCTTAATCGATAAAAATACCTAATAGTCACAAGTACATGTTAGAGTGAGAATTTGATGTTGCCATAGAAGGGAAAAGTGATCAGCATGTTATAAAACATAAAAATAAGGAATAAAGTTTAATCCCGAGCCTAGAGGCAAAAGTGTAAATATGCAAAAGTTTAGGGGTAAAATTGTAATTTTGCCAAAATTTAAATTAAGGATTAATTTGATAATGTGAGTATTAAATAAGCTAAATGTGTTATTTTAGATCAAGAAAGACGTGGAATCAACCCCAATCGAGGAAAAGAAAAGATTGTGGACTAAATTGCAAAATCTTTGTATTTTGGTACCAAGGTAAGTTCATGCGTAAATAATGTAGCATAATTGTTATTTTTAAGTTATTGATGTCAATTATATGATATGCTGATTTTTATCATGAAATATATGCTTTGTGGTTATTTTCGAATAAAATGTAAACTATGTGAGTTACTTGTTAATTATAAATTGTTACCGAGTATTGGTTTCGGCATTCTACGGAAGACAGCAAGGATATGTGTTCAAGGAAAATCCCGTTTGAACCTTAGAAATAGATTAGGATACAAGTGACATGTCACTAGGATGGTTGAGCATCCGAACTCGTTGAGTTGAGTCCGAGTTCACTTATGGATGCGAATGTCCAAACTCGTTGAGTTGAGTCCGAGTTCGTGAGATGTAACTATGCATCCGAGCTCGTTGAGTTGAGTCTGAGTTCACTTATGGATGTGAACGCCCGAGCTTGTTGAGTTGAGTCCGAGTTCACTTAGGGGCGGGTTACATGATTGCTTGATTTCATATGTGGCACTTATGTGCAAATTATCCATGTATCCGAATTATATTCCGATGTGTTCAACGGGTAAAGTTCTACTCAAATAGAGGAATACTCGAGATGAAAAGAGACGTATTGGTAAGTGTTGTGAAATAGATACTTTGGACAGGTATGTACTTAACCCTCGGGTTGAGTATTGATACAAGAACGATAAGGTAATAAGATGATGAAAAATGATTAGAAATGTGATATATGTTTTGGTGATACCATGCTAATGTTGATTGGTTTGATTGTTTGTTATGTTACTTATTATTTGCATATGAACTTACTAAGCATTTATGCTTACTCCCTCCTTCTTACTCATTGTAGTTTTGGATAAGCCAGCTCAGGAGTCGGGATAGGTCAAAGGCTCGGTTACACTATCTGAAGGACTTTTTGGTAAATGGCTTGTAAAATTTAAGTATGGCATGTATAGCAATATACCTATTTTGTGTAAATGATCTTATAATATGATGAAGGATTGGTTTAGAAAATGTTTGATAATGATAAGTTATGGAAATGGTTAGTTTAGATTATGTTTAATGTTATGGAAGGTTAATAGGTTATCTAGTTCCTGAAAACTCATAAAAGGGATGAAATTTGCCATAAACAGAACATTGCAGCAACACTGATGTGAGTTTGAAAATTTACTAAAAATCATAGAAATTGAATTAGGTGATGATTAAATATTAAATTGAAGCTTATTATGTCTAGTTTCACATAAAACAAACTAAACAGGTAAAGGAATTATATGTTAGAAGATATTTGAATTTTAGTGAAACAGGGCCAGAACAATTTCTGAATCCCCTGTTCCAAATTTAAAAATTCACCATAAATTGTAAAGATATAATTAGGTGGTGTATTTTATATTATCAGAATCCTTATTGAGTCTAGTTTCAGGAGAATCAAACCTCGTAGTCATATGAATTTTTTATAGAGAGAAATGTGGTTTGTAGTAAACAGAGGTCAGTCTAGTCAAGTCCTGAAACAGGGGTAACTTTAACTAATAAACTGTACTAATTGGCCCAACCAAAAATTCTAGAAAAAAATTAATAAATAGGTATATGAGTCTAGATTTAGGGAAAATTTATGGATCTTGATTTCGAGTTTCGTAACTCGAGATATGATTTTTTTGTAACTGTGATGCAAGTAATTAGAAAGATGTGATTGTAGAAACAAGTGATCCAAAGTTCTTAAAATGTTAAATTAAGTTTAGTAACACCTCATACTCGACTCCGGCGACGGTCTCGGGCGTGGGGGCATTACAATGGATGTGTCGGTTGGGTGAATCGATATTTATATCCCCACATGATGTGTCGGAGGATGGAGTTGGTGTGTAGCGGATGGATTATTGGGATAGGATTGCTTTGCATTGCATTGCATGTTTGATGTATGGTGATTGATGAATGCTTGTTACTTGTCGAGGGTTGTACACACTGAGTTTGAGAAAACTCACTCCCTCTTTTATTTTATTTTCAAGTGATGCTCAGTAGAAGGTTCGATGTTTGGAGGGACTCTAGGTGGCCAGCTAGCAAGACAATTTGGGCTTGTTTTTCTTTTTAAGGCATATAAGTTTCTATTTTATTCAGTACTTTTCAAATCAGATTGTAATAGGGCTTCCGTTTTGTTATTACTTGGATTGTTATTTTTATGCAGTGTAATTATGAGAAGTTGAACATGGTTTCTTAAACTATAGTATGTTTTTCTACGTTTCCGCAACTAAGTTTTGGAACGGCAGGTTTTCATAAAATCATATGTTTTAAACAAGTGGTTGAAAGGAGTTTTTTTTTTTGTTAATTAAGGTTTCATTTATTTTAAGAAGGGTTTTCAATGAAAACACGGTTTTGGCTAAAACACTTCAATTTGATACGCCAGATTCAGCCATAACGTCCGGGCTGGGTTTGGTGTGTTACATTTAGTGGTATCAGAGCCTAAGTTACAAAACTCGGGCTGTGAAGTGGGCCTTATTATTATTTGGTTTCTTTTTCTTTTTTAAAAACACATATATTTTGGATCACAATATTTTAGAAAAAGGGAAATCTTACTGAGTAGCACACCGAGCCTCCGATGTCAAACCAAGTAAGTTCTTCTGTTCTTAAGCTTGTTTAAATTGTTATACAATAGATAGATAGATGGCTACTTTAGATGATTTTGTAAGAATGGAACTGGAGCCGTAGGACCTAGAAACTGTAGAGGATTTTCGAAAATAATCATCTCTTTAAATATTTCCATAAAACATCTGTTTAATTATTAAACTAACTAAAACTTCATAAAAAATTCTAATCCAGATAATAAGCAAATCGACGATGAGTGCTAGAAGAGGTACAAGAGGCCGTGGCCGAGGCCGCAAAAGTATTAGGGCTGAATCGTCGGCATCGGACCATTTGCCTGATGTTGTAGTAGAAGAGGCTTCGGCCTCACCTGTGGCTGGGAATGGACCGTATGATTGGGCCGCAGGAGAAGATGCATTGTCGCAGGCAATGCTAAGGATTTTGGAAAGGGTCATTGGGCCCAATAATGGCACTAGAAATCGGGGGTCCATTCCGGAGCGACTTCGTTCGAATGGGGCTGAGATCTTTAAGGGCGTGGCTAGTGTGGCTCCTAATGTGGCGGAATATTGTTTGGAGGCCACTGAAAGGATAATGGAGGACTTGAACTGCTCACCTGAACAAAAGCAGAAAGGGGCAGTGTCACTGCTTAAGGAAGAAGCCTACCAGTGGTGGTTGACGGTGAAAGAGGGCACCCAACCGGAGCGGGTCACTTGGGAGTTTTTCAAAGCTGCATTCCAAGGGAAGTATGTGGGTGCAAACTATGTGGATGCTAGAAGGAAGGAGTTCCTGAACTTGACCCAAGGAAACAAATCGGTGGCGGAGTATGAAGTAGAGTTTCTACGCTTTAGTAGGTATGCAAGAGTAATGGTGCAACAGAATATGAGCATTGCGTTAGGTTTGAGGATAGACTTAGAGATAGCCTTAGGGTATTGATAGCTTCACAAAGGGAGTGAGTTTTCTCAGAATTGGTGGAGAAAGCAAAGATAGCGGAGGAGGTAAAGCGCACTGAGCGCCTAAATCGGGAGAAAGAAAGGGGTAAGAATAAGAGGGAGGTTGAGACTCCGAGTGTTGGACAGAGGCCTAGGGCTAGGGCCAGAAATAATGGGCCAGTTAGAGCAGGGCCCTCTGCTGCTAATCCAGGGGTGCCACCTTGTGCTGATTGTGGGAGAAGCCATAGAGGCAAGTGTTGGAAGAGGATGGGAGCTTGTTTCGCTTGTGGGTCTATGGAGCATAGGATCAAGGATTGCCCTCGAATGCTAGGTTGAGTGCCAGTAGTGGGCCAAGATGGTGCTCAACCACCAAGGGTGGTCAGTTGCCGCCAAGGGGTTGTGGGTAGGCCAGGGGCGGTAACGGCAATAGGCGTGGACGTGGAGCACCAGACAGAAATGCAAGCCCTGATGAGACGAGACTGCCAGCTTTGGTTTATGCTGCTCGTCGCCGAAAAGACGGGAATGCCCTAGATGTGATAACGAGTATGTTCTTTACATATGATTTACCTTACATAGCATTGATTGATATTGGATCGACACATTCATATGTTGCATACAATATGACTGAATCTTTGGGTGATATGTTTGAAATTACTGCGAATGAGATGACTGTGATCAGTTCGTTAGGACAGCCATGAGGAGTGAATAAGTTGTTTAGGGAGGTACCCTTAGTAGTCCAAGGAGTTACCTTTTTAGTGGATTTGATGGAGCTGCCTTTTAGTGAGTTCGATTTAATCTTAAGTATGGATTGGCTAGTAAAGCACCGAGCCACCTTGGATTACGCTATAAAGCAAATGGTGTTAAGAATGACGGATGATAAAGAAGTAGTGGTGATTGGTGAACGCCGGAATTACTTGTCGAATGTGATTTCAGCGTTGAAGGCTGAAAAGTTAGTACGAAAGGGATGCGAAGCCTATTTGGCTTATATTAGTAATACGGGGGCTAAGAGCCTTACTGTTAGGGAGTTAAGAATAGTTAAGGAATTTCTAGATGTCTTTCCTGAGGAGCTGCTTGGGTTGCCACCCAGCAAGGAAGTAGAATTTGGATTCGAGTTGTTACCTGGGATGACTCTGGTGTCTATCGCTCCTTATCGGATGGCACCAAAGGAGTTGGTGGAACTTAAGGCACAGGATTAGGAATTGTTGGATCGAGGATTCATACAACCAAGTGTATCTCCATAAGGAGCACCGGTGTTATTCGTGAAGAAGAGGGATGGAACCTTGTGAATAATGTGCATCGACCATCGACAGTTGAACAAGCTAACTGTTAAAAACAAGTACCCCTACCGAGAATCGATGATCTTTTTGATCAGTTTAGGGCAGCTTCTGTTTTCTCGAAAATTGACCTGCGTTCGGGATATCACCAATTGAGGGTTAAGGAGGCAGATGTCATAAGACAACTTTTAGAACTCGTTATGGGCACTACGAGTTCTTGGTGATGCCATTCGGGCTGACGAACGCACCTGCCGCTTTCATGGATCTCATGAATTGGGTTTTCTAACCTTACTTGGATCGGTTCGTGGTAGTCTTTATAGATGGCATTTTGGTGCACTCAAAAGATGAAGATGAGCATGATGCGCACTTAAGGATTATATTGTAGACTTTGAGGGAGAAACAGCTGTATGCCAAATTTAGTAAGTGTGAATTCTGGCTAAGGGAGGTTACTTTTCTAGGACATGTGGTGTCAGCCGAGGGGATTAAGGTGGATCCCCGAAAAATTGAAGTAGTGTTAGACTGGAAAACACCAAAGTCGGTATCGAAAATCTGAAGTTTTCTGGGCTTGGCAGGATATTATAGGCGGTTTGTTGAAGGCTTTTCAGTAATTGCTGCACCCTTAACTAAGTTTTTGAGGAAGGGGGTACCGTTTGTTTGGACGGAAAAGCAGCAAGAGAGTTTTGGAAAACTTAAGAAGGTTATAACTGAGGCCCCTGTATTGATTTAGCCAATGCTTGGGAAGGAGTTTACAGTTTATAGTGATGCGTCGCATGTGGGCTTGGGATGTGTATTAATGCAAGAAGGAAAGGTGGTTGCATATGTGTCACGTCAACTTAAGACTCACGAGGTGAATTATCCAACCCATGATTTGGAGCTAGCTACGGTGGTTTTCGCACTAAAAATATGGAGGCATTATTTATACGGGGAGAAGTGCATAATTTATTCAGACCATAAGAGTTTGAAATACCTTCTTACCCAAAATGAGCTTAACCTTAGGCAACGTGGGTGGGTGGAATTGTTGAAGGATTATGATTGTACGATTGAATACCACCCCGGCAAAGCAAATATGGTAGCCGACGCGTTGAGTTGTAGGGTTAAGTTAGACTTGAGGGCTATGCTCGCCCGTTTAAGTTTGTTGGATGATGGTAGCTTGTTAGCTGGGCTTCAAGTAAAACCGGTGTGGGTCGAGCAGATAAGGAGTAAGCAGTTAGTGGATGAGACTTTGGGTGCTCGTTTTAAACAAGTAGAGAATGGGGAGACATTGGACTTTGGGATAAATAGTGAAGGAGTGTTGTGTTTTCGTGGAAGAAAGTGCTAAGGTTTGAACGAAAGGGTAAGTTAAGCCCAAGGTTCATTGGGCCATATCGGGTTGTAAAGCGGATTGGGCCAGTCGCTTACCAGTTATAGTTACCTCCTAAACTAAGCCAAATTCATGACGTGTTTCATGTTTCCATGCTAAAACGGTATCGCTCGGATCCTTCACATGTAGTGGCGATTGAAGAAATCAAAGTTAGGCCAGACCTAACTTTCGAGGAAGAGCCCATGCAAAGAATTGGTCGAGATGTCAAATAACTGAGAAGGAAGTCCGTTCCATTAGTCAAAGTGCTTTGGCGGAATCACAAGGCCGAGGAGGCTACTTAGGAACTTGAGGAAGCGATGCGACGTCAATATCATCAATTATTTTAATCAGGTAAAATTTCGAGGACGAAATTTCTTTTAGGGGGTAGAGTTGTAACGTCTCAAAAATCCCAAAATCCTGAATTTTCTTTTTTTTCGGTTCTGATAAAAAAATGTGCTAGGTATTTTTGGTTAAGTAGGTAATAGTAGGTCTTGGCTAAGGTTTAAGTTCGAACTTAGGGGAAAAGAAAATTATGCATTAATAATTAAAAGGACCTTATTGGCAAGTAGTTGGACTTTTAAATAAAAATAGGGGAAATTGGCATAAAAAAGCCTTGTGGAAGAGTGGCTAAGTGACGCCACTTAGAGCGTAGGGAGGTGGGTTAGTGGCTAGTAAGGATATCCAAGGTTCAAATCCTAGCTTAGTATTTTTAGAAGTTTAATTTTGGCCTTCTAGAAGATTGGAAGTGGCGTGAAGAAGGACTACAAGGGGAGTGTTCAGAAGAGAAATTTGAGGAAAGGATCAAGGGGTTATTAGGGAGAAAAATGAGGAGATGAGAAGGGGGAAGTGATGGAGCCGAATGGGGAATTGAGGGTTAGGAAATTCGGCTATAGGGGCTATAAATAGGTGCTGAATGCAAGGTTGCCAGACTAATGCCGAAATCTCTCTCACTTTGTTATCGGAAACCCTTTTCTCTTCAAGATCCAAAAACCAGAAAACCTTTGCTTCTTTCTTTCTTTTCTTGTGTCGATTTTCTATTCTTCTTCTACTTTTCTTCTTTAATATGTGCCAAATAAAACTTATTCACCATACTAAGCTTGAAAGTCGAATCTCCCAAGGGCCGAATACTCTTTGGCCGAATACCCTTGGTGTAATTACTATTCCTTCTACTTCGGTCAAATCTAGTGTAAGTGTTGTTCTCCCAATCGGTTTTGCTAAGAATCTATTTCGCTGTTCTTTCCTCACTCTTTCTAATCAACTGTGGTAGGGAATTAGTATCGGATCTCAGATCTTAGCTCTCTGCCGAAATTGCTCCTTAGGTGTTTTCGGTTTTGGTAAGTATTCCTCTTCCATTGGCTAAGGTGGCCAAATGTTCATAGTTAAGGTAAGGGGACTTGTGTAGGATACGAGTCACCAATTATTCTGGTTTTAATAGTTAAGATTGGTGCAGATCTAGGAGTTGATCGTGGTTAGTGATTTAAGAAGGGGCTGTTATATTTATCGCGCAAGATAAGGTTAAGGTGATGTTTCGGTTTTAGTAAAGATATGTATTAAGCATGTGATTAATTGAAGGGTGATATTGTTTGTAGGTTGGTGACTAAGGGAAATGCAGCATGCTTGCTTACTAGGTGTGTACATACACTGCACACACACAATGAATCGTCAAAAGCCAAAATGCCGAAAAGCCAAAAAGTCGAAATGCTGAAAAGCCAAAAGTTGAGCTACAATAGTCTTGCCAGTGCGCGAACACTCATGAGGAGGAAACCGATAGGTTGTCTGAGGCCCCATGGGTGATTCCATGGACTTGGGCTGTGAATTGGCCAACCGGGCCAGAATAGGCTTAATGGGCCTGACGGGCTGTTGGGCCCATAATAGGCAAAAATTGATAATTGATGCTATGTGATAGAATTTCGTATGTGAGCATATGTATAATTTGATTTGGGCCCAATGGGCCATATAAATGTGATTTGGGCCTAATGGGCCATATACAGGTGATTTGGACCTAATAGTCTTTGTGAATATGATTGGGCCTAGTGGGCCATATGCCGGTATGTGAATTTGACTGGACTTTGTAAAGGGGTTTTGGGCCTACTATATGATGATTACATAAAACTTAATTAATTTATTGCGACCGTGGACAAGTCAAAGGGTTAAGGTGTTGTAACGGGTTTATGCATGTCTAGGATTGGATCTAGGGAGAGCTTGGTACTTAAGCAGTCTGAACGACTCACCTTATCTTTTCTGGAATCCTACCTGGTGGATAGTATTTGCTCATCTTAGCTCACAGGATTTGTTAACGGGACAAGGTAAGTGAAAACTATAAAGAAAGGGAAAATTATCGAAATGCCCCTAAGGGCGAAAATGACCAAAATACCACTAGGTGTTGAATGTAATTTTTATGGATGTGACATGCGTACATATGATATTCTGCTTAGGTTGCATATGGGTTGAGAATTACAAAACGGAGGAAGTATATGAGGATCGCATGGTTACTTGACAATCGTGGATCCACCGACAGTTTTCAAGCCCAATGTGTAAATGAAAGTAGTTCTATAACACCCCTCGCCCGTATCTGACGCCGAGATAGGGTTCGAGGCGTTACTGGTAATTCACCTTTACAAACTTACTCAATTGGGTTACTAAATTTCACTCGTGATTTAACACTTTTCAAACGTGTACACTTTGTCTCTTATATAGGCCTCCGAGGCCTAAAAACACTCCGAGGGGTAGTACGGAACAAAACAAAAATTGTTCGATAGACTTGGGGCACTTTAGAAAATTTTCCCTTAGTTGAAGTGTAACACGCCCGTGTCCTTTTTTCAGTATGCAACACGGCCAAGGCACACGTTCGCGGGCTTAGCCCATGTGCTACACTGACTTCAACCTCACCATTCTATTAAATATACACGGCCAAGGCACACACCCGTGTGCTTAGCCCATGCTCTATGCTGACTTAAAATTTCAGGTGTAGGGGACACACGGTCATAGCACACACGCATGGGAGTAGCCCGTGTGTCACATACGGCCTAGACACACGCCCGTGTGTCTACCCATTTGGACCTTGTTAGGCTATTTTCCAAGCCTTAAGTCACCCTCTACTAGCCAATTACACTTATAGATTACTATAGTGCATATTTGGGCCAAATTATCCATTTGTAAATATGAAATCTTGATTAACCTCATTGCATGTTAACCTCATGTCATTAGTTTCATACATGCTAAGTTAATTCTTATCTTGCATTTAATGATTTATATGTCTGCTTGACATATTAAGATTGGCTCGTTATTATAGCTCATTGCCAATTATAACTAAGCCATCTCATATGAATATAAACATGCATAGATTTGTAGGGTATAGCCTACTTCAAAATGAGCCAATTCCCATGGCCATATACAAAAAAAAAAAAAACAACATAATTTTACATGCCTTCACTAGGCAAATCAAACGACATATATAACAAAATACTCAAAAATCCTATACATGCCATTGGACAAAATACAAATGTCTTTATACCAAAGCTTGTCTAGTTGATAGTGTGTTGACTCTCCAATTGTCTTCCAATCCTTATGAGTTCTTGAGCTCTGAAAAGCAGGGAAAAGAGAGGGGTAAGCATTTACATGCTTAGTAAGCCCGTATAACTAGAAATTAAACTTACCGATTATTTAGCATACAACCATATTAGGCAAGGAAACCAACAAGCATAGGATAGTTTCCCTATCACATGTACTCAACCATCGAATTAGTTACATATCAATGCACCATGTAATTCATCTTAGATAAGCTTATCATTTAACATATCATCTATACATATTCCTTGTGATAGTCCCGTTGAGTTTTTAGGAAATCTCGATGGATCATCCATTTACCAACAATTCGTACGAATGATCGTTTCAGTATGCACTCCCACGAACCTCACATCTTACGGCGGGATTATCAGTCCAGGCTAAATCCCTCGTAATATAAACTCATAAGGTGATGTCGGGATTACCAGTCCAGGCTAAATCTCTTATAACGACAAACACCCTTAATGAGCTCAGATCTAAAATACCAGTCCAGGCTAAATTCAGACCCTAATCGGATTACCCGTCCGGGCTAAATCCATAATCCACACATATTCTTCAAGAGGCCCGATCACTCAAGGAACACCAGTCCAGGCTAGATCCTTTTTATACTTAAGATCTTCGGATTACCAGTCCAGACTAAATCCTTTTCTGCAACACATGCAGGATCTCAAGTCTCATATGAATCATGGTTTATCCATCGAAATCCCTTTCCAACCTCAACCGAGACATTATCTGAGAATTCATTATTAAAGGTGCAATTCATGCATTTTCATGCCATCAACAATGCAATTATCATGCATTCACAAAACATACAATTATTCATGTTATAGGTTTACTTCAAGTTATCCGAACTTACCTGGTATTCGTTTCGGAGCTGTGTTTCGGTTATTCCGGAACCTTACGTTTACCTCAATCGACCTCCGAAATTTGTTCCTCGGGGTCTATAACAACAAAATTATATCATTAATTCACTATATTACACTTTTCAAGTTTAATTTCTACCCTCGGTCCAAATGACCGCTTTACCCCTAACCTTTGACATTTTTACTATTTAGTCCTTAAGCTCGTATAATGAAACACATGGAATTTCTATCTTACCCAAGCCTAACCAAACATTTTTCTTTCTTATGGTAGCCCACATTTTCCATTATTTTGTCATTTCTACCACACATTTTAAAAATTTTGCAAAGTGGTTCCTACAAGGGCTTTTCATGAAAATCACTTAGGAAAAGATGTTTCTCACACCTTCAACTTTCATACCCCTTCATAATCCACCAAAATACAAGCAACTCATGCATGGGTAAATTTTTAAACATGAACCCTAGCATGAAATATGGGTAGAAATGGAGAGAGTAAGCTATCGGGATTCTAAAAATACAAAGAACATTAAAAACGGGGCTTGAGAGCACTTAATTGAGCTTGGAAAGCTTGAAAACCCTAGCTATGGAGAGCATGAAATTTTCGGCAGCTGTGGAGAAGAAGATGGCTGATTTTGGCCTATTTTTTCCATTTTATCTTATTAAAAAGCCAATTGACCAAAATGCCCTTAAGTCCTTTCTTTAAAAGTTCATCCATGCAAGCCCATTTTTGTCCAAAAACTTAGAAATTGGGGAAATTTCTCCCCAAGACCTTCTAATTTATAATCTAAAGAAATTTCATACAAATTTCTTCCAGAATCCAAGTTTTGCAATTTATTCAATTTAGTCCCTAATTTCCAATTAGACAGCTTACTAAAGGAATTTCTTCATGAAACTTTAACGTATGCATAATCTCATATTCTTGGTCTCATAATAATCATAAAATAAATATTTTGATGTCGGATTTGTGGTCCAGAAACCACTGTCCCAACTAGGCCCTATTTCGGGATGTTACATTTCTCCCCCTTAGGGACTTTCGTCCCCGAAAGTCTTACCAGTAAACAGGTTCGGATATTGGTTTCTCATGGTTTCTTCTAGTTCCCATGTAGCTTCTTCCACACCATGTCTGTGCCATAGAACCTTTACTAAAGTCACACTTTTATCTCTCAACTGTTTAACCTCTCGGGCCAAAATCTTGACTGGTTCCTCTCCGTAAGTCATGTCTCGTCTAATCTCAATCTCCTCTGGTGAAATCAAATGAGAGGGGTCTGATCGATATCGTCTTAACATGGATATATGAAACACGTCGTGAATCTTTTCCCATTCGGGTGGTAATGCCAAGCAATAGGCTAATGGTCCAATCCTTTTAGTGATCTCGTAAGGTCCTATAAATCGCGAACTCAGTTTACCTTTCCGACCAAATCTCAACACCTTTTTCCATGAAAACACCTTTAGGAATACTCCATCCCCAACTTGGAGTTCAATCTTTTTTCTTTTCAGATCAGCATAAGACTTTTGCCTATCCGATGCCGCTTTTAAACAGTCTTGTATTACTTTAACTTTTTCTTCAGTTTCCCTAATCAGATCTGGTCCATGAATCTGATTTTCCTTAAGTTCTGTCCAGTATAATGGAGTTCAGCACTTCCTGCCACACAAGGCCTCATAAGGTGCCATTTTCAAACTTGTTTGGAAACTATTGTTGTAGGCAAATTCTACCAATAGTAGGTATTTTTCCCAGCTACCCTGAAATTCGAGGATGCAACATCGTAACATATCTTCAAGAATCTGAATCGTCCGTTCAGACTGGCCATTGGTCTGAGGGTGAAAAGCTGTACTAAAACTCAACTTCGTCCCCAAGGCTTCCTGTAGCTTTTTTCAAAATCTCGAAGTGAACCTTGGGTCTCTGTCTAAAATAATCGATAATGGTACTCCGTGCAATCTTACTATCTCAGAAACGTATAAGTTGACCAGTCTATCAAGGGAATAATCTATCCTTACCAGAATAAAATGAGCCGACTTGGTCAACTTATCCACTATGACCCATATGGCATTTTTCTTTTTCAGAGTCAAAGGCAATCCTGTCACGAAGTCCATGGTAACTCTGTCCCACTTCCATTCGGGAACCATCACAGGTTGTAACAAACCTGAAGGCACTTGATGTTCAGCTTTAACTTGCTGACATACCAGGCATCTTGACACAAACTCAGAAATATCTCTTTTCATACCGTTCCACCAATACATTTTCTTCAAATTGTTGTACATTTTGGTACTTCCCGGATGAATAGACAAACGGCTACTATATGATTTTTGCAATATTTTTCGGATAAGTTCATCGTCTTTAGGTACGTATACTCTCTCTCTGAACATCAAACACCCATTAGGACTAATCTAGAAATCTGATTCAGTCCCTGACTCACATTGAGCCCTTTTTGCTTGCAAGTCACCATCATTAAACTAAGCATCATGAATTTCCTGTAGAAATGTTGGCCTAGCCTCTAGCTCTGCCAAGACCGAACCATCATCAAGTAATGTCAATCGAGTATCCATGGCTTTCAAAGCAAATAAGGATTTTTTGCCTAGAGCGTCGGCGACCACATTCGCCTATCCCGGATGGTAGTCAATGATTAGATCATAATCATTAATTAATTCTAACCATCTCCTTTGTCTCAAATTTAATTCTTTTTGAGTCATCAAGTACTTCAGACTCTTGTAGTTCGTAAAGATACAACATGTTTCACCATATAAATAATGCCTCCAAATCTTCAAGGCAAAAATAATTGCAGCAAGCTCTAGGTCATGGGTCAGATAATTCTTCTCGTTAGGCTTCAATTACCGTGAAGCATAGGCCATCACCTTGCCATCTTGCATAAGCACACAACCCAATCCATTTAAGAATGCATCACTGTAAACCACGAATTCCTTTCTCGGTTCAGATAGCACTAAAACAGGAGCTTCAGTCAACAATATCTTTAATTTCTCAAAACTTTGCTGACACTTTTCCGTCCATTCAAACTTAACATCCTTCTATAGCAACCTCATCATCAAAGTCGCTATCATTGAAAATACTTTTACAAACCTTTGATAGTAACTAGCTAAGCCCAAAAAGCTTCTAACCTCGTTTACATTTTTAGGCGATTTCTAATCAATAATAGTAGAGATTTTACTTGGATCAACTCGGATGCCTTCACCCGAAACAATATGACCCCAAAATCCAACTCCTTGGAGCCAAAATTCACTTTTGCTAAACTTAGCATACAATTGTTTTTCTCATAAAGTCTGCAATACAATTCTCAGGTGCTTCACATGTTCTGTCTCATTTTTGGAATAAATCAAAATGTCGTCAATGAACACAACAACAAACTTATCCAAATATGGCAGAAAGATCCTATTCATTAGATACATAAATACGGTCGGTGCATTCGTCAGCCCAAACGGCATAACAAGGAATTCGTAATGACCATACCTCGTCCTGAAAGCTATCTTTGGCACATCCGATTCCTTCACACGCAACTGATAGTAGCAAGACCTCAAGTCTATCTTAGAGAACACAATGGCTCCTCTCAAATGATCAAATAAATCATCAATCCTTGGTAAAGGATACTTATTTTTTATGGTTACCTTATTCTGTTGCCGATAATCAATACATAATCTCATTGGACCATTTTTCTTTTTTACAAACAACATGGGGGCACCCCAAGGTGAAAAACTTGGCCTTACGAATCCTTTATCCGTCAACTCTTGCAACTGTGCTTTTAACTCTTTTAGCTTGGTTGGTGTCATTCTATACGGAGTGATAGAAATAGGATTTGTCCTTGGCACCAATTCAATACCAAATTCAATTTCTCTCTTAGGAGGTAATCCTAGTAATTCCTCCGGGAATACATCTGAATACTCACATACTATCGATACAGACTCGATCTTCAACTCTGTTTCCTTAGAGTTCAGTACAAATGTAAGATAAGCTTCATACCCTTTCCTCATGTACCTCTAGGCAACCATTGTCGTGATTACATTCGGCGGCAAACCCAATTCTCTTGATTCGACCTGTAGAGTCTCACCATCCAGACATTTTAACTTAATATACTTACTACCACAATTCACAGTTACATCATGAAGGGCTAAACAATCCATACCAAGTATTACATCAAATTCATCAAATGGCAGCAACATAAGGTTAGCCGGAAAACAATGACCTTGAATCATCAAAGGACAATTCTTACAGACTTTATCAACTAGAACCGATTTGCCTAATGGGTTCGACACTTTAATAACAAATTCTGTAGGTTCAACGGGTATATTCATACTAGACACCAATCTCATGCAAACGTAAGAATGCGTCGACCCCGAGTCAATTAAAGCAATAATACTCGTATTAAAAAGAGAAAAATACCCGTAATAACGTCAGGAGCAGAGGCTTCCTCTCGAGCGTGTATTGTATACGTTCTTGCCAGGGCTCTAGCCTCTGGTCTTGTAGTATCTTTAGCTGCGACCCGACTGCCACTAGCACTTCCAGGGTATCTTGGAGGTTTACCTCGTGCCATAGGAGCACTCAACTTCAGGGTTACTTCCACTTCTTTTTCCGTTCGATCTGGGTAGTCTCTGAGAAAGTGGTTAAGAGAGCCACATCTGAAACACGCACCGTTTTTTACTTGGCACTTTTCGAAGTGAAATTTGTTGTAGCTCTTACACTTCGGCTTTTGATCATCTACACTCCCCACACTAGTCATCATCGGGGAGGAAAACTTTTGACTTCGTCGTCTAGGACCCTTCGCTCTACCCGAATATCCTACTGATGAAGTGGAGCATTCATGCTGGTTCCTAGCTTTCTTCATGGAGAATGATAGTGTTTTACCGCTGGTCCTTTTGCTCGCAACTCAAGCCTCTCTCTTTGCTTGCTTTCTTTCATTATTAAGCTCCTCGACTTTCTTGGCCCGATCAGCCAATGCGGCGAACTCCCGTATTTCAAGAATTCTGATCAACAATTTGATGTCCTCATTCAGACCCTCCTCGAAGCGTTTACACATTTCTGATTCAGTTTGGACCCATTCAGTTGCGTACTGACTTAGCCGTACAATCTCCCTCTCATATTCCGCTACAGTCTTGTTCCCTTGTTTGAGTTTAATGAACTCCTTTCGCTTCAAGTCTAAAAACCGTTGGCTAATAAATTTCTTCCTAAACTCTGTTTAGAAGAAATTTCAAATAATATTTTCCTTCAACACTACCGAGGATACGGTCTTCCACCAGTGGTATGCAGTATCCTTCAAGAGGGACACGGCACACTTCAAACACTCCTCGGGTGTGCATGACAATTCATCTAACACCCGTGTAGTATTTTCGAGCCAGAACTCGGCTCTTTCAGCTTCATCATCGACTTTCGCTATGAATTCCTCAGCCCCATACTTTCTAAGCTTGTCTACAAAGGGCTTACCGATTCTTACCGGTGCCATACCGCGTGGCACATCCTCATAGGTTGGTTAGGGGGCGGGGGCGGTCGTGGTATGTTGGGGCGATTCCTTAGATAATCCCCAAACCATTCATCCATCATATCAAAGAAGGTGGCTCGGGCCTCTTCTTAGACTTCAGACATAGGTCTCCTACTACTAGTAGATACAACTCGTTATACGGAAGCTGGAGCATGGCTCTCGGCTCCCTCGGACTCATCTTGTGCTCGATTGGAAGACATTTACTATATTCAAAACAATTTAAACAGTTTAGGAGATGTTACACTATCAAGATTCGAAATATAGCATGTATAGCGAACTTTAACATCCTCTATGGTAGTCCTAGAACCGACTAAACTGTAGCTCTGATACCACTTAATGTAACACCCCTCGCCCGTATCTAACACCGGGATAGGGTTCGAGGCGTTATCGGTAATTCACCTTTACAAACTTACTCAATCGAGTTACTGAATTTCGCTTGTGATTTAACACTTTTCAAACGTGTGCACTTTATCTCTTATATAGGCCTCCGAGGCCTTAAAACACACTTAGGGGTAGTATGGAACAAAACCGAAATTTTTCGATAAACTAGGGGCACTTTAAAAAATTTTCCCTTAGTTGAAGTGTAACACGCCCGTGTCATTTTTCCAGTATGCAACACGGCCAAGGCACACGCCCGTGGGCTTAACCCGTGTGCTACACTGACTTCAACCTCACCATTCTGTTAAACATACACGGCCCAGGCACACGCTCGTGTGCTTAGCCCGTGCTCTATGCTGACTTAAAATTTTAGGTGTAGGGGACATACTGTCATAGCACACACCCATGGGAGTAGCCTGTGTGTCACACACGGCCTAGACACACACCTATGTGTCTACCCATGTGGACCTTGTTAGGCTATTTTCCAAGCCTTAAGTCACCCTCTACTAGCCAATTACACTTATAGATTACTATAGTGCATATTTGGGCCAAATTATCCATTTGTAAATATGAAATTTTGATTAACCTCATTGCATGTGAACCTCATGTCATTGGTTTCATACATGCTAAGTTAATTCTTATCTTGCATTTAATGATTTATATGTCTGTTTGACATATTAAGATTGGCTTGTTATTATAACTCATTGCCAATTATAACTAAGCCATTGCATATGAATATAAACATGCATAGATTTGTAGGACATAGCCTACTTCAAAATGAGCCAATTCCCATAGCGATATACAAAAAATATAAACATAATTTTACATGCTTTCACTAGGAAAATCAAATGACAAATACTCAAAAAATCCTATACATGCCATTGGACAAAATAAAAATGTCTTTATACCAAAGCTTGTCTAGTTGATAATGTGTTGACTCTCCAATTGTCTTCCAATCCTTATGAGTCCTTGAGCTCTGAAAAGCAGGGAAAAGAGAGGGGTAAGCATTTACATGCTTAGTAAGCCCGTATAACTGGAAATTAAACTTACCGATTATTTAGCATACAACCATATTAGGCAATGAAACCAACAAGCATAGGATAGTTTCCCTATCACATGTACTCAACCATCGAGTTAGTTACATATCAATGTGCCATGTAATTCATCTTAGATAAGCTTATCATTTAACATATCATCTATACATATTCCTTGTGATAGTTCTGTTGAGTTTCTAGGAAATCTCAATGGATCATCTATTTACCAACAATTCGTACGAATGATCGTTTCAGTATGCACTCCCGCGAACCTCACATCTTACGGCAGGATTACCAGTCCAGGCTAAATCCCCTGTAATATAAACTCATAAGGTGATGTCGGGATTACTAGTCCAGGCTAAATCCCTTAAAATGACAAACACTCTTAATGAGCTCGGATCTAAACTACCAGTCCAGGCTAAATTCAGACCCTAATCGGATTACCCGTCCAGGCTAAATCCACAATGCACACATATTCTTCGGGAGGCTCGATCACTCAAGGAACACTGGTCCAGGCTAGATCCTTTTTATACTTGAGATCTTCGGATTACCAGTCCAGACTAAATCCTTTTCTGCAACACATGCAGGATCTCAAGTCTCATGTAAATCATGGTTTATCCATCGAAATCTCTTTCCAACCTCAACTGAGACATTATCTGACAATTCATTATTAAAGGTGCAATTCATGCATTTTCATGCCATCAACAATGCAATTATCATGCATTCACAAAACATACAATTATTCATGTTATAGGTTTACTTCGAGTTATCTGAACTTACCTGGTATTCATTTTGGAGCTGTGTTTTGGTTATTCCGAAACCTTGCGTTTTCCTTGATCGACCTCTAGAATTTGTTCCTCGGGGTCTATAACAACAATATTATATCATTAATTCACTACATTACACTTTTCAAGTTTAATTTCTACCCCCGGTTCAAATGACTGTTTTGCCCCTAACCTTTGACATTTTTACTATTTAGTCCTTAAGCTCGTATAATAAAACACATGGAATTTCTATCTTAACCAAGCCTGACCAAACATTTTTCTCTCTTATGACAGCCCACATTTTCCATTATTTTTTAATTTCTATCACACATTTTAAAACATTTGCAAAGTGGTCCCTACAAGGGCTTTTCATGAAAATCACTTAGGAAAAGATGTTTATCACACCTTCAACTTTCATACCCCTCCATAATCCAACAAAATAAAAGCAACCCATGCATGGGTAAATTTTTAAACATGAACCCTAGCATGAAATATGGGTAGAAATAGAGAGAGTAAGCTACCGGGATTCTAAAAAATACAAAGAACATTAAAAACGGGGCTTGGGAGCACTTATTATTGAGCTTGGAAAGCTTGAAAACCCTAGCTATGGAGAGCATGAAATTTTCAGCAGCTATTGAGAAGAAGATGCCTAATTTTGGCCTATTTTTTCCATTTTATTTCATTAAAAAGCCAATTGACCAAAATGCCCTTAAGTCCTTTCTTTAAAATTTCATCCATGCAAGCCCATTTTTGTCCAAAAACTTAGAAATTGGGAAAATTGCTCCCCAAGACCTTCTAATTTATAATCTAAATAAATTTCATACAAACTGCTTCTAGAATCCAAGTTTTGCAATTTATTCAATTTAGCCCCTAATTTCCAATTAGACACCTTACTCAAGGAATTTCTTCATGAAACTTTAACACATGCATAATCTCATATTCTAGGTCTCATAATAATCATAAAATAAATATTTTGATGTCGAATTTGTGGTCCCGAAACCACTGTCTAGACTAGGCCCTATTTCGGGATGTTACAAGTTCTGCTACCGGGCTACCACGGATGTGTCGGTTGGGTGGGTCGATATTTATATCCCCACATGATGTGTCGGGGGACAGAGTTGGTGTGTAGCGGATGGATTATTGGGATGGGATTGCTCTGCATTGCATTGCATGTTTGATGTATGGTGATTGATGAATGCTTGTTACTTGTCGAGGGTTGTACACATTGAGTTTGCAAAAACTCACCCCCTCTTTTATTTTATTTTCAAGTGATGCTTAGTAGAAGGTTCGATGTTTGGAGGGACTCTGGGTGGCCAACTAGCAAGACAATTTGGACTTGTTTTTCTTTTTAAGGCATATAAGTTTCTATTTTATTCAGTACTTTTCAAATCAGATTGTAATAGGGCTTCCATTTTGTTATTACTTGGATTGTTATTTTTATGTGGTGTAATTATGAGAAGTTGAACATGGTTTCTTAAACTATAGTATGTTTTTCTACGTTTCCGCAACTAAGTTTTGCAGCAACAGGTTTTCATAAAATCATATGTTTTAAACAAGTGGTTGAAAGGAGTTTTTTTTTTTTTTGGTTAATTAAGGTTTCATTTATTTTAAGAAGGGTTTTCAATGAAAACACGGTTTTCGCTAAAACACTTCAATGTGATGCGCTAGATTCGGCCATAACGTCCGGACCGGGTTTGAGGTGTTACAAATTACTATGATTTGGGTTGATGATTTAAAGTTATAAGTTGAAGTTGTAATTTGTTATAATGGTTGTCATGTATAAGGTCGAATTTAGTGATTTCTATGGTATGTATATAGGATAAATTATGATAGTATGTGTGGTGATGGTATGCTTGTTTTTGGATCATGAAATGGTTGGGAAATGATAAATCTTGGGTGAAATGTATAGTATATGTTTAGTTGATAGTTGTGGTATATGCATTCATTAAATTAAATTGAGTGATTAAAATAAGTATATCTAATTAAAAATAAACGGTGAATAACTAAAATGATAAAAGCATGTACTAGTAGTGACTAAAATAGTAGAAGTATATAACAACAATGTCTAAATAACAAATTAATTTTCAATGGCCAAAATAAAAATTTATAAAAGTTAGAGTGATTTTTCTTTTGAAAAAACAGTCAGACCAACTAATCTTTCAAAAAAAAAATATTTATCCACTAATTCCTAAACTATAAAATTCTATGCAAAACAATTAGTCAATTACCACTATGAATATTGAAAAAAAAAACCCACTTTGGTAGATCGATTGTTTTAACTCTTGGTAGTTGGGGGTGGGGGAATGGAGTAAGGATGGTTGAGAGGATGACAATAATTGCACAATCTATAGCTTTCTTTTCAGTTTTCACCTGAGATCATAACATACTTACATTCATGGGAAAGACTTTGATTTCCTTGCCTTGCCTAGATACGCCATTGGGCCACCAAAAAGAATCAAAATGATGAAGCCAAGGTGTTAAGGTTTACATATGGTCCACAGGGTCTGATAACAGTTGGAACAAACAATTTTATAATGATAAATCATCAATTCCAAAGAAACAAAGCTTGAAACTCAGAAATATCTTTACATATGAAGCCAATGGGTTTAAGTTCCAACCTCAACAGTTTCTTCATTTAACAATCATTCATCTGGGACGACATATAGAATTCCATTTCCCATCAATGTTTCAGTTTGATTATGTTTCAATTCATTTAAAAGAAGACTGTTTTCATGATCATTTTCTGTGCCTTGTTTTTCGAATTGGATCGTTAAATCCTAATCGAGGATCGATCTGATCCAATTCCATGGGTTGAGCGTTTTGGGTCAGAGCAAAGAAGATGTTCTTCGTACAAGTCTTTTTGTGTCCTGTAATCTGTTTTTTTCCCACCGTATGTGGTGAACCAAAAACCAACAATTGGTCGAGGCTAAGAAGTGAGCTTGTAAGTTGTAAGAGATAAGTATTTGAAAAATGAGATTATGAAAATGTTTTAGTAGAAATGTGAGGTGAGAATTTCAATGAAACAAATCTCCGAATAATAAATGAATTGTTTGATAAATCTTATAAAATTTTAATTTCGTAATAAAATATTTTTAACATTTAATTTTCTATATGGGTTTAATAACCATAATAATTTTTACTTAATTCAAAATTTTCTACCAAAAAATGTTGAATAAAATGGGTAGATAAATAGTTATTTATCACTTAATTGTGAGAAGATTAAGTTCATTTTATTTTAAAAAAAACTATATCCTAAACTATCTAAAAAAATTAAAATATTACAATTATGATATAAGTTATTATAAAAAAAAATATGAAATAATTAATTTTCAAAAAAATTAAAATTTATTATTATCAAATAACACAATTATATTAAATATATGATTTTTATTAACATAACAAAGGAATTTATAATGTAAATTCAAAACTTATAAAATTGTGTAGTAAAAATCTTTAACTTAAATTTGCAGAATTTTTTTTTTGTTAAGCTATTCTTTTAACATTTAATTTTTTTATTTATCAAACCATCTTTTTCTTTTATTTTTTTAATAAACTGTCGGAGCTTAGATGACTTTTCTTTCACATTTTTTCCTCTAAAATGTTGTTGATAAATAATTTGGTTGTGCCATTAAGCATGCAATATTTTTTTCCCAAAACTTATCAACTGACTCGATATAAATACTGTCAAATATTATTTTTTGAAGGTAGATTTTTTCAAATATTAAACTATAAAATAATCGTTTATAATAGAATTCATATTTGGAAAAAATATAAAATATTTTTTAATAAATTTTTATCATTAAATTTATGAAAATTAATTATTTTTATTTTAAAAATATTTTTAATATTATTTAATTAAATTAAAATGCACATACATATAATAAAAAAGCATTGTGTTTTAATAAATTGTATTGCGTTTCTATTAAACGAATTGAAAAATTGTAATTCATTCCTACTAAATTAACAAAAAAATAGAGACTATTCCAAGCCAATTGTGTTTCATACATATAGTGATTTGCAGTCTCATTTTTATTCCTCGTACCAGACCCATCGTTTTAAATAACATTAGTCTTGATCATGTTTGTTACAGTGTTTTTTTTTTTTTACTAAATCTTGAGTGCTCATGTTCTGAATCCAATTTTGTATCCTATTTTGTGCAAATCATCTAACAAGTTTTATTTAATTTATTTTTATTTAAATTTCATCATGCCTAAAACATTTTGAGAGTTATTCTAATTTATTTTATGTTTGATTTATACTTTAAAATAATTAATTTTTATTGAAGTAATTCGGATATATTATCTTTATAATTCTAGATCAATATTATTATAATTGTACCCTTCTTTTATTAAAAAAAAATTAGATAAAGCTGTTCCATTAGCTGACTTCTTCGGGTGAAGTAAGAATTGATGAGCTGATGCAAACTCCTTTTAGGCTACTTTCTTTGTTTTCTTTAACATTTCCAAGCAATAGTGAAAGGAAAATAAGCAATTTCCCCCCTGGGTAAAAGCTGTGTAATAAGCCAAGCACAGGTGGAATTTTAGCTGTAGTATTGTCATCAAAGAATTTTTTTTTTTTTTTGGGAGCCCACCGCCGTGAAGAAAAATAGAAAAGGAAAAATTTGGGACACTAATTATTTGTTTGATGACAACATGTGTGAGTTGGGTTTATGGGGTTCTCAAAGTTTCAAAACAGCTCCAAATAAAATAGTTAATGATGAGTTGTGAACATGTGAGAACTGCCAAGTTCTCAAATTAAAAGTTAAAAGTTTCACTTAAAAAAAAATTGCACTGTATCCAGAGGGGAAAAAAGGGAATATCAGAGAAAAGCTGTTGGATATGATGCCAAGATGGTCCCACGATGATCTATCGAACCCTAGATACATATACAAATATCTAATGAATGTATGCCCAAGTTCTCAAATTAAAGTTTAAATTTTCTTCTCGGAATGGTTCAGGGTTATGTTGTTTATCTCAGATGCCAGCCTCCAATTTGGCACGACTTTGTTCAAGTTTCAAAGTTTTTTCTTTTATGTACTTAGAGGTTACTTGAAGAGTTATGTCATATATTCATATCTTAAAATATGAAGAGTCGGGATAATTTAGAACAACGCGTTTATCAAGTTGTATGGAATCAAAGGAAAAAAAAAGCATTTATGGGTGAAAACTTAAGCCAGCAGGAATAAGTATGGAGGCACATTGATTGGTGTCGCTGACTTGTGGAAGAAATCCCTACACAAGATTGTTAGGTTTTCATCGACTCATCATTGATGTATAGACATTATGAGAAAGAGGTAGCACAGGTTCAAAACCACCCTAGCTTCTTGATTTGGACAATGATCACTCGTTAGAAGAATGTTATAAAAAGGGAAAATGGTTGAAGATAATAATTACATTTTTTTTCTCGGGGAATATGGTGACCATAACTTGCAGTCTAGTCATGAGTTAGTGACTCATCAAAACATATCGAAAACAGGAACAATGGACCACTGGATTGAATGGTTACCGCCCTTTAGCAAGTTCTGTGTTTAGAATCAAACCCAGCTAGATTCGATTAAATCAATTGAAATTCCAAACAAATCGCTTGATTTTATAAATTCAATTGCTTTTTGCACTATATTGTCGAGTAGTTCAATCTGATTCATGATTTGAGATGGTTAACCTTATTAACTCTAGTGCATGCACTAGAGTACCGTATAAACTGCAAAACATATCTACTTAAAGAATGAATGAAAAGCAGCCTTTATTAATGTACAAAATCCTTTGTTTTTGGATCAGTTTTAATCAATCTTGAGATCTGAAAGAAGGTTCTTGTTTGTTAGGAAACAAGTTACTGGAGATCCGTGCTAACAGATACCATGATTTAGCCTTTTCTCCTACTTCACCCAGCTGAAGTATGGCCTACTGCCACCAAATTTGCTAACAGATATTATTATTTAGGCATGAAACCCTAATTCTCAACTGCTATAACAATAAGAAAAATATCTTATGGATCGAGGTTTTTGCTTAAGCTAGCCTAAGTGATTTTGTTAAACTTCTGTTGAAACATGAAAGCTCATAAATATCTACCATCAAGGTTAAAACTAATCTTAAACCTATAGAACCAATGGGAAAAAAAATATTGGAATTACTAAATTCTAAAAGTGACATAGAAATTTTTTTACGTAGATTTTATAATTTATAAAAATTAATTTTTTTCAAGTTCGTGATTACGTTTTCTAACCATTCTACTTTGGAATCATTATTATAACATCTCATCCGATTAGCAATAGGAAAAAAATTATAATTCTATGATTCCTCCGCCCATCCATTAATCTAAGCACTCACAGGTAAAGAAATAAAAAGTTTCAACTTTTGTTATTACGATCAAAATTTAACAAATAAAATAATCAAATTTGTAAAAGAACTCCTATGACGTTTGAAAAGTGAGAGGGAATTAAAAAGTGTTTTGAGTAGGAAAGAGAGAGGCCTTTTTGTCATTGGGTAGCTTTTAAGGGCTATGAACAAGTGTACTTAAAAATCTAACATGGAAACAAAACAAAATAAAGGGGGCTAAACCCGAAAAAATAGTTCACTAAGTGGGTGTAGAAATATTATATTGGTTTATTTTTATCGTATTAAAATTGTATTTAAAATATTTAATGTTATATAAACTTTAATATACTTGTTGAAACCATCCCTCGAATTAAAAATTTTAAGTTTTAAAAAATGGGGGAATCGACTTCTGAAAAACAGAAATATGGAGTCGCCACCGATCCTTTTGTTTTGGTGTGATCGGGTCACCTAAGAATTTGGTTATTTTAATAAAACATTTTGGTTTACTAAAATAACGATTCTGGTCTACGAAAATATGAGAAAACGGGCTCGAGAGTCGGTTATGTATGAGGAAGGATTAGCACCCTCATTACGCCCAAAATTGGTACCAAATCGATTAAATACTGTCTTTATGTCTAAAATTAAAAATGTTTTTGAAATGTGGTTCTTATTAATAACATTTAAATAACCTGAGTTGGTTGCCAAAAATTTTCTTGTTTCGACGTCCGAAAGCTTATAATTTGAAATTAACAAAAGGATGCCCAACTATTTGGTCCAACGAAAAAATCGAAACCCAGCACAGTAGAGCACGATTCCTCGAATTTTTGAACATCGAACATTGCCTCACCTTAAAAAATACGAGTGAAATTTCAAAGAGATATTCGATTATTTTGAACAAACGGGAAATTACAACTCAGCACGATAGGGTACTATTCCCCGCATTGCCAAACATCGAATATCACCTTCGTTTTAAAGGGTTTTTAGAAAACATGAGTGAAATTTCAAAGGAATTTTCGATTGTTTTGAAAAAAACGAGAAATCATAACCCAACACGTTAGGGCACGATTCCCGAATTATCAAACACCGAGTATTGTCTTCATTTTGAAAGGTTTTTAATAAACACGAGTGAAAACCTAAAGGAATATTCGATTGTTTTGAGCAAACGAGAAATCACAACCCAGCACGATAGGGCATGATTCTCGAATTATCAAACACTGAGTATTGCCTTCGTTTTAAAGGGTTTTAATAATTATGAAACTAGCTTAAAACGCATTAATTCGATTTGAAATAAGACAAAATTAATCGTAAAATTTAGATTTTGTAAAACCACATTTCATAAAACAAGTGGAAAACGATGATATGGGGTGATGTACATATGTAAGATACAAGGCCAATTATCAAACTAATAATCAAGTATGGCAAATCTAGACGAATGTAATCAAACTTCTAAACATGGATAAAGGTCATTTGGTGAAACAACAAAATGAATGAATAATACGCAACGATAACATACGTGACACGACATAAAATGATCAATGCAAGGTATACAAAACAATATGCAAATCAGAAGGAGCAATATGGTATAAAACGGGTTTAAAGCAATGATAAATACTTAATATATATATATACATATTATATAATGAATTGATGGATTTTTAACAAAAACTAGAGATATATGATCATTTAAAATGTGCGTTATAGAATGGAGATTTTCAAGGTTAAATAATATGCAAGGTGTTAAAAATATAAAAAGAAATATGCGCAACAAAGAAGAATTTAATAATGTATAAAAATATGAAAATAGTATTAAGATGTGAGATTCTAAATCAAAACAATATGTGAGAAAATATGTTCTAAAAACAACTTATATACGTAAGGATATATATATAGGAAAATTTAAAAAGACTTTATAAAATAGATTGGCATATGACTTAAAACGTACATAGAATTAAATGAATTTTATTATGAATTATATATATAATAGTTTTAAGAATATACTTATATATATACATAAAAACTATATGCATAAAATAACATGGATTCAAGGATATATATGTAAACCAAATATACATGGCAATACATACATATACATGCATAATAATCAATTGAATAATATTTAAAACGTGCATGCAAAACGTATTATAATAACAAAAATGTATGAATAGATTCAAAGTCATGTATGAAATAAAACAACTTTACTATAGACTGTGTATGAATATATATATATATATATATATATTAGTGTATATACAAAAACATTTTAAAAAAGGGATAGAATATAACATGACAATTCGATTACCAAAACTATAGCAAATAAGTAAGTGATACAGATGATACGGTTAACGCAAATGAACAAATTCGAATAAAGTGTAAATAACATGAAATGAATCTAAAAAGAAAACTTATTTAGAGTCACATTAAAATAAATAGGATAATTTACAAAATAATAAAACCAAGGCAAATTTAAGGGTTAAAGCTTGACGAGCATAAATGTCCAAGGACTAAAGCAGAGATTATCCCTAAATTCTAAAGCACAGCGTTTAACCATTGGTAAAATTAAAACCATGTACAAAGTTTAGGAACAAATTAAAAAAACGGAAGAAAACAAGAGGACACCATTGAATGATAACGCGAATAGAAAGGACTTAGAGTGCAAATTTCCCTCGCAGGCCCAAAGCACGCGGGTCTGGCCACATCTGGGTCGGGTCACTGGGTCCATATCATTCATACGACACCGTTTTAGAGCTATGGGAGCTGGCTCCAAGCGGTGTCGTTTTACTCGCTTATAAGGGAAGAAAAAAAACCCTAAAACTAATGAAATAAAATGCTTTTTAACTTTCTCCTCTTCAGTCGGCCGATCTAACCAGCCCCCCCACCCTCTTTTTTTTTTCCGCAGGTTTTTGCTTCGATTTGGACTGCGATTCACAACGCGTAGGGGTGCCATGGAGAATCATCGAGGGTCACCTGCTTCAGTTTTGAAACCCCGTCCTTACTTCGATTGCGACGAAGAAGACGGGTTTTATTGACTAAGTAAATCCCTTCCTCTCCTTTCCCTTTTGTTTATGCTCAGAATACACGATTTGTAAAACCAAAAAAAGAACCAAAATGAAAGAGGGGAGCAATCGGAGAAAAATGAACCGAATATGAAAATCACCTTTCGATTTCTTGATTATTTCTTTTGTTTCGATCTGCGTATATCGTGTTTATGTTCTGTAAAAAAAAGGAGCCCCTTACAATCGAAAAATAATAGGCTTTATAGCTGAATCATCAAAATAAAATAATAAAAACAAATTTTCTTTCTTTGCTTTCGCATTGGCTCGTTGTTGCTATTGTTTGTCCGTTTCTTTGCAGGTACGGAGTGTGCGTGGCGCGAGTACGGGGACTGTGCTGGAGCGTGTGCTGGTATACGGGGTGTGGGTGTGGCGTCAGAAGGAGTGTACGACGCTGGGGGGTACGGAGGCCAGGGCCGAGGCTCGGTTGCGGCGAGAGAGAAAGAGAACCCTAGGGTTCTGTCTGTTCTAAAAGCAATAGGCCTATCGGGCTTGTATTTCGGGTTAGGTCTAGGTTTAGTTACTGGGCTTTAATTGGTTATTGGGCTGTTTTATACTAAAGACTTGGACTGTGGACTATTGGTTTGGTTTGATTTTTATTTATTTATTTATTTTGTATATATTTTTTGGTTTCTAATGGGCCCAGGCAAATTGGCCCGTTTACAGCTGCCCCTCTTTGTTCATTGTCGTGTAACGAGAATAGAGCAAAGACTTCAAAGAGGGCCAATTTTGCTCGGTTTCGTGGAATCATGACCTCTTTGGTGCTTCTTTTCTTCAAGTGATTTCAATATGCCCCACTGCAGCTTCAGGGAGACATGGTTCGTGTGTTTTTATGCTGCTCTACTGCAACTTCAGGAAGATAAGGATTGTGACTTTGATTTTGCTCCACTGCAACTTCAGAGAGACAAAATCTTGCAATCCTCGGCCTGTTGCCCTACTACTTAGGGGGTTAAGGCTCGTTTTCTCCGATCTGCTCTAGTGTAACTTCAGGGAATCAAGATCTAAAATTTCAACCTACTCTACTACAATTTTAGGAAGCTAGGTTAATGACTTAAATCTGCTTCACTGCAACTTCAGGAAGCCAAGATTCGTCGTCTTCGATCTGCTCCACTGCAATTTTAGGGAAACAAGATCTAAAATTTCAACCTACTCCACTACAATTTTAGGGAGCTAGGTTAATGACTTAAATCTGCTTCACTGCAACTCCAGGAAGCCAAGATTTGTCGTCTTGCTACAACGTCTTCTAATTGGTTTCCTGTATCTGTGTATGCCAAGTAATTAGGGTGCCATGATCAAAAATGAATCCAATGCCCCTGACTATACGTGGTGTTTATGTCAAATAACTAGAATGCTATGATCGAAATGAATCAAGTGCTCCTAACTAAATGAATGATTATGAATGTAGAAATGTTATGAGAGTGATTCCTTTTTAAAATGCTTAAGGTCTTATTGCTCATAATTCACCTGGGTTCTATCATTGATGTGCTGTCGTGCTTTCCTGCTTAGCCGTTATCTCTGACAGAAAATTTAAAGAAATAGTCCTAATTTGGACTACTCTTTTTTCAATGTTTTTCAACTTTGAACCTAGTTAGTTTTGACTAGTGGCCCTGTTTAGGGTCCTTGCACTATTTAGAAACTTTTCCAGAGTAATATGCATAACATCTTTTGTGTAAATATTACATGTCTAAAAATCGCGATTTTAACAAAAATGCTCGAAAGAGATTATCATAATGGACAAATGGAATATTATTAAGCAAAATTTGATGTGAATACATAGGAATACGAGTCTGATAAGGTGTAAAATAAAAAAGAAAAAAGCGGTGCCCCAGATATCACAGCACGAGTTTCACTATTCCAATTTCTCAAAGGCTCCTTTGAACCAAATGTGTATTCAAGAGATTCTGCATATTTTGTTGATGCTCCCAGGTGTACTGTTCTCCTGTCTTGTTGATTTTGGAAGGGCAAGACTACCATATGCCCCATATTCAAAATTTCAGCTGCCCGTTTTCTGGTTTTCAACTCAAAAGTCCCTTTGGTTCCAAAGTGCCCTTTGCGGGTTTTCACCTTGGCCTCTCCTTTTTTTTATTGCAGAGCGCCCTTTTGCGGGTTTTCACTCTAGCCTCTCTTCTTCAGGTAAAATACTTCTTGACTGAATCCGAGTTTACAGGATTGGGCAAGTTTCTACCGTCCATCTCTGCTAGAATCAATGCTCCTCCAGAGAAAGCCTTCTTCACCACGTAAGGCCTTTCCTAATTAGGCGTCCATTTCCCTCGAAAATCCTTCTGTATGGGAAGGATATTTTTCAAAACCAGGTCTCCCTCGTGGAATTCTCTAGGGCGAACCTTTTTGTCAGGAGCCCGCATCTTTCACTTTTGGTACATCTGACCATGACGGATAGCTCTTAACCTCTTTCCTCAATTAGGTTCAATTGGTCATATCGAGACTGGATCCATTCGGCTTCTTCTAACTTTAACTCCGACAACACTCGAAGAGATGGGATCTCGACTTCGATTGGCAATACTGCTTCCATTCCGTAGACCAAAGAGAAGGGGGCTGCCCCAGTTGAGGTTCTTACCGACGTTCGATAAGTAAATAGGGCAAATGGTAACTTCTCATGCTAGTCTCTGTAGGTTTCGGTCATCTTCCCCACAATTTTCTTAATGTTTTTATTGGCTGCTTCCACTGCCCCATTCATCTTTGGGCGATATGGTGACGAGTTATGATGTCTGATTTTAAATTGACTGTAGACTTCCGCTATCGTACTATTGTTCAAGTTTAATGCATTGTCAGATATGATCCTCTCCGGCATTCCATATTGACATATGATCTCCTTTTTCAAAAATTTGCTCACTGTCGACTTGGTCACACTAGCATACGAAGCGGCTTCTACCCATTTGGTGAAGTAGTCGATAACCACGAAGATGAAACGATGCCTATTGGAAGCCTTCGGCGATATTGGTCCAATCACATCCATACCCCACATAGAGAATGGCCATGGAGAAACCATGACATGCAGCGGTGAAGGGGGCACATGAATTTTATCCCCGTAGATTTGGCATTTATGACATCTTTTAGCGTAATTGACACAGTCTCCTTCCATGGTGGACCAATAGTACCCGAATCTCATAATTTGCTTGGCCATTGTAAAGCCATTAGCATGTGTCCCACAGACGCCTTCATGGACTTCTTCCAAGATTTTCTTGGCTTCTATAGCGTCTACACATCTTAGTAACACTTGATCCTTTCTTCTTTTGTACAATATATCCCCATCTAAGACATAGTCGATGGCTAGTCTTCTTAGCGTTCTTTTATCATTCTCACTTGCCTGGTCTGGGTACTCACGATTCTTCACGTATTGTAATATATCATGATACCTAGGGTTCTGTCTGTTCTAAAAGCAATGGGCCTATCGGGCTTGTATTTTGGGTTAGGTCTAGGTTTAGTTACTGGGCTTTAATTGGTTATTAGGCTGTTTTATACTAAAGACTTGGACTGTGGACTATTGGTTTGGTTTGGTTTGATTTTTATTTATTTATTTATTTTGTATATATTTTTTGGTTTCTAATAGGCCCGGGCAAATTGGCCCATTTACAATACTAATAATTTGTATTTATATTATTGTTCTCATAATTGTGTAGGCTTTTTAGAGAAAGGACTCCTTATTGGTAGGCAGTTTTCGGGTTTTTACTTTATTTTCTACTTTGTGAGTGCTGTCCAAAGTCTAAGTTAAAAAAGTATGGGAAAACAGAATATTTGTTAAAGTCACTGTTCCCCTCCTTAAAAGGTACACTTTTCTTTTCTTTTTTTTCCTTTTGTCTCCTAAATTAGATGTTTTACGAAATAAAGCAGAGAAATATCAATTGAGAGAAGTCTATAGAGTTTGGTTCTTGAGCTGGCTTTCATGGACAAGTAGCTGTTTTACTTTAGAACACAATTAAAATGTTTAGGTATCTTGTTATATTTAGATTTGATGAGTCTTGAATTCACTAATTTAAATACTTTACACTAAAAAAATATAATATTTCACAGATAAGGACGTAAGGTTTGTTATACCACCTTTGTTGGCCTTACACGTGTAGCTACTAGGCGAACCTCACACTGGACAGACCTACAATATCAGACAACTCCATAGCGAACCCAGATGACCTTTACACAAAATTACCTTTGTCAAGAACTTGTGAGATCTGATACCCTTTGATTGCTTAGCCATCCTAAGATGCCACAACATTAACTTTGAAGGTCACATTATCGCCCCTACAAGAAGACAATATGTGACTTTGTCGTTAATGGATCCGGATATGTGGCACCCCTTGTCTCCTAGATATAAATTCACTCATTACCTTAAGGAGATCATTAAACATATAACCAAACACTATGAACTCTCTCTCTCTGTCTCTCTCTCTCTCTCTCTCTCTCTCTCTTCCATCATTGAACACAATGACTCTCCGTCGCACTAGGGTGAACTGATGTCATCACAACTGTCTACTTCTCCTTGAAGATTTAACACATAAAATGTAACATCCTGAAGTAGCGCTTAGTCAGAATAGTGATTTCGGGACCACAAATCTGATATCAAAATATTTATTTTATGATTATTATGAGGTTTAGAATATGAGAATATGCATGTGTTAAAGTTTCATGAAGGAATTCTTTCAGTAAGGTGTCCAATTGAAAATTAGAGACCAAATTGGATAAATTTCAAAACTTGGATTCTAGAAGCAATTTGTCTGAAATTGCTTTAGATTATAATTAGAAGGTCTTGGAGAGCAATTTGCCCAATTTCTAAGTTTTTGGACAAAAATGGGCTTGTTTGGATGAAATCTTAAAGAAAGGGCTTAAGGGCATTTTGGTCATTTGACATTTTAATGAAATAAAATGGGAAAAATAAGTAAAAAATCAGCTCATTCTCTTTTTGTTGCCGAAACTTTAGGGTTCTCCATATCTAGGGTTTCCAAGCTTTTCAAGCTCAGTAGTAAGTGCTCCCAAGCCCCGTTTTTAATGTTCTTCATATTTTTGAAATCCCGGTAGCTTACTCTCTCTATTTCTACCCATATTTCATGCTAGGGTTCATGTTTAGAAACTTACCCATGCATGAGTTACTTGTATTTTGATGTTTTATGGAGGAATATGAATGTTGGATGTGTGTTAAACATTTTTTCCTAGGTGATTTTTATGAAAAACCCCTAAAAGGACCTTTTTGCAAAAGGTGTAAAATGTGGGCTGCCATAGGAGGGAAAAATATTCAGCTAGGCTTGGGTAATGTAGAAATTGCATGTGTTTCATTATACGAGCCTAGGGACTAAATCGTAAAAATGTGAAAGGTTAGGGGCAAAACGGTCATTTGGACCGGGGGTGAAATTTAGGCTCAAAAAGTACAATGTGAGGTGTTAATGATTTATTTTTATTGTTATAGACCTCGAGGAACAAGTTTTGAAGGTCGATCGAGGAAAACGAAAGGTTTCGGAATAACCAAAACATGATACCGAGACAAATACCAAGTAAGTTCAGATAACTTAAAGTAAACTCATAATATGCCTAATTGCATGATTTAAGAATGTATGATAATTGCATTTGATGATGGCATGAAAATACATGAAATGCATACTTAACAATGATATGTTGAAAAATGTCTCGGTTAAGGTTGGAAAGGAAGTTCGATGGATGAACCACGTTGCATGTGATATTGAGATCCTGCATGTGTTGCAAAAGGGATTTAGCCCTGACGGGTAATCCGTTGATCTCAAATATAGAAAGGATCTAGCCCGGACGAGTGTTCCTTGAGTGATCTAGCCTCCCGAAGAATATTTGTACATTATGGATTTAGCCCGGACGGGTAATCCGATTAGGGTCTGAATTTAGCTTGGACTGGCAATCAGATCCGAACTCAGTAAGGGTGTTTGTCGCTAAAAGGGATTTAGCCTGGACTGGTAATCTCGACATCATCATATGAGTCTACGATACAGGGAATTTAGCCTGGACTGGTAATCCCGCCGTAAAATGTAAGGTTCGCTGGAGTGTATACCTGAAATGATCATTCTTATGAATTGATGGTTAATGGATAATCCATCGAGATTTCCTAGAAACTCAATAGGATTAATATGAGATATATGTTCAAAAGGAAATATTGAATGATGAGCTCATCTAAGACAATTTACATGGTACATTATTATTGTGACTAACTTATTGATTGAGAGCATGTGATAGGGATACCATTTTCATGCTTATTGATTCTATTGCCTAATATGGTTTTATGTTAATTAATCGGTAAGTTTACTTTCCAGTTATTCGGGCTTACTAAGCATGTAAATGCTTACCCCTCTCTTTTCCTTATCTTACAGAGCTCGAGGACTCGCAAAGATTGGAAGACGGTTGGAGAGTCAACACACTATCAAATAGTCCAGCTTTGGTATATAGACACTTTTGTTTTGTTTAATGGCATGTATAGGACTTTTGAGTATTTTATTATATGTGTCATTTGATTTGCCAAGATGAAGGCATGTAAATATATACATATCTTTTTGTATATGGCCATAGGAATTGGCTCATTTTGAAGTAGGCTATGACCTACAAATCTATGCATGTTTATGTTCATATGTGATGGCTTGGTTTTAATTGGCAATGAGTTATAAGAATGAGCCAATCTTGAATGTGTCAAGGAGATATGGAAACCCTTAATACAAAAAGGGAATTAATCTAGCATGTATAAAACCGATGATATGAGGTTTTCATGCAATGAGATTTATCAAGGTTTTATATAAGTGTATAATTTGGCCTTATCATGTATTTAAGTAACCTATAAGTATGATTGGTCGATAGAGGGTGATCAAAGGCTTGGAAAATGGCCTAACAAGGTCCACATGGGTAGACACACGGGCATGTGTCTAGGCCGTGTGTGACACACGGCTTGCCCCCATGGGCGTGTGGTATAGTTGTGCGTCCCCTGCATTTAAAATTTTTAAGTCAGTATAGTGCATGGGCTAGGCACACGGGCATGTGTCTTGGCCGTGTGCCCCTAAATGCATGCTAACATCATAAATAGAGAGTTACACGGGCTAAGGACACGGGCATGTCCCAAGCCACACGGGCGTGTGTGACCACACGGCCCCACCCACACGGGCGTGTGACTCACCAAGGCAAGAAAATTTATTAAGTTGCCCAAAGTCTATCAAATGTTTTCGATTTTGTCCCGAACCACCTGACGTATGTTTTAGGCCTCGAAGGCCTGTATAAGGGACAGTATGTATGTGTTTGAAAAGTTTGAATTTTGGGCAAAAGTTAGTTAGCCAAATTTATATGTCGTGAAAGTTTAAACCCAGTAATGCCTCGAACCCTGTCCCGACACTGGATACATGTGAGGGGTATTACATAACAAATTTGGTATAGTAAACCCAGATTGAATGACAAATCTAAATTCCATTGCTCTTCCAACTAATGAGCACAAACCCCATGAATATCACCAGACACTCTAGGGAAACACCACTAGCCATGGCCAAACGAGCACTATACAAGCCACCTAGGAGTGCCAACATGCACAGTACAATACCTATCAACAAAGTTATCAATACCCCCAACATGGTATTATAATTATTATTCCCGAAGGCATACTAAAACCCACCTAATCAGAGGTCTAAAAATTCCTAGTTGAGGTGTCAACAATTTATAGAAATTAATGAAGGCACCTAAGGAGAAACTATCTTCCCAATAAATGAGGTATGAAGAGAAATAAAGATTCATTCAAGAGCAGTTGGAGAGACAAAGGCAAATGGATCTGAGGAATGAAATAACTGAAAATATCATTATAGAGTTCAGAGCAGCTTGAGAAGCCTAAAGGCAGGCTCCCTAAGAATAAGAAGATGAAACAACTATGTAACACCCCATTCCCGACCCAATCGTCAGGTCCGAGTTATGGGATGCCACATTCATTATCGGAGCAACTATGATTCAATTTACCCTTTTCTATATGCTATTAACAATATTATTCAATCTTAATATGATTTTCCATCATTTTTGGGTCTTATATGAGCTTACAAAAGCTCTTTTGCTAACCCGAGGTTGAATTAGGACCAAATTGTAAAGTTGACAATGTTGGATCTAGTACCCGAAGTATAGTATTTTTATAACAATCCATTTTTCAGTGGTATCAGAAACGGTAGTTTCGAGACCCTAAATTTTAACTAACGATCTAGTCAATATTATTTATTTAATATTTATAAGTCTATTGTAGAGTTGTATTAAGATTTGATTTAGAAAATTTGATGTTTGGTTGGTTAATTAACTAAAAAGGATTAAATTGTAAAAGTTGAAAATGTTTATTGTTATTAGTTAAAGGTGTTGAATGGCTTTAGGAATATGATTCAATGGGCTAAAATGGTAATTAGACCATAATATGTTAGTGTGGACGGTTATTGTAACACTCCTAACCCGTATCCGTCGCTGAAATATGTTACAAGGCATTACCGGACTTATAGCACAATTTAGAATATTCATTTGTCATTAAATCAACTCATTTCAATCAAAGTCATTCATTTACACTTGTAACATGCTTAAGTCGAGCATAAATAACTTAAAACATGCATTTAGGACTAAATCGAGAACATTTGAAAACTTTGGGAAACTTAGAAAATTTTCTTGAATACAAAGGTCACACGCCCGTGTGCCTCACACGGCCACCAAACACGCCCGTGTCATAGGCAGTGTAAAAACAGGGCATACATACTGACTTGGGTCACACGGCCGACCATACGCCCGTGTCTCAGCCTGTGTGCCACACACGGCCAATAGACACGCCTGTGTGTCTAGGCCGTGTAACTCACTGACTTATTTTAACTAAGCTTTAGCAGACACACGGTCAAGTCACACGCCCGTGTGCTCAACCGTGTGGACAAGAAATAGGCTTGTTTTAAGCTACTTTTCCTCACCCAAACTTCAATCACCTAAGCTCACATATAACACCATACTTTCATTCAATTTGGCGATAAAACAACCATTTCAAATGCACATTATATGCCTTTACAAAACCAAACATTTATATACTCAAATAAATTCCATTTGTGCATTCAAACACATACCAAACCAATATGATTCATTGGTCAATATACACATATAACCTATTCAATAGTTCAACATTAAACATCCAAGTATCAACTATCATTCAAATAGTTTCGATTCATATTTCTATCACATATCCATACCATTTGCATATCCTCATTCCATCAACTACTTACCAAAACATGCCATATCTAGTACACATAAATATAACACAATATTTAACCAAGTTAAGCCAAATCACATGGCTTAAGCACATCAATACATATAAGCTTCAATAGCTAAAATAACTTATACATCTCATATAATCAACTAGCCTATACATGCCATATTACCAATTTCAAAGAGTTTCAAAAATACCAATTCAACTCCTAGATAGTGTGATGAAATCTTCGATGACTTCCAACCCGAGCGAGCTTTCAAATCACTGTAAAATACGAGAAATAAATAGAGTAAGCTAATAACCTTAGTAAGCTCGTATGACTAGTATGTACTATATACAATTTAACAATTAATTCACAATTAGATAAGCATGAATACATACAAATCAGCTCCATCGAAATTAACACATATTACAATAACAACCTGATAATTCCTGTATGTATTCATCGGTTTTCACTTACGTATCATATGAAATTATTAAATATTATTTACTTGTCGAGTGTGTCATGTATACCTGAACTGATTCGTATTATCATTTCAAATCTCGTATCATTATCTTGTTCATTGAACCATGGAAATAACATCGAATATTTTGTATTTTGCACACTAATAGGCATAATGCGATTAAACCACCTATATCTCGATTTACATATAACATTTGTTCGTACGCCATTATAACCTATATTACCACTTCAATACAATCTAAACAAATTTGCCCAATGCATAAGCATATAAAATCATCAATAGATTAGTATCATTATATCGATGTAAACATCAAGTCACCATAGGTGAAAACAATAAATATTCAATCTCAAGTACATATAACTTCATTCTATATTTAATTCATCAAATAACATCAATACCATGTAATTCACATAACATTATGGCAATTCATTTTTATTCGTATAAATTGTAATTCGTTCATATAACTAGTAGTTCATCCGTATAACCAGTAATTCATCAATAATAACAATAATTTATCTGTATCAACAGTAATTCATCCGTATCAACAGTAATTCATTCATTTCAACATAGCTTATTCATATGATCGGTAAGAGTAATTATGTCCGTTGAACTACGTAGAATTTGGATAGATACTCGGGTGATACACACTAAGTGTATTTATCGATAATCTATCAATTCATTATTCTTTTCGGCCTTTCGAGCCATGATCGGTAAGCTCCTCCTGAGCTGATAAACAGTAAGCTCTATTGAGCCGAAACGGTAAGCTTTATTAAGTTGAATAGTAAGCTATATCGAGTTGAACATTAAGCTCATACAAGCTGAATCGATAAGCTCTAATGAGCTGAAAACAGTAAGCTCTTACGAGATGATATATTGGTAAGCTCATACGAGTTGTGGTGGGTCCGCAACAAATGTAAGAGCTCGACAAAAACGGTAACCCTAGTGACATGTCACTCATATCTAACAAATTCCTACTGTTTAAACGGGGCTCGGTAATTATTCCACTTCAACATTTAAGCATTCAATGATCAATAATTCAATTTCTCAAATCATATATATATTTGATTCAATTAAGTACATACATTTAAATACTCAATTCGCATACCTAATGCATATTATCATACCGAATCCATGTAACATATATAATAATTGTAGCATTTCACTTTCATTCATGTAAACAGTAATTTTAATCATATAATCAGTAATTCAAATTTCAATTGAGTTATTCATTCAACTTAAACAATTGCAAGTATTTAATAGTTCTATTCTAGCTATACAAACTTACCTCGTGTCGCTCAAATAAAACTCTCGTCTATACGCCAACTTTTCTTTTTCCCCGATCTAGTTTCGATAGGTGTTTATCTTGATCTATATAATATCAAATTAACTCATTCAAACTTTTATTCGATTCAATTTAGTCTAAAACATTCATTTTGGCTAATTTATAATTTTACCCCTAGACTTTTAAATACTTTGGAATTTAGTCCTTAACACATAAAAATGCAAAATTGCATAATTAGGCCAATACCCATGGTAGTCGAATTTAATACAACTTTATAGCAGCCCATATTTTCATTTATTTCAGACTTTTAACCACAACATTTTACAATTTCACAATTTAATCCCTAATTGACATTTTTGTCAAAAATCACTTAACAAAACTTGTATATCTATCATTAAACCTTCATAATCTATCATTAAACATTTAAAAAAAATCAATCAACAATGACATGATTCAAAATCTATAGCAGTTTCAAAAATCAAGGTACGAGCTAGCTAGATTAAGCTGCAACGAGCTCAAAAACGTAGAAATCATTAAAAGTCGATTCAAAACCGTACCTTAATGAAAAAATGAAGTTTGGCTGAATAAAGAACACAACCATGGCTGAATTTTCTTTTCTCAAATCAGTTTGGGAAGATGATAACCCAAAATTATTGTTTTGTTTTAATTAATTAACCTTTAATTACATATTTATCATTTTAACCTTTAAAACATTTAATAATTACACCATTTGCCATGTTATCATCTTCCAATATCTCATAAATGGCCTATTTACCACTTAAGGACCTTTAATTTAATTTTCTATAGCTATTTGACACTTTTAGCTAATAGAACACAAGTTTTACGCTTTACGCGATTTAGTCCTTTTTGCCGAATTAACGACTCAAACGGTAAAATTTCTTTATGAAATTTTCACACAAACATTCTATCATACTATAAACATTAATTAAATAATAAAATAATTATTTTTACTTTATATTGTGGTCCCAAAACCACTATTTCGATTAACCCTAAAAATGGGCTATTACAGTTATGGGTTAGCAATTTGTTAAATGTGATGTTATAATTAAGGTTAAAATGGTAATTAAATTAATGAATCATAAAAAAAGAAAAATAAGTTAGGCATCATCTTTCTTAACTCTCTTCAATCGATTTTAGAAATAAAATAACACAATTTTTTGGAGCTTTAAGGTTCGGTCATCACAATAGTATTGCATGTAAGTGATTTTTCTACATGTTTCTTGTAATTTTATGTTTTTTAGATTGTTGTAGTTTAATCTAGCTAGCCTAGAGACTAATTTGTGAAACTATTAAATGTCTAAGGACTTACCATGAATGAATTTTATGTGTTTGTGAAGTTAGTTGATAGAATTATGAGCTTGATGGCTACATAAGAACATTTTGTAAAGTAGTTTCAACTAGTTGTGATTTTAAGTATTTAATTGATATAATTTTAAAATTTGCATGGTTTAATTGCAAATATTCAATTGTCTAGGGGCAGTATATGGACCGGAAATAATTTGACACTAATGTTTTTGGGTTAATTGTGAAAATTTTGCAAGTTTTTACATAAGGACTAAATTGCATAAAAGATAAAATTTTAGAGTAAATTTGTAAAATAATAATAAAAGGGTTTATATGCATATGTTTAATTTTTTAAGTTGATATTTAATTGAATTAAAATTATTATTTAGATTAAGAAACAAATCAACTGGACAGTAATCGTAGAAAAGGAAAATTAGCGGAGTAAACATTGGTGTTGTGTTCGTAGCCATTTTTTATTAGTTAAGTTCATGAGTTGATTAAACTAATTAATTGAATTTTTTTGTGATTGAATACCTATCTATATATATATATTGTGATTGAGTTGATTTGCTTGATAAATGGTAAGTGATGAAATGAACTAAGTTGTAATGTTAATTAAGCTAAAGGTTATGTTTGAAAATAGGAAACTATATAGACAATTTTTTGTGATGAAATAATGTGTATTTGATTAAATGATATAGATATGAAATGTGGCCTATGTGAACCTTGTGAATGCTCAGAATACAAATGACATGTTATTAGGGTTATTACCATTTCGGGTGTTGGTCTTGGATGTCCTATTGATGACTAAGATCTTGCATTTGTTATGGATTCTTCATAGCTCTTGTGAGTAGCATCATGTATCCTAACATCCTAACCCACGGCTTGTGTGAGCAGACCCATTCATAATTCATGTGAGCATTTACAGTTATAGCTCGTGTGAGCATTTATGATGGTCGCTAAACTAACTAAAAATTCGACTAAGGCAAGCGCACCTATCGAACAGTAGTATAGTTATGGTGAGACCGAAAATATCGTATCCATAAGGACTAAAAGTACTAATAATTACTATCTTTTTATTATCTAGCCTAAGAATTAAAGGGATGTTTTTAACTAAGATAACTATCTAATTAACTAAGAGATATGACAGAGATGAAAGTTGAAAATACTTTTGGAAAACTGATGGAGAAGACAATACCCAAGAAAGAATCCACCTAGACTTCACTTATTACTTTTGAATTAGACGATTTATTCACTTGACTTAATTCGTAAAAATCCCTGATTTATGTTATTATCTCTTTCGAGACTAAAAACAACTGACTCTAGGTTGATTAACTAAAATCTCTTTCTAATTAACACCCCTATTGTCGCATTAACTTGATCTATGGATCCCCTTATTAGATTTGACTCTGATCCGGCAGATTTATGTCGTCTTATCTCTAGGATTGCATGCAACTCTACTTAATTATGAAAGATCTTCCTATCTCTAGGATTGCATGCAACTCTACTTAATTATGGAAGATCTACTCTTAAACAGGGACTTTTGCTCCACTGAATAAGCACATCAAAACCCGAATTAATATCCTGGAATATTAAAACAAGAATTAAAACTCACAATTAAGAATAAGACAAGTATTTATCATATAATTCAAATAGTAATAAGATCCGTCTTAGGTTTCATCCCCCTTAAGTATTTAGGGAGTTTAGTTCATAATAATGAAAAACATCTCAAAATTGGGAAAACAACAAATCATAAAGAAACCCAAAGAACTTCTAAGGAAATTGAATGGAGATCTTCAGTCTTGAAGTAGATCTTGCTTCCGAGCTGATTTCGATGGCTGTCCTTAAGTATTTTATGCTTCCTACTCTACCTATCCCCCTTGATCCTCTTCTAAGGTGTTTAAATAGACTTTGGATTGCCCAAAATAGCCAAAAATTAGCCTTTTCTGAATAGAATTAGACTTGGGTCTAACAGGGACACGGCCATGTGCCATGCCCGTGTGAAGGTGCTCAAGTTGTGTGTAATTCTGAGTTGGTTTTTAGTCGACACAGCCATGTCACACGGGCGTGTGGCCTGCCCGTGTGTTACACATGGGCGTGTGGATTATCCATGTGGAAGTGCCTAGGCCATATGAAGTACTGAATTGGGCCCATTTTGTCTGTTTTTGGCCCGTTTCTTGCTCTTTTTGCTATCTTAAGCTCTCCTGAGTATAAAACATGAAATTAATGGACTAGGAGCATTGAATTCATTAAATCTTATGGTTATCCTTCCAAAAATATGCCAAGCATGGGGTAAAAATCTGTATATATTACGGTTTATCAAATATCCCTATGCTTAAGCATTTGCTTATCTTCAAACAAAATTCTCAACTCACAATTAAAATTAATTCTTCTTAACTTATAATTCTTATCAATAATATTTCGAAGTAATCCACAGATAATCACATATTGAGAATTCAACTAAAAAAACATCAAATTTTCAAACAATCCAAGTTGAGCATTTAATCATAAAATCATAGGTATTCCCCTTTATCTAAGTAATCACCTTTAATTCCAAATTGACAAGGGTTGACATCCTCACTAAAGATCCACTCAAATCACTTGAAGTGTTTAAGGTTCAATAATTAAGCACTCAATAGTCAATCATGAAAATTTATTACCATAGGCTTGCATGGAAGTCAAATCTTCACCACTATAAATGAGATGATACACTAATCAAAAGGCCTTTAACAGGGTTGTAATGGGGCTTGGGTTAAAGGTGTGGATAAAGGTTGAAAAAAAAGGGTTAGAATTGAGATTAATTTAATAAATTGCCCAACTTAGAAGAAAAAAGCTAATTACTGAATTACAAACAGGTGCTCGGAATAAAATTTTCTAAGATGAAGTGAGCTTTCCCTCGATATAATAACTTTAACTTATCCAAGCTCTTTAAAATAATATGTAATTGAATGAATATAAAAATACGATTTTTTTAAGAATAAGAACAATAATGGATAGTGCATAGTAAGGAATAATTCAGTAACTGAAATGAATGAAAATAGTTAGGTAACTAATCCAATCAAATATCGATAAAAAAGAGAGTTAATAAAAAGGGAAAAATTCTTGACGAATCAAAAAGGGTTAAGTTATGGTTTAGCATTAAGGGAGAAATCAAGAAACAATAGTTAAGGCTCAAAGGGGCGCACTATGGGTCATTTATGTGGGTAGCCTTTTTATAGGGTAAGTGGATTAAAACCTAAGTGCCTTTATCATCTTAGTATATCAAATCATAGGTGTTGGTCTTGACATGCATAATCGAAACAAGTTCTAGAATAACAATTCAATGTTGACACACTCATAACCAATAAAATCAGTGAGCAAGAAAGATATATGCTCTATAAGGCTCAAAATCTCATGAAAATTATGGGTAATTGATGTCAATCCTATAAATTCAAAACTTCAAGATAATACCTCAATTCAGGGAAACAACCTAGTAATTTTAATTCTCAAAAGTCAACTTATCATTCTTGATTCTCTCGTGCCTTTAAAATTTAAACAATCAATGCACAATTCCCTATGATTAAATTCAAAACATATTATTAAAAATTATAAATTAATTAGAATTCACTCTAATAATAGTATGAGGAAATTATTTGAGAATGAGATAAAAATTCAAGGATTTTCTAAGAATCATATAAATAACCTCCCCACACTTAGGATGTACATTGTCCTCAATGTACGAAGATAGATAATAATAATATAAGTATAGTATCAGAAGAGAGTGAGAGAAATGAAACTGCCCTGAATTTAGATATAATCCTTGAAAGAGCGGAAACGAGTTTAAAGACATTGGAAGTGATGTGTATGTGACATGTAGACAGAGGTAAAGGTGGTGGTAGAGGTTGGGTTCCACAATCACAGCGTCCAGCCAAGAAGTTATTGTGGTGGCTATGGTCGTGGTCGAGTAGGACATGGTAGTCGTGGAGGATTGTTTGTATATTCCTGAGTAGTACCAATCAACTGAACCTTTTGAAACTACGATGCCATCAGTAATGTTTTAGGGAGTTATATTGATAGGGTTGTTATGGGTAGTCATAATGAAACAACTAGATAAAATAAAATTCAAACTATACTAATAAAAGTCTTTTAAAAACATGAAAAATAAAGAAAAAATTAAACGCAAAAATGGAAATAAAATAAAAAGAAAAACAAATTGAAAAATAAATAGACTCAAAAGTCCTCATCGGCAGTTGGATCATGAGGTGCTAGTGCTGGAGGCGATATGTGAAAATGCTAGCAAATTTGTTGTAGAGTCGCCTCTATGCTGTCGAATCACTGGGTGCAATATTGCTCAAAGCAATTCAGGTGGTCAGAAACTTTCATCAATGAAGCAGCCACATGAGCTGATCAGTGACTCGGTGGTGGCTGAGAAGGTGGGTCCTCTTAAAATGAAGGGATATCGTTAGGACTATCCTCAGGGTCATCCTCATCGGTAGCTCGTGCTAGTCGGTATTGAGGAGGATTGAACCCACGACGACGCTCTATCATCCTCATATGGAGCATACTTTGGATGCCCTATGAGGACATCTGGTCGATGAGTGTGAGTGACGAGGATTGCGCCGATGGGTTTAGGAGCATAAAGTGTTAAGCTAGACGAGTCACGTACGGGCCGATGCTGATGACTCCCTTTCGATGTTGCTCGGTTTGATGGCAGAAAGAAAGGGCGATGAAGTATGCGAGATCAAAAACATGCCCTTGCCTCATGCTCCATAAGAAGTATGCGTCGTGAGTGTTAATGACGCCAGTGCTCCCCCGTCTCCCTGTTAAGGTGTGTGCTAAGAGGATGTGGAGGTACCGCAATGTCAGAGATAGAGTCGACGCCTTGGAGCGGTTGGGGTCATAGATTCCTGTAGCAGGCATCATGTCTACCCAACATGATGAAGGCGCATAATGGATGTGACGGTGGAGGTGGGGAAAATTGTTGTCCTCCATAAATTCTTCTGTATAAAGTCCCAGGGCCACTCCAAATTCTGGGACACTTAATTGTCGCACAAGACTACCAAGACGGAATTGGACTATGCCTGGGTCATCGTACTCTGCCATGACCGTTTGCAACTAAAAGGTTGAGCAAAGTTCCAAGGTGAGCTCTAGGTATGTTAGCTCAATAATGTTGAAGAATCGTTCCCAAGGATCAGTAGCGAGAAGGGCCTGAACTGAGTCAGCCAGGTGAACTTGCTCTAATGTGGCCCAATTGATGCATCAGCCCACACCAAGGGGTCAGGCACGTAGAATCTAAAATAATTCTTCCTAGGGCCCTGGTGGAAATTGAAGGAATGGATGGCGGATCTTAGTGGTAGCACTCGAGGAGGTCGCACCTGATCCCTTTCGCTTTTTAGAGGCGGGGAAGGAAGTTTTCTTGCCTCTAGTGTTTGTCATAGTGTCCTAAGATAATTCAATGGAAATATGAGGAATGAGAATCCACTAAGTCGGAAAATGTCAAATAATGAATCATAATAATATGCATAAAGTGGGTCTAACAATGAAGAAAATATATGCATAAATAAGCATTATTGGCTTAAGAATCGAAATAGAGAAATCCAAGATCCTAACTAGAGTAATCCTAAATACAATAATGAACTATATTTCAATAAAGAGTTGTATTTAAGAAAACATTAAAACGAGGTTCAATGTATAGATATGTAAAATTTAAACGGTAAATTCACTATCATAGAGAAGTTCCAGTAATCATAATGTCATAAATAATGGGAAATATTCTATTTTACAAAATATAAAGTAATGGTTTGAAATAGAAATCAAGAACTAAATTTGTAAATAACTAAATGTGAGAAGGGAAGAACCGATGGAGATGGGAACTGGTGGTGGTCGGCTGACGTTGGGGCGTGGGGCTGAGCTTTGTGTGAGGGAAAAAGAAAAAGAGAGGGTTATGGGGTTGAGCAAGGATGGAGAAAGAGAAAGGAAAGAGAGGAAGAAATAAAGGAAAGGAGAGTGAGGTGTTGGTTGCCGGAGGTTCGTCGGAGAATGCTGGCCGGAGTGGAGAAGATGAATAGTGGAAAGGGAGATGAATAGTGATAGAGGGTTTTTAAATAGGGAAGGGGGAAAATTAGGGCTAGAGGAGGGGAATAAAAAGGGATGACGGTCGTGCAGGCCCTATTTTGGTCCACACGGCCGTGGTCCATGCCCTTGTGGTGTGGTTCTAGCCCATGTTTTTCGTGAAATCTTAAGTCAGTGTCGCACACGGTCCCTTCGACATGTCTGTGTCCCCAGTCCGTGTGGTGCGCACGGCTGCGTCGCACGGTTGTGTGCATGTTCATTCGCTTCTCCCACGCCCGTGTTTGGTACACCACGCCCGTGTTCATGACTTATGGTCTGATGATTTAAGTCAGTATTGCACACAGCCTGTGGACACGCCCGTGTGGCCCACACGGCCGCATTGCACGATCATGTGGTGGCTCATTCCTTTCTCCCACACTCGTGGTAGGTTCAACACACCCGTGTCTAGTAATCAGGATTTCGCATGGCTACGGACACGACCGTAACATCAGCCCGTGTTTTATCCTAACTTGTTGAACGTTTCAATATTTGTGCAAGTTTCCACACAGCCTCAAGCACGCCCATGGTAATGACCGTGTGATGTCCACGGCTGCCTCGCACGGCCGTGGTGGTTTAACGTATGCCGTGCCTTTGCTATTTTTTTTGGGAAAATTAAAGTGCAATTTTACCATGGTCTGGGACACGCCCGTGTCCTTTAGCCGTGTGGCTCACACGGCCGTGTCGTAAGGCCGTGGCTATTTATCGCAGGACGTGTGTCATCCTGTCTTGGGGAAAATGTTTGTCTTGTTTTAGCACGGCCATGGACACTCCCGTGTCTCCTACCCGTGGTGATCTTATGGCCTAAAGCATGCCCGTGTGCTAGGCCGTGTGTGCCAAGAATACCTACGGTTAGATTGTAAAACAAATGGAAAAAAAACTAAGGTTACTTAGTGGGGTTAATGCTCGGGTTGCCTCCCGAAAAGTGCTTATTTAGAGTCTAAGCTTGACTTTACCTTGTCGGTATGTTTAGGTAGGTTCGCGGAGCCATAGCTCCTCTCCATTGTCTTTAAGATCCATACTGTTATAAAGTTTAAGATGATGTCTATTTACCTTGAAATTGCCTTGGGTTGGGTGACTTGCCTCTACTGTGCCATATGGAAAGACGGTTTGGACTACGAAAGGCCCTGACCATCATGATTTAAGCTTCCCAGGAAAAAAATTGAGCCTTGAGTTGTATAATAGGACAAGATCTCCAGCTTTAAACTGCTTGTGTTGCTTTAAATGAGCATCATGGCGGCGCTTTGTTGCTTCCTTGTATAATCATGAGTTCTCATAGGCATTAGCTCACCATTTATCTAACTCGTTCAGCTGCATCAATCTCTTTTCACCTACAAGTTTAGGATCAAAGTTCAGAAATTTTATAGCCCAGAATGCTTTATGTTCTAGTTCAAATGGTAAATGACAACTCTTCCAATAAACAAGTCTGTAAGGAGATGTTCCTATGGGGGTCTTAAAAGCAGTTCTATAGGCCCATAAAACATCATCTATTTTCTTCGCCCAATCCTTCCTATTTGATTCTACAGTCTTTTCTAGGACACGTTTAAGCTTTCGGTTAGCGACTTCGACTTGTCCACTAGTTTGAAAATGGTATGGGGTAGCTGTTCTGTGGAAAACTCCATATTTCTTAAGGGTTTTATCAAATTGAGCATTACAGAAATGAGTACCCCTATCACTGATAATTGCTCTAGGTGTTCCAAATCGAGAGAAAAGTTTCTTAAGGAACTTCACCACCACTCTAGCATCATTAGTAGGTAAGGCTTGGGCTTCCACCCATTTAGACATATAATCAACGACTACTAATATGTATTTATTACCAAATGAGCTAGAGAATGGACCCATGAAATAAATACCCCATACATTAAATATTTCACATGAAAGTATGTACGTTTGGGGTATTTTGTCACGTTTAGAGATATTACCTGTTCGTTGGCATTTATCGCAAGAAGTAACATACCTGTTGGCATCTTTGAATAATATGGGCCAATAAAAACCTGATTCGAGTGTTTTATGTGCGGTCCTAGTTCCACTTAATGTCCTCCAGTCGATCCTGAGTGGCAATGTTCCAAAATTCTAATTGCTTCTGACTTCATAATGCATCTTCGAATTACTTGATCTGCACATATACGAAAAAGAAAAGGTTCTTTAGAAAAATAGTTTTTCACATCAGTGAAGAATCACTTCTTTTGCTAATGTGTCAACCTTTTTGGTGTAACGTTAGTAGCTAAATAATTTGCAATGTATACAAACCAAGGTTCCTCAGAGTCAGTTATAGCAAAGAGTTGTTCTTTAGGGAATGAGTCATTTATCTCATGTTCGTCAAGTCTATTGAGATGTGGGTTTTCTAATCTAGATAGATGATCTGCTGCAAGATTTTCTGCCCCTTTCTTATCTTGAATTTCTAAATCGAACTCCTGTAACAATAAAATCCATCTTATTAGTCGAGGTTTTGCATCTGTTTTAGTAAGGAGGTATCGAAGAGCTGAATGATCAGTGTAAATGAAAACTTTAGATAATATAAAATATGGTCTAAATTTATCGAATGCAAAAACCACAACCAACAATTCTTTCTCAGTCATCGTATAATTTTCTTGTGCGGCTGTCAAAGTTTTGCTAGCATAATAGATCGGTTGAAAGTGCTTGTCTTTTCGCTGTCCAAGAACCGCACCTACTGCAAAATCACTCGCATCACACATTAGTTCAAAGGGTAAATTCCAATCAGGTGCAACTACAACACAGACATTAATTAATTTATCCTTAAGAGTATTAAATGCTTCTAAACATTCCTGACTGAAATTGAAAGGTACATCTTTTTATAGTAAATTCGTTAAATGCTTAGCTATTTTAGAAAAATCTTTAATAAATCTTCTATAAAATCCAGCATGACCTAAAAAGCTTCGAATAGCCTTAACTGAATTAGGGGGAGGTAGTTTCTCAATAGTTTCAACTTTTGCTTTGTCAACCTTGATTCCCTTGCTAGAAATTTTGTGGCCTAACACAATCCCTTCACGAACCATGAAGTGACATTTTTCCTAATTCAGTACAAGGTTTTTTTCCTCACATCTCATTATAACTCGTTTTAATTTTTTAAGGCAAAGATGGAAAGAGTTACCGAATAACAAGAAGCCATCCATAAATACCTCCATAATGTCTTCCACGAGTTCATCAAAAATGGCCAACATGCATCACTAAAAAGTAGCAGGAGCATTACATAATCCAAAAGGCATTCGTTGATAAGCAAACGTATCGTATGGACATGTAAATGTCGTTTTCTCTTGGTCCTCAAGAGTTATTGGGATTTGGAAATAACCAGAGAGTCCATCTAGGAAGCAATAATACATATGCCCAGATAATCTTTCCAACATTTGATCAATGAATGGTGAGGGAAATTGATCTTTTCTTGTGGCATCATTCAATTTCCTATAGTCAATGCAAACTCTCCATCCCGTGACTGTTCACGTTGGGATCAGTTCGTTCTTCTCATTAGCCACAACAGTCATGCCTCCTTTCTTAGGAATAACCTGCACAGGGCTCACCCAAGAACTGTCAGAAATAGGATAAATAATTCCAGCATCTAGGAGTTTAATTACCTCAGCTTTTACAACTTCTTTCATGCTAGGATTCAGACGTCTTTGAGCTTACACACAGGGTTTATATTCATCTTCCATGAAAATTTTATGTGTACAAAAAGAAGGACTGATCCCTCTTATGTCAGAAATCTTCCAAGCTATAGCTTTTTTATGCTCCTTCAATACTTGAAGTAATTCTTCCTTTTGGGTTGGCTGTAAATCTAAAGAAATAATCACTGGAAATGTTGAATTATTTCCAAGAAACGCATATTCTAAGTGATTTGGTAGTTGCTTTAATAACAATTTAAGAGGTTCGTCAACAGAAGGTTTTAGTTTTAATTCATTGTTTACCTCAATACCCTCAAAACTCTTTTGTATTAGTGAAGGCTCATTAGAATTTAGTTCAGCTTTTATCTTACCTATCACAGAATCATCATCATTTACCTCCTCTCCTTGGGCAAGACACAGTTCCAACGTGTCGTTATGTACAATTTCCTATAAGAATCTTAAGTAGCTTAATCAATAGAGTCAATAAAATAACAGGAGTCATCTTGTTCCCTAGAAAATCTCATGGCATCGTAAATTTTAAAAATAATCTCTTTGTCACCTACCCTAAGAACAAGTTTACCGTCACCCACATCAATAACAGCCCTAGCAGTGGCTAAAAATGGGCGACCTAAAATTAAAGGCACCTCAATATCCTCATCCATGTCAAGCACAACAAAATCGACAGGGAATATGAATTTATCTACTTTTACAAGTACATTCTCGATAATACCCCTAGGATATTTAACAGATCTGTCAGCTAGTTGAATACTCATCCTAGTAGGTTTTGGTTCGCTAAGGCCAAGTTGCTTGAACATTTTGTAGGGCATCAAATTATTGCTAGCTCCTAAATCAGCTAGTGCCTTCTTAACATTTAAACTACCAATTAAGCAGGGAATAGTAAAACTTCCTGGATCTTTCAATTTGGTTGGCAATTTATTTTAGAGTATGGCCGAGCACTCCTCGTTGAGTTCTACTATAGATAATTCTTCAAACTTCCTTTTATTTATTAAAAGCTCCTTCAAAAATTTTGCATATGTAGGCATCTGCGAGATATCTTCAACAAAAGGTAAGTTAATATGTAACTATTTAAAAAGTTCAATAAATTTACCGAATTATGCATCCATGCTGTCTTTCTTCAACTTTGCAGGGTACGGGATTGGTGGTTTATGTAACACCCCTCACCTGTATCCGGCACTGGGACAGGGCTCGAGGCATTACTAGGTTTAAACTTTCACGACATACTAATCTAGTTTACCAAATTTTGCCCAAAATTTAAAACTTTACACACACACATGCATACTATCCCTTATACAAGCCCTTGAGACCTGAAACATACATCGGAACGATTCGGGACAAAATCAAAAACATTCAATCGATTCTGGGCAACTTAATGATTTTCTTGCCTTGGTGACTCACACGCCCGTGTGGGTGGGGCCGTGTAGTCACACACGCTCGTGTGGCTTGGGACACGCCCGTGCCTTTAGCCCGTGTGGCTCTTTGTTTATGACATCAATATGTGTCTAGGGACACACGACCAAGACACACGCTCGTGTGTTTAACCCGTGTGCTATACTAACTTAAAATTTCAAGTGCAGGGGACACACGGCCATGACACACTGTAAACCCCTCGATTGTATCTGATGCTGGGACAGGGTTCGAGGTGCTACCGGACTTAACTCAAGCATATGCATATAAAATCAGGCCATAAAATTTCTTTTAACTTAAAACTTCTCGTTCACATGCATTTTGTCCCTTAAACAGGCTCCCGGGGCCCAAAACATACATTAGAGACTGTTCGGGACTAAACCGAGAACTTAAGAAAAACTTGGAAAATTCATGCTTTAAGGCTTTACACGCCCGTGTGGATATAGACCGTGTGGTCATACACGCCCGCGTGGCTTGGGACACGCCCGTGCCCTTAGCCCGTGTACAACATTGACTTTAAAACACGTCCATGACACCCGCCCGTGTGGCCTAACCTTGTACAACACTGACTTTAAAACACGGCCATGAGACACGCCCGTGTGGCCTACCCGTGTACTAAACTGACTTAAAAGTTTAAGTGCAGGGGACGCACGGCCATAACACACACATGAGAGTGAGCCGTGTGTCACACACGGTCTAGACACACGCCCGTGTGGACTTTGTCACCCATTTTACACAACCTACATAAGATCATTTCAATATGCTAATTTCACCACAATAGACACCAATTCATCCATAGAAAGAACATTATATGCATTTACCAAAATGAATAATAGCCATTATTCTAGGCTTGATACAAAATGAAGGGCTTTTGGCTTAAGCCAAAATACACAACCAATTTCTCATTAAATCAAACATCCTAGTCTAGCCCTATACATACCATACTCAAAAGAAGATTTATACTATACCAAGTGCTTCGATTGATAGTGTGATTAATATCTTCGACTTCAAGGGATCCTTGAGCTAATTAAGCGGCACTGAAAGAAAAGGGAAAGGAAAGAGAGTAAGCATAAAGCTTAGTAGGTTACATATAAATAAATATACAACAACAAATTCACCATTAGTCATCATGCTCATAACTCAAAGGTAAGTATAAACTTAACTTACTCATTACCGTCTACTCAAGTCCCATGTTCTAATTTGAGCTCATTACTCATTGATTTCCAAATAAGTACCTGTATCACTCACAACATTATTATACTTTTCTTTATTAAAGCACTTTCATAACCTTTAAAGTTGAACCTTTTGGAGTACTACCGGATATTCTGTAAGCCTCAAACATGGGATAAGTTACCGATGCATTGTCCTAGACATGGTCTTACACTAGCTCTCGTATATACATGCTGATGTATGTCCCAGACATGTCTTACACTGGCACTTATCTCTACGCCGATGCCATATCCCAGACATGGTCTTAGACTAGCTATCATAATGTGGCCGATGCATGAATATTCGATTTGTTTCCTAGGGTCCCAACTAGATCTTTTTATTATCTCGATCAATAATATGCATTCTCAGTTCACAATCTAGCAATTCATACTATATCAATTCAATAACAATTCGACTACGTACATTCACAATGTAGTTGCATTATTTACATACAACTTACCTCAGGTTACAAAATGTACTCGACTAGTCGGTTTAGTCGATTTCCTTGGCTTTCCCTCGATCTAGGTTTGAATTTGGAAATTCTTGATCTATGATAAAAAAAAATGCACTCATTTAGTCATTAAGCACAATTAGGCAATCTAAAATTCACATCTCAGGTAAAATGACTATTTGCCCTAGACCTTGGCAAAATGACCATTTTGCCCTTATGCTCAAAATTTAATTTTTATTGAATTTTTTCGTATCTTAGGCCTAGCTGACCCCTTTTTACTCTTATAGCATCACCAAATTCTCACTATTTCACACCCTTATCACCTAAAAATGGTCCTATAAGGGTTTTAATGAGAAGTTCTTTCACAAAAGTTGTCTATTACACAACTAAGACTCATTTTCCAAACATCACAAATATTTTCATGGCAAAACCCTAAACTTTCAACCATGTTGCAAAATAGACCTCTCATTAAAAAGCCTATGCTTCAAGGAGTCCAAAAATGTAAAAATCATTAAGAGAAACTTTCAAAATCACTTACTTGAGAGGCTTAATGTTGCTGAAATTTTTGAAGTTTTAAAAACCCCATTCTTTGCTAAAAATTTCGGTGGAGGAAGAAGATGGAAAGAGATGATATCATCATCTTTTCATCTATTTATATTTTAGTCAAAATAAGTCACCTAACCCATCTAATTTTAAAATTTGTCTCCTCTTGACCCTATGGCCGGCTATGCTCCTTTAAAAAGGGTCTAATTTCTCTTTAAAAGCCTCAAATTTTAGTTCTCTAGCTAATTGACACATTTGGGTACTAAAATGTAACTTTTTCCTTTTATGCGATTCAGTTCTTTCTCACAATTGGGCTCAAGAACATTAAAATTAGCTCCCCATATTTTTCATGAACTACTATAATCGTACTATAACCTCATAATAATAATAAAAAAATTTCCCAACTTTAGATTTGTGGTCCTGAGACCACTGTTCGATTAGGCCCTAAATCGGGCTATTACACACACACCCATGGGGCAAGCCGTGTGTCACACATGGCATAGACACACGCCCGTGTGCCTACCCGTGTGGACCTTATTAGGCTATTTTCCCAGCCTTTGATCACCCTCTATCAACCAAACATACTTATGGGTTACTTTAGTACATGTTAAGTCCAAATTATATAGTTATATAAAGCTTTGATTAACCTCATTGCATGTAAACCTCGTGTCATTGGTTTCATACATGCTAAGTTAATTCTCATCTTGCATTTAAGGATTTCCATGTCTCCTTGACATATTTAAGATTGGCTCGTTTTTATAACTCATTGCCAATTGAAGATCAAGCCATTGCATATGAACATAAACATGCATAGATTTGTAGGCCATAGCCTACTTCAAAATGAGTCAATTCCCATGACCATATACAAAATGATATGTATAATTTTACATGCTTTCATCTTGGAAAATCAAATAAAACATATAACCAAATACTCAAAAGTTCTATACATGCCATGGAACAAAACAAAAGTGTCTATATACCAAAGCTGATTTAGTTGATAGTGTGTTGATACTCTAACCGTCTTCCAATCGTTACGAGTCCTTGAGCTCTGTAAGAAAAGGAAAAGAGAGAGGTAAGCATTTACATGCTTAGTAAGCCCGAATAACTGGAAAGTAAACTTACTGATAAATTGACATAAGGCCATGTTATGCAATAGAATCAACAAGCATAATAATGGTATTCCTATCACATGCACTCAATCAACAAGTTAGTCACAATAATAAGGTACCATGTAATTTATCTTAGATGAGCTCACCATTCATCATTTCATTCACATACATCGTATTAATCTCCTTGAGTTTCTAGGAAATTTCGATGGATTATCCATTCTCCGTCAATTCATAAGAATGATTCCCGCGAACCTCACATTTTACGGTGAGATTGCCAGTCCAGGCTAAATCCCCTATATCGTAAACTCACAAGGTGATGTCGGGATTACCATTCCATGCTAAATCCCTTAATGAGCTCGGATCTAAATTTCCAGTCTAGGCTAAATTCAAACCCTAATCGAATTACCCGTCCGGGCGAAATCCTTAAAGCACATATATTCTTTGGGAGGCTAGATCATTCAAGGAACACCCGTCTGGGCTAAATCCTTCCTATCTTTGAGATCAACGGATTACCCGTCCGGGCTAAATCTTTTCTGGAACACATGCAGGATCTTAAATCACATATGATCCAGGGTTTATCCATCGAACTTCCTTTTTAACCTCGATCGGGACATTTATAATCAAATCATTATTAAAGAATACATTTCATGTATTTTCATGCCATCATTAAATGCAACAACCATACACTCTTGAACCATGCATTTAAGCATATTAGGAGTTTACTTAAGTTATTCGAACATACCTAGTACTAGTCTCGGTATTATGTTTCGGTTATTCCAAAACCTTTCATTTTCCTCGATCGACCTCTGAAATTTGTTCCTCGAAGTCTATAACAATAAGAATAAATTATTAGTAATTCACATTGTACCTTTTTGAGCCTAAATTTCACCCTCGCTCCAAATGACCATTTTGCCCCTAACCTTTCACATTTTTACGATTTAGTCCCTAGGCTCGTATAATGAAACACATGCAATTTCTACCTTACCCAAGCCTAGCCGAATATTTTTCCCTCCTGTGGCAACCCACATTTTTCCATTATTTCTCATTTCTACCACACATTTTACACCTTTTTCAATAAGGTCCTTATAAGGGGTTTTCATGAAAATTACCTTAGAAAAGATCTTTAACACATATCCAACTTTCATATCCCTCCATAAATTATCAAACTACAAGTAACTCATGCATGGGTAAATTTCGGAACATGAACCCTAGCATGAAATATGGGTAGAAATGGAGAGAGTAAGCTACTGGGATTTCAAAAATACAAAGGGCATTAAAAACGGGGCTTGGGAGCACTTACTATTGAGCTTAAAAAGCTTGGAAACCCTAGCTATGGAGAACCCTAGAATTTCGGCAGCAACAAGAAGGAAATAAGCTGATTTTGGCTTATTTTTCCCATTTTATTTCATTAAAATGCCAAATGACCGAAATGCCCTTAAGCCCTTTCTTTTAGATTTCATCCATACAAGCCAATTTTTGTCCAAAAACTTAGAAATTGTGAAAATTTCTCTCTAAGACCTTCTAATTTATAATCTAAAGCAATTCCTTACAAATTGCTTCTAGAACCCAAGTTTTGCAATTTATTCAATTTGGTCCTTATTTTCCGATTGAACACCTTACTCAAAGAATTTCTTCATGAAACTTTAACACTTGTATATTCTCATATTCTAGATCCCATAATAATCATAAAATAAATATTTTAATGTCAAATTTGTGGTCCCGAAACCACTATTCTGGCAAGGCCCTATTTCGGAATGTTACATTTCTCCTCCCTTAGGGACTTTCATCCTCGAAAGTCTTACTAGTAAATAAGTTCAGATATTGGCTTCTTATGGTTTCTTCTAGCTCCCACATAGCCTCTTCCAAAACATGACGATGTCATAAAACCTTTACTAAAGCCACATTTTTATTTCTTAACTGTTTAACCTCACGGGCCAAAATCTTGACCGATTCCTCTCTATAAGTCATGTCTGGTCTAATCTCAATCTCTGCTGGTGAAATCATATGAGAGGGGTTTGATCGATATCGCCTTAACATGGATACATAGAACATGTCGTGAATCTTTTCCAATTCGGGTGGCAATGCCAAACGATAGGCTAATGGTCCAACTCTTTCAGTGATCTCGTACGGTCCGATAAATCGCGGACTCAATTTGCCTTTCTGGCCAAATCTCAACACCTTTTTTCATGGAGATACTTTTAAGAATACTCTATCTCCAACTTGAAACTCAATCTATTTTCTTTTCAGATCAGCATATGACTTGTGCCTATCCGATGTTGCTTTTAAACAGTCTCGTATCACTTTAACCTTTTCTTCAGTTTTCTTGATCAGATCAACCCCGTGAACCTAACTTTCCTTAAGTTCTGTCCGGTATAATAGAGTTCGACACTTTCTTCCATACAAGGCCTCATAAGGCGCCATTTTCAAACTCGTTTGAAAACTGTTGTTGTAGGTAAATTCTACCAATGGCAAGTACTTTTCCCAGCCACCCTGAAATTCGAGGATGCAACATCGCAACATATCCTCAAGGATCTGAATCATCCGCTCAGATTGACCATCGGTTTGTGGGTGAAAACCCGTACTACAATTCAACTTTGTACTCAAGGCTTCCTGTAACTTCTTCCAGAATCTCGAAGTGAACCTCGGGTCTCTATCCGAAATAATCGACAGCGGTACCCCATGTAACCTTACAATCTCAGATATGTACAAGTCGGCCAATCTAACAAGAGAGTAGTCTATTCTTACCGAATGAAATAAGCCAAGTTTGTCAACTCATCCACCACAACCCATATAGCATCTTTCTTTTTCGGAGTCAATGGCAATCCTGTCACAAAATCCATAGTAACTTTGTCCCACTTCCATTCGAGAACCATTACAGGTTGTAACAAACTAGAAGGTACTTGATGTTCACCTTTAACTTGCTGACATATCAGACATTTTGATACAAATTTGAAAATGTCTCTTTTCATGTCGTTCCACATGTACATTTTCTTCAAATCATTGTACATCTTGGTACTCCCCGGATGAATAGACAAACGGATGTTATGTGCTTCTTGCAAGATTTTCTGCATAAGCTCATCATCTTTGGGTACACAAACCCTATCCCTGAACATCAAACATCCATCAGGACCAATCCGAAAATGACCAATTCGAAAATCTGATTTATTGCCCAACTAGCATTGAGCTCTTTTGGTTTGTAGGTCATTATCATTAATCTGTGCATTATAGTTTCCTGAAGAAATGTCGGTCTAGCCTCTAGCTCTGCCACGACTGAACCATCATTAAGCAATGCTAATTGAGCATCCATGGCTCTTAGTGAAAATAAGGTTTTCCTACTCAACGCATCGGTGACCACATTCGCCTTTCCCGGGTGATAGTCAATGATCAGCTCATAATCTTTTATTAATTCCAACCACCTTCGCTGTCTCAGGTTCAATTCTTTTTGAGTCATCAAATACTTCAAAATCTTGTGGTCAGTAAATACACGACAGGTTTCACCATATAAATAATGCCTCTAAATTTTCAAGGTAAAAACAATGGCGGCGAGCTCCAAGTCATGTGTCGGATAGTTCTTCTCGTGTGACTTCAACTGCCGTGAAGCATAGGCTATCACCTTGCCATCTTGCATGAGTACATAACCCAGACCATTCAAGGATGCATCACTATAGACCACGAACTCTTTTCCCGGTTCAAGCAATACTAAAACAGGAGCTTCAGTCAACAATGTCTTTAACTTCTCGAAACTCTACTAGCACTTTTCTGTCCACTCAAACTTAACGTCTTTCTGTAGCAACCTCATCATTGGAGGCGCTATCATGGAGAATCCTTTCAAAAATCTTCGGTAGTAACTGACTAAGCCCAAAATGCTTCTAACCTCAAATACATTTTTAGGCTGTTTCCATTCAACAATAACAAAAATCTTACTTGGATCCACTCAGATACCTTCACTCGAAACAACATGACCCAAGAACCCAACTTCTTGGAGCCAAAACTCACTCTTGCTAAATTTATCATACAGTTGTTTTTCCTGTAAGGTCTGTAACACAGTTCTCAGGTGCTTCATATGCTCTGCCTCATCTTTAGAATAAATCAAGATGTTGTCAATGAACAAAATGACAAACTTATCCAAGTATGGCTGAAAGATCCTATTCATTAGGTCTATGAATACGGCCGGTGCATTCGTCAATCCAAATGGCATAACAAGAAATTCATAGTGACCATATCTTGTTCTAAAAGTTGTCTTTGGCACGTCCGATTCCTTAACACGTAACTGATAGTAGCCAAACTTCAAGTCTATCTTAGAAAACACAGTGGCTCCTCTTAACTAGTCGAATAGATCATCGATCCTTGGCAAAGGATACTTATTCTTGACAGTTACCTTGTTCAGTTGTCGATAATCTATACATAGTCTCAATGAACCATCTTTCTTCTTTACAAACAATACGAGGGCACCCTAAGGTGAAAAGCTCGGCCTAGCAAAACCTTTATCCGTCAGCTATTGCAACTGTGCTTTTAATTCTTTCAGCTCGGTTGGTGCCATCCTGTATAGAGCAATAGAAATGGGAGCTATCCCTGGCACCAATTCAATACCAAACTCTATCTCTTTCTCAAGAGGTAATCCGGGTAATTCTTTCGGAAATACGTTTGGATATTCACATACTATTGGCACAGTCTCAATCTTCAACTTTGTTTCCTTCATGTTCAACATAAAAGCAAGGTAGGCTTCGTACCCTTTTCTCATATATCTCTGAGCAACCATTGCTGTGATTACAGCTGGCGACATACTCAAATATCTTGAATCAACCCTTAGAATCTTACTATCTGGGCATTTCAATTTAATATACTTGCTACCACAATTTACAATTACATCATGCAGGGCTAACCAATCCATACCGAGTATTACATCAAACTCATCAAAAGGTAACAACATAAGGTTAGCCGAAAAACATTGACCATGAATCGTCAAAAGACAATTCTTACAGACTTTATCAACCAGAACTGACTTGCCTAGTGGGTTCGACACTCTAAAAACAAATTCCGTAGGTTCAACAGGTATGTTCATACTAGACATCAATCTTATGCAAATGTATGAATGCGTTAATCCCGAATCAATTAAAGCAATAACACATGTATTGAAAAGAGAAAAAGTACCCGTGATGACGTCAGGAGCAGAGGCTTCTTCTCGAGCGCGTATTGCATACGTTCTTAGCGGGGCTTGGGCCTTTAACTTTGCAGCGTCTTTGGCCGCAACTCGACTGTCACTAGTACTTCCAGGATATCTCGGAGGTCTACCTCATGGAATGGGAGCACTCAACTTTGGGGCTACTTCCACTTGTTTTTCAATTTGCTCTAGGCGATCCTTGAAAAAGTGGTCCAGAGAACCACATCTAAAGCATGCACCGCTCTTCATTCGGCACTCTCCGAAGTGAAATTTATTACATCTCTTACACTTCAGCTTTCGATCATCTACACTTCCCACACTAGTCACCATTGGGGAGGAAAACTTCTAATTTCGTCGTTTTGAGCCTCTCTCTTTACCCGAATATCCTATCGATGAAGTGGAGCGTTCAAGTTGGCTCCTTGATTTCTTTGTAGAAAATGAGAGCGTCCTACCGCTGGATCTCTTGCTCGAAACTTGAGCCTCTCTCTTTGCTTGTTTTCTTTCATTATTGAGTTCCTCGGCCTTCTTGGCCCGATTAGCTAATGCTACGAACTCTTGTATTTCAAGGATCCCAATCAACAACTGGATTTCCTCATTCAAACCTTCGTCGAAGAGTTTACAAATTTCTGACTCGGTTTGAACCCACTCAGTTGTAGACTGACTTAACCTTACAAACTCCCTTTCGTATTCGGCCACAGTCTTATTCCCTTGTTTTAGTTTCAGGAACTCCTTTCGCTTCGAGTCTAAGAACCTTTGACTGATATACTTCTTCCTAAACTCTGCTTGGAAGAGTTCCCAAGTGATATTTTCCTTTGGCACCACCGAAGATACGGTCTTCCACTAGTGGTACGCAGTGTTCTTCAAGAGAGACACGGCACACTTTAAGCACTCCTCAAGTGTGCACAACAACTCATCTAATACCTGTGTAGTATTCTCAAGCCAGAACTCGGCTCTCTCAGTATCATCCTTAATTTTAGCTCTAAATTCCTCAGCCCTATACTTTTAAGCTTATCTACAAGGGCCTTACCAATTCATACCGGTGCCACACCTCATGGCAAATCCTCATCAGGTTGGTTAGGGGGTGGGGGAGGTCGTGGTATGTTGGGGCAATTTCTCAGATAATCCCCAAACCATTCATCCATCATGTTAAAGAAGGTAGCTCGAGCCTCTTCTCGGCCTTCAGACATCAACCTTCTACTACTACTGGATACAGCTCGTTGTACGAAAGCTAGAGCATGGCTCTCGGCTCCCTCAGACTCATCTTGTGCTTGATTGGAAGACATTTACTATATTCAGAAAAATTTAAACAGTTAGGAGATATCACACTATCAATGTTCATATAATGGCATGTATAACGAACCTCAATACCCTCTACGGTAGTTCTAGAATTGACTAAATCGTAGCTCTGATACCACTAAATGTAACACCCCTTACCCATATCCAGTACTGGGATAGGGCTCGAGGCGTTACTGGGTTTAAACTTTCACGACATACTAATCCAGTTTACCAAATTTTTCCCAAAATTTAAAACTTTACACACACACACAAATGCATACTGTCCCTTATACAAGCCCTCGAGGCCTGAAACATACATCGAAACGATTTGGGACAAAACAGAAAACATACGATCGATTCTGGGCAACTTAATTATTTTTTATTGCCTTGGTGAGTCACACGCCCGTGTGGCTTGGGATGCCCGTGCCTTCAGCCTGTGTGGCTCTCTGTTTATGACATCAATATGTATCTAGGGACACATGGCCAAGACACACGCCTGTGTGTTTAACCCGTGTGCTATACTGACTTAAAATTTCAAGTGCAGGGGACATACGACCATGACACACACTCATGAGGGCAAGTCGTGTGTCACACATGGCTTAGACACACGCTCGTGTGCCTACCCTGCGGACCTTATTAGGCTATTTTTCCAGCCTTTGATCACCCTCTATCAACCAAACATACTTATGGGTTACTTTAGTACATGTTAAGGCCAAATTATAGACTTATATAAAGCTTTGATTAACCTCAATGCATGTAAACCTCGTGTCATTAGTTTCATACATACTAAGTTAATTCTCATTTAGCATTTAAGGATTTCCATGTCTCCTTGATATATTTAAGATTGGCTTATTTTTATAACTCATTGCCAATTGAAGACCAAGCCATTGCATATGAACATAAACATGCATAGATTTGTAGGTCATAGCCTGCTTTAAAATGAGCCAATTCCCATGGCCATATACAAAAAGATATGTATAATTTTACATGCTTTCATCTTGGAAAATCAAATGACACATATAACCAAATACTCAAAAGTTCTATACATGCCATTGAACAAAACATAAGTGTCTATATACCAAAGCTAATTTAGTTGATAGTGTGTTGATTCTCCAACCGTTTTCCAATCATTACGAGTCCTCGAGCTCTGTAAAACAGGGAAAAGAGAGAGGTAAGCATTTACATGCTTAGTAAGCCCAAATAACTGGAAAGTAAACTTACCGATAAATTAGCATAAGGCCATGTTATGCAATAGAAACAACAAGCATAATAATGGTATTCCTATCACATGCACTCAATCAACAAGTTAGTCACAATAATAAGGTACCATGTAATTTATCTTAGATGAGCTCACCATTCATCATTTCATTCACATACATCATATTAATCCCGTTGAGTTTCTAGGAAATTTAGATGGATTATCCATTCTCCGTCAATTCATAAGAATGATTCCATTAAAGTATGCACTCCCGCAAACATCACATTTTACGGTGAGATTGCCAGTCTAGGATAAATCCACTGTATTGTAAACTCATAAGGTGGTGTCAGAATTACCAATCCAGACTAAATTCCTTGTAGCGACAAACACCCTTAATGAGCTCGGATGTGAAATGCTAGTCCAGGCTAAATTCAAACCCTAATCGTATTACCCGTCCGGGCTAAATCCTTAAAGCATATATATTATTCGGGAGGCTAGATCATTCAAGGAACACCCGTCTGGGCTAGATCCTTCCTATCTTTGAGATCAACGGATTACCCGTCCAGGCTAAATCCTTTCTGCAACATATGCAGGATCTTAAATCACATACGATTTAGGGTTTATCCATCGAACTTCCTTTTCAACCTCAACTGGGACATTTATAATCAAGTCATTATTAAAGAATACATTTCATGTATTTTCATGCCATCATTAAATGAAACTACCATACACTCTTGAACCATGCATTTAGGCATATTAGGAGTTTACTTAAGTTATTCGAACTTACCTGGTACTAGTCTCGGTATTATGTTTCAGTTATTTCGAAACCTTTCGTTTTCCTCGATCGACCTCCAGAATTTGTTCCTCAGGGTCTATAATAATAAGAATAAATTATTAGTAATTCACATTGTGCCTTTTTGAGCCTAAATTTCACCCCATCTCCAAATGACCATTTTGCCTCTAACTTTTCACATTTTTACGATTTAGTCCCTAGGCTCGTATAATGAAACACATGCAATTTCTACCTTACCCAAGCCTAGCCGAATATTTTTCCCTCCTGTGGCAACCCACATTTTTCCATTATTTTTCATTTCTACCACACATTTTACACCTTTTTCAATAAGGTCCTTATAAGGGTTTTTCATGAAAATCACCTTGGAAAAGATCTTTAACACACATCCAACTTTCATATCCCTCCATAAATTATCAAAATACAAGTAACTCATGCATGGGTAAATTTTTAAACATGAACCCTAGCATGAAATATGGGTAGAAATAGAGAGAGTAAGCTACCGGGGTTTCAAAAATACAAAGGGCATTAAAAACGGGGCTTGGAAGCACTTACTATTGAGGTTGAAAAGCTTGGAAACCCTAGCTATGGAGAACCTTAGAATTTTGGCAGCAACAAGAAGGAAATGAGCTAATTTTGGCTTGTTTTCCCCATTTTATTTCATTAAAATTTCAAATGACCAAAATACCCTTAAGCCCTTTCTTTTAGATTTCATCCATACAAGCCTATTTTGGTCCAAAAACTTAGAAATTGGGAAAATTGCTCTCCAAGACCTTCTAATTTATAATCTAAAGCAATTTCATGCAAATTTCTTCTAGAACCCAAGTTTTGCAATTTATTCAATTTGGTCCTTATTTTCCTATTGAAGACCTTAATCAAAGAATTTCTTCATGAAAATTTAACACCTGCATATTCTCATATTCTAGATCCTATAATAATCATAAAATAAATGTTTTAATGTTTTATTTGTGGTCCCAAAACTACTATTCTGACAAGGCCTATTTCAGGATGTTACAGTTTATATTCCCTCAACACCGGTTTTTCATTATTTTCAGGTTTTACCTCCTCGTCTTCTTTTTTGTCAGCTTCTGGTGGCAGTTTCTTTTCAGATTCAGCTAACACTTTCCCACTCTTTAATGTAACTGCTTTCACATGCTCTTTTGGATTGGGTTCGGTGTTAATAGGTAGACTCCCTAGTGGTCTCTCTGAAATCATCTTAGCCAGCTGTCCTATTTGATTCTCAAGCCCTTGAATTGATGCTTGCTAACTTTTAAGTGCTGTTTCAGTGTTCTGAAAATGAGTCTCTGCTACTGAAATAAACTTTGTCATCATCTCCTTAAGGTTCGGCTTTATCTCGTGTTAATAAGGTGGTTGTTGGAAGCTTGGAGGGGATGGTGGTCTTTGATTGCCTTGGCCTCCCTATGAGAATTTGGGTGGTTCCTCCAACCTGCATTGTAAGTATTACTATAAGGATTATTTTGAGGCCGAGGATTATTACCCATATAATTCATTTGCTCGTTCTCCATGTTAGGGTCGTAGGATGGATATTCTAAATTGCTTGTTCCACCTCCACTTTCATCGCACTACATTACTAGATGAACCTGTGTAGAACCAAGTAAACCATCAATTTTTCTATTCAAAAGTTCTACCTGATTGGAAAGCATAGTAACCGAATCGACGTTAAAAATGCTGTCTGCTTTTGTCGGTTTTGTTCTCATGACTTGCCACTGATAATTATTCAGTGACATTTCTTCTATGAACTCATAAGCCTCTTTAGGTGTCTTATTATTGATAGCTCCACTAGCAGCTGTGTCAATCATTTGTCTAGTCGAGGGATTCAAACTGTTGTGGAAAGTTTGAACTTGTACCCAAAGAGGTAAACCATGGTGAGAGCACCTTCTCAATAAATCTTTGTATCTCTCCCATGCATCATAAAGTGTTTCTAAATCCATCTGCATAAAAGAAGAGATATCATTCTGTAACTTTGCCGTTTCAGATGGCGGAAAATATTTGAGTAAAAAATTTTTGGTCATTTGTTCTCAAGTGGTGATTGACCTTCCTGGTAACGAGTTCAACCACTGTTTAGTCTTGTTTCTTAATGAAAAAGGAAATAACCGAAGGTGAATGGCATCGTCAGAAATGCAATTGATCTTAAAGGTGTCGCAGAATTCCAAAAAATTTGCTAAATGAGTGTTGGATCCTCGTCCTGTAAACCATCAAATTGAACAAACTGTTGTATCATTTGAATCGTGTTAGGTTTCAATTCAAAATTATTTGCAGCAACAATAGGTCTAACTATATTCGATTCAGTTCCTGTTAAATTGAGCTTAGCATAGTCGTACATAGTACGAAGAGCAGGATGTTGATTTACTGGGTTTACAGCAACCACAGGAGGTATCGGATTATTTTGATTTTCAGTCATCTCCTCAGTTGTAGTATGGATATCGTCCTCTCACCCTTCCTCTGTGTATTGTAGGCTTTGCCTTATTTCTCTTTGGTTTCTGTGAGCTATGCTTTCAATCTCACTGTAAAAAATTAGAGGTCCTGACGGGTTTCTTCTAGTCATAAACTATAAAAACCTGCCAGAAGTAAATAAAAGAAAAATTTAGAAAAAAAATTAAGCTAAAAAAACTAAAAGTAAATTGCAATAAAAGTAAAAATGGCTAAAGTAATAAAAATTAAGTGTTCCAAATATCTTAGTCCTTAACAACGACACCAAAAACCTTGACAACGACACCAAAAAACTTGATGGTCACTAAACTAATTAAAAATTCGACTAAGGCAAGCGCACCTATCAAACAATAGTATAGTTATGGTGAGATCGAAAATATCGTATCCACAAGGACTAAAAGTACTAGTAATTACTATCTTTTTATTATCTAGCCTAAGAATTAAAGGGATGTTTTTAACTAAGATTAACTATCTAATTAACTAATAGATATGACAGAGATGAAAGTTAAAAGTACTTTTGGAAAACCAGTGGAGAAGACAATACCCAAGAAAGAATCCACCTAGACTTCACTTATTACTTCTGAATTAGACGATTTATTCACTTGACTTAATATGCAGAAATCCCTGATTTATGTTATTATCTCTTTCGAGACTAAAAACAACTGACTCTAGGTTGATTAACCGAAATCTCTTTCTAATTAACACCCCTATTGTCGCATTAACTCGATCTATGGATCCCCTTATTAGATTTGACTCTAATCCGGTAGATTTATGTCGTCCTATCTCTAAGATTGCATGCAAATCCATTTAATTATGGAAGATCTACTCCTAAACAGAGACTTTTGCTCCATTGAATAAGCACATCGAAACCCGAATTAATATCCTGGAATATTAAAACAAGAATTAAAACTCACAATTAAGAATAAGACAAGTATTTATCATATAATTCAAATAGTAATAAGATCCATCTTAGGTTTCATCTCCCTTAAGTATTTAGGGAGTTTAGTTCATAATAATGAAAAACATCTCAAAATTGGAAAAACAACAAAACATAAAGAAACCCAAAGAACTTCTAAGGAAATTGAATGTAGATCTTCAGTCTTGAAGTAGATCCTTCTTCCGAGCTGATCCCGATGGCTGTTGTTAAGTATTTTTTTATTCCTATTCTGCGTGTCCCCCTTGATCCTCTTCTAGGGTGTTTAAATAGGCTTTGGAGTGCCCAAAATTGCTAAAAATTAGCCTTTTTCCGAATAGAATTAGACTTGGGTCTAACAGGGACACGGCCGTGTGCCACGCTCGTGTGAATGTGCTCAAGCCATGTGTAATTCTGAGTTGGTTTTTAGTCGACACGGCCATGTCACACAAGCTTGTGGCCTGCCCATGTGTTACACACAGGCATGTGGATTACACGTGTGGAAGTGCCAAGGCAGTGTGAAACACTGATTTGGGCCCATTTTGTCCGTTTTTTGGCCTGTTTCTTGCTCTTTTTGCTATCTTAAGCTCTCCTGAGTATAAAACATGAAATTAATAGATTAGGAGCACCGAATTCACTAAATCTTATGATTATCCTTCCAAAAATATGCCAAGCATGGGGTAAAAATGTGTATATATTACGGTTTATCTATTTACCGTCACAACTTGTATGAACATTCTCCCTCCTAGACTTTTAACTTAGCACTTTATAATTTAATCCAACCTAGTACACGTTTTTTCTATTTCCTTAAATAAATATTATTTACTAAATTAATTTTTCTATTAAATAATTTTCCCAATCCAGTTCTAGTTCTGTTAAAATTAGGACAACTTTACATTAAAAGAATTTATGAGAAAATATATTTCATTTTTCTACATTCAACAGATTCAAAATGATCCATTAATTTAAATCCATTTTTTAACTTTAATTAATTAATTAATTAATAATTCAAAAAACCATAAATTAATTCTCGAGTCATTTCCATTACTTAGTGAGAAAACTAAATTCAATTCTAAATGTTACCCATTTCTCCAACTTTATCATTTCTATTCATTTATGTTGTAATAGCTCATTTTCCAGTAGTGTCGAAAATAGTGGTTTTGGGACCACAAATCTAATGAGTAAGTCCTTAAAAATTATTACTTAATATTTATGAGTAAAATATTGTATTATATAGAATTTTGATTAAATAATTTTTGTTAATTGAACGAATAGTTAAGTGCAAGTGGGTTGTCCTTAAAGTCAAGTAGTTTAAGAAAATAAGATATAGTGACCTCGTTTTTATAAGCCGAGCCCATTTTGGTTACGAAATTTTAATGTTTAGATAATTAGTTAAGGAAAAAGGACTAAATCGTAAAAGATGTAAAATTTAGTTACTATTGAATTTTAATGATTAGATGGCTTAATTAATGTAAATGGAAGGACTTATAAGTAAATAATACCATTATGTGCATATAGTGGATGGCTAGTGATGGGTTTCCATTAATTTTACATGTTAATTATATGTTAATAATATTTATAATAATAAAAAGTTAAAAAAAAAAGAAAGAAAATGATAACAAAACATTGTTTTCATCTTTCATCTTCAATTTTAGAAACCGAAACACCATGGATGAAAAATAAAAAGCTTTGGTCATCTTTTTTTACTTTGCAATGTCATTTTTCACCTGTTTCTTATCATTTTTATGTTTTTAAGATTGTTACAATTAAGTTTAACTAACCCGTATCTCTGTTTTCAAAATTGTTAAGGTTTATTAAAATTACCATTGATGATTCTTTTATGTTCTTGATATTAAATGGAAGATTTTGAAGCTTGATGATGGATTTGAATTAAATTGTAAAATAATTTTGGTCAGTTTTGAGCTGAGGGACTAAATTATTAAATTTTGCATGATTTTCTTGTTAAATTTTGGAGTTAGAGGGTTGTTTTGGAATGTAATGAATTCGGTTCAATGGGTATATGGATTAATTGTGAAAATAAGGTTGTTTCGATTTTAGGGGCTAAATTGAACAATTGTAAAATTTTAGGACAATTGTGAAAAATATCAATAAAGAAGTCATATGCATTAAATGAGATTTTATAATGTATTTGGGACTGATAATTGAAATAAAAATTATTGTATAGATCAAGAACTGTTAGATAATTGTGAAAAAGAGAAAATTACTGATTAATCATTGATATTGTCATCTTTGCAATTCAGCCCTGGTAAGTTCATATGGTTTAATTAGGTATAATTTGTAATATTATATTGATATATGAGTTGTGGTATGTTAATAAATATATATATTATTTGAAATATTATAAATTGGTACAAGGTGAGAAAATGAATTGAATTGTAAAATGTTATATGATCATCTGTATCGAGCCCGAATGAGCATAGGATAGGATACAATTGGCATGTCAATAGATTATATTGTGCATGGTATGGGGTTGGCTGGCGGTGAGATGATGACTTTTGATTTATTACTTTCCACTAAATATACTAGTGTCCAACACTAGTTGCGAACTATGGTGTTATATTTACAGTGATTCTGGCGTGTTACCGGGGGCGAATGTTAGCCTATAGGCTTGGCACTTGGTGCCTAGGTGTGTTTCTGAAGGGATGTTAGCTTACGGGCTAGGCACTTGGTGCCCATGTGTGTTCTCAGTTGGTTTGGCTCACTTGAGCATTCTGGCGTGTTTTGGATGGTGAACTATGTATCCATATATATTTATATCATTCATCAGGCTGAATTTTTTATGGTTAAATGCCATGATATTGATATGTATTTGAATTTTAGTTATGATGCTTCGATGGTGAATTGTATAAGTGTTCATGGTTTCCGATAATATCTCATTACTTGATAATGGTTGAAATTGTATAAATGTGATGATTATATGACTCATATTTATGAAACTCGCCTGTTGAATTGTTGTGGTTAACTGGGTTAAAATTAATATTAACTAGTGATTTTGTTAATTACTAAAATGTGATTATATGGTAACTTATAATGTTTCAACCTGTGAACTTAATAAGCTCGTAAAATCTTACTAGATTCATTTTCTTATATATGTCATTTTATGGAATCGGGTGATCGGATCAACTTGAAGCTCATTTTATCTAGCTATCTTTTGGTAGATTTTGATATGTATACTTTTGAGATATGTGGCATGTAATAGGTGTGTCTTGTATAAGTTTTTGAATACTTTTTGCAAGTGGTACATTATATACTTGTGTGATGTTGTTTAAGCTTGGTTTTAGCTTACTTGTATATATGTCTTTGGTTTTGGCTTGGAAAAGCCCATATATATGTTTTGGTTATTCTGTTTATGCTTCTTGAGAGTGAATAGGTTATGGTAGATTTGTATGTTAATGGTATGGATTAATTGGTAAGTTTGATATATGTTTAAGGTAAGGACTTGTGATCTATGATATGAATAAGCTTGGTGTATGAATTGTGGTGCTAATGAGGGCATATTAGTTAAGAACTTAGGTTGAATGATTTGGTATGTTTTAAGCTTGTTTGAATATGTTTTGAAGGCATGTGAATGATTGATTTTGGTTTGGCTTGGCATCTAAGAAATAGGTAATGTTTTGGCTTGTTTTAGAAGTCATTTTAGGTGCACACAACTTGGGATACGGGCTGTCATACAGTGGTGCGACCCTATTTTTGAACTGTACATGGTTTGGCCACACAGCCTTATTCTTGAGCCACACGGTCTGGGCTCTGTCACACAACCATGTGACCCATGTTTTCAAATTTTCCCATGTTTTTCTATTTTGCTGCAAATTAGTCCCTGAATGTTTTTTTTAATTATTTTAAGGTTCTGTAAGCACAATTTAAGGCCTGTTATCTTAGATATGCTATTAAATGGTTTGTTATGAATTTTTGATAATTAAGTTATTTTGTGAACTGTTATAAGATGATTTTAGACTTGTTAACTGTCATAATATCCCATAACTCAACTCTGGCTACGAAGATGGGTTAGGGGTGTTACATATGTTCATTTGATTCAACATGCAATTCATTTCTAATTTCATCGAGCTAATAGAGGGACTGATTGGACATATATGATTAACACTCAAATGATTTATAATTAAGTTCCAACTTTTTTCCTATTAATTATAAACTCATTTAGTCACAAAATCATTCCACTATAGTATCATGATTGAGCTCTCCCTAATGGCACGCCATTATGAAAGCTACTCGATCAATGCTCGTCCAATGACCTTGTCATAAGTGTGTTACCCTCATAGGATATCTTTAATCTCTTTGGGATAAATTTGTTCTCCCAATATAATCCTATTTTATCTCACAGTAATCATTACATCTTCCTTTATGAATAATCAATTACTATCATATAGTAATTAAGTCATTCATCACAAAGACAAATAACCCTTGACCGCGTTTAGTTTTCATCTATCACATAATGTCAATGAAAGGATATCATTTACCCATGTCTTGGACTATGAATTTCACTATTGTGCATGATGCTACATACTACAGAAGTCATATACCTAACATATTAGCTTCCGGTTCCTTATCTATTTGAACTCAGGCTTTTACTTACATCAAAGTGTACGAGTCACGCATACATAGTTCGTCATCCACTCACGATTAGGGTATGCCACACTGTGAACGTCACAAGTGAATAAATCTATAAATAGATTAATGATCTATTCTTCTTGGGACTAGTCCAAAGTACTGCCAGTCCATGTCAGTCACATCTATATCTCTATTTTCTAGGAGTCATCTGCTTTGATGCCCAAGACAAAGCATGTAACACCCCTTACCCGTATTCAATGCCGGAATAGGATACGAGGCATTACTAGACTTACATCGCAAGCAAACATACAAATCGAGTCATAAATTTGCATCCAAATTAAAATAATTTGTATTTAATCATAAAGTCCCTAAAACGAGCCTACGAGGCCCAAAACATGTTTTGGAAGTGGTTCGGGACTAAACTGACAACTCGGGAAATTTTTACAAAACTTAGAAATTTTTTGCTATGACCAAGGGTCACATGCCCGTGTGGTTTAGGACACGCTCGTGTGGGCAGGCCATGTGATTACACACGCCCGTGACCCTAGCTCGTGTAACTCTCTGTTTTGCAATGCATGAACAAATTGAGATCACACGGCCAAGTCACATGCCCGTGTGCTAGGCCGTGTGGTTAATTTAATTTTCATAAAATAGGTACAGACTTCACACGGTCAGGACACACGCTCATGCTTGAGGCCGCGTCCCTCACACGGCTGAGACACATGCCCGTGTCTCTGCTTGTGTGCTCAATTCTAAGCATTATGTTTCTAAAAATTATGGTGCAGGGGGCACACGACCAAAACACATTCCCAAGGGGCAAACAGTGTGGACAGAATAAAGGCTATTTACCAAGCCAATTGTCACATTCATTTCCACCTACACACACACAAGTTCAATAGCATAAATCATGATATACTTAGACAATCAAACATCCACAACAAGGCCAATTCATGTCATTTCATTACCCACACTCAACACATTTACAACACCATAATTTGTTAAATCAAATCATACCAACTCACATTCTACAAGTTTCAATATGGCTACCAACAACATGCATAATTTTACTTAGTTTTCCTAGCACACCAATGAGCCAATATTAACCATTCAACAACCAAAACCATTAATCCACATTCAAGAATTTACAAGCATTTATAAACCACATCACACAAGAGATGGTTGCACATGCATGTATGTATATATATATAAGCTTACAACCAATTCAACCAAAATGAGCCAAGTTACATAGCTAAATACCACATCAAGTGTATGACAATTACAAGCCAATACATTTGGTCAAATTCATAATGACACATATAACAAAATGACCAAGTCCCTATACATGCCATATTCTCAAAATGTTTAAAATCATCGGTACCCAAAATATAGTTCGATAGTTTGATACGATCTTTGACGATCTCCAATCCTAGCTAGCTTGGCGACACTATAAAACATCAAAAATAAAACAGAGTAAGCTATATAGCTTAGTAAGCTCGTATGAAAGAAATAAGCTAACCTTACCATACATTAACATGCAAGTAATACATCATAAGGAAATGTAATTTACCAAATTCTCATGATAAAAACTCACTACCATCACAGACTTATCTTAAATTTGTCACATCACAAATTAATAATCATAAGCTTTAAGGACATACCTGTACCACCTCGAAATAATTTCATACACATTCTCATCCTTGTCATACCCAATAAAGCAGTAGAAATAATAAATTTAGATACTCCGGAAGCCTTGCACACAAGGTGCCACATGTGTAGCCATTGCTACCTCTATCTCATATCACATACATGCTCGCTCTCGAGCCAACAACGGGCCTGCTCATACAAGCTGTTAGTCGAGACGTAGCTACACGATACTGCTCACACAAGCTGTCAAGTAACCGCAACATATGCCGGTATACTTAGCCACCAGTAGGACGTGCAGGACCAGCACCCGGAATTACATAACATAAAACCCTACTAACATGTCACTTGTATCCCAATCTATTCCTAAGGTTCAATTGGAATTTCTCGCTTGTCAAAACGTCACCAAATGTGTCCGTAAGATCGATTACACAATTCATGCATAAATTAAAGCATTTAAAATACATTTAAAGTAAAGCTTATTTAACATATGAACTTACCTCGATTACAAAAATGGCCAAAATGACCTATTCGTCAAATACTTTATTTTCCCCCCGATCTACACCTGAACTTCGCTTTTCTTGATCTATAATACCATATTTAACTTATTTAATCATCACATAATTTAATTCAGCCCAAAAACACATTATGGAAAAATTTACATTTTTGCCCCTAACTTTTCAACTTTTTACAATTTATTCCCTAGGCTCGTAAATTGAATTTCATTCAATTTCATCACAACCCAAGCCTAGCCAATTGTTATTTATGCTCATAACAGCCCACATTTTTCATTTATTCAGACTTCTCTACATATTTTATAGACTTTTACAAATAAGTCCCTAGTTGACCTTTTTACTGAAAATTATTTTGCAAAAGTTGTTTAACAAACAACAAACATGCATTTTCTATAATCAAACATCAAAATACATGCACATCCAACATGGGAAAAATTTTAGACTTTGATTTTCTTTCAAATTAGTCCTTAAAATAGCTAAATCAAGTTACAGCGATCTCAAAAATGTAAAAATCGTTAAAAACGGGACAAGAACAAACTTACAATCGAGCTTGAAAGCTTGGCAAAAGCCCTAGCTATGTCTTTTTCTTCAAATTTGGCAATGGCGGGGACTAATTTGAGAAGATGAACACTTTTATTTAGTTAATTTTGTCTTTATTTGTAAATTACTAAAATGCCCTTAAGGCATAACTTTACAATTTTACCTAGTCATGTCTATTTTTGTCCATACAAAATATAATGGTCTAATTCCCATTTAAGTACCTCTAATTTAGAATTTCATAGAAATATGACACATTTAACCTAGAGAACTCAAGCTTTACATCTATTGCAATTTAGTCTTTCTAGTCAAATTGAGTACTCAATCGATAAAATTTCTTAACGAAAGTTTCACACAATTATTCTATCATGCTGTAGACCTTAAAGAAATAATAATATAAATATTTCTACTTCAGATTTGTGGTCCCGAAACCACTACTTTGATTTGACCCAAAAACGGGCTGTTACAACTCTCCCCTTTAAAGATTTTCGTCGTCGAAAATCTTACCAGAAAAGAGGTTAGGGTACTATTTTCTCATAGTTTCCTGAGGTTCCCATGCAGCCTCTTCGACTCCGTGTCATTTCCACAAAACTTTCACTAGTGCTATGCTTTTATTTCTCAACTGTTTAACCTCTCAAGCTAACACTTAGATCGGTTCTTCACCGTATGTCATATCGGGTAAAATCTCAATCTCTGTTGGGGAAATTACATGCGAAGGATCTAATTGGTATCGTCGCAACATCAATACAAAAAACACGTTGTGAATTCTTTCCAACTCCGATGGCAAAGCTAATCGATATGCCATTGGCCCTATTTTTTTCAATAATCTCATACGGCCCAATGAAATATGGACTCAACTTGCCTTTGTGGCCAAATTTAATGATTTTCTTCCACAGAGACACTTTCAGAAACATTTTATCACCAACTTGAAATTTGATATCCTTCCGTTTCAAATTTGCTTATAACTTCTGTCGATCCGAAGCTGCTTTCAAACAAACACGAATTACTTTCACTTTCTCCTCAGTTTCTCTAACCAAATCAACTCCATGAATCTGTTTCTCACTAAGCTCGATCCAATACAATGGAGCTCGGCACTTGTGGTCATACAAAGCTTCTTACACTGCCATCTTAATACTCGATTGAAAACTGTTGTTATAAGCAAATTCGACCAATGATAGATATTTCTCCCAACTACCTTCGAATTTTAAAACACAACAACGAAGCATATCTTCGAGAATTTAAATCACTCTCTTAGATTGACCGTCGGTTTGCGGGTGAAACGCAATACTAAAATTCAACTTTGTACCTAAAGCTTCTTGCAATTTCTTTCAAAATCGCGATGTAAACCTTGGATCTCTATCCAAAATAATAGAAGTAGGCACTTTGTGCAATCTAAGAATTTTAGCAATGTACATTTCAGCTAACTTATCAAGTGAATAATTGGTACATACTGGAATAAAATGAGTAGATTTCGTCAATCTATCAACAACGACCCATACATCATCTTTCTTCTTCAAAGTCAGAGGTAACCCCATTACGAAATCCATCGTAACTCTATCCTATTTCCACTCGGGTATAGTCAGAGGCTGAAGTAAACCCGAAGGCACTTGATGTTCAGCTTTCACTTGTTGACAAATTAGACATCTCGTTACAAACTCTGAAATGTCTCGTTTCATGCCTGACCACCAGTACAATTCCTTCAAATTATTATACATCTTTGTACTCCTAGGATGAACAGATAAACAACCATTATGTGACTCATGAAGAATTTTTTGAATTAATTCAATATCTCTCGATACAAAAATCCTACCTCAGAACCTCAAACAATCATCACATCCAATCTAATATTCTGAATCACTATTCGATTCGCATTGAACTCTTTTAGCCTGAAACTTACTGTAACTCCCCAAACCCGGCCTAGACGTTATGACCGGATCCGACCTGCCACATCAGAACGTTAAAAACATTTCTTATTTTTAGTCCAGAAAATTGTACTTAGTGTTCAAAGGATGATTTCATTATAGGTTAAAATGAATGGAAGCTGTGCACCAGGTAGGAAACCGGAAAAGAGGAGGTGAGCCCGTCGGACTGCTTAAGTACCAAGCTCCCTTCAGATCCAATCCTAGACATGCACACCACCATTGCCACACCTTAACTTAGTGTATGTTCTTAGGAAAACCAGTTCATTTAAGTCTAGTTTAAGAAAAGGTGATTAACTTTGGAAAGCGTTTTCGTTGCGAAAGTTTTGCTTTGTTGTCGTGATATTTTAAAAATCAATTACTATTTTTGAAAACGTGCCCTAAGACTAATCAGTTTCAGTGGTTGAGATAATATTATACCTATTCTAGTAAATCATATTGAAAACAATTAAAAATCATTAAAGCGGCCTTATTACAACTTAAAACCCAAATCATAAAAGTAAATAAAAGGATGTCCAATTCACCAGAAGAAAACCAAATTTGCGAAACGAGTGGCCACTCCGAATCCCTCACAGCTCCAAGCCCACTATGGTTGGGGATTACCTGCGTGAGGAAAATAAGGGGTGAGTTTGGGAAACTCAGTGTGTAACATAACCCAAACATAGTCTAAACCAGTTCAAACCACAGAAACAGATCAAATTGGCCTTAGCCTAGAACAGATTTCAGAATGAAGCCCATAGGCCCATAACAGAACAAAACAAAAATTACATGTTTATGCTGAAACCCAACCATATCCAACCGTATACACCCTTGTACTATCCTTACACCATGTAGGGAGACTACTCGACCCACCCATCTGCTACACGCCATAGAATTTGCAGCATGGCTGCCAGAACAGATAGTGTGACAGAGTCACCAGATACAGATATTTGTAGCAAAGCCACCAGAACAGATATTTGTGGCAGAGCCACTAGAACAGATATTTGTGGCATAGCCACCAGGACGCTTCCTCCATAAATATAACCCATGTCCCCATGCAACAGATATAAAAATCATGGCATACATCATACAGAATCAGATCATCATACTTTTCAGTCAAATTAACCCTAGGGGTATAATGGTCATTTTACACCTAGGGGTATAACGGTAATTTTCATATTTAATGGTATTCTAGTAATTTATCTATTTTGGGGGTTTTCATGCATATTTCCACCATTCGCGTACTAACAGAAACACTTACCAAGTGTTCTTACCGAATTGGGCCCGTTGGCCCATTATCCCAATTTTTGACCCATTAAGCCGAAAAATATTGAAAGGCACAAAAATCATACAATCTGCAGTCTAAACACTGTAGTTTACCAAATACGCTAATCGACCTACCTCACGAGCATTTGCACACCCGTAAGTCCACAAAATACCGATTTTTTGACATTTCGGCTATTCGACTTTTACCGATCTAGTCTATGAAAGGGTGTCAGTTACACACCTGATTTATAGTGGTTCGACGGTGAGTTCCACACACGAACTGCCTACAATTGGATTACCAACACGTCAATCTAAATATCGAAAACAAACTACAGACCTATCCCCCTACCATATTCGGCCAACCAAGCCTCAGACCTTAGAGTTCTTACCTTTTTCCGAAACTAGCGACTAGGTTTAGATCCAGTCGTTCCACTTGTCCAAGCCTTCGATTAGAGCCTCTAGATCACACTAACATCGTAATAAAACAATTGTCATAACCCTTAGAGCCATAGGGCCCAATCGACAGCCTCCCTAAGCCTTTAGGGGTTTCAGCTTTTCTAAAACCCGAAATAAAGAATAGATTCGAAAACTTACCACCGGTTCCTTCAGTCAACAATTCCACTGTAGTTCATATACGGTTCTGATGTAGATCTAAACCCTTAAATGATAGCAGAAATCAAATCTTTAAAGGTCTAAAGATTCGGCCATGCCCCTAAGACTGTGGGGTTTTCGGCTTTTTGAAATAGTGAAGAGAAAGATGAAATATGAGGGTTTTGCGATGGTTTTGTCGACAAGACTTTGGGGTTCAGAGGATGAGAGAATCGGCAAAAGAGATGGAGAATAATCAGAGGGTTTGGCTAGAGAAATCGGCACAACAGAAATAGGTTTTTGGAATTTTGGCTTTTATGGCGATCGACTTCCAAGGCTTAAAAACGAATGAAATGGAAGAGTAGAATGGTAGGAAGGGTTCGGTTTTAGAAGAAGAAGCAAAGAAGAAGAAAAGAGAATAGGAGATGAGAGGAGAAAAGAAAAAGAGAAGAGAATGGTCAGAACCCAAATGCCAAATTTTCCCCCCACCTACTAGCCGAATTTCCCCTATACTAGCAACCCTTGGCCGGCCAACTCTTGCTCCTCAAGAGTCCATCATTCGGCCAATACTACACCCCCTAATCAGCTCCTAAATTTTCTCCCTTATCTTCTCCTTACTCGATCTCCTGAGCAGCTCAAACTCTTCCTAATAAAGTTCCACCTGAGTTCTATCACATCCCCTTTCTGTAAATAAAAATTAATACTAATATTTGCTCACCTTGTGACTTGAACCTTAGCTGTCCCTAGTCATCCACACGCCACCTTTTTAGCACCCTAGTGGCGTCACATGCCACTTTGCCACCTGCCTTCTTGTGGCTTATTTTACCCATTAAATCTTAAAAGCCCAACTTACCAGAACCCCTTTTCCCCTAAGAATTAAGATTAGTTAAAACTTCCAGATTTCATCTCAAACTTGGGCTTCTAGAGGCCCACTAACATACTTAGACCTACGCCCAGTAGTCAAAACACAGAAATTTAAAAATTCACCAAAATTCACAGAAGTCCCAAAAATTGGGGCGTTACAACTCTACCCTTCTTAAAGAAATTTCGTCCTCGAAATTTACCTGATCCAAACAGATGTGGGTATTGTTGACGCATCGCCTCTTCTGTCCCCCAAGTAGCTTCCTCTCTGCCGTGATTACACCAAAACACTTTCACTAAAGGAACAGATTTCCTTCTCAACACCTTGACGTCTCGGTCCAATATCTGCACAGGCTCTTCCTCGAAAGTCAAATCAGATTGCACCTCGATCTCTGCAACCGTCACGACATGAGGAGGGTCAGAACGATAACGCCTTAACATAGAGACGTGAAAAACATCATGAATCCTGTCTAACTCTGGAGGTAATTCCAATTAATATGCCACTGGTCCTACTCACTTCAAAACCCGATAAGGCCCAATGAATCGCGGACTCGACTTACCTTTCTTACCAAACCTTAGTATCTTCTTCCAAGGAGAAACCTTTAAGAAGACCATATCACCTACTGAGTACTCAATCTCCTTGCGCTTCAAGTCTGCATACGACTTTTGCCTATCAGCAGCTTCTTTTAACCAATCTCTGATTACTCTCACCTTATCCTCAGCGTCAGCTACTAACTCGGGTCCAAAAACTTGCCGCTCTCCCAGTCTGGTCCAACAACTAGGGGTACGACACCTTCGTCCATACAACACTTCATACGGTGCCATTCGAATACTCGCTTGATAATTGTTGTTGTACACGAACTCCGCCAACAGCAAGTAGTCCTCCCAACTACCTCGGAAGTCAATAACACATCCCCTCAACAGGTCCTCCAGAATCTGAATAACCCTTTCCGACTGACCATTAGTCTGGGGATGGAAAGCCGTACTAAAATTTAATCGCGTCCCCAACGCCTCATGCAACTTTTACCAAAATCGAGATGTAAATCTGGGATCCCGGTCAGAAATAATTGAAACTGGGACACCATGAAGTCTCACGATCTCCGCCACATACAACTTGGCTAACTTTTGAAGTGAAAATCCGGTGCGGACAGGTATGAAATGAGCAAACATTGCTCTCAGATCAGATACAGCTCTTCGACTTAGAGCACCGACTACCACGTTAGCCTTGCCCGGGTGGTACTCAATCATACAATCATAATCTTTAAACAACTCTATCCATCTCCTTTGCCTAAGGTTCAGCTCCTTCTGAGTCAGTAAGTACTTGATATTCTTATGGTCGGTGTATATAATACACCTCTCTCTGTACAAGTAGTGTCTCCAAATCTTAAGCGCAAAGATTACTGCTGCCAATTCCAAATCATGAGTAGGGTAGTTTCCTTCGTGAGGCTTAAGCTGTCGTGATGCATAAGCAACCACCTTACCTTCTTGCATAAACACGCAGCCCAAACCCACATGTGATGCGTCACTATACATAGTAAAATCCTTCCCAGACTCCGGCTAAATCAACACAGGTGCTTCAGTCAAAACTTTCTTCACTTCTCAAAAGCTTCCTGCTGCTTCTCTGTCCAAACAAACAGTACTCCTTTCCTTATGAGTTTTGTCAAAGGCGCTGCCATCACGGAAAAACCTTTCACAAACCTCCTGTAGTATCCTGCCAACCCTAGGAAACTCTGAATTTTCGGCACCAACCTAGGTGGCTTCCATTCCAAAATTGCTTCAATCTTTCGTGGGTCCACCTTAATCCCCTCAGCAGAGACAACGTGTCCTAAGAAGGTTACCTCCCTCAACCAGAATTCACATTTGCTGAATTTCACATATAGTTCCTTCTTCTTTAACACTTGCAGCACTATGCGGAGATGCTCATCATGTTTTACTTCAGTTTCAGAATATACCAGGATATCGTCAATAAAGACGACTACAAACCGATCCAAAAATGGTTGGAAAACACAATTCATCAGATCCATAAATGCTGCAGGAGCATTTGTCAGTCCAAATGGCATCACCAGAAACTCGTAATGACCATACCAAGTTCTGAATGCCATCTTATGGATATCTGCTTCTTTGATCCTTAACTAATGATATCCAGATCGAAGGTCGATCTTGGAAAATACAGAAGCTCCTCTAAGTTGGTCGAACAGATCGTCAATCCTTGGCAGTGGATACTTATTCTTAATCATCAGTTTGTTCAACTGTCGATAATCAATACACATTTGCATTGTCCTATCCTTCATTTTTACAAATAGCACTGGTGCTCCCCACGGAGACACACTTGGCCTAATAAAGCCCCTATCCAACAACTCTTGAATTTGTGCTTTTAACTCCCCCAACTCCTTTGTTGCCATCCTATACGGTGCGATGGACACTGGTGCTGTTCCAGGCAGTAAGTCGATTCTAAATTCAACTTCTCGGTTCGGAGGCAGTCTCAAAAGCTCCTCCGAAAAAACATCTTGGAACTCTTTAACGGTTCTAACCTTATCCACTGTCATTCCCTCATCTTCCACTTGACTTACAAATGCCAAATAGGCCTCACAACCTTTACAAATCTATTTTTCGGCTCTTAATGCCGACACCACATTGGACAAATAATCCCTTCGCTCACCTATTACCATAACCTCTTCTCCCTCCGTGGTCCTTAACACCATTCGTTTAGCAGCACAATCCAGAGTCGCCCTATGCTTAACAAGCCAGTCCATTCCCAGAATGAGGTCGAATTATCCGAACAATAACTCTATCAAATCTCCAGAGAAAATATTACCTTGGGTTTCTAAAGGCACATCCCTATACAGTTTGTCTACTTTAACCGAGTAACCCAAAGGACTTAGTACAGTTACCCCACTCACTATCTCCTCAGAGTACACACCCAATGACTCAGATATGGTACATGCAACATAGGAATGAGTAGATCCAATATCTACCAAAGCAGTATACGGCATGCTAGAAACCAAGAATGTACTAGTTATGACGTCAGGTGCATCACCCTCTTCTCGATGACGAGCTGCATACACCAACGTTGGCTGTCGAGCCTCAGCATTTCTGGCACCCCTGCCAGGTGCTCCTCGACCTCGACCATTACCATTTCCGCCCCTACCTTGTCCACATCCTTTGGTGGCTATGGCTCACCTCTCACTGGTTGAACAACCCTCTGTTCAGCAACTTGAACCTGATCCATTTTCTAAGGACAGTCTTTGACTCTATGCTCCATAGATCCACATCAGAAACAGGCACTGAAATGTTTCCTACACTCGCCCAGATGTACCTCACCACAATCTCCACAGATTGATGGTCTAACCACGTTCATCGGAACTACCCGCACTGGCTCATCCACTCTTGCTCTCTTGACATTCCTATTTCCACCACTCGAAGGTCCTGAATCCTTTCGGAAACGGTTCTGATCCTTCTCATGATTCTGCTTTTCAGCACGCTTCACTTCCTCAGCTATCTTAGCTTTCTCCACCAAGACCGCAAAGTCACGCTCCCTCTGCGGAGCAGTCAATACCCTGAGTTCATCTCTAAGACCATCCTCGAAGCGCACACTACGCTCATATTCCTTAGCGACTATTCCCACGGCATACCAGCTCAACCTTAGAAACTCAGCCTCGTATTCAGCAACTATTTTACCTCCTTGCACCAGATTCAAGAATTCCTTCCTACGGGCGTCCACATAACTCGCCCCAACATATTTCCCTTTGAAGACTACCTTAAACAGCTCCCAGGTTACCCTATCAGCTGGGGTCCCATCTCTCACAGTGAGCCACCACTAATAAGCCTCGTCTCGTAGCAACGATACGGCTCCCTTAAGCTTCTGATCCACAGAGCAGTCCAAGTCATCCATAATCCGTTCCGTGGCCTCCAACCAATATTCCGCCACATTCAGGGCTACACCAGATACACCCCTAAAGATCTCCGCTCCGTTAGCCCGGAGTCGTTCAGAAATAGATCCTCGAATTTTGTTACCCGAACTTTCCCCGGTAACCCTTTTTAGAACACGAAGCATTGCCTGGGACAGGGCGTCATCCCCGGCACCACGATCATGGGACTCCACTTCCGTTACCGGTGGTATCGGTGCTTCTGCCGTCGGCATATGCCCTAAGGATGCAGTTCCTGCTCGAGCACTACCTCGGCCACGTCCACGACCTCTTCCACGAGCTGCTCTCGTACTCATATCGTATTATCTGATTACGAATTTTATGCATCAATCAAATATTCCAGTGTTTATTACAGATGTTTTATGAACAAACAGTAATTTAGAGTTTGTTTTCCGTAGAATTGAAATCTAGCTACAGTCTCAGTCTTTTACCAAAATTCCTATAGTCTCAGTACCATGCCACTAGATTGTCATAATAGGGTTTAAATACAGACAGATAATTTAGAAAAATATTTCAAAAAATTTCAAAATAATACTTACAGACTTGGGCCGGAGATTCGGGTGCCAACTTTTTAAGGATCCAATAATTGAAAAACTGAGTTTTGTAATTTTTGTAAAAATTTCATTTTCCTTTGTTTTCATAGACCCATTCCACAGCCGAGTTATTGCAACTTAGCTCTGATACCACTAATTGTAACACCCCAAACTCGGCCTAGACGTTATGATCAGATCCGACGTGTCACATCAGAACGTTAAAAACATTTCTTATTTTTAGTCCAGAAAATCGTACTTAGTGTTCAAAGGATGATTTCATTATAGGTTAAAGTGGATGGAAGCTGTGCACCAGGTAGGAAACCGAAAAAGAGGAGGTGAGTCCATCGGACTGCTTAAGTACCAAGCTCCCTTTGGATCCAATCCTAGACATGCACACCACCATTGCCACACCTTAACTTAGTGTATGTTCTTAGGAAAACCAGTTCATTTAAGTCCAGTTTAAGAAAAGGTGATTAGCTTTGGAAAGGGTTTTCGTTGCGGAAGTTTTGCTTTGTTGTCGTGATATTTTAAAAATCAATTACTGCTTTTGAAAATGCGCCCTAAGACTAATCAGTTTCAGTGATTGAGATAATATTATACCTATTCTAGTAAATCATATTGAAAATAATTAAAAATCATTAAAGCGGCCTTATTACAACTTAAAACCCAAATCATAAAAGTAAATAAAAAGATGTCCAATTCACCAGAAGAAAACCAAATTTGCGAAACGAGTGGCCACTCTGAATCCCTCACAGCTCCAAGCCCACTATGGTTGGGGATTACCTGCGTGAGGAAAATAAGGGGTGAGTTTGGGAAACTCAGTGTGTAACATAACCCAACCGTAGTCTAAACCAGTTCAAACCACAGAAATAGATCAAATTGGCCTTAGCCTAGAAAGCATTTTTGAGAATGAAGCCCATAGGCCCATAATGAGCGAGCGAAATTACATGTTTATGCAGAAACCCAACCATATCCAACCGTATACACCCCCGTACCATCCTTACACCATGTGGGGAGACTACTCGACCCACCCATCCGCTACACGCCACAGAATTTACAGCATGGCTTCGAGCAGATAGTGTGACAGAGTCACGGATCATGTATATTTGTGGCGAGCTACTGTAAGCAGATATTTGTGGCAGAGCCACCAAAACAGATATTTGTGGCATAGCCACCAGGACGCTTCCTCCATAAATATAACCCATGTCCCCATGCAACAGATATACAAATCATGGCATACATCATACAGAATCAGATCATCATACTTTTCAGTCAAATTAACCCTAGGGGTATAATGGTCATTTTACACCTAGGGATATAATGATAATTTTCATATTTAAGGGTATTCTAGTAATTTATCTATTTTGGGGGTTTTCATACATATTTCCACCATTCGCGTACTAACAGAAACACTTACCAAGTGTTCTTACCGAATTGGGGCCGTTGGCCCATTATTCCAATTTTTGGCACATTGAGCCCAAAAATACTGAAAGGCACAAAAATCATGCACTCTGCAGTCTAAACACTGTAGTTTACCAAATACGGTAATCGATCTACCTCACGAGCATTCGCACACTCACAAGTTCTCAAAATACCAGTTTTTCAGCATTTCGGCTTTTCGGCTTTTGCCGATCTAGTCTATGAAAGGGTGTCAGTTACACACCTGATTTATAGTGGTTCGACGGTGAGTTCCACACACGAGCTGCCTACAATTGGATTACTAACACGTCAATCTAAATATCGAAAAGAAACTACAGACCTATCCCCTACCATATTCGGCCAACCAAGCCTTAGACTTTAGAGTTCTTACCTTTTTCTGAAACTAGCGACTAGGTTTAGATCCAGTTGTTCCACTTGTCCAAGCCTTCAATCAGTAGCCTCTAGATCACACTAACATCATAATAAAACAATTGTCACAACCCTTAGAGCCATAGGGCCTAATCAATAGCCTCCCTAAGCCTTTAGGGGTTTCGACTTTTCTAAAACCTGGAATAAAGAATAGATTCGAAAACTTACCACCGGTTCCTTCAGTCAACGATTCCACTTTAGTTCCTATACGGTTCTGATGCAGATCTAAACCCTCAAATGATAGCAGAAATCAAATCTTTAAAGGTCTAAAGGTTCGGCAATGCCCCTAAGACTGTGGGGTTTTCGGCTTTTTGAAATAGTGAAGAGAAAGATGAAATATGAGGGTTTTGTGATGGTTTTATCGACAAGACTTTGGGGTTCAGAGGATGAGAGAATCGACCAAAAAGATGGAGAAGAATCAGAGGGTTTGGCTAGAGAAATCGGCACAACAGAAATAGGTTTTCGGGATTTTGGCTTTTATGGCAATCGGCTTCCAAGGCTTAAAAATGAAGGAAATGGAAGAGTAGAATGGTAGGAAGGGTTCGGCTATAGAAGAAGAAGCAAAGAAGAAGAAAAGAGAGTAGGAGATGAGAGGAGAAAAGAAAAAGAGAAGAGAATGGTCAGAACCCAAATGCCGAATTTTCCCCCCACCTACTAGTCGAATTTCCCCTATACTAGCAACCTTTGGCCGGCCAACTCTTGCTCCTCAAGAGTCCATCATTCAGCCAATACTACACCCACTAATCAGCTCCTAAATCTTCTCCCTTATCTCCTCCTTACTCGATCTTCTGAGCTGCTCAAGCTCTTCCTAACAGAGTTCCACCTGAGTTCCATCACATCCCCTTTCTGTAAATAAAAATTAATACTAATATTTGCTCACCTTGTGACTTGAACCTTAGCTCTCCCTTGTCATCCACATGCCACCTTTTTAGCACCCTAGTGGCGTCACATGCCACTTTGCCACCTCCTTCTTGTGCCTTATTTTACCCATTAAATCTTAAAAACCCAACTTACCAGAACCCCTTTTCCCTTAAGAATTAAAATTAGTTAAAACTTTCGGATTTCATCTCAAACTTGGGCTTCTAGAGGCCCACTACATATTTAGACCTACACCCAATAGTCAAAACACAGAAATTCAAAAATTCACCAAAATTCACAGAAGTCCCGAAAATTAGGGGTTGCACTCACTATCACCTTTCCGAGCTTCGTAAATTTGCTGAAGAAATACCGGTCTAGTTTTCAACTCGGCCAAAGTCGATCCATCATCAGACAAAGTTAACCGCTTATTCATTGCCCTGAAGGCAAACAAAGTCTTTCTACTTAAAGCGTCTACGACTACGTTCACTTTCCCCGGGTGATAGTCGATCACTAACTCATAATCTTTCAACAACCAAGCCATCTTCGTTGTCACAAATTCAAATCTTTCTGAGTCATCAAATGCTTTAAACTCTTATGATCAGTATAGATACGACACTTCTCACCGAATAAATGAAATCTCCAAGTTTTTAAAGCAAACACAATAGCAGCTAATTCCAAGTCATGCGTCAAATAATTCTTTTCGTGCGGTTTTAGCTGTCTCGAGGCATAGGCTATCACTTTACCCTTTTACATCAATACACAACCAAGAACATTCAATGACGCATTGCTAAAAATCACAAACTCTTTCCCTTACTCAGGTTGCACTAACATCGGTGCCTCAGTCAATAACGCTTTCAACTGTTCAAAACTCTTTTGACATTTCTTAGACCACTTGAATTTCACATCCTTTCATGATAATTTGGTCATAGGTGTAGCAATTATCGAAAATCCTTTAACAAAATCTCGATAATAGCCAGCCAAACCCAAAAAGCTTCTAACTTCGAATACATTTCTCGGTGGTTTCCAATCAACAGCTACCGAAATCTTACTCAAATCAACCTATATACCTTCTACTGAAACAATGTGTGCCAAAAATCTGACTTCTCGGAGCCAAAACTCACTTTTTCTAAATTTAGCAAATAATTTCTTATTTCTCAAAGTCTGCAATACGATTCTTAAATGTTCAACATACTTAGACTTATCTCGGGAATAAATCAAAATGTCTTTAATTAAAACAACCACAAATTTATCTAAATATGGTCAAAAAATTCAATTCATCAAGTCCATAAAAACTGCAGGAGCATTAGTTAACCCAAACGACATAAAAAGAAATTCATAATGACTGTACCTCATTCTGAATGCGGTCTTCGGCACATCCGACTCTTTAACTCTAAACTAATAATAGTCCGATCTTAAGTCTATCTTCAAGAACACTATTGCGCCTTTCAACTGATCGAACAAGTCATCAATTCTCGGTAAAGGATACTTGTTCTTTATCGTAACCTTATTAAGCTGACGATAATCAATACAAAGTCTCATGGATTCGTCTTTCTTCTTGACGAATAACACTAGTGCACCCTAGGGCAAAAAACTCGGTCTTGCAAATCCCTTATTTGTCAGCTCTTGCAACTGAGACTTCAATTCTTTCAATTCAGTTAGATCCATTCTATATAGAGCTAACGATATCGGTGAAGTTCCCAGCACTAAATCAATAGTAAATCCAACCTCTCTAATCGGTGGTAATCTAGGCAATTCTTCTAGAAACACATTTAGGTATTCACAAACTACCAGCACAGATTCAATCTTTAATTTAGACACTTTCGTATTCAGTACATACGCAAGATAAGCCTCACAACCTTTTCTTACATACCTCTAAGCTGACATCGAGGATATCACAATAGGCAACTCACTCGACTCATCCAGTTCAATTTGAAGAATTTCATTATTTTGACATTTCAATTCAATAATCTTTCATCTACAATTCACTATGATATCATGTAGAGTCAACCAATCCATTCCAAGAATTACATCGAACTCACCAAACAGTAAAAGCATCAAATCAGCTAGAAAATAGTGACCCCGAATCATTAAAGGACAACCCTTGCAAACTTTATCAACTAAAACATATTTGCCTAAGCATATTCAGTAGACTCAATAGGCAAATTCTTACTAGATGCCAAATTCATGCAAATATAAGAATGAGTCAATCCAGGATCAACCAATGCAACTACATTAGTATCATTGAGAGAAAATGTACCAGTGATAACATCAGGGGATAACGCATCTTCGCGAGCATGAATAGCGTAGGTTCTAGCAGGTGCTCTGACCTCTGATCTCGCAGTTAACTCTTTCGTCACACCTCTACTATTGTTCCCACTTTTAGTATTTCTCGGTGGCCTCGCTCTAATGGTAGTGTTACTCGGACTTGCATTCTGAAAATTATCTTTCTCAGTCATTTCAGGGCAATCTCGAATAAAGTGATCTTGGGAGCCACATTTAAAGCAAGTCCGATTATTCATCCTAAATTTACAGGGATGTCGTCTACCACAGTGTTGACATTCAGGTCTATTTGACCTAGCGTTACCAACGCTCGCTATTGACATAGTTTGGGCCTTGGAACTCGAATATTGCTTCCTACAATCTCTATTGGGATACCTAGCTGAAACATTCGAACAATTATACAAATCCCTCGATTTCTTTGATGAAGATTAAAATGAATTATTTATCGATTTTTTTCAACTTTAAAATCCCAATTTAGCCCATCTTCAAATCTCTTGCACATGATAGCCTCGGTGGAAACACATTCCTAAGTATACTTACTGAGCCTAACAAACTCTCGCTCATATTCAGTCACAGACATACGGCCCTGTTTCAGCTCTAAAAACTCCTTACGTTTCTAATCAATGAACCATTGACTGATATATTTCTTTTTGAACTCTTCTTGGAAGAAACCCCAGGTAACTCTTTCTCTCAGTACCACAGATACAAGAGTATTCCACCACTGGTATACTGAGTCCCTCAGTAGTGATATAGCGCATTCCATGCACTCATCCGGTGTGCAAGAAAGCTCATTAAATACCCTGATAGAGTTCTCAAGCCAAAAATCTACCCCCTCGGGATCATCGTCAACATTGGCTCTGAATTTTTCAGCCCTTTGTTTCTAAATCTTATCAACTAGAGGCTTGTTCAGTCTTAACAATTCCACACCTTGGGGAGCTACGGGAATCGGTTAGGTTTTAGGTGGGGGTAGAGGATGTTGCGCAGTCAGATTTATTCGAACAAACTCAATAAACCACTCATTCATACTTTGGAAGAAGGCTTCTTAGCCTCCCCTCCCTAACTAATCGTTATTGGTCTACTTTCAAACGGCGTTGTCCCTTGGGCGGGAGCCGGCGCATTACTTTCAACATCATCAACTACCTCTCGATTGGGATCCATTTACTAGATGAAAACACAATTTAAATTTCAGGAGTCGTCACACTATCTCATACACGTTACGTTAGTTCAAGAATAGACTAAACCATAGCTTTGATACCACTAAATGTAACACCCCTTACCAGTATTCAATGTCGTAACAGGATATGAGGCATTACCGAACTTATATTGCAAGCAAACATACGAATCGAGTCATAAATTTACATCCAAATTAAAACCATTTGTATTCAATCATAAAGTCTCTAATATGAGCCTATAGGCCCAAAACATGCTTTGGAAGTGGTTCGGGACTAAACCGACAACTCTAAAAATTTTTACAAAGCTTAGAAAATTTTTGCTATAAATAGGGGTCACATGCCTGTATGGTTTGGGACACACCCGTGTGGTCACACACGCTCGTGTCCTTAACCCGTGTAACTCTCTGTTTTGCAATGCATGAAAAAATTGAGATCACAGGCCATGTCACATGCTCGTGTGCTAGGCCATGTGGTTAATTTAATTTTCATAAAATAGGTTCAGACTTCACATTATCGAGACACACGCCTGTGCCTAAGGCCGTGTCCCTCACACGACTGAGACACATTCCCATGTCTCTACCTGTGTGGTCAATTCTGAGCATTTTGTTTCTCAAAATTAAGGTGCAGGGGACACACGGCCAGAACACATGCCTATAGGGCAGACCGTGTGTCACACACGGCCTAGACACACGCCCATGTGTCTACCCATGTGGACAAAATAAAGGCTATTTATGAAGCCATTTGTCACCTTCATTTCCACCTATACACACAAGTTCAATGGCATAAATCATGATATACTTAAACAACCAAACATCCATAATAAGGTCAATTCATATCATTTCATTACCCACAGTCAACACATTTACAACACCATAATTTGTCAAACCAAATCATACCAACTCACTTTCTACAAGTTTCAATATGGTTACCAACAACATGAATATTTTACTTAGTTTTCCTAGCACACCAATGGGCCAATCTTAACCATTCAACAACTAAAACCATTAAGCCACATTCAACTATTTACAAGCATTTATAAACCACATCATACAAGAGATGGTTGCACTTGCATGTATGTATATATATATAAGCTTACAACCAATTCAACCAAAATGAGCCAAGTTACATAGCTAAATACCACATCAAGCCTTTGACAATTACAAGTTAATACATTTGGTCAAATTCATAATGACACATATAATAAAATGGAGTAAGTTATATAACTTCGTAAGCTCGTATGAAAGAAATATGCTAACCTTACCATACATTAACATGCAAGTAATACATCATAAGGAAATGTAATTTACCATATTCTCATGATAAAAAATCACTACCATCACAAACTTACTTTAAATTCATCACATCACAAATTAATAATCATAAGCTTTGAGTACATACCTATACCACCTCGAAATAATTTCAAACACATTCTCATCCTTACTATACCCAATGAACCACTCAGAATAATAAATTCAGATACTTGGGAAGCCTTGCAAACAAGGTGCCACATGTGTAGCCATTGCTACCTCTATCTCATATCACATACATGCTCGCTCTCAAGCCAACAACAAGCCTACTCACACAAGCTGTCAGTCGAGACATAGCTACAAGGTGCGGCTCACACAAGCTGTCAATTAACTGCAACATATTCCGGTATACTTAGCAACCGGTAGGACATACAGGACTAGCACCCTGAATTACATAACATAAAACCCTAGTGACATGTCACTTGTATCCCGATCTATTCCTAAGATTCGATTGAGATTTCTCGCTTGTCAAAATGTCATCAAATGTGTCTGTAACACAATTTATGCATAAATTAAAGCATTTAAAATACATTTAAAGTAAACCTTATTTAACATACGAACTTACATCGGTTACAAAAATGGCCAAAATGACCTATTCGTAAAATACTTTATTTTTCCCTCGATCTACACCCGAGCTTCATTTTTCTTGATCTATAATACCACATTAAACTTATTTAATCATTACATTATTCAATTCAGCCCAAAAACACATTATGACAAAAATTTACATTTAATCACACTATCTCAATCCATATATATGGCATGTATAACTAGACTCTCACACGCTACGTTAGTTCTAGAATAGACTAAACCGTAGCTCTAATACCAATCAAATGTAACACCCTTAACCTGTATTTGTCACCAAAATAGGGTTAAAGGCGTTACCGGACATATCGAAACATTTAGCATTCATTTCACAATCATCATAGCATCAAAAATCATACATCAATACAGAGTCCTTTACATAGGTCAACGAGACCTTAAACATGCTTCAGAAAGGAGTCGGGACTAAACCGAGCACATTCAAATGTTTCCAAAACTTAAACATTTTTCTAAGTTTTAAAGGCCACACGCCCGTGTGAACAAACCGTGTGCCTCACACGGCATTAGACACACCCGCGTGTCTCGGCCATGGCAAAACAAGGCATACATACTGACTTAACCACACGGCCACAAGACACACCCGTGTGCCTTAGCTGTGGTCAAAACTGACTTGCATAACTAAGTTATAGCAGATACACGGTCGAGACATACGCCAGTGTGCTCAATCGACCGTGTGGGGTGAAATTGGGCTTGATTTAAGCCACATTTCCCACCTATCTCAATCACATCAAAACCACAACATTGTGCATCATTTATAGGCAACCAAATCAACCATTTCATACATACTCCATAACATCCAAATACCATCCAATTCACTACTCAATTCCATAATCTAAATATACCAAAATCATTAAAACTCACATAAGTTCCAAAAGTATAATCTCATCATCTTATCATCTATTTCATACTACAAAATTTACCATTTCAACATTTCACAATTAAACTATCACATAAGCAATATATACATCATATAACTTAACCAACAAACCATTTAGGCCAACTTAAGAGTCCATACATATCAACATCTACAAGCCAAAACTCATGGCTAATATTGACAACACAAAACATGCCAAAATGACACTAGCCTATACATGCCATATACCATATATACAACTTTCAAAATGGTACAAAAATAAATGTCCGATACTGTGATTGATGTCACTGAAAATCCCCAGATCCGAGCTAGCTTTATAACACTGTAAAACAGAGAACATTTCACACTGTAAGCTTTACAGCTTAGTAAGTTCATGATATAATACATTTAACTCATCAATCCACTAATTCAATCTCTTAACTAACACTTAATATTACTCATCACATTACTCATAATTATTCAAAGTTATATCATACTATCATACTACATTTTTAAGCATATGATAAGCATTCACAATGCTATATAACACAACTCATTTCATCATTCATTTACATAGTCTCTCATCTATATCATACACAATATCATCAACCACATAGGTTCCACACATACCTGTACCATCACATTCTTACCTAGTACATTTATCACTTCAATGCTCGATGTACAATGTCATTCAATCATCTTTAGAAGTTCTATGAACACACTTAGTGCCAATTAATTAGCCGAAGCTATAATAATATCGCACACTTAGTGCCATTTCATTAAACTGAACTTATATCAGTACCGCACACTTAGTGCCATTTATTCAGTCATCTTGATATAATCTCGCACACTCAGTGCCATTTTTAATAGCAGTAGCTATTTCATTTCTCGCACACTTAGTGCCTCAAATTCAATTCACATTTCACATACTCCAACTTCTCAATTTTATTTCAATTTCTTTCATCACATATAAACGTTATATAAACAATATGTATTATACACGAACTTACCTCGGACGTAAAAACGACGATATTAGTCAATCAATCGAGCACTTTGTTTTTGCCTCGATCTAGGTCCGAATTTCTCCCTTTTTGATCTATATGTATTCAAAATTAACTCATTTAATCATTAACACATTCAATTTAATACATATACACATATTTAGGGTATTTTACAAATTAGCCCTCACATTTTCACATTTTAACACTTTAGTCCCTAATTCATAAAATCACAAAATACACAAAATTTCCTTATACACATGCCTAGCCGAATTTTACCCTAGCTCATATAAGCCCACACATTTCATTTATTTCACATTTTATCCCATCAATTTCTCATTTTCACAATTTAGTCCAAATTAGTCAAATTCATCAAAAATCCCAATACAAAACATGATAATCTAACACATATCTTTCATATACTATCATCAAACCTTATAAAACTCATAATTTCATCAATGGATCAACTCAAAATCATCAACAATTTCAAAAATTGAGACATGGGCTTGCTAGAACACTTAACAACGATCACAAAAACGTAAAAATGATAAAAAAAGGAATCAAAACATATACCTTAATTAGCCAATATAAGTGCCGAAACCCTACCTTGCTTAGTCTTTTATTTTTCTTTGATTTTTGGCAATGGATGAACATAAAATGGCTTATTTTCATACCTTTTTTTAATTAAATCAACATTATTTAGCTATTTACCAATTTAACCCTTATTAATATCATTAAAATTCCACAAACTAATGTCCATTAATGTCTGTTCATGAATTCAATGGTTCATTTACAACATAAGGACCTCACATTTAAAAAGACAATAATTCGACACTTAATCAAATAGAATGCAACTTTTGCATTTTCTATGATTAAGTCCTTTTTCAAAATTAAGCACTCAAATGATAAAATTTTCACATGAAACTTTCACACATACTGTAAACACGAAAAATAATATTTAAATATTTTTTGATTCAGACTTGTGGTCCCAAAACTACTATTCCGACTAGGGTCTAAACCGAGCTGTTATATTATTAACCAAATTGTTTGAAAAAATTACAAGTGTATAAACGAATATACTACACTTAGGGCACAGGATCCAACAGTATGACGGGTGTAGAGATCTGTAGAATCACCTAGCATATTTCACAAACCACATGAGCATTTTGGATACTTTAAATGATAATAAGTGTGGAGCATTTTCTATGACCCTTAAAAATTCAACATAGGTTTGGTATTCGACACTCCCATAACACTCTTCCTCAAAATTTAAACAGTTAGTAGACTTGCTCCTAAGCATTTTTCGAGCCAATAAGAGCCTTCAATAGCCTTGAACATATTTAATGTTGATTAAACAACAAAAAGATGAATCCTTAAGAGATTTTGTCAAGAGATTTAATGTTACAACGATGATCACCAAAGATGTATCAAATGATTTTGGAAGTTAAGTCTTCATATTAGGTACTAATCATCAGTTTTTGAAATACAATTTGGTCAGTAAGCCACCTTGTAAGCTATCCTCTCTTTTAAGAATTAACAAATTAATTTAAACCATTTTTAACAAAATTTTTAACTTTGACCTTTCCAAAATTTTATAATATTAAATCTATCCTCCAAGATAAAATTCTTAACTTCACCCTGAATATATGAATCTAAATAAAAATAATAGTCAAAATTTTAAAGATAGATTTTTAATTTAGGGATGTATTTAGACATCACAGAGTAATTAGACGAAAGTGTAATTATTAAGATAGAATTACATCCATTTAGAATTAGAAGAAATTCCCTATATATGTTTTATTTTACAAAGTGTAATCACTCGTAATTTTCTATATCATATTTGGTAATATAAATAGGGATAAAATATGCTTCAATCTTTATACTCGTTGTACATTTGGAATTTAGTTCCTATACTTTTATTTCAAGGAATTTAGTGTTAATATTTAAAAATGCAAATCCAGTCGTTTACATTGTTAAAACTCTTCTCTTAAATTTAGGTTTATTTCAACGCTACTTTTTTATTACATGACTATCAAGTGAATTGTTTTTTATTTCAAAATGTTACACTATTGAATATAATAGAAGAATTTTAACAAATTTAATAATTGGACCTAAATTTTGTAAACTGAATAGTATAGGGACTAAATTTCTAAAAGTAAAAATAAAGAGACTAAATTTCAAATGTATAAAATGTAAAGGGACTTGTAGCATATTTTAAGCACAAATAATTTCCCATGAACCCTACACTACGTTAATGAACGTTTACGCGTGGTTGACTGCAAAGAGTCTTCTGACCAAAACAGAAGGCCGAAGAAAAACGAAGCTACCGAGTAAATGCAAATGCAAAGTGTAGTCTTTCATGGAAAACGAAATTCTCAAATCTCACGACTTCACATGAAATTTGTGGAAAAAATAACAAGAATTTTAAAAAACGCAAAGCCAAACTTCAAACTCACACCATAAGTGAAGGATAGATAGACGACAAAAAGTAAGTGTTAAAGCTTATCTCATAATCTCAAATGGGCATCAATCTTTCGTCCCTCGCTTGCTTTTCCTATGCTTTCCACAATGCCTGATTTAGATCTACCTCTACCAGGATCAGCATGTAAGTGTCAGGGAAGAGAAAACAAATCCGGCCCCTGTAATCAACCTTGTGGAAACAACCATAAGCCGCTGCCAAGGCCAACGCCACAAGCGCTACCACCAGGTCAGAAGCATGATGAGCAAAGCTTGTTGGTTACTGGCTTCACAGTAGTGGCAAGCATGCTAAGTTCCGCTCTTCTTCTATGTATTTTCTTTGCACTTGTTAGATTGTATTTTCACAAGAGGATCAATCATTCAAGGAGAAGAAGTTTGCCCGTTGTTTTTTTCGGTACTCAAGATGACTTTTTCCTTGATGAAGATCAAATACCACAAGTAGATAACCCCATATGGTACACCAATACTGTTGGTCTCCAACAGTCGGTCATTGATTCCATCACAGTTTTCAAGTATAAAAAATATGATGGGTTGATTGAAGGGACCGATTGTTCTGTTTGCTTGAACGAGTTCCAAGAAAATGAAAGCCTCAGGCTTTTGCCCAAGTGCAGCCATGGTTTTCACCTTCCTTGTATCGACACTTGGTTACGGTCACATCAAAACTGTCCATTGTGTCGCGCCCCTGTTGTTTCCGAAACCATGATTGCTCAAACCAGTGAACCGGGGCCTAATTCCATTGATTCAGGTTCGAGCAATGAAACCCTGGTAGAAAACGATGTCGGTGAAGGTGGAACCAGTGAAGAAATGAGAACCTGTCGGATTGAAGATGAAGACAATTGGGAAAATTCTAGGAAAATTTTGGGTCATTCTGATTCAAATATCTTAACCGATATAGACGGGATTCAAGAAGAGATTCAAGCAACGAGGAGGTCAGTTTCATTGGATTTATCTTCTGCCATGGAATTAGCTGGTGAAGCAACTGCGAAGCATAAACATCGTGGAAGTTTAGACACTGAATTACAACAGTTAAAGTGTTCAACGGGAAAGATTGCTGTGAAGCGAAGCAGAGGAGGTTCAAGCATATGCAAGCTGATGAAAAGCTCTTCAATAGGGAGATCTTTAACCAAGGGGTCTGTTTCCATGAAAAGATCTTTCTCATCTGGTGGAATATTCTTATTCTCCAAAAGAATTAAAGTCCAAGGTTCGATCCTTCCCTCGTGAATTCAAGCTCAGATAACAGCGGATTATAGAAGTAAATGGATCATCGAAGTTTACTTGCGGTATGGTGCTTCGCTATAATCATGGTAGTTAAATATGCTGCTATTTATTTTGAGTTATATATAACATATAATTTCGTTAGATGTTTCTTTTTCTACTTTTCTTGTATTGAATAAATAAATTTCCCCGTCGTAGACTATATACTCCCAAATTAATATAAAAAAAGGTGAATGTATTTGCGTTTTACGTGTATGGTACTCAGATATGTTTACAAGCTTCCATAGATTCGGACTCGGACCTAAATGACAAATAAGTTTACTTGCCTAGGCTTAACCGGTTTGGTTTATAAGCTTGTTTTATCTTTTCTTTTGAGTTAATTGCACCATAGGTCCCTAAGTTTGGCCTAAATTTTAAATTGATTTGTAAACTTCAATATGAGTTTTAAATATGCTCAACATAATATTTAACACCTAAATTAAAAGGTAGGCTAGCAAAAAAAGTTCTTAATTGATATGGTTTTGATAATTTAAGGATTCAATTATAGTATTTTAAAATTTAAAAACTAATTTAAAACTTTACGTTTGGTATAATTAACTTTATTTCACCTTACAAAATTTGGGAAGAGGATGAGTTACATACTATGACTGTTGATAGTTATTTACTTTTTGATATATATATATATTAAAATATAAAAAAGAAATGGGTAAACTATACAAATAATCATCCAACTATTAAAAAATTTTATTTTAAGCACCTAAAATAAAAACTTCGCAATTTAAGCACTCATATTACATAGTTTGGTCATTTTGGTCACTCCATACGGTAAGAGAATGTGGCAGCTAAATAATCGACATAAATAAATTTAGTCTTTAACTTTTACATATTATATCAATTTAGTCATAATTTTTAAAAAATTAACCCTCAAAATTTATAAATAATCTTAATTTGATCCTAATTCTAAAAAAATCAAATTCGTAAATAAAAATACATAAATATTTTTAAATATATAATAATAAATTTAAATTTTATAATTATATTCATATTAATATTAAATAAATATAATTTTGTGTTGAAATAATTAATGACATAGCGGATGAGGTGATGAGGATGACTGGGATTTGATGTTATCGTAGTTAAGCAGGTGTCTGTTAATACGATGGTGACAAGCTTTGAGAACAATGAAAACGTTGCAGATGTTATAAAAGAAGGATGAGGAAAACTTCTAAAGGTATTTGAGAGGATTGCAGCATGGAGAGAGAATTTGGTGTCCGGATTCAGAGAAGCATGGATACCAAATTGCATGCATGAAATACTAGGAAGCACAAACACGGCTCATCCCTCCTCGTACAGGTGTTGTACGTGTGTCCGACACAGACACTCGTTGGACACGCCTGAATACGTACGGGACATGCCGAAATATGTCAAAAAAATTCGAACACGCTGACGATGGATAGAGGCGCCGGATTGAAAAACTCCAGATGGGAGTGAAAGGAGAAGCAAAGTTTTAGATTTTCTTTCCCCTATTTCTTTCCTTGAAATGAGTGAAAGGATGAAAGTAAGGCTGAAAGTTTTAGGGTTTTCTTAAAGGAGATGAAAGTTTTTTTTTCTCGGACAAAATTTGAAGCAGTCCAAGGTCTGTCTTAGTTATTTGCAATTAATTTAAAATATTGGGTTGAATTGCCTTTTCGGTTTATTAGGTAACCCAATGTCTGTTTTGGGCTAAATTGATTTAAAATATTGGGCTGGATATTAAGTATTTAAACATAAAAAAATATAAAAATATTAAAAATATTTTTTATTGTCATATCTTGCAATATCCGTGTCTTATTTTTTAAAAATTATTGTATTGTCGTATTCGTATTGTATCGTACCGTATTGCATTTCCGTGTTCATGCTTGATAGATGAAATAATATTGCTTCAGGGCAAGATACATTTTACCTGAGTCAATAGAGACACTACGGAGATGAAATCCTTCGATCTTGGTAACATTTTTGTATTAATTGATTATCTAAAGAGAATTGATGAAGTGGTGGAATTACAAGTGGTAGATATGATTCACTCGGTTAAATGTGCAGGTTGAATAGACTATTTTACCAGGAGAAATGTGTCATTGTAGAGAAAAATTGAGGTTTCTTATTGACGAGTATGAGCCATTGTCTTTCTCTAATGGCTATATATTTTATTTGGTTAGTAAGGAAGAAGAACAGATTATTATTATTGTAGACAAAGACGATGAGGTAGGTTTGACGAGGAGAAATTTGTGAACACAACTGCTATGGAAGGTGGGTTCACGATAAGGGCAAAAATAGGGTCCAAATTCAAAGGATTCGGCGAAGAATTTGGAGCCTCTAGAGCGGGTGGGTTCGTTTGCAGCCCGAATTTTGTTAAAGGGCCTGGAGAGTGAGTCAGTTGTCTGAATAGGCTTGCGGTTCTAATGAGAGATGCCTGATGATGAGGGTTGAATGGGAGATTTCCTTAAACGGCATTGATGATGACATGAGAGTTGCCCGAATTGATTAAGAGAACTGTATGGTGAACCATAGGGTAGAAATGGTGCTTATTGATGAGTCAAGGAAACAATTGATCAACAAAAATTAATATCTGTTTGTCCAGATGAGAATTTAATGATGTGATGTCACGTTCCGAAGGACAAGCAGGTGATTTAGCGTCTATACGGGATAAGTTCTAATTACAGAGGGCGATTAGTGTAGTCGAAGAGAGTGTTTTAAAAAAATTGGTTTAAAACTTAAGAAGGTATTTATTATATTTTAAAAAATTTAATTAGTTGAAATATGATTTCAATGTTTAGTATGAAAAATTTAACATATTTTCTTTGAAATGTAACATTCTCGTGAGAATTACTTTTCCACAAGCAATCACATGCCATTCTAACAAAGCTGATATGAAAATTCTTATGTTAAAAATGAAAAATCTGGTAGCTAGTAAAAAAATGTCATACATCTAAATAAAACTATTAATTTAAAAATCAGTATTAAAATAATTGTAAACCATATAAGTAATATATGAACATACTTGAACTTATACTTACAATGTAATGAGAAAAAAAAATTATAAATTATACATCTTCACAATCTTGAGTTAATATGCAAATTGTTTTTTTTAATGTATTCATATAATGGATTAGATCAAAATGTAAGAAAAATCTTACATTGTGGATTGATTCAAATAATTGTTAATAATAAAGATTATTCAAAAGTATTATTATTAAATATTTAATTTAAATATTTATTAATAATAATAAAACATTAAAATACATTAATATTATTTTTATTTAATAACGCTAATTATGTAAAGTACCCCTACATACATTCCCAAGAAAGTGGTAGTGTACCAAACTTTCTCAGGATTTTATTTAGAACTTACCACGCTGTAAAGTAATTTTCTCAACAATGACATATATACATTGGTGATAATTCCATTAGAATCTTAAAATGAGAAAGCATCAAACGCCGCCTAAGTGTTTAGTATTGCTCTTAAAAGGTGTTTTTGAGAAAGAAAATGTCAAGTTTAAACATAATATGGTAAAGTAAAAACACACACATTTAAATAATGTTTAAATTCGTTAATATTGTTATAAAATAAAAGACAGAGAATAAAGAACAAAGAGAACAAGAGAACGAAGAGAGAGCAAAGAGAGAGCGTAATTTATTGATCAATCAGAATATTTACAAAGCTTTTCCAAAGTCTCTATTTAAAGGTATAAGAAGTATAAATGAAGTAGAGATCTACTTCTAATTACTATTAGAGTTCATCAACACTCCCCATTGGATGTCCATTGATAGATAATGCATCTCGTTAAAACCTTACTAAGATAAAAATCCTGTGGAAAAAAAATTCCTAGTAAAGGAACAAGAGCACACATATCTATAATACACATAATATGCTGCCTCATTAAAAATCTTACCAGGAAAACCCAATGGGACAAAACCTCAGTTAATGTAACTGTCCAATTTTGGGCCTAGTCGGAACAGTGGTTTCGAGACCACAAATCCGACATAATAAAATTTATTTTTATTATATTTTTATGGTCTAAAATTTCACAAAATGATTTCATGAAAATTTCGTTTGAAAATTTTGACGTTTGAGCACTCAATTTAGTCAAAAGGACTAAATTATAAAAAGTACAAAACTTGAGTTCTAGAAGATAGAGGTGTCTAATTGCTATGAAATTTTAAATTGGAGGTACTTAAATGAAAATTAGACCATTGGTTAATTTTTTGGACAAAAATGGACATGAAATAGGTGAAATAGAATATTTTTAAGTTAGGCATATTTTGGTCATTTAGTAATTAAAATGAATTAAAAACAAAATTAAAAGCCAATTTTTGTCCATCTTCAACCCCATGGCCGAATTTCACAAGGGGGAAACCATGGCTAGGGTTTTCAAAGCTTCCAAGCTTGATTGTAAGTCCGTTCTTGCCCCGTTTTTAATGATTTTTACGTTTTTGAAATCCTCGTAACAAGATCTACCTATTTCTACCATTTATTTGAGTTATTATGAAGGTATAGGGTTTGAACCATGTTATAAATTTGTGCATTTTGATGTTTAATGGTAGACTATGCATGTTTATGGTTGGACAAACAACTTTTCCTAAGTGATTTTCAGTGAAAATGCTTAAAAGGACCAAATTGTAAAAGTTATAAAATATGTACTAAAAGTGTGTTTTAATGGAAATTGTGGGCTGCTATAGTTATAAAAATGATTCGGCTAGGCTTGTATGTTAAATAAATTGAATAAATTTTAATTTACGAGCCTAGGGGCAAAAATGTAAATATGATAAAGTTTTGGGACAAAAACGTAATTTTACCATAACATGATTTTGGGTCACAATGAATAATGTGACTAATAAATAAGCTAAATGTGATATTTTAGATCAAGGAAAATGAGGTTTGGACCTAGAACGGGAGAAAAATGCGTATTTGATGGTTAGGTCTTTTTCACCATTTTTGGTATATAGGTAAGTTCGTATGTTTAATAAGCATTTAATTGTACATGTATAAATTTTTAATTGATATAACTGCAATAAATTCCTTATTATTAAAATGAAATGCGAATGTTATGGAGTATGATATTACGGAAATGACCATGAGATTTTATGATACACTATGCAATGATATGATCTAAAATATATCTATGATACTTGATGACATTGTGATAAGCTGTAATTTCATGTTTAAATGTGATTATATTTATTATTATCATTATGAATAATTATGTGATTAATCATTATCATGAGTTATGTGATTGGTCCTTTGGACGAGTTCAACGAAGACGTGTAATTAAGAAAATCTCGTTTGAACCTTAGGAATAGTTTAGGATACAAGTGACATGTCACTAGGAACTATGTGATCTGAGCTTATGAGTTGTTGTCTGAGTTCATGATATATGTGATAAATGTTATGGCGGTCTGGGTGCTGGTCTTGTATATTCTACCGGTGGCTGGGCAGTCCGGCATGTGTTGCGGATACCTGACAACTTGTATGAGCAGCCCATGTAGCTACATCCTGACCAGCAGCTTGTGTGAACAGACCCGTAAGTAGCTCGAAAACAAGCATCATGTGATATGTGATATGAGGTAGCATTGGCTACATATGGGGTACTTAGGTGCGAGATTCCGATGTATTCAATGGTATTCCAAATGTTCAATAGGTAAATTATCAAGTAACTTGACGAAAAACCTGAGGGGTAAGTCAATGAGAAGAATAAGTATATGGTTATGTTATGAGATTGTACAGGTATGTACTCAAAACTCATGAGCATTAAGCTTGGTATGTGGTAAGAATGTAAATGAATGAGTTAGGTTTATGAGAATGATTTTCTATGATGACCTTGTGATTATAGGTTTATATTTATGACGTAAAAATATATGGTGAATTCGATTGAGAATCATGTGTAAGGTTTTTAGGCCAAGTTGAATTGAGACACGATGTGCTTATTCTTTTAATGTTGTGATTCAATGAATAATGAAAAGAGAGAAAAACCGTCATAAAAGCCTAATAAAAATGGATATGAAAGTATGGATAGCTAAGACTTTTGGACCATTGAAGGATGTTAAGCTATATGAATTGGGAAATATGAATATACATAATTAATATGCACTTTTATTGTGAATGCTGAAAAGATTTGTCAAGTGTTGAAGTGTTTTGTTATGAGAGTTTATGTTTGCTTGACTAATGTCAAGACAGGAAAAATTTATGTTTATAGATTAAAAGATGAGCATTACAATTGATTAATATGTAACCATGAGTACATATAGATGAAATTGGTAAATGCATGTAAATGATTCGCTTATTATTTTCATATGGACTTACTAAGCTATGAAGCTTACCCCCTTTTCTTTCCCACCTCGTATAGGTTTATTCAGCTAGCTCAGGTTGGAGATCATTGGAGATTCTATCACACTATCAAGCTATCATTTGGGGTATAAGTGAATGTAAGTATGTTAAGTCTATGGCATGTATAGAGACTTAGTCATTTTGTGTATGTGTCATCATGATATGGCCAAATGTATTGGCTTGTAATGAATAAAAACTTGATTTGGTATGTAGCCATATAAATTGGCTTATATTGGCTAATGGGTTGCAAGTATATTAATTACTCATATGTCTATTCTAATGTCATTGTGTGATGTGGTTTATAATGGTATGTTAATGAAAGTTAGTACAAAGGAATCATGAAAGAGTAAAATTAGCATTAAAACAGTTTTGGACAACAACAGTAGTATAACTTTTAAAAATCACCAAAAATTGTGGAAATCAAATTAGAGGTTGAATAAAATATGAAATTAAATCCTATTGAGCTAGTTTTACATAGAAGAAATGGTGTAAGCAAAAGAATTTCATTTTATAAGATATTTGAATTTTTATGAGACAAGGTCAGAATGATTTTGGGTTCCCCTATTCTGACTTTGGAAAATCATTAAAAATTGTATAAAAATACTTGGGGGTTAAAATTTATATTTTTAAATTTCTTAATGAGTATATTGTCAAGAGAAACAAACGGGAATATCATCTAAACCCCATACTAAGAGATAATTAATCTTTAGTGAAGAAAGGTTGAAACTGTCAAATAGTAGAACAGACACGAATTTGAAGAATTAACTGTACTTATTGGCTAAACCATAAATGCTAAAAATTTTATGGTAGGAAGATATTTGAGTCCAGTTTCAGAAAAATCAAGCGGATCTTAATTTAGAGTTCTGTAGCTCAAGATATAAATAATTTAGTGACTATGACTCAAGTGGACAGTTTTGTTATGAATAGTAAATAATTGTTTTGATATGTTTAAGCCTTGCTTATGGTTGTGTTGGTAGCTTAATTGTGTCATGTTAAGTTCAATTGAAAGTTTGTATGTGAGTGTACAAATGAGGGTGGCAAATGGCTTGGTAAATAGCCATTTTCTTGGCCACACGGGCAGAGACACGGCCGTGTCTGTGTGTCTCAGCCGTGTGAAGGACACGACCCTAGGGACACGGGCGTGTGACTTGGTCGTGTGACCCCAAATTGTGCATGACATCATAAATAGAGAGTTACATGGGCTAAGGACACGGGCATTTCCCAAGCCACACGGACGTGTGTATGACCACACGGCCTACCCACACGAGCGTGTGACTCTCCAAAGTATGAAAATTTTCTAAGTGTAGTAAAAGTTCCAAAATTGTTCAATTTAGTCCCGAACCACTCCCAACGTATATTTTAGGCCTCGTGGGCCCGTATAAGGGACGATATGCATGTGATTGGATGAATTTGATTTGAATAAAATTTTATGGCCCGGTTTGTATGAATGTTTATGTTTAAGTTCAGTAACGCCTTGAACCTTGTCCCGACGTCGGATACGGGTAAGGGATGTTACATTTAGTGGTATCAGAGCTATAATTTAGTCAATTTTCGGACTAACATAGTGTTTGTGAGTCTTGCTATACATGCCTTATTACTACTCGTGATAGTGTGATAACTCCCGACTCTGACAAAATTGTTTTGTTAAGACAGAGATGACTTCCAACTAAGCTATTTTTCGATAATGCTGATAATGATATTGAAATGATTGAAATGTGCTTATGATGTGTTGAAATTTGGAAAGTATGAATAGAAGTTCACGATATGTATGTGTTAATGTACGAAATGAGATAACCATAAGTTAAGAAATGTGAAAAGTGGAATGAAATGAAAGTTTATATGGTGATAAGCCCATCCATGTTTGTTTGGCATGCATATGATGTTATGTGCCCAACATATTTGATTAAGTGAATACGATAAGTAAATTTACTCTAATTGACGGAATGTGTGTTTATGTACACTTGTTTGAATAAGATAATCGAAAAAGTTCGTGTAACATGACTATGTATGTTAATTAGCTTGAAGTGAATTATGTAATTGTGATATATGATGTTGGTGATGAATGTTAAGTTTTATGTGTGTACTTAAGAGAGTCAAATTAGAGGCTTTACGACCTCACCCCCTTACCAGTGTTGCTTTACAACAAAAATTCATGAGAATCATGTGGAATAAGTCCATAAATATGAAACTAAAGAGTTTAGTGGTGGAATAATTAGTAATGCGTACAGAGATAAGAATAGTTTGGAAAGTGGAAACAATTTTGGAAGGATATCAGATTGTTCTAAAAATTATTCAGATTAAGCAATGTCACAATTAAAGAAAAAGTTAATCTCAACTAATCGACTTATTCAGATATGATGTCTAAAGTATGTGTTTGTTGAAAATTTTCCCGAATTGGTTTTCGTTAGTGAATGGAATGATGCGGGGTTCATGATGACAGAATTAGTCAGAGAAATGATAATTGAGTAGTAAAGAGGTCTGTGTGTGATAGTTATAGTTGAAATGAATATGATGATCTTTTTTGGGTATTCTATATATTCTTTTATCCTTAGTGTGATTGTTCATTTTCTGTCGAAATTCTTATCGTGTGAGAATATTAGCTGACTATAATGTTAGACGAAAGTTCTGTTGGTCTGGTTGGTTCATGATCGACATTTCTTTATCTCTTTGGAATTCTATTCTAATATGTTGGAATGAAATCTATGGTAAAAATTTATGTGAGACTAATCTTATGTTTCTACTGATTATGGTTTTGTTTTATATACGCAGGAAATATATTATATTTGTTTTGAAGGAAGTCCAGAGTCGATAAGCAATGTTTTTCTTCTAGCTTTCTTTAGGGAATTATCAAGATCTTTATTATCTTCTTATGAGTTATGTTCTCAGACTTCTAGTATGGTATCGTATCTTGGATTTCTTTATATCAGTTTTTCTATCATTCTTATTTCGTGAATTATCAACCATGACTTATCTTTAAAATGTGTTCTTCAGCTTGTGATAATGTCTATTATGATTATGCTTCTGGTTTGATCATAGAAATGTGGTGATTCTGGTATCTGGATTTCTCTAATTTTTGTGTAAGGAATTAACATCGGCAAAGGTATAAGTGGTGAAATCACAAGCTTTAATTTGTATGATGGATTTCTTTTCTCAGGTAAGTTAATTAAAGTCAACGCATTCAATCGGGATGTCTTTGTTTCTTTGAGCTAATGCAATTGTAAAGGTCTTGATTAGCATGATAAGAGAATTTTGAAAGATTGTGTGTTTGAGTTGTTTTAATAGTATGAACAAATGAGCATTTTGTTATGTTATTATTTGATAGTAAAAATCGACTTGGTTGTTTTTATCAGATTAAGCTGGTCAGTTGAAATGTGATTTGAGTTACATGTAGTTAAAGTATCCTCAGTTATGGTAATAAATTTTGTGCATCCACGAATATATCGATGGACAGTCTGAATGAATAATTGATATTCTAAAGAGTATGATACCGAGATATACCTATTAGATTTGTTCTAATCTGAAGATGTTATTATGAGTTAAAGCTATTCTGAATGATATGGTTATCACATTTATGAAAATTCGGATGGTTTGTGCATGTTAGCAACGTTGAAAACAGTTGAAGGTATTTGTAACAGCCTGATTTAGACCCTATTCAAAATGGTGGTTTTGAGACCACGAATCCGAGTCAGAAAAATTTTTAAATATTATTTTCTATGTTTATTATATGTGAATTTATATCCGTGAAATTTTCGTATTTTAATTTTGTCGTTTGAGTGTCGATTTAATAAAAAGGGCTTAATAGCGTAAAATGAAAATTTCATGGTTTAATGTGTAAGGGTCGAATTGAATGTGTCTTTATAATTTGAAGTCTTTATGTTACAATTAGGCCATTGAATATATGAATGGACGGTAATGGCATGTATTATATAGTTTTATTATTAAATCATTAAGGTTAAATATGTAAAATGATTAATAAGTTAATATACTATAAAATATAAAACTAAAGCCATAAGTGTTCATCTTTTTGGTTGACCGAATAACAAAAATAAAGAAAGAAAAACAAAGCCTTTAAGGGTTCGACCAAAGACTAGTTTGATTAAAGTATGTAACTAGCTCAGTTTTTGATAATTTTTACGTTTTTGATATCGTTGCAGTGTAATGTACAAAGCTCATGCTTGAATTTCTGATTTTGATGAATATTTTGAGTTATGCCATTGATGAATAATTGAGTTTTGCGATGTTAGTTGATGAATTATGAAAGATATGTTTTGGATTAATATGTTTTGTATTGGAATTTTTGATGAATTTGAGTAATTAGGGCTAAATTGCAAAAATAATAAATTGAGGGACTAAAATGTGAAATAAATGAAGTGTATGGAATTGTATGAGCATGGGTAGCATTCGACCTAAGCATGGTGTGTGCAAATTTTGCATGTTTTGTGACTAAATTGAATGGAAATATGTTTGAATGAGTTTAATTTGAATATGTTTAGATCAAGAACTAAAGAAATCAGATTTGGATCGGGGGAAAACCAAAGTTGTCGAATAGTCGTCCCGTTCCGATTATCGTTGTCCGAGGTAAGTTTATAAGCAAATAGATGTTATTTATTTGATTAAATACGAACTATATATACTAAAATGAATAATGTGATAGTATATATATGTGGAAGCCGAATATGTTTAAGTTTAAAAGCTATGTGTATGAGTTCGATTCGATCAAGTTAGAATGTCCGAAAGCCCCGTACGAACCTTAGGAATAGCTAGGATACATATGTCATGACATAGGATTTTCGATATGTGTTCTCGTGTAAGACCACATCTGGGACGTTGGCATCAATATGTGATTACGTGTAAGACCATGTCTGGGACATTGGCATCGTATTCAATTCGTGTAAGACCCTGTCTGGGACAGTGGCATTGATATGTGATTACATGTAAGACCACGTCTGGAATGTTAGCATTGAACGATATGTGTGATTATCCGAGTATCCTATTAAATTTTGAATGGTTCAACGGGCAATGATAAGCTGTGATTGAATGTGTAAAATGAGCTAACGTTATTAGGTATATGATAATTTATTACCTATTTGAAAATAAGGTAAGTTGGTTATTTGATATGTGATGCAAATTATATATGATGTAAATGAAAATATATGTGTATATGAAAAGTATATTTGGCCAAAGGTTATGTATAGTGATATCATATTTGTGATCTATGTGCAAACATATATGAATGATTATATTCGGCCTTAAGAATATAAAATGTGAATATTTATGAAATGATTCATGAATATATGTATATGAGTTTATGTATATTCGGTTGAATAATGATATTATGGCTTTGAAATTGAATGATATTTTGATATTAGATATATGTATATTCGGCTAAATGAAAGTATATGTTGTATATGAAATTATAAGTTTGAAATTAAATGTGATTATGATAGCATGAATTGGTTTGGTTAAATTGAGTTGATATTGTCATTGAGTTATTTATTTGTTTATGACTTACTAAGCTATGATAGCTTACTGTGTCTGTATGTTTGCCTTTATTTTATAGATTTTGGAGTCAAGTTATGAGCTCAGGGAGCAAAGTTTATCACACTATCGACTGTTTTTTGTACTTTATAAGTTTGAATTTGAATCTATGGCATGTATAGGCTAGATTAAATTTAGATATGTTTTATTTTGGTATGTGTATATATATATATAAGCCATGCGAAAATGGCTTGTTTATTTTGTTAAGTCCGGTTTCAAGACTTGATCAAATTATGGTTGTGTTTGGTTGTGATTTTAGTGATTCGGTTAAGGTTTATACATAGATAAATATATGTGAACTTGGTTGTTATGTTTTGTTAAGGTGTTATTATGTGATTTGGTATTAAAGTATATTCATTATATATCCGATCATGATTGGAGTTTATTTTGATATGCATATTATATGGTATGTAAGATTTGAGTTTTGGTGATATATCTATATTTTGGTTAATGATATGAATAAATTATAAATAACTTTAAGTAAGCTTGAAATATGGACAATGGATGTATTTGGGTTGTGTTTTTTTAATGATGTCAATTATAGTGATAATTCGATTATGTTTTAGATTATATGGAAAATATGTATTCATGGTATATTATTTAATGCATGATTATATACGGCTAAACCTAGTCAAAATAAAGTTGTATGCTTAGAACATGTTTACCTATGAATTTGCTATTTAGGTTCGGTCATGAATGGCAATGAGTGAACAAAATTTTTAAGTCATATTGGTGTTATTTCGAAGGACCAAATGTTGGCTAATTGTTTGATAATGAATATGTAATTATAAGCATAGTAATAAACATGCGAAATGATTGTACTTTTGGTTGATATTTGTGTTCAAAATGGTTCAATTTGTTTTGGTCACATGTGCATAAATTGTAATAATATAATAGATATTTTTAGTCATGTTGTAATGTTGCTATGGTACTTATGTTTTTTTTGGTTCAATATGCGCATGGTTTTGTGATCAGAAAGGAGGTATAATTAGTTTTAAATGATAAGTGTTTAAATGAAGTATATGAAAAAGTATGACTATTGCCGCAAGGTTGTTTTTAAACTTGTATTAATGTACAAAGCATGTTGTTTGTATTAACTAATGTCCATGCCGCCTATATGAGTGGTAATTAAGTTGAGTAAGTATTAAATGATTGAATTTGAAATTGTATTAAAGTTTCAAAATTACTAATTGAAGTAAATGTTTTTAGTGTGGATGAATTACAAAGTATAGAATGTAGTAAATGTCTGTTTAAGTTGTTCTATGATTGGTAATGCCTCGTAACCCTTCTCCGGTGACGGATAAGGGTTAAGGGTGTTACAGTATTATTAACCGAAGCTCTGGTTCTGAGTTCAGTTTGAATTGAGTAATGAATTTATGATTTTTCAGTGATGCACTATTGAATGGATTGGAGTGTGTTTTATTACTAGAATGTAAAGTGATGGTTCATGTTTTCATACTGTTAATGTCACATTAGAAAAAACTGTTCGACCAATGATTTAGAGATGGTCACTTTTATGTCTGTATTAAGAATTTAGTGATATCGTTTATTCGACTAAAGATGTCACATGTTCCCTGATTTTAAGAATTAAAGTATCAAATGACATAGAAAGATTTGAAGTTAAGATAGTGTTAAAGACTTGAGCTATTGAAAGATCGCGAGTAGTTATTGAGAAATCTCTAGGAAAGTAGATATATTTACAGATGCTGGATGGAAAATCCTTATTTATTTTTGTGAGTATTGGTCACTAGATTGACTGATACGCCCAAGTCGTACGGTTCACCAATGACTACCATGGAACCACTTGAGCTGCCCTTAGGACCGATAACGCGAGCTCAGGCTAAAAGATTCAAAGATGCAACAACAGCCTTAATTGATAAAGTTTGGGGCAAAACTGTTACTGGCCTTTTTGAAAGTTCTTAGACCAGTAAGCCGAGTAACCCATGCATTCTCCTTCAAGCTCAAATTAGCTCAATTTAGCTCAAAGAGCTCATTTTCAACTCACTTTATTTTGTGTTTATTATGCTGGAATAAATCATTAAATTTGTTGTTAGTTAAATTAGTTAATTGGTTTTAGTAATTAATTTGTCATAATATGGACATGTATTAATTATGTGCTAATTAGTACTTAAATTAATTGTGTTTTTATTTTAATATGTCGTAAAATATTTCAAGGCTTAAATATGTCCAGCCAATTTACGGTGCAGGTTTAATTTGTTTGGCTGTCGAAATTAATTTATCCAAAGTGAATTAAATTTGCTGATTTAATTGTTGCAGGTACATTATACCTTAGACGGCAAAAGTGCATGGATGACTTAGAGTTGGTGTGCTAATCATTGGAGTCCCCTAAGTGTCCATTCGGCCAAGCACCACACCCATTCAAGAAGTCCAATTGGCTGCCCAATGCAAAATAAATTCCTTTCACACCAGCAAAATATCCTTTTCACACCAAGGGTTGTTCGGTTCAGTTTGTTCGCACCTACATGGCTCTTCAAATCAGTTTGTTCACATTTTATGTCTATTGAAGTGCCCCAAAACAGCTCATTAAACTCATGAATATTCCGCTGAACCAAGCAGCCTAATTAAGGCTCATTCAAGCACAAGGCTGAACCAACATCAATAAATTCAGCTTTTCCTCACTCCCTATGATTTACCAGCTGGAGTAAGGCATCTAGAAGTAGCCATTGACGTTCTCTATGCCTAAGAAACTTCAAGGAAGCTTCCTCTAAAATTCTGGAAATTTTAGCTGTCCATTGAGCTATCTTAAGAGCCTATTCAGCACCCTCGTAATGCCTATAAATTCTAGCTCATTTTACTTTGTAAAAATTTTTTTTGCCATTTTTATAATTGAAGTTAAGCATATTGTGGGATTATCTTCTCTCAATTTCGTCCAAAGACTCTGTTGACTTATCTACATAGCTAGTGGCGTCAACCCTGTTTTTGTTCAACCGAACTCATCACTTTCTTGTGTGGCATTCGAATCCTTTATACCGAGGTTCCTATCTTCCATAAATAGTGGGTCAAGGACTTTACTTCCTTTTATCAAACCATCTTGAGGACATATAAGTTTCGGGTCAGCACTTAATTTAGTGTTGGTTCACTCTTGATCTTAAGCCTGTTTTCCCATCTTCCATCTTATTCGAATTTTCTCTTCCTATACCAAATTCTTTTAATAGCCGAACCTTGAAACCATTACATACACCCTTTTGAACCTAAACAAACTTCGACTCCATTTATATCCAAATAACATTCTTCCTTCATAAAACGATCAAAACTTCTTCGTTAGACGATCGGGCAACGAAAGCAATTCAACTCATTAAATTGAGGCTAGATCGCATTAGTTGGTATCAGAGCTTACAAAAACGAGAAGTACAGACGTTCATAGTCATCACGAAATAGGTTCGAAAAAAAATTCAAAAAAAATTCGTGTATTGAGCTTTATTTCTTTGTAATTCAACTTTCTTGTATTTAAAAAAAAAGAATATATATACGAAATTAAAAAAAAGGTGTGTTTGATCATTTCTTTGATAATTGAAGTTCTAAAAAGACTATCGAAGTGTTGCAAGGTTTGAAGTTAGTATTTGTAATTCCTGATCATACATCCTTTGTTATTAATCTCATTACCCTTTCACTCAACACTCTTAACCAAATTTTGTTTCTTTCAGCCAACCTTTACACCGAACAACATTACCCTTGTTACCCGTTTAAAGCTGATCCTCTAGGTTAGAGATTAAGTCTCATCGAGTCTTATACGAAATCACGAGAGAAGTAACGAGCGAAAAAAGGCGCGAGTGTGTGAGTACATTAGAGAGGAGGTAAAAGCCAAAAAGGAATCAATGTCCTAGAGAACGAGGACGATTTGATGGTGACTTGAAAAATATCAAGCTGTCCATACCTCCATTCCAAGACAAATCCGATCCGGAGGCGTATCTAGAATGGGAGAAGAAATTGAGTTGGTCTTCGAGTGCCACACTACTCAGAGAGTAAGAAGGTGAAGTTAGCGGCGATCGAGTTTTCTGACTATGCTATGATCTTGTGGGATCAGTTAACTACAAGTCAGAGAAGGAACTGGGAGCGGCTAATATCCACTTGAGCTGAGATGAAAGCCGTTATGAGAAAAAGTTTATCCCATCCTACTATCATCGTGAACTCTATCAAAAACTTCAGAACCTTACACAAGGCAACCGAAGCGTGGAAGACTACTTCAAAGAGATGGAGATTGCCATGATTCACGTGGATGTGAATGAAGATTGAGAAGCGACCATGGCCAAATTTCTAGCCGGTCTTAACCACGACATTGCCAACGTGGTGGAGCTTCAACACTATATTGAATTAGTCGATATGGTACATGTTTCCATAAAAGTGGAAAAGCAACTAAAGAGAAAATGCTCTATCCGAACCTTTCCTAACGCCAATAACACTTTGAAATGGGGACAAGGCATGGGGAAGAAAGATCTACCAAACCATGCTAAGGATCAAGCGTCGTCCACAAAACCTAGTAAGCCCCTTGGTGAGTCTAGTAAAGGCAAGGGCGTGGCCTTGCCAAACCGAACACATGATATTAAATGCTTCAAATGTTTAGGGAGGGGGCACATCGCTAGCCAATGCCCTAATCGAAGTAACATGATTGTGAGACCCAATGGTGAAATTGAGTAAAAAAAAAAAGATGAAGAATTCGATGCAACCGCCGATGAGGAGGAAGAACTCGAATACATTGTTGATGGTGAAATCCTCGTTATTAAAAGAAGTTTAAGCCTTCAAAGCATTGAGAACGAGTAGAAAAGAGAGAATATCTTACATACACGGTGCCAAGTCCAAGGCAAGGTGTGTAGCTTGATCGTGGATGGAGGAAGTTACATGAATGTGGCCAGCACTTTGATGGTGGAAAAGCTTGGTTTACCAACAACCAAGCATCCTCATCCCTACAAACTTCAATAGCTCAATGACGGTGGGGAATTGAAGGTAACCAAGCAAGTCTTAGTGTCCTTTTCCATCAGCAAGTACAACGACAAGGTTCTTTGCAACGTAGTGCCTACGCATGTCGGACATCTATTGTTGGGGTGACCATGACAATTTGATCGCAAGGTTATACATGATGGTTATACGAATCGGTACACCTTCGAACATCTCGGGAAAAATGTGATTCTAGCCTCATTGACGCTGAGACAAGTATACGAAGACCAACTGAAGCTTAGAGACTCTATTGAAAAATTTAAAGAGAGTGGACAAAAAGAAAAGAGTGAAAAAGAGAGTGAAAAGAAATGTGAGAAAAAGAAAGAAAAACGAGTGAACAATTCGAGAGAAAAGAATAAAGAGTGTGAAAACAAAATGAGTGAAGAAATAAAAAACCAACAAAATGAGTGTTTATGCAAAAGAGAGTGACATTCAAAAATCGAAATAAAAAACCAACAAAATGAGTGTTTATGCAAAAGAGAGTGACATTCAAAAATCTTATTTGTTGAAGCAACCAGTTCTTGTACTTATGTACAAGGAAAACCTTTTGAACACTAACGAATTGGATCAAAATCTTCCCTCTTCGGTGTTTCTCTTTTGCAGGATTTTGAGGACGTATTTTCGGATGAAGTCCCTAGTGGGTTGCCACCCATTCGAGGGATAGAACATCAAATTGACTTTATTCTTGGAGCTTCCATCCCAAATCGCCTGGCTTACTGTAGCAACCCCGAGGAAACCAAAGAATTACAAAGGCAAGTAAACAAGCTTATGGAGAAGGGGTACATACAAGAAAGCCTTAGCCCGTACGCCGTACCAGTATTATTGGTGCCAAAAAAAGACGAAACGTGGTGCATGTGTGTGGATTGTCGCACGGTAAATAAAATCACTATCAAATACCGACATCTAATACCATGACTAGATGACATGCTAGACGAGTTGAGTGGTGTGCAATTGTTTGCCAAGATCAACCTTAAGAGCGGGTATTGTAACACCCCTAACCTGAATCCATCGTTGGAATGGGGTTACGAGGCATTACCGGACTAGACACAACTTCTGAACGATTACATAAACTCTTAGATCATTTTGAATACATATATATAATAATAATTAAATCACAAAGTAAAATTTTACGAACATTAACATTAAACAAACATCTCATTTCATACTCGAACCGTATTTTGTTAAAAAAAATAATCATGTTTCCTTATAACTTGAATTACTACTCATTTGGTCTCTTTTTTTTTCTAAAACCTCAACCGAATATAAAGTTTAATGCAACATATAGAATGTGTAAAACATACAAATTACAGTACACTTCAAACTCATATTAAAAAAAAAATCATACATATATAGAACTCACAAAAACTAGGTACACATAATCTTATCAACTGAATCTTTTCATATTCGGCACATGTACATTACCACATAATCAACCAGTTTATAATTATAATTTAGGGACTGACCTATACACTGCTCAAAATTCATCAATTATTAAGTAAGATATTTATGCGTCACATAAAAAAATTACTCATATTATCATCATGATATACTTTTACACAAGTCACCTTACATGTGACAACCCGAATTAGGGCCTAATCGGAATAGTGGTTTCGTGACCACAAATCCGAGATAAAAATAATTGTTTTATAATTATTTTGGGGTTTATGATATGATTGCATGATTGTGTGAAAATTTCGTGATGAAATTCTATGCCTAAAGTGCTTAAATTGAAAATAGGGATTAAATCGAATAAGTTGCAAAATTTACATTTTAGAAGTTTTTAGTATGAAATTGCTTTAAAATATTAATTAGGAGGTCTTAAATAGCAATTTGACCAATTTTAAGTTCATGGACAAAATTAGGACATGAAAGGAATTTTTGAAAGTTTAGTAAGGAGGGGCATTTTGGTCATTTGGATATTAAATGAAATAAAATGGGAAAAATAACACAAAATTGGTCATCATCCTCCTTAGTTGCTGCCGAATTCTCCCTCTCTCCATAGCTAGGGTTTCTTCAACTTTCAAGCTCCATAATCAAGAAAGGCGTGGAATTGACCTCGAACGAGGGAAGGAAAATGTTTTGGACTAAATAGCAAAATTTCCACATTTTGCACCGAGGTAAGTTTGTATGTAAACATTACATTATTTTCATTTACATTCTTATATTTCAGCCTATTATATAAATATACTAGCTGATGTTAAAATATAAATCGACTATTGGAAGAATGGAAATAAATAATAGAGAGAGATCCCGATTGAACATTCGGAGAGATCGAATAAAATAGAGGGAGCGTAGCTAGGTCACATGTATGATGCTGAGTGCACATCATGTGTACAAGAAAGCTATGAAATACCATGTAGTAGCTAGGTCACATGTGTGATACGGGATGTATCCCATGTAGACAAGAGAGCTACGTAAGAGATAAATGTAGCTAGGTCGCATGCGTGATTCCAAGGGAAGGACACCATGTAGACAAGAGAGCTACGAGACAAATCGGCTAGGTCGCATGAGTGGTACTAAGTGTTCACCATGTGTACAAGAGAGCCGAACTAAATGAAGTATGATGGTGGGGCTGTGTGCTAAAACCATTAAATATCGAGGATTGATCCGAATTGTTCAACGGGATGGTTTTGTGGTGACGTTGTGGTTATGGACCTATACTTGTGATGAATGAATTGTGGTGAAAATGATTTGTGGTATATCTATATATGTAAAATAAAATGAGTTTAGCATAAAGAATGTGTGAAAGAGTGAAATTAGCATTAAAACTGTTTTGGACGGTAGCAGTGACGTGATTTTGAAAAATCACAAAAAATAGAAGGAACATAATTATAGGTTTAATGAGATGTGCAATTAAATTTTAATGAGTCTACTTTCATATAAAAGAAACAGAACAAGCAAAAGATTTTATATTTTGAGATATTTACAATTGTGTGTGACTTGCTCAGGATGAATATGTGATCCCCTGTTTCAACTTTGAAAAATCATTAAAAATTGTACAAAGCAAATTAAGAAGTATAGTTTACATACCTAAATTCCTTATTGAGTATAGTTTTAAATGAAACAAATTTCAGTGTTATTTGAATTGTGTACTGAGAGAAATTCAATTCGTAGTGAACAGAGGTCAGACTAGTCGGGCTGTGTAATAGGGGAAATTTTAACTAATAAACTGTATTAATCGGCTGAACCAAAAATTCTAGAAAAAAATTATCAAGAAGATTTATGAGTCTAGATTCAGGAAAATTTTACGGATTTGAATTTCGAGTTTTGTAACTCGAGTTATGATTTATTTAGTGAACATAACGCAGGAAAGACAGCTTAATCAAAGTGGAGTGAATATTGAAATTAAAGCGGATATACTTGAGTTGTTGTGTAAACATATTAAATTCTTTAATTATTATTTACATACTTACTTACTAAGCTATAAGCTTACTTTGTTTTCTCTCTTTTGTCTTGTAGTATCCTCCAACTTGCTCAGGAGTTAAGGATCGTGAAGATCTGCCGCACTATCAATACTTTAGGGTATTCGAACTAAACATTTTGAATTATGGCATGTATAGTAGACTTAATTATTTTGTTACGTGTCATAATTGCCTAGGTTTAAAATATTGGTTACAGTACTCGACCAACTACTTTGTACAAGCCATAGAAGTTGATTAATATTGTTCAAAACATATGTTATAACGATGCACTATCAAATTGGATGACATATTTCTATCTCGGTTTTGTTTAATGGTATGTATTATGTTCTAGTAATACCTCGTACCCTGTTCCGGCGACGGTAACGGGTAAGGGGTGTTACATTTAGTGGTATCAAAGCTATGGTTTAGTCGGTTCTCGGACTAATAAAGTGTGTGTAAAAGTCTAGCTATACATGCCATAAAAATATTGTGATAGTGTGGTGACTCCTGACTATTCTAAAGCGTGTTTTGTTTTAATATAGTAATGGATCTCGAAGGAGGCTGCGGTGATGATGCTGCTAGTAATGCGCCGGCCCCCGCACAAGGGACTGTACCTGTGGAAAGTAGACCAGAGACATTGAGACAGGGAGATGAGGCTCGGGATGCCTTTCTCCGCCTTTCTCCAAAGGATGAACAATTGGTATACTGAATTTATTCGAGCAAATCCAAATACTCAACCTCCTCCACCCCCTCCTATACCTCGGATGATTCTGTAGTTGCTTAAGACATAAATTTGGTAAGGATGAACAAGCCTCCGATTGACAAGATTCGAAAACAAGGGGTCAAGAGTTTAGAGCAAAGATCGATGATGATCCTGAGAAAGCGGAATTCTGGCTTGAAAATTCTACCCGTGTATTTGATGAGCTCTCATGTACACCCGAGGAATGCTTAAAGTGTGCTGTATCACTTTTGAGAGATTCGGCCTACCATTGGTGGAAGACTTTGTATCAGTGGTGCCAAAAGAAAAAGTTACTTGGGATTTCTTCGGGAAGAATTTAGAAAGAAATACATAAGTCAACGATTTATGGATCAAAAGCAGAAGGAGTTCCTTGAATTGAAGCAAGGCAAGATGTCTGTGGCAGAATATGAACGCGAATTTGTGAGACTTAGCAAGTATGCCCAGGAATGTGTGTCAACCGAGGCCATTATGTGCAGAAGGTTTGAAGATGGGCTGAATGAGGACATTAAAGTGCTTGTAGGAATTTTGGAATTGAAAGAATTTGTTGTATTGGTTGATCGAGCTCTTAAAGTGAAGAATTGAACAAAGAAAAAGAAAAGCTGCTATTGAGGCTCGAGATGCCAGAAAAAGGCCGATAAGCAAGCCATTTCAATCTCAATCAAAGAGGTCCAAAGAGGCAAACCCTCGAATGACAGTTTCAATTGGGGAGTCACACAGAGATCATGGTAGAGCGTATTCGGGTCTAAAGCTCAAGCTACTTCGGTGGCAAGTGTAGGTAATGTGCGACCTAGAAAGCCCGAGTGTCGACAATGTGGCGGAGCAACATTATGGTGAGTGTTGAGAACCGAGCGAGCTTGTTTCAGTGCGGTTCTCATGAGCATTTTATTAGAGATTGTCCGGAGAAAGTTAAAGAAGAAAGATTTTTGAGTGCTAGACAGAATACCACCGCTAGTAGAGGTAGACCACCGAGAAATACTAGAGGTGGGACTAGCGATAAAGCTGCGATGAAAGACTCGATGGCAAGATCGAAGCTAGAGCACTGCTAGAGCTTATGCTATACGTGCCGAGAAGATGCATCATCTCCCGATGTCATTCTATGGTACATTTTCTCTCTATGATACTATTGTTATTGCATTGATTGATCCCGGGTCCACTCATTCCTATATTTGCATGAATTTAGTATCTAATAAAAAGTTTCTGTTGAGTTTCATCGAGTTTACGATTAAAGTGTCGAACCCCTTAGGCCAATATGTGCTAGTTGACAAGGTTTGCAAGAATTGCCCATTAATGATTCAAGGTCACTGTTTTCGCCAATTTGATGTTGTTACCATTTGATGAGTTTGACGTTATCTTGGGAATGGGTGGTTGACATTGTATGATGCTAAGGTAGATTGTAAACAAAAGACACTAGAGTTGAAATGTGAAAATGGAGAAATTTCGTGGGTTGAAACAGATTTAATCAAATAAATTGCCTATGGTGATTTCGCACATATGTCCGCACGTAAAAATACATGAGGAAAGGGTGTGAAGCTTATCCGCTTATGTAATGAATCTTGAGTTGCCTCAACTGAAGTTTGAATCAGTACCGATAGTTTGTGAGTTTTCAGATGTATTTCCAGAGGAATTGCATGGGTTGCCTCCGAACAGAGAGATAGAGTTTGCCATTGATTTGTTGCCAGGTACTGCACCGATCTCAATTGCTCCATATAGAATGGCTCTGACTGAATTAAAAGAATTGACGGCTCAGTTGCAGGAATTAACAGATAAGGGATTTGTGAGACCGAGTTTCTCTCCCTGGGGTGCTCCTATATTATTCGTAAAGAAGAATGATGGTTCAATGAGACTTTACATTGATTACCGTCAGCTCAATAAGGTGACTATAAAGAACAAGTACCCATTGCCGAGGATTGATGATTTATTCGATCAGTTAAAAGGGGCTACAGTGTTTTCAAAGATTGATTTAAGGTCTGGTTACTACCAGTTGAGAGTTAAGGAGTCGACAATGCCGAAAACCGCCTTTAGGACAAGGTATGGACATTATGAGTTTCTTGTAATGCCTTTCGGCTTAACAAATGCTCCAGCTATATTTATGGACTTAATGAATCGGATCTTTCGGCCATATTTGGATAAGTTTGTAGTAGTGTTCATAGATGACATTCTAATTTATTCTTGGGATGAGTTTGAACATGCCGAACACTTGAGAACCATATTGCAGATCTTGAGAGAAAAGAAATTGTTTGCCAAGTTTAGTAAAACCGAGTTCGCCGTGAAGTCGATTTTTGGGACATATAGTCTCGTGTGATGGTATTCGGGTGGATCCAAGCAAGATTTCTGCGATCGTTGATTGGAAACCGCCAAAGAATGTATTTGAGGTTAGAAGCTTTTTAGGCTTAGCCGGATATTATAGACGTTTTGTTGAGGATTTTCGATGATTGCCTCTCCTATGACTAAGTTTGCTGCAAAAGAATGTTAAGTTTGAATGGACTGATAAATGTCAAGCAAAGTTTTGAAAAGTTGAAAGCACGATTGGTGAAGCACCAATTTTAGTACATTTCACCAGAGAAAGCGAGTCAGTAATTTATAGTGATGCATCGTTGATGGACCTTGGATGTGTGTTGATGCAAGAGGGTAAAGTGGTAGCTTATGCTTCGAGAGACAGTTAAAACCGCATGAAAAGAATTATCCTACACATGATTTGGAATTGGCCGCTATTGTCTTTGCTTTGAAGATTTGGCGACATTATTTGTACGATGAAAAATGCCGAATTTTTACTGATCACAAAAGTTTGAAGTATTTGATGAATCAAAAGGATCTAAATCTGCGACAGCGAAGATGGCTTGAATTATTAAAGGATTATGATCTAGTGATTGATTATCATCCGGGAAAAGCAAATATAGTTGCTGATGCCTTGACCAGAAAATTTCTTTTTACTTTGAGAGCCATGAATACGGGGTTAGCATTGTCTGATGATGGGTCAATCTTAGCAGAGATGAGAGCTAAACCGTTATTTCTCCAGTTGATTTGTGATGCTCAAAAGAATGATAATGAGTTGCGGACCAAAAGAACTCAATGCGAATCAGGTTACGACTCAGATTTTTGAGTTGGACCAGACGACTGTTTAATGTTTCAAGACAGAATATGTGTGCCGAAAAATAATAAATTGATTCAGAAAATATTACATGAGGCGCACAATGGCTGTTTATCAGTTCACCCTGGTAGCACAAAAATGTATAAAGATTTAAAGAAGTTGTATTGGTGGCCAGGTATGAAAAGGGACATTTCTGAATTTGTAACCAAGTGTTTGATCTGTCAACAAGTAAAAGCTGAACATCAAGTGCCTTCAGGACTACTTCACCGTAGATAATGGTGCACGAGTGGAAATGGGACAAGATTACCATGGATTTTGTAACCGGTTTGCCTTTGACTCCTAAAAAGAAGGATGTTTGTGCGGGTAGTGGTTGATAGATTAACAAAATCAGCCCACTTTATACCGAAGACGCACCGATTACTCACTTGATAAATTAGCCGAATTATATATTGCTGAAATTGTGAGGTTGCACGGGGTACCTATGTCTATAATATCGAGATAGAGATCCGAGATTTACCTCGAGATTTTGGAAAAAGTTACAAGAAGCTTTGGGTACAAAATTGAACTTTAGTACCGTGTTTCATCCACAAACAGATGGTCAATCGGAAAGAGTAATCGAGGTACTCAAGATATGCTTAGATCTTTGTGTTTTAGAATTTGGAGGTAGTTGGGAGAAATATCTATCTTTAATTGAGTTTGCCTACAATATGATTATCAGTCAAGTATACAAATGGCACCGCATCTGAAGCCTTGTATGGTCGTAAGTGTCAGACTCCTTTATATTGGACTGAACTTAGTGAGAAACAGATTCACGGAGTTGATCTAGTTAAAGAAACCGAAGAGAAAATAAAAGTAATTCGGGATTGCTTGAAAGCTGCTTCAGATCGACAAAAGTCATATGCAGATTTGAAAAGAAAAGAGATTGAATTTCAGGTGGGTGATAAAGTGTTCTTGAAGGTGTCACCATAGAAAAAGATTCTGAGATTTAGTCGAAAAGGCAAGTTGAGTCCGCGTTTTATTGGGCCGTACGAGATTACAGAGAGAATTGGACCAGTGGCATATCGGTTGGCCTTACCGACAGAGTTAGAGAGAACTCATAACGTGTTTCACGTATCAATGTTACGACGTTATCGTTCTGATCCTTCACATGTGATCTCCCCAACAGAAATTGAGATTCGATCGGATATGACCTATGAGGAGGAACCAATAAAGATTTTGGCTCGAGAAATTAAACAGTTAAGAAATAAAAGTATAGCATTAGTGAAAGTATTGTGGCACAGACATGGAATAGAAGAGGCTACGTGGGAACCTGAGGAAGCTATGAGGAAACAGTACCCAAACCTCTTTACCGGTAAGATTTTCGGGGACGAAAATCTCTAAAGGGGGGAGAATTGTGACAACCCGAATTAGGGCCTAATCGGAATAGTGGTTTCGTGACCACAAATTCGAGATAAAAATAATTGTTTTATAATTATTTTGGGGTTTATGATATGACTAATTGATTGTGTGAAAATTTCGTGATGAAATTCTATGCCTAAAGTGCTTAAATTGAAAATAGGGATTAAATCGAATAAGTTGCAAAATTTACATTTTAGAAGTTTTTAGTATGAAATTGCTTTAAAATATTAATTAGGAGGTCTTAAATAGCAATTTGACCAATTTTAAGTTCATGGACAAAATTAGGACATGGAAGGAATTTTTGAAAGTTTAGTAAGGAGGGGCATTTTGGTCATTTGGATATTAAATGAAATAAAATGGGAAAAATAACACAAAATTGGTCATCATCCTCCTTAGCTGCTGCCGAATTCTCCCTCTCTCCATAGCTAGGGTTTCTTCAACTTTCAAGCTCCATAATCAAGAAAGGCGTGGAATTGACCTCGAACGAGGGAAGGAAAAAGTTTTGGACTAAATCGCAAAATTTCCACATTTTGCACCGAGGTAAGTTTGTATGTAAACATTACATTATTTTCATTTACATTCTTATATTTCAGCCTATTATATAAATATACTAGCTGATGTTAAAATATAAATCGACTATTGGAAGAATGGAAATAAATAATAGAGAGAGATCCCGGTTGAACATTCGGTGAGATCGAATAAAATAGAGGGAGCGTAGCTAGGTCACATGTATGATGCTGAGTGCACATCATGTGTACAAGAAAGCTACGAAATACCATGTAGTAGCTAGGTCACATGTGTGATACGGGATGTATCCCATGTAGACAAGAGAGCTACGTAAGAGATAAATATAGCTAGGTCGCATGCGTGATTCCAAGTGGAGGACACCATGTAGACAAGAGAGCTACGAGACAAATCGGCTAGGTCGCATGAGTGGTACTAAGTGCTCACCATGTGTACAAGAGAGCCGAACTAAATAAAGTATGATGGTGGGGCTGTGTGCTAAAACCATTAAATATCGAGGATTGATCCGAATTGATCAACGGGATGGTTTTGTGGTGACGTTGTGGTTATGGACCTATACTTGTGATGAATGAATTGTGGTGAAAATGATTTGTGGTATATCTATATATGTAAAATAAAATGAGGTTAGCATAAAGAATGTGTGAAAGAGTGAAATTAGCATTAAAACTGTTTTGGACGGTAGCAGTGACGTGATTTTGAAAAATCACCAAAAATAGATGGAACATAATTAGAGGTTTAATGAGATGTGCAATTAAATTTTAATGAGTCTACTTTCATATAAAAGAAACAGAACAAGCAAAATAATTTTATATTTTGAGATATTTACAATTGTGTGTGACTTGCTCAGGATGAATATGTGATCCCCTGTTTCAACTTTGAAAAATCATTAAAAATTGTACAAAGAAAATTAAGAAGTATAATTTACATACCTAAATTTCTTATTGAGTCTAGTTTTAAATGAAATAAATTTAAGGGTTATTTGAATTGTGTACTGAGAGAAATTCAATTCGTAGTGAACAGAGGTCAGACTAGTCGAGCTGTGTAACAGGGGAAATTTTAAATAATAAACTGTATTAATCGGCTGAACCAAAAATTCTAGAAAAAAATTAGCAAGAAGATTTATGAGTCTAAATTCAAGCAAATTTTACGGATTTGAATTTCGAGTTTTGTAACTCGAGTTATGATTTATTTAGTGAACATAACGCAGGAAAGACAGCTTAATCAAAGTGGAGTGAATATTGAAATTAAAGCGGATATACTTGAGTTGTTGTGTAAACATATTAAATTCTTTAATTATTATTTACATACTTACTTACTAAGCTATAAGCTTACTTTGTTTTCTCTCTTTTGTCTTGTAGTATCCTCCAACTTGCTCAGGAGTTAAGGATCGTGAAGATCTGCCGCACTATCAATACTTTAGGGTATTCGAACTAAACATTTTGAATTATGGCATGTATAGTAGGCTTAATTATTTTGTTACGTGTCATAATTGCCTAGGTTTAAAATATTGGTTCTGAAGACTCGACCAACTACTTTGTACAAGCCATAGAAGTTGATTAATATTGTTCAAAACATATGTTATAACGATGCACTATCAAATTGGATGACATATTTCTATCTCGGTTTTGTTTACTGGTATGTATTATGTTCTAGTAATACCTCGTACCCTGTTCCGGCGACGGTAACGGGTAAGGGGTGTTACATTACATTTGGTCATTTTCAATGCATTTAGCCGAATACAACTATGTTTAACAAATATATATATTAAAAATTGTTCACTTTTAACTTTTTTCAATCAATTTACAAGTCTATACATTTTAATGGTCTAAACTAATATATATTATTATATATATTTTAAACATAATTTGTACAACATTTTCACATCTCGTAACCAAATAAAAACATGATACTATTACTTGTTAAACAATATAACAAATATCATAATTATAAATAAATTAAAAACCATATATTTGACTAAGCATTTAAGTATACATTTTTCTAAGATTTGTATCATATCAAATTTATTACAACATATGTTATTATAAATATAAGCCAAGTCATGTTAAATGCATATACTATACTTTTACTACAATACAACTCAAAGCTAACTTGCTATTCATTAACTCGAAAATAAATAAACCATTCATAAAAACAATTCATACCGTATAACATATATATATATCAAAATAAAATCCAACCATGATTGTGTACAACTTAACATTCTTTAATACCAAACCACCTAATATTGCCTTAACTAAACATATCAACCGATTCATATTCACTTTTATCCATGCATACTAGGGCCGAATCAATCATTTATACATATCCAAAATCTTCAACCATTTTCAATACACATAACACATATAAACTTGATTAAGGTTTCATGTACTCACATAACATACTAACCATAATTTACATATAAACACATATAATAGCCAAAACATCATAACCACAACCAAACATATCCATAGCATATTACAACTTAAAACCAAACATCAATCCTATATGTCACAAAGTATACTTACCAAATTAAGCATAAACCATGGTCAAATATAACCGAACATAAGCATAATGATCAAGCCTTGTAACCGAACTTAACAAAATAAACAAGCCATTTTCGCATGGCTCGTTATATATACATACTTCAAACTTGACAAAAAACAACCTAGCTTATACATGCCATAGGTTCGAGTTAAAACTTATAAAATACCAAAAACAGTCGATAGTGTGATAGACTTTGCTGACAATCCTCGAGCTCGTAATTTGACTTCAAAATCTATAAAACAAAGACAAACATAAACACATACAGTAAGCTATCATAGCTTACTAAGTCATTAGCAATTAAATAACTCAATATAGATATCAACTCATTTAAAACAAGCTAATTATACTATCATGATCACATTTATTCTCAAACTCAACAATTCAGATATAACATATACTTTCATATTCAAATGTAACCTTGGTCGAATATACATGTATTTTTATCTGAGTAACATTCAACCTCGAATCCTTAATACCATCATATAATCGAATTTACATAAGTTCATATACATATATTTGTTTTTATCATTTTATAACACCTAACAAATAACCAACTTACCTTTGTTCGAATAAGAAATAAGCTATTACATACCTGATCACTTTGGCTTGTTTAACACATTTAATCACACTTAACATTACCCTTGAACCATTCAGAATTAAATGAAATACTCGAATAATCACATGTATCATACAATGCCAATGTCCTATATGTGAACTTACATGTAATCGCATATCGATGCCACTGTCCCAAACAGGGTCTTACTCGCACACATATATCAGAATCACATATCGATGCCAATGTATTAAATGTGGTCTTACTCGCACACATATATCAAAATCACATATCGATGCCAACGTATTAAACGTGGTCTTACTCGCACAATTTTATCAGAATCACATATCGATGCCGACGTATTAAACATGGTCTTACTCATGATCACAAGTCGAAGCCTCATATATATATATCCATGTATCAATTTTAACTTGGCCAAAACACAAATATGTTTATTAATAGAACTATTATTCACTTTCTATGTCACAAAATCATCACATAACCGAATATATATTACATATACTCATGATTCATACTTTAATATCATATACGTATATTATTTAGCCGAATTTAAATTTGCAATTAATACACATATAATCAACACTTAACATATATAATTCCTGTCATTACTTCAAATACCAAAACTTATTCATTACTTTATCATCAAACATAAATTACTTTTCATTTCTCGATGCCGATTTGTAATTTACTACTAATTACTACAATTATTTATGGATAACCTATATTGAAATTTAACAACATCAATTTGCTTATAAACTTACCTCAGACGATGAAAAACAGAACGGGACGACTAGTCAACCACTTTACTTTTTCCCCGATCCAAATCTGATTTCTTTGATTCTTGATCTTGATTGAGCTTAAGAGATGGCCGAACCCTAACTTCTATTTTCTTTTCTTTTTTATTCGGTTGATGAACAAAGAAACATAAATGGCTTTCGTTTTTTTATGATATGTTTTATATTATATTAAATTATATTATTAATTTATTAAATTAACCTTAGTTATAATTTTATATTATCATTTATAACATGTATTTTGCCGTCCACTAATACTAATAATGGCCCAATTACAATATAAAGGCTTCATATTATAAAGACATCAACAATTTGGTCCTCACACATTAAACTATCAAGTTTTCATTTTACGCGATTAAGCCCTTTTATTTAATCGGACACTCAAACGATAACATTAAATAATGAAAATTTCACAGATATAAATTCACACAAAATAAATACAGAAAATAATTTTTAAATATTTTTTTGACTCAGATTCATGGTCCTGAAACCACCGTTCCGATTAGGGTCTAAATCAAGCTATTACAGGTATCACCAAATTGGGATGCGCGAAGGTGATGAGTGGAAAACCGCGTTTAAAACAAAGCATGGTTTGTACGAGTGGTTGGTCATGCCGTTCGGCCTAACCAATGCACTCAGCACCTTCATGCGACTCATGAATCATGTCTTACGACCTTTCATTGGGAAATTCTGTGTTGTCTATTTTGATGATATACTTATTTATAGTAAATTGTTAGATGATCATGTGCTACATTTGAAGGCTGTTTTGGAAGTCCTTTGAAAAGAAACTTTGTATGCTAACCTTAAGAAATGCACCTTTTGTACTAACAAGGTTGTTTTCTTAGGTTTTGTAGTCAGCTCGGAAGGACTTAAGGTAGACCAAGACAATGTGAAAGCAATCTGAGAATGGCCAAGACCGACGAGCATAAGCCAAGTGCGGAGTTTCCATGGCTTGGTGAGTTTTTATCGGCAATTCATCCCGAACTCTAGCACCTTGGCTGCACCTCTAACAAGTGTGATCAAGAAGTCATCAACTTTTCATTTGTATGAAGAGCAAGAGAGATCCTTTAATTCTATTAAAGATTGCTTAACTAATGCACCCTTGCTTGTATTGCCTAATTTTTCTAAAATGTTTGAAATTGAATGTGATGCTTCAGGTGTCGGGATAGGAGCCGTGCTAACTTAAGATGCGAGGCCCGTGTCTTATTTTAGTGAAAAGTTGATTGGAGCCCCGCTAAATTGCCCGATGTATGACAAAGAGATGTATGGCTTGGTTCGAGCCTTAGAAATGTGGCAGCACTATTTGTGGCCCAAGGAGTTCATAATCCATTCAGACCACGAGGCCTTAAAGCACATCAAGGGCCAAACTACATTGAACAAGAGACATGCTAAATGGGTAGAATTTTTAGAATCTTTTTCTTATATTATAAAATACAAGAGAGGTACGGAAAACATTGTGACCGATGTGTTGTCAAGACGATATACACTTTTATCCTATTTGGACTCTAAATTGCTTGGGTTTGTTTTCTTAAAAGATTTTTATGCTGCTGATGTTGACTTTGGGGAAATTTATAGATCTTGTGAAAATGTTTCTATTAATAAGTTTTACAGGTGTGATGGCTTCCTCTTTCGTGAAGGCAAGCTTTCCGTTTCGCAAGATTCAATTCGAGACTTATTAGTTAGTGAGGCACATAGTGGCGGCCTCATGGGCCACTTCGGAATAGCCAAGACCTTGGCCATGTTACAAGAACATTTCTTCTGGCTAAAGATGAAAAGGGATGTCGAGAAAATTTGTACCCGTTGTTTGACTTGCAAGAAAGAAAAATTCAAAATCAATCCACATGGATTGTACACACCACTACTGATACCCGAAGAGCCTTGGGTTGATCTTTCCATGGATTTTATTCTTGGCTTATCGAGGTCTGAAACTAGAAACGATTCAATTTTTGTTGTTGTCGATAGATTTTCTAAGATGTCTCACTTTATAACTTGTTCGAAAACTGATGATGCTATTAATATTGCTAACCTGTTCTTTAGAGAAGTTGTCAGGTTGCATGGAGTTCCAAGGATAATTGTCTTCGATCGAGACGCAAAGTTCCTTAGCCATTTCTTGAGGTTGTTGTGGGGAAAGCTAGGAACGAAGTTACTATTTTTGACAACTTGTCATCCCCAAACGGAGGTGGTGAATCGTGTTGTGTCTACCTTGCTACAAGCTATTATTCGGAAAAACCTCAAATCATGGGAAGAGTGTCTGCCGCATATCGAGTTTGCTTATAATAGATCTGTTCATTCAATGACTAAACACTTACCTTTTGAGATTGTTTATGGTTTCAACCCTCTAACGCCACTTGATTTAATCCCTTTTCCTAACGATCAACTTGTTCATGTAGATGCTAAACGGAAGGCTGAGTACGTAAAGCAACTACATCAAAAGGTAAGGGCCAACATTAAGGTAAGGACCAAACAGAATAGGCGCTAGCCTAACAAAGGAAGGAAGCAAATCGTGTTCGAACCCAGAGATTGGGTTTGGGTTCACATGAGGAAGGAACGGTTTCCAGGTTAGTGAAGGTCAAAACTGTTACCGAGAGGAGACGACCCCTTTCAAGTGTTGGAACAAATTAATGAAAATTCTTACTAACTCGACCTTTCAGGTGAGTATAGCATAAGCGCAAGTTTTAACGTATCTGACTTATCTCTCTATGATGTAGGAGACAGTTTGGGGGCAAATCGCTTCGAAGAGGGGGGAATGATACGCCCAAGTTGCAGGGTTCACCAATGAATGTCATGGAACCAGTTGAGTTGCCCTTAGGATCGATAACGTGAGCTCGGGCTAAGAGATTCTAAGACACAACAATAGCCTTAGTTGATAAAGTTTAGGGCAAAACCGTTGCTGGCCTTCTTGAAAGTTCTTGGACCAGCAAGCCGAGCAACCCATGCATTCTCCTTCAAGCTCAAATCAGCTCAATTTAGCTCAAAAAGCTCATTTTCAGCTCACTTTATTTTGTGTTTATTATGCTAGAATAAATCATTAAATTTGTTGTTAGTTAAATTAGTTAATTGGTTTTAAAAATTAATTTGTCATAATCTAGACATGTATTAATTATGTCCTAATTAGTACTTAAATTAATTGTGTTTTTCTTTTAATATGTCTTAAAATATTACAAGGCTTAAAAATGTCCAGCCAATTTATGGTGCAGGTTTAATTCGTTTGGCTGCCAAAATTAATTTGTCCAAAGTGAAGTAAATTTGCTGATTTAATTGTTGCAGGTACATTACCCCTTGGACAGCATAAGTGCTTGGATGACTTAAAGTTGGTGTGCTGATTATTGGAGTCCTCTAAGTGTCCATTTGGCCAAGCACCACAACCATTCAAGAAGTCCAATTGGCTGCCCAATACAAAATAAAGTCCTTTCACACCAGCAAAATATCTTTTTCACACTAAGGCCTGTTTGGTTCAGTTTGTTCACACCTACATGGCTCTTCAAATCAGTTTGTTCACATTTTATGTCTATTGAAGTGCCTCAAAATAGCTCATTAAACTCATGAATATTCGGCTGAACCAAGTAGCCTAATTAAGGCTCATTCAAGCACAAGGCTGAACCAACTTCAATCAATTCAGCTTTTCCTCATTCCTTATAATTTACCAGTTGGAGTAAGGCATCTAGAAGCAGCCATTGACGTTCTCCATGCCTAAGAAACTTCAAGGAAGCTTCCTCTAAAATTCTGGAATTTTCAGCTGTCTATTGAGCTATCTTAAGAGCCTATTTGGCTACCCTTTGTAATGCCTATAAATTCTGGCTCATTTTACTTTGTAAAAAAAACTTTTTTCATTTTTATAATTAAAATTAAGCATATTGTGAGATTATCTTCTCTCAATTTCGTCCAAAGACTCTGTTGACTTATCTACATAGCTAGTGGCATCAACCTTGGTTTTGTTCAACCGAACTCATCACATTGTTGTGTGGTGTTCGAATCCTTCATACCGAGGTTCCTATCTTCCATAGATAGTGGGTCGAGGTCTTTACTTCCTTTCATCAAACCATTCTGAGGACATATAAGTTTCGGGTCAACACTTAATCTAGTGTTGGTTCACTCTTGTTCTTAAGCCCTTCCATCTTATTCAAATTTTCTCTTCCTATACCAAATTCTTTTAATAGCCGAACCTTGAAACCATTACATACACCCTTTCGAACCTAAACAAACTTCGACCCCATTTATACCCAAATAACATTCTTCCTTCATAAAACGAACGAAACTTCTTCGTTAGACGATTGGGCAATGGAAGCGATTCAACTCATTAAACTGAGGCTAGATCACATCATTGATCTTATTTGATGATGGTTTGATTTTAGCTAAATAAAAAGCGAAAGTGATGTTTTCTTTGCAAGTTTGAGAAACTCAGAAATGTGTTAGTGAGTGATGAGCTAAATGAGTACAATAAGGATCGACTTTTGATTCTGAACTTTAGGTGGACCTGATTTATGTTATTTTTATTCCGAGATGGAATTTGTGTACCGAAGAATCCGGGGCTTATGCAAAAAAATTTTATACGAAGTTCGCAGTAGTGGCTTGTCTGTTCATCCAGAGAGTAATAAAATGTGCAGTCATATGAAGTTGATGTTCTGGTAATTGCGTATGTTACATGCTATTTTTGAGCTTGTGTTCAAATGTTGATTTGTCAACAGGTAAAAGCCGAATTCCAAGAGTATTTAGGACTATCACAGTCAGTGATGATTCTAGAATGAAAATGAGATGGAAACACTATAGATTTCGTATCTAAATTATCTTTATCTGTGAAAAGGAAGATGTTATCGGATTCTAATTGATCGTTTGTGTACAGATTTCTTATTTAACAAACCAGCCGAGTAAGACGTTTCTGGGATTATTCGTTTATGCGAAGTATCAGTCTCCATTATTTCGAATTTAGATCCGAGGGCTATATCCCAATTATGGAAAAAGCTACAGGAAACTATGAGTATGCAGTTGCATCTTGGCACTATAATACATCTGTAAATCGGTGGTAAGTCTTAGAGAGTAATTCAAAACTTTGACGATATGCTCCAACACTATGTCTTAAAGTTCAAAGGTGATTGGAGAGAGGTTTACGAGGCTAAAATCGACTCGTGATTCTGAAAACTTAGTGAAAGTGTTTCATGAAAGTTGAAAGCAACTTCTTCTGGTAAGATTTTCAGGGACGAAAATCTCTAAAGGGGGAAAGTTGTAATAGCCCGATTTTGGGCCTAGTCGGAATAGTGGTTTCGAGGCCACAAATTCGATGTAAGAAAATTTATTTTTATTGATTTTTATGGTCTACAATTTCACGAAATGATTTCGTGAAAATTTCGTTTGAAAATTTTGACGTTTGAGCACTCAATTTAGTCAAAAGGATTAACTTGTAAAAAGTGCAAAACTTGAGTTCTAGAAGATAGAGGTGTCTAATTGCTATGAAATTTTAAATTGGAGGTCCTTAAATGGTAATTATACCATTGGTTAATTTTTTGGACAAAAATGGACATGAAATAGGTGAAATAGAATTTTTTAAGTTAGGGGCATTTTGGTCATTTAGTAATTAAAATGAATTAAAAACAAAATTAAAAGCCAATTTTTGTCCATCTTCGACCCTATGGCCGAATTTCACAAGGGGGAAACCATGGCTAGGGTTTTCCAAGCTTCCAAGCTTGATTGTAAGTCCGTTCTTGCCTCATTTTTAATGATTTTTACGTTTTTAAAATTCTCGTAACAAGATCTACCTATTTCTACCATTTATTTGAGTTATGATGAAGGTCTGGGATTTGAACCATGTTAGAAATTTTTTCATTTTGATGTTTAATGGTAGAGTATGCATGTTTATGGTTGGAGAAACAACTTTTACTAAGTGATTTTCGGTAAAAATACTTAAAAGGACTAAATTGTAAAAGTTATAAAATATGTCATAAAAGTGTGTTTTAATGGAAATTGTGGGCTGCTAGAGTTATGAAAATGATTTGGCTAGGCTTGTATGTTAAGGAAATTGAATATATTTCAATTTATGAGCCTAGGGGCAAAAATGTAAATATGATAAAGTTATGGGCAAAAATGTAATTTTACCATAATATGATTTGAGTCGCAATGAATAATGTGACTAATAAATAAGCTAAATATGATATTTTAGATCAAGAAAAATGAGGTTTGGACCTAGAACGAGAGAAAAATGCGTATCTGACGGTTAGGTTTTTTTTCACCATTTTTCATATCGAGATAAATTTGTATGTTTAATAAGCATTTAATTGTAAATGTATAAATTTTTAATTGATATAATTGCGATAAATGCCTTATTATTAAAATGAAATACGAATGCTATGGAGTACTGTATTACGAAAATGACCGTGAGATTTTATGATACATTATGCAATGATATGATCTAAAATATGTCTATGATAGTTGATGACATTGTGATGAGCTATAATTTCATGTTTAAATGTGATTATCTTTATTATTATCATTATGAAGAATTATGTTATTAATCATTATCATGAGTTATGTGATTGGTCCTCTGGACGAGTTCAACAAAGACGTGTAATTAAGGAAATCTCGTTTGAACCTTAGGAATAGTTTAGGATACAAGTGACATGTCACCAGGAACTACGTGATCTGAGCTCATGAGTTGTTGTCTGAGTTCATGATATATGTGACACATGTTATGGCGGTCCGGGTGCTAGTCTTGTATGTTCTACCGTGGCTGGGTTGTGATATCCCGAATTAGAGCCTAATCAGAATAGTGGTTTTGGGACCACAAATCCGAGAGAGAAATAATTATTTTATGATTATTTTGAGGTCTATGATATGATTGCATGATTGTGTGAAAATTTCGTGAAGAAATTCTATGCATAAAGTGATTAATTTGAAATTAAGGACTAAATTAAATAAGTTGCAAAACTTGCATTCTAGAAGTTTTTAGTATGAAATTGCTTTGGAATATTAATTAGGAGGTCTTAAATAGCAATCTGACCAATTTCTAAGTTTTCAGACAAAAATTGGACATGGAAATTTTGAAAGTTTAGTAATGAAGGGTATTTTAGTCATTTTGTAATTAAAAGACTAAAAAAAGGAAAAAGATGGCAAAATATGTTCATCTGCTTCATTAGGACGAAATTTCAAGGGTTCTGCATAGCTAGGCTTTGTTTCAAGCTTCCAAGCTCCATAGTAAGTGATTCCAAGCCCCGTTTTTAATGTTCTTTACGTTTTTGGAGTTCTAGTAACTTGATTTAGCTTATTCTAGCAATAATTTAACCTAGGATTTATATTTGGAAAAATACCCATAGGTGAAATATGTTTATTTTGATGTTTTATGGTAGAATATGAAGCTTGGAATTGTGTTAAACAACTTTTGCTAAGCGATTTTACGTGAAAACGAGTAAAACGACAAAATCGGTAAAAATACCTAATGTTCATAAATACATGATAGAGTGTGAATTTGGTGTTGCTATAGAAGGGAAAAATGATCAGCATGTCATAAAACATAAGAAAATAGGATGAAGTTTAATTTCTGAGCTTTGGGAAAAAAGAGTAAATATGCAAAAGTTTAGGGGCAAAAATATAATTTTGCCAAAGTTTGAGTCAAGGACTGTTTTAATAAATGTGAGTATTAAATAATCTAAATTTGTTATTATAGATCAAGAGAAACAAGATTCAAGTCGTGATCGAGGGAAAAATGATGTTTTCGAAGAATGATTTCTAACATATTGTACCGAGGTAAGTTCATATGTAAATATTGTAATATAACCATTATTTTAAATCATTTAATGCTATTTATATGATATTATGATTATTATCATGTGATTCTATGCTTTGTGGTAATTGTTGGACAACATGCAAAAATTTTATGAATTATGTGAAAAATGTGAAAGACTACCGAAGTATCGTCACTGGTATTCGAAGGAGAATGATAAAGGAGTACGAACGAGGAAAGTCCCGTTGAACCTTAGGAATAGATTAGGATACTTGGGCATCTGAGCTCGTTGAGTCGAGTTCGAGTTCACTTATGGATGCAAACGTCCGAACTCGTTGAGTTGAGTCCGAGTTCGTGAGATGTAACTAGGCATCCGAGCTCGTTGAGTTGAGTCCGAGTTCACTTATTGATGCGAACGCCCGAGCTCGTTGAGTTGAGTCTGAGTTCGCTTATGGGCCGGTTACATGGTAGCTTGGCTACATATGTGACACTTATGTGCAATCTTTCCATGTATCCGAATTATATTCCGATGTGTTCAACGGGTAAAATTCTAGTAAAATGGAAGAATACTCAAGATGCAAGTGACGTATTGGTAAGTGTTGTGGAATGGGCACTTTGGACAGGTATGTACTTAACCCTCGGTTTGAGACTTGATACGACAACAATAATATGGTAAAATGATGAATGATGAATAGAAATGTGATATATGTTTTGGTGATATTATGCTAATGTTGGTTGGTATAGTTACTTTGTTAAGTTATTTGTTATTTGCATATGGACTTACTAAGCATCTATGCTTACTCCCTCCTTTTCATTCTTTATAGTTTTGTCAAGTCAATTTGGAGATCGGGACAGTCGGAGGCACACTCACACTATCACTGGACAATTGCGGTATAATGACTTGTAATTTTTGGAAATATGGCATGTATAGCATTCCAATCATTTTGTGTGTATAATCTTACGATATGGCCCATGAATGGAATGGAAATGTTTGAGAATGATTAGCTATTGGAATGGCTAATCAAGTTTATATATGCTTTATGTCTTAACTAAACCATGAAAATCCTTGGAAAGGTAAAATTGGCCACAAAACAAAATCAGTCAGGAGCAGTGACGTGAGTTTGAAAAATCACTAAAAATAGTAGAGATAGAATTAGATGATGAATAAGATATGGAATTTAAGCTTAATGAATTTATTTTCATTTAGAAGAAACAAAATAAGTAAAAGAGTTTTATTTTATGAGATATTTATGTTTTGTGGAATAGGGTTAGAGCGATCTCTGAATCCCCTATTCTGACTTTAAACTTACATGTATGAAATCTTTATTTAGTCTTGTTTTATTATAAATAAATGGCACAGTCATTGAAACTCTTTAAATGGAGATATCTGATTCATAATACACAGGGGTCAGAGTAGCCAAACCCTGAAATAGGGGATAATTTAAATAATAAACTGTACTAATTGGCCAAACCAAAAATTCTAGAAAAAAATTAGTAAGTAGATATATGAGTCTATTTTCAGAGAAAATTTACGGAATTGGATTTAGAGTTTTGTAACTTGAGATATAATTTTTTTAGCGACTATGATGCAAATGGACAGTTTACTATGAGAATTATTTAAACTTTTTTAAATCCTAAAATAAGTTTAGTAATGTCTCATACTCGACTCCGGCGATGGTCTCGGGTAAGGGGGCGTTACAATTGGTGGTATTAGAGCCAGTTTTAGTCGGTTCTCGGGCTAACGTGGTGTAAGTACGGATTTTTATATACATGCCAAATATATTTTCTGATAGTGTGACGACTCTTGACCTTTTTAAATGATTTTTTTATAGTAAATGGATCCCGATCCAACTGTGGCTGATGATGTAGAGAGTAATGCGCTAGCTCCTGTTGAAGGGGCGATGCCAACTGAAAGTCGACCTCCTACTGTTGGTCAAGGAGGAGGAGAAAGGGCTCGGGAAGCTTTTCTCTAAATGATGAATGATTGGTATACAGAGTTCGCTCCGCACGTAACCCTATCTTGCTCAACAACCTCCCCACCACCCCGATTCCTCAACCTATACCCGTGTGCCTTGTGTATGGATCTGATGAAATTCCATAGATCTTCAGTTGACCAAATTCGCAAGCAAAGGGCCGAAGAATTCAGGGCAAATGTTGATGATGACACTGAAAAAGTAGAATTTTGGCTAAAAAATTCTATTTGGGTATTTGATGAGTTATCTTGTATACCTAAAGAGTGCTTGAAGTGTGCTATATCATTGCTGAGGGATTCGGCTCATCATTGGTGGAAGACATTAATTTCAGTGGTGATGAAAGAGACGGTGACTTGGGAATTCTTTCAAGAAGAATTTCAGAAGAAATATATCAGGGAAAGATTTATAGACCAGAAGCGTAAAGAGTTTCTCGAATTGAAGCAAGGCAACATGACAGTTACCGAGTATGAAAAAGAATTCGTTCGATTGAGCAAGTATGCTCGAGAATATATTCCTTCAGAGGCTAAAATGTGCAGACGATTCGAAGATGGACTTAATGAAGATATCAAAGTACTTGTAGGAATTCTTGAGTTGAAAGAGTTCGTAGTACTTGTTGATCGAGCTTGCAAGGTTGAAGAACTAGTTAAAGAGAAGAGAAAGGCGGAGGCTGAGACTAGAAACTAGAAGAAAAGCCCGATGAGCAGTACACTCCCACCACAGTCTAGAAAGTCCAGGGATATGTATTCTCGTTCTCAGGCATTAGCGGGACATTCATATGGGGATCGTAGGGAGAAAAATGTGGGTTTCAGATCTCGGACTACTTCGGTGGCTAGTGTGGGTAATTCGAGAATTGCTAGACTCGAGTGCCAACGATGTGGCAGAAGTCATTTTGGTCCTTGTAGAACTAATGAATGTTACCGGTGTGGGTCTCCGGATCATTTTATTAGAGATTGTCCAGAGAGGATCGAGAAAGAAAAATTTCAGAGTGCAAAGGCAAGTGGTACTGTTTCGAGAGGAAGATTTTCGAGAAATGCTGGGAACGAGGCAAGCAGCAAGAATGTAGTAAGAGAATCAGCACCGATATCTGAAGCCAGAGCTCCGGCTAGAGTTTATGCCATAAGGGCGTGTGAAGATGCTTCATCTCCCGACATGATTACTGATACTTTCTCTCTTTATGATATTAATGTTATTGCTTTGATCGACCCTGGTTCTACTCATTCGTATGTATGCATGAAATTGGTGTCTAATATGAACATGCCTATTGAGTCTACGGAATTTATGGTTAAAGTATCGAACCCGTTAGGCAAATGTGTCATAATTGATAAAGTATGCAAGCAATGTCCTTTGATGATTAGAGGTCATTATTTTTCGGCCGACTTGATGTTGTTGCCGTTTGATGAATTTGATGTTATTTTGGGTATGGATTGGTTAACACTGCATGATGCTATAGTTACTTGTAGACAGAAAGTTATTGAATTGAAATGTGAAAATGGTAAAATTTTGCGGGTTGAACTGGACGAATCAGAGGCATTGCCTAGTGTGATTACTTCGATGTCAGCTCAGAGATATTTGAAAAAGGGTTATGAAGCTTATTTGGCATATGTGTTGAATATAAAAGAATCTGAGAAAAAAGTGGAATCAGTGCCGATTGTGTGTGAGTTCGCGGATGTATTTCCAGAAGAGTTGTCGGGTTTGCCTCCTGTCAGAGAAGTAGAATTTGGTATTGAGTTTATACCGGGAACAACTCCGATCTCGATTGCTCCGTATAAATGGCACCAACAGAGTTGAAAGAATTGAAGTCACAGTTGCAAGAGTTGACTAACAAAGGTTTTGTGAGACCGAGTTTTTCGCCCTGGGTGCTCTTGTATTATTTGTGAAAAAGAATGATGGTTCAATGAGATTGTGTGTAGACTATCAGAAATTAAATAAGGTGACAGTCAAGAACAAGTATCCGTTACCGAGAATTGATGATTTATTCGATCAGTTAAAAGGAGCGACATGGTTCTCAAAGATTGACTTGAGGTCTGGGTACTACCAGTTGTGAGTAAAAGAGTCAGATGTGTCTAAAACTGCTTTTTGAACAAGGTATGACCATTATGAATTTTTAGTTATGCCATTTGGTTTGACAAATGCTCCTGCTGTGTTTATGGATTTAATGAACCGCATATTTCGACCATACTTGAACAAGTTTGTTGTGGTATTTATTGATGATATCTTGATCTATTCGAAGGATGAAACAGAACATGCTAAGCACTTGAGAATAGTTTTGCAAACTTTGAGAGATAAACAGTTGTATGTCAAGTTTAGTAAAAGTGAGTTTTGGCTTCGAGAAGTCGGACTCTTGGGTCATATTGTTTCGGGTGATGGTATACGGATTGATCCCAGTAAAATTTCGGCTATTGTTGATTAGAAACCACCGAAGAATGTGACTGAGGTTAGAAGTTTCTTGGGTCTAGCTAGTTATTATCGACGATTTGTGAATGAATTTTCTATGATTGCTACTCCTATGACTATACTGCTCCAAAAGGATGTTAAATTTGAGTGGACAGAAGAATGTCAACAAAGTTTTGAGAAATTGAAAAAGTCACTGACTGAAGCACCAGTGTTGGTAAAACCCGAGTCAGGTAAAGAATTTTTGGTGTCTAGTGATGCTTCTCGAAATGGATTGGGATGTGTACTTATGCAAGAAGGAAAGGTTGCAGATTATGCTTCGAGGCAGTTAAAACCTCACGAAAGGAATTATCCGACTCATGATGTAGAACTGGCTGCTGCAGTGTTTGCTTTGAAGATTTGGTGACATTATTTGTATGGTGAAAAGTGCCGAGTGTATACCGATCACAAAAGTCACAAGTACTTGATGTCACAAAAAGATTTGAATTCGAGACAGCGAAGATGGTTAGAATTATTGAAAAATTACGAGCTTGTGATTGACTATCATCCGAGGAAAGCGAATGTGGTTGCCGATGCCTTGAGTAGAAAGTCGTTATTTACTTTGAGTACTATGAATACTCAGTTGACAGTATCTAATGATGGTTTGATTCTAGTAGAGTTGAGAGCAAGACCGATGTTTTTACAAGAGATTTGTCAAGCTCAGAAAAATGATCAAGATTTCCAAGCCAAGAGAAAGCAATGTAAGACTGATACGGGATAAAATTTCGGAATTGGTTTTGATGGTTACTTGATTTTTAAAGATCGGATTTGTGTACCAAAGAATGATAAGTTGGTTCTGAAAATCTTGCACGAAGCACACAGTAGTTGTTTGTCAATACATCCGGGCAGTACAAAAATGTACAATGATTTGAAGAAAATGTATTGGTGGAATGGAATGAAAAGAGATATTTCCGAGTTTGTATCAAAATGTATGATTTTTCAGCAAGTAAAAGCTGAACATCAGGTGCCTTCGAGTCTACTTCAGCCTATCATGATTTCCAAATGGAAATGGGATCAAATTACTATGGTTTTTGTATCAGGATTGCCGTTAACTCCGAAGAAGAAAGATGTCATCTGGGTAATAGTCAACATATTGACTAAATCAGCTCATTTTATTTCGGTACGCACTAATTATTCTCTTGATAAGTTGGTTGAATTATATATTAGTGAGATTGTTAGACTTCAGGGAGTACCGTTGTCGATTATTTTGGATAGAGATCCAAGCTTTACTTTGCGATTTTGGCAAAAACTACAAGAAGCATTAGGTACGAAGTTAAATTTCAGCACTGCCTTCCATCCTCAGACTGATGGACAATCAGAGAGAGTAATTCAGATTCTTGAAGACATGCTCAGATGTTGCGTGATGGAGTTCCAAGGAAATTAGGAAAGGTAGTTACCGTTGGTGGAGTTTGCTTACAATAACAATTATCAGACGAGTTTGAAAGTGGCACCTTATGAAGCGTTGTATGGTCACAAGTGTCGTACACTGCTGTATTGGACCGAACTCAAACAAAACTAGATTTATGGAGTTGATCTAATCAAAGAAACCGAAGAAAAGGTGAAAGCGATTCGAGATTGTTTGAAAGCTGCTCCGGACAGACAGAAATCCTACGCGGATTTGAAACGAAAAGAGATTGAGTTCCAAGTTGGTGATAAAGAGTTTTTAAAAGTGTCTCCGTGGAAGAAGATTCTCAGATTCGGTCGGAAAGGTAAATTGAGTTCATATTTCATTGGACCGTATGAGATAATTGAAAGAATTTGACCGGTAGCATATCGGTTAGCACTACCACCGAAATTAGAGAAGATTCATGATGTGTTCCTTGTATCTATGTTATGTCGGTATCGTTTAGATCCTTCACATGTGATTTCACCAACGAAATTTGAGTTGCGACCGGATATGACTTACAATGAAGACCCCGTTAAAATTTTAGCTCGGGAGGTCAAACAACTAAGAAACAAAAGTATCGCACTCGTGAAAGTATTGTGGCAAAAACATGGGGTAGAAGAGGCTACATGGGAGCCCGAGAAAACTATGAGGAATCAATACCCACACCTGTTTACTGGTAAGATTTTCGGGGACGAAAATCCAAAAAGGGGGGAGAGTTGTGATATCCCGAATTAGGGCCTAATCGGAATAGTGGTTTCGGGACCACAAATCAGAGAGATAAATAATTATTTTATGATTATTTTGAGGTCTATGATATGATTGCATGATTGTGTGAAAATTTCGTGAAGAAATTCTATGCGTAAAGTGATTAATTTGAAATTAGGGACTAAATTGAATAAGTTGCAAAACTTGCATTCTAGAAGTTTTTAGTATGAAATTGCTTTGGAATATTAATTAGGAGGTCTTAAATAGAAATTTTACCAATTTCTAAGTTTTCGGACAAAAATTGGAAATGGATGGAAATTTTGAAAGTTTAGTAATGAAGGGTATTTTAGTCATTTGGTAATTAAAAGATTAAAAAAAGGAAAAAGATGGCAAAATATGTTCATCTTCTTCTTTAGGACGAAATTTCAAGGGTTCTCCATAGCTAGGGTTTGTTTCAAGCTTCCAAGCTCCATAGTAAGTGATTCCAAGCCCCGTTTTTAATGTTCTTTACGTTTTTGGAGTTCCGATAACTTGATTTAGCTTATTCTAGCAATAATTTAACCTAGGATCTATATTTGGAAAAATACCCATAGGTGAAATATGTTTATTTTTATGTTTTATGGTAGAATATGAAGCTTCAAATTGTGTTAAACAACTTTTGCTAAGCGATTTTACGTGAAAACGAGTAAAACGACAAAGTCGGTAAAAATACCTAATGTTCATAAATACATGATAGAGTGTGAATTTGATGTTTCTATAGAAGGGAAAATTGATCAGCATGTCAAAAAACATAAGAAAATAAGATGAAGTTTAATTTCCGAGCTTTGGGGCAAAAGTGTAAATATGTAAAAGTTTAGGGGAAAAATGTAATTTTACCAAAGTTTGAGTCAAGGACTGTTTTAATAAATGTGAGTATTAAATAAGCTAAATTTGTTATTATAGATCAAGAGAAATGAGATTCAAGTCGTGATCGAGGGAAAAATAATGTTTCCGAAGAATAGGCTTGATTTCTAACATATTGTACCGAGGTAAGTTCATATATAAATATTGTAATATAACCGTTATTTTAAATCATTTAATGCTATTTATACGATATTATGATTGTTATCATGTGACTCTATGCTTTGTGGTAATTGTTGGACAACATGCAAAAATTTTATGAATTATGTGAAAAATGTGAAAGACTACCGAAGTATCGTCACTGGTATTCCAAGGAGAATGATAAAGAAGTACAAACGAGAAAAGTCCCGTTGAACCTTACGAATAGATTAGGATACTTGGGAATCTGAGCTCGTTGTGTCAAGTCTGACTTCACTTATGGATGCAAATGTCCGAACTCGTTGAGTTGAGTCTGAGTTCGTGAGATGTAACTAGGCATCCGAGCTCGTTGAGTTGAGTCCGAGTTCACTTATGGATGCGAACGCCTGAGCTTGTTGAGTTGAGTCCGAGTTTGCTTATGGGCGGGTTACATGGTAGCTTGGCTACATATGTGACACTTATGTGCAAACTTTCCATGTATCCGAATTATATTCCGATGTGTTCAACGGGTAAAATTCTAGTAAAATGGAAGAATACTCAAGATGCAAGTGACATATTGGTAAGTGTTGTGGAATGGGCACTTTGGACAGGTATGTACTTAACCCTCGGTTTGAGACTTGATACGACAACAATAATACCGTAAAATGATGAATGATGAATAAAAATGTGATATATGTTTTGGTGATATTATGCTAATGTTGGTTGGTATAGTTGCTTTGTTAAGTTATTTGTTATTTGCATATGGACTTACTAAGCATCTATGCTTACTCCCTCCTTTTCATTCTTTGTAGTTTTGACAAGTTAATTTGGAGATCGGGACAGTCAGAGGCACACTCACACTATCACTGGACAATTGCGGTATAATGACCTGTAATTTTTGGAAATATGACATGTATAGCATTCCAATCATTTTGTGTGTATAATCTTACGATATGACCCATGGATGGAATGAAAATGTTTGAGAATGATTAGCTATTGGGATGGCTAATCAAGTTTATATATGATAACATGTATGCTTTATGTCTTAACTAAACCATGAAAATCCTTGGAAAGGTAAAATTGGCCTCAAAACAAAATCAGTCAGTAGCAGTGACGTGAGTTTGAAAAATCACTAAAAATGGTAGAGATAGAATTAGATGATGAATAAAATATGTAATTGAAGATTAATGAATATATCTTTATGTGGAATAAACAAAATAAGTAAAAGAGTTGTATTTTATGAGATATTTATGTTTTTATGGAATAGGGTCAGAGCGATCTCTGAATCCCCTATTCTGACTTTAAAAATTCACCATAAATTGTAAAAAAAACAATTAGGAGTTGAAATTTACATTTATGAAATCCTTATTGAGTCTAGTTTTATTTTAAAAAAATGGAATTGTCATTGAAACTCTGTATAGGGAGATATCTGATTCGTAATACACAGGGGTTAGAGTAGCCGAACCCTGAAATAGGGGGGACTTTAAATAATAAACTGTACTAATTTTCCAAACCGAAAATTCTAGAAAAAAATTAGTAAGTAGATATATGAGTGTAGTTTCAGGAAAAATTTACGGAATTGGATTTAGAGTTTCGTAACTTGAGATATAAATTTTTTAGCGACTGTGATGCTGATGGACAATTTACTATGAGAATTGTTTGAACTTGTTTAAATGCTAAAATAAGTTTAGTAATGTCTCATACTCGACTCTGGCAATGATCTCGGGTAAGGGGCGTTACATTTGGTGGTATCAGAGCCAGGTTTAGTCAGTTCTCGGGCTAACGTGGTGTAAGTACGGATTTCGCTATACATGCTATATATATATTTTGGGATAGTGTGACGACTCCTGACCTTTTTAAATGATTTTTTTATAGTAAATGGATCCCGATCCAACTGTAGCTGATGATGTAGAGAGCAATGCGCCAGCTCCTGTAAAAGGGGCGGTGCCAACTGAAAGTCAACCTCCTACTATTAGTCAAGGAGGAGGAGAAAGGGCTCGGGAAGCCTTTCTTCGAATGATGAATGCTTGGTATACAGAGTTCGTTCGTACGAACCCTACTGCTCAACAACCTCCCCAACCACCCTCGATTCCTCAACATATACCCCAGATGCCTTCAGGTGACTCCTGGCCTTTTTAAATGATTTTTTTATAGTAAATGGATCCCGATCCAACTGTGGCTGATGATGTAGAGAGCAATGCGCCAGCTCCTGCTGAAAGGGTGATGCCAACTGAAAGTCGACCTCCTACTGTTGGTCAAGGAGGAGGAGAAAGGGCTCGGGAAGCTTTTCTCTAAATGATGAATGATTGGTATACAGAGTTCGCTCGTACGAACCCTACTGCTCAACAACCTCCCCCACCACCCCCGATTCCTCAACCTATACCCCAGATGCCTTCAGGTATGGATCTGATGAAATTCTATAGATCTCCAGTTGACCAAATTCGCAAGCAAGGGGCCGAAGAATTCAGGGCAAATGTTGATGATGACGCTGAAAAAGCAGAATTTTGGCTAAAAACTTCTATTCGGGTATTTGATGAGTTATCTTGTACACCTAAAGAGTGCTTGAAGTGTGCTATATCATTGCTGAGGGATTCGGCTCATCATTGGTGGAAGATATTAATTTCAGTGGTGATGAAAGAGAAGGTGACTTGGGAATTCTTTCAAGAAGAATTTCAGAAGAAATATATCAGCGAAAGATTTATAGACCAGAAGCGTAAAGAGTTTCTCAAATTGAAGCAAGGCAACATGACAGTTACCGAGTATGAAAAAGAATTCGTTCGATTGAGCAAGTATGCTCGAGAATATATTCCTTTAGAGGCTAAAATGTGCAGACGATTCGAAGATGGACTTAATGAAGATATCAAAGTACTTGTAGGAATTCTTGAGTTGAAAGAGTTCGTAGTACTTGTTGATCGAGCTTGCAAGGTTGAAGAACTAGTTAAAGAAAAGAGAAAGGCGGAGGCTGAGACTAGAAACTAGAAGAAAAGCCCGATGAGCAGTACACTCCCACCACAGTCTAGAAAGTTCAGGGATATGTATTCTCATTCTCAAGCATCAGCGGGACATTCATATGGGGATCGTAAGAAGAAAAATATGGGTTCCAGATCTCAGACTACTTCGGTGGCTAGTGTGGGAAATTCGAGAATTGCTAGACCCGAGTGCCAAGGATGTGGTAGAAGTCACTTTGGTCCTTGTAGAAATAATGAATGTTACTAGTGTGGGTCTCCGGATCATTTTATTAGAGATTGTCCAGAGAGGATCAAGAAAGAAAAATTTTAGAGTACAAAGACAAGTGGTACTATTTCGAGAGGAAGATTTTCGAAAAATGCTGGGAACGAGGCAAACAGCAAGAATGTAGTAAGAGAATCAGCGCCGAAATCTGAAGCTAGAGCTCCGGCTAGAGCTTATGCCATAAGGGCGCGTGAAGATGCTTCGTCTCCTGACGTGATTACCGATACTTTCTCTCTTTACGATATTAATGTTATTGCTTTGATCGACCCTAGTTCTACTCATTCGTATGTATGCATGAAATTGGTGTCTAATATGAACATACCTGTTGAGTCTACGGAATTTATGGTTAAAGTATCGAACCCGTTAGGCAAATGTGTCATAGTTGATAAAGTATGCAAGAAATGTCCTTTGATAATTAGAGGTCACTATTTTTCGGCCGACTTGATGTTGTTGTCGTTTGATGAATTTGATATTATTTTGGGTATGGATTGGTTGACACTGCATGATGCTATAGTTAATTGTAGACAGAAAGTTATTGAATTAAAATGTGAAAATGTTAAAATTTTACAGGTTGAACTGGACGAATCAGAGGCATTGCCTAGTATGATTACTTCGATGTCAGCTCAGAGATATTTGAAAAAGGGTTATGAAGCTTATTTGGCATATGTGTTGAATATAAAAGAATCTAAGAAAAAAGTGGAATCAGTGCCGATTGTGTGTGAATTCGTGGATGTATTTCCAGAAGAGTCGTCGGGTTTGCCTCTTGTCAGAGAAGTAGAATTTGGTATTGAGTTGATACCGGGAACAACTCCGATCTCGATTGCTCCGTATAGAATGGCACCAACAGAGTTGAAAGAATTGAAGTCATAATGGCAAGGGTTGACTGACAAAGGTTTTGTGAGACCGAGTTTTTCGCCCTGGGTGCTCTTGTATTATTTGTGAAAAAGAAGGATGGTTCAATGAGATTGTGTGTAGACTATCGGTAATTAAATAAGGTGACAGTCAAGAACAAGTATTCGTTACCAAGAATTGATGATTTACTCGACCAGTTGAAAGGAGCGGCATGGTTCTCAAAGATTGACTTGAGGTCTGGGTACTACCAGTTGCGAGTAAAAGAGTCAGATGTGTCTAAAACTGCTTTTAGAACAATGTACGACCATTATGAATTTTTAGTTATGCCATTTGGTTTGACAAATACTCCTGCTGTGTTTATGGATTTAATGAACCGCATATTTCGGCCATACTTGGACAAGTTTGTTGTGGTATTTATTGATGATATCTTGATCTATTCGAAGGATGAAACAGAACATGCTAAGCACTTGAGAATAGTTTTGCAAACTTTGAGAGATAAACAGTTGTTTGCCAAGTTTAGTAAAAGTGAGTTTTGGCTTCGAGAAGTCAGATTCTTGAGTCATATTGTTTCGGGTGATGGTATACGGGTTGATCCCAGTAAAATTTCGGCTATTGTTGATTGGAAACCACCGAAGAATGTGACTGAGGTTAGAAGTTTCTTGGGTCTAGCTGGTTATTATCGACGATTTGTGAATGAATTTTCTATGATTGCTACTCCTATGACTATACTGCTCCAAAAGGATGTTAAATTCGAGTGGACGGAAGAATGTCAACAAAGTTTTGAGAAATTGAAAAAGTTACTGACTGAAGCACCAGTGTTGGTACAACCTGAGTCAGGTAAAGAATTTGTGGTGTATAGTGATGCTTCTCTAAATGGATTGGGATGTGTACTTATGCAAGAAGGAAAGGTTGTGGCTTATACTTTGAGGCAGTTAAAACCTCACGAAAGGAATTATCCGACTCATGATCAAGAACTGGCTGCTGTAGTGTTTGCTTTGAGGATTTGGTGACATTATTTGTATGGTGAAAAGTGACGAGTATATACCGATCACAAAAGTCTCAAGTACTTGATGTCACAAAAAGATTTGTATTTGAGACAGCGAAGATGGTTAGAATTATTGAAAGATTACGAGCTTGTGATTGACTATCATCCGGGGAAAGCGAATGTGGTTGCCGATGCCTTGAGTAGAAAGTCGTTGTTTACTTTGAGTGCTATGAATACTCAGTTGACAGTATCTAATGATGGTTCGATTCTAGTAGAGTTGAGAGCAAGACCGATGTTTTTACAAGAGATTTGTCAAGCTCAGAAAAATGATCAAGATTTGCAAGCCAAGAGAAAGCAATGTGAGACTGATACGGGATTAGATTTCAGAATTGGTTCTGATGGTTACTTGATGTTTAAAGATCGGATTTGTGTACCAAATAATGATAAGTTGATTCTGAAAATCTTGCACGAAGAATACAGTAGTTGTTTGTCAATGCATCCGGGCAGTACAAAAATGTACAATGATTTGAAGAAAACGTATTGGTGGAACGGAATGAAAAGAGATATTTCTGAGTTTGTATCGAAATGTATGATTTGTCAGGAAGTAAAAGCTAAACATCAGGTGCCTTCGGGTCTACTTCAGCCTATCATGATTTCCAAATGGAAATGAGATCGAATTACAATGGTTTTTGTATCAGGATTGTCGTTAACTCCGAAGAAGAAAGATGCCATCTGGGTAATAGTCAACAGATTGACTAAATCGGCTCATTTTATTCTGGCACGCACTGATTATTCTCTTGATAAGTTGGCTGAATTATATATCTGTGAGATTGTTAGACTTTACGGAGTACCGTTGTCGATTATTTTGGATAGAGATCCGAACTTCGCGATTTTGGAAAAAATTGCAAGAAGCATTAGGTACGAAGTTAAATTTCAGCACTGCCTTCCATCCACAGACTGATGGACAATCAGAGAGAGTAATTCAGATTCTTGAAGACATGCTCAGATGCTGCGTGATGGAGTTCTAAGGAAATTGGGAAAGGTACTTACTGTTGGTGGAGTTTTCTTACAATAACAATTATCAGACGAGTTTGAAAATGGCACCTTATGAAGCGTTGTATGGTCGCAAGTGTTGGACACCGCTGTATTGGACCGAACTAAAAGAAAACCAGATTTACGGAGTTGATCTAATCAAAGAAACCGAAGAAAAGGTGAAAGTGATTCGAGATTGTTTGAAAGCTGCTTCAGACAGACAGAAATCCTACGCAGATTTGAAACAAAAAGAGATTGAGTTCCAAGTTGGTGATAAAGTGTTTTTAAAAGTGTCTCCGTGGAAGAAGATTCTCAGATTCGGTCGGAAAGGTAAATTGAATCCACGTTTCATTGGACTGTATAAGATAATTGAAAGAGTTTGACCGGTAGCATATCGGTTAGCACTACCACCGAAATTAGAGAAGATTCATGATGTGTTCCATGTATCTATGTTACGTTGGTATCGTTTAGATCCTTCACATGTGATTTCACCAATGAAAATCGAGTTGCAATCGGGTATGACTTATAATGAAGATCCGATTAAAATTTTTGCTCGGGAGGTCAAACAACTAAGAAACAAAAGTATCGCACTTGTGAAAGTATTGTGGCAAAAACATGGGGTAGAAGAGGCTACATGGGAGCCCGAGGAAACTATGAGGAATCAATACCACACACATTTCTTGGTAAGATTTTCGGGGACGAAAATCCAAAAAGGGGGGAGAGTTGTGATATCCCGAATTAGGGCTTAATCGGAATAGTGGTTTTGGGACCACAAATATGAGAGAGAAATAATTATTTTATGATTATTTTGAGGTCTATGATATGATTGCATGATTTTGTGAAAATTTCGTGAAGAAATTCTATGCATAAAGTGATTTATTTGAAATTAGGGACTAAATTGAATAAGTTGCAAAACTTGCATTCTAGAAGTTTTTAGTATGAAATTGCTTTGGAATATTAATTAGGAGGTCTTAAATAGTAATTTGACCAATTTTTAAGTTTTTGGACAAAAATTGGACATGGATGAAAATTTTGAAAGTTTAGTAATGAAGGTATTTTAGTCATTTGGTAATTAAAAGATTAAAAAAAGGAAAAAGATGGAAAAATATGTTCATATTCTTCATTAGGATGAAATTTCAAGGATTCTCCATAGCTAGGGTTTGTTTCAAGCTTCCATGCTCCATAGTAAGTGATTCCAAGCCCCGTTTTTAATGTTCTTTACGTTTTTGGAGTTCCGATAACTTGATTTAGCTTATTCTAGCAATAATTTAACCTAGGGTTTATATTTGGAAAAATACCCATGGGTGAAATATGTTTATTTTGGTGTTTTATGGTAGAATGTGAAGCTTGAAATTGTGTTAAACAAATTTTGCTAAGCGATTTTACGTGAAAATGAATAAAACGACAAAATCGATAAAAATACCTAATGTTCATAAATACATGATAGAGTGTGAATTTGATGTTGCTATAGAAGGGGAAAATGATCAGAATGTCATAAAACATAAGAAAATAGGATGAAGTTTAATTTCTGAGCTTTGGGGCAAAAGTGTAAATATGCAAAAGTTTAGGGGAAAAAATGTAATTTTGCCAAAGTTTGAGTCAAGGACTTTTTTAATAAATTTGAGCATTAAATAAGCTAAATTTGTTATTATAGATCAAGAGAAATGAGATTCAAGTCGTGATCGAGGGAAAAATAATGTTTCCGAAGAATAGGCTTGATTTCTAACATATTGTACCGAGATAAGTTCATATGTAAATATTGTAATATAACCGTTATTTTAAATCATTTAATGCTATTTATACGATATTATGATTGTTCTCATGTGATTCTATGCTTTGTGGTAATTGTTGGACAACATGCAAAAATTTTATGAATTATGTGAAAAATGTGAAAGACTACCGAAGTATCGTCACTGGTATTCCTAGGAGAATGATAAAGGAGTACGAACGAGGAAAGTCCCATTGAAACTTAGGAATAGATTAGGATACTTGGGCATCTAAGCTCATTCAGTCGAGTCCGAGTTCACTTATGGATGCAAATGTCTGAACTCGTTGAGTTGAGTCCGAGTTCGTGAAATGTAACTAGGCATCCGAGCTCGTTGAGTTGAGTATGAGTTCACTTATGGATGCGAATGCCCGAGCTCATTGAGTTGAGTCCGAGTTCGCTTATGTGTGGGTTACATGGTAGCTTGGCTACATATGTGGCAGTTATGTGCAAACTTTCCATGTATCCGAATTATATTCCGATGTGTTCAACGGGTAAAATTCTAGTAAAATGGAAGAATACTCAAGATGCAAGTGACATATTGGTAAGTGTTGTGGAATGGGCACTTTGGACAGGTATGTACTTAACCCTCAGTTTGAGACTTGATACGACAACATTAATATGGTAAAATGATGAATGATGAATAGAAATGTGATATATGTTTTTGTGATATTATGCTAATGTTGGTTGGTATAGTTGCTTTGTTAAGTTATTTGTTATTTGCATTTGGACTTACTAAGCATCTATGCTTACTCCCTCATTTTCATTCTTTTTATTTTTAACAAGTCAATTTGGAGATCGGGACAGTCGGAGGCACGCTCACACTATCACTGGACAATTGCGGTATAATGACTTGTAATTTTTGGAAATATGGCATGTATAGCATTCCAATCATTTTGTGTGCATAATCTTACGATATGACCCATGGATGGAATGGAAATGTTTGAGAATGATTATCTATTGGAATGGCTAATCAAGTTTATATATGATAACATGTATGCTTTATGTCTTAACTAAACCATGAAAATCCTTGGAAAGGTAAAATTGGCCACAAAACAAAATCAGTTAGCAGCAGTGACGTGAGTTTGAAAAATCACTAAAAATAGTAGAGATAGAATTAGATGATGAATAAAATATGTAATTGAATATTAATTAATCTATTTTTATGTGGAAGAAACAAAATAAGTAAAAGAGTTTTATTTTATAAGATATTTATGTTTTGGTGGAATAGGGTCAGAGCGATCACTGAATCCCCTATTCTGAATTTAAAAATTCACCATAAATTTAAAAAAAAAACAATTAGGAGTTTAAAATTACATGTATGAAATCCTTATTGAGTCTAGTTTTATTAGAAACAAACAGCGTAGTCTTTGAAACTCTGTACATTGAGATATCTGATTCGTGATACACAGGGGTCAGAGTAGCCAAACCCTAAAATAGGGGAGACTTTAACTAATAAAATGTACTAATTGGACTGACAAAAAATTCGAGAAAAAAATTATTAAGTAGATATATGTGTCTATCTTCAGGTAAAATTTATGGAATATGATTTAGAGTTTTGTAACTCGAGATATAAATTTTTTAGCTACTGTGATGCAGATGGACAGTTTACTATGAGAATTGTTTGAACTTGTTTAAATGCTAAAATAAGATTAGTAATGTCTCATACTCGACTCTGGCGATGGTATCGGGTAAGGGGGCTTTACATGGGTTATCCAGCATTTGTTGCAGATACCTGACAGCTTGTGTGAGTAGCCCGTGTAGCTACATCCTAACCGACAGCCTGTGTGAGCAGACCCGCGAGTAGCATGAAAACGAGCAAATGTGATATGTGATATGAGGTAGCATTGGCTACGTATGGGGCACTTAGGTGCGAGATTCCGATGTATCCGATGGTATTCCAAGTGTTCAATGGGTAAATTATTGAGTAACTTGACAGAAAACCCAAGGGGTAAGTCAATGAGAAGAATAAGTATATGGTTATGTTATGAGATAGTACATGTACGTACTCAAAACTCATGAGCATTAAGCTTGGTATGTGGTAAGAATGCAAATGAATGAGTTATGTTTATGAGAATGATTTTCTATAATGACCTTGTGATTATAGGTTTATATTTATGACGTAAAAATATATGGTAATTCGATTGAGAATCATGTGTAAGGCTTTTAGGCCAAATTGAATTGAGACACGATGTGCTTATTCTTTTAATGTTGTGATTCAATGAATAATGAAAAGAGAGAAAGATTGGCATAAAAGCCTAATAAAAATGGATATGAAAGTATGGATAGCTAAGAGTTTTGGACCATTGAAGGATGTTAAGAAATGATTTGTCAAGTATTGAAGTGTTTTATTATGAGAGTTTATGTTTGCTTGACTAATGTCAAAACAGGACAAATTTATGTTTATAGATTAAAATATGAGAATTACAATTGATTAATGTGTAACCATGAGAACATATTGATGAAATTGGTAAATGCATGTAAATGATTCACTTATTATTTTCATACGAACTTACTAAGCTATGAAGCTTACCCCATTTCTTTCCCACCTCTTATAGGTTTATTTAGCTAGCTCGGGTTGGAGATCATCAGAGATTCTATCACACTAACAATCTATCATTTGGGGTATAAGTGAATGTAAGTATGTTAAGTCTATGGCATGTATAGGGACTTAGTCATTTTGTGTATGTGTCATCATGATATGGCCAAATGTATTGGCTTGTAATGAATAAGGATTTGATTTGCTATGTAGCCATATAAATTGGCTTATATTGGCTAATGGGTTGCAAGTATATTAATTACTCATATTTCTATGCCAATGTCATTGTGTGGTGTGGTTTATAATGATATTTAAATGAAAGTTAGTACAAGAGAATCATGAAAGAGTAAATTTAGCATTAAAACAATTTTAGATAGTAGTAGTAGTATAAATTTTAAAAATCACCAAAAATTGCAGAAATCAAATTAGAGGTTGAATAAAAGATGAAATTAAATCCTATTGAGTCTGGTTTTACATAGAAGAAACAATGTAAGAAAAATAATTTCATTTTATGAGATATTTGAATTTTTATGTGAAAAGGTCAGAATAATTTCAGGTTCCCCTATTCTGAATTTGTAAAATCATTAAAAAATTATATAAAAATACTTGGATGTTAAAATTTATATGTTTAAATTTCTTAATGAGTCTATTTTCAAGAGAAACAAATGAGAACATCATCCAAATATCATACTAAGAGATAATTAATCTTCAGTGAAGAAAGGTCGAAACTATCAAATAGCAGAATAGGCACGGATTTGATGAATTAACTGTACTTATTGGCTAAACCATAAATGCTGAAAATTTTATAGTAGAAAGATATTTGAGTCTAGTTTTGGAAAAAATCAAACAGATCTTAATTTAGAGTTCTTTAGCCCAAGATATAAATAATTTAACGACTATGACTCAAGTGGGCAGTTTTGTTATGAAAAGTAAATAATTGTTTTGATTTGTTTAAGCCTTGATTATGGTTGTGTTGGTAGCTTAATTGTGTCATGTTAAGTTCCATTGAAAGTGTGTATGTGAGTGTACAAATGAGGGTGGCAAATGGCTTGGTAAATAGCCATTTTCTTGGCCACACAGCTAGAGACACAGCCGTGCCTGTGTGTCTCAACCGTGTGAAGGACACGACCCTAGGGACATGGGCGTGTGACGTCATAAACAGAGAGTTACACGGGTTGAGGACACGGGGGTGTCCCAAGCCACACGGGCATGTGTATGACCACACGGGCATGTGACTCTCCAAAGTATGAAAATTTTCTAAGGGTAGTAAAAGTTCCAAAAGATTTTGGTTTAGTCCCGAACCACTCCCAACGTATGTTTTGGGCCTCGTCGGCCTGTATAAGGGATGATATGCATGTTATTGGATGAATTTGATTTGAACAAAATTTTATGGCCCGGTTTGTATGAATGTTTATGTTTAAGTCCGGTAACGCCTCGAATTCTGTCCCGGCGTTAGATACGGGTAAGGGATGTTACAGTTAAGGGAAAAAGAGTACAGCGCGTATTTACTCCCCCTCATGAAAACATCACATACTTTCTCATATTCTGCGTATTCAATCTTGAATACTAATCTTTCAAATAACTATTTGAATGTACTTTCTAAGAATTTATATCACCATTCTTTTGATAGTTATGAGTGAGGGAAAATTTGAGGGAAATATATTTTCATCTCTTCAGGAGTTTCAACAATAACCATAGCAAATTTTATTAATGATTCTTCTATAAAAACACAAATAGGTATTTTGGGTCATTTTTAATCCTCCTTAAACTACTATTTACCAAATATATTTAAATTATTTCAATTCATATAAATGAACAATTTCCCGAGAATTTTTATAACATACTATTTACAGTAATATCGGAACAGTGATTTCAGGACCACATTTTTTATGATTAAATTATGATATTAATATTATTTTAGTGTTCACGAGATTTTATTTAGGTCATAATAAAATTTTGTAAATAAATTTTAATGTTTAGGTAGTTAATTGAGTAAAAAGGACTAAATTGAAAAAGGGACGAAAGTTGAGTTCTATTAGTTAGAAGGATCAAATGGCCATGAAATCGTAAACTAAGGGACTTGAATGGAAATTATTCCAAGAAATGGGTTAGGGGAAGTTTATGGATTTGGTTTAAGTGAAATTTAGATAATTTTTTAAGGTTAAAATGGTAAATGGATAATTAAAATGAAATTAAATAAAGAAAAATAGAAACAAGGTTGTCATCTTCCTATTTTCTTTCTTTTTGGCCGAAACCACCATTATTGAAGGGGAGGGAGCTTTGTTTTGATTTCTTCCATGCATGGTACAATTTTGTGTTCCATTTTTGAAGATTTTTATGTTTTTGAGATCGTTTTAACTTTGTTTAACTAACCCGGGGATTAATTTGTAAAACTATTAAAAGTAGTTGGTGTAACACCCCTTACCCGAGTTCGAGGCCGGGATTGGGCACGAGGGTTTACTATACTTAACTACATACATACAATCATTTTCGAGTCACGAAGACTTGATAAAACTTAAAACTCTTTCGAACCTTGTTTAAACTCCTCAATGTGAGCCTACAAGACCTCAAACTTTCTTTAGAAACCATTCGGAACCAACTCGGGTCCTCAAACCGACTTAATAAAAATGACCCTTGAAACAAGGCACGCGCCCGTATGGGAGGGCAACGTGCCCGTGTGATATTACAACATGGCCGTGCTAATGGCCCATGTGACACACAAAGCCCAAGCATCTAGGGGCGCGCCCGTATCCCATACCCGTATGAATTAAATTCTAAATTTGAACCTACAGGGGTTTTGACACGGTCTGACACACACCCGTGTCTATGGCCCTTGTTCTTAACACGGCCATGACACACCCGTGTCCTAGCCTGTGTCCAAAAACCCTGACATTCTATTTCTGACGTCAGCATCTAATAATGGACACACGGCCAAGGCACACGCTGTGGCCAGAGGTCATGTCCTCCACACGGCCACGGCCGTGTTTCTGCTCGTGTGTTTACTACCATGCATACTGACTTGAAAATTTTACGTGCAGGGGACACACGATCGGACAACACGCCCGTAGGGCTACCCATGTGTCACACACGTCCTAGACACACGCCCGTGTGTCTACTCGTATGGACAATATGAGGTTATCTACCAAGCCTTTTGCCACACTAAAACACAATCTAATGCTAACCAACATTTCAAAATCTGACTTAATATGATTTCTCAGTCAAACAACCATAACTAAGGCTTATGTATATTTCATACATTCAAACATGCCATCAATTTCACATTCGTGAAAGACTCTTGTATTCATATGATAACTTTCAAAATTAGCCATTTTTCATGGCCTTATACAAAATGAATCAAATGCTAGAGTAAGCCATCCCATTTGGCCAATTAATAGTGACACAAAACTCAAAAGTCTAAGTTCATATACATGCCATACTCAAAATATTAAGTCTAATTATATTGAGGGCTTCAACTGATAGTGTGATTGATACCTCCGACGTCTAGTGGTCCTTGAGCCAGTTAGGCGGCATTATAAGAAAATGGAATGGAGAGGGAGTAAGCATGTAACATCCAGAAATAGGGCCTAGTCGGAACAGTGGTTTAGGGACCACAAATTCGATGTTTAAATATTTATTTTATGATTATTATGAGGTCTAGAATATGATAATATGCATGTGTTAAAGTTTCATGAAGAAATTCTATGAGTAAGGTGTCCAATTGGAAAATAAGGACCAAATTGAATAAATTGCAAAACTTGGATTCTAGAAGCAATTTGTATGAAATTGTTTTAGATTATTAATTTGAAGGTCTTAAAGAGAAATTTTCCCAATTGCTAAGTTTTTGGATAGAAATGGGCATGTATGAATGAAATTTGAAAGAAAGGGCTTGAGAGCATTTTGGTCATTTAGCAAATTAATGAAATAAAATGGGAAAATTAAGTAAAAAATCAGCCATTCTTCTCCTTCATCCAGCCAAAGCTCTCAAGCTCTCCATAGCTAGGGTTTTCAACATTTTCAAACTTAATAGTAAGTGCTCCCAACCCCCTTTTTAATGTTCTTCGTATTTTTGAAATCCCGGTAACTTACTCTCACTATTTCTAACCATATTTCATGCTAGGGTTCATGTTTAGAAATTTACCCATGCATGATTTATTTGTATTTTGATGGTTTATGGAGGAATATGAAAGTTTAAAATATGGTAAACAACTTTTACTAAGTGATTTTTCATGGAAATGGCTTTAGGGACCATTTTGTAAAAGTTGTAAAAATGGGTAGAAAGATGAGAAATAATGAAAAAATGTGGGCTTCCATAAGAGGAAAGAACATTTGGCTAGGCTTGGGTAAGGTAGAAATTGCATGCATTTTATTATACGAGCCTAGGGACTAAATCGTAAAAATGTGAAAGTTAGGGGCAAAAAGATTATTTTGTTTGGGGGTGAAATTTAGGTTCAAAAAGAATAATGTGAGGTATTAATGATTCATTTTTATTGTTATAGACCCCGAGGAACAAATTTCAGAGGTCGATCTAGGAAAACGAAAGGTTTCGGAATAACCGAAACACGATACCAGAACGAGTACTAGGTAAAATCGAATAACTTAAAGTAAACTCATAATATGCCAAATTGTAAGATTTATGAAGGTATGATAATTGCATTTGATGTTGGCATGAAAATCCATGAAATGCATCCTTAATAATGACATGTTGATACATGTCCCGGTTGGGGTTAAAAAGGAAAATTCGATGGATAAACCATGATTTATATGTGACTTGAGATCCTGCATGTGTTGCAGAAAGGATTTAGCCCAGACGGGTAATCCGTTGATCTCAAATATAGAAAGGATCTATCCTAGACGGGTGTTCCTTAAGTGATCGAGCCTCCCGAAGAATATGTGTGCATTGTGGATTTAGCCCGGACGGGTAATCTGATTAGGGTCTGAATTTAGCCTGGATTGGTAATTTAGATTCGAGCTCATTATGGGTGTTTGTCGCTACAAGGGATTTAGCCTGGACTGGTAATCCCGCCGTAAGATATGAGGTTCGAGGGAGTGCATACATGAGATGATCGCTCTTATGACTTGACAGTAAATGGATAATCCATTGAGATTTCCAAGAAACTCAATGGGATTAATATGAGATATATATATATATGAAAATGTTGAATTATGAGCTCATCTAAGATTAATTACATGGTGCATTGTTATGTGACTAACTTGTTGATTTAGTGCATGTGATAGGGAAGCCACTCCATTCTTGTTGGTTTTATTGCCTAATATAGTTGTATGCTAATTAATCGGTAAGTTTACTTTCTAGTTATTCGGGCTTACTGAGCATGTAAATGCTTACCCCTCTCTTTTTCCCTGTCTTACAGAGCTCAAGGACTCGTAAAGATTAGAAGACGGCTGGAGAGTCAACACGCTATCAACTAGTCCAGCTTTGGTATATAGACACTTTTATTTTGTTTAATGGCATGTATAGAGCTTTTGTTTATTTTGTTATATGTGTCATTTAATTTTCTAGAAAGAAAGTATGTGAAGGTATACACAGTCATTTATATATGGCCATGGGAATTGGCTCATTTTGATGTAGGTCAGAACCTAAAAGTTTATGCAAGCTTATGTTCAGTTGTGTTATTGAGGATGAAATATGGTATATCACATTTAAACCCATGGAATGCGACCAAACTACATGAGATGGCTTGGTCATAATTGGCAATGAGTTATGATAATGAGTCAATCATAAAAGTGTCATAAGGCATAGAAATCCTTATTACAAGGGTAATAACCTAGCATGTGTAAAACCGATGAAAGGAGGTTTACATGCAATGAAGTTTATTGAGGTTATTTGTAACTGTACAATCAGGTCTTGTTATGTATTATGGAACCCATGAGTGTGAATAGATGATAGAGGGTGACCAAAGGCTTGGAAAATAGCCTAACAAGGTCCACACGGGTAGACACACGGGCGTGTGTCTAGACCGTGTGTGACACACGGATCGCCCCATAGGCGTGTGGTATGGCCGTGTGTCCCCTGCAGCTAAAAATTTTAAGTCAGAATGCATGGTAGTAAACACACGAGCAGAGACACAGCCATGTGTCTCAACCTTGTGGAGGGCACAGCCTACCACATAGGCGTGTGTCTTGGTCGTGTGCCCCTAAATGCATGCTGATGTCATAAACAGAATGCTCGAGTTTTGGACACAGGCGACCACTCGGGCATGTCTAGGCCGTGTGAAGGACACAGACTAGAGACACGGGCGTGTGCTTGGCCGTGTGAAAACCCCTGTAGGTTTGAAATAGAAAATAAAATTCAATTAATTCCACACGGGTTAAAGACACAGGCGTGTCCCAAATCACACTGGCGTGTGCATTGCCTCTACACAGGCGTGTGGGGCATTAATCTAGAAATTTTCTTGAAATTCTCTTAAGTTCTCGGTTTAGTCCCGGACCATTCTCGACATGTGCCTTGGGTCTCGTAGGCCCATAATAGAGACATTAAGATGTAGTTTGAATTGGTTTTGTATTAGATGAACTTTTATAACCCGTATTTCCCAAAAATGTTCGAGTACATGTCTGGTAACGCCTCGTACCTGGCCCCAGTCTCGGGTACGAGTGAAGGGCGTTACAAAGCATAAAGCTTAGTAAGTTGCATGCAATAGATATAACAACAACTTTACCATTCATAAACATGCTCATAGTACTAAAGTAGGCATAAGAACAACTTACTCATCACTACCCAATACATTTCACATAGCATATATTAAGCTCACATCTTATATATTTCAATAGGTACCTGTACCACTCACAACATGGTTATACTTATCTCGTTTAACTTAAACTGTAACTCTCTCTGTTGAACCATTCAGAATGCTATTGGATATTCACTAAGCCTTAAACATAGGGTGTAATGCCGATGCCATGTCCCAGACATGATGTTACACTGACCTTGGAAATCGAGGCTGATGCTATGTGTAACAGCCAGATTTTGGGCCTAGTCAGAATAGTGGATTCAGAACCACTATCTCGAGGCCAGAGGAAATTATTTTGATGTTATTTTATGTGATATAACATGTTTATAAAGGTGCATAAAAATTTTTGTAATTTTATTTTAGTGATTTCTAGCTTAATTTCGAAAAATGACTAAATCGTGTAAAAGGTAAAAGTTCTATTTTAGTGCCTAAAGGTGTTAAATAGCTAGATAACTGAAATTAGGGGCCTTTAAATGGCAATTAGACCCTTTTTAATAGAGGTGGTCAGCCAAGGGAGACAACATTGGTCAAAAAGCCATATTTTATGGGATTTAAATGACTTTTTGGTCATAAAATAGAATAAAGAAAAAAATTGTCATTTTCATTCATTTTTCTTCTTCTCTTTCACCGAAAATGGAAGTAAAGAAAGGGTTTTGAAGCTGGAAATTTTCAGCAAAGAAACTCCCTTGATAGTAAGTGATTTTGATGCTTTTTCTCGATGATTTTTGTATTTTTGAAACCCCTAAAGCATGAGCTTTCAAAAGAGGGGACTATTTTGCAAAATGATTAAGAGTCTAGGGTTTTGCCATGAAATCATATGTGTTTTTTTCTGAGTTTTTATGGAAGAATATGAGTCTTGGTAGTGTTATAAACAACTTTTGTGAAAGAAGTTTGCATGAAAACACCTAAATGGACTATTTTGTAAAGTTTGTAAAATAAGTGTAAATGTGCAAAATAATTGAATTTGTGAGTTCCTATAGTTATGGAACGGTTTGTCTAGGCTTAATGAGTAAGAAAATGTGATAAAAATCATTTTACGAGCCTAGGGGCAATTTGGTAATTATGGCAAAGTATAGGGGCAAAATTGTAAATTTTGCCAAAATGTGTCATTGGAATAATTTGATTAGTACATTGTTTTAATAAGTTAAATGTGATGTTATAGATGATGAAAAATGAGATTCGGGCTTAGAACGAGGAAAAACGAGAAATTGATGTTTAGGCCTCTTTTACCAATTTGGTGTCGAGGTAAGTTGTATGAAAACAATGCAACGTGCTGTTATTATTATATGTCTAATGTTTAAATATTGCATGAAATTTATATGTACATGTATTTTTCTTTATGAAATGGATTCACGATGTCTCGATAACATTCGATAAAGTTTCGATATAGGTGATCCCATGTAAGACGTAAGACCATGTCTGGGACATGTTATTGGCATCGATATGTGTGAACCCATGTAAGACCATATCTGGGATATGGCATTGGCATCTTACTATGTGTACGAATTTCCCCGAGTATCCTTTAGTATTCCAAGTGGTTCAATAGGAAATTCAAAGATTATAACAAAGCTGTGATAAAGAATGATTATGTCATGAAGTAGTACAGGTATGTACACAAAACTTGTGAGAAATGATTCGGTCTATTATGCACCTTTGGTAAGGATGCAAATAAGTAAGTCATGTTTATGAGAATGGTTTTGTAATGACCTTGTGGTTATGGGTCTATGTTTATGATGTATAGAGTATTTGGTGAATACTATGAAAATGGCATGATTTGGAATAAGTCTTTGATACTTGATGACATTGAGATTATGAGTCCATGCTTATGGTGCATAGCTATGTGTTCTTACCATGATAGATGAAATGATGTTGTATCAATTTGGTGAACAATAATTGTGAATGAGTAAATTAGCCTAGACAGTTTTGGGCCACTACAGTGGTGTAACTTTGAAAATACACTAAAAATATTAGGAAATGAGTTAGAGGCTGAATAAAATATGAAATTAAAGCTTATTCAGTCTAGGTTTTTATAAATAAAACTATGTAAGCAAAAGAATTTCCTATAATGATATATTTGAAGTTGTGTGAGACAGAGTCAGAATGACTTTGAAATTCCCTACTCTAATTTGAGAAAATCATTATAAATGTAAAAACAATAGAGTTATAATTTATATTTTTATAATCTTTAATGAGTCTATTTTTAAGAGAAATAGACGGGAACATTATTCTAGTCTTGTGTTATGAGATAATTAAACTTTAGTACAGAAGGGTCAGAATTGTCAAACAGTGAACCAGGTTAACTTAGAGGAATGAACTATACTAATTGGCTAAACAAAAAATATGGAAATTGTATGGTAGAAAGGTACATGAGTCTAGTTTTAAGGAAAATTAACGGAACTTAATTTGGAGTTTCGTAGCTCCAGATATAAATATTTTATTGACTATTGTACAAGAAGACAACTTATCATGAACTTGAGAATATGTTGGGAACATTGATAAAAGCATGTTAATAGTTGCTTATTGTTTTCATATGAACTTACTAAGCGTAAAGCTTACCCCCCTTCCTTTCCCATGTTCTATAGTGTTTCCAGGTTAGCTCGGGTTGCAGTTCATCGGAGATATTATCACACTGTCGAGCTATCGCTACTGGTGTAAGTGATTTCAAGTACTTTGAGTCTATTGCATGTATAGGAGTTTAAATATTTGAGTGTGTGATATTTTCTTTGGCCAAATGTATTGGCTTATATTGATTATGGGGCAGTAAACCTATTTATTTATGATGTGTCTTTAGTGGCTTGGTATGAATTGTTTGTGGGTGTGACCATGAATGCTTAGTGCTGAAAATGAGGTTTGAAGAACATGTCGATAGCTATAGCATTAAAGTGGTAAAGATAATGGTAAAACCTATAATATTTGTTGCATGTGAAATCGCCATGATCATAACATGTTTATGGATGTTTAAGTGCTCATTTATCCCATGTTGTATGTTATTGTATATGTAAGTGTGCATGTGTTATGAGGGTGACAAAATGGCTTGGAAGATAGCCTTGTAATTGTCCACACATGTAGGCACACGGGTGTGTGTCTAGGCCGTGTGCGATACACGGTCTGACCTATGGGCATGTAGCCCGGCTGTGTGTCCCCTACACGTAAAATTTTCATGTCAGAATGCATGGTAGTTAATGCACAGGCAGAGACACGGCCATGTGTCTCAGCCGTGTGAAGGACACGGCCATAGGACACAGGCGTGTGCCTTGGCCGTGTGGCTTCAATTTGTTCATGACCAAATTGGTAGAATGTCTAGGTTTTTGGACATGGGCTAAGACACGGGCGTGTCCCTAGGACACGTGCTTGTGCTCTATATCTACACGGGCTTGTGGAGCCTTAAAGCTTGAGATTTTCTAAGTTTTTCTTAAGTTCTCAGTTTAGTCCTGAACCATCTGTAATGCATGTTTTGGGCCTCGTGAGCCTGTTTAAGGGAAAAAATGCATGTGAACAAAAATTTTTATGTTAAAAAGAAATTTTATGGCCTGATTTTATATGCGTATGCTTGAGTTAAGTCCGATAGCACCTGGAACCCTATCCCGGCATCGGATACGGGCGAGGGGTGTTACATTTAGTTGTATCAGAGCATGGTTTAGTCGATTCTCGGACTAGCATAGCATAAGTGAGTTTAGCTATAGATGCCATAGTCCTACTCGTGATAGTATGATATCTCTCGGCGCTAACGAAACTGTTTGCTAAGACAGGAAAGACTTCTAACCGACCAAATCTTGTTAATGATAAAAGTAATATTGAGATGATTGAAACGTGCTTGTGATATGTTGAAATTTGGAAAGGTATGAAAATAAATTCATTATTTTTACATGAATTAATACTCAATATGTGATAATCATAAGTTAAAGAATGTAGAAACGTGGAATGAATTGAAAGTTAAGTTGTGATGTTACGTGCCTAACTCAATTGGCCTAGTGATTATGAAAAGAAGACTTTACTCGAAATGACAGAATGTGTGTATAAGTACTTCTATTTAATGATGTGTAATCAACATGTACATGTGATTGACATTTATGTTTAAATTTCTGAATTAAAGATGTCATAAATGTTATGATAGCATGAAAACTGAAATGAAAGATCAAATTGAGTAGAACGCTGGAATTGAGTACGATTGTTCGATTATGAGTGGACGGATAAGACCATGGTTGGACTATGGCAGTGCAGGTGATATGTGTGCCGGTGTAAGACATGTCTGGGACATGCATCGGCCACATTGTGAAAGCCAGTATATGTCTGGGACATGCATCAGCTTTGAGACGAGAGCCAGTGTAAGACATGTCTAGGACATGCATCGGCCACATTGTGAAAGCTAGTGTAAGACCACGTCTGGGACATGGCATCAGCTTGATATGTGTCAGTGTAAGACCTGTCTAGGACACGGCATCGACACAGATGGACGAGAGTTAGTATAAGACCATAGTTGGACTATAGCATTAAGTAAACGATGTACTCAAGACCGTAAGACGTTCTCTAATTTGATAAAGGTTGGTAAGTAAAATAAGGCTAAGTTTTGAAACTTGATTAGATATTAATGATGATTCGAGTAAAAGAAATGAAAGTTTGTATTGTGATAAGTTCATTGATGTTTGGCTAGTATTCATATAAAATAAAGTTGCATGTGTTACTAAGATATGTGAAAATGTGTTCATAAAAAGTTGGAAATTTGAAATTTTTGAATCGATGTGCATGATACTGTGTTGTTGTTAAGTGTGTATATGTGTGAGAGTCGAAAATTTAGAGGCTTTACTATCTTCACCCCCTTACCAGAATAGAGTTATATGACAAGATTCGCGAGAGATTTATAGTATAAGCTTGCAAATGTGAAACTAAATAGTGCAATAATGGAACATTATGGGATTAGTGAGGACAGAATTAATCAGAGGAATGATGTTGGACTTGCAAAGATGTCTGAGTATGATGGATTCAATTAAGTAAAAGTTATGGCTATCTCTCTCTTCTAAGTAATTTGTATTTTCCTCTATCCTTGGGAATATGTATGGTTGTCCATTCCTAATGAAAATTTTATTGAATGAGAATGTTAGCAACTGTGATATTAGACGGAAAGCTCTGTTAATCCGGTTAGTTATGATCAACAATTCTTATACATTGGAATTCTTTCCTGATATGCCGGAAGGAAGTCGATGGTGAAAATTCAGGTGAGACCATTCTGATGTTTCTATTGATTATGGTTTTATATATATATGCGGGAAATATATTATCTCTGTTATGATGAAATTCCAGAGTGTATAGACGACAGTTTCTTTTTGGTTTTCTTTGAGGGATTTTTCAAACCTTCCTCATTATATTCTTCTAGGTTATATTCTCAGATTTCTAATATGGTATGATATCTTGGAATTCTTTATCTTGGTTTTTCCTATCATTCTTATTTCGAGAATTATCAAATCTGGATTATCTTTAAGTATATTCTTTGACTTACGATAATAATTTCTATTATGATAATGCTTCTGGTTCAATCGTGAAAGTGTGGGAATTCTAGTGTAACAGTCCAGTTTAGAACCTAGTTAGAAAAGTGGTTTTGGGACCACAAATTTGAGTCTAAAAAATATTTTAATATTATTTTTTGTGTCTGTGATATGTGAATGTATATCTGTGAAATTTCTGTGATTTATTTCGTCTGTTCTTGTGCTTAATTTTGATAAAGGATTAAATCGCTTAAAATGCAAAAGTTGCATGCTAATTGTTAATGAGGTTAATTGGCCTTGGCTTTTAAAATAAGAGTCCTTGCATGTCAAATATACCATTAATGTTAATGGTGGAAATTATGGACATGTGGTTGGTGAAATTTTAATGATTATAATAAGGTTAAAATGGTAAAATGCATATTAATGTATATTATAATAAAACAAAAAAACATGTTAATGGATGAATTATTCATCCATACTTGCTGAAAATCAAAGAAAATTGAAAGAAGACCATCCTAGGGTTCGGTCATTGTTTTGGTTGATTAAGGTATGTACTCTGGTCCGTTTTTGATAATTTCTACGTTTCTGTGATCGTTGCTTCTTGTTCTTCAAAACCCATGTCTAAATTTCTCTTTTTGTTAAAGAATATGAAATGTGCCATTGATGATTATATGAGCTTTGTAATGTTTTTTATATGGATTATGAAAGATATATGTGAGATTATCATGCTTTGTTCTTAAATTTTTGATGGAATAGAGCTATTTGGGCTAACTTGTGAAAATGAGGTTTTGAATAACTAAATTGTGAATTAAATATGTTATTTGGACTTGTATGGAAGTTATGTATATTCGGCCAAGTTATAGTCTTGAAAAATTTTACATATTTGTGGTTTTGTGAAAAATGGATTAAATTGTCAAAGTGTGAAAATGTAAGGGCTAAAAATGCAAAGTGCCCTAAATATGTGTTCATGGATTATTTTGAATGAAATGAATGATTGAATGGTTGAATTTGAATTGTATTAGATCAAGAACAAAGAAAATCGGACTTAGATCGAGGGAAGTCCAAAATAGTTGAATAGTCAACTCGTTTCCGTTTGAAATCCGTACGAGGTAAGTCAAATTACATTTACATGTTAAATTGACTCTTGAGGCCAGAGCACCTGCCAGAGCCTATGCTATCCGAGCTCGTGAGAAAGCCTCGTCTCCAGACGTGATTACTGGTACTTTTACTCTTTATGATACTTCTGTGATTGCATTGATAGACCTTGGATCAACGCATTCTTATATCTGTATGAATTTAGTGCACAGTAAGACTTTACCTATAGAGTCTATTGAATTTGTGATTAGAGTATCGAACCCCTTAGGCAAGAGAGTCTTGGTTGATAAAGTCCGCAAGAATTGCCTATTATTGATTCGAGATATCTGTTTTCCTGTTGATCTGATGCTTTTGCCTTTCGATGAATTTGACATAATACTGGGAATGGACTGGTTAACTTTGCACGATGCTATTGTAAATTGCAAACGAAAAGTCATTGATTTAAGGTGTAAGAATGATGAGATAATTCGAATTGAGTCTAATGATCTGAATGGACTACCAGCTGTGATATCTGCAATGAAAGCATGAAATATGTGAAGAAAGGCTGTGAAGCGTACTTAGCTTATGTGTTAGACTCGAAAGTATATGATAAGAAAGTTGAATTAGTGCCTATTGTTTGTGAATTCTTTGATGTGTTTCCTGAAGAACTACCTGGTTTGCCTCCAATTCGAGAAGTCGAGTTTGGCATTGAATTAGTACATGATACTACTTCGATTTCGATAGCTCCGTATAGAATGGCTCTGACCGAGTTAAAGGAATTAAAATCTCTGTTGCAAGAATTGATCGATCGAAGATTTGCTAGATTGAGCTTTTCACCATAGGGTGCTCCTGTTCTGTTTGTGAAAAAGAAAGATGGCATAATGAGAATGTGTATTGATTACCGTCAGCTCAACAAAGTGACTATAAAGAACAAATATCCTCTGCCCAGAATTGATGACTTATTCGATCAGTTGAAAGGTGCTACTGTGTTTTCAAAAATAGATTTGAGATCAGGCTATTATCAGCTGCGAGTAAAAGACTCAGATATTCTGAAAACTGCTTTTAGAACGAGGTACGAGCATTATGAATTTTTAGTTATGCCTTTTGGATTAACGAATGCACCTGCTATCTTTATGGATTTAATGAATAGAATTTTCAAATCGTATTTAGATCAATTTGTTATGGTATTCATTGATGACATATTGATTTATTCACGTGATGAATCTGAACATACTGAGCATTTGAAAATAGTGCTTCAAACTGTACAAGATAAATAGTTGTATGCAAAGTTCAGTAAATGTGAGTTCTGGTTGCGAGAAGTTGGTTTTATGGGCCACATTGTGTCAGCATCAGGTATTCGAGTTGATCCGAACAAAATTTATGCTATTCTGGATTAGAAGCCTCCGAGAAATGTTTCTAAAGTCCGTAGTTTTCTAAGACTTGTCGATTACTACAGACGATTCGTAGAAGGTTTTTCAATGATTGCGACTCCATTGAAAAAATTGCTCCAAAAAGATGTGAAGTTTGAATGGTCTGAAAAGTGTCAGAATAGTTTTGATCGGTTAAAAGCTTTATTAACTGAAGCTCTGGTACTTATGCAACCTAAATCAGGTAAAGAATTCGTTGTTTACAGTGATGCTTCGTTGAACGGACTAGATTGTGTTCTGATGTAAGAAGGAAAAGTTATAGCTTATGCATCGAGACAACTAAAGCCGCATGAAAAGAACTATCCGACTCACGACCTCGAGTTAGCTGCTATTGTGTTTGCCTTGAAGATCTAGCGTCACTATCTGTTTGGTGAGAAATGTCGCGTTCTTTCTGATCATAAAAGTCTGAAGTATTTATTGACGCAAAAAGATCTGAATCTGCAACAAGAAGATGGTTAGAACTGCTAAAAGACTACGAACTTGTGATTGATTATCATCCGGGAAAAGCAAATGTTGTTGCTGATGCCTTAAGTCATAAATCGTTGTTTGCTTTGCGTGCAATGAATGCTCATTTGGTTCTGTCTGATGATGGTTCAGTTTTAGCTGAATTAAAAGTGAGACCTTTATTCTTACAAAAGATTATTGAAGCTCAAAAGGTTGATAATGAGATTTTAGCTAAACGAGCTCAGGGTGATGTAAAGTCTAATTCAGATTTTAGAGTGGATAAAAATGATTGCTTGAGATTTGGAGATCGAATTTGTATTCTAAGAAATCCAGAGTTGATTCAGATGATTTTTAGTGAAGCTCACAATAGTTGTTTATCTGTACATCCGGGTAGTACAAAAATGTATAATGATCTGAAGCAGCATTATTGGTGGTCCAGAATGAAAAGAGATATCTCTGATTTTGTTTTTAAATGTTTGATCTGTCAACAAGTTAAAGCTGAACATCAGGTGCCATCTGGGTTATTACAACCAATTATGATTCCAGAGTGAAAATGGGATCGAGTAACCATGGATTTTGTTTCGAGTTTGCCCCTGTCTCCGAGAAAGAAGGACGCAATTTGGGTTGTAGTTGATCGTTTGACGAAATTAGCTCATTTTATTATGATTCGATTTGATTACTCACTTGATAAATTAGCTGAGTTATATATTTCTGATATCGTGAGACTGCATGGTGTGCCATTGTCGATAGTGTCAGATAGAGACTCGAGATTTACATCGCGATTTTGGAAGAAATTGCAAGATGCTCTGGGTACTAAATTGCATTTTAGTACTGCTTTTCATCAGAAAACGGACGGTCAATCTGAGTAAATTATTCAGATACTGGAGGATATGTTGAGATGTTGCATTCTTGAGTTTGAAGGTACGTAGGAACAATATTTACCTTTGATTGAATTCGCTTATAATAATAGCTTTCAATCGAGTATTAAAATGGCACCGTACGAAGCCTTATATGGTAGGAAGTGTAGAACTCCGTTATACTGGTCTGAGCTCAGTGAGAATAAGATTTACGGTATTGATAAGATAAAAGAAATAGAACAGAAAGTGAAAGTAATCCAAGATAGTCTAAAAGCTGCCTCTGATCGTCAGAAATCTTATGCGAATTTAAAACAAAAAGATATCAAATTTGAGATCGGTGATAAAGTGTTTCTGAAAGTATCTCCGTGGAAGAAACTATTTTGATTTGGTAAAAAGGGGAAGTTGAGTCCGAGGTTCATTGGACCATATGAAATCATCGAGCGAGTTGGACCGGTTGCTTATAGATTGAGGCTACCATCTGAGTTAGAAAAGATTCACAATGTGTTTCATGAATCGATGCTTCGACGATACAGATCTGATCCTTCACATGCAATGTCTGAGATTGAAATTAAGCCTGATATGACTTATGAAGAAAAGCCGATTTGTATTTTAGCTCGCGAGGTTAAAAAGTTGCGAAATAAGAAAATTCCATTAGTTAAAGTGATGTGGCATCGACATGGTGTTGAAGAGGCCACTTGGGAGTCTAAAGATGCTATGAAACAATAATATCCGAATTTGTTTAACAGTAAGATTTTCGGGGATGAAAATCCCTAAGGGGGAGAATTGTAACAGGCCAGTTTAGACCCTATTCAGAACAGTGGTTTCGGGACCACAAATCTGAGTCTAAAAAATATTTTAATATTATTTTCTGTGTCTGTGATATGTGAATGTATATCTGTGAAATTTCTGTGATTTAATTCGTCTGTTTCTGTGCTTAATTTTGATAAAGGATTAAATCGTATAAAATGCAAAAGTTGCATGCTAATTGTTAATGGGGTTAATTGGCCTTGGCTTTTAAAATAAGAGTCCTTGCATGTCAAATATACCATTAATGTTAATGATGGACAATTATGGACATGTAGCTGGTGAAATTTTAATGATTATAATAAGGTTAAAATGGTAAAATGCATATTAATGTATATTATAATAAAACAAAAAAAAAACATGTTAGTGGGTGAATTATTCATCCATACTTGCCAGAAATCAAAGAAACTAGAAAGAATACCATCCTAGGGTTCGGTCATTGTTTTGGTTGATTAAGGTATGTACTTTGGCCCATTTTTTATAATTTCTACGTTTTTGTGATCGTTGCTTCGTGTTCTTCAAAACCCATGTCTAAATTTCTATTTTTGTTAAAGAATATGAAATGTGCCATTGATGATTATATGAGCTTTGTAATGTTTTTTATATGGATTATGAAAGATATATGTGAGATTATCATGCTTTGTTCTTGAATTTTTGATGGAATAGAGCTATTTGGGTTAATTTGTGAAAATGAGGTTTTGAAGGACTAAATTGTGAATTAAATATGTTATTTGGACTTGTACGGAAGTTATGTATATTCGGCCAAGTTATAGTCTTGGTGAATTTTACATATTTGTGATTTTGTGAAAAATGGATTAAATTGTCAAAGTGTGAAAATGTAAAGGCTAAAAATGCAAAGTGCCCTAAATATGTGTTCATGGATTATTTTGAATGAAATGAATGATTGAATGGTTGAATTTGAATTGTATTAGATCAAGAACAAAGAAAATTGGACTTAGATCGAGGGAAGTCCAAAATAGTTGAATAGTCAACTCGTTTCCGTCTGAAATTGGTACGAGGTTAGTCAAATTACAATTACGTGTTAAATTGACTAAATGTTGTCATACAAACTATAAGCTATATTGGATGGCCTTGAGAGCCTGATGAATAAATTTTGAGTAAAATCCGATAATATGCTAGTATCTGAAAAGCTCTATATGTTTCTAAAAGAACGTTGTCATTAATCTGAGATATCATGTAAGACCGTGTCTGGGACAGATGCATCGATGTTGAATTACGTATAAGACCACGTCTGGGACGTCGACATTGTACTTATTTCTAAATAGTTGTATCGTTTCTGAACCGTCTGATGATAGAGTATGAAACATGGGAATGAATATATGAATTGTATAATTTATACAGGTACGTTTGTATCGTATTAAATTTCTGAATATGAAAGACTCTGTTTCTGTGAAATAATGAAAGCGAGGTATTCTTGTTATTGACTTTTATTTTTATATGCTTTAATAATTAGACCAATTGTATTTGGCTTACTAAGCTCTTTGTAGCTTACTCTGTGTGATTTCTGTCTATTTTACATTTATCGTGGCTACTGAAAGCTCAGGATAGTCAAGGAACGTCATCATACTATCAAACTCATTTTGGTACTTTAAAAAGTGTAAATATATTTAAGTATGGCATGTATAGGCTAGAATGTCTATGTATTTAAGCTTTGATATGTATATATGTTATGCCATGAGAGTTGGCTAGCAAATGGTATGTTTGTGCTTAGTTTTGGTAAATGGTTTGTGATGCCAAATTGTGTATGCTTGTAATGGTTATATAGCCTTGTATGTGGTGGTCATTTTGAAATATTCCAAGTTGAGAAAATGGTAAGTTTAAGCATGAGATAGAAGTGCCAGAAGTGAGCTATGAAATGAGCATTTTGGCATGTTGTTGTAATAAGATTTTTAATGTGTTTTGGTATGGATTTGAATAGGTTATTGAATGATGATGATTTAGTTATAATGAAGTATGCATTGAGCATGTAATTGGCTGAAAATTTAGGTATAAATGTTGTATAATATTGCTTGTAGGATTGACCCATAAAGGGGTGGCAAGTTGGCTTAAACCAAGCCTGCATTGTGCCACACGGTCAGGGACCACAGGCGTGCCTTGTGGCTATGTATGTAAAGCAGTAACCTTTTAAGATCACACGGTTAAGACACATGGGTGTGTCATATGGCCGTGGGCTTAAGTCAGTAGCTAGCTAAGTAGCACACGGCCATAGCACACGGGCGTGTCTATTGGTCGTGGGTGAAAGTCAGTATATATACTCTGTTTTAGCACGGTTGGATCACATGGGCGTGTCTGGTGCCCATGTGAGGCACACGGCCTAGTCACATGGACGTGTGACCTCAACAGAATTGAAAAATTTTTTGAGTTCTAAGAATTCTAAATATGTTCGGTTTAGTCCCGATTATCCTTAAAAGTATGTTTTAGGTCTTGTAGACCATCATAAGGGATGAATTGTTGATGATTGTCTATGAATTAATGTTATGTGATATTTGAGATTCTAAATTGGTCTAAAATGTTTTGTCTGTCTGGTAAAGCCTTATAACCCTAATCCGATGACAGTTACGGGTTAGGGTGTTACATCTAGTATCTGGATTTCCCTAATCTTTGTGTAAAAAACTATTATCAGTAAAGGTAAATTAGGTTATGTGCATTAAGTTTATTTTCTGGTCCGTGAATAATGTTGTGCAATTACGGTTAAATAGACATATAGCCTGAAATGAAGAAATTTTATTCTTATAAGTATGATACGGAAACACATTAGTGGGACTTTTATCATTCAAGAGATGTTGTTATAAGTAAAGTTATCCTGATTGATAAGGAGATCACATTTATGAAGTTGAAATCGTTTGATTCATGTTAGTAAGATTTCTAAATAGTCGATGGCCTAAGCATGGAGATGTGACTATAAATGATAAATTAGGCTAGTACAGCATGATTCGACTTTCAATTTGGAATTTCAGGGAGGATCTGATTTCTAGATACTGTTATTATTATTTCCGAGTAAGATTTGAGTATCGAGAAACTCGGGGTTAAGCAGGGAACCGTGTAGAGAGCTTACAGTAGCATCTTGCCTGTTCTTCCAAAGGATACTGAATTGTCCATAGGGAAAAGCCTAATATCAAATGTATTTGAGATTATTATTGTCAGTGATGACATTGAAAAGAAAATGAGAAAGGACTGTTATGAATTTTGTATCGGGATATCTCTCATCTCCGAGAAAAAAGAGAGATGCCAATTGGTTTGTGTTAGATTGATGATGGAAGTCCGCATGATTATTTTAGTATGTACATATATATTATTCGACAAATTTGGTCGAGTTATGTTTCTGAGTTTATAGTTCTTAGAATGTCAGTCTCCAGTATTTCGAATTGAGCCTGGGGTTTATACTGCAAATATAGAAAAGCTATAGGAAATCTTGAGTATGAGACTGAGTTGATATGTAATTTTGAGAAAAGGGTAAAAGTGACTCGTGAAAGTTGAAAGCAACTTCTTCTGGTAAGATTTTCAAGGACGAAAATCCTTAAAGGGGGGAAGAATTGTAACAGCCTAATTTTGGGCCTAGTCAAAATAGTGGATTCAAAACCACTATTCTGAATCCAGAGAAAATTATTTTGATGTTATTTTATTTGATATAGCATGTTTATAAAGGTGCATGAAAATTTTGGTAATTTTCTTTTAGCGATTTCTAGCTTAATTTCGAAAAATGACTAAATCGTTGAAAAGGTAAAAGTTGTATTTTAGTGCCTAAAGGTGTTAAATAGCTAGATCACTAAAATTAGGGGCCTTTAAATGGCAATTAGACCCTTTTTAATAGAGGTGGCTGCCAAGGGAGACAAGATTGGTCAAAATGCCATATTTTATGGGATTTAAATGACTTTTTGGTCATAAAATAGAATAAAGAAAAAAATTGTCATTTTCATTCATTTTTCTTCTTCTCTTTCACCAAAAACGGTAACAAAGAAAGGGCTTTGAAGCTGAAAAATTTCAGCAAAGAAACTCCCTTGATAGTAAGTGATTTTGATGTTTTTTCTTGAGGATTTTTGTGCTTGTGGAACCCCTAAAGCATGAGTTTTCAAAAGAGGGGACTATTTTGCAAAACGATTTAGAGTCTAGGGTTTTGCCATGAAAGCATATGTGTTGTTTGCTGAGTTTTTATGGAAGAATATGAGTCTTGGTAGTGTTATAAACAACTTTTGTGAAAGAAGTTTGCATGAAAACACCTAAATGGACTATTTTGTAAAGTTTGTAAAATAAGAGTAAATTTGAAAAATAATTGAATTTATGAGTTTCTATAGTTATGAAAATGATTTGTCTAGGCTTAATGAGTAAGAAAATGTGATAAAAATCATTTTACAAGCTTAGGGGCAATTTGGTAATTATGGCAAAGTATAGGGGCAAAATTGTAAATTTTGCCAAAATGTGTCATTGGACTAATTTGATTAGTATTGTAACGCCCCGTACCTGAGACCGTCGCCAGAGTCGAGCACGAGGTGTTACTAAACTTAATTTCATCAATTAAACAGCTTAAACAATTTATTTTTAAAATTTCAGACATAAGTCAAGCTAATCTGCGTCATGATCACTTAAAAATTCATATCTCGAGTTCCGAAACTCGAAATCCAATTCTATAAATTTATCACTAAAAATAGACTCATATATCTATTTACTAATTTTTTTCTAGAATTTTTGGTCAGGCCAATTAGTACAGTTTATTAGTTAAAGTCTCCCATGTTTCAGGGCACGACTGCTCTGACCTCTGTGTATTACAAATAAGATATCTCTCTGTACAGAGTTTCAATGACTATGCCGTTTATTTCTCTTAAAACTAGACTCCATAAGGAATCTTTAAATCCAAAGCATGACTTCTAATTATTTTTGTACAATTTATGGTGAATTTCCAAAATCAGAACAGGGGATCTAGAAATCGCTCTGGCCCTGTTTCACAAAAAATTAAACATCTCACAGAATATCATTCATATACCTGTTTTGTTCCATCCATATGAAAATAGACTCATTAAGCTTCAATTCTATAACTTATTCATCATTTAAGTTCATTTCTACTATTTTTAGTGATTTTTAAAATTCACGTCATTGCTACAGCAATATTCTGTTTTATAGCAAATTTTACTTTACTATAAATTTTCATGGACTAAATAGCATTTTAAACATACATGGTATCAAATATGATTTAGATTGGCCATTCCAATGGCTAGTCATTCACAAACTCTTTTCTTATCAAAGCATAATCATATCATAAGATCATTTACACAAAGTGAGTATTTTGCCATACATGCTACATTCAAGATACACAAGCCATTTTACCAATTTAGGCCTTCAGATAGTGTGAACAAGTCTTCGACCTATCCCGATTCTCAAGCCGGTTTGTCAAAACTACAATGAAGGAAAAGGAAAGAGTAAGCATAAATACTTAGTAAGTTCACATGCAAATAGTAAGTAACATAATCATGCAATTCCACATAAAAACATCATTTGCATAAACAACACCAAGACATTCATGTTACATTTGCATGTAATATCATGCTACGATTTCATCATACCAAGTTCTCAACCCGAAGATTTAAGCACATACTTGTCAAATTTTCTCATTTACCACACTTACCAACATGTCACCTTCGTTTTAGGCATTCTCCTTTTCTCTTAAGATCCACCCGTTGAACACATCGGAATATAATTCGAATACACGGAAAGTTTGTACATAAGTGCCACATATGTAGCCAAGCTACCATGTAACCCGCCCATAAGCGAGCTCAGACTCAACTCAACGTGCTGAGGCGTTCGCATCCATAAGTGAACTCGGACTCAACTCAATGAGCTCAGATGCCTAGTTAAATCTCACGAACTCGGACTCAACTCAACGAGTTCAGACATTTGCATCCATAAGTGAACTCGGACTCAACTCAACGAGTTCGGATTCCCAACCATCCTAGTGACATGTCACTTGTATTCTAATCTATTCCCAAGGTTCAAACGGGCTTTTTCCTCGATTACACATCTTTGCCGTCTTCCACGGAACATCGAAACTGATACTCGGTAGCAAATCATAATTTACATATTATTCAATAATAACCATAAAGCATAATATTTCATGATATTAATCATCATATCACATAAATAACATTAAATTACTTAAAATGACAATTATGTTACTACATTTACACATGAACTTACCTCGATACAAAATATTAGCAATCAAGCCTATTCCTTGTAAACTTTGTTTTTCCCTCGATCACGACTTGAATCTCGTTTCTCTTGATCTATAATGCCAAATTAATCTTATTTAATACATACATTCATCAAAACAGCCCCAAATACGAACTTTGGCAAAATTACCATTTTACCCCTAAACTTTTGCAAAATTACACTTTTTCCCCTAGGCTCAGGAATTAAAATTCATCCCATTTTCTTATGTTTTATGAAATACTTATCATTTTTCCCTTCTATGGCAACATCAAATTCTCATTCTAACATGTACTTATAACTATTAAGTATTTTTACTGATTAAGCCCTTTTTCTCGTTTTCACTTAAAACCGAGTAGCACAAGTTGTCTAGCATAATTTAAAACTCATATTCTATCATAAAACACCAAAATACACAAATTTTACCGATGGGTATTTTTCCAAATATGAACCTTAGGTTGAATTATTGCTAGCATAAGCTAAATCAAGCTATCGAGATTTTAAAAATGAAAAGAACATTAAAAATGGGCATAGAAATCACTTACAATCAAGGCTTAAAAGTTGAAGAAACCCTAGCTATGGAGAGAGCAACTATATGGAGAAGATGACTATTTTGTGTTATTTTTCTCATTTTATTTCATTTAATATACAAATGACCAAAATACCCTTAATACCTTTCTTTGAAATTTTTTATGTACAAGCCCATTTTTGTCCAAAATTTTAGAAATTGGCCAAATTTCTATTTAAGACCTCCTCATTAATATTCCAAAGTAATTTCATACAAAAAACTTCTAGAATGCAAGTTTTGCAACTTATTCGATTTAGTTCCTAATTTCAACTTAAGCACTTTATGCATAGAATTTCGTCACGAAATTTTCACACAATCATGCAATCATATCATAAACCTTAAAATAATTATAAAATAATTATAAAATAATTATTTCTATCTCGAATTTGTGGTCACGAAACCACTATTCTGATTAGGCCCTAATTCGGGATATAACAACTCTCCCCCTTTAAGGATTTTCATCCTCGAAAATCTTACCAGAAGTGTGTGTGGGTATTGATTTCTCATAGTTTTCTCAGTTCCCATGTAGTCTCTTCTACCTCGTGCTTTTGCCACAATACTTTCACGAGAGCGACACTTTTATTTCTTAGTTGCTTGACCTCTCGAGCTAAAATCTTAATCAGTTCTTCTTCATAAGTCATATCCGGTCATAGCTCAATTTCTGTCGGTGAAATTATATGTGAGGATCCGAACGATACCGACGTAGTACGATATCGTGGAACACATCATGCATCTTCGTAATTCGGATGGCAATGCTAATCGATAAGCTACTAGTCCAACTCTTTCAATTATTTCATACACCCAATAAAACGCGGACTCAACTTGCCCTTCCGTCCAAATCTAAGAACTTTCTTCCATGGAGACACTTTTAAAAATACCTTATCACCAACTTGAAACTCGATTTCCTTTCGTTTCAAATTCGCATAAGATTTACGTCTATCCAAGCGACTTTCAAACAATCTCGAATCACTTTCACTTTTTCTTCGGTTTCTTTTATTAGATCAACTCCATAAATCTGATTTTCCTTGAGTTCAGTCCAATACAATGGTGTCCGAAATTTATGACCATACAATGCTTCATAAGGTGCCATCTTCAAACTCGTCTGATAACTATTATTATAAGAAAATTCTACCAACGGTAAGTATCTTTCCCAACTACCTTGAAATTCCAATACACAACATCTGAGCATGTCTTCAAGAATCTGAATCACTCTCTCTGACTGTCTATCAGTTTGTGGATGAAAAGTAGTGCTGAAATTTAACTTTGTACCTAATGCCTCTTGAAATTTTTGCCAAAACCGCGAAGTAAATCTCAGATCTCTATCCGAAATGATTGACAAAGGTATTCTGTGAAGTCTAACAATCTCACTGATATACAATTCGGCCAACTTATTAAGAGAATAATTCGTACGTACCGAAATAAAATGAGTCGATTTAGTCAGTCTGTCAACTATTACCCAGATGGCATCTTTCTTCCCCGGAGTTAATGGCAATCCTGATACAAAATCCATAGTAATCCGATCCCATTTCCATTCAGGAACCATGATAGGCTGGAGTAGTCCCGAAGGTACTTGGTGTTCAGATTTCACTTGTTAACAAACTAAGCACTTTGATACAAACTCGGAGATATCTCTTTTCATTCCGTTCCACCAATACATTTTCTTCAAATCATTATACATTTTCGTACTGCCCGGATGAATCGCCAAACAACCATTATGTGCTTCATGCAAAATATTTTAAATCAACTCATCATTTTTCGGTACACAAATTTGATTTTTAAACATCAAGCAACCATCAGAATCGATTTTGAAATCTGACCCCGTATCAGCTTCACACTGTTTTCTCTTGGCTTGCAAATCTTCATCGCTTTTCTGAGCTTCACAAAGCTCTTGTAAAAACATCGGTCTTGCTTTTAACTCTGCTAGAATCGAACCATCATCTGATACCTTTAACCGAGTATTCATAGCTCTCAAAGCAAATAGCAACTTTCTGCTCAAAGCATCGGCAACCACATTCGCTTTTGCCGAATGGTAATCAATAACAAGCTCGTAATCTTTCAATAACTCCAACCATCTTCGCTGTCTCAAATTCAAGTCTTTTTGTGACATCAAGTACTTAAGACTTTTGTGGTTGGTATATACTCGGCATTTTTCACCATACAGATAATGTCACCAAATCTTCAAAGCAAATACTATAGCAGCCAATTCCAAATCATGAATCGGATAATTTCTTTCGTGAGATTTTAACTGACTCGAAGCATAAGCCACCATTTTTCCTTCTTGCATAAGTACACATCCTAAGCCATTTCGAGAAGCATCACTATACACCACAAATTCTTTACGATTCGGGTTGTACCAAAGATCTTTGGTGCTTGATTAATAACTTTTTCAATTCTTCAAAACTCTATTGACATTCTTTCGTCCACTCAAACTTAACATCCTTTCGGAGTAATCTAGTCATAGGAGCAGCAATTATAGAAAATCCATTTACAAACTGCCGATAATACCCAGCTAACCCCAAGAAACTTCTAACCTCAGTTACATTTTTCGGTGGTTTCCAATCAACAATGGCTGAAATTTTACTAGGATCAACCCGTATACCATCACCTGAAACAATGTGACCCAAAAATCCAACTTCCCGAAGCCAAAATTCACTTTTACTAAACTTGGCATATAACTGCTTATCTCTCAAAGTTTGCAAAACTATCCCCAAATGCTCAGCATGCTCTGTCTCATCTTTTGAATAAATTAAGATATCATCAATAAACACCACAACAAATTTGTCCAAGTATGGCCGAAATATACGATTCATCAAATCCATAAACACAGCAAGAGCATTTGTTAATCCGAATGGCATAACCAAAAATTCATAATGACCGTACCTTGTTCTAAAAGCAGTTTTAGGCACATCCGACTCTTTTACTCGCAGCTGGTAGTACCCAGATCTCAAGTCAATCTTTGAAAACCATATTGCTCCTTTTAGTTGATCAAACAAATCATCAATTCTCGGCAACGGATACTTGTTCTTGATTGTCACCTTGTTTAACTTCCGATAGTCAATACACAATCTCATAGAACCATCCTTCTTTTTCACAAATAACACGGGAGCACCCCAAGGTGAAAAACTCGGTCTCACAAAGCCTTTGTCAGTCAATTCTTACAATTGTGACTTTAATTCCTTCAACTCTGCTGGTGCCATTTATACGGAGCAATCGAGATCAGAGCTGTTCCCGGTATCAAATCAATACCAAATTCTACTTCCCTGACTAGAGGCAAACCCGACAATTCTTCTGGAAATATATCTGCGAACTCACACACAATCGGCACTGATTCAACTTTCTTTTCAATTTTTTTTGTATTAATTACATACACCAAATAAGCTTCATAACCCTTCCTCAAATATCTCTGAGCCGACATCGAAGAAATCACACTAGATAGTGCCTTTGATTTGCTTGGTTCAACCCGTAGAATTTCACCACTTTCACACTTTAATTCTATAACCTTTTCTTTGCAATTTACTATAGCATCATGCAATGTCAACCAATCCATACCCAAAATAACATCAAATTTATCAAACGACAACAACATCAAGTCGGCCAGAAAGTAATGACCCCGAATCATTAAAGGGCATTTCTTGCATACTTTATTAACTATCACACATTTGCCTAATGGATTCGACACTCTAATCATAAATTATGTGTTCTCAACAGGTATATTCATACTAGACACTAGTTTCATGCACACATATGAATGAGTAGAACCGGGATCAATCAAAGCATTAACATTAACATCATAAAAAGAAAATATACCAGTAATTACGTCGGGTGATGAAGCATCTTCACGTGCCTTTATAGCATAAGTTCTAGCTGGAGCCCTTGCTTCAGATTTAGCTGTTGAATCTCTGGCTATATTCTTGCTGCTTGCTTCATTTCCAGCTTTTCTCGAATATCTTCCCCTCGAGTCTGCACCACTAGCTTTTACACTCTGAAATTTTTCTTTCTCAACTCTCTCTGGGCTGAGAACCACACCGAAAACATTCATTCGCTCTACATGGGCCAAAATGATTTCTACCACACCGCTGGCACTCGGGTTTAACAAATCTTGTATTTCCCACACTAGTCGTAGAAGTAGTCTAAAATTTAAGACCCACATTTTGCTTCTTAGAATTTCCATATGATTGTCCGGTCGAAACCTGAGAACGAGGATTTATATTTCTAGATTTTCTAGATTGCTGTGAAAATGAACTGCTCGTCGATCTTTTCTTCCAATCTTCTAGTCTCAGCCTCTACTTTTTTCTTCTCTTTAAGTAGTTCTTCAGCCTTGCAAGCTCGATCAACAAGTACAACCATTTCTTTTAATTCAAGAATCCCAACAAATACTTTGATGTCTTCATTGAGTCCATCTTCAAATCGTCTGCACATTTTAGCCTCTGTAGGAATATATTCTCTAGCATACTTACTCAACCTGACGAACTCCCTTTCGTATTCAGTAACTGTCATGTTCCCCTACTTCAACTCAAGAAACTCTTTACGCTTTTGATCAAAAAATCTTTCACTGATGTATTTCTTCCGAAATTCTTCTTGAAAGAATTCCCAAGTCACCTTCTCTTTCGGTACCACTGAAATCAATGTCTTCCACCAATGATAGGCTGAATCCCGCAACAATGATATAGCACATTTCAGGCATTCCTCAGGTGTACAAGACAATTCATCAAATACCCGAATAGAATTCCCAAGCCAAAACTCTGCTTTCTCAGCATCATCATCAACATTTGCCCTGAATTCTTCGGCCCCTTGCTTACGGATTCTGTCAACTGGAGTTTTGTGAAATTTTATCAGATCCACACCTTGAGGCATCGGGGGTACAGGTTGAGGAATCGGGGGAGGTGGGGGAGGTTGTACATTCGGGTTTGTACGAACAAACTCAGTATACCAGACACTCATTATCTGGAGAAAGGCTTCTCGAGCCCCTTCTCCTCCTCCTTAACCAACAGTAGGAGGTGGATTTTCAGTTGGCACCGCCCCTTCAGCCGGAGCTGGTGCATTACTTTCTACATCACCAGCCACATCTGGATCGGGATCTATTTACTATATAAAAAAAATCATTTAAAAGGTCAGAAGTCGTCACACTATCACAATATATATATGGCATGTATAGTAAAATCCGTACATACAACACGTTAGTCCAAGAACTGACTACACCTACTCTGATACCACTAAATATAACGCCCCGTACCCGAGACCGTCGTCGGAGTCGAGCACGAGGTGTTACTAAACTTAATTTCATCAATTAAACAACTTAAACAACTTATTTTTAAAATTTCTAGGCAAGCTGGCTAACTGCGTCACAGTCACTTAAAAATTCATATCTCGAGTTTTGAAGCTCGAAATCAAATTCTGTAAATTTTTCCTAAAACTTGACTCATATATCTATTTACTAATTTTTTCCTAGAATTTTTGGTTGGGCCAATTAGTACAGTTTATTACTTAAAGTCTCCCATGTTTCAAGGTATGACTGCTCTGACCTCTGTGTATTACGAATCAGATATCTCCTTGTACAGAGTTTCAATGACTATGTCGTTTATTTCTATTAAAACTCCATAATGAATCTTTACATATAAAGCATGACTTCTAATTAATTTTTTACAATTTATGGTGAATTTCCAAAATCAGAACAGGGGATCCAAAAATTGCTCTGGCCCTGTTTCACAAAAATTTAAACATCTCATAGAATATCATTCATTTACTTGTTTTGTTCCATCCATATGAAAATAGACTCATTAAGCTTCGATTCTATAACTTATTCATCATTTAAGTCCATTTATACTATTTTTAGTGATTTTTCAAATTCACGTCATTGCTGCAACAATATTCTGTTTTATAGCAAATTTTACTTTACTATAAATTTTCATGGACTAAATAGTATTTTAAACATACATGGTATCAAATATGATTTAGATTGGCCATTCCAATGACTAATCATTCACAAACTCTTTTCTTGCCAAAGCATAATCATATCATAAGATCATTTACACAAAGTGAGTATTTTGCCATACATGCCACATTCAAGATACACAAGCCATTTTACCAATTTAGGCCTTCGGATAGTGTGAACGAGTCTTCGACCTACCCCGATTCTCAAGCCGGTTTGTCAAAACTACAATGAAGGAAAAGGAAAGAGTAAGCATAAATGCTTAGTAAGTTCACATGCAAATAGTAAGTAACATAATCATGCAATTCCACATAAAAACATCAATTGCATAAACAACACCAAGACATTCATGTTACATTTGCATTTAATATCATGCTACGATTTCATCATACCAAGTTCTCAAACTGAAAATTTAAGCACATACCTGTCAAATTTTCTCATTTACCACACTTACCAACATGTCACCTTCGTTTTAGGCATTCTCCTTATTCTCTTAATATTCACCCGTTGAACACATCGGAATATAATTCGAATACATGGAAAGTTTGTACATAAGTGCCACATATGTAGCCAAGCTACCATGTAACCCGCCCATAAGCTAACTCGGACTCAACTCAACGAGCTCAGGCGTTCACATCCATAAGTGAACTCGGACTCAACTCAACCAGCTCAGATGCCTAGTTACATCTCACGAACTCGGACTCAACTCAATGAGTTCGGACATTTGCATCCATAAGTGAACTCGGACTCAACTCAACGAGTTCGGATGCCTAACCAACCTAGTGACATGTCACTGTATTCTAATCTATTCCCAAGGTTCAAACAGGCTTTTTCCTCGATTACACATCTTTGCCATCTTTCACGGAACATCGAAACCGATACTCGGTATCAAATCATAATTTACATATTATTCAATAATAACCATAAAGCATAATATTTCATGATATTAATCATCATATCACATAAATAACATTAAATTACTTAAAATGACAATTATGTTACTACATTTACACATGAACTTACCTCGATACAAAATATTAGCAATCAAGCCTATTCCTCGTAAACTTTTTTTTCCCTCGATCGCGACTTGAATCTCGTTTCTCTTGATCTATAATGCCAAATTAATCTTATTTAATACATAAATTCATCAAAACAGTTCCAACTACAAACTTTGGCAAAATTACCATTTTTTCCCTAAACTTTTGCAAAATTACACTTTTGCCTCTAGGCTCGGGAATTAAACTTCATCCCATTTTCTTATGTTTTATGACATACTGATCATTTTTCCCTTCTATGACAACATCAAATTCTCATTCTAACATGTACTTATAACTATTAGGTATTTTTACCGATTAAGCCCTTTTTTTCTCGTTTTCACTTAAAACCGAGCAGCACAAGTTATCTAGCATAATTTAAAACCTCATATTCTATCATAAAACACCAAAATACACAAATTTCACCTCTGGGTATTTTCCCAAATATGAACCCTAGGTTGAATTATTGCTAGCATAAGCTAAATCAAGCTATCGGGATTTCAAAAATGTAAAGAACATTAAAAACGGGTATAGAAATCACTTACAATCAAGGCTTAAAAGTTGAAGAAACCCTAGATATGGAGAGAGCAAAATTCGGCAGCAACTATATGGAGAAGATGACTATTTTGTGTTATTTTTCTCATTTTATTTCATTTAATATACAAATGACCAAAATACCCTTAATACCTTTCTTTGAAAAATTTTATGTACAAGCCCATTTTTGTCCAAAATTTTAGAAATTGGTCAAATTGCTATTTAAGACCTACTAATTAATATTCTAAAGTAATTTCATACTAAAAACTTCTAGAATGCAAGTTTTGCAACTTATTCGATTTAGTCCCTAATTTCAACTTAAGAACTTTATGCATAGAATTTCGTCACGAAATTTTCACACAATCATGCAATCATATCATAACCCTCAAAATAATTATAAAATAATTATTTCTATCTCGGATTGTGGTCACGAAACCACTATTCCGATTAGGCCCTAATTCGGGATATTACAAGTATATTGTTTTAATAAGTTAAATGTGATGTTATAGATGATGAAAAACGAGATTCAGGCTTAGAACTAGGAAAAACGAGAAATTGATGTTTAGTCCTCTTTTACCAATTTGGTGTCGAGGTAAGTTATATGAAAACAATGCAACGTGCTGTTATTATTATATGTCTAATGTTTAAATATTGCATGAAATTTATATGTAAATGTATTTTTCTTTATGAAATGGATTCATGATGTCTCGATGACATTCGATAAAGTTTCGATATGGGTGATCCCATGTAAGACCATGTCTAGGACATGGCATTGGTATCGATATGTGTGAATCCATGTAAGACCATATCTGGGATATGGCATTGGCATCTTACTATGTGTACGAATTTCCCCGAGTATCCTTTAGTATTCCAAGTGGTTCAACGGGAAATTCAAAGATTATAACAAAGCTGTGATAATGAATGATTATGTCATGAAGTAGTACAGGTATGTACACAAAACTCATGAGAAATGATTCGGTCTATGATGCACCTTTGGTAAGGATGCAAATAAGTAAGTCATGTTTATGAGAATGATTTTGTAATGACCTTGTGGTTATGGGCCTATGTTTATGATGCATATAGTATTTGGTGAATACTATGAAATGGCATGATTTGGAATAAGTCTTTGATACTTGATGACATTGAGATTATGGGTCCATGCTTATGGTGCATATCTATGTGTTCTTACCATGATAGATGAAATGATGTTGTATCAATTTGGTGAACAAAAATTGTGAATGAGTAAATTAACCTAGATAGTTTTGGGCTACTGTAGTGGTGTAACTTTCAAAATACATTAAAATTAGTGGGAAATGAGTTAGAGGCTAAAAAAAATATTTAATTAAATCTTATTGAGTCTAGTTTCTTATAAATGAAACCGTGTAAGCAAAAGAATTTCCTATAATGAGATATTTGAAGTTGTGTGAGACAGAGTCAGAATGACTTCGAAATTCCATGTTCTGATTTGAGAAAATCATTATAAACTTTACAAAAATAGTTATGCATTATAATTTATATTTTTATAATCCCTAATAAGTCTATTTTCAAGATAAATAGATAGGAACATTATTCGAGTCCTGTGCTATGAGATAATTAAACTTTAGTAAAGAAGGGTCGGAACTATCAAACAGTGAACCAGGGCTAACTTAGAGGAATAAACTATACTAATTGGCTAAACCAAAAATTCTGGAAACTGTATGGCAGAAAGGTATGTGAGTCTAGTTTCAAGGAAAATTAACGAAACTTAATTTTGAGTTTTGTAGCTGTAGATATAAATATTTTATTGACTATTTTACAAGAAGACAACTTATCATGAGCTCAAGAATATGTTGAGAGCATTGATAAAAGCATGTTAATGAGTTGCTTATTGTTTTCATATGAACTTACTAAGCGTAAAACTTGCCCCCCTTCCTTTCCTATGTTATCTAGTGTTACGAGGTTAGCTCGAGTTGGAGTTTGTCCGAGATATTATCACACTGTCGAGCTATCACTATTGGTGTAAGTGATTTCAAGTAGTTTGAGTCTATGGCATGTATAGGAGTTTAAATATTTGAGTGTGTGATATTTGATTTAGCCAAATGTATTAGCTTATATTGATTTTGGGGCAGTAAACCTATTTATTTATGATGTGTTTTTTGTGGCTTGGTATGAATGGTTTATGGGTGTAACCATAATGCTTAGTGTTGAAACTGAGGTTTGAAGAACATGTTAATAGCTATAGCATTAAAGCGGTAAAGGTAATGGTAAAACCTATAATATTGGTTGCATGTGAAATCGCCATGATCAGAACATGTTTATGGATGTTTAAGTGCTCATTTATGCCATGTTTTATGTTACTGTATATGTATGTGTGCATGTGTTGTGAGGGTGACAAAATGGCTTGGAAAATAGCCTTGTAATTGTCCACACGGGTAGGCACACGGGCGAGTGTCTAGGCCGTGTGTGACACACGATCTGCCCCATAGGCGTGTGGCCCAACCGTGTGTCCCCTGCACGTAAAATTTTCAAGTCATAATGCATGGTAGTTAATGCACGGGCAGAGACACAGCTGTGTGTCTCAGCCGTGTGAAGGACACGACCATAGGACACGGGTGTGTGCCTTGGCCGTGTGGCTTCAATTTTTTCATGACCAAATTGGCAGAATGTTAAGGTTTTTGGACACGGGCTAAGACACGTGTGTGTCCCTAGCACACGGGCGTGTGCTCTATATCCACACGGGCGTGTGGAGCCTTAAAGCATGAGATTTTCCAAGTTTTTCTTAAGTTCTCAGTTTAGTCCTGAACCATCTCTAACGCATGTTTTGGGCCTAGTGAGCCCGTTTAAGGGGCAAAATGCATGTGAACAAGAAGTTTTATGTTAAAAAGAAATTTTATGGCCCGATTTTATATGCGTATGCTTGAGTTAAGTCCGGTAGCACCTCGAACCCTGTCCCGGCATCGGGTATGGGCGAGGGGTGTTACACCATGTCCCAGACATGGTCTTACACTGACACATCTTGTAGCCGATGCATGTCCTAGACATGTCTTACACTGGCTTACATCACGAGGCCGATGCATGTCCCAGACATGTCTTACACTAGCTCTCGTCTCAATGTCGATTGCATGTCCCAGACATGGTCTTATACTGGCTCTTATAATGTGGCTGATGCATGTCCCAGACATGTCTTACACTAGCACAGATGTAACCCAAATGTCATGGCATGAATATCCGATTTTTATTCCCTAAGGTTGAAACGGGAATTCTGCTTTCTCAATATTTAAATTACATAATCATTTCCACAAACAAGCAATTTATGCTATATCAATTCAAACACATATAATAACAATGTAGTTGTATCATTCACATACAACTTACCTCGGTACTCAAAATGGGGCGACTAGTTCGGCTTAGTCCACTTGTTTTGACTTTCCCCAGTCTAGGCCCAGATTTTGTAGTTCTTGATCTATAATGATAAAATTTCACAAATTTAATCACTTTATCGATCTAGGCACCCAACAATTTATAATTGGGCAATATGATCATTTTATCCCTAGACCCAAAAATCAATTTTTATCACATTTTCTCATTAACCAAGCCTAGCCAACTGCTTTTTATACTAGGAGCAGCTCACAATTCTCATTATTTCACACTTTTATCAACTATTTTACAACTTATGCAAAATGGTCCTATTAGGGTTTTCATGAGAAATCCTTTCAAAAAGTTGTTTATTTCACAAACATGATTCATTTTCTTCCATAAAATTTTAGAAAACAACATGAATACTCTCATGGTAAAACCCTATACTTTCAACCATTTATCAAAATAGTCCCTTTGTTAAAAAGCTCATGCTACAAGGGTTCTAAAAATGTAAAAGTTTTTAAGAAAAGCCATTAAAATCACTTACTTGTAGATATATTAAGTGGCTGAAATTTTTAAGCTTCAAAACCCTCTTATGGCTAATATTTTCGGTGTGAAGAAGATGAGAGAAAATATGACAAAATTTTCTCTTTGTTTTATTTTTATTCATAGCCAATTTAGTCACCAAATCTACCTAATCTTTGACTTTTTTACCATTCTTGTCTCTATGTTCGGCCAGCCTATGTATTAGGGGTCTAATTTCTCTTTAAAGAGCCCCAATTTTGGTTATCTAGCTATATGACACCCTTAGCTATCAAAATAGGACTTTTGCACTTTATGCGATTTAGTCTTTTTTCACAATTAGGCATGAAATCGCTAAAATTAATTCACCAAAATTTCCATATTCTCATATAATCATGCCACAACACATAAAATAGTATTAAAAAAATTTCTCTGACCTTAGGTTAGTGGTTCCGAAACTACTACTTCGACTAGGCCCAAAATCGGGCCGTTATAGTGGGACTTTATATGAATGTTCTTGCATGGTCCTTGAAGTTTAATAAAAGATTATGAGTCCTTATTGTTAAATAAATAAGTTTTGTAAAGTTATTTTTGATGAAAATGTTATTTAGGAACTTATTTGTAAAAGTAGTAAAAGTCCATAGTAAATTTGTGAATTAATGAATTGTATGGATTGATATAGATCCCTAGAGAAATCAACTAGTTTGAGAAAAGGATGAAAATGCTCAGATTTCAATTTATGAGTTTAAGGACTAAATTATGAAAAGTTAAAATGTTAGGGCCAAAATGATAATTTTGCATAAAAATGAATTTTTGGATTAAATTGATGTTTAAAAGTACTCAATTAAATGAAATTATTTTTTAAAAAATTTTGGAATAGTTCATGTGCTTTACAGCTACTACAATCTAGTACGGTAAGTTTGTTATATATTTAATTTTAATTCTATTAAACATTTCATAATATTTCATTAGTGAATAGTCTTTGAATTCCATTAACTATGTTCAAATAAATAGAAGCATAATGTTATTCGGGCTTTGTGCCTAGCAGGCTTCATGCTGGTGTTATTCGGACTTTATTCCTAGTAGGCTTCGTGCCGGTGTTATTCGGGCTCTGTGCCTAATAGACTTTATACTGGTGTCATTCAGGCTCTATGCCTAGTACGCTTTGTGCCAGTGTTATTCAGGTTTTGTGCCTAGCAGGCTTTGTGCCTAACAGGCTTCGTGCCGGTGTTATTCGAGCTCTGTGCCTAGCAATCTTTCTGCTGGTGTTATTCAGGCTTTGTGCCAATGCTATTTGGGCACTGTGCCTAGCAGGCTTTATATCGATGTTATTCGGGTTCTATGCCTAATAGGCATTGTACCGGTGTTATTCAGGCTTTGTGCTTACCAGGCTTGTGTCGTTGCATTGAAAGTTTACATCAAATTGAACATTTGTTGTTGATAACAATTGAATCCATTATCGAACTTACTAAGCCCTCTTGAGCTTATTAGTTTAATTTATTTTTGTAGAACTTTTGGAATCGTTGCTTTGATTGGATCAACTCGGAAGCTCACACACTATCATCATCATCTCTGTAGTCATTTTGGTTCTTGTTGTAGTTGGTTATAGTGACATTTATTAGGGAAGGTTTCTAGTGTTATGATATTTTTATGAAGATGTAAATATTAAAAGTTGATATGTTTATGCTTGTTGCTAGTGAATGACATTTGAACTTGTATGCATAACTAGGTAAACCTTTTGGACCACAGATATGTAGTTTGCTTAAATACTTCAAATATGTCGTGTGTAGTAGTTTAGTACATAGTGAGTTATGATGCTTGATTGTGATAGGTTTTTGACATGTTTAGATAATATTTGGTTGAATGAAATTGAGGTGCCTTGAGGTCATATTGGTTCGATGAATTTATGGTCTATTAAATTGATTGTTTCATGCATGAATTGGTATGTTTGAGGTCTTGAATGTGTGAACAAACTGCTTGTAGGTACATATTTGAGTTGGAAATGAAAATGGCTTGAATTTGGCCAATTTCATATCCACACGGCCTGACACATAGCCATGCAACACGGCTATGTGTCCCATGTAGATTTTAAAGGTTACTTTTCGAAAGTTACACAACCTTTGATGCAAGCTTAGCTACGGAGCTAATTGTCGAACCCTTGGAGCTGCCATTGGGACCAATCACTCAAGCCCGAGTAAAGAGGTTCCAAGAGTCTATTTCAAGCTACATAACTCGGACTTGGAAAGAAGGAGTGTTCGAACAGCAAGTGAACAACTCAACAAGCTTATGTTGCAACATCCTACAAGTCAACTTAGCTCGTTTCAGCTCAAAGGGGTTCAATTCGATGCAAAGCTAGCTTATTGAGCTGATTTCAAGTGCTGAAATAAATTTATTAAGTTGTGCTAGTTAATTAGTTAATTTTCAGTTCAAATAATTAATTATTTTAATGGTGTCTTAAATCTGGACATTTTTAATTTAATGTATTAAATATGTCTCACATTAATATATGTGTTTTAATATGTCTAGTTTAGGACATAATTTAATCTGTCTAGATTAGAACAAATTAATTAGCTGCTGTTAATTTAATTTGTCCAGCCGCATGACATAAATTGGTTTTGAATTAATGGCTGCTGATTTTAATGTGTCTTAACCCATTTAATTGCTATTTTATTTTGTAGTAAATAGCATGGATCGGCCTAGGGAAGAGCTGAATGAACATCATTTTCCAGCTGACTTTCCATGCATATCAACAGCCCTTGAAGATTTAATTTCCAGATGCAGCAATTATACTCATTAAAGTGACGCCTTGGACATCTCAATGGTCATGCTTCTTCACCAAGGATTCAGTTGAATTGAGCTGTCCATTGAAGTCTCCTAAGTTGATTTAAAAGCTCCATTGACTGTCCAGCTAACCAAGGCACTGTCCAGCTGCAAGCATGCATTTGGCCAAACATACCAAGTGCCATTTTGAGCTCATTCATTTCTCTAGCTATTGAGGAAGCTACAAGGAAACTTCCAAGTCATTTCCTAGCAATTTCCAGCAGAATTTAAGTGTCTAATGAGTTGCCTAAGAGACCATTTGGCTAGCTCTTAATTTCCTATAAATAGTTTTTCAAACTATTGTAAAAAGGACTAATGTTGAATTTATGCTAAATTGCTATTTTGTGAGAGTGTTCACTCTTGTTATTCTCCAAAGACTAACCTGACTTATCAAGTGATCCTTGTGGCGTCAACCCGTCTTTGTTTCCGAACTTATCACTTTGTTACCAAAGTGTGGCGTTCACTTATACTGAAGGTTCCTATCAATCTTGATAGAGGGTCTCGGTCTTCAATCTATTCTTCAATCATTCTGTTACCTTTTCTCTCCTTCACTAAGCGTTCATATAAGTTTCGGGTTAACACATCAATATTGTGTTAGTTCATTCTTGAACCTTAGCCAAACCATATCCCTATTCCATAACTGATTTTGCTATTTCTTTTCTAAACCATTCATTCTTTGAATTTATTTAGCCTATTTTCAAGCCGTCTGAAGCTTACCCAATTTATTCATCGGGCAAAACTTACGACTCAATTCTTAACCGAGGTGAGCATATATCATTTGGTATCAGAGCTGGTTAAATTGAGGTGAGAACAGTTATTTTTAGTACTCTCGGGATTGTAATTCAATAAAAAAAGAAAAAAATTATACAAAACAAGGAAGAATATATATATAGTAAAAAAAAAGAGAGGTTGAAGTATTCAAAAAAAATAATATAAAATTTGAAATTAAAAAAAAAAAAGGAAGTGGAAAAAAATTTGTGTTTCAAAGAGTTTTCTGCCCGAGATTTTATCACTCCTTCTTAAAACCAAAAATGCCACATTTCTACCTGCCCATTTCTTTTTGAAGCCTACCTACTCGTCCTACATCACTTCCCCACCTAACCAGCATTATTTTTGCAAGCCGACTCACAAATGGATGTTGATTTATCTAAGTAGTCTACAGAGAACCTCGAGAGGCGAACTTGAGAGAAAAAAGGCACAAGAACGGTGAGACTATCTGAGAGTATAAAAGTCGAAATTGTGTGTTTTTCTTTTGTGAGCAAAATTGCAAGGTTTGTTGTGTGCTTCAAACTTCTATGTCGAGAAGTCCCGAAAGAAATCCAAGGTTCGGAGAAGGATTGCGACCTGTTCGCAATGTCATTGGCGGAGGAGTCCCCGATTTAACTTTACAAGCCCTCATGTGAGAAATGGAGTGGCTGTTCAACCACAAACTCGAGTCCATTGAGGATAGGCTATATCGGGTCGAAGCACGGGGACAACGTGAAGGAACACCCGAAGATGCAAGGCAAAGGCGTGGGCGTCCCATACAATGCCAAGAAGATCCTGATGAGTCAAGTGAGGAAAAAAAAGATTACTCTCCTATTCGAGGTAATCGACAAAGGGGTCAACGAAATCGGGGCCATAGGGAAAGAGATCGTCCCGACGATAATCTCAAGAATATCAAAATGACAATTCCTCTATTCCAAGGTAGGAATGATCCTGAAGCGTATTTGGAGTGGAAGAAGAAAATAGTGCTCGTATTCGAGTGTCACCATTACTCGGAGAGAAAAAAGGTGAAGCTCGCGGCAATAAAGTTTTTCAATTATGCAATCGTGTGATGGGATCAACTCGTTACAAGTCGTAGGAGAAACAGAGAAAGACCTATTTCAACTTGGACTGAAATGAAGGCTGTCATGAGAAAACATTTCGTTCCCTCATACTACCATCGAGACTTGAACCAGCGGCTGCAAAATCTAACTCAAGGCAACCAGAGCGTCGAATATTATTATAAAGAAATGGAGGTTGCGATAATACGAGCCGATGTGGAGGAAGATTATGAAGCAAAGATGGAGAGATTTTTAGCAGGCTTGAATTGAGATATTGCCAATATAGTGGAACTTCAGCACTATGTCAAATTTATGGACATGGTCCATATGGTATAAAAGTCGAGAAGCAATTGAAGAAAAACAGAGTCAATCGAGCTTACCTATCCTCGTCTTCTAGCAAGTGGAGTCAAGGGCCAAGCAAAGCTCCTATTCGTTCCAAGAAACCTGTCAAGCCACTAAATCCAATCAACCAAGTGGTGAGACAAGTAAGAATAAGAACGAACCTATTTCCAATCATTCTCACGATATTAAGTGTATTAAGTGTCAAGGTAGGGGACACATTGATAGTCAATGTCCTAATCGTCCGACAATGGTGATTTGACCAAATGGTGAAATTGAGTCCGAAGATGAAAAGGAGGAAGAATCCGGAAACCCCACCGACGAAGAAGACGAAGTTGAGATGCCCGTTAACGAAGAGATCCTCGTTGTAAAACAAAGCCTAAACATTCAAGGAGTCGAAGACGACCAACAACGAGAAAACATTTTTCACACACGTTGCCATATTCAAGGCAAAGTGTGCAGTTTGATAGTCGACGGAGGAAGTTGCACCAACGTCAGGAGCACCATGCTTGTTGAAAAACTTGGTATAATCACGATGAAGCATCCAAATTCTTACAAGTTGGAGTGGTTAAATGATGGCGGTGAACCTAAAGTAACCAAGCAAGCAAAGGTAGCATTTTCGATAGGCAAGTACCAAGATGAAGTAAATTGTGACGTTGTACCAATGCACATGGGACACCTTCTGTTGGGTCGTCCTTGGTAATTTGACCATCGAGTTATCCATTACGGGTACACAAATCAATATTCATTCAAGCATCTTGGAAGGAATATCACTCTAGCCCCTCTTACACCGAAGCAAGTCTATGAAGACCAGCTCAAGATGAAACAATCAATAGAAAAGACAAAAGAAAAAGAGAGAGAGAGAAAAAGAATAAAAAGGAAAAAGAAAAAAGTGGAAAAGAGAGGAAAAAGTGAGAAAAGTGATTCAAAAATACGAGTTATAAAAGAAAGAGAAAATGAGAGTGAGGATAAAAAAACGTGTTTTTGCTAAGAAGCGAGAGATTCGAAAGCTGTTTTTGGCAAGACAACCCATTCTTGTACTTATGTACAAAGAATGTCTTTTGAACACTAACAAAATTGAAAATTCTTTGCCTTCTTCTATTGTATCTTTATTACAGGAATTTGAAGATATCTTTTTGGAAGAAGTACCAAGCGTTTTACCTCCTATACGAGGCATCGAACACCAAATCGACTTCGTGCCTAAGGTAGCTATTCTGAATTGACCGGCTTATAGGAGTAATCCCTAGAAAACAAAGGAGTTACGAAGGCAAGTATCTGAGTTGATGGCAAAAGGCTACATTCGAGAAAGCCTAAGTCCGTGTACAGTTCTGGTATTGCTAGTGCTTAAAAAGGATGGATCCCGGCAAATGTGCATTGACTACCATGCCATCAACAAGATCACCATCAATTATAGACACCCCATTCCCCGCCTCGACGACATGCTTGATGAACTTAGCGGAGCCCAACTCTTTTCAAAGATAGACTTAAAGAGTGGCTACCACCAAGTCCGTATGCGGGAGGGAGACGAATGGAAAACTGCATTCAAGACTAAGTACGGTTTGTACGAATGGTTGGTAATGCCATTCGATCTTACGAATGCACTTAGCACTTTTATGTGTTTAATGAATCATGTTTTGCGTGCTTTTATTGGAAAATTCTACATTGTATATTTTGATGATATTTTGATCTATAGCAAGTCAATGGAAGATCATGTTCAGCATCTGCGTGTGGTGTTAGAAGTTTTGCAAAAAGAGGTACTTCATGCTAACCTAAAAAAATGTTCTTTTTGCACTGATGAGGTTGTGTTCTTAGGTTTTGTGGTGAGTGCCCGTGGCTTACAAGTTGACCAGGAGAAGGTCAAAGTGATTAATGAATGGCTGGGCCCAATGAACATCAGCCAAGTACAGAATTTTCACGGGTTGGTAAGCTTTTATCAAAGGTTTGTACCTAACTTCAGTACCATAGCCGCCCCCTTGACAGGTATTATCAAGAAAAACTCTCTCTTTAATTGGACTGATGATCAAGAAAATGCATTTAATAGGATCAAAGAATGTCTAACTAATGCTCCGTTATTGTCTTCACCTGATTTTAACAAGACATTCGAGGTTGAGTGTGACGCCTCAGGAATTGAAATTGGAGCTGTTCTGACGCAAGACGGACGGCCTATAGCATATTTCAGTGAAAAACTCAATGGCACCACATTGAATTACCCAACGTACAACAAGGAAATGTATGCCTTGATCCGGGCCTTAGAAGCTTGCCAACATTATCTTTGGCCGAAGGAATTTGTCATTTATACGGATCATGAGGCCTTAAAGCACCTTCGAGGACAAACGAAGCTTAACAAGCGTCATGCCAAGTGGGTGGAATATTTGGAGTCATTCCCTTACATGATAAAATATAAGAAAGGTAAAGAAAACATTGTCGTCGATGCATTATCACAAAGGTATGCACTTGTCAATCAATTGGATTCTAAACTGCTTGGTTTTGAATTTTTGAAAGATCTTTATCAAACTGACATTGATTTTGGTGAAGCATATAAGTGTTGTATGCAAGGAGCCTATGAAAAGTATTATCAGCACGAAGGTTACCTATTCCGTGAAGGTAAGCTTTGTATTCCTAATGGTTCCATAAGAGACATGCTAGTCAACGAAGCTCACGGTGGTGGACTCATGGGCCACTTTGGAGTTGCTAAAACATTGGCCATATTGCAAGAACATTTTTATTGGCCAAGAATGAAATGCGACGTGATGAAGAAGTGCGATCGATGTATTGCTTTCAAGAAAGCAAAGTCGCAGATCAAGCCGCATGGTTTGTATACACCATTACCCATCTCGGATGCACTGTAGGTAGACATTTCGATGGATTTTGTTTTAGGCCTCCCTGGAACCAAACATGGAAAAGACTCAATATTTGTGGTTGTAGATCATTTTTTTTAAAGTGGCTCATTTTATACCTTATCACAAGACTAATGATGCCACTAACATTGCCAACTTGTTTTTCAAGGAAATTGTCAGGTTGCACGGAATACCCAGCACCATCATCTCTGATCGGGATACAAAATTTCTTAGCCACTTTTGGAGGACATTATAGGGGAATTTAAGCACCAAATTGCTATTTTCAACCACATGCCATCCCTAAATTGATGACCAAATCGAAGTAGTTAACCGAGTCTTGTCGACTTTATTACGAGCCATCATTCATAAGAATTTGAAGTCGTGGGAGAATGTTTGCCACATTTGGAGTTCGCTTACAACCGAATGATTCATTCAACCACAAAACATTCTCCTTTTGAGGTAGTATACAGTTTCAACCCTATAACCCCTCTCGACTTAGTACCTTTGCCTTCTAACCAGCTAGTGCATGTAGATGGCAAAAGAAAAGTCAATTTTGTTAAATAGCTACACAAGAAGGTCAAGGACAATATCAAGAGGAGGACCGAACAATATGTGCGAGGAGCGAACAAGGGGTGCAAACGAGTCGTGTTCAAACCCGGAGACTGGGTTTGGAACCATATGCGCAAAGAAAGGTTTCCCGAGCAACGAAAATCAAAACTCCAACCAAGGGGTGACGGTCCATTCCAAGTGTTGGAACAGATCAACGATAATGTCTACAAAATAGATTTACCCAGTGAGTATGGAGTTAGCGCTAGTTTTAACGTTGCTGATCTTTCCCCTTTTAATGTAGGTGACGATTTGGGGACAAATCGCCTCGAAGAGGGGGGAATGATGCGAGCTTAGCTACGGAGCTAATTGTCGAACCCTTGGAGCTACCATTGGGACCAATCACTCGAGCCCGAGCAAAGAGGTACCAAGAGTCTATTTCAAGCTACATAACTCAGACTTGGAAAGAAGGAGTGTTTGAACAGCAAGTGAACAACTCAACAAGCTCATGTTGCAATGTCCTACAAGTTGACTTAGCTCGTTTTAGCTCAATGGAGTTCAATTCGATGCAAAGCTAGCTCATTGAGCTGATTTCAATTTATTTATTTTGTGCGTCTTTTATGCTGAAATAAATTTATTAAGTTGTGCTAGTTAATTAGTTAATTTTTAGTTCAAATAATTAATTATTTTAATGGTGTCTTAAATTTGGACATTTTTAATTTAATGTATTAAATATGTCTCACAATAATATATGTGTTTTAATATGTCTGGTTTAGGACATAATTTAATGTGTCTAGATTAGAACAAATTAATTAGCTGCTGCTAATTTAATTTGTCCAGCCGCATGACATAAATTGGTTTTGAATTAATGGCTGTCGATTTTAATGTGTCTTAACCCATTTAATTGCTATTTTATTTTGCAGTAAACACATGCATGGATTGGTCTAGGGAAGAGCTGAATGAACATCATTTTTCAGCTGACTTTTCGTGCATATCAATAGCCCTTGAAGATTTAATTTCCAACTGCAGCAATTATACTCATTAAAGTGACGCCTTGGACATCTCAATGGTCATGCTTCTTCACCAAGGATTCAGTTGAATTGAGCTATCCATTGAAGTCTCCTAAGCTGATTTAAAAGCTCCATTGACCGTCCAGCTAACCAAGGCACTGTCCAGCTGCAAGCATGCATTTGGCCAAACATACCAAGGGCCATTTTGAGCTTATTCATTTCTCTAGTTGTTGAGGAAGCTTCAAAGAAACTTCCAAGTCATTTCCTAGCAATTTCTAGCTGAATTTAAGTGTCTAATGAGCTACCTAAGAGACCATTCGGCTAGCTCTTAATTTGCTTATAAATAGTTCTTCAAACTATTGTAAAAAGGACTAATGCCAAATTTATGCTAAATTGCAATTTTGTGAGAGTGTTCACTCTTGTTATTCTCCAAAGACTAACCTGACTTATCAAGTGATCCTTGTGGCATCAACCCGTCTTTGTTTCCAAACTTATCACTTTGTTACGAAAGTGTGGCGTTCACTTATACCGAAGGTTCCTATCAATCTTGATAGAGGGTCTCGATCTTCAATCTATTCTTCAATCATTCCATTACCTTTTCTCTCCTTCACTAAGCGTTCATATAAGTTTCGAGTTAACACATCAATATTGTGTTAGCTCATTCTTGAACCTTAGCCGAACCATATCCCTATTCCATAACCAATTTTGCCATTTCTTTTTTGAACCATTCCTTCTTTGAATTTATTTAGCCTATTTGCAAACCGCCTGAAGCTTATCCAATTTATCGGTCGAGCAAAACTTACAACTCAATTCTTAACCGAGGCGAGCGTATATCAACCTTGCACAAGACTTGGCACGCAGAAGTGTAGGCCATTTCGAGTGTTACACAACTTGGCACACAGGTGTGTGGCCTGGCCGTGTAACCCAAGTCAGAGAGTTACACTGGCATAGGAACGGGCTAAGACACAGTCGTGTGTCCCTATTTTGAATGTTACACAGCCTGAGACACGAGCACGTGTCTCAACGTGTGAGTCACGCAGCCGTGTGACCCCTGCAGTATGAATTTTTCTAACTTTTTCCTTAATGTTTTAAATGTTCCCGATTTAGTACCAAATCATTTTTAAAGTTTTTCTAAGGCCTTGAGGGCTTGAATAAGGGACGATATGCATGTGTATGAATGAGTTATACTATGATTAATGAAATGTTTGGAAATGAATGTTTTAAGTTACGTTTATACAGTAATGCTCTGTAACCCTATTTCAACGACAAATATAGGTTAAGAGTGTTACATTTAATGGTATCAGAGCTATGATTTAGTCTGTTCTCAGAATGAACGTAGCATGTGTAGAGTTTAGAAATACATGCCACTTGACTAACCGGTGATAGTGTGATAGCTTTTGATAATTTTTGAAATATTTGTATATAGATAAAAGATGTCATCGGGATCCAATCGAGTAGGTTCTGATGAGATAGAAAGTTTTATTTCACCCACTATTGAGGAAAGTACGCGAAATGAACCTGGACCGCAAGGATCTAAGGAGGTAGCACCTAATGCTTTTCTTCCTATGATGTATGATATGTATGTTGCGTATTTAAAGGTAAACTCCACAGTTCGACAAACTCAATCTTCTCACCCTCAAGGTTCGAGTAAACAACATGTTCATAGAATGACTATACATAAAGTTAAAAAGTGTAGAGCCATTGAATTTTGTGGTAATGTGAGTGACGATCCAACCAAGGCTGAGTATTGGCAAGAACATAATCAAAGGTTGCTTGATGAAATTTTGTGTTCCCTTGAAGATTGCCTACGATGTACAGTATCATTATTAAAGAATGAGGCATTTCAATGGTGGTCCACATTAACGGCAATAGTACAGAAAGAAAGAATAAACTGGGTTTTTTTAAGTCAGAATTTTGAATGAAGTATGTCAACAAGTGCTATCTAGAATGGAAGAAGAAAGAATTTCTCGTGTTAAAGCAAGAAAGAAGAACAGTGGCAAAATATAAGAGACAATTCATTCAGCTTATCAAACATGCTCGTGAGATAGTACCTACCGAGGAAGATCTGTGTATACATTTTGAGGATGGACTGAAAGATAAGATCAGAATGTTAGTAGGAGCTTTGGAGATTCGTGAATTTATGGTATTGTCTGATCGAGCCCAGAAAATAGAAGAGATCTGTGAAAGTAAAACAGGGAATGAAGAAAAAAGACATGAATTCGGTAAACATGGTGGGTCTAAAGCTTTCTCGATCTCTCTATAAAAAAGGATGAAGGAATCTAGCAATAAGTTCTTCGTTCCATCAGGGTTTTTAGGAATGGATCAATTGAGTAAAGTAGCAAGAAAGCTCCAACTCCTTTAGTAGCTAGTGTGGGCAATGTGAAGAATACAAATAGAACAGAGTGCAAACAATGCGAATAGATTCACCTTCGTGTTTGCAGGGTTAATGATGGGGCGTACTTTATTTGTGGATTCCCAGATCATTTTAAAAGAGAGTGGCCAAATAGAAAATAGTCTATTAAAGAGCATAATGAGAAGTCAGTGACCACTCCTACCCGAGGTAGAAGACTAGGAAATAACACTTTGACTAGAGTTAACAAAGGTGGGGTTAAAGAGTCAGAGGTCAAATTTGAAGCTAGGGATCCTGCTAGAACGTATGCCATTTGTGCACAAGAGGAGGCCTCAGCTCCTGACGTTATTGTAGGTACTTTTTCTATCTTTAATGTTAGTGTGTATTATTGTAGGTACTTTTTCTATCTTTAATGTTAGTGTGTATTCTTTAATTGACTAGGGGTCAACACATTTATATATATGCATTGCATTAGTGACAAAAAAGAAATTACCTGTAGAATCAACCTATTGTGTTATTAAATTCACGAATCCCTTAGGCCATAGTGTTATTGTTGATTTGGTTTGCAAGCAATGTCCATTAAAAATTCAGGGCTACAACTTTCCTGCTGATTTAATGTTGTTATGTAACACCCCTAACCCATATCTATCGCCAAAAAAAGGTTACAAAGCATTACCAGAGTTTGCAGACCAAATAGACAAAAATTTCAAGCATCTCATATCATATATTATTCATGTCAGAAACCAATCGAAATCATACATACTGTCTGTAACACCCCAATCCTGGCCCAGATGTTATGGTCAGATCTGACGTATCACATGGACTTACGACTTAGTAAGCATTCGTTGGTTTAAGTGATTAGAGTGGTCTTTGTAAAAACAATGGTTGAAAGAAAAGTCGGTTTATCAATCTTTAGGCTATCCATTTGTTATGCTTGTTGAGTTTTGAAAGCGTTCATTAATTTTGAAAACCCGGGCAACCTAACACTAGCAGTTTCTATATAGTACAAATATAATCAGTAAATAGAAACCATAGCGGAAGAAGAAATTTAAATAGCGGCCTTATTACAACTTAAAACCCAAAATTAAATTAGAATATAAAAATAATAAAAATTAACTAACTTAGAAAAACCAACTTTGCAGATGCTGTGGCCACTCTAAATCCCTTACAGCTCCAAGCCCACTATGGTTGGGGATTTCCTGCAGAGATGAAAATAAAGGGTGAGTTTGGTAAACTCAGTGTGTAACATAATCCAACCATAGCCCAAAACAGATCAAGCCTCAGAGTCAGACTTATCTAGGCCTTGGCCCAGTACAGAAATTAGAATGAAACCCATAGGCCTATAGCAGATACAGAACAAATATATCATGAATGCAGAAATCCCAACCCAGACCCATCCGTAACACCCCCGTACCAGCCTTACACCATGTGGGGAGACCACTTGACCCATCCAACCGCTACACGCCACAGAAATTGCAGCGAGGCTGCCAGATATTGTGACAAAGTCACCAGATACAGATATTATGGCTAGGCCACCAGAATTGATATATATATGTGGCGAAGCCACCAGATTGCAGCGCTGCCAAATATTGTGACGAAGTCACCAAAACAGATATATGTGGCGGGGCCACCAGATTGCAGCGAGGCTGCCAGAACGCTTCCTCCATCAATATAACCCATAACCCATGCAACAGATATAAATGTCATGGCATACATTAAGCAGAATTCGAATATCATGCATCCCAGATAAAATTAACCCTAAGGGTATATTGGTTATTTTGTACCGAGGGGTATAATGGTAGTTTTCCCTACTTAGGGGTATTTTAGTCATTTCAACAATTTTTAGAGTTTTTATGCATATCAAAGTTACTATTAATCCACTTGTCGTTACAGAAGTCCATTTTAACTCAGTTACCAGTTTTGCCCTTCTAAGCCCAAAACCCCTAATGGGCCTTACGATGTCTAACAGTGATTTAAGCCCATTACTCCAAGTTTTACGGTTAGATTACAGATTTCAATAGTTTTGATTACTATAGTTTGCCAAAATGTCCTTAATGATTATTTTTACCCAAATGGGCTCAGAAGTCCATTGGGCCCCTATTTGGCCCATCGAAGCCAAACTTACCAAAACGCACGGAATTGCACACTTTGCAATTCCATCATCAACAACCCAAATCCAACCATCGGAGAGTAATCGATTACTCACAGATCCTCACAGTGCCGACCTTTCGGTCACTTTCAGTTACTCTTCGGTCATTACAGTCTTAACCGTTCTAGCCTATAGTAAGGGTATGATACACACCTGATAATTGTCGAAGTGTTGACAAAACTCCTCGCACGAAAAGCCTACAAACAGTTACCACCATATCAGGTTACGAGTCGATATTAATCTTGTAAAAAGAACCTTTACCATATTCGGCCAACACCTACCTAGGCCCTAAGCATCCAAAGTCCTTACCTTTCTGCCAAATATAGACTAGCCTCGATGCCCAACTTGTGCTAGCCTTTAAGATCATTAGTTACACAACCCCTTGATCACACTAACACACAAAACAAGAGAAAGAGGCCAATAGGCCCTTAGTCCAAATCGATAGCCACCCCTAAGGGGTTCGACTAAAACCCTTAACATAAGTACTAACGAAAGTTGCTTGAGTACTTATCCACGTGATATTCTGCCCACGGAGAGTCCTAGATAGCGGTACAATCCCGATCTACAACAACTCCTTCCACAAACCCAAAGCAAGATAGGTTTGATCTCAGATTCAGCCCTGAACACCACTAGGTATAAAGGTTTCAGTTTTGAAGAAAAGAATGAAGTGTTTGGCCACAAAAAGGTATTCGGCTAACTGGGTTTTTAAGAGATTGACAAAGAAAAGGAGAAATAGAAAAGGTGTGAGCAAGGTAGGTTCGGCTAAGAAGAAATCGACAAGGTGTAATCAAGGTTTCGGCCAACAAGAGGAATCGGTTCAAAAGGTTTTGGTCAAGAGAAGAATCGGCAATGATGAGCTTGCTTTCGGCTTTTATGACTATCTAAATGAGAAGAAAATGAAGAGGGAGAAATATGGATGGCAGTAGAAGAAGATGGAAGGAAAGAAAAGAAGAGAAGAAATTAGAGAAGAAGAAGAAAAGTAGGCAATCAGTTTGACAGAGGAAAACAGCATAGGGAGGTGCTTTGGGAGACCTATATTCGGCTTCTAGCAAAAGAACGATTAAAGAGAATGAACCCTAAGGCACCCTACCCTATTTTGGCTCACCAAAAGAAAAACAAAACAAAATACCAAAGGAAAAATCAAAGAGAATTCGGCACAACTACCCCATTGGCCGGCCAACTCTTGCTCCTCAAGAGTCCACCATTCGGCCAACTCTGTCCTCCTTGATCAGCTCCTCCTTTTTCTCCCCTTATCCCTCCTCAACTTACTCCTTTGACTCATTCAAACTCTACCTGATAGAATTCATTTGAAGTTCACCACTTACGTTCCTACTCATAAAAATAAAACACCTTAATTACTTATCTGTGACTTGAACCCTGGACCTCCAAACCCTCCTAGGCGCCACTTTTATAACTCCTTAGTGGAGTCACATTGCCACTCCACCACAGGGCTTCCTTGTGACACATTTCATACACAACTTCTTACGACACCTTCTATCCAAAGCCCTCTATCTCCTAAGTCCAAAATCCAAAATTTTACCTGGGTTTGACCAACCCTTGGGCCTTCTATAGGCCCATTACCACACCCCTAACAAGAATTACACACCCAAATACCAGAATTCAAAAATTTTATCAACCTAACAGCAACCCAAGAAAGACCCGAAAATTTAGGGAATTACACTGTCCCTTATACAAGCCCTTGAGGCCTAAAATACGCGTTAGAAACAAGTCGGGTCTAAATTGGAAACTCAAAATTTTTTTCGGAATACATTAAAAATTTTCAATGTTGCAGGGGTCACACGGCTGTCTGGCCAGGCCGTGTGAGTGACACGCTCGTGTCTTAGGCCATGTGGGCATTCAAAATAGGGACACACGGCCATGTCCCAACCCGTTTTCGTACCCGGCTAACTCACTAACTTGTGTCACACGACCAAGCCACACGACCGTGTACCAGGCCGTATACCCTTTTGAAGTAACCTCACACGCCCATGTGCTAGGCCGTGTAACAGCCTGACTTGCAAACCTTTATTATAACACCTCAAACCCGGCCTAGTCGCTATAGTCGAATTCGGGAGTGTCATGAAGAAGGATTTTGAAATTGATAATCCTTCGATAAAACATCCAAGTTTAATAAAATGTATTCATTTATATATTTATTACTGATCGTTACATGCTATCCTTTAAGGTTAACCAAATCATTTCGCAGTAGAAGTTTGAAAAACTTTTAAAACAAAACCACACTCGTGCTTTCGAAAATAACCTTTGTTCGTGTAAAATCGATATTCTGTCGAATCGTCACAGTTTAGAAATCATAACGCAACCAGACCAAAAATTTAAACCAAACAGTCTAAAAAGTTCGAAGAGTCAAAAGATTACAAAACTCTCACGAAAGTCAAAAATTTTAGTAAAAGCCATTAAATATTAAAAATGAAAATAATTTTTCGTCAAATGGTCACTGCTGAGTCTCCGTCACAACGACCTGCCTATGTTTGTGGATTACCTGAACAGAATAGATAAACAGATGTTAGTTTTCATAAACTTAGTGTGCAACCCATTAGAAATAGTCATGCGACATACATAATATTTCATCTACAGTCAGATACAAATTTGGACCTAAGTCCATAACAGAGACAGATATTAGAATCAGATTAATAGAATAAATATACAAAATCCTACCCCCATCCTTTACACACCATCTCCGACCATCCCATCACACCATGTGGGGTTAAAAACACCCAACCCATCCCTACACACTATATAGTGTCGATGCGACACAAAACAGATAATATGCAGTCAAGCTATCAAAATATAGGTGAAAGGTCATCGCACAAATCACTTCCTCCACATATACAAATCCCACCCAAACACAGATATAGAATACAGATGCCGAAAATAACAGAATAAACATGCTTAACATGCTCGTATTCAGATGTATACATACTTAATAATACAGTGAGACATATATATCAGTTTCCTACTCAAATCAGACTATCAAAGCATTAGATCACATGAAATAAGGTTTGGTTAGCCCTTACTGACCCTATAGTAAGTCCATAGTTGATTGGGATGACCCGACAACCCTAGGGAAGATTTTTGAATTCTGGGCCCATATGCCCGTGTGGGCCTACACGGCCTGGCCCAAAACCCACACGCCCAATCTAGCCTAGCCCATGTGGCCCACACGGGCACACTCATACTACCACACGGCCGTGTCTTGCGTACGGCCAACCACATAGCCAGCCAGACCCCCGTGTGGCGTCGACAGACTCTATTTTCAGCTTTTGCCGAAGCTCGATTTTTCATATCAGGAGTACACTACTGGTTCAATTTTAAGGCAGTCGTACCCCTAGAGTGAACAGAACCTAAAGTTTTCACAAAACGCCTATAATCAAAGTGAGTTCACAATTCCAAACGAATCCTCATTCAAATTCACATAACCAAACACACACATTCAAAAGAAAAATTGTACTAAAATGTTTGGAAAACTTACCCTCGACGACGGCGGCCTCTAAACTTAACTACGCAATCAAAGGGTCTCGATTTGCCTGAAGAACACCTAGAAAAATGGTATACCAAATTAATCTCGTACACTAATAGAAACTAATGTATAAATCAAAACTACCTCAAAAACACAATAAACCCCTTACCTACGTAGCAATACGAATGAATTGAAACGTTAAAGTATCGCGATTTGAAAAGGATATTTTGACAGAAATTAGAAAAACAAAACGAAAGTTGAAAGAGGGAAAACAGAAAAAAAATCGTCAGAGAAGGAAAAATTTTAGGAAAAGATAAAAACTAAAATTAAAATTAAGAAACTCTGATAACATATCCCGAATTTCCCTCCGACCACTAACCCACTAAACGACCTATTCCTACCAAATCTGACACATCAATCCACATCCAACCACCTCAGAATTTCACTTCTACAGAACCTCTATCAACAACCGATGCCAAAAATTATCACCCATGCTCACACAAGGATTCGATCACAAGACCTCAGAGCAAGCTAACACCTTACCACTTGGACCAGTAGGCTCATTTTGATATGAGTTCACTAAAGATAAAATATAACTCAACCCACCAAAGATAGGGCTAGGATAAAAAAATCAGAATTTTCCAAAGATAGGACTTGAACCCAAGACCTCAAACACACCCCTATACCAGTTAACCACTGAAGAAAATGCTTATTTATGTCAAAATTCATAAAAATAAAATGAAGAAATTTATGGCTTTACAACTCTACCCCCTAAAAGAAATTTCTGCCTCAAAATTTACTTGATTCGAACAGATGAGGATACTGCTGATGCATCGAGTCCTTAAGTTCTCATGTGGCTTCTTTAGTGCCATGGTTTCGCTACAGAACCTTAACTAATGGAATGGACTTCCTCCTTAGAACCTTAATATCTCGATCCAAAATATGAACCGGCTCCTCCTCAAATGTTAAGTCTAGTCTAACGTCGATCTCCTCAACATAGACAACGTGAGATAGATTAGACCGATACCACCTCAACATCAAGACGTGAAACACATCATTGATATGGGTCAACTTTGGAGGTAGCACTAACTAATAAGCCACCGGTCCCACACGCTTTAGAATTTGATAGGGCTTAACTTACCCTTACAACTGAACCTCAGAACTTTCTTCCACGGAGATACCTTAAGGAATACGTAGTCACCCATAAAGTACTCAATATCCCTCATTTTCAGATTTGCATAGGACTTCTGTCTATTAAAGGCTGCCTTTAGACGATTCTGAATCAGCCAACCTTATCTTCAATCTCGAAAACCAACTCAAGACCCAAAATCCATTGCTCACCCAACTTAGTCCAACATAGCGAAGTACAACACTTATGACCATACAGAGCCTCGTAAGGTGCCATCTGGATGTTAGACTAGAAACTATTGTTATAGGCGAACTCAGCTAACGGTAGAAAATCTTCCCGACTACCTCAAAAATCAATCACATATCTCCAAAGTATATCCTCCAGTATCTGAATCACCCTCTCAGACTGACCATCAGTTTGAGGATGGAACATAGTACTAAAGTCCAATCTCGAACCTAGAGCTTCGTGAAGTTTTTTCTAGAATCGAGAAGTGAAGCGAGGATCCTTATCAGAAATAATCGAAACTAGAACCCTATGCAGTCTTACAATCTTGGAGATGTAGAGCTTTGCTAACTTTTGCAGAGAATAATCCATCTGAACCGGAATAAAGTGAGCGGACTTGGTCAATTAATCCACGATGACCTACACAAAATACTTCTTAGTGGGTGTCAAAGGCAACCCACTAATGAAGTCTATCATCACTCATGCCCAATTCCATAAGGGAATCTTAACAGGTTGGAGCAAACCCAAAGTCAACTAGTGTTCAGCCTTAACTTGCTAGCACGTCAGACAACGAGCAACAAAATTCATTACCTCTCATTTCAAACCTGGCCACTAATACAGGTCATGAAGATCTCGATACATTTTATTACCACTGGGATGTATAACATAATGACTACTATGTGCTTCCATCAAAATTGACTATCTCAAATCGAAATCGTTAGGTACACAAACCCGACCTCGAAACCACAGAACCCCATCCTTATTTAGTCCAAAATCAAAAGTACTACCACTCTCAATCTGACGGAACAGCAGAACCAGGGAATCATCCTTAACTATTTTTCTTGAATCTGTCTAATCCAAGTCGTCTTAACTTATAACTTAGCTTACAAACCCCTATCATCGAACAGACTAAGACGAGCATCAGCCACCACATTGGCCTTACCGGGATAATATTCTATCGTGTAGTCATAATCCTTGAGCAGATCAATCTATCGACGCTGTCTAAAATTTAATTCCTTTTGAGTAAAGAGATGCTTGAGGCTCTTGTGATCGGTGTAGATGATACACCTCTTACTATACAAATAGTGCCTTCACATCTTCAAAGCAAACACCACAGTAGCTAACTTGAGATCGTGCGTTGGATAATTCCCCTCGTGTGACTTAATCTGACGGGACGCATAAGTCACAACCTTACCATCTTTCATCAGTACACATCCCAAACCGATGTGTGACATATCATTATACACCACAAACTCCCTACTAGATTCAGGCTGTATAAGAATAGGAGCCTGAGTCAGAACAAACTTGAGCTTCTCAAAGCTCAATTACTGCGCATCAACCAGACGAAGGGAACATTCTTACGCAGAAGCTTAGTCAGAGGAGCTGCAATTAGTAAGAACCCCTCGACAAACCTCCGGTAATATCCTACTAAACCCAAAAAATTGTAGATTTTAGAAACGTTCCTAGGTTGTTTCCAATCAAGCATAGCCTCAATCTTTCTAAGGTCAACTCGGATCCCCTCAGTTGAGACCATGTGCCCTAAGAAAGTTAATTCTTGTAACCAGAACTCACACTTATTTAACTTAGTGTAGAGTTATTTCTCTCGGAGTATCTGAAGCACTACCCTAAGATGCTCATTATGCTCATCCTCAGTTTTAGAGTACACCAAAATATCAGTGATGAAGACTACGATGAACTGATCTAAATATGGTTGAAAAACTCAATTCATCAGATCCATGAATGCAACCAGAGCATTCGTCAAACCAAAAGGCATAACTAGGAACTCATATTGCCCATAATGAGTCCTAAATGTCGTCTTATGAATATAAGCTTCCTTAACCCTAAGCTGATGATACTCAGAATGAAGATCTATTTTTGAGAATACAGCAGCCCCACAAAACTAATCAAACAGATCATCGATCCTTGGAAGTGGGTACTTATTCTTCACAGTCAATTTACTCAACTGTCGGTAGTCGATGCACATCTTAATGGTACCATCCTTTTTCTTCACAAATAGAACTAGTGCTCCCCATGGAGACACACTAGGACGAATGAAACCATGATCCAGAAGCTCTTGAAGTTGAGAATTAAGCTCTGTATGCTCTTTCAGTGCCATACGGTATGGAGTGATGGACACCGAAGCTATACTCGGTAGAAGCTCTGTGTCGAACTCAACTTCTCGATTCGGAGGTAAACCTGGGAACTACTTAAGAAAAACATTCAAAAATTCCCTCACTATTCTGATATCCCCGACAGAAGAGTCCCTTGAAACTAAAACATTAACGTAAGCCAAATACGCCTCATACCCTTTTCAAACCAATTTCTCAGCCACTAGAGTGGAGATTACATTAGACAGGTAATCTCAATGCTCACCAATCACAACTACCTCATTATCATCCTCGATCTTTAGAACGACCCTCTTAGTCGTGCAATCTAAACTAACTCGATGCTCAACTAATCAGTCCATACCCAGAATTAAGTCAAACTCCCTAAACGGTAGCTCCATTAGATTTGCCGAAAACACAACCCCTTGTACTTCCAATAGAACATTACTATATAGTCTACTAACCTGAACATATTGCCCTAACGGACTTAGTACAGTAATCTCACCAAAAGTACACTCAACAAAAATCCCCAAGTTCTTAGAAACAATACTAGCTACATAGGAGTGTGTAGAACCTATGTCTATCAAAGCAGTATATGGAGCATCAAAAATTAAAAATGTACTTGTGATCACATCCGGGGTGTCTCTAACCTCTCGGCATCGAGCAGCATAAACCAATGCAGGCTGCCTCACCTTAGTTTAACTAGCACATCTGCCTGGTGTTCTCTATCATCGGCCCATACCATTACCACCCCTAGTCGGTATATGGCCCCTAGATGGCTGTTGTATTGCTCTTTGAGGTTGAGCAGAACATGTTCTTGAAGCTTGCATCTTATCAGCACGATGTGGACACTCTTTAATTCAATGCTCTAATGACCCACACCGTAAACAAGCCCCTAATCTCCTCCAACACTCGCCCGGATGGCGCCTACCACAATCACCACAAGGCTGAATCCCAGTAGGAGCAATAGAAACTCCCACTCTAACAGTCCCATTAGGTCTGGCCCGTTTCTTAGGCCTCTGAAAAGAACTAGAGGGCTCTAAATCCCTCTTATTCTTGCCTCTCTCATGATCTCTATTCTGGCACTCCACGCACTTAACCTCCTTGGCGATCTTCGCCTTATCCACAAGAACAGTGAACTCGCGCTCCCTCTACTAAGCAATCAGAACCCTCAGACTATCCCTCAAACCATCCTCAAAACGGACACATTTCTTGTAACAACCCAATTTAGACCCTAGTCGAAATAGTTGTTTCGAGACCACAAATCTGAGTCAGAGAAAAACATTTTAATATTATTTTTCCATGCTTATAATATGTGAATTGATATGTGTTGAAGTTTCATGTGTTAATTTTATCATTTGTGTGCTTAATTTTGAAAAAGGACCTAATCGTATAAAATATAAAAGTTGCATGCCATATGTTAAGTGTGCTTATTTGTTATGGCTTATTAAAGCAAAGGTCCTTATATTGATATTTGACCATTGAAAGTATAAGTGGACATTTATGGCCTTATTGTTGATGTTTTATACGTTAATTAATTAAGGGTAAAATTGGTATTTGATAATTAAATGATAGTTAAAATTAAACAAAAGCATGAAATTAGGCCAAAAACATTCATCTTTGCCGAAATTATAAAGAGAAAGAAAAGAAAAAGAGTCTTAGGGTTTCGAAACTATGAGCTTGAATTAAGGTATGTGTTTTTTAACGGTTTTAAATAATTTCTACATTTTTTTTCGTTGCTCTGTATTCTATCAAGCCCATGTCTCAATTTATGAATTTGATTATGATCTTAAGATGTCCCATTGTTGATAATGTGAGTTTTATGCAGTTTGATGATAGTAAATGAAAGATATGTGTTAGATTACTATGTTTTGTATTGAGATTTTTGATGAATTTGAGTATTTTGGGTTAAATTGTGAAAATGAGAAATTAAGGGACTAAAATGTGAAATAAATGAAATATGTGGCCTTATATGAACTACATGAAAATTCAGCTAAGCATGTGTATATGGAAATTTTGTGTATTTTGTAATTTTATGAAGTAGGGACTAAAGTGTTAAAATATGAAAATATGAGGGCTAATTTGTAAAATGCCCTAAATATGTGTAAATGGATTGATTTGAATGAATGTGAGATAGAATAAGTTAAATTTGAATTTATATAGATCAAGAACCAAGGAAAACAGATTTAGATCGGGGAAAGTCGAAAGTCGTCGAGTAGTCAATTTCGTTCGTTTGAATCCGTACAAGATAAGTCAATATACTAATAAATGTGTTGAATTGAATTATTAATTGCTTATATGATATTTGAATTGTGATGAATGGATTTAAGAGTGAAATATGTGCAATCCGAGAAAGTTCCAATAATACGACAACGTCTAAAAAGTCTCCTACGAACTATAAGAATAGTTAGGATACATATGTCATGACATAGGATTTTCGATATGTGATTTTGTGGAAGACCACGTCTGGGACGTTGGCATCAATTTTGAGATTTATGTGTAAGACCATGTCTAGAACATCAACATTGTATTTGATTTCGTGTAAGAACTTGTTTGGGACAGTGGCATCGATATTTGATTACATGTAAGACCACGTCTGGGATGTTGGCATTGTACAAGCTTTCCGAGTTATATGCGTATCCTATTTGATTCCGTACGGTTCAACAGGCATTTCGAGAAATGGATAAATTTATGAATGTATATCTGCTTCAGGTACGTATGAACTGCATATGGAATTTGGTAATGAAAGGTGAGTATGAATATGATCCATTGATATGTGAGCTACATGGAAATGTAAAGTATTTACTAGCAAAGGTTAAGAAAATTAGAGTTAATTGAGAAAAATGAACTTGCTATTGTGTTATGTCATGGTTCATATGAATGAAATAGTTTATAATTGTGATATGTGATAAGTTTATTTGTATATGGCTTACTAATCTTTTGAAAACTTACTTTGTGTGTGTTTTCAACTGTTTTATAGATTATCGAAGCTACCGGGAGCTCGAGGATCATCGAGGATCATCACCACACTATCAAACGCTATTTTGGTACCTTTTGAAATTGTAAATATTGGAATATGGCATGTATAGGCTAGAAGTATTTGAATATATTTGGTAATATGTATATCTAGCCATGTGATATGAATTGGTTTTGGTTGTGTTTATAAATGACTTTTGAGTATAAGCTGTGATGCAATATGGTCAATATAATATATTCATGAATGGCTAATAAAATTGGTCATTTTGGTAAGTTATAGTATGTGCCTATTTTGGAATTTGGTAAGATTTTGGCATGTGAATGAATGAATTAAATTGAGATTATGAATCATATGTTTTGGTATGACTTTGGCTTATGATTTGGTATGTTTTGGTTTGGATATAAACATGAATTTGGTTGGTGATTATATGACATGAAGGATGTATGTTATGTGATTGAAATTGGTTGAATTTGTGATGCTATTGTTATCTATTTGTTGCTTGTAGGGAGGACCCTTAATGGGTGGCATGTTGGCCTTGTAAATGGCCTATTTTTGCCCACATGGGCATGGACACGGGCGTATGTCTCATCCGTGTTACTTGAGGGCCATTTCAAAATGAGCCTGAGTAGACCACACGGTTGCACACACATGGGCATGTGCTAGGCCATGTGGCCAAGTCAGTTTCAAGCACGGGCTAGACACACGGGTGAGTGACTGGCCGTGTGACCCAAGTCAGTAACCTCTCTAATTTTCACATGGCCTGGCACACGGGCGTGTCTTGTGACCATGTGGACAAGTCAGTATGTATGCCCTGTTTTGCCACGGCCTAGACACATGGGCGTGTCTAATGCTGTGTGATGCACACGGCCTGTTCACACGGACGTCTGACCTCTATAACTTAGAAAATTGTTTAGTTTTGAAAAATTTTGTATGTGTTCGATTTAGTCCCGACCTATTCCTAATGCATGTTTAAGGTCTCGTTGACCTAAGAAAGGGACTTTATGTTGATGTTTGACTATGATACTATGATGTTTGTGAAATGAATGCGAAATGTTCTGATATGTCTGGTAATGCCTTTTAACCCTAGTCCGGCGAAAGACACGGGTTAGGGGTATTACATTTCTCATACTCGGATGCCACCATGCCTCGTGTGTAGTGGCTCAATCTCAGAAACTCGGCTTCATACTCGGCCACAGACTTATCACCTTGCGTGAGATTCATGAACTCACACCCACGAGCATCAACATAGCTTGCTCACATATTTCCCCTGGAAGATAGTCTTAAAGTAGTCCCAATTTAGACAATACGGTTGAGTACCCTCGTCAACCGGCAACCACCACTGATATGCTTCGTCGCGAAATAAAGAGATTGTACTCTTCAGTTTCTGCTCAAGAGTGCAGACAATGTCATTTATAATCCTTTCGGTGGCCTTCAACCAATACTCAGCCACAGTAGGGGCGACTCTAGTGACACTCCTAAACAACTCAGTTCCATTGGACCGGAGTCATTCAGTTATCGACCCACAGCCTGAAGATCCAAAATGGGGTCCAACGACCCTCTCCAACACTCTCAACATGGCTTGGGGCAGTGCCTCGTCTCTAGCTGAGCGGCTTTGAGACCCAGTCTCAGTAGCAGGTGAAATCGATGTCTCACTCGCATTCAAATTTGACATACTGCCTGTGGAGGAAGATTCAGCTTGAGCCCCCTACGGTGCCCGCCGCACCCACGAATACCACGACCGCGAGTTGCACGAGCTCTTATCGTATTTTTAGTTTTATCTACAATATAGAATTTTATGCATCAGTTCCAGTGTTTATTTGCAGATATTTTATGCTTAAATTATTAGAAGTTCAGAAGTATTTCAGAGGTTTTAGTCTCTAAATAACTCAGTGCAATTTCAGAAAGTATTGTCTACATTATTTTCTAAATTCAAAGATACTTGTAGAATCGGTGCCGGAGACTCGATGTACTACATGCTTAAAAACGATCCAAATTATTTGAAAAAACCAGTCCTTTTTCAAAACTCAATTTTGGAACCCAAAATTCACAGCCCGAGTTTTGTAACCTGGCTTTGATACCACTAAATGTAACACCTCAAACCCGGCCTAGACGTTATGGTCGAATCTGAGAGTCTCACGAAGCAGGGTTTTGAAACTGATGATCCTTTGATAAACGTCCAAGTTTAATAAAATGTATTCATTTATATATTTATTACTGACCGTTACATGTTATCCTTTAAGGTTAACCAAATCATTTCGCAGCGGAAGTTTGTAAAACTATTTAAAACAAAACCACGCTCGTGTTTTTGAAAATATCCTTTGTTCGTGTAAAATCGATATTTTGTCAAATCATCGCAGTTTAGAAATCATAATGCAACTAGACCAAAAATTTAAACCAAACAATCCAAAAATTTCGGAGAGTTAAAAATTACAAAACCCTCACGAAAGCCGAAAATTTCAGTAAAAGCCATTAAATAATAAAAATAAAAATAGTTTCTCGTCAAGTGGTCACCGCTGAGCCTTCACCCTACCAACCCGCTTATGTTTGTGGATTACCTGAACAAAATAGACAAACAGATGATAGTTTTCGTAAACTCAGTGTGTAACCCAACAGAAATAGTCATGCGACATACACAATATTTCATATATAGTCAGATATAGATTAGGACCTAAGTCCATAACGGAGATAGATATCAGAATCATATTAACAGGATAGATATACAAAATCCTACCCCCATCCTCTACACACCATTTTTGACCATCCTATCACACCATTTTTGACCATCCTATCACACCATGTGAGGCTAAAACCATCCACCCCATCCCTACACACCGTATAGTGTTGATGCGACACATGACAGATCATATGCAGTCAAGCTGCCAGAATATAGGCGAAAGGTCGCTGTACAAATCACTTCCTCTAGTTATACAAATCCCACCCTAAACACAAATATAAAATACATATGCCAAAAATAATAGAGTAAACATGCTTAACATGCTCCTACTAAGATAAATACATACTTAACAGTATATTCAGGCATATATATCAATTTTCTACTCAAATTAGACTATCAGATCATCAAGTCACATGAAATAGGGTTTGGTTAGCCCTTACCAAACATACAGTAGGTCCACATTCGATCAGGATGACTCGTGCGACCCTAGGAAAGATTTCAGAATTCTAGCCCTATATGCCTATGTCGACCCACACGCTCAAATTGACCTTGCCCATGTAGCCCACACGGTCTGACCCAAAACCCACACACCCAATCTGGCCTAGCTCGTGTGGCCCATATGGCCACACTAACACCGTCACATGGCCGTGTCTTACGTACGGCCACACATTCGTTAGTCACATGGTTGTGTCTCGCACACAGCCAACCACACGGTGGGCTACACACCCATGTGGCATCGACAGACTCCATTTTTGGCTTTTGTTGAAGCTCGATTTTTCATGTTTGGAGTACACACTTGGTTCGTTTTTGAAGCAATCGTACCCCTAGAGTGAACAAAACCTAAAATTATCACAAAATGCCCACAATCAAAGTGAGTTCACAATTCCAAACAAATCCTCATTCAAATTCACGTAACCATACACATACCTTAAAAAGAAAAACTGCACTAAAACATTTGGAAAACTTACCCTCGATGACGACGGCCCCTAAGCTTAACTACGTAATCAAAGGGTCTTAATTTTCTTAAGAACACCTAGCAAAATTGTATATCGAATTAATCTTGTACAACAACAAAAACTAATGTATAAATTAAAACTACCTCAAAAACACAACGAACCCCTTACCTACGCAGCAATACGAATGAATCGAAACGTTAAAGTATTGCAATTTGAAAGGGAAATTTTGGCAGAAATCAGAAAAAGAAAACAAAAGTTGAAAGTGGGAAAACAAAAAAAAAATTAGAGAAGGAAAAATTTTGGGAAAAGAGAAAAACTAAAATTAAAATTAAGAAAATTTGATAACATATACCTAATTTCCCTCCAACCACTAACCCACCAACCAACCTAATCCCACCAAATCTGACACATCAATCCGTATCCAACCACATCACAATTTCACTTCCACCAAACCTCTATCAACATCCGACACTAGAAATTATCACCCATGCTCACATAGGGATTTGATCACAATACGTCAGAGCAAGCTAACACTTTACCACTCAGACCAGCAGACTCATTTTGATATGATTTCACTAAGGATAAAATATAACTTAACCCACCAAAGAAAAGGCTAGGATAAAAAAAATAATTTTCCAAAGATGGGACTTGAGCCCAAGACCTCAAACACACCCTCATATCACTTAACCACTGAAGTAGATGCTTATTTATGTCAAAATTCACAAAAACAAATTTCAAAAATTTAGGGCAGTACATTTATAAAGCTATAAGGGACACACAGCCGTGTCACTTGGCCATGTGTCACACATGGCTGAGAGACATGCCCGTGTGGACGAAATAGGCAATTTTACAAGCCACATTTCTCACCCAATTTAGCACCAACATAAACTCAACATTTTGCATATACACAAGTCATAAATAGGCATCTAAAACAAGAAATAATCAAGCTTTAAACATGTAATATCTTCACATACAACCAATATGCCCTTAGGCACCTCAAATGACAGCTTATAACATGTATATCTAAACATTTAATAATCCAATTATTTAACTAACTTATATGCATATTTGTACCAAAACATACCATTTAATACCATTTATGTAGTTGATCTCTAGCATCAAATGGTCATATACATCACTTGTAATGTGTGCACTAAAAACACCAATACAAACCATTCAAAACTAACATCATTATACAAATGTGCTTTCCACAACAAACACTAAATCACTCCAAATATACCAAAACACAAGCCAAAGCATATGGCCACAACCACAACATCAGACATAGGCTAACATTTATCAAAATAACCTATACATGCCATTATAACTGAAACTAAAGAATTGAAAGTACCAAAAGAGCCGATGGATAGTGTGATATAGCTCCGATAAGCTTCCAACCCGAATGAGCTTCTGAATCACTATAAAACATGGAGAATAACACAGAGTAAGCATTTAAGCTTAGTAAGTTCGTATAACACAAAATTTAACTTACCATTTAACAACAATTTAGGTAAGTAAACATAGCATATCCCAACCAATTTAACATACTAGCCATATAAATCACATATAAAATCCAATACACATGGATGAATTTAACAAGTAATCACATTTCATATACATGTATTATTCATTTCATATATCAATGTATCATGTAACATCACTTTCATGTATTTCATGTAAATACCTGTAATAGTTCATATCGAACTCATATAATCTCGTAATAGAACTGTGCCCGTTGAACCATTTAGAATGTTGTTGGATACGCAGGTAGTACACACGAGGTTTATTGAACTGTAACCCATCAATTCCTATACATATATGCTCATACGAGCTCTGAATCGGTATGCTCTTATGAGCTGTATGTAACACCCAAAACCTGGCCCAAACGTTATGGCTAGATCCGACGTGTCACATTGAAGTTTTTAAGAAAACCCATGCCTCTTTCAATGTCCTTCTTAGTGTTTGAAAAGATATTTTTTGCTAAGTGATCAAAGTGAATGGAAGATGTGCACCAGGTAGGTATCCGAAACAGAGGAGGTGAGCCATGAAGGCTGCTTAAGTACCAAGCTCTCGATTGGATCCAATCCTAGACGTGCCCACAACCATTGCCACACTTTGATAAACAAGTTGAAGTTCATTCAAGTAGATATTTTTGATAAACCGATTAATTATATCGTAGCATTTTTTGAAATGAGTATCATTTGGAAAACGCGCGCTAAGTCTAGCCCATTTTGAATTATTATCAGAAAAAAATATAGAGTTATTAAAAATAAAAATAATCCCAAAAGAATAGTTAAAATGACCTTATTACAACCCAAAAACAAATAATGTTAACAGTTAAGATAATACTATAATATAAAATCGTTTACTGATTTCAAAGTTCAAAATCGATCATCATGGCCACTCTGAATCCCCTCCGGCTCCAAGTTTCCTCATCAAGGCTCACCTGCAAGGTTAAAGAAATGGGGGGTGAGTTTGGAAACTCAGTGTGCAACAAGCCCCTTTCAGAGCCTAAATTAACACAAGCATACTGGGTCGAAGCCTTCTCATTAATCATGTTACTAGGCCGAAGCCTTTCGTTTAACGGTTACTGGGCCTTAGCCCTTGTTCATAAATAAACTCACTGGGCCGAAACCTTATTCTGTAAATGGTATGGCCCACTGGCCCATCTTCATAACAATCAAAAATGTAAATCTCAATGCATGTATGCAAACCCATATCCATATGTGGGGAAACTATCGACCCACCCAACCGCTACTCTCTACCCGTACCAACCAAGCTCTCCATGTGGGGAATAACTCAACCCACCCAACCAATACTCTCCACTGGTAGCATAGCTGCTTTATCATATAACTTGAGGCCTAGCCTCTTTTAATAACTGGGGCAAAGCCCTTTTAGCACTTCCTTTGTTCATATAAAACCCAACCCATGCATATATGAATATATCATGGCATATCATGTGCATATCATGGCATATCATGTACGAAAATAGTATCACATGCATCTTAATTATAACATAACCCTAGGGGTATAATGGTCATTCCCACCTAGGGGCAAAATGGTCATTTTCACATTATAAGGGTAATTTCATTATTTTATCAATTATTAGGGTTTTCCATGCTCATTATCAATTATCAACAATTTCAAGTGTTTAAACAGCGATTCTAGCCCATTCTAGCAAAACCGAGTTATTGGGCCAAAAACCCCTAATGGGCCCTACATAGTCGATTTAGTCATCTAGGCCCATTTAGCCTATATTCCATAACAGTATTGACTATCTTAATGTGCAATTTATCTGGATTCCATTTTCTACCAAACTTACCCAAATGGCCCAAAAAGCCCATTGGGCCCGATTTCAGCCCCTCGAGGCCCAACTTACCGTGATACAAGAAATCGCGCCCCTACCTGTTCCAATGATCCCGATCATCAAACTTAGCGTATCTAACTAACCTATGAGCATTCACATGCTTACGAGTCCTCGAAATGCCAAAATTTTCGGCAGTTCGGCTTTTCGGCATATATCGAGTTAAGCTACGAAAGAGGGTTTGTTACACACCTGATTTGGGACTACCACCACGAGATCATCTATGCGACGATTCCTACAATCCACCACTTAACCGATTAAACTATGAATCCATGAAACCAATGCAAGAACTCTCTTACCATACTCGGCCAATACCTTAATGGCCATGAAACCTTACCTTTGTCGACTTAGATGCACTAGATCTAAATCTAGCTGCGCCCACGCCTTTAATCCAATGCTCCTCGTTGATCACCTCCTTTGTAAACTAACACACACATACGAATCAATCAAAAGTTATAATCAATCTAGACAAGTCGACAGCCTCCCTATGCCTTCAAAGATTTTGGCTTCCAAATCCCGAAATAGTGAATAAAACGAAAGTTTTGAGTACTTACCAGATGAAGGGACCGCTCACCACAAATAAAGAGAATAGGAAAGATACTGGTCTAAAAGCAAACGGCACAACCAATCTTCAAAGGCTTCGGTTCTTTTACTGTTCGGTAAAGATGAAAAGAAAGGAAGTATTGGTTCGGTTTTAGCAATAAAAAAGAAAGAAAACTGGATAAAGATAGTGGTGATTTTGGCTAGAGAAGACAAGGGAAGAAAAGAATAACCCTATGATGTTTAAACAGAAGAAAAATGGCACATCTAAGTCCCTAAATGCCGAAATACTAGCCAAGTACTCCTCTGCCGAAATCCCCTCTCCAATTCCCACTATTCGGGCAACTCTTAGCTTCTCTCCAAATCCCCAAAATCTCTCCCCTTATCACTCCTTAATCCATGCATTTGACTGATTCAAACTCTCTCCAACAGAGTTTCATTCAACTTCCAACTCCTGTCTGCTCAAGACATAAAAAGAACACCACAATTTCCAGCTTAGTGGATCGAACCCTGGCCTTCCTCAACCACTTACACGCCATTTTTTTAGCTCCTTAGTGGCGTCACCTAGCCACTTTACCAAGGGCTCTTTTGTGTTACATTTTACCCTCGTCTTTTAATAAGGCCACCTATCCAACGCCCCTAACTCCTTAAGTCCAAAATTCAAAAATTCTTCCGGGTTTTGGCCAGCCCGTGGGCCTTCTATAGGCCTATTCACTACCAAATACCAAATTTTAAAAACTTACCAAATTCTCGAAAATTACGAAAACCCAAAAATTAGGATGTTACAACTCTACCCTCCTTAAAGAAATTTCGGCCTCGAAATTTTACCTGATCCAAACAGTTGAGGATATTGTTGACGCATCGCCTGTTCGGACTCCCAAGTAGCCTCTTCTTTGCCATGGTTCCTCCAAAGTACCTTCACCAATGGGACTGACTTTCTTCTCAACACCTTGACGTCACCGTCAAGTATCTGCACAGGTTCTTCCTCGAAAGTCAAGTCCGACTGTACCTCGATTTCTGCAACTAGCACGACATGAGTAGGGTCAGAACGATATCGCCTTAGCAAGGACACATGAAAGACGTCGTGAATACGATCCAGCTTTGGAGGTAACTCTAGCTGATAAGCCACCGGCCCTATCCACTTAAGGATCCGATAAGGCCCAATGAACCGTGGACTCAACTTGCCCTTCTTACCAAACCTCAATATCTTCTTCCAAAGTGAAACCTTCAAAAAGACCATGTCCCCTACAGCATATTCCATATCCTTACGCTTCAGACCAGCATAAGACTTTTGTCGATCCGCTGCCTCCTTTAAACGATTCCTGATCACCTTAACTTTGTCTTCAGTGTTCGCTACTAACTCCGGTCCAAGTACTCGTCTTTCCCCCAACTCAGCCCAACAAGTAGGCGAACGACACCTTCGCCCATACAGTGCCTCGTAAGGAGCCATCTGAATACTTGCTTGGTAACTATTGTTATACATGAACTCCGCCAACGGTAATAATCCTCCCAACTGCCCCTAAAGTCGATAACACAACCCCTCAACATATCTTCTAGAATCTGGATAACCCTCTCTGACTGTCCATCCGATTGAGGGTGAAAAGCAGTACTGAAATCCAATCGTGTACCCAACACTTCATGTAACTTCTGCCAAAACCGAGATGTAAACCTTGGGTCTCGGTCAGAAATTATTGATACTGGCACTCCATGCAACCGCACTATCTCTGCCACATACAACTTGGCCAACTCAAGTGAGTAATCGGTTCGACGGTATGAAATGGGGCGATTTTGTCAGCCTATCCCCAATCACCCAAACTGAGTCCTTCTTGGAAGGTGTCAATGGCAGACCACTCACAAAATCCATGGTTACCCTTTCCCATTTCCAAAGTGGTATCTTCATTGGCTGTAACAATCCTGAAGGCAATTGATGCTCGGCCTTTACTTGTTGACACGTCAAATATTTTCCCACAAATTCAGTCACTTCTCGCTTGAGCCCAGGCCACCAATATAGCTCTCGCAAGTCTCGATACAACTTACTCCCTCCTAGATGCATAGCACAAGGTCCACCATGTGCATCCCTCAAAATCATCAATCTCAATTCAGAGTCTTTCGGCATACAAATTATTCCTCGAAAACAAAAAACCCCATCACCAATTAATCCAAAGTGTGGATTCTCCCCCTTCTCAACTTGTTGAAACCGAGAAACCAATGACTCATCCACCAACTGCTGCTTCTTAATCTGCTCCACCCAAGTCGGTCTCACTTGTAATTCTGCCAATAAGCGTCCATCGTCATACAAGCTCAAGCGAGCAAACATTGCCTTCAATTTTGCCACAGTCATTCAACTCAACGCATCAACCACAACATTTGCCTTACCTGGATGGTACTCAATCGAACAGTCATAGTCCTTTAACAACTCTATCCACCTTCGCTGTCTAAGATTCAGCTCCTTTTTAGTCAGCAAGTACTTAAGACTCTTATGATCCGTATAGATAATGCATCTCTCCCCATACAAGTAGTGCCTCCATATCTTAAGCGCAAAGATCACCGCTGCCAACTCCAATTCATGAGTAGGATAATTTACCTCATAAGGCTTAAGCTGTCGTGAAGCATAAGCGACCACTTTACCCTCTTGCATCAACACACAGCCCAACCCTACATGTGACGCATCACTGTACACAGTGAAATCCTTACCAGACTCTGGCTGAATCAACACTGGTGCCTCTGTCAGAACCTTCTTTAACTTTTTAAAAGCCTCTTGCTGCTTATTTGTCCAAACAAATGGTGCTCCCTTCCTTATAAGTTTCGTTAACGACGCTGCCAACACGAAAAATCCTTCCACAAATCTTTGATAATAATCTGCCAACCCCAGAAAACTTCAGATTTCTATTACTGACTTCGGTGGCTTCCACTCCAGAATCGCCTCAATCTTCCGAGGGTCTACCTTGATCCCCTCAGCAGACACAACATGCCCCAAGAATGTTACTTCACTCAACCAAAACTCACACTTACTGAACTTTGCATAGAGTTGCTTTTCCCTTAGCACTTGCAGCGCAATACGAAGGTGCTCATCATGTTTCTCTTCCGTTTCCGAGTACACTAAGATATCATCGATAAAAATGACTACGAACTGATCCAAGTACGGCTGAAATATCTGATTCATCAAATCCATGAATGCCGCCGGTGCATTAGTCAAACCAAAGGGCATAACTAGAAACTCGTAGTGACCATATCGAGTTCTGAATGCCGTCTTATGAATATCCTCTTCTTTGACTCTCAACTGATGATATCCTGACCGAAGGCCAATCTTAGAAAATACCGAGGCTCCTTTCAGTTGGTCGAACAGATCATCGATTCTTGGCAAAGGATACTTGCTCTTGATCGTCAGTTTGTTCAACTGCCGATAATCAATACACATCCGCATGGTCCCATATTTCTTCTTTACGAACAACACTGGTGCATCCCACGGAGAAACACTTGGTCATATAAACCCTCTATCTAACAGTTCTTGAATCTGAGCCTTAAGTTCCACCAACTCCTTTGGTGCCATCCTATAAGGTGCAATGGACACTGGAGCTGTTCCAGGTAACAAGTCGATTCCGAACTCAACTTCTCTGTTCGGAGGTAGTCTAGGAAGTTCTTCCGGAAATATATCTTGAAATTCTTTGATGGTCCTAACTGACTCCACAGTCATCCCCTCAGGTTCAGCTTGACTCACGAATGCTAAAAACGCCTCACAACCTTTCCAATTCAACTTCTCAGCCCTTAAAGCTGAGACAACATTGGACAAATAGTTCTTTCGCTCCCCTATGACCATTATCTCTTCATCCTTGGCAGTTCTTAACACCATTCTCTTAACAGCACAATCCAACGTCGCCCTATGCTTAGTTAGCCAGTCCAATCCCAAAATAAGATCAAATTCCCCAAATGGTAGCTCCATTAAATCCCCTACAAACATCCTACCTTGTGTCTCTAAAGGCACCTCTCTAAAGAGTTTATCTACCTTAACCGAGTGTCCCAAAGGACTTATCACTGATACCCCACTCACATTCTCCTCAAGAAGCACACCCAATGCCCCAGATACATCACAAGAAACATACGAGTGAGTGGAACCCACATCAATCAAAGCAGTGTAAGGCTTGCTATGAATGAGGAACACATCGGTTATAACATTAGGAGTATCACCCTCCTCACGACGCCGTGTAGCATAAATTAACGCCAGCTATCGAGCTTCAGCATGTCCAGCACCCCTGCCAGGTGCCCCACGTCCTCGTCCATTACCATTACCACCTCTACCTTGCCCATGACCTCTCTGTGGTGGTGGTCCTCCTCGCTACGGTTGGACACCTCTTCGCTCCGCAACTTGATCCTGAGCTGCTCTCTGAGGACACTCTCTAAACTTATGTTCCTTTGACCCACATCAAAAACACGCCCCAGTTCGTTTCCAGCACTCCCCTATATGCGCTCTGCCACAGTCCTTGCAAACCTGAGGTCTAAAAGTATTAATCGAAGCTGGTCGAACTGGTTCCTCCATTCTAGCTCTTTTAACATTTCTATTTGCAGCACCCGAGGGTCCGAAATCCCTTCTGAATCTGGGTCGATCCCTCTCACGATTCTGCCGTTCGGTTCGTTTTACTTCCTCGGCTATCTTAGCCTTCTCCACCAACGCAACGAAATCACGCTCCCTCTATGGAGCTATCAGCACCCTAAGCTCATCGCGGAGGCCATCCTCGAATCAAACTGCGCTCATATTCGGTCGCAACTATCCCTGCTAGCATAATGACTCAGCCTCAAGAATTCTGCCTCATACTCCGCAATAGTCTTATTGCCCTGAGTTAAATTCAAAAATTCCTTTCGACGGGCATCCACATAACTAGCTCCAACATACCTCCCCTTAAAATCACTCTTGAATAGTTCCCAGGTTACTCATTCGATCGAGGTACTCTCCCTTACAGTGATCCACCACTGGTATGCCTCATCTCGTAGCAACAACACGGCCCCCCTCAGCTTTTACTCTACAGAGCAATCTAGGTCGTCCATAATTCGCTCTGTTGCCTCTAGCCAATATTCAGCCACGTTTGGGGCTACTCCAGATACGCCCCTAAAAACCCTCGCTCAGTTAGCCTGCAGTCGCCGAGAGATGGATCCCCTATTCACTGTCCCGGTGCTAGCTCCAGCAACCCTTTCCAAAACCCTTAACATCGCTTGGGACAAAGCATCATCCCCCGCAGCCTGATCATGTGACCCAGCCTCAGTTGCCTGTGGCACAGATGCCTCCTTAGCTGGCCTATGCCCTGAGGATGAAGATTCAGCTTGCACCCTTCCGCGGCCTCGTCCACGAGTTTCTCTTGTACTCATATCGAATTATCTGTTTACGAATTTTATGAAATCAGTTTAATATTTCAGTTGTTTATTACGAGATATCTTATGGACATATACCAATTCAGGGATTGTTTTCGCAACGTCGTAGCCTAGCTACAGTCTCAATCCTACTATTTTACAGCCCTACCCTATCTAAAGTATCATAGTAGGGTATCAGTTCTATCTATAGCATCATATCAATATCACATGACGTAAAAGAAAATACTTACAGACTTGGTGCTGGGGATTCAGTGTGCCACGTCTTTCTCCAAACCATTTAAAACAAAAACATGTATTTGGTCACAGAGAATAGAAAAAAAATTGATTTAAAATACCCTTATTTTGGAATTCTTGATTTTAAACCCGTTTAGAAACCCACAGCCGAGTTTGTTGCAACCTAGCTCTGATACCACTAAATGTAACACCCCAAACCCGGCCTAGACATTATGGCTGGAACCAACGTGTCACATTGAAGTTTTTAAGAAAACCCATGCCTCTTTCAATGTCCTTCTTAGTGTTTGAAAAGATAGTTTTTGCTAAGTGATCAAAGTGAATGGAAGCTGTGCACCAGGTAGGTATCCAAAACAGAGGAAGTGAGCCATGAAGGCTGTTAAGTACCAAGCTCTCGATTGGATCCAATCCTAGACATGCCCACAACCATTGCCACACTTTGATAAACAAGTTGAAGTTCATTCAAGTAGATATTTTTGATAAACCGATTAATTGTATCGTAGCATTTTTTTTAGTGAGTATCATTTGGAAAACGCACCCTAAGTCTAGCCCATTTTGAATTATTATCAGAAAAAAATATAGAGTTATTAAAAATAAAAATAATCCAGAAGGATAGTTAAAATGGCCTTATTACAACCCAAAAACAAATAATGTTAACAGCTAAGATAATACTACAATATAAAACTGTTTACTGATTTCAAAGTTCAAAAGCAATCATCATGGCCACTCTGAATCCCCTCTAGCTCCAAGTTTCCTCATCAAGGCTCCCTTGCAAGGTTAAAGAAATGGGGGGTGAGTTTGGAAACTCAGTGTGCAACAAGCCCCTTTCAGAGCCCAAATCAACACAAGCATACTGGGCCGAAGCCTTCTCATTAATCATGTTACTGGGCCGAAGCCTTTCGTTTAACGGTTACTGGGCCTTAGTCCTTGTTCATAAATAAACTCACTGGGCCGAAGCCTTTTCATAATTCATATCACTAGGCCGAAGCCTTATTCTGTAAATGGTATGGCCCACTGGCCCATCTTCATAACAATCAAATATGTAAATCTCAATGCATGTATGCAAACCCATACCCATATGTGGGGAAACTATCGACCCACCTAACCGCTACTCTCCACTCGTACCAACCAAGCTCTCCATGTGGGGAATAACTCAACCCACCCAACCAATGCTCTCCACTGGTAGCATAGCTACTTTATCATATAACTGGAGGCCTAGCCTCTTTTAATAACTAGGGCAAAGCCCTTTTCGGTAAACTGGGGCAAAGCTCTTTTAGCACTTCCTCCGTTCATATAAAACCCAACCCATGCATATATGAATATATCATGGCATATCATGTGCATATCATGGCATATCATGTACGAAAATAGTATCACATGCATCTTAATTATAATATAACCCTAGGGGTATAATGGTCATTCCCACCTAGGGGCAAAATGGTCTTTTTTACATTATAAGGGTAATTTCATTATTTTATCAATTATTAGGGTTTTCCATGCTCATTATCAATTATCAACAATTTCAAGTGTTTAAGCAGCGATTATAGCCCATTCTAGCAAAACTGAGTTATTGGGCCAAAAACCCCTAATGGGCCCTACATAACCGATTTAGTCATCTAGGCCCATTTAGCCTATATTCCATAACGGTATTAACTTTCTTAATGTGCAATTTATCTGGATTCCATTTTCTACCAAACTTACCCAAATGGCCCGAAAAGCCAATTAGGCCCGATTTCATCCCCTCGAGGCCCAACTTACCGTGATACAAGAAATCGCGCCCTTACCTGTTCCAACGATCTCGATCATCAAACTTAGCATATCTAACTAACCTATGAGCATTCGCATGCTTACGAGTCCTCGAAATGCCAGAATTTTTGGCATTTCGGCTTTTCGGCATATATCGAGTTAAGCTACGAAAGAGGGTTTGTTACACACCTAATTTGCGACTGCCACCACGAGATCATCTATGCGATGATTCCTACAATCCACCACTTAACCGATTAAACTATGAATCCATGAAACCAATGCAAGAACTCACTTACCATACTCAGCCAATACCTTAATGGCCATGAAACCTTACCTTTGTTGACTTAAATGCACTAGATCTAAATCTAGCTGCGCCCACGCCTTTAATCCAACGCTCCTCGTTGATCACCTCCTTTGTAAACTAACACACACATACGAATCAATCCAAAGTTATAATCAATCTAGACAAGTCGACAGCCTCCCTATGCCTTCAGAGATTTCGGCTTCCAAATCTCGAAATAGTGAATAAAACGAAAGTTTTGAATACTTACCAGATGAAGGGATTGGTCACCACAAATAAAGAGAACTGGAAAGATGTTGGTCTAAAAGCAAACGGTACAACCAATCTTCAAAGGTTTCGGTTCTTGTACTATTCGGCAAAGATGAAAAGAAAGGAAGTATTGGTTTGGTTTTGGCAATAAAAAAGAAAGAAAACTGGATAAAGAGAGTGGTGATTTCGGCTAGAGAAGAAAAGGGAAGAAAAGAATAACCCTATGATGTTTAAACAGAAGAAAAACAGCACAACTAAGTCCCTAAATGCCGAAATACTAGCCAAGTACTCCTCTGCCGAAATCCCCTCTCCAATTCCCACTATTCGGGCAACTCTTAGCTTCTCTCCAAATCCCCAAAATCTCTCCCCTTATCACTCCTTAATCCATGCGTTTGACTGATTCAAACTCTCTCCAGCAGAGTTTCATTCAACTTCCAACTCCTGCCAGCTCAAGACATAAAAAGAACACCACAATTGCCAGCTTAGTGGATCGAACCCTGGCCTTTCTCAACCACTTACATGCCATTTTTTTAGCTCCTTAGTGGCGTCACTTAGCCACTTTGCCAAGGGCTCTTTTGTGTTACATTTTACCCTCGTCTTTTAATAAGGCCACCTATCCAATGCCCCTAACTCCTTAAGTCCAAAATTCAAAAATTCTTCCGGGTTTTGGCCAGCCTATGGGCCTTCCATAGGCCCATTTACATATTCCAACTATGAATTTTCACTACCAAATACCAAATTTTAAAAACTTACCAAATTCTCAAAAATTACGAAAACCCAAAAATCAGGATGTTACACTGTAAATGGTAAGCTCCTCTGAACTGAATAATGGTAAGCTCATGCAAGCTGAGTATTAGTAAGCTCATACGAGCTGAAATCGGTAACCCTTATGACATGTCATTTGTATCGTACGAATTCCTAAGGTTCAAATGGGGCTCGGTAGTCATCGTACATCGTTGGATATGCTATCGGTACCCATATATGGCAATTACATAATTCACATACATATAAATCAATTGAAATATATAAATGTACAATTTAATACGAGTGTACGTAGATACGGAGGTGACTAATCCTAGATTTTCTCTTTGCCTCGATCACACTCCGTACGAGGTCTGACAGGATCTATACGAATGAATTTAACTCAATTCAATATAATTCATATTCAATTTAGTCCAACACATATTTTGGCAAAATTATCATTTTGCCCCTATACTTTTAATTCTTTACAATTTAGTCCCTAAGCACAGAAAATGAAATTCATTCAATTTTATCAATTCATTTAATTTTATCTCTACCCAAGCCTAGCTGAATTATAAACATACTAATAGCAGCACATATATTTCACAATTTCACAATTTCACAACATAATAATTTCTATTTTTCAATTTAGTCTCTATTTGACAATTTCATAGAAATATTCCTTTACAAAAGTTGTTTATCTAACAACAACCATTCATTTCTATCATCAAAATTCAAAAGTCAAGCATATTCATCAATGAAAAAACCCTAATACTTTAATAGTTTCACAAATTAGTCCCCGGGCTAGCTAGATTCAGCTACAACGATCCTGGAAACATAGAAATCACTAAAATGGGACAAAAAAATCACTTGCCAATAGGATTTTCAAGCTTGGCCGAACCCTAGCTCTAGTTTCTTCAACTTAGAATCGGTTATAGTGTTTCTGGAGAAAATAAAAAAAATAAAAAAAAATTGTTTTTTTATTAATATATCATTTAATTACCTAATTTACTTAATTAACCTTTATAATCTTTAAAAATTACAAAATTGTCAAGCCACTATCATCCACAACATATTAATGGTCTAATTACCACATAAGGACCTCTACTTTAAATTTCTATTGCTATTTAATACCTTTAGCTATTAGAAATCAACTTTTGCATTTTATGCAATTTAGTCCTTTTTATCAAATTAAGCATGTAAATGGTAAAATTTCTGAACAAAATTTTTATATGATATTTCTATCATGCTGTAGACAATAAAATAATAATAAAATAATTTTTTTGACTTTGAATTTGTGGTCCCAAAACCACTATTCTGATTTTACTGAAAACAGGCTGTTACATGCTACCTTTTAATGAGTTTGATATCATCTTGGGTATTGATTGGTTAAATATGCAAGCTGATATGGTTAATTATTGATAGAAAATATTTGAGTTGAAAGGTTCTAATGGTGAAGTGATTTTTATTCAGTCTGGTAAATCAGATGGTGTTTCACATATAATCTCAGCAATGAAAGCACATAAGTTAGTACGAAAAGGTTGTGAAGTGTTTTTGGCGTACATCTTGGATTCCAAAGTGTTAGAGAAGAAAGTGGATCAAGTACCGGTAGTTTGTGAATTTTTAGATGTTTTCCCTGAAGAATTACTAGGTTTACCACTAGACTGAGAGGCTGAATTTATCATTGAAGTATTGTCTGGTACCACTCCAATTTTGATTGTGTTATATCAAATGGCTCCAGTTGAACATAAAGAAATTATAGCACATTTGCAAGAACTTATAGTCAGAGGTTTCATTAGAGGCGGTGCAATGGTGATATTTGTCAAAAAGAAAGATGGATCACTGAGGTTGTGCATTGATTATCAGCAGTTGAATAATATGATTATAAAGAATAAGTATTCGTTACCTCAAATAGATGACCTTTTTGATCAATTGAAAAGAGCTTCGATATTTTCAAAAATTGATCTTAAATCATGTTATTATCAGTTGCAGGTAAAACATGTTGGTGTACCAAAGACCACATTCAGAACTCGTTATGGACATTATGATTTCTTGTTTATAATGTTTGGGTTGACAAATGCTCCGACAACATTTACAAATTTAATGAATTGGGTTTTACAGCCCTATCTTGATCGATTTGTTGTTGTCTTTATTGATGACATTTTGATTTATTCTAAAAGTGAAGTCAAATATGCTCAGCATTTAAAGATTGAATTGCAAGCTTTGCGAGAAAAAAAACTATATGCTAAATTTAGTAAATGTGAATTTTGGCTTACTAAAGTCGGATTCCTCTATCATGTAGTCTCGAGAGATGCTATAAGAGTAGATCCAAACAAAATTTCAGCTATTTTGAATTCGAAAAGCCCACAAAATGTATCTAAAGTACGAAGCTTTCTAGGGTTAGTTGGGTACTATCGTCGTTTTGTAAAGAATTTTTCAAATATAGCCTCACCTATGGCGAAACTATTGCAAAAAGATGTATATTTCATTTGGTCAGATAAGTGTTAGTACAGTTTCAAAAGATTAAAGAGTTCATTGACAGAGCTCCAGTGTTGACGCAACCTGGATTAGGGAAAGAATTTGTTGTTTATAGTGATACCTCTCTGAATGGCTTGGGGTGTGTTTCAATGCAAGAAGGAAATGTCATTGCGTATGCTTCTCGGCAACTTAAAGTTCATGAAAAGAATTATCCAACGCACGATCTGGAATTAGTGGCGATTTTGTTTGCTTTAAAAATTTGGCATCATTATTTGTATGGCGAAAAGTGTCATGTGTATATTGATCACAAGAGCTTAAAATATTTGATGATGAAAAAAGAATTGAATCTGAGACAGTGTAGATTGTTAAAATTGTTAAAGAGCTACGAACTTGTGATTGATTACCATCCTGGTAAAGTAAATGTGGTTGTTGACGTTTTGAGCCGTAAATCTCTTTTCGCCCATTGAGCAATGAATACTGAATTACAGATGAAGTGTGATGGTTCTATCTTAGTTGAGCTCAAGGTTAAACCTTTGTTTTTACAGAATATATGGGAATTACAACTAGTTGATTCGAAGTTGGTAGCCAAACGGAAGACGGTTGAGACTAGTTAGAATATTGAGTTTAGCATTCGCGATGATGGTAATTTGTACTTTGGAAGAAGGTTATGTGTACCTGATGATTTAAAACTTAGACAAAATTTATTAAAAGATGCTCATAGTAGTGTGTACTCTATTCACTAGGGAATTTCGAAGATCTATATAGATTTGAAACAATTTTATTAGTGGCTGAAAATGAAACAAAAAAATCCCTGATTTTGTATCGTAACTTCTGGTGTGTCAGCAAGTAAAAGCTGTGCATCAAATCCTGTTGGGGTTATTACAATCGATCATGATTCTAGAGTGGAAGTGGGACCAAGTTACAATGGATTTTTTCATATGATTATTGTTAATGCTGGGAAAGAAAGATGCAACTTGGGTTATTGTGGATCAACTAACAAAATCTGCACATTTCATACCTGTACAAATGGATTATCAGTTGGAAAAGTTAGTCGAACTCTATGTTAATGAGATTGTTAAATTACATGGTGTTCCATTATCAATCATTTGAGATCGTGATCCGAGATTTACCTAAAGATTTTGGGGTAAGTTACACGAGACATTGGGTACAAAATTGAAGTTTAGTACAGCTTTTCATCCTCAAACGAATTGTCAAACTAAACGAGTGATTCAGATTTTAGAAGACATGCTTCGGTGTTGCATTATTGATTTTGAAGGTAGTTGGGGGAAATATTTATCGTTAGTCGATTTTGCTTACAATAACAACTATCAAGTGAGCTTGAAGATGACACTATATGAAGCTATCTATGGGCGTAAATGTAAAAGTCTGACAATGTTGGTCGGGGTTGAGTGAGTTAGAAGGGGTTGATTTAATTCGAGATACTAAAGACAAAGTCAAATCAATTCTGGATAACTTGAAAGCCGCGTCAGATAGTTAGAAATCTTACACAGACTTGAAGCGTAAAGAGATTGAGTTTGCTGTGGGCGGTCGAATGTTTTTAAAGGTTTCTCCATGGAAAAAGATTCTACACTTTGACAGAAAAGGGAACTTGAGTCCAAGGTTTATCAGGCCGTATAAAATCATTGAAAGGGTCGATCTTGTACCTTACAGATTATCTTTACCCTTAGAACTTGAAAAGATTCATAACATTTTTCATGTTTCAATGCTGAAGCGATATAGGTCTGACTCGTCACATATAATTTCTCCCTGTGAGGTAGAGATTTGACCTGATTTGTCATATTCCGAGGAACCGATAAAGATTTTAGCACATGAAGCAAAGGAACTTAGGAATAAAAGAGTATTGTTGGTTAAAGCCTTATGGAATCGTCATAGGTTTGAAGAGGCTACATGAGAAATAGAAGAATTGATGAAATCACAGTACCCAAATCTATTTTCTGGTAAGATTTTCAGGGACAAAAATTCCTTTAGGGGGAAGAGTTGAAACATCTCATTTACAATAATATCAGAATAGTGGTTTCGGGACCACATTTTTTATAAGTAAATTACATTAATGTTATTTTAGTGTTTACGGGATTTTATTTAAGTTGTAATAACATTTTGTAAATAAATTTTAGTGTTTAGGTAGTTAATTGAGTAAAAAGGACTAAATTGAAAAAATGGGTAAAAGTTGAGTTCTATTAGTTAAAATGATCAAATGACCATGAAATCTTAAACTAAGGGACTTGAATGGAAATTATTCTGAGAAATGGGGTAGTGGATGTTTATGGATTTGGTTTAAGTGAAATTTGGATAAATTTTTAAGGTTAAAATGGTAAATGGATAATTAAAATGAAATTAAGTAAAGAAAAATAGAAACAAGGTTGTCATCTTCCTATTTTCTTTCTATTTGGCTGAAACCACCATTGTTGAAGGGGAGGGAGCTTTGTTTTGATTTTTTTCCTTGTATGGTACAATTTTGTGCTCTATTTTTGATGATTTTTATGTTTTCGAGGTCATTTTAGCTTAGTTTAGCTAGCCCGGGGGTTAATTTGTAAATCTGTTAAAAGGTTCTTTCATGGTCCTTGAAGTTTAATAAAAGATTATGAGTCTTTATTGTTAAATAAATAAGTTTTGTAAAGTGATTTTTGATGAAAATTTTATTTAAGGGACTTATTTGTAAAAGTAGTAAAAGTCCATAGTAAATTTGTGAAATAATGAATTGTATGGATTGATATAGATCCCTAAAAAAATCAACTATTTTGAGGAAAAGGATGAAAATGCTTAGATTTCAATTTATGAGTTTAAGGACTAAATTGTAAAAAGTTAAAATATTATGGGTAAAATGGTAATTTTGCATAAAAATGAATTTTTGGACAAAATTGTTGTTTAGAAGTATTTAATTGAATGAAATTATTGTTTTAGATCACGAACGAGTTGAAGATTGTGGGAAAGGAAAAATTTTGGAATAGTTTATGTGCTTTACAACTACTACAATCTAGTCCGGTAAGTTCGTTATATATTTAATTTTAGTTGTATTGAACATTTCATAATATTTCATTAGTGAATAGTCTTTGAATTCCATTGAACTATGTTCAAATAAATAGAAGCATAATGTTATTCGGGCTTTGTACCTAGCAGGCTTCGTGCCGGTGTTATTCGGGCTCTGTGCCTCGTAGGCTTTGTACTGGTGTTATTCAGGCTCTATGCCTAGTTGGCTTTGTGCCAGTGTTATTCAGGCTCTGTGCCTAGCAAGCTTCATGCCAGTGTTTTTCATGCTCTGTGTCTAGCAAGCTTTGTGCTAGTGTTATTTAGGCTTTGTACCAGTACTATTCGGGCCTTGTGCCTAGCAAACTTTGTGGCAGTGTTATTCAGATTCTGTGCCTAGCAGGCTTTGTACCTAGTAAGCTTGTGCCGGTTTATTGAAAGTTTACATCGAATTGAACATTTTTTATTGGTAACCAATGAATCCATTATTGAACTTATTAAGCCCTCTTGTGCTTATTAGTTTGATTTATTTTTGTAGATCTTTTGGAATCATTGCTTTGATTGGATCAACTCAGAAGCTTACACGCTATCATCATCATCTCGGTAGTCATTTTGGTTCTTGTTATAGTTGGTTATAGTGGCATGTATTAGGGAAGGTTTCTAGTATTATGATATTTTTTTGAAGATGTAAATATTAAAAATTGATATGTTTATACTTGTTGCTAGTGAATGACATTTGAACTTGTGTGCTTAACTAGGTAAACCTCTTGGACCACATATATATAGTTGATGTACAAATCTATTTGGTGCATAGTATTGGTGCTTGAATACTTCAAATATATGGTGTGTAGTAGTTTAGTATATAGTGAGTTATGATGCTTGGTTGTGATAGGTTTTTGACATGTTTAGATAATATTTGGTTGAATGAAATTGAGGTGCCTTGAGGGCATATTGGTTGGATGAATTTATGGTCTATTGAATTGATTGTTTCATGTATGAATTGGTATGTTTTGTGGTCTTGAATGTCTAAACAAAATGCTTGTAAGCACATATTTGAGTTGGAAATAGAAATGGCTTGAATTTGGCCAATTTCAAGTCCACACGGCGTGCCGCATGTAAATTTTAAAGGTTACTTTTTGAACGTTACACGGCATTGCACACGGCCTAGCAACAGGACGTGTGATGCCATTTCGAGTGTTACACGGCCTAGCACATGAGCGTGTAACTTGGCATGTGACCCAAGTCAGAGAGTTACACGAGCACAAAAATAGTTGGGACACGGCCGTGTGTCCCTATTTCGAATGTTACACGGCTTGAGACAGGAGCGTGTGACCCTTACAGTATGAATTTTTTGAACTTTTTCCTCAATGTTTTAAATGTTCCGATTTAGCCCTGAGTCATTTCTAAAGTTTTTCTAAGGCCTTGAGGGCTCGAATAAGGGACGATATGCATGTGTATGAATGAATTATACTATAATTAATGAAATGTTTGGAAATGAATGTTTTAAGTTACGTTTTTACAGTAATGGTCCATAACCCTATTCTAGTGACGAATACGGGTTAGGGGTGTTACAATTTCAATATGCTTCTAGAATCCTAATACCTTCAAGGATTTTAATATAAATTTTACTTTATAGTGGTTCATAAAAGGTTGTAACAATAACCATTAGACGCAAGTTAAATCTTTTATGAATTGTCAAAATAATATATTTAATGTAATATCCCGAATTAGGGCCTAATCGGAATAGTGGTTTCGTGACCATAAATCCGAGATAAAAATAATTATTTTATAATTATTTTGAGGTTTATGATATGATTGCATGATTGTGTGAAAATTTCGTGAAGAAATTCTATACATAAAGTGCTTAAGTTGAAATTAGGGACTAAATCGAATAATTTGTAAAACTTGCATTCTAGAAGTTTTTAGTATGAAATTACTTTGGAATATTAATGAGGAGGTCTTAAATAGAAATTTGACCAATTTCTAAAGTTTTGGACAAAAATGGGCTTGTACATGAAAATTTTCAAACAAAGGTATTAAGGGTATTTTGGTTATTTGGTAATTAAAAGATTAAAAAACGGAAAAAGATGGCAAAATATGTCCATCTTCTTCATTAGGACGAAAATTAAAGGGTTCTCCATAGCTAGGGTTTGTTTCAAGCTTCCAATCTCCATAGTAAGTGATTCCAAGCCCCGTTTTTAATGTTCTTTACGTTTTTGGAGTCCTAGTAACTTGATTTAGCTTATGCTAGCAATAATTCAACCTAGGGTTCATATTTGGAAAAATACCCATAGGTGAAATTTGTGTATTTTGGTGTTTTATAATAGAATATGAGGTTTTAAATTATGCTATACAACTTGTGCTACTCGGTTTTAAGTAAAAACGAGAAAAAGGGCTTAATTGGTAAAAATACCTAATAGTTATAAGTACAAGTTAGAATGAGAATTTGATGTTGAAATAGAAGGTAAAAATGATCATCATGTCATAAAACATAAGAAAATAGGATGAGGTTTAATTTACGAGCCTTGGGGCAAAAGTGTAAATATGTGAAAGTTTATGGGCAAAATGGTAATTTTGCCAAAGTTCGTATTTGGGCTGTTTTGATGAATGTATGTATTAAATAAGATTAATTTGGCATTATAGATCAATAGAAATGAGATTCAAGCCGTGATCGAGGGAAAAACAAAGTTTACGAGGAATAGGCTTGATTGCTAATATTTTGTATCGAGATAAGTTCATGTGTAAATGTAGTAACATAATCGTCATTTTAAGTAATTTAATGTTATTTATGTGATATGATGATTAATATCATAAAATATTATGCTTTATGGCTATTATTGAATAATATGTAAATTATTATTTGCTACCGAGTATCAGTTTCGATGTTTCGTGGAAGACGGCAAAGATGTGTAATCGAGAAAAAAGCCCATTTGAACCTTGGGAATAGATTAGAATACAAGTGACATGTCACTAGGATGGTTGGGCATCCAAACTCGTTGAGTTGAGTCCGAGTTCACTTATGGATGCAAATGTCCGAACTCGTTGAGTTGAGTCCGAGTTCGTGAGATGTAACTAGGCATCTGAGCTCGTTGAGTTGAGTCCGAGTTCACTTATGGATGCGAACGCCCGAGCTCATTGAGTTGAGTCCGAGTTCGCTTATGGGCGGGTTACATGGTAGCTTGGCTACATATGTGGCACTTATGTACAAACTTTTCGTGTATTCGAATTATATTCCGATGTGTTCAACGGGTGAATCTTAAGAGAATAAGGAGAATGCCTAAAACGAAGGTGACATGTTGGTAAGTGTGGTAAATGAGAAAATTTGACAGGTATGATGAAATCGTAGCATGATATTAAATGCAAATGTAACATGAATGTCTTGGTGTTGTTTACGCAAATGATGTTTTTATGTGGAATTGCATGATTATGTTACTTACTATTTGCATGTAAACTTACTAAGCATTTATGCTTACTCCTTCCTTTTCCTTCATTGTAGTTTTGACAAACCGGCTTGAGAATCGGGATAGGTCGAAGACTCGTTCACACTATCTGAAGGCCTAAATTGGTAAAATGGCTTGTGTATCTTGAATGTGACATGTATGGTAAAATACTCAATTTGTGTAAATGATCTTATGATATGATTATGCTTTGGCAAGAAAAGATTTTGTGAATGATTAGCCATTGGAATGGCCAATCTAAATCATATTTGATACCATGTATGTTTAAAATACTATTTAGTCCATGAAAATTTATAGTAAAGTAAAATTTGCTATAAAACAGAATATTGCTGTAGCAATGACGTGAATTTGAAAAATCACTAAAAATAGTAGAAATGGACTTAAATGATGAATAAGTTATAGAATCAAAGCTTAATGAGTCTATTTTCATATGGATGGTATTTTCATATGGATGGAACAAAGCAGGTATATGAATGACATTCTGTGAGATGTTTAAATTTTTGTGAAACAGGGCCAGAGCGATTTCTGGATCCTCTGTTCTGACTTTGGAAATTCACCATAAATTGTATAAAAATAATTAGAAGTCATGCTTTATATTTACAAGTTCCTTATAGAGTCTATTTTTAATAGAAATAAACTGCATAGTCATTAAAACTCTGTACAAAGATAAAAGTGGTTCGTAGTGAACAAAGGTCAAAGCAGTCGAGTGCAGAAATAGGTTAAACTTTAACTAATAAACTATACTAATTGGTTTGACCAAAAATTCTAGAAAAAAATTATTAGATATATATATGAGTCTAGTTTCAGGGAAAATTTACGGAATTGGATTTCGAGTTTCAGAACTTAAGATATGAATTTTTAAGCGACTATGACGCAGTTAGCCAGCTTGTCTGGAATTTCTAAAATAAATTATTTAAGTTGTTTAATTGATGAAATTAAGTTTAATAACACCTCATGCTCGACTCCGGCGATGGTCTCGGGTACGGGGCGTTACATCTAAAGGTTATTCCATTCACCACAGAAGAACATTATATCTTTTTAAAATCAATGCCAGGACTTAGCGAAAAACTTGATATTTTTATTTCGTTTTTGCAAAACTACTTCATTTTCACCCTCACTAGCTTTATACCTTTAGATATTTGGACTACTGATCCAAGAACTCCACGAATAATTGTACTTGAGTTGAGTCTTTCTATTTTGATCAATTTATTCCATATCTATATGTCACAATAGATTTATTCAAGATCCTTCTTTTATTTCATTATTTCAATAATAATAATATTGCATGCAAAATCATTGTCAACCACTTTTATTATTCAGTTCCACATTTTCTCAAATTGACATAACTTATCGAGATCTCTTATTTTCATTATTTTAATCCTCAGTTCAGGTACCTAAATCTCTTCTGGAGTTTTACTTATTAGTTTTGTATTGGGTCTCTTCTAGAGCACCCGCCTCCACTATATGACCATCTAAAAGAATTTTCATATTTGGAATCGATCAATCTATTAGTTATTCTAACTGATTGTCTTACTGGACTTTGATTCTAATTAAAATATTAACTTGGTTATTCTCATTAAGTTTTTAAATACATCTGGTAGTTAACTTGTAATGAGTTATCATTGTTGAACTTTTGGTTCAAATTACTCTCCCCCTAACTCATAACAAGTTATTATTTCTCTCCCCCTAAAGTCGGGAAAACTACCGAATCAAATTGTAATAACAAATCATGTCATAATTAAATCTTCAATACATTCAAAACATCTAATAATACAAAGAAACTTGTAACTAATATATATTCCCAACTTTCTTTGAGGATTCACTCATCTTTGTGCATTGTGGTGGAGCAATTGGAACATATACACACATAGAAAGATTCAAAGATGAGAAATATTTAACTCTTGATCAGAAACTAATTGTAATGGAGAGTATTTATAACTTATTGGCTTGAAGCATACAACTCGTAAGTTAACATAATCTTATGTTGAAATAGGAAGTTTAGTTCTTATAAGTAATGGTTTAAATATTAATTAGAGGCGTTCAACCAATAATTTCTCTAAACCATTATGCGCATAAATAATAAACTTTTACAAAAGTTTTTCAAATTCAATCAATAAAAGGCTAAGATATAAACTCATCAGTATTAGCAAGATGAATTGTCTTAATTCCATGATCTAAAATTAATTATTTAAACAAGCAATTTGAAAACGATAGGTTGCAAGTTGATAGCACTTGCATGATTAGTTTTTAGATGCATCTACCAAAATCATATAATATCAAAACCATCCACATGATGTATGAATGTGCCCATGTTTACTTTAGAAAAACAAGATATTAAAATCTCAACTTTAGTGAGTTTCTAACAATCAAATTTCATTGAGAACAAGCAACAAATGAGAATTCTTTAAATTAAAGAATCTTCTGGTTCTTTAATAAATGTCCATATGAATTATTAATTAATTTTTGCATCATATATGATCCATGATGATCTAACTGGTCACGCCAAGTAGTAGATGCATTTGTTTCAGTAAACTTATGGTTTACTTTAGCATGCATTTCAATTGTATTAATAATATCAATATAAATTGTGACAAATTGATAATCTTACTGTCATTCCTTTTACTTTGTATCTAAATATAAGTACTATTGTGACATTTACTACTAAAAATGTCTAAATCAATGTGAAGCCTATAATGTCACTAAGTCAACAAAATAAATATAAATTCCAAACAATTACATGCAATATTCGCTTCAGGGTGTATGCCAAAAAAAAATTTCTACGTTGAGTCTTGACGATTTTATCATGAAGTAAGCAAATTAAACTCCAGTAGTAGACTTTGAATCCAATCAAAATCTATTAATAGCAAACTTTGAGAGTGGATTTTATTTTCCAGGTGTACAACAGGTATATAACCAATGACTTTTCATACATAAGTTCTCTCTTGCAAGTTCTCATCAGTAATATTTTTCCACATAATTTTAATTGAGAATTAATTCTAAATACTGTAGAGTTATACTCACAGTTAAAAAAAAACTTGCAACTTCAGGTGCATCCAACCATATTCTATTGCTAATAAGTAGATCTTTCACAATAAAATATTTTGCTTTCAACCCCTTAATGGGGATGATGACAAAATATCACAAAGATAGTCACAATCAATTCAATTTAATAACAAGAGTAATCAATAACTCAATCATCCCTTGATTCATATGAAATATAATATTTTTCTCATTCACAATCTCAATTTGAGATCCACTATGAATATATTTTAAAACCAATGGAGTAACCATCACAAGATATTAATATATTAGCTCTTCTAGAGCTTTCGACTAATTTTGTACTACCAAATATTAGAATAATATTGGTTTTTATTTTCTTTTGTGCTTGCGTGCACTTCGAGGAATGCAATAGATTTACTAGGACAAACTTATAAACGTCCCAATAAATTCTTTATTTCATAATCACCATCGCAAACATGCGTAGATTTCAAATCAAAATCTATCTATTCATGTTGTCATGATTAGTCTCTAATTATAATAAACATGATATAATAAATAAATCATAGTAAAATATACCAAATATTCTTTAATATCATCGTTATCACCTTGGCTATTATCACAAGCACGCGTAAGGATTATATAAATTTCTTTGCATAATGATTATCCATAATGTGTAGGCCCCAATTGAAAACTGAAATAGTAATAGCTCTAGAAGCCAATCGACAACAACTTGAGTAGCAAATTTAGAGTGATTGACTATTGCATTGGTTGCTGCTTGAAAGGGGTAAGGCTTGATGAAAGGGAAAAATTTTTTGTGACTTATAGAGAAAAACAATTAAAAGAGAATCGTGCTGATAACATTAGGTATAAGAAGTATAAATGAAATAGAGATATACTTCTAATGACTATTAGAATTTAAAGTTCATCAAAACTTATCTTGATCTTGATGTATATCCACTGAATAAGATATTCATAACAAATATTACGATATTTCGATAAAAAATAATTTATTGTAACTCATTAATATTTAGATATACAAAATACAAATTTTGAATTTTTTAAGAAATTAATTTTTTCGTGAAATTCAACTTAAATATATAAACTATATTTTAAAAGTTAAAATATAACCATTACAAATTTTAATATACAATTTATATATTTGAAATAAATTTGAATAAAAAATAACTTTATATTCCATATAAATATTACGTAAAATCCACTAAATTATAAACAAAGGTTAAAATATCATTTGCTTTCAAAAGCACTTTTTCCAAATGCAAAATTTAGAAAAATAACAAATGTTTTTATGTTTGAGTTCAAAAACACTTTTGACTCCAAAAATTATTTATTTAACTTTGATTATAACTCTAAAAGTGATTTTAGAGTAAAAAATACTTTGAAAAAATAATACTAAACAAAGCATAAAAGACCATAGATCTTGTAGCTTTGTAAGTCAAATAAATAATAATTTTAGAAATTCTTAATTATATTATAAATATATAATATTTTGTAGAGTTTGGAAAAAAATCAATAATATTTTGTAAGTTAAATATTTTTTTTTCTGATTTTCTAGTAAAGTTGTATTTTTAAAATTATTATCAATTTATTATTTTTAGTTTTTTAAGTAATTTAAATCTAAATCTTAAATTAACTATTGTTTTTTGGGTTGAGATTAATTTGATATATATATATATATATATATATCCTTGCTATAATATTCTTCACTTCACTTCTAATATATAAAAAATTATTTTTTTCTAAAAAAATGTTTTTTGAAATTACAATCTAAATGAAATTCAAATCTAAAATTGAATTATCTAAACAATAAATTTAATTAATTAAATATTTTGAACTTGAAATATTTTAATTCCAAAAAAATTGAAAATAATGAATTTGTAAATCATTCATAAAAAAATTAAAATTTTAAAATCCAAATTTCAATGACGTAAAAGTTACCTAAATTAAAATTGAAAGCTTGAGTGTGGTAAAAGAACAAAGATATAGCCTCCTAAATAAAATTTGGGTGATTATATAGTTTAAAGTCTAAAAATGAGAGGAAGAAAAAGGAATGAAAACTAGTTGACCGTAAAACTACAAATCTATAACTATCAATTAAAGTTATCCCAAGCAATAGAATTGCTTAATTTGAATTGAGGTTTCATAATTTTAAGATAAATAAACTTGGTTATAAATTAAAATTTTGAGGAGAATTAAGTATATCTTGCCATCTTTTGTGCCCAAGGAAATACAAAAGAAAGATAAAATAAAGAAAATTAAAAAAAGGAAAGAAAAGGCATGTGCATGTGCATTTGTATTTATATTTTTTATGTAATATTATATTTAACGTATTATATATTTATATGAATTTTTGACAAATTTATAATTTATTTCATATAGATTTTTACACTTTCATCATTTGTGCTACATTCATATTTTGTGTGCAGTGTTTTAGTTATATATATTATATTTGTGTCTTATATAGAGTTAGATCGGTTAATCAGAATAGTTGGATCAAGAATCAATAGGTATATTAATTTGGATAAATAATTGAATTGACTTTTGAACGAATCACTATAAACCAATTAAACTAAGTTAAAAATAATCAATTCAACTATTTTTCTCTATTTTTAAATTCTTTCTAAATTTTATGATTTTTTTAAAAATTATTTAATTAAACTTGGACCAACCGAATCAGTTTTAAAAACGTTAATCCCTTGCCCCATAAAATAGAAAAATTACATTATAATCCTTTTAAACATATAAAATTATAAGTTAATAAATTGTAAAATTGCAGTTTACTCCACAAATTGTTAAATTTTTTATTTATTCTAAAAATTATAAAATATAAATAAAATTAATAATAAAATGTACTTTTCTAAAATATAAGAATTAATTTTGGTCCGCCTTGAAAAATTATGGCTTCGTCACAGGTCATATAGTCATGTTGATATGTAATTGTCAATCTAATTACCATTATTAAAATAACTTTTAGTTTTATATCATGAATCATCAATTTTTTTTTTTTTATAAACATATTCAACATATTGCTAGAATTTCCATTATACTTGTATCAACATATTTAAAATATAAATATCAATTTAAAAAATATATAATAAATAATAAAATGTATGATTTATAATTAATAATAATAACAACACATATTTAACATATACGGTATTGTCTTATTCTCTTTTTTCTATAGCACGTAAAAAAGTTATTATGTTGGCAGACAAAATTTTTAAGATTCTTACTATATTGAATTCAAATCCTATCGTTTGCATATTTTTCTTAATTTAATTTTTTTTAATTTTATATAAATATATGAAATTGTAGAAATACCTTATAATAGTAATATTAATTATTTAAAATATAAATTTTTAATAATTTTCTTGATTAAATTAATATCGAGTTGAATCGTAACGCCAACTTAATCAAATATTTATAGTATAAATATATTTATATAAATTTATACCCATTAATAATATTCCAATCTAGAATTCGTATAATAGTGTAATGTTTATGTTATTTTAACTTTCAAAAAATTATGTTTATGATGCTTTAATGGTTTTTATGATGCTATGTTAGTAACGTTGACCATATCCATATAAGGTATCCTACAATGACTGTAGTTTTATTGATTTTAGAAATATTATAAAAATAACAGAGGTAATAAGTAAAAGTATATTTTCATTATTAACATGAGAATGAAACTTAAATTTAATAAAATATTTAAAAGTCCCTAATTCATTTTTCTTAAAAATTATCTTAGCATTACTTTAAAACAAGATTGGTAGGCAGTGATTTTAGATTACCCTATCCTATTTAATTTAAAAGTGTGCCAAAGTGGAGAGAGTTATAAGAAAAAGTTAAGTAAAATTACTTATTCACGTAGTTTGAAATAGTTAATATGTAAATTATTTATTGTTTATATAACGATGGTTATATTCGCTTATGATGAGGCATTGTTTGTCCATTTAAAAAAGGTTCCTTATGAGGAGAAGATGGTCTTTAATATATGTAACCACAGTCTAATCCTAAGGTAATCAATTCAGGATTATTTCCCCCTTAATAGTTTCCCATAGTGTGGAAGGGTTTAGGATTAGACTGTGGTTCACCATTTGTGCTTATCCTAAACCCTTCCTCACTTAAGGATGGCCCCTCGTTCGTCAAGTCCTCCAACATTCGAGGTTTTTGGTCCTTAATTTGTGATTTTGTTGCTAAGTTTTCAGGAAATTGTTTTTGTTGGACTCATTGTATATATTGTTTTAAGTCAAAAATATTTCTACTGTCTGGACGCTAAAGAACTAGACAAAAACTCTTCTCATCGAGGTGTTCACCTTGATGGTTAAGTTTGCTGAAGAATATGCGCCAAAATCTCTCCTTGCTCGCATTTATCAACAGAGCAATGAAGGTTTGTTGTCTCCATCATAAAATGAAAGGGTTACTTGCTTTTTGAAACTATGTCTTGTACTAAACTAAGGTCTTTCACTGCTTTTTTGGCTTCTAAAATTATATGGGACATTAGTTCCCGTTTGTGTTGTAATCTTTCTTTCCTCATTAAATGAAATTAGTCAAAGAAAAAAGTATTTTATATAGATCATCCTTCACATGTGCTGATTGCAATATTTACTGACACACTCTGTCTTCATCCAGCTTTTTTACTATAACGACACAAGGAATCAACAACAGCTCATTCAATATCATCTCCCATTTTAGAGAAATTAAAAAAGAAAAAGAAATTGTCCCCACCATAACAGTTGTCTAAAAATCTCTACCTCACTTACATGTTCATCTAAATATTCATACATACAAATATATAGTATTAGAATATATACATGCATAGTACGACAATATCGAGGAAGGATTGCAATCTTAAATTGTCAGATGTCTTACACTAGAAACACTTCGCTATTGTTCACAGTCTGGATGTTCTCTAGAAATTAATGGCAATATTTATCAGATCATATATTCTTTGGAATATTACTGTTTCAGATTCAATGAATGTTCATCAAATATTCTTCTGCAACATTAGAATAATAAAGGGTCTTGTTACAGATTTTTTCAGCTGCAAACAAGAAAAGTCATATGCTGATGTTTTGCTGCTGTCATAATTTATGTCAATGGCTATGGCTATGGCTATGGAATGGTAATGGTTTATGATATATATCAGGTGTTGATTATCGTTTGTCCAAATTTACAAGTTGAAATCTTATGAATTGGCAATGGTAGCTTTCATGAACATACTGCTTAACAACTTAACATTAAACTTACATGAAGATTTGAGACACACGGGGAAGAAGGATTTATGTCAGGTGTTCATTATTGTTTGTACAAATTTGCAAGTTGAAATCAAGAATATGGCTTGTCATATGGTCGTGATATTTGAGCAATCAGCCAAAAAGGGACCCTTGCTTACAGGTTTAGGGTTAATTAGCAAAAACAAAAAACTCATTTAGTAAATTAGGTTGATTTTTGGAAATTTAAAAAAATAAGTTAATTTTGTAGAGAAAAACAGAAAACACTCCCTAAAAAAAAGCACTTTCTACTAAAAATATATATTTTTTTTACACATCAATTCTTTTGATTAGCTGGTCAAATTTCTCTAAATTTTGAGAAAACCGGCCTAATTTACTAATTAACTCTTAAAAATAGCTTTTTTTTACTAATTAAGCCTAGAGGTTTATGATAATATCTTCTTTTTATTCCCAAATGGATTGCGTTTTAAGTTTTAACTATGTGGATTCTTGATGCTAACAGCATCTTCCATTCAGATCAGCCAAAAATATATTGAAATCGAATCTTAATGTAAATATATATATATATGAGAGAAATGATCAGTTTCAATCTTTCAATTCGTAGTTAAAAACCTGATGGTCTCTTCTAATTCTTCATATAGTTACAGAAATCTGGTTTGCTTAGCAAGGCCATATCCCACATAAATATAGATTATTTCTCAATTACTGAGGCTGGTATAAAAGCTATGCAATGAGCACAGCTCAAAAATGGGGACGGTGGGCTAAAAAAGTGATTGTATTATATCAAAAACTAACCAAAACGAAGGTTTCACCTTGACCAGTAAAAGGAAATACTAAGCTCTTGACCGATGTTCCCATCGGGATCAATCAAACGGAACGATTCAGTATGAGATGAACCACGACCTCTTTCAAAGTTAGCCCTCAGGTACATAAGTTCATCATCATTATCAAGCTCTTTTCCACGAATCATTCCAGCACCAACAACGACTGAACTCATTAGCCTAAAAGCATCAATATCAGATTTCGATGGCCTGCGTTTAACTGCGTACCCAACTTTCCTTCCATTACAGTACATAGTCCACAATGGCATCGACAATACTGAATCCGAGCTCGAAAAATTCCCTGAAACGGTGCAGTCCAGCGCAATTCGGAGGATACCACCCTGCATTTCTCGAGCCAAAACAGCTGTAGGAACTGCAAACTCTAGGAGGAGAAATGGGTTGGTGGACTTGGAATTTGCTTGGATACAGAAGCTGAGTTTTCCCTTACGGTAACCGAAGATGGTACCTGTTATTACACTAGGAAAAGTAGTGTAAACAGGCTTTAGATAATAGGTTTGAAAGTAGCATTCATGTTTGATTTCTTGACCGTGGTTGAAGGTGCGGTTGCAGGTTGGAATAAGGAGTTCCATAAGGGAGCGCAAAATCCGCCATGAACGGAATTGCTTGTGGCACTCAACGGAGGTAACACCATTTGTAACGTGGGTGGCGGCAACAATTGTTGGGCAGGACATGGTTATTTGCCCTTATGTCAAATATGAAAGGCTTGCTTGTGGGTTGTTGCAGATGTGGTTTAAGCTTACATCCTTATATATAAGAGGGGAGAGTAGAGGAGAGTATCTTTTTGGATTTATATTTATAAAAAACGAATGTTATTTGTTACCTTAATTGCTATATTTATTTATTTGACGTAATTATAAATTTAACTTTAAATGTTTACTTATTTTTGGTCATTATTTTTTGGGATCATTTTAGTTCTCAATATTTAAATCTTATCTAAAATGTTTTCTTTTAGATAAATTTTTTTTTATTGAACTGTTAGAATTCAATCCATATTGATGTAGCCTTTTATGTTATCACATCTTAAAAATCGAGTTAGTAGAATCAAGTTAGTGGTATTGGGTATCTGATTAGGATACCAAAAATAGGTTAGAAGTGTTAATAATAAAATAAAATATTATAAAAATAATCAAGACTAAAATTTAAGTAGAAAATCAAAATTCGGTGTTTGAGAATTAATTTTCTTAAAAGGATTTTAAAAACAAAGCCAAATTTGAAAACAATTAAAGAAATGAATTTTAATTTGAAATAAGAACTGATTTGTAAAAGGGTGAAAACTGAAAGTTTTAAAGGACAAATTTTTCAAATTTTAAATATATGTTTTCATCCCCTTGCCTATTTAAACTCTAGAACGTCACTTTCCCATCATCACTTTAGCCATTTGGAAATTTTTCTAAAATCTAAATCTGAGTTTTTCTCTCAAAATTAACTCATCCCTATTGATTTTCTAGCTTTCCAAACACCAATTCTTCCTTCAATTTTAAAGAAAATTCCTCTTTTCTTCATCAATTTCTTCAATGTTTCTCAAATGTTTTTCATCAAATTAGATCTACACTATGTCATTTTTCTCAAATTGAGGTAATACTATGATTCTTATTGTTAATTCTAAGCTTATTTTTATAATTTGAAATTTGATCAACTATTACAAGATTTTAATAGATCTAAAGCTTTCAAATAAAAAATTTGACTTAAAAATGGTGAAACTCGAAAAATGAAGTTAACTGGCTATTTTAAATTGATTTCAACTTATTTTGAACTAATTAAAAGGTTAATGAACTCCTAATAGATCGTTAAAGAATTTTTAGGGATTGAGAATTTTCCTTCTTTGAATGTTCATGTAAGCTCAATTTTCTAGAAAAGTTAGATCCAAGAAATTTGATGAAATTGAGGGCTTAGATCTATTATAATATGATACTTAAGAAGTTTAGAAACTTGTTTAAGGGTTAGAGATGAAAATTGAGCAAGGAAATCTCTTATTTCGGCTAACTAATTAGATCTATTATAATATGGATATGCAATTTTGTAGTTGTTTGAATGTGATTAATGCTATAAATGATGAGTTTGTATTGTCATTAATATGTATGCAAAGTGTCGGATCCAACAGGAGCCTCTACAAGCAAATCGAAGGGTAAAGAAAAGCTTATCTAGCCTTCAACAATTGAACGAAAGTGATCCGATGAGTGATCGAAATTGTTGGTACTAAACACGATTCCTTAAGTTAAATGGGATTTTAGGTTGTTGTAAACACCTAACCTAAGTTCCGAGTGCAAGTTTCCTTAATCAATTTATTATTATTATTATTATTATTATTATTATTATTATTATTATTATTATTATTATTATTATTATTATTATTATTATGCAAATATGCCTATGAGGTATGATATGTAATTCATATAGAGATGTAATTGCAAATGTTATATGTTTAAGACAAATTATGTTATGAGGCATGTTGGTTCCACACACACTATATGATATCTATATGATAAGGCTCTTTAAGCATTATGTGAGCACTTGATGAGTGCATTATAAGTGAATATGGAAATGTTATGATTATATTTATATGATAAGTGAAAGTGTGCATAAAACAGTATGTTTAAGTGGATATGTTGGCATTGTGATCTCGTGGAGCCATCAGATATCATTAGCATGCTATAGGATTTGTGAGTAATCACCTATATACTTATGTTTGGGCGTTGAGGCCCTGGGATATGTTAGAGGGATAAGGGAATGTTGAGCTTAGCCTTATTCATCGAGATATGTTGGTTGTGTTTGGAGAATGTTAGCTATATGTTAAACTTCATAAGATATGTTCGACTCATTAAGTCATTGGTTGTGTTTGGAGATCTGTTTATCCAATGTATTGTGTTTTATACATGTTTCATAGTCACAAGATATCAATATATCAATATGAGATGATGTTATGTTATATTCATGGTGATGCCAAAAATTATTGCTAGTATGCTTTCTTTTAACTATGTATTGTGTGTCTAATTGTAGCAATCTTTGATAACTCACTGTGCTTAGTTAAGCTCACACTCTTTTATGATTATTTTGCAGAGAAATAGCAGGCCAAGTGATCCAAATAAGGCTATCCTATTGAGTATATGGAGTGGTTTCCAACTTTGAAAATGATGGCAATGTTGGACTATTTTTGAGGGATTAGAATTTATTACTTTGGTTTGTAAATGGACATTTTATGGACTGTTTTTAAGGACATTTATAATTGGGTTGTGATTGTTTGATTGTGGTGAATGGTTTGAATATGCTTGATATTAGCTTGTATTGTATGAAGAATGACATACATGTCCCTTAATGAATTTTTGTTGTAAATGTTTATATTTGATATTGGATTGTTGGACAAGTTTAAAATGACTATTCGGTGAGAAATACACCAATAGTGCACTAAGAAATGCATGAAATGCAAATTGGACATGTTGAGTTATTTGGTTTATGACATTAGGAAGGCATGCTAGCATAGCTAATTACATTGGGAGTCCAATTATGTTATAGTATGTTATAGAGTGTATGAGCATGATTTGAATGACCTATGTTTGTTATATGCCATGTTAGAATAGAAAAAAATTTCCTAGATGCACGAAATGTTATGTTAAGTTGTGTTCCAAAGTGTCATATGAATGTTTTGGGCTATTTCTCCAGAAATTACAAGAGACGTCGCGACGAGGGTTTGATGTCAAGACGCCCTTTTTCGTGTCATAGTGATGAGGGGCATTGTCTAGGTTATGTTGCAACGTGGGGTTTTGCGTGGTCGTGTCGTGGAAAACTATCATTTTTGAATGGTATTGCTAGTTTTGCAATAGAGTCCTAATTTTTATGCTATGTAATTAGAGTCCTTAAATGTTATGAAATGCCTTGAAATTTTATATGTTTAAGTCTCGTATGTTTAATTTCATAAATCTAATTTTAATTTTGCAAAAAGATTTTTTCAGGTATTTTGCCAAATTTATGATTTAGTCGTTAAACCTTTGTTTTAAAATTACTTGGGTTTTACTTAACTTTTTTGGTTAGTTATTACAAATATAGATTTAAATAATACTCTATAGAATAAATATATGTTTTATTTAATGTTCTATGATTGTATCGTATGAAGTATGTCAAATGAAAATTTTACCCCTGGTTGATAATCTAATTGTTTTGCTAGAAAAGTATGATTCTAGTGTTTGTATGTTTGCTTTTAATTGCCAATTGATTATCATGTATGAAGTACTGTGAGGTGTGAAAGGTGGTTTTATAGTGTGATTAGTGGTCGATAAGGAGGTCATGCAAGTGGCTAATGTAACGTCCCAAATTCAGGTCAGACCATTCTAACTAGGTTTGGGTACCATATTTGGTGGTATCAGAACTAAGATTTATCAACTCTCGGGCTTTAAACTTTTGAAAATGAAAATGTTTATTAAGTTTTGAAATAAAATCAAAAAATTTTAAACTTTGGACGAAATACCCTTGTATGAAATTGTATATTTTGAGGTAGGAATTTGAACACATTGCCTGTATTTTTGCAGGAATATGCCTTGGATCACCTGCCACTCCTCACTCTCTTTCATATTATTTCTTTTGTTTATAGTATATACAATATGTCTTCTAGATGAAGACGTATTGGTACAAATGCTCCGGGTAATGGTATGTCTTCTACACCACTTGTACCACCTCAAAGGTAAGTTGTGCCATATGTTGTGGTTGAGCCCCTGATGCAAGCGATGATTGGGGTGTTTCAGCAGATTGCCAATGGTAACCCAACACCTACAAACCATGGTTTTCCACTTGAGCTGTAACACCCCTAACCCGTATTCGTCGCCGGAATAGGGTTTTGGAGTATTACCAAAACATTCAGAATAATTTTTCAATTAATTTACGTAAACTACTATTCATTTACCAAGATCATTCATAACGTCCCTTGATCGAGCCCTCGAGGTCCAATACGAGCATTAGAATCAAGTTGAGACTTAATCGCGATCTCTAAGAATTTTTCGCGACTTTTCAAAATTTTTCCAAGGTGCAGGGCTCACACGCCCGTGTGGTCCAAGGGGCATGCCTGTGTGACCCTAGGACAGGCCCGTGTTGAAGACCCTGTTCGACCCTGTGTAACTCTCTGACTTGCACACATGGCCATGCCACACGCCCATGTGCTAGGCCATGTGGTTAATTAATTGAATTCGAAAATAGTTACAGGTTTCACACTACCAAGACACACGCTCGTGTTCTAGGCTGTGTGGCACACACGGCTGAGACACACGCCTGTGTCTCTACCCGTGTGCTCAATTCTGAGCATTCTGTTTCTCAAAATTAAGGTACAGGGGACACACAGCCTAATCACATGCCCATGTTACCAGGCCGTGTGTCACACACGGTCTAGACATACACCTGTGTTTCTGCCCATGTGGACAAAATGAAGCCAATTCTAGCTTCATTTCTCACCCAAAATTTCACCCAAGACCTACACTTGAAACACACATCCAATACTAGCCAATTCAAGCATTCAAATTAGGCAATTTCCATCATTCACAAGGCATATCACAACAAGCATACATGATTACAACCTTACCTTAGTTTGACTTAAGCATTCATAACATTGATCACATATTCTTAACATAACACATGTGTATATATATATCATAATAATCTACTTAGTCATACCAAAATGAACCATTACTAGCCATTCCAATGGCTAGGTTACAAAATAACATTTCAAGCCACTATTGGCCAAGTTTTCCTATACATGCCATTATACCAAAATGATTTTACTAAGTATACCCAAAATGACTAGTTGATAGTGTGATGATGCTTTAGTGATTCCAACCCTTCCAAGCTTCTGAGCACTATAAAACAGGAGAAAATAAAATGGATTAAGCATCACATGCTTAGTAAGTTTGTATAGCGGAAACTAAACTTACCAATCTAGCTTATTAAATCTAGGCATACAATGTTATGTTTCCATCCATTTGGCTAAATTGCCTAATCACATACATTCAATCAAACATGTTAGTCACCAAAATCTTCATATCAATCAAGTAACATAGATGAACTCATGCTGCAATACTCTTTCAAGGAATTATCAATTCATCTCAAAGTTCTCATGGCATGTCAAGAGTTTTATGTCCGTTGAATCATTAAATTTCGATGGATGCTTAAGTAGTACACTCAAAGTGTACGATTCAGTAATCTATCAATTCCTTATTTAATGGTACCCTTTAGGGCATTGAACCAAGAAACACTCTCTCGAGCCACTTATCGTATAACAGGATTACCAGTCTAGGCTAAATCCTTTATATAACATATGCTCAGAGGAGCTCGATTAGGATTACCAGTCTAGGCTAAACCCTAATCATAACGTATGTTCAAGAGGTATTATATCGAGATTACCCGTCCAGGCTAAATCCTTTCTATAATAAGGTCAATGGAATTACTCGTCCGAGCTAAATCCCGCCTGCAACAAATGCAAGACCTTATTAGTTTCGGAAAGCACATATAATCACTGGAATTCAACATTCAATTGGGACTTAACCCTTTATCACCATTTCAAGCATTATGTTAAAATTTTCATCTTAACATACAAGTAAAGCACATCAATATAAATCACATTACATACAAACACAACATTCAATTAACATAATTACATGCTTGATTAAGATACATGAACTTACCTCGACACTTGTTCGCGTAAAAAGTCTACTAATCCGAAACATTTTCTTTTCCTCGATCTAACCTCGAATTAGTGTTGTCTAGATCTATATAAATGAATTTAACCATCAATTTCACACATTTCATATTTAAATGGACTCAATTTATGTCTTAGGCAAAATTACCATGTTACCCCTAACTTTTCTATAAATTTTGATTTTGTCCCTAGGCCCAGAAAATGAATCTTGTGCAAATTACTCCCTATTCCAAGCCTAACCAAAGCCACATTACAAATTTTCCAGCACATGTATTCATAAAATTTTAGAATTTTTCATCAAATTTTACAACTTTTTATTTTAGTCCCTAAATCATGTTTTCATCAAAAATCACTTTGTGAAAATTATTTATCTATCAACAATCTTTCATTTTCTACCATAAATTTCTAATTTCCAGCATATACATCCATGACCCATTTTTCATACATTGATAACTTTTCAAATTAATCCCTCAAATAGAGAGATTAAGCTATCCCAGTTTCAAAAATACCAAAATTACTAAAAACAGGACAAGGAAACTTACCCAATTAGGCCTTGAAAGTTTTTTTTCTCTCTCCTAGGGTTTCCATGTGTTTTAGGTTAAAGATGACATAAAATAAGATGATATCTTTTATCATCTTTTAATTAATTTAATTATTTCAAATTTCAATTTAGTCCTTGACCTTTTCTAATTTTTCTGTGGATGAGTAACCAAAAATCTACGTACTTTTCTTTAATGGTCTAATTACCATATAAGGACCTTTAGATTTGAATTCCATAGCTATTTAACCCTTATAACTACTAGAATTTGACTTTTACATTTTATGCGATTTAGACCTTCTCTTAATTGAACACTTAGTCGATAAAATTTTTGTTTCAAAATTTTCACACTACATGCCTATTATAATATGGATCATATAATGAAATAAAAATAAACCTTATTTTTTGGTCGGATTTGTGGTCCCGAAACCATTGTTTCAACTTCACTGAAAATGGGCTATTACATGAGGATATTCGATCTCTGGGTGGAAAGGAGTTTAGGGGAGTAAAGCGAGCTGATCCAACTATCATGGAGTATTGGATCGAAGGTGTTGAAAGGATCCTTGAGCAGATGGTTTGCTCAGATGAGGAAAAGTTAGGTTACACTGTGCCCTTGCTTAACGATGAAGCTCATAGCTGGTGGAACACTGTGAAGAGAGAGACGACAGTTGATCGTTTGACTTAGGGATATTTCTTGAAGATGTTTCAGAAGGCGTTTGTGGGAGAGAAGTATATGGAAGCTCGTAAGTGTGAGTTTCTCGATCTAGTTCAAGATAACATGATTGTGGCTAAGTATGAGTTAGAGTTTCTACGACTTAGCATGCTTTTGAGATGGTCTCTTTAGAGAAGGATAGATGTAAGAGGTTCTGAACTGGGACATCCATGTGTATCTGGTAGAGTATGATAATGAAGCCTTCGATGAGATTGTTGAGAAGGCTACAGTTATAGAAGAAGCATTGATCGAGCGACCGAGGCTAGTAGTGACTGAGTCCAAAAAGAGGGGCTCTAATCAATTTGAAGCTTCAAGGTGACTAAACATGAGAGGTCGTAATTTCTAGAGTTCTAGTAAGAGAGCTCGACGAGGGTTTTGGTCGGGCTAGACCAATCAACAAAGTAACACTGGTTGCTACTAGAGGACCAGTGAGAGTTTCAGAGTGGCCATTATGCGAGCACTGTGATTGTAGGCACCCAATGAGTGTAGGAGGCTGACTAGGGGATGTGTCGATTGTGGATCGAATGAGCATTAGCTGAGGAACTGCCCAAAGAGAGTTACGATTGTAAAAACATAAAGTTATAAACATACTAGAAGCTATGGTTGAGGTTGAGGTGGTAACGGTAGACAGATTGGATAAAGGATAGTTGTACATACTATAATTGCTTAGATCGATTCTGGAGGACCAGTACAAATCTAAACTGCTAGAGAGTTGTAGGATCGAGACTCGACTGATGTGATTGTAGGTACTTTCACTTTTTGGTTGATTCATTTATTATTATTGGTTGAATCTAGTTTTACGTATTTGTATATTCTAAGTGACCTAGCTAGTGAGTTTGGTATTCTGATAGAGATAATAGCCTGAGTATAATTGTTATGAGTTCTTTCGGTGAAAGTGTCGTGGTGGGTAGAGTGTACCGAAGGTATCTTATGATGGTTTAGAGACAAGTCTTTCCCTGTGGACTTAATGGAGTTTCCTTTTCATGGTTTCGACATGATTCTCAAGATGGATTGGTTGTCAAACCATAAGGTGAAGGTGGATTTCAAGATGAAGCAGAATAATTTGTGAGGTAAGGATGGGTTAGAGATTGTAGTCATTGTGGAGAGACCCGAATTTCTCTCCAATGTCATTTTAGTGACTAAGACTGAGAAGATGTTAGATAAAGGTTGCAAATCTTATTAGACTATGTGCTAAATTTAGGGAGTAAGGAGCTAAGAGTTTAGGATTATTCAAATTGTGAGGGATTTTCCTAATGTATTTCTGGAGAAGTTACCAGGTTTGTCGCCACCTTTGGAAGTGGAGTTTGGTATTGAAGTTCTACTTGGTATCATACTGATGTCCATTGCACATTATCGGTTGACAAAAAAAGAAATCAAGGAGTTGAAGATTTAGTTGTAAGAACTACTTGATCGTGGTTTCATCCGACTGAGTTTGTCACCTTGGGGTGTGCCAATTTTGTTCGTGAAAAAGAAGGATGGTGCTTTGAGGCTGGGTATTGATTACCGATTGTTGAACAAGTTGACCATTAAGAATAAGTATTTGTTACCTTAGATTGATGACTTGTTTGATCAATTAAAGGAGTGACAGTGCTCTCGAAGATCGACCTGAGGTTGGGATATTATCACCTTAAGGTGAAGGCGCCTGACATCTTGAAGACTATGTTTAGGACCCGGTATGGGCATTATGAGTTTTTGGTCATGCTGTTTGGTTTGATTAACTCCCCAGCTGCGTTCATGGATCTGATGAATTGTGTCTTTCACTTGTATCTGGACCAGTTCATATGTATTCCCATATCGAGGATGATCATGATGCGCATCTATAGATTGTTCTTCAAATTTTGTAAGAGAAGCAATTGTATGTGAAGTTAAGAAAATACATGTTTTGGTTGAAGAAAGCGACGTTTTTGGGGCATGTAGTGTCTGCTGAAGGAATCCAAGTTGATTCGAAGAAAATAGAGGCTATTTTGGAGTGGAAACAACCGAAGAATGTTTTCGATGTTCGAAGTTTCCTAAGGTTGGCTTGTTATTATCGTAGGTTCGTTGAAAGGTTCTCAATTATAGTTGCACCTTAACGAAGCTACTTTAGAAGAATGTGATTTGCAGGTGGACTGATGAGAGATAGAAGAGCTTCGAAAAGCTCAAGGCAATTTTGACCTAAGTGCCAGTGTTGATTTTGCCATAGTCCAGGAAGGATTATATGGTCTACAATGATGTTTCTTATACAAGACTCAGGTGTGTTCTCATGTAGGATAGTAAAGTTGTGACATATGCCTTGAGACAACTGAAACCACATGAGGATAATTACCCCACCCATGATTTGGAGTTAGCAGTAGTAGTCTTTGCGCTTAAGATTTGACGTCATTATCTGTATGGTGAGAAGTGTGTCATCTACACTAATCACAAGAGCCTTAAGTATCTCCTTATCCAAAAGGAGTTGAACTTAAGGCAAAGGCATTGGATTGAGCTATTGAAGGATTATGATTGTGTGATTGAGTATCATCTCGATAAAGTGAATGTTGTTGCTGATGCTTTGAATCAGTAATCGATGGTTAAGCTGCAAGCCATGTTTGCACACTTGAGTTTAATAGATGATGGTGTTTTTTTGGCTAAACTTCAGGTGAACCTGACTTTGTCACAGTAGATTGAGAAGAGGCAGTTAATTGATGAGACTTTGGTGAAAAAGATCTGATAGGTTAAGCAAGGTAGTGGTGGAGATTTTGAGTTGAATGTTGATGGTATTCTAAGTTTTCAGAGGGAGACTTTGTGTGCCTGTTGATGTGGACCTGAGGCATACAATTCTTACTAAGACGCATAATAGACATATGTTATGCATCCCAGTAGTAATAAGATGTATTGGGATTTTTTAGAGTTATATTGGTAGCCTGGATTGAAGCGTGATGTGATTGATTTCGTGGCTAGATGTTTGGTCTGTTAGAGGGTAAAGGCGGAGTATCAACATCCTTCAGGTTTGCTCCAACCGATTAGGATTTCGGAATGGAAATGGGAGAGGATTACTATGAACTTTGTCTCGAGTTTGCCTCTGATCCCGACAAAGAAGGATTTTTTATGGGTAATAGCCGGTCAGTTTTTGAAGAGTGCGTATTTCCTGGTTGTGCGTATAAATTACTCATTACAAAAATTGGTAAAGCTGTATATAGTTGAGATTGTTCGACTTCATGGTGTTTCGATTTCCATCATCTTTGATAGAGATTCACAATTTACTTTGAGCTTTTGGAGGAGTTTGGAAGAAACTTTGGGTTCGAAGCTTAATTTCAGTATGGTTTATCATCCTCAGATAGATGGTTTTGGAAAGGGTGATTCAGATTCTCGAGGACATGTTGCACAGTTGTGTCATCGAGTTCAGTAGTAGTTGGGAGCGGTATCTGTCGTTAGTGGAGTTCGCTTGCAATAATAGTTTTCAAATGAGTATCCGGATGGCATTATTTGAGGCATTGTATGGTTGAAAGTGTAGAACTCCTTTGTGTTGGTTAGAGTTTGATGAGAGGCGAATTGTTGGGCCAGATCTAATTTGAGATATTTAGGAGAAGGTTAAACTAATTTGTGAGAGACTAAAGGTTGCTTCAGATAGGAGAAAGTCTTATGTAGATTTGAAACATCATGATATCGAGTTTCAAGTCAAAGATAGAGTATTTTGGAAGGTTTCACCTTGGAAAAAGGTCTTAAGATTCAAACGAAAAGGGTAAGCCCAGTTCGGGATTTATTAGACATTATGAGGTTGTTGAGAGGATTGGCTTATCAACTCAGGTTACTGTAACGCTCGGTTTGTGCAAGTGTACACAGTCATTATCAAGTAATAAGTAAAAGAGTTATCGTCTCCATAAAGACTGTGTATATTAATCAATTAATTGTAAAATTAAAGTTAACAATTTGGTGATAAAAAACAATATTTTGAGTGATGATGATTAAGCTATCTAAATGCAAGATGACCCGTAATGCAATTTTAATCTAAATGCAATGTATGAAATGAGATATATGAAATGAATTTTGCAGCAAAGAAACAAAATTCAACAATTAATAACATGAATAGGCTAGGATAATTACATCTTTCAACTTAGTTGATTTCCTTCATGTTTAACAGTGTTCGGAAAATATTCCATGGCAACTCGATCTTTAGTTAGTTTTAAAACCAAATTAAGTCCTCTCGGAACCTTTTACTTAGTAAAATATGCATTTTACTAACCATATTAAACTAAAGGTTTCTTAGAATTCATGTGAAGTAATAGGGACGGGTTAGGTTTGAAATAGTTTAATCACATAAACCTAAAAACTATACAAGATAATAAAGCTCGTTAAAGTTATTATAAACCTTCAATTTAGTTTGGTCAGGATCTAAATTAAGCATGCACATTTCAATTACTGCATCCACTAGTCGTTGTCTGGTCAGGATTGCTCAGTTAATTCTAATGCATCCAATCACGTATGAATAAAATACATACTTAAGTTTAATTGAAAACATGATCAACTGAGGCACAAACATTAAAACATGATTTAAACAAACTTCATTGAATCAATGCAATCATCCTAGATAAACATATTTAAGCTACTATTGTTGATGGCAAGATAACAAAGCACATTGCAAACATGATTAAAATCAAAATAACAAAGTAAAGAAAGAATAAACTCTGTCGAATCAACAGTCTTGTGAACTTTGATTGAAGATGTTCTCCTCCGATCCTTGTGTTGCTCTTTTGTTAATGGCTCCTCAGGGTGGCTGGCTAGAGATGATCTTTTCAAGGTTTTATTGGCTAAGGGAAATGAAATGCTATATGTAGGAATGAAGAGAGGAAATAATAAGAGCAAGAATGCTTATGAAATGAGAGATGAGGGAAATGAGAAAGGGATGATTGATATGAGGAATGAGTGGGGGTATTTATACTTGAAGTATATGGTAGAGTTTACTAAAAATAAGGATTGAAATCCCTCCATTTTCTCCATTTCTTAGCTGGCCACATATAATAGAAGTAGGTGGATGGTGGTTGCTTGATTTGAGCATAGGATCATGCTAAATTTAGGCATGGGTTGGACGGTTTGAAGGGAAACATTTGTGTATTGATTTCCAATGATTCCTCAAATGTAGGGACCTCTAAATAATTTTTCCAAAAGTTGATTCCTAGTTGCCCAATATGCTTGTGCCGAATTTGGGCTTGACTCGCCCTTGTTGGATGGTTTCATGACCCATTAATCTTGTCAAACTTGTCCGTCATGTATCATTTTTTTACTGGGTCAAAGTAACACATTGATTACCCATTTAGCTTGGTTTTGTCGTCCAACATAGGAAATAAATAGCTCATGTTCATGCAACTTTATAATAAGCTGTATATTATATCATCTCTATGGTTCCCTACATAATAAAATATAACATAATAATAATTAACATGAAATAATATAGGTAAAAAGCAATAAAGTAGGCTTTATGGATCAAATTAAGGTTTCTAGGGTCAAAATTTATATGGTAGGCTTGAAAGGCTCAAACGATCTAAAGAGAATGTGTCTAAATCATGTTTAGATTCTTATGCCTCCTAGGATTTCACCTCAATTACTAAGTTTTAAAGACTTAAACCTTCATGCACGTCTATTTCTATGGGTGTTTGATTTTTATGGCAAACGGTTATATAAGATCTAGGATCATGCATTCCATAACTCAAGATAACATAAAGAAAACTTAGATAAAATTAGAAATCATGTTCACATTTAAACTAACTTATGAACAAAAATCTTCTTTGAACATCATTTTATTTTAGCATACTTATATGAAAAGATTGAAACATACTTGAAATTTTTAAAAATTTATGCAAATATTGCCTTACCTCCTTTAAAAAGAAGCAATGTCCTCATTATAAAAATAAAGTAATGAATGAAAACTGAACACCAGGTAGGGTTGTAAGAAAAAAAAGTGAGTCATGAAGACTATTTAAGTACCAAGTATTTCTCAACAATCCATCCTAGACATGTTCATTCCCATTACCACATCACTTCACTTTTTTTTTTCTAATGAAGAGGCATTGAGCTTATTTTATTAATGCTTGCAATATATTATTTATTATATGAGAGAAAAATACTAACTAATTAATAAAAATAAACGCCTAAAAATAAATATTAAGGATAAGAAATTTCCCCCATTTTTATTTGTGTCATCCACCACGTCTTTTTCCTTTTCCCTTCTTTGTTGCACTTGATCCCACAATCTCTTCTTCCCATGTTTTAGAGATATATGATCTGGGAACTCAGGAAAAAAAGTTTTAGAGATATTCTTTAAAGTGTTTCATAAGGTATCATCTCTAACTTTTGTATATCTCTAGTAAGCTTGTTGTTGGTTGTGCATGAATTTCCACATATCCATCATAGTCAAAAATTCGGATTTGATCATAGCATTTAAGGAAGTAGGAATGGTCAACTCAAGATTAAAACTTTGTTCCACTAGTTTAGCAACATTAGGCTCTACCCTCGGTTTAGGGCTTTTTGGTTCTTCTTTAGTTTTTGCTTCTTCTGTCTCATCAACTAAGTCAGCTTTCGATTCAGATTTGGTTGATGACCCATTTGATTCTGGTTCGTTTAGCTCAACTGGTTCAACTTGGTTCTATAACACCCCTTACTCGTATCCGACGCCAGAATAGGGTTCGAAGCGTTACTAGACTTAAACATAAACATTCATATGAAACTGGGTCATAAAATTTTGTCCTAATTTAAAACTTTTCAATCACATGCATATTGTCCTTTATAAGGGTCTACAAGACCCGAAACATACATCGTAAGCGGTTCGAGACAAACTGAGAACTATTGGCACCTTTTAAACACTTACAAAATTTTCTTGTTTTGTTGAGCCACACGCTCATGTGGTTAGACCATATGGTCACACACGCCCGTGTGGCTCGGGACAGGCTTATGTCATCAGCCCGTGTAACTCTCTAACTATGACATCATCAACAAAATAAGGTCACACGGCCAAGTCATATGCCCATGTGCTTAGACCATGTGGCAAATTAAATTCCAAAAATTAAGTGCAGACTTCACACAACCTGGGTACATGCCCATGTCCTAAGGCCATGTCCTTTACACTACTGAGACACACGGCCATGTCTCTCCCTGTGTGTTTACTATTGGGCATTCTGTTTTGCATAACTAGGGTACAGGAGATACACGGCCAGATCACATGCCCCTGGGGCAGACCGTGCGTCACACACAGCCAAGGCACGTGCCCGTGTGTCTAACCGTGTGGACAATTTCTAGGCTATTTTCCAAGCCATTTTCCACCCTAAACACTCACACATTTACACTCATTTCATGGCATGCAACATGGCACATTTGGTTACTCAAACATTCATATTCATGATTATACTATGACTTAGTAAAGTCAACATGTCACCCATTCAAATTATCATACTTTCATATGGCATTCCACACCAATTTCATGTTATCATCTTTACCACTCTACCTTCAAGTTACATATTGTCACCACATTTATTGCATATTTCTTAACCATATCTTATTCACCCAACGTACATGCCATCCATCACACTCATCAACTACAATCAACCATAACCATATTAAAGCATCAACACATTTGCATGCATGCATCGATAAATAGGGTTACAACCCAAAATAATCAATATGAGCCACCTCTCATGACCATATACAAAATGATCATGATACCATCATAAGCCAACACATTTGACTAATCAATATGACACATAACAAAAAGGCCAAGTCCCTATACATGCCATACTCAAAATGATAAGGCTAGCTATATCCAAATGTTTGATTGATAGTGTGATCGAGTTTCCATCATTCTCCAGTCCCCGAGTTAGCTTGGCAAAACTATAAGAAAGGAAAAGGGAAGGGGTAAGCATAAAGTTTAGTAAGTTCACATGCAAATAAAATGAAACTTAAATAAACATAAATTGTGCATTTAACACAATGATACCACAAGCTCATCATATTTCATGTCATTCACATGAGTTCGATGTACATACCTGTGCCACTTGCACATAATAACTTACTTTCTTATCTTAATGCAATCATTAAGATTGCTCATTGAACTTCTCTTGAATTACCCGTTGAACACTCAGAATACTATTGAACACATCGAAAACTTGCACCTAAGTGCCTCGTATGTAGCCAATGCTACTCCATATCTCAAACCACATGTTGCTCACCTACGAGCTACTCACGGGACTAATCATACAGGCCGTCAGGTGTCTACAACACATGCCAGACTACCTCACCATTAATAGCATATACGAGACCAGTACCTGGATGCCAAAACATGTGTCATACATATCGTAAACTCATACCACAACTCAATGAGTTCGGATGTCACATATATCATGAACTCAGACACAACTCAATGAGTTCAGATTACATAATACCTAGTGACATGTCACTTGTATCCTAACTATTCCCAAGGTTTAAACGGGATTCTTTGATACCAAATTTCTCTAGAACTTACTCGTAATGTCGATTTCAATGCTCATAGCACCAAATCACATATTCATGAAGAAATCAAAGCATAATTCATGATACAATTTAGGCAATAAACACATGATACAACATCACATTAAATATGTATGTACTTACCATACATGCAATATTAAAGCATTTAAAGTATGGTATATGTTGCATTATTTGCAAATGAACTTACCTCGGTACAAAAAATGATAGAAACGAGCCTAATCCTCGTAAATCTTATTCTTCCCTCGATCAAGACCCTAATCACGGTTTTCTTGATAATCAATCTTGAAAAGTTAAAAACCCTAGCTATGGAACCCTTGTAAAATTGGCTATGGCTTGAAGAATATGGACAAGATTTTCACTTCATTTTCCTTTTTTATTCTTTTATTTACCAAATGACAAAAATGCCCTTAAGGCATTTCTTTCAAAATTTTCCTATTCATGCCCATTTTTGTTAAATTTTTTAAAATTTGGTCTAATTGCTATTTAAGGACCTCTAATTAATAATCCAATGAAATTTCATGCTTAAAGCTTCTAGAATACAAGTTTTGAAACTTATTCAATTTAGTCCTTAAAGTCAAATTGGACATCTTAGGCATAGAATTTATTCATGAAAATTTCACACAAGCATGCAATCATATCATGGACCATCAAATAATCATAAAATAATCATTTCTATTTTGGATTTGTGGTCTCAAAACCACTATTCTAACTAGACCTTAATTCGGAATGTTATAGGTTCAATAACCCAATATTTTCCACTAACCTTTCAAGGTCATGCCTTATTATGCAACCTTGAACATAATAATCCTTTAGGTTTGATTTCGATATTACTTGGGCCCTTAAGCAAAGCGAAGTAATCAACGATGGAAAGTAGGCATTTCCTTCCTTCTTCCTTGCATAGTCTTGAATTTCTTTGAGAATAATTCTCCCAACTTTGATATACCTTTTTATCATAATCGCATACAACAAAAGCATTCATTCCATTGAGACGATGGAATGATGTGCAATAGGCATGAAACTATATCGAATAAAGTAGAATCATACCTTAGCCATTGGATTTAAAAATTTCCTTTGGCTAGAATGACTACCATACTTTCTTATAATCCATTGGAATCCTGAATTTGTAACCACATTAAGAACTCGTTGAAGAAAATCCCAATTGATATTTTTCATCATGGTAGGGTATTCATCTTCTTCAACATCAAGTAAGTTAAATAAATCATCAATAGACTTAGAAGTACGAGGTACCTTGTTTTTACGAACAAGAACTTTATTAACATCTGGCGTGGTCAAGTTGGCTCATAACTCTTGTACTAAGTCTTCACCAAGCATTGATCGTGCATCACAGAATTGCCCCCAATTTAAAGCATTAATCATTTTTCGAAGTGAAAAAGGCATGATCATCTTGTCATTGCTCTCCAAATTAAAACCTATTTCCGGCATTATAGGTTGATTCTTGAAGATAGCATCAAATATTTCCCTTATTTTCTAGTCTTGAATCACAATTGGATTCACAGCAGAAGTCTTAGAAGATCTAGTTCTTTTACGAAACATGGTGATTTTTCTTGAAAAAATAGGTAGAGTTTTGACAAAGGGAAAAATAAGAAATCGACAAAGTGTGTTGGTGAAAGTTGCGACGGCGATGGAATTGTGGCAGTGATAGGGTTGATCCGGTAAAAGATTCATGACGACAAATATAAAATTGGGGAGAGGCTTTTGGGTACTTGAGGCCGACGGCAAAAGACAAGAAAATTAGGGTGAAAGCTAATTGTTTAGGTGTTGTGAATTTTATGAAGGTATGAAGGGTTGCTTAGGCGGCAAGGTCAGGATGGAAGGGAAAAGTAGCGACAAAATTAGGGTTTTTAAAACCCTAGGGGCAACACCTAGTGGGTAAATTTCTCCCTTTCGTTGTTTCGGGTCTCAAGCCCAAACTACAATTATTTGCTGTACTAAAAAATTAAACTGAATTAGAAAAATAAACTGATCAGTACTTGGGCCAAATTGACCCTCTTATTAAACATAAATAAAAATTTGCAAATAAAAATTAAACTTGAAAATTTTATTTTGGCTTACTTAGAATTTTTTTCTCAAAAAATTACATTAAATTAATATCCCAAGAAAGGTTGGAGGGGTCATAAATAGTCCCACTTGAGTTCCAATCTCTTTAGACAGATTTAATTTAATGTATTAATTAAAGAAAAATAATTTCTAAGTATATCATTTATTAAAAATACAAATATGAAAAATTAAGGGTCTTTTAAATTGAATAAGGTTTCAATTCACTCAACTTCACCATCCTACTAGTGTTTGAGACGTTAACCATTAACTTTAAATGTACCTCCATTGTTATTGTAGAATTCTACAGCTTCATATGGAAAATTTGTGGATGGTATAGGGTCCTTTCCATCGAGATTTGAGTTTTTCCAGAAATAACCTTAGCCTTGAATTAAACAACAACACTTTCTGTCCTTATCTGAATTCACGAGGTTGTATATGATTATCATGCCATCATTTAGTCTTTTCTTTATACATCTTGGTATTATCGTATGAAAATAACCTCAACTCCTCAAGCTCATCAAGTTGTAACATATTTCTCTCGCCGACTTGCATAAGATCCAAATTCAATTGCTTCAAAGCCCAGTGAGCTTTATTCTCCAAATCAAGTGACAAGTGACACATTTTTCCAAAGACTAATCGATAAGAAGTCATTCCTAATGGTGTCTTAAAAGGAGTTTGGTAGGCCCATAGAGTATCACCAAGCCTTGGAAATTAATCTTTTCTATTAGGTTACCTATTCAACTTGCCCATTTGACTATGGATGATAGGCAGTAGCAATTTTGTGTTTCACATCGTACTTTTCAATCAATCACTTAAGCCATTTGTTTACAAAATGAGATCCTTCATCGCTAATTGTAACTCTCAGAGTCACAAATCGTGTAAACACATGCTTATGTAGGAATTGCATGACTACCTTAACATCATTCGTTGGGTATGCCTCGGCTTCAATCCACTTGGATACGTAGTTAATGACCATGAGGATATACCTGTTGCCTTAAAAAGAAGGAAATAGGCTTAGAAAATCGATGCCCCACACGCCAAATAATTTTACCTCTAAAATGTTTGTCAATGGAATTTCGCTCCTCCTTGATATGTTTTCGGTCCTCTAGCATCTATCACAATTTTTCACATACGCATACGCATCCTTAAGCACTGTAGGCCAAAAGAATCTTGCTTGTAAGATCTTTGCTGCAGTGGGGGAACCACCAAAGTGTCCCCCACTTGGAGATGAATAGTAGTGGTACAAGAGCTCATCAATTTCACTTCCAGCTACACACTTCCTGATTATGTTAACTGCACATTGTTTAAACAAAAATAAATCTTCCAGAAATAATACTGACTATTGTGAAAGAATTTCTTCCTTCGTTGGTATGTCATTTCTCGAGGAATAATTCCACATGCTAAATAATTCACATAATCAGAAAACCAAGGTATTTCATGAATTCAACTTACCTTGAAGATATCCTTATTTGGAAAATTTTCATTAATTGGAACAAGTGAATGAGTTACCTCGTTTTGTTCCAATCTCAATAGATGATCAATTACTTGATTTTCAACACATTTTCTGTCTTAGATCTTAAGGTTAAATTCTTGAAGTAAGAGTGTCCATCGAATTAGCCTCAGTTTAGAATCTTTCTTTATGACCAAGTATTTAATGGCCGCATGTTCGACAAAAACTGTAACTTTGGTACCTATAAGATATGAACAGAACTTGTCAAAAGCAAAAATTATAGCAAAGAGTTCTTTTTCAGTTACCGTGTAACTAAGCTAGGCTCCCGTCAAAGTTTTGTTTGAATAGTAGATAGGATGAAATACTTTGTTCTTTCTTTGACCCATCACAGCTCCAACAGCAAAATCACTTGCGTCACACATCAATTCAAAAGGTGAGTTCTAATCAGGTGTAACAATTATTGGGCCTAAGATTAACCGACTTTTCAACTCTTCAAAAGCTTCCAAGCATGCTTTTTCAAACTCAAAAATAATATCTTTCTCTAATAGCATACAGAAATGCTTAGATATTTTTGAAAAGTCTTCTATAAACCTGCGATAAAATTCAACATGGCCTAAGAAACTTTAAACTCATTTCACACTAACTAGAGGTGGTAATTTTTCAAACACATCCACCTTTGCTTTATCAACTTTAATTCCTCTTTTGGAAATTTTATGCCCTAAGAAAATTCTCTCCTTAACCATAAAATTGCATTTCTCCCAGTTAATGATAAAATTTGCAATATCTTTAAACTGAGTCTAGTTGTAATAGCCCGTTGACAGTGATATTGGAAACAGTGTTTCGGACCCACAATTCTGACGAGTAAATTATTATTTTATTATTTATTTAATGTTTATGAGATCATATTAAAACTGTATTAAAATTTTGTTAAGAAATTTTAAAGTTTACTTAGTTAATTAAATGAAAAGAATTAAATCTGTAACACCCTAAACCCGGCTTAGATGTTATGGCCGAATCCGGAAGCATTACAAGGAAGGGTTTTAAAATCGATGATACTTTATAAAACATTGTATAATGATTAGAAAAAAGTCCAAGTTTTACTAGGCATATTCATTTATATATCCATTACTAAAACCGTTACATCTTGCCTTTCAAAGTTAACCAAATATCTCACAGCAAAAGTTTGAAAAAAATCGTTTAAATTAAAACCATGCTCATGTTTTCAAAAACATTTGTTCTCGTTAAACTAATTTTTTTTAAATCATCATAGTTTAAAAACCATAGGCGCAACCAAACCAAAAATCCAAAGTGAACAGTCCTAAAAGTCCGGAGAGTCCAAAAATTAAAAAACTCTCTCGATAACCAAAAATTAAGTAAAACCCATAAATACGGATAAGAAAAATAACAATTTTCTGACAAGTGGTCACCACTGTGCCTCCATCGCAGGATTACTTGAACAAAACAGACAAACAAATGTGAGTTTTTGTAAACTCAGTGTGTAACCCAATAGAGATAGTCATGCAACATACACATAATCACATTTTCAGACAGATACAGATTTGGACCTAAGTCCTTAATAGATATAGATATCAAAATTAGATAAACAAAACAGATATACAAAATCCTACCCCCATCCTCTAGACACCATCTCCGACCATCCCATCACTCCATGTGGGGTTAAAAACACCCACCCATCCCTACACATCATATAGTGTCGATGCGACACATAACAGAATAATATGCAGTCAAGCTGCTAGAATATAAGAGAAAGGTCGTCGTACAGATCACTTCCTCAGTATATACCAATCTTACCCCAAACACAGATACAGAATACAGATATAGAAATAACAGATTTAACATGCTTAACATGCTCGTATACAGATAACATGCATACTTAAATAGTACGGTCAGATATAAATATCAAATTTCTACTCAGATCAGACTATTAGAATATCAGATCACATGAAAAAGGGTTTGACTAGCCCTTACCAAACCTATGGTAGACCCACAGTAGATCGGAACGACCTGTACGAACCTAAGGAAAATTTCAAAATTTTGGGCCCACATGCCCGTATGGGCCCACACACCTGTGTGGCCGACATGCCTAAATTTCCCTTGTCCATGTGGCCTACACTGTAATAGCCCATTTTTAGTGAAATCAGAACAATGGTTTCGGGATAAAAAATCCAAGTCAGAAAGAAAATTTATTTTAATATTATTGCATGGTCCGTATTTTGATAAAAATGTTATATGAAAATTCTGATAAAAAAATTTTATCGATTATGTGCTTAATTACAGGGATGGCCAAATTGCATAGAAAGCAAAAGTTGAATTCTAATAGCTAGAAGGATCAAATAGCAATGAAATTTAAAATTTGAGGTCCTTATATGGTAATTAGACCATTAGAGAAAAGTTAATAGATATTTTTGGTGATTCATCCATGGAAATTTAGAAAAAAGGCAAGGACTAAATTGAAAATTGAATTAATTAAAAGATGATAATAGAAAATATCATCTTATTTTCATCATCTTTCCCAAAATTTGCATGGAAACCTTAGGAGAGAGAAAGGAAACTAATTAAGCTTAATTAGGTATGTTTTCTTGTCCCGTTTTTAGTAATTATTATATTTTTGAAATCGAGATAGTTTAATTTATCTATTTTGGGGATTAATTTAAAAAGTTATCAAAGTAACAGAGTTTTTTCATGGATGAATATGATGAACATTTGAAATTTATGGTAGAAAATGAAAGATTGTTGATAGATAAACAACTTTTACAAAGTAAATTTTGGTGAAATTATGATTTAAGGACTAAATTGTAAAGATTTGAAAGTTGAAGAAAAATTCTAAATTTTATGAAATACATGTTCTGTAAATGTTATACTAAAATTTTGGTTAGGCTTGGAATAAAGATTTAATTGCATGAATTTCATTTTCTGAGCTAAAGGACGAAATTAGAATTTATGAAAAGTTTAAGGACAAAATAATAATTTTACATAGGGTGTAAATTGAATCCAATGGGATATGAAATGTGATAAATTGATGATTAAATTTATTTATACGGACAACTCAAATTCGAAACTAGATCAAAGAAAAGAAAAAATTTCAGATTAGTAGAATTTCTTATACAAATGACTATTAAGATAAGTTTATATAACCGAATTGTGCTTATTTATATGCTTGTATTGAATGTGTTATGTGATTGTACAAATTATAAATTTTTAAAGTATGAAATAAATTATACGCTGGATATAGCTTGAATAAGTGTGAAGTTCCGTTTGGTCTTGTTTGCGTTTGTGTGTCTGCCTATTATTCTTTGAATATTATGGCAGTTTTGGGGTGTTGAGTGTTTACGTGTTGATTGTGGCTGTTTCTATTTTACTTTTGAGGAGTTTTTGGTGGTGTGCGATGCCTGGGGTTGACGTGATGGATCTCTGTCAAAGGTTGCTGTTGTGATCGGACTTCTTAAAGGGTTTCTTTGCTTCGTCGGTGAATTTGTCTATTTTTTTAATATTTTTTAAGTTTTGCTTATCTATGATGTTTTTGAATGTTACTGTTTATGGTCTTTATTATGCTTGGTTTTGTTTTATTGGGTATCCCTGTCAAGGGACCCACGGTGGCCATAAATGTTTTATCCGGTTTGAATTTTCTACGTCTTATTTGCATGAATTTTGAGGTCATGATAATTGCTTTTTTGGGATCTTTTAATTGTATTGCTGCATGCACGAGGGTTTTCTATTTTTTTTTACATGTTTTGGTCCCCTTTGCGATCGTTGGGTGCATGGGTTTTGTACATCTTATGCATGGTTTTGAATCATATTGCATGTACGCCATTAATGTCAAATTCTTCTTATTTGACTTTTCATCGATATTTTCTCTTAGGGTTTCCCTTCGTTTTAATAGGCATTAAATGCATGCAAAATACGAGTTTTAACGTTATCTGTATCTTTTAGTTTTTCTTTGTTTTATTTTCAATTAATTGTTAGTTTTTTGGGTTTCTTGGACTGTTGAATCCTACCTCGTTTTATTGCTTTCTTATTTGATCTCTCTTTCTTGAAGCTCGGGGATGGGGTGTTAAATGGTGGGGGGTTTTTTCGTAACATTATATGGTGTTTTCTTGGTTCACTTTTGGTTTGCCTTTGTGCTTCGTCTTTCTTTTGTTGTCATATTTCTCTCGCAGTTTTCTGGCTGAGCTCCTTCCCTTTTTTTGGTGGCGTGGATCGGGTTACTGTCTCCATGTTCTTGATACGTTTCTTGATACAATTGTGGAAGGGACAAAAGCTAGAGTTTTAATAAATTCTCCTGGCATTTTTAAGCATCTCTACGGAAGAAGCTTTGTGGGTCACGATCAAACGATGAAGTTCATGTGCTGGAATTGTCGTGGTTTAGGGAACCCTGCGAAACTAAGGGAGTTAAAGCAACTTCTAGTTGCGAACAATTCTGATATTATTTTTCTTAGTGAAACTAAAATGACTGCTAATTATTTTCGTAACGTTCAAAATAAATGTAAGATGTAGAATGGATTAGCTGTTAACTCAGAGGGTCGGAGTGGGGGACTTACGTTGATGTGGAGGGATGGGATGAATGTCTCTATTCAAAGCTACTCCAAGCATCACATGGATTCCATGGTCAAGCTGGAGAGAAACAAAAACATGCATGTTACGGGCTTCTATGGGCATGCAAACCCAAATCTTAGAAGCAATTCATGGGATATATTGCGTAAGGTTGGGGATTTGGTTAGGGAGGATTGGGTAGTTGGGGGAGATTTTAATGCTATTCTGAATGACGCTGAGAAAGAAGGTGGTCGCAGGGGAGTAAGGATGCATATGAACGATTTCAAAGAGGTTATGGACGACTTGGCCCTTGTGGATATTAAACTCGATAGTGGATGGTTTACTTAGGGCAACAATAGGAGTGGGGGGAGTCTGATAAAGGAAAGAATTTATAGATTCCTCACCTCGGTTTCTTTGGTTGAAAACTTCCCTTACTCTAACACCTCGAATTTGGGCCTAGAAGTATTGGGCTTTGAGTATGAGTCCGTAAGGAGGTTGTATACAAGTATTTAATTGTGTAAGGAAATGACACAATTAAATGTCTACTTTGGTGATTAATGGCACTAAGATGTGTTGGAGAAATCTTGGGTTCAAACTTGGGTTTTAGCAAAAATTTTGGTATTAAGTGAATAAAACCCTGGATGCTTGGATGATGGCCTTTTAAATTATTGTGTTAAATAAATGACACAAGGAAGCATGTGGTCTAGTGGTTGTGGCATCATTAAGGTTGCAAGGGAGCCTGGGTTCAAGTCTTGGCTCTTACAATTCATTTTGGTTTTTCTCTTAAGTGAATCTGGACACTGGCACATATGCTTTAAAGTTAATTATGGACGTTTTATCATAGAAAGAGCCTGTGGTGGAGTGGTAAGGTGGCGTGTTGTGTAACTGAGAGGTCTGAGGTTCAAGTCTTGGGATGCATAGTGGAGTATTTATTTTGCTATTTGAGCTGTGTAGGAGGTGGAGTTGGACTGGAACTCTGTGGTTGAAGTGGTCATAAGAATGAGGAATTTTCCTAATGGTTGAAAGTAATCCCACATCGGGAAGCTAACATGAGAATTGGTGAGAAGCTGGCTTTAAATAGAGCGAACCAACTGAGTTGGTGAGAAAGACTCAATGCAGGATGTGCCAAGGTTGGTGATCGTGGACTTCGGCACGTTATCATAAATAGGTGTGTATTCGCGCCATTCATTGTTGGAAGTCGGCAAAAGTCAAAAAGTCAAAACTTCGGCATTTAAGGCTCCACGAGCGTGTGATCGATCGTGTGGTAAATCGAGCCCACAGATCAGGGGCGATAGACTGTAGTGGCCGCCACGAGCGTTCTCGTGTACTGGGGCTATTTTGGGCCTAATGGGCTCAATGGGCCCGTGGACCCCCTGGTGTAAATCTAATTGTTAGGTGGGAAGTAGTTGAGCTTGTCATGTCGTGTGCATGGTATAGGTTGTTAAGGGCTTCATTGGGCCGAAATGGGCTATGTGGGCCCAATGGGCTCGTGGGCTCCACCAGATTAAATCCACGGTAAGTGATAAATAATGAACTGGGTTATGGTGTTCGCATAGTCGTGACTGAAATTGGGCTAAATGGGCCACATAAGCATGTGGGCCCACTTGGGCCGAGTATGGGTCTTAGGCCCATTTATACTATTATGTCTGTTTAGGTTATTTAAGTCGCTCGAGGCGATGATGGACTTTCTGTTACATCATTAAGATCTCAGATTGTAAAAATACCAAAATACCCCCGGTTTGTAAATTACCGAAATACCTCCAATTTGTAAAATTACCGAAATACCCTCAGTTTGTAAAATTATCGAAATACCCTCAGTTTGTAAAATTACTGAATTACCCCTAGTTTGTAAAGTTATCGAAATACCCCTGTAGGATAAAATGACTATTTTGCCCTTGTGGGTAAATGACTGACTTGGACTATAAATTTGACTAATTTGACTGTGATTGTATGACTGTGATTTAATTGACTTGACTGTGGTTGTAAAACTGATATGCTTTTAATATATGTTTAAATGATTGTTACTGAGCATGGCCATTCTGCATACACGTGTGATGATTGAGCATAACATACATGACATATTGCATGGGATTGGGACATTGATATGGAGGAAGTACTGTTCTGATAGGATCACACAGGTCGCATGAGATGACTATGGATCCAGTATTGATCTGTTAAGGTCGTACGGGTCACACGTGATGACTATGGACCGATGGACGGCTTAGTGCCGCTTAATCTGTTTATGGCTCTATGCCAGCCTAAATTTGGCTCTGTGCTATCTTGATTATGGCTTTGTGCCAATCGTATTTACTTGTGGCTATGTGCCTATCATATTTATTGATGAATCTGTGTCGATCATATTTACCCATTGCTAGGTGTCGATTATATTACCGTCGCTGATGGCTATGTGCCGAACTTATTACAGTTACCAACGGCTTTGTGCCAATTATAATACCACTACTGAAGGCTTAAAGCCATCTATATACTTGCAGATTTGTTGCGATTTTGGTTAGTGCTGCAATTGGTGCTAACATTGTAAGGGTAGGGATGGCGTGGGTGAGTTATTCCTCACAGGTAGTGCAGGGTTGGACGGAGGCAAGTGCAAGGTTGGATGAGATTACATGCATCCATGCATTCACACATTCTGTCTTGTAACTAAGATGGGCTAGGCCCAATTGATTTTGTTATGGGCTGTGACCCAAATGATATTATAATGGGCTTTGGCCCACGTATGCTCTGAACTAGATTGTACTGTTACTGTTAAAGGGCTTTGGCCCAGACTGTTTCTATTTTTGTATATTAACTGTTACTCTAGAAAGGGGATTACATACTGAGTTTTCGTAAACTCACCCCGTTTTTGACTGTGTAGGTAATCCTTAGTGTTAGGTGGTTCGGTGCTGCGAGGGACTCGGAGATGGGCATACACTGCTTATGTTTTCAGATTTGTTTATTTACTATTGCATATTTATTTTTAATTGGGTTGTAATAAGGCCTCTCTTAATTCTGGTTTTTTATTTTACTTTAGGATTTTATTTACTATATTTTATAATGGTTAAAAGTAGATCGCAGGTTTCCAAAACAACAACTGTTTTCAAAACACCACATTTTCGTAACTTAACTTTTAAACATCACGTTTTCGTAAATCGATTACTTTTAGAATTAGCTTCCGCAAAGTAAAAAGGAATTTTGGAAATAAAATTAAGAAGTTTTCAATGTACTATGTTTTAGATAAGAAAGGTTTCTAATAAAAACATGGTTTTCGAAAAACACTTCAATGTGACACGCCAAATTCGGGTCTAACTTCTGGACCGGGTTTGGGGTGTATCATTTAGTGGTATCAGAGCCAGGTTACAAAACTCAGCTGTGGAATAGGTTTTAAAACTGGATTTCTGAAAGACTTGTTTCAAAAAGGTTCAAAAAGATTTGAAGTATTTGAAATGTTTTTCTGAATCTTTTCCTGAAAGTGTGGTTACCGAGTCTCTGGCGCTGAATCCGTAGGTTTTCTGTTAGACTGTACTTAAAGTTAGATTTTGTATTTATTCAGTGTATGTTCTGAAAATCAGATTTTTTTAGGAACAGTACTGTGATGGATTCCGAATGCAAGCAAGGTCGCGAGGAGTTGCCCATCTCCTCGGAATATGAGATGGTTCAAGAAACTGTAGTCAAGGTAAGTCTGCCAACTTCGGGTAATAATAACCTAGAGTTTTGTACGGAGGCACTAACCCGGTTGGTAAGGGAAGTGCTGGAAGAAGTGTTCGAGGTAAGAGTTAAGGCGTATGGTGAAACACTTCAGGCTAGGTGCTTGGAGTGCAGCAAGAAGAGGGATCACAGTCCTCTGAAGCAGGAGCCTCGTTCTGTGAAACACATTAAGTCGCGTTTGAACATTCCACTTTGTGAGCGTTGCAAAAGGCGCCCTCATGGCGTATGCTAGAGAAAGTCAAGAGCGTGTCTCAGATACGGGTCTAAGAAGTACCGGGTTCAAGATTGCACAGTTCGTTTTAAGTCTGGTGTGTTTTGTTTGGATGTGATGTTTGAATATAGAAATTGTATGCATGTGTGGTAAATATCTGTTTGCTTCTATGGTTAGATGTTTGGTTGGGTGTGAGAGGTTTTGAGATTAAGTTAAAAATGTATTTGTGTAGTTTGGAACTAGAGTGCGCAGCGGGAGCGTAGTGGTGTAGGTTGAGCTAAGTGCTTGTTCAGATAGTTGAAAATTTTGAGGATGGAATTTCTTTAAGGGGGTAGAATTGTAACACCCCGAATTTGGACCTAGAAGTATTGGGCCTTGAGTATGGGTCCCTAAGGAGGTTGTATATAAGTATTTAATTGTGCAAGGAAATGACACAATTAAATGTCTACTTTGGTGATTAATGGCCCTGAGAAGTATTGGAGAAATCTTAGGTTCAAACCTGGGTTTTAGCAAAAATTTTGGCATTTAGTGAATAAAACACTGGATGCTTGGATGATGGCCTTTTAAATTATTGTGTTAAATAAATGACACAAGGAAGCATGTGGTCTAGTGGTTGTGGCATCATTAAGGTTGCAAGGGAGCCTGGGTTCAAGTCTTGGCTCTTGCAATTCATTTTGGTTTTTCTCTTAAGTGAATCTAGAAGCTGGTACATATGTCTTAAAGTTAATTATGGACATTTTATCACAGAAAGAGCCTGTGGTGGAGTGGCAAGGTGGCATGTTGTGTAACTATAAGGTATGAGGTTCAAGTCTTGGGATGCATAGTGGAGTATTTATTTTGCTATTTAAGCTGTGTAGGAGGTGGAGTTGGACTAGAACTTTGTGGTTGAAGTGGTCATAAGAACGATGAATTTTTCTAATGGTTGAAAGTAATCCCACATCGAGAAGCTAACATGAGAATTGGTGAGAAGCTGGCTTTAAATAGAGCGAACCAGATGAGTCGGTGAGGAATACTCAATGCAGGATGTGCCAAAGTTGGTGATTGTGGACTTCAGCATGTTCTCATGAACAACTGTGTATTCGCGCCCTTCTTTGTTTGAAGTCAACAAAAGCCGAAAAGCTAAAACTTCGGCATTTGAGGCTTCACGAGCATGCAATCACTCGTGTGGTAAATCGAGCCCATAGATTAGGGGCGATAGACTGTAGAGGCCGCCACGAGCGTTCTCGTGTACTGGGGTTGTTCTGGGCCTTAATGGGTCAAATGGGCTCAATGGGCTCGTGGACCCGCTGGTGTAAATCTAACTGTTAGGTGGGAAGTAGTTGGGCTTGTCATGTTAGGTGAATGGTATAGGCCATTAAGGGCTTCGTTAGGCCGAAATGGGCCGTGTGGACCCAATATGCTCATGGGCCCCACGCAGATTAAATCCATGGTAAGTGACAAATAATGAACTGGGTTATGGTGTTCGTATATTCGTGACTAAAATTGGGCTAAATGGGCCACACAAGCATGTGGGCCCACTTGGGCCGAGTTTGGGTCTTAGACCCATTTCCACCGTTATGTCTGTTTAGGTTGTTTAAGTCGCTCGAGGCAACGATGGACTTTCTGTTGGGTTATTAATACCCCAGATTGTAAAATTACCGAAATATCTCTGGTTTGTAAAATTACCGAAATATCCCCAGTTTGTAAATTATCGAAATACCCCAAGTTTGTAAAATTACCGAAATACCCCTGATTTGTAAATTTACCAAAATACCCCTAGTTTGTAAAATTACTAAAATACCCCCAGTTTGTAAAGTTATATAAATACCCCTGGTTTGTAAAATTATCGAAATACCCTATAGGGTAAAATGACTATTTTGCCCTTGTGGGTAAATGACTGACTTGGACTATGAATTTGACTGATTTGACTGTGATTTAACTGACTTGACTGTGGTTATAAAACTGATATGCTTTTAATATATGTTTAAATGATTGTTATTGAGCATGGCCATTCTGCATACACGTGTGATGATTAAGCATGACATACACGACATATTGCATGGGGTTGGGACATTGATATGGAGGAAGTACTATTTTGATAGGATCGTATGGGTTGCATGAGACGACTGTGGATCCAGTATTGATCTGTTAAGGTCATAGGGGTCGTACGAGACGACTGTGGACCGATGGACGGCTTAGTGCCCCTTAATCTGTTTATGGCTCTGTGCCAGCCTAAATATGGCTCTATGCTATCTTGATTATGGTTTTGTGCCAATTGTATTTACCTGTGGCTATGCGCCTATCATATTTATTGATGACTCTGTGTCGATCATATTTACCCATGGCTGTGTACCAATTATATTACCGTCGTTGATGGCTATGTGCCGAACTTATTACAGTTACCAATAGCTCTGTGCCAATTACAATACCACTACTGAAGGCTTAAAGCCTTATATATACTAGCAGCTTTGATGCGATTTCAGTTAGTGCTGCAACCGGTGCTAACATTGTAAGTGTAGGGATGGCATAGGTGAGTTATTCCCTACGGGTAGTGCAGGGTTGGACGGAGGCAGGTGTAGGGTTGGATCGGGTAGCATGCATCCATGCATTCACACATTCTGTTTTGTAACTGAGATGGGCTAGGCCCAATTGATTTTGTTATGGGTTGTGACCCATGTAACATATCGAAATAGGGCCTAAACGGAATAGTGGTTTCGAAACCACGAATTTAAGGTCAAAAAAATTTATTCTGATTAAGTTTTAAGGTTTATTCCTTGATTGAATAATTGTGTGAAAATTTCATGAAGAAATTTTATGTATAAGTGCCTTATTTGATAATTAGGACTAAATTGTAAAATTAGCAAAATGTGTGTTTTAGATAATAAAAGGGGATTTAATTGAAATGGGTTCTTAAAGTGGAGGTCCTTATTTAGCAATTAGGCCACTATATTTATGTTTGGACAAAAATGGGCAAGAATAGGACAAATTTGAAAGAAAAGCCTTTAAGGGCATTTTGGTCATTTAGTAATTAAAAGAATTAAAAATGAAAAATAAAGCCAAAATTGGTCCATCTTCTTCATGGAGGCCGAATATAGCATGGGGGAAGCCATGGTTATGGTTTCCAAGCTTTCCAAGCTCAATAGTAAGTCCGTTCTAGCCTCAGTTTTAATGTTCTTTACGTTTTTGGAGTCCCGGTAACTTGATTTAGCTTATTCTAGCAATAATTCATGCTAGGGTTCATATTTGGAAAAATACCCATAGTTTAAATGTGTTTATTTTGATGTTTTATGGTAGAATATGAAGCTTGAAATTATGTTAAACAACTTTTGCTAAGCGATTTTAAGTAAAAACGAGCAAAACGACATAATTGGTAAAAATACCTAATGTTCATAAGTATATGATAAAGTGGGAATTTGATGTTCCCATAGAAGAGAAAAATGTTCATAGTGTAATAAAATATAAGAAAAATGGATAAATTTTAATTTTCGAGCCTAGGGGCAAAATCATAATTTTGCAAAGGTTTAGGGGCAAAATTGTAAATTTTCCAAAGTTTGAGTTAGGGAATGTTTTGAATAGTAAATTAATTAAATAAGTGAAATATGATGTTTTAGATCTCGAAAAGTGAGATTTGGACCTAGAATGGGAGAAAAATTGAAAATCGAAAAACTTGGTAAAATGGTCGTTTTGGTATTGAGGTAAGTTCATATGTTTAATAAGTATTTAATTATGCATATTTGAATGATAAATTGATATTTTGGCCATAAGTAATTTAGCATTGAGTTTCAGATATAATGATTAATGTTCGATAATAATTTGATATTGGAAATAGAACTTGTATAATTTATATGTAAGACCATATTTTGTATTATGGCTTTGTATGATAACAAGAAAGTATTGACTAGCATAGTTTGATGAGAATAAGTAAAGTTGATGATATGATGAGATTGAGAATGTAAGTATGTAAGTTGAGTAGCATTTTATTATTATGCAATTATTGTTATTTGTATTGTTATTATTGAGTTATGCGACTAACCTTGAGAATTTGAGTAAGTATGTTTCAGCTATGACTTGACAAGACATTGATATCTCAAAGTCCATGGTTGTACCATGGCAATTAAGGAAGAATTGACTGAAAAGTTCATGTTCATAACATGGCATTTAAGGAAGAATTGACGAAAAAGTCCATGTTCATAACATGGCATTTAAGGAGGAATTGACGGTTAAGGATACCATGTAAGACCATGTCAAGACATGGCATTGGTAAGGCAAGGATCCCGTGTAAGACCATGTCAAGGCATGGCATCGACATTGATTAAGGACTCCATGTAAGACCACATCAAGATATGGCATTGGCACTATGATAAGGATACCATGTAAGACCATGTTTGGAACATGGCATTTGGTAAGACAAGGATACCATGTAAGACCATGTTTGGAACATGGCATTTGGTAAGATAAGGATATCATGTAAGACCATGCCAAGGCATAGCATTGATAAGTTCTATAAGGTAAGGAAATTATGTAAGACCATGTCAAGACATGGCATTGATGGGTTACTATAAGGCAAAGGTCCCATGTAAGACCACGCCAACGCATGGCATTGGTGAGTTCATAAGGCAAGGATACCATGTAAGACCATGTCAAGACATGGTAATGGGAAGTTTAAAAAAGAAAAGGTTCCCAAGTAATCCAAAGAGTAAGTCAAAGAAACGACAAGGTGAGAACATGAAGAAAGAGTACAGGTATGCATTTAAGGCTTATTTAATATTGAGATTGTAAGTAATTGAGATTATCAAGTATTAAGTAAGTGATGAGTTTTCAGTTATGCTTGTGACACTTTATGACATGATTGGCAATATGCCTATATTATGAAAGAGTACTCATGTGTTAAGTGAGATGTTGCAGGTATGTAAGCAAGCTATTAAGTAAGGTGCCTTTTGTATTCTAAGCCTTTGGTAAGGTTACTGATGATTAAGATGGGAAAGTAAGAACTAAACATTATTTAAGCAAATTATGACAGCATAGTAGTAAGCTAAATTGATTGCTAATGCTTATTATTTTACATGTGAACTTACTAAGCTTTATAAGCTTACTTCTTTCACTTTCCCATGTTTCAGAGTACTTAAAAGCAAGCTCGGGTTGGAGGTCGTCGGAGATCACTTCACATTATTGACTATCAAGTTACCAAACGGGTATCTTCGTTTACAAACGTTCTAGTTTATGGCATGTATAGGGACTTAGCCATTTTGTGTGTATGTCCTTATGATATGGCTAAAGAATGGTATGTAAATATTTGATAATGATTAGCTATTAAAATGGCTAATGAAGAACATGTTTCGGTGTTATGTATGCCTAAATGGTAGTTAATACAAAGAAATCATGAAAAAGTGAAATTAGCATTAAAACAGTATTGAACAACATTAGTGACGTGATCTTGAAAAAATCACCAAGAATAGTAGAAATGGAATTAGGTGATGAATGAGATATAGAATTAAAGCTTATTGAGTCTATTTTCATATGAAAGATACAGATAAACAAAAGAAATGTATATTAAGAGATATTTAAGTTTTAGTGAGATAGGGTCAGAGGGATTTCTGAATCCCCTATTCTAACTTTATAAATTCACTAAAAATTGTACAAAAATAATTAGAAGTTATAGTTTATATTTATAGATTTCTTAGTGAATCTATTTTCAAAAGAAACAAATGGAATCATTATTTGAATTCTGTATAGGGAGAAAATTGATTCGTACTGAGGAGAGATCAGAGTAGTTGAATAGTGCAATAGGGGAAACTTTAACTAATAAACTGTACTAATTGGCTGGACCAAAAATTTTGGAAAGAAATTAGTAAGAAGATATATGAGTCTATTTTCAGGAAAAATTCACGAATTTAAATTTTGAGTTTTGTGACTCGAGTTATGATTTATTTAGTGACTATGACGCAAGTGGGCAATTTTATAAGGAATAATGAAATAAATTGTTTTGATTTGTCTAAGTATTTGGAAAATTTTTAATATTCCTGGTTTGGTCCCGAACCATTTCAATTGCATGTTTTAGGGTCTCGAGGGCCCTTTTTAGGGACATATTGAATGAATCTAAATAAATTAATTTTAAAAGCAAATTTTATGCCCCAAATTAGTAAGTTAAGTCAGGTAACGCCTCGTGCTCGACTTCAGCGACGGTCTCGGGTAAGGGGTGTTACAACCCAAATGATATTGTAATGGGCTTTGGCCCCCGTATGCTCTGAAATGGACTGTACTGTTACTGTTAAAGGGCTCTGGCCCAGACTGTTTCTGTTTCTATATACTAACTGTTACTCTAGAAAGGGGATTACACATTGAGTTTTCGTAAACTCACCTCGTTTTTAACTGTGCAGGTAATCCCTAACATTAGGTGGTTCGGTGTTGCATGGGACTCGGAGATGGCCACACACTACTTATGTTTTCAGATTTGTTTATTTACTGTTGCGTATTTCTTTTTAATTGGGTTGTAATAAGGCCTCTCTTAATTCTGGTTTTTATTTTACTTTGGGATTTTATTTACTATGTTTTATAATGGTTAAAAGTAGATCGTGGGTTTCCAAAACAACAATTGTTTTCAAAACACTACGTTTTTGCAACTTAACTTTTGAACATCACGTTTTCGTAAATCGGTTACTTTTAGAATTAGCTTCCGCAAAGTAAAAAGGAATTTTGGAAATAAAATTAAGAAGTTTTCAATGTACTACGTTTTAGATAAGTAGGGTTTCTAATGAAAAAACGGTTTTCGAAAAACACTTCAATGTGACACGCCAGATTCGGGACTAACTTCTGGGCCGGGTTTGGGGTGTTTCACTTACATTGCCACCAAAGTGGTGAGGCAAACTCAATCCGATCATGACGTGATTCTTTTAGATTTGTGGGGTCAAAAACCAAAAGATTACCCTAAAGACCATAGATTTGCTTCAAATTTGATAATTGTTGGGCTGGTGACAAGGAAGCAAAAAATATCATAGGAAGTGTTTGGAACAAGGATGATACTGATTATGGGAATAAGATCAAAAGGGTTAGGTCAGTCCTGGGCCCATGGCAGCGTAAGGAATATGGAATTATGAAGACTGATATGCGAAAATTAGAGAAAAATATTGACCTGATCATTGACTCTGCTAGTAGAGAGGATAGTGGTAAGGCCTTGAAGGAAACTCGTAGAAGACTTGACTTTCTCTATGCTAGGGAAGAAAGCTACTGGGCTCAAAGGTCTCGGTCAAAATGGCTTAGGGAGGGGGATCGGAATACTAGGTATTTCCATGCTAAAGCTACTGGACTTCTTAAGAAGAAGAATATTGGGAGGCTTAAGGACACAAAAGGAACTGGGTGACTAATAGTAAGGACATTAGTCAGACGGCTAAAGACTATTTTGTGAGATTGTTTCGGTCAAATGGTCAAAATATCAATATCCAAGAGCTTGGGTATATTAAGGAGTGTGTGACCAGGGAGACAAAAATGAATGGTTTAACATGGACTATACGGAGAATGAGATCTTTCATGCTATTAAGTAGATGGACCCAAATAAAGCCCCCAATACTGATGGCCTCTCGAGGAACTTTTTTAAGCATCACCGGGAGATTGTTGGGAATGATATGATTAGTTTATGTCTGGATGTTCTTAATGGGAACAAAAATATATCTAGTCTTAATGAAACAATGATCATTTTAATTCCTAAAATTAGAGATCCATGTGAGCTAACCAATTTCCGTCCTATTAGCTTATGTAGGTTTGTCTACAAGATCATCCCTGAGGTCTATGACAATCGTCTGAAAGCTGTCCTTCCTAGTTGCATTAGCCAAAATTAGAGTGCATTCGTGTAACACCTCTTACCCGTACCCGAGACTGGGACAAGGTACGAGGCATTACCGTACATAAGCAGGGCATCTCCAGAAATTACAGGTCATAAAATTTCACTCCAAATTAAAACCAATCAAACAAAATCATATTGTCCTTATCATGGACCTACGAGGCCCAAAACATACATTAAAAGTAATCCAGGACTAAATCGAGAGCTTAAGAAAATTCTAAGAACATTTCTAGTTTTAAGCCTCACAAGCCCGTGTGGAGGCAATGCACACGCCTGTGTGCTTTGGGACACGCCGGTGTCTCATACCCATGTGGAATTTCTAGAATTTATTTGTCATTTCAAACCTATAGGGGTTTTCACATGGCCGAGCACACGCCCGTGTCCCTGGCCTATGTCCCTTACACGGCTTAGACATGCTCGTGTCATCTTCCGTGTCCAAAAACCTGGACATTCTGTTTATGATGTCATCATTCATTTAGGGGCACACGGCTAAAGCACAAGCCCATGTGCTAGGCCGTGTCCTTCACACGGTTGAGACACACGGTTGTGTCTCTGGCCATGTGTTTACTACCATGCATACTGACTTGGAAATTTTCAGTACAGGGGACACACGACCATTCAACACGCCGATCGGGCAAATCGTGTGTCACACACGGCCTAGACACATGGCCGTGTGTCTACCCGTGTGGACCTTTTTGGAGGCTATTTTCCAAGCCAATGGTCACCCTCAATCACTCATACATTCAAACACACTTTGTAACATGCAACAAGACATATTTATGCACTCAAATACTCTACACCATAGCACTTTCACATCTTCATAATGTCATCTTATTGCACACTCATTTATTACACCATTTAGAGGCATTCCACACCAATTTCATGCATTATTAAACTTGTTACCATAACTACAAATTGTGTATTCATACACAGTCATTTTAAGTCATTAGGTCATCCTTTAACCTTTAGCACTTAATCCACACTTTACCATACATTCATCAATCAACAACATATCACATCATTATCATGCACTTATCGAGCAATAACATATCCTACCATCAAAACACTAACACATGCATGCATGAGTAATTAGATTACAACCCAAATGATCAAATATGAGCCATATCACATGGCCATTACAAAAAGAATCATCATCATAGGCCCTCACAATTTGGCAAAATAGCATGACATATATCATAAAATGACCAAGTTCCTATACATGCCATACTCAAAATAATAATTTCACTATACCCAAAAGTCTTTTGATAGTGTGATCGAATACTCCGACAGCTTTCGATTCCCGAGCAAGCTTGGCGAAACTACAAAGGATGGAAAAGAGAGGGGAGTAAGCATTAAAGCTTAGTAAGTCCACATGCAAATAATATGCGATAGTGGTAAACAATTAACATGCAAAAAATGATAACATATACATAAAGATTATTCTTCTTTCAAACCTCTTTGCTTACTCATCATATGCACATACATACTTGCTTATCTTAAATCGATCTTTATCAAAGCATTACTTATAGGTTTAGCATACATACCTGTACTCATAATAGAGTATCGATAACCATACCTCTTTTATATGCCCTCCTCGGACTTTATTACAATCATTACATTACCCGTTTAACACATTAAAATACTATTAGATATGGGGAAAACTTGCACATAAGTGCCTCATGTACATACGTAGCCAAAGCTACCTCATAACATGTAAACATCCATAGTGAACTCAGACCAACTCAAAAAGCTCGGATGTTACATGCATCGCATCCATAATGAACTCGGACCAACTCAACGAGCTCGGATGCTCGCATCCATAATGAACTCAGACCAACTCAACGAGCTCGGATGCCCACATCCATAATGAACTCGTACAAACTCAACGAGCTCGGTTGCCTCACATATATTACGAACTTGGACCAACTCAACAAGTTCAAATTTCTCACGAACTCGGACCAACTCAATGAGCTCAGATCTCTTATTTCTTAGTGACATGTCACTTGTATCCTAACTATTCCTAAGGTTCAAACGGGATTTTCTTCACTTACATATATTATCTCCATCGTACTTGCTCGTATTGTCGCGGTTAACGACCATGATAACATTAATGCTTTCATAACAATCAATAAGCATATAACTCATAATTAAAATAAAACATTTATCACAATATATTAAAGCATTAAAACATACTACAACACCACATTATTTGCATATGTACTTACCTTGGTACAAAACGATGATAATCGGACTTAGTCATTGTATACTTTATTCTTTCCTCGATCAAGTCCCGATTCACGTTTTTCTTGATCTATAATGCCAAATTTAACTTATTTATTATTCATATTATTCAAATGGGTCCATAAATCATACTTTTTAAAATTTATATTTTGACCCCTAATCTTTCACATATTTATGATTTAGCCTCTAGGCTCGTAAAATGAAATGTATGCATTTTCTTGATTACCCAAGCTTAGCCAAACCTTTACTATGCTCATATCAGCCCATATTTTCTTTTATTTCACATTATTACTGCTCACTTTTACACTTTTACAAACAAGTCCCTTGTTTAGGTGTTTTCACTAAAAATCACCTAATAAAATATGTTCATCATGCATCAAACATTCATGTTTCCTCCATTAATCATCAAAATACAAGCATGTCATGCATGGTTCAATTTTCATACATGAGCCCTAGCTCAAAATATAGCTAGAAATGGGTAGACCATGTTACTGGGACTTTAAAAATACAAAGAACATTAAAAACGGGGCTAGGGAACACTTACTATTGAGCTTAGAAATGTTGAACAAAACCCTAGCTATGGTGTTGTCTGATTTTTGCCAGCCAAGGAGGAAGATGGACACATTTTTGGTTTGATTTTCCCTTTTTATTCTTTTAATTACCTAATGACCAAAATGCCCTTAGGGTTTCTCTTTCCAATTTTTCCTATGCATGTCCATTTTTCCAAAATTTTAGAAATTGGTCAAATTGCTAATTAGGACCCTCTAATTCATAATCTAATGCAATTTCATGCTTAAAGCTTCTAGAATACAAGTTTTGCACTTTATTCAATTTGGTCCCTAAAATGCAATTAGACATTTTATGCGTAGAATTTCTTCATGAAACTTTCACACAAGCATGCATTCATAACATAAACCTGATAAGAATCATAAAATAATTATTTCTATCTCGAATTTATGGTGTCGAGACCACTTTTCTGACTAGGCCCTAATTCAGGATGTTATAATTCGTTCTGAGAAGGATGATACATGATAATATTTTGATTGTGCATGAGCTTCTCCATTACCTTCAAAGCTCTAAAAACGGACCTAATAAAGGGTTTGTGGTCAAGCTCGACATAAGCAAAGCGTATGATCGCGTGGAGTGGAACATCATTGAAAAAATTATAAAAAAAATAGGATTCGATGGGAAATGGATTGACAAAATTATGGAATGCGTTCACTCGATTAAATATACGGTTAAATGTAATAATTTTTATGGGAAATTTTTATTCGGGGACTCTGTCAAGGGGATCCCCTCTCCCCTTATTTGTTATTTATTTTGTATGGAAGCTTTCTCGAGGATGCTTATCCATGCTCAGGAGAACAAAATTTTAAGAGGTATTCGGGCTACTAGAAATGGCCCTAGGATAAATCACTTGTTCTTTGCTGACGATGCATTTCTCTTTGTTAGAAATAAAATGAGTGATGTTGAAAGTCTTGTGAACATGCTTAATAATTTCTCTAACATTTCAGGTCAAGAGATCAATTTTAAGAAGTCAGTGGTTCTCTTTAGTCCCAACATGAGCTCAAAGATCCAATTTTAGTGAACTTATAGGCATGACGGTGGTGGAGAATCTAAATAGCTATCTTAGTCTTCCAATTTCAATTGGTAAGAAGAAAATAGCGGCTTTCAAAGAAATTAACAATAGATTGTCTTGCAGGATCAATAGTTGGACCAAAAGGCTGTTATCTTTTGGTGGCAAAGAAGTCTTCGTCAAAGCGGTTCTCCAATCCATTCCTACGTATGCTTTGTTGATTTTCTTGGCTCCCAAAGGGGTGATCGATGACATTCAAGCTAAGCTAAGCAGAAAGTGGTGGAAGGGGAAAGAAAAAGGTAGATCCTGGACAATGATCCCTTGGAAGACTGTGTAAACCGAAGGGCATGGGAGGCCTTGGAATTAGATATCTTCGACTCTTCAACTTATCTCTCTTAGGGCGTCAAGTGTGGAGGCTGATAAAAAATAAAGACTCTCTCTGTTTCAAAGTGTTGTCCTCAAAATATTTCCCTGATGGTAACATTTTTCATGCCAAAAAGGTGGACAAATCTTCCTTTACCTGGTCAAGCATTGCGGCAGCGGTGGAAGCTTTGAAAGATGGCTTTGGGTGGCAAATTGGGAATGGTGACAAGATAAATATTCGGGTGGACAATTGAGGTATATAAGGGCTCAATGAGGATGTTATTAGAAGTAATATACTCAATCCAAGTGAGATGAGGGTGAATGATCTTTGGCATGCGAATAAGAGATGTTGGAATGTTAATAAAGTTAATAAAGTGTATGGGAAAGACTATGGTGACAAAATCTGCAACATTTCTATTGGAGACGTGGGCTAGGGTGATAAAATAATTTGGTTCCACAATCCCCATGGGTGCTTTACTTCGAAGTTTGCTTATTCTTTGTTGCTTTTGAAAGAGATGGGGTATGGTCCTCATAGATTTTTTTGGAAAGCTCTCTGGAAGCTTGACACATTACCGAAGATCCGTGTGTTTACTTGGCGTGTGGGTCACGAGATTTTCCTGACGAATGTTAAAACTGCTTCCATTAGGTAAGGTTTTGACAAGGGCTGTCCAAGGCATGGAGCTAAGACCAAAACTCTGATACATGCATTAAAAGACTGCTCAACATCCTGTGTTGTTCTCTAGTTAGGATGGTGGTCTACGAGCTTTATTTCGAAGAAATATGACCACTGCATAGATTGGTTGGAAGACATGATACGTGCCTTTGACAAAGAGCCATGGCTGATGTTATGACATTATTATGGAATTGCTGGAACAACAGAAACAACTACATCTTCAGAGGAAAAGAAGAGAAGGCTAAGCTCATATGGGAAAGAGCAATCAATTTGAACCAGGAGTTTTGGATCTACAACATGCTGAACGAACTGGTGTTTTCACAAAATATTGCGAATAAAAAGTGGGAAAAACCTCCAAAAGGCCTCATAAAGATTAACTTTGGTGCTACAGTGGGTGAAAAAGGAACAGGGCATGGGACGATTGTTAGAGATGAAGATGGTTTTGTGCTGGGGGCAGTGGGGGTTTTATAGAGGCAAGGATGTCGATGGAAGAAGCCGAGTGTTTTGCCTTTGAAGCCAGCATTAAAGTTGTGTGTCAATTGAAAATAAAGGAGCATGTCATGTTTGAGACAGATCATGTTAGACTGGTCAACAGGCTAAGGAGTATAGCCACTGACGTCACCATAATCGGCGCACGCATAAAATATTGCATTGCTGGCTTCAACAATTTCGAATCAACCAAATTAATTTGGGCCAAAAGATCTTGTAATACTATAGCAGATTTAATTTGGAAAAAAAGTGTATAGTGAGGAAAAAAATTATTTTTTTTGAAATGGATTATCCTAAGGAAATCCATGATGTTGTAATTCATGATGTTACTTAATAAATTTGGGTTGACCCTTGTGGTAATTTTTTGTTCAAAAAAAATGTCAAGTTCCGTTTGAATAATAAAATTCGATGGATATATGTAATTTCCCATATTGGATGTTATCTTACATATGTTGCCGATAGGATTTAGCTTGGACGAGTAATCTTGATATAGCTCTTTCGAGCATTCTATTATATAGTTCCTACGAGCATCCCAATCGGTAGTGATTCTGCATGTGTTGCGCATTACTGTAGCTCTGTGTGAGCATCTTGTTACATGATTTTATCAGTTGTGATCCAGCATATAATGCGGACACAAAAACAGCTCTACTTGAGCGTTCTGATATAAGCTCTTATGGGATTCCTAACATGGCTCGCTTGAACTCCTTGTTACCTTATCTGGTGCTCCCTGATATTAAATCTTTGGAGTTATATGTTAAGCTCTATGAGCTCCAAACTCTTATGAGTTTCCTATTTAGCCCAGATAAGTGTCCTGTTACATGGCTCAACTGAGCATCCTGATATGTGGCTCGAGAGTGTGCTCCCTGATTAAGTGCCATAATGGGTACCCCTGATTATGAATTGACGGTTTATAGTTTGGTACACCTTAAGTGTACTACCTGAGTATCCATCCAAATTTCAATGATTCAACGGATAAATTTTTGAAATGAGAAATTATGATATTAAATGAATTATATTTTGAATGATATCGAAATATCTGAAAGCTTGTAACATGATGAGCTCATCTATACTTACTTGATGTATATGTGAATATTATGACTAACTTGCTTAATTGAGTGTATGTGATTAGGCAAATTTGCTAAATTGATGGGAAAGCATGTTATTGTATACTTATTATGATGAATAAGATTGGTAAGTTTATTTCCTGTTATACGAACTTACTAAGCATTAAATGCTTACTAGGTTTTATTTTCTCTATTTTATAGTGCTCGAAAGCTCGTTAAGGTTGGAGAACGATTGGAGCATCATCACACTATCCTCCAGTTCATTTTGGTATAAATAGAAAACTTACTTTAGTATAATGACATGTATAAGCTATTGGCATTATAGAGGATATGTAATGGGTGCTGTAAATCTAGCCATTGAAATGGCTAGAGTGGTGTATTTTGGTATGCTTTTATAAAACCATAATATGTTTGATGAGTTTTGCATTGGTTAAATAGTAGATGATATTTAAAACAAATGATAATTGAAGTTGAGTTGGTATCATTGATACAACTTGTAAATTAAATTTAATTGGATTTGAGGTAAGTTTGGAAACTCATGAACATAAGTGATAAAATATCACACATAATTCTTGTAATTTGTCTGGACATTGTGTATTAAATAGATTGTTATAGATGTGCAAGTGTGGTTGTAGGTTCATGGCAAATTTGGGTGAGAAATAAAGCTAGAAAATGGCTTTATTTTGTCCACACGGGTAGACACACTGGCGTGTATCTTGACTGTGTGTGAACACGGCCTGGCATATGGGCATGTGGTTTGGCCATGTGTCCCCTGCATCTTAAAATTGAGAAACAGAATGCTCAAAATTGGGCACATGGGCAAGGACATGGGCGTGTGTCTCAGTCGTGTGTGATACATGGCCTAGAACACAGGCGTGTGTCTTGGCCGTGTGAAACCTGCACCTAATTTGTGAAAATTAAATTAACCACACGGCCTAGCACATGGACGTGTGGCTGGCCATGTGGCACAAGTCAGAGAGTTACACGGGATCGGACATAGCCTGCAGCACGGGCATGTCCTATGGTCACACGAGCATGTCCCTTCACCATACAGGCGTGTGTGCCTTGTATTGAGGAAAAATTTTGAAAATTTCGCAAAAAAATTCTTTGAGTTCCTGGTTTAGTCCTAACTCGATTGTAATGTTTAAATTAGGCCTCAAGGGTCCATTCAATGGACAATATGATTAGTTTTAGATATGAATAACAAATAACATGAATTATCTGTAATAGTTCTGTAAATTCCAATAATGCTCCATAACTTTATTCTGGTGACAGATACGGGTTAGGCATGTTACACACACGGCCTGGCTCGAAATCCACATGCCAGTGTAGTATGCCTGTGTAGGTCCACACGGCCACACAATTGCTGTCACACGGCCATGTCTCGCACAAGGCCTCACCTTCGACAGTCACACGACTGTGTGTCACACATGGCCAGTCACACAGCTAGCCACACGCGCATGTGGCATGACAGACCCAATTTTTGGCTTTCGTCGAAGCTCGTTTTCTCGAGTTTCAGGTACAAACACCTGGTTAGGATTTGATGCAAAACCACTCCCGAGACCACCAGAACCTAAAAATAGAATTTCAGCGACTGGTTAAGAGACAATTTGTGAAATCCACAATGAAAAATCGAATCGTACAAATGAACGTACCATCGATAAGAACCATTAGTCTCATGGCTTAAGCCGTTGAAGTGCTAACCACAGGTTCCCCGTCAACTCCTATGCAAAACGTTCTAAAAGAATTACTTTCCTCCTACTTTACCCCATTATTTAAATTCCAACAAAAAAGAATAATCCCAATCAGTTTACAGAAATCGAAACCTACAGACAAACAAAACCCCAGATACTAGAATCGCACAATGAACACTAAAATTTTAAAATACAATGATACGATAGGAGATTATAGACAGAATTGTAGGAAAAAGAAGAGAAAAAAGAATGTGGTAGAGAAAAGAGAAAACTAACATCAGACTTTTGGGAGGAGAGAGAAAAAATTGAAATAAAATGAAATAAAATAAAAAGATAACCAATTTGTTTTTGATTAACATCTCAACTCCCATTATATCCTCTCCACTAACCATATCCTGTAACACCTTTTACCCGAGTTCAACGCTGGAACAGGATACGAGGTGTTACTGGACTTAAACACATACAAACATACATTTCCTAGATAAGAAATTTTGCTCCGAATTAAAACTTTTCATAATACCTTAATGTCCCTACTATAGGCTTACGAGGCCCCGAACACACCTTGAGATTGATTCAGGACAAATCTATGCACTCTGGAAAACTTTGTCACGCCTGTGTGTCTTCCTAACATAGCCATGTTGAAGGCCCGTGAGACTCACACGGCCTGAACATATCGGAGCACGCTTGTGTCCCTGGCCCGTGCGAATTTATTATTAGATTCGAACCTATAGGGGTTTTCACACAGCCTGGCATATGTCCGTGCCCATGGCCCATGTCCTTCACATGGCCATGAAATACCCATGTCTCAGCTCGTGTACAAAAACCTTGACATTCTGTTTCTGACGTCAGCAACCAATTAAGGGCACACGGCCAAGGCACACGCCCGTGTGTTAGGCCATGTCCTCCACATGGCTAAGACACACGGCCGTGTCTATGCCCGTGTGTTTACTACCATGCATACTGACTTGTAAAATTGAGGTATAGGGGACACACGCTCGTATGGACAAAAATAAGGCTATCTAGCAAGCCTTTTTGCCACCCTTACTTGCACCAACCTACACAATATCAACCGAAACCAATCCAAGCACAACTAGGAGAAATTTACATCAAATGCATTTAATAATAATCAATATTAGCCAAAATTAATGACCTATACAAATGAATATTGCATCCATCATATGAGTTAACGCTTGTGGCTAAACTAACAAGACACCAAACAAAAGATTCAAATCCCTATACATGCCAAAATCAAATGTTAAACTAGCTATACCAAAGCTTCAGGTGATAGTGTGATCGATGCCTCCGACATCCCTGGATCCTCGATACTAACTTGGCGACACTACAAGAAAATGGAAAGGAGAGAGAGTAAGTATAAAGCTTAGTAAGTTGCATATAAATAAGTAACAACATCAACCATGCATGTTATAAATCAACACAACATTCTTGAGTGAACATGGGTAAATTTCACTACATACTTATATATATCACAAGTATAAACCAAAGATTTCAATATCGTCCTAAGATTATTTTCTTAGCTAGAACTTACTCATGTCATTCTTACCATCAAGGAGACATAACTAGACTCATATCTCATGAGTTTCAAATAAGAACTTATACCACTCACAACATGATTATATCATTCCATATCATTGTCATAAGCTTTTAAAATAACCCGTGAAACCATTTGGAATACTAAAGGATATCTGACAAGCTTTACACAAGAGGGTGCATTACTGATGCCATGTTCCAAACACAGTCTTAGACTGGCTCACATGTCGAGGCTGATGCCATGTCCAGACATGGTCTTACATTAGCTCTCGTCTCAATGCCGATGCCATGTCTCAGACATGGTCTTACACTGGCTCACATATCAATGCCGATGCCATGTCCCAGACATGGTCTTACACTGGCTCTCACAACATCACCAATGCCATGTTCCAAACATGGTCTTACATTGGCTTTCATATCGTGGCCGACCCCATGTCCCAGATATGGTCTTATACTAGCACACATATCACCCAAATGTCATAACATAGATATCCAATCTATTCCTAGGTTCAATCGAGACTCTACTACATTGAATTTCATCATGCATTATCCATAAGTAATTTCAACCATATTACGCAAAATTAATCATTAAACAAATAATAATGATAAAGTTGCCTTACTTACGTACAACTTACCTCGGTATACAAAAAGTGGACGACTATTTGGATTTAGTCTACTTGCTAGGGCTTTCCCCGATCCAAGTCCGGATTTCGTATTTCTTGATCTAAAATGATAAAAATTCACTAATTTAATCATCATATTAATCAATGCATTTCATACTTTATATTTGGCTAAATGATCATTTTCCCCCTAAAATTTCACAAAATTACTATTTTACCCCTAGGCTCGTAAATCGATTTTTATCAAATTTTCTCGCTGACCAAGCCTAGTCGAATTCTTTTTATACTAGAAGCAGCCCACAATTCCCATTATTTCACACATTTACCACATAATTTATAAGTTATGCAAAATGATCTTTAGTTAGGGTTTTCAAGAAAACTACTTCACAAAAGTTGTTTGTTTTGCAACTAAGATTCATTTTCTTCCATAAAAATTCAGCAAAAAACATGAGCACTGTCATGGAAAAACCCTAGAATTTCAACTATTTTGAAAAATAGCCCCTCCATTAGCTAAATTAAGCTACAAGAGTCCCAAAACTACAAAAATCAACAAAAGTAACCATCAAAATGACTTACATGTAAGGGTTTATTGTGCTGAAAATTTTCAAGCTCCCATGGGGGTTTTCACTTCAATTTTTGGTGGAAAAGATGGAGTATTCAATTAGCTAATGTCATCAAATACTAACCCTACTAAATTTTTGACTTTTTTGACTCCTTTTTTCTCTATGGCTGGCCACCCTATTGAAATGGGTCTATTTTCCCTTTAAAGACCCCTAATTATGATTCTTTAGCTATCTAACACCATTTTCTAGAAAAACAAAACTTTTGCTCTTTATGCGATTTAGTCCTTTTTCGTAATTAAGCATGAAATTGCTAGAATTATTTCACCAAAATTTTCATGTACTCATATAAACATGCTATAACACATAATATTATATTAAATATAATTTATCTGACCTTGGGTTAGTGGTTTCGAAACCACTGTTCTGACTAGGCCCAAAATCGGGTTGTTACAATTCTCCCCCCTTAGGGATTTTCGTCCTCGAAAATCTTACCGGTGAAAAGGTTAGGGTATTGATCTCTCATAGTCTCCTCGGGTTCCCATGTGGCCTCTTCAAGCCCATGTCGATGCCACAGTACTTTCACGTGGGCTATACTTTTATTTTTCAATTGCTTGACCTCTCGGGCAAAGATATTAATCTGTTCTTCGCCATAAGTCATGTTTGATGAATTTCAACCTCTGTTGGCGAAAAAACGTGCGAATAGCGAGAAGGTAACGGTGCAACATCGACACATGAAAAACATCATGGATCTTCTCTACCTCAGATGGCAAGGCTAGTCGATAAGCTACCGGTCTAATTCTCTCTGTCACCTCATAGGGTCCAATAAAACGTGGACTTAATTTTCCTTTTTACCAAATTTGAGGACTTTCTTCCATGGGAACTCAATTTCCTTTCGTTTCAAATCCGCGTAGGATTTTTCTCTATCCAAAGTGGCCTTCAAATAATCACAAATTACCTCAACTTTCTCTTCGGTCTCTTTGACTAAATCGACCCCGTGAATCTGATTTTCTCTGAATTCAATCCAAAATAAGGGCGTTCGACACTTACGCCCGTATAAAGCCTCATAAGGCGCCATTTTCAAACTCGACTGATAGCTAATGTTGTAGGAAACTCTACCAACGATAAATACTTTTCCCAACTACCTTGGGATTCAAGAACACAACACCGCAACATGTCTTCAAGAACCTGAATTACTCTCTCCGACTGGCCGTTGGTTTGTTGATGGAAAGCTATGCTAAAATTCAACTTTGTCCCCCAAGCTTCTTGTAACTTTTTCCAAAATCGTGAAGTAAACCTCGAATCCCTATCTGAAATAATCGACAAAGGCACTCCATGAAGTCTCACAATCTCTGAAACATACAACTCGGCTAGTTTATCAAGCAAGTAGTCAGTACATACCGGGATAAAATGAGCTGACTTCATTAATCGGTTACTATGACCCAAACTGCATCTTTCTTTCTCAGTGACAACGGTAATCCCGTTACAAAATCCATGGTAATTCGATCCCATTTCCATTCGGGAACCATTACAGGCTGAAGTAAACCCGAAGGTACTTGGTGCTTGGCTTTCAATTGCTGACAAATTAAAAATTTTGACACAAACTCTGAGATGTCTCTTTTCATGCCTGACCACCAATATAGTCTCTTCAAGTCATTATACATCTTAGTATTACCCAGATGGATTGACATACAACTACTATGTGCCTTGTAAAGGATTTTCCCAATAAGCTCATCATCTCTAGGTACACAGACCCTATCTCAGAACATTAAACAATTGTCAGCACTAATCCAAAAATCTGATACGTCAACTGTCTCACACTGAGTCATTTTGGCTTGTAAATCTTTATCACTCTTCTGAGCTTCACAAATCTCTTGAAGAAACGTAGGTCTAGCTCTCAAATCTGCATAATTGAACCATCCTCGATTACAGACAACTGAGTATTTATAGCTCTCAAGGCAAACAATAACTTCCTACTTAATGCATCAATGACCATGTTCGTCTTTCCCGGGTGATAGTAAATTACTAATTCATAATCTTTAATCAACTCCAGCCACCTTCGTTGCTGTAGATTCAAATCCTTTTGAGTCATCAAGTATTTTAGGCTTTTATGGTTAGTGAATACCCAGTATTTCTCGCCATACAAGTGGTGTCTCCAAATCTTCAGTGCGAATACTATGGCTGCTAACTCTAAGTCGCGAGTCAGATAATTTTTCTCATGCGGCTTCAGTTGTCTCGAGGCATGTGCTATCACCTTGCCTTCTTGCATGAGCACGCATCCTAATCCATTCAAGGATGCATCACTATATACTATGAATTCTTTTTCCGGTTCTAGTTGAACTAAAATTGGGGCTTCAGTCAACAACGCCTTAAGTTTCTCAAAACTTTGTTGGCATTTTTCCGTCCACTCGAACTTGAGTTCCTTCTGTAGCAACCTTGTCATCAGAGTAGTAATTATTGAGAATCCTTTAATGAATCTTCTATAGTAACCCGCTAAGCCTAGAAAGCTCCTAAAATTTGATACATTTCTCGGTGGTTTCCACTCAACAATAGCCGATATCTTACTTGGGTCAACTCTAATCCCATTATTCGACACGATGTGTCCTTAGAATCCAACCTCTCGGAGCCAAAACTCACTTTTACTAAACTTGGAATATAGCTGCTTATCTTGTAATGTCTTCACAACGGTTCTTAAATGCTTTGTGTGCTCACTCTCATCACGAGAATAAATTAATATATCGTCGATAAAAACAACCATAAACTTATCCAAGTACGGTCGGAAAATATGATTCATCAAATCCATAAACACGGCGAGAGCATTTGTTAAGCCAAAGGGCATGACAAGGAACTCATAGTGCCTGTATCTCATCGGGAACGCAATTTTCGGCACATCTTGCTCCTTAAGTATTAGCTGGTAATAGCCGGATCTCAAGTCTATCTTAGAAAACACTATGGCTCCCTTTAATTGATCAAACATATCATCAATCCTCGGCAAGGGATAGTTGTTCTTCACCGTCACCTTGTTGAGCTGTCTATAGTCTATACATAGTCTCATCGACCCATCTTTCATTTTCACAAAAAGTATTGGAGCACCCCACGGGGAATAGCTCGGTCTCGCAAAACCCTTATCCGTTAATTCTTGTAACTATACTTTTAACTTCTTTAACTCCATCGGAGCCATCCTATATGGAGCAATCGACATAGGTGCTGTACCAAGAACTGACTCGATACAAACTCAACTTCCCTAGTTGGAGGTAATCGAGACAATTCTTCTGTAAATACATCTGGGTACTCACATACCACTGGCACTAACTCAATCTTTACTCTCGACTCTTGGGTATTCAACACAAATGCAAGATAGGACTGATACCCTTTTCTCAAGTATTTCTCAGCAGTCATAGAAGAAATCAGTACTGGTAAACTATCTGATTCACCTGATACAACCTGAATAATATCCCCATTTTCACATCTCAATTCAATAAACTTACTACCATAGTTTACTAACATGTTATGACCAGTCAGCCAATCCATGCCAAGAATTAGGTCAAATTCATCAAACAATAGTAGCATAAGGTTAGCTGGAAAATAGTGGCCCTTAATCATTAAAGGACAGTTTCTACACACTTTGTCAACTATTACATGTTTGCCTAACAGGTTGGACACTTTTACTACAAATTCAGTAGACTCCATTAGCATATTAGTACTAGGTACCAATTTCATGCAAATATAAGAGTCGGTAGATCCCGGGTCGACCAAAGCAACTACAGATATATCTTAGATAGAAAAGGTACTCGTAATCACATCGGGAGATGCGGCATCTTCGCAGGCACGAATGGCGTATGTCCTTGAAGGCGCTCTGCCCTCAAACCTCACAGTGGAATCTCTAGGCGTACCTCTGCTGCCAGCCCCACTCCCAGGGTTCTTCTGTGGTCTACCCTCGAGGGAGCATTACTCACTCTCACATCTTCCTTTTTGTCTTTCTCCTCCACCTCAGTGTAACACCCCTTACCCGTGCATGACACTGGGACAATATACGAGGCATTACCAGACTTAAACATGCACATACATGTAAAACCGAGCCATAAAATTTCAATCATATTAGAATCATTTGATCACATAGAAAATGTCCCATACACGAGCCTTCGAGGCTCTAAACATGCATTAAAAGCGGTTTGGGACTAAACCGAGAACTCACAAACATTTTTACAACACCTAGAAAATTTTCATGTTTGGAGAGCCACACGCTGGTGTCACCAGTCCATGTCCCTCACACGGTTGAGACACACGGCCGTGTCTCATCCCGTGTAGCTAACTCTTAGGCCATTTTCCAAGCCTTTTTGTCACCCTTACATGCACACACATATACATGGATCCAATGGCATTCAACATCCTCAATTATGACACAAACATATCCTTTACCTATCAACATGCATGTGTTACACATCCTCAAATTAAACCAAGACTAGTCATGCCATAGTTATCTTTGTGCCATTTTAATTCTAACTTATCATTAAGCATACATATTCTAGCCAAGTTATGTCTTTACAGCGTATCCACATTTCACATGCATAAAACAATATGCTTGAGTAAGACATTCTACACAAATTCCATATTCAATTTAACATGATTACTATTTCTCACATTATACCATTGAACCATGGTTGCCAAACTATCCATCAAACGTCCATGTTCAAGGCATTATCATTTTATTTCCATATTACACATTTAATTCATGGTCATAAAACATGAATTCAACACACATGACATATTACCGACCATGCATGGAAAACAACCATATTCACATCACAATTATCAGACATAACATGAATAGCTAGATTTACAAACCATAATCAATAGCTTAATATAGGCCAATACATTTGGCCAAATTATAATAACACATGTTATAAAACTAGGTCCCTATACATGCCACTCACTTGATAATTCTAACATATGTAACAATATTCCAAAGGTATTGGCTTGATAGTGTGATGCTACCTCCGACGATCTCCAACCCCAAGCTGACCTGACAACACTAAAAGAAGCGGAAAGGAGGGAGTAAGCTTTATGCTTAGTAAGCTTGCATGAAAAATAATAAGCAATGTATTAACATGCTATTTTCCAATTCTTCTCTATTTATTCAAAGTCTAGTTAAGTTGTTTTCTCAAGTTACGGTCACTAAATTATTTATATCCAGAGCTACAGGACTCCAAATTGAGAATCACTAGTTTTCCCAGAAACTAGACTCACATATCTTCTTACTATAAAATTTTCAGAATTTTTGGTCTAGCCAATAAGTACAGTTTATTCTTTAAAGTCACCCCTATTTCACTGTCTAACAGTTCCGACCCCTCTGCACTAAAAATTAGTTATCTCTTCGTACAAGATTTGGATAATATTCCTGTTTTTTCTTTCAAAAATAGACTGATTAAGGGTTTTAAGCTTATAAATTATAACCAATAATTATTTTTGTATAATTTTTAATGATTTTCCCAAATCAGAACAAGGGATTCCAAAATCATTCTGACTCTATCTCACAAAAATTCAAATATCTCATAATATGAAATTCTTTTGCTTACAGCGTTTCCTTTATATGAACATAGGCTCAATAAGCTTTTATTTCATATCTTATTCAACTTCTAATTCAATTTTCACCATTTTTGGTGAATTTTCAAAGTCACAAAACTGCTGCTGTCCAAAACTGATTTATTACTAAATTTCACTCTTTTATGCTTTCTTCGTAGTAACTTTTATTGTAACACTTACTCCATTCCATCTTACCAAAAGTTCGCTCAACTATTGAGCACATAGCTCATAAATTTCCACAAACATTTACTTGCACTTATTCATCACATGGTCATGTTCACATGTATTTTCACTTAGTCGATTTCCTGTTGAACTCATCGGAATAATAACAGGTACACGGCTGCCTGCACATTTTACCACCCTTGTAACCGAAGCTATCTGGTACGCATAGTAGCCTACACTTAGTACTACACATGCGACCAACAATCCGGTACACGTAGCGGCCTCCACTTAGTACTACACACGTGACCTAACCGTCTGATACACGTAGTAGCCTATACTTAGTACTACACACGTGATCGAAGTTGTTGGGTATGCGTAGTAGCCTGCACATAGTACTACACATGTGACCTAACTATCTGATACACGTAGTAGCCTGCACCTAGTACTACACACGTGACCTAACCATCTGATACACGTAGTAGCCTGCACTTAGTACTACACACGTGATTGAAGTTGTTAGGTACGCATAGTTGCCTGCACTTAGTACTACGCATGCGACCAAATTATCTGGTACACGTAGTAGCCTGCACTTAGTACTACACACGTGACCTAAAACCATCTTAAACACATAGTAGCCTGCACATAGTACTACACATGTGTTCTCATAGTAGCCTGCACATAGTACTACACATGTGTTCTCACAATGGATCGTTCGTATCATTTCTATTCCGAAGGTTCAACCAGGAAATTCCTCACTTTTCAACATTTAACAAATTCATTCATAGTCTATTTCGATTCGTAATTTACATCAAATGATCATTCTATAGGCAGCCACATCTCATATAATAACAAAATATAATAACATAAAAAAAATCGATATATTATTTACATACAAACTTACCTTCCTTTTCCCTCTTTCACAAGTTATCCAACTTAATAAAACATCATGTTATATAAAATTCTCAATATCTTCAGCTATTATATAGCAAGCCATCAATGATTGAACCATCAAACATTTCATGTGCTACTAGTCATATACCATTGCTCTCACAAATTTTATATACCATTCTTTCATCACTTTTCAATATATTAAATCATGCCATTCATGCAGAAATAATATATAATTTTCAATTCAAGTATAGCATTACTATATTATTGACATACGAACTTACCTCAGCACCAAAATAGCAGAAAGGAACCTAACCGTCGATTTTCCATTTTTCACCCGATCTAGGTCCAATCCTCATTTTCCTTGATCTATAATATTACATTTAGTCCAATTATTAGTCACATTATTTAATGTGATCCAAAAATCACATTTTGGCAAAATTACGTTTTTTCCTCTAAACTTTATCAAAATTACACTTTTGCCCCTAGGCTCGTAAAGTGATTTTTATTCAATTTTCTCACTCTATAATCCTAGACGAACCATTTTCATTACTATAGAAAACTACAATTCTCATCAAAACACCCTTTTATTTCATTTTTACAACTTTTACAAAATGGTCCTTTCAGACGTTTTCATCGAAAGTCGCTTAGTAAAAGTCGTTTATTTAACATCCAACACTTATTTTTTACCATTAGACATCAAAATGCATGCATGTCACACATGGGTCAATTTTTAGACATGAACCCTAGCTCAAATTAATGGTAGAAATAGATAGATCTTGTTACAGGGATTACAAAAACATAAAAATCATTAAAAAAAAGGGGGCTAGAACGAACTTACAATCGAGCTTGGAAGCTTGAAAAACCTTATCCATTGTTTCTCCATGCAAGTTTCAGCCAAGAGGTTGAAGATGGACAAAAATTGGCTTTTAATTTTGTTTCTAATTCATTTTAATAACTAAATGACCATAATGCCCTTAATGAAAAACTTAGGAAACATGCCTAAAAATGTCCATTTTTGTCCACCAACTTAACCAATAGTCTAATTACCATATAAGGACCTCCAATTTAAAATTTCATAACAATTGGACACCTCTAGCATGTAGAACTCAACTTTTGCGCTTTTTATGATTTAGTCCTTTTGACTAAATTGAGTGCCCAAACGTCAAAATTTTCTAACGAAATTTTCATGAAATCATTTCGTGAAATTGTAGACCATAAAAATATAATGAAAAATAAAATTTTACTCATCGAATTTGTGGTCCTGAAACCACTGTTCCGACTAGGCCTAAAATTGGGATGTTACACTCAGGACAGTTTCAAATAATGTGGTCTAATGAACCACACTTGATGCAGCCTCTATCATTACCTCGGCACTCACCGAAGTGTCATCTACCACACTGTGAACACTCCGATCTATTCGATCGAGCACTACCAATGCTCGCAATGGAAATGGTCTGAGCTTTAGACGCCGCATACTGCTTATTCTTGTTTCTGCTCAAGAATTCTGTCGATGCATTTGTTCGAGTAGGAAACTCACTCGATTTCTTGGATGAGGTCTAAAATGATCTTCCCATTTGTCTTTTCTTGGAGTCACGTGACTCAATATCATCTTTCCTCTTCTCTTTGGCCAATTCTTCGGCCTTATACGCTCTCTCAACAAGTACTACAAATTCTCTTAACTCTAAAATACCAACCAACAATCGAATGTCTTCGTTCAAACCATCCTCAAAACTTTTGTACATAGTGGTTTTAGTAGATACGTACTCCTTATCGTATTTATTGATTCTTATGAACTCACGCTCATATTCTGTTACCGTCATTTGGCCTTACTTCAATTCTAGAAACTCTTTCCTCTTCTGGTTTATAAACCTCTGACTAATATACTTCTTTCGGAATTCTTCCTGGAAAAACTCCCATGTAATCCTTTCCTTTGGTACAACCGACACAAGGGTGTTCCACCATTGGTAGGTCTAGTCTCACAGGAGTGACAGAACACACTTAATGCACTCCTCAGGGTTGCAAGACAATTCATCGAATACCCTAATGGTATTTTCCAACCAGAACTCTGCTCTCTTTGGGTTATCATCAATTTTAGCCTGAAATTTCTTGGCCCCGTGCTTACGAATTCTATCTACCGGAGGTTTTTCTCTCCAAACCACTTCTACTTCTTGGGGAGCTATATGAGCAGGCTGAGGAATCAGAGGAGATGGGGGAGGCAGAGTGTTCGGATTTGCACGAACGAACTCTGAGTACTAAGCATCCATCATATGGAGGTAGGCTTCTCTAGCCCCTCCGCCCTGACTCAATGTCATGGGCACGCTTTCGACTGGAGTAGTCCCTTCAGTAGGAGCCGACGCATTACTTTCCACATCATTAACCATACCTATGTCAAGATCCATTTACTATATGAAAACACAATTTAAATTTGTCAGGAGTCGTCACACTATCAAAATATATTTATGGCATGTATAGCTAGACTCGTACTCATGCTAGGTTAGTCTGGGAATTGACTAAACTATAGCTTTGATACCACTAAATGTAACACCCCTTACTCGAGTTCAACGTTGGAACAGGATACGAGGTGTTACCAGACTTAAACACATACAAACATACATTTCCTAGATATGAAATTTCGCTCTGAATTAAAACTTTTCATAATACCTTAATGTCCCTACTATAGGCTTACGAGGCCCCGAACACACCTTGGGATTGATTCGAGACTAATCTATGCACTCTGGAAAACTTTGTAAAATTTCAAGCTAACAGGGGCACACGCTCTTGTGGAAGGGCAACACACCAGTGTGTCTTCCTAACATAGCCATGTTGAAGACCCGTGTGACTCAAATTGTAATATCCCGAATTAGGGCCTAATCGGAATAGTGGTTTCGTGACCACAAATTCGAGGTAGAAATAATTATTTTATAATTATTTTGAGGTTTATGATATGATTGCATGATTGTGTGAAAATTTTGTGAAGAAATTCTATGCATAAAATGCCTAATTTGAAGTTAGGGACTAAATCAAAAAAGTTGCAAAACTTGCATTCTAGAAGTTTTTGGTATGAAATTTCTTTGAAATATTAATTAGGAGGTCTTAAATAGCAATTTGACCAATTTCTAAAATTTTGGACAAAAATGGGCTTGTACATGAAAATTTTCAAAGAAAGATATTAAGGGCATTTTGGTCATTTGGATATTATATGAAATAAAATGGGAAAAATAACACAAAATGATCATCTTCCTCATTTAGTTGCTGCCAAAACTTCACTCTCACCATAGCTAGGGTTTCTTCAACTTTCAAGCTTCATAGTAAGTGATTCTAAGCCCCGTTTTTAATGATTTTTACATTTTTGAGATCCCGGTAACTCGATAAAACTTATGTTAGCCATAATTTAACCTAGGGTTTATATTTGGAAAAATACCCATAGGTGAAATTTGTGTATTTTGATGTTTTATGATAGAATATGAGGCTTTAAATTATGTTAGACAACTTGTACTACTCGATTTTAAGCAAAAACGAGTAAAAGGGCTTAATCGGTAAAAATACCTAATAGTCACAAGTACATGTTAGAGTGAGAATTTGATGTTTCCATAGAAGAGAAAAGTGATCAGCATGTTTTAAAACATAAGAATAATGAATAAAGTTTAATCCCGAGCCTAGGGGCAAAAATGTAAATATGCAAAAGTTTAGGGGTAAAATTGTAATTTTTCCAAAATTTGAGTTAAGGATTAATGTGATAATGTGAGTATTAAATAAGCTAAATGTGTTATTTTAGATCAAGAAAGACGTGGAATCGACCCCAATCGAGGAAAAGAAAAGATTGTGGACTAAATTGCAAAATCTTTGTATTTTGGTATCAAGGTAAGTTCATGTGTAAATAATGTAGCATAATTGTTATTTTTAAGTCATTGATGTCAATTATGTGATATGCTGATTTTTTTTATCATGAAATATATGCTTTGTGGTTATTTCCGAACAAAATGCAAATCATGTGTGCTACTTGTTAAATATAATTATTACCGAGTATTGGTTTCGGCATTCTACGGAAGACGGCAAGGATACGTGTTCGAGGAAAATCCCGTTTGAACCTTAGGAATAGATTAGGATACAAGTGACATGTCACTAGGATGGTTGAGCATCTGAACTCGTTGAGTTGAGTCCGAGTTCACTTATGGATGCGAATGTCTGAACTCGTTGAGTTGAGTCCGAGTTCGTGAGATGTAACTATGCATCCGAGCTCGTTGAGTTGAGTCCGAGTTCACTTATGGATGCGAACGCCCAAGCTCGTTGAGTTGAGTCCGAGTTCGCTTATGGGCGGGTTACATGATTGCTTGATTGAATATGTGGCACTTATGTGCAAGTTATCCATGTATCCGAATTATATTCCGATGTGTTCAACGGGTAAAGTTTTACTCAAATGGAGGAATACTCGAGATGTAAAGAGACGTATTGGTAAGCGATGAGAAATGAATATTTTGTACAGGTATGTATTTAACCCTCGGGTTGAGTATTGATACAACCATGATAAGGTAATAAGATGATGAAAAATGGTTAGAAATGTGATATGTGTTTTGGTGATGCATGCTAATGTTGATTGGTATGATTGTTTGTTATGTTACTTATTATTTGCATATGAACTTACTAAGCATTTATGCTTACTCCCTCCTTCTTACTCATTGTAGTTTTGGACAAGCCAGCTCAGGAGTCGGGATAGGTCGAAGGCTCAGTCACACTATCCGGAAGACTTTTTGGTAAATGGCTTGTAAATTTAAGTATGGCATGTATAGCAATATACCTATTTTGTGTAAATGATCTTATGGTATGGTGATGTAATGGTTGAGGAAATGCTTGATAATGATAAATTATGGAAATGGTTAGTTTAGATTATGTTTGATGTTATGGAAAATTAATAAGTTATCTAGTTCATGAAAACTCATAAAAAGGATGAAATTTGCCATAAACAGAACATTGCAGCAACACTGACGTGAGTTTGAAAATTTAATAAAAATCATAAAAATTGAATTTGGTGATGGATTAAATATCAAATTGAAGCTTATTATGTCTAGTTTCACATGAAATAAATGAAACAGGTAAAGGAATTATATGTTAGAAGATATTTGAATTTTAGTGAAACAGGGTCAGAGAAGTTTCTAGATCCCCTGTTCCAAATTTAAAAATTCACAATAAATTGTACAGATATAATTAGGTGGTGTATTTTATATCCTAAGAATCCTTATTGTGTCTAGTTTTAGGAGAAACAAACCTCATAATCATATGAATTTTTTACAGAGATAAATATGGTTCGAAGTAAACAGAGGTCAGTTCAGTCAAGTCCTGAAACAGGGGTAACTTTAACTAATAAACTGTACTAATTGGCCCAACCAAAAATTCTAGAAAAAAAATATTAGATAGGTATATGAGTTTAGATTCAGGGAAAATTTACGGATCTTGATTTTGAGTTTTGTAACTCGAGATATTATTTTTCTTGTGACTGTGATGCAAGTAGCTTGAAAGATGTGAATGTAGAAACAAATAATCCAAAGTTCTAAAAATGTTAAATTAAGCTTAGTAACACCTCATACTCGACTCCGGCGACGGTCTCGGGCGTGGGGGCGTTACACACATGGCCTAAACATATCGGGACACACCCGTGCAAATTTATTATTTGATTAAACCTACAGGGATTTTCACACGGCCTGGCACACACTCGTGTCCATGGCCCGTGTCCTTCACACTGCCATGACATGATCGTGTCTCAGCCCATGTACGAAAACCTTGACATTCAACTTCTGACGTCAGAAACCAATTAAGGGCACATAGCCAAGGCACACACCCGTGTGTTAGGTCGTGTCCTCCACACGGCTGAGACACATGGCCGTGTCTCTGCCTGTGTGTTTACTACCATGCATACTAACTTGTAAAATTGCGGTGTAGGGGATACACGGTCGGACTACACGCCCGTGTGTCTACTCGTGTGGACAAAAATAAGGCTATTTATGAAGCCTTTTTTGCGACCCTTGCACCAACCTACACAATATCAACCACAACCATGAGAAATTTGCATCAAATGCATTTAATAATAATCAATATTAGCTATATTAGCCAAAATTTTAATGCATCATAGTTTTTGCACACTTTATCAACTAAAACACACTTGTCTAAGGGGTTCGATACTCTAATAAAAAATTCAGTAGACTCTACAGACAAAGTCTTATTGGATACTAAATCATGCATATATATGAATGAGTTGATCTTGGATCTATCAATACAATCACATTAGTATCATAGAGAGCGAAAGTACCGGTAATCACATTTGGAGCAAACGCTTCTTCCCGAGTGTGAATAGCGTAGGCTCGTGCAGGTGCCTTGGCCACTGACCTCATAGCAGAATCATTAGTCACTCTCTGACTACCACTCACATTTCCTATGTTTCTACATGGTCTACCCTTATTTACAGTGTTACTCGACCTCGTGTTCTGAACATCATCTTTTTCTATCAATTCTGGGCAATATCGCATAAAATGATCAAACGATCCACATTTGTAATAGGATTTATTTCTTTTGTTCCAGCATTCTCCAAAATGTCGTCTCCCACACTGCTAACATTCGGGTTTGTTATCTCTCACATTGCCAACACTCGATAGTGATGTAGCTTAAGCTTTGGAACCGGAGTATTGTTTAGCACGATCTTGTTCGGATATCCGATCGAAGCATTCAGGCAAGTATATGAATCTCTGGATTTCTTTGATGAAGATTGATCCGGCTTACCTATTGATCATTTTCTGGTGTCTCTAGCCTCTGAATCTGCTTTCCTCTTTTCTTTGCTGAGATCTTTGGCTTTACAAGCCCTTTCAACTAAAACAACGAATTATTTGATTTCTAGAATCCCGACTAGAAGTTTTATATCTTCATTCAACCTATCAACGAACCGCTTACACATAATCTCTTCAGTAGAAACATATTCCCAAGCATATTTGCTTAATCGTACAAATTCTCTTTTGTATTCGGTCATAGTCATTCGACCTTATTTCAATTCTAGAAACTCTTTATGTTTCTAATCAAGAAATCGCTAACTTATGTACTTTTTTTAGAACTCGGATTGAAAGAACTCCCAGGTAACCCGTTCTCTAGGAACCATAGATATCAACGTTTTCTACCAATGGTACGCTTTATCTTTCAGTAAAGATACCACACATTTGACACATTCATCAAGAGTGCAAGATAATTCGTCAAATACTCTAATAGTATTCTCGAGCCAAAACTTAGGTCTCTCAGCATCATCATCAACGGTAGCCCTGAACTCCTCAACACCATGTTTACAAATCATATCCACTGGAGGCTTATTCAATTGCATCTGATTTATAACTTGAACAACAACGGGGATTTGTTGAAGAACATGTGGGGGTAGAGGTTGTTGAGCAATCGGATTCATTCAAACGAACTTTGTAAACCACTCACTCATTATGTGAAAGAAGGCTTGCTTAGCCTCTCCCCCTTAACTATTTGAAATCGGCCTAGAGTCAGCAAGTGCTGCCCCTTGAGTGAGAGCGGGTGCATTACTTTCCACGTCGTTAGCTATAGCTCTTTCGGGATCCATTACTATACAAAAACACAATTTAAATTGTCAGGAATCATCACGCTATCACATAGTATATATGGCATGTATAGCTAGACTCTTACACATTACGTTAGTCCTAGAATCGAGTAAATCGTAGCTCTAATACCGATAAAATGTAACACCCCTAACCTGTGTCCATCGCCGGATTAGGATTAAGAGGTATTACTGATCAAACACAACATTTAACTAACATTTCACAACTTAATAAACATTCATTATCGAATAACATTCATTCACATACACAATGTCCCTTAAATAGGTCTATGATACCTTAAACATGCTTTAGAGAAGGTTCGGGACTAAACCGATCTCGTAAAGAAATTTTCAAAAACGTAAAAAAAATTTAAGTTACAAAGGTCACACGCCTGTGTGAACAGGCTGTGTGCCTCACACGGCCTCAGACACTCCCGTGTGCCAGGCCGTGTGAAAACTAGAGGGCTTACTGACTTAGGTCACACGGCCGGCAACACGCTCGTGTGCCACACACGGTCAGTAGACACACCCGTGTGTCTAGGCCGTGCCAAACCTTTAGGGTATACTAACTTAATTCGAAAGGGTAGGACACACAGCCGTGTACCAAGGCCATGTGTCACACACAGTTCAGCGACACACCCGTGCGCTTGGTCGTTTGAAGTGAAAATAGGGTTGGTTTAAGCCACTTTCCTCACCCTCCTCATACCTTCCAACAGCAAGATATTTTATACCATTTCAATATATTTTTAGGCACCCAAAACATCATCAACTCATGCACATTTCATACCATACTAACACTAACCAATTCAATATGTAACAACCCTAACCTACATTCGTCGCCGAAATAGGGTTACGAGGTATTATCAATCAAAATATAACTTAGATCAAATTCGAATTTTAATTATCTAGTAAAAATTTGTATAAAAAAATTACCATACTTCGATTCAATATTACAAATAATCCCAGAGTTTTGTATACAACAATGCTAACAAGAACATGTGAATATTAAACATTAAACTTTTAACCAAGAACATATTTTGATTTACAAACTTATCTAATATGTATATCTTAACTTATATGACCTTTGAATAATGCTAATGTAAAATATTATATATATCCATGCAAATGTTAAGCGTATACCTTGTGCAACCAAATATACATCATTTCATTTCATATAATAAAATATTGCATATTAGCATTTGATCGCCAAATGTACAACATTTACAATTCATGAATACATATTTATAATATAATCTCCAGCTCAAACATTTGAACTACTCAAACAAATCAACCAGAATGTTTCAGTAATACACCATTGAAGCTCAATACATACACATATTCACCTTTCCTCAATTCGGTTAACACAATTTACCCTTACCAAAATACAAATTTAAAAACATAATATTTAGATATGCTTCCTAGGATCACGTACATGCATATTTCAACCCATATTATATACCCAAAATATATCAACATGGACAAGTACTATATCACAGACAAGTCAATTCATTATATGCATAAATAGCTATATAAACATATACCTATTATCAAATTGGTTATAACCATCTCATTCAATCTTGTCTTATAACCAATCATGCATATACATTATCCAAATGATTGTTAAAATAATTTACATTACAAATCCTATTTCATAAGGATAAGTCATTAACCACATGTAGACCTGTTTAAAACATGAATCTTACATACTATGTAATAACATATCAAAGCATATTTATCTCACATTCGAATATAACTAATTGATATTTAATGTCAAACTACATAATTATACCTTATTAAAGCACACAAACCGAGTGATCATATACTTTAACTTATCAAGAATCATATTCAAATCCTTCGAATATACCTAGGTATATATATTACAGTCAATATGTTCATACCACATCCAAGTCATTAATCAACTTTAATACACAACCAAGCACATATCACAAATAATATTCATTTATAGTAGAAAATACCATAGCTAAAATAAACTCAAACCATAAGCAAACACAATCGATTCCAAGCAAGGTAGTTAAGCCATTTTTGCATGGCTAATATACATTCATTTCCAAGATAATTAACCCCAAAACCAGCCTATACATGCCATAATTTAAGTTTAGCTTCTAAGGTACCAAAACAGTAGATAACGTGATGAGCTTGGCTGACAGTCCCTGAGCTTGTGGCTTGACTCCAAAATCTATAAAACAGGGTAAACAAGAACACACAGAGTAAGCTAACTTAGCTTAGTAAGCCGTAAGCAAATAAGCAACTCAATATCATGGTCCACTCATATTAACTAAACGAATTACATTAACATTACCATGCTTGACCTTAAACTTACAAATTCTATAAATAATACATCTTTCATAGACTATTATCCACCTAAGCAGAATAGACACATTGTCATTTAGCACATCATAAATCAACTTCCAAATCAAATAGTCATAATAAACCATACATCCATTTACTTTTATATGCAAACTTAAGAATCATCAAATGACAACTCATATATAATTAATACCTATATAGCCAAATATACCAAATCAAAATATGCACATGTTTAAGTAACATTCCAATGATACACAGATTATTCATCTACAAGCCAAATGCACACACCAAATACACATGAATTTTTCCTTTGCATTGTACATGATTTACAACAAATATCTATAGCACTTTCTTACCTTATCTTAAGTAGATATCAAGATAATACTTATCTGGCCATATAAACCGTATTACACATCTGTACAGGATTTATCTTTGCCCGATGAACCATTCAGAATTGGATAGGACACTAAGATAATCACATAAATCGTACAATGCCAACGTCCTAGATGTGGTCTTACTTGTAGCCACATATCGATGCCACTGTCCCAGACAGGGTCTTACTCCTAAACACATATCGGAATCACATATCGATTCCATGGTCTTACTCGCACACATATATCGGAATTCTATGTCATGACATATGTATTCTAACTATTCCTAAGGTTCATACGGGGCTTTCGGACGTCGTAACTCGGCCAAAACGAAATCGGAAGTGTAGTAGCCAAGTTTATTCATATTCAGCCATAGCATATTTAAATTCTAACATTCCATAACAGCATATAAATATAACATTAAATTACCATTAAACACGTCTATGTGCTTATAAACTTACCTCGGACAACGAAAAACCGGTACGGATTGACTAGTCGACAACTTTCATTTTCCCCCGATCCAAATCTGATTTCTTTGGTTCTTGATCTAAACATATTCAAATTAAGCTCATTCAAACATATTTTCATTCAATTTAGTCCAAAAACACATAAATGGGTAAATTACCATTATACCTTTAACATTTATAATTTTTACAATTTAGTCCCTATTGCACAAAACACAAAATACACAAAATTTCCCTATACTTATGTTGGGCCGAATTTTACCCATGCTTATACAAGTCCATATGTTTCTTTTATTTCACATTTTAGTCCCTCAAATTATTATTTTTGCAATTTAGTCCTAATTACTCAAAATCATAAAAAACTCCAATACAAAATATGTTAATCTAAAACATATCTTTCATTTTTCATCATCAAACAACAAAAATCACAAGCTATCAACAATGGCACAACTCAAAATGTTCTTCAAAATAAAAAATTAAAGCATGGGTCTTGAAGATTACTAAGCAACGATATAAAAAACGTAGAAATTATCAAAAACCGAGCTAAGCACTTACATTGATTAAGCTTGAGAATGGCCAAACTAGGTTTTTCTTTTCTCTTTTCTTTTTTTTTTATTTTTGGCTATGGTGGAAAGAAAATATGAGCACTATTGTTTTAGGATATATTTTATAATATGTTAACTTTTATTATTTGTTTACTAATTTATCCTTAATGAACTTATATTAAAACCATATTTTGCAAGCCTATTGCCGTCCATAAAATAAACCTATGGGTTATTTGCCATTTAAAAGCTTCCACTTATAAAGCCAATAACAAATCAGCCCTTTATAAATTAAACTACCAAATTTTCAATTGACGCAATTAAGTCCTTTTATTTAATCGGATACCTAAACGAAAAAATTAAATCACGAAAGTTTCACAGATATAAATTCACACAAAATAAACACGAAAAATAATTCAAAAATATTCTTCTGACTCGGATTCGTGGTCCCGAAACCACCGTTTCGATTAGGGTCAAAATCGGGCTGTTACACAATACACATTCACTACTACAATCATATTGATTTCATATGCCAAATTTATCATTCCATCTAATTTCAATATAAATTTATTCATCTTTCAAAATAACTAACTCAAATCTCAAAATAACACTAATTCAATACTTTAATCTCATACCATACCATGCCAATTCAAAATCTGTAACATCCCGATTTAGGGCCTAGTCAGAACAGTGGTCTCGGGACCACAAATCTGAAGTTGGAAAAATTATTTTTTTTATCATTATGAGGTTATAGCATGATTATATTAGTGCATGAAAATTTGGGGAGCTAATTTTAATGTTTTTGAGCATAATTCCGAAAAAGGCCTAAATCGCATAAGAAGGCAAAAGTTGTATTTTAGTGCCCAAATGTGTTAAATAGCTAGAAAATTAAATTGAGGGCCTTTAAAGGGAAGTTAGACTCTTTTAAATGTGCTTGGCCGGCCATAGGTGACAAGTTGGTCAAAATGTCAAAGTTAGGTGAATTGATGACATACTAGTTAAATAAAAGAATACCTAAGTTGCCTAGTCTTCATCTCTTTCATTCCATTTCTTCTCCTTTGGTCAAATCTACCAGCAAAAATTGGGGTTTTAAGCTCTCAAAATTTCAGCAATTTATTCCTCTCTCAAGTAAGTAAAATTTGATGGTTTTCTTGATGATTTTACATATTTTGAATGCTTGAAGCATGGGCTTTCAAATGAGAGGACTATCTTGCAAAATGGTGATAAGTCTAGGGTTTCACCATGTGGATGTTCATGTTATTTTCTGAAATTTTATGGAAGAAAATGAATTTTAAAAGAGTTCTAAACAACTTTTGTGAAAGGTGTTAGCATGAAAACACCTCAAGGGATTATTTTGCATAAGTTGCAAAATAGGTGGTAAGTGTGTGAAATAGTGAGAATTTATGGTTTCTATAAGAGTAAATAGGGGTCGGCTAGATCTAAGATAAGAGGAAATTCGATAAAAATCAAATTTCGAACTTAAGGGTAAAATGGTCAAATTGCCAAAGTTTAGGGACAAAATAGTCATTTTACCAAAATATGAATTTATGATTGCCTAATTGTAATTAGTGACTAAATGAGTGCATTTTGCTGTTATAGATCAAGATTTACCGAATCCGAACTTAGACTGGGGGAAAGCCAAGCAAATCGACTAAATTGACTAGTCGAGAACATTTTGTAAATCGAGGTAAGTTGTATGTAAATAATATAACTACATTTTTAATACATGTATTTGAATTGTCATTGAATTGATATAGCATGAATTGCTAGATTGTGAAATGAGAATGCATAGTAATAATTGAGATAGTAGAAAGATCCCATTGGAACCCTAGGAAACAAACTGGATATTCATACCTTAACATTCGGGTTACATGTGTGCCAGTGTAAGACATGTCTGGGATATGCATCGGCCACATTATGAGAATTAGTGTAAGACAATGTCTGGGACATGGCATCGGTGTAGAGATGAGTGCTAGTGTAAGACATGTCTAGGACATACATCGGCCTCGACGATGATAGCCAGTGTAAGACGTGTCTAGGACATGCATCGGCTAAGAGTTGTGCTAGTGTAAGACATGGCTAGGACATGCATCAGCACGTATATACGAGAGCTAGTATAAGACCATGTCTGGGATATAGCATCGGCCACGATGATGATATTCAGTGTAAGACCATGTCTAGGACATGGCATAGGCAACTACCCCATGTTTGAGGCTTATAGAATATCCGGTAGTATTTTCAAAAGGTTTAACTTCAAAGGTTACGAAAGTGATTTAATAAAGAAAGTATAACAATGTTGTGAGTGGTATAGGTACCTATTTGGTATGCATGAGTAATGAGCTCAAATTAGAAAGTGAGATTTAAGTAGATGGTAATGAGTAAGTCAAATTTATGCTTACCTTTGAGCTATGAGCATGATGACTAATGGTGAAATTGTTGTTGTATATTTATTTATATGCAACTTGCTAAGGTTTATGCTTACTCTCTTTTATTTCCTCTTTCTTTCAGTGCCGCTTAATTAGCTCAAGGATCCCTTGAAGTCAGAGATATCGATCACACTATCAGCTGAAATACTCGGTATAGTTGGATTTATATTTTTGATTATGGCATGTATAAGGCTAGACCTTATTATTTTGTGTCTTTGAGAATTGGCCAAATGTGTTGGCTTAAATTAGTTTCCACTCTCTATATTGAGCCTTTAATAAGGGCTTTCATTTTGAGTCTATAAAAGATGCATCTTTATGGTTGAATGAATGTCTATTATGTTTGTTTTGGTATTGGTTGGTAATGGCGTGAAAATAGGTACACTAGGGTGGTAAAGAGGCTTGGTAGATAGCCTCATATTGTCCACATGGGTAGACACACGGGCATGTGTCTAGGTCGTGTGTGACACACGAACAGCCCCATGGGCGTATGAGAAGGCCGTGTGTCCCCTGCACCTAGAAATTTCAAGTTAGAATGCATGGTATTTATCACACAGGTAGAGAAATGACTGTGTGTCTCAGCTGTGTGGAAGGGCACGACCTAGTACACGGGTGTGTGCCATGGCTGTGTAATGCTGATGCCAGAAATAGAATACCCAGATTTTTACGCACGAGCTATGCCACGGGCGTGTCATGGCCATGTAAAAGGACACGGGTGTGTGTCCAGGCCGTGTGAAGTCTGCACTTGTTGCATAAAAAAAAATTTGGAATTAAATTGGCCACACGGGTATGGGACACGGGTGTGTCCCTAGTACACGGGCGTATGCCCTATACCCACACGGGCGTGTGGAGCCTTAAAGCATGATTTTTTTGTGTTTTTCTCGAGCCTTTTGTTCGGTCCTGAACCAGTTTGAATGTATGTTTTGGGCCCCATAAGCTCTAATAAAGGACAAATTGACTATGAAATGAAAAGTTTTAAATTGATCAAAATTTTATGGCCCCATTTTCTAAGATTGGTTGAGTTTAAGTTCGGTAGCACCTCAAACCCTATTCCGGGGTTGGATATGGGCAAGGGGTGTTTCATTTAGTGATATCAGAGCAAGGTTTAGTCGGTTCTAGGACTAACCTAGCTAGAGCATGAGTCTAGCTATACATGCCATAAATATATATTGATAGTGTGATGATTCTTGACGATTATAAACTATGTTTTTCTTATATAGTAAATGGATCTTGATAGAACCACGGCGGATGACGTGGAAAGTAATGCGCCAGCTCCCGCCGAGGGGACCGCGCCAGTAGAGAGTGAGCCCATGAGTATGGGCCAAGGCGGAGAGGCTAGAGAAGCATACCTCCGAATGATGGACGCTTGGTATACGGAGTTTGTTCGTGCGAACCCGAACACTCCACCTCCTCTGATTCCTCAGTATGCCCCGGTAGCTCCACAAGGTGCAGACATGTTTACAAGGAAGAAGCCTTCGGTTGACAAGATCCGGAAACAAAGGGCCGAGGAATTCTGAGCTAACTTAGATGACGACCTGGAGAAGGCAGACTTTTGGTTAGAAAATACCATAAGAGTGTTCGATGAATTATCATGCACACCTGAGGAGTGCGTGAAGTGTGCAGCGTCACTCTTACGGGATTCAACTTATCAGTGGTGGAATACTCTCGTGTCTGTGGTACCGAGAGAAAGAGTAACTTGGGAATTTTTCCAAGAAGAGTTCAGAAAGAAGTATATTAGCCAGAGGCTCATGGACCAGAAAAGGAAAGAATTTTTAGAGTTGAAGCAGGGCAATAAGACCGTGACAGAATATAAGCGTGAGTTTGTGAAACTTAATAAGTATGCGCGGGAATGCATATCCACTGAAGCTACCATGTCTAAGAAGTTTGAGGATGGCCTCAATGAAGACATCCGAGTGTTTGTGGGCATCCTGGAATTAAGAGAATTTGTGGTGCTTGTTGAGAGAGCGTGTAAAGCAGAAGAGCCGGTAAAAGAGAGGAGGAAAGCGGCCATTGAGTTATGAGATTTAAAGAAGAGACAGATGGGGAAATCACATCAGTCCTCATCCAAGAGATTAAAAGAGTTCACTACCAGATCGAATATTTCAGTGGGGTTTCCAAGTAGAAACAAGAACAAGCAGAACATGGGATTGAGGGCTGTAACATCCTGAAATAGGGCCTAAATGGAATAGTGGTTGTGAAACCACAAATCCGAGGTAGAAAATTTTATTTTATTATCATTTTAAGGTTTATGGAATGATTGCATGATTGTGTGAAAATTTTGTTTAGAAATTTTATCGATAGAGGGTCCAATTTGATATTTAGGGACTAAATCGAATAATTTGCAAAACTTGCATTCTAGAAGTTTTTAGTATGAAATTACTTTGGAATATTAATGAGGAGGTCTTAAATAGAAATTTGACCAATTTCTAAAATTTTGGATAAAAATAGGCTTGTACATGAAAATTTTCAAAGAAAGGTATTAAGGGTATTTTGGTCATTTGGTAATTAAAAGATTTAAAAAAAGAAAAAGATGGCAAAATATGTCCATCTTCTTCAATAGGACGAAAATTAAAGGGTTCTCCATAGCTAGGGTTTGTTTCAAGCTTCCAAGCTCCATAGTAAGTGATTCCAAGCCCCGTTTTTAATGTTCTTTATGTTTTTGAAATCCCGGTAGCTCGATTTAGCTTATGCTAGCAATAATTCAACCTAGGGTTCATATTCGGAAAAATACCCATAGGTGAAATTTGTGTATTTTGGTGTTTTATGATAGAATATGAGGTTTTAAATTATGTTAGACAACTTGTGCTACTCGGTTTTAAGTGAAAACGAGTAAAATGGCTTAATCGGTAAAAATACCTAATACTCATAAGTACATGTTAGAGTGAGAATTTGATGTTGTCATAGAAGGGAAAAATGATCAGCATGTCATAAAACATAAGAAAATAGGATGAAGTTTAATTTCCGAGCCTTGGGGAAAAAGTGTAATATGTAAAAGTTTAGGGGCAAAAATATAATTTTTTTAAAGTTTGAGTCAATGACTGTTTGAATAAATGTGAGTATTAAATAAACTAAATTTTTTTATTATAGATCAAGAAGAACAAAATCCGGAGTTAGACCGGGGAAAGAAAAAGATAGTGGACTAAATCGATATAGTTGATCGTATTTTGTTTCGAGGTAAGTTTGCGGTAAATAAATGCAATATTCTATTCTTTTATGGTAATTTTGTTAATTTCCAGCATGTGTAAATTTATTTTATGAAATTATTTAAAGAAGACTTAAGCTTGAATTGACGGAGAAGTAATTTCAAAAAGTCCCGGTTGAACCCTAGGAATGTGTAGGATACAAATGTCATGACATTAGGGTTTAAGGATACCATGTAAGACCATGCCAAGGCTTGGCAATTGGTAAGGTTTCTAAGGTAAGGAAATCATGTAAGACCATGTAAAGACATGGCATTGATAAGTTACTATAAGTCAAAGGTCCCATGTAAGACCATGCCAAGGCATGGCATTGGTGAGTTCATAAGGCAAGGCTACCATGTAAGACCATGTCAAGACATGGCAATGGTAAGTTCCAAAAGGATACCATGTAAGACCATGACAAGTCATGGCAATGGTAAGGTACCCGTGTATCCTTAGTATTCCAAGTGGTTCAACGGGAAAATTTAAAGAGAATATCAAGGTAAGGTAAGGTAAAACGAGTTATACTAAAAAGGTAAGACAAGTTCATGCTAGAAGAGCAAAGGTAAGTACATAATGTTCATGTATGCTTGATAAGGAAAAAGGTAAGTAAAATGTATTAATAAATTTGATTAAGTAAGTAAGTATTTAAGTAAGTGAGTAAGTGAAGAAGTTTAAAATATGTCCATGACAATTAATGAAGTTGCATTAAGTAGTATCATGCCAAGTAGTAAGATAATTCTTATGAATGTTGTTATTTATTTGCATGCAAACTGACTAAGCTTAATGCTTACCCCCTTTATTTTCCTTATTTTATAGTATTTTCAAGCTAACTCGGGGATCGTAAAGTACGTCGGAGGTCCGGGCACACTATCACGAGGATTATTTTGGTATAGCTAGACGTTTCATTTTGAGTGTGGCATGTATAGCATCGTAGCCATTTTGTGTGTATGATCTTATGATATGGTTGATGAATGGTATGTAAATTATTGATAATGATTAGCTGTTGGAAGGGCTAATCAAGGACATGTTTGGTGTTATGTATGCCTAAATGCTAGTTATTCCATGGAAATCATGAAAAAGGTGAAATTAGCTTTAAAATAGTATCAGACAGCAATAATGATGTGAATTTGAAAAATCACTAAAAATAGTAGAAATGAACTTAAATGATGAATAAGTTATAGAACCGAAGCTTAATGAGTCTATTTTGATATGGATGGAACAAAACAGGTATATGAATGATATTCTATGAGATGTTTACATTTTTGTGAAACAGGTCCAGAGGGATTTCTGGATCCCCTGTTCTGACTTTGAAAATTCACAAAAAATTGTACAAAGATAATTAGAAGTCATGTTTTATATGTACAGATTACTTATTGAGTCTAATTTTATGAGAAATAAACGGCATAATAATTGAAACTCTGTACAGGGAGATATTTAATTCGTAATACACAGGGGTCAGAGTAGTCGAACCCTGAAACAGGGGAGAATTTAACTAATAAACTGTACTAGTTGGCCCGATCAAAAATTCTAGAAAAAATTTTGTTGATAGATATATGAGTCTAGTTTCAGGGAAAATTTACAGAATTGGATTTTGAGTTTTGTAACTCGAGATATGAATTTTTAAGCAACTGTGACGCAGTTAACCAGCTTGTCTAGAAGTTCTAAAATAAATTGTTTGAGCTGTTTAATTAATGAATTAAGTCTGTTAACACCTCGTGCTCAACTCTGGCGACGGTCTCAGGTTCGGGGCATTACATTTATTAGTATCAAAGAAAAGGTTTAGTTGGTTATCAGAATATTTAGTATGAGTAAGAGTCTAGCTATACATGCCATACTTATGTGTTGATAGTGTGACGACTCCTGACAATTTTAAAATGTTTTCTTTTATAGTTATGGATCCTGAACAAGCTGGTGCAGATGATGTAGAGAGTAATCTGCCCGCTCCCGCAGAAGGGATGATGCCACCAAATAGTAGTGAAAGGCCCGTTACAGTTAGTCAGGGAGGAGGGGCTCGAGAAGCCTTCTTCTAAGCTATGAATGAATGGTTTGCCGAGTTCGTTCGAACGAATCCGGCTATTAGACCTCCACCTCCTCATGATCATCAGACTACCCATGTAGCTCCCCTGGTCACAGGTACGGTTATAAGAGAAAAACCACCAGTTGATAAAATCAGAAAACAAGGAGCCGAAGAGTTTCGAGCTACAAAAGATGATGATCCAGAAAAGGCAGAATTTTGGCTCGAGAATACTATCAGAGTCTTTGATGAGTTATCCTGCACACCTGAGGAATGTATGAAATGTGTTGTATCACTCCTTAGAGATTCGGCCTACCATTGGTGGAAGACACTTGTATCAGTTGTATCGAAAGAGAGAGTCACTTGGGACTTCTTTCAGGAGGAATTCCGTAAAAAGTACATCAGTCAGAGGTTTGTTGACCAGAAAAGAAAAGAGTTTTTAAAGTTGAAACAGGGAAATATGATAGTGACTAAATATGAGCATGAGTTTGTTAGACTCAGCAATTATACTCGAGAGTGTGTGTCTACAGAGGCTATTATGTGCAAAAGATTTGAGGATGGGCTTAATGATGATATCCGATTGTCTGTTGGTGTCCTAGAAATAAAAGAGTTTGTTATCCTAGTTGAGAGAGCCTGTAAGGCAGAGGAGCTGTTAAAAAGAAAGAGCAAAGCTGAAATTGAGACGCAAGACACGAAGAAAAGACTAATGAGCAAGTCATTTCAGTCTACATCCAAGAGGCCTAGAGAGTTCTCCACTAGATCTAATTTTTCAACTGGATATTCTAGCCGAAACAGAGGCAGAAGATTTATGTCCAAAAGCTCAGACCACTTCAATTGCAAGTTTTGGCAGTGTTCAGCCTGATAGATCAGAGTGTCCCCGATATGGTCGACGTCACCCAGGTCAGTGTCGAGCAACTGAGACAGGTTGTTTCCGATGTGGTGCACCAGACCATTTTATTCGAGAGTGTCCCGAGATGATTGAAAGGGAAGCAATATCGAGTGTAAGATCAGGAAAAGCTCCTGTCAGAGGTAGAACACTGAGAAATCTAGGAGCTGGGGCAAATAATAGATGTGCATCTAGAGATATAGCAGTGAGGCCAGATGTTAGAGCACCTGCGAGGACTTATGCTATCCGTGCTCGTGAAGAGGCATCCTCCCCCGATGTGATTACGGGTACATTTTCTCTCCATGATACTAGAGTTATTGCTTTGATTGATCCGGGTTCAACCCATTCATATGTTTGCATGAAATTGATGCCTAGTATGAGTATGCTTATAGAATCTACAGAATTTGTGATAAAAGTATCGAATCCATTAGGCAAGCATGTATTAGTAGATAAAGTATGTAGAAATTACCCTTTGATGATTAGAGGCTACTGTTTTCCGGCTGATATTATGCTATTGCCATTTGATGAGTTTGATGTGATTCTTGGTATGGATTGGTTGACTACATATGATGTGATAGTGAATTGTGGAAAGAAATTCATTGAGTTGAAGTGTGAAAATGGTGAAATTCTTCGGGTTAATTCAGAAGAGTCAGATAATTCATTTGCCATAATTTCTGTTATGTCTGCTCAGAAATGTTTGAGAAAAGGGTATGAAGCTTATCTTGCTTTTGTGTTGAACACTAAAGTTTCAGAATTGAAAATTGAATCAGTGCCTGTGGTATGTGAGTTTCCCGATGTGTTTCCGGAAGAACTACCAGGTTTGCCTCCTGTTAGAGAAGTTGAGTTTGGTATTTAGTTGATTCCAGGTACCACACCCATTTCTATTGCTCCTTATAGAATGGCCCCGTTGGAATTGAAAGAATTGAAAGCTCAGTTACAGGAATTAATTGATAAAGGTTTTGTAAGACCCAGTAGTTCACCATGGGGTGCACCAGTGCGATTTATGAAAAAGAAAGACGGATCGATGAGATTGTGCATAGATTATCGGCAACTTAACAAGGTAACAGTAAAGAACAAGTATCCATTGCCTAGAATTGATGGTCTGTTTGATCAATTGAAGGGAGCCACTTTGTTCTCCAAGATAGATTTGAGATCCGGATACTATCAGTTGCGAGTTAAAGAGTCAGATGTCCTGAACACTACTTTCCGGACTAGGTATGGTCATTATGAGTTCCTTGTGATGCCATTTGGCTTAACTAATGCTCCTGCCATTTTCATGGACTTAATGAACTTAATTTTCAGACCGTACTTTGATAAGTTTGTAGTTGTGTTCATTGATGATATCTTGATTTATTCTCATGATGAGACTAAGCATGCAGAGCATTTGAGAACAGTTTTACAAATTCTGAGAGATAATCAGTTGTATGCCAAGTTCAGCAAAAGTGAGTTCTAGTTACGAGAAGTTGGTTTTCTTGGACATATTGTCTCAGGTGAAGGTATCAAGGTTGATCCGAGCAAGATTTCAGCCATTATTGATTGGAAGCCTCCTAGATATGTATCAGAAGTTAGAAGTTTTCTTGGTCTTGCTGGATATTATAGATGACTTGTAGAGGGATTTTCCATGATAGCTACCCCGCTGACAAGATTGCTGCTAAAGGATGTCAAGTTTGAATGGATTGAGAAGTGTCAATAGAGTTTTGACAAGTTAAAATCATTGTTGACTAAAGCTCCTATTTTAGTACAACCAGAACCAGGTAAGGAGTTTGTGATTTACAGTGATGCGTCCATGAATAGACTTGGTTGTGTACTTATGCAGGAAGGGAAGGTAATTGCTTATGCCTCTAGACAGCTAAAGCCACATAAGAAGAACTATTCGACACATGATTTAGAGCTAGCTGCCATTGTTTTTTTTATTTGAAGATTTGGAGACATCATTTGTACGGTGAGAAGTGCCACATATTCACTGATCACAAAAGTTTGAAATTTTTGATGACTCAAAAAGATTTGAATTTGAGGCAAAGATGATGGTTAGAGTTAATTAAAGATTATGAGCTAGTGATCGATTATCACCCAGGTAAGGCAAACATTGTTGTTGATGCTTTGAGTAGGAAATCTTTGTTTGCATTAAAAGCTTTGAACACTAGTCTAGCCTTATCAGATGATGGTTTTATCTTAGCTGAGTTGAGAGCTAAACCGATGTTTCTTGAAGAAATTTGTGAAGCTCAGAAAAATGAAAGTGAGTTGTTAGCCAAAAGAGATCAGTGTGAGTCAGATATAGAGTCAAATTTTTCAAATCAGTTCTTACGATTGTTTGATGTTCAAAGACAGGGTATGCATACCGAAGAATGATGAGCTTATTCGAAAGATCTTACAGGAAGCATATAGTAGTTCTTTGTCTATTCATCCAGCTAGTACAAATATGTATAATGATTTGAAGAAAATGTACTGGTGGGTAGGAATGAAAAGGGACATTTCAGAGTTTGTTTCTAGATGCTTGATCTGTCAGCAGGTAAAGGCCGAATATCAGGTACCTTCAGGTTTATTGCAGCCTGTGCTAGTCCTTGAGTGGAAATGGGATCGAGTTACTATGGATTTTGTGACAGGATTACTGTTGACACCGAGAAAGAAAGATACAGTATGGGTTGTGATTGATAAGTTAACGAAGTCGGCTCATTTTATCCCAATTCGTATGGATTATTCACTAGACAAGTTGGCCGAGTTGTATATTTCAGAGATAGTCAGACTACTCGGGGTACCATTATCGATCATTTCAGACAGAGATCCAAGATTTATTTCACGATTTTGGAAGAAATTACAGGAGGCTTTGGGCACAAAGTTGAGTTTTAGTACAGCTTTCCATCCTCAAACTGACAATCAGTCAGAGAGAGTTATTCAGGTACTTGAAGATATGCTTAGATACTGTGTACTGGAATTTCAAGGTAGGTGGGAAAAATATTTACCATTAGTAGAGTTTGCCTACAATAATAGTTATCAGTCGAGTTTAAAGGTGGCACCTTATGAAGCTTTGTATGGACGTAAATGTCGCACACCTTTGTATTGGACAGAGCTTAAGGAAAATCAGATTTACGGGGTTGATCTAGTTAAGGAAACAGAAGAGAAAGTAAAAGTCATCAGAGATTGCTTGAAAGCAGCTTCAGACAGACAAAAGTCATGTACAGATTTAAAGAGAAAAGAGATTGGGTATCAAGTTGGTGACAAAGTGTTTTTGAAAGTATCCCCGTGGAAGAAAGTTCTCAGATTTGGCAAGAAAGGCAAACTAAGTCCACGTTTTATTGGACCGTTTGAAGTGATTGAAAGAGTCAGACCATTAGCATATTAGTTAGCTTTACCGATTGAGTTAGAGAAGATTCATAATGTATTTCATGTGTCTATGCTACGTCATTATCGTTCAGATCCATCACATGTGATTTCTCAGACAGAGGTTGAGATTCAACCAGACATGACTTACGGTGAAGAACCGGTAAAGATTCTAGCTCGAGAGGTAAAGCAATTAAGGAACAAAAGTATTGCACTTGTGAAAGTACTATGGAATAGACATGGGGTAGACGAGGCTACATGGGAGCCCAAAGAGGCTATGCGAAAACAGTACCCAAATCTCTTCACAGGTAAGATTTCCGGGGACGAAAATCCCTAAAGGGGGGAGAAATGTAACATCCAGAAATAGGGCCTAAATGGAACTGTGGTTGTGAAACCACAAATTCGAGGTAGAAAAATTTATTTTATTATCATTTTAAGGTCTATGGCATGATTGCATAATTGTGTGAAAATTTCGTTTAGAAATTTTATTGATAGAGGGTCCAATTTGATATTTAGGGACTAAATCGAATAATTTGCAAAACTTGCATTCTAGAAGTTTTTAGTATGAAATTACTTTGGAATATTAATGAGGAGGTCTTAAATAGAATTTGACCAATTTCTAAAATTTTGGACAAAAATATGCTTGTACATGAAAATTTTCAAAAAAAGGTATTAAGAATATTTTGGTAATTTGGTAATTAAAAGATTTAAAAAAGGAAAAACATGGCAAAATATGTCCATCTTCTTCATTAGGACGAAAATTAAAGGGTTCTTCATAGCTAGGGTTTGTTTCAAGCTTCCAAGCTCCATAGTAAGTGATTCCAAGCCCCGTTTTTAATGTTCTTTATGTTTTTGAAATCCCGGTAGCTCGATTTAGCTTATGCTAGCAATAATTCAACCTAGGGTTCATATTTGGAAAAATACCCATAGGTGAAATTTGTGTATTTTGGTGTTTTATGATAGAATATGAGGTTTTAAATTATGTTAGACAACTTGTGCTACTCCGTTTTAAGTGAAAACGAGTAAAAGGGCTTAATTGGTAAAAATACCTAATACTCATAAGTACATGTTAGAGTGAGAATTTGATGTTGTCATGGAAGGGAAAAATGATCAGCATGTCATAAAACATATGAAAATAGGATGAATTTTAATTTCCGAGCCTTGGGGAAAAAGTGTAAATATGTAAAAGTTTAGGGGCAAAAATGTAATTTTTCCAAAGTTTGGGTCAAGGACTGTTTTAATAAATGTGAGTATTAAAAAAGCTAAATTTTTTTTTATTATAGATCAAGAAGAACAAAATCCGGAGTTAGACCGAGGGAAGAAAAAGATAGTGGACTAAATCGATATAGTTGATCGTATTTTGTTTCGAGGTAAGTTTGCAGTAAATAAATGTAATATTCTATTATTTTATGTTAATGTTGTTAATTTCCAGCATGTGTAAATTTATTTTATGAAATTATTCAAAGAAGACTTAAGCATGAATTGACGGAGAAGTAATTTCAGAAAGTCCCGGTTGAACCTTAGGAATGTGTAGGATACAAATGTCATGACATTAGGGTTTAAGGATACCGTGTAAGACCATGCCAAGGCATGGCAATTGGTAAGGTTTCTAAGGCAAGGAAATCATGTAAGACCATGTCAAGACATGGCATTGATAAGTTACTATAAGGCAAAGGTCCCATGTAAGACCATGCCAGGGCATGGCATTGGTGAGTTCATAAGGCAAGGCTACCATGTAAGACCATGTCAAGACATGGCAATGGTAAGTTCCAAAAGGATACCACGTAAGACCATGACAAGTCATGGCAATGGTAAGGTACCCGTGTATCCTTAGTATTCCAAGTGGTTCAGCAGGAAAATTTAAAGAGAATATCAAGGTAAGGTAAGGTAAGACGAGTTATACTAAAAAGGTAAGACAAGTTCATGCTAGAAGAGCAAAGGTAAGTACATAATGTTCATGTATGCTTGATAAGGAAAAGTGTAAGTAAAATGTATTAATAAATTTGATTAAGTAAGTAAGTATTTAAGTAAGTGAGTAAGTGAAGAAGTTTAAAATATGTCCATGACAATTAATGAAGTTGCATTAAGTAGTATCATGCCAAGTAGTAAGATAATTCTTATGAATGTTGTTATTTATTTGCATGCAAACTTACTAAGCTTAATGCTTACTCCCTTTATTTTCCTTCTTTTATAGTTTTGTCAAGCTAACTCGGGGATCATAAAGTACGTCAGAGGTCCGGGCACACTATCACGAGGATTATTTTGGTATAGCTAGACGTTTCATTTTGAGTATGGCATGTATAGCATCGTAGCCATTTTGTGTGTATGATCATATGATATGGTTGATGAATGGTATGTAAATTCTTGATAATGATTAGCTGTTGGAATGGCTAATCAAGGACATGTTTGGTGTTACATATGCCTAAATGTTAGTTATTCCATGGAAATCATGAAAAATGTGAAATTAGCTTTAAAACAGTATCGGACAGCAATAATGAAGTGAATTTGAAAAATCACTAAAAATAGTAGAAATGGACTTAAATGATGAATAAGTTATAAAACCGAAGATTAATGAGTCTATTTTCATATGGATGGAACAAAACAGGTATATGAATGATATTCTATGAGATGTTTAAATTTTTGTGAAATAGGGCTAGAGTGATTTCTGGATCCCCTGTTCTGACTTTAGAAATTCACAAAAATTTGTACAAAGATAATTAGAAGTCATGCTTTATATGTACAGATTCCTTATTGAGTCTTATTTTATGATAAACAAATGGAATAATAATTGAAACTCTGTACAGGGAGATATTTGATTCGTAATACACAGGGGTCAGAGTAGTCGAACCCTGAAATAGGGGAGATTTTAACTAATAAACTGTACTAGTTGGCCTGACCAAAAATTCTAGAAAAAAATATGAGTCTAGTTTCAGGGAAAATTTACAGAATTGGATTTTTAGTTTTGTAACTCGAGATATGGATTTTTAAGCGACTGTGACGCAGTTAGCCAGCTTGTCTGGAAGTTCTAAAATAAATTGTTTGAGCTGTTTGATTAATGAATTAAGTCCGTTAACACCTTGTGCTGGACTCTGGCGATGGTCTCAGTTTCGAGGCATTACAAAGGCTCAGACCACTTCTGTCGCAAGTGTCGGTAGCACTCAGCCAAATAGACCGGAGTGTCCATAGTGCGGTAGACGCCATTTTGGTGAGTGCAGAGTGAATGAAAGAGGTTGTTTTAGGTGTGGATCATTAGACCACTTCATCCGAGATTGCCTCGAAATTGATGACAAGGAGAAAAAGCAAGATGTGAGGGCGAGTAGTGCTCCTTTGAGGGGTAGACCACAAAAGAACCCGGGTAGTGGAGCTAGCAGCAGAGGTGCGACTAGAGATGCTTTGGCAAGGTTCGAGGGCATAGCGCCTACGTGGACTTATGCTATTTGTGCCTGTGAAGAGGCCGAATCTCCCGACGTGATCACGGGTACCTTTTCTATTCACGATATATTTGTTGTTACTTTGATTGATTCGGGGTCTACCCACTCTTATATTTGTATGGATTTGATACCCCATATGAATATGATAGTAGAGTCCATTGAGTTTGTGATAAAAGTATCCAACCCTTTTGGCAGACATGTGCTAGTTGACCAAGTATATAGGAATTGTCCTTTGACAATTAGAGGTTATTGTTTTCTGGCTAATTTAATGTTATTTCCGTTCAATGAGTTTGATGTCATCTTTGGGATGGATTGGTTGACTTCTCATAGTGTTGTAGTGGACTGTGGAAAGAAGATTATTGAGTTAAAGTGTAAAGATGGGAATATTCTTCGGGTTGGACCAGATGACTTGGATAAATTGCCTATGGTAATATCGTCTTTGACTGCTGAAAAATATTTGAGACAAAGGTATGAGGCTTATCTAGCTTTTGTGCTGAATACTCAAGTGTTTGAGTCGAAGATTGAATCAGTACTAGTGGTTTGTGAGTTTATAGATGTTTTTCCAGAAGAGTTGCCCGAATTACCTCCAGAGAGAGAAGTTGAGTTTGGTATTGAGTTAGTTCCTGGTACGACGCCAATCTAGATTGCACCATATAGAATGGCCCCCACCAAATTGAAAGAGTTCAAAGTACAATTACAAGAATTAACATATAAAGGTTTTGCTAGATCGAGTTATTCACCATGGGGTGCTCCAGTACTTTTTATGAAAAAGAAAGACGGGTCGATGAGGTTATGTATCGACTATAGACAACTTAACAAAGTGACAGTGAAGAACAAGTATCCCTTGCCGAGGATCGATGATCTCTTCGATCAATTGAGAGGATCCACTATATTCTCTAAGATAGATTTGAGGTCGGGTTACTACCAGTTAAGAGTCAAGGAACAAGATGTACCAAAGACTACTTTTCATACGAGATATGGGTATTACGAGTTTATTGTTATGCCTTTTGGATTAACAAATGCCCCGACGGTATTTATGGATTTGATGAACCGCATCTTCTGACTGTACTTGGACAGGTTCGTCGTCATTTTTATCGATGACATATTGATTTATTCGCATGATGAGAATGAGCACGTGAAGCATTTGAGAACTATGTCACAGACCTTGAGGGATAAGCAACTTTATGCCAAGTTTAGTAAGAGCGAGTTTTGGCTCAACGATGTTGGATTTCTAGGACACATTGTGTCGGGTGATGGAATTAAAGTTGACCCAAGTAAGATCTCAGCTATTGTGGAATGGAAACCGCCAAGGAATGTAACAGAGGTTCATAGTTTTTTGGGGCTAGTGGGATACTATAGATGATTTGTAAATGGATTCTCCATGATAGCTACACCGATAGCAAGGCTATTTCCAAAAGATGTCAAGTTTGAATAGACAGAAGAGTGCCAACAGAGTTTCAAAAAATTAAAGGCTTTATTGACCGAAGCCCCAATGTTAGTGCAACCAGAGTCGGGCAAGAAATTTGTGATTTTTAGCGACGCCTCCTTAAATGGTTTAAGGAGTGTGCTAATGCAGGAGGGCAAGGTTATAACCTATGCCTCAAGATAGCTAAAACCATACGAGAGAAATTATTCGACCCATGATTTGGAGCTAGCAGCTGTGGTGTTCGTGCTAAAGATTTGGAGACACCATTTGTATGGAGAGGAATGTCGGGTATTCACCGACCATAAGAGCTTAAAGTACTTGATGACTCAAAAAGAGTTAAATTTGAGGCAACGCCGATGGTTAGATCTGTTAAAGGATTATGAATTGATTATCTACTACCATCCGAGAAAGGCGAATGTAGTTGTCAATGCCTTGAGTAGGAAGTCGTTGTTTACCTTGAGAGCCTTGAACACTCAGTTGACTATATCTAATGATGGTTCGGTCCTAACAGAGTTGGGAGCCAGAATGACTTTTCTTCATGAAATTCGTGAAGCTCAGAAAGATAATGAGAAATTGCAAGCCAAGAGAACTCAGTGTGAGTCAGAGATTAAATCAGATTTTACTATTAATACTGATGGTTTTATAATGTTCAGAGATAGAATTTGTGTACCCAAGAACAATGAGCCTATTTAGAAGATTCTGAGAGAGGCTCATGGTGGTTGTTTATCCATCCACTTGGGTAGTACAAAAATGTACAACGACCTTAAGAAAATGTATTGGTGGTCGGGTATGAAAAGAGACATCTCAGAATTTGTTTCCAAGTGCCTAGTGTGTCAACAAGTAACGACTGAACATCAAGTACCTTCAGGTTTACTTCAACCTATTATGGTCCCTGAGTGGAAATGGGATCATATCACTATGGACTTCGTGACCAGTTTGCCAGTAACCCTGAAAAAGAAAGATGCAGTATGGGTTATTATCGACAGATTAACTAAGTTGGCACACTTCGTACCAGTGCGTACTGACTACTCCTTCAAGAAATTAGCCAACTTATATATTTCTGAGATTGTAAGGCTTTATAGAGTACCATTGTCGATTGTGTCAGATAGAGATCCGAGGCTTACCTCAAGGTTTTGGAAAAAGTTACAAGAGGCTTTGGAAACCAAGCTGAGTTTCAGCACGGCATTTCATCCGCAAACTAACAGACAGTCGGAAAGAGTGATATAGATCTTAGAGGACATGTTGAGATGTTGTGTTCTCGAATTTCAAGGAAGTTGGGAAAAATACTTGCCATTGGTCGAATTTGCCTAGAACAACAGCTATTAGTCGAGTTTGAAGATGGCGCCTTATGAGGCTTTATACGGGCGAAAGTGTTGAATGCCCTTATATTGGACTGAGTTGAGAGAGAATCAGATTCACGGGGTTGATTTGGTCATAGAGGCTGAAGAGAAAGTTCAAGTGATTCGTGACTGTCTAAAAGTCGCATCGGATAGACAAAAATCCTACGCGGATTTGAGATGAAAGGAAATTAAGTTTGAAGTCGATGATAAAGTATTCTTGAAAGTTTCTCCGTAGAGGAAAGCCCTTAGGTTTGGAAAGAGAGGCAAGTTGAGTCCTCGTTTCATAAGACCTTATGAGATTACAGAGAAAGTAGGGCCTGTTACCTACTGATTGAACTTGCCACCTGAGTTAGAAAAGATCCACAATGTGTTTCATGTGTCCATGTTACTCCGGTACAGATCAGACCTTTCGCATATAATTGCGCCAACAGAAGTTGAGATTCTTCCGAATATGACTTATGGTGAGGAGCCAGTCAAGATCTTAGCTCGAGAGGTCAAATAGTTATGAAATAAGAATATACCTCTAGTAAAGGTATTGTGGCATAGACATGGAGTCGAGGAAGCCACATGGGAACCCGAGGAGTCTTTGCGAGACCAGTACCCAAATCTATTCTTCGATAAGATTTTCGGGGATGAAAATCCCTAAAGGGGAGAAATGTAACAGCCCGATTTAGGGCCTAGTCGAAACAGTGTTCTCGAGACCACAAATCCAAAGTTTGGAAAATTATTATTTTTATTATTATGAAGTTATAGTATGATTATATTAGTGCATAAAAATTTGGGGAGCTAATTTTAATGTTTTTTAGCACAATTGCGAAAAAGGACTAAATCGCATAAGAAGGCAAAAGTTGCATTTTAGTACCCAAATGTGTTAAATAGCTAGAGAATTAAATTGAGGGCCTTTAAAGGGAAATTAGACCCTTTTAAATGTGCTTGGCCGGCCATAGGAGACAAGTTGGTCAAAATGTCAAAGTTAGGTGAATTGATGACATACTAGTTAAATAAAAGAATACCTAAGTTGCCTAGTCTTCATCTCTTTAATTCCATTTCTTCTCCTTTGGCCGAATATACCAGAAAAAATTGGGGTTTTAAGCTCTCAAATTTTTAGAAATTTATTCCTCTCTCAAGTAAGTAAATTTTGATGGTTTTCTTGATGATTTTACATATTTTGAATGCTTGAAGCATGGGCTTTCAAATGAGAGGACTATCTTGCAAAATAGTGATAAGTCTAGGGTTTTACCATGTGGATGTTCATGTTATTTTCTAAAATTTTATGGAAGAAAATGAATCTTAGAGGAGTTCTAAACAACTTTTGTGAAAGGTGTTAGCATGAAAACACCTAAAGGGACTATTTTGCATAAGTTGCAAAATAGGTGGTAAGTGTGTGAAATAGTGAGAATTTGGGGTTGCTATAAGAGTAAATAGGGGTCAGATAAACCTAAGATAAGAGGAAATTCGATAAAAGTTGAATTTCGAACTTAAGGGTAAAATGGTCAAATTGACAAAGTCTAAGGGCAAAATAGTTATTTTACCAAAAATATGACTTTCTGATTGCCTAATTGTAATTAGTGACTAAATGAGTGCATTTTTCTGTTACAGATCAAGATTTACCGAATCCAAACTTAGACTGGGGGAAAGCCAAGCAAATCGACTAAATTGACTAGTCGAGAAAATTTTGTAAACCGAGGTAAGTTGTATGTAAATAATATAACTACATTGTTAATACATCTATTCGAATTGTCATTGAATTGATATAACATGAATTGCTAGATTGTGAAATGAGAATGCATAGTAATAATTGAGATAGTAAAAAGATCCCATTGGAACCCTAGGAAACAAACCGGATATTCATACCTTAACATTCGGGTTACATGTGTGCCAGTGTAAGACATGTCTGGGACATGCATCGGCCACATTATGAGAATTAGTGTAAGACCATGTCTGGGACATGGCATCGGTGTATAGATGAGTGCCAATGTAAGACATGTCTGGGACATGCATCGGCCTTGACGATGATAGCCAGTGTAAGACGTGTCTAGGACATGCATCGACTAAGAGTTGTGCTAGTGTAAGACATGTTTGGGACATGCATCAGCACGTATATACGAGGGCTAATATAAGACCATGTCTGGGACATGGCATTGGCCTCGATGGTGATGGCCAGTGTAAGACCATGTCTAGGACATGGCATAGGCAACTACCCCATGTTTGAGGCTTATAGAATATCCGGTAGTATTTTCGAAAGGTTTAACTTTAAAGGTTACGAAAGTGATTTAATAAAGAAAGTATAATAATGTTGTGGGTGGTACAGGTACCTATTTGGTATGCATGAGTAATGAGCTCAAATTAGAAAGTGAGATTTGAGTAGATGGTAATGAGTTGGTCAAGTTTATGCTTACCTTTGAGCTATGAGCATGATAACTAATGGTGAAATTGTTGTTGTATATTTATTTATATGCAACTTACTAAGCTTAATGCTTACTCTCTTTCCTTTCCCTTTTCTTTCAGTGCCACTTAATTAGCTCAAGGATCCCTTGAAGTCAAAGATATCGATCACACTATCAGCCGAAATACTCGGTATAGTTAGATTTATATTTTTTATTATGGCATGTATAGGGCTAGACCTTTTTATTGTCTTTGAGAATTGGTCAAATGTGTTGGCTTAAAGTAGTTTCCACTCTCTACGTTGAGCCTTTAATAAGGGCTTTCATTTTGAGTCTATAAAAGTTGCATCTTCATGGTTGAATGAATGTCTATTAAGTTTGCTTTGGTATTGGTTGGTAATGGCATGAAAATAGGTACACTAAGGTGGCAAAGAGGCTTGGTAGATAGCCTTATATTGTCCACATGGATAGACACATGGGCATGTGTCTAGGCCGTATGTGACACACGGACAGCCCCATGGGTGTGTGAGAAGGCCGAGTGTCCCCTGCACCTAGAAATTTCAAGTCAGAATGCATGGTATTGATCACACGGGTAGAGACACGGCTGTGTGTCTCATCCAAGTGGAAGGGCACGGCCTAGTACACGAGTGTGTGCCATGGCCGTGTAGTGCTAACGTCAAAAACAAAATACCCAGGTTTTTGCACACGGGCTACGACAAAGGCATATCGTGGCCGTGAGAAAAGACATTAGCAAAGGACATAGGCGTGTGTCCAGGCTATGTGAAGTCTGCACTTGTTGTATGAAAAGAAAAAAGAAAACAAAAAATTTTGGAATTAAATTGGCCACACGGGTATGGGACACGGGCGTGTCCCTAGTACACGAGTGTGTCCCTAGTACCTGGCGTGTGCCCTATACACACACGGGCCTGTGGAGCCTTAAAGCATGATTTTTTTTGAGTTTTTCTCGAGCCCTCGGTTCTGTCCCGAACCACTTTGAATGTATGTTTTAGGCCTCGTAAGCTCTAATAAAGGACAAATTGACTATGAAATGAAAAGTTTTAAATTGATCAAAAGTTTATGGTCCGATTTTCTAAGATTGGTTGAGTTTAAGTTTGGTAACACCTCAAACCCTGTTTCGACGTTAGATACGAGAGAGGTGTAACACCCCGAATTTGGGCCTAGAAATATTAGGCCTTAAGTATGGGTCCATAAGGAGGTGGTATATAAGTATTTAATTGTGCAAGGAAATGACACAATTAAATGTCTACTTTGGTGGTTAATGGCCCTGAGAAGTGTTGGAGAAACCTTGGGTTCAAACCTGGGCTTTAGCAAAAATTTTGGTATTAAGTGAATAAAACCTTGAATGCTTGGATGATGGCCTTTTAAATTATTATGTTAAATAAATGACACAAGGAAGCATGTGGTCTAGTGGTTGTGGCATCATTAAGGTTGCAAGGGACCTAGGTTCAAGTCTTGACTCTTACAATTCATTTTGGTTTTTCTCTTAAGTGAATCTGGACGCTGGCACATATGTCTCAAGGTTGATTATGAACGTTTTTAACATAGAAAGAGCCTGTGGTGGAGTGGCGAAGTGGCATGTTGTGTAACTGTGAGGTTTGAGGTTCAAGTCTGGGGATGCGTAGTGCATTATATATTTTGCTATTTGAGCTGTGTAGGAGGTGGAGTTGGACTGAAACTCTGTGGTTGAAGTGGTCATAAGAATGAGAAATTTTCCTAATGGTTGAAAGTAATCCCACATCGGGAAGCTAACATGACAATTGGTGAGAAGCTGGCTTTAAATAGAGAACCAGATGAGTTGGGAGGAAGACTCAATGCAGGATGTGCCAAGGTTGGTGATCGTGGACTTCGGCGCGTTCTCATAAACATGTGTGTATTCACGCCCTTCTTTGTTAGAAGTCGGCAAAAGCCAAAAAGCCGAAACTTTAAAATTTTAGGCCTCACGAACGTGCGATCGCTCGTGTGGTAAACTGAGCCCCCAAACCATGGGCGATAGACTGTAAAGGCCGCTACGAGCGTTCTCGTGTGCTGGGGCTGTTCTGGGCCTCGATGGGCCGAATGGGCTACGGGCCCGCTTGTGTAAATCTAACTGTTAGGTGGGAAGTAGTTGGGCCACATAGCTGTAACTAAATTTGGGCTAAATGGGCCACATGAGCGTGTGGGCCCACTTGGGCTGAGTAAGGGGCCTTAGGCCCATTTGCACCGTTAGGTCTGTTTAGGTTACTTAAGTCGCTCGAGGCGATGGTGGACCTTCTGTTGGGTCGTTAAGACCCTCGATTTTTGAAATTATCGAAGTACCCTCAGTTTGTAAAATTACCGAAATACCCCCGATTTGTAAAATTACCAAAATACCCGTAATTGTAAAATTACCGAGATACCCCTGATTTGTAAAATTACCAAAATACCCTCGACTTGTAAAATTACCGAAATACCCTCAGCTTGTAAAATTACTGAAATACTCTCGATTTGTAAAATTACCAAAATACCCCTTATTTGGAAAATTACCGAAATACCCTTGATTTGGAAAATTTCAGAAATATCCTAAATTACAAAATTACTGAAATACCCTTGAATTTCAAAAATTACAGAAATACCCTTAGTTTGCAAAATTATTGAAATACCCTTGGTTTGTAGATTTATCAAAACACCCTTGTAGGGTGAAATGACTAAAATACCCCTAATAGGTATAAAGACCGTTCTACTCCTCTAGGGTATATGACTCACTGATAATACAATTTGATTAATTTGACTATGTTTTGACTGAGAATGTATGACTGTGATTGGACTGTTGTGACTGTGATTTGTATGATTTTGTATGCCGTGTGTATATTTGCTGCATTCATATAATATGGTGTTGAACATGTGTGGGGATTATGAAACGGAGGAAGAAATTGAGGATCGCATGGTTGCTTGACGACCGTGGATCCTGTAACATTCCTAACCTGTATCCATCGCCAGACAAGAGTTAAGAGGCATTACTGAACAAAAACATAATTTCGAACATTCACATATTCAAGCAAATTATATTCGTAAATTTAAACACATGTCTAATTAAATATTTAATATACATTATTAAATATATTGCATTTACGAATCATATCTCAAATAATAACATTTTCATTAACAAATATAAAATTATGCATAAATTATTATTACAAACCAAACCATTATAGTGAACATCATTCGAACACACAAACAAGTGCATGTATATTTATATACATATAATTAACATGTACTAAAAATTCTTATAATTTCGTTAGTGTATTATTATACAATTCACTATTCATTTGGTCAATTTTCATCTCATTAATTGAATAGGTATATCACTATCATTGTTTTCCTGTCAACCTTTTTTCATCACAAACAATTATACAATCGTACATGAAAACATGTATATACATCCTATAAGTTACATTTTTCCTGCAAACCGAACTAAACTAACCTATGCATATTCGATCATATGCATGTCTCATACCATGCATTTCCAAATATACATTAAACATATTTAACATTTGAGTTCATGTTTATAAATGAATAAGCATACACCAAAAATCAGGTCGTCAAACCCTATTTGTTCATAGATATATATTTCAAAACCAAATGATCAACCACAACCAATTCTACAAATCACTTCAAACTATTTCTAGCACATATCACACCATTCACATTTACTTTTTATTCATTTCACTTAACACTATAATCAAAACAAAATAAACCATTACCAAACATAACCAAAAGCAAGCTTTAAAGTTAAGCCATATTCGCATGGCTCAATTTACACATATTCAAAGTTGAACAAAATACATATTAGCCTATACATGCCAAAAGTTTGAAAATAGACTTTTAAAAGTACAGAAAGTTGACGATAGTGTGGATGACTTCGGTCATGATCCCCAAGCTCGTAACTTACAACCAAAATCTATAAAACAGAGTAACAAAAACGCACAGTGTAAGCTAACTTAGCTTAGTAAGCCTTAAGCAAATTAAACAACTCAATGAATAATCAAAACATTCAAACTAAACAAATTATATTCATAATGTTATACTTCATCCTATTAAAATACCTTAACCGAATGTTCACAATCAATTATATAACATCTCATAAATATTTCCTATAAGCCAATTATACAAGATCAAATATTTCATCACATAATCACTTACATGTATGGCCAAATACACAAGATTCATTATATCTTCACATGTGGTCGAATATAAGAGATAAATAAAGCATCACATATAACTTATAGTTCAATTTCAATATATCATCACTTATGGCCGATTATGCACACACAAGACAACTTCACATATAACCGAATATACAAGTTCAATATAAGCTCACATATACTTACCTTTTTGGTCAAACATATACGATGCAATTTAGCTCAACTTCATTTGCTCAATATCCACAATAACTTGAATACTCATAATCGTAGACTTGAAAACAAATCACCGGTATAAAACCTGCTAGGCTTAAGCTTGAATTTCACACCAGCACAAGGCTGCTAGACTCAAGGTCTGATATTTTTCACCTGCACTAAGCCTGGTAGGCACAAAGCCCGATCAAAGTCACCAGCCCAAGGCTTGCTAGGCTCAAAGCCTGAATATCACAAACATAAAATCTTTCCACAATGCATTTCCTATATTGAATCGTATAATACTCCATGTAACACATACACACTTTCAGAGGTTTTGATATCATTCAAATACAACTCAATCACATTATTTCATTGATATTTCTCATTCGGCTAACATAATAATACATTATAAAATTTGAATTATCATAGTAAATCATTCTATGTTCAAAATAAACCATGTTTAATTGCTTAGAGACTTACCTCGGATATCGACGGACCTTACGAATTGGCTATTCGACTATTTTTGTTTTTCCCCGATCTAAGACCGATTTCCTTTGGTCTTGATCTTAAAATTGAACCAACAATGGCCGAATACCTTGTTTCTTTTTTCTTTTCTTTCTTCTTTTATTTCAGGCAACAACAAAGTATGAATGCATGACTTTATTATTTTTTTATGTTATAATATAATATATGTTAACTTTTAACATGTTTTACTTATTTAACCTTATAAATATAATAACATAAACATATACTTTATGGGTATATTCGACCATCAATAAAATAATGGATTATTTGCAACATAAATACTCCATATTAATAATCCACCATCAATTCAACCTTTATAATTTAGACTATCAAGTTTTCAACTTCCACGATTAAGTCCTTTTATCAAATTAAGCACACAAACAATCAAATTTTTGCACGAAATTTTCACACATGCAAATTCACTTATAATAAACACGAAAAATAATATTTAAATATTTTTTTGACTCAGATTCGTGGTCTCGAAACCACCGTTCTGAATAGGGTCTAAATCGAACTGTTACAACTCTCCCCCTTAGGGATTTTCGTCCCCGAAAATCTTACCGGTGAATAGGTTCGGATAACACTCTTTTATTGTATCCTTTGGCTCCCACGTTGCTTCCTCAACCCCATGTTTATGCCACAGTACTTTAACCAATGAAATTTTCTTATTTCGCAACTTTTTAATCTCACGAGTTAGAATACGAATTGATTTCTCCTCATACGACATATCAGGCTTAATCTCAACTTCAGTCGAGCTAATCACGTGTGAAGGATCGGATCGATATCTACGAAGCATCGAGACATGGAATACATTGTGAATCTTTTCTAGCTCAGGTGGCAACTACAGTCTATATGCAACCAGCCTGATTCGCTCGATAATCTCATACGGCCCAATGAATCTCGGACTCAATTTGCCTTTACGACCGAATTTGAGTATTTTCTTCCACGGTGAGACTTTCAAAAATACTTTATCCCCTATCTGAAACTATATCTTTTCATTTCAAATCCGCATATGATTTCTGACGATCTGATGCTGCTTTCAAACTTTCACAGATTACTTTCACTTTCTTTTCAGTTTCTCTGATCAAATCAGCCCTGTGTATCTTATTTTCACTAAGCTCTGTCCAGTACAGAGGTGTACAACATTTATGACCGTACAAAGCTTCATAAGGTGCCATTTTGATACTTGATTGAAAGCTATTATTGTATGCAAATTCAATTAGAGGTAAGTATCGTTCCCACGTACCTTTGAACTCGAGAATGCAACATCTCAACATATCCTCCAGTATCTGAATAATTTGCTCGGACTGACCGTCTGTCTGATGATGAAAAGCAGTGCTAAAATGCAGTTTAGTACCTAATGCATCTTATAGTTTCTTCTAAAACCGCGATGTAAACCTTGGATCTCTATCTGAGGCAATAGATATAGGCACACCATGTAACCTCACCATCTGAGAAACATATAATTCAGCCAGTTTACCAAGTGAGTAATATGTACAAACCGGAACAAAGTGAGCAGATTTGGTCAATCTATCAACAATAACCCAGATTGCATCTTTCTTGCTCGGTGTCAATGGTAATCCGGATACAAAATCCATCGTGACTCTGTCCCATTTCCATTCAGGTATCATAATCAGCTGTAGCAATCTGGAAGGTACCTGATGCTCGGCTTTTACTTGTTGATAGATTAAACATTTCGATACAAAGTCAGAAATGTCTCGTTTCATACCTGGCCACCAATAGTACTGTTTCAGATCATTATACATCTTTGTACTACCCAGATGAACAAATAGTCGACTGTTGTGAGCTTCATTCAAGATCATATGAATCAACTCTGTATTTCTTGGAACACATATTCAGTTTCTGAATCTTATACAGTCATCAACATCAACTCAAAACTCTGAATCTGCATTTGAATCACATTGAACCCGTTTCACTATCAAATCATTGTCGATTTTTTGAGCTTCATAAATCTGCTGAATAAATAACGGCCTTGCTTTTAACTCAGCTATTATAACACCATCATCTGACATAGCCATATGCACATTCATTACACGCAAAGCAAATAGTGATTTTCGGCTTAAACCATCAGCAACAACATTAGCCTTTCCCGGATGATAATCAATCACAAGTTCATTGTCTTTTAGTAATTCTAACCATCGGCGTTGTCTCAAATTCAGATCTTTTTGAGTCATCAAGTACTTCAAACTTTTATGATCGGAATAAACATGACATTTCTCCTCGAACAAATAATGGCACCAAATCTTCAATACAAACACAATAGCTGCCAATTCTAGATTATGCGTCGGATAATTCTTTTCATGTGGCTTTAACTGTCTCGAGGCATAAGCTATAACTCTACCTTCCTACATCAAAACACAACCCAAACCATTTAAAGATGCATCATTATAGATAACAAATTCTTTACCCGACTCTAGTTGAACTAACACCGGAGCTTCGGTCAAAAGAGCTTTCAACTAATCAAAACTTTTCTGGCACTTTTCTGACCATTCAAACTTAACATCTTTCTGCAGCAGCTTCGTCGCTGGGGTTGCAATCATTGAGAAACCTTTCACAAATCATCTATAGTAACCTGCAAGTCCCAAAAAGCTTCTGACTTCAGAAACATTTCTCGGAGGTTTCCAATCGAGTATAGCTGAAATCTTACTCGGATCAACCTGAATATCTGATGCTGAAACAACATGTCCCAGAAAGCTAATTTCGTGTAACCAAAACTCACATTTACTAAACTTCGCATACAACTATTTTTCTCGAAAAGTCTATAACACAAGTCTCAAATGCTCGGCATGTTCGGTTTCGTTACGGGAGGAGATCAGTATATCATCAATAAACACAACCACAAACCGATCTAAATACTATCTGAAGATCGGATTCATCAAATCCATAAAAATAGTAGGTGCATTGTAAGTCCGAACGGCATAACTAGAAACTCATAATGTCCGTACCTCGTTCGAAAAGTAGTTTTTGGCACATTAGAGTCTCTGACTCGTAACTGATAATAACTTGATCTCAAATCTATCTTCGAAAACATTGAAGCCCCTTTTAACTGATCAAACAAATAGTCAATCCGTGGTAATGTATATTTATTCTTTATAGTTACCTTATTCAACTGGCGATAATCAATACACATTCTCATAGTTCCGTCTTTCTTTTGCACAAATAAAACTGGCGCACCCCAAAGAGAGAAACTCAGTCGTGCAAAACCTCTGTCTGTTAACTCTTGCAACTGCGCTTTCAACTCTTTTAATTTAGTAGGTGCCATCCGATACAGATCTAACGAAATCAGAGTCATCCCCGGTACTAACTCAATACCAAATTCTACCTCTCGAACCCGACAGTTCTTTAGGAAACACATTCGGATACTCACACACAACTGGTACAGATTCAATCTTCTTTTTAGTCACTTTACTATCAAGCACATAAGCAAGGTAAGCTTCACAACCTTTTCTCACATACTTCCGACCTAACATTGAATATATGGCCGAATATGCACACACAAGACAACTTCACATATAACCGAATATACAAGTTCAATATAAGCTCACATATACTTTCCTTTTTGGTCAAACATATACAATGCAATTTAGCTCAACTTCATTTGCTTAATATCCACAATAACTTGAATACTCATAATCATAGACTTGAAAACAAATCACTGGTATAAAACCTACTAGACATAAGCCTAAATTTCACACCAGGCTGCTAGACTCAAGGTCTGATATTTATTCACTGGCACTAAGCCTGCTAGGCATAAAGTCTAATCAAAGTCACCAGCCCAAGGCTTGCTAGGCTCAAAGCCAGAATATCACAAACATAAAATCATTCCACAACGCATTTCCTGTATCGAATCGTATAATACTCCCTGTAACACATACACACTTTCAGAGGTTTTGATATCATTCAAATACAACTCAATCACATTAATTCATTGATATTTCTCATTCGGCTAACATAATAATACATTATAAAATTTGAATTATCATAGTAAATCATTCTGTGTTCAAAATAAACCATGTTTAATTACTTAGAGACTTACCTCGGATATCGACGGACGTTACGAATCGGCTATTTAATTATTTTTGTTTTTCCCCGATCCAAGTCTGATTTCCTTTGTTCTTGATCTTAAAATTGAACCAACAATGGCCGAATACCTTGTTTCTTTTTTCTTTTCTTTCTTCTTTTATTTTTGGCAACAACAAAGTATGAATGCATGGCTTTATTATTTTTTTACGTTATAATATAACATGTGTTAACTTTTAACATGTTTTACTTATTTAACCTTATAAATATAATAACATAAACATATACTTTATGGGTACATTCGAACATCACTAAAATAATGGATTATTTGCAACATAAATACTCCATATTAAAAATCCACTATCAATTCAACCTTTATAACTTAGATTATCAAGTTTTTAACTTACACGATTAAGTCCTTTTATCAAATTAAGCACACAAACAATCAAATTTTTGTACAAAATTTTCACACATGCAAATTCACATATAATAAACACAAAAAAAGATATTTAAATATTTTTCTGACTCAGATTCATGGTCTCGAAACTACTGTTCCAATTAAGGTCTAAATCGGACTGTTACAGATCCACCGATTAAGGATCGCATGGTTGTTTGACGATCGTGGATCCACCGGTGGCTTTTAAGCCCAATATATGATTATTGACGACTCTGTGTCGATCATATTTACCTGAGGCTATGTGCCGACTGTATTACCGTCGCTGATGGCTATGTACCTCACATGATACAATTACCGATGGCTTAAAGCTAATTATTCTGATTATGTCTTTGCGGCAACCTACATATGGCTCTGTGCCAACTTGATTATGGCTGTGTGCCAAACGTATTTGCCTAAGGCTATGTGCCAATATATGATTATTGACGACGGCTTAGTGCCGCTTAATCTGATTGTGGCTTTGTGCCAACCTAAAAATGGCTCTATGCCATCTTGACTATAGCTTTGTGCCAAACGTATTTACCTGTGGCTATGTGCCTAACATACTTATGGATGACTCTGTGTGGATCATATTTACCCAAGGCGGTGTGCTGATTATATTACCGTCACTGATGGCTATGTGCCAAACATAATACAGTTACCGATGGCTTTGTGCCAATTATAATACCGCTACTGAAGGCTTTTTAAGCCCAATATATGATTAGCAGCTTTGCTGCAATGAAAGTAGTACCTCAACCGGGCTACCATTGATGTGTATCGGATGGGTGGGTCGATATTTATATCCCCACATGATACGTACCGGGGGACGGAGTTGATGTGTAACGGTTGGATTATTGGGATGAGATAGCATGCATCCATGCATTCAAACATTCTATTCTGTTATTGGTTTGGTCTGGGCCAAATTGATTTTGTTATGGACTGTGACCAAAATGACATTGTAATAGGCTTTGGCACGTATGCTCTAAACTGGACTGTACTGTTACTGTTAATGGGCTCTAGCCCAAACTGTTTCTATTTTTGTTTCTGTATACTGACTGTTACTTTAGTAAAGGGATTACACACTGAGTTTTCGTAAACTCACCCCGTCTATTAACTGTGCATGTAATCCCCAGCGTTAGGTAGTTCAGTGCTGCGAGGGACTCAGAGACAACCACACAACTGCACATGTTTTTCTATTTCGTTTATTTAGTTAAGCACTTTGGTTTTTGATTTGGGTTGTATAAGGCCTCTTTATTTCCTTAACTTTTTATTTGGAAAGTTGATGTAGTATGTCTAATATCTGTTAGAAGTAGGACACGATTTCCTAAAACAAGAACTATTTTCAAACACTACGTTTCCGCAACATTTTCAAAATGCTTTCACAATTTAACTTTTAAACATCACGTTTTCGTAAATCGATTACTTTTAGAATTAGCTTCCGCAAAGTAAAAAGGAATTTTGGAAATAAAATTAAGAAGTTTTCAATGTACTACGTTTAAAATAAGAAGGGTTTCTAATGAAAACATGGTTTTCGAAAAACACTTCAATGTGACACGTCAGATTCGGGTCTAAATTCTGGGCCGAGTTTGGGGTGTTACATTTAGTGGTATCAGAGGCAGGTTACAGAACTCGACTGTGGAATAGGTTTTAAAATTTGATTTCTAAAAGAATTGTTTCAAAAATGTTCGAAAAAATTTGAAGTATTTGAAATGTTTTTCTTAATATTTTCCTGAAAGTGTGGTTACCGAGTCTCCGGCACTAAATCCGTATGTTTTCTGTCAGACTGTACTTAAAGTTAGATTTTATATTTATTCAGTGTATGTTCTGGAAATAAGATTTTGTTTAAGTTAGCAATAGTACTGTGATGGATTTCAAAGGCAAGCAAGGTCGGGAGGAGTTGCCCGTCTCCTCGGAACATGAGATGGTTTAGGAAACTATAGTCAATGTAAGTCTGCCAACTTCGAGTAACAGTAACCTGAAGCTTGGTACGGAGGCATTGACCCAGTTGGTAAGGGAAGTGTTGGAAGAAGTGTTCGAGGCAAGAGTTAAGGCGTAAGGAGTAACACTTTAGGCTAAGCGCTTAGAGTGCTGTAGGAAGAGGGATCACAGTACTCTGAAGTAGGAGCCCTGTTCTGTGAAACACATTAAGACGTATCTGAACTTTCTGGCTTGCGAGCATTGCAAAAGGCGCCATCCGGGCGAATGCTATAGGAAGTCAAGAGCGTGTCCCAGATACGGGTTTAAGGAGCATCGAGTTTGGGATTGCATAGTTCCTTTTAAGTTAGGTGTATTTTGTTTGGATGTGATGTTTGAATATAGAAATTGTATGCATGCGTGGTAAATATCTGTTTGCTTCTGTGGTTAGATGTTTGGTTGGGTGTGAGAGGTTTTGAGATTAAGTTAAAAGTGCATTAATGTAGTTTGGAGCGTGATGGTGTAGGTTGAGCTAAGCACATGTTTAGATAGTTGGAAATTTTGAGGACGAAATTTCTTTAAGGGGGTAGAATTGTAACACCCCGAATTTGGGCCTAGAAATATTGGGCCTTGAGTATGGGTCCGTAAGGAGGTGGTTTATAAGTATTTAATTGTGCAAGGAAATGACACAATTAAATGTCTACTTTAGTGGTTAATGGCCCTAAGAAGTGTTGGAGAAATCTTGGGTTCGGACTTGGGCTTTAGCAAAAATTTTGGTATTAAGTAAATAAATCCCTAGATGCTTGGATGATGGCCTTCTAAATTATTGTGTTAAATAAATGAAACAAGGAAGCATGTGGTCTAGTGGTTGTGGCATCATTAAGGTTGCAAGGGAGCCTAGGTTCAAGTCTTAGCTCTTACAATTCATTTTGGTTTTTCTCTTAAGTGAATCTGGACGTTGGCACATATGTCTTAAGGTTAATTATGGATGTTTTTAACACAGAAAGAGCTTGTGGTGGAGTGGCAAAGTGGCATGTTGTGTAACTCTGAGGTATGAGGTTCAAGTCTTGGGATGCGCAGTGGAGTATTTATTTGGTTATTTGAGCTGTGTAGGAGGTGGAGTTAGACTGAAACTCTGTGGTTGAAGTGGTCATAAGAATGAGGAATTTTCCTAATGGTTGAAAGTAATCCCACATCGGGAAGCTAACATGAGAATTGGTGAGAAGCTGGCTTTAAATAGAGAGAACCAGATGAGTTAGTAGGAAGACTCAATACAGGATGTGCTAAGGTTGGTGATCGTGGACTTCGGCGCGTTCTCATAAATAGGTGTGTATTCGCGCCGTTCTTTATTAGAAGTCGACAAAAGCTGAAAAGCTGAAACTTCGGCATTTGAGGCCTCACGAGCGTGCAATCACTCGTGTGGTAAACCGAGCCCACAAACCATGGGCAATAGACTGTAGAGGCCGCCACGAGCGTTCTCGTGTCTTTGGAGCTGCTGCGGGCCTCGATGGGCGAATGAGGCCATGAGCCGTTTGTGTAAATCTAACTGTTAGGTGGGAAGTAGTTGGGCCACATAGCCGTAACTAAATTTGGGCTAAATGGGCCACATGAGCGTGTGGGCCCACTTTGGCTGAGTAATGGGCCTTAGGCCCATTTGCACCGTAAGGTCTATTTAGGTTACTTAAGTTGCTCGAGGCGACGGTGGACCTTCTGTTGGGTTGTTAAGACCCCCGATTTGTAAAATTACCGAAATACACCCAGTTTGTAAAATTATCGAAATACCCTTGATTTGTAAAATTATCGAAATACCCTCGATTTGTAAAATTATCGAAATACCCCCAGTTTGTAAAATGACCAAAATACCCCCAATTTGTAAAATTATCGAAATATCCCTGATTTGTAAAATTATCGAAATACCCTCGACTTGTAAAATTACCAAAATACCATCGACTTGTAAAATTACCGAAATACCCTTAATTTGTAAAATTACCAAAATACCCCTAATTTGGAAAATTACCAAAATACATTTGATTTGGAAAATTATAGAAATACCCTTGATTTACAAAATTACTGAAATAACCTTAACTTTCAAAATTTACAAAAATACCATTAGTTTGCAAAATTACTGAAATACCCTTGGTTTGTAGATTTACCAAAACACCATGGTAGGGTGAAATGACTAAAATACCCCTAATAGGTATAAAGACCGTTCTGCTCTCTAGGGTATATGACTCATTGATAATACAATTTGATTGATTTGACTATGTTTTGACTGAGAATGTATGACTGTGATTGGACTGTTGTGACTGTGATTTGTATGATTTTGTATGCCGTGTGTATATTTGTTTCATTCATATAATATGGTGTTGCACATGGGTGGGGATTATGAAAGGGAGGAAGAAATTAAGGATCACATGGTTGCTTGACGACCGTGGATCCATCAATTAAGGATCGCATGATTGCTTGACGACTGTGGACCCACCGGTGGCTTTTAAGCCCAATATATGATTATTGACGACTCTGTGTCGATCATATTTACCCGAGGCTGTGTGCCGACTGTATTACCGTCGCTGATGGCTATGTGCCTAACATGATACAGCTACCGATGGCTTAAAGCCAATTATTCTGATTATGGCTTTGCGCCAACATACATTTGGCTCTCTGCCAACCTGATTATGGTTGTGTGCCAAATGTATTTGCCTAAGGCTATGTGCCAATATATGATTTGCGATGCCCCGTACCCGAGACCGTTGCCGGAGTCGAACACGAGGTGTTAACAGACTTAATTCATTGCTTAAACAGCTCAAACAATTTAATTTTAAAATTTTCGATCAAGCTAGCAATCTGCGTCACAGTCGCTTAAAAATTCATATCTCGAGTTCCAAAACTCAAAATCAAATTCCGTAAATTTTCCATGAAACTATACTCATATATCTATTTAATAATTTTTTCTAGAATTTTTGGCTAGGCAAATTAGTACAGTTTATTAGTTAAAGTCTTCCCTATTTCAGGGTTTGACTGATCTGACCTCTGTGTATTACGAATCCGATATCTCTCTGTACAGAATTTCAATGACTATGACGTTTATTTCTCTTAAAACTACACTCAATAAAAAATCTGTACATATAAAGTATGACTTCTAATTATTTTTATAAAATTTATGGTGAATTTCCAAAGTCAGAACAGGGGATCCAGAAATCACTCTGGCCCTGTTTCACAAAAATTCAAATGTCTCATAATTTATAATTCATATACCTGTTTTATTCAATCCATATGAGAATAGACTCATTAAGCTTCAATTTCATAACTTACTCATCATTTAATTCCATTTCTAATATTTTTAGTGATTTTTCAAATTTACATCACTCTTCTTTGTCGATCTCTGTTTTATGGCAAATTTCACTTTACTAAGGATTTTCATGGACTAAATATCATTTTAAACATACATAACATCAAATATGACTTAGATCGGTCATTCCAATGGCTAATCATTTACAAACCCTTTTCTTGTCAAACCATAGCCATATCATAATATCAATTACACAAAGTGAGTATTTTGCCATACATGCCACATTCAAAATATATAAGCCATTTTACCGATTTAAGCCTTCGGATAGTGTGAACGAGTCTTCGACCTATCCCGATTCTCAAGCCGGCTTGTCAAAAATACAATGAAAGAAAATAAGGGAGTAAGCATAAATGCTTAGTAATTTCACATGCAAATAGCAAGTAACATAATCACACAATCCCACATAAAACATCATTTACATTTAATATCTTTCTACGATTTCATCTTACCAAGTTTTCAACCCGAAGATTTAAGCACATACCTGTCAAATTTTCTCATTTACCACACTTACCAACATGTCACCTTCGTTTTAAGCATTCTCCTTATTTTCTTAAGATCCACCCGTTGAACACATCGGAATATAATTCAAATACACGGAAAGTTTGTACATAAGTGCCACATATGTAGCCAAGCTACCATGTAACCCGCCCATAAGCGAACTCGGACTCAACTCAACGAGCTCGGGCGTTCGCATCCATAAGTGAACTCGGACTCAACTCAACGAGCTCGGATGCCTAGTTACTTCTCACGAACTCGGACTCAACTCAACAAGTTCAGATATTTGCATCCATAAGTGAACTCGGACTAAACTCAACGAGTTCGGATCCTCAACCATCCTAGTGACATGTCACTTGTATTCTAATCTATTCCCAAGGTTCAAACGGGCTTTTTCCTCGATTACACATCTTTGCTGTCTTCCACGGAACATCGAAACCGATACTCGGTAGCAATTCATAATTTACATATTATTCAATAATAACCATAAAGCATAATAGCTCATGATATTAATCATCATATCACATAAATAACATTAAATTACTTAAAATGACAATTATGTTACTATATTTACACATGAACTTACCTCGATACAAAATATTAACAATCAAACCTATTCCTCGTAAACTTTGTTTTTCCCTCGATCACGACTTGAATCTCGTTTCTCTTGATCTATAATGCCAAATTAATATTATTTAATACATACATTCATCAAAACAGCCCCAAATACGAACTTTGGCAAAATTACCATTTTGCCCCTAAACTTTTGCAAAATTACACTTTTGTCCCTAGGCTCGAGAATTAAACTTCATCCCATTTTCTTATGTTTTATGACATGCTGATCATTTTTCCCTTCTATGGCAACATCAAATTCTCATTCTAGCATGTACTTATAACTATTAGGTATTTTTACCGATTAAGCCCTTTTTCTCGTTTTCACTTAAAACCGAGTAGCACAAGTTGTCTGACATAATTTAAAACCTCATATTCTATCATAAAACACCAAAATATACAAATTTCACCTATGGGTATTTTTCCAAATATGAACCCTAGGTTGAATTATTGCTAGAATAAGCTAAATCAAGTTACCGGGATTCCAAAAACGTAAAGAACATTAAAAACAGGGCTTGGAATCACTTACTATGGAGCTTTGAAGCTTGAAACAAACCCTGGTTATGGAGAACCCTTTAATTTTCATCCTAATGAAGAAGATGGACATATTTTGCCATCTTTTTCCTTTTTTTAATCTTCTAATTACCAAATGACCAAAATACCCTTAATACATTTCTTTGAAAATTTTCATGTACAAGCCCATTTTTGTCCAAAATTTTAGAAATTGGTCAAATTGCTATTTAAGACCTCCTCATTAATATTCCAAAGTAATTTCATACTAAAAACTTCTAGAATGCAAGTTTTGCAAGTTATTCGATTTAGTCCCTAATTTCAACTTAAGCACTTTATGCACAGAATTTCGTCACGAAATTTTCACACAATCATGCAATCATATCATAAACCTCAAAATAATTATAAAATAATTATTTCTATCTCGGATTTGTGGTCACGAAACCACTATTCCAATTAGGCCTTAATTCGGGATATTACAACTCTCCCCCCTTTAAGGATTTTTGTCCTCGAAAATCTTACCGATAAACAGGTGTGGGTATTGATTTCTCATAGTTTCCTCAGGTTCCTATGTAGTCTCTTCTACCCCGTGCTTTTTCCATAATACTTTCACGAGAGTGACACTTTTATTTCTTAGTTGCTTGACCTCTCGAGCTAAAATCTTAATCAGTTCTTCTTCGTAAGTCATATCTGATCGTAGTTCAATTTCTGTCGATGAAATTATATGTGAAAGATTCGAACGCTACCGACGTAACATAGATACGTGGAACACATCATGCATCTTCTCTAATTCAGAAGGCAATGCTAACCGATAAGCTACTGGTCCAACTCTTTCAATTATTTCATACGGCCCAATAAAACGCGGACTTAACTTGCCTTTCCGTCCAAATCTAATGACTTTCTTCCATGGAGACACTTTCAAAAATACCTTATCACCAACTTCAAACTCGATTTCTTTTCGTTTCAAATCCGCATAAGAATTCTATCTATCCGAAGCAGCTTTCAAACAATCTCGAATCACTTTCAATTTTTCTTCGGTTTCTTTTATTAGATCAACTCCATAAATCTGATTTTCCTTGAGTTTAGTCCAATACAATGGCATCCGACATTTACGACCATACAATGCTTCATAAGGTGCCATCTTCAAACTCGTCTGATAACTATTATTATAAGCAAATTCTACCAACGGTAAGTATCTTTCCCAACTACCTTGAAATTTCAATACACAACATCTGAGCATGTGTTCAAGAATCTGAATCACTCTCTCTGACTGTCCATCAGTTTGTGGATGAAAAGCAGTACTGAAATTTAACTTTGTACCTAATGCCTCTTGCAACTTTTGCCAAAACCGCGAAGTAAATCTTGGATCTCTATCGAAATGATTGACAAAGGTATTCCGTGAAGTCTAACAATCTCACTGATGTACAATTCAGCCAACTTATTAAGAGAATAATCTGTACGTACCGGAATAAAATGATCTGATTTAGTTAGTCTATCAACTATTACCCAGATGGCATTTTTCTTCCCCGGAGTTAACGGCAACCCTGATATAAAATCCATAGTAATCCGATCCCATTTCCATTCAGGAACCATGATAGGCTGGAGTAATCCCGAAGGTACTTGGTGTTCAGCTTTCACTTGTTGACAAATTAAGCACTTTGATACAAACTCAGAAATATCTCTTTTCATTCCACTCTACCAGTACATTTTCTTCAAGTCATTATACATTTTCATACTGCCCGGATGAACTGCCAAACAACTATTATGTGCTTCATGCAAATCTTTTGAATCAACTCATCATTTTTTGGTACACAAATCCGGTTTTTAAACATCAAGCAACCATCAGAATCGATTTTGAAATCTGACCCCGTATCAGCTTCACACTGCTTTCTCTTGGCTTGCAAATCTTTATCGCTTTTCTGAGCTTCAGTAATCTCTTGTAAAAACATCGATCTTCCTCTTAACTCTGCTAAAATCGAACCATCATCTGATATCTTTAACCGAGTGTTCATAGCTCTTAAAGCAAATAGTAATTTTCTGCTTAAAGTATCGGCAACCACATTCATTTTTCCCGGATGGTAATCAATAACAAGCTTGAAATCTTTCAATAACTCCAACCATCTTCGCTGTCTCAAATTCAAGTCTTTTTGTGACATCAAGTACTTAAGACTTTTGTGGTCGGTATATACTCGACATTTTTCACCATACAGATAATGTCGCCAAATCTTCAAAGCAAACACTATAGCAGCTAATTCCAAATCATGAGTCAGATAATTTTTTTCATGAGATTTTAACTGCCTCGAAGCATAAGCCACCACTTTTCCTTATTGCATAAGTACACATCCTAAACCATTTCGAGAAGCATCACTATACACCACAAATTCTTTACCTGATTCGGGTTGTACCAACACTGGTGCTTTAGTTAATAACTTTTTCAATTTTTCAAAACTCTGTTGACATTCTTCCGTCCATTCAAATTTAACATTCTTTCGGAGTAGTCTAGTCATAGGAGCAGCAATTATAGAAAATCCATTTACAAACCGCCGATAATACCCAGCTAACCCCAAGAAACTTCTAACCTTGGTTACATTTTTCGGTGGTTTCCAATCTACAATGGCTGAAATTTTACTAGGATCAACCCGTATACCATCACCTGAAACAATATGACCCAAAAATCCAAATTCTTGGAGCCAAAATTCACTTTTACTAAACTTGGCATATAACTGCTTATCTCTCAAAGTTTGCAAAACTATCCTCAAATGCTCAGCATGATCTGTCTCATCTTTTGAATAAATTAAGATATCATCTATAAACACCACAACAAATTTGTCCAAGTCTGGCCGAAATATGCGATTCATTAAATCCATAAACACAGCAGGAGCATTTGTCAACCCGAATGGCATAACTAAAAATTCATAATGACCGTACCTTGTTCTAAAAGCAGTTTTAGGCACATCCGACTCTTTTACTCGCAGCTGGTAATACCCAGATCTCAAATCAATCTTTGAAAACCATGTCTCTCCTTTCAGCTGATCAAACAAATCATCAATTCTCGGCAACGGATACTTGTTCTTGATTGTCACCTTGTTTAATTACCGATAGTGAACACACAATCTCATAGAACCATCCTTCTTTTTCACAAATAATACAGGGGCACCCCAAGGTGAAAAACTCGGTCTCACAAAGCCTTTATCAGTCAACTCTTGCAACTGCGACTTTAATTCTTTCAACTCTGCTGGTGCCATTTTATATGGAGCAATCGAGATCGGAGTTGTTCCCGGTATCAAATTAATACCAAATTCTACTTCCTTGACTGGAGGCAAACCCGGTAATTATTTTGAAAATACGTCCGTAAATTCATACACAACCGGCACTGATTCAACTTTCTTTTCAACTTCTTTTGTATTAATTATATATGCCAAATAAGCTTCATAACCCTTCCTCAAATATCTCTGAGCCGACATCGAAGAAATCACACTAGATAGTGCCTCTGATTTGCCTAGTTCAACCCGTAGAATTTCACCACTTTCACACTTTAATTCTATAACCTTTTCTTTGCAATTTACTATAGCATCATGCAATGTCAACCAATCCATACCCAAAATAACATCAAATTCATCAAATGGCAACAACATCAAGTCGGCCGAAAAGCAATGACCCCGAATCATTAAAGGGCATTTCTTGCATACTTTATCAACTATCATACATTTGGCTAACAGATTCGACACTTTAATCATAAATTATGTGTTCTCAACAGGTATATTCATACTAGACACCAGTTTCATGCATACATATGAATGAGTAGAACCGGGATCAATCAAAGTAGTAACATTAACATCATAAAGAGAAAATATACCAGTAATCACATCGGGTGATGAAGCATCTTCACGTGCCTTTATAGCATAAGTTCTAGCTGGAGCTCCTGCTTCAGATTTAACTGCTGAATCTCTGACTATATTTTTGCTGCTTGCTTCATTTCCAGCTTTTCTCGAATATCTTCCCCTCGAGTCTTCACCACTAGCTTTTACATTCTGAAAATTTTCTTTCTCAGCTCTCTCTGGGCAGTCTCTAATAAAATGATCCAGAGAACCACATCGAAAACATTCATTCGCTCTATATGGGCCAAAATGATTTTTACCACATCGCTGGCACTCAGGCTTAACAAATCTCGATTTCCCCACACTAGCCATGGAAGTAGTCTGAGATTTAAGACCCATATTTTGTTTCTTAGAATTTTCATATGATTGTCCGGCCGAAACCTGAAAACGAGGATTCATATTTCTAGATTTTCTAGATTGCTGTGAGAATGAACTACTCGTTGGTCTTTTCTTTCAATTTCTAGTCTCAGCCTCTGCCTTTTTCTTCTCTTTAAGTAGTTCTTCAGCCTTGCAAGCTCGATCAACCAATACTACCATTTCTTTTAATTTAAGAATCCCAACAAATACTTTGATGTCTTCATTGAGTCCGTCTTCAAATCGTCTGCACATTTTAGCTTCTGTAGGAATGTATTCTCTAGCATACTTACTCAACCTGACGAACTTCCTTTCGTATTCAGTAACTGTCATGTTCCCTTGCTTTAATTCAAGAAACTCTTTATGCTTTTGATCAATAAATCTTTCACTGATATATTTCTTCCGAAATTCTTCTTGAAAGAACTCCCAAGTCACTTTCTCTTTCGGCACCACTGAAATCAGTGTCTTCCACCAATGATAGGCTGAATCCCTCAACAATGATATAGCACATTTCAAGCATTCCTCAGGTGTACAAAACAATTCATCAAATACCCGAATAGAATTCTCAAGCCAAAACTCTGCTTTCTTGGCATCATCATCAACATTTGCCCTGAATTCTTCGGCCCCTTGCTTGCGGATTCATTCATCAACCTGGAGTTCGTGAAATTTCATCAGATCCACACCTTGAGGCATCGGGGGTACAGGTTGAGGAATCAGGGGAGGTGGGGGAGGTTGTACATTCGGGTTCGTACGAACAAACTCTGTATACCAAGCATTCATCATTTGGAGAAAGGCTTCCCGAGCCCCTTCTCCTCCTTCTTGACCAACAGTAGGAGGTGGATTTTCAGTTGGCACCGCCCCTTCAGTCGGAGCTGGTGCATTCCTCTCTACATCATCAGCCACAGCTGGATCGGGATCCATTTACTATAAAAAAATCATTTAAAAGTTCAGAAGTCGTCACACTATCACAATATATATATGGCATGTATAGCAAAATCCATACATACAACACGTTAGTCCGAGAACTGACTAAACCTACTCTGATACCACCAAGTTTAACTCCCCGTACCCAAGACCGTTGCCGGAGTCGAACACGAGGTGTTAACAGACTTAATTCATTGCTTAAACAACTCAAACAATTTAATTTTAAAATTTTCAGTCAAGCTAGCAATCTGCGTCACAGTCGCTTAAAAATTCATATCTCGAGTTCCAAAACTCAAAATCCAATTCCATAAATTTTCCATGAAACTAGACTCATATATCTATTTACTAATTTTTTTTCTAGAATTTTTTGCTTGGAAAATTAGTATAGTTTATTAGTTAAAGTCTCCCCTGTTTCAGGGTTGGAATGCTCTGACCTCTGTGTATTACGAATCAGATATCTATCTATACAGAATTTCAATGACTATTACGTTTCTTTCTATTAAAACTAGGCTCAATAAGAAATCTGTACATATAAAGTATGACTTCTAATTATTTTTATAAAATTTATGGTGAATTTTCAAAGTCAGAACATGGGATCCAGAAATCACTCTGGCCCTGTTTCACAAAAATTCAAATGTCTCATAATTTATAATTCATATACCTGTTTTGTTAAATCCATATGAAAAAGGCTCATTAAGCTTCAATTTCATAACTTACTCATCATTTAATTCCATTTCTACTATTTTTAGTGATTTTTCAAATTTACATCACTGCTGCTGTCAGATTCTGTTTTATGGCAAATTTCACTTTACTAAGGATTTTCATGGACTAAATATCATTTTAAACATACATAACATCAAATATGACTTAGATTGGTCATTCCAATGGCTAATCATTTACAAACCCTTTTCTTGCTAAACCATAGCCATATCATAATATCAATTACACAAAGTGAGTATTTTGCCATACAAGCCACATTCAAAATATATAAGCCATTTTACCGATTTAAGCCTTCGGATAGTGTGAACGAGTCTTCGACCTATCCCGATTCTCAAGCCGACTTGTCAAAACTACAATGAAAGAAAATAAGGGAGTAAGCATAAATGCTTAGTAAGTTCACATACAAATAGCAAGTAACATAATCACACAATCCCACATAAAACATCATTTACATTTAATATCTTTCTACGATTTCATCTTACCAAGTTTTCAACCCGAAGATTTAAGCACATACCTGTCAAATTTTCTCATTTACCACACTTACCAACATGTCACCTTCGTTTTAATCATTCTCCTTATTTTCTTAAGATCCACCCGTTGAACACATCGAAATATAATTCGAATACACGGAAAGTTTGTACATAAGTGCCACATATGTAGCCAAGCTACCATGTAACACGCTCATAAGCGAACTCGGACTCAACTCAATGAGCTCGGATGCCTAGTTACTTCTCACGAACTCGGACTCTACTCAACGAGTTCGGATATTTGCATCCATAACTGAACTCGGACTCAACTCAACGAGTTCGGATGCCCAACCATCCTAGTGACATGTCACTTGTATTCTAATCTATTCCCAAGGTTCAAACGGGCTTTTTCCTCGATTACACATCTTTGATGTCTTCCACGGAACATCGAAACCGATACTCGGTAGCAATTCATAATTTACATATTATTCAATAATAACCATAAAGCATAATAGTTCATGATATTAATCATCATATCACATAAATAACATTAAATTACTTAAAATGACAATTGTGTTACTACATTTACACATGAACTTACCTCGATACAAAATATTAGCAATCAAGCCTATTCCTCGTAAACTTTGTTTTTCCCTCGATCACGACTTGAATCTCATTTCTCTTTATCTATAATGCCAAATTAATCTTATTTAATACATACATTCATCAAAACATCCCCAAAAACAAACATTGGCAAAATTACCATTTTGCCCCTAAACTTTTGTAAAATTACACTTTTGCCCCTAGGCTCGGGAATTAAACTTCATCCCATTTTCTTATGTTTTATGACATGCTGATCATTTTTCCCTTCTATGGCAACATCAAATTCTCATTCTAACATGTACTTATAACAATTAGGTATTTTTACCGATTTAGCCCTTTTTCTCGTTTTCACTTAAAACCGAGTAGAACAAGTTGTCTGACATAATTTAAAACCTCATATTCTATCATAAAACACCAAAATGAACAAATTTCACCTATGGGTATTTTTCCAAATATGAACCCTAGGTTGAATTATTGCTAGAATAAACTAAATCAAGTTACCGGGATTCCAAAAACGTAAAGAACATTAAAAACGGGGCTTGGAATCACTTACTATGGAGCTTTGAAGCTTGAAACAAACCCTAGCTATGGAGAACCCTTTAATTTTCGTCCTAATGAAGAAGATGGACATATTTTGCCATCTTTTTCCTTTTTTTAATCTTTTAATTACCAAATGACCAAAATACCCTTAATACCTTTCTTTGAAAATTTTCATGTACAAGCCCATTTTTGTCCAAAATTTTAGAAATTGGTCAAATTGCTATTTAATACCTCCTCATTAATATTCCAAAGTAATTTCATACTAAAAACTTCTAGAATGCAAGTTTTGCAAGTTATTCGATTTAGTCCCTAATTTCAACTTAAGCACTTTATGCACAGAATTTCGTCACGAAATTTTCACACAATCATGCAATCATATCATAAACCTCAAAATAATTATAAAATAATTATTTCTATCTCGGATTTGTGGTCACAAACCACTATTCCAATTAGGCCCTAATTCGGGATATTACATGATTATTGACGACGGCTTAGTGCCGCTTAATCTGATTGTGGCTTTGTGCCAACCTAAAAATGGCTCTGTGCCATCTTGACTATAGCTTTGTGCCAAACATATTTACTTGTGGCTATGTGCCTAACATACTTATGGATGACTCTATGTGGATCATATTTACCCAAGGCAGTGTGCCGATTATATTACTGTCGCTGATGGCTATGTGCCAAACATAATATAGTTACCGATGGCTTTGTGCTAATTATAATACCGCTACTGAAGTCTTTTTAAGCCCAATATATGATTAGCAGCTTTGTTGCAATGAAGGTAGTACCGCAACCAGGCTACCATTGATGTGCATCAGATGGGTGGGTCGATATTTATATCCCCACATGATGTGTCCCGAGGGATGGAGTTGATGTCTAACGGTTGGATTATTGGGATGGGATAGCATGCATCGATGCATTCACACATTCTGTTCTGTTATTGGTTTGGGCTGGGCCCAATTGATTCTGTTATGGGCTGTGACCCAAATGACATTGTAATAGGCTTTGACCCACGTATGCTCTGAACTGGACTGCACTGTTACTGTTAACGGGCTCTAGCCCAGACTATTTCTATTTTTGATTTTGTATATTGACTGTTACTCTAGTAAAGGGATTACACACTGAGTTTTCGTAAACTCACCCCATCTACTAACTGTGCAGATAATCCCCAGCATTAGGTGGTTCGGTGCTGTGAGGGACTCAGAGACGACCACACAACTGCACATGTTTTTCTATTTCGTTTATTTAGTTAAGTACTTTGGTTTTTGATTTGGGTTGTATAAGGCCTCTTTATTTCCTTAACTTTTTATTTGGAAAGTTGATGTACTATGTCTAATATCTGTTAGAAGTAGGACACGATTTTCTAAAACAAGAACTGTTTTCAAACACTACATTTTTGCAACATTTTCAAAATGCTTTCACAACTTAACTTTTAAACATCATGTTTTCGTAAATCGGTTACTTTTAGAATTAGCTTTCGCAAAGTAAAAAGGAATTATGGAAATAAAATTAAGAAGTTTTCAATGTACTACATTTTAAATAAGAAGGGTTTCTAATGAAAACATGGTTTTCGAAAAATACTTCAATATGACACGTCAGATTCGGGTCTAACTTCTGGGCCGTGTTTGGGGTGTTACTCGAAGGGTGTTTGTAACGCCCCCACGCCCGAGACCGCCGCCGGAGTCGAGTATGAGGTGTTACTAAGCTTAATTTAACATTTTTAGAACTTTGGATTATTTGTTTCTACATTCACAGCTTTCAAGCTACTTGCTTCACAGTCACAAGAAAAATCATATCTCGAGTTAAGAAACTCGAACTCAAGATCCGTAAATTTTCCCTAAATCTAGACTCATATACCTATCTACTAATTTGTTTCTAGAATTTTTGGTTGGGCCAATTAGTACAGTTTATTAGTTAAAGTTACCCCTGTTTCAGGACTTGACTGGTCTGACCTCTGTTTACTACGAACCATATTTCTCTCTGTAAAAAATTAATATAATTATGAGGCTTGTTTCTATTAAAACTAGACTCAATAAGGATTCTGAGGATATAAAATACACCACCTAATTATATCTGTACAATTTATGGTGAATTTTTAAAGTTGGAACAGGGGATTCAGAAACTGCTCTGACCCTGTTTCAGTAAAATTCAAATATCTTCTAACATATAATTTTTTTACCTATTTCATTTGTTCATGTGAAACTAGACATAATAAGATTCAATTTGATATTTAATCCATCATGTAATTCAATTTCTATGATTTTTGGTAAATTTTCAAACTCACATCAGTGTTGCTGCAATATTCTGTTTATGGCAAATTTCATCCCCTTTTTATGAGTTTTCATGCACTAAGTATCTTAATAACTTTCCATAACATCAAACATAATCTAAACTAACCATTTCCATAACTTATCATTATCAAGCATTTTCTTAACCATTCCATCACCATACCATAAGATCATTTACACAAAATAGGTATATTGCTATACATGCCATACTTAAATTTACAAGCCATTTACCAAAAAGTCTTAGGATAGTGTGGTGAGCCTTCGACCTATCCGACTCTGAGCTGGCTTGTCCAAAACTACAATGAGTAAGAAGGAGGGAGTAAGCATAAATGCTTAGTAAGTTCATATGCAAATAATAAGTAACATAACAAACAATCAAACCAATCAACATTAGCATATATCACCAAAACACATATCACATTTCTAATCATTTTTTTTATCATCTCATTACCTTATCGTGGTTGTATCAATACTCAACCCGAGGGTTAAATACATACCTGTACAAAATATCCATTTCACATCACTTACCAATACGTCTCTTTTCGTCTCGAGTATTCCTTCATTTGAGTAGAACTTTACCCGTTGAACACATCGGAATATAATTCGGATACATGGAAACTTTGCACATAAGTGCAACATATGTAGCCAAGCTACTATGTAACCCGCCCATAAGCGAACTCGGACTCAACTCAACGAGCTCGGGCGTTCGCATCCATAAGTGAACTCGGACTCAACTCAACGAGCTCGGATGCCTTGTTACATCTCACGAACTCGGACTCAACTCAACTAGTTCGGACATTCGCATCCATAAGTGAACTCTGACTCAACTCAACGAGTTCAGATGCTCAACCATCCTAGTGACATGTCACTTGTATCCTAATCTATTCCTAAGGTTCAAACGGGATTTTTCTCGAACATATATCCTTGCTGCCTTCTTAGTAGAATACCAAACCAAAACTCGGTAACAATTTATATTTAACAAGTAGCTTACATAATTTGCATTTTATTCGAAATTAACCACAAAGAATATATTTCATAATAAAAATCAGCATATCATATAATTAACTTCAATATCTTAAAAATAACCATTATGCTACATTATTTACACATGAACTTACCTTGGTACCAAAATACAAAGATTTTGCAATTTAGTCCACAATCTTTTCTTTTCCTCGATTTGGGGTCGATTCCACGTCTTTCTTGATCTAAAATAACACATTTAGCTTATTTAATACTCACATTATCAAATTAATCCTTAATTCAAATTTTGACAAAATTACAATTTTACCCCTAAACTTTTGCATATTTACATTTTTGCCCCTAGGCTCGGGATTAAACTTTATTCCTTATTCTTATGTTTTACAACATGCTGATCACTTTTCCCTTCTATGGCAACATCAAATTCTCACTCTAACATGTACTTGTGACTATTAGGTATTTTTACCGATTAAGCCCTTTTACTCGTTTTTGCTTAAAATCGAGTAGTACAAGTTGTCTAACATAATTTAAAACTTCATATTCTATCATAAAACATCAAAATACACAAATTTCACCTATGGGTATTTTTCAAAATATAAACCCTAGGTTAAATTATTGCTAACATAAGCTTAATCGAGCTACCGGGATCTCAAAAACGTAAAAATCATTAAAAACGGGGCTTAGAATCACTTACTATGAATCACTTACTATGGCAATCCTGGTACAAAATCCATAGTAATCCGATCCCATTTCCATTCAGGAACCATAATAGGCTGAAGTAATCCCGAAGGCACTTGGTGTTCAGCTTTCACCTGTTGACAAATTAAGCATTTGGACACAAACTCTGATATATCTTTTTTCATACCATTCCACCAATACATTTTCTTCAAGTCATTATACATTTTCGTACTACCTGGATGAATCGAGAAACAACTATTATGTGCTTCCTGTAGGATCTTTTGAATCAATTCCTCATTCTTCGGTACACAAATCCGATCTTTAAACATTAAGCACCCATCAGAACCGATTCTGAAATCTGATTCTGTATCAACTTCACATTGCTTTCTCTTGGCTTGCAAATCTTGATCATCTTTCTGAGCTTCAGAAATCTCTTGTAAAAACATTGGTTTTGCTCTTAACTCTGCTAGAATCAAACCATCATCTGACATTTTCAACTGAGTGTTCATAACTCTCAAAGTAAACAACAACTTTCTGCTCAAAGCATCGGCAACTACATTCGCTTTTCCCGGATGATAATCAATAACAAGCTCATAATCTTTCAATAACTCCAACCATCTTCGTTGTCTTAAATTCAAGTCTTTTTGTGACATCAAGAACTTAAGACTTTTATGGTCGGTATATACCAGACACTTTTCACCATACAAATAATGTCGCCAAATTTTCAAAGCAAACACCACCGCAGCCAATTCCAAATCGTGAGTAGGATAATTCCTCTCATGAGGTTTTAACTGCCTCAAAGCATAAGCCACCACTTTTCCTTCTTGCATGAGCACACACCCTAAACCATTTAGAGAAGCATCACTATACACCACAAATTCTTTACTTGATTCGGGCTGTACTAACACTGGTGCCTCTGTTAATAACTTTTTCAATTCTTCAAAACTCTGTTGACACTCTTCCGTCCATTCAAATTTAACATCCTTTCGGAGTAGTCTAGTTATAGGAGCAGCAATTATGGAAAATCCATTTACAAACCGTCGATAATACCCAGCTAGCCCCAAGAAACTTCTAACTTCAGTTACATTTTTCGGTGGTTTCCAATCAACAATGGCTGAAATTTTACTAGGATCAACCCGTATACCATCACCTGGAACAATATGACCCAAAAATCCAACTTCTCGGAGCCAAAATTCACTTTTACTAAACTTAGCATACAGCTGCTTATCTCTCAAAGTTTGCAAAACTATCCTCAAATGCTCAGCATGCTCTGTCTCATCTTTTGAATAAATTAAAATATCATCTATAAACACCACAACAAATTTGTCCAAGTATGGTCGGAATATGCGATTCATTAAATCCATAAACACAGCAGGAGCATTTGTCAACCCGAATGGTATAACTAAAAATTCATAATGACTATACCTTGTTCTAAAAGTAGTTTTAGGCACATCCAACTCTTTTACCCGCAGTTGGTAATACCCAAATCTCAAGTCAATCTTTGAAAACCATGTCGCCCCTTTTAGCTGATCAAACAAATCATCAATTCTTGGCAACGGATACTTGTTTTTTATTGTCACCTTGTTTAACTGCCGATAATCAACACACAACCTCATAGAACCATCCTTCTTTTTCACAAATAACACGGGAGCACCCCAAGGTGAAAAACTCGGTCTCACAAAGCCTTTATCAATAAACTCTTGCAACTGCGACTTTAATTCCTTCAACTCTGCTGGTGCCATTCTATACGGAGCAATCGAAATCGGAGCTGTTCCCGGTATCAAATCAATACCAAATTCTACTTCCCTGACTGGAGGCAAACCCGGCAATTCTTCTGGAAATACGTCCGCAAATTCACACACAACCGACACTGATTCAACTTTCTTTTCAACTTCTTTTGTATTAATTACATACGCCAAATAAGCTTCATAACCCTTTCTCAGATATCTTTGAGCCGACATTGAAGAAATCACACTAGGTAATGCCTCGATTTATCCGATTCAAACAGAGAGTTTCACCATTTTCACACTTTAATTCTATAACCTTTTCTTTGCAATTTATTTTAGCATCATGCAATGTCAACCAATCCATACCCAAAATAACATCAAACTCATCAAACGGCAACAACATCAAGTCGGCCAAAAAGTAATGATCCCGAATCATTAAAGGACATTTCTTACATACTTTATCAACAATCACACATTTGCCTAACGGATTCGACACTCTAATCATAAATTCTGTGTTCTCAACAGATATATTCATACTAGACACCAATTTCATGCACACATATGAATGAGTAGAACTGGGATCAATCAAAGCAATAACATTAACATTATAGAGAGAAAATGTACCGGTAATCACATCAGGTGAGGAAGCATATTCGCTCGCTTTAATAGCATAAGTCCTAGCCGGAGCCCTTCCTTCAGGTCTAACTGGTGCATCTCTGGCTACATTCTTACTGCTTGCTTCGCTCCCAACTTTTCTTGAATATCTTTCTCTCGAATCCGCCCCACTTGTTTTTGTATTTGAAATTTTTCTTTTTCATCTCTCTCTGGGCGTCTCTAATAAAATGATCCAGGAGAACCACATCGAAAACATTCATTTGCTGCATTTGCACGGACCAAAATGATTTCTACCACACCGCCGCACTCGGAGTTTAACAAATCTCGAGTTCCCTACACAATTTGCCAAAGTAGTGCGGGACTTAGGACCCACATTTTGCTTCTTATAATTCCCATATGATTGCCCAGTGAAGCTTGGGAACGAGGATTCATATTTCTTGACTTTCCGGTGTCTTTGTGAAAATGAACTGCTCATCGGTCTTTTCTTCCAGTTTCTAGTCTCAGTCTCTGCCTTTTTCTTCTCTTTAAGTAATTCTTCAGCCTTGCAAGCTCGATCAACCGATACTACCATTTCTTTTAGTTCAAGAATTCCAACAAATACCTTGATGTCTTCATTGAGTCTGTCTTCAAATCGTCGGCACATCTTGGCCTCTGTAGGAACATACTCTCTGGCATACTTACTTAATCGGACAAACTCTCTTTCATATTCTGTAACCGTCATATTACCTTGCTTCAAATCAAGAAATTCTTTACGCTTCTGATCAATAAATCTTTCACTAATATATTTCTTCCGAAACTCTTCTTGAAAGAATTCCCAAGTTATTCTCTCTTTTGGTACCACCGGAAATCAAAGTCTTCCACCATTATAAAGCTGAATCCTCAACAAAGATATAACGCATTTCAAACATTCTTCAGGTGTACAAGATAATTCATCAAATACCCGGATAGAATTTTCAAGCCAGAACTCTGCTTTCTCGGCATCATCATCAATATTTGCCTTAAATTCTTCAGCCCCTTGCTCGCGGATTCTGTCAACTGGAGTTCTATGAAATTTCATCAGATCCATACCTTGAGGCATCGAAGTGCAGTTGAGGAGTTGGGGAGGTGGGGAGGTTGTACATTTGGGTTCATCTGAACGAACTCAGTGTACCATGCACTCATCATTTGGAGAAAGGCTTCCGACCCCTTTCTCCTCCTCCCGACCAACAGTAGAGGAGGTGGATTTTTTCAGTGCGCTGCTCCTTCAGCGAGTGGCGCATTACTCTCGCTTCATACGCCACACACTGGATCGGGATCCATTTACTATATAAAAAAAATCATTTAAAAAGGTCAGAAGTCGTCACACTATCACAATTTATACATATGGCATGTATAGCAAAATCCGTACATACAACACGTAGTCCGAGAACCGACTAAACCTGATATGATACCACTAAATGTAACGCCCCCACGACCGAGACCGTCGCCGGAGTCGAGTATGAGGTGTTACTAAGCTTAATTTAACATTTTTAGAACTTTGGATTATTTGTTTCTACATTCACAGCTTTCAAGCTACTTGCGTCACAGTCACAAGAAAAATCATATCTTGGGTTAAGAAACTCAAAATTAAGATCCGTAAATTTTACCTGAATCTAGACTCATATACCTATCTACTAATTTTTTTCTAGAATTTTTGATTGGGCCAATTAGTACAGTTTATTAGTTAAAGTTACCCCTGTTTCAGGACTTGACTGGTCTGACCTCTGTTTACTACGAACCATATTTCTCTCTGTAAAAAATTCATATGATTATGAGGATTGTTTCTATTAAAACTAGACTTAATAAGGATTCTGGGGATATAAAATACATCACCTAATTATATCTGTACAATTTATGGTGAATTTTTAAAGTTGGAACAGGGGATTCAGAAACTGCTCTGACCCTGTTTCACTAAAATTCAAATATCTTCTAACATATAATTCCTTTACCTGTTTCATTTGTTTCATGTGAAACTAGACATAATAAGCTTCAATTTGATATTTAATTCATCATGTAATTCAATTTATATGATTTTTAGTAAATTTTCAAACTCACATCAGTGTTGCTGCAATATTCTGTGTATGGCAAATTTCATCCCCTTTTTATGAGTTTTCATGCACTAAGTATCTTAATAACTTTCCATAACTTATCATTATCAAGCATTTTCTTAACCATTCCATCACCATACCATAAGATCATTTACACAAAATAGGTATATTGCTATACATGCCATACTTAAATTTACAAGCCATTTACCAAAAAGTCTTAGGATAGTGTGGTGAGCCTTCGACCTATCCCGACTCTCGAGTTTGGCTTGTCCAAAACTACAATGAGTAAGAAGGAGGGAGTAAGCATAAATGCTTAGTAAGTTCATATGCAAATAATAAGTAACATAACAAACAATCAAACCAATCAACATTAGCATATATCACCAAAACACATATCACATTTCTAATCATTTTTTTTATCATCTCATTACCTTATCGTGGTTGTATCAATACTCAACCCGAGGGTTAAATACATACCTGTACAAAATATCCATTTCACATCACTTACCAATACGTCTCTTTTCGTCTCGAGTATTCCTTCATTTGAGTAGAACTTTACCCGTTGAACACATCGGAATATAATTCGGATACATGGAAACTTTACACATAAGTGCCACATATGTAGCCAAGCTACTATGTAACCCGCCCATAAGCGAACTCGGACTCAACTCAACGAGCTCGGGCGTTCGCATCCATAAGTGAACTCGGACTCAACTCAACGAGCTCGGATGCCTTGTTACATCTCACGAACTCGGACTCAACTCAACGAGTTCGGACATTCGCATCCATAAGTGAACTCGGACTCAACTCAACGAGTTCGGATGCTCAACCATCCTAGTGACATGTCACTTCTATCCTAATCTATTCCTAAGGTTCAAACGGGATTTTCCTCGAACATATATCCTTGCCGTCTTCCGTAGAATACCGAAACCAAAACTCGGTAACAATTTATATTTAACAAGTAGCTTACATAATTTGCATTTTATTCGAAATTAACCACAAAGCATATATTTCATAATAAAAATCAGCATATCATATAATTAACTTCAATATCTTAAAAATAACCATTATGCTACATTATTTACACATGAACTTACCTTGGTACCAAAATACAAAGATTTTGCAATTTAGTCCACAATCTTTTCTTTTCCTCGATTGGGGTCGATTCCACGTCTTTCTTGATCTAAAATAACACATTTAGCTTATTTAATACTCACATTATCAAATTAATCCTTAATTCAAATTTTGGAAAAATTACAATTTTACCTCTAAACTTTTGCATATTTACATTTTTGCCCCTAGGCTCGGGATTAAACTTTATTCCTTATTCTTATGTTTTACAACACGCTGATCACTTTTCCCTTCTATGGCAACATCAAATTCTCACTCTAACATGTACTTGTGACTATTAGGTATTTTTACCAATTAAGCCCTTTTACTCGTTTTTGCTTAAAATCGAGTAGTACAAGTTGTCTAACATAATTTAAAACTTCATATTATATCATAAAACATCAAAATACACAAATTTCACCTATGGGTATTTTTCCAAATATAAACCCTAGGTTAAATTATTGCTAACATAAGCTTAATCGAGCTACCGGGATCTCAAAAACGTAAAAATCATTAAAAAGCGGGGCTTAGAATCACTTACTATGAAGCTTGAAAGTTGAAGAAACCCTAGCTATGGTGAGAGTGAAGTTTCGGCAGCAACTAAATGGGGAAGATGACTATTTTGTATTATTTTTCCCATTTTATTTCATTTAATATCCAAATGACCAAAATGCCCTTAATACCTTTCTTTGAAAATTTTCATGTACAAGCCCATTTTTGTCCAAAATTTTAGAAATTGGTCAAATTGCTATTTAAGACCTCCTAATTAATATTTCAAAGCAATTTCATACTAAAAACTTCTAGAATGCAAGTTTTGCAACTTTTTCGATTTAGTCCCTAATTTCAATTTAAGCACTTTATGCATAAAATTTCTTCACAAAATTTTCACACAATCATGCAATCATATCATAAACCTCAAAATAATTATAAAATAATTATTTCTATCTCGAATTTGTGGTCACGAAACCACTATTCCGATTAGACCCTAATTCGGGATATTACAGTGTTACAAAATCCATTCAATACCATGGACATTTTACCATTTATCCAACCATTAAAACAACTACAACAATTTGACCAAATTCACAAGGCATACCATACACACCACATAGCATATATAAGCACATTATATAAGCAAAATTCACATCCCACAACTTTACCAGATACAAGCCAAATCACATGGCTATAATTCCATAACACAAAATATACCATAATAACACTAGCCTATACATGCCATATACCATATTTACAAGGCTTCAAAAGTACCAACTAAATGATCGATAGTGTGATGACATTTCCCGACGATCCCCGAGTCCGAGCTAGCTTTGATTATCTACGAAATAAGGAAAGTACTCACAAAGTAAGTTTTTAAAAGCTTAGTAAGTTCGTAAGTAAATAACTCAATTTATCAAATAAATGTAATTTAACTATTTTCACATTAACAAATCAAAATCACATTAACCACAAACCTTTCTCATGTCTCAAAACATGACCAAATACCATCTCATTGAACTTTCTCAATCTAATACTCGAGTAGATTCCGCACGTACTTGTATCACCTCATACTAACCTCTTTCTCAACCACGTCACTTTTTTTACCTGTTGAACCATTTGGAATAGAAGTCGAATACTCAAGATCTCAATCTATAAGTACCTATACCATGGCTCGTAGCCATATCAAGGTAACTTATCTCGGAGTACCTATACCATGTCCCGTAGCCAAATCAAGGTAACTCCTCACTGAAATACCTATACCATGGCCCATAGCCAAATCAAGGTATCACTCACACCCGAAGTTCCGATATCATGGCCTGAAGCCAACACAATAGCCTAATGACATGTAACTAGCATCTTAAATTATTCCTAAGGTTCAACTAGAAAGTTCCACTTGTTAATTTCATCGTCGAACACATCCGTATAGCCGTATTCATAACTCAACATTATCTGTAATCTCATAATCACATTTTATGCAATATCCAAGCATATAACATACATTTATAATGAAATTACAACATACGAACTTACCTCGTATTCAAAAATGACAAATCGGATCGATTACTCGATAATCTTGCCTTTCCCCAGATCTAATTTCGAATTCTTTCTTTCTTGATCTATATGTATTCAAAATTAACTCATTTAATCACCTAATCATTCAATTTAGTCCAAAAAATACACATTTGCGCATTTTAACACATTAGCCCCCAAACTTTCACATTTATTCAATTTAATCTCTATTTCACAAATACACAAAATTCACACAATTCAATTGAACCCATGCTTGACCAAATTTCATAGGGACCTCTAGTAGTCCAAAACTTTCATTTATTACACATTTCAATCCCTCAATTTGCATATTTCACAATTTAATCCCTATTTGATATTTTCATAAAAAATCATTTTACAAAACATGAAAATCTATCACCAAGCTTTCACAAACTATCATCAAACCTCAAAGAACAAATGGATTCAACACTGGAAACTCTCAAAATATTTAACAATTTCAAAAATTAAGGTACGGGCTAGCTAGAACATGAAGCAACGATCACAAAAACATAAAAATCATCAAAATCGAGCTCAAAACACTTACTAATTAAGCTAGGAGAGTGACGAATGTAACGAGCCCTAAAATGTTTTCTTCTTCCTCTAATTTCGATTGTAAAGATGAATGAAAATAAAATTTTGGCTTTGTTTTTATTAAATTATAACTTAATAATCATTTTACTATTACAACCTTTATTATAAACATATAATAACACATAATGGATGTCCATTTATGACCATTCCCACTATCAATGGTCTAATATCAACTTAAGGACCTTTCATTTAATAATCCATGGTAAGTAAGCACTTTAAACAAGTAGAATGCAACTTTTGCATTTTATGCAATTTAGTCCTTTTCTCCAATGGAGCTATTAAACGATAAAATTAGCTCACAAAATTTTCACACGTATATAATCACATGCTGTAAACACTTAAAATAATATTAAAATAATTTTCTAACCTTATATTTGTGGTTCTAAAACCACTGTTTTAATTTAGCTAAAATCGAGCTATTACAAGTTGGGCCAGTGACATATCGACTATCTTTACTGTCTGAGTTAGAGAAAATACATAATGTGTTTCATGTATAGATGCTTCGATGATAATCATCCAATCCTTCACATGTTATTTCTCTGACCGGGATTGAAATTCAGTCTGATATGTCATATGCTGAAGAACTGATTCAAATTTTAGCTCGTGAGATCAAAGAACTGAGAAATAAGAAAATTACTTTAGTGAAAGTATTATGGCATCGACACAGGGTTGAATATGATACATGGGAACCCGAGGATGTTATGAGAAAGCAATACTCGAACCTATTCACTAGTAAGATTTTCAGGGATGAAAATCCCTAAGGGAGTAGACTTGTAACAACCCATTTTTTAGTAAAATCAGAACAGTGGTTTCGGGACCACAAATCTAATGTCAAAAAATTATTTTAATATTATTTTATGTGTTTACAGCATGTTATTTGATGTGTGTGAAAATTTCATGAGCTAATTTTATTGTTTGAATATTCAATTCAAGAAAAATGACTAAATCGCATAAAATGCAAAAGTTGCATTCTACTTGTTAAAGGTGTCAAATAGATTTGGATTTTAAATATTATGGCCTTAAATGGTAATTAAACCATTTTAATTGTTAGTGGACAAAGATGGACATTAATATGATGATAATGTTGTGTCATTAAGGTTAAATAGGTAATTCGGTAATTAAACTTAACATAAGTAAAACAAAAGCCATATTATCTTTACTATTCTTCATCTTAACCGATTATCAAAAGAAAAAGAAGCCAAAGATGTATTAGGGTTTGGCACACATTAAGCTTGATTAAGGTATGTTTTTTGCTCCATTTTTTATGATTTCTAAGTTTTTAAGATCATTGCTTTGTGTTCTAGCTAGCCCGTACCTTAATTTTTGAAATTTTTAAAGAGTTTTCAAGTTTCTATTGTTAAATGCTTGAGTAATTTGATAAGTTATGATAGATTACGGAAGTTGTTAATAGTTAAACATGTTTTGTAAAGTGATTTTTGACAAAAATGTCAAAAAGGGATTAATTTGTGAAATGTGCAAATTGTGTGGTTGAAATGTGAAATAAATGAAAAATGTGGGCTACTAGAGACATTAGTGAAATTTGGCTAGCATGTATTTGATTTCAATTATGTGAATTTTGTGTATTTGTGAAATAGGGGCTAAATTGAAAAATTGTGAAAGTTTAGGGGTTAATATGCAAAAATGCCCAAATGTGTATTTTTGGACTAAATTGAATGAGTAAAAGATTAAATGAGTTAATTTTGAATAAATTTAGATCAAGAAAAGAGGAATCTGGAATTAGATCGGGGGAAAGGCAAGATTATCAAGTAATTGACTTGTTCCGCCATTTTCATACCCGAGGTAAGTTCGTATATGGTAATTTCATTATAAATGTATGCTATATGCTTTAATATTGTATAAAATGTGATTATGAAATTATGGATAATGATTGAATTGTGAATACGACTCTATGGATGTGTTCGACGATGAAATCGACAAGTGAAACTTCCCGGTTGAACCTTAGGAATAGTTTAGGATGCTAGTGACATGTCATTAGGTTATTGTTGGCTTCGAGCCATGATATTGGCACTCCGAGTGCGACAATACCTTGATTTAGCTACGGGCCATGGTATAGGTATTTCGGAGAAGAGTTACCTTAATTTGGCTACAGGCCATGGTATAGGTACTTCGGGATAAGTTACCTTGATTTGGCTATGGGCCATGGTATAGGTACTTATCGATTGAGATTCTTGAATATCTAATTTCTATTTTGAATGGTTCAACGGGTAAATGAATTATGTGGTTGAGAAAAAGGTTAGTACGAAGTGATACAGGTACGTATAGAACCTATTGAGTATTACATTGAGAAAGTTCAATGAGATGGTATTTGATCATGTTTTGAGACATGAGAAAGGTTTGTAGTTAATGTGGTTATGATTTGGTAGTGTGTAATTGATTGAATTACATTTATTTGTTGAATTGGGTTATTCACTTACGAACTTACTCAGCTATGAAGCTTACTTTGTGATATTTGTATATGTTTTATAGTGAATCAAAGCTAGCTCAGATCCAGAAGTCGTTGGGAACATCATCGTACTAGGCTGCCTATTGTTTGATGAAAGGGTACCATTTTGGTTGATTAGGTGAACATGAGTAAGGATGGCAAATTGGCCTTGCAAATGGCCTATTCTTGTCCACACGGGCAGAGACATAGGCATGTGTCTCAGCCGTGTGTGACACATGCTCATGCTACACGGTCGAGTGTCCACTGGTGTTGAAACTGAATTGAAGTCAGTATGCTTCGCACAGCCTCACACACTGGCGTGTGACTGCCCGTATGGCACAAGTCAGTATACCCCCTATTTGGCACACGGCCTAGCACATGGGCGTGTGACTTGGCTGTGTTGCATAAGTCAGTATACCCTATAGGATTGGCACAACCTAGTACATAGCCTGGCACACGGTCGTGTGTGACCACTTCGAAGGGCACACGGGCTAGCCACATGGGTGTGTAGTCGGCCGTGTGACCCAAGTCAGTATGTATGCCTTGTTTTCACACAGCTTGAGAAACGGACGTGTTTGGAGCCGTGTGAGGCACATGGCCTGTTCACATGGGCATGTGACCCTTGTATGTTTGAAATTTTTCTAAGTTTCTAAAATTTTCATATGTTATTTATTTACTCCCGAACCAATTTTAAATCATGTTTTAGGCTTAGTTGGCTTTTTTAAGGGACAATGCGATTGTGTGGAATGGTATTTGAATATGAATGCATAAATGTATGAGTTATGTATGATAAATGACGTGTATTGATCAGTAATACCTCATAACCCTATTCTGACAGTGAAAACAGGTGAGAGGTGTTACAATGCTGGGGTTTTTTGTTCATGGTATGTTGATATTTCAATTGTTAAACGAACATTGATAATAGGTAATTTGTATGCTAGACTTAATTTGATGTTAAAATGGCTATGTTACATGATTCACATATACATTTCGGCTCTTTAAATTGAGCACATTATTGTTTGAAATTATGTTATAATTGACTGATTATATTAGTGTTATAGCATGGTGGATCCATTGAATATAGTTGGCATGCTATAGGATTTGTAAGTACTCACCAAATTGATATGTTATTAGTGAGCAATGAGGCCCTAGGTGGACTAATTTCAAGTAGATAAAGGAGTATTGAGCTAGTGTCTCCACTCAACGGAACTGATTTGAGGTGATATAAGAGAGCTTGTGGCCTCGGGCAGCTCAATCCGGGACTAATTCTAATTCTGATTGGGAGTAAGGATATCCATTTATCCTATGTATGATCACTCGATTAAGCCATGATTGTATATGCCTATATAAATGTATGAAATGTTATATGCTAAATTGATGATTATATGTCATGATTAATTATGAGTTTTGATACATGGTTGAGCATGACTTTGAACTATTATGGATTAATATTGTGAATGAAAATTTTTATTTTATTGGTTTCGATTTAAGCATGATTTGGCTACTGATTTACTCGTCATTTTATTAACATTCACTAAGCTTTTTAAGCTCACACCCTCACATTCGTGCAGTTAACTGACGGGATTGAGGAGCTAAGGAGCCGAGCAAGAGAGTTCCAAGAGATTAATGCTCAATAGAGATTTAGTTACATGTTTTAAATATGTCGATCAGGTATTGTGGAACTTCTGGGACTTAGTTTAATTTTAGTTGTAATTGGACTTGGACATTGGACATTTTTAATTTTGGATGGTTTTATAATATCATATATGCATGTTTAAGTTTGGTTATTGAATAATTTATGGTGTATTGTTGCTTGATAACACGATTATTTATAACACGGTGTGTGAGGCATGATGTTTACACTAACCATTGTTTAAATGAAGCTTCCATGGTGTGGTTTACTAGCGACTAAGGTACGCCACTTGTTGGAATTGACCGGTGGGTGATATGCATGAAATTGAACGTTTAATTCTATCTAATTGAGGCTTAATTGGTATTAATAAATTCAATTGAATGTGTATGACTATGCATGATATTTAATTGTAACTAAATCAGGTTTAATTGGCCATTAAAATACTCAAAATTGGGTTTAAAATCGATTTTTTTCGTATAAAAAAACTACAATGGACTTTTGGGGGTTTGAATTCTGGTCTTTTTAAATTGGTTCTCTAGTCCATTTAAATTACAAATTATTCCTGCAACTTGATAAGTCTAATTAGAGCCTTAAATGATAAAGAAACTTGATAAAATTTTAAGATTAGACTTGTAGTTAATAAAATTTTTTAGAAACACACTCAATTTAATATTTGGGTATAATACTGATAGTTCAAAATTGTTACGATTTAGTCTTTAATGATAAAAATTGAATTAGGCATAGAAAATAAACTCGGATTAAGATAAAAAATTTTAAGGCTTACATAAATTGACTAAAATAGGGTTGGTAAATGTATAGATCTAAATTCGGGTTAGTTTAACCTTAGGTGGTAAAATGACAAAAATGCCCTTAGGTTAAATTACTTATAAAAAGTTTAAGATTGGTTCACAAATTGCTTCCGCATTAATAAATAACTGATAAATGGATAAGATTGAGGTGTTATAATATTGGGGTGTGCCTTGGGAGGTCATTACGAGAGAGTTACTAAGGTGACTAATGTAATGCTTCTAATTCAAGCCGGCCCGTCTAGGTCAGGTTTAGGGTGTCACAAGATTTCTCTCGTATCTTTTAAGTACCTTAGCCAAATTACTCAAGCAAACATCATAAATATTACCAAAAATAGAAAAATCATCCATGAAAACCTCAACAAAATTTTCTACCATATCAATAAATATTGTCATCATGCTTCGCTGAAATGTGGCAGGTCGTTACATGAACCAAAAGGCATTCACCTAAAAGCAAACGTACTATACAGACAAGTAAAAGTCATTTTGTGTTGGTCTTCTAGGGCTACAACTATTTGATTGTGTCCCGAATATCTATCCAAGAAACAATAATATTCGTTACTTGGTAGTTGATCCAACACCTAATATATAAAAGGTAACGAAAAATTATCCTTCCGAGTGGCTTTGTTCAATTTTCTATAATCAATACAGATTCTCCAACCTGTGATAGTTCTTATCAAGATTAACTCATTAAGTTCATTCTTGACAATCGTGATCCCGCCTTTCTTTGGTACATATTGTACCAGACTCACCCATGAACTATCTGAGATGGGGTAGATAATTCCTGCATCTAACCATTTGATCACTTCCTTTCGAACTATCCCTTTCATGATAGGGTTGAGTCTCTTTTTCCAAAAAATCCTAGCTCTTTCTCCCTTCTCTAAAATAATTTTATGCATACAGAAAGAAGGGCTTATACCTCGAATATTAGCTATGTCCAACTGATCACCTTTTTAAATTTCTTTAAAACAACAATTAGTTGCTTCTCTTGTTGTTTTAATTCTGCTAAAATAATCATAGGAAAAGTATAATAATTATCTAAATAAACATATTTAAAATGGAAAGGAAGTACCTTAAGTTTGAGTTTGGGTGATTCCCCAATTGACAACTTTAGTTGCACAAACTCCCAAACTTCTAATTCTAGTGGTTCAAACCGTGCTGGTTAAACATAATCCCTCGAATTGGCTTCCATCAAAGCCATGTTTTCATTACCTTTTTCATCTTCTAACTGCTTAGACCCTAAAGTGTTCTCCAATGAGTCTTCAAAATTGTTCTCCCATTCTATAGAAACTAAGGTTTCTAGCTCTTCCATCACTAAACATTGCTCCGCTAGATCAGGAAATTTCATTGCTTTAAGAACATTAAATGTTACCTTATCGTCTTGAACTCTCATCGTGAGTTCTCCTTTTTGCACATCTATCAATGTTCTTCCCGTGGCTAGGAAAGGTCTCCCTCGGATGATCGACACTTCCTTATCTACTTCAAAATATAATATAATGAAATCAACATAAAAAATGAATTTATCGACTCTTACCAAAACATCTTCGATCTTTCTTTTGGGTTATGCTAAAGACCGATTCGTCAGTTGAAGCGTCACAGTCGTGGCCCAACGCTTGACAAAAAAATGAGATAAAGAACCTTTTATTGTCCAATTGTCGAGGATTTTCGACAACTTGTTGCACAAAATTCTTGATGGGTCAGATGTACCGTTACCCCCATACCCCCCTAGAGGGGGCTTACGGCACACTCTCTCACTCTCTCTCGACCACACTCCCCCTACACCCTGTATTTAACTAGAAAGAGATTATTTAACTAGAAAGAATTCAGTTCAGATGTAGAATACCTATCCAGAAGTTTTCGCGACTTAATCATGTATGATGGAATCATCAAAGATTTGACCTTTTCGAACTTTGTCTGTAACTCACTATAGGCTTGGTTGGTTCGTTTGAAGAGAATCTTTTCTATTATCAGACCTAATGAATCGATTCAATACATTTCTTATGTACCCATAGGTGCTATATTGGATTTTAATCAGATTTCGGATCAATCTATCTTGATTGACTGAAGCCCAGCCGTTCCGAACCGCATAAAAGGAAATGATTTGTGAACTAGTTCCATTGCAATTGCTGGAAATACTAGGCCTACTAAGGGCACAAAAATAGAGGGAAAAATGTTGAAAGTTTCATAAAATGGGTACCTCAATTTAATATTTGTACCTGTTATTGTTATATTCTTTAGTTAGAAATATATCTTATAACGATTATATTATAATTCGTATATTATACTAATTATATCTAAATACTAAGTATATCTAAGTGAGTCCGAAAAAAGTGATCCATTTGTTGTCATTTATACGACCAAACTATTATGATCATGATCATTAAGAATTGAACAGGACCCTTTCTCGGGGCCCACTATGCCAAAAGCGAGAGAAACCCTATCCCTCTTTCTCCTTTTTACGGGTGCAGTGACATACACAGTGGGTCTATTGTTTCCAAGCCTCGCCCAAACCAGTCAGATTGGTTAGATCCTTACACTCATATCAACTGTCTCAATTCCTGGGCGATCACACCAAAAATTCGAGTTCTTTTTGGATTTCCTTCTTGACGAACCTATCCAATTTTTACAGTACGATGGCTGGCTGTTCACGAACTAGTTGTACCTACCATTTCTTTTTTGGGGTTAATATCAGCAACGCAGTTCTGATTGATGAAGCAAAAAATTTCAATTGAACTTATTATTTCAATTGGTATTTTTGCTTATCCCCCACAGGGGAATCAACGATAGAGAAATACCCCCTTCCGGTGTGAGGGCCGCCTCTCTTCTCTACTTCACCATCCACTATGGTATGGGAAAATTGAAAAAAAGCTTAAAAGCTAAATTCGCCTCCCACCGGGCTCATATGGGACTCAACAACCTATATGAGTGTAAAGATCTAACCAATCTGACTACAAGGAATTTCGCTACCGTAGGACCGTTATAGTTACGACTGCCGTTCACTGAGGCTTCGGTCGCTGGCTCCCTTGTCATCAGGTCACCAACTTCCTTGACCTTCCGGCACTGGGCAGGCGTCAGCCCTCATACATGGTCTTACCACTTTGCGGAGACCTGTGGACAAAAAAAACAGATAAAGAACCTTTTATTGTCCAGCCTAGATACTTTCTTCTATGGATAAAGATCTAATTGATAGAGGAAACGCTGTAAAGATAATGGTAACCCCACAATTAATTACTTCATTTATGAATTTAATAGTAATAGAAATACATGTCCTACTGAAACAGAATTTGTAACTTGGTATCCGCTTGCCTAGTGGGCAATGATTTACCTCCGTGGAAAAGATGATTCATTCGGATCCGTATGAAAGCCCAACTCCATTGTATTGCCAAAATCCATGTCGTATATTTGAAAAAGGTTGACCTCCTTGCTTCTCTCATGGTACAATCCTCTTCCCGCTGAGCCCCCAATAGTTTGAAAATACACTTGGGCATCAAGTTAATGCTTGCTCCTATGTTACACAAAGCTTTACCATAGTAAGATTCTCTAATATTACAGGGTATAGTAAAGCTTCTAGGGTCCTTCAGTTTTAGAGGAAGCTTGTTTTGCAAGAACGCACTGCACTCCTTCATTAAAGCGACAGTCTCATACTCACTAAGTCTTTTCTTCTTAGACAGGATGTCCCTTATGAACTTAACATAATTGGGCATTTGCCCTAAATCCTTCACCAATGGGATATTGATGTGAAGTTGCTTTAGGATGTCCACAAATTTCTTGAATTGCACCTCCTATTTCTTCTTATTTGGTTGCAACTTTGGGTTGAATCAGACAACTTTATTGAAGAGATAAATCTACATCTAAAGAAAATGTTAGCTTATCAGAATTTACTGGGTTAGATTTTACCTCATCAAATTTTGTAAGTTTTGGCTCTGCTGGTGTAGGAGTTTCAACTGATGGTTGAATTTCCTCCTTAGTAGGTTCATTTTCAATCACAACCATCTTGGGCTTCAAAGTCTTACCACTTCGTAAGGCCACTACCTTGCAATGTTCCTTAGCCAAATTTCTTATATTTTCTATATCGCTTGCCAAGGTTCCTTATGGTCGATTGCGAAGCTCTGTAGCTAACTAACCCATTTGGTTCTCAAAATTTTTCAGTTTTGTTGCTTGGATTTGGATTAAGGCATCATTCTTTGCCATGTTATAACTCTTGATATGAGTTATAAGTCATACTTTTAGACTTAGTTAACTACTTGTACTTAAGTAAAATTAGTTTCAGTTTAGGTAATTGCATGATTATTTTTAGTTAATCGAGCATTGCATGTAAAGACTTGGGATAGTGATTACTTAAGTGCATATGTACTTTTAATTGTTAGTGGAAAGGCTTTGTGGTGGTTGAACGAAAAGTTTGAGGAAGAAAAATATCAAAGGATGGAGATTTTTCGAGGCATTATGAGAGATTGCCATGGCAATGTTGAGAAGAAAACAATAAATACCCAGTCATCAATTAGAGCATTCAACAATTGTCTCCCCCACATGCACATGTAATGGAAAATATCCACCTCAAAATTTGGGAAAAACCAATCATTGGCTGATAGCTTTTACCGTAAAGGAGGACCTAAGTATAAAAGAAAAAGAAGGGAGGTCTGCCAAAGGGAGAGCAGAGGGTATAGTTGATTACAAATACAGAGCTTTGAGAGAGGCCTCTTTGTGTCAATGAGGGTAATTTGAGCTATTAGGAGCTTGGGTGAAGACGCGCACTAGTCACCAAGTTGGGTGAATTCATGTTGTGAACCCAGATTTTTTCCTCTGCAATTTGTTCTAAATATGTTAATTCAAACTGTTATTTTGGGATGTTGATGATATTAAAATACTTGACTTTGCATAGCCTAGTCAGGAGCTAGCTTAGCACAGTCGAGGATTAATTTTGATGATGTTTTAACTCTGATGAATGTTTATGGATGAATATGATTCAATTTACTGCTTTATCCATGGTTTATTTCTATTTATATATTTAATGGGGTATTGATAAATGCTTGATAAGTTTGAAAGTAATTTAATATTGACAGAATTAGGTTGCTTGGACCAACATTGAGTAATATAAGAGAGCGTTGAGTGAAATGCTTGTGTAAACTCTAGACATAGAGATTTACCTTATACGATTTAGAGGATTGTGCTTCAATCATGGTTGCTAATTCTTAGCCTATAGATGTATAGTGTCTTAGGAGTAAGCAACTTTAGGTCTTGCTTTCAGCAGAGCTAGACCACATTAGTACCCAATCAAGCAGTAGGTTACCATATTTTTGCCATGGCATTGTTCCTGAGTTATAACTAATTCATTTGTAATCCTAGCCTTCACAATCAATATTTTAATCTTGTTAGAATCTCGAGTGCTTTTATTTTCAATCTACAATAGTACATTTCATTACTTTCATTTTTAGTAAATTAATTGCATTGTTATTTCTTAAAATATCATTTGATTAATTTATCTCTTCTACTTGAAATAATTTTGACAAAGAAAACTAATTTTATCGTTGTGGGAATGATACTCACTCATCAATTTATTACTTGATTTGATGTGTATACTTGCATAATTCACCCATCATATTCATGCACGACAAGTTTTTCATGCCGTTGCTCAGGATTGGTGATTGACAACTTTAATTTTTGGTATTGCAATTTTTTTTTAGTTGTTAACTTGTTTTTTTTTCGTGATCACAATAGGTCTATTACTAGTTGTATGCATAGAGACATTCCTATTGAAGAACTCTATCCTTTCGATCCAAAAATGGAAAAAACCTTGCAAAGAAGGAGAAGATAACAAAGAGCAATGAGTCAAGGTGGTAATAATCAACTTGGATTGAATGAGCTACTTAATCTGAAAGCTGATAATGGTAATCCTAAGGTTGCTCAAATGTTTGATAATCGGGATAGGCCAATTTAAGAGCATGTAGTTCCTATCTGAGATGATTTGAAACTTGGAATAGTCAGGCCACAAATTCAAGCCCCCACTTTGAGCTGAAGCCTATAATGTTTCAGATGCTGCAATCAATTGGCTAGTTTGATGGTTTGCCAGTTGAAGATCTTAAATTGCACTTGAGACTCTTCTTGGAGATCTATGATTCCTTCAGAAAGCAAGGTGTCCTTGAAGATGCCTTAAAACTCAAGTTGTTCCCCTATTATTTATGAGATCATGCTAGAACATGGCTCAACACTTTGCTATCTGGAATAGTAGAACCATGGAATGATATTTGTCAAATATCTTGCTGCGATATAACCCACCTAACATGAATGTTAAACTGAGAAATGACATAACATCCTTCAGGCAACTAGATGATAAAACACTGTATGAAGCATGGGAAAGGTTCAAAAATCTGCTTAGGAAATTTCCTATCCATGGATTTCAACATTTGACCCAAATGGAGATGTTCTATAATTGTTTGAATGAACAGACACAGATGGTGGTTGATGCCTCAGCTAATGGAACTCTGTTGGACAAGTTCTATAATGAAGTACACAGACACAGATTTGTCCATATCACCTCAACAATGAGTTCAACAAGGGCAGACATCATCTTCTTCCCCATATATTGAATCTCTATTGTAGGAGTATATAGCCAAGAACGATGCTATAATCCATACCCAAGCATCATCTTTATGAGCTTTAGAGAACCAAGGAGGACAGATAACTAATGCTTTGAACTCAAGAATACAAGAAACTTTGCCTAGTGATACCGAAAATGCAAGACCACATGAGAAAGAACAATGTAAAACAATCACTCTTAAAAGTGGCAAACAACTAGATAGAGTTGACAAAAGTGTTGTTGCTAAAATAGCAAATTCTAAATCTGACCGAAGCAAAGCTCTTGAACAACACAAGAAGAGCACCATAAATGAGAAAACTGGACCAAGTAATGCCAAAGCAAACTTAGATAGCACCACTAAACACAATGCCATAGCAAAACAATCACTGCAACCTGAAGTTTTTCCACCCCTACCATATGCCCAATGATTTCAGAATCACATACAAGACCAACAATTCAAGCGATTCTTGGATGTCCTTAAGCAACTTCACATCAATATACCTTTGGTGGAAGCTTTGGAGCGAATTCCCAACTATGTCAAGTTTACGAAAGACATAGCAAATTCCCAACTATGTCAATTTTATGAAAGACATACTTTCAAGGAAGAGACGATTGGAAGAATTTGAAACAGTCGCACTTACTAAAGGGTGCACTACTATGCTGACAAATAAATTGCCTCCAAAGTTGAAGGACCCAAGAAGCTTTACAATACCTTGCTCAATTGGTAACCAATATGTTGGGAAGGCTTTGTGTGATTTAAGAGAGAGCATAAATCTTATGCCCATGTCTGCATTCAAAAACCTAGGAATTGGTGAAACAAGACCTACCACTATGACCTTACAATTGGCAGATCGATCATATGAACACCCAAAAGGTAAAATTGAAGATGTCCTAGTAAGGATAGATAAATTCATTTTCCTTACTGATTTTATTATATTACACTGTGAAGCTGACAAAAATGTTGTAACAGTCCGGTTTAGACCCTAGTTGGAACAGTGGTTTTGGGACCACAAATCTGAGTCTGAAAAATATTTTAATATTACTTTTTGTGTATGTGATATGTGAATGTATATCTGCGAAATTTCTATGATTTAATTTTCCTGTTTCTGTGCTTAATTTTGATAAAGGACTAAATCGAGTAAAATGCAAAAGTTGCATGCTAATTGTTAATGTGGTTAATTGGCCTTGGCTTTTAAAATAAGGGTCCTTGCATGGTAATTATACCATTGATAAAGTAAGTGGACAATATTGGACATGTGTTAGGTGAATTTAATGTTTTATAATAAAGGTTATTTTTGTAATTTGTGAATTAAAGCTTAAATAAATAAAATGAAAACATGAAGGTGGCCTTATTATCATGTTGTTCAGCCGATACTTAAGAAAGAAATAGGGGTTTTGAGTTTTTGAATTTTCGGCACTTTGGAAGCTTAATTCGGGTATGTGTTTTGCTTTGTATTTGATAATTTCTACGTTTCTGTGATCGTTGCTTCTTGTTCTTCAAAACCCATATCTGAATTTCTGTTTCTGTTGAAGATTTTGAAATGTGTCATTGATGATTATCTGAGCTTTATAATGTTTTTATATGGATTATGAAAGATATATGTGATATTATCATACTTTGTTCTTGATTTTTCATGGAATAGAGCTATTTTGGATAATTTGTGAAATGAGGTTTTGAAGGACTAAATTGTGAATTAAATATTTAACACCCCTTACCCGAGACCGTCGCCGGAGTCGAGCATGAGGTGTTACCTAACTTAGCTTACTAATTTGGGGCATAAAAATTTACTTTTAAAATTAATTTAGTTTCATTTATTCAATATGTCCTTAAAAAGGGCCTTCAAGACCCTAAAACATGAAATTGAAACGGTTTGGGAACAAACCGGAATCAATAAAAATTTTCCAATCACTTAAACAAATCAAAACAATTTATTTCATATTTCATAAATAAACTGTCCATCTACGTCATAGTCACTAAATAAATCATAACTCAAATTATGAAACTCAAAATCCAAATCTGTAAATTTTCTTTGAAACTAGACTTATATATCTTCTTACTAAATTTTTTTCAGAATTTTTGGTCTAGCCAATTAATATAATTTATTAGTTAAAGTTTCCCCTATTTTAGTGTTCTACTACTCTTACCTTTGTTCAGTACGAATTAATTTTCTCCCAGTACAGATTTCAAATAACTATGCCGTTTATTTCCTTTAAAAGTAGACTCAATAAGGAATCTATAAATATAAAGTATAACTCCTAATTATTTTTTACAATTTTTAGTGAATTTCTAAATTAAGAATAGGGGATTTAGAAATCACTTTGACCCTTCCTCACCAAAATTTAAATATCTCATAAAATACAACTCCTTTATTTACTCTGTTTCTTTCATATGAAAATAGACTCAATAATATTTAATTCTGTATCTTATTCACTATCTAAATACATTTCTACTATTTTTAGTTATTTTCGAAATTCAAGTCATTACTGCTGTCCGATACTATTTTAAATCTAATTTCACCTTTTTCATGATTTCCATGGAATAACTAGCATTTAGGCATACACAACACCAAACATGCCCTTGATTAGCCATTCCAATAGCTAATCATTATCAAGCATTTACATACCATTCGTTCACCATATCATAAGATCAAAATGGCTATGATGCTATACATGCCATACTCAAAATGAAACATCTAGCTATACCAAAATAATCCTTGTGATAGTGTGCCCGGACCTCCGACGTACTTTATGATCCCTAAGTTAGCTTGAAAAAACTATAAAAAGAAGGAAAATAAAGGGGGTAAGCATTAAGCTTAGTAAGTTTGCATGCAAATAAATAACAACATTCATAAGAATTATTTTACTACTTGGCATTATATTTCTTAATGCAACTTCATTAATTGTCATAGATATATTTTAAATTTCTTCACTTTCTCACTTACTTAAATACTTAATTACTTAATCATTTTACTTACCTTTTTCCTTATCAAGCATACATGAACATTATATACTTACCTTTGCTCTTCTAGCATGAACTTGTCTTACCTTTTTAGCATAACTCGTCTTACCTTACCTTACCTCGATATTCTCTTTAAATTTTCCCGTTGAACCACTCGGAATACTAAGGATACACGGGTACCTTACCATTGCCATGACTTGTCATGGTCTTACGTGGTATCCTTTTGAAACTTACCATTGCCATGTCTTGACATGGTCTTACATGGTATCCTTGCCTTATGAACTCACCAATGCCATGCCTTGGCATGGTCTTACATGGGACCTTTGCCTTATAGTAACTTATCAATGCCATGTCTTGACATGGTCTTACATGATTTCCTTGCCTTAGAAACCTTACCAATTGCCTTGCCTTGGCATGGTCTTACATGGTATCCTTAAACCCTAATGTCATGACATTTGTATCCTACACATTCCTAAGGTTCAACCGGGACTTTCTGAAATTTCTTCTCCATCGATTCATGCTTGAGTATTCTTTGAATAATTTCATAAAATAAATATACAAATTCTGGAAATTAAAAACATTAACATAAAATAATAGAATATTGCATTTATTTACTGCAAACTTACCTCGAAACAAAATACGATCAACTATATCGATTTAGTCCACTATCTTTTTCTTTCCCCGGCCTAACTATGGATTTCGTTCTTCTTGATCTATAATAACAAATTTAGCTTATTTAATACTCACATTTATTAAAACAGTCCTTGACTCAACCTTTGGCAAAATTACACTTTTGCCCCTAAACTTTTACATATTTACAGTTTTGTCTCAAGGCTCGAAAATTAAACTTCATCCTATTTTCTTATTTTTTATGACATGCTGATCATTTTTCCGTTCTATGGAAACATCAAATTCTCACTCTAACATGTACTTATGAACATTAGATATTTTTACCGATTATGTCGTTTTACTCGTTTTCACGTAAAATCGCTTAGCAAAAGTTGTTTAACACAATTTCAAGCTTCATATTCTACCATAAAACATCAAAATAAACACATTTCACCTATGGGTATTTTTCCAAATATAAACCCTAGGTTAAATTATTGCTAGAATAAGCTTAATCAAGTTACCGGAACTCCAAAAACGTAAAGAACATTAAAAACGAGGCTAAAACAGACTTACAATCGAGCTTGGAAGCTTGAAAAACCCTAGCTATGTCTTCCTCATGTGAAATTCCGCCAAGGGGTTGGAGATGGACAAAAATTGGCTATTAATTTTGTTTTTAATTCATTTTAATAACTAAATGACCAAAATGCCCTTAATTAAAAACTATGGTGTTTTATCTTCCTTTAGGTATTTTTGTCCAAACTAGTATAATGGTCTAATTACTATCCAAGGACCTCCACTTTAAAAACCCATTACTCACAAGTACTTAGTACCTTTGTGAACAAGAACACACATTTTATAACTTTTGTAATTTAGTCCTAGATACCAAATTGAACCCTCTATCGATAAAATTTCTAAACGAAATTTTCACACAATCATGCAATCATGCCATAGACCTTAAAATGATAATAAAATAAAATTTTCTACCTTATATTTGTGGTTTCATAACCACTATTCCGTTTAGGCCCTGTTTCGGGATGTTGCATTTCTCCCCCCTTTAGGGACTTTCGTCCCCAAAAATCTTACCTGTGAAGAGATTTGGGTACTATTTTCGTATAGCCTCTTCGGGCTCCCATGCTTATTCCATAATACTTTCACAAGCGCAACACTTTTGTTCCTTAATTGCTTTACCTCTTGAGCTAGAATCTTTATCGGTTATTCACCGTAAGTCATGACTGGCTGAATCTCAACCTTTGTCTGAGAAATCACATGTGTCAGATCTGAATGTTAACAACGTATCATAGACACATGAATACATCATGAATCTTCTCTAACTCAATCGACAAAGCTAACCGATATGCTAATGGTCTGACTCTCTCAATCACTTCGAATGGTCCAATAAAACGTGGACTTAGTTTGCCTTTCTTGCCAAATCTGAGAATTTTCTTCCACGGGGATACTTTCAAAAACACTTTGTTACCAACTTGATACTCAATCTCTTTTCTCTTCAAATCTGCATACGACTTCTGTCTGTTTGAAGCTGCTTTCAAGCAATCTCTGATGACTTTTACTTTCTCTTCTGTTTCTTTAACTAGATAAACCCCGTAAATCTGATTTTCCTTAAGCTCTGTCCAATACAAAGGTGTGAAACATTTACGTCCATACAAAGCTTCATAAGGTGCCATCTTCAAACTCGACTGATAACTATTATTGTAGGCAAACTCTACTAATGGTAAGTACTTTTCCCAACTGCCTTGAAATTCCAGTACACAGCATCTAAGCATATCTTCAAGTACTTGAATAACTCGCTCTAACTGACCGCCGGTCTGAGGATGGAAAGTTGTACTAAAACTCAACTTTGTGCCCAAAGCTTCCTGTAACTTCTTCCAAAACTGTGAAGAAAATCTCGGATCTTTGTTTGAAATGATCGATAATGGTACCCTGTGTAGTCTGTCTATCTCTGAAATATACAACTCGGCCAATTTGTCAAGTGAATAATCCATACGAACTAGGATAAAATGTGCCGACTTTGTTAACTTATCAATCACAACCCATACTGCATCTTTCTTTCTCGGTGTCAACGGTAATCCTGTCACAAAATCCATAGTAACTCGGTCCCATTTCCACTCAGGGAGTAGCACAGGCTGTAATAAACCTGAAGGCACCTGATGTTCAGCCTTTACCTACTAACAGATCAAGCATCTAGAAACAAACTCTAAAATGTCCCTTTTCATTCCTACCCACTAGTACATTTTCTTCAAATCATTATACATCTTTGTACTACCTGGATGAATAGACAAAGAACTACTATGTGCTTCCTGTAAGATCTTTTGAATAAGCTCATCATTCTTCGGTACACATATCCTGTCTCTGAACATCAAACAACTATCAGAACTAATCTGAAAATCTGACTCTATATCCGACTCACACTGAGCTCTTTTGGCTAACAACTCACTGTCATTTTTCTGAGCTTCACAAATTTCTTCAAGAAACATCGGTTTAGCTCTCAACTCAGCTAAGATAAAACCATCATCTGATAAGGCTAGACTAGTGTTCAAAGCTCTTAATGCAAACAAAGATTTCCTACTCAAAGCATCAGCAACAACGTTTGCCTTACCTGGGTGATAATCGATCACTAGCTCATAATCTTTAATCAACTCTAACCATCTTCTTTGCCTCAGATTCAAATCTTTTTGGGTCATCAAATATTTCAAACTTTTGTGATCAGTGAATATTCGACACTTCTCACCGTACAAATGATGTCTCAAGATCTTCAGCGTAAAAACAATGCCAGCTAGCTCTAAATCATGTGTCAGATAGTTCTTTTCATGTGGCTTTAGCTATCTAGAGGCATAAGCAATTACCTTTCCTTCCTGCATAAGTACACAACCAAGTCCATTCAAGGACGCATCACTGTAAATCACAAACTCCTTACTTGGTTCTAGTTGTACTAAAATAGGAGCTTTAGTCAACAATGCCTTTAACTTGTCAAAACTCTGTTGACACTTCTCAGTCCATTCAAACTTGACATCCTTTCACAGCAATCTTATCAGCGGGGTAGCTATCATGGAAAATCCCTCTACAAATCGTCTATAATATCCGACAAGACCAAGAAAACTTCTAACTTCTGATACATTTCTAGGAGGCTGCCAATCAACAATAGCTGAAATCTTGCTTGGATCAACCCTAATACCTTCACTTGAGACAATATGTCCAAGAAAACCAACTTCTCATAACTAGAACTCACTTTTGCTGAACTTGGCATACAACTGATTATCTTTCAGAATCTGTAAAACTGTCCTCAAATACTCTTCATGCTCAGTCTCATCATGAGAATAAATCAAGATATCATCAATGAATACAACTACAAACTTATCCAAGTGCAGTCTGAAAATTCAATTCATCAAGTCCATGAAAATGGTAGGAGCATTAGTTAAGCCAAATGGCATCACAAGGAACTCATAATGACCATACCTAGTCCAGAAAGCAGTCTTCGGGACATTTGACTCTTTAACTTGCAACTGATAGTATCCGGATCTCAAATCTATCTTGGAGAACACAGTGGCTCCCTTCAATTGATCAAACAAATCATCAATTCTAGGCAGTGGATACTTGTTCTTTACTGTTACCTTGTTAAGCTCTCTATAATCTATGGACAATCTCATTGATCCGTCTTTCTTTTACACAAATAGCACTAGTGCACCCCATGGTGAACTACTGGGCCTTGTAAAGCCTTTATCTGTTAATTCTTGCAACTGAGCTTTCAATTCTTTCAATTCTAATGGGGCCATTCTATAAGGAGCAATAGAAATGGGTGTGGTACCCAGAATCAACTCAATACCAAACTCAACTTCTCTAACAGGAGGCAAACCTGGTAGTTCTTTCGGAAACACATCGGGAAACTCACATACCACAAGCACTAATTCAATTTTCAATTTTAGATTTTTAGTGTTCAACACAAAAGCAAGATAAGTTTCGTACCCTTTTCTCAAACATTTCTGAGCAGACATAACAGAAATCCTAGCAAATGAACTCTCTGACTCTTCTGAATTAACCCAAAGAATTTCACCATTTTCATATTTCAACTCAATGAATTTCATTCCACAATTCACTATCACATCATGTGTAGTCAACCAATCCATACCACGAATCACATCAAACCCATCAAATGGCAATAACATGAGATCGGCCGAAAAACAGAAGCCTCTAATCATCAAAGGGTGATTTCTACATACTTTATCTACTAATACATGCTTGCCTAATGGATTCGATACTTTAATCACAAATTCTATAGATTCTATAGGCATACTCATACTAGGCATCAATTTCATGCAAACATATGAATGGGTCGATCCCGGATCAATCAAAGCAATAACTCTAGTACCATGGAGAAAAGATGTACTCGTAATCACATCGGAGGAGGATGCCTCTTCGTGAGCACGGATAGCATAGGTCCTCGCAGGTGCTCTAACATCTGGCCTCACTATTGAATCTTTAGATGCACCTCTATTACTTGCCCCAGCTTTCGGATTTCTCAGTGGTCTGCCTCTAATAGGAGCGTTGCCTGATCTTACACTCGGTATTGCTTCTCTTTTAATCATCTCGGGACACTCTCGAATAAAATGGTCTGGTACACCATATCGGAAACAACCTGTCTCAGTTGCTCGACACTGACCTAGGTGACGTCGACCAAATCGGGGACACTCTGGTCTATCAGGCTGAACATTGCCAACACTTGCAATCGGAGTGGTCTGAGCTTTTAGACTCATAAATCTCCTGCCTCTGTTTCGGCTAGAATATCCAGCTGAAAAATTAGATCTACTGGAGAACTCTCTAGGCCTCTTGGATGTAGACTGAAATGACTTGCTCATTAGTCTTTTCTTCATGTCTTGCGTCTCAATTTCAACTTTGCCCTTTCTTTTTAACAGCTCGTCTACCTTACAGGCTCTCTCAACTAGGACAACAAACTCTTTTATTTCTAGGACACCAACCGAAATCGGATATCATCATTAATCCCATCCTTAAATCTTTTGCACATAATAGCCCCTGTAGACACACACTCTCGAGCATAATTGCTGAGTCTAACAAACTCGCGCTCATATTCAGTCACTGTCATATTTCCCTATTTCAACTCTAGAAACTCTTTTCTTTTTTGGTTAACAAACCTCTAACTGATGTACTTTTTACGGAATTCCTTCTGAAAGAAATCCTACACATTCCTAAGGTTCAACCGGGACTTTCTGAAAATTCTTCTCCGTCAATTCATGCTTGAGTCTTCTTTGAATAATTTCATAAAATAAATATACACATGCTAGAAATTAGAAACATTAACATAAAATAATAGAATATTGCATTTATTTACTGCAAACTTACCTCGAAACAAAATACGATCAACTATATCGATTTAGTCCACTATGTTTTTCTTTCCCCGGTCTAACTATGGATTTCGTTCTTCTTGATCTATAATAACAAATTTAGCTTATTTAATACTCACATTTATTAAAAAAGTCCTTGACTCAAACTTTTGCAAAATTACACTTTTGCCCCTAAACTTTTACATATTTACACTTTTGGCTCAAGGCTCGGAAATTAAACTTCATCCTATTTTCTTATGTTTTATGACATGCTGATCATTTTTCCCTTCTATGGAAACATCAAATTCTCACTCTAACATGTACTTACGAACATTAGGTATTTTTACCGATTATGTCGTTTTACTCGTTTTCACGTAAAATCGCTTAGAAAAAGTTGTTTAATACAATTTAAAGCTTCATATTATACCATAAAACATCAAAATAATACATTTCACCTATGGGTATTTTTCCAAATATAAACCCTAGGTTAAATTATCGCTAGAATAAGCTTAATCAAGTTACCAGGACTCCAAAAACGTAAAGAACATTAAAAACGAGGCTAAAACAAGCTTACAATCGAGCTTGGAAGCTTGAAAAACCCTAGCTATGTCTTCCTCATGTGAAATTCGGCCAAGGGGTTGAAGATGGACAAAAATTGGCTTTTAATTTTGTTTTTAATTCATTTTAATAACTAAATGACCAAAATGCCCTTAATTAAAAACTATGGTGTTTTATCTTCCTTTAGGTATTTTTGTCCAAACTAGTATAATGGTCTAATTAATATCCAAGGACCTCCACTTTAAAAACCCATTACTCACAAGTACTTAGTACCTTTGTGAACTAGAACACACATTTGATAACTTTTGCAATTTAGTCCTAGATACCAAATTGAACCCTCTATCGATAAAATTTCTAAACGAAATTTTCACACAATCATGCAATCATGCCATAGACCTTAAAATGATAATAAAATAAATTTTTCTACCTCAAATTTGTGGTTTCGTAACCACTATTCTATTTAGGCCCTATCTTAGGATGTTACAAAATATGTTATTTGGGCTTGTATGGAAGCTATGTATATTCGGCCAAGCTATAGTCTTAGTGAATTTTTCATATTTGTGATTTTTGTGAAAAATGGACTAAATTGTCAAAGTGTGAAAATTGTATGGGCAAAATTTGCAAAGTGTCCTAAATATGTGTTTATGGATTATTTTGAATGAAATGAGTGATTGAATAGTTGAATTTGAATTGTATTAGATCAAGAACAATGAAAGTCGGACTTAGATCGAGGGAAGTCCAAAATAGTTGAATAGATGACTTGTTTCCATTCGAAATCTGTACGAGGTAAGTCAAATTACAATTACGTGTTAAATTGACTAAATTATTCACGTAAAAACTACAATCTGTATTGGACGGCCTTGAGAGCTTGATGAATAAATTTTGAGTAAACTCTGATAATATGCTAATATCTAAAAAGCTCTGTACGTTTCTAAAAGAACGTTGACATTAATCTGAGGTATCGTGTAAGACCGGGCCTGGGACATTGTCATCATATCTGATTTCATGTAAGACCCTGTCTGGGACAGAGGCATCAATACTAAATTACATGTAAGACCACGTCCGGGACGTTGGCATTGCACTCGTTTATAAATATCTGTATCGTTTCTGAACCGTCTGATGATAGAGTACGAGATATGGGAATGAATATATGAAATGTATAAATTATACATGTACGTTTGTATTGTACTAAATTTCTGAATATGAAAAACTCTTTTTCTGTGAAATAATGAATGCAAAGTATGTATGAAATCATGGAAATGAAACATGACATTTGTACAAGCAAATAGGCATGGTTAAGCTCATGAATTACTCTGTGAATGGCTATGAATTTTTACTATTGACTTTTATTTTATATGCTTTAATAGTTAAACTAGTTGTATTTGGCTTACTAAGCTCTTTGTAGCTTACTCTGTGTGATTTTTGTCTGTTGTATAGTTATCGTAGCTACTGAAGGCTCGGGGATAGTCGAGGATTGTCACCACACTATCGAACTCATTTCGGTACTTTTGAAAGTGTAAATATATTTAAGTATGGCATGCATAGGCTAGAATGTTTATGTATTTAAGCTTTGAAATGTATATATGTTATGCTATGTGAGTTGGCTAACAAATGTTATGTTTGTGCTTAGTTTTGGTAAATGGTTTGTGATGCCAAATTGTGTATGCTTGTAATGGTTATATAGCCAAGTTGAGGAAATGGTAATTTTAAGCATGAGATAAAAGGTTTCATAAGTGAGTTATGAAATGATCATTTTGGCATGTTGTTGTAATAAGATTTTAATGTGTTTTGGTATAAATGCTGTCTAATATTGCTTGTAGAATTGACCCATAAAGGGGTGGCAAGTTAGCTTAAACCAAGCCTGCATTATGCCACACGGTCAGGGACTACAGGCGTCCCTTGTGGCCGTGTATGCAAAGCAGTGACCTCTTAAGATCACACGGTTAAGACACATGGGTGTGTCATAAGGCCATGGGTTCAAGTCAGTAGATAACTAAGTATCACACGGCCATAGCACACGGGTGTGTCTGTTGGCCATGGATGAAAGTCATTATATATACTCTGTTTTGGCATGGTTGGATCACATGGGCGTGTCTTGTGCCCATGTGAGGCACACGGCTTGGTCACACGGGCGTGTGACCTCAACAGAATTGAAATTTTCTTTTTAAATTCTGAAAATTCTGAATGTGTTCAGTTTAGTTCTGATTGTCCTTAAAAGTATGTTTTAGGTCTTGTAGACCATCATAAGGGATGAATTGTTGATGATTGCTTATGAATTAATGTTATGTGATATCTGAGATTCTAAATTGATCTAAAATGTTTTGTCTGTCTAGTAATGCCTCGTAACCCTAATCCGATGACAATTACAGGTTTGGGGTGTTACTGATGTACCTATTATTCTGGGTAGACCTTTTCTTCCAATAAGTAGGACTGTGATTGATGTTCAAAAGGGTGAGTTAACTATAAGGGTGAACGGCCAACAAATCACTTTTAATGTTTTCTAGGTTTTAAAATGTGTTGATGATACAGAAGAGTGTTATGCTGTCAGTTTGTTGGACTCTGTTGTGGAAGAAGAATTAAAAAAAATACCATGACAAAGAGCATAGTGAATTGGATTCAACTAATATTGATGATGAAGGGCCATTAGGACACCACAAGTAGTTGTTGATAGCCAAACTAATTATCGATAGACTTGGAAAGAGGTTTGACACATTAGATTTATCTGTTTAAACCTTCAGCCCTTCTAAACTGTCCATAGAAGAACCACCCATGTTAAAGTTGAAACCTCTACCTGGACAGTTAAAGTACGCTTATTTGGGGAAGGATAATACACTATTTGTGGTTGTATCTACTGAGCTAACTTATGAGCAAGAGGTTCAATTGTTAGCTATAGTTAGGAAATTCAAAAAAGCATTAGGATGGGCAATTGTAGATATTAAGGAATTAGCCCCACAATCTACATACACAAAAATTTGTTGGAAAATTGTCATGACAGTTCTAGTGAGCGGGAAAGGAGGTTAAACCCCATTGTAAAGGAGGTGGTGAAAAAGGAGATAATCAAATGGTTGGATGTTTGTATTATTTACCCAATCTTAAAGAACTCTTGGGTAAGTCCAGTTCAATGTGTGCTAAAGAAGGGAGGTGTCACCATGCTCAATAATGATAATAATAAGCTTATTCCTACACAAACTATCATGGGATGGCAAGTCTGTATGGGTTGTCGCAAGCTCAATAAAGCCATAAGGAAAGACCATTTTCCACTACCCTTAATGTATCAAATGTTAGATCGATTAGCTGGTAAGGATTTCTACTACTTCTTAGATGTATATTCTGGGTACAAACATATTGTAATCGCCCTAAAGGATAAAAAAAATAACATTCACCTGTCCATATGGTACATTTTCCCTTAGAAGAATACCCATTGGTCTTTGTAATGCACTAGCAACATGCCAACGGTACATGATGTCAATATTCTCGGATATGGTTAAGAAGTTCCTCGAAGTGTTTATTGATGGTTTCTCTATATTTGGGAATGATTTTGAAGGTTGTTTGTACAATTTAGAGTTGGTACTTCAACACTGTGAGAAGACTAACCTCATTTTAAATTGGGAGAAATGTCATTTCATGGTACGAGAAGGCATTATCCTAAGGCATAAGGTCTCTCATAAAGGAATCAAAGTTGACAAGGAAAAAATCGAAGTGATTGAGAAGTTGCCATCTCCAACAAGTCTTAAGGAATTAGGGGTTTCTTAGGGCATGCTGGATTCTATAGGAGATTCATCAAGGACTTCTCTAAGATCTCTAAGCCCTTGTGTACCTTGTTAGAACAAAATAAACCTTTCATTTTTTATGATGCTTTCCTGTCCACTTTTGAAGAGTTGAAGAAGCGACTGTTGGTTGCTCCAATAGTAGTGTCCCCAAATTGGTCACTACCATTTGAGCTCATGTGCGATGCAAGTGATTTTGTTGTTGGAGAATTGCTTGGGCAACTAACATGTAAGATTTTTCACACTATTTACTATGCCAACCGCACTCTAACAGAAGCAAAACTAAATTACACTACCATTGATAAGGAATTATTGGCTTTTGTGTTTGTATTTGATAAGTTTAGATCATATCTAGTAGGCACTAGGGTCATCGTGTATACCGATCACTCTGCAATTAAATACTTAGTAGCTAAGAAAGATGCATAGTTGAGACTGATCTGGTGGATTCTTCTGCTACGAGAATTTGATCTAAAAATTTGAGACAGAAAAGGAACAGAGAATTAGTAGCAGAGCATCTATCTAAGTTAGAAAATTGAAACGAGGATGGCAATGTCCAGCTTATTAAGGAAGATTTCCTAGATGAGCAACTGTTGGCTACCACGATATTACCTTGGTATACAGATATAATGAACCTCTTAGTGAGTGGTCTGCTACCACCTGATCATAATAGCTAAACAAAAAGGAAATTCCTTCATGATGCAAGATACTATTATTAGAATGAACCCTTCCTATTCAAGTAGTGTGCTAATAAGATAATTAGGAAATGTGTCCATGATTATAAGATACACAACATTTTACAATATTGCCACTTAGCCTCTTATAGAAGACACTTTAGAGGAATGAGAATCGCCGCCAAAGTACTTTAGTCAGGATTTTATTGGCCAAGTCTATTCAAGGATGCCCATAACTTTTATAAAACATGTGATCGATGTCAAAGAACTGGTAATGTTTCAAAACGACACAGAATGCCATTGCAAAACATTCTAGAGGTTGAGTTGTTTGATGTATGGGGAATAGACTTTATGGGTCCATTTCCACCCTTATTTGGAAACCTATGCATATTAGTGGTAGCCGTCTATGTCTCTAATTGCTTATTATTATATTTTAGCTAGCATGAGTAGTGTGCTGCAAAAGTAACACTAGAATTTTCATACTGCTAAAGAGATCATGAAAAATTTGGAGGATTTGCTTGAAGGTCAAGTTGCAATGGCTTGACAATCCACTATTACAAATTTGATGAACTTCCAATAGAAACTTGGCACTCCAATCAAAGAACATATGCTTAAGCTTATGGGATTCTTTGCAGAAGCAGAGGATAATGGGTTGAACTAGATGTGGACACCATACTGAAATAATGGTCAAATGTTTGAGCAATGAGTTCGCTAGATTTAGGGTCGCTTACAACTTGGTGAACAAGACGCTTACCTTGACACAACTCATGAAGGAATTACACTCCTATGAGTTGATGCTGAATGGTGGTAAGTTGATTTAGGAGAAACCTAAAAGGAAGCAGAAAGCTAAGGGAAAGAAGAAATTGACTAAGTCTTTAGTTCCACTTCGTGTGGGTATGAAGAAGACTAATAACTCAAAAGATCCTAAAAAGATCAAATATTTATTTTACAATAGGAAAGGGCACTTCAGATCAAACTACAATGAGTATTTAGATTACAATGGTATGGAACTCTTTGTGGTTGAAACTTGCTTAGTGGAAAACTCAATTAACTATTGGGTTATTGATTCTGAAGCCACTAGCCATGCATGTTTCTTTACAAGGGTTCAACAAAACGAGAAATCTACATGATAGAAGCCTCTTATTGAGCTATGTTTCAGTTGAAGCAGTGGGAGAGTTTATTTTATATTTTGATAATTTTAGGAAGATTGTTTTAAAGGATGTGTTTTATGTACCTCATGTTAAGAGGAACTAAATTTATGTAACATGTTTATTTAATGATGATTATTCTGTGACATTCAATAAAGGGATTGTTATTTATTGAAATCATTCTTTGATCTGTAATGGATGGATGAAAAACAATCTCTATTTTATAAAACTAAAGAACTACTCGATGCTTCAAAATGAAATAGTAAAAAAGAAGCTTAAAAATTTTCACTCTAATGTGGGGCACCTATGGCACTTAAGACTTGATTATATTAACCAAGAAAGAATCACTAGAATAGTGAAAGATAGTCCCTTAAGTATGTTTAAGGAAGTTAGTCTTCAATAATGTGAATCTTGCTTGGAAGGTAAAATAACTCTAGGTCTTTTAATGCAAAAGTTACAATGGCCAACCTACTTGTAGAACTTCTGCACACTGATGTATGTGGTCCCATGAGCATCAGTGCCTGAAGAGGTTACGATTATTACGTGTCACACTCGAAGTTCCAAAATACCTAAACTCAAGGAGGATTCGGGTGTCCCAGTTGTGCAACTTGCTACAAACCTTATCCACCACAAACCTAAGGGTACTGTTGGTGACCCTTTCATGAAAAATAGGAACACTCAGATACGAGCTGAGATTATCCACTCTTTGGAATCCAAGCACACTACTAATTCCACTTCCCATAGCATAATCAACCACTTTTGAGAAGAAAATATTGATATTCTGTGCATTAACACAATGATCGAAGAGTTCACACGAATGTTATAAAATCTCCTTAAGAAGCTATGCATACCCCAAATCTGATTTACTAAAAATTACTAGGTCATCATCAAAGAAGAGGTGCAACAAATCCATCCCTGCTATAGGCAGTCTAATTGCACGTGACTAACCATTTGAAATTGTTGAATGGAAACTATGCCCAAGCTATTTCATACGTAGAACAAACAGATATGGGAATAAAGGACAGCCCTAACGGATCCCTCTAGTTGGCCTAAATTTTTGTGTTGGAACCCCATTCCATAGAACTTGCAAGGTAGAACCTGATATTGCATCTATAATAACCTTACTCAGAAAAGTCAGAATGTCAGTAGCTCTAAGCGAAGCATCGATAAATATCACTGCAGTCGATCAAAAGCTTTCTCCAAATCAATTTTAACAACCAACCAAGACTTCTTGTTATTTTTACCTCTCATGGAATGAATGACTTCTTGTGCAATGAGGATGTTATCCATAATGCTCCTCCCTACAATAAAACTTGCCTGTTCTTAAGCAATTATATTAGGGAAAACATACCTAAATCGATTAGCAATGATTTTAATGACTAGTTTGTACAAAACAGATCATAAGCTGTAACACTCCATACCAGGTCCGATCACCAAATCCGAGCTATGGATTGTCACATTAGCCACCTAAGTGACTTTTTGGTCGAACACCAATTGTGTAACACCCCTAACCCATATCCGTCGTTGGAATGGGGTTACGAGACATTACTAAACGAATGCATGATTCTAAAAATTTTCACATTAATTTAAGTAATAAAACTTAATCCAAAATATATAAATATTAAAAGAATTCATTGTATATACAGAGCTTGTAATTAATCAATAATATCCTTACAGAACATATGACCCCTTTTTTTTATATATACTTAAGCAAGTTATGTATATTCACAAGTTAATTATCCATCAAACTAAATTTCATTACTAACTCATTTCATTCATATAGACTATGCGACATTAATAAGCTAGACTATGGGTAAATTATTTGTCATAATTTTTTTAGCATGCTTTAGAGACAAACATTCGGATATAAATAACTCTTTTTAATTCTATGTCCACTTGGTTATTTTTAATTTCATTTTTACATAATTAATAATTCATAATTGCCAAGCGAATTACATTTCCATACACAAATACATATCAACTAAAGATGAAAGTATACGTGTATATATATATAGTCATATAAAAGCTATCAATATGTCGAAGCTGAATACCTAAGCACACATATTCTTGTCCTTACCAAACTTCTTACATTAATCTAAGGCCCAATATGTTTAAATTATCATGATAATTAAATTAAATACTCTACACTTCATTAATCTAGCATATTCGATTATCATGAATTATTTGTACCTATTTGCAAACTTATAAGCAACTTACAAATTTATAAATACAGCCACAAGCATATTCACATATACATATAACAACCATAGTATAATCACCTTATACACAGGTAAAGTATAAATAAAATTTAACTAAAACAATGTGGTCAAATATCACATATACGCATGTTCTAGTATAAATTTATAATGGTTATAAATTTATTGCAAGCATATGTCATAATTTTTGCTTAACAAACACATGGAAATTTTAGCATAATTAACATCAAACAAAGACTTATGATCGAACCACAAAGCACCTTTACAAGTTGAATATACTTAATTACACCTTCAAAATAACACAAAATTTTAAACGATCATAACATGCAGCATATTTATCAAAGGACTTAAGCCATAATTTAACCCAACCAAATTCAAGCCTAAAAAAAAAATAAAAACCATTTTCATTATACAAAATACTTAACACGAATCAAATCATAATCAAGCATAAACGCATATATCAAACCAAGATCATGAACATTATAACTAAGCACACATAAAATCAAATCCTAACATAAATAGCAAGCCATTTTCGCCTGGCTTTTAATACATAACCAAAATCAACACTTTCTAAATTATTTTCCAACCTATAAATGCCATAATTTAAGCTTAACTAAAAAGGTACCAAAATAGTAGATAGTGTGATGAACTTGGCTGACAGTCCCTGAGCTTGTAGCTTGACTCTAAATCTATAAAATAAAGACAAATATACACACAGTAAGCTACTTAAGCTTAATAAGTCATAAGCAAATAATCAAGCCTATAATATAATTAACTTAATTTAACCAAATTTCAATATCATTAACAAGCTTACTCTCAACTTATATCTTCAATAATAATATACCAACCACATATATTTATTACCTTAGTCGAATTTTCACAAGTTAAGTAATAAAACCACTGCTCAATTATATAAGTCCAAGAATCGTAATTTAATATTATGTACTTATAACTCTTATAAGACCAAATATTTATGATCACTTATGTATGCATAACCAAAAATTAATTCCATAACATACTTACCATTTGTTCAAAGAAAAATACACTTATTTAATTCATGTATATATATTTAACCTTACATCACATCTAATTTATCAACTATCAAGTCACATACATATCTTATTATCGATAGCTAATAAGCTAAATCATACCGGGCCTTTTAGCCCATTTTACACATCCGATCACGATTTACCTTTGTCCGATGAACCATTAAGAATTGGATAGGACACTTGGATAATCACATAAATCGTACAATGCCAACGTCCCAAACGTGGTCTTACATGTAGCCTCAAATCGATACCACTGTCCCAGATAGGGTCTTACTTGTAAACACATATCGGAACCACATATCGATGCCATGTTCTTACTAGCACACATATATCGGAATCCTATGTCTTGACATATGTATCCTAACTATTCCTAAGGTTCATACAGGGCTTTTGGACGTTGTAACTCAGTTGAATCGAACTCGGAAGTGTAGTAGCCAAATTTAATCATGTTCGGCCATAGCATATTTAAATTCTAACATTTCATAACAGCATATAATATAACATTTAATTTCCAAATAAACACGTCTATTTGCTTATAAACTTACCTCGAACAACGAAAAACCAGTACAGATTGACTAGTCGACAACTTTTGACTTTCCCCGGTCCAAATCTGATTTCTTTAGTTCTTGTTCTAAACATATTCAAATTAAACTCATTCAAACATATTTTCATTCAATTTAGTCCAAAAACACATAAATAGGCAAATTACCATTTTACCCTTGACATTTACAATTTTTACAATTTAATACCTATTGCACAAAACACAAAATACACCAAATTTCTCTATACTTATGTTGGGCCAAATTTTACCCACTCTCAAACAAGTCGATATATTCAATTTATTTAACATTTTAGTCCCTAAAATTATTATTTTTTGTAATTTAGTCCTAATTACTCAAAATAATCAAAAACTCCAATACAAAATATGTTAATCTAAAACATATCTTTCATTTTTCATCATCAAACAACAAAAATCACAAGCTATCAACAATGGCACAACTCAAAATATTCATCAAAATCAAAAATTCAAGCATGGGTTTTGTAGTACTCAAGAAGCAACGATCTCAAAAATGTAAAAATTATAAAAAACCGAGCTAGTTTCATACCTTGATTGAGCTCCAAAACCACCCGAACCCTAGCTTCCTTTCTTTTCTTTTTATTTTGTTTAGTTTCAGCTACCAAGAATATGAACACTCAAATGACTTTGTTTATTTTATGTTTTTATATTATAATATAACATTTAATAATTTAATATTTAATTTACTTATATACCTTTACTAATATAATATAAAAACCATGTAACATATATCTTATGCCGTCCCACTTACTTATTAGTGGGATATTTACAACATAAATGTCCCAACTTAGAAAGCCACTAACAATTTGGCCCTCATGCTTTAAACTATCAAGTTTTAAATTTACGCGATTAAGTCCTTTTATTTAATCGGACACCTAAACGACAAAATTAAATCACGAAAATTTCACAGATATAAATTCTCACAAAATAAACACAAAAAATAATTTAAAAATATTTTTCTAACTCAAATTTGTAGTCTCGAAACCACCGTTCCGATCAGGGTCTAAATCGGGCTGTTACAAATTGTGCCTCCAACACACCGCACAAAATATGTTTAGGTTTAAGAAAGCACAAGCTCGCGAACTCATATCACTTGCTTCATTGTACGCAATGTATTAACATGTGAATCTACATCTCTCATGAAATCGCTCATGGTGGCCTCTACGATCAAAAGCCCACGTTTTGTGCTTCCGGTTCACCATACGAGCGAGCGCACGCTCGTGTAGCGACACCAGCCATATATTTTGGCTTTTGCTGAATTACGATCAAAGTAGTGTGATTACACACCTGGTTGCGATAAATGTGTGAATAGCTCGAGTGTTTCCCCAAACCTATATCAACACGATACACTATCAGTCTTTTAATCTATGGGGTTAACAATCCCTTAAATAAAACTCAACTAAATTATAACTTAACACTTGCCTTGCTCAACGATTACGACTCCTCACACTTCAATCGATACCGAAGATTGATTATAAGCTCTTACAGAACATCTGCACCCAAATCGAAATCTATTAACCTTTATAAGAATATTCGCATAATCAGTTGAACTAGCATATGACACTTACCAAAATCATAAAACCGATTCTGGAGAAGGAACACAATCGGTCTTCTATCTCAACGAAAACCCACACCGCAGAGGCAAGGCTAGCACCCACGCTTCTAGCCATAAACGACAGTAAAAGAAGAAGAAGTTAGAAACAATATTACTACATAAAGAAAAAGGGTGAGGGATTAGAGAAGAACCAGGCACCAATCAATTATTCAAAGAAGAATTTCAAGAACCGAAACGATTGGAGAGAGAGCTAAGTAGAAATCGGCCCAAGTATTCAAATGGAAGGAGAGAAAAGAAGATGCAATCGGTTTAGGGGAAGTCAATTGAGAGAAAGGGAGAAGGGAGGAAGAATCAACATAACCGAGACTAAAACCCGTACAAGTTTGAGAAGGGTGTTCGGCCAAAGGAAAAACAAGGGAAATAATGACCGCTAAGGTGTAAAGAGAACAAAGGAGGTCGGTCTATAAGGCACTGCTGAAGAACAAGACCCAAATGACAAGTTCCCCAAATGGTCACACTCAATATTCGGCTACCAACAAAACCCCAAAATCAAAGAAAGGAAAGACACAAAATGAAACAATAGCTATCCAAAATGGGAAGCAAAACCCACAAAATTTTGGCACCCAAAAGCCTATGACCGAATTAGCATAATGGGGAATCCCACTTTTGGCAAACTACTACCACCCTCTCAACCTCCCTTAATTCTCTCCTAAAATCCCTCCCCACATCATTTCCACCGATCACTATCAAAATACCCCCAAATCCCTCCTAAATTTCAGCTACACAACTCCCTCATCCCCCCAAACACTTCAACCGCCTACTAGCTTCAGAGTTCCACTAACATTCAATTTCATACATAGCACAGCAGCAAAATAAACACCCTTTACATGCAATAGGACTCGACCTCAAGTCTCCTAGCTGTAATGACATGCCACTATCCCCTAAACCAACCAGCTTTTTATGACACAACTTAACCATATTTATTTAAGAACCCTATTGTCTAGAGACAGGGTTTATTCAAGCAAAAAACAAAATTTGTACAAGCCAAAGCTTGAACTCAGGGCTTCTCTAATGCTCCTCAGGACACTCAACCACTGAAGCAGACATGCCTTTGTGCAACAAAACATACAAAAATAAATACTCAGATTTTTGGGGCGTTAATTACACACACGTACCTGCACTTATTAATCACATAGTCATATTCAATTACACCTAGTCATTTCCCGTTGAACACATCGGAGTAATAACGGATACCCGGTGGCCTGCACATAGTACCACCCTTGTAGCCAAAGCTACCTTCTTCACAAAGTGGCCTTCACATAGTACCACACTTGTGACCAAAGCTATCTTTCTACACAAAGTGGCCTTCACATAGTACCACACCTGTGACCAAGCTATCTCTTTTCAAAGTGGCCTTCACATAGTACCACACTTGAGTCACTAGTGACATGTCACTTGTATCCTATTTTGTTCCTAATGTTCAACTTGAAATTTTTCAGTTTCCAATACTTGTCAATTTCATTCAATATTCAGCCACATTTCATAAAACATAATAAACTGTGATAACGTAAGTAAAAACAATGCATTATTTACATACAAACTTACCTCGGTGCAAAATATGACGAATTTGCAATTTAGTCCACAACCTTTTCTTTTCCCCGATCAAGGTCAATTCCTCGTCTTTCTTGATCTATAATAACACATTTAACTCATTTAATACTCACATTATTCAATTTAGTCCAAAAATCACACTATGGAAAAATTACATTTTTACCCCTAAAGTTTCACATATTAATAATTTTTCCCCTAGGCTCGTAAGATGAAAAGCACTTATTTTTCTCAAATCCTAAGCCTATCCGATTCATATTCCCTCTTATAGCAGCTCACATTTTTCACTAAATCACATTTTCTACACATAATTTTACAACTTTTACTTTTATGCAATTTCATCAAAAATCACTTAGTAAAAGTTGTTTATCACACCCCAAACTTTTATATTCTTCCATAAAACATCAAAAAACATGCATTTCAACCATGGGTAAAATTTTAAACACAAACCATAGCTCAAAATAATTGTGGAAATAGCTAAACCGAGCTACGAGGATATCAAAAATGTAAAGAACATTAAAAACGAGGCTAAAATGGACTTACAATCGAGCTTGGAAGCATGAAAAACCCTAGCTATGTCTTCTTCATTTGAAATTCAGCCAAGGAGTTGAAGATGGAAAAAAATTGGCTTTTAATTTTGTTTTTAATTCATTTTAATTGCCAAATGACCAAATTACCCTTAATGAAAAACTTTAGAAATATACCAAACCATGTCCATTTTTGTCCACCAACATAACCAATGGTCTAATTACCATTTAAGGACCTCCAATTTAAAATTTCATATCAATTTGACACCTCTAGCTTCTAGAAATCAAGTTTTGCACTTTTTACAATTTAGTCCTTTTGACTAAATTGAGTGCCCAAACGTCAAAATTGTCAAATGATATTTTCACGAAATCATTTTGTGAAATTGTAGACCATAAAAATATAATAAAAATAAAATTCCTTACGTCATATTTGTGGCCTCGAAACTACTATTCGACTAGACCCAAAACCAAGCTGTTATAATTTTTAACACCCCTAACCTGTACCCATCACCAGAATAGGGTTTCGAAGCATTACCAAAACATTCAGAACATTTTTTCATTAATTTACATAAATTACTATTCATCTTCCAAGATCAACCATAACGTCCCTTGATCTGGCCCTTAAGGCCCAATACGAGCATTAGAATCGAGTTGGGACTTAATCAGGACCTTTAAGAATTTTTCGTGACTTTTCAAAACTATTCCAAGGTAAGGCTCACACACCCGTGTGGTCCAAGGGACACACCCGTGTTGGAGGTCGTGTTTGACCCCGTGTAACTCTCTAACTTGCACACACGTCCGTGTCTCTGCCCATGTGCCCAATTCTGAGCATTTTGTTTCTCAAAAATAAGGTGCAGGGGACACATGGCCTAACCACATGCCCATTTTACATGTCTGTGTGTCACACACAGTCTAGACACACGCCCATATGTATGCCCGTTTGGACAAAATGAAGCCATTTCTAGCTTGAAACACACAACCAATGCCAACCATTCCAAGCATTCAAAATAGGCATTTTCATCATTTAACATGACATATCATTACAAGCACAAGTATTTATAAACTTACCTTAATTTAACTTAGGCAATAACAACATTTGATCACATGTACTCAACTTAACACATGTGTATATATATCATAATAGCCTACTTAGAAATACCAAAATGTTTCATTACTAGCCATTCCAATGGCTAAGTTACAAAATAATATTTCAAGCCTCTATTGGCCAAGTTGTCCTATACATGCCATTATACCAAAATGATTTTACTAAGTATACCTAAAATGCTAGTTGATAGTGTGATAATGTTCAAATAATCTTCCAACCTTCACGAGCTTTCGAGCACTATAAAACAGGGGACAATAAAATGGGGTAAGCATTACATGCTTAGTAAGTTTCTATAACGAAAACTAAACTTACCAATCTTGTTTATTAAAATCTAGGCATACAATGTTATATTTCCATCCATTTGGCTAATTGCCTAATCACATACATTCAATCAAACATGTTAGTCACCAAAATATCCATATCAATCAAGTAACATAGATGAGCTCATCAAGCAATATTCCTTCAAGTCATATCATGCCATGTCAAGATTTTCATGCCATGTCAAGAGTTTTATGTCCGTTGAATCATTAAAATTCCGATGAAGGATCAATAGTACACTCGAAATGTATGATTTATTAATCCGTCAATTCTTATCGAAGTTACCCTTTAGGGTACTTAACCAAGGAACACACACTCAAGTCACTTTTCGTATAACAGGATTACCAGTCCAGGCTAAATCCTTTATATAGTGTATGCTCAAAAGAGCTTAATTAGGGTTACCAGTCCAGCTAAACCCTAATCATAACGTATGCTCAAGAGGTAATGTATCGAGATTACCCATCTGGGCTAAATTCTTTCTATTACAAGGTCATTGGGCTTACTCGTCCGAGCTAAATCTGATCCGTAATAAATGCAGGCCCTATTTGTTTCGGGAAAGCGTATACAATCATCGAAATTCAACATTCAATTGGGACTTAATCCTTTATCACCATTTCAAGCATGTATTAAGTTTCTTATTATAACATTCAAGTAATGTACATCAATATAGATCACATTCCATACAACACAACATTCAATTAAACATATTTACATGCTGGATTAAGTTACACGAACTTACCTCGACACTTGTTCGCGTAAAAGTCTACTATTCCAAAATCTTTTCTTTTCCTTGATCTAACCTCAAATTAGTTTTTTCCAGATCTATATAAATGAATTTAACCATCAATTTCATACATTTCATATTTAAATGGACTCAATTTACGTCCTAGGCAAAATTATCATTTTGCCCCTAACTTTTCCATAAATTCTGATTTTGTCCCTAGGCTTGGAAAATGAAACTTGTGCAAATTACTCCCTATTCCAAGCCTAACCAAAGGCCCATTACAAATTTTCCAGAACATGTATCCATAAAATTTTAGAATTTTTCATCAAATTTTACAATTTTTCATTTTAGTCCCTAAATCATGTTTTCATCAAAAATCACTTTATAAAAGTTGTTTATCTACCTATAATCTTTCATTTTCTACCATAAATTTCTAATTTCCAGCATAATACATCCATGACCCATTTTTATACCGTGATAACTTTTCAAATTAATCCCTCAAATAGAGAGAATAAGCTATCTCGGTTTTAAAAATATAAAAATTACTAAAAACAGGACAAGAGAACTTACCCAATTAGGCCTTCAAAGTTTCCCTCTCTCTTCTAGGGTTTCCATAAAATTTTAGGTTGAAGATGATGAAAATAAGATGATATATTTCTTTTCATCTTTTAATTAATTAAGTATTTTAGTATTTCCAATTTAGTTCTTGCTCTTTTTCTATAATTCCATGGATGAGTCACCAAGAAAAATCTACTTACTTTTCTTAATGGTCTAATTACCATATAAGGATCTTAAGTTTTGAATTCCATAGCTATTTGATCCTTATAGCTACTAGTATTCATGTGATTTAGTCCTTCCCGTAATTAAGCACTAAATCGATAAAATTTTCGTATCAAAATTTTCACACGACATATCTACCATATTAAGGACCTTATAATAAAATTAAAATCAATCTTATTTTTGGGTCGAATTTGTGGTCCCAAAACCACTGTTCCAATTTCACTGAAAAATAGGTTGTTACAAAATTTTAATGAAAAAGGCTTAATTTATAAGCAATAAGTGTTTTGAAGTTCTTAGGATGCCCTAGTAGCAGTAGAAGTAGGAAATAGTTACAAGCATGAATGGTGTTGTGAAGAGGAAACTAAGTTGACTTTCTAACTTTAGTATAATTGCCATTTTTCTACTCCTACTTTAGACTCTTGACCCAAAACATTGATCACAGCTTGCCAAGCCCACTAGCGATCTTAGTTCACTAGGCCCAAACCAATGATTGCAACTCGCCAAGCCCAATGGCAACCTCATCTTACTAGGCCCACTGGCGAACACCAGCTCGCCAGGCCCTCTAAGGAACCTTAACTTGCCAAGCCTTTTAGAGAACCCCAACTTGTCAGGCCTACTGGCGAACCCCAGCTCGCCAAGCCCCAAACTCCTAGGCCCTATTCTGGGATGTTACACAAGTTGATAGGCCTAAAATTTTGAAATTTCTCTGGATGCGCAACCTTAGGAATGAGGACAATAAGGGTGTTGTTCAACTCTAGTTCAATTGACTCACCATTAAGCACCCTTTTGGTCCACTCACAAACAACACTCCCCACAACTACCACTGATTTTGGAAGAATAGAGCATGAAAGACTTCACTCCTGGGAGCTTTCAAAAGGGCCATGTCAAACAAATTTTTCTTAATTTCCTCATCCAAAATTGCCTTCCCCAGAAATTCAATATCACCAAAATCAAGGCTTGGAAAGGTGTTAGGTGATAAAGACCCAAAAGGACCTGGAACTTCCACATAGATATTATGAAAAAAGCTTACTGCCTCAAACTAAAGAACATCTAGATCATAGCACCAATCACTATTCTAGCTTAACAAAGTAGAGATGCGATTAAACTTCCTCTGTCGAAGCGTTCGACTATGGAAGAATTTAATGTTCCTATCACCCAATTTGAGCCAATCACATCTAAATTTTTGTTTCCACAAAAGTTTCTCATGACACAAAACTGAGTGTAGCTCATCCCTAACTACTATCTTAAGCCTAACCAAGCGATTAGAAATAGACCTTTCCATCACCTTCTAAATGTCAGCCACTCTATTAACAATATGCCTTTTCCTTATGTGACAATACACAACTCTATTCCACTTCTTAACCTCCATAAAATGACAAGAAAGAGTATCCAACATATAGCCATCAAACCCCTGCTCCACATTTACAAAATACATAAAATTTAGATGCTAAGTCCAGCCAGCCAAGAAATGAAAAGTATAACCCTACGCATACTGAAGTCTGATCTAAGAGAGAGCTGTAGAGGCTGGTGATTAGATTTAATCCTTGAAAAATGTGACATCATATAGTTAGGGAAAGTAGATACCCAAGCATCATTACTAATAGTGTAATATCCCGAATTAGGGCCTAATCGGAATAGTGGTTTTGTGACCACAAATTCGAGATAGAAATAATTATTTTATAATTATTTTGATGTTTATGATATGATTACATGATTGTGTGAAAATTTCGTGACGAAATTCTATGCATAAAGTGCTTAAGCTGAAATTAGGGACTAAATCGAATAATTTGTAAAACTTGCATTCTAGAAGTTTTTAGTATGAAATTACTTTGGAATATTAATGAGGAGGTCTTAAATAGCAATTTGACCAATTTCTAAAATTTTGGACAAAAATGGGCTTATACATGAAAATTTTCAAAGAAAGGTATTAAGGGTATTCTGGTCATTTGCATATTAAATGAAATAAAATGAGAAAAATAACACAAAATAGCCATCTTCTCCATATAGTTGCTGTCGAATTTTTCTCTCTCCATAGCTAGGGTTTCTTCAACATTTAAGCCTTGATTGTAAGTGATTTCTATGCCCGTTTTTAATGTTCTTTACGTTTTTGGAATCCCGGTAACTCGATTTAGCTTATGCTCACAATAATTTAACCTAGGGTTCATATTTGGAAAATACCCATAGGTGAAATTTGTGTATTTTGGTGTTTTATGATAGAATATGAGGTTTTAAATTATGTCAGACAACTTGTACTACTCGGTTTTAAGCGAAAACGAGTAAAAGGGCTTAATCGGTAAAAATACCTAATAGTCATAAGTACATGTTAGAGTGTGAAATTGATGCTGCCATAGAAGGGAAAAATGATCAGCATGTCATAAAACATAATAAAATGGGATGAAGTTTAATTCCCAAGCCTAGGGGCAAAAGTGTAATTTTGCAAAAGTTTAGCGACAAAATGGTAATTTTGCCAAAGTTCATATTTGGGGCTGTTTTGATGAATATATGTATTAAATAAGATTAATTTGGCATTATAGATAAAGAGAAACGAGATTCAAGTCGCGATCGAGGGAAAAACAGAGTTTACGAAGAATAGGCTCGATTGCTAATAATTTTATATCGAGGTAAGTTCATGTGTAAATGTAGTAACATAATTGTCATTTTAAGTAATTTAATGTTATTTATGTGATATGATGATTAATATCATGAAATATTATGCTTTATGGTTATTATTGAATAATATGTAAATTATGAATTGCTACTGAGTATCAGTTTCGATGTTTCGTGGAAGACGGCAAAGATGTGTAATCGAGGAAAAAGCCCGTTTGAACCTTGGGAATAGATTAGAATGCAAGTGACATGTTACTAGGATGGTTGGGCATCCGAACTCGTTGAGTTGAGTCCGAGTTCACTTATGGATGCAAATGTCCGAACTCGTTGAGTTGAGTCCGAGTTCGTGAGATGTAACTAGGCATCCGAGCTCGTTGAGTTGAGTCCGAGTTCACTTATGGATGCGAACGCCCGAGCTCGTTGAGTTGAGTCCGAGTTCGCCTATGGGCGGGTTACATGGTAGCTTGGCTACATATGTGGCACTTATGTACAAACTTTCCGTGTATTCGAATTATATTCCGGTGTGTTCAACGGGTGAATCTTAAGAGAATGAGAAGAATGCCTAAAACAAAGGTGACATGTTGGTAAGTGTGGTAAATGAGAAAATTTGACAGGTATGTGCTTAAACCCTCGGGTTGAAAACTTGGTATGATGAAATCGTAAAAAGACATTAAATGCAAATGATGTTTTATGTGGGATTGTGTGATTATGTTACTTGCTATTTGCATGTGAACTTACTAAGCATTTATGCTTACTCCCTCCTTTTCTTTCATTGTAGTTTTGACAAGCCGGCTTGAGAATCGGGATAGGTCGAAGACTCGTTCATACTATCCGAAGGCTTAAATCGGTAAAATGGCTTGTATATTTTGAATGTGGCATGTACGGCAAAATAGTTACTTTGTGTAATTGATCTTATGATATAGCTATGGTTTGGCAAGAAAAGGGTTTGTAAATGATTAGCCATTGGAATGGCCAATCTAAGTCATATTTGATGTTATGTATGTTTAAAATGCTATTTAGTCCATGAAAATTTATAGTAAAGTAAAATTTGCTATAAAATAGAATATTGCTACAGCAATGACGTGAATTTGAAAATTCACTAAAAAAATTAGAAATGGAATTAAATGATGAGTCAGTTATGAAATTGAAAATTAATGAGTCTATTTTCATATGGATTGAACAAAACAGGTATATGAATTATAATTTATGAGACATTTGAATTTTTGTGAAACAGGGCCAGAGTGATTTCTGGATCCCCTGTTCTGACTTTGAAAATTCACCATAAATTGTATAAAAATAATTAGAAGTCATACTTTATATGTATAGATTTCTTCTTGAGTCTAGTTTTAATAGAAACAAATGGCATAGTTATTGAAACTCTGTACAGGGAGATATCTGATTCGTAATACACAGAGGTCAGAGCAGTCATACCCTGAAATAGGGGAGACTTTAACTAATAAACTGTACTAATTTACCACACCAAAAATTCTATATGAGTCTAGTTTCAAGGAAAATTTAAGGATTTTAATTTTGAGTTTCGGAACTCGAGATATGAATTTTTAAGCGACTGTGATGCAGTTAGCCAGCTTGTCTGGAATTTCTAAAATAAATTGTTTAAGTTGTTTAATTGATGAAATTAAGTTTAGTAGCACCTCGTACTCGACTCCGGTGATGGTCCCGGATACGGACCGTTACATTTGGTGGTATCAGAGCAGGTTTAGTCGCTTCTCGGACTAACATGTTGTATGTACGAGTTTTGCTATACATGCCATGCCATATATATATTGTGATAGTGTGACGATTTCTGACCTTTTAAATGATTTTTTTATAGTAAATGGATCTCGATCCAGCTGCGGCTAATGATGTAGAAAGTAATGCATCGGCTCCAGCTGAAGGGGCAGTGCCAACCGAAAATCCACCTCCTACTGTTGGTCAAGGAGGAGGAGAAGGGGCTCGAGAAGCCTTTCTTCGGATGATGAGTGCACCGTATAATCGAGTTCGTTCGCATGCGAATCCGAATGTACAACCTGCCCCACCTCCCCTGATTCCTCAACCTGTACCCCCGATGCCTCAAGGTGTGGATCTGATGAAATTTCACAGAACTCCAGTTGACAGAATCTGTAAGCAAGGGACCGAAGAATTTAGGGCAAATGTTGATGATGATGCCGAGAAAGCAGAGTTTTGGCTTGAGAATTTTATTCGGGTATTTGATGAATTGTCTTGTACACCTGAGGAATGCTTGAAATGCGCTATATCATTGTTGAGGGATTCAGCCTATCATTGGTGGAAGACATTGATTTCAGTGGTACCGAAAGAGAAGGTAACTTGGGAATTCTTTCAAGAAGAATTTCGGAAGAAATACATCAGTGAAAGATTTGTTGATCAGAAGCGTAAAGAGTTTCTTGAGTTGAAGCAAGGGCTCCAGCTAGAACTTATACCATAAAGGCACGTGAAGATGCTTCATCACCCGACGTAATTACTGGTATATTTTCTCTTTATAATGTTAATGTTAATGCTTTGATTGATCCCGGTTCTACTCATTCGTATGTGTGCATGAAACTGGTGTCTAGTATGAATATACCTATTGAGAACACAGAATTTATGATTAGAGTGTCAAATCCATTAGGCAAATGTGTGATAGTTGATAAAGTATGCAAGAAATGTCCTTTAATGATTCGGGGTCATTACTTTCCGACCGACTTGATGTTGTTGCCGTTTGATGAATTTGATGTTATTTTGGGTATGGATTGGTTGACATTGCATGATGCTATAGTAAATTGCAAAGAAAAGGTTATATAATTAAAGTGTGAAAGTGGTGAAATTCTATGGGTTGAACCAGGCAAATCAGAGGCACTATCTAGTGTGATTTCTTCGATGTCGGCTCAGAGATATTTGAGGAAGGGTTATGAAGCTTATTTGGCGTATGTAATTAATACAAAAGAAGTTGAAAAGAAAGTTGAATCAGTGCTGGTTGTGTGTGAATTTGCAGACAAATTTCTAGGAGAATTGCCGGGTTTGCCTCCAGTCAGGGAAGTAGAATTTGGTATTGATTTGATACCGGGAACAGCTCCGATCTCGATTGCTCCATATAGAATGGCACCAGCAGAGTTGAAAGAATTAAAGTCGCAGTTGCAAGAGTTGACTGATAAAGGCTTTGTGAGACCGAGTTTTTCACCTTGGGGTGCTCCCGTGTTATTTGTGAAAAAGAAGGATGGTTCTATGAGATTGTGTGTTGACTACCGGCAGTTAAACAAGGTGACAATCAAGAACAAGTATCCGTTGCTGAGAATTGATGATTTATTTGATCAGCTAAAAGGAGCAACATGGTTTTCAAAGATTGACTTGAGATCTAGGTATTACCAGCTGCGAGTAAAAGAGTCGGATGTGCCTAAAACTGCTTTCAGAACAAGGTACGGTCATTATGAATTTTTAGTTATGCCATTTGGGTTGACAAATGCTCCTGCCGTGTTTATGGATTTAATGAATCGCATATTTCGGCCATACTTGGACAAATTTGTTGTGGTGTTTATAGATGATATTTTAATTTATTCAAAAGATGAGACAGAGCATGCTGAGCATTTGAGGATAGTTTTGCAAACTTTAAGAGATAAGCAGTTATATGCTAAGTTTAGTAAAAGTGAATTTTGGCTCTAGGAAGTTGGATTTTTGGGTGATGGTATACGGGTTGATCCTAGTAAAATTTCAGCCATTGTCGATTGGAAACCACCGAAAAATGTAACTGAGGTTAGAAGTTTCTTGGGGCTAGCTGGGTATTATCGGCGGTTTGTAAATGGATTTTCTATAATTGCTGCTCCTATGATTAGACTACTCCGAAAGGATGTTAAGTTTGAGTGGATGGAAGAATGTCAACAGAGTTTTGAAGAATTGAAAAAGTTATTAACTGAAGCACCAGTGTTGGTACGACCTGAAACAGGTAAAGAATTTCTGGTGTATAGTGATGCTTCTCGAAATGGCTTAGGATGTGTACTTATGCAAGAAGGAAAAGTGGTGGCTTATGCTTCGAGGCAGTTAAAATCTCACGAAAGAAATTATCCGACTCATGATTTGGAATTGGCTGCTATAGTATTTGCTTTGAAGATTTGGCGACATTATCTGTATGGTGAAAAATGCTGAGTATATACCGACCAAAAAAGTCTTAAGTACTTGATGTCACAAAAAGACTTGAATTTGAGACAGCGAAAATGGTTGGAGTTATTGAAAGATTATGAGCTTGTTATTGATTACCATCCGGGAAAAGCGAATGTGGTTGCCGATGCTTTAAGCAGAAAATTCCTATTTGCTTTGAGAGCTATGAACACTCAGTTAAAGATATCAAATGATGGTTCGATTCTAGCAGAGTTAAGAGCAAGATTGATGTTTTTACAAGAGATTTTTGAAGCTAAAAAAAGCGATGAAGATTTGCAAGCTAAGAGAAAGCGAAGTGTGAAGGCGTCACGGGTCGATTTCAAAATCGATTCTGATGGTTGCTTGATGTTTAAAAATCAGATTTGTGTACCGAAAAATGATGAGTTGATTCAAAAGATTTTGCATGAAGCACACAATGGTTGTTTGACGGTTCATCCGGGCAGTACGAAAATGTATAATGACTTAAAGAAAATGTACTGGTGGAGTGAAATGAAAAGAGATATATCCAAGTTTGTATCAAAGTGCTTAATTTGTCAACAAGTGAAAGCTGAACACCAAGTACCTTCGGGACTACTCCAGCCTATCATGGTTCCTGAATGGAAATGGGATCGGATTATTATGGATTTTATATCAGGGTTGCCGTTAACCCCGGGGAAGAAAGATGCCATCTCGGTAATAGTTGACAGATTGACTAAATTGGCTCATTTTATTCCGGTACGTATGGATTATTCTCTTAATAAGTTGGCCAAATTGTATATCAGTGAGATTGTTAGACTTCATGGAATACCATTGTCAATCATTTCGGATAGAGATCCGAGATTTACTTCGCGAATTTGGCAAAAGTTGCAAGAGGCATTAGGTACAAAGTTAAATTTCAGTACTGCTTTTCATCCATAAACTGATGGACAATCAGAGAGAGAGATTTAGATTCTTGAAGACATGCTCAGATGTTGTGTATTGAAATTTCAAGGTAGTTGGGAAAGATACTTACCGTTGGTAAAATTTGCTTATAATAATAGTTATCAGAGGAGTTTGAAGATGGCACCTTATGAAGCATTGTATGGTCGTAAATGTCGGAAGCCATTGTATTGGACTGAACTCAAGGAAAATCAGATTTATGTAGTTGATCTAATAAAAGAAACCGAAGAAAAAGTGAAAGTGATTCGAGATTGTTTGAAAGCTGCTTCGGATAGACAGAAATCTTATGCAGATTTGAAACGAAAGGAAATCGAGTTTCAAGTTGGTGATAAGGTATTTTTAAAAGTGTCTCCATGGAAGAAAGTTCTTAGATTTGGACGGAAGGGCAAGTTGAGTCTGCATTTTATTGGGCCCTATGAAATAATTGAAAGAGTTGGACCAGTAGCTTATCTGTTAGCATTGCCATCCGAATTACAGAAGATGCATGATGTGTTCCATGTATCTATGCTACGTCGGTAGCATTCGGATCCCTCACATATAATTTCACCAACAGAAATTGAGCTACGACCGGATATGACTTATGAAGAAGAACCGATTAAGATTTTAGCTCGTGAGGTCAAGCAACTAAGAAATAAAAGTGTCGCTCTTGTGAAAGTATTATGGAAAAAGCACGGGGTAGAAGAGACTACATGGGAACCTGAGGAAACTATGAGAAATCAATACCCACACCTGTTTATCGGTAAGATTTTCGAGGATGAAAATCCTTAAAGGGGGAGAGAGTTGTAATATCCCGAATTAGGGCCTAATTAGAATAGTGGTTTCATGACCACAAATCTGAGATAGAAATAATTATTTTATAATTTTTTTGATGTTTATGATATGATTGCATGATTGTGTGAAAATTTCGTGACGAAATTCTATGCATAAAGTGCTTAAGTTGAAATTAGGGACTAAATCGAATAATTTGTAAAACTTGCATTCTAGAAGTTTTTAGTATGAAATTACTTTGGAATATTAATGAGGAGGTCTTAAATAGCAATTTGACCAATTTCTAAAAGTTTGGACAAAAATGGGCTTATACATGAAAATTTTCAAAGAAAGGTATTAAGGGTATTCTGGTCATTTGCATATTAAATGAAATAAAATGAGAAAAATAACACAAAATAGCCATCTTCTCCATATAGTTGCTGTCGAATTTTTCTCTCTCCATAGCTAGGGTTTCTTCAACTTTTAAGCCTTGATTGTAAGTGATTTCTATGCCCGTTTTTAATGTTATTTACGTTTTTGGAATCCCGGTAGCTCGATTTAGCTTATGCTCACAATAATTTAACCTAGGGTTCATATTTGGAAAATACCCATAGGTGAAATTTGTGTATTTTGGTGTTTTATGATAGAATATGAGGTTTTAAATTATGTCAGACAACTTGTACTACTCGGTTTTAAGCGAAAACGAGTAAAAGGGCTTAATCGGTAAAAATACCTAATAGTTATAAGTACATGTTAGAGTGTGAAATTGATGCTGCCATAGAAGGGAAAAATGATCAGCATGTCATAAAACATAATAAAATGGGATGAAGTTTAATTCCCAAGCCTAGGGGCAAAAGTGTAATTTTGCAAAAGTTTAGCGACAAAATGGTAATTTTGCCAAAGTTCATATTTGGGGCTGTTTTGATGAATATATGTATTAAATAAGATTAATTTGGCATTATAGATAAAGAGAAACGAGATTCAAGTCGCGATCGAGGGAAAAACAAAGTTTACGAAGAATAGGCTCGATTGCTAATAATTTTATATCGAGGTAAGTTCATGTGTAAATGTAGTAACATAATTGTCATTTTAAGTAATTTAATGTTATTTATGTGATATGATGATTAATATCATGAAATATTATGCTTTATGGTTATTATTGAATAATATGTAAATTATGAATTGCTACTGAGTATCAGTTTCGATGTTTCGTGGAAGACGGCAAAGATGTGTAATCGAGGAAAAAGCCCGTTTGAACCTTGGGAATAGATTAGAATGCAAGTGACATGTTACTAGGATGGTTGGGCATCCGAACTCGTTGAGTTGAGTCCGAGTTCACTTATGGATGCAAATGTCCGAACTCGTTGAGTTGAGTCCGAGTTCGTGAGATGTAACTAGGCATCCGAGCTCGTTGAGTTGAGTCCGAGTTCACTTATGGATGCGAACGCCCGAGCTCATTGAGTTGAGTCCGAGTTCGCCTATGGGCGGGTTACATGGTAGCTTGGCTACATATGTGGCACTTATGTACAAACTTTCCGTGTATTCGAATTATATTCCGATGTGTTCAACGGGTGAATCTTAAGAGAATGAGGAGAATGCCTAAAACAAAGGTGACATGTTGGTAAGTGTGGTAAATGAGAAAATTTGACAGGTATGTGCTTAAACCCTCGGGTTGAAAACTTGGTATGATGAAATCGTAAAAAGACATTAAATGCAAATGATGTTTTATGTGGGATTGTGTGATTATGTTACTTGCTATTTGCATGTGAACTTACTAAGCATTTATGCTTACTCCCTCCTTTTCTTTCATTGTAGTTTTGACAAGCCGGCTTGAGAATCGGGATAGGTCGAAGACTCGTTCACACTATCCGAAGGCTTAAATCGGTAAAATGGCTTGTATATTTTGAATGTGGCATGTACGGCAAAATAGTTACTTTGTGTAATTGATCTTATGATATAGCTATGGTTTGGCAAGAAAAGGGTTTGTAAATGATTAGCCATTGGAATGGCCAATCTAAGTCATATTTGATGTTATGTATGTTTAAAATGCTATTTAGTCCATGAAAATTTATAGTAAAGTAAAATTTGCTATAAAATAGAATATTGCTACAGCAATGACGTGAATTTGAAAATTCACTAAAAAAATTAGAAATGGAATTAAATGATGAGTAAGTTATGAAATTGAAAATTAATGAGTCTATTTTCATATGGATTGAACAAAACAGGTATATGAATTATAATTTATGAGACATTTGAATTTTTGTGAAACAGGGCCAGAGTGATTTCTGGATCCCCTGTTCTGACTTTGGAAATTCACCATAAATTGTATAAAAATAATTAGAAATCATACTTTATATGTACAGATTTCTTATTGAGTCTAGTTTTAACATAAACAAACAAAATAGTCATTGAAACTGTGTACAAGGAGATATGTGATTCGAAATACACAGAGGTCAGAGCAGTCGTACCCTGAAACAGGGGAGATTTTAACTAATAAAATGTACTAATTGGCCTCACAAAAAATTCTAGAAAAAAATTAGTAGATATATATATGAGTCTAGTTTCAAGGAAAATTTACAGATTTTAATTTCAAGTTTCAGAACTCAAGATATGAATTTTTAAGCGACTATGATGCAGTTAGCCAGCTTGTCTGGAATTTCTAAAATAAATTGTTTAAGTTATTTAATTGATGAAATTAAGGTTAGTAACACCTCGTACACGAATTCGGTGACGGTCTCGGGTATGGGGCGTTACAGATAGCATGATGAAGCCTCTCAAGAGTCTGACCTCTCGACTAGGTAAAAAAGGGACCCTAAATCCCAAATCCTGCAAACTAGCTGTCTCAACAAAATCCCTGAAGATGGGACACCTTTTACACTTGAAACTACCACCCTTTTTATCACTATCAGACAGAAGAGCATTAAAATCTCCAATAGCCAGCCATGGAACCTGAACTGAAAGGATTGAAAAGTTTAGACCTTCCCATAACTTCTTACATTTTGCTTTATTCCGGCTACCATAAACAAAGGTAACAAACACCCCATAGAAGAGCTAATGCAACGAACATGAGTCAAAATAAACTGAGGATGGCTCCTGACTACTTGCACTTGAAGCAAATCCTTTTGCCCAATCTATATACCCCAAAAAGTCCAATCACTTCTATCTAATAGGAAAACAAAAACCCCAACTTGGAAATAGTAGCATCAGCTTTTTCTCCATTTACCCTTAGTTCCAATAAACTAATAATATCAAGCTGAAACTCCACATTATATTCCCAAAAAACACAAGAAAATTTACCTCTAACACAACCTTGACAATTCCACGTAAAAATTGAAAAATTCAAATCCATAGACAAAATAAAAACCAACCAATACTCACTTCCTGTACACCTCCATGGTACCTAACACCATAACATTATCAACCACCTCTCCTTTGTTGGCCTCTAGTTCATGTTGGACAGAGATTAAATAAACCATTGTATTAACTAAATTAGACAAAGGAACTTGAGAGTTACCTAAATTCTTGAAAATATTCCCCCAATCTTGAATGGTTTTTTTGAGCCTCAAACCTTTCCTGTTGCCCGAAGCCCTTCCATCAACTCTAAACCTACTCAAATGAATGGCTCCGTTCCCTGAATGCAACAGTTTGGTTTAGACCCTAGTCGAAATAGTGGTTTTGGGACCACAAATCTGAGTCAAAGAAATATTTAAATTTTATTTTCTATGCTTATTATACGTGAATTAGTATGTGTGAAAATTTTGTACGAAAATTTGATCGTTTGTGTGCTCAATCTGATAAAAAGACCTAATCGTCTAAAATGTAAAAGTTGCCTGCTGTTTCTGAAAGTGCTTAATTGATTTGTCTTATTACATGTGAGGTACTTATGTTGTGAATAGACCATTATTAACTTGAGTGGACTATTATGGGCATGAATTAAATGAGTTTTATGTTTTATCATTAAGGTTATTATGGTAATTAGTACATTATGTTAATATAATTAAAACAAAACATAAAAATTAGGCCATGTTATGTTCATCTTGCCGAAAACTCAAAGAAAAAGAAAGAAAATAAACTTTCTAGGGTTCAACCAAACAAATTGATGATTAAGGTATGGTTTTTGATCCGTTTTTTATAATTTCTACATTTTTGTAATCGTTGCACTGTATTCTATCAAGCCCATGCCCTAATTTTTTATTTTGTTAATGAGTTTGAGTTGAGTCATTGATGAAACTATGATTTTTATGAAGTTTGATGTTAGTAAATGAAAGATATGTTTAGGGTTAACATATTTTGTATTTGAATTTTTGATGAATTTGGGTAATTTGGGCTAAATTGTGAAGTTTGTAAATTGAAGGACTAAAATATGAAATAAATGAAATGTGTGGATTTGAATGAGTGCTATGAACATTCGGCCTAACATGAGTATTTGGAAATTTTGTGTTTTTGTGAGTAGGGACTAAAGTGCAAAAATGTGAAAATATGAGGGCTAATTTGTAAAATGCCTTAAATGTGTGTTTGTGGATTGATTTGAGTGATTTGGTGAATAAAAGAGTTAAATTTGAATTCATATTGGTCAAGAACTAAAGAAAACGAAATTAGATCGGGAAAAGTCGAAAGTCGTTGAGTAGCCTATACCGTCTATCTAAATCTGTACGAGATAAGTCGATATACAAATAAATGTGTTTGAATTGATTTATTCATGTATATATGTCACTGTATTGTGATGAATGATAATATGAGAGCTAAACATGAGATATCCGAGAAAGTATCGACAAAGTTCCGACGTCTGAAAAGCCCTGTACGAACCTTAGGAATAGTTAGGATACATATGTCATGACATAGGATCCAATATGTGTTATCGTGTAAGACCACGTCTGGAACGTTGGCATCGTATTTGATTTCATGTAAGACCTTGTCTGGGACAGTGTCATCGATATTTGATTATATGTACAAGCTTTTCAAGCTATCCGCGTATCCTTATGATTCCAAATGGTTCAACATGTAACACCCTAAACCCGGCCTAGACGTTATGGCCGAATTTGGCGGTGTCACATTGGACTGCTTTTCGAAAAGTTACTCTTGTTGATGAAAACTCATTTGGAAATTTAAAGCCTCTTTGTTAGAACTCAAATCATTCTAGCCATTTGTTATTCATTTTAAATTGTCATTACTTTTAAAACATTATTGTTGTGGAAGCATTTCAAAAGTGTTGCGAAAACATAGTGTTTTGAAAACAGCTATCGTTTTAGAAAACCACGTTCTACTTCTAACAGATGTAAATCCTAATAAACAAAAATCCCAAATTAAAAGCTAGAAAATTAGAGAGGCCTTATTACAAAAACATAACCCCAAAATGAAACTTTAAATATAAATACAACCAAATGTAGATTAACTGCAGTTGTGTGGCCACCTCCGAGTCCCTCGCAGTACCAAATCGCCTATAGTTGGGTATCACCTGCACAGTCGAAGAGAAAGAGTGAGTTTACGAAAACTCAGTGTGAAATCCCCTATCAGTCGATCAATACCCAGTATACAATAATAGTCTGGGCCTGAGCCCTATTCAGAAATAGTACAGAGTGGGCCATAGCCCAATACAGTAACAAAACAGTACAGTAATGCAACCCATCCCGATCTAGCCAACACACCACTCCGTACCACCAACACACCATGTGGGGACAAAGTCGACCCACCCAGCCAACACACCAATATCGCAGCAAAGCTGCCAGTATTAATATATGTGGCAAAGCCACCAGTAACAGTATATGTAGCAAGGCCACCAATACAGTAGACTTACTCCATAATAGTATCCCAACCCCATGCAAAATGTCAAGTCATAAATCATACAAATATACAAAATGTCATGCTCAATATAGATAAATCATAGCGTAAATTAGTCATTTACCCTCGAGGGGTAAAATAGTCATTTTACCCTATAGGGGTATTTTAGTCATTTTACTTGCCTTGGGGTCTCAGTACTCTTATCGACCCATCAGAAGGTCTATAGTCAACTCAAGCGACTCGTGTAACCTTAACGATCCTAATAGTGTAAATGGGCCCAAGGCCTATTATGCGGCCCAAGTAGGCCTACAGGCCCATATGGCCCATTGAGCCCAAAAATTACCACGACCATGCGAACTACACAGCCCAGTCCAATATTAGCCATGTACCGCTAATTTTATTCGTGTGGAACCCACGAGCCCATTGGGCCCACACGGCCCATCGAGGCCCAAAACAACCTAAGCCCATGAGAACGCCCATGGTGGCCTCTACAGTCTTATGCTCACGATTCGTGGGCTAGGTTTACCACATGTGCGTTTGCACACCCATGTGGCCAAAAGGCCATTCTTTTGGCTTTTCGGCCTTTCGAATTTTCGGCTTTTGCCATTCTACAGTCTATTCAGTTTGTAAATACACACCTGGTTGCGAAAAGGAGCGAATAGCCCACGCACTCCAACCTATCAAAAAAGAAACGTCAGTTAAATATCTAACACACGTGTTACAAGAAACCCTAATCGAAACTTGTTCCAAGAGATAACTTACTATTGCCTTGCTTGAACGAACATGATTAAAGCCCGCTTAGATCGTTGACAAAAGTTGCAAATAGACCCTTGAAGATTATCTGCATGATAGCGAATCCATTATACCTATTGCTTAACCACAAAGGTTGAACGACACACACCAACCCAAAGAAAATATACTTCTAATAAGGCAAAGGAGTATTCGGCCAAGGTCCAAGAACCTCAACCAAAGTACTTTTGTTTAAGAAAATACCAGTGAGTAGCGCTACCTCAGAATAAGAGATGAAAGGAAGATTCTGATTGTCTCAGGAATCCTAGCAAACTTCCTCACTCCTTGCATAATACTAACATTTGAAACAAAAGCACCATAACCAAGGAGGAAAGAGATGGAAGTCGGCATTTAGGCAAAGAGGAGATAAGCCAAATAGAACAAAGACAAACCAAGACTTACCAAACAGTATTCGGTCACCCACCAGTGAAAAGAGAAGGGCTAGAGAGAAAACAGAACAGCGAAGGAAAAGAAGGGAGGAAATGGCAAGGTAATCGGCCTAAAGAGAACAACCGATTATGGAAGAGACGAAAAAGAAAGGTAGCAATCGATTAATCAGGAGAGAAGATGCCAAAAGAGAAAAGGGGAAATAGAAATCAGTAACTCCGAAGTAAGAGGTCAGAAAATGGACATAAGGTGTGCAAAATACTAAGGAGAAAAGTCCCGAAAGAAACAGCACTATTTTGCCCAAACAGACAAGGAAACCGCATCAAAACAATAGCCAAAAATCGACACCAATAGAATAGGGAAGCTAAAGCTGATTTTTTGCCCAAAGAGAACTCCCAAAACATGCACAGCCCCCCTATAGTTTTCCCAAAGCCGAAACTCCTCCAAGCTAGAGTCCAATTTCAGCACACACTCCCCTTCTCCTTCAAATTCCCTAATTTTCTCCAAATATCTCTCCCCTTATCCCTCCACAATTCTCTCCATGAAATCCTTCTTGATTTTCTCTATGACCCATTCAAATTCCAACCTGTAGAGTTCTAGTCAGACTCCACTTCTTATGCAACAAGGAAGTAAAATAAATACTCTTTTGTGCATGGAGTGACTCGAACCTCCAACCCCCTTAGAAGCACAACATGCCACTACCACTACACCACAACTCTCTTTGTATCATATAATATCTAATTTAATTAAAGAAGCCTACTATCTAGAACCTAGGGCCCTATTCACTTAAAATTAAAATTTTTGCTAAAGCCCAGGTTTGAACCCAAGACTTCTCCAACACTTCTCAGGACACTTTACCACTAGAGCTAGCATACTTTTATGTCATTTTCTTGCACAACTAAATACTCACGTGCAGTCTCCTTGCTATTCCCATGCTCAAGGCTTAATCCTTCTAGGCCCAAATTCGGGGCATTACATAACGGGCATTCTGAGAAAATGAAATATGATGTGAACATGTATCCAATTTAGGTATATTTGGAATAAGTATCATATTGGATGTAAAAAGGTAAGTATATGTACTTTAGTGATCAATTAATGATATATGATAAAAGCATGAGAAAATATGCTATATGTGCTAAAGAATTTGGAATATATGAAATGTATATGAACATTGAGGTTTGGGATAGTATTTGGTTATGTATTATATGCAAATTGATGATGATTATATGATTTAATAATAAGTTTATTTGTATATGGCTTACTAAGCTTTTGAAAGCTTACTTTGTGTGTGTTTGAATTGTTTTATAAATATCATAGCTATCGGGAGCTCAAGGATCGTCGAGGATTGTCACCACACTATCAAACCTTAATTTGGTACCTTTTGAAAATGTATATATTAAAGTATGGCATGTATAGGCTAGAAGTACTTTGAGGTATGTTTTATAATATGTATATCATGCCATGAGATATGGCTAGATTATGTTTGAACTGATGGTTTGATTTTGGTATTTGATATGTGATGCAATTGTGGTATGTTTGATGTGTTCATGAATAGTCAAGAGAAATGGTAAGTTTGGTAAGTTTTGGTATGTGCTTAATTGTGGAATTAGTAAGAACATGGTGTGAAATTGAATGTGAATATAAAGATTATTAATCATATAATTTGGTATGCTTTTAGTTTATGGAATGATATGATTTGGTATGTATTTCAAGCATGAAATATGTTGATAATCAATTGGTATAAATGATGTATGTTTTGGTTGTAAAATGGTTGAGAATTAGGTATAAAATGATGTGGTTTTGATGTTTGTAGGAAGACCCTTAATAGATGGCAATTTGGCCTTGCAAATGGCCTATTTTTGCCTACACGGGCAGGGACACGGGCGTGTGTCTCAGCCGTGTTGCTCGCGGACCATTTCGAAATGAGCCTGGGTAGACCACACGGTCGCACACACGGGACTGCGCTAGGCCGTGTGGCCAAGTCAATTTTGACCATGGGTTAGACACACGGGCGTGTGACTGGCTGTGTGACCCAAGTCAATAGCCTTCCTAATTTTCACACGGCCTGGCACATGGGCGTGTCTTGTGGCCATGTGGACAAGTCAGTACGTATGCCCTGTTTTGTCACGGCCTAGACACACGGGCGTGTCTAAAGCCGTGAGAGGCACACGACCTGTTCACACGGACGTGTGACCTGTACAACTTTGAAAAATGTTTAAATTTTGAAAAATTTTGTATGAGCTCGGTTTAGTCCTAACCCCTTTCTAAAGCATGATTAAGGTCTCGATAACCTATATAAGGGACTTTATAATAATGTTTGACTATGTTGTGGATTATGTTATTGAATTGTTGGTAAAATGTTTCGATTTGTCCGGTAACGCCTTTAACCCTAGTCCGGTGATGAGTACGAGTTAAGGGTGTTACACTGAAAGTTTCAAACAACCACCCTCTACAACACCAGCTAGATTCGACTCCTTGTTTTCTTTGAACACTATTGTTGTATGTATCTCTAGATCAAGGACTCCCTCCTTCATCGTCACCTCCATCTCGATTAGCCCTTCAAATGTTGGGTTAAAATGTGATGAAATGACTTCAAAACTAGTAGCTTCAAAACATGCCCTGGTCACACCCACCTACCCAACTTGCACATTCTCTTGGATTGAAAATAAAGTATTATTCGAACATATCTCATCAATGACCAAGGCACAATATTAGATCTCTACACCATGTTGACCCAAAGAGCTAGCGTCTTTTAAAGAAATACCATTAGTGGTACAAATTTGGGCTATAAAAACTAGGTCCACGCTATTTAAAACCAACCCATAAAATGGATCGAGCTGATTATCACAGACCCCAAGTAGGCTTTTACCCAAATCCAAACCAGGCCCACTTTCTTCTGTATCCACAGCCTCACATTGTACCCTAGGCTCGTTTGTCCTTTGCTTGCCCACCACACCCAACACCTTTTCCTTCTCCCAAATCTGCTTGTTTGCTAAAGAAAAGCTCCAATTTAGAATAACCCAAGGCTTCTTTTTAAGAAAGTCACACTTCTGAAATCTCACAGTAGACAAATCTGCTTGTGATTTGTCCAAATCCCCTCCCGTATTTTCTTCATAGACAAAGTGGTGAATCTGGAGCCTGACAGTGCTTTGCCCTTATTTTTTCCATCTGACTGTGGTTATTCCTTGAGCTGTGCCTATTTTTTCACTCGAAAATCATTCATGGGCCAAATGGTCCTACTTCCTCTCCCGAATTCCTTCCCATTGGCAATGATTCAGACTCCACCTCATTTCCTCTAGTGAGACCCAAACTGGTAGAAGATTTAGGGCATAGATATTTCAAGTGTCCATAGCGACTAAGGGTGCAAATGAACAGAACATTCGATGAACTGTTCATGAACTGTTCGTTTATTAAGCTAAATAAATGAGTATGAAATTTTTTTTATGTTTGTTTAATAAATGAATGAAAACAAATAGAGGTGTGTTCGATTCGTTTATGCTCACGAACAAGCTTGTTTATAAGCTCATTTATTGACTTGTTTATGACTCGTTTATTTACTAATGATATTTTCTTACAAAAATATTTAAATAATATCTCTCTTTATTTTTATATTTGCAATCACTATTGATAATCCACTGATTCATTAATAATGAAACTTTTCTTTACTATAATATAAAACTCTTTTTTGAACAGAAAAATCCACTAATTCATTTATAAAGGAAACTTTTCTTTACACCCTCCGTCAAAACAATAAATGCAAACACACCTAATTGGCTTGCCCTAATTGAGAAAGTTAATAGCCACACGAGTTAAATCAAACAAATAATAAAAGAAGACTTAAAATAAAAATAACAAAACACCTAAGTATTCAGCAAAGGGTAGCTGAATAGATCCCATTTCTTCCTACAATCGATTCAATTAGTGGTTATTTCCAACAACCTTCAACTTCTGCAACCTTCTACTCTGATGATCTCCTTTTGATCTTAATATTTTTTCTGTTTCCATTCTAACACTCCCCTGGCTTTTTTTAACTTCTTGTTTTATCCCATCTTTACTCCATAATTCCACCATTTCCTCTCCTTTGCATTCACCTTATATCCTCTGTTACCAGCTCTACTCTCATTGAGGCTTCTTCTATCTAGTATTTGGCTATTTCAAACCTCTTTCCTTCTTGAGCCAGTCTATGGGCAACGACTTTTGCTTCTCTAAGTACGAATCTAAACTTTATCTCTTGATAAATTAAAGAGATAAATGAGCAGTTAAAGCTTAAAAAAAACTTTCAAGCTGTATATAGAGAATATAGTAAAGCAAATGGGAGTGAAGGTGGAACGGTGAATGGGCTCAAGGAGGTGGAGGTGGCTAATTAAAGGCAGTGAAGGTGGGGATGGAGGGAGGTTTTGGGATTGAAATAGTAATTTAAAACAAAGAGAAAGATAAATGAAAGAGATGCATAAAGAATTGATGTTTGATCCATTTTGATTATGGATTATTCATTAATTAGTGATGTTTGTCTTTATATAAGTGTTAGCTAAGAAAAATTGTCCAGAATTTTCTTCTTACATATCTTTCAATGGTCAGGGTTTTTTACATTTATGCATGATTATTATGACATGATCAGAGTCGGAAGCATTTCATAATTTTAATAGAAAATGATATTGTAATCTTTGAAATTCTTAACCAAAAAAACCATAGTAAATTCAGTGAAGGTTATGGTTTCTCAACTTGATATGATCATTTTTTAAATAATATTCTTGTCGCCTGTTGATGTTTTGACCCGTGTCTTAGGCTTACTCCCTTAACTCTTGCTTGGTTGGATCTTTTTTCCCATATTTTGATTACAATTTGCTACTTTTCTGAAATTCAATATATTAATCACTAAAAAGGTATTTATATTATGAATTTGTTGCATCTCTTGATAGATTTCATCATTCAACTTCATCAGTCATCACAACTACTCGACTTTTATTTTCCAATGGTATGCAAAAGGATTTTGTTTTTCTTTTTTTTTTTGTTTCATATATTAGCAATATGCATATCCTTCTAAGATCCGACTTTTTCTAAAAGTCTCTCTAAAAATGATGTTCAAGGAGGCTGCGAAGAGTTCAGGGAAGACATTTTTAGATCTTTATTTGTGGTATACCATTCTCTTTTATCTTATTTGATCAATTTATTTTAGTATAAATTAATGTTGAGACCTTTTAAGTTGGAATTATAATTCTGTAACTATTATTTTGCTATTATTTTGCTATAATTTTCACCAAATTTAGCTTTAAGAGATATTGCTTTAAACCTGATGCACATTGTTGTTGTTCATACTTCAATGATTTTTAAATATATTTAATATTATTAATAGCAAAAGAAAATTATTTAAAATGGTGACCTATTACTTGTTTAGTCTATGTGTATTATTGGTTTTATAGATCGTGTTTATTAGATTTGGTGTTATCCATTAATAATGATTTAAGTTTTAATTTTTAGGTATGTCTTATAACTTGAAACAATGCCATTATTTCTATTCATGTATTGGTTCTTCATCACCGATGGCTGTCATTAAAGGAAATGAAATTTTCAATGCTCAGGATACTACTCATTAAAGACCAACCCCTGAAGAGGCTAAGTGTTTGGATGATATTGAAGTTAACACTTATACGAAGATAAATAGCAAGAACTGACCGTAGTTAAGCTTGCTGATGGGACCAAAAAAGTTCAGTGTAATCATTGTAAGATTAAACTTTCCAAGAACAATGATGGTACAACTACACAATATAAAAGACATTTAGATGGTTGTATGAAACATCAGGTATCTTTAAAGGGACAAGGTAATCTTTTTCTACCACCGCAAGCACCTAGATCTGATAGTGCGAGTGGTATCCAGACTTGGAAATATGACCAAGAAAATATCAGGGAAGTTGTTTCTTACATGATAATGGTTCATGAGTTGCCTTTTGCATTTATTGAGTATGAGTTATTCACTTTGTTGATGAAAATTGCATGTCCTCACCATGTAAGAATTTCTCATGCAACAGCCAAAGCTGATTGTTAGAAAAGTTATGAGGTTGAGAAGAAGAGGTTAAATAGGTTGTTGAAGACAATGGATAAGATTAGCATTACAACTAATATGTGAAAGTTGGGTCAAAAGATTCAATACATGGTCTTGACAGCTCATTTTGTGGACTCGGATAGGAATTTACAAAAAAGAGTCTTGAACTTTATTGATATGCCTCCTCTGCATATTGGAGTTGTTGTCTATGTTGCATTATAGAAATGCTTACAAAACTGAGGTATTAAAGGAAAAGTGTGCTTAATTTTTATGGGCAGTGCTTCTTATAATGATGCAGTTGTAAGGATGTTGAAAGATAGCCTTTCATTTCATAAAAGGCTTTCTTTGAATGGGAAATTGTTTCATGCCCATTGTTGTGCACACATCTTGAATCTATTGGTGCATAATGGTCTTTCTAAAATTGAAGATGTAATTGATAATGCAAGGGAAAGTGTGAAGTACATCACAACATCCACTGTGCCTTTGACTATGTTCAATGATATTGTTAAACAACTTTAGTTTCCAAATAAGAGGTTGATTTTAGATTGTTGTACACGGTGGAATGCAACATATGCTATGTTGGTGTGAAGTACATCACAACATCCACTGTACCTTTGACTATGTTCAGTGATATTGTTAAACAACTTCAGTTGCCAAATAAGAGGTTGATTTTAGATTGTTGTACACGGTGGAATGCAATATATGTTATGTTGTCATGTGTATTGGAGTTTAAAGATGTATTTCTGCGGTATGCTCAATAAGATGCAAGTTATAAGTATTTTCCAAGTGATGGAGATTGGGTGAGGGTTGAGGAAGTTTGTTCTTTCTTGGCACTTTTTAATGAAGTTAACAACATTATCTCATGTAAACAATTTAAATATATCTAGTTTTATTTCATTATTTCTTAATTTTCATTTATGTTATTTAATTTAATACATGGTATTCCTTTATAAATATTAGGTTCTGAATATCCAACTTCAAATTTGTTTCTTCCTGAACTTTAGAGTATCAAAGAGTTATTGATGGATAAATCTTTGAGTGAGGAACTTTGGATGAGACAAATGGTCGATAAAATGCAAATAAAATTTGATAAATATTGGGCTGAATGTAGTTTGTTGATTTCTATTGCTGCTATACTAGATCCTAGGAATAAGATGAAACTGATTTACTTTAGCTTTTGTGTTATTTATTCTGAAGAGAAAGCTCCTAGACAAATTCGCATTGTGCGTGATTGTCTATAAGAGCTTTATAAGGAATATGTGGATGAATATGCACCAGCTAATGTTCGTACATCAATGGAAAATGATGTGCAAGAATGTGGTGCCAGCAATGCTTCTACCATTAGTAGAATAGACAAGGGAAAAGTTATGACTAGGAGGTCCAAGTTTGAGAGATATATTAGGAGTGTTGACAAAGTTGACAATGTTAAGTTTGAACTAGATATATACTTGGAAGGAGTGTTCAGTTGTAAGGAAAACTATAGTGATTTTGATGCCTTAGAGTGGAGGAAGGTTAATAACTTCAAGTTTTAAATTTTATCAAAAATAACTTGTGAAATCTTGTATATTCCCATTAGCACGGTGGCTTCAGAATCTGCTTTTAGTGCTGGTTGTAGAGTGATTGATGCATACCGTTCATCTTTAGGAACTGATACGGTGCAAATGTTACTTTGTGGTTCTGATTGGTATCAAAATTTTTATGGGTTGAAAAAGAAAGACAAAGTGAGTAATTTTCAAGTATTTGTTCTATTTATTCAATATTTAAAATATTATTTAATTTGGTCATCTAATTTTAATTTTTTATGTAGAGAAAAATGGAAATTAAAGAGATTTCTTTACTTTGAAGGTTGAATTTTGAAGAATTTCAAATATACTTAATCTAGTAACTTTCAAGTTTTTATGTTGTTTTCTTATTGAATTTGATGGGCAAAACTCATAAATTTTTTGATTTGGTGTTTTCAGGATATGGTATCATTGGATTCATTGTAAGGGAATGTGATATTTATGTTGTTAACTTTTCTAGTTGGTTTTTACTGCAACATTTTTGGTGTAATATTTTTGAATTGCTTCTCTTGTAATATGTTTTGTTTTGAATCGATCAAACTACTTGTTTACAACTTAGTTTTTTATGATATTACAAATACCTCCTTCAACTTTAAAACTCAACAATTCTCATGTTGAAATGTAAGTTTTATTTAGATGGTTTTGTTTTATTTAATTTTTTTTGTTTTTTTTTTGTATAGTTAACAATCATGAACATCAAACGAACATTTTTGCGAATGTTAAACAAATTGAGCTCAAACACACCAAATAATAAACGAATTGAGTTTCAACATGATATTAAAATTTTAAACAAACACGGACCGAACATGAACAACTTCAAAAATAAATAAGCAAATAGGAACATAGCCTTGTTCGTTTAAGCTCGGTTCATTTACACTCATAATGGCGACCGCAATAGAAACATATGGTCAGCAGTGACTCATGCTCCACCTTCTGTGATGTTTCATTGACCAAGTTCTGTGAAGCTAATGGTTTGTCAAGGCTAATATAGACAACCATCTGAGCAAACTTGCCCCTTAAGCTACTATCGATTTTCAGATCTAGCTTGGCCACCCTACCAACTAGGCTCTATTCTCCTCCAATATCTTCCGTTTATACAACAATCCCAAAAAACCAGGCAACCGGGTCTTTGTCATCACTACATGAGGAAAAGGCTATAGAGGGTAGAAATCCAAGGTCCATGATTGGACCGTAAAATACTGCCCGAAGGCGATCCAAGAACCTTGGTTAAGAACTTTCTCATAATTTACCATACTCTGGAATTTGACCGAGAAATAGTCGTTTTTAATATCCATGAGTTGAAATGGAAAAATGGGCTTCCACAAACTAAAAATCAAATTATGAAGGGTAGAATACCTTATGTTTCTCCCAAGGAGTTTCACAACCACTGTGGATACCATATCTTTCAGTAAGAACGAGCTGTTGAATCTGCTCTAAAAGGTCAATCATTGGGATTCCATTGATAGTAGATGTCTTAACATCTCCCTCTATAAAAGAAAACTCCTCATCATTGCCATTGTCTAAACATGCATAAGACTCAATAGGACCAATAGCACCTTTCCCCAACAACCTATCCTTCCACGACACGTGTAACAGCCTGATGTAGACCCTATTCGGAACAATGGTTTTGGGACGACAAATCTAAGTCAAAAAAAAATTTTTAATATTATTTTCTGTGTTTTTAAGGTGTGAACTTATGTGTGTGAAAATTTCGTTTGAAAATTTTACCGTTTGGATGTCTGATTTAATAAAAGGGCTTAATCGCGTAAAATGAAAAAGTAGTGATTAGAGTATCGAACCCCTTTCGGCCGGTGTGTTCTAGTTGACAAAATGTGTAAGAATTGTCCATTGATGGTTCGAGATTCATGTTTTTTTGCTGATTTGATGTTGTTTCCATTCGACGAGTTTGATATAATTCTGGGTATGGATTGGTTGAATTTGCATGATGCGGTAGTAAATTGCAAACGAAAGACTATTAATTTGAGATACCAAAATGATGAGATTAATCAGACTGAGTCTAATGATCTGAATTGTTTACCGGTAGTGTTATCTTTGATGTTTGCTCAAGAATATGTGAGAAAGAGTTGTGAAGCTTACTTTGCTTATGTGCTTGATTCTAAAGTGATTAAAAAGAAAATTGAATCAGTACCAATTGTGTGTGAGTATCCGGATGTGTCACCTGAAGAATTATTGGGTTTGCCACCAATCCGAGAGTTAGAGTTTGATATTGAGTTAGTGCCTGGGATGACTCCGATATCGATAGTTTCGTATAGAATGCCACTGACCGAATTAAAAGAATTGAAAGTTCTGTTGACCGAAGCTCTAGTGCTAGTTCAACCAGAATCGGGTAAAGAATTTATTATCTATAGTGATGCATCTTTGAATGGTTTGGGCTGTGTTTTGATACAGGAAGGCAAAGTCATAGCTTATGCCTCGAGACAGTTAAAACTGCATGAAAAGAACTATTTGACACATGATCTGGAATTGGCAACTATCGTGTTTGCATTGAAAATATGGCGTCACTATCTGTTCAGTGAGAAATGTCACGTTTATTCTGATCACAAAAGCTTGAAATATTTAATGACTCAGAATTATCTAAATTTGAGTCAACAATGATGGTTAGAGTTGCTAAATGATTACAAGCTTATGATTGACTACCATCTGGGAAAGGCTAATGTTGTTGCAGATGCTTTAAGCCAAAAATCTCTGTTTGCTCTACGTGCAATGAATGCGCATATGGCTATGTATGATGATGGTTTGATAATAGCTGAGTTAAAAGCAAGACCTTCATTTATTCAGCGGATTTGCAAAGCTCAGAATTCCAATTTGATACTGAGAGTTGTCTGAGATTCAAAAATCAAATATGTGTTCCAAGAAATTTAGACTTGATTTAGATGATTTTGAATGAAGCTCATAGCAATTGATTATCTGCTCAACCGGGTAGTATGAAAATGTATAATGATCTGAAATAGCATTATTAGTGGTCTGGGATGAAAAGAGATATTTATGACTTTGTTTTGAAATAGTTGATCTGTCAGCAAGATAAACTTGAACATCAGGTCCCATCCGGTTTGTTATAATCTATTATGATTCCTGAGTGGAAATGAGATAGTGTGACAATGAATTTTGTATCGGGTTTACCTTTGTCACCGAGCAAGAAAGATACTGTAAGAGAACGTTATCCAAACCTATTCGCCGGTAAGATTTTCGAGGATGTATATCCCTAGTGGGAGAGTTGTAACAGCCTGATTTAGACTCTATTCAGAATAGTAGTTTTGGGACCACAAATTCAAGTTGGAAATTTTTTTTAATATTATTTTCTGTGTTTTTAAGGTGTGAATTTGTGTGTGAAAATATCGTTTGAAAATTTTACTGTTTGGATGTCCGATTTAATAAAAGGGCTTAATCCCGTAAAATGAAAAAGTTGATAGTTAAATGTGTGAGTGGTTAATTGAATTTGTCTTTATAATATGATGCATTTATAATGCAATTAGACCATAGTTAAAAAGGATGGACGGTTTTGGTATTAATTATCATGGTTTTATATTAATTTTAAAAGGGTAATTTTTTATATGTTAATAATGTATTATAATAATAAAATATAAAACAAAGTTGCATGAATTCATCTTTATTTCAAAAGCAAAAAATACCAAAAGAAAAGAAAAAGAAAAAGAAAGCCAGATTCGACCATTAGCAAGCTTGATTCGAGGTGAGTTTTAGCTCTGTTTTTTATAATTTTTACATTTTTGAGATCATTGCTATGTTATCTATCAAGCCCATGTCTTAATTTTTGAATTTAATGATGATTTTGTATTTTGCCATTGTTGAAAGCTTGTGATTTTTGTTGTTTGATGCTATAAAATAAAAGATATGTGATAGACTAACATGTTTTGTATTTGAATTTTTTATGAATTTGAGTAATTAGGGCTAATTTGTAAAAATAATAAATTGAGGAACTAAAAGTGAAATAAATGAAATGTGTGGACTTGTATAAGGAAAATGAATATTCGGCCTAAGCATGGTATATTGAAATTTTGCATATTTTGTGTTTTGTGCAATAGGGACTAATTTGTGAAAAGTGTGAAATGTCAAGGGCAAAATGGTAATTTTCCCTTTTATGTGTTTTCAAACTAAATTGAATGAATTTGTGTTTGAATAAGTTTAATTTGAATATTTTTAGATCAAGAACCAAAGAAATCAATTTTGGATCAGGGAAAAACCAAAGTTATTGAATAATCGTTCCATTTCGATCGTCATTGTTCGAGGTAAGTTTATAAGCAAATAGATGTTGTAAATTTTAAATAAATATGAGTTATATATGCTGAAATGAATTATGTGAAAGTATATATGTGGTAGTCAAATGTGTATATGCTTGGGAATTATGTTTACGAACTCGATTTGATCGAGATACGACCTCCGAAAGCCCCAAACGAACCTTAGGAATAGCTAGGATACATATGTCATAACATAGGATTTTCGATATGTGTTCTCATGTAAAACCACGTTTGGGACATTGACATCGATATGTGATTATGTGTAAGACCATGTCTAGGACATCGGTATCATGTTTGATTCGTGTAAGACCCTGTCTGGGATAGTTGCATCGATATGTGATTACATATAAGACCACGTCTGGGACGTTGGCATTGTACAATATGTGTGTGTGAGTAAGACCACGTTTAATACGTTGGCATCTGTATGTGATTCCGATATGTGTGTGCGAGTAAGACCGTGTTTAATACGTTGGCATCGATATGTGATTCCGATATATGTGTGTGCAAGTAAGACCACGTTTAATACGTTGGCATTGATATGTGATTCTGATATATGTGTGCGAGTAAGACCACATTTAATACATTGGCATCAATATGTGATTCTGATATATGTGTGTGAGCAAGACCACGTTTAATATGTTGGCATCGATATGTGATTCTGATATGTGTTTACGAGTAAGACCCTATCTGGAAAAGTGGCATCGATATGTGATTACATGTAAGACCACGTCTGCGACGTTGGCATTGTACAAGCTTTCTGACTATCTGAGTATCCTTTTTAATTTCTAAATGGTTCATCGGGCAATGTTAAGTAAAGACCGAATGTGAAATCGAATTAAAAGGTTCAGGTATAAGTTAGCTAATGTATTGAAAATAAGGAAAGTTTTGGTATTTGAAGTGATGATATGAATTATACATGTTAAGATGTTGGATATATGTATATTGAATGCAAATCTATATTCGGCCAAATGATATATGTATGTGATATTTAAGTGTGAATCATGAATATACATAAATGAATGTATATATATATTCGGCTAAATGATGATATTGTGACCTTGGAAGTAAATGATAACTTTGTTAATGAATATATATGTATTTTGATCAAGTTAAAGTTCATACATGGATGTATAAGTTGTAAATGAATTTGCAAGTTTGAATTAAATGTGATTATGGTAGCATGAATTGGTTTAGTCATGTTGAGCTATTAATGTTAATGAATGTTGTATTTGCTTATGACTTGCTAAGCTGTGAAAGCTTACTATGTGTATGTTTACTTTCTGTTTTTTAGATTTTTGAAGCTAGTCACGGGCTCGAGAATCGTCAGAGAAGTCCATCACACTATCAACTGTTTCGGTATTTTTATAAAGTTGAACTTAAACTTATGGCATGTATAGGCTAGCTTATGTTTATATTTGTTTTGGGAAATGTAAATATGAGCCATGCGAAAATGGCTTGTTTATTATGTTAAGTTTGGTTTCTATGCTTTTGATTATATGATGGATATATTTTGTTTTGATGATTCAATAATGGCATATAAATGATGTGTGCTTGGTATGGTTGACTAATGTTTGAGATTGATTATGGTTGAGGTTTATTTTGGTAAATTGCTAAAAGATTTATGTGGATAATATGTGTGATAAGCTTGGAAATAATTCATATATCATTGTTAATATTAGGTCATTATGTTCAGTTATAAGAGACAAGAAATAAATATGCTTCTTGGATGGTTGGATAAATGTTTTAAGTGTAGTTATAATGATTATGTTTGGTTATTTATTTAAATTGATTAGATTTGACTATAACAATATAAAGGTATTTGCTAAGTGGGTTGGATTGTCTATGTGAAAATTTGGGCAAGTAATGTTTTAGTAATGTTGTTCTAAGGTGGCTAATATGTTATGTAAGTATATGAAAATTTAGTCAAGTTTATATGTGTTGTATGCATTGAAAATGGTTGGTGATTTTGGATGTGGTTTGGTTGATTTGGCTAAAGTATATATATATGTATTATGTTTGGCTTGTTTTATTAAGGTTAGGTATGTTTTTCGATCATAAGGTAAATTTCTATGCTAGTTGAGTTAGGTTATTTCATATGTTAGTTGAATGATACGCATATTATATGTATGTGAGGTGTTGGATATGTATATAGTGATATGGTTAAATTATTTCGGCAAAGTGATATTATAAGTGAAGAATTTATAACCATTTTTTTCATGGTTATTAGTTGTGATTAGTAATGTGCTATAAGGCTTTATTGTATGTTTAGAAATGAAGGTCGAATGTATACAAGTAGTTAAATTTATTTGTTTGGTTAGTTTTGGATATATGATTTAAGTGAAAGTTATCAACGATCATTAAGGTCCATAAATAATTACTTTGGTTGATGTGTACTAAATTGTATATGATGAAAAATATGATAATATTATTCGGCTAATGATAGTGAAAATGAAAAGGAGTATATACTTGGAAAATGGTTGTATTTGATTTGGTTAATGGTTCTATTGATGTATTATTTATGCCCATATTTAGGAAAGTGAACTAATAAATATATTACGTCCTTGTACATTGATATATGTTTATATTGAAAATAGATGTATAGTTGAAAGTGATGTCATGATAATTTCGGCAAAATTTAGATAAATTGAGAAGTATTTATATATGTGCTTATGTTATAGTTGTAAGTGTTTGAATTAAATTTTGATTTCATGGTTTATTTGTTAGCCAAAGTGATGATACGAAAACGGTAATGTTCAGACATGCTTTAAACTTGGTTAATTAACCATTTAGGTCATAAACCAACTTAATCATAGAATGAAAATGCACATTGTTCCGATTATGATATGGTCAAAATGATATGTGCTTTGATTTGTTTGATTTATATGATTCATGTATGAAATAATGGAATGAAATAATTATATTAGCTTGGATATGTGCACATGCTTATGTGGTAAAATGATATAATTAATATTTTTGCTTATGAATTATGTGACTACATATATGTTCGTTATATAATATGGAATGATTTGTAAAGAGATTGTGTTAGCTATAAGGTTTTAAATTGAATGGCATGAGTGATTTGATGGGAATAATATACTAAGTATGAAATGAAATGCATGTAAATTTCAAGTTGTATTTTGTCAGGTAATACCTCATAACCCCATTCCAACGACGGATACGGGTTAAGGGTGTTACAACACGGACGGCCTCGGTGAAAGATCCACAACCATCTCAACGGGCGTATGTCTTAATTGTGTGTTACACACGGCCATGTACACGGGCGTGTGGTTTCGCTGTGTGTCCTCTGCATCCATAAAATTTAGAAACAGAATACTCAGAATTGATCACATGGGCAGAGACATGGGCGTGTGTCTTAGCCGTGTGAGACACATGGCCTAGCACACAAGCATGTGTCTTGGCTGTGTGAAACCTACACCTAATTTTCAAAAATTAAATTGTCCACATTACCTAGCACACGGACGTATGGCTAGTCGTGTGACCTAAGTCAAAAAGTTACATGGGTATGGATATGGGATGGGACACGGCCTAAGACACAGGCATGTCGTTGGTCGTGTGAGCCACACGGCCTACTCACACGGGCGTGTGACCCCTGCACCTAGGAAAAATTTTGAGATTTTGCAAAATATTCTTTGAGTCCCCGATTTAGTCTTGACTTTTTTCTAATGTATAATTTGGACCTCAAGGGTTCAAATAAAGGATAATATGATTTAATATGATTAGTTTCGGACATGATTAGTAAATGACATGAGTTATCTATAATTATTCTGTAAACTCCGGTAATGCTCTGTAATCCTATTCTGGCAATGGATATAGGTTGGGGGTGTTACAATTATTGGTATCAGAGCTATGGTTTAGCTGATTCTTAGACTAGCGTAGCAAGTATGAGTTTAGTTATACATGCCATTATATAATTTGTGATAGTATGATATCTCTTGACCATTTTAAATGTGTTTTTCATATAGTAATGTCATCCAACTGAGCTAGAGCTGAATCCGATGAAGCTAAGAGCAATGCTCCAGCTTCAGTTCAAAGAGCTACATCTAGTAGTAGAAGGCCTGAATCTGAGGGCCGAAGTAAGGAGGCAAAAGAAGCCTTTTCTTCAAATGATGAATGAGTGGTTTATAGAATTTTTGAGAACAAATCTTGTTGTACAACAACCTCCCCCTCCTGCTCCTCAACTGGTTCCCAATAAGCCACAAGGTACAGAATTTGTTAGAACTGGTAAGCCTCCGGTAGATAAAATTTGAAAATATGGGGCAAAAGAATTCAGCGCAACAGCTAATGACGATCTAGAAAGGGCTGAATTTTGGTTAGAAAATACAATCAGGTTTTGGATGAATTGTCTTGTACATCTGAAAAATGCCTGAAATATGTTGTATCTCTGCTAAAAGACTCAGCCTAACAGTGGTGGAATACCATCATTTTTTTTGTACTGAGGAAAAATGTTACATGAGAATTTTTTCAAACAGAATTCAGAAAGAAGTATATTAGTTAGAGATTTTATTTTTAGTCGAATTGGAATAGTGGTTTTGGAACCACAAATCTAAGGTTGAAATAATTATTTTATTATTATTTTAAGGTCTATAGAATGATAGTATGAATGTGTGAAAATTTTGTTAAGAAATTTTATCCTTTGAATGCTTAATTTGATAAAAAGTACTAAATCGCATAAAGTGTAAAATTTGAGTTCTATTAGCTAAAGTGTCTAATACCTAAGAACATTAAAGTGGAGGTCCTTCTGTGGTAATTATCCCACTTATAAATTAATTGGACATTATACCATATCCGACGCCAGGATAGGGTTTGAGGTGTTACCAGATTTAAGCCATCACTTTCATACTAAACCGGCCATGAAATTTCGTTCGAATTTAAAACTTTTCATTTCACATGCATATTGTCCCTTAAACGGGCTTACGAGGCCCAAAACTTACATTTGGGGAGGTTCGGAACCAAACCGAGAACTTAAGAAAAACTTGGAAAATTCATGCTTTAAGGCTCTACACGCCTGTGTGATCATTTTGACATGGCCGTGTTGGTTGCCCGTGTGCACCACACGGCCTAGTGTTCATTGGGACACGCCTGTGTCCCTCACCCATGTAAGTCTCTATCCATTTGGTCATGAACAAATGAAGGCACACGCCCGTGTGCTAGGCCGTGTTCAGCACACGGTTGAGACACACGGCCATGTCTCTGCCCGTGTGTTTACTACCATGCATACTGACTTGAATTTCTAAGGTGCAGGGGACACACGGCCAGGTCACACGCCCATGTGGGCAGACCGTGTGTCACACACAGCCTAGACACACGCCCGTGCGTCTACCCATGTGGACAAATACAAGGTTATTTTCTAAGCCATTTTGTCACCCTCACAACATACGCACACATACTTATACAATAGCATACAACAAGGCATACATGGGCACTTAAACATTCATAAACATGTTACGATCATGCCAATTTCTCATGCAATAGATATCATAGATTTTACTCACATCTTTACCATATTCATGCCATAATCATTATAATCATTATAACTTACCTCGACACCAAATTGGTAGAAGAGGCCTAAACATCAATTTCTCGTTTTTCCTCGTTCTAAGCCCGAATCTTGTTTTTCATCATCTATAACATCACATTTAACTTATTAAAACAATATACTAATCAAATTAGTCCAATGACACATTTTAGCAAAGTTTCTGATTTTGCCCCTATACTTTGCCATAATTACTAAATTGCCCCTAGGCCCGTAAAATGATTTTTATTCAATTTCATTACTCCTTAAGCCTAGATGAACTGTTTTCATAACTATAGCAACTCATAATTTCAACTATTCCACACATTTATCACTTATTTCGCAAACTTTACAAAATAGTCCATTTAGGTGCTTTCATGCAAATTTCTTTCATGAAAGTTGTTTATAACACTACCAAGACTCATATTATTCCATAAAAACTCAGCAAAAAATGCATATGCTTTCATGGTAAAACCCTATACTCTTAATCATTTTGCAAGATAGTCCCCTCTTTTGAAAGCTTATGCTTTAGGGGTTCCAAAAACACAAAAATTATCAAGAAAAAGCATTAAAATCACTTATTATCAAGGGATTTTCTCTGCTAAATTTTTCCAACTTCAAAACCCTTTCTTTGCTGCCATTTTCGATGAAAGAGAAGAAGAAAAAATGAAAGAAAATGACAACTTTTTCTTTATTTTATTTTATTTCCAAAAAGTCACCTAATATCCCATAAATTTTGGCTTTTTGACCAATCTTGTCTCCCTTGGCCGGCCACCTCTATTAAAAAGGGTATAATTTCCCTTTAAAGGCCTTCAATTTTAGTTATCTAGATATTAGACACATTTAGGCACTAAAATACAACTTTTACATTTTACGTGATTTAGTCCTTTTTCGAAATTAAGCCCTCAAACGCTAAAATTAATTCACCAAAATTTTCATGCACCTTTATAAACATGCTATATCACATAAAATAACATCAAAATAATTTTCTCCGACCTCGGAATAGTGGTTCCGAAACCACTGTTTCGACTAGGCCCAAAATTGGGTTGTTACACTTGGACATGATTAAATGAATTTTAATGAATATTAACAAAGGTTAAATTGGTAGTTTAGTTAATAAATACAAATTAAATAAAAATAACATGGCTATCATCTTTCTCCATCTTCTTTCACTAATTTTACAATGAAAGAAAAGCCATAAAACCTTGTTAAGTTCGGCCATGGTTGCTTGGAGTGCATGGTATGTATTTTGACTCAGCTTTTAATGATTTCTATGTTTTTGAGATCATTGCAGCTCAATCTAGCTAGCCCAGGGACTAATTTGCAAAATTTTTAAAGGTTTAGGGTTTTTCCATTGATGAATGAGCATGCGTTTTGATGTATAATAGTAGAAAATTCATGCTTGTTGATAGATAAAAAATCATTTGTTAAGTGATTTTTAGTAAAATGTCTAAATAGGGATTAAATTGTGAAATGTGTAAAATTCATGGTTAATTTGTGAAATAAATGAAAAATATGAGCTGCTAGGGACCTAATTGAAATTCAACTAGCATGGGTTTAGGTTGAATTGCATGAATTTGTATTTTTATGAGATAAGGACTAAATTGTAAAAATGTTGAAATACTAGAGGAAAAAGTGTATGTTGTCTTAATGTGTATTTTGGACTAAATTGGATAGAGTGATAATTAAATAAGTTAATTTTGATTACATTTAGATTAAAAAAAGTGAAATACGGATTTACATCGGGGAAAGAATAAGGTTTTTAACTAATTGACTCATTTCATCGTTTTTTGCATTCGAGGGAAGTTTGCATGTTAATAAGCATTTGTATAATTGTGTTTTCAATGCTTTACTATTGAATTATTTGTGAATACGACTTTGTAAATATGTTCGACGATGATTCAGCTATAAGAAATCCTGGTTGAACCTTAGGAATAGATTATGATATGAATGACATGTCATTAGGGGTTATGTGATTGGGTGCTGGTCCGTAAGTCCTACCGGTGGCTGAGTTATCCAGCATGTGTTGCGGATTCTCATCAACTTGTGTGAGCAGCACCGTGTAGATTCGTCATGACTGTCAACTTGTGTGAGCAGACCCGTTAATAGCTCCAAAGTGAACATTATATGTGATATGAGATTGAGATAGCTTCGGCTATATATATGTGGCACTTAGGGTGCGAGTTCCTACCGATAGTATTTTGAATGGTTCAACGGGTATTTCAAAGATACAGATGACTATGAGATCAATACAAGCTTGTAGAGGTATGTACATGAACTATATGATCACCAAATCGAAGAAGTTGATGGAAATTATGCTTAATCTTTGGATTGATTACATATGTTAAGTTATGTTTTCAACTTGAATTACATTATATAATGTTTATGTTATTGAATTGTTTGTTGGTAAGTTTTATTTATTTTGGATACAAGCTTACTAAGCTTTATAGCTTACATCTTTTATTTTTCTGTATTTCATTAGAGATCTCATCACACTATCAAGCTATCACTTTGGTACTTTTGAATCTACGTATTTGGTATATGGCATGTATAGGAAGTATGGTCATTTTGGTTATGGTTTAGTAATGAATTTAGTCATATAAATTGGCTTGTAAATGTTGTGTGTTTGGTTGTGTTAATAGCCATAAAAGTTGGCTTACTTTGGTTGATTTGGTTGTGTATATATATATATGCAAATGGCATTTATTATGCTTATGATAATTGCATTATAAATGCTTGTGAAGAAAGATAGTTTGTGAATTGGTAATTTGTGTATTATAAGTTTGATAAATTGAGATTGGTATGTATGTGATTTTAGATAAGATGATACTTAAAAGAATGTGATATTGGCATGAATTGAATGGTACTTTGTGGTACATATGTACCTTGTTTTTGTTGGTATTGAAATGGTATGATTTATGGTTGGTTGAGGTTGAATAAATGTCTAATTATGTCATGTTTGGTGCCACTTGGGTTTGGTGTAGATGTATGCAAATTAAGTGGTACAATGGCTTGGTAAATAGCCTATTTTTGTCCACACGGGTAGAGACACAGGCGTGTGTCTCAGCCATGTGTGTCACACGGTCAGGTTACACAACTGTGTGTCCCTCGGTGTTGAATTAGAAATCAATTCAGTATGCTCCACATGGCGTAGCACACGTGCGTGTGACTTGTTTGTGTTGCATAAGTCAGTATACCCTACAGGTTTGGCATGGCCTAGCACATGGCTTGACACACGAGCGTGTGTGGCCATTTTGATGGGCACATAGGCTGGTCATACGGGTACCAAGTCAGAGAGTTACACAGGGTCAGACACGGGCTAGGACACGGCCATGTGATCCCATTTCAAATGTCCATACGGCCTATGACACGGGCGTGTGTCCCCTTGTATTTTGTAAAATTTTATAAATTTTCCAAAGATTTCATAAGTTATCAGTTTAGTCCCAAATCACCCTGAATGCTTGTTTAGGGCCTCGTAGGCTCGTATAAGGGACATGTGAATGATTTGAATGATGTTTATTTGAAATTTGAAAATGTATGTGAAATGTATGTTATTTGTGTAATAAGTTTGATAATGTTCCTTAACCCTATTCTGAAGTTGAATACAGGTAAAGGGTGTTACATTTTTTGGTATCAGAGCACAGTTTAGTCGATTCTAAGACTAACGTAGCGTATGTGAGAGTCTAGCTATACATGTCATATATAACCTATGATAGTGTGATATCTCCTTGCAGTTTAAAATGTGTTTTTATATAGTAAATGGATCCCAATCGAGCTGTAGCTGATGATGTTGAAAGTAATGCACCAGCCTTCGTTCATGGAGCAGTGCGATCAGAGTCGAGACCTGTAGCGGGTAGTCAAGGAGGAGAGGCCAAAGAAGCCTTCTTCTAGATGATGAACGAGTGGTTTACGGAGTTTGTTCGAACAAATCCGACTGCTCAGCAACCTCCACCCCCACCTATTCCCCAACCGGTTCCTGTAGCTCCTCAAAGTGTAGAACCTTTACGATTGAACAAGCCACCTATTGATAAAATCTGAAAGTACGGGGTTGAAGAGTTCAGAGCTACAATTGATGACGATCCTAGGAGAGCTGAGTTTTGGCTTGAGACTACGATCAGAGTATTCGATGAATTATCTTGCACACCTGCTGAATTTGTTAAATGTGTCGTATCACTTTTGAGAGACACAGGGTATAAATGGTGGAATACTTTGGTATCCGTAGTACCGAGAGAATGAGTTACCTGGGAATTCTTCCAAACTAAGTTAAGAAAAAAATACATCAGCTAGAGGTTTATCGACCAAAAATGAAAAGAATTTCTAGAGTTGAAACAGAGCCGTATGTCTGTGACTAAGTATGAAAGAGAGTTTGTGAGACTCAGTAAATATGCTCGGGAATGTGTTTTAACTGAGGCAGTTATGTGTAAATGATTTGAAGATAGATTAAACGAAGATATCAGATTGTTAGTCGGGATTCTAGAGTTGAAAGAATTTTTTGTGCTAGTTGGCCAAGCTTGCAAAGCTGAGGAACTTGGCAATGAAAAGAGAAAAGCTAATTTAGAGGCTAGAGATTCGAGAAAAAGATCAATGAATAAACCCTATCAATCCTCTTCAAAGAAATCACAGGATTCATATAATCGTTCAACAACTTCGACGGGGTATTCTAATAGGGATCGTGGAAAGCAATATACAAGTCCTAAAGCTCAAGCTACTTTAGTGTCGAGTGTGGGTAGTGTGAGAAACAATAAACTCGAGTGTCAACAGTGTGGAGGACGACATTTTGGAGACTGCTGGATGAATAATAAAGCTTGTTTCAAATGTGGTTTGTTAGTTCACTTTATTAGAGATTGCTTTGATCTAGCTGAGAAAGATAAATTCTAGAATGTAAGATTGAGTAACACAGCTGTTAGAGGAAGACCACCTAGAAATGTAGGTAATATGACTAGTAGCAAAGGAACGACAAAGGAGTCCGTTGTGAGATTTGAGGCTAGAGCACCTGCCAGAGCTTATGCTATTCATGCTTGCGAAGATGCATCATCGCCAGATGTTATCAGCGGTATATTTTCTCTCTATGATACTAATGTAATTGCCATGATTGATCCTGGATTGATTCATTCATATATCTGTATGAATTTAGTGTCTAGTAAGAGTTTTCCTGTTGAGTCTACTGAGGTTGTGATTAAAGTATCGAACCCCTTAGGCAAGTATGTTCTAGTTGATAAAGTTTGCAAGAACTGTCCTTTGATGACTCGGGGTTACTATTTTCTGGCAAATTTGATGCTATTACCATTTGATGAATTCGATGTGATTCTGGGTATGGATTGGTTGACTTTTTGCATGATGCTGTTGTGAATTGTAGACAAAAGACTATTGAATTGAAATGTCAGAATAATAGACTCTTCGTATTGAATCTGATGAATTGAGTGGCTTGCCTGTTGTGATATCGTCAATGTTAGCTCAAAAATATGTGAAGAAAGGTTACAAAGCTTATCTTGCTAATGTACTGGATGCAAAAGTGTCTAAATCGAAGATTGAGTCAGTACTAGTAGTATGTGAATATCCGAATATGTTTCTAGAGGAGTTGTCTGGGTTGCCACCGATCAGAGAGGTTGAATTTGCCATTGAATTAGTGTCGAGAACATCACTAATATTGATAACTTCGTACAGAATGGCTCCGATACAATTGAAAGAATTGAAAGCTCAGTTGCAAGAGTTAACAAATAGAGGTTTTGCATGACCTAGCTTTTCGACCTAGGGTGCACCAGTGTTGTTTGTAAAAAAGAAAGATGGATCAATGAGGCTGTGTATTGATTATAGTTTGCTCAATAAGGTTACGATTAAGAATAAGTATCATTTACCGAGAATTGATGATTTGTTTGATCAGTTGAAAAAAGCAACAGTGTTTTCGAAGATTGATTTGAGATCTGGCTATTATCAGTTGCAAGTTAAAGATCAAGACGTGCTGAAAATAGCGTTCAGAACAAGGTATGGGCATTATGAATTTCTTGTTATGCCTTTCGGATTAACTAATGCTCCTACATTTTTTATAGATTTGATGAATCGGATCTTTAGATCGTATTTAGATAGATTTGTTGTTGTATTAATTGATGACATTCTGATCTATTCTTGAGATGAGTCTGAGTATGCTGAAAATTTGAGGATTGTGTTACAAACATTGAGAGACAAGCAATTGTTCACTAAATTCAGTAAACGTGAATTTTGGCTCCAAGAGGTTGGATTTTAGGGGCATATTATTTCAACAGAAGGTATCCGAGTTGATTCGAGTAAGATTTTCGTAGTTGTTGATTGGAAACCACCAAGAAACGTATCCGAAGTCAGAAGTTTTCTGGGATTAGCTGGCTATTATTGGTGTTTTGTTAAAAGATTCTTGATGATTGCTACACCGATGACTAGATTGCCATAGAAAGATATGAAATTCGAGTGGTCTGAGAAATGTCAGCAGAGTTTTGAAAAAAGCATTGTTAATTGAGGCACCAGTTTTGGTTCAACCTGAGTCGGGTAAAGAGTTTGTAATTTTCAGCGACATGTAATTGAACGGTTTGGGCTGTGTTTTGATGCAAAAGGGTAAAGTCATAGCTTATGCTTCCAGACAGTTAAAACCACATGAAAAGATTTATTTGACGCACAATTTAAAGTTGGCTGCTATTGTATTTGGATTGAAAATATGGTGACATCATTTATATGGTGAAAAGGGCCACATCTTTACTGATCACAAGAGCTTGAAGTATATTATGACTCAGAAAGATTTCAATTTGTGACAACGAAGATGGCTCGAACTGTTGAAAGACTATTAATTGGTGATTGATTATCATCCAGAGAAAGCGAACGTAGTCGCGGATGCTCTAAGAAGAAAATCTTTATTTGCCTTGCAAGTGATGAATACCAGTTAACCTTGTCTAATGATAGTTTGATTTTGGTTGAATTAAAAGCTAAACCATTATTTCTTCAGCAAATTTGTAAAGCTCAGAAGTGTTATAATGAATTGTAAGCTAAAAGAGTACAATGCGAGTCAACTAGTGATTCAAACTATCAAATCGGATTCGATGATTGCTTAATGTTCTGAGATAGAATATGTGTACCAAAGAAATTTGAGCTTATTCAGAAAATTCTACACGAAGTGCATAGTGGTTGTTTATCTGTTCACCCAGGCAGTACTAAAATGTATAATGATTTGAAATAGTTGTATTGGTGGTTAGGCATGAAACGAGACATTTCAAAGTTTGTGTCAAGGTGTTTAGTTTGTCAACAAGTTAAAGTTGAACATCAAATGCCTTCAGGACTACTACAGCCTATGATAATACTAGAGTGGAAATGGGATAGAGTTACGATGGATTTCATATTGGGATTACCCCTGTTTCTGAAAAAGAAAGATGTCATTTGGGTTGTTGTTGATCATCTGAAGAAGTTTGCACATTTCATTCCGGTACGTACAGACTTCTCGCTTGATAGATTAGCTAAGTTGTACATCTCTTAGATCGTTAGATTGCACGGTGTGCCAGTTTCTATTATATCATATAGAGATCCAAGGTTTACATCGCGATTTGGGAAGAAATTGCAAGAAACTTTGGGCACACGATTGCAATTTAGTACTTCTTTTCACCCACAAACTTATGGTCAGTCTGAGAGAGTAATTCAGATTCTCGAAGATATGCTTCATTGCTGTGTTTTGGAATTTGAAGGTAATTGGGAGAAATATTTGCCATTGGTTGAATTTGCGTATAGCAACAGTTCTCAATCGAGCTTAAAGATGGCACCGTATGAAGCTTCGTATGGTCGCAAATGTTGAACTCCATTATATTGGACTGAGCTTAGTGAGAAAAAGATTCACGGGGTTGATTTGATTAGAGAGACAGAAGATAAAGTGAAAATAATTCGCGACAGTTTAAAAGCAGCTTCAGATCGACAGAAATCATACGCGGATTTGAAATGTAAAGATATTGAATTTTAAATCAGCGACAAAGTATTTTTGAAAGTATCTCCACGGAAAAAAATCCTTCGATTTGGTCGTAAAGGTAAATTAAGTCCATGATTTATCTGGCCGTATGAGATTATCGAACAAATAGGGCCAGTGGCATATCAGCTAGCTTTACTGTTAGAATTAGAAAAGATCCACAATGTATTTTATGTGTCGATGCTACGATAGTATCGATCAGATCCATCACATGTCATTTCTCTGACAGAGATAGAAATTCAACCTGATATGACATATAACGAAGAACTGATCAAAATTTTAGCTCGAAAGTTTAAAGAATTGAGAAATTAGAGAATAGCTTTGGTGAAAGTTTTGTGGCAACGTCACGAGGTCGAAGAAGCTACATGGGAACCCGAGGAAGTTATGAGAAAACAATACCCTAACCTCTTTTATGGTAAGATTTTCTAGGACGAAAATTCCTAAGAGGGGGAGAGTTGTAACAGCCCGGTTTTCAGTCAAATTGAAACAGTGGTTTCGAAACAAAAAATCCAAGGTCAAAATAATTATTTTATTGTTATTTTGAGGTCTATAGCATGATAGTATGAATGTGTGAAAATCTCGTTAAGAAATTTTATCCTTTGAATGCTCAATTTGATAAAAAGGACTAAGTCACGTAAAGTGTAGAATTTGAGTTCTATTAGCTAAAGGTGTCTAATAGCTATAGAACATTAAAGTAGAGGTCCTTATGAGGTAATTAGCCCATTTATAAAGTAAGTGGACATTCTTGGATGTGATTAAATGAATTTTAATGAATATTAACAAAGGTTAAATTGGTAATTTAGTTAATAAATACAAATTAAATAAAAATAACTTGGCTATCATCTTTCTCCATCTTCTTCCACTGATTTTACAAAGAAAGAAAAGCCATAAAACCTTGTTAAGTTCGGCCGTGGTTGCTTGGAGTTCATTGCAGCTCAATCTTACTAGCCCAGGGACTAATTTGCAAAATTTTTAAAGGTTTAGGGTTTTTCCATTGATGAATGAGCATGTGTTTTGATGTTTAATAGTAGAAAATTCATGCTTGTTGATAGATAAATAACATTTGTTAAGTGATTTTTAGTAAAATGTCCAAATAGGGATTAAATTCTGAAATGTGTAACATTCATGGTTAATTTGTGAAATAAATGAAAAATGTGAGTTGCCAGGGACCTAATTGAAATTTGGCCAGCATGGGTTCAGGTTGAATTACATGAATTTGTATTTTTATGAGATAAGGACTAAATTGTAAAAATGTTGAAATATTATGGGCAAAAGTGTAAAGTTGCCTTAATGTGTATTTTGGACTAAATTGAGTAGAGTGATAATTAAATAAGTTAATTTTGATTACATTTAGATTAAGAAAAGCTAAATATGGGTTTAGATCAGGGAAAGAATAATGTTTTGGACTAATCGACTCATTTCATCACTTTTTGCATCCGAGGTAAGTTTGTAACGTCCCCTTACCCGAGACCATCGCTAGAGTCGAGTATGAGACATTACTAAACTTATTTTAGCATTTAAACAAGTTCAAACAATTTATTTTAGAATTTCCACACAAGTTGGCTAACTGCGTCACAGTCGTTAAAAAATCATATCTCGAGTTACAAAACTTGAAATCAAATTCTGTAAATTTTTCCTGAAACTAGACTCATATATCTACTTACTAATTTTTTTCTAGAATTTTTTACTAGGCCAATTAGTACAGTTTATTAGTTAAAGTCTCCCCTATTTCAGGGTCTGGCTACTCTGAACCCTATGTATTACGAATCAGATATGTCCCTGTACAGAGTTTCAATGACTATGCCGTTTGTTTCTCATAAATCTAGACTCGTCAAGGATTCCATACATGTAAGGTAAAACTCCTAATTGTTTTTGTATAATTTATGGTAAATTTTTAAATATAGAACGGGGGATTCAGAAATTGCTCTGACTTTGTTTCACCAAAACATAAATATCTCATAAAATAAAACTCTCTTACTTATTTTGTTCATTCCACATGAAAATAAATTCATTAATCTTCAATTACATATTTTATTCATCATAAAATTCTATCTCTACTATTTTTAGTGATTTTGTCAAACTCACGTCACTGCTGCGGACTGATTTTTTTTGTGGCCAATTTTACCTTTCCAAGGATTTTCATGGTTTAATTAAGACATAAAGCATACTTGTTATCATCTATAAACTTGATTAGCCATTCCAATAGCTAATCATTCTAAAACATTTCCAATCCATCCATGGCCATATCTTAAGATTATACACACAGAATGATTGGAATGCTATACATGCCATATTTCCAAAAATTACAAATCATTATACCGCAATTGTCCAGTGATAGTGTGAGCATGCCTCCGACCGTCCCGATCTCCAAATTGACTTGTCAAAACTACAAATAATGAAAAGAAGGGAGTAAGCATAGATGCTTAGTAAGTCCATATGCAAATAATAAATAACTTAATAAAGCAACTATACCAACCAACATTAGCATAATATCACCAAAACATGTATCACATTTCTATTCATCATTCATCAGCTTACCATATTATTGTTGTCGTATCAAGTCTCAACCCGACGGTTAAGTACATACCTGTCCAAAGTGCCTATTCCACAACACTTACCAATACGTCACTTGTATCTTGAGTATTCTTCCGTATTACTAGAATTTTACCCGTTGAACACATCGGAATATAACTCGAATACATGGAAAGTTTGCACATAAGTGCCACATATGTAGCCAAGCTACCATGTAACCCGCCCATAAGCGAACTCGGACTCAACTCAACGAGCGCGGGCATTCGCATCCATAAGTGAACTCGGACTCAACTCAACGAGCTCGGATGCCTAGTTACATCTTACAAACTCGGACTTAACTCAACGAGTTCGGACATTTGCATCCATAAGTGAACTCGAACTCGACTCAATGAGCTCGGATGCCCAAGTATCCTAATCTATTCCTAAGGTTCAACGGGACTTTCCTCGTTCGTACTCCTTTATCATTCTCCTTGGAATACCAGTGACGATACTTCAGTAGTCTTTCACATTTTTCACATAATTCATAAAATTTTTGCAAGGTTCAAACGAGTTCGGATGCTCAACCATGCTAGTGACATGTCACTTGTTTTCTAATCTATTCCCAGGGTTCAAACGGGCTTTTTCCTCGATTACACATCTTTGCCGTCTTCCACGGAACATCGAAACCGATACTCAGTAGCAATTCATAATTTACATATTATTCAATAATAACCATAAAGCATAATATTTCATGATATTAATCATAATATCACATAAATAACATTAAATTACTTAAAATGACAATTATGTTACTAAATTTACACATGAACTTACGGTACAATATGTTAGAAATCAAGCCTATTCTTCGGAAACTTTATTTTTTCCTCGATCACGACTTGAATCTCGTTTCTCTTGATCTATAATAACAAATTTAGCTTATTTAATACTCACATTTATTAATACAGTCCTTGACTCAAACTTTGTCAAAATTATATTTTTGCCCCTAAACTTTTGCATATTTACACTTTTTTCCCAAAGCTCGGAAATTAAACTTCATCCTATTTTCTTATGTTTTATGACATGCTGATCATTTTTCCCTTCTATAGCAACATCAAATTCACACTCTATCATGTATTTATGAACATTAGGTATTTTTACCGATTTTGTCGTTTTACTCGTTTTCACGTAAAATCGCTTAGCAAAAGTTGTTTAACACAATTTCAAGCTTCATACTATACCATAAAACATCAAAATAAACACATTTCACCTATGGGTATTTTTCCAAATATAAACCCTAGGTTAAATTATTGCTAGAATAAGCTAAATCAAGTTATAGAGACTCCAAAAATGTAAATAACATTAAAAACGGGGCTTGGAATCACTTACTATGGAGCTTGGAAGCTTGAAACAAACCCTAGCTATGGAGAACCCTTGAAATTTCGTCCTAATGAAGAAGATGGACATATTTTGCCATCTTTTTCCTTTTTTTAATCTTTTAATTACCAAATGACTAAAATACCCTTCATTACTAAACTTTCAAAATTTCCATCCATGTCCAATTTTTGTCCAAAACTTAGAAATTGGTAAAATTGCTATTTAAGACCTCCTAATTAATATTCCAAAGCAATTTCATACTAAAAACTTCTAGAATGCAAGTTTTGCAACTTATTCAATTTAGTCCCTAATTTCAAATTAATCACTTTATGCATAGAATTTCTTCACGAAATTTTCACATAATCATGCAATCATATCATAGACCTCAAAATAATCATAAAATAATTATTTTTATCTCAGATTTATTGTCCCGAAACCACTATTCCGATTAGGCCCTAATTCAGGATATCACAACTCTTCCCCCTTTCGAGATTTTCGTCCCCGAAAATCTTACCAGTAAATAGGTGTGGGTATTGATTCCTTATAGTTTCCTCGGGCTCCCATTTAGCCTCTTCTACCCCATGTTTTTGCCACAATACTTTCACGAGAGCGATACTTTTGTTTCTTAGTTGTTTTACGTCTGGAGCTAAAATTTTAACCGGTTCTTCATTGTAAGTCATATCCGGTTGTAACTCAATTTCTGTCAGTGAAATCACATGTGAAGGATCTGAACGATACCGACGTAACATAGATACATGGAATACATTATGAATCTTCTCTAATTCTGGTGGTAATGCTAACTGATACGCTGCTGGGCCAATTCTTTCAATTACCTCATACGGTCCGATAAAACGTGGACTTAACATGCCTTTCTGACCGAATCTAAGAACTTTTTTCCACGGAGACACTTTTAAAAACACTTTATTGCCAACTTGAAACTCAACCTCTTTTTGCTTCAAATCTGCGTAAGATTTTTGCCTATCCGAAGCAGCTTTCAAATATTCTCGAATCACTTTCACTTTTTCTTCAGTTTCCTTGATTAAATCAACTCCGTAAATCTGGTTTTCTTTGAGTTCAGTCCAATACAGCGGTGTCCGACACTTGCGACCATACAACACTTCATAAGGTGTCATTTTCAAACTTGTCTGATAACTGTAATTGTAAGCAAATTCCACCAACGGTAAGTACCTTTCCCAACTTCCTAGGAATTTCAACACGCAACACCTGAGCATGTCTTCAAGAATCTGAATTACTCTCTCTGATTGTCCATCAGTCCGTGGATGGAAGGCAGTGCTGAAATTTAAGTTTGTTCCTAATGCCTCTTGCAATTTTTGCCAAAATCGCGAAGTAAACCTCGGATCTCTATCCGAAATAATCGACAAAGGTATTCCGTGAAGTCTAACAATCTCACTGACATACAATTCAGCCAATTTATCAAGAGAATAATCAGTGCGTACTGGAATAAAATAGGCTGATTTAATCAATCTGTCAACTATTATACAGATGGCATCTTTCTTCTTCGGAATTAACGGCAATCCTGACACAAAGTCCATGGTAATTCGATCACACTTCTATTCGGGAATCATGATAGGCTGAAGTAGACCCGAAGGCACTTGATGTTCAGCTTTTACTTGCTGACAAATCAAGCATTGCGATACAAACTCGGAAATATCTCTTTTCATTTCGTTCCACCAATACATTTTCTTCAAATCATTGTACATTTTTGTACTACCCGGATGCATTGACAAACAACCACTGTGTGCTTCGTGTAAGATATTCTGAATCAACTTATCATTCTTTGGTACACAAATCTAATCTTTAAACATCAAGCAATCATCAGAACCGATTCTGAAATTTGATCTCGTATCAGCCTCACATTGCTTTCTCTTAGCTTGCAATTCTTGATCATTTTTCTGAACTTCACAAATCTCTTGTAAAAACATTGATCTTGCTCTCAACTCTGCTAGAATCGAACCATCATCAGATACTGTCAACTGAGTATTCATAGCTCTCAAAGTAAATAACAACTTTCTACTCAAGGCATCGGCAACCACATTCGCTTTCCCCGGATGATAGTCAATTACAAGCTCGTAATCTTTCAATAATTCTAACCATCTCTGCTGTCTCAAATTCAAATCTTTTTGCGACATCAAGTACTTGAGACTTTTGTGATCGGTATATACTCGGCACTTTTCACCATACAAATAATGTCGCCAAATCTTCAAAGCAAACACTACAGTAGCTAGTTCTAAATCATGACTCGGATAATTCCTTTCGTTAGGTTTTAACTGGCTTGAACCATAAGCCACAACCTTTCCTTCTTGCATAAGTACACATCCCAATCCATTTAGAGAAGCATCACTATACACCACAAATTCTTTACCTGACTCGGGTCGTACCAACACTGGTGCTTCAGTCAATACCTTTTTCAATTTCTCAAAACTCTGTTGACATTCTTCCGTCCACTCGAATTTAACATCTTTTTGGAGTAGTCTAGTCATAAGAGTAGCAATCATAGAAAATCCATTCACAAATCGTCGATAATAACCAGCTACACCCAAGAAACTTCTAACCACAGTCACATTCTTCGGTGGTTTTCAATCAACAATAGCCGAAATTTTACTAGGATCAACCCGTATACCATCACCCGAAACAATATGACCCAAGAATCCAACTTCTCGAAGCCAAAACTCACTTTTACTAAACTTGGCATACAACTGTTTATCTCTCAAAGTTTACAAAACTATTCTCAAGTGCTCAGCATGCTCTGCCTCATCCTTCGAATAAATCAAGATATCATATAAATACCACAACAAACTTGTCCAAGTATGGCCGAAATATGCGGTTCATTAAATCCATAAACACAACAGGAGCATTTGTCAAACCAAATAGCATAATTAAATATTCATAATGGTCGTACCTTGCTCTAAAAGCAGTTTTAGGCACATCTCTTTCACCCGCAACTGGTAATACCCAGACCTCAAGTCAATCTTTGAGAACCATGTCGCTCCTTTCAACTGATCAAATAAATCATCAATTCTCGGCAACGGATACTTGTTCTTGACTGTCACCGTATTTAATTACCGATAGTCTACACACAATCTCATTGAACCATCCTTCTTTTTCACAAATAATACGGGAGCACCCAAGGCGAAAAACTCGGACTCACAAAACCTTTGTCAGTCAACTCTTGCAACTGTGTCTTTAATTCTTTCAACTCTGTTGGTGCCATTCTATACGGAGCAATCGAAATCGGAGTTGTTCCCAGTATCAACTCAATACCAAATTCTACTTCTCTGACAGGAGGCAAACCCAACAACTCTTCTGGAAATACATCTGCGAATTCACACACAATCGGCACTGATTCCACTTTCTTCTCAGACTCTTTTGTATTCAACACATATGCCAAATAAGCTTCATAACCCTTTTTCACATATCTCTGAGCTGACATCGAAGTAATCACACTAGGCAATGCCTCTGATTCATCCAGTTCAATACGCCAAATTTCACCATTTTCACATTTCAATTCAATAACTTTCTGTCTACAATTCACTATAGCATCATGCAATGTTAACCAATCCATACCCAAAATGACATCGAATTCATCAAACGGCAACAACATCAAGTCGGCCGGAAAATAATGACCTCTACTCATCAAAGGACATTTCTTGCATACTTTATCAACTATGACACATTGGCCTAGCGGGTTCGACACTTTAACCATAAATTCCGTAGACTCAATAGGTATATTCATATTAGACACCAATTTTATACACACATATGAATGAGTAGAACCAGGGTCAATCAAAGCAATAACATTAACATCATAAAGAGAGAAAGTACCGGTAATCACGTCGGGAGACGAAGCATCTTCACGCGCCCTTATGGCATAAGCTCTAGCCGGAGCTCTAGCTTCAGATTTCAGCGCTGATTCTCTGACTACATTCTTGCTGCCTGCCTCATTCCCAGCATTTCTCTAAAATCTTCCTCTCGAAACAATACCACTTGGCTTTGCACTTTGAAATTTTTCTTTCTCGATCCTCTCTGGACAATCTCTAATAAAATGATCCGGAGACCCACACTGGTAACATTCATTAGTTCTGCAAGGACCAAAGTGACTTCTACCCCATCGTTGACACTCGGCTCTAGCAATTCTCGAATTTCCTACACTAGCCACCGAAGTAGTTCGAGATCTAGAACCCGCATTTTTCTTCTTATGATCCCCATATGAATGCCCCGTTGATGCCTGAGAACGAGAATACATATCCCTGGACTTTCTAGACTGCGGTGGGAGTGTACTGCTCATCGGTCTTTTCTTCCAATTTCTTGTCTCAGCCTCTGTCTTTTTCTTCTCTTTAATTAGTTCTTCAGCCTTGCAAGCCCGATCAACAAGTACCACAAATTCTTTCAACTCAAGAATACCCACAAATACCTTAATATCTTCATTAAGTCCATCTTCAAATCGTCTGCACATTTTAGCTTCTGAAGGAATATATTCTTAAGCATACTTGCTCAATCGAACGAATTCTCTTTCATACTCAGTAACTGTCATGTTGCCTTGCTTCAATTCGAGAAACTCTTTACGCTTCTAGTCTACAAACCTTTCGCTAATATATTTCTTCTGAAATTCTTCTTGAAAGAATTCCCAAGTCACCTTCTCTTTCGGCACCACTGAAATTAATGTTTTCCACCAATGATAAGCCGAATCCCTCAGCAATGATATAGCATACTTCAAGCACTCTTCAGGTGTATAAGATAACTCATCAAATACACGAACAGAATTTTTGAGCCAAAATTCTGCTTTTTCAGCATCATCATCAACATTTGCCCTGAATTCTTCGGCTCCTTGCTTGTGGATTCGGTCAACCGGAGATCTATGGAATTTCATCAGATCCATACCTGAGGCATCAGGGGTATAGGTTCAGGAATCGGGGGTGGTGGGGGAGGTTGTTGAGCAGTAGGGTTCGTACGAATGAACTCTGTATACCAAGCATTCATCATTTGAAGAAAGGTTTCCCGACCCCTATCTCCTCCTCCTTGACCAACAGTAGGAGGTCGACTTTCAGTTGGCACCGGCCCATCAGCAGGAGCTGGTGCATTGCTCTCTACATCAGCAGCCACAGTTGGATCGGGGTCTATTTACTATAAAAAAATCATTTAAAAAGGTCAGGAGTCGTCACACTATCACAATATATAAATATGGCATGTATACCAAAATCCTTACTTACACCACATTAGTCCAAGAACCGACTAAACCTACTCTGATACCACCAAATATAATGCTCCCTTACCCGAGACCATCGCTAGAGTCGAGTATGAGACATTACTAAACTTATTTTAGCATTTAAACAAGTTCAAACAATTTATTTTAGAATTTCCACACAAGTTGGCTAACTGCATCACAGTCGCTAAAAAATAATATCTCAAGTTACAAAACTCGAAATCAAATTCTGTAAATTTTCCCTAAAACTAAACTCATATATCTACTTACTAATTGTTTTCTAGAATTTTTGGCTAGGCCAATTAGTATAGTTTATTAGTTAAAGTCTCCCCTATTTTAGGGTTCGGCTACTCTGACCCCTATGTATTACGAATCAGATATCTCCCTGTACAGAGTTTCAATGACTATGCCGTTTGTTTCTCATAAATCTAGACTCATTAAGGATTCCATACATGTAAGGTAAAACTCCTAATTGTTTTTTGTACAATTCATGGTAAATTTTTAAATTCAGAACAGGGGATTCAGAAATCTCTCTGACCCTGTTTCACCAAAACATAAATATCTCATAAAATACAACTCTTTTACTTATTTTGTTCATTCCACATGAAAATAAATTCATTAATCTTCAATTACATATTTTATTCATCATAAAATTCTATCTCTACTATTTTTAGTGATTTTGTCAAACTCACGTCACTGCTGCGGACTGATTTTTTTTTGTGGCCAATTTTACCTTTCCAAGGATTTTCATGGTTTAATTAAGACATAAAGCATACTTGTTATCATCTATAAACTTGATTAGCCATTCCCATAGCTAATCATTCTAAAACATTTCCAATCCATCCATGGCCATGTTTTAAGATTATACACACAAAATGATTGGAATGCTATACATGCCATATTTCCAAAAATTACAAATCATTATACCGCAATTGTCCAGTGATAGTGTGAGCGTGCCTCCGACCGTCCTGATCTCTAAATTGACTTGTCAAAACTACAAATAATGAAAAGAAGGGAGTAAGCATAGATGCTTAGTAAGTCTATATGCAAATAATAAATAACTTAATAAAGCAACTATACCAACCAACATTAGCATAATATCACCAAAACATATATCACATTTCTATTCATCATTCATCATCTTACCATATTATTTTTGTCGTATCAAGTCTCAACCCGACGGTTAAGTACATACCTGTCCAAAGTGCCCATTCCACAACACTTACCAATACGTCACTTGTATCTTGAATATTCTTCCATATTACTAGAATTTTACCCGTTGAACACATCGGAATATAACTCGGATACATGGAAAGTTTGCACATAAGTGCCACATATGTAGCCAAGCTACCATGTAACCCGCCCATAAACGAACTCGGACTCAACTCAATGACCTCAGGCGTTCGCATCCATAAGTGAACTCGGACTCAACTCAACGAGTTCGGATGCCTAGTTACATCTCACGAACTCGGACTCAACTCAACGAGTTCGGACATTTGCATCCATAAGTGAACTCGGACTCAACTCAACGAGTTCGGATGCCCAACCATCCTAGTGACATGTCACTTGTATTCTAATCTATTCCCAAGGTTCAAACACGCTTTTTCCTCGATTACACATCTTTTTCGTCTTCCACGGAACATCTAAACCGATACTCGGTAGCAATTCATAATTTACATATTATTCAATAATAACCATAAAGCATAATATTTCATGATATTAATCATCATATCACATAAATAACATTAAATTACTTAAAATGACAATTATGTTACTACATTTACACATGAACTTACTTCGGTACAATATGTTAGAAATCAAGCCTATTCTTCGGAAACTATATTTTTTCCTCGATCACGACTTGAATCTCGTTTCTCTTGATCTATAATAAAAAATTTAGCTTATTTAATACTCACATTTATTAAAACAGTCCTTGACTCAAACTTTGTCAAAATTACATTTTTGCCCCTAAACTTTTACATATTTACACTTTTTCCCCAAAGCTCAAAAATTAAACTTCATCCTATTTTCTTTTGTTTATGACATGCTGATCATTTTTCCCTTCTATAGCAACATCAAATTCACACTCTATCATGTATTTATGAACATTAGGTATTTTTACCGATTTTGTCGTTTTACTCGTTTTCACGTAAAATCGCTTAGCAAAAGTTGTTTAACACAATTTCAAGCTTCATACTATACCATAAAACATCGAAATAAACACATTTCACCTATGGGTATTTTTCCAAATATAAACCCTAGGTTAAATTATTGCTAGAATAAGCTAAATCAAGTTACCGAGACTCCAAAAACGTAAAGAACATTAAAAACGGGGCTTGGAATCACTTACTATGGAGCTTAGAAGCTTGAAACAAACCCTAGCTATAGAGAACCCTTGAAATTTCGTTCTAATGAAGAAGATGGACATATTTTGCCATCTTTTTCCTTTTTTTAATCTTTTAATTACCAAATGACTAAACTTTCAAAATTTCCATCCATGTCCAATTTTTGTCCAAAACTTATAAATTGGTAAAATTGCTATTTAAGACCTCCTAATTAATATTCCAAAGCAATTTCATACTAAAAACTTCTAGAATGCAAGTTTTACAACTTATTCAATTTAGTCCCTAATTTCAAATCAATCACTTTATGCATAGAATTTCTTCACGAAATTTTCACATAATCATGCAATCATATCATAGACCTCAAAATAATCATAAAATAATTATTTCTATCTCAGATTGGTTGTCCCGAAACCACTATTCCGATTAGGCCCTAATTAAGGATATCACAAAGTTCGTATGTTAATAAGCATTTGTGTAATTGTGTTTTAAATGCTTTACTATTGAATTATTTGTGAATACAACTTGGTGGATATGTTCGATGATGATTCGACTATGAGAAATCCCGGTTGAACCTTAGGAATAGATTAGGATAAAAATGACATGTCATTAGGGGTTATGTGATTGGGTACTGGTCCGTAAGTCCTACCGGTGGCTGAGTTATCTAGCATGTGTTGCAAAATCTCGTCAACTTGTGTGAGCAGCACCGTGTACCTTCGTCATGACCATCAGCTTGTGTGAGCAAACCCGTTGATAGCTCGAGAGTGAGTATTATTTGTGATATGAGATTGAGATAGCTTCGGCTATATATATGTGGCACTTAGGGTGAGAGTTCCTGGGTATTTGATAGTATTTCGAATGGTTTAATGGGTATATCAAAGATACAGATGAGTATGAGATTGTTACAAGCTTTTTGAAGAGTATTAACAATTTAAACTCAAAGTGGAACACTTAAAAAGAATTCCCAATGGAAACACTGAAAAAGAACCCATAAAGATTCAAAGAGGAATAGAAAAACTATAAAATAAGAACTAAAATAAACCCTAGGAATATGAGGATTGATACCTAATAGATATAACCAAAGCTAACATATTTATATTCAGTCCACAAAGGAAGAATAATATAAAAGAAAGAGAGCAGAAAACGAATAACAAAGCCAACTGACAGCTTGATGATGGCTAGAGGATTTGGAGGAAGCCAAATTGACCAATTGTGGAGAAGGAAACGATGAAGAAAGAAAATGAAAGTATAAAGGCTACTGGTGGTCGATTAAGCTTAGTTTTATGGCTTTAGTCATGTGATCATTACGAGCTTGTACAAGTATGTACATGAACTATATGATCACCGAATCAAAGAAGTTGATAGAAATTGTGCTTAATCTTTGGATTGGTTACATATGTTAAGTTATGTTTTCAACTTGAATTACATTATATAATGTTTATGTTATTGAATTGTTGGTTGGTAAGTTTTACTTATTTTGCATACAAGCTTACTAAGCTTTATAGCTTACATCTTTATTTTTTTGTGTTTTATAGAAAAATCAAACCTAGCTGGGATTCGGGAATCATTAGAGATCTCATTACACTATCAAGCTATCACTTTGGTACTTTTGAATCTATGTATTTGGCATATGGCATGTATAGGAAGTATGGTCATTTTGGTTATGGTTTAGTAATGAATTTAGTCATATAAATTGGCTTGTAAATGTCGTGTGTTTGGTTGTGTTAATAGCCATAAGAGTTGTCTTACTTTGGTTGATTTGGTTGTGTATATATATATATATATATATATATATGCAAATGGCATTTATTATGCTTATGGTAATTGTAACAGCCCGATTTTGGGCCTAGTTGGAACAGTGGTTTTGTGACCACAAATCCGACACAAGAAAATTTTTTTTTATTATATTTTAATGGTCTACAATTTCACGAAATGTAACAGCCGGATTTTGGGCCTAGTCAGAATAGTGGTTTCAGGACCACAAATCTGACACAAGAAAAATTATTTTTATTATATTTTTATGGTATAAAATTTCACAGAATTATTTCGTGAAAATTTCGTTCGAAAATTTTGACGTTTGGGCACTCAATTTAGTCAAAAGGACTAATTTGTAAAGAGTGCAAAACTTGAGTTCTACATGTTAGAGGTGTCCAATTGTTATGAAATTTTAAATTGGAGGTCCTTATATGGTAATTATACCATTGGATAATTTGTTGGACAAAAATGGATATGAAATAGGTGAAATAGAATTTTCTTAAGTTAGGGGCATTTTGGTTATTTAGTGATTAATGACATAATAAACAAAATAAAAGCCAATCTTTTTGTCCATCTTCAACCCATGGCTGAAACTTGCATGGAGAAACCATGGCTAGGGTTTTTCAAGCTTCCAATTGTAAGTCCATTCTAGCCCTGTTTTTAATGATTTTTATGTTTTTTGAAATCCTTGTAACAAGATCTATCTATTTCTACCACTAATTTGAGATATGGTTAAAGTCTAGGGTTTTGACCCATGATGAATATGTGTGTATTTTGATGTTTAATGGTAGAAAATACATGTTTATCGTTAGAGAAACGACTTTTACTATGTGATTTTCTGTGAAAATGCTAAAAAGAACTAATTTGTAAAAGTTATAAAATATGTGTTAAAAATCTGATTTAATGGAAAATGTGGGAGGTTATAAGCATGAAAATGATTCGGCTATGCATGGGTAGTAAAGAAATTGAACACATTTCATTTTACGAGCCTAGGGGCAAAATTGTAAATATGTCAAACTTTAAAGGCAAACACGTAATTTTTTCATAATATGATTTTTGGGTCAGATTGAATAATGTGACTAGTAGATAAGTTAAATGTGATATTATAGATCAAAGAAAACGAGGTTTGAACCTAGAACGGGGGAAAAACGAGAAATTGACGGTTAGGACCTTTTCACCATTTTTGGTATCGAGGTAAATTCATATGTGAATAATGCATTATTATGTTTGTATTTTGAATATTTTAAATTCTTCGTTAATGTATGGAATGAATGATTAATTATATGGATACAATCGACAAGTTCTGATAAGAGTGAAAAAAAATTCCGTTTGAACCTTAGGAATAGAATAGGATACGAGTGACATGTCACTAGGGACCCATGTGTTATATATGTGATTATGTGATCCGGGTGTTGGTCTCATACATCTACCAGTGGTTGGGTAGTTTGGTATGTGTTGCGGATACCTGGCAGCTTCTATGAGCAGCACTGCGTAGCTACGTCTTGACCATCAGCTTGTGTGAGCAGGCCCGTGAATAGCTCGAGAGCGAACATTTATGTGATATGAGATATGAGGTAGCTTTAGCTACATATGTGGCACTTATGTGCAAAGACTTTCCATGTATCCATTTAGTATTCCAAGTGTTCAACGGGTATGGCAAAGATGAGAAAGTAAGTGGTTATGTTATGAGATGGTATAGGTATGGACGTAAAGATTTTAAAAAATAACTTAATGATATTGTGAGTTTATGATCACTATGAAAGTGACATTGTGATAGCCCTATGATTATTGATTTATGGTCATGATGTATAAATGTATGGAAACACAGTTGATGACTATATGTTAGGCTTTGGGAGCCCAATTGATTGGTGAGATAGTAAATGTGGTTCATTTGAATTGTGATTTATCGGTTATGAGTGAAAGGAAATATTGGCCTAATTGCCTATTAAAATTGTTAAGAAAGTATGGAAAGAAAGAGTTTAGACAATTTGAAATATGTTGAGCTATATGCATGAAAACATGAATATACATAAGTAATATGCACTTTTACTAAGATGTTTGAAATGATTTGCCAATTATGAAACATGTTACAATGGAGAGATTATGGCTGCTAGATTAAAGTCAAGTAATGTTCAATTATGTTGATAAATCAAAAGAGAGTAAACATGTGCATAGGTTATATTACAACCTTGAGATTTATAGTCATTTTATATTAACTTGTGCTTATATTGTCAAGCACGATATATGACTAGCATGAGTTATTCATTATTTTCATATGGACTTACTAAGATATATAATATAGCTTACCCCCTTCCTTTCCCATGTCTTATAGGGTTATTAAGCTAACTCGGGTCGAAGATCGCCGGAGATCCTATCACACTATCAGGTTATCATGTGGGGTAAATGAACGCAAACCTTTGAGTCTATGGCATGTATAGGGACTTAGTCATTTTGTGTATGTGTCACTATGATATGGCCAAATGTATTGGCTTGTAATGATTAAGGATTTGATTTGGTATGCAGCCATATAAATTGGCTTATATTGGCTAATGGGTTGCAAGCATATATTAATTAGTCATATGCCTATGTCAATGTCATTATGTGATGTGGTTTATGATGGTATGTTAATGAAATTAGACTAGATTATACGTGTGGGAAGTTGTTATGTTGAATGTGATTGGGTATGTGTGGACTTGATAAAGTATGATGTTATGAGCATGTATATGTAGTTAATACAAAGAAATCATGAAAGAGTAAAAAAAAAGAATATCATTAAAACAGTTTTTGACAGCAGCAGTAGTATAACTTTGAAAAATCACCAAATATTTTGGAAATCAAATTAGAAGTTGAATAAAATATGAAATTAAATCTTATTGAGTCTATTTTTGTAGAAAGGAAACGTTGTAAGAAAAATAATTTCATATTATGAGATATTTGAACTTTTGTGAGACACAGTCAGAATGATTTCAGAATCCTCTATTCTGACTTGGGAAGATCATTAAAACTTTTACAAAAATAATTATAAGTTATAATTTATATGATTAAAATCCTCAATGAGTCTAGTTCCAAAATAAACAAACGATAACATCATCTGAATCTTGTATGAAGAGATAATTATTTTTTAGTAAAGAGGGGTCAAAACTATCGTACAACGAAATAGGGGTGACTTTAAAGAATAAAATGTACGTATTGGCTAAACCAAAAATTTTGAAAATTTTATGGTAATAATATATGTGAGTGTAGTTTCTGGATAATTAGCAGATCTTAATTTAGAGTTCTATAGCTCTAGATATAAATAATTTAGTGACTATGACTCAAGTGGACAGTTTTGTTATGAACAGTAAATATCACAATTATCTGTAATTGTTCTGAGATCTCCAGTAATGCTTCGTAACCCCGTTTCAGCGACGGATACGGGTTAGGGGTGTTACATTTAGTGGTATTAGATCTATGGTTTAGTCGATTCTCAGACTAACCTAGCGTATGTGAGTCTAGCTATACATGCCATATTATTACTCGTGATAGTGTGATATCCCCTGGCTCTAACGAAATTGTTTTGTTAAGACAGAGATGACTTCCAACCGAGCTATTTTCGATAATGTTGAAAATTTTATTGAGATGATTTAAATGTGCTTACGATGTATTTAAATGTGCTTACGATGTGTTAAAATATGGAAAGGTATAAATAGAAGTTCTTAATATGCATGTGTTAATGTACGAAATGAGATAACCATAAGTTGAGAAATATGGAAAAGTGAAATGAAACAAAAGTTTATGTTGTGATAAGCTCATACATGTATGTTGGTATTCATATGATGTAATGTGCCCAACCTATTTGATTAAGTGAATATGATAAGTAAACTTACCCAATGGACGGAATATGTGTGTATGTATTCTTGTTTGAATAATGGATAATCAGTATGTGCACATAGTTGAATCTCATGTTTAATTGTTAAATTAGAGAATATATAATGTTTTGTTTTATGACTCTGTTATGGAACCATAAATATTATAATAGTATGGAAATTGAACTAGAAGATCAAATTAAGTAGAACGCAGGAGATGAGTACGATCATTCAATGATGAATTGATGGATAAGACCATGGTTGGTGTAACACCCCAAACCCGGCCCAGACGTTATGGCCGAATCTGGCGCATCACATTGAAGTGTTTTTGCGAAAACCTTGTTTTCATTGAAAACCCTTCCTTAAGATATGAAACCTTAGTTAACTTATGAAAACACTCTTTTCAGTTACGAAAGCTTTGTTTAAAACATTTGATTTAAGTTTATCAATTAAAAGTTTGGTTAAGGAAACGTAGTAAATAAAAGCTATGGTTTAGAAAATCTTTGCTCAACTTCTCACAATTACAATGCATAAGAATAATAATCCAAAAAATAACAAAAAGGGGAGGCCTTATTACAATCCAGTCTAAAATCACTTAATAAATCAGGAACTAAATGCTTTTAAAACAACCAAGTCCAAGTTATCTTGCTAGCTGGCCACCCAGAGTTCCTCCAGACCTCGAACCTCCTATTGAGCATTACCTGAGAAAAAAAAAGAGGGGTGAGTTTTTGCAAACTCAGTGTGTACACCCTCGTCGAGTAGCAAGCATTCATCAATCATCATAAAATCACACATGCAATGCAGTGCAATGCAACCCACCCCAATAGTCCATCCGCTACACTTCAGCTCCATCCCCCGGTACACTTTATGTGGGGATATAAAGATCGACCCACCCAACCGATACACTTCAATGGTTGCCCGGTTGCAGAACTACCTTCATTACAGCAAGCTGCTAATCATATAATGGGCTTAAAAAGCCTTCGGTGGATCCATGGTCGTCAAGCAACCATGCGATCCTCATATACTTCCTCCGTTCCAAAATTCCCAACCCGTATGCAACCTAAGCAGAATATCATATGTATGCATGTCACACCCATAAAACTTACCTTCCACACCTAGGGGGTATTTTGGTCATTTTTGCCCTTAAGGCCATTTCGATAATTTTCCCTTTCTTTACGGTTTTCACTTACCTTGGCCGGTTAACAAATCATGTCAGCTAAGATGAATGAATACTATGTACCAGGTAGGATTCCAGAGAAGAGGAGGTGAGTCATTAAGACCGCTTAAGTACCAAGCTCTCCCTAGATCCAATCTAGACATACATATACCCGTTGCCACACCTTAACCCTTTGACTTGTCCACTATCGCAATAAATTAATTAAGTTTTATGTAGTCATCATATACTAGGCCCAAAACCCCTTACAAAGCCCAATCAAATTCACATATTTGCATATGGCCCACTAGGCCCAATCACATTCATATGGCCCATTAGGCCAAAATCACCTGTATATGGCCCATTAGGCCCAAATCACATTTATATGGCCTAGTAGGCCCAAATCACATTATACACAAGCTTACATACGAATTTCTATCACACAGCATCAATTATCAATTTTTGCCTATTATGGGCCCAACAGCCCGTCAGGCCCATTAAGCCTATTCTGGCCCGGTTGGCCAATTCACAGCCCAAGTCCATGGAATCACCCATAGGGCCTCAGACAACCTATCGGTTTCCTCCTCACGAGTGTTTGCGCACTCGCAAGACTACCATGGCCCAACTTTTGGCTTTTCGGCATTTCGACTTTTTGGCTTTTCAGCATTTTGACTTTTCAGCTTTTCGACATTTTAGCTTTTTCCGATTCATTGTATGTGTACAGCAAAACCGATTAGGAGAACAACACTTACATTAGATTTGACTGAAGTAGAAGGAGTAGTAATTGCACCAAGGGTATTCGGCCAAAGAGTATTCGGCTTCCAAGCTTAGTATGGTGAATAAGGTTTATTTGGCAGAGATTAAAGAAGAAGAGTAGAAGAAGAATAGAAAATCGGCACAAGAAAAGAAAGAAAGAAGCAAAGGTTTTTGGCTTTTTGGATCTTGAAGAGAAAAGGGTTTCCGATAACAAAGTGAAAGAGATTTCGGCATTAGCCTAGCACCCTTGCATTCGGCACCTATTTATAGCCCCTATAGCTGAATTGCCTGACCCTCAATTCCCCATTCGGCTCCATCACTTCCCCCTTCTCATCTTCTTATTTTTCTCCCTGATAACTCCTCAATCCATTTCCTAAATTTTCTCTTTTGAACACTCCCCTTGGATTCCATCTTCATGCCACTTCCAATCTTCTAGAAGGCCAAAATTAAACTTCTAAAAATACTAAGCTAGGATTCGAACCTTGGATCTCTTTACGAGCCACTAATGCCGCCTCCTTACACTCTAAGTGACGTCACTTAGCCACTCCTCCACAAGGCTTTTTGATGTAATTTTCCCCTATCCTTATTTAAAAGCCCAACTACTTGCCAACAAGGTCCTTTTAATTACTAACGCATAACTTTCTTTTCCCCTAAGTTCGAATTTAAACCTTAGCCAAGACATACTATTACCTACTTAACCGAAAATACCTAGCACATTTTTTTATTAGAACCAAAAAAAAAGAAAATTTGGGATTTCAGGATTTTTGGGGCGTTACAACTCTACCTCCTAACAGAAATTTCATCCTCAAAATTTTACCTGATTCAAACAGTTGAGTATATGGACGTCGCATCACTTCCTTAGGTTCCCAAGTAGCCTCCTCAACCTTGTGATTCTGTTAAAGCACTTTGACTAATGGAATGGACTTCCTTCTCAGTACTTTGACATCTCGACCAATTATTTGTATGGGCTCTTCCTCGAAAGTTAGGTCTGGCCTGACCTCGATTTCCTCAACAGCCAAGACATGCAAAGGATCTGAGCGATACCGTCTTAGCATGGAAACAGGAAACACGTCATGGATCTGGCTTAGTTTAGAAGGTAATTCTAGCTAATAAGCGACTGGCCCAATCCGCCTTACAACCCGATATGGCCCAATGAACCTTGGGCTTAGCTTACCCTTTCGTCCAAACCTTAACACTTTCTTGCACAGAGAGACCTTCAGAAAAACTAAGTCTCCCACTGCATACTCTATTTCTCGACGCTTAAGGTCAGCATACGACTTTTGCCTATTCGAGGCCTCCTTCAACCGATCCCAAATCAATTTTACCTTATCTTTAGTATCGACTACTAACTCAGGGCCCAAAACTCTTCATTCACCCTACTCTGTCCAACATGTTGGTGTTCGATAGCTTTACCCATACAGTAATTCATACAGAGCCATCCCAATGCTTGCTTGATAGCTATTATTGTATGCGAATTCGGCTAACAGCAAAATGTCCTCCCAGCTACCTCGGAACTCAATCACACATCCCCTTAACATATCTTTCAATACTTGGATCACCCTTTTCGACTGTCCATCTGTTTAAGGGTGAAATGCCGTAGTAAAGTTCAACCTAGTACCCAACGCCTCATGTAACTTCTTCCAAAATCGCGAAGTGAAATATGGGTCCCTATCAGATATTATGGATATCGACACTCCATGCAATCTTACAATCTCCACCACATACAGCTTAGCCAACTTTTGTAACGAGTAATCAGTGCGAACCGGTATGAAATGGACAGACTTGGTTAACCGATCCACTATAACCCATATCGAGTCTTTCTTAGTAGGCGTCAAGGGTAGCCCACTAACAAAGTCCATAGTGATCATTTCCCACTTCCACAGTGGAATCTTTACTGGCTGGAGCAATCTTGAAGGCAATTGATGTTCCGCCTTCACCTTTTGACAAACCAAGCATTTACTTACGAACTCTATAACCTTGCGCTTAAGTCTAGGCCACCAATAAAGCTCACACAAATTCTGATACATCTTGTTTCCACCAGGATGTATAGCTTAGAGACTGGTATGTGCTTCTCGCAAAATAGACTGCCTTAGCTCATCGTCCTTTGGTATACATATCCTCCCACGGAAACATAATATTCCTTCACTATTTATCCCAAAGTCCGATGTCTCCCCATTCTCTACTTGTCTAAAACGAGCACCTAAGGTCCCATCCACTGTTTGCTTACTCCTTATCTTCTCGACCCACACCGGCTTTACCTAAAGCTCAGCTAACAAGCTACCATCATCCAACAAGCTTAAACAGGTGAGCATAACCCTCAAGTCTGACTTAGCCCTGCGACTCAACGCGTCGGCTACCACACATTCGCTTTGCCAAGGTGGTATTCAATCGTACAATCATAATCCTTCAATAATTCCACCCACCTATGCTGCCTAAGGTTTAGCTCCTTTTAGGTAAGGAGGTACTTCTAACTCTTGTGGTCCGAATAAATTATGCACTTCTCCCTGTATAAGTAATGCCTCCATATTTTAAGCACGAACACCATCGTAGCTAGCTCCAAGTCATGGGTTGGGTAATTCACCTCGTGATCTTAAGTTGACGTGACGCATATGCAACCACCTTCCCTTCTTGCATCAATACACATCCCAAGCCCACATGTGACGCGTCACTATAAACCGTAAACTCCTTCCCAGGCATTGGCTAAATCAACACAGGGGCCCCCTCTTGCTGCTTGTTTGTCCAGAAAAACGGTACTCCCTTCCTCAATAACTTAGTTAAAGGTGCAGCAATTACTGGAAAACCCTAAACAAACCGCCTATAGTATCCTGCCAAGCCCAGAAAACTTCAAATTTTAGACACCGACTTAGGTGTTTTCCAGTCTAACACTGCTTCAATTTTTCGGGGATCCACCTTAATCCCCTCAGCTGACACCACATGTCCTAGAAAAGTAACCTCCCTTAGCAAGAATTCACACTTACTAAATTTGGCATACAGCTGCTTCTCCCTCAAAGTCTGCAACACAGTCCTTAAGTGTGCATCATGCTCATCTTCATCTCTTGAGTACACCAAAATGTCATCTATAAAAACTACCACGAACCGATCCAGGTAGGGTTGGAAAACCCGATTCATGATATCCATGAAAGTAGCAGGTGCGTTCGTCAACTCGAATGGCATCACCAAGAACTCGTAATGCCCATAACGAGTTCTGAAAGCTGTCTTATGAACATCTGCCTCCTTAACCCTTAATTGATGATACCCCGAACGTAGATCAATCTTCGAGAAAATAGAAGCTCCCCTAAACTGATCAAAAATATCATTGATTCTCAATAGAGGGTACTTGTTTTTAACAGTTAACTTGCTCAACTGTCGATAGTCGATGCATATTCGTAAGGTTCCATCCTTCTTCTTCACGAATAACATCGGTGCTCCCCATGAAGACACACTTGGTCGTATGAATCCTCAATCCAACAATTCTTCAATCTGTGCCTTAAGTTCCACCAACTCCTTTGGTGCCATCCGATAAGGAGCGATAGACATCGGAGCTGTCCCAAGTAACAACTAGATTCCAAATTCAACTTCCCTACTGGGTGGCAACCCAGGCAGCTCCTCGGGAAAGACATCCGAAAATTCCCTAACTATTCTCAATTCCTTAACAACAAGGCTCTTAGCCTCCGTGTTACTAATATAAGCCAAATAGGCTTCGCATCCCTTTCGTACTAACATCTTAGTCTTCAACGCTGAAATCACATTCGATAGGTAATTCCGACGTTCACCAATCACCACTACTTCCTTATCCTCTGCCGTTCTTAACACCATTCGCTTTGCAATGCAATCCAAGCTGGCTCGGTGCTTAACCAGCTAATCCATACCTAAGATTAAGTCGAATTCGCTAAACGGCAGCTCCATCAAATCCGCTAAAAAGGTAACTCCTTGGACTACTAAGGGTCCCTCCCTAAACAACTTATTCACTCCCACTAACTGACCTAACTGACTGATCACAGTCATCTCATTCGCAGTGATTTCAAACATATCACCCAAAGATTCAGTCATATTGTATGCAACATATGAATGCGTCAATCCAATATCAATCAATGTTGTGCAAGGTAACTCATATATAAATAACATATCCAATATCAATCAATGTTGTGCAAGGTAACTCATATATAAATAACATACCCGTTATCACATCTGGGGCATCCTCATCTTCTCGGCGACGAGCAGTATAAACTAAAGCTGGCTGTCTCGCCTCAGCAGGGCCTGCATTTCTTCCTGGTGCTCCACGTCTGCATCCATTATCGCTACCGCCCCTGGCCTACCCACAAACCCTTGGCGGCAGCTGACCACCCCTTGGTGGCTGAGCATCATCTTGGCCCACTACTGGCACTCGACCTAGCATTCGGAGGCAATCCTTGATCCTATGCTCCATAGACCCACAGGCGAAACAAGCTCCCATCCTCTTCCAACACTCGCCTCTATGGCTTCTCCCACAATCAGCACAAGGTGGCACCCCTAGATTAGTAGCAGGGGGCCCTACTCTAACTAGCCCATCATTTCTGTCCCTAGCTCTAAGCCTCTGTCCAACACCCGGAGTCTCAGCCTCCCTCTTATTCTTACCCCTTTCTTTTTCTCGATTTAAGCACTCAGCGCGCTTTACCTCCTCTGCTATCTTTGCTTTCTCCACCAACTCCGAGAAAACTCACTTCCTTTATGGAGCTATCAATACCCTAAGGCTATCCTTAAGTCAATCCTCAAACCTAACGCGACGCTCGTATTTTGTTGCCACCATTACTCTTGCATACCTACTAAGGCGTAGAAACTCCGCTTCATACTCCGCCATCGATTTATTTCCCTGGGTCAAGTTTAGGAACTCCTTCCTTCTAGCATCCACATAGCTTGCACCCACATAGTTCCCTTGGAATGCAGCTTTGAAAAACTCCCAAGTGACCAGCTCCGGTTGGGTGCCCTCTTTCACCGTCAACCACCACTAGTAGGCTTCTTCCCTAAACAGTGACATTGCCCCATTCAGGTTTTGTTCAGGTGAGCAGTCCAAGTCCTCTATTATCCTTTCAGTGGCTTCCAACCAATATTCCGCCATGTTAGGAGCCACGCCAGCCACGCCCTTAAAGATCTCAGCCCCATTCGAACGAAATCGCTCCAGAATGGACCCCCGATTTCCAGTGCCATTATTGGGCCCAGCGACCCTTTCCAAAATCCTTAGCATTGCCTACAACAATGCATCTTCTCCTACGGCTCGATCATACGGTCCATTCCCAGCCACAGGTAAGGCCGGAGCCTCTTCTACTCCAACATCGGGCATATGGCCTAATGTTGACGATTCAGCCCTAATACTTCCGCAGCCTCGGCCACGGCCTCTTGTACCTCTTCTAGCACTCATCGTCGATTTGCGTATTATCTGGATTAGAAATTTTTATGAATTTTTAGATAGTTTCAATAATTAAACCGATGTTTTATGAAAGTATTTAAAGAGAAGATTGTTTTTGAAAATCCTCTACACTTTTAAGATCCTACGGGCTTCAGTTCCGTTCTAACAAATTCATCTAAAGTAGCCCTCTATCTACCTACTGTATAACAATTTAAACAATTTTAAGAATAGAAGACCTTACTTGGTTCGACGTCGGAGGTTCGGTGTGCCGCTCAACAAGATTTCCCCCTTTTTCCAAAATATTGTGACCCAAAATATATATTTTTTTAAAATAGAAAAAGAAACCAAATAATAATAAAGCCTACTTCACAGCCTGAGTTTTATAACCTGGGCTCTGATACCACAAAATGTAACACCCCAAACCCGGCCTAGACGTTATGACCGAATCTAGCGCATCACATTGAAGTGTTTTTGCGAAAATATTATTTTCATTGAAAACCCTTCCTTAAGATATAAAACCTTGGTTAACTTATGAAAACACTCTTTTTAGTTATGAAATCTTTGTTTAAAACATTAGATTTAGGAAAGTTTATCAATTAAAAGTTTGGTTGCGGAAACATAGTAAATAAAAACTATGGTTTAGAAAATCTCTGTTCAACTTCTCGCAATTACAATGCATAAGAATAATAATCCAAATAATAACAAAAAGGGGAGGCCTTATTACAATCCAGTCAAAAATCACTTAATAAATCAGGAACTAAATGCTTTTAAAACAACCAAGTCCAAGTTGTCTTGCTAGCTGACCACCTAGAGTCCCTCAAGACCTCGAACCTCCTATTGAGCATTACCTGAGAAAAATAAAATAGGGGGTGAGCTTTCACAAACTCAATGTGTACACCCTCGTCGAGCAATAAGCATTCATCAATCATCATAAAATCACACATGCAATGCAGTGCAATGCAACCCACCCCAATAATCCATCTGCTACACTTCAGCTCTATCCCCTGGTACACTTCATATGGGGATATAAATATCGACCCACCCAGCTGATACACTTTAATGGTAGCCCGGTTGCGAAACTACCTTCATTGCAGCAAGCTGCTAATCATATAATGGACTTAAAAAGCCTTCAGTGGATCTACGGTTGTCAAGCAACCGTGCGATCGTCATATACTTCTTCCGTTCCAAAATTCCTAACCCATATGCAACCTAAGAAGAATATAATATGTATGCATGTCACATCCATAAAACTTACCTTCCAAACCTAGGGGTATTTTGGTTATTTTTTCCCTTAGGGGCATTTTAGTAATTTTCCCTTTCTTTACGATTTTCACTTACCTTGGCCCGTTAACAAATCTCGTGAGCTAAGATGAACGAATACTATGCATCAGGTAGGATTCCAGAGAAGCGGAGGTGAGCCATTAAGACCGCTTAAGTACCAAGCTCTCCCTAGATCCAATCCTAAACATACATATATCCGTTGCCACACCTTAACCCTTTGACTTGTCCACGGCCACAATAAATTAATTAAGTTTTATGTAGTCACCATATACTAGGCCCAAAACCCCTTGCAAAGCCCAGTCAAATTCACATACCTGCATATGGCCTACTAGGCCCAATCACATTCATATAGCCCATTAGGCCAAAATCACCATTAGGCCCAAATCACCTGTATATGGCCCATTAGGCCCAAATCACATTTACATGGCCCATTAGGCCCAAATCACATTATACACATGCTCACATATGAATTTATATCACATAGTATCAATTATCAATTTTTGCCTATTATGGGCCCAACAGCCCGTTAAGCCCATTAAGCCAATTCTGGCCCAGTTGGCCAATTCACAGTCCAAGTCCATGGAATCGCCCATGGGGCCTCAGAAAACCTATCGGTTCCCTCCTCATGAGTGTTCGCGCACTCGCAAGACTACCGTTGCCCAACTTTCGGCTTTTCAGCATTTCAGCTTTTCGGCATTTCGGCTTTTGCTGATTCATTGTGTGTGTGCAGTGTATGTACACACCTGGTAATAGAGCGTACTATGATTTCCCTTAGTCGCAAACCTACAAACGATATCACTCTTCAATTAATCATATGCTTAATACATATTTTACCCAAAACTGAAACCTCACCTTAACCTTACCTTGAACACCAATCCCTAGTAGCTTTTCCTTGATCACGGATTCCCTAGATCTAAATTAATCTTACTCATTAAAACCAGAATAATTTGTGACTCGTATCCAACACAATTCCCCTTACTTTAAATATGAACATACGGTCACCTTAGCCAATGGAAGAGGAATACTTACCAAAACCGCAAAACACCTTAGGAGTAATTTCGGCAGAGAGCTAAGATCTGAGATCCGATACTAATTCCCTACCACAGTTGACTAGAAAGAGTGAGTAAAGAACAGCGTAATAGATTCTTATTAAAACCGATTAGGAGAACAACACGTACACTAGATTTGACCGAAGTAGAAGGAGTAGTAATTGCACCAAGGGTATTCGGCCAAATAGTATTCGGCTTCTAAGCCTAGTATGGTGAATAAGGTTTATTTGGTAGAGATTAAAGAAAAAGAGTAGAAAAAGAATAGAAAATTGGCACAAGAAAAGAAAGAAAGAAGAAAAGGTTTTCGGCTTTTTGGATCTTGAAGAGAAAAGGGTTTCCGATAACAAAGTGAGAAAGAATTCGGTATTAGCCTGGCACCCTTGCATTCGGCACCTATTTATAGCCCCTATAGCCAAATTGCCTAACCCTCAATTCCCCATTCGGCTCCATCACTTCCCCCTTCTCATCTCCTTGTTTTTCTCTCTGATAACTCCCCAATCCATTTCCTAAATTTTCTCTTCTAAACACTCCCCTTGGAGTCCATCTTCACGCCACTTCCAATCTTCTAGAAGGAAAAAATTAAACTTCTAAAAATACTAAGCTAGGATTCAAACCTTGGATCTCCTTGATAGCCACTAACGCCACCTCCCTACACTCTAAGTGGCGTCACTTAGCCACTCCTCCACAAGGCTTTTTGATGTCATTTTCCCCTATCCTTATTTAAAAGCCCAACTACTTGCCAACAAGGTCTTTTTAATTACTAATGCATAACTTTGTTTTCCCCTAAGTTCGAACTTAAACCTTACCCAAGACCTACTATTACCTACTTAACCGAAAATACCTAGCACATTTTTTTATTAGAATTGAAAAAAAGAAAATTTACGATTTGAGATTTTTGGGGCGTTATAGTTGGACCATGGCAGTACATGTGACCCCATGTAAGACCATGTTTGAGACATGATAGTGGCATCGATATGTGATCCCATGTACGACCATATCTGGGATATGGCATTAGCATCGATATGTGATCCTATGTAAGGCCATATCTGGGATCCCATGTAAGACCATATCCGGGATATGGCATTGGCATCGATATGTGATCCCATGTAAGACCATATCTGGGATATGGCATTGGCATAGATATATGATCCCATGTAAGACCATATTTGGGATATGGCATTAGCATCGATATGTGATCCCATGTAAGACCATGTCTAGGACATGGCATTGGCATTAATATGTGATCCCATGTAAGACCATATCTGGGATATGGCATTGGCATCGATATGTAATTTCATGTAAGACCATGTCTAGGACATGGCATCGATATAAGACTTCGTGTAAGACCATAGCTGGGCTATGGCATCATGATGAAATGTAAGACCATAGCTAGGCTATGGCATTGTGATATGAGTAAGTCCATAGTTGGACTATGGCATCAAGTAAACAACGTACTCAAACCCATAAGATGTTATCTAATTTGACAAGTGATGGTAAGTGAAATTGAAGTTAGATGTTGGAAATTTAATTAGATATTAATATTGAGCTCTATAAGTACATTCATTGTTTGAAATTGTGAGTGGCAAGAAAACATTTGTAAAATAAATAAGTGTGTTAATTTGTCGGAAGTGAACTATGTGATTATGATTATATTACATTAATGATGAATACTAAGTTATATGTGTGTATTTATGAGAGTCAAGTAGAGGCTTTACGACCTCTCCCCATTACCAGTGTTGCTTTACGATGAAAATTCACGAGAATCATGTTGAATAAGTTCATAAGTGTGAAACTAAAGAGTTCAGTGGTGAAATATCTAGTAATGTGAACAGATATGAGAATAGTTGGGAAAGTAAAAATAGTCTTGGGAAGAATATCATAATGTTTTAAAGATTATACTGATTATGCAATGTCACGTATAAAGAAGAAGTTAGTCTCGGCTATTCAACTCATTCAAGAATAGTGACTAAAGTATGTATTACCAAAATTTCTCCTGAATTGAGGTTCATTAGTGAATGGAATAATTTGTTGGACAAAAATGGATATGAAATAGGTGAAATAGAATATTTTTAAGTTAGGAGCATTTTGGTCATTTAGTGATTAAATGACATAATAAACAAAATAATAGCCAAATTTTTTGTCCATCTTCAACCCATAGTCAAAACTTTCATGGAGAAAACATGGCTAGGGTTTTTCAAGCTTCCAATTGTAAGTCCGCTCTAGCCCCGTTTTTAATAATTTTTACGTTTTTGAAATCCTCATAACAAGATCTATCTATTTCTACCACTAATTTGAGATATGGTTAAAGTCTAGGGTTTTGACCCATGATGAATATATGTGTATTTTGATGTTTAATGGTAGAAAATGCATGTTTATCGTTAGAGAAACGACTTTTACTATGTGATTTTTGGTGAAAATGCCAAAAAGGACTAATTTGTAAAAGTTATAAAATATGTGTTAAAAATCTGATTTAATGGAAAATGTGGGCTGCTATAAGCATGAAATGATTCGGCTATGCATGGGTAGTAAAGAAATTGAACACATTTCATTTTACGCGCCTAGGGGCAAAATTGTAAATATGTCAAACTTTAAGAGCAAAAATGTAATTTTTCCATAATATGATTTTTGGGTCACATTGAATAATGTGACTAATAAATAAGTTAAATGTGATATTATAGATCAAAGAAAATGAGGTTCAAACCTAGAACGGGGGAAAAATGAGAAATTGACGGTTAGGACCTTTTCACCATTTTTGGTATTGAGGTGAGTTCATATGTGAATAACGTATTATTATGTTTGTATTTTGAATATTTTAAATGCTTCGTTAATGTGTGGAATGAATGATTAATTATATGGATACAATCAACAAGTTCCGATAAGTGTGAAAAAAATCTCGTTTAAACCTTAGGAATAGAGTAGGATACGAGTTACATGTCACTAGGGACCCATGTATTATATATGTGCTTATGTGATTCAAGTGCCGACCTCATACATCTACTAGAGGCTGGGTGGTCTGGCATGTGTTGCGGATACTGACGACTTGTGTAAGTAACCAAAGACCGCATAGTTACATCTTGACATCGACTTGTGTGTGAGCAGTTCGTGATTAGCTCGAGCGCGAGCATTTATGTGATATGAGATATGAGGTAGCTTTAGCTACATATATGGCACTTATGTGCAAAGACTTTCCATGTATCCATTTAGTATTCCAAGTGTTCAACGGGTATGCCAAGGATGAGAAAGTAAGCGGTTATGTTACGAGATGGTATAGGTATGTACGTAAAGATTTTAAGTAACAAATTCATGATATTGTGAGTTTATGATCACTATGAAAGTGACTTTGTGATAGCCCTATGATTATTGATTTATGGTCATGATCTATAAATGTATGGAAACACAATTAATGACTATATGTTAGGCTTTGGGAGCCTAATTGATTGGTGAGATAGTAAATGTGGTTCATTTGAATTGTGATTTATCGGTTATGAGTGAAAGGAAATATTGACCTAATTTCCTATTAAAATTGTTAAGAAAGTATGGAAAGAAAGAGTTTAGAAAATTTGAAATATGTTAAGTTATATGCATGAAAACATGAATATACATAAGTAATGTGTACTTTTACTAAGATGTTTGAAATGATTTGCCAATTATGAAACATGTTATAATGGAGAGATTATGGCTGCTAGATTAAAGTCAAGTAATGTTCAGTTATGTTGATAAATCAAAACATGTTACAATGGAGAGATTATGGCTGCTAGATTAAAGTCAAATGGATAGTTTTGTTATGAATAGTAATTATCACAATTATCTGTAATTATTTTGAGATCTCCAGTAATGCTCCGTAACCCCATTTCGGCAACGGATACGGGTTAGTGGTGTTACAGTAATTGCATTTTAAATGCTTGTGTTGAATGGTAGTTTGTGAATTGGTAGTTTGTGTATTATAAGTTTGATAAACTGAGATTGGTATGTATGTGATTTTAGAGAAGATGATACTTAAAAGAACATGTTATTGGCATGAATTGAATGGTATTTTGTGGTACATATGTACCTTGTTGTTGTTGGTATTGAAACGGTATGATTTATGCTTTGTTGAGGTTGAATAAATGCCTAATTATGTCATGTTTGGTGCCATTTGGGTTTGGTGTAGATGTATGCAAATTGGGTGGTAAAATGGTTTGGTAAATAGCCTATTTTTGTCCATACGGGTAGAGACACGGGCATGTGTCTCAGCCGTGTGTGTCACACGGTCAGGTTATGCGGCCGTGTGTGTCACGCGGTCAGGTTATGCGGCCGTGTGTATCACACTATCAGGTTACACGGTCGTGTGTCCCCTGGTGTTGAATTAAAAATCAAGTCAGTATACTCCACACAACCTAGCACATGGGCATGCGACTTGGCTATGTAGCATAAGCTAGTATACTCGATAGGTGTTGCATGGCCTAGCACATGGCCTGGCACAAGGGCGTGTGTGGCCTTTTCGAAGGGCACACGGGCTGGTCACACGGGCGTGTGAATGGCTATGTGACCCACGTTAGAGAGTTACACGGGGTCAAACACGGGCTAGAACACGACCATGTGATCCCATTTTGAATGTCCACACGGCCTGTGACATGGGCGTGTCTTTGGCCGTGTGAGACACATAGCTGGGCCACATGGCTGTGTCCCCTGTATTTTGTAAAATTTTATAAGTTTTCCAGAGATTTCATAAGTTATTGTTTAGTCCCAAATCACCCTGAATGCTTGTTTAGGGCCTCGTAGGCTCGTATAAGGGACAATATGAATGATTTGAATGATGTTTATTTGAAATTTGAAAATGTATGTGAAATGTATGTTATTTGTGTAATAAGTTCGATAATGTTCCTTAACCCTATTCTAAAGTTGAATACAGGTAAAGGGTGTTATAGATTTCTAGATCAGAAAAAGAAAGAATTTCTAGAGCTTAAACAAGGAAATTTGACAGTATCTAAATACGAGCGGGAATTTGTTCGGTTAGGCAAGTATGCCAGAGAATGGGTTCCGACTAAGGCTGATATGTGTAAACGTTTTGAAGAAGGACTAAATGAAGACATCAAGTTATTAATAGGAATTCTAGAATTAAGGGGATTTGTAATAATGGCTGATCAGGCACACAAAGCTGAGGAATTAAATAAAAAGAAGAGACAAGCAGAAAGAGAAGCCCAGAATTCTAGTAAGAGATATATGGGGAAGTCACAAGCATCTGCTTCAAAGAAATCAAAGAAACACTGTTCTACCACATTTACAAGGTATTCTGAAAAATAACGAGGTTCTCAACACTCTAATCTGAGATCTCCTCTCCATCCATACAAGTGTAGGAAGTGTTGGAAGTCCTAAACCAAGATGCAAGCATTGCAATAAATTACATTTTGGTGAATGCTGCATAAGAAGCAGAGCTTGCTTTAGATGTGGTTCTCTTTACCACTATCTCAGAGACTACCCAGAAAAGCCTATAAAAGATATTGTTCAAACCTCTAGGTCGAACAATCTCCCCTCGAGGGGCAGACCTGTATCATCCTAAAATATGGCCTAGTCAGAATAGTGGTTTCAGGACCACAAGTCTGACATTAAAATAATTATTTCACGATCATTATGAGGTCTAGGATATAAAAATAAGCATGTGTTAAAGTTTCATGAAGAAATTCTAAGTATAAGGTGTCCAATTGGAAATTAGGGATCAAATTGAATAAATTGCAAAACTTGGGTTCTAGAAGCAACTTGTATGAAATTGCTTTGGATTATTAATTAGGAGGCCTTAAATATAAATTTGACCAATTTCTATAATTTTGGACAAAAATGGACATGCATAGGAAAAATGTGAAAGAAAAAACTCTAAGGGCATTTTGGTCATTTAGTAATTAAAAGAATAACAAGGGAGAAATAAGTCAAAATTGGTGTCCATCTTCTTCCTTCATTGCCGAAATTTGCAAGACACCGTAGCAAGTGTTTGTTCAAAATTTCCAAGCTTGATTGTAATTACATCCTAACCCCGTTTTTAATGCTCTTTGTATTTTTGAAGTCCTTGAAGCATGATCTACCCGTTTTTAGCTATATTTTGAGCTAGGGTTCATGTATAAAATTTAACCCACGTGTAACATGTATGTATTTTGATGATTAATGGAGGAATATGAATGTTTGATGCATGATAAACATCTTTTACTAGGTGATTTTTAGTGAAAACACCTAAACAAGGGGCTTGTTTGTAAAAGTGTAAAACAAAGTAGTAATAATGTGAAATAAGAGAAGGTATGGGATGATATAAGCTTAGTAAAAGTTCGGCTAGGCTTGGGTAACCAAGAAAATGCATGCATTTCATTTTACGAGTCTAGAGACCAAAGTGCAAATATGTGAAAGTTTAAGAGTCAAAATGTAAAATTTGCAAAAGTATGATTTATGGACCCATTTGAATAATGCAAATAATAAGCAAGTTAAATTTGACATTTTAGATAAAGAAAAACGTGAATCGGGACTTGATCAAGGGAAGAATAAAGTATACGACGATTAGGCTCGATTATCGTTATTTTGTACTAAGGTAAGTACATATGCAAATAATGTGGTGTTGTACTATGTTTTAATGCTTTAATAAATTGTGGTAATTATTTTATTGTAATTATGAGTTTTATGCATAATGATTGCTATAAAAGCTTGAATGTTATTATGGTCGTTATCCTCGACGTTATGAGCAAGTATGACGGAGATGCTATATGCAAGTGAGGAAAATCCCGTTTGAACCTTAGGAATAGTTTAGGATACAAGTGACATGTCACTAGGAACTAAGAAATCCGAACTCGATGAGTGGTTCGAGTTCGTGAGATATGTGGCATCCGAGCTCGTTGAGAGGTCCGAGTTCATTATGGATGCGAGCATCCGAGCTCATTGAGTGGTCCAATGCGTTTCATGTAACATCATATCTCGTTGAGAGGTCCGAGTTCATTATGGATGTGTTACATGTAACAGCCCGATTTAGACCCTAGTCGGAATGGTGGTTTTGGGACCGCGAATCCGAGTAAAAAAATATTTAAATATTATTTTCCGTGTTTATTATATGTGAATTTTGATGTGTAAAAGTTTCCTATGAAAAATTGATCGTTTGTGTGCTTAATTTAATAAAAGGACTTAATCGTGTAAATTGAAAACTTGATAGTTTAAAGCATAAAGGGCCGAATTTTTAGTGGCTTTTAGAAATGGAGTATTTATGTTGTAAATAAACCATAAACATTTGTGATGGACGGTAGTGCCCATGTTTATAATTGTTTCATATTTTATTATAAAGGATAAATAAGTAATTAAGTTGAAAGTTAACATATATTATAATAAAACATAAAATAAATTTATATTCATTTTATTCTCTCATCTCCGAAACTAAATAAAAGAAAAAGAAACAAAAGCTTTGTGATATTCGGCCATTCTCAAGCTTGATTCAAGGTTAGTTTGGTTTCGGTTTTTGATAATTTTTACGTTTTTGAGATCGTTGCTTCGAATACTATTCGACCCATGCTAGAATTTCTGATTTTGATGAATGTTTTGAGTTATTCCATTGATGAATATTTGTGTTTTGTGATGGTTGATGATGAAATATTAAAGATATGGTTTAGATTAACATGTTTTGTATTGGAGTTTTTGATGATTTTGAGTAATTAGGACTAAATTGTAAAAATAATAAATTGAGGGACCAAAATGTAAAATAAATGAAATATATGGACTAGTATGAGTATAAGGAATATTCGGCCTAACTATGTTGTTGTGAGATTTTGCATATTTTGTGTTTTATGCAATAAGGACTAAATTGTGAAAATGTGAAATTCAGGGGTAAAAGTGTAATTTTCCCATTTGTGTGTTTTTGGATGAATTTGGTTAAATATTTCAATTAAAAATTTTAATTTATATTAATTTAGATCAAGAAAAGAGAAAATTGGATTTATATCGGGGAAAAACTAAAGTTGTCGACTAGCCGATCCGTATCGATTTTTCATCATCCGAGGTAAGTCTATAAGCAAATAGATATTGTTAATTCTAATTATGTATGAGTTAATATGTTGATTTGGAATTTATAGATTTATAGTAGAGTTAGCCGGATATGGTTAAGCATGGAAATAATGTATTTGAGTTTAATTCGACTGAGTTATAACATTTGAAAGTCCGTATGAACTATATGGAATATCTGGAAGTTTCGATATATGAATGGTTTATAAGACAACTTTATAATAGTGATATTTGGGCTTTGAGCCTAGAAAGCCTTGTGCTGGTGAATTAAATTGGGCTTTATGCCTAGCAGGCTTATTGCTGGTGTATAAAATCAAACTTTGAGTTTAGCAGGCCTTGTGTCGGTGTGAGATACAGGCTTAGGCCTAGCAAGCTTTATGCCAGTGAATTATTATAAGTTTATGGCTAAAAGACTTCATGCTGATGTGGTATTTGAATGCGTTAAACGAGCTAAATGGCCAGGTATGAATTAACTTGTTACCTACTTAAAATAAGGTAAGTAAGTAACTTGATTATTTGTTACAAATCATGTGTGATGTAAATGAAGTATATATGTAATTATGGTATGTGTATTCGGTCTTATGATCGAATGATATGAATATTATGGATTTGGTCTTTGAATATATGTATACAAGACCATGTATATTTAGCCATATGGATAGTTCGTGTACATGATGTTATATTACAATTTTTGAGCTTGCGTATATGAATGTATGTACATTTGGGTATATATTGACATCTTGATTTTGAAGGTTGGATGATAATTAATCATTTTGATTATTTGAGCACGGTCAAGGAGGAATTGTTTTATGAAATTAAATGTGATTACAAATGTATAAATTGAATTATTTGATTGAAATGATTTAGTATTGAGATGATATTATGCATTAATTGTTTAATTTGCTTAAGGCTTACTAAGATAAGTTAGCTTACTCTGTTTATTTTTGTTTACTCTGTTTTATAGATTTTGGATTCAAGTTACAAGCCCGGGGATCGTCAGCAAAGTTCACCACACTATCTTCAGCTTCGGTACTTAATTAATCGAACTTGAATTATGGCATGTATAGGCTGGAGTATGTTTAAGTCGATGAACTTAGTTTTGTATAAAGGCCATGCGAAAATGGCTAAACTTATAGTGTTAAATTCAGTTATTTGAATTTTGATTTATGTTCACTTTGGTTTTAAAGTTACGTGCCATGTATGTGTAATGTTTGTGTTAAGTACTATGTGCTTTAAAAATGGTTTGCTTGCTATGTCTAATTTCGATTTTATATGCTTTTGGTTAAATGTTCTTTGAGTTTGATTGTTGATAAATATTGTATATGCTTCATGGATAAATTTGGTCGATTGATTGGTATGTATTTAAGTTAAATGTAATCGTTATTTTAGGTAATTTGCATATATTATATGTTTGCATCATTAACAGGTTCGGCTATGGCATAATGTATTGAAAACGTATATGTTTGTTATTTAAATTATATAATATGATTGCTTATGTAAATTTGGTTGTCATGTTTGATTTAGGTGTATTATGTGAATTGGCAATAAAGGGTATATGATTGTTTTCGAACTTGGTATGTTTGACATGTTGGAACTTAGGTTCACAAATCGAAAGTTGAGTTGATAGTAAAAGTTATATGCTAACATATTTGGTTAAGCTTTGCTAGTTAAACTTATACATATATATGTGTATAAGATTATTTTAAGTTTGGTATATGTATATGTTATTTCATTACTTATAAAGATTTATGCATATGAATTGATAAGGTAAAATGAAAAAGAATGAAATATTGAGTATAGAATGGTCATATATTCGGGTAATGTAATGAAATAAAAGACCATATAAATAGTGGATTTTGTATTAATAAAACAAATGAGTATATCTATGACATAATCAATTGAGGTTCGATATTTAGAAAATAAATTATTGCCCTTATAGTTGTTTATGAAATATTTTATATGTGTAGTAGCAATTCGGCTAAGGTAAGTGTTTTATTTTGAAAAGCATGTGGTTTGATAATGTTGACTCATTGAGATTAAAATTTATAGTATTTATATATGATGTTAATACATGATTTGTTTAATTAAAGCTTAAAAGTTAGTTATGAGTTGCTCTTGTTAGGTAATGCCTCGTAACCCTAATTTGGCGACGAATACGGGTTAGGGGTGTTACATTACATGTTATGTGGTTGTTTCGGCTACGTTTGTATATGTGGCACTTATGTGCAAGGTTTCTGCATATCCAATAGTATTCTGAGTGTTCACCAGGTAATGTAATGAATGTGATAAAAGTCTCGAGGAGAACATATGAAAGAGGTATGATTATCGATACTTTACGATGAGTACAGGTATGTATGTTAAAACCTATGAGTAATGCCTTAATAAAGATCTATTCACAATGAGCAAGTATATATATGTGCATATGATGAGTAAGCAAAAAGGTTTGAATAATGAATAATCTCTATGTATATGTTACCTAGTTTTTACATGTTGATGGTTCACTACTATAGCATATTATCTGTATGTGGACTTACTAAGCTTTAATGGTTACTCCCCTCTCTTTTTCCATCCTTTGTAGTTTCGCCAAGCTGGCTCGGGGATCGAAATCTATCGGAGTATTCGATCACACTATCAAAAGACTATTGGGTATAGTGAAATTATTATTTTGAGTATGGCATGTATAGGAAACTTGGTCATTTTGTGGTATGTGTCATGCTATTTGGCCAAATTTTGAAGGCCTATGATAATGATAATTCATTTTGTAATGGCCATGTGATATAGCTCATATTTGATCTTTTGGGTTGTAATCTAATTACCCATGCATGCATGTGTTAGTGTTTTGATGGTAGGATATGCTATTGCTTGGTGGATGCTTGATAATGATATGATAAAATATTAATTGACGAATGTACGGTAAAGTATGAATTTGATGCCAAAGGATAAGGGATGACCTAATAGCTTAAAATGACTATATGCATGAATGCACGAATCTGAAGTCATGGTAACAAGTTTAATAATGCATGAAATTGGTGTGGAATGTCTCTAAGTAGTGTAACAAATGAATGTGCAATAGGATGACATTATGAAGTCGTGAGAATGTCATGGTGTGAAATATTCGAGTGCCTAAATATGTCATGTTGCATGTTATAAAGTATGTTTGAATGTATAGGTGAGTGTGGGTGACTATCGGCTTGGGAAATAGCCTTTAAATGGTCCACACGGGCATGTGTCTAGACCGTGTGTGACACACGGTCTGCCCCATAGGTGTGTGCCTTGGCCGTGTGCCCCCAAATGAATGATGATGTCACAAATAGAATGTCTAGGATTTTAGACACGGGGGATGACACGGGCATCTCTAGGCCGTGTGAGGGACACGGGCGTGTGCTTGGCCGTGTGAAAAACCCTATAGGTTCGAAATAAAAAATAAATTCTAGTATTACCACGTGGGTAAGGGACACGGGCGTGTCCCATTGCACAGGGTGTGTCCCACTGCACATGGGAGTGTGCATTACCTCCACACAAACGTGAGGCTTAAACCTAGAAATTTCCTAAAGTTTTCTTAAGTTCTCGGTTTAATCCCGGATCATTTGTAATGCTTGTTTTGGACCTCATAAGTCCATAATTGGGACAATACGATTTTGTTTGATCGGTTTGAAAATTAAATGAAATTTTATAACCCGCTTTTCCCGAAATGTTCATGTATATGTACGGTAATGCCCCGTACCTTGTCCCGGTCTCGGGCACGGGTAAGGGGTGTTACAGGACCACTCATCACCCCGGCAATGTCAATGGCAGCTTAGGTGTGACAAAAGATTCAACAGTTAAATTTGAAGCACGAGCATTGGCGAGAACATAAGCTATATGTGCACAAGAGGATACTTCTACACCTGATGTTATTACTGGTACATTTTCTCTTCTTAATACTGATATTGTTGCTTTAATTGATCCTGGTTCAACACATTCATACATATGCATGAATTTAGTGTGTATTAAAAATTTACCTGTTGAGTCCACTGAATTCGTGGTTAAACTTTCAAACCCCCTAGGCTAGTATGTTATGGTGGATAAAGTTTGTAAAAACTGTCTGTTGATGGTAAAGGGTTATTATTTCTCAGCTGACTTGATGTTGCTGCCATTTGATGAGTTCGATGTGATTTTGGGAATGGATTGGCTAACTCAGCATGATGCGGTAGTAAATTGTAAATAGGAATACATTTTGTTGAAATGTCTAAATGGTGAATTAATTCATATTGAATATGATAAACTGGTTGAGTTATCTAATGTAATCTCAACTATAATAGCATAGAAATATATCAGAAAAGAGTATGACGCTTAACTTGCATATATGTTGGATACTAAAGTATCTGAGTTGAATATTAAGTCAGCGCTGGTTGTTTGTGAGCTTCTTGATGTATTCTCGAAAGAATTACCAGGATTACCACCAGTTAGAGAGGTAGAATTTTCTATAGATCTTGTAACACCCCTTACCCATATCCAAGGCTGGGATAGGGTATGAAGCGTTACCAAACATACATACAATTGTTCAAGAATATCCCTTTCAAATAAAAAATCATTCAAACATATGCAGGACGTCCCTTGTATGGACCTACGAGGTCCAAAACATACATCAGAAGTAGGTCGAGACCCAACTGGAAACATTAGGGAAACTTGGGAAATTTTCTTAAATACAGAGTCACACGCCCGTGTGAAATGGGGACACGTCCGTGTGCTCTTGACACACCCGTGTCCACAGGCCGTGTAGTTCTCTGACTATGATGTCAGCACCAAAATAAGGCCACACGGCCTTGTCACACGCCCGTGTGGCCAAATTAAATTAAATAACTTTTCATAAAAATGGTGCAAACTTCACATGGCCAGAGCACATGCCCATGTGGTTAGGCCGTGTCTCTCACACGGCTAAGACACATGCCCGTCTCTTAGCCCGTGTGTTTAGTACCAGACATTCTGACTTATAAAATTAAGGTGCAGGGGACATACGGTTGGATCACACACCCATGGGGTAGACCGTGTGTCACACACGCTCGTGTGTCTACCCATGTGGACAATTTCAAGGCTATTCTCCTAGCCTTTTGCCACCCTTTCAGGACTCATTCATTTGTACATGTTCTCAGCATTCAACCATTCACATTTGAACTCCTCCAATAACCAAATCCATGATTAAATTATGTCTCTAATGCCTCCATGCACTATCTCAATTTTTATAGGCATTTCCTAATCTTTTCATACCAATCATAACCTCTAGGTTTTTATATCCTTCTTTCCAACTTTACACATTTATAACATTGTTGTGGCCATACTCATTGATCATGGGCCATTCACCAAATAAATATGCCATACCTTACGTCCATCATTTCCAGGCAACCACATCAACATGAACACATTGCATGCATGCATGATTAATAAGGGGTACAACCAAATAGTACAATATGAGCCATATTTCATGGCCATATACAAAATAATTCATCAACCATCATGAGCCATTACACTTGGCTAATTTAAATGACACATATAACCAAAATATAAGTTACCCTATACATGCCATTATATCAAAATGAATAGTTCTTTTATACCCAAAACGAGAATGCCGATAGTGTGATCAAACTCCCACTGTCCTTCAACCTTCACGAGTCCAAGAGCTCTATAAGACAGGGAAAAGTAAAAAGGGGGAAGCATTACATGCTTACTAAGTTCGTATAACGGAAAGTAAACTTACCGGTTATTTTTAACACATAATTACAATAAGCCATGTTATCCATCAATTATAAAAATTTTCCCTAAACACAGGCACTCAATGAACAAGTTAGTCACATAAATTTTCAAGATCCATAGATGAGCTCATCACATCATATACATATTCAAATTTGTATTTCTCATGTCATGTACAAATATTTTATCCAGTAAATCCCTGAATTCCCGATGGATATTTCATCACTTAGTACGCTCCATGTGTACTATTTTATTAACAGTCAATTCTTATCTTGTAGTACAGTATCCGGTACACTCTTAAGCCACATCTCTTATAGCAGAATTACTAGTTCAGGCTAAATTCTATCTGTCCCATGTACTCTAAGGGCTTTTTCGGATTACCAGTCCAGGCTAAATCCTTTTCATGACAAAGAATACCCTACAGAGTCTAATCTAGATTGCCAGTCAAGGCTAAATCTAGTCAACAAGGATTACCAGTCCAGGCTAAATCCTAATTAAAACGTATGCTCAATAGGCTCGTTTCAAGATTACCCATCCAGGCTAAATCCTTTCTATAATGAGATCAATGGATTACCCGTCTGGGCTAAATCCTTTCTGCAACACATGCAGGATCCCATTTTTTCATGAAAAGTGACTTATCCATCGGAATTCCATATTCAAACAGATTCTATCCCATTTTTCTATCAATTTCGGATTTATAGACATTTTCATACAATTTGTTATATCTGCATTTCACATTCAATTTGATACAATAATTAAAGTTAACATGCATAAACATCCAATTAGGTTACTCGAACTTACCTGAATGATGTCTCGGGTTTGGATTTCGACTATCCCAAAACCTTTTATTTTCCACGATCCACTTCCGAAATTGGTCTTTCTGAGTCTATATAAACATATTAAATTATTAATTTACCACATTCTTCAATTTCAGCCCGAAAACTTGCTCTATGGCAAAATTACCTATTTACCCCTAATTTTGCACATTTTTACATTTTAGTCCCTAGGCTCGTATAATGAAATACTTGCATTCCCTTGATTTCCCAAGTCTAGCTGAATTATATCCTAGCTTATAACAGCCCAAATTTTCCTTTATTTCACTTTTCTATTACTCACTTTTACATCTTTTGCAACTTGGTCCTTTTTAGGTGTTTTCGTGGAAAACCACTTGACAAAAGATGTTTATCATACATCAAACTTTCATATTCCTTCATTAAACACCAAAATACAAACATGTCACACATGGGTAAGTTTTTGAACATAAACCCTAGCTTAAAGTAAGGGTAGAAATGGCTAGAACATGCTTCGAGGATCTCAAAAATATAAAAAAAACATTAAAAATGGGGCTAGGGAGCCCTTACAATCAAGCTTGAAATGTTGAAAACCCTAGCTATGGAGCCCCTTGAATTTTTGGCACACCATGTAGAAGATGGACAACATTTTTGCTTGATTTTTCCCTTTTTATTCTTTAATTAACCAAATGACCAAAATGCCCTTAAGACCTTTCTTTAAAATTTTACCCATGCATGCCCATTTTTGTCCAAATTTTTAGAACTTGGTCAAATTACTATTTGAAGACCTCTAATTTATAATCTAACTCAATTTCATGCTAAAAGCTTTTAGAACTCAAGTTTTTACATATTTTGCAATTTGGTCCCTAATGTCAAACTAAGCATCTTAGGTATAGAATTTCTCTATGAAATTTGTACTCAAGCATACATTATCATCCTAGACCTCATAATAATCATGAAATATTTATTTCTATTTCGGATATGTGGTCTCAAAACCACTGTTCTGACTAGACCCTAAATCAGGATGTTACAACTCTCCCCCTTTAGGGATTTTCGTCCTCAAATATCTTACCAGTAAAAAGGTTTGGATACTGTTTCCTTATAGTCTCCTCGGGCTCCCATGTAGCCTCTTCAACCCCATGTCTTTGCTATAAACTTTCACAAGAGCAACACTTTTATTTCTCAAGATCTTAACTTCCCGCGTATGACTTTTGCCTATTCGATGCCACTTTCAAACAATCACGAATTACATTCACCTTTTCTACAGTTTCCTTAATTAAATCAATTCCATGAATCTTATTCTTCTTAAGCTCAGTCCAATACAATGATGTATGACATTTACGTCCATACAGTGCCTTATAAGGTGCCATCTTCAAGCTCAACTGATAACTATTGTTGTTAACAAATTCAACCAAAGGTAAGTACCTTTCCCAACTACCTTGGAATTCAAGAGCACAACATCTGAGCATATATTCAAGTGTTTGAATTACTCTCTCAGATTGTCTATCAGTCTGTGGATGAAAAGTGGTACTAAAGTTTAGCTTTGTACCTAAAGCTTCTTGTAATTTCTTTCAAAATTGAAAAGTGAACCTTGGATCTTTATCCGAAATAATTGACAATTGTACACCGTGAAGTCTCACAATTTCAGTAATGTATAGCTCGGGTAACTTATCAAGCGAGAAATCAATTTGTACCGGTATAAAATAAGCCGATTTAGTAAACTTGTCAACTACAACCCAGACGGCATCTTTCTTCTTTGGAGACAAAGGCAATCCTGTCACAAAGTCCATAGTAATATGGTCCCATTTTCATTTGGGAATCATGATAGGTTGAAGTAACCCTGAAGGCACTTGATGTTCGACCTTTACTTGTAGGCAAACCGGACATTTCAACACAAACTCAGAGATATCCCTTTTCATACCATTCCACTAATACAATTTCTTCAAATCACTATACATCTTTGTACTACCCAGGTGGACTGATAAACAACTGCTATGCACCTCATGTAAAATATTTTGAATCAACTTGGTGTCGTTCAGAACACAGATCCTACCATGGAATCTCAAGCAATCATAAGAGTCGATCTAAAAACCCATTTCACTGCTAGACTTGCATTGAGATCTTTTAGCTTGTAAATCTTTATCGACTTTCTGGCCATCACAAATATGTTGAAGAAAGATCAGTCTAACTCTCAACTCTGCTAGGATCGAGCCATCTTTGGACAAAGCCAGCTGCGTACCCATAGCCCTCAAGGCAAACAATGATTTTCTACTCAAAGAGTCGGCGACTACATTCGCCTTACCCGGATGGTAATCAATCATAAGCTCGTAATCTTTGAGTAATTCGAGCCATCTACGTTAGCTTAGGTTCAAATCCTTCTAAGTCATCAAGTATTTTAAACTTTTATGATTGGTGAACACCCGACACTTCTCACCATATAGATAGTGTCTCCAAATCTTTAACGCAAAAACAATGACAGCCAATTCCAAGTCATGTGTCGAGTAGTTCTTCTCATGAGGCTTTAATTGCCTTGAAGCATAGGCTACCACCTTACCCTCTTGCATGAGTACACATCCTAAACCATGCAAGGATGCATCACTATAAATCACAAATTCTTTACCCGACTCGGGTTGTACCAAAACTGGTGCTTCGATCAGTAGCATTTTTAGTTTCTCAAAACATTGCTGACACTTTTCTGACCACTCAAACTTAAAATCTTTATGAAGCAACCTAGTCATTGGAGTGGCGATCATAGAAAATCCTTTAACAAATCGTCTATAGTAGCTAGCCAAGCTTTAAAAGCTTCTAACTTCTGTCATGTTCATCGGCGATTTCCATTCGACGGTGGTCACAATCTTACTCGGGTCAACTCTAATGCCATCACCCGAAACAATATGTCTCAAAAACCCAACTTCTTTAAGCCAAAATTTACTTTTGCTGAACTTAGCATACAATTGCTTATCTCTCAAAGTTTACAAAACTGTCCTCAAGTGTTCAGCATGCTCGGATTCATCATGAGAGTAAATCAGTATGTCATCAATAAACACTACAACAATTTTATCCAAGTATGGTCGAAAAATTCGATTCATCAAGTCCATGAATACTGCGGGAGCATTCGTTAGCCCAAACGACATAACAAGAAATTCATAGTGACCATACCTTGTTCGGAAAGCAGTTTTGGGCACATCCGATTCTTTCACTCGCATTTGGTAATAGCCGAACCTCAAGTCTATCTTTAAATACCGTTGCTCCCTTCATCTGGTCAAATAGATCATCAATCCTCGGCAACGGGTATTTTTTCTTGATTGTCACCTTGTTGAGTTGACGATAATTGATGCATAGTCTCATAATAATGCCGGTGCACACCAATGGGAGAAACTAGGCCTTGCAAAACCGTTATTCGTTAATTCTTGTAACTGAGACTTTAACTCTCTTAATTTCGTCAGAGCCATCCGATATGGAGCAATCAAAATAGGTGTTGTTCCGACACTAGGTCAATGCTAAATTCAACTTCTCTAATAGGAAGTAATCCTGGTAGCTCCTCCAGAAACACCTCTGAGTGCTCACATTCTACTGGCACTGATTCAATTTTCAATTCAGGTTCCTTAGTATTCAACACATAAGCCAAGTAGGCTTCACATCCCTTTCTCAAGCATTTTTGAGCCAACATAGAGGAAATTACAATGGATGGTACATATGACTCATCTAGTTAAACCTGGAGAGTTTCACCATTTTCACACCTCAACTCAATGACCTTTTGTCTACAATTTACTATAGCCTCATGTAGTGCCAACCAATTCATACCCAAAATAACATCAAACTCATCAAATGGCAATAACATTAAAACGGCCGGAAAACAATGACCTCTAATCATTAAAGGGCATTTCTTGCATACCTTGTCAACTAGTACATGTTTGCCTAATGGATTCGACACCTTAATCACGTATTCTGTAAATTATACAAGTAATTCTTTACTAGACACCAATTTCATGCAGACATACGAATAGGTTGACCCCGGGTCAATTAAGGCAACAACAGGAATATCATAAAGAGAAAATGTACCCGTAATGACATCAGGAGCTAAGGCTTCCTCTTTAGCACGTATAGCATAAGTTCTTGCCAGGGCTCAAGCTTCTGATTTGGCAGTAGTATCCTTTGCAGCACTACGACCTCCACTGGCACTTCCAGGGTATCTTGGAGGTCTACCTTGAGAGATAAGAGCATTCAGTTTCGAGTTTGGCTCAACCTCTTTGTTATCTTGTTCCGGGCAATCCTTAAGGAAGTGGTCAAGAGAACCACACCTATTGCATGCTCCGCTCCTAATCCGGCACTTTCCAAAGTGAAACTTGTTACAACTATTACACCGTGGTATTTGGTTTCCCACACTTTCCATACTAGTTGCCATGGGAGATGAAGACCACGGATTAGAGCGCTTAGAGGTTCTTATCTTACCCGAATAACCCACTGATGAATTAGAGCATTCCTGGTGGCTTCTCGATTTCTTTATGGGAGATGTATATATCTTTCCTATGAATCTCTTATCCAAAACTCGAGCTTTCCTCTCTGCTTGTTTCTTTTCATTATTTAACTCTTCAGCTTTCTTGGCTCTGTCGGCCAACACTGCAAACTCTCTTATCTCAAGGATTCCAATCAACAGTTTAACGTCCTCATTTAATCCTTCTTCGAAATGCCTGCACATTTCTGCTTCAGTCTAAACCCACTCTTGAGCATACTGGCTCAGTTGGACAAACTCCCGCTTGTACTTTGCCACAGTCCAATCTCCCTGCTTAAGTTCTAGAAATTCCTTTCTCTTCAAATCTAGGAATCTTTGACCAATATACTTCTTTTTAAATTCAACTTGAAAGCATTCCCACGTAATATTCTCTCTCAGTGTTACTGAGGATACAGTCTTTCACCAGTGGTATGCAGTGTCTTTCAAGAGAGATGCCGCGCACTTCAAACATTCCTTAGGAGTACACGATAATTCATCATGAACTCACACGGTGTTTTCAAGCCAGAACTCAGCTCGTTTCAGATCATCGTCAATTGTGGCTCTAAATTCTTCAGCCCTATATTTCTTCAGTTTATCTATTGAAGCTTTACCAATTCTTAGTGGCGCCACACTTTGTGGTACTTCTTCTTTAGATTGGGTAGGGGGTGGAGGTGGTCGTGGTATAGCAAGGTTGGTCCTCAAGTACTTACCAAACCATTCATCCATTATTTCGAAAAAGGCTGCCTTTGCCTCTTTCTAGCCCCTAGACATGTGCCTCCTACTAGTACCAGACGTGGCTTGCTATACGGAAGCTGGAGCATGGCTCTCGGCTTCCTCGGACTCATCTTGGGCTTGGTTGGAAGACATTTACTATATACAAATACATTTAAAATGGTTAGGAGATGTCACACTATCATAACTTGTACAATGGCATGTATAGCTAGATTCGATACATGCTACGTTAGTCCAAGAATCGACTAAATTGTAGCTCTGATACCATTAAATGTAACACCCCTTACCCGTATCTGAGGTCGGGACATGGGTACGAAGCATTACCGGACATACATACAATTATTCAAGCAAAATTGGGCTATAATATCCCTTTCAAATCAAAAGTCATTCAAACATATGCGGGACGTCCCTTGTATGGACCTACGAGGTCCAAAACATACATCAGAAGTAGTTCATGACCTAACTGAAAACTTTAGGGAAACTTGGGAATTTTCTTAAATACAAAGTCACACGCCCGTGTGAAATGGGGACATGCCCGTGTGTTCTTGACACGCCCGTGTCCACAGGCTGTGTAACTCTCTGACTATGACGTCAGCACCAAAATAAGGTGACATGGTTGTTTCACACGCCCATGTGGCCATGCCGTGTGGCCGAATTAAAATAAATGATTTTTCATAAAAATGGTGCAAACTTCACATGGGCAAAGCACATGCCCATGTGGTTAGGCCATGTCTCTTACGTAGCTAAGACACACGCCCGTGTCTTAGCCCGTGTGTTTACTACTGGGCATTCTGACTTATAAAATTAAGGTGCAGGGGGCACACGGCCGGATCACACACCCATGGGGCAGACCGTGTGTCACACACGGCCTAGACACACGCCCTTGTGTCTACCCATGCAGACAATTTCAAGACTATTCTCCAAGCCTTTTTGCCACCCTTTCAGGACTCATTCATTTGTATATGTTCTCAACATTCAACCATTCACATTTGAACTATTCCAATATCCAAATCCATGATTAAATTTTCTCCCTAATGCCTCCATGCACTATCTCAAATTTTACATGCATTTCCTAATATTTTCATACCAATCATAACCTCTAGGTTTTTATATCCTTCTTTCCAACTTTACACATTTATAACATTATTGTGGCCATACTCATTGATCATGGGCAATTCACCAAATAAATATACCATACCTTACGTCCATCATTTTCAATAAACCACATCAACATTAACACATTCCATGCATACATGATTAATAAGGGTTACAACCCAATAGTAAAATATCAGCCATATTTCATGGCCATATACAAAATAATTCATCAACCATAATGAGCCATTACACTTGGCTAACTTAAATAACACATATAACCAAAAGATAAGTTACCCTATACATGCCATTTTATCAAAATGAATAGTTCTTTTATACTCAAAACGAGAATGTCGATAGTGTGATCAAACTCCTACCGTCCTCCAACCTTTACGAGTCTAAGAGCTCTATAAGACAGGGAAAAGTAAAAAGGGGGTGAGCATTACATGCTTAGTAAGTTCGTATAACGGAAAGTAAACTTATCGGTCATTTTTAACACATAATCACAATTAGCCATGTTATCCATCAATTATAAAAATTTTCCCTAAACACATGCACTCAATGAACAAGTTAGTCACATAAATTTTCAAGATCTATAGATGAGCTCATCACATCATATACATATTCAAATTCGTATTTCTCATGTCATGTACAAATATTTTATCTAGTGAATCCTTGAATTCTCGTTGGATATTTCATCACTTAGTACGCTCAATATGTACTATTTTATTAACCGTTAATTCTTATCTTTTAGTACACTATCTGGTACACTCTCGAGCCACATCTCTTACAGCAGAATTACCAGTCCAGGCTAAATTCTAGCTGTTCCATGTACTCTAAGGGCTTTGTCAGATTACCAGTCCAGGCTAAATCCTTTTCATGACAAAGAATACCCTACAGAGTCTAATTTGGATTGGCAGTCCAGGCTAAATCCTAATTGAAACATATGCTCAATAGGCTCATTTCAGGATTACCCGTGTGGGATAAATCCTTTCTATAATGAGATTAATGGATTACCCGTCCGGGCTAAATCCTTTCTGCAACACATGCAGGATCCCATTTTTTCATAAAAAGTGACCTATCATCGGAATTCCATATTCAAACGGATTCTAACCCATTTTTCAATCAATTTTGGATTTATAGACATTTTCATACAATTCGTTATTTATGAATTTCACATTCAATTGGATACAATAGTTAAAGTCAACATGCATAAACATCCAATTCGGTTACACGAACTTAAATGAATGATGTCTCGGGTTAGATTCTGACTATTCCAAAATCTTTTGTTTTCCACGATTTAATTCTGGAATTGGTTTTTTCGAGTCTATATAAATAAATTAAATTATTAATTCATCACATTCTTCAATTTCAGCCCAGAAACTTACTCTATGGCAAAATTATCTATTTACCCCTAACTTTGCATATTTTTACATTTTAGTCCCTAAGCTCGTATAATGAAATACATGCATTCCCTTGATTGCCCAAGTCTAGCCAAATTATATCGTAGCTTATAACAGCCCACATTTTCCTTTATTTCACTTTTCTATTACTCACTTTTACATCTTTTGCAACTTGGTCCTTTTTAAGTGTTTTCATGGAAAACCACTTGACAAAAGATGTTTATCATACATCAAACTTTCATATTCCTTCATTAAACACCAAAATACAAACATGCCACACATGGGTAAGTTTTTGAACATGAACCCTAGCTTAAAATAAGGGTAGAAATGGCTAGAATATGCTTCGAGGATCTCAAAAATATAAAGAACATCAAAAACGGGGCTAGGGAGCACATACAATCAAGCTTGAAATGTTGAAAACCCTAACTATGGAGGCCCTTGAATTTTCGACACACCATGTAGAAGATGGACAACATCTTTGCTTGATTTTCCCTTTTTATTCTTTAATTAACCAAATGACCAAAATGCCCCTAAGGCCTTTCTTTAAAATTTTACCCATGCATGCCCATTTTTGTCCAAATTTTTAGAACTTGGTCAAATTACTATTTGAGGACCTCTAATTTATAATCCAACTCAATTTCATGCTAAAAGCTTCTAGAACTCAAGTTTTACATATTTTGCAATTTGGTCCCTAATGTCAAACTAAGCATCTTAGGCATAGAATTTCTCCATGAAATTTCTACTCAAGCATACATTCTCATCATAGACCTCATAATAATCATGAAATATTTATTTCTATTTCAGATATGTGGTCTCAAAACCACTGTTTTGACTAGGCACTAAATCGGGATGTTACGAATCTTTTTCCTAGAACAACTCCAATATGAATAGTACCTTATAAAATGGCCCCAACAGAATTAAAAGAGTTGAAAGCACAGTTGCAAGAACTTACTGACAGGGGCTTTGCTCGACCTAGTCATTCACCTTGGGGTGCACCAATTCTATTTGTAAAGAAGAAAGATAGATCTTTGAGGTTATTTATTGATTATAGACAGCTCAACAAAGTCACAATAAAGAACAAGTATCCATTGCTTTGAATTGATGATCTATTTGATTAGCTGAAAGGTGCCACTGTGTTCTCTAAAATAGATCTCCGTTCTGGATACTATCAGTTGCGAGTGAAAGACTCAGATGTACTGAAGACAACTTTCAGAACCAAGTATGAACACTATGAATTCCTTGTGATGCCGTTTGGTTTAACGAATACACCTGTAGAATTTATGGATTTGATGAATAGAATTTTTAGACCGTATTTAGACAAATTTGTCGTGGTGTTTATTATTGATATTCTAGTATATTCCCGAGATGAAAATGAACATGTTGATCATCTAAGAATTGTGTTGCAAACTCTGCGTAAGAAACAATTATATGACAAATTCAGTAAATGAAAATTTTGGCTTCGGAAAGTTGGTTTCCTTAGACATATAGTATCTGCTGAAGGCATCAGAGTGGACCCGAATAAAATTTCAGCTATTATTAGCTAGAAACCACCAAAAAATATGTCTGAAGTCAGAAGTTTTCTAGGGTTAGTCGGTAATTATTATAGGTTTGTAAAAGGGTTCTCAATGATAGCTTCTTCAATGACTCGTCTATTATAAAAAGATGTGAAATTCGAGTGGCCTGAAAAATGTCAGTAAAACTTTGATAGATTAAAAGCCTTATTGCCTGAAGCACCTGTGTTAGTTCAACTTGAAATAGGTAAAGAATTTGTAATTTACAATGATGCATCATTGAATGGTTTAGGTTGTGCATTGATGTAAGAAGGTAAAGTAATAGCCTATGCTTCTAGACAGCTAAAACCACATGAAAGAAATTACCCAATACATGATTTGGAGTTAGCAACTATTGTGCTTGCATTGAAAATCTAGCAGCATTACTTGTTAGGTGAAAAATGTCACATATTTACGGATCATGAGAGCTTGAAGTATCTGATGACGCAGAAAGACTTGAATCTGAGACAGCGTAGATGGCTTGAGTTATTAAAATATTATGACCTGGTTATTGACTATTATCCAGGAAAAGCTAATGTGGTTATTGATTCTTTAAGCAAAAAATCACTGTTTGCTTTACGAACAATGAATACTAGGTTATCATCATCAGAAGATGGTTCAATCATAGCTGAATTAAAAGCTAAATCTACATTTCTACAGCAAATCTGTAAAGCTCAGAAAGATGATGATGAATTACAAGCTAAATAGGTACAATGTAAGTTGGATTCTAATTCAGAATTTTAGATTGGGCCTGATGGTTGTCTGTTATTCAGAGGTAGGATATGTGTACCGAAGAATTTAAAACTTGTATAGAAGATTTTGAATGAAGCTCATAATGGTACTATGTCTATTCATCCGAGAAGTAACAAAATGTACAATGATTTGAAAAGGATGTATTGGTAGTCATGAATGAAACGGGATATTTCTGAATATGTAGCTAAATGTTTGATATTTCAGTAAGTAAAAGCTGAACATCAGTTGCCTTCGAGATTATTACAGCCAATTACTATACCAAAGTGAAAATGGGAGAGAATTACTATGGATTTTGCATCGGGATTACCCTTATCACTAAAAAAGAAAGATGTCGTCTAGGTAATAAGTGACCATTTAACAAATTTCGCACATTCTATTCCAGTACGTATGAATTTCCCCTTGGATAGATTGGCTGAATTATATATTTTCGAGATTGTTAGACTACATGGAGTGCCAGTTTCCATTATTTTAGACAAATATCCCCAGTTTACATTTTGATTTTGGAGCAAATTGCAAAAAGCTCTGGGTACGCAGTTACATTTCAATACTGCATTTCATCCTCAGATTGATGGTCAATCCGAACGTGTTATACAAATTTTGAAAGATATGCTTCGGTGTTGTATTTTGGAATTTGAAGGAAACTATGAAAAATATTTTCCTTTAGTTGAATTTGCATATAATAATAGTTATCAGTCTAGTATTAAAATGGCATCGTATGAGTGTAACACCCCTAACCCGTATTCGTCATTGGAACAAGGTTTTAGAGCATTACTAGAACTTTCAGAACATTTTACAAATAATTCGTATAAGTTACTATTCATTTATCGAGATTATTCAAAACGTCCTTTAATTGGACCCTCAAGGTCCATTACAAGTATTAGAGTCAAGTCGGGACTTAATCAGAACCTCTAAGAATTTTTCACGACATTTCAAAAATTTTCCAAGTTGCAGGGCTCACATGCCTGTGTGGTCTAGAGACACGCTCGTGTCCCTAATCCATGTAACTCTAACTTTTAAGGCATGAAAGAATTGAAGTCACACGCTCGTGTGCTAGACCATGTGGCGAATTTAATTTTCAAAGTTTAGGTGCAGTTTCACATGGCCAAGACACATGCCTGTGTTCTAGGCCGTGTGGCACACACGGCTAAGACACACGACCGTGTCTCTACTCGCGTGCCCAGTTCTGAGCATTCTATTTCTCAAAATTAAGGTGCAGGGGACACACGGCCTAACCACATGCCCATGTTACTAGGCTGTGTGTCACACACAGTCTAGACATGTAACAGCCTGGTTTTAGCTAAATCAGAACAGTGGTTTCAGAACAAAAAATCTGATGTCAAAAAATTATTTTAATATTATTTTTTGTGTTTACAACATGATAGTATATATGTGTGTAAAAATTTCTTGAGTTAATTTTATCGTTTAATAGCTCAATTTGAAAAAAAAGACTTAATCGCGTAAAATGCAAAAGTTGCATTTTATTTGTTAAAGATGTTTAATTGCTACGATTTATTAAACCAAAGGTCCTCATGATGATATTAAACCATTTCATAGTTAATGGATTATAATGGCATGGCATTTGGTGTTATTATTAATGTTCATTAAGGTTAAAATTGGTATTTAGTTATTAAATGTTATATTAATAAAACAAAAATAAAAATTAGGCTTCATTATCATCTTGTTAGCCGAATTTTAAAGGAAGAATAAGAAGAACTATGGTTCTTCATTTAGCCAAGTAAATTCAAGCAATTAAGGTACGGTTTTGATCTGTTTTTTATGATTTCTATATTTTTGAGATTTTTGCTTCGTATTCTAGTTAGCCCCTACCTTATATTTTGAAAATTTTAAAGATTTTGAGAGTTTTCATTGTTGAATCTATGAGTTATTTTATGTTTTAAGATGAAATATGAAAGCTTGATGATAGATTTTAATGTTTTGTAAAGTGATTTTTGACAAAAATGTCAAATAGGGATTAAATTGTGAAATGTGCAATTTGAGGGGTTTAAATGTAAAATAAATGAAAGTTATGGGCTGCTAGGGGCCTATAGGTAATTCGGCTAAGCATGAGTTAAATTTAATTATGTGAATTTTGTGTATTTGTGAAATAGGGGCTAAATTGATAGAATGTAAAAATTTAGGGGCTAATATGCAAAAATGCCCAAATGTGTATTTTTGGACTAAATTGAATGAGTAGGAGATTAAATGAGTTAATTTTGAATACATTTAGATCAAAAAAAGAGGAATCCAGAATTAGATCGGGGGAAAGGCAAGATTATCGAGTAATTGACTCATTTCGCCGTTTTCATACTCGAGGTAAGTTCGTATGATTGAACTTAAATGTGTACCTATTTTTTTTATGGATGAAATTGAGATGTTAATTATTCTATTGAATAAATGTTGAGATATTAAATGAAAAGTATGAAGTAAGGCAAGTTATCGTATAAGACCATAGTCGGGCTATGGCAATCGAATAATAAGACCATAACCGAGTTATGGCATACGAATGAAAGACCACGGCAAGGCCTTGGCAAAGTATGTGTGTAAGACCATAGTTAGACTATGGCATCAGAAAATTGATGAAATTGTATCGTGAGCATTTGTAAACCGGAGTGGTTTGATAAGAGTATTGATGAGAAATAGAAATGTATCGGTACAGGTATGTACGAACAACTATTCAAGTATCGAGTTGATAAAGTTGTGAACTTATGAATTGAGATATGTATGAGTTTTATGTTAATTCATGAATCGATGCTTTAAATGATAATGATATTGTCCAATTTGAGTTGTTATTGAATGTTGAAATTATTTCATGTTCATATACAAACTTACTAAGCTATGAAGCTTACTTTGTGTTATTTGTCTATGTTTTATAGTTCTACGAAGCTAGTTTGGATTCGGGAATCATCATAGATTTCATCACACTATTGAACATCTATTTTGGTACTTTTGAAGCTATGTATATATGGTATATGGCATGTATAGGCTTAAGTTATTTTGGGCGTGTTTGATGAACATGTATTTGGCCATTTGTGTTGGCATAAGTTGATGAACTTGATGATATTTATGAATATGCAAATAGTTCCACTCTTAATGTTTAGTAATAGCCCTATGTTGAATGAAAGTGGTTATGTATGTTTGAATTGGTTTAGTTAAATGAAATATATATATATGTGAATTATGCTTAGTAAAGTAAGTTAAATTGTTTGGTATTTGATTGAGTAAATGGTATAAAATTGGGTATTGAATTTAGTTGAAATGGATAATGTATGATTATGTGTTGGTTGGTGAACTTTAGCTACATATTTGTGACTTAAAATGTTACCATATGAACTTGTGTAGGTATGTGTAAAAAGGGTGGCAAATTGGCTTTGCAAATGGCCTATTTTTGTCCACACGGGTAGAGACACGGGCGTGTGTCTCAGCTATGTGCGACACACAGTTAGGTTACAAGGCTGTGTGTCCCCTGGTGTTTAAATTAAATTGAAGTCAGAATAATCCACACGGCCTCACACACAGGCGTCTGACTTGGCCATGTTGCATAAGTCAGCGTGCCAAAGGCTGTGTGACTTGGCCATGTTGCATAAGTCAGTATACCCTACAAGTTTGGCACGACCTAGTATACTACTTGATACACGGGCGTGTGTGGTCACTTCGAAGGGCATACGGGCTAGACACACGGGCATATGGTCGGTTGTGTGATCCAAGTCAGTATGTATGCCCTGTTTTCACATGGTCTAGGACACGGGCGTGTCTGGAGCCATGTGAGGCACACGGGCATGTGACCCTTATATGTTTGAAATTTTTTTAAGTTTCTAAAATTTTTGTATGTTATCGGTTTAGTCCCGAACCACTTCTAAAGTTTGATTAAGGCCTTGTAGGCCCTTATAAGGGACAATGTGTATATGATTGAATGGCATTTAAGTATGCATGCATAAATGTATGAATTACGTATGTTAAATGATATTGATTGATCTGTAATACCTCGTAACTCTATTCTGATGATGAATACGGGTGAGGGGTGTTACAAGACACACGCCCATGTGTCTACTCGTATAGACAAAATAAAGTCATTTCTAGCATCATTTCTGACCCAAAATTTCACCCAAGACCTACACTTAAAACACACAACCAATACCAACCATTTCAAGTATTCAATTTAGCAAACTTCATCATTCAACAAGACATATCATTACATACAAATATGTTTATAAACTTACCTTGAATTAACTTAGGCATTAGCATAGTTTGATCACATATATAGCATATCTCATATGAATATATCATCATAACTTACTTAATCATACCAAAATAAACCATTACTAACCATTCCAATGGCTAGGTTACAAAACATCAATTTCAAGCCACTATTGGTCAAGTTGTCCTGTACATGCCATTATACCAAAATGATTTTACTAAGTATACCCAAAATGACTAGTTGATAGTGTGATGATGCTCTAGTGATCTCCAACCCTCGCGAGCTTTCGAGCACTATAAAACAGTGGAAAAATAAACAGAGCAAGCATTACATGCTTAGTAAGTTCGTATAACGGAAACTAAACTTACCAATCCCGTTTATTAAATCTAATCATACAATAACAAGTTTTCCATCCATTTGGCTAAATTGCCTAAACACATGCATCCAATCAAACATGTTAGTCACAAAGTTTACATATACATCAAGTAAGAATAGATGAGCTCATCATGCAATACTCTTTCAAAATATTATCATTTCATTTCATAATTCTCATGTCATGTCTAGAGTTACAAGTCCATTGAATCATTGAAATTCTTATGGATGCTCAAGTAGTACACTCGAGGTGTGCGATTCCATAATCCATCAATTCTTATTCAATGGTACCCATTAGAGCACTTAATCATGGAACACACTCTCGAGCCACATATTGTATGACAAGATTACTAGTCCAGGCTAAATCCTTTATATAACGTATGCTCAAAGAGTTCAATTAGGGTTACCAGTCCAGGCTAAACCCTAATTGTAACGTATACTCAAGAGGTATTATATCAGGATTACTTGTCTAGGCTAAATCCTTTCTATAATAAGGTCAATAGGATTACTCGTCCGAGTGAAATCCCGTCCGCAACAAATGCAGGACCTTATTCATTTCGATAAAGCGCATATATTCATCGAAATTCAATATTCAATCAGGACTTAACCCTTTTTCACCATATCAAGAATGTATTATATTTTTCAATATAGCATTCGAATAATGTACATCAATATAAGTCACATTCTATACAAACACAACATTCAATTAAACATATTTACAAGTCCGATTAAGTTACACGAACTTACCTCGACACTTGTTTGCGTTAGAAATCTACTAATCCGAAACCTTTTCTTTTCCTCAATCTAACCTTGAATTAGTATTGTCCGGATCTATATAAATTAATTTAACCATCAATTTCACACATTTTGTAATATCCTGATTTTGGGCCTAGTCGGAATAGTGGTTTTGTGACCACAAAATCCGAGATACAAATAATTATTTTATAATTATTTTGATGTTTATGATATGATTGCATGATTGTGTGAAAATTTCGTGAAGAAATTTTATGCATAAAGTGCTTAATTTGAAGTTAGGGACTAAATCGAATAATTTGCAAAACTTGCATTCTAGAAGTTTCTAGTATGAAATTGTTTTGAAATATTAATTAGGAGGTCTTAAATAGCAATTTTACCAATTTCTAAGTTTATGGACAAAAATTGGACATGGATGGAATTTTTGGAAAGTTTAGTAGTAAGGGCATTTTGGTCATTTAGGGGTAAAATGAATTAAAATACAAAATTAAAAGCCAATTTTGCTCATCTTCAACCCCATGGCCGAATATAGCAAGGAGAAACCATGGCTAGGGTTTTTCAAGCTTCCAAGCTCGATTGTAAGTCCATTCTAGCCCCGTTTTCAAGTTCAAGTTCTTACGTTTTTGGAGTCCCTGTGAGCTCGATTTAGCTTATGCTAGCAATAATTTAACCTAGGGTTTGTATTTGGAAAAATACCCATAGGTGAAATTTGTGTATTTTGGTGTTTTATGATAGAATATGAGGTTTTAAATTATGTTAGATAACTTGTGCTACTCGGTTTTAAGTGAAAACGAGCAAAAAGGGCTTAATCGATAAAAATACCTAATAGTCATAAGTACATGTTAGAGTGAGAATTTGATGTTGCCATAGAAGGGAAAAATGATCAGCATGTCATAAAACATAAGAAAATAGGCTGAAGTTTAATTTACGAGCTTTGGGGAAAAAGTGTAAATATGTAAAAGCTTAGGGGAAAATTGTAATTTTTCCAGAATATGATTTTGGGTCAATTTGAATAATGTGAGTCCTAATTAGACTATATTTTAAATGATAGAGCAAGGAAAACTAAAATTCGGGCTAAAATGGGGAAAATACCAAGTTGTGGACGAAATGGTAAAAGTAGCCATTTTCGCATACTAGGTAAGTTCATATGTAAATGTTGGCAACATAGTTATTATTTTAAATTTTTTATGTCATTTAAATGATATGATAATTATTATGAAATACTATACTCGTGATAATTGTTTGATAATATGTCAAATTATGTGATATACTTGGAAAATGTGAAATACTACCGAGTATTGGTATCGGTATTCCGTAGAAGATGGTTGAGACACATGATTGGGAAAAAGGTCCTGTTGAACCTTAGGAATGGATTAGGATACAAGTGACATGTCACTGGGATATTTGGGCATCCGAACTCGTTGAGTTGAGTCCGAGTTCACTTATGGATGCGAATGTCCGAACTCGTTGAGTTGAGTCCGAGTTCGTGAAATGTAACTAGGCATCCGAGCTCGTTAAGTTGAGTCCGAGCTCACTTATGGATGCGAACGCCCGAGCTCGTTGAGTTGAGTCCGAGTTCGCTTATGGGCGGGTTACATAGTAGCTTGGCTACATATGTGGCACTTATGTGCAAACTTTCCATGTATCCGAATTATATTCCGATGTGTTAAACGGGTAAAGTTCTACTCAAATGGAGGAATACTCAAGATGAAAGGGACGTATTGTGTTGACAAACCAGCTCGGAAATCGGGAACGGTCGGAGGCATGCTCACACTATCCGTATACCATCTTGGCATAATGGCTTGTATATTTTGAGTATGGCATGTATAGCATTATAATCATTTTGTATATATGGTCTTATGATATGGTTATTGAGTAGTATAAAAATGCTTGATAATGATTAGCCATTGGAATGGCTAATTATGATCATATTTGGTGTTATGTATGTCAAATTGCTAGTTAATCCATGGAAACCATGAAATAGGTAAAATTTACCATACAATAGATTCAGACAGCAGTAGTGACGTGAATTTGAAAAATCATAAAAAATAGTATAGATATAATTATATGATGAATAAAACATGGAATTGAATAATTATGAGTCTATTTTCATATGGAAGAAACGAAACAGGTATATGAGTTATATTTTAGGAGATGTTTAAATTTTTGTGAAACAGGGCCAGAGCAATTTCTGGATCCCCTGTTCTAACTTTGGAAATTCACCATAAATTGTATAAAAATAATTAGAAGTCATAATTTGTATTTAAAGATTTCTTATTGAGTCTAGTTTTAAGAGAAACAAACTTCATAGTCATTGAAATTCTGTACAGAGAGATATCTGGTTCGTAATACAAAGAGGTCAGAGCAGTCGAACCCTGAAACAGGGGAGACTTTAACTAATAAACTGTACTAATTGGCCAAGCCAAAAATTCTAGAAAAAAATTAGTAAATAGATATATGAGTCTAGTTTCATAGAAAATTTACGGAATTGAATTTTTAGCTTCAGAACTCGAGATATGAATTTTTAAACAACTGTGATGCAGTTAGCCAGCTTGTCTGGAATTTCTAAAATTAAATTGTTTGAGCTGTTTAAACAATGAATTAAGTCTGTTAACACCTCGTGTTCGACTCTAGCAACGGTCTCGGGTACGGGGCGTTATACATTTAATATTTAAATGGACTCAATTTATGTCCTAGGCAAAATTACCATTTTACCCCTAACTTTTTCATAAATTCTGATTTCGTCCCTAGGCTCGGAAAATGAAACTTGTGCACTTTACTCCCTATTTCAAGCCTAACCAAAATCCCATTACAAATTTTATAGCACTTTTATTCATAAAAATTCAGAATTTTTCATCAAATTTCACAAGTTACATTTTAGTCCCTAAACCATATTTCCATCAAAAATCACTTTGTAAAAATTGTTTATCTATCAACAATCTTTCATTTTCTACCATAAATTTATAATTTTCAGCATATATATCCTTGACTCATTTTCCATACTTTGATAACTTTTCAAATTAATCCTTCAAATAGAGAGATTAAGCTATCCTGGTTTCAAAAATATCAAAATTACTAAAAACAGGAGAAGAAAACTTACCCAATTAGGCCTTGAAAGTTTCTTCTCTCTCTCCTAGGGTTTCCATAGAATTTTAGGTTGAAGATGACAAAAATAAGATGATATTTTCCTTTCATCTTTTAATTAGTTTAAGTATTTTGGAATTTCCAATTTAGTCCTTACCCTTTTTCTATATTTTCATGGATGAGTCATCAAAAAAAATCTACATACTTCTTTAATGGTCTAATTACCATATAAGGACCTTTAGATTTGAATTTCATAGCTATTTAATTCTTATAGCTACTAGAATTCAACTTTCACATTTTATGCAATTTATTCCTTCTCGTAATTAAACACTTAACCGATAAAATTTTCATATCAACATTTTTACACGACATGCCTATTATAATACGAACCGTATAATGAAATAAAAATAAGCGTTATTTTTGGATCAGATTTGTGGTCCCGAAACCACTGTTCCGATTTCACTAAAAAATGGGCCGTTACAATGAGGCTCTGTATGGTCGTAAATGTAGAACTCCATTATATTGGCAGAGCTTAGTGAGAAAAAGATACACAGAGTTGACTTAATACGTGAAATGGAAGAAAAGGTAAAGGTGATTCGGGATAGTTTAAAAGTAGCCTCTGATCGTCAAAAGTCTTATGCCGATTTAAAACGAAAAGAGAGAATTTCAAGTCGGTAATAAGGTATTCTTAAAAGTATCACCTTGGAAGAAAAAATTTCATGTCGGTGATAAGATATTCTTAAAAGTATCACCTTGGAACGGTTTGGTCGTAAAGGAAAACTGAGTCCACGGTTTATTGGACCATATGAGATTACAGAAAGAATTGGACCTGTTGCATACCGATTAGCATTACCACTAGAGCTTGATAGAATTCATAATGTTTTTCACGTGTCTATGTTACGACGGTATTGGTCAGATCCTTCACATGTTATTTCTTCGACAAAAGTTGAGATTCAGCCTGATATGACTTACAGTGAAGAACCAATCAAAATTTTGGCACGTGAAACAAAATAGTTAAGAAATAAAAAGGTAGCTTTGGTAAAAGTTCTTTGACAACGACATGGAATAGAAGAGGCTACCTAGGAACCGAAAGATACCATGAGAAAGCAATACCCAAATCTCTTTATTGGTAAGATTTTCGAGGACGAAAATTCTTTAAGGGGGAGAGTTGTAACAGCCCGTTTTCAGTGAAATCAGAATAGTGGTTTCAGGACCACAAATTCGAGTCAGAAATAAAATTTATTTTAATATTATTGCATGGTCTATATTATGATAGGAAAGATGTTGAAAATTTCTATAATTTTTTTTACCGATTTTATGTTTAATTATAAAAAGGACTAAATGCGTAAAATGCAAAAGTTGAGTTCTAGTAGCTATAAGTATCAAATAGCTATGGAATTCAAAAATTGAGGTTCTTATATGATAATTAGACCATTAAGAAAAAGTTAGTAGATATTTATGATGAATCATCCATGTAAAATTAAAAAAAATGGACTAAATTGGAAAGTGGAAAAATTAAAAGACGATAATTAAATTAAATAGACAATATCATCTTATTTTCATTATCTTCCTCAATTTTTTTATGGAAACCTTAGGAAAGAGAAAGTAAGCTTTCTTGCCTTAATTGGGTAAGCATCCTTGTCTCGTTTTTAGTAGTTTTTTATATTTTCGACATCGTAGTAACTTAATCTATCTATTTTGAGGATTGATTTGTAAAGATATCAAAGTAATAGGGTTTTTCCATGGATGAATATGCTGAAATTTTGAAATTTATGTTAGAAAATGAAAGGTTGTTGATAGATAAACAACTTTTGTAGAGTGAATTTTCATGAAATTGTGATTTAAGGACTAAATTGTAAAAATGTAAAATTCATGGAAAATTTATGATTTTTATGAAATATATGGGCTGTAAATATTATATGTAAAAATCAGTTAGGCTTGGAATAAGGACTAAATTGCATGAATTTCATTGTCTGAGCCTAGGGACGAAATCGTCATTTATGAAAAGTATAGGGTAAAATGCTAATTTTGCCTAGAATGTAAATTGAATTAAATTGAGAATGAAATGGATTAAATTGACATTAAATTCATTTATATAGATCCAGAAAGACCTAATATTGAGTTGAATCGAGGAAAACAAAAAATTTCGGATTGGTATGAGAATATACGAACAAGTATCGAGGTAAGTTCATGTAACTAAATTGTGTACATTTATATGTTTGAATTAAATGTTGTATATATGAATTGTGTAATTATCAATGTTAATGTCATGTACATGTAAAATTGATTTAATATTTGATAATACCTGATAAGGGTTTAATTCCGTTTGAATAAATGAAAATTGATGGATACGAATTTCTCGTATTGGTTGTAGTCTTGCATATGTTGCGGACACACCAAAGCTCAGAAGAGCATCCCAATTATTGGCTCTCTCAAGCTTTCTGCTATATAGTTCTTGTGAGCTTCTCGCTATAGCTCTTCGGAGCGTTCCAATAGGTTGTGATCCTACATTTGTTGTGGATACACCTTAGCTCTTATGAGCATCCCGATTATAGCCTTTTCATGAGCTTTCTGTTAAATTGGCTCTTTCTGAGCTTCCTAATAGTACTCGCTTGAACAAGCTGATATATGGCTATCTAGAGCTTCCTGTTACATTGCTCTTTGTAAGCTTCCCGATATGGTTCTTTGTGAACTTCCCGATTATAGCTCTTATGAGCTTCCCATTATATAGCCCAAATAAGCTTCCTGAAATGGCTCTGTGTGAGCTTCCCGTTACAAGGCTCGAGAGTGTACTTCCCGATTATGTGCTCTAAAGAGTACCCTCGTATATGAATTGATGGATCAATGTTAAGTACATCTTGTGTGTACTATCTGAGTATCCATCGATATTTCAATGATTTAATGGACAAAACTCTTGACATGAGAAAATATGATAATTAAATGAATTAAATCTTGAATATTCTTGAAATACCTGGAAATGGATGCATGATGAGCTCATCTCTATTTTCTTGGTAATTATATAAAATTTCATGGCTAACATGTTTGGTGTGAGCATGTGTCTAGGCAATTGGCCACATAATATTGGTTTCATGTTTGTATGCTTACTTTAAATGAATATGATTGGTAAGTTAATTTCCTGTTATACGAACTTACTAAGCATTTGAAATGCCTACTTGATTTTCTTTTCTTTGTTTTATAGTGCTTAGAAACTCATAAAGGTTGGAGTCGGTCGGAGCATCATCACACTATCCTTCAGCTCGTTTTGGTATAAATAGAAAACTTATTTTGGTATAATAGCATGTATAGGCTAACTTGACCAATGTTGGCATGTAAATGGTTGTTTGTAATCTAGCCATTGGAATGACTAGTAATGGTATGTTTTGGTACATAATTACAAGGTTATATTTAATTTAACATATATATGTGTATAGTATAGTTAAATTGAATTATGGTAAACATATATGTTTTTAAAAAGGTAAGTTTGGATATATGTGAAGATATATCATGAATAATGTTATATTGGCTTGATTTAAATGTCTTGAATTGGTTTGGAAATGTGTTAAAATGTTGATGTAGGTACAAGGCAAAATTTGGTTGAGAAATAAGGCTAGGAAATGACCTTATTTTGTCCATACGGGCAGACACATGGGCGTGTGTCTGGCCATGTGCACGGGAGTGTGGTTTGGCCTTGTGTCCCCCGCATCCTTAAAATTTAGAAACAGAATACTCAGAATTGATAACACGGGCGTGTGTCTCAGCCATGTAAGACACATGGCCTAGCACACGGGCATGTGTCTTGGCTATGTGAAACCTGCACCTAATTTTCAAAAATTAAATTGTCCACATGGCCTAGCACACAGGCGTGTGGCTGGCCATGTGACCTAAGTTAGAGAGTTACACGGGTATGGACACGGCTTGGGACACGTCTGTGTGCCTTGCATCGAATACCCACACAGCCTAAGACACGGATGTATCGTTGGTTGTGTGAGCCACATGGCCTACTTACACAGGCGTGTGACCCCTGCACCTAGGAAAAATTTTGAGATTTTGCGAAAATTCTCTAAGCCCCCGATTTAGTCCCGACTAGTTTCTAATGTATAATTTGGACCTCGAGGGTCCAATTAAAGGCCAATATGATTGAATATGATTAGTTTCAGACATGATTAGTAAATCATATGAGTTATCTATAATTGTTCTGTAAACTCCGATAATGCTCTGTAATCCTATTTCGGCGATGGATATGGGTTAGGGGTGTTACATGGTTATTTATGCATGTTTTTCTCTTATTTCCCTTTTCTAAGTAAAAAAGAATTCTATATAGATTCTTTTTAGTTGTCATATTATATTTAAAATAAATATTATTTCAATAAAATATATATGACTAAGTATAAATAGATAAATTAAGCTTAATCAAATCAAACTTGAATAGTGCTTTTTTAACTGAACTCGAGTTTCAAGTTTTGAATCAAAGACTTAATTATATCCCTAATTTTCCATATATATAATTGTGATTTCAAAAATTTCACAAATGTGCTATAAAAAATTACCATTAAGAATCTGAGTGTTATTGTGATACAATCTATTTTTCTCTAAAGTTTTTTTTTTATTTAAGGGATTAAATATTAAATTTGCTTAAATTATAGTGTTTTTATTATTTAAATATCTAATTTATATTCACTACAACAAAACAGGCCTACCGCGACATTTTTTTTACTTAAGACGACACAAAAAAGGTTGGCATAGGTGTCGCGACGCTTCTCCCAACACTTCCGAAAAGTTTGTTTTTACTACAGTTGGCATACGTCCCACGACACTTTTGAAAAAGCATTGGCATAAGTCAACATAAGCCAACCTTTATTAAAGGGTTGGCAAAGGCCTAGTCAAGGTCGATCTTTAAAAAAGGTTAAGATAGACCTGTTTAAGGCAACCTTTAAAAAAGGTTAGGATAGACCCATCTAAAACAACTTTAAAAAGGTTGGCGTATACCTTGTCTAAGGCAAAAAAGGTTAGGATAGACCCATCTAAAACAACTTTAAAAAGGTTGGCGTATACCTTGTCTAAGGCAACCTTTAAAAAAGGTTGAGATAAAGCTGTCTATGGCAACCTTAAAAAGGTTGGGATAGACCTCATCTAAAACAATATTTAAAATATGTTGAGATAGAACTGTCTAAGGCAACCTTAAAAAGGTTAGGATAGACCTTGTTTTAGGCGACTCTTAAAACAAGTTGGGATAGACTTGTTTAAGACAACCTTAAAAAGGTTGGGATAGACCTTGTCTAAAGCAACCCTTAAAAAAGGTTGGGATAGACCCGTCTAAAGCAACCCTAAAAAGGTTGGGATAGACCTTGTCTAAGGCAACCTTTAAAAAGGTTAAGATAGAGTCTTCTAATACAACCTTAAAAAGTTTGGGATATACCTTGTCTAAGACAACCTTTAAAAACGTTGGGATAGATTCGTTTAAGGCAATCTTTAAAAGGTTGGGATAAACCCATTTAAGACAATCTTAAAAAGGTTGAAATAAACATGTCTAAGGCAATTTTTTTTCTATTTTTTATTGTTTCAATATTAATATATTTTCATAAACATTTACAGTGAATAATGATAGAAATTGTGCTTTAAATACAACTAAAAAATATAAAATTAAAAGTAATATAAAGGTTGAATATTCATGACAAAAATCGATCCAATAATCAAAATACACTAACATTGGGCTGAAATATATACCACCAACATTCAACCCAATGTACAAAAGTAAACAAATAAAAAAGTTCCTAAGATGATGGACATTGATATTGATGTTATATTACATAATAACTAATATTGTCTAAAACTGCGACTTCAATTCCAAGAAACTCTGCTGATCTCTTATTTCTACAAGGGTAGCCTCAAGTAGTGAAACATCTCCAGATCCAAGCATACCATATACCCTAACAATCCATTTTCTTTACTACCTACTTGTAACATATGAAGTCTTCTCTTATTTCACCATTATTGCTTCCCGACTCTTCGTTATATTTAGCGTTATCCCTCAAGACCCTACCTTGTTGTAAGCCAATTGCAGACCTCATCCAACCTCAAACTGTTATAGTAAAATATAACAAATTTAATGGTGCACTAGATAGGAAATAGCAAATAAAATGAAACAGCATACTTCAACCCTTCAACAAAGAGTTTACCAAAGTGTATGTCGGCAAATCTATCCCAACACTTAAGAAAGTGTCGGCCCAAAAGTGTCGGCCCAAAAGTGTCAAACAAAGCTGACTCTTATTTAAGTGTTGCCCTAGGCATGCATAGCCCAACCCTTATACAAATGGTTGGTCAAAGCGTATGTCGGCAAGTCTATCCCAACACTTAGGAAAGTGTCGGCCCAAAAGTGTCGAACAAAGCCAACTCTTATTTAAGCGTAGCCATAGGCATGCATATCTCAACTCTTATACAAAAAGTTGGCCAAAGCATATGTCGACAAGTCTATCCCAACATTTAAGAAAGTGTCGCCCCAAAAGTGCCGTCCTAGGATTGTTTTGTTATAATAATTTTAGTGAAAAATAGTACCTAAATTTTAATTGTATTACTAATTTTGGTTGAAATTGTTAGTTCCTTAAAAGCTCTCTAAATCATTTAGTGTCGCCTCTAACAGTTTTATTTAAATAAAAATTTAAATTCAATATTAATAGAAATAAAATAAACTAAATATTTTTCCCCCTCTATCTCCTCTCCGACGTTTCATCGTCTTCTTCCCCCTCGTAACTGCCCACCCTCACAGCTTTCTCACACCAACCTCTCATCGCCCCATCACCTCCAGGCACCACTTAACTCCTCCAGACCAGCACCACGCAAATGACGAAAGCTCATATAGCTGCCATTCCAGATACTGCCTTACATGGCAATGGCATTAATTTCCATTAACCGTTGCTGGAGATGATGGGTAATTTTTTTAATTTAAGCCTCAGTTATAGCATTTTTCTGTACTTTTATCATATAGAAGGCATATTTTTTTTTTTTTGATTTTTATATATAGTTGGTGAAATTTTAAATATTAAAAATGAATTTAAAAGTTAATCCGACATATCTGTTTAACTTGTCATCCTCAACATTCGGAGTACATTACCATGGAACCATTACATCATTTCAAAGCACTACCAAACAAAAATATCCTTATAATGACGAAAAAACCATAAATTAGAACCTTTTTTTTGTTAATTTTCTAGTGCTATTAATTTGTATTTTGCCTTTTTGGCTTTCGTTAAAAAAAAATCAAAGAAACCAAAGGAATCATAAGCCGCCATTTTTTTTGGTAACAATCATAAGCCACTTTGTTTGTTTAAGAAAAGAGAAACCAGATTTGACTTATTCCATAAACAATGGATTTATTCGGTTGAAAAACAACGGCATCTTCAAAACTTGTAATCTAAACACTAAGTTAACCCAAGTGCGTTTATACCATGATCTAAAACCCCAATTTTGACTTCTTAACTGAAATTAAACGATAATCATAAAATTTTGGAATAAATTCTAATGTCACATCAATTAGGAAAAGCCAAAAAAAAATTGCAATTTGCATTTTAGAACCAATACATCATAACAAAAAATAAAAATAAAAAACTCACTTTCATCTTATTAATAAATTGTCCTTCCACAAAAAAAATAATTGTAAACTAGTTAGTTTGGGAAACAATTTTTAAAATATTTTTATTTTGATTATTTAAAATGAAATTATTATATTTTGGTCACCCAATTTTTAAGTTATTTTTATTTTAATCACTTAAAATATATTATCTTTTAAGTATTGATTACGTAAAAAAATCAAAAACTAAAATAAAAAAGTGATAAAAAGTAAAATAATACATAAAAATTGTCAAATTGTATTTATTCATCCCATTATTGAAAATTTTAAATATTTTAATATTAAAAATTTAAATTTTAAAACATTATAATTAATTAAATAAATTATTGAAAATTTTAATCCCTTGATAGTGTCGCCTCATTTGTTACTTGAAAAAAAATTCTATTTTAGATGATCAAAATGAAAACGACTTAAACATCATGTGACTAAAATAAAAGTGTAATCATGATGTGTTATGTATAATTAATTGATATTAAAAATTTAACACTTGAGTGATTAAAATAAAAGTCTATTAAAAATTGAATCACTAACTAGAGTTTAAAAATAATAATAATAAATTTTATCCTACCCTTCATCCTTTTTCATATTCATTTCATGTATTCATTTTCAACCTTTGTTTTCATGTTATTATAACAATGAGAATTTCTCGGATTTTAGAGAAGTAGTAGAACTAAGTGAGCGAGTAATTTGAAAATTTTAAAAATGTATTATAAACAAAAAACTAATTAAAAGTACGCTAACCTGGGTTTTAGCTTTTCTTTTCTGTGGAACAAAGTATTAGAAATCGAGCAAATGCTATTAAATGACGTCAGCCTCCCTCGGTATCTTTCCTTCCCGCCCACTGCAATTGGGAATTTCCTTATCTTTAACCTTAGTTTTATTGTTCCTTCGTTTATCTTTGTTTTGTTTCTTTATATTTTTAGCTCAAACCCGAAATTTCAGACAAATAAATAAATAGTTTCAAGTGACTAACGTTTCTATTACCTTCTCTAAAAATTTTGATTCCACTGTCCCTGATGTTTAATCTCAGCCGTTCGATTTTCTTGTACTTACTAACCGTCGTCGTAGTGACGGCACAGTCTACAGCTCCACCACCAAGGGTAGACTCGTACCGTCTTTATAGTCATTTCGACCCCACGATGGCCATCGTCGTTATGGTCCTCGTCGGCGCTTTCTTCTTCGTCTGGATCCTCTCCATTTACATCCGTCATTACGACGAATCTTACCCGATCGCCACCGCCGCTGCAGCTTCCTCTGCTCAAAGGTTCCGGCCAAGCGGTCTTGATCCGGAGGTGATCGAGAATTTCCCCCTTTTTTTATATTCCCATGTTAAGAACCTTAAAATTGGTAAACGGGCGCTGGAATGCGCGGTTTGTTTGAGTGAGTTCGAAGACGATGAAGCGCTGCGTGTAATTCCGAAATGCTGTCACGTGTTTCATCTTGATTGTATCGACGCTTGGTTAGCTTACCGCGTGACCTGTCCTGTTTGTCGAGCTAAGCTCACCCCCGATTCCGATGACATAGCTCTACCGGTAGAGTTAGGCTCCAACACCACTGAGTCGGACAACAACAACACCGAGTCGAGTCATCCGACAAGACAACGAGTTGAGCAGCAAAATGAGTTGGTCATTCATGTCGACGAGGAAACGAGACCGAGAGAGAAAATAACGGGGAAGTTTACACGTTCTCACTCGACGGGTCACTCAATGATTCAACCTGGGGAGAACGCGGAAAGGTTTACGTTAAGGTTCGCAGAGGAATTCAGGAAGCAAATTGCGAAAAGGGGGGTTGAAGCGGGCAAGTAGTTACGACGTCGTATTGGGAAGGGAAGGTAGTTGGAAGAAGGGAGGAGAAGGAAGTAGTAGGGGGAAAAGTAACATAGACCGTTGGGTGTTTTCAAGGACACCGCCGTTTGTTTCGAAGACGGGTCCGCTTAAGTCTCCGAAAGGTGGCGTTGGAGATTGGGACGATGGGTCCCATTCATGGAGAGGGTTGACGTCCGTTAAAGAGAAGCTATATTGTCTCAACTTGAAAGTTGAGCAAGGTGAAAAAGGTTCCTCGCCTCGGCCTTCCATCTAATTGTAAATTTGTAGTTATAGGACTGTATTTTAGGGATAGTGATATTCATAAATATATATTAGTGGTAGATCAGCACCTTGATTGCTTCTCGATTCAAATTTGGAATTGGAATGGGGAACTATTAAAGAAGTATACGGTCAAATTCTGTAAGTAACCTATGGGCTATATATTTAGTGTGAATTTAGTCCTTTTTACTTAATTTAATTTTTTTAGTTTCATTTATTTAATTTTAAAAATTTTAAATACCAATTAATATATTTAATTTATTTAATTTTTCTTGACTTGCATGGAGCGATATTTAAAACTATTATTATATACCCATTGTCACGGATTTGAATTGTGTTACCCCCATTCTCTCCTCTAATATTGATAAAAATATTTTAAAAACTCCCATCATAAATGCATTAATTAATGAGAAGATATTTCGTACACTATGAGTAAAGTTTTTAAAATATTAAAAAAATAAATATAAAAATAAAGGGTCGCATAATAATTTTTTAAAATTATTTATAAAATAAAAAGAAGATATATTGCTAGTGTACCAATAACTAACCTTTAATTAATTATCATTAATTTATTAATATGTATTACAAGGAAAGAAAACTAATGTGGGATTACAACAAAAATATTATATATTTACCGCGTAATACTTTGACCAAAAAAATTTGAGTTAATTGTACCATACATTTTCAAATTACAAGTTTTATTTTAAATTGATCTTTAAAATTTTAAATTTTATATTAATAAGGTCATTTCATTATTAAAATAATTAATTTAACCGTTAAATGATATATCAAATATGTGGTATAGTTTAAAATGAAAAGTTTTAAAAAATTAAATATTGTGAAAATGGATACTATAAAAATATTAGTTTTGAGGTTTTCAAAGCTTTCAAAAAACTTTACCGCTCACTCTTTTTTTTTTTTAATTTTTACTTTTAAAAGTTATGCGACAACTTTTATTTTTCATTAAATTTTTATTTTAAATTATATTACGTAAAATTTGACATGTCATTTGCTAATTTTAATAATTGAAAAACTTAATTGATATAATATCAATAATTTAAAAATATAATTAGAACCTTTTAAAGTTTAACAACAAATTTAAAATAAATTTCAAGGAAATGTCTAATGCAATTAAATGTAAAAGTTAAAAAACAATCTGTAAATGTCAAAACAACTCCACTACTCAATCTCTAAATTCTCCAATTCAATATCAGAATTGTAACACCCCTTACACGTATTCGATGCCAGAACAGGGTACGAGCATTACCGGTCTTAAACACAAGCAAACATACATTTCCGAGCCATGAATTTTTGTCCAAATTAAAACTTTTTGCATTCCATAATAAAGTCCCTAATACGAGCCTACGAGGCCCAAAACATGCATTGGAAGTGGTTCGGGACTAACCCGAGAACTTTAGAAAATTTTGCAACACTTAAATTTTTTTTCACTAAACAGGGGTCACATGCCCGTGTGGGCAGGCTATTTGGTCACACACGCCCGTGTCTCTAACCTGTGTAACTCTCTGTTTTTCACCCAAGAATGAATTGAAGACACACGGCCATGCCACACGCCCATGTGGTAGGCCGTGTGGTCGATTTTAAAATTTATGATTTTTCATTAAATAGGTGCAGACTTCACACGGCCTAGACACATGCCTGTGTGTCTACCTGTGTAGACAAAAAAAGTGCTATTTACCAAGCCTTTTTGCCACCCTTTTATGCACACACCTACACAACATAACATAACACTAATCCAAGCATATACATACAACCAAATCAGCCACAACCAAGACATCAACACATCATTCACATGTTACCATATATCATACACAAACATCACATACTCATCAATTCAAATCATGTAAATTCCCAAATCCATGAAAGGCGTCCTCATATAAATTACTTATACCAATAGTAGCCAATTTCAAATAGCTTTATACAAAATGAACTTTCAACCAATACAAGCCAACACATTTGGCCAAATCAATTATGACACATAATAAAATGATCAAGTCTCTTATACATGCCATAACTCAAAACGTTGAATTTATTGGTACTAAAATAATTGTTGATAGTGTGAGTGGATCTCAGACGATCTCCAATCCCCGAGCTAGCTTGGTGACACTATAAGACAAGGTAAAGGAAAGGGGGTAAGCTATATAGCTTAGTAAGTTCCTATGCAAATAATAAGTATCATAACTACACATTTAACATGCAATTAACATGATGAAAATTGGCATGAATGTTATTAAAATCCCAAAATCATAACTTACTCAATCATAGTCCTACCAAGAGTTCATCACATATAGAACTCATTACTTATGAGTTTTACGTACATACCTGTGCCAACTTGCAACATAACCATATCCTTTCATAACTTTGACATTCTCGTTGAACACTCGAAATATTAACAGATACTCGAAAATTTTTCACATAAGTGCTATATATGTAGCCAAAGCTACCTCATATCTCATAATACAAATATGTTCATTTTCGAGCTATTCACGGGCCTGCTCACACAAGCTGTCAGTTAGGACGTAGCTACACAGTGTTACTCACACAAGCTGTCAGGTATACGCAACACATGCCGAACTACCTAGCCACTAGTAGGACGTACGAGACCAGCAACCGGATTACATAAACACATATACGCATGGGTTCCTAGTGGCATGTCACTCGTATCCTATTCTATTCCTAAGGCTCAACCGGGAATTCTCGTTTGTCAAAACTTTTTCGAATACGTCCAAAGAGTCAATCACAATTCATACAATATTAAAGCATTTAAAACACAAATATAACAATTCCTTATTTACATACGAACTTACCTCGGTACAAAAATAGTAGAATTTGACCTAATCATCAAACACTTTGTTTTTCCCTCGATCTAGGTTCGAACCTTGTTTTTCTTGATCTATAATGACAAATTTAACTCATTTAATATTCACACTATTCAATTCAGTCCAAAAATCATATTATGGAAAAATTACATTTTTGCCCCTAATCTTTCACATTTTTACAATTTAGTCCCTAGGCTCGTAAAAAGAAATGTATTCAATTTCTTCAAAACCCAAGCCTAGCTGAACCATTTTCATACTCATACCAGCCCACATTTTTCATTTAATCACAATTTTACTACTCATTTTTGTAACTTTTACAAATAGGTCCTTTTTTTACATTTCCATCAAAAATCACCTAGCAAAAGTTATTTATCTTGCATCTAACATACATTTTCTACCATTAGGCATCAAAATACACAATTATCTATCATGGGTAAAAATTTAGACTTTGATTATTTCTTAAATTAGTGGTAGAAATAGATAGATCGGGTTAAACAACTTTAAAAATGTAAATAGCATTAAAAACGAGGTAAGAACGGACTTACAATCGAGCTTGGAAGATGAACAAACCCTAGCTATGTCTTTCTTAGAGATATTCGGCTATGAGAGAAGAAGATGGACAAGATTTTGGCTTTATTTTGCTTATTAATTCATTTATTAACCAAATGACCAAAATGCCTCTAACTTAAAACATAAAAATTCTCTTACTTCATGTCCATTTTTGTCCACTAACTTAATAAATGGTCTAATTGCCATCTAAGGACCTTCAATTTAAAATTTCATGGCAATTATACACCTCTAGCTTCTAGAACACATATTTTGCACCTATTACAATTTAGTCCTTTTTACTAAATCAAGTGCCCAATCGATAAAATTTTCGAGCGAAATTTTCATAAAATCATTCCATAGAATTGTAGAACATAAAAATATAAGAAAAATAAATTTTTCTGCATCGGGTTTATGGTCCCGAAACCACTATTTCGACTAGACCCAAAATCGGGCTATTACAACTCTCCCCTCCTTTAGGGATTTTCGTCCCCAAAAATCTTACCTGAAAAGAGGTTTGGGTATTGTGTTCTCATAGCTTTCTCAGGTTCCCACGTAGCCTCTTCGACTCCATGTCTTTGCCACAAAAATTTCACTAGGCTGTGCTCTTATTTCTCAACTATTTAACTTCCCAAGCTGAAATCTTGATCGGTTCCTCATCATAAGTCATATTAGGTCGAATCTCAATCTCTATCGGAGAAATCACATGTGAGGGATCAGAACGGTATCGTCGCAACATCGACACATGAAACACATTATGAATCCTTTATAACTCTGTCAGTAAAACTAACCGATATGTCACTAACCCTATTCTTTCAGTAACCTCTTACAGCCCAATAAAACATGGACTCAACTTGCCTTTACGGCCAAATCTCAGAATCTTCTTCCATGGAGATACTTTCAGAAATACTTTATCACTGATCTGAAGTTCAATCTTTTTTTTTTCAAATCTGTGTACGACTTTTGTCGATCTGAAGCGGCTTTCAAGAAATCACGGATTACCTTCACTTTTTTTTCGGTTTCTCTAACCAAGTCAACCCCATGAATTTGTTTCTCACTAATCTCTGTCTAATACAACGGAGTTTGACACTTGCAGCCGTACAATGTCTCATACGCTGCCATCTTTATATTCGACTGAAAACTGTTGTTATAAGTAAATTTGACCAATGGTAGATATTCCTTCCAACTATCTTCGAATTCTAGAACACAAAATCGGAGCATATCTTTAAGAATCTAAATTAGTTTTTCGGATTGACCATCGGTTTGCGGATGAAATGCGGTACCAAAATTTAACTTCGTACCCAAATCTTCTTGTAATTTCTTCCAAAATCTCGAAGTAAATCTAGAATCTCTATCTGAAATAATAAAAATAGGCACCCCGTGCAATCTAACAATCTCAGAAATGTACAATTCAGCTAACTTATCAAGTGACTAGTCAGTACGTACTGGAATAAAATGAGCCGATTTCGTCAATCTATCAACAACAACCCAAATGACATCTTTCTTTTTTTGAGTCAAAGGAAAACCCGTTACGAAGTCCATCATAATCCTACCCTATTTCCACTTGGGTGCCATCACTGGCTGAAGTAAACTCGAAGGCACTTGGTGTTCGACTTTTATTTGTTGACAAATCAAACATCTCGATATGAATTCAGAAATATCTCTTTTCATACCCGACCACCAATACAATTTCTTCAAATCATTATACATTTTCGTACTACCTGGATGAACTGATAAACAACCACTGTGTGCCTCGTGTAAAATTTTTCGAATAAGTTCATCATTTTTCGGTACAGATACTCTATCTCTAAACATTAAACAATCATCTAAATCAATCTGAAAGTCTATATCACTACCCGATTCACACTGAGCTCTTTTGGCTTGCAATTCACTATCATTTTTTTGAGCTTCACAAATTTGCTAAATAAATATCAGTCTAGGTCTCAACTTGGCTAAAATTGAACCATCATTAGACAAAGTCAATCTCATATTCATAGCTCTCAAAGCAAACAAAGACTTTCTACTCAAAGCATCTGCGACTACATTCGCCTTTCCCAGATGATAGTCAATCACTAGTTCATAATCCTTTAGTAACTCGAGCCATCTCCGTTGCCGTAAGTTCAAATCTTTTTAAGTCATCAAGTATTTTAAACTCTTATGATCTGTAAAAATGTGACATTTCTCACAGTACAAATGATGTTGCCAAATTTTCAAAGTAAAAACGATGGCAGCCAATTCCAAGTCGTGTGTTGGATAATTCTTCTTGTGTGGTTTCAACTGTCTCGAGGCGTAAGCTACCACATTGCCCTTTTGCATCAACACACAACCCAAACCATTTAATGAAGTGTCACTATAAATTATAAATTCTTTTCCCGATTCAGGTTGTACTAAAACCGGTGCCTCAGTCAGTAATGCTTTCAATTTCTCAAAACTTTGCTGACATTTTTCGGGCCATTCAAATTTAACATCTTTTTGCAACAACTTGGTCATAGGAGTAGCAATCATCGAAAATACATTGACAAAGCATCGATAATAACCAGCTAAGCCTAAAAAGCTTCTCAACTCTGTAATATAGTTCTCAAGTGCTCGGCATGCTCGGACTCGTCTCGAGAATAAATTAGGATATCATCGATGAGCACAACTACAAACTTATCTAAATATGGTCAGAAAATCTGATTCATTAAGTCCATAAAAACGACAAGTGCATTAGTTTATCTGAAAGGCATAAGAAGAAATTCATAGTGCCCATACCTTATTCTAAAAGCAGTCTTCGGTACATCCAACTCTTTAACTCTCAACTGATAGTAGCGAGATCTCAAATCAATCTTCGAAAATACCATTGCTCCTTTTAACTGATCAAACAAGTCATCAATCCTCGGCAAAGGATACTTGTTCTTTATAGTCACCTTGTTGAGTTGCCAGTAATCGATACAAAGTCTCATAGATCCATCTTTCTTCTTTACAAAGAACACTAGAGCACCCCAGGGAGAATAACTCAGTCTCATTAAACCCTTATCTGTCTGAGATTTAAATTCTTTCAATTCAATCGGAGCCATCCTATACGGAGCAACCAATATGGGTGAAGTCCCGGGTACTAAATCAATAGTAAAATCTACTTCTTTGACTGGAGGTAATCCAGGCAACTCCTCTGGAAACACATCCGGATATTCACAGATTACCGGCACTGATTCAATTTTCAATTCAAACATCTTTGTATTCAACACATAAGCAAGGTAAGCTTCACTACCTTTCCTTACGTACCCCTAAGCAGACATAGACGAAATTACAATAGGCAATTCACTTGATTCATTGGTTTCAACCCCAAGAACCTTACCATTTTCACATTTCAATTCAATAGTTTCTGCCTACAATTTACTATGGCATCATGCAGTGTCAAACCAATCCATACTCAAAATAACATCGATTTCATTAAATAGCAACAACATTAAGTCAGCCGGAAAACAGTGACCTCATCATCAAAGGACAATTTTTGTAAACTTTATCAACTAGCACATATTTGCCTAAGGGGTTTGACACTTTAATCATAAATTCAGTAGACTCAACAAGCAAATTCTTACTAGATACCAAATTCACACAAACATAAGAGTGAGTTGATCCAAGATCAATCAATGCAATAACATTAGTATCATAAAGAGAAAATGTACCAGTAATCACATCGGGAGATGACGCATCCTCACGAGCACGAATGGCATAAGCTCTAGCAGGTGCTTTAGCCTCAGATCTCATGGCTGTATCTTTCATCACACCTTTAATGCTAGTTCCATTCCCGGTATTTCTCGGTGGCCTACCCCTGTTGTTAGTATTACTCAGCCTTGCACTCGGAAATTGTTCTTTCTCAGCTATCTCAGGGCAATCTTGAATAAAATGCTCTTGGGAACCATACTTGAAACAAGCTCACTCATTCATCCTACACTCGCCGGGATGTCTTCTTCCACAATGCTGACATTCAGGTATGTTAGACCTAACATTACTCACACTTGCCATTGAAGTAGCTTGAGATTTAAAACTCGAATATTGCTTCCCGTAGTCCCTGTGCGAATACCCAACTGATACATTCGAACGAGAATTCATTTCTTTAGATTTCTTTGACTAAGATTGAAATGACTTACTCATCGGCCTTTTTCTTTCATATCTAGCCTCACTCTCGACCTTTCTTTTCTCTTTACTTAGTTTTTCGGCTTTGCAAGCTTGTTCAACCAATACAACAAATTCTTTTAGTTCTAAGATTCCAACTAATAGTCGGATATCCTCATTCAGCCCATCTTCAAACCTTTTACACATAATAGCCTCGGAGGAAACACACTTGTGGGCATACTTGCTGAGCTTGACAAATTCTCGCTTATACTCTGTCACTGACATTCGACCCTGTTTCAGCTCAAGAAATTCTTTACGTTTCTGATCGATGAACCGTTGACTAATATATTTCTTCTAGAATTTCTCTTGAAATAATTCTCATGTAACGCTCTCTCGGTACCATAGATACTAGTGCTTTCCACCAGTGATATGCTGTGTCCCTCAATAATGATATAGCGCATTTCAAGCATTCTTCAGGTGTACATGATAACTCATCAAATACCCTGATAGTATTCTCAAGCCAGAACTCGGCTCTCTCGGGGTCATCATCTACATTAGCCCTGAATTCCTCAACTCCTTGCTTTCGAATCTTATCAACTGGAGGCTTATTCAGTCTTGCCAAATCCATACCTTGAGGAGCTACGAGAATCGGTTGAGGATAAGGAGGGGGTGGAGGATGTTGAGCATTCAGATTTGTTCGAACAAACTCCAAATACCACTCGTTCATCATGTGGAGGAAGGCTTCTCTAGCCCCTCCTCCCTGACTAACCGTGGGAGGTCTATTTTCAGATGACGCTGCCCCTTATGTGGGAGCCAACATATTACTTTCTACGTTATCAGCTACTACTGGTCGGAATCCATTTACTATACGAAAACACAGTTTAAAATTGTCAAAAATCACCATACTGTCACAGTTCATATATGGCATGTATAGCTAGACTCTTACACACGCTACGTTAGTTCGAGAATTGACTAAACTGTAGCTCTAATACCACTAAATATAACACCCCTTACCTGTATTCGACGTCGGAACAGGGTACGAGGCATTACCGGACTTAAACACAAGCAAACATACATTACTGAGCCATGAATTTTCATCCAAATTAAAAAATTTTACGTTCCATAATAAAGTCCCTAATACGAGCCTACGAGGTCCAAAACATGCATTGAAAGTGGTTCGAGACTAAACTGAGAACTTTAGAAAATTTTGCAACACTTAGAAAATTTTTCACTAAACAGGGGTCACACTCCCGTGTGTATATGGGAAATGCCTGTTGTAACACCCCAAACCCGGCCTAGACGTTATGGTTGAATTTGGCGTGTCACATCGAAGTGTTTTTCAAAAACTAATTTCCTCAGTAAAAATCCGTTACTGAATGCATATCCTTTTAATTCATTATTTAACAATAGTTCTCGTCAAAACGTTTACCAATTTATTTGTCTTTGGTATATTAATTCAACTTAAACCGTGGAAACATTTTGAAAACTTTGTTGTTGAAAGCTCGTATTCTTTTGAAAATCGTGACTATTTTGAAAACTCGTGTTTTCCTAAACTAGCAGTTTAATATAAGAAATCGCAAGCCCAATTAAAACTTAAAACCCAATAACGGCCTTATTACAAAATTAAAAACCTAAATGTGAAATTTAAAATTAAATAAAGTTAAGTGCAAGACACAGCAGTCGTGTGGCCACATCCAAGTCCCTCGCAGCACCAAATCGTCTAAGGTTGGGGATTACCTGCACAGTTAAAAAGGAAGGGTGAGTTTATGAAAACTTAGTGTGTAATCCCTTACCAGTCAGATAGTAAACAATGCATGCAGTAATAGTCTGGGCCTGTAACACCCCTCACCCGTATCCGACGCCGGGATAGGGTTCGAGGCGTTATTGGGATTGCATATTCACAAACACGCTAAATTGGGTCACCGAATTTTTGCCCAAAATTAAAAATTTTCAAATATTTACCTCTCGTCCCTTATACAGGCCTTCGAGGAACACACCTAGGGGCAGTACGGGACAAAGCCGAAAACATTCGATAAACTTTGGGCACCTTAGAAAATTTTCCCTTTAAAATGTGACACGCCCGTGTAGTGGGGCCGTGTGGTCTCACACGCCCGTGTGGCTTGGGACACGCCGTGCCCTCAGCCCGTGTGCAACACTAACTTCAACCTCAACATACAATTAGGGGCACACGGTCAAGACACATGCCCGTGTGCCTAGCCAGTGCACAACACTGACTTAAAAATTTAGGTGCAGGGGACACACGACCATACCACACACCTATAGGGGTGAGTTGTGTGTCACACACAGCCTAGACACACGCCAGTGTGCCTAGCCATGTGGATCCTATTAGGCTATTTTCCAAGCCATTGGTCACTCTCTACCAACCTATCACACTTATAGGTTACTTTTACACATGATAAGGCCAAATTATGCACTTGTATAAGACCATGATAAACATTATTGCATGACAACCTCATATCATCGGTTTTATACATGCTAGGTTAATTCCCATCTTGTATTTAAGGGGATTCCATGTCTCATTGACACATTCAAAATTGGCTCATTTTTATAACTCATTGCCAATTATAACCAAGTCATCACATATGAACATAAACATGCATAGATTTGTAAGTCATAGCCTACTTCAAAATAAGCCAATTTCCATGGCCATATACAAAAAGAATAATATAACTTTACATGCCTTCATTTTGGCAAATCAAATGACACATATAACAAAATACTTAAAAGTTCTATACATGCCATTGAACAAAACATAAGTGTTTATATACCAAAGCTGAATGAGTTGATAATGTGTAGACTCTCCAACCGTCTTTCAATCTTTACAAGTCCTCGAGCTCTGAAAACGGGGAAAAAGAGAGGGGTAAGCATTTACATGCTTAGTAAGCTCGAATAGCTGGAAAGAAAACTTATCGATTATTTAGCATACATCCTTATTAGATAATAAAACCAACGAATATGAAAATGATTTGCCTATCACATGCACTCAATCAATGAGTTAGTCACATAATAAAACACCATGTAATTTATCTTAGATGAGCTCATCATTCAACATGTCATTTGTACATATACCTCGTGTTAGTCCTGTTGAGTTTCTAGGAAATTTCAATGGATTATCTAATCACCATCAATTCATATGAATGATCATTTCAGGTATACACTCCCAAGAACCTCACATTTTACGGTGAGATTACCAGTCAAGGCTAAATTCAGACCCTAATCGGATTACCCGTCTAGGCTAAATCCATAATGTACACATATTCTTCGGGAGGCTTGATCACTCAAGGAACACTCGAGATCAACGGATTACCCGTCTGGACTAAATCCTTTCTACAACACATACATGATCTCAATTCACATGTCAATCATGGTTTATCCATCGAATTCCCTTTTTAACCTCAACCGAGACATTATCCAACAAATCATTATCAAAGATGCATTTCATATGATTTTATGCCATTAATAAATGCAATCATCATGCATTCATAAATCATATAATTAGACACATTTTGAATTTACTTTAAGTTATCCGAACTTACCTGGTACTCGTTTCGGTGTTGTGTTTCGATTACTCCGAAACCTTTCGCTTTCCCCGGTCGACCTCTAGAATTTTTTCCTCGGGGTCTATAACAATAAAATTGAATCATTAACACATCACATTTTACTTTTTGAGCCTAAATTTCACCCTCGGTCCAAATGACCATTTTGCCCTTAACTTTTCACATTTTTACGATTTAGTCCCTAGGCTCGTATAATGAAACACATGCAATTTCTATCTTACCCAAGCCTAGCCGAACACTTTTCCCTCTTATGGCAGCCCACATTTTCCATTATTTTCACATTTCTTCCACATATTTAACAACTTTGGCAAAAAGGTCCCTTTAGGGGTTTTTCATGAAAATCACCTAGGAAAAGATGTTTAACACACCTTCAACATTCATATTCCTCCATAAACCATCAAAATACAAGTAACTCATGTATGGGTACATTTTTAAACATGAACTCTAGCATGAAATATGGGTAGAAATGAAGAGAGTAAGCTACCGGGATTTCAAAAATACAAAGAACATTAAAAACGGGACTTGGGTGCACTTACTATTGAGCTTGAAAGTGTTGAAAACCCTAGATATGGATTCCCTTGAAGTTTCGACAGCATGAAGAAGAAAATGAACTGATTTTGGTTCATTTTCCCATTTTATTTCATTAAAATGCCAAATGACCAAAATGCCCTTAAGCCCTTTCTTTAAAATTTCATCATGCAAGCCCATTTTTGTCCAAAATATTAGAAATTTGGAAAATTTCTCTCTAAGACCTTCTAATTTATAATCTAAAACAATTTCATACAAATTGCTTCTAGAATCCAAGTTTTGCAATTTATTCAATTTACTCCCTAATTTCCAATTGGACACCTTACTTAAAGAATTTCTTCATGAAATCTTAACACATGCATATTCTCATATTCTAGACCTCATAATAATCATAAAATAAAATTTTAATGTCAAATTTGTGGTCCTGAAACCACTATTTCGACTAGGCCTTATTTCAGGATTTTACATTTCTCCCCCTTAGGGACTTTCGTCCTCGAAAGTCTTACCAGTAAACAGGTTCGGATATTGGTTTCTCATGGTTTCTTCTGGATCCCATGTAGCCTCTTCTACACCATGTCGATTCCATAGAACCTTTATTAAAGCCACATTTTTATTTCTCAACTGTTTAACCTCACGAGCCAAAATCTTGACCGGTTTCTCTCCATAGGTTATGTCTAGTCTAATCTCAATCTTTACTGGTGATATTACATGAGAGGGGTTTGATCGATATCACCCTAACATGGATACATGGAACATGTCGTGAATCTTTTCCAATTCGGGTGGCAATGCCAAACGATAGGCTAATGGCCCAAATCTTTTAGTGATCTCGTACGGTCCGATAAATCGCAGACTCAATTTGCCTTTCCGACCAAATCTCAACACCTTTTTCCATGGAGACACTTTTAAGAATACTCTATCTCCAACTTGGAACTCAATCTCTTTTCTTTTCAGATCAGCATATGACTTTTGCCTATCTGATGTCGCTTTTAAACAATCTCGTATCACTTTAACTTTTTCTTCAGTTTTCTTAATCAGATTAACCCCATGAACTTGACTTTCCTTAAGTTCTGTCCAGTATAATGGAGTTCGGCACTTTCTGCCATACAGGGCTTCATAAGGTGCCATCTTCAAACTTGCTTGAAAACTGTTGTTGTAGGCAAATTCTACCAATGGCAAGTACTTTCCCAACTACCCTGAAATTTGAGGATGCAACATCGTAACATATCCTCAAGAATCTGAATCATCCGTTCAGACTAACCATTAGTCTGAGGGTGAAAAGCCGTACTAAAACTCAATTTTGTACCCAGGGCTTCTTGTAACTTGTTTCAAAATCTTGAAGTGAACCTCGGGTCTCTGTTCGAAATAATCAACAGTGATACCCCGTGTAATCTCACAATCTCAGAGATGTACAAGTCGGCCAATCTATCAAGAGAGTAATCTGTTCTTACTGGAATGAAATGAGCCGACTTTGTCAACATATCCACTACAACCCGTATAACATCTTTATTTTTCGGAGTCAATGGCAATCCTATCACAAAATACATAGTAACCTTGTCCCATTTCCATTCGGGGACCATTACAGGCTATAACAAACTAGAAGGTACTTGATGTTCAGCTTTAACTTGCTGACATATAATGCACTTCAATACAAATTCAGAAATGTCTCTTTTCATGCCGTTCCACCAGTACATTTTCTTCAAATCATTGTACATCTTGGTACTTCCCAGATGAATAGACAAACGACTGTTATATGCTTCTTACAAGATTTTCCAAATAAGTTCATCATCTTTGGGTACACAAACCCTATCCCTGAACATCAAACATCCATCAGGACCAATCTAAAAATTTGATTCATTGCCCAACTTGCATTGAGCTCTTTTGGTTTGCAGGTCATTATCATTAATCTGTGCATTATAGATTTCCTGAAGAAATGTCGATCTAGCATCTAGCTCTGCCATGACTGAACCATCATCAAGCAATGCTAATCGAGCATCCATGGCTCTCAATGCAAACAACGATTTTCTGTTTAACGCGTCGGCGACCACATTCGCCTTTCCCAGGAGATAGTAAATGATCAGATCATAATCTGTAATTAGTTCTAACCATCTCCATTGTCTAAGATTCAATTCTTTTTGAGTCATCAAATACTTCAAACTCTTGTGGTCTGTGAATATACGACAAGTCTCACCATAAAAATAATGCCTCCAGATTTTCAAGGCAAAGACAATGGCGGTGAGCTCTAAATCATGTGTTGGATAATTCTTCTCGTGTGGCTTCAACTACCGTGAAGCGTAGGCTATCACCTTGCCATCTTGTATAAGTACAGAACCCAGTCTGTTCAAGGATGCATCACTGTAGACCACAAACTCTTTTCCCGGCTCAAGTAATACTAAAATAGGAGCTTCTGTCAGCAATGTCTTTAACTTTTCGAAACTCTGCTGACACTTTTCTGTCCATTCAAACTTAACGTCTTTCTGTAGCAACCTCATCATTGGAGTTGCTATCATGGAAAATCCTTTCACAAATCTTCGGTAGTAACCAGCTAAGCCCAAAAAGCTTCTAACCTCGGTCACATTTTTAGGCGATTTCCATTCAACAATAGCAGAGATTTTACTTGGATCAACTCGGATGCCTTCACCCGAAACAATATGACCCAAGAACCCAACTTCTTGGAGCCAAAATTTACTCTTGCTAAACTTAGCACATAGTTGTTTTTCCCATAAAGTCTGCAACACGATTCTCAGATGTTTCGCATGCTCTGCTTCATCTTTAGAATAAATCAAGATGTCGTCAATGAACACAACGACAAACTTATCCAAGTATAGCCAAAAGATCCTATTCATTAGGTCCATGAATACGGCCGGTGCATTCGTCAATCCAAATGGCATAACAAGAAATTCATAGTGGTTGTATTTTGTTCTGAAAGCTGTCTTTGGTACGTCTGATTCTTTAACACGTAACTGATAGTAGCCAGACCTCAAGTCTATCTTAGAGAACACCGTGACTCCTCTCAACTGGTCGACTAGATCATCGATCCTTGGCAAAGGATACTTATTCTTGATAGTTATCTTGTTCAGTTGTCGGTAATCTATACATAGTCTCATTGAACCATCTATCTTATTTACAAACAATACGGGGGCACCCCAAGGTGAAAAGTTTGGCCTTGCAAAACCTTTATCCGTCAACTCTTGCAACTGTGCTTTTAATTCTTTCGGCTCGGTTGGTGCCATTCTATATGGAGCAATAGAGATGGGAGCTGTTCCTGGCACCAATTCAATACCAAACACACACTCTCTCTCGGGAGGTAATCCGGGTAATTCTTCCAGAAATACGTTTAGATATTCACATACTATTGGCACAGTCTCAATCTTCAACTCCATTTCCTTCGTGTTCAACACAAAAGTAAAGTAGGATCCGTACCCTTTTCTCATATACTCTAAGCAGCCATTGCCGGGATTACAGCTAGCGACGTGCCCAAATCTCTTGAATCAACTCGTAGAATCTTACCATCTGGGCATTTCAATTTAATATACTTGCTACCACAATTTACAATTACATCATGCAGGGCTAACCAATCCATACCAAGTATTACATCAAACTCATCAAAAGGTAACAACATAAGGTTAGCCGAAAAACATTGACCATGAATCGTCAAAGGACAATTCTTACACACTTTATCAACCAAAATTGATTTGCCTAGTGGGTTCGACACTCTAACAACAAATTCTGTAGGTTCAATGGGTATGTTCATACTGATAAATATGATTGGTAAGTTTATTTTCTGTTATACGAACTTACTAAGCATAAAATGCTTACTCCATTTAATTTTCCCTGTTTTATAGTGCTCAAAAGCTCGCAAAAGTTGGAAGTCGGTCGGAGCAATCATCACACTATCCACTATCTCATTTTGGTATAAATAGATATCTCATTTTGGTATAATGGCATGTATAAGCTTATTTGGCCAATGATGGCTTGTAATTGTTGTTTTGTATACTAGCCATTGGAGTGGCTAGTGATGATCTAACTTGGTTATTTTAAAAGTTATGTTTTGGTAATTACACAAATGCTTATTGTGTGTTGGTTTGATGGAATTATGTTAGCATATAAGTTTATACCCATTGATGCATGAGACAATACCACATGATTGATGTCTAATTTTATGTGAATATGATGTTGGATTGGTGGATATATGCTTGTGAGTTTTGGTGCAGGAAAATGGTAGGTTTTGGGTGACAAATGAGGCTAGAAAATGGCTTCATTTTGTCCACACGGGTAGACACATAGGTGTGTGTCTTGGCTGTGTATGACACACGGCTCTTCCCATGGGCATGTGGTCTAGCCGTGTGTCCCCTGCATCTTAAAAATGAGAAACAAAAAGCTTAGAACTAGGCACACGGGCAGAGACACAGGCGTGTGTCTCAGCCGTGTGGATGACACAGCCTTGAACACGGGCGTGTTACAAGATCGTGTGAAAACTACACCTAAATTTTGAAAATAAAATTTGCCACACGTGTAGCACACGGGCGTGACCCTAGAACACATGGGCGTGTGGGTTCTGTTCATAAGCAAACTTTTAAAATTTTGAGAAAAAATTTATTAGATCTCAAGTGAGTCCCTATTCATTTCTAATGTTCGTATTGGGCCCCGAGGGTCCATTTAAGGGATGATATGATTATTTTGATATATGAATAGTACTTTTACTTGATTTATCGGGATGATTCTGTAAACTCCAATAATACTCTGTAACCTTGTCCCAGCGACAGATACGGGTTAAGGGTGTTATATTTAGTGGTATCAAAGCTATGTTTTAGCCTATTTTCGGACTAACATAGCAAGTAAGAGTCTAGTTATACATGCCATTATATAAATTATGATAGTGTGATAACTCTTGACCACTTTTGAATGTATTTTCATATAGTAATGTCTTCCAACCAAGCTAGAGCCGAGACTGAGAAAGCTGAGAGCGCTACTCAAGCTTTCATGCAACGAGCTGCATCTAGTGGTAGTAGAAGGCCCATATCTGAGGACCGAAGTGAGGCAGTAAAAGTAGCCTTCTTTGAATTGATGGATGAATGGCTTAGTGAATATATGAGAACAAAACTTGCTGTTCAACGACCTCCCCCTCCTGCATCACAACATGGTGAAACGCCACGGGATGTTAGACTTGTTAGAATTGGTAAGGTTCCAGTAGATAAAATCAGAAAACATGGGGCTGAAGAATTTAGGGCTATGGCTAATGACGATCCAGAGAGGTCCGAATTCTGGCTGGAAAATACTATTCGGGTTCTAGATGAGTTATCATGTACACTAGCTGAATATCTAAAATATGCGGTATCTTTTTTGAAAGACACATCATACCATTGGTAGAAAACCATATCTTCTGTGGTACCAAGGGAAAATATTACTTGGGAATTTTTTCAAACAGAGTTCAAAAATAAGTATATTAGTCAGAGATTCCTGGACTAGAAAAAGAAGGAATTTCTAGAGCTTAAACAAGGAAATATGACAGTGTCTGAGTATGAATGAGAATTTGTTAGATTGAGCAAGTATGCTAGTGAATGGGTCAGACTGAATTCGAAATGTGTAAATAATTTGAAGAAGGGCTAAACGAAGATATCAAGCTGTTGATTGAAATTCTTGAATTAAGAGAATTCGTGGTGTTGGCTGAACAAGCACACAAGGCCGAGGAATTAAGCAAAGAAAAGAGGCAAGCAGAAAGAGAAGCTCGAGTTACGAGCAAAAGATTTATGAACAAGACACAATCATCTGCTTCAAATAAATCAAAGAATTATCATGAGTGTTTTGCTACATCAAGGGAGTATTCGGGAAAGGAAAGAAGTTCTAAATACACCAACTCGAGGTCTTCTTCTCCCTTAACAACCAGTGTTGGGAGTGTTGTAAACCCCAAACCATGATGCAATGTCTATAATAAATTGCATTTTGGAGAGTGTCAGATGAGAAGTGGGTCTTGCTTTAAGTGTGGTTCTCTCGACCATTTTCTTAAAGATTGCCCGGGTAGAGTTGAGAAAGACATTGAGTAGAACCCAAAGCTGAGTAATCCTATCTCGAGGGATAGACCACCACGGTATTTCGAAAATGTCGGTGGTAGTTGTAGTGCTACAAAAGATTCAAAAGCTTAATCCAAGGCTCAGGCTCCAGCAAGAACATATGCAATACATGCAAGGGAAGATGATTCGGCACCAAATGTTATCACTGGTACATTCTCTCTACTTGATACTGACATTATTGCTTTGATTGATCCTGGTTCCATGCATTCATATATATGCACAAAATCTATGTCTGTTAAAAATATGATCGTTGAATTCATCGAATTTGTGGATAAAGTTTCAAACCCCTTGGGTCAACATGTTATGGTGGAAAAAATTTGTAAAAATTACCCATTGATGATAGAGGGTTACTATTTTTCGGCTAATTTGATGTTTTTAGCCTTTGATGAATTTGATGTAATATTGAGAATGGATTGGTTAACCCAACATGATGCAGTGGTAAATTGTAAGCATAAATACATTATATTGAAGTGTTAGAATGGTAAGTTACTCCGGGTTGAATCTGGGAAACTGTATGGGTTGTCTAATGTGATTTCAGCAATATCAGCATAGAGATATATTAAAAAACGGTATGAGGATTATCTTGCTATTGTACTTGTTACCAAAGTATCAGAGTTGAAAATCCAGTTGGTGCCGGTTGTTTGTGAGTTCCTGAGGTATTTCCAGAAGAACTATCTGGTTTACCTCTAGCTAGAGAGGTGGAATTTTCCATAGACCTTGTGCCAGGGACGACGGCGATATCTATAGCACCATATAGAATGACTTTTACTAAATTGAAAGAGCTAAAGGTATAGTTGCAAGAGTTGATTGATAGAGGATTTGCCCGATCCAGATTTTCACCATGGGGTGCACCGGTATTATTTGTAAAGAAGAAAAATGGATCATTGAGATTATGCATCGATTACAAACAGCTTAATAAATTCATAGTAAGGAATAAGTACCTGTTGCCTTGTATATATGACTTGTTTGATCAATTAAAAGGTGCCGTTATATTTTCAAAAATTGACCTATGATCTGGTTACTATCAGCTACGAGTAAAAGATTCAGATGTGCTGAAGACAGCTTTCAGAATAAGATATGGGTATTATGAGTTTTTAGTGATGCCATTCGGATTAACAAATGCCCCAATGATATTTATGGATTTAATGAATAGAATTTTCAGACCATACCTAGACAGGTTCGTGGTTGTTTTTATTGATGATATTTTGGTTTACTCTCGGGATGTGAATGAGCATGCTGAGCATTTGAGAACTGTATTACAAACTCTGCGTGAGAAACAATTGTATGCTAAATTAAGTAAATGTGAATTCTGGCTATGAGAAGTTAGTTTCCTTGGACATGTTGCATTTGCAGAGGGTATTCGGGTGGATCCGAACAAAATTTAGTCTATTGTAAGTTGAAAGTCACAGAAGATTGTTTCAGAAGTCAGAAGTTTTCTGGGACTAGCAGGATATTATCAAAGATTTGTTAAAGGGTTTTCAATGATAGCTTCTTCGATGACTCGATTGTTGCAAAAAAAAAGTGATATTTGAGTGGACGGATAAGTGCCAACAGAGTTTTAATAGATTGAAAGCTTTATTGACGGAAGCACCCGTATTAGTCCAACCTGAATTGGGTAAGGAATTTATAGTCTACAGCGATGCCTCATTGAATGGTTTAGAATGTGTATTGATGCAAGATGGTAAGGTAGTGGCTTATGCATATAGGCAGCTAACATGAAAGAAATTACCCAGTACTTGAACTTGAATTAGAAGCTATTGTGTTTGCATTGAAAATATGGCGGCATTATCTTTTTAGTGAAAAATGTCACATCTTTACAGATTACAAACGTCTGAAGTATTTAATGACACAAAAAAAATTGAATTTGAGACAATGTAGGTGGTTGGAATTATTCAATGATTATGATCTCGTTATTGATTACCATTTGGGGAATGTAACACCCTTAACCCGTATCCGTCGCCGGACTAGGGTTAAGAGGCATTACCAGACATATCGGAATATTTCACATCAAAAGTTATACATTATCATATCAAAGTTAAATATTATCATAGAGTCCCTTTCTTAGGTCAACGAGACCCTAAATATGCATTAGGAAGAGATCGAGACTAAACCGAACACATACAAAATTTTTTCGAAACTAAACAATTTTCTAAGTTACAAAGGTCACACACCCGTGTGAACAGGCCATGTGCCACACCCGGCATTAGACACGCCCATGTGTCTAGGCCGTGGCGAAACAGAGCATACATACTGACTTGTCTACAAGGCCACATGACACGCTCGTGTGCCAGGCCATGTGAAAGTTAGGGAGGCTACTTACTTGGGTCACACGGCTAGTCACACACCCGTGTGTCTAGTCCGTGCTCGAAACTGACTTGGCCACATAGCTTGACAAACGCCCATGTGTGCGACCGTATGGTCTACCCAGGCTCATTTCGAAATGGCTCTCGAGTAACACGGCATAGACACATGCCTGTGTCCCTACCCATGTGGGAAAAAATAGGCCATTTACAAGGCCAATATTGCACCCACTTTGGGTCCTCCCTACAAGCACCAAATAATCATCAAAAGCATAATGATTTCAACCAATTTCATTTCCAAAACATACACCATTCATGTCATATTATTATCAACCTATTTCATGCTTATAATCCATACCAAATCATACCAAATCGTAAGCCAAAGTCATACCAAAACATATTTTTCATAACTTCAATTTACTTCAATCAATATCATATCAAAATCCTACCAAATTGACCATTTTCTCTTGGCCAATCATGAACTATATTAGCGATATTGCATCACATGATTTATACTCAAAAGTCATTCATAATCACAACCAAAACCAAGCCATATCACATGGATAAATATTCATAACTCAAAAACATATCTCAATTTATCTAGACTATACATGCCATACTTTAATATTTACACTTTCAAAAGGTACCAAAGATAAGTTTGATAGTGTGGTGATGATCCTTGACGATCCCTAAGCTCTCGGTAGCTTCGATATCTATAAAACAGATGAAAAACAACAAAGTAAACTTTCAAAAGCTTAGTAAGTCATATACAAATAAACTTATCATTTCAAACATATAAGCATCATAAAATACACATACTCCATCACCAAATACTATCACAAACCACATAGTTCATATACCTTTCATATATTCCCAAATCATTGCACATATAGCATAATTTCTCATACTTATATCACATATCATCACTTACACATATACTTACTTCTCATTAACTAATGTTAAACACATCTCTACGTACCTGAATTGGTTATTCATTCATTCAATCATGTGTTTCTCAGAATGCCCGTTGAATCGTATGGAATTAAATAGGATACGGGGATAGCTTAGAAAGCTCGTACAATGCCAACATCCCAAACGTTGTCTTACATGTAATCAAATATTGATGCCACTGTCCCAGACAGGGTCTTACATGAAATCAAATACGATGCCGATGTCCTAGACATGGTCTTACACGAAATCAAATATCTAAAATACTATGTCATGACATATGTATTCTAACTATTCCTATGGCTCGTACGGGGCTTTCTGACATCGTCACATCAGCGAAACTTTCTCATATTTCTCATACTCAACTCAAATAGTCATTCACCATATTTCATTAACATATAAGCAATAATAATTCAATTCAAACACATTTATTTGTAAATCGACTTACCTCGTACGAAAATGAACTGAAACGAACGGCTAATCAACAACTTTCGAGTTTTCCTGATCTAATTCATTTTTCTTTGGTTCTTGATCTATATAAATTCAAATTTAACTCTTTTATTCAATAAATCATTCAATTCAATCCATAAACACATATTTAGGGTATTTTACAAATTAGCCCTCACATTTTCACATTTTATCATTTTAGTCCTTATTTCATAAAATCACAAAATATGCATAATTTCCTTTCACACATGCCTAGCCGAATTTTCCTCTAGGCCAAATAAGTCCATATATTTCATTTATTTTACATTTTATCCCCTTAATTTCTCATTTTCACAATTTAGTCCAAAAATACTCAAATTCATCAAAAATCCTAATACAAAACATAGTAATCTAACACATATCTTTCATTTTCTATCATCTAACTTCATAAAACTCACATTATCAACAATAGCACAACTCAAAATCATAGTAAAATTTAGAAATTGAGACATGGGCTTGAAAGATTACTAACCAACGATCACAAAAACATAGAAATTACTAAAAATCGAATCGAAATGGACCTTTAATCAAGCTAGATGTTGGCCGAATGCTTCAAACACATAAACCCTATCTTTTCTTCTTCAATTTCAGCTAAACAAGGATGAATGAAGCATTAATTTCATGTTTTATTTTATTTATTATATCATTATACAAAATTTACTATTATGCCCTTAATGAAATAAGATTAAAATTCCATTAACTATAGGCATTTTTGTCCATCCATTATTCAAATGGTTTATTAACCATATAAGGACCTCTCAATTAATAAGACATATCACTTAAGTACTTTTAACAAATAGCTAGCCACTTTTACATTTTACGCAATTAAGTCCTTTTATCAAATTGGGCACACAAATGATAAAATTTTCACACGAAATTTTTACAGATATCAATTCATATATTATAAGCACGAAAAATAATATTAAAATAATTTTTTGACTCAGATTTGTGGTCCTGGAACCACTATTCTGACTAGGCTGTAAACGGGCTTTTACAACTCTCCCCCTTTAGGGATTTTCATCCTCGAAAATCTTACCATTGAACAGATTCGGATATTACTAGCTCATAGCATCTTTGGGCTCCCACGTAGCCTCTTCAACGCCGTGTCGATGCCATATTACTTTTACTAACGGAGTTTTCTTATTTCTCAATTATTTAACCTTGCGAGCCAAGATACAGATCAGTTCTTCTTCATAGGTCATATCAGACTGAATTTCTATCTTAGATGGAGAAATCACATGAGGAGGATCTGATCGTCGAAACATCGATACATGAAATACATTATGAATCTTTTATAACTTAGGTGGCAATAACAATCTATATGCAACCGATCCAATACGCTCTATAATCTCATACGACCCTATGAACCTCGGACTCAATTTGCCTTTACAGGCAAACCGAAGTACTTTCTTCCACGAAGACACTTTCAGAAATACATTGTCACCGATCTCAAATTCAATATCTTTTTGTTTCAAATCCGCATATGATTTTTGACGATCAGAAGCTGCTTTCAGACTATCTCGGATTGTTTTTACTTTCTGTTTAGTCTCTTTTATCAAATCAACCCCGTGAATCTTATTCTCACTGAGCTCTGACCAATACAATGGTGTATGACATTTTCTACCATATAAGGCTTTGTATAGTGCCATTTTAATATTCGATTGAAAACTATTATTGTAAGAAAATTCAATCAATGGAAAATACCATTCCCACGTACTTTCAAACTTAAGAATGCAGCATCTCAATATATCCTCGAGAATCTGAATAATTCACTCAGATTGAGCATCCGTCTGCAGGTCAAAAGTAGTACTGAAGTGTAATTTCCTACCTAAAGCCTCTTGTAGTTTCTTCCAAAATTGCAAAGTGAATCTCGGATCTCTATCTGACACAATAGACAATGGCACCCTGTGCAATCTTACAATATCAAAAATGTATAACTCAGCTAATTTATCAAGCGAGTAATCAGATCATACCAAAATAAAATGAGCTGATTTCATCAATCGGTCAACCACAACCCAAATTGCATCTTTCTTTCTCGGAGATAAGGGCAAACCCAAAACAAAATCCATCGTTATTCTATCCCATTTCCAGTCTGGAATCATAATCGGTTGTAACAAACTAGATCGCACCTAATGTTTAGCTCTAACTTGCTGATAGATCAAACATTTTGAAACAAAGTCAGAGATATTTCTTTTCATTCCAGACCACCAGTAATGCTATTTCAAATCATTATACATTTTCGTACTACTCGGATGTACAAATAAACGACTGTTGTGAGCTTCATTCAAAATCATCTGAATCAACTCTAAATTTCTCGGAACACAAATCTGACCTCGAAATCTCAAACAATCGTCACTATCAATTTAATATTTAGAATCGAAATCCAAGTTGCACTGAAGTCGTTTTGCTATAATCTCATTATCAACATTTTGAGCATCAATAATCTGTTGTAAAAACAAAGGTCTTGCTTTCAATTCAGCTAAAATCAAACCATCATGAGACAGAACTAAATGAGTATTCATCGCACGCAATGCAAACAATGACTTCTGACTCAAAGCATCAGCAACAACATTTGCTTTTCCCGAATGATAATCGATAACAAGCTCATAATGTTTTAGCAGTTCTAACCATCTTCTTTATCGCAGGGTCAAATCTTTCTCAGTCATCAGATATTTTAAACTTTTATGATCAGAATAAATATGACATTTCTCACCAAATAGATAGTGGCACCAAATCTTTAAAGCAAACACAATAGCTGCCAATTCCAAATTGTGTGTCGGATAATTCTTTTCGTGCTGCTTTAACTGTCTCGAGGCATAAGCTATAACTTTGCCTTCCTGCATCAAAACGTAGCCCAGACCATTCAACGATGCATCAATATATATTAAAAATTCTTTACCCAATTCTGGTTGTACTAACACCGGAGCTTCTGTCAATAGGGCTTTCAACTGATCAACGCTTTTTTGAAACTTTTCAGACCATTCAAATTTCACATCTTTCTGAAGTAATTTCGTCAACAGAGTAGCAATTATAGAAAAGCCTTTCACAAATCATCTGTAATAACTGACAAGTTCTAGAAAACTACGGACTTCAAAAACATTTCTTGGAGGCTTCCAATCCAAGATAGCTAAAATTTTGCTCGGATCAACTCGGAGACCAGATGCTGACACAAGCTATCCTAGAAAACTGACTTCTTGTAACCATAATTCACATTTGCTAAACTTCGCATACAACTGCTTATCACACAAAGTCTATAACACTATTCTTAGATGTTTGGCATGCTCAGATTCATTACGAGAATATATCAAAATGTCATCAATAAATATGACAACAAATTGATCTAAACACGATCTAAAAATTATGTTCATCAAATCCATAAAAAAATAGCTGCATTCGTTAATTCGAAAGGAATAACTAAAAATTCATAGTGTCCGTACCTCGTTCGAAAAGTAGCTTTTGGAATGTCTGAATCCTTTACTCTCAACTGATAATAACCCGATCTTAGATCTATCTTTGAAAACACTGTAGCCCCTTTCAACTGATCAAACAGATCATCAATACGTGGTAGAGGATATTTATTCTTGATAGTCACTTTATTCAACTAACAATAATCAATGCACATTCTCATTGTATCATCTTTCCTTTTTACAAACAGAATAGGAGCACCCCGGGAGAAAAACTCGGTCGTACAAATCCTCTATCAGTCAATTCTTGCAACTGAGACTTGAATTCTTTTAACTTGATCGGAGTCATTCTATAGGAGCTATCGAAATCGGAGTAGTCCCTTACACTAATTCAATGCCAAACTCAACTTTTTGAATCAGAGGTAATCCAGAAGTTCTTCAGGGAACACATCAAGGAATTTATAGACAATAGGCACTGATTCAATTTTATTTTCTATCACTTTTGAATCAATCACATAAGCAAAGTAAGCTTCACAACCCTTTCTCACATATTTCTGAGCTAACATCAAAGAAATCACTACCAGTAAACAATTCAAATCATTAGACTCAATCCAAATAATCTCATCATTCTGACATCTCAAATCAATAGTCTTTCGTTTGCAGTTTACAATAGCATCGTGCAAAGTTAACCAATCTATACCCAGAATTATATCAAATTTGTCAAAAGGTAATAACATCAAACCCAATGGAAAACATGAATATCGAATCATCGACGAACAATTCTTACACACTTTGTCAACCAAAACACACCGACATAAGGGGTTCGATACTCTAATTACAAATTTAGTAGACTCTACAAGAAAAGTCTTACTGCTCACTAAGATCATGCATATATGAAAATGTGTTGATCCTGGATCTATTAATGCAATCACAGAAATATCGTAAAGAGTGAAAGTTCCAGTAATAACATCTGGAGACAAAGCTTCTTCGTGTGCATGAATAGTATAGGCTTTGGTAGGTGCGCGAGCCTTAGATCTAATAGTCGTATCTTTAGTTCCCCTCTGGCTGCCACTCACATTATTCGTATTTCTGGGCAGTCTACCTCGAGCTGTATTGCCGCTAGTCCTCAGATTTTCACAATCTCTTGCTCTACAAACTCAAGATATTCATAGATAAAGTGATCTAAGGATCCACATCTAAACCAAGCTCGGTTGTTCAATCTACAACTTTTCAGATGTCTTTTACCATAATGTATACAAGGTTGATTGGATCAGACATTTCCAACACTTGCAACAGAAGTAGCTGGAGCTCTAAAACTCGAATGCGATCTAATACGATCTCTACTCGAATGTCCCATATTAGCCTTTGAATGACTAAAATCATCTTAAAATTTCTTTGATGCTGAATGAAATGACTTGCTCGATGATCTTTTTCGTACTTCTCTAGCTTCTAAATCGGCTTTTCTTTTCTCTTTCCCGAGTTCTTCAGCTTTACATGCTCGTTCAACAAGCACAACAAACTCTTTTATCTCCAAAATTCTGACTAATAAGTGGATATCTTCATTCAAACTATCCTCGAATATTTTGTACATAATTACTTCATTTGAGACACATTCTTGTGCATACTAGCTCAATCTTGTGCATACTAGCTCAATCTCACAAATTCTCACTCGTATTCTGTAACAGACATACGACCCTATTTCAATTCAAGAAACTATTTACGTTTCTAATCAATGAATCTCTGACTGATGTATTTCTTTCAGAATTCAGCTTGAAAGAAATCCCAGGTGACTCGTTCTCTCAGAACCACTAATATCAACGTCTTCCACCAATGATACACCGTATCTCTCAGAAGTGAAATGGCATATTTAAGACATTCATCCAGAGTACATGATAATTCATTGAACACTCGTATTGTATTCTCCCGCCAAAATTCAGCTCTCACAGTATCATCATTAGTAGTAGCACGGAACTAATTTTATCAGCAGGAGTCTTATTCACCTAAATTAGATTAGCTTGTGGTATGGCAAGAACTTGTGGAGGTTTTAGCAGGGGTGAAGATTGTGGCACAACCAGATTAGTTCTAATATACTGAGTGAACCAATTATTCATCATTTGGTAAAATGCTTTCTTAGCCTCTCCCTCGTGGGTACTAGTAGCAGGTCTAGAATTAGATGGCCCTGTCCCTTGAGCAAGAGCAGGTGCATTACTTTCAACATTGTCAACTACAGCTCGTTCGGGATCCATTTACTTTATAAAACCATATTTTCATTGTCAGGAATCATCACACTATTGCAGTTCGTATATATGGCATGTATAGTTAGATTCACATACGCTACGTGAGTCCTAGAATCGACTAAACCGTAGCTCTGATATCAACCAAATGTAATACCCGTAACCCGTATCTATCGCCGAACTAGGGTTAAGAGGCATTACTGGACATATCAGAACATTTCAAAATCAAAAGTTATACATTCACATATCAAAGTCAAATATCATCATAAAGTCCCTTTCTTAGGTCAACAAGACCCTAAATATGCATTAGGAAGAGGTCGAGACTAAACTGAACACATACAAAATTTTTTCGAAACTTAATATTTTTTTTAAGTTACAAAGGTCACACGCCCATGTGAACAGGTCGTGTGCCTCACACGGCATTAAACACTCCCGTATGTTTAGGCCATGGTGAAACAGAGGATACATACTAACTTTTCCACATGGCCACATGACACACCTGTGTGTTAGGTCGTGTGAAAATTAGATACGCTACTAACTTGGGTCGCACGGCCAGTCACACACACGTGTGTCTAGCCCGTGCTCGAAACTGACTTGGCCACACGGCTTGGGACAAGCCTGTATGTGCGACCGAGTGGTCTACCCAAGCTCATTTCGAAATGGCCCTTGAGCAACACGACAGAGACACACGTCCGTGTCCCTACTGTAACATCCCGAATTAGGTCCAAGTTGGAATAGTGGTTTTTAAACCACAAATTTGAGATAGAAATAATTATTTTATGAATTTTATGAGTTCCTTGATATATATGCATTCCTGTGTGAAAATATCGATGAGAAATTTTACCGATAAGGTGTCGAATTGAGTTATTAGGACTAAATTGCAATACGAGAAAAACATGTATTCTAGTTGATTTAAGGGCTTAATTGTGATGAGATTTGAAATTTGAAGTCCTTATTTGGAAATTAGATCATTATATGTCATTATGGACAAATATGGACATAGGAAGGATAAAATATCAAAGTTTTAATGGAAGGGCATTTTGGTCCATTGGTTATTAAAAGAATTAAAAGGGAAAAATAGTAAAAAATGATGCCCATCTTCATCCTCCTTAGTAGAATTTCACAAGAAGCAAGAGCTAGGGTTTCTTTCATCTTTCAAGCTCAAAGTAAGTGCATCCTAGCCCCATTTTTAATGTTCTTTACAGTATTGAAGTCCTCGTAGCTCGATTTAGTTATTACTACCCTTAATTTGAGCTAGGGTTCATGTACAAAAATATACCCATGAATTATATGCTTGTGCTGTGATGTCTAATGGAAGATTATGAAAGCTTGAGGTGTGATGAACAACTTGTACTAGGTGGTTTTTGGTGAAATTGATAAAAATGACCTAATTGTAAAAGTTGTAGAAACTATGTGTAAATGTATGAATAAATGAAAAATGTGAGTTGGTATAGGTGAGAAAATGATTCGGCTAGGCTTGAATAATGGGAAAAATGGGTACTTTTCATTTTACGAGCCTAGGGGCAATTTCATAATTTTGTGAAATTTTAGGGGCAAAATTGTAATTTTTCCATATTGTGATTTTTGGACAGAATTGAATAGTCTAAATGTGCTATTATAGATCAATAAGGACGAGGGATCGACCTTGACCGAGGAAAAGACAAGGTTATGGATAAATCGCAAATTGTCATATTTTGCACCGAGGTAAGTTGGGTGTAACTAATTTAACAATTACATTATCATGCATTTAATAATCAATGTTCTATGATACATGAATGAATGATCTAATGAAATTGGCTTATGACGATTTTACTAAAAGTATGGTGGTAGCCTTATATCTCGGAAGTCTCGGGTGACCCTGAGGAGTGCTTAGGATTCTGATATCATGACACCATGATTAATGAGAGCCAGTGTAAGACCATGACTGAGGCATGGCATTGGAGTTGATATGATAGCTAGTGTAAGACCATGTCTGGGACATGGCATTGGCATTGATATGTGTGTTAGTGTAAGACCATATCGGGATGTGGCATCAGCCTCAGTATGTGATTTCATGTAAGACCATATATGGGTATGGCATTGATATGAGATTTTGTGTAAGACCATGTCTGGGACATGCCATCGATATGAGGTCTCGTGTCAAACATGTCTGGGACACGGGACCGGCACCAACGTGAGATTTCGTATAAGATCACATCTAGGATATGGCATCAATATGTAGACCCATGTAAGAACATGTCTGGAACATGGCTTTGGAATTCTATGTGGTGCATGATGATTCTGAACGTCCCTTAGTATTTCAGGTGATTCAACAGGTCGTTCAATGTTATGGTTAAGATGTGGGGTATAATAAGTAAGAATGTATGGTACAGGTATGTACGTAAACTTCATGAGTATTGGACTCGATTCATGTTTGGAAATTTGGTATGGTTATGAAGGAGTAAGATAAGCATGATGTTCAAAAGCATTTATTGTCAATTCTCAATGTGTTCAATATGTGTAATATGATGATATGTTGGAATTTGATAGCATGTTTAGTCCATGAATTTCATGACTTATGTTGTTTATTATTTGCACTCAACTTACTAAGCTATATGCTTACCCCTCTCTCTTTTCCTCTTTCTTATAGCATCGTCAAGCTAGATCGAGGATCGTGGATGTCGGAGCTCGAGTCATACTATCAACAAATCTTTTGAGGTATAATTAGTTTACTACATTTGAGTATGGCATGTATAGGGGACTTAGTATTTTTTTTATGTGTCATCTTTGTTAGCAAAAGTGATGGCTCCTTGTGGTATATTATTCCATTTTATATATGGCCATGAAATATGGCTCATATTGATTATTGGGTTGAAATCCCTAAATATTGTTACATGCATGAGATATGTTATTACTTTTGTGGTGTGTGTCAAATGGTTGATAATATGTGAAATTTATGGTTGACGGATAAATGATGTCAATTGGCATGGTCACTATATTAATAAAGGTAAAGAAATGTATTGAATGAACCTAACTAGTTAAGGATTCCCAATTAGGTATACTTGATATGAATTTATCATGCATGAGTTAAAGTTATGGATGTCTAAGTAACCTTTTATGCCATGACAACCACCATTGGCTTGTGAATGTATGTTGGGGTTGTTAAGGGTGACAAGAGGGCTTCGAAAATAGCCCCAAAGTTGTCCACACGGGTAGACACACGGGCCTATGTTTAGGCCGTGTGTGACACACAGTTAGCCCCATGGGCCTGTAGTCTAGCCATGTGTCCCCTGCACCCTAGTTTTACAAGTCAGTATGCATGGTAGTAAATACACGAGTAAAGACACGGCCGTGTGTCTCAACCGTGTGGAGGACACAGCCTTAGGACATAGGCATGTGCCCAGGCCGTGTGAAGTCTACACCTTAAAAGCGAAAATTAAGTTCGCCAAACAGCCTAGCACACGGGCGATAGAGACACGGCCGTGTGTCTCAACCATATGGAGGACACAGCCTTAGGACATGGGCATGTGCCTAAGCCGTGTGAAGTCTACACCTTAAATATGAAAATTAAATTTGCCACACAGCCTAGCACACGGGCGTGTGACTTGGCCGTGTGATCTTAAATTTATGTTGACGTCATAAAACGAGAGTTACACGGCCTGAGGACACGGGCGTGTCAAGGGCACACGGGTGTGTCCTTGTGTCCACACGGGCGTGTGACCCTGTTGTATGAAAAATTTACTAAATTTCACTGTTTAATACCGAATCACCCCTGATGTATGCTTTAGTCCTTGTAGGCTAGTATTAGGGACGATGTGCATGTGTATGTATAGTTTTGTGTTCAAAAGTAATTTTATGACTTGGTTTTGTATGTATGTTTACATTTTAGCCCGGTAATGCCTTGTACCCGTCCTAGCAATGGGTAAGGGTAAGGGGTGTTACATTTATTGGTATCAGAGCTATAGTTTAGTCAGTTCTAGGACTACGTAGTAAGTGTGGAAGTTTAGCTATACATGCCATACGTATATTATGATAGTGTGACGACTCCTGACAATTGAAATTGTGTTTTATATAATAAATAGACCCCGAACGAGTAGTTGCTGATGATGTAGAAAGTAATGCGCCTGCTCTCGTTGAAGGAGTAGTGCTAGCTGATAGTAGACCTGAGACGGTTAGTAGAGGAGAAGGAGGCAGAGAAGCCTTTCTCCACATAATGAATAATTGGTATACCGAGTTTGTTTGAGCAAACCGAGTGTTCAACCTCCCCCACCCCCTCCTATTCTTCAGCCTACCCTTGTAGCTCCCCAAGTTGTTGAGATGATGAGAAGGGAAAGGCCTCTAGTTGACCGGATTAGGAAGCAATGAGCTGAAGAGTTCTGAGCTAACATTGATGATGATCCAGAAAGAGCGGAGTTTTGGCTCGAGAACACCATCCGAGTCTTTTATGAGTTGTCATGGACAATGGAGGAGTGCATGAAGTGCGTGGTATCGCTTCTAAGAGATTCAACTTACCAGTGGTGGAATGCCCTCGTGTCAGTTTTGCCGAGGGAGAAAGTGACTTGAGAGTTTTTCCAAGAGGAATTTTGCAAGAAGTATATTAGTCAAAGGTTTATGGATCAAAAGAGGAAGGAGTTCCTCTAGTTGAGACAGGGTAAAATGATAGTTACCGAGTATAAGCGTAAGTTTGTAAGGCTTAGAAAATACACTCGGGAATGTGTATCTACTGAAGCCATCATGTGCAAAAGATTTGAGGACAGGTTGAACGAAGACATTCGATTATTGGTCGGCATCCTTGAGATCAAAGAGTTTGTTGTGTTGGTTGAGAGAGCATGCAAGGCTGAAGAATTGGCTAAAGAAAAGCGAAAAGTTGATCTGAAATCTCGAGACTCGAGGAAGAGGCAATTGAGCAAAATTTTCAATCATCATTTAATAAGTCGAAAGAGTTTACTACTCGATCTAATTCCTCTGCTGGGTATTCGAGCAAGAATAGGAGTAAACAGTACTCAGTTCCGAAAGCTTAGACTACTTCAATTGCTAGTGTTGGGAATACTCGACCTGATAGATCAGGATGTCCTCAATGTGGGAGAAGCCACTTCGGCAAGTGTCGAGGGAGTGATAGGACTTGTTTTAAGTGCGATTCTTCTGATCACTTTGTTAGGGATTGCCCCGAGAGGACGTAAATAGAAAATTTCCAAGGAACAAGGTCAGATATAACTGCTAATAGGGGAAAACCTCAGAGGAATCCAGGTAGTGGAATGAGTAGTAAAGGTGCACCTAAAGAGTCTGCTGTGAGTCCTAAGGGCATGGCACTTGCGAGGACCTATGCCATTCGCGGTCGCAAAGAGGCCTCGTCTCCCGATGTAATTACGGGTACTTTTTCTATCTTTGAAACTTTTGTTGTTGCTTTGATTGATCTGAGGTCTACCCATTCATATATTTGCATGAAGTTGGTGTCTGGTATGAACTTATTTTTTGAATCTACTGAGTTCATAGTAAAGGTGTCAAACTCGTTAGGCAAGTATGTGTTAGTTAAGAAAGTGTGTAAAAATTGCCCTTTAATGATTAGAGGTCATTGTTTTCCGGCTAATCTCATGCTATCACCGTTCGATGAATTTAATGTAATTCTTGGTATAGATTGGTTGACCACTCATGATGTGGTAGTGAATTGTGGAAGAAAGTTTATTGAACTAAAATGTGAGAATGGTAATGTTCTTCGGGTTGAACTAGATGAATTAAATGGCATGCCTGTATTGTTTTCTTCCATGTCTGCTCAAAAATGTGTAAGAAAGGGGTACGAAGCTTACCTTGCCTTTGTGCTAAACACTAAAGAGTCTGAGTTAAAGATTGAGTCGATACCGATAGTATGTGAATATCCGGATGTGTTTCTGGAAGAATTGCTAGGGTTACCTCGTATTAGGGAAGTAGAGTTTGGCATTGATTTGACTCCTGGTACTGTGCCCATTTCGATTGCTCCGTATAGGATGGCCCCAACAGAATTGAAAGAGTTGAAGGTTCAGTTACAAGATTTGACTGATAAGGGTTTCGCAAGAACGAGCTTTTCACCTTGGGTTGCTTTCATATTATTTGTGAAAATGAAAGATGGTTCGATGAGACTATGTATAGATTATTAACAGCTCAACAAGGAGATAATAAAGAACAAGTATCCTTTGCCAAGGATTGATGATCTATTTGATCAGTTGAAGGAAGCCACGGTATTTTCAAAGATAGACCTAAGATCCGGTTATTATTAGTTCTGAGTTAAAAAATCAGATGTCCCTAAGACTGCCTTCAGAATGAGGTATGGTCACTACGAATTCCTCGTTATGCCATTTGGATTAACAAATGCTCCTACTGTTTTTATGGATTTAATGAATAGAATATTTCAGCCTTATTTGGATTTATACAAGAGATGAGGTAGAGCATGCCGAGCACTTGAGAACTATTTTGCAGTCTTTGAGGGACAAACAGTTGTACGCCAAGTTCAGTAAAATTGAATTTTGGCTTTGGGAAGTTGGGTTTTTAGGACACATTGTTTCGGGAGACGGTATTAGAGTTGACCCGAGTAAGATTTCAGCCATTGTTGACTGGAAACTGCTGAAGAATGTGATAGAGGTTAGAAGCTTTTTAGGCTTGGCCAGTTATTATAGATGGTTTGTTAAAGGATTTTCAATGATTCTCATTCCAATGACAAAGTTATTACAAAAGGATGTTAAGTTTGAATGGACAGAAAAGTGTCAACAGAGTTTTGAGAAACTGAAAGCGTTGTTGATTGAAGCTCCAGTGTTAGTTCAACCTGAGCCGGGAAAGGAGTTTGTGATCTTTAGTGATGAATCCTTGAATGGTTGGGGCGTGTGCTTATGCAAGAAGGCAAAGTGATAACCTATGCATCTAGACAACAGAAACCGCATGAGAAAAATTACCCGACACATGATTTAGAAGTAGTTGCTATTGTATTTGCATTAAAGATTTGGAGACACCATTTGTATGGTGAGACTTGCTGAATATTCACCGATCACAAGAGTTTTAAATATCTGATGACTTAAAAGGATTTAAATCTTAGGTAGCAGAGATGGTTAGAGTTGATAAAAAATTATGAGTTAAAAATCGACTACCATCTGGGAAAGGCGAATGTGGTCACGGATGCTCTAAGTAGAAAATCCATGCTTGCTTTGAGAGCCATGGATGGCTGGATTGCTTTATCAAGTGATGGTGCAGTTGTAGCAGAGTTAAGAGCTAGGTCGATGTTTCTTTAAGAAATTTGTGAAGCTTAGAGAAACAACAATGAATTGCAAGCTAAGAGAACTCAGTGTGAGTCGGGTTCTGAATTTGATTTTCGAGTTAATTCCGATAGTTGGTTGATGTTCTGAGATAGGATTTGTGTTCCTAAAGATACTGAGTTGATTCATAAGATTTTGAATAAGGCACACAACGGTTGTCTGTCAGTACTCCCTGATAGTACAAAAATGTACAACGACTTGAAGAAAATATATCGGTGGAACGGTATGAAGGGAGATATATCCGAGTTTTTTGTGAAATGCTTAATTTGTCAACAAGTAAAAGTTGAGCACCAAGTACCTTCAGGATTACTGCAGCCTATCATGGTTCACGAGTGGAAATGGGACTAAATTACCATGGATTTTGTATTGGGCTTACCTTTAGCAGTGAGTAAGAAAGATGTAGTGTGGGTCGTAGTTGATCGATTGACGAAGTCGGCTCATTTTATCTCGATATGTACTGATTCCTTTCTTGATAAATTGGTTGAGTTATATATTTCTGAAATTGTGAGACTTCACGGAATACCCTTATCGCTCATATCAGATAGAGATCCTAGGTTTACCTCATGATTTTGGAAAAAGTTACAAAAAGCCTTAGGCACGAAATTGAATTTTAGTACTACTTTCCACCCACAAACCGACAACCAATCCGAGAGAGTGATTCAAACCTTGGAAGACATGTTAAGATATTGTGTCCTAGAATTCCAAGGTAGTTGGGAAAAGTGCTTACCTTTGGTTGAGTTTGCCTATAACAACAGTTTTCAGACGAGACTAAAAATGGTGTCTTATGAAGCCCTGTATGGCTGGAAGTGTCGAACTCCCGTGTATTGGATAGAGCTTAAGAAAAATAAATTGCACGGAGTTGACTTGGTTAAGGAAGCAGAAGAAAAAGTAAAAGTGATTAAAAATTGTTTGAGAGTGGCATCGAATAGACAAAAGTCTTACGCGGATTTAAAAAGAAAGGAAATTGAGTTTTAAGTGGGTGATAAGGTATTTTTGAAAGTATCCTCATGGAAAATTGTTCTGAGATTCGGCAGGAAGGGCAAGTTAAGTCCTCGTTTCATAGGACCCTACGAGATCACAAAAAGGATAGGATCGACAGCTTACCAATTGGCTTTACCGCTAGAATTGGAAAAGATCCATGATTTATTCCACGTGCCTATGTTGCGCCATTATAGATCGGACCCCTCACATGTGATATCACCGACAGAAGTTGAGATTCAACCGGACATGACTTATGGTGAAGAGCCGATCAAGATTTTAGATCGGGAAGTCAAACAGTTGAAAATCAAGAATATCACCATAGTAAAAGTGTTATGGCATAGGCATGGGATAGAGGAGGCTACATGGGAGCCCGAAGAGGCCATGAGAAATCAATACCTGCACTTGTTTACCGGTAAGATTTTCAGGGATGAAAATCCGTAAGGGGGAGAATTGTAACATCTCGAATTAGGGCCTAGTTGGAATAGTGGTTTTTAAACCACAAATTTGAGATAGAAATAATTATTTTATGAATGTTACGAGGTCCATGATATATATGCATTCCTGTGTGAAAAAATCAATGAGAAATTTTACCGATAAGGTGTCGAATTGAGTTATTAGGACTAAATTGCAATAAGTGAAAAACACGTGTTCTAGTTGATTTAAGGGCTTAATTGTGATGAGGTTTGAAATTTGAAGTCCTTATTTGGCAGTTAGACCATTATATGTCATTATGGACAAAAATGGACATAGGAGGGATAAAATATCAAAGTTTTAATGGAAGGGCATTTTGGTCCATTAGTTATAAAAATAGTTAAAAGGGAAAAACAGTCAAAAATTATGTCCATCTTCATCCTCCTTGGCCGAATTTCACAAGAAGCCATAGCTAGGGTTTCTTTCATCTTTCAAGCTCAAAGTAAGTGCATCCTAGCCTCGTTTTTAATGTTCATTATAGTTTTTTAGTCCTCATAGCTCGATTTAGTTATTTCTACCCTTAATTTGAGCTAGGGTTCATGTGAAAAAATATACCCATGAATTATATGCTTGTGTTTTGATGTCTAATGGAAGAATATGAAAGCTTGAGGTGTGACGAACAACTTTTACTAGGTGGCTTTTGGTGAAATTGATAAAAAGGACCTAATTGTAAAAGTTGTAGAAACTATGTGTAAATGTATGAATAAATGAAAAATGCGAGTTGGTATAGGAGAGAAAATGATTTGGCTAGGCTTGAATAATGGGAAAAACGGGTACTTTTCATTTTACGAGCCTAGGGGCAATTTTGTAACTTTGTGAAATTTTAGGGGCAAAATTATAATTTTGCCATATTGTGATTTTTGGACAGAATTGAATAGTGCGTGTATTAAATGAACTAAATGTGCTATTATAAATCAAGAGGGATGAGAGATAGACCTTGACCGAGGAAAAGGCAAGGTTGTGACTAAATCGCAAATTGTCATATTTTATACCGAGGTAAGTTGGGTATAAGTAATTTAACAATTCCATTATCATGCGTTTAATAATTGATGTTCTATGATACAAGTATGAATGATCTAATGAAATTTGCTTGTGACGATTTACTGAAAGTTTGGTGATAGCCTTATATCTCGGAAGTCCCAGGTGACCCTGAGGAGTGCTTAGGATTCAGATATCATGACACCACGATTAATGAGAGCCAGTGTAAGACCATGCCTGGGACATGGCATCGGCATTGATATGATAGCCAGTGTAAGATCATGTTTGGGACATGGCATCAGCATTGATATATGTGTCAGTGTAAGACCATATCTGGGATATGGCATTGATATGAGATTTCATGTAACACCATGTCTGGGACATGGCATTGATGTGAGGTCCCATGTAAGAACATGTTCGTGATATGGTATCAATATGTAGACACATGTAAGACCATGTTTGGGACATGGCTTTGGAATTCTATGTGGTGCATGATGATTCCGAACGTCCTTTAGTATTCCGGGTGATTCAACGGGCCGTTCAAGATTATGGTTAAGAAGTGGGGTAGAATGAGTAAGAATGTATGGTATAGGTATGTACGTATACTTCATGAGTATTGGACTCGATTCATGTTGGGAAATTTGGTATGGTTATGAAGGAGTAAGATAAGCATGATGTTCAAAGGCATTTATTATCAATTCTCAATGTGTTCAATATGTGTAATATGATGATGTGTTGGAAATTGATAGCATGTTTAATCCATGAATTTCATGACTTATATTGTTTATTATTTGCACTCGACTTACTAAGCTATATGCTTACCCCTCTCTCTTTTCCTCTTTCTTATAGCATTGTCAAGCTAGCTCAGGAATCGTGGACGTCGGAGCTCGAGTCACACTATCAACAAATCTTTTGGGGTATAATTAGTTTACTGCATTTAAGTATGGCATATATAAGGGACTTAGTATTTTGTTATATGTGTCATATTTGTTAGACAAAGTGATGGCTCCTTTTGATATATTATTCCATTTTGTATATGGCCACGAAATATGGCTCATATTGATTATTGGGTTGAAATCCCTAAATATTGTTACATGCATGAGATGTGTTATTACTGTTGTGGTGTGTGCCAAATGGTTGATAAAATGTGGAATTTTTGCTTGACGGATAAATGATGTCAATTGGCATGGTCATTATATTAATAAAGATAAAGAAATTTATTGAATGAACTTAACAAGTTAAGAAGTCCCAATTAGGTATACTTGATATGAATTTATCAAGCATGAGTTAAAGCTATGGATGTCTAAGTAACCCTTTTTTGCCATGACAACCACCATTGGTATGTGAGTGTGTGTTCGGGTTGTTAAGGGTGACAAGAGGGCTTGGAAAATAGCCTCAAAGTTGTCCACAAGAGTAGACAAATGGGCATGTGTCTAGGCTGTGTGTGACACACGATTAGCCCCTGTGTGACACACAATTAGCCCCTTGGGCGTGTAGTCTGGCCGTGTGTCCTCTACACCCTAGTTTTACAAGTCAGTATGCATGATAGTAAACACACGGGCAGAGACACGGCTATGTGTCTCAGCCATGTGGAGGACATAGCCTCAGGACATTGGTGTGTGCCTAGGCCATGTGAAGTCTACACCTTAAATGCGAAAATTAAATTTGCCACACGGCCTAGCACACGGGCATGTGACTTGGCCGTGTGATCTTAAATTTCTGCTAAAGTCATAAACAGAGAGTTACACGGCCTGGGGACACGAGCGTGTCAAGGGCACACGACCTTGTCAAGGGCACACGGCCCTGTCCTTGTGTCCACATGGGTGTGTGACCCTGTTTTATGAAAAATTTCCTAAATTTCACGGTTTAATCCTGAATCACCCTCGATGTATGCTTTGGGCCTTGTAGGCCCGTATTAGGGACAATGTTCATGTGTATGTATAGTTTTGTGTTCAAAAGAAATTTTATGACTTGGTTCTGTATGTATGTTTACATTTTAGCCCAGTAATGCCCTGTACCCGTTCCGGTGATGGATATGGGAAAGGGGTGTTACACCTGCTCGTGTGGGCAAAAATAGGCCATTTACAAGGCCAATATGCCACCCACTTTGGGTCCTCCCTACAAGCACCAAATAATCATCAAAAGCACTATGATTTCAACCAACCATTCATGTCATATTATTATCAACCTATTTCATGCTTATAATCCATACCAAATCATACCAAATCATAAGCCAAAGTCATACCAAAACATATTTTTCATAACTTCAATTTACTTCAATCAATCTTATATCAAAATCCTACCAAATTGACCATTTTCTCTTGGCCAATCACGAACACATTATATTAGCAATATTGCATCACATGATTTATACTCAAAAGTCATTCATAATCACAACCAAAACCAAGCCATATCACATGGCTAGATATTCATAACTCAAAAACATATCTCAATTTATCTAGACTATACATGCCATAATTTAATATTTACACTTTCAAAAGGTACCAAAGATAAGTTTGATAGTGTGGTGATGATCCTTGACGATCCCTGAGCTCTCAGTAGTTTTGATATCTATAAAACAGATGAAAAACACACAAAGTAAGCTTTCAAAAGCTTAGTAAGCCATATACAAATAAACTTATCATTTTAAACATATAAGCATCATAAAATACACATACTCCATAACCAAATACTATCACAAACCACATAGTTCATATACCTTTCATATATTCCCAAATCATTACACATATAGCATAATTTCTCATACTTGTATCACATGTCATCACTTACACATATACTTACTTCTCATTAACAAATGTTAAACACATCTCTACGTACCTGAATCGGTTATTTATTCATTCAATCATGTATTTCTCAGAATGCCCATTGAGCCGTATGGAATTAAATAGGATACGCGGATAGCTCGGAAAGCTCGTACAATGCCAACGTCCCAGATGTGGTCTTACATGTAATCAAATATTGATGCCACTGTTCCAGAAAAGGTCTTACACAAAATCAAATACAATGCAGATGTCCCAGGCATAGTCTTACATGAAATAAAATATCTAAAATCCTATATCATGACATATGTATCCTAACTATTCCTATGGTTCGTACGGAGCTTTCTAACGTCGTCACATTATCAAAACTTTCTCAAATTTTCATATTCAACTCAAATAGTCATTCACCATATTTCATTAACATATAAGCATTAATAATTCAATTCAAACACATTTATTTGTATATCGACTTACCTCGTATGGAAATGAACAAAAACAAGCGGCTAATCAACGACTTTTGACTTTCCCCGATCTAATTTCTTTTTTTTTTTGGTTCTTGATCTATATAAGTTCAAATTTAACTCTTTTATCCAACAAATCATTCAATTCAATCCATAAAGACATATTTAGGGCATTTTACAAATTAGCCCTCACATTTTCAGATTTTAACATTTTAGTCCCTATTTCATAAAATCACAAAATATGCATAATTTCCTTTCACACATGCCTAGCCGAATTTTCCTCTAGCCCAAATAAGTCCATATATTTCATTTATTTCATATTTTAGCCCCTCAATTTCTCATTTTCACAATTTAGTCCAAAATACTCAAATTCATCAAAAATCCCAATACAAAACATAGTAATCTAACACATATCTTTCATTTTCTATCATCTAACTTCATAAAACACACATTATCAACAATGGCACAACTCAAAATCATAATCAAATTCATAAATTGAGACATGGGCTTGAAAGATTACTAAGCAATGATCACAAAAACATATAATTTATTAAAATCGAATCGGAACAGGCCTTTAATCAAGCTAGATGTTGACCGAATGCTTCAAACACATAAACCCTATCTTTTCTTCTTCAATTTTAGATAAACAAGGATGAATGAAGCACTAATTTCATGTTTTCTTTTATTTATTATATCATTATACAAAATTTACTATTATGCCCTTAATGAAATAACATTAAAATTCCATTAACTATAGGCATTTTTGTCCATCCATTATTCAAATGGTTTATTAACCACATAAGGACCTCCCAATTAATAAGACATATCACTTAAGTACTTTTAACAAATAGCTAGCCACTTTTACATTTTACGAGATTAAGTCCTTTTATCAAATTGGGCACACAAAGGATAAAATTTTCACACGAAATTTTCACAAATATCAATTCACATATTATAAGCATGAAAAATAATATTAAAATATTTTTCTAACTCAAATTTGTGGTACCAAAACTACTATTCCAACTAGGGTCTAAACCGGGCTGTTACAGGGAAAGCTAATGTAGTGGTAGATGCCTTAAGCCAAAAATCTTTATTTACCTTATGGGCATTGAACACCTAGTTGTATTTATCTAATTATGGTTCAATAATAGCTGAGTTAAAAGTTAGACCGACGTTTTTGCAATAGGTCTCCGAAGCTTAGAAAAATGATAGTAAGTTGCAAGCAAAATGGATACAAAGTGAATCGACTCCTGACTCAAAATTTTAGATCGGGACCGATGGTTGTTTGTTATTCAGAGGTAGAGTATGTGTACGAAAAATTTTAGAATTAGTACAAAAGATTTTGAATGAAGCTCATAATGGTAACATGTCTATCCATAATGGTAGTAATAAGATGTATAGCGATTTGAAAAAGATGTACTGGTGGCCGAGAATGAAATGAGATATTTTTGAATTTGTATCGAAGTGTTTGATATGTTAGCAAGTGAAGGCTGAACACCTAGTACCTTTGAGATTATTGCAACCAATTACAATACCGGAATGGAAATGGGAAAGAGTTACCATGGACTTTGTAACGGGATTACCTTAATCACCGAAAAAGAAAGATGCCATATGGGTAATTTGCCACACGGCCTAGCACATGAGCGTGTGACTTGGCTGTGTGATTTCAATTTCTTCATGCCTTATAAGTCAAAGAGTTACACGGGTTAGAGACACGGGCATGTGTAGTCACACTGCCTGACCACACGGGCGTGTGGGTACTGTTCATAAGCATACTTTTAAAAGTTTGAGGAAAATTTTATGAGATCCGATTGAGTCCTGATTCATTTCTAATGTTTGTATTGGACCTTGAGGGTCCATTTAAGGGAAGATATGATTGTTTTCGGATATGAATAGTACTTTTACTTGATTTATCTGGGATGATTCTACAAACTCCAGTAATACTCTGTAACCTTGTTCCGACGATAGATACGGGTTAGGGGTGTTACAATGGGCCTACTACCACTTGACGCCGCTCCATTAACGAAGGCTTGCACGTTACTTTTAGCCTCTTTAGAATTGACTCGGTTGGATGACATTATCTATTTGAAACCATAGCTCAAATCGAGTTAGGAGTTATCACACTATCACAGGTTATATAATGACATGTATTTCTAGACTTGTACACGCTACGTTTAGTCTGAGAACTGACTAAACTATAGCTTTGATAGCACTAAATGTAACACCCCTAACCCATATCCATCGCCAGAATAGGAACTATGGAACATTACCGTATAAATGTAACCTAAAACATTCATTTCCAAAACACTATATTACTCATATCATAATCCAATCATACACATGCACATAGTACCTTAATTGAGCCCTCGAGGCCATAGAAACACTTTAGAAATGATTCGAGAATAAATCTAAAACAATTGGAACATGGAGAAAAAGTTAGAATATTCAAACTACAAGGGTCACACGGCCATGTGGCTCACATGGTTGAGATACATGCCCGTGTCTCAGGCTGTGTAAAATTCAAAATAGGGACACACAGCCATGTCCCAGCCCGTGTAACTCTCTAACTTGGGTCACATGCCACACGCCTGTATGCCAGGCCATGTAACTTTTGAAATGGTCTCACATGCCCATGTGCTAGGTTGTGTAATTGCCTGACTTGTAACCTTTGAAACCTACAAGGGACACACAGCTATGTCGCATGGCCATGTGTCACACATGGCTAAGGCAGATGTCCGTGCCTTAGGTTGTGTGGACAAGAAATTGGCCAAAAATAAGCCATTTCCTTCAGCCACCTCAAGCATGAACTTAATCACATTTGCACATATGACCAAGGCATTAAACCTAGCCAAAAAATGCACAAAAATGACTAAATCACTATACCATTAATCTATATAACCAATATGCTAATAAGGCACCTCAATTAGAAACCATCAAACATACCAAAACATGTGCATATTTGACCATTCATCAACTATTCACATCTAGCTTATTTTCATACCAAACTTGCCACAATTGACCACATTGAAACTACATCAACACATACCAAAATGATCATTCAAAACATGCATCTACCTAGTCATATTAACTTTAACCATCAAGACATCAAAATGCCATAAATACATCAACCATAATAACACTTATACATGCCAAAAAAAAAACTAGATCATTAAACACAAGTTTGCCTATACATGCCATTATAACCTTGACCAAAACATTAAAATCTACCGATATAATCACTGGATAGTATGATAGGTCTCTGATGAGCTTCCAAATTGATCGAGCTTCTGAAAATCTATAAAACATAGGAAAGAAAACTACGTAAGCATATAATGCTTAGTAAGTTCGTAAATCATGAACATAACTTAATAGATTACCATTTCAAATGCATATCCTTAGATTTAAACATGATACAATCCAACCAATAGCCAAGCCTAAGCATCACCAGCAACAATTGTTAGTGCCTTAACACATAACTCAATAGATTCTTCACATCGTAAGATAGTTTACATGAACATAAAGCCATTGAATTCATACTTTCCATAAACATAGTTATACATACTTTGATCAATATCACTTCTTACCTTTCAATAATTTTGTAACATAGTCGATTGGAACACTTATTGTTCCTTCCCTTTACATGCCCATTGAACCACTTAGAATAATATCAGATACGCGCGAAGCTCACACAAAGTGTGCTAACATATACTCGAAACAATTCCTTTTCCTTTTCCTTTACATCATTGTGCACTAGAGCCATAAATGGGTCTACTCACAGAAGCTAATGGTTGGAATGTAGTTACATGATGCCGCTCACACAAGCTGACGAGTATCCGCAGCAAATGCCGAAACTCAGCCTTTGGTAGGACATTCAGGGTCAACACTCGAAACATGGTAACCCTAATGACATGTCATTTGTATCTTATATATTCCTAAGGTTCAAACGGGACTCGATAGTCATCGTATGTCATTGGATTTCTATCATTTCATGACATGATAAATAGCACAATAACATATATACCAAAATAACATTAAAACTTTATTTAAACATATGAACTTACCTCGATTACAAAAATGTTGAAATAGGATCACTAATCAGAGACTTTATCTTTTCCTCGATCTAGACCCGTACGAGGCTTATCTTGATATAAATAAGCAAATTCAATCTATTTAATACACATACTATTCAATTTAATCTAAAATTCACATTTTTGTAAAATTAAAATTTTGGCCTTATTATTTTTACTTTTTTACAATTTAGTCCTTAAGCTCGTAAATTAACATTTATGAAAATTCATCCTCATTTCAAGTTAGCCAAAACACCTAGGGACTTATAAAACCTCATACAAATCAATATTTCAAAAATTTATCTTGGTATTTTACTACTTTTACAAAAAAAGTCCCTAAATGATAATTTCATCAAAAGTCACTTTACAAAAGTTGTATATTTACTAACAAAGACTCATAATCTATCATTAAACTTCAAAAATCATGCAAGAACATTCATAGTGAAACCCTAAACCTTCAAATATTTTGCAAATTAGTCCTTGAGCTAGCTAGATTAAGATATAATGATCTCGAAAGCATAAAAATCATAAAAAAGAGGACGAATTTCCCTTACATGCATGCAAATTAAGCTTGGTTGAATGGAGCATTCATCTATGAAGGTCTTCTTCCTCAAAAATAAATTTAGGTTAGAAAATAAAGATGATACTTGTTTAATACTTTTTAGTTTTAAGTTTATTTACTTATTTACCTTATTAACCTTTAAAATCTTATGAAATTTCAATAAAACCATGCCATGTATGTCCACTAACCCCTCAATGGTTTAATTACCATTTAAGTCCTCTTACAATAAAGTTATATAGCCATTTGATACCTTTAGCTACTAGAACTCTACTTTTGCATCTTTTACGATTTAGTCCTTTTCATGTAATTAAGCATGCAAACGAAAAAATTTCTTAACAAAAATTTTATACGACCTTACTATCATACCATAGACATTCAAATAATAATAATAAACTTTTATTCATTGGATTTGTGGTCCCGAAACCACTATTTTAATTTCACTAAGAATAAGTTGTACAACCCATCTCACACATATAGATAATCTACTTCCGTTGAGTGGAATTTGACAAGTGTTGAGAAATTTCAAAATATGCCTTTCTTAATGGCCTACATAATCCGGAAGAAACATAAATGAAAGTCTTGTCCAAAAACTATTTGACCACATACTTTATTTGGTTTAATCAGGTCTAGTTACCTAGAATAGCTCTACACAGTGGTTGAACAAACTAGGCGTATTACACCTTTAGCAGTAACCTACACATAGCTTAATTTTCTTTTATCAAATTCTTTCTCTTTTATTGAGAGCCCATCAAAAATTAAAGATTGATATTGTAACGCCCCAAAAATCCCGAAATCCAAAAATCCCGAACTTTCTTTATTTTTGATTTTGATAAAAAATTGTGTTTAATATTCTTATCCAAGCGATAATTTTAGTAGGTCTTAGCTAAGGTTGAGTTCGAATTAAAGGGTAGAAGAAATTATAATTTAATTATTAAAAGAATCAGGGCTGACAAGTAGGTGGGCTTTTGAATAAATGAAGAAACAATTGGACACAAAAAGAGCCTGTGGTGGAGTGGCTAAGTGACGCCACATAAGGTGTAGTAAGGTGGCATTAGTAGCTAGCAAGAGGGTCCAAGGTTCGAATCCTAGCTGAGTATTTTTAGAGTTTAATTTTGGCCTTCTAGAAGGATGGAAGTGGCTTGAAGATGGATTCTAAGGGGAGTGTTATGGAGAGAAAATTAAGGAAAAGATTGAGGGGTTATCAGGGAGAAAAAAGAGGAGATGAGAAGGGGGAAGTGGTGGAGCCGAATTGGGAACTGGGGCTTGAAGAATTCGACTATAGGGCTATAAATAAGAGCCGAATATAGGGTTGTCAGGCTACTACTGAAATTCTTCTTCACTTTGTGTCAGAAACCCTTTTTCTCTAAAAAGTCGAAAACCCTTTTTTTTCTTTTCTTTCTTTGTGCCGAATTCTTATCCCTCCTCTACTCAATATTTTCTTTGCTTTAGCTGATTCTTCTTCCTCTCTTCTTTGGTGCTGAGTAATAAATTGTTGCCATTCAAATCTCTAAGAGCCAAATAACCATGGTGCTGCCACTACTCTTTTCACCCAATCGATTCTAGTGTAAGTGTTCGCTCTCCCAATCGATTTTCGATAAGTATCGAGTATTCAGTTCCTCACTTCTTTCTAATAAAATTTGGTAGGGAATTAGTATCGGATCTTAGATTTTAGCTATCTGCCGAATTGCTCCTTAAGGTGTTGCAGTTTTGGTAAGTATTTTTCTCCCATTGGCTAAGGTGGCCGAATGGTCATAGTTATGGTAAGGAGATTTGTGTTGGATATGAGTCACCTATTATTCGAGTTTTAATAGTTAAGAATTGTGCAGATCTAGGAAAACGTGATAAAGGAAAAAACGATTAAGGATTGAGCTCAAGGTAAGGTTAAGGTGAGGTTTCAATTTTTGAGTAAATAAGTATTAAGTATGCGACTAATTGAAGGGTGATATCGATTGTAGGTTTGGGCTAAGGAGATCACATCACGCTTGCTTACAATGTGTGTACATACACTACACACACACTATGAATCGGCAAAAGCCAAAATGCCAAAAAGCCAAAAAGCCGAAATGCCAAAAAGCCAAATGTTTGGCTACGGTAGTCTTGCGAGTGCGTGAACACTCGTAAGGGGGAGACCGATAGGTTACCTGAGGCCCACGGGCGATTCCGTTGACTTGGGTTGTGATTTGGCCTTATGGGCCGAAATGTGCTGAATGGGCCCGATGGGCTGTTGGGCTCATAATAGGAAAAAATTGAATATTTATGCTTTGTGATAGGAATTTGTATGTGAGCATGAATATGAATGTGATTGGGCCTAACGGGCCATATAAATGTGATTTGGGCCTAATGGGACATATACAGGTGATTTGGGCATAATGGGCCATACGAATATGATTGGGCTTAATGGGCTAGATGCAGGTATGTGAAATTGTTAGGCTTTGTAAGCGATTTTTGGGCCTAGTATATGATATCCACATAAGACTTAATTAATATATTGCGACTGTGGATAAGTCAAAGGGTTAAGGTGTGGAAACGGGTATATGCATGTCTAGGATTGGATCTAGAGAGAGCTTGGTACTTAAGCGGTCTTAATGACCCACCTCCTCTTGTATGGAATCCTACCTGGTGCATAGTATTCGTTGATCTTAGCTCACTGGACTTGTTAACAGGCCAAGATAAGTGAAAACCGTAATTAAGGGAAAATTATCGAAATGCCCCTAAGGGCGAAAATGACCAAAATACCCCTAGGTGTTGAATGTAGGTTTTATGGATGTGACATGCATACATATGATATTCTGCTTAGGTTACATATGGGTTGGGAATTATGGAATGGAGGAGGTATATGAGGATCACATGGTTGTTTGACAATCGTGGATCCAGCGACGGTTTTTAAAGCCTAATATGTAAATGAAGGTAGTTCCACAACTGGGCTACCATGGTGTGTGGGTTGGGTGGGTCGATATTTATATCCCCACATGGTGTGACGGGGGACGGAGCTGGTGTGTAGCGAATGGATAATCTGGATGGGATTGCATTGCATGATTGATGAATGATGCTTATTTTTGAATGCTTGTTTTTGCCGAGGGTTGTACACACTGAGTTTGCGAAAACTCACCCCCTCTTTTATTTTATTTTAGGGTGATGCTCAGTAGAAGGTTCGAGGTTTGGAGGGACTCTGGGTGGCCAGCTTGCAAGATAATTTGGACTTGTTTTTTTTAAGCATATAAGTTTTTATTTAATTAAGTATGTTTCAGATCAGATTGTAATAAGGTTTTCGTTATGTTATTATTACTTGAACTATTATTATTATTTTTATTGTAATTTACAAAAAGTTGAACATGGGTTTCCTAAATTATAGTATGTTTTCTACGTTTCTGCAATTAAATTTTTAAATGATAAGTTTTCTTAAATCGAATGTTTCAAACAAGGTTTTTGCAACTGAAAGGTGTTTTTTAAAGTTAATTAAGATTTCTTTTATTTTAAGAAGGGTTTTCAATGAAAACATGGTTTTCGCTAAAACACTTCAATGTGACACACCAGATTCGGCCATAACATCTGGGCCGGGTTTGGGGTGTTACAGATATACTTCTATGGATGGATATTTAATTCGCCAAGACATTAGTTCGCTAGAAGCTTACAATTTTGTGAACTAACTACCAGAGTGCGCCAGAAAAGACAACTTCAAGTCTACGCACCATAAATTTGATTTTGCCTGATTCAAGGTGTGACAGTTTATTACTCTTAATGAGTTCATATACCAGAGTTAGGGTGTTCCTATTGAGATGGACTTGATGAATTCATCAAATTTAAATTTGAGAGGATGAGTTTAATAAATGCTCTTAATGATTTTATTGTCCTGATTTGGGTGGTCTATATTGAGATAGACTTGATCAAATCACCTACATAAGTGTGAATGACTAGCCAACATGTAATGCCCCAAAATCTAAGTAATTTTTTTTTGTATATTTGTGACACAACTGTGTATCTGCTTCAGTGGTTAAGTGTTCTAGGAAGTGTTTGAGAAGTCTTGGGTTCAAGCCTTGGCTTATGGAAAAGTTTTGTTTTTAATGAATAAACCCCTGTCTCTAGGCAATAAGCTTTTAAATAATAGTGCGTAAAACATGTCAGAATGGGCCTGCTGGTCTAAGGGATAACTGACGTGTTATCTACGCCTACGAACTAAGGTTCGAGTCCTAGAGGGTGCAATAGGATGTTTTATTTTGCTGCTCAGCTGTGTGGGTAGTGGAGGTTGATCGAAACACTAAAGTGTTTTAGTGGAATGTGACAGCCCTAATTTGACCCTAGTCGAGAAGTGGTTTCGAGACCACAAAACCGAGTCACAAAAATAATTAAATGTTATATTCTATGCTTATTATATGTGGAGGTGCATGTGTGAAAATTTCATGCTTTGATTTTGTCATTTGTATGTGAAATTTAATAAATAGGAGTTATGTGAGAAATTTTGAAAATGTGTTAGGTTAAATTGTAGTGGTCTATTAATGCATGGTAAAAAAAAAAGTGGACTTGCATGTCAAATTATCCACTTTTGAGTTAGTGGCCGGCCATGTTGTTATTTAATAAAAAATATATGTATTTTCTATTAGTATTATTGCAACTAAATGGCTTTATATTATTAAATAATGATAATTAAAATAGAAAAAAAAGGGTGAAGAAAACAAAGTGTTCATCTTTGTTTCTTCTTAGCCAAATGTAAAGAAAGAAAAGGGAGCAAAAACCATTCGGTCATCTTAAGCTTGAAATAAGGTAAGAAATTCATGTTAGTTCTTGAAATTTTAGCATATTTTAAGTTAGTTACTAAGTTCCTTACTTAGCCCATGTCAAAATTTTGAATTTGTGTGATGAATTGAGCATTCGGCCATAGAAGAAATTGAAAGGGATAGATTGTTGTCTTTATGTTTTAATGAATAATTGTTGATGAGTGAAGTTTGAGCTAGCTAATATTTAATTTGCTAGTATTTATATGTGTATTAGCCGAATTTGAACTTGAATAATGATTTGAGCAAATGTTGTGTATTAAAATGTTAGAATATGAGTAATTGCCATTTGAGTGATTTGAAAAAATAAAATAGATGTTTGAATGTCTAAAGGTTTGGCTTTACGCATTAATGATATGATTTTGAATAATGTAAGTAATGGAATGTGAGTTATGTTTATACATAGGTGAAATTATATATATATTCGGCCAACCTAGGTTTCTATGATATTGAAAATGGAAATTTATCATGTTAAATGATGTATGGTAGTTGACTAAGGATTTATATGTATCTTACATATACATGTTCGGATAATGATTGATAGGTGAGAATTAAGTATAGTTACGAGGTATAAATATGTTAAAATAAATAAATTACACATTTGGTCTTAAGAGTGTGTATAAAGAAAATGTTAACTTGTTTGTATCTTAATGCCGAATGAAATATTTGGCCAAGGAATGGTTCAAATTGATGAAAATAGAAAGGTCAAAGATGACCTATAATGTATCTTACTTTTGTTTCCTATGATCTATATATATGAAAGTCGAATATGTATATATATTATATTTTGAAGTAATGCTTGATTAGTCGAATAATAATTAGTTTAAAATTGTTGAATTTAAGCTCAAGAGCATAGAGGGGCAAATTCGGATAAGGGAAAAGCTAAAGTAGTTGAGTAGCCAACTCGTAGTTGTTTGGAAATACTCGAGGTAAGTTTTCAGTATTTAAACATAAGTTATTTGTGAATGAATCACGATATGTCACGAGAATTTAGCCATACCTTTAGCATATATATATACATACATGAAGCCGTATAGTATGCATGAAAGTGAAATAAGGAAATTTGTTATGATCATATTGCCGTAAGTTATATTCATGAGATTGAAGATATGTAATGTTAAATTAAAAAGCAATAGTGTGATAGTTATTAAGTGATTATACGTGAGTGAAGTCAACATGGACAAATGTGATCAACTTGTGTGAAATGCATAAATACAAGAAGTGTATATGTTATGATTTTGTGAAATTTACATTCGAATTATTATTCGAGCCTATGGCAAACAAGCTTTTTTAGTGGTGAAATTGTTTCGGGCCCTGAGCCTAGCAGGCATGATGCCGATGAATGAGTTTTAGACTTAATGTCTAGCAAGCCTCGTGCCGGTGATAAATTCAGGTTTATACCTAGCAGGCCTCGTGCCGGTGATAAGTTCGGGTTTATGCCTAGCAAGCTAATTGCTGGTGAAACAATAAAAGTCTATGAATATGAGTTTATGTTATACAGCATCTAGATTCATTCAATTGATTAAATTGTCTAGGTACGTATAAATTATTATGCATATGAAGATAATGTGAATTAAAGTATGAATTGAAACGAGAAGTATATGAAATGTGGTTGTGTCTAGTGATATTCGGCCATCTTGAATTTAGTACATGAAAGCATATGTTATATATATAATTATGATCATTGAAATTATATGTCAATGCAATGATTTAAATTAACTTTATAAGGTCGAATCAATGAATTACTACGAGTCATTTAGATGGTGTGATTATGTAATTCGAACTCTGAGGAAATAATAAGTTAATGGAATGGATTTAACGTGGTTATGTATATTCGACTAATTAGTGTTGCATTTCGAATATGTTATAATGTGTATAAATAAGTTTTGTTGTTTAAGATACTTAAGAGTTACTAAGCTTAATGGCTTACTGTGAATGTTTTGTGTTGTCCTGTTTTATAGATCTTGTTTGGAAGCTACGAGCTCGGGGATTTCAAGTTCAAAGTCATCTATACTATCGTCACTATTTTGGTACTTTAAATAGTTTATATTTTGAAATATGGCATGTATGGGCTTAAGTCTCTTTTGAAACAAGTTATATTTTGAAATTGTAAATATTCTAGCCATGCGAAAATGGCTTGCTAAATTCCTAAAAACGAGTATATGGTTCAATGGACTTATATGTCAAATATCTTGAAATTTATTAGTTATTTTAATTTTGGATAAAATTTGTTCATGGTTGAAAGATCAAAGAAACTATATTTTGTTGTGCATGATTGATTATGAATGGCTAGTTTGATTTGTCTTCTGATAGGTAATACCTTATGAATCTATTCCGGTGACGGATAAAGGTCATAGGGTGTTACATGGAATTTGAACTAGATGGTTGAGGGAGGAGTGGACGGTTTTAAAGGATTTTAGGAGTAAATGTTGGGATCTGGATAAGGATCGGTTGGAGAGATTTGATGAACTAAGTAAGGAGAGTGTTAGAGGTATGTCGAATGTGGGAGCCCCATATTGTCAAAATCGGTCATAGGACATTTTTACTCTTTAGTGCCGAATTTGTGTTTCTAGTTTGCTGCTCATCCTTCAGTTTGTTGCGTTTTTCTCTACTAAGAGGCCGAATTGTGCTAAGGGTTTTGGCTACTATATTTTGTGTTCGTTTAATTTCAACTTGGCCTTTACCTGTGGTTCTCTTTGTTACTAATTTCTCTTCTTTTCTCTCCTTCTCTCAAACCTTGGCCGAATACTCCCTATTCTGCTCTCTCTCAAATTCTTTCGGCTCTAGCCCTTGGTCTTTGGCCGATTCTCTCTTTCTTCTCCTCCTCCCTCTCAATCATTTTATCTAACCGAATACTTCACCTCTCTTCCTCTTTCTATTTTTTTCAGTTTTGACAATTGATCTTTGACCAATCGGTGGGTGCACACAATTCTTCTTTGCTTTCTCTCCCTCTATCGATTTTCCTTGGCCGAATACTGGTAAGTAAGTATCTACTTCACTTCTGCCCCTTTCGAATTCTCTCCTTCCTGAGCACTATTTCTTTTTCCTTCCTATCGTTACCCCCTCTGTTTACTGTTTTAGCTCAGTTCTTCTCTTCGATCTTAGTTCACTGCATCACTGAGTCATACTCTGTATTGTCATTATTTGGTAAGTGTGGTTCAGTCAAGATTGTTTTGTAAACAAGTATAAGTTTAATAAAGAGGTTATGACTTTTGTGTAGGTGGAGATCAAGTGGATTGGTACGCCTCCTAGGAACCAAAGGTGCGATTTCGATTGGCTTTCGGTAAGGAGGAGTTTATTGTGATCAATTTGGAACTACGTTAGATTCCATATGGTATATGAGTTAAGTACTGATTAAAGGGCTTGTTGGTTGAACCCAGGTATAAGAATTTTTGGAGCACGGTTAACTTCAAAGCACGTCAGGTGTGTAAAAACACTTCCCTTAAGCGTGGATCGGCAAAAGCCGAAATAAGTGAAGGATGATGCTATACAAGTGTACGCTCGCTCATGTGGCAGCCTGTGTAAGTAAACATGGGCGTTTGACTTTAGAGGCCACCATGAGCAATTTCATGGGCTTAGGCCGTTTTGGGCCATGTTGGGTCGAAATGGCCAGTGTGAGCCCCACAGGCACGTGGGCCCCACACGAGTAGATCGCACAGAAGTGTGAAGATTACTAGGCCAAGCTATGCATCCATACAACGAAGGCCATTTCTGGGCTATGTGGGCCTACATAGGCCTGTAATATGAGCCGTAGGCCCATTTTTACTGATTTACTTTTAAGGTTGCACGGGTCACCCAAGATGACTGTGGACCTACTATTGGGTTGGTAAGTATACCTAGAGCCCCAAATTGATGAAATTACTGTTATGCCCTATGCGATAAAATGACTTTTATGCCCTTATGAGATATATGATTTTATTTGAGCATGCCATTTGAACATATATAATACACATATGATATTATGACACGACATGACATATTGCATGGGGATTGGTTTTATTGTAACACCCTATACCTGTAACCCACACAGGGGCGGAGTACAAGGCATTACCTAACTTGATCTCATGCATACAACCAATCTCAAGTCACCGAGACTTGGTCCAATTTAAAACATTTTTAATTTCTACTTTAAACTTCTTATTATGGGCCTCCGAGCCCCAATTCAACTGTTGAAAACTATTCGGGACCATTCCGGGTCCTTAAACCAACTTAAAAAAATTTTCCTTTAAAACAGGGCACACGCCCGTGTGGAAGGGTAACATGCCCGTGTGACCATATCGACATGGCTGTGTTGATAGCCCGTGTGGCTCACACGGCCTAAGCATTCTTGGACACGCCCGCGTCCCACATCCGTGTAGAGTTAATTTCTAGTTCACACCTACAGGGGTTTTCATATGGCCAGACACACGCCCGTGTCAATGGCCCGTGTCCCTTACACGGCCACGACACACCCATGTCCTAGCCCATGTACAAAAACATGGACATTCTACTTCTGATGTCAGCATGCTCAAAATGTCACACGGCTGAGGCACACGCCCGTGTGCTGGGTCGGATCCTTCACACGGCTGAGACACACGGCTGTGTCTCTACCCGTGTGTTTATTACCATGCATACTGACTTGAAATTTTTATGTGCACAGGACACACGATCGGACTATACGCCCATGGGGCAGACTGTGTGTCACACACAGCCTAAACACATGACCTTTTGTCTACCCGTGTGGATAATAGAAGGCTATTTACCAAGCCTCATTGCCACCCTTACATACCTATTTTCATACAAATGCCAACCAATACCAAAATGAGTACAATTTCTATAATCAAATCAACCATAATAGACATGCATTCAGCCATGATAATGCATCTTTTACAAATTCAAAATGAATATTAGCCATCATTCAAAGCTTAATTCAAATTGAAGGGTTTCCAACCCAAGCCAACACATTTGGCCAATTCTCAAAGACACAAAATAATAAAGTCTAAGTCCTATACGTGCCATATTCAAAAATATAAATCCAACTATACCGAAGGCTTCGGTTGATAGTGTGATCGATATCTCTAACTTCTGGTGATCCTTAAGCTAGTTAGGCGACACTGAAAGAAAATGGAAAGAAAAGGGAGTAAGCATAAAAGCTTAGTAAGTTATATATAGGTAAGTATACAACAAAAACAATTTATCAATAATCCACATGCTCAAAATACCAAGGTAGGCATAAGCATAACTTACTCATTACCATCCATACAAGTAAGATATTATACAATGGGCTCATATCTCATATTAAGTACCTCTACCACTCACAAAACGGTTATACTTTCCTCATTAGCTTAAGAACATAACGTTCACCGCTGAACCATTTGGAACACTATCGGATATTCATGAAGCCTCAAATATGGGTAAGGTGTCGATGCCATGTCCCAGACACGGTATTACACTGGCTCATATCTGAAGTCAATGCCATGTCCCAGACATGATCTTACACTGACTATCATCTCGTAGCCGATGCATGTCCTAGACATGTCTTATACTGGCTTACGTGTCAAGGCCGATGCATGTCCTAGACATGTCTTACACTAGCTCTCGTGTCAATGCTGATGCCATGTCCCAGACATGGTCTTACACTGGCTCTCATAATGTGGTCGATGCATGTCCCAGACATGTCTTACACTAGCCAACAATAACCCATATGTTATGGCATGAATATCCGATTTATTTCCTAGGTTCAAACAGGAACTCAACTATCTCTATTATCATCATACCTTCTCAATTCCACAATCAAGCAATTCATGCTAAATTAATTCAATACCTACATTAGCAATGTAGTTGTATTATTTACATATAACTTACCTCGGATTACAAAATGTGGCAACTAGTTGGTTTATTCAATTTGCTTGGCTTTCCCCCGGTCTAGGTTTGGATTTGGCAATTCTTGATCTAAAATAGCAAAACACACTCATTTAATTTCTAAATAAAATTAAGCAATTAAAAATTCACATATTTGGTAAAATGACCATTTTGCCCCTAGACTTTGGCAAAATGACCATTTTACCCCTATGCTTGAAAATCAATTTTTATCAAACTTATTCGCATATTAAGCCTATCTGAACTCTTTTTACTCTTATATCAACCCCAAATTCTCTCTATTTCACCCATTTATCAATTATTTTACAACTTGTGTAAAATAGTCCCTTTAGGTGTTTTCATGGTAACACCTTTCACAAAAGTTGTTTGTAAGACACCCAAGACTCATTTTCTTCCATGAAAACTCAGCAAACATCCCAAATCCTTTCATGTCAAAACCCTAGACTCTTAATCATTTTGCAAAATAGTACCCTCATTTGAAAGCTCATTCTTCAAGGGTCTCAAAAATGTAAAAATCTTCAAGAAAACTCATCAAAATCACTTGTTTGTGAGAGGAATAAGTTGATAAAAATTTTGAAGGTCAAAAACCCCCAAAATTGGCTGAATATTCAGTGGATAAGAAATGGTGAAGAAGTATGATATCAGCTTTCTTTTATTTTATTTCTACTTTAGTCAAAAAGTCAAAAAAAAAATCATTTACCTAACATTGAAAATTTTCAACTCATTGTCTCCTATGGTCAGCCACCCTATTTCTAAGGGTCTAATTGCCCTTTAAAGGCCCCTAATTTTCATTCCTTAGCTATTTGACACCTTTAGCTATCAATTTAGGACTTTTGTATTTTATGCGATTTAGTCCTTTTTCGCAATTGGGCTCACAAAGGTTAAAATTAGCTCAGTAAATTTTTCATGCACTATTATAAACATACTATGATTCTATAATAATAAAAAAATAATTTCTTTGACTTCAAATTTTTGGTCTCGAGACCACTATTCTGACTAGCCCCAAAATCAAGTTGTTACATTTCTCCCCCTTAGGGATTTTTGCCCCCGAAAATTTTACCGGTGAATAAGTTTGGGTACTGATCTCTCATAGCTTCCTCGGATTCCCATGTGGCTCCCTCGACTCCATGTATATGCCAAAAAACTTTCCCAAGTGCTATACTCTTATTTCTCAACTTTTTGACTTCTCGGGCTAAAATCTTGACCGGCTCTTTGCCATAAGTCATGTCCGGATGAACCTCAACCTCTGTTGGTAGAATTACATGCGAAGGGTCTTATCTATATCGAAATTTCATGGATACATGGAACACGTCGTGAATCTTTTTTAACTTCGGTGGCAAAGCCAATCGATAGGCAACAGGCCTTACTCTTTCAGTAACCCTATAGGGTCCTATGAAACGAGGACTCAACTTGCCCCTTTACCAAATCTGAGAACTTTCTTCCACGGGGATACTTTCAAAAACACTCTATCACCGACTTGAAATTCAATCTCTTTCCATTTCAAATCTGCGTAAGATTTCTGTCTATCTGAAGCTGCTTTCAAATAGTCGCGAATCACTTTAACTTTCTCCTCAGTCTCTTTGATTAAATCGACCCCGTGTATCTGACTTTCTCTCAACTTAGTCCAATATAAGGGCATTCGAGACTTTCGCCCATACAAAGCCTCATAAGGCGCCATTTTCAAACTTGTCTGATAACTATTATTATAGGCGAATTCAACCAACGGTAGATACTTTTCCCAACTGCCTTGGAACTCAATGACGCAACACCGTAACATGTCCTCTAATATCTGAATTACTCTCTCTTACTGACCGTCGGTTTTCGGATGGAAACCTGTGCTAAAACTCAACTTTTTTCCCAAAGCCTCATGTAACTTTTTCCAAAACCTCAAGGTAAATCTCGGGTCTCTATCTAAAATAATCGATATGGGCACCCCGTGTAGTCTCACAATCACGAAAACGTACAAGTCGGCTAATCTCTCAAGGGAGTAGTCGGTACACACAGGTATGAAGTGTGCCGACTTTGTTAACCTATCCACAACAACCCAAACAACATCATTTTTCTTCGTAGTTATTGGCAAACCTATCACAAAATCCATAGTGATCCGATCCCATTTCCACTCGGGGACCATGATAGGCTGAAATAGACCCGAAGGTACTTGGTGCTCAGCCTTCACTTGCTGACACACTAGGCACTTAGACATAAACTCTGAAATGTCTCTTTTCATACCCAACCACCAATACATTTTCTCAAAGTCGTTGTACATTTTCACGCTACCTGGGTGGATAGACAAGCAACCACTATGTGCCTCTCTCAGAATCTTCTGAATAAGCTTATTGTCCTTGGGTACACAAACTTTGTCTTTGAACATTATACATCCATTGGTACTAATACGAAAATCTGATTCAATTCCGGACTCACATTGAGTTCTCTTGGCTTGCAATTTCTCATCACCTTTCTAAGCTTCTCGGATCTCTTGAAGGAACATCAGTCTAGCTCTCAACTCTGCTAGAACCGAACCATCATTAGACACAATCAAATAAGTATTCATGGCCCTCAAGGCGAATAATGACTTTCTACTCAAAGCGTCGGCGACCATGTTCGCCTTTCCAGGGTGGCAGTCGATAATCAACTCATAATCCTTTATTAATTCTAACCATTGTCGTTGCCTTAGGTTCAACTCCTTTTGAGTCATCAAGTACTTAAGGCTCTTATGATCGGTGAACACTCGACACTTCTTGCCATATAGATGGTGTCTCCAATTTTTCAACGCAAACACGATAGTAGCCAACTCTAAATCGTGCATCGAGTAGTTCTTCTCATGTGGCTTCAGTTGCCTCGAAGCGTAAGCTATAACTTTACCTTCTTGCATAAGCACGCACCCCAAACCATTTAAGAAGGCATCGCTATATATCACAAACTCCTTACTTGATTCTGGCTGTACTAACACCGGGGCTTCGGTCAATAAAGCCTTCAGTTTCTCGAAACTTTGTTGGCACTTTTCTATCCATTCGAACTTGACATCTTTTTGCAGTAGTCTTGTCATCGGTGTAGCTATCATAGAGAATCCATTTACAAATCATCTGTAACATTCGGCCAAATCCAAAAATCTTCGAACCTCAGTCACATTCCTCGGCGGTTTCCACTCTACATTAGCCGAGATCTTGCTTGGGTCAACTCGGATCCCGTCTCCCGACACAATGTGTCCTAGGAATCCGACCTCCTTAAGCCAAAATTCACTCTTACTAAACTTGGCGTATAATTTATTGTCTCTCAAAGTTTCTAGGACCATCCTCAGATGCTCCGCATGTTCACTCTCATCATGTGAATAAATCAATATGTCGTCAATGAAAACCACTACGAACTTATCTAAATACGGCCAAAAAATGCGGTTCATCAAATCCATAAACATTGCCAGGGCATTAGTCAAACTAAAGGGCATGATGAGGATTTCATAATGCCCGTATCTTGTCTAAAACGCAATCTTCGACACATCTTGCTCTTTAACCCTTAACTGATAGTAGCCAGATCTCAGATCGATCTTAAAAAACATGGTGGCTCCCTTCAATTGAACAAACAAATTGCTGATCCCTGGCAAAGGATATTTGTTCTTCACTGTTACCTTGTTGAGTTGTCTATAGTCGATACATAACCTCATCAACCCATCTTTCTTTTTCACAAAGAGTACCGAAGCACCCCACGATGAAAAACTTAGTCTCGTAACACCCTTATCCGTTAACTCTTGTAACTGTATATTCAATTCATTCAATTTCGTCGGAGCCATCCTATACGGAGCGGTCGAGATGGGTGTCATATCGGGGACCAACTCAATTCCGAACTCTACTTCCCTCATAAGAGGCAATCCAGGTAATTCTTCCAGAAGCACATCTGCAAACTCACAAACCACTGGTACCGATTCAATCTTCAACTCAGACACTTGAGTATTCAACACAAAAGCCAGATAAGTCTCATATTCTTTCCTCAAATATTTCTCGGTAGTCAAAGATGATATTACTACAGGCAGATTATCTAATTCATCTGGTCCAACTCGATGAACATTCTCGTCTTCAAATTTCAACTCAATTATCTTTTTCCCACAGTCTACTACAACACTATGAGCAGTCAACCAATCCATCCTAAGGATTACATCAAACTTATTAAATGGTAATAACATCAAGTTAGCCGAAAAACAATGACCTCTAGTTATCAAAGGGCAACTTCTACGTACTCAGTCCACTAGCACATATCTACCTAAGGGATACTCATACGAGGTATCAATTCCATACAAATATGATAGTGGGTATATCTCGGGTCAATTAAAGTAACAACGGATATTTATGGATAGAAAAGGTACCTGTGATCACGTCAGAAGAGTCTGCCTCTTCCCGAGCTTGAATAGCACAAGTCCTTATAGGCGCTCTACCCTCGGGCCTCACCGTAGCATCTTTTGTCGTGCCACTACTGCTAGCCCCACTTTCGGGGTTCTTTTATGGTCTAACTCTCAAGGGAGCACTACTTGCTTTCAGATCTTGTTTTCTCTCTCTCTCATCCAATTCGGGACACTCACGGATGAAGTGTTCCAATGATCAACACTTGAAACAGCCCCTTTCATTCCCTTAGCACTCGCCAAAATGACGCATACCACATTGCAAGCATTCTGGCCTATTTGGCCGAGTGCTACCGACGCTTGCGACCGAAGTGGTCTAGGCATTAGAAGTTGTGTTCTGTCGATTCTTATTCCTATTCGACATGCATTCAACCATGATAATGCATCTTTTACAAATTCAAAATGATTATTAGCCATCATTCAAAGCTTAATTCAAATTGAAGGGTTTCCAACCCAAGCCAACACGTTTGGCCAATTCTCAAAGACACAAAATAATAAAGTCTAAGTCTTATACATGCCATATTCAAAAATATAAATCCAACTATATCGGAGGCTTCGGTTGATAGTGTGATCGATATCTCTGACTTTTGGTGATCCTTGAGCTAGTTAGGCGACACTGAAAGAAAATGGAAAGAAAAGGGAGTAAGCATAAAAGCTTAGTAAGTTGCATATAAGTAAGTATACAACAAAAATAATTTATCAATAATCCACATGCTCATCATACAAAGGTAGGCATAAGCATAACTTACTCATTACCATCCATACAAGTAATATATTATACAATAAACTCATATCTCATACGTACCAATTAAGTACCTATACCACTCACAACACAGTTATACTTTCCTTATTAGCTTAAGAACATAACGTTCACTGTTAAACCATCTGGAACACTACCGGATATTCACGAAGCCTTAAACATGGGTAAGGTGCCGATGCTATGTCCCAGACACGATCTTACACTAGCTCATATCTCAAGTCAATGCCATGTCCCAGACATGGTTTTACACTGACTATCATCTCGTAGCCGATGCATGTCCCAGACATGTCTTATACTGGCTTACGTCTCGAGGCCGATGCATGTCATAGACATGTCTTACACTAGCTCTTGTTTCAATGCCGATGCCATGTCCCAGACATGGTCATACACTGGCTCTCATAATGTGGCCGATGCATGTCCCAGACATGTCTTACACTAGCTCTCATAATGTGGCCGATGCATGTCCCAGACATGTCTTACACTAGCCAACAATAACCCATATGTCATGGCATGAATATCTAATTTTTTTCCTAGGTTCAAATGGGAACTCTACTATATCTATTATCATTATACCTTCTCAATTCCACAATCAAGCAATTCATGCTATATTAATTTAATACCTACATTAGCAATGTAGTTGTATTATTTACATACAACTTACCCCGGATTACAAAATGTGGCGACTAGTCAGTTTAGTCAATTTGTTTGGATTTGGCAATTCTTGATCTAAAATAACATAACACACTCATTTAATCACTAAATAAAATTAAGAAATTAAAAATTCACATCTTCGATAAAATGACCATTTTGCCCCTAGACTTTGGTAAAATGACCATTTTACCCCCTATGCTCGAAAATCAATTTTTATCGAACTTCTTCGCATCTTAAGCCTAGCTAAACTCTTTTTACTCTTATAGCAACCCCTAATTCTCTCTATTTCACCCATTTATCAATTATTTTACAACTTGTGCAAAATAGTCCCTTTTAGTGTTTTCATGGTAACAACTTTCAGAAAAGTTGTTTATAAGACACCCAAGACTCATTTTCTACCATGAAAACTTAGTAAACATCCCAAATCCTTTCATGCAAAAACCCTAGACTCTTAATTATTTTGCAAAATAGTACCCTCATTTCAAAGCTCATGCTTTAAGGGTCTCAAAAATGTAAAAATCTTCAAGAAAACTCATTAAAATCATTTACTTGTGAAAGGAATAAGTTGCTGAAATTTTTGAAGCTCAAAACCCCCAAAAATGGCTGAATTTTTGGTGGATAAGAAATTGTGAAAAAGTATGATATCACCTTTCTTTTATTTTATTTCTACTTTAGTCAAAAAGTCATAAAATTGAAAAATTTCAACTCATTGTCTCCTATGGCCCGCCACCCTATTTTTGAGAGTCTAATTGCCTTTTGAAGGCCCCTATTTTCATTCCTTAGCTATTTGACACCTTTAGGTATCAATTTAGGACTTTTGATTTTATGCAGTTCAGTCCTTTTTCCCAATTGGGCTCACAAACATTAAAATTAGCGCACTAAATTTTTCATGCACTACTATAAACATACTATGACTCTATAATAATAAAATAATTTCTCTAACTTCAAATTTTTGGTCCTGAGCCACTAATCGGGTTGTTACATTTATTATGATTAGAGGAAGTGTATTGTACTGGCAGCTCTGCTGCAACTGTTTAGTGCTGCAACCGATGCTATTTTGGTAAAAATGTTAAGGATATGCGTGTTGATGAATGTATTCAGCTAATGATAGATAAATTAAATACATATGCATATGATATGTTTGTTTGTGGTTTGATATTTAAAGGTCAAGTTGATTAGTTTAATGTTTGATTTTTGTTATGAGCATAAAGTGTTAATGGCAATTATAGAAGTAAAATGGTTACTTTGATACGATTACTTATTAGTAAATAATGACTATATATTAGGTATATCTTGTGAGCTAATGGATAGTCATAAAGTGACAAGTTGACATTTGTATTCCGTTATGCAATGGTAAGTTCAACTTAAGATTGAATGGTGGAATTGATATGACTTTAGTGGTTAATTTTGATAACCGAATAGGTGAGAATTGAATTGGTTGTGTACTTGAAATTTTGTCATGATGCTAGCATATAAATTTTGGTATGTTTTGATTTTGTAATTATGTTTAGAAATGGTTCATATGTTTGTTGAATATATGATGGTTAGACATGTTATTTAGCTTGCGAATTAGGTATGATATGACTTGACATTTGTGTTTAAAAAAAATGGTCCATATTGATATGGTAATATACGCATGAATTTGTAATTTAAAAGAAGTATATTTGGCCATGTTGTAATGCTAGCTATTATCTTTTATGTTAATGAATATTATGCCGTGTGATATAGGATGGTATTGTATAATATAGGAATGTACATAGATATGTAAAATGATATGTTTAGTATTTAGTCAAAGATGTGAATTTGCACTAGTGGATGTCTCATTGTAAGCTTGATTTATGAATTGAAATATGATTAATTATGACTTAGGTATTCGAATGTTATAGAATTGATGGCCATATAATTCGAACTTTGAATTATGAAACATATGCAAATTTTGGTTTTGATGTATAATAGCTTGATTCGAATATTTGAATAGGCTAACGATATGGATGTAATAGAATTATAAAGCATGATTAATTTTAATTGTTTAAATGGTTTATATGTGCACATTTGATTTATATGAATTAGTAAATGGTTGCTATTCGAGTTTGAGAATTATTGGAAAGAAGTTTATATATCTTCGTACATGTAATGTATTATATGAACGTACTGAGCTTTGTTTTGTCCAGTAATACCTCGTAACCCTAATTCGGCGACGAATACAAGATAGGGGTATTATATTTGATTGGTATCAGAGCTACAGTGTAACGCCCCAAAAATCTCAAAATCTCGAACCTTCTATCTTTTCTGTTTTGATAAAAATTGTGCTTAACATTCCTAGTCAAGTGTTAATTATGTGATAGTAGGTCTTGGTTAAGGGTTGAGTTCGAACTTAGGGGTGAAGGAAATTATAGGTTAATAAATAAAAGAACCTTGATGGCAAGAAGGCATGTTTGTTATGAATAAATGAAGGAAAAATTGGACACAAGGAAGCATTGTGGTGGAGTGGCACGTGGCGTCACACGCAAGGGAAGGAGGTATGGGGTTCGAATCCCTCCTTGCCCAAAAGAAGGATTTATTTTTGCTTAAGGGATGGACAGTGGTGGCGTTGGATATGAACTCTGTAAAGAGTGATAAGAGGAGAAATTTGATGATGAGATTAAGAGGTTATCAGGGAGAAAAATTAGGAGATGAGGAGTGTAAAGAGGTGGAGCAAAATTGGGGATTAGGGGATAGGAAATCCGGCTAGAGGCTATATATAGGTGCTGAATGTGAGGTTGTCAGGCTAATGCCGAATTCTCCCTCACCTTGTTGCCGGAAAACACCTTTTTCTTCGAAGATCTAAAAGTCAAAAATCCCTTGTTCTTCCTTCTTTTTCTTTGTGCTGATTTTCCATTCTTCCCTTACTCAAGTTCTCTTTTTGATTCACCTCTGGTTGTAAATGATTTCTACCTCTCTTTGTGCTGAATAACCTTTTTTTTTCCATACAAGTCTCTAGAGCCGAATATCCTCTGTGCCGCCACTACCCTTTCCACTCGGCCAAATCTAGTGTAAGTGTTTTGTTCTCTCAATCGGTTTTGCTAGTATCGATTACTCTGTCCCTCACTTCTTCTAATCGGTTTTGGTAGGATTAGTATCGAATCCCAGTCTTTTGGATCCCTGCCGATTTGCTCCTTAGGTGTGAGATTTTGGTAAGTGTTCTTCACTTCGATAAGGGTTAGCCGAATAGGCTTTAGTAGAAAAGGGTGACATATGTTAGATACAAGTCACCCATTATGTTTTTAACGATAAAAGTTAATGCAGATCTGGGAAGTACTCGTGATTGGTGATCAAGGAAAAGCTATTAAGGCTTGGTGTTTTAGGTAAGGTTAAGGTGAGACTTCGGCTTTTGGTAAAGTATTTTATAAGTATTTGTGAGTAATCATTGACTGATATTGATTGTAGGTTCATGGTAAGGGGGATCACACGCTTTATTACCAGGTGTGTACATACACTGCACACATAGTAGATCGGCAAAAGCCTAAATGTCGAAAAGTCAAAATGCTGAAAAGCTGAAAGTTTGGCTATGGTAGTCTTGCGAGTGCGTGAATACTCATAAGGGGGAAACTGATAAGTTATCTGAGGCCTTATGGGCGATTCCATGGATTTGGGCTGTGAATTGGCCAACCGGGCCAGCATGGGCTAAATGGGCCTGATGGGCTGTAGGCCCCATAATAGGCAAAATTGGTAATAGATGCTATGTGTTGGAAAATCGTATAAGAGCATAACTGTGAAAGTGACTGGGCCTCGTGGGCCATAGAAATGTGATTTGGGCCTAATGGGCCATATGAATGAGATTGGGCCTAGTGGGCCATATGCATGTATGTAGACTTGTTAGGGCTTTGTAAGGGGTTTTGGGCCTAGTATCTGATAACTGTTTAAATAGACATAATACTTAATTAATTAATTTATTGAGACCGTGGACAAGTCATAGGGTTAAGGTGTGGCAACGGGTATATGCATGTCTAGGATTGGATCTAGGGAGAGCTTGGTACTTAAGCGGTCTTAATGACTCACCTCCTCTTCTTTAGAATCCTACCTAGTGTATAGTATTCATTCATCTTAGCTCACGGGATTTGTTAACGGGCCAAGGTAAGTAAAAACTCGTAATAAAGGAAAATTACTGAAATGCCCTTAAGGGCGAAAATGACCAAAATACCCCTATGTGTTGAATGTAAGACTTATGGATGTTACAGGTATATCTGTTGCATACATATGATATTCTGTTTAGATTGCATCTAGGTTGGGAATTATGGAACGGAGGAAGTATATGAGGATCACATGGTTGCTTGACAATCGTGAATCTACCAATGGCTATTAAGGCCAACATGTGATTGGCAGCTTGCTGCAATGAAGGTAGTTCCACAACCGGGCTACCATTGATGTGTATCGATTGGGTGGGTCGATATTTATATCCCCACATGATGTGTACCGGGGGATGGAGTTGGTGTATAGTAGATGGATTATTGGGGTGGGTTGCAATGCATTGCATTGCATGTATGATTGTATGGTGACTGATGAATGCTAGTTACTCATCGAGGGTTGTACACACTGAGTTTTCAAAAACTCACCCCCTCTTTTATTTTTCTCAAGTGATGCTCATAGAAGGTTCAATGTTCGGAGGGACTCTGAGGTGGCCAGCTAGCAAGACGACTTGGACTTACTTTTTTTTAAAAGCCTGTAGTTTCTAGCTTATTAAGTAATTTTAGACTGGAATGTGATAAGGCCTTCCCTTTTGTTATTATGTGGATTATTATTTTTATGCGTTGTAATTATGAGAAGTTGAACATGGGTTTCCTAAATCGTAGTTTGTTTTTCTACGTTTCCACAACTAAATTTTATTAAAATGACAGGTTTTCATAAATCATATGTTTTAAATAAGCTTTCGCGATTGAAAGGAGTTTTTATAAGTTAATGAAGGTTTCTCATATTAAGGAAAGGTTTCTAATGAAAATAAGGTTTTCGATAAAACACCTCAATGTGACGCGCCAGAATCGACCATAAGGTTCGGGCCGGGTTTGGGGTGTTACGTACGGTTTAGTCGATTCTAGGACTAATGTAGCGCGTGTGAGTCTAGCTATACATGCCAGATTTTATACTGTGATAGTGTGATAACTCCTGACATTTGAAAATGTGTTTTCATATAGTAAATGGATCTTGATCGAGCCGTAGCTGATGATGTCGAGAGTATAGTGCCTACTCCCACGCAAGGGACAACACCGATTGATTCTCGATCGACTTCGAGTAACCAAGAGGGAAAGGCTAAACAAGCCTTTTACCAAATGATGAATGATTGGTTTACTCAGTATATCCGGATGAATCTGGCTGTACAACAACCTCCACCCCCGAATAATCCTCCTCCGATACCTGTTATACCTCAAGTGATTGATCTGTTGAGATTACATAAGCCCTCTGTTGATAAAATCAGAAAACATGGGGATGAGGAATTTAGAGCTACTGATGATGATGCTGAGCGAGCTAAATTCTGGTTCGATAATACTATCCGCGTGTTTGATGAGCTATCTTGTACCCCTGATGAGTGTTTAAAATATGCCATATCCTTGCTACGAGACACCGCATATCACTAGTGGAATATACTAGTATTGGTGGTTCCGAAAGAACAAGTGACCTAGGAGTTCTTTCAGATTGAGTTCCGTAAGATATACATCAGCCAGAGATTTATTGATCAAAAACGCAAAGATTTTCTTGAGTTAAAATAGGGTTGCATGACTGTGACAAAATATGAACGAAAATTTGTGAGACTTAGCAGATATGCTCAGGAATGTGTATCGACTGAAGCTATAATGTGTAAAAGATTCGAAGACGGGTTGAACGAAGACATTAAACTGCTAGTTGGCATTCTTTAAATAAAAGAGTTCGTACTACTGGTTGAGCGAGCATGCAAAGCCGAAGAACTCGGTAAAGAGAAAAGAAAAGCTGAATTTGAAGCTAGAGATTCCCATAAGAGATCATCGAGTAAGTCATTTCAGTCAGTATCAAAGAGATTCCAAGATGATTTTAGCCATTCAAAAGCTACTGTGGGTTATACTAGACGTGATCGGGATAGACCACCTGCGAATTCGAAAGCTACCTCAGTAGCTAGTGTTGGTAATGTTAGATCAAATCAACTGGAGTGCAAACATTGTGGTAAACGACATTCTGGCAGTTGTAGATTGCATGATCGGGCCTGTTTTAAATGTGGATCGATGGATCATTTTATTCGTGAATGCCCTGAGTTAGCTGAACAAAACATAGTACAAAATGCGAGACTGAGTAACATGTCAGCTTGAGGTAGACCATCCAAAAATATGGGTAATGTGAGTAGCAGTCAGAGAGGAACTAAAGACACAACAGTTCGATTTGAGGCTCGCGCACCTACCAGAGTTTATGCCATTCACGCTCCCGAGGAGGCTTCATCCCCCAGTGTTATTACCGGTACATTCACTCTCTATGTTACTAGTGTAATTGCATTTATTGATCCTAGTTCGACTCATTCTTATATGTGTGATACCTTAGTATTTAATAGGACTTTGCCTGTTGAGTCTACTGAGTTTGTAATTAGAGTATCGAACCCCTTGAGCCGCTGTGTTCTGGTTGACAAAGTGTGTAAGAATTGTCCTTTGATGATTCAAGATTCATGTTTTCTGGTTGATTTGAGGTTGTTGCCATTTGACGAGTTCAATATAATTCTGGGCATGGACTGGTTGACTTTGCATGATGCTGTCGTAAACTGCAAAAGAAAGACTATTGATTTAAGGTGCCAGAATAATGAGATTTTTCGGATTGAATCTAATGATCTGAATGGATTACCTGCAGTGATATCTTCGATTTTAGCTCAGAAGTATGTGAGAAAGGGTTGTGAAGCTTACTTTGCATATGTGCTTGATAGTAAAGTGACCGAAAGAAAGATTGAATCAGTACTAGTTGTGTGTGAGTATCCGGATGTGTTTCCCAAAGAATTGTCGGGTTTGCCACCTATCCGAGATGTAGAGTTTAGTATTGAGTTAGTGCTGGGGACGACTCCGATTTTAATAGCTCTGTACAGAATGGCACCGACTGAATTAAAAGAAATGAAAGCTCAGTTGCAAGAGTTGATAGATAGAGGGTTCGCGCGACTGAGTTTCTCTCCCTGGGGTGCACCAGTTTTATTTGTGAAAAAGAAAGACAGAACTATGAGAATGTGTATCGACTATAGACAGCTCAATAAGGTGACCATAAAGAATAAATATCCGTTGCCATGGATTGACGACCTGTTTGATCAGTTAAAAGGGGCTATAGTATTTTCGAAAATAGATTTGAGATCAGGCTACTATCAGTTGAGAGTTAAAGACTCCGATGTACCAAAAACTACTTTTCGAATGAGGTACGGACACTATGAGTTTCTGGTTATGCCTTTCGGACTTACTAATGCACCTACCGTTTTCATGTATTTGATGAACCAGATATTCAGACAGTATTTAGATTGGTTTGTGGTTGTGTTCATAGATGACATTTTGATATATTCCCGTGATGAAATTGAGCATGCCAAAAATCTGAGATTTGTGTTACAGATTTTTTGAGATAAACAGTTGTATACGAAGTTCAGTAAATGTGAGTTTTGGTTACGTGAAGTCGATTTTCTGGGACATGTTGTATCAGCATCGGGTATTCGGGTTGATCAGAGTAAAATTTCGGCTATACTTGATTGGAAACCTCCGAGAAATGTTTTTAAAGTCCGAAGTTTTCTAGGACTTGCTAGTTACTACAAATAGTTCGTGAAAGCTCTCTATGATTGCAACCACGATGACGAAGCTACTACAGAAAGATATTAAGTTTGAGTGGTCAGAAAAGTGCCAGAAAAGTTTTGATCAGTTGAAAGCCTTTTTGACCGAAGCTCTAGTACTAGTTCAGCCAGAATCGGGTAAAGAATTTGTTATCTATAGTGATGCAACTTTAAATGGTTTGGGCTATGTGTTAATGCAGGAAGGTAAAGTTATAGCTTATGCCTCGAGACAGTTAAAGCCGCATGAAAAGAACTATCCGACACACGACCTGGAATTGGCAGCTATTGTGTTTACATTGAAAATATGACGCCACTACCTGTTCGGTGAGAGATGTCACATTTATTCTGATCTCAAAAGCCTGAAATATTTGATGACTCAAAAAGATCTGAATTTGAGACAACGACGATGGGAAGAGTTGCTAAAAGACTACGAGCTTGTGACTAACTACCATCTGGGAAAGACTAATGTTGTTGCTGATGCTCTAAGCCAAAAATCACTGTTTGCTTTGCGTGCAATGAATGCACATATAGCTATGTCTGATGATGGTTTGCTTATAGCTGAGTTAAAAGCAAGACCGTTATATATTCAACAAATTTGTGATGTTGAGAAATTTAATAATGATTTGTTAGCAAAGCAGGGACAATGTGAATTGAATGTTGATTTAGAATTTTGAGTTAATGCTAAGGGTTTCCTGAGGTTCAGAAACCGAATATGTGTTCCAAGAAATCCAGAGTTAATTCAAATGATTTTGAATGAAGCTCATAATAGTCGATTATCTTTTCACCCGGATAGTACGAAAATGTATAATGATCTGAAATAGCTTTACTGGTGGCATGGTATGAAACGAGACGTTCTGACTTTGTTTCGAAATGTTTAGTCTGTCCGCAAGTAAAAGCCGACCATCAGGTACCTTCTAGATTGGTTCAGCCGATCATGATACCTGAGTGGAAATAGGACAGAGTCACGATGGATTTAGTATCTGGTTTACCGCTGACACTGAGCAAGAAATATGCGATCTGGGTTATTGTGGATAGATTGACTAAATCGACTCATTTTGTTCCGGTTCGTATAGATTACTTGCTTGATAAGCTAGCTGAATTGTATGTTTCTTAGATTGTGAGATTGCACGGAGTACCTATTTCTATTCTTCTGGATAGAGATCCTAGGTTTACATCGTGGTTTTGGAAGAAACTGCAAGATGCACTAGGTACGGAATTAAATTTTAGCACTGTTTTCCATCCGCAAATAGATGATCAGTCCAAACGAACCATTCAAATGCTTGAGGATATGTTGAGATGTTGCATTCTCGAGTTTGAAGGTACGTGGGAACGATACTTATCTCTGATTTAATTTGTGTACAATAATAGTTTTCAATCGAGTATCAAAATAGCACCTTACGAGGCTTTATACAGTCATAAATGTCATACACCATTATATTGGACTAAGCTCAGTGAAAATAAGTTACACGGGGTTGATTTGATCAGAGAGACTTAACAAAAGTAAAAGTGATCCGCAAAAGTCTAAAAATAGTGTCAGATCGTTAGAAATCATATGCGAACTTGAAACAAAAAGATATAGAGTTTTAGATAGGGGACAAAGTATTTTTGAAAGTCTCGTCGTGGAAGAAAATTCTCAGATTCAGTCGTAAAGGCAAATTGAGTCTGAGATTTATTTGACCGTATGAGATTATTGAGTGTATCGAGCCGGTTGCATATAGACTGTTGTTGCCACCTGAGTTAGAAAAGATTCATAATGTATTCCATGTATCGATGCTTCATAGATATTGATCTGATCCCTCACATGTGATTAATCCATCAGAGATTAGATTAAGTCTGATATGACATATGAGGAAGAACTTATTTGTATTTTGGCTCGCGAAATTAAAGAATTACGAAATAAGAAAATTTCGTTAGTGAAAGTACTGTGGCATAGACACGGAATTGAAGAGGCAACGTGGGAACCAGAAGATGCAATGAAAGAACGTTATCCGAACCTATTCACCGATAAGATTTTTGGGGATGAAAATCCCTAATGGGGCAATTGTAACAGTCCGATTTAGAACCTATACGGAATGGTGCTTTCAGGACCACGAATCCGAGTAAAAAAAATTAAAAATTATTTTCTACGTTTATTATGTGTGAATTTCTGTGTGTGAAAATTTCATTCGAAAATTTTGTCGTTTGAGTGCCCAATTTAATAAAAGGGCTTAATCGCGTAAAATGAAAATTTGATGGTTTAATTTGTAAGGGCTGAATTGTTGTTGTCTTTATTGCATGAGGTATTTAAGTTGCAATATTACCATATGAATTAGTGATGGACGGTTGTGGCCTTAATATATAAGTTTTAGTTATAAATTAATAAAGGTTAAAAATGTAAAATGTTAAATAATATATATGTTATAATAAAACATAAAATAAACACATGCATTCATCTTTTTTTACACCATGAACAAATGTTAAAAGAAAAGAGAAAGAATAAAGCTTCAAGGTATTCGGCCATTTGATAGCTTGATTAAGGTATGTAACTAGCTCGGTTTTTGATAATTTTTATGTTTTTGAGATCATTGCAGTGTAATGTACAAAGCCCATGCTTGAATTTCTGATTTTGATGAATATTTTGAGTTATGCCATTGAATAATTGAGCTTTGTGATGTTAGATGATGAATTATGAAAGATTTGTTTTGGATTAATATGTTTTGTATTAGAATTTTTGATGATTTTGAGTAATTAGGGCTAAATTACAAAAATAATAAATTGAGGGACTAAAATGTGAAATAAATGAAATGTATGGACTTGTATGAGCGTGGGTAACATTTGGCCTAAGCATGGTGTGTGCAAATTTTTCATGTTTTGTGTTTTGTGCAATTTGGACTAAATTGTAAAAAGTGTAAAATATCAGGGGCAAAATTGTAATTTGCCCATTTATGTGTTTTTGGACTAAATTAAATGAAATTATGTTTGAATGAGTTTAATTTGAATATGTTTAGATCAAGAACCAAAGAAATCAGATTTGGATCGAGGGAAAACCAAAATTGTTGAATAATCGTTCCGTTCCGATAATCGTTGTTCGAGGTAAGTTTATAAGCAAATAAATTATATTTATTTGATTAAATACGAACTATATATGCTGAAATAAATAATGTGATAGTATATATGTGGAAGTCGAATATGTATAAGCTTGAAAGCTATGTGTACGAGTTTGATTCGATCGAGTTATGACGTCCGAAATCCCCGTACAAAACTTAGGAATAGCTAGGATACATATGTCATAACATAGGATTTTTTATGTGTGATTACGTGTAAGACCACGTCTGTGATGTTGGCATCGACGTGTGATTATGTCTAAGACCATGTCTGGGACATCGACATCGTATTTGATTTGTGTAAGACCCTATCTGGGACAGTGACATTGATATGTGATTACATGTAAGACCATGTCTAGGACGTTGGCATTGTATGATATGTGTGATTATCCAAGTATCCTATTCAATTCCAAATGGTTCAACGGGCAATGATAAGTTGTGATCGAATGTGTAAATCGAGCTAAAGTGATCAGGTATGTGATAGTTGATTACCTATTTGAAAATAAGGTAAGTTGGTTATTTGATAAGTAATGCAAATTACACATGATGCTAATGTAAATTTATGTGTATTTGTGAAGTATATTCAACCACATGTTATGTATAAGTATGTGATATTAAAGTTTGATTCATGAGTATATGCATATGAGTGTATATATATTCGGTTATATAATGATATTATGGCTTTGAAATTGAATGATACTTTGATAATAGATATATGTATGTTCGACCAAGATAAAGTGTATATATGAAAGTATATGTTGTATTTGAGACTGTAAGCTTGAAATTAAATGTGATTATGATAGCCTAAATTGGTTTGGTTAAATTGAGTTGATTATGTCATTAAGTTGTTTATTTGCTTATGACTTACTAAGCTGTGATAGCTTACTGTGTGTGTATGTTTGCTTCTGTTTTATAGGTTTTGGAGACTAGTTACGGGCTCGGGGGTTGTCGGCAAAGTCTATCACACTATCGACTATTTTAGTATTTTTATAAGTTTGAACTTGAATCTATGGCATGTATAGGCTAGTATATATATTTGATTTTGGGGTATTTAAATATGAGCCATGTGGAAATGGCTTATTATTTGTTAAGTTTGGATTTTATGCTTTGATCAATTAATGGTTATGTTTGGTTTTGGTGTTTCGGCTATGGCTAATATATATAAGTATATATATATATGTGAATCTTGTTTGATATGCTTTGTTAAGGTTTTGTTATGTGAGATGGTATTAATGTAAATTCAATTATGGCATATAGAGAAAGTGAAGTTGATATGGTTTGTTAATATTTTAGGTTTAGTATGTTTAATTATGGATGAGTTTATTTTGGTAAAATTGTTAAGGATATACATGTTGATGAATGTATTCGGCTAATGATAGATAAATTAAATACATATGCATATGATATCTTTGTTTCTGGTTTGATATTTAAAGGTCAAGTTGATTAGTTTAATGTTTAATTTTTGTTATGTACATAAAGTGTTAATGGAAATTATAGAAGTAAAATGGTTACTTTGATTCGATTGCTTATTAGTAAATAATGACTATGTATTAGGTATGTTTTGTGAGCTAAATGGATAGTCATAAAGTGACAAGTTGACATTTGTATTCGGTTATGCAATGGCAAATTCAACTTAAGATTGAATGGTGGAATTGGTATGACTTTAGTGGTTAATTTTGATAACCGAATAGGTGAGAAATGAATTGGTTATGTACTTGAAATTTTGTCATGATGCTAGCATATAAATTATGGTATGTTTTGATTTGGTAATTATGTTTAGAAATGGTTCATAGGTTGGTTGAATATATAATGGTTAAACATGTTATTTAGCTTACATATTAGGTATGATATGACTTGACATTTGTATTTAAAAAAAAAGGTCCATATTGATATGGTAATATGTGCATGAATTTGCAATGTAAAATAAGTATATTTGGCCATGTTGTAATGCTAGCTATTATCTTTTATGTTAATGAATATTATGTCATGCGATATAGGGTGATATGGTATAATATGCGAATGTACATAGATATGTAAAATGGTATGTTTAGTATTTAGTCAAAGAAGTGAATTTGCACTAGTGGATGTCTCATTGTAAGCTCGATTTATGAATTGAAATATGATTAATTATGACTTAGGTATTCGAATGTTATAGAATTGATGGCCATATAATTCGAACTTTGTAATTATGAAACATATGCAAATTTTGGTTTTGATGTATAATAGCTTGATTCGAATATTTGAATAGGTTGACGATATTGACGTAATAGAATTATAATGCATGGTTAATTTTAATTGGTTTAATGGTTTATATGTGCACATTTGATTTATATGAATTAGTAAATTGTTGCTATTCGAGTTTGAGAATTTTTGGAAAGAAGCTGATCTATCTTTGTACATGTAATGTATTATATGAACGTACTGAGCTGTGTTTTGTCTAGTAATGCCTCGCAACCCTAATTCGGTGACGGATACGGGTTACGGGTGTTACAGAATCACTCATTTCACTACATACTAGTTCAAATCCACAAGATACTAGTGCTTAAGCGGCGAATTTCGATGTTGCTCTTCTCACGTTTTACCTTTCTTTATGATTACAAAAATTACTTTACATTAGTGGGGGAATGTTGCTAACATAAATAAATTGAAAAAATATTTTTAAATAGTCACGATTTGACAAAATAAGAATTTAGCTTCTAAACAGTTACGATTTGACAAAATCAGAATCTGGCTATTGAGAGTTTTTAGGAAATTGAATATGTAAATTACCAATTTGCCCCTTCAAAAATTAGTATAAATAGGAGGTCATTCTCCTCCTTTTTCATAGAACACAACAAGAGAAAAATAGCTTCTTTCATCCTTCTTTTCTCTAAATCTTAGTGTTCTGTGAAATTACAGAAAAGGGAAATTTTGTCTAAGAGATTGATTTTAAAACGGATCGTCTATGACCCTTCTAATCTTTCCTAAAAATTGAACCTAGTGTGGTTTCTCCCGTTTTTTTCCAGTTTATTTCCCGATCATATTTCTGACCAACTACTTTTGTTTTTTCAGTTTCGATTCCTTTCGAGAAATGCAATACCAATTGTGTTCCACCTTCTTTATTCGGGTGTACAAATATTGAAGTATTGTGTTAACCTTAGGGGCGACGTCCATTACATGATTACAGCAATTGAAGTGTCCTATTAAGGTAATCAGAGTAAATTTTCTAAAATAAATTCTCAATTAAAAATTTTTCTCTATCCAATTTTAATTTGATTAAATAAATGATAACTTTACCATAAAAGAATCTATGAGAAAATAGATTCAATTTTCTTATTTAACAAATTCATAATGACTAATTAAGTTAATTTCATTTTCAAACTTCGATTATTTAATTATAATTAATAAAATAATAATTTGAAAAACCTTAAATTAATTCTCAAGTCATTTTCATACTTAACGAGAAAATGCATTCATTTGTGAATGCAACCCATTTCTTTTACTTCATCATTTTCGTTCATTTCTATTGATTTGGTTCTACATGCAATTCAGTTATGGTTTCAACGAGCTAGCAGAGAGACCAATTGGACATATATAATTTGGGCTCAAATAATTTATAATTAAGTTATAGCTTTTTATCAATTAATTATAAACTCATTCATTCACAAAGTCATTCCACTAAAGTATCGTGACAAAGCTTTCTCTAAGTACATACCATTATGAAAGCTTCTTAACAAGTGCTCGTCCAATGACCATGTCATAAGTATGTTATCCTCATAGGATATCCTTAGTATATTTAGGATAAATCCATTCTCCCAATATTATCCTATTTTGTCTCATGGTAACCATTACATCTTTCACGAAAAATTAATTACTATCAGATATTTATCACAAAGACAAATGACCCGTGGACACGTTTACTTTTCATCTGTCATGTAATACCGATGAGAAGATATCATTTACCTTTTAGTTGGGCTATAAATTCCACTATTATGGAATAATTCTACATATTGTAGTTATATACCCATGCACTAGCTTTCGGTTCCTTATCTATTTGAACTCAGACTTTTACTTAAATCAAAGTATACTAGTCACGCATACATAGTGCATCATCTATTCAGGATTAAAGTATACGACACCAATACAAGTGTTCTTTTCATTTACAATCCGAACACGTAATACCGCTAGATAACCTGTGAGCCAATATTTTCTGTCATTTCACTTTGTGTGTAAAAACCATTGGGGACTATATAGAAGAAATATTAATGTTATCAATGGATATTTTATTAAACCAATTTGTTTAAAAAAATATAAGTATACAAAGACCAAAACACTACAATTAGGACATTAGATCCAATAGTCTCCCACTTGCCTTGGTGAAGTAAATGAGTTATATTTTGTATTCTCATGCATTCTACATGTTTCTCAAAACTGCTAAATACCAGAGTCTTGGTAAACAAATCCACAGGATTTGTCCTCAGATGCAATTTTTACTACATTTGTTATTCCATCAATTACTATCACCTCCCTTATGATATTTTCTACCATTGTGTTTTTGTCCTCATGTGGTTACTTTGGTGTTTAGTTATTTCCTCACTGTTACAGTGTCATAGCTTTTTACTTACCATGTAACACCCCTAAGTCCAATAAGTCGAGTGACTAACTATGGTGTTATAGAAAGGACTGAGATCAACATGTAGGAGGAATAATAAGGTTCACTGAACTAGTATTACCAATGAATAGTAACAACGATTAGGCATAATAGTACATATAACGAACTTTGGATATGTATCACAACCCTAAAAGCAAAATTAAGAGTACACAATATCATTTGCAGAATGTAAATTTGATGTTAGGCAAAGTGCTACATTAGATTCAGTTATACAAAACTTACTTCGAATATAATAACAAGTTTCAACTAGGTGATACAAGCAGAAAGATGAGCTCGCCTAATCTGCAAGCTGCGCTAATATGAACATGTTACAAGATAAACAAAGGAAAGCTCACAAATGAGGTAGCAATCTCGTTGGGTCCCTTCAAAGAGTTCGTAGAATCCTAGAATACCTGAAAAAGAAAAAGAGGAAACTGGGTAAGTTCATGTTAAACTTAGTGAGTTCTAGAATTTAAACCCTTTGCATCACGGGTTAATACATCAATACATCAGCATGCAAGTGTGCTAAGGGTTAATAAATTAGGAAATAAATCTTAAAGGATGAACTAAAATAATAAGACCAATATGGCGTACACCCTTGCCACAACTTGCCTCTTCTAAGGTGCACACAATAATTCAACTCGCACATGCAATAGTCTGTACATTGGTGTGACTCGCACATTGGCACAGCTCACGTGTATGACCACAACTCGCATATTAGCATTGCTTGCACATTATCACAGTCTGCATAATTATTTTAGCTCGCGTGTTGACACGGCTCACACATACATTGTGGATACAATTTCCATACAACTATATTGTAACATTAATGCTCATAATTGTTTCACAAATTCAGTCCGCACATACACTACAATGTTAGTTCACATATAGAACTTAATATAATCAACATACACATACTTTGTATAGATAGCTCACACATAGAACTATATAACCCACACACACATACTTTGTATAGACAATTCGCACATAGAACTTATATAATCAGCATGCACATGCTTTGTATAGATAGTTCACACATAGAACTTATATAATCAGCATGCACATGCTTTGTATAGATAGTTCACACATAGACTTTATATAATTAGCACGCACATACATTGTATAGACAGTTCATGGACCCTTCGTTATGCTATCTTTCGATCCTTTCATCACTTCCAAGAGCCCATATATCATTTATACCAACCTACTTTTGCAAATCCTTCTTATTAATTTGAACACATTTGTGTTCCCCCGACAAGGCCGAAGTTTTTCACCAATCTAAGTTTGAATTTACATGCCTTATCGGAGGCAAAACACATATCATTTCGTATCATTATTCTCCATTCAGTTTTCCCATCATAATCATACTTCCACAGTCACCTCCATTTCCCTCCTTTCCTCCATTCCAGAAACTAAAATTGTGCATCAAGGAAGGGGTAACCATTTTGACATTTCACACACTCATTTAATACAATCATTATTATTTGCTAACACAAGAATGCTTATCTGAGAATCAACTCATGTTAATTGGTCACATTTTTATCAGTTAAAACTAAAAAATTGTTAGAAAATAAGTTTCACATAGACTTAAACAACACATAAGGAGTAACAAGAGTCATAACCAAACCTTACCTAGCTAGGCGACATCTTTAAGTTATATCGTCAATATTTAAGCACAATAGTTATAAGGTGTAACAACCCGATTTTGAGCCTAGTCGAAACAGTGGTTTCGGGACCACAAATTTGACAAGAAAAAAAATATTTTTATTATATTTTTATGGTCTATAGTTTCACAGAATGATTTTATGAAAATTTCGTTCGAAACTTTTGATGTTTGGGCACTCAATTAGGTTAAAAGGACTAAATTGTAAAAAGTGAAAAAGTTGAGTTCTACATGTTAGAGGTGTCCAATTGTTATGAAATTTTAAATTGGAGGTCCTTATATGGAAATTAGACCATTGGTTAAGTTGGTGGACAGAAATGGACATGGTTAAGCATGTTTCTAAAGTTTTTCATTGAGGGCATTTTCGTCATTTAGTTATTAAAATGAATTAAAAATAAAATTAAAAGCCAATTTTTGTCCATATTCAACCCCTTTACTGAAACTTGCATGGATAAACCATCACTAGGGTTTTTCAAGCTTCCAAGCTCGATTGTAAGTTTGTTCTAGCCCCGTTTTTAATGATTTTTATGTTTTTGAATCCTCATAACAAGATCTACCTATTTCTACCATTTATTTGAGCTAGGTTTGATGTTCCATGTGTTACATGCATGTTTTTTGATGTTTTATGGTAGATTATGAAAGTTTGATGTGTAAGAAACACTTTTACTAAGTGATTTTCGGTGAAAACGTCCAAAAGGACTAAATTGTAAAAGTTATAAAATATGTAGTTAAGGTGTGTTTTAATGGAAATTGTGAGCTGTCATAGTTATAAAAATGATTCGGTTAGGCTTGTATGTTAAAAAAATTGAATAAATTTCAATTTACGAGCCTAGGAGGCAAAAGTGTAAATATGACAAAGTTTAGGGGCAAAAACATAATTTTTCCATAGTCTGATTTTTGGATCACAATGAATAATGTGACTAATAAGTGTGCTAAATGTGATGTAATAGATCAAAGAAAATGAGATTCAGGCCTAGAACGAGGAAAAACGAGTAATTGACGGTTAGGTCCCTCTTTGCCATTTTTGGTGTCGAGGTAACGCCATATACAAATAATGCGATATTATGTTATTTTTTTTATGCTTGAGTATTATGTGAATTCAAATTCTTTAATGCTATTATGAGTTATGCTTTGATTGCTCCATGAGTAAGAGATGGGTATTATGGACATTGAGATCGACATTATGAGCAAGCTTGACAGAGAAGTGATATCAAAAAATCCCATTTGAACCTTAGGAATATTTTAAGATACAAGTAACATGTCACTAGGAATCATGTGATTTATGAGCTCATGAGATATATGATATATGTTTATGTGGTTCCGGGTACTAGTCTTGTACGTCCTATCGGTGGTTGGGTAGTCTGGCATGTGTTGCGAATACCTTACAACTTGTGTGAGCAGACCCGTGAGTAGCTCGAGAATGAGCTTTTATGTGTTATGTGATATGAGGTAGCTTTAGCTATGTATGTGGCACTTATGTGCGAGCCTTCCGTGTATCCAATAGTATTCCTAGTGTTCAATGGGTAAATCTAATATGAGTATGTGAATGAAATTACTAGAGGTGAATAGGCATGTACGTAAGCCTATGATTGTAAATTCATGATTATTGTGGAAATAATTGTTTACTATCCATTGTGATTGATAGTGTACATACTTGTGATGTTGGATATATGATAAATATAAATGATGATTACGTGTTAGGCTTATGGGCCGAATTGAAATGTGATCTAATATATTTATATGCTTAAATTGTATTTCAACGGGTATGTTAAGAACATGAAAGTATGTGACTATATTTCGAGCGGTATAGGTATGTACACAGAACTCATGTGAAGTGAATTTGGTATATGATGAATATGTGGTAATAATGTACATGAACAAGTTATGCATGTGGAACATTGATAACCTTGTGGCAAATGATCAATATTATTGATGAATGGATGCATGATAAAATTTGATAATGATCATGTGATAGGCTTATGAGCCTAATTGATTTGTGATATAGTACGGTTCATTTATTTAAATTGTGTTTCATTGGATATGAGGAAAGGAAAGGCAGGCATAATTGCCGATTAAAGTCATTATATGAATATAGTAAGATATGAGCTTAGACAAATGAAAGGTGGTTGAACTCTATGTTGAATTTATGATTACTCGTAAATAATGTGCATGTGATTAAGAGGATGGAAATAACTTGTTAATTAATGTGATATGTTATAATGGGGAGACTATAGTGGCTAGGCTAATGCCAAGGCATGTAAATGGTGTTTATGAGTTAAAGGAGTAAGCACTACGAAAGAATAAGTGGAAATCTTAAGATTTAATGCTAATTTTAGTAATAGTAATTTTATGGATGGATAAAGTAGATGAATGTTAATAGTTGTTTATTATTTGCATATGAACTTACTAAGCTTTAAAGCTTACCCCCTTCCTTTTCCATCTCTTATAGGTTAATTTAGCTAGCTCAGGTTGGAGACTGCCGGAGATGCCATCACACTATCAATCTATCATTTGGGTATCAGTGAACACAAGTATTTTAAATTTATGGCATGCATAGGGACTTTGTCTATTGATTAATTATGTCATTATTAATTTGGCCAAGTGTGTTAGCTTATAATGATTTGGTGATTCATTTTGTATATGGCCATGAGAATTGGTTCATATTGATTATTGGGTTGTAAACCTAATTAATTATGCATGCATGTGTCAAAGTCTTGATAATGATTATGGTGTTAGATAGCATATGGGTATGATGAATGAATGATGAAAAAATTGGTATTGCTATGATCATGGTCAAAATGTGTGAATTAAGAGTAGGTTGATAATGTTGATTGGATATGAAATTGGTGTGGAATGCCTTAAGTAAACTTATGAATTTGAGTATGTGAAATAGTGACATTACATGGGCATGAATTAGTCTTGATTAGGAGTGACTGATTGTAAAGCCCCAAAAATCTAAGTATTTATTTTTGTGTGTTGTGATGCACAATTGTATGTCTGCTTCAGTGGTCAAGTGCCCTGAGGAGTATTAGAGAAGTCCTGAGTTCAAGTCTTGGCTTGTACTAAATTTTGTTCTTTGTTTGAAATAAACCTGTCTCTAGTCAGTAGAGCTCTTAAATAAAATTTGGTAAGGTATGTCAGAAAAGAACCTGCTGGCCCAGGGGATAAGTGGCGTATTGATGAGACTAGAGGGTAGAGGTTCGAATCCATGTAGGGTGGGAGAGTGTTTTTATTTTTTTGCTGCAAGTGTGGTGGAGGTGTTTTAGGTTGGCCGAAACTCTGAGGAGTTTGAAAGAGATTCAAATCAGTACGTTGAGAGATTGTAGAAGTGGATTATGGGAGGTTGAAGGGAGTGGTAGTAGTTGGCCGAATGTGGGACTCCCCACTGTGCAAATTCGGTCTTAGGACCTCTTTTCCCATAGTGCTGAAATAGTGCTCTAGTTGCTCTCCATTTCAATAGCTTTTACCCTTTTTGTTCTTTTCTTCCTTTTGAATATTTTTGTTTGGTGGCCGAATAGTACTTTTCGGGGTTGACCTATTTTGGTTTTGCTTTGCGACAGGGTGCTTGGTTGGTCGGCTTTCTTCTCCTTCTCCAGTCTTTCTTCTCTTCTTTTGTCTAGGCCGAATACCCCATTGCCTCTGTAGCTGAACTTTGCTTTGATTCCATCGATCTCTTTCCCTCTTTCATTTACCGACCCTCATCTCTCTCTCTCTCGATTCTATCCTCATTTCCCTTTCATTCAATCGGTTTTCGTTGGCTAAATATCAGTTGGTAATTCTCTACGTCTCTGTTTTGTTTGGCTTTGCTCCTCTTTTTCTCTAATGTCGATTCTTATCTTCTTCTTTTCTTGATTATGGTGTTCTTTTGGGTTTAAGTAATCCTCGAGGAGTAAAGGAGTTCTCTAGAGCTGCAAATACGATTGGAACATTTTTGCTTGTTCTTGATCGAAGGTAATACCATTCGTCGTGATCGATCCGAACTAGATTATGTTGGCTTGGGTTGGTATTGGCCGAATGCCTTTTTCTCACTTTGAGATTTGTGTTTTCTATAGACTAATATATGTGGATTCAAACTACAAGTTTAAGCAACATGAGTAATGAATCCATTTAATGTGCAGATAACCATCAATGAGGTTGTTAGCAATCTTTATCAGCATTTTGGGTGGGCTGAAACCACACTCATTCAATCAAGGTAAGTATCGATGTGTCTTTGTGATGAGTGTTTAAGAAGGTGTTTAATCTTGTTGATTATAGGACTAATCGAGGGTCTTGTTTGAATATAGGTTGGTGATCGTGGACTTCGACGCGTGCTCGTAAGAAGGTGTGTGTTACACAATTTTTAGATGTAAAACGACAAAGGCTGAAAAGCCGAAAAGTCAAAAAGGTGAAAGGTCGAAATGTGGGTTGTCGACACCACAGGTGTAATGCCCCAAAAATGTGGATTCTTTAATTTTGTATTGTTTGTCACAAGTTGGATGTTTGCTTTAATGGCTAGGTGATTTGGGTATGTTGGGAGTGTTTGGTAAGTCCTGGGGTCAAGCTCCGGCTTTTGCAGAAATTTTAATTTTTGCTCTTAAATGATTCTGGTCACTAGCACCTAGGCTTTATGAATACTTGCATTTGATTGATTACACAAAAAGCCTTGTGGCTTGGTGGCAAGCGACGTGTTTGGGGCAACTGAGAGAGCTTGGGTTCGAATCCCATGGCAGGCAAGGGATGATTATTTTGCTACTTGGGATGGTAAGAGTTTGAGGTGGTTTCAAACTCTATTGTGTGATAGTTTGAACTGGTCTTAGTGTTTGTTATGGAGGATATCAAGGAGGGATAAGAGGAGAGATTCATGGAGATTTTCTACGAGTTTGAAGTGTGAGAGGAGTGTAGCCAAAATTGGGAGTCTGGGTACCTATTCGGTCAAGCCAAGTAGTGTCGAATGGGATTTAGCCATTTTAGTTTCGGCATTTGCTTCGTTTCTTTTTTTGGTTTTGTGCAATTTTGTTAGCTGAGGTGTATTTTGACCATTTGGGCTCTTTTGCATTTATCGAAAAAAATTTTCAGGATACATTTTGTTGCCTTGCCGAAGCCTCTATTCTCAACTTCCCTATTTCTATTTTTTTCCGAATCACACTACTCTTCTTCTTTTTTCCTTCAACCGGGCTACCTGGCCAAACTCCCTTTCTTTTTCCCCCACATTTGGCTCTTTCGTTTTTATCTAATCTTCACTCTATCCCCTTCTTTTCTTTCGGTTGCTAGCTTGTGTTGTGACGAGTATCTTCTCCTTTTCTCTCCCAATCGGTATTTGTTCCCTAGGCCAAATATCTTACCTTCTTTTTCCCTCGCGACTTCTCCTTCTTTGTGTTTAGTGGCTAAGCTGAGCACTTTTCCTTCTTCTTCTTCTTGGCAGTTCTGGACTATTGCTTTGATTACTGTAAGTAAATAATAATTCTTCTCTCTCTTGGTTACGTTCATAGTTTAATCTGACACCTCCCTCTATTGCGGTTTCCTGTTAAAGGCATGACCTTTTCGTGTTGCCTCAGTTTTTCTGTGTGTTCGACTCTTGGGTGGGTAAGCCGATTACTCCTCTCATCTATCCTCAGTTTCTACGTGGTGGTAAGTCCCTGACATTGTGGTTATAGCTATTTTTTGGTTAAATGTGATGCAGTTTTGGCAAGGACTTGGAAGTTGAGCGGGATCACCGGTTTAAAGGAGTAGTAAACCATACTTGATCGAGCAAGGTTGGTAACTTGTATCCTTTTGGGTATAAAGGGCTTATAAGGGGGTGTAACCCGAAATTTTAAGGATTAACTTTTGAACGTGTTTGAATTTAGGTTAGTGTTCGTGGGGATTGTGCTTTTTGCGTAAATAGGTGAGTAATTGTACACCCAAATTTTGCTATTGTCAAACGTTGGATAAGGGCGTGTATGCACGCCACCATGTTACTATGAATCGGTAAAAGCCGAAAAGCCGAAACTTTGGCATTTGAAGCCTCACGAGCATGCGAATGCTCGTGTGGTAAACCTAGCCTACAAATCATTGGCGACAGACTGTGGATCCCGCCACAGAAGTTCTTGTGGGCTTGGACCGTTATGGCCTCGTTGGGCCAAGATGGATTGTGTAGGCCCAATACGCTCAATGGGCTCTTCGGCCCACATGGGTAAAATCCACGGTAAGTGACAAACACTGGACTGGGCTATGTAGACTGCATAGCCATAATCTAAATTTCGGCTTAATGGGCAACATGAGCGTGTGGACCCACTTGGGCCAAGTAAAGAGCATTGGGTCCATTTACACCGTTATGGCCATTTAGGCTATCTGTGACCTCAAAGTGACTATAGACCTTTGGAGAGGTCGTTATTTGTATCGAGACCCTACAATTATCAAATGACCAAAATACCCTTAGAGGGTAAAATTACTATTTTACCCCAATGGATGGAAATGACCATTATACCCTAGAGGCAGGTTGATTGATGAGTGTATGATTTATGCATAACTGTATCTGAGTATGAGACCTTGCATACACGTAATATTTATGACATGACATTCTACATTGGGGTTAAGATTCTGATTTTGGGGAAGTACTGTACTAGTGGCTTTGCCTCGTTTTTACTATTCTGGTGGCTTTGCCACATATTCTGATATTAGTGGCTACACCACGTTTACTGTTATTAGCAGCTTTGCTACGATATTGGTGTGTTGGCTGGGTGGGTCGATTTAATCCCCATATGGTGTGTTGGTTGGTACGGGTGGTCTGTTGGCTGGATTGAGATGGGTTGCATACCTGCACTATACTAATACTGCTTTGGGCTTAGGCCCACACTATCACTGTATAGGGCTAAGGCCCAGACTGTACTGTTACTGAATAGGGCTCAGGCCCAGACCGTTACTGTATGCATTGTTTACTGTTTGACTAATAGGGGATTTCACACTAAGTTTTCGTAAACTCACCCTTTCATTTAACTGTGCAAGTAATCCCCAGTCTTAGATGATTTAGAGCCGCGAGGGACTCAGAGGTGGCCACACGATTGCAGACAATTTGATTATGACTTAACTTCTTCAAAGATTTTATATTTGGGTTTTAATTATGTAATAAGGCAATTTGGGGAATTTTTAACTTTTAATTGGGCTTTTGATTTCGTATTTTGAGCTGCTAGAGTAGGGGCATCGAGCTTTCAAAATAATGAAGGTTTCAAAGAAAAACATGCATTTTTAACCTTAAGGTTTTCAACTTGATAAGCTTCCACGATTTTAATCGGATTAAGAAATCAATGATAACAAACGTTTTGATAAGTTAACTTCGGTTGTAATAACGGAATTTACTAAGTTTTCTCAAGCAATAAAAACTAAATGGGTTTTAGCTTAAAAACGATTTTTTTCCAACAAGTTCAAGTCTTGAAGGCACTTCGATGTGACACGTCAGATTCGGTCGTAAAGTCTAGGCCGGGTTTGGGGTGTTACAACAGGGGCGTGTGGTAGCCCGTGTGGCAGGCCATGTAACCAAACACGGTCGTGTGGTCAATGAGAGGGCCATGAGCGTTTTCATGGGCCGAATTGACACTAGGCCATTTTAGGCCGAATTAGGCCAAGTGGGCCCAATAGGCCTACGGACCGACACAGAAAGATTGACACAGAATTGTGGTAACTGTTGGGCTAGGCTGTAATATCCCGAATTAGGGCCTAATCGGAATAGTGGTTTCGTGACCACAAATTCCAGATAGAAATAATTATTTTATAATTATTTTGATGTTTATGATAGGATTGCATGATTGTGTGAAAATTTCGTGACGAAATTCTATGCATAAAGTGCTTAAGTTGAAATTAGGGACTAAATCGAATAACTTGCAAAACTTGCATTCTATAAGTTTTTAGTATGAAATTACTTTCGAATATTAAAGAGGAGGTCTTAAATAGCAATTTGACCAATTTCTAAAATTTTGGACAAAAATAGGCTTGTATATGAAAATTTTCAAAGAAAGGTATTAAGGGTATTTTGGTCATTTGCATATTAAATGAAATAAAATGAGAAAAATAACACAAAATAGTCATCTTCTCCATATAGTTGCTGCCGGATTTTGCTCTCTCCATAGCTAGGATTTCTTCAACTTTGAAGCCTTGATTGTAAGTGATTTCTATGTCCGTTTTTAATGTTCTTTACGTTTTTGGAATCCCGGTATCTCGATTTAGCTTATGCTAGTAATAATTTAACCTAGGGTTCATATTTGGAAAAATAACCATAGGTGAAATTTGTGTATTTTGGTGTTTTATGATAGAATATGAGGTTTTAAATTATGTCAGACAACTTGTACTACTCGGTTTTAAGCGAAAACGAGTAAAAGGGCTTAATCGGTAAAAATACCTAATAGTCATAAGTACATGTTAGAGTGTGAAATTGATGCTGCCATAGAAGGGAAAAATGATCAGCATGTCATAAAACATAAGAATAAGGGATGAAGTTTAATTCCCGAGCCTAGGGGCAAAAGTGCAATTTTGCAAAAGTTTAAGGGCAAAAATGTAATTTTGCCAAAGTTCGTATTAAATGTTGTTTTGATGAATGTACGTATTAAATAAGATTAATTTGGCATTATAGATCAAGAGAAGCGAGATTCAAGTCGCGATCGAGGGAAAAACAAAGTTTACGAAGAATAGGCTCGATTGCTAATAATTTTATACCGAGGTAAGTTCATGTGTAAATGTAGTAACATAATTGTCATTTTAAGTAATTTAATGTTATTTATGTGATATGATGATTAATATCATGAAATATTATGCTTTATGGTTATTATTGAATTATATGTAAATTATGAATTGCTACCGAGTATCGGTTTCTACATTTTGAAGAAGGCGATCAACATGTGTAATAGAGGAAAAAACCCGTTTGAACCTTGGGAATAGATTAGAATACAAGTGACATGTCACTAGGATGGTTGGGCATCCGAACTCGTTGAGTTGAGTCCGAGTTCACTTATGGATGCAAATATCCGAACTCGTTGAGTTGAGTCCGAGTTCGTGAGATGTAACTAGGCATTCGAGCTCGTTGAGTTGAGTCCGAGTTCACTTATGGATGCGAACGCCCGAGCTCGTTGAGTTGAGTCCGAGTTCGCTTATGGGCAGGTTACATGGTAGCTTGGCTACATATGTGGCACTTATGTACAAACTTTCCGTGTATTCGAATTATATTCCGATGTGTTCAACGGGTAGATCTTAAGAAAATAAGGAGAATGCCTAAAACGAAGGTGACATGTTGGTAAGTGTGGTAAATGAGAAAATTTGGCAGGTATGTGCTTAAACCCTCGGGTTGAAAACTTGGTAAGATGAAATCGTAGAAAGATATTAAATGTAAATGATGTTTTATGTGGAATTGTGTGATTATGTTACTTGCTATTTGCATGTGAACTTACTAAGCATTTATGCTTACTCCCTCCTTTTCTTTCATTGTAGTTTTGACAAGCCGGCTTAAGAATCGGGATAGGTCGAAGACTCGTTCACACTATCCGAAGGCTTAAATCGGTAAAATGGCTTATATATTATGAATGTGGCATGTATGAAAAAATACTCACTTTGTGTAATTGATATTATAATATGGCTATGGTTTGGCAAGAAAAGGGTTTGTAATTGATTAGCCATTGGAATGACCAATCTAAGTCATATTTGATGTTATGTATGTTTAAAATGATATTTAGTCCATGAAAATCCTTAGTAAAGTGAAATTTACCATAAAACAAAATCTGACAGCAGCAGTGATGCAAATTTGAAAAATCACCAAAAATAGTAGAAATGGAATTAAATGATTAATAAGTTACGAAATTGAAGCTTAATGAGTCTATTTTCATATGGATTGAACAAAACAGGTATATGAATTATAATTTATGAGATATTTTAATTTTTGTAAAACAGGGCCAGAGTGTTTTCTGGATCCTCTGTTCTGACTTTGGAAATTCACCATAAATTGTATTAAAATAATTAGAAGTCATGCTTTATATGTACGGATTTCTTATTGAGTCTATTTTTAAGATAAAGAAACGTCATAGTCATTAAATTATGTACAGAGAGATATCTGATTCATAATACACAGAGGTCAGAGCAGTCGAACCCTGAAACAGGGGAGAATTTAACTAATAAACTGTAGTAATTGGCCCTGCCAAAAATTCTAGAAACAAATTAGTAAATAGATATATGAGTCTATTTTCAGGGAAAATTTACAGAATTGGATTTTGAGTTTCGAAAATCGAGATATGAATTTTTAAGCGACTGTGACGCAGATTGCTAGCTTGACTGGAAATTTTAAAATTAAATTGTTTGAGTTGTTTAAGAAATGAATTAAGTCTGTTAACACCTCGTGTTCGACTCCGGCAATGGTCTCGGGTACGGGGCGTTACATAGGCCGTGTGAACCACATGGCTAAGGCCATTTTTGGGTTATGTGGGCCATACGAGCGTGTGGGTCCACATGGGCCATAATAGGGGTCGTGGGCCCATTATCACTGATTGACTGTTAAAGGTTGCACGGGTCGTCCAAGACGACTGTGGACCTACTGTTGGGCTGGTAAGTGTACCATGACCCTTATGACTGATTTACCCCTACGTGATATATGACTGTGTGAGCATGCCATATTTACTGTACATTCATTTATATTATGTTGCATTGCATGGGGTGGGATATACGATTTTGGAGGAAGTGCACTGAATGGCTATAAGCCTATTATTGGCAGCTCTGCTGCAAATACTATTTTAGTACCGAAATCGGTATGACTTGGTGTGCAAGGTTGGGTGGGTCGACTTTATCCCCACATAGTGTGTAGGGCTGGTACAGAGATGGTGTGTAGCGGATGGATTGGGTAGGACCTTTGTTTGCATACTGTACTGAAATGGGCTAAGGCCCAAACTGCCTCTATTATTAAAATGGGTTTAGGCCCAGACTGATACTATTAATGAAAAGGGGCTAAGGCCCTAACTGGAACTAACGGGCCTAGGCCCAGATTACGTCTACTCTGAATAATTGTTATTTTGGGATTTCACACACTGAGTTTTCGTAAACTCACCCATCTAATATCTGTGCAGGAAATCCCTAGGCTTAGATGGATCGAGGCGACGGAGGACTCGAAGGTGGCCACTCGACGTAGTTAATTTACTTAAAATTCTATATTTTAGATTTTATTTGATATTGGGTTTTCATTATGTAATAAGGCCTTTTTAAAGTTTATTTTAATTTGGGAATTTAATTACTTTAATTTTACTTGTTAGTACTAGGACTCGTATTTTCAAGAAGGCGCAAACCAAAGTTTTTCTAAAATCATTACGCTTACGCCATACGTTTTAAAAGCTTCCACAACAAATACTGTTTTAAATTTGAGAAACTAGTAAAATTTATATTTTGCTTAAATAACTTGAGTTTTCACAAGGAACTAGTCAACCTAATTTTTTTTAGAATCTAAAGAAGTTTTTATGAAAAACAGATTTTTTTCAATTAGTGTTATGGAATAACACTCCAATGTCACATCACAGATTCGGCCATAACGTCTAGGTCGGGTTTGGGGTGTTACATTGATTGTCAAAATGTGACATGTTGTGTGCCATGAATTATGTTTAAATATGTGAGTGCCTAAGGGTGGCAAAAGGCTTGGAAAATAGCCTCAAAGTTGTCCACACGGGTAGACACACAGGCATGTGTCTAGGTCGTGTGTGACACACAGTTTGCCCCATGGGCGTGTGTTCTGGCCGTGTGTCCCCTTCGCCCTAATTATGTAAAATAGAATGCCCAGTAGTAAACACACAGGCAAAGACACGATCGTGTGTCTCGACCGTATGTCTCAGTTGTTTGAAGGACACGGCCTCATTACACGGGCGTGTGACTTGGCCATGTGACCCTATTTTGGTTGATGACGTCATAAAAAGGGAGTTACACAGGCTGAGGACACGGGCGTGTCTCAAGCCACACGGGTGTGTGTGACCACACGGCCTACCCACATGGGCGTGTGACCCTCCAAAATGGAAAAATTATCTAAGTGTTGTATATGTTCCAAAAGTTCTCGGTTTAGTCCTGAACCATACCCAATGTATGTTTTGGGCCTCGTGGGCCTGTATAAGGAATGATATGCATGTGAATGAAGATTTTTAGATTTGCACAGAAATTCATGTATTAGTTTTGTATGATTGTGTGAGTTTATCTTCGGTAACGCCTCGTTCCCTTTCCAGTGTCGAATACGAGTAAAGGGTGTTACATTTAGTGGTATCAGATCTATGGTTTAGTTGATTCTCAGACTAACTAGCATTAGTGAGTCTAGCTATACATGCCATATTACTACCTGTGATAGTGTGATATCTCCCGGCTCTAACTGGAACGATGAAAATGTGCAAGTGTACACAATCGCATCAAGTAATAAAGTTACAAGTAAATGTCGAGTTATCGTACCCCTAGGGGCTGTGAAAAGAATTATTTATAAATGCTATTTAAAACACTTTGGTGAAAAAAAATTTGTTTGAAGAGGGTGATTAAAAATTAAGATTTTAAACTAAATAAATAAATCTCAAATGCACGACTTCAAAATACGATTTTAATCAAGATGACATAATTGTGTTAGATTAATTACATTTCTTAACTTAGAATTATTAAACTAATGTTTATATTGTTACAAATAAATTTATGGCAACTTGGTAATTTGCTAACTTATGAACATACTCACCTACCAAAATCCATTCATCTCTTGGACATATCTCTATGTCAATTCAATCGATTAAACAAATCTTAATAGGCAAATATGTTATAGCACATACATACTTATTAAGTTGAAGTAATCTCTTAAACATATCCCTATGTCAATTCAAACAACTAACTCGATTTCATAAGTACATAAAAGACTTTGTGAGGTAACAAAGTATCTTTACCTTGAAACAGTTTAATCACAATAATCTTGCAAGTTATGCAAGGCAATTGTATCGTCAGATACCATTGCTAATTTAAGCCTCAGCTACCTTAGATGATTAAACATGCACTGCTTAAGTACTGTGCCTATTAATTACAATTTCAATCTGTTTAAATAATTAATTCATTAGTTACCTAACAATTGTAATGCAAGAATAACTTAGTCATGATTTTACTTAATCAAGCATCTTACCGATGCCTATAACAACATAAACACAATTTTAACAATTTAAGAAGATGAAATGCAATTAACCTAACACAAATTAAATTCAAGCTAAATTGATTAAATTAACCATTCCAACAACATAAATATTCATAGATATGTTCATCATAACAACAAAAAAAATTAAAGAGATAGGGAACAAAAATCAAATCCGATGTTTTTCCGTGGCTTGACAAGGTTGCTCTGTTCTTCATTCTCTATTGTCCTCATTGATCAAAGCTGCTACGAACATTTCAATGTTGCTTCAAAATGGCTGATGAACCCCCCTTTTCCAAGGGAGGAAATTGGCAAGAGAGCAAGAGAATTTAGAATGGCAAAGAAGAAAGAAAGTGGAGAGAAGAGAGAAAAGATGTGAATGAATTGAGGTGTGCTTCAAATGACCAGCCTAAAGAGGCTTTTATAGTTGAAGAGGGCTGCTAAAAATAGCTAAAATTAATAGCCAAAGAGCCCTCCCTTGGCTGGCCACACATGTGGCAAGGTTGATGGTTTCAACTTTGCTAATTTAGGCTTGGGGCAAATCTATAAAGCCACCAATTGTGGAGGGGATTTGTTTGCAGCTTGAACAAGTCTTAAAGGGCCTCTTTGCAAGCTAAATAATCAGCCAATAAGCTAATTTGGGTCAGCATATGGACGGTTTTGGGCTGTCCACTTCTTGGTCGGTTCGGTTCACTCGGTTCGGCTCAACTAGGTCACTTTACATAATTAATTAATAATAATTTATTTAACCCAAATTAAATTGGATTAAAATTAAAATTAAATATATTATGAATTAATACACATAATTTGGACTGTCTTTAGCTGAAAAATTCATTCATCTCGATGCCTCAAAAATTGCTTCTCAATTTTGCGCTTCTAGTAGTGTCTGCTAAGTCAATTCTCGCCCTTTGTGCAATTCTGACGAAAATAATCAAAATTAATTAAAATTTATTATGAAATTAATTAAAATTCATTATGTTAATAATTTAAGTACAAAATAATTATTTTATAATATTTATATATTTTTCAACAATAATTTTGCTAAAATTGCATGAATTTGAGTTAAAAAGTGCATGAAAAATGGTGTATATTTTCATGTTTCCAATAACAAAATTGTTTTGTTCAGATAAAGAAGACTTCCAACCAAGCTATTTTCGATAATGCTGAAAATGAAATTGAGATGATTGAAATGTGCTTACTATAACACCCCTCGCCCGTATCCGATGCCGAGACAGGGTTCGAGATGCTATTGGACTTAACTCAAGCACTTTTATACTAAACTGCCATGAAATTTTGTTCAAATTTAAAAAATTTTATTTCATAGGAAAACTGTCCCTTTGTTGGGCTTACGAGGCCCAAAACATACATTCAGGATGGTTCGGGACCAAACCGAGGGCTCAAGAAAAACTTAGAAAAATTCATGCTTTAAGGCTCCATACGCCTGTGTGGATATAGGGCACACGTCTGTGTGCTAGGGACGTGCCCGTGTCCCTTACCCATGTGGCCAATTTAATTCCAAATTTTTTTTCATGAAACAAGTGCAGACTTCACACGGCCTGGACACACGCCCATGTCCTTTGCCCGTGTCCTTTCACACGGCCACGACACGCCCGTGGCGCAGCCCATGTGCAAAAAACTAGGTATTCTGTTTCTAACGTCAACGTTACACGACCATGGCACACGCCCGTGTACTAGGCCGTGACCTTCCACACGGCTGAGACACACGACCATGTCTCTACCCGTTTGATAAATACCATCCATTCTGACTTTAAATTTCTAGGTGTAAGGGACACACGGCCTTCTCACAAGCCTATGGGGCTGTCCGTGTGTCACACACGGCCTAGAAATATGCCCGTGTGTCTACCCGTGTGGACAATATGAGGCTATTTACCAAGCCTCATTGCTACCCTATCATACCTATTTTCATGCCAACACCAACCAATACCAAATCAAGCATGATAGACATTCATTTAACCATGAGGATGCATCTATTATAGACTCAAAATAAATGTTACCGGATATTCTATAACCTTTAAAGTTAAACCTTTCAGAATACTACCGGATATTCTATAAGCCTTAAACATGGGGTAAGTTGCCGATGCCATGTCCCAAACATGGTCTTACACTGGCTATCATCATCGAGGCCGATGCCATGTCCCAGACATAGCCTTATACTAGCTCTCATATATACGTGCTGATGCATGTCCCAGACATGTCTTACTCTAGCACAACTCTTAGCCGATGCATGTCCCAGGCACGTCTTACACTGGCTATCATCGTTGAGGTCGATGCATGTCCCAGACATGTCTTACACTGGCACTCATCTCTACACCGATACCATGTCCCAGACATGGTATTACACTAGTTCTCATAATGTGGCCGATGCATATCCCAGACATGTCTTACACTGGCACACTAGTAACCCGAATGTTAAGGTACGAATATCCAGTTTATTTCCTAGGGTTCTAATGGGATCTTTCTACTATCTCAATTATTACTACGCATTCTCAATTCACAATCTAGCAATTCATGCTATATCAATTCAATGACAATTCAAATACATGTATTACAATGTAGTTATATTATTTACATACAACTTACCTCGGTTTACAAAATGTACTCGACTAGTCGATTTAGTTGATTTGCTTGGCTTTCCCCTGGTCTAGGTTCGAATTCGGTAAATCTTGATCTATAATAGAAAAATGCACTCATTTAGTCATTAAGCACAATTAGGCAATCTAAAATTCATATTTTTGGGTAAAATGACCATTTTGCCCCTAGACCTTGGCAAAATGACCATTTTGCTCCTATGATCAAAATTTGATTTTTATCGAATTTCTTCATATCTCAAGCTTATACGGGCTCTTTTTACTCTTGTAGCAACTTCAAAATCTCACTATTTCACACACTTAACACTTATCTTGCAGCTTTTGCAAAATAGCCCTTTTTTGGTGTTTTCATGTTAACACCTTTCACAAAAGTTGTTTATAACATAGCTAAGACTCATGCTATTCCATAAAAAATTAGAAAACACTACAATTTCATTCATGGAAAAACCATAAACTCTTAACCATTTTTCAAAATAGACCATCATTTGGAAGCTCATGCTTCAAGGTTCCCAAAAATGCAAAAATTATTAACTAGGGACATGGAAATCACTTACTTGTTGAGGTAATAAGTTATTGAAACTTCAAAGCTTCAAAAACCCCTCTTTTGCTGATATTTTCGGTGGGGAGAAGGCATGGAGAAGAAAGAAATTGATAGCTAAGCTCATAGGTATTACTTTATCATAAGATTATGTCATCAAGTCACCTAACATTGAGTTTTTGACTAAATTTGCTCCTAATGGCCAACCACCTTGTTTATAGGGATTAAATTTCTCTTTAAAAGCCCTTAATTTTAGTTCTTTAGCTATTTAACACTTCTTGGTACTAAAATGTAACTTTTTCCTTTTATGCGATTTAGTCATTTTTCGTTATTGAGCTCTCAAACGTCAAAATTAACTCACCAAAATTTTCAAGCACTAATGAAATCTTACTATAACCTTATAATACTAATAAAAATAATTTTCCCAACTTCAGAGTCGTGGTCTCGAGACCACTATTCTAACTAGGCCCTAAATCGGATTGTTACACTTACAATGTGTTAAGATTTGGAAAGGTATGGATAGAAGTTCATGAATATGCATGTGTTAATGTGGGGAATGAGATAACCATAACTTGAGAAATATGGAACAGTGAAATGAAACGAAAGCTTATATTGTGATAAGCTTACCCATGTTTGCTCGATAATCCATATGATGCCATGTGCCACACTTATTTGATTAAGTGAACGTGATAAGTAAATTTACTCAAATTGATGGAATGTGTGTTTATGTACACTTGTTTGAAAGAGATAATTAGAAAGTTCGTGTGACATGAATATGTATGTTAAGTTGCTTGAACATAATTATGTGATTGTGATGATATGATATTGATGATGAATGCTAAGGTATATGTGTGTAATTATGAGAGTCAAGTTAGAGGCTTTATGACCTCACCCCCTTACCAGTGTTGCTTTATGACGAAAATTCATGAGAATTATGTTGAATAAGTTTATAAGTGGGAAACTAAAGAGTATAGTGGTGGAATAATGTAACAGTCCGGTTTTGACCCTAGTTTGAATAGTTGGTTCGGGACCACAAATACGAGTCTAAAAAATATTTTAATATTATTTTCTGTGTCTGTGATATGTGAATTTATAACTGTGAAGTTTCTATGATTTAATTTGTCTGTTTCTGTGCTTAATTATGATAAAGGACTAAATCGCGTAAAATGCAAAAGTTGCATGCTATATGTTAATAGGGTTAGTTGGCCTTGGCTTTTAAAATAAAAGTCCTTGCATGTCAAATTTACCATTTATGTTAATGGTGGACAATGTTAGACATGTAGTAGTTAAAATTCTATGATATATGTTATGGATAAAATAGTAAATTAATTAGTAATGTATATTAAATAAAGAAAACATGAAAGTGGCCATATTATCATGCATATAGCCGAAAATAAAAGAAAATAAAAAAGGAAGAAAGCCATTCAAGGTTTCGTCTAGTTTGATCCTTGATTAAGGTATGAATTTCCGTCTGTTTTTTATAATTTCTACGTTTCTATGATCGTTGCTTCGTGTTCTTCAAAACCCATGTTTGAATTTCAATTTTTGTTGAAGATTATGAAATGTGCCATTGAAGATTTTATGAGCTTTGTAATGTTTTTATATGGATTATGAAAGATATATGTGAGATTATCATGCTTTGTTCTTGAATTTTGATGGAATAGAGTTATTTGGGCTAATTTGTGAAAATGAGGTTTTGAAGGACTAAATTGTGAATTAAATATATTATTTGGACTTTTATGGAAGCTATTTATATTCAGCCAAGCTATAGTCTTGGAGAATTTTGCATATGTTTGATATTGTGAAAAATGGACTAAATTGTCAAAGTGTGAAAATATAAGGGCTAAAATGCAAAGTGCCATAAATATGTGTTCATGGATTATTTTGAATGAAATGAATGATTGAATGGTTGAATTTGAATTGTATTAGGTCAAGAACAAAGAAAATTAGACTTAGATCGAGGGAAGTCCAAAATGGTTGAATAGTCGACTCGTTTCCGTCCGAAATCCGTACGAGGTAAGTCAAATTACAATTACGTGTTAAATTGACTAATTTTTTTGCATATATATACACTGTAAACTGTATTGGACGGCCTTGAGAGCTTGATGAATAAATTTTGAGTAAACTCTGATAATATGCTAGTATCTGAAAAGCTCTGTATGTTCTAAAAGAACATTGACATTGATCTAAGATGTCGTGTAAGACCGTGTCTAGGACATAGGCCTCAATTTGAGATTTACGTGTAAGACACTGTCTGGGATAGAGGCATCGATATTGAATTACATGTAAGACCACGTCTGGGACGTCGACATTGTATTCGTTTATAAATATCTGTATCATTTTTGAACCGTCTGATAATAGAGTATGAGATATGGGAATGAATATATGAAATGTATAATTTATACAGGTACGTTTGTATCATACTAAATTTCTAAATATGGAATACTCTTTTTCTGTGAAATAATGAATGCAAAGTATGTATGAAATCATGGAAATGAAACATGATATGTATACAAGCAAATGAGCATGGTTAAGCTCATGAATTACTCTGTGAAAGGGCTATGAATTCTTACTATTAACTTGTATTTTTTATGCTTTAATAGTTAGATCAATTGTATTTGGCTTACTAAGCTCTTTGTAGCTTACTCTGTGTGATTTTTATCTGTTTTACAATTATCGTAGCTACTGAAGGCTCTGGGATAGTCGAGGATTGTCACCATACTATCGAATTTATTTTGGTACTTTTGAAAGTGTAAATATATATAAGTATGGCATGTATAGGCTAGAATGTCTATGTATTTAAGTTTTGATATGTATATATATATATGTTATGCCATGAGAGTTGGCTAGCAAATGATATGTTTGTGCATGGTTTTGGTATTTGGTTGGTGATGCTAAAAGGTGTATGTTTGAAATGTTTTATGATCTAATATGATTTGGTCATTTTAAGCATGGAATTGGTTGAAAATGTTGGTATAAATGTTGTCTAATATTGCTTAGGAATGACTCAAAAAGGAGTGACAATTTTGGCTTAAACCAAGCCTGCATTGTGCCACACGGCCAGGGCACACGGGCGTGCCTGGTGGCCGTGTATGCAAAGTAATAACCTCTTAAGACCACACGGTTAAGACACATGGGCATATGGCCATGGGTTTAAGTCAATAGCTAGCTAAGTATCACACAGCCATAGCACACGGGCGTGTCTGTTGGCCGTGGGTGAAAGTCAGTATGTATGCCTTATTTTTGGCACAGCTGGTTCACATGGGCGTGTCTAGTGCCCATGTGAGGCACACGGCCTGGTCACATGGACGTGTGACCTCAACAGAATTGAAATATTTTTTGAGTTCTAAAATTCATGAATGTGTTCGGTTTAGTCCTGATCTTTTCTAAAAGTATGTTTTAGGTCTCGTAGACCATCATAAGGGACGAATTGTTGATGATTGCTTATGTATTAATGTTATTTGATATCTATGATTCTAAATAGGTCTGAAATGTTCTGTCTGTCTGGTAATGCCCCTTACCTATTCAGGTGACGGTTACGGGATAGGGGTGTTACAAATAATTACTAATTCATACAGAGATGAGAATAGAGTGGAAAGTGAGCTCAGTTTTAGAAGAAATATCATATAGTTTTAAAGATTATATAGATTATACAATGTCTCAGATAAATAAGAAGTTAGTCTCGGCTAATCGAGTCAATTAGGTATGATGTCTATAGACGTGTTCACTAAAGATTTCTTCTGAATTGATTTTCGTTAATGAGTGGAATAATACGGGGTTTACGATAACAGAATTAGTCGGAGAAATGATGTTTAAATTGTAAAGATGTCTACGTGTAACAGTTATGGTTAAATAGATTACCATGATATCTTCTAAGTATTCTGTATATATTCATTCGTCCTCGGGGGTTCATGCGAATGTCTGTCTTCTGATGAAATTATTATCCAGTAAAACTGTTAGCCAACTTTAATGTTAGATGAAAGCACTGATGGTCTATTTATTTTATGTGTAATACCCCTTACTCGTGTCCGACACCGGGACAAGATACGAGGCATTGTCGGACTTAAACATACACATACATGTAAAATCTGGCCATAAAATTTTAACCAATTCAAAAACATTCAAACACATGCATATCGTCCTTTATACGAGCCTACAAGGCCCAAAGCATACATCAGAGGTGGTTTGGGACTAAACCGAGAACTTCCAGAAATTTTACAACACTTAAGGAATTTTCCATGTTTAGAGAGTCACACACCCGTGTGGATTAGGCTGTGTGGTCACACACGCCCGTGTGGCTTGGGACATGCCCGTGTAACTCTCTCTTTATGACGTCAGCAATGAAATGGGGTCGCACGGCCAAGTCACACGCCCGTGTGCTAGGGCCTTGTTCCCCACACGGTCGAGACATACGGCAGTGTCTCTGCCTGTGTGGCCAGCACTTAGGTTATTTTCCAAGCCTTGGTCAACCATAAACCCTCACACAATTATACAACATCAAGGACATATAACATGGCATCCATTCAATGATTAAACATCTTCAATTAAGCCACAAAAATAGCATTTGCATGTCATCATACTTGTGTATCTCATACTCATTTTATATCAAGTCTGGACATACCAAACCATATTCATTTAGCCTTGTCATCTTCATTAACATCATTAACTTACTCTAAATTTACACTTTTATACTAAGCATATGGTTATATATATTAATCAAACTTCCTCCATCAAATATACATACCATATCATACATCCATAGATATCAAGCCATCACATCATGCAAATCATCAAGACATTAGAACAGTCAAGCAAAATCAAATAAGTTTACAACCCAATGGTCAAATACAAGCCATATCTCATGGCTCTATACAACTGAATCATTATATGCCAACTCAATTGGCCAAATCATGAAACACATATCATAAAGTAATAAGTCTTTATACATGCCACTCACTTGAAAGCATTTAAGGTTTATTAATACCTCGACTTGAAAATTTGATAGTGTGATGTTGCCTCCGACGATCTCCAACCTCGAGCTAACCTGACAACACTAAAAGAAATGAAAAGGAGAGGGGTAAGCTATATAGCCTAGTAAGTCCATATGAAAATAATAAGCAATATGTCAACATGCTTCTCAAGGTAATATAATTATAATTACACATTTACTTATGTTTTGGTCAAGCTATTTTCTCGTGTCATAATTACTAAATTATTTATATCTAGAGCTACATAACTCCAAATTAAGATTCGCTAATTTTCCCTAAAACTAGTCTCACATTTCTTCTTACCATAAATTTTCCAGAATTTATGGATCAGCCAATAATTACAATTTATTCTTCAAAGTTACCCCTGTTCTGCTATTTGACAGCTTCGACCTTTCTTTCCTAAAATTTAATAATCTCACAGTACGGATAATGTTCCCATTAGTTTCTCTTGAAAATAGACTCATTAAGAATTTAGTCATATGAATTCTAATCTATAATTATTTTTTAAAATTTTTAGTGATTTTCCAAAGTTAAGATAGGGGAGTCCGGAATCACTCTAACCCTGTCTCACAAAAATTAAAATATCTCATAACATTAAATTCTTTTGCTTACACCGTTTCATCTATGTGAAAATAAAGTCAGTAAGCTTTAATTTCATATCTTATTCAGTCTCTAATTCGATTTCCACAATTTTTGGTGGATTTTCAAAGTCAGACTACTGCTGCTGTCCAAAACTGTTCTAGTGCAATATGATGATAACTATCATAAGATCATTTTCAACTAATCATGAACTCACCATTTCATGGATTTCATGTTCAATTACACAAATACATAATAACATAACCATAAAGATTATTCATCATTCAAGCCTTTTTTCATACTTATCATATGTTCATATACATACATATATATAAACTTTCTCACCATAAGTCATTCTTCATCAAGGCATTGCTCATGAGTTTAGCGTACAGACCTGCACTCACTCATAGTATATCACACAACCATACCTTCTTTAACATGCCCTCCTTGGGTCTTTCATTACATTATCCATTGCATTACCCGTTGAGCACTCGGAATACTATTGGATATGCGGAAACTTGCACATAAGTGTCACATAAACATACGTAGCCAAAGCTACCTCATAACATGTAACGCTTGCAATGAAGCTACTCACAGGCTTGCTCATAAAAGCTATCGGTCAAGGTGTAGTTACATGGGCTACTCACACAAGCTGTCAGGTATCCGACCAACTCAAGGATTCCCTAGCCACTGGTAAGACACACAAGACCATTGCCTGGAACCCAATTACATGTATCACATCCATAATGAACTCGGACCAACTCAACGAGCTCAGATGCCTCATACATATCACGAACCTAAACCAACTCAACAAGTTCAAATTTCTAAATTCCTAGTGACATGCCACTTGTATCCTAAACTATTTCTAAGGCTCAAACGGGATTTTTCGATACCACATCTCTGTCGAACTTACTGAAAGTGTCGATCTCACTATCCATAGTACCAATTGCCCAATCATAGCATGATAAGGCATAAATCAAATAGCAAATAAGCTTTTAAGATTTTACATAACATATATCACATATTTCATATATTACTTGTCATGTATCATCATTTTCTTGCATTTCATATAATATTTTTCCATGTCATATTTCCACATCATATACACCATTCCATCGACTTTTCCAATATATTAAATCATACAATATATGCAATAATAGTAAGGAATATAATTCAAACATAACATTGCATTATTATTATCATACGAACTTACCTCGAATCCGAGCACAGTTAATTATTCCATTTTAGTCCATAATCTCGTACTTTCCCGAAGCCCGAATCTCAATTTTCTTGATCTAACATTTCAAATATAACTTATTTATTACTCACATTAATCAAATTGACCCAAAAATCATACTTTTACAATTTTGCATTTTTACCCTTAAACTTTTACATATTTACATTTAGCCCTTAGGCTCGTAAAATGAAATTTATTCAATTTCTTTGTACTTTAAGCCTAGCCAAATCATTTTCATAACTATAGCAGCCTACAATTCCCACTAAACAACACTTTTATTATAAATTTTTTAACTTTTATAATTTAGTCCTTTTTAGCGTTTTCACCAAAAACTACTTAGTAAAAGTCCTTTAACACACAACAAACATTCATATTCCTCCTTTAAACATCAAAATACACACATGTAGCACACGGGTAAATTTTCAAACATCAACCCTAGCTTAAATAAATGGTAGAAATAGCTAGATCATTGTACAAGGATTTTAAAAACTTAAAAATCATTAAAAACGGGGCAACAACGGACTTACTATTGAGCTTGGAAAGCTTGAACAAAACCCTAGACATGGCTTCCTTGAAAATTTTGGCCAAAGGTTGAAGATGAGCATAAATTTGGCTTTTATTTTCCCTTTTTATTATTTTAATTACCAAATGACCAAAATGCCCCTAACTTAAAAATATTCTATTTTATCCATTTCATGTCCATTTTTGTCCAAAAAATTAACCAATGGTCTAATTACCATATAAGGACCTCCAATTTAAAATTTCATAGCAATTAGACACCTCTAGCTTCTAGAACTCAAGTTTTGCACTTTTTACAATTTAGTCCTTTTGAACAAATTGAGTGCCCAAATGTCAAAATTTTCGAACGGAATTTTCACGAAATCATCCCATGAAATCGTAGACCATAAAAGTGTAAGAAAGCCAAATTTTACTGTGTCAAATTTGTGGTCTCGAAACCATTGTCCCGACTAAGCCCTAATTTGGGATGTTACAACTCCCCCCTTTAGGGATTTTCATCCTCGAAAATCTTACCAGAAGAGTGGTTCGGTTTTCACATAAACTCCACTATCTCATAATCATCGCTAAAGAACTTTTACTTAGGCTATGCTTAATACTTAGCTCTTTAATTTATCATACTAAAGTCCTGAGGAATTCTTTGTTACACGACACATCAACCGAATCTTGATTTCCATTAGAGAATTCATGTACACAAGGGTCGAATTCATACCATCATAGAACATATATACACATCATACTTGAATCCTGTCGGATTCAAATGGCATAGCCAACCCGATCATCATGGCCTTAAGTTCTCTATCATTTTATACTGCCCGCTAGTTTACAAATTCAACCTCTGGTCGTCATTTAAATTCAGAGCCTCATTTAGCTTTTTTAATAATTTACGATATAAATCTCGAATCTCAATCCAATTAAAAAAGACTAGCATTTTAAGAAATTTGACAATCTCAGAGATACATAATTCCAGTAATCTGATAAGCGAGAATTCTATTAGTACCGAAATGATTTGCAATTTCGTCAAACATATGACAACAAATCACATAACATTTCTCAGCCACACAAACATACAATAAAACTTTAGTTTTCAGTCTTGAACTCAACTAATACTGATCTGTCAATAGACAAGATCAACCGTATAACCATCATTCTCAAGGAAATCGAGGATTTTCAACCCCAATACTAGTAACTACATTTTTGCTGTTCTCAAAGATCAAACAGTAACTAACTCATCATCTTTCAATGGTTCAAATCATCTACACTATCTCAGATTCTGATCTTTCCGTAACATTGGATACTTTAAGCTATCTCATTACCTTTTAGTTTTAAAACACATCATATTTCGCTTAATGGCACATCACTGAAAATCAATAATTTCTTGCCCAATGTAGGCTAAACCAAATCTAATGCTTCGTTTTACAATGCCCTCGACTGTTCAAAACCTTGCTAACATGTAATAGATCATGTAACTTTCACAAAGCAATAAATTTTATCATTCAATGTAGCTTTAAATCATATCAAATTCTTCTAAGTTATGTACACTTTTCATTCAGACTAACCATCTTTTACCCGTAAAGACATGAAATTTTATTCCCAGACATAAATATCTCATTTAATCTTTCAAACAATAACCAATACCGATTAAACAACCAAGTTGGTCTTAATCATCAATAAATGACATTTCAAGAAATCCTCTCTTCCAGTCGATAGAACGATTCAACATGTAATCATTCAAAGTTCACTTATCATGCTAATCAAAAACCATTTCAAATGTATTAACTCAAGTAACAGGGATATCTCAATTGAAGGCATCAACTTCGATTAACTAACTTGAGAAAAGAATTCCACCATACCAATTGAAATTCGCATTTTCAACACTTATGTCCTTGCCGATGTCAAAATTTTTTATGAAGATTTAGAGAAATCCAGATATCGAAATCACTACGTTACTATAATCAACCAGAAGCATGATCATAATTAACATAGTTATCATAGGCCAAAGAACACACTTTAGATATAAGCCACAATCGACAATTTACAGAATAGAGATGACATGAAAACCAAGATAAAGAAGTCCAGGACAAAGAAATCCAAGATAAAGAAATCCATGATACAGAAATCCAATATACAATATCATAATGAAAGTCCCAGAATAATGCTCATAAGAATGATATGAAGGATCTCGATAATTCCTCAAAGAAGAGAAGTCTAGAAGAATATATCAATCCAACCCACTGGAATTAAATGCAACAAGGATAATATACCTTCCTATATATGTATCGAACAGAACATCAATTAGAAGAAACAAAATCATATCATCATGTGTATTACCTCATAAAGTCCCAATAGATGAAATGTAATAGAATGCCATAGGGAAATAGGGCAATACAGATTATATACCAGTTGGATTATTAATACTTTCGTCTATGCATCATAATTAGAAAACATTCCTATAGAACAAGGATTTTATCAGAAGAGCAATAGCCATAGGAATAATCCCAAGAACATTTAAACATATAGAACACCTCAGAAGAAGCTGTCGAAATCTATTTAGCAATAACTGTTACACTCAGATATCTTACCCTTCAAATATTATTCCCTCAACTATTTATGTCATCACAAATCCTGTTTTATTCCTTTCACTGAAGAAAATAAGTTCAGAAGAAATTTTGATTACTACATTCTTTCAACATCAGGTCTGAATAAGTCGATTTACCAAAGTTAAGTTCTTCTCTCATTGTGATGTTTCGTAAACCGAATAATCTTTAAATCAATCTGATACCTTTCTAGTTCTGTCTTTACTTATCAATTCATTTATAAATTCTGACCATATTTATAATCATTCTACAGCTGAACTCTTTGGTTTCACACTTGTGAGCTTATCCCACATATCTCATAAAATCCTTTATAAACACCACTATAGAAAGGGGGTGGGGTTGTAAGGTCCCTAACTCGTCTCTCATACGTATATACATATAGCACTATTTCATCATCATAGCAATAGTTTCATAAGCATAACATTCACTTCAGGCAAACTTTTATTCACATTTGTATGACACGAGCTTCCCAATTACCTTATTTAAACAGTGCACTTATGAATGCATTCTATGGATTCTGAATAACATTACTAATCATTTTCATTAACTCAAATGAGTCATGCACATAACATCATACGAAGGCCAAACAAACATGAATAAGCATAGTACAATCTAAACTTTCATCTTGCACATAATTAAAATTCATTAATTTTCAATGTCCAATCGGGACAATGACATTTCCATCCGTAACATGATATTATGAGCCTTTATTCATACCTTTATGAATTTCAACTTATCACATTCAATTAATCGAATAAACCAAGTGCACAACATCATATGAACATCAAACAAGCACGAGTTATCATCGCAACATGAACTTTCATCTCACGTGTCATCACATACATATCATGAAATTTTATTCATACTTTTCTGAGCTTAGACTCATCATAACTATAATTTACTCAAATACCTTAGCATCACATTGAACATGGTCGGTGTAGCTCAGTTGGAGAGTATCTCTATCTAAGCGAGATAAATCTCATCTGCGTCAGGAGACGTAACACTATCACAGATTATATGTGGCATGTATAGTTAGACTCTCACACATGCTAGGTTAGTACGAGAACTGACTAAACCATAGCTCTAGTACCACTAAATATAACACCCCTTACCCGTGTCCAACACCGGGATAGGATACAAGGCATTACCAGACTTAAACATACACATACAGGTAAAACTAGGCCATAAAATTTCAACCAGTTGAAAAACAGTCAAACACATGCATATCATCCCTTATACGGGCCTTCGAGGCCTAAAACATACATCGGGGGTGGTTCGGGACTAAACTTAGAACTTTCAAAAATTTTACAACACTTAGGGAATTTTCCATGTTTAGAGAGTCACACGCTCGTGTAAATTAGGCTGTGTGGTCACACACACTCGTGTGGCTTGGGACACGCTCGTGTCCTCAGCCAATGTAACTCTCTGTTTATGACGTCAGCAATGAAATGAGGTCACACGGCCAAGTCACACGCACGTGTGCTAAGGCTGTGTTCCCTACATGACTGAGACACACAGTCGTGTCTCTACCCGTGTGACCAACACTTAGGCTATTTTCCAAGCCTTGGTCAACCATAAACCCTCACACATTTATACAACATCAAGGACATATAACATGGCATCCATTCAATGATTAAACATCTTCAATTGGGTCACAAACATAGCATTTGAATGTCAGCATACTTGTGTATCTTATACTCATTTCATATCAAGTCTAGACATACCAAACCATATTCATTTAGCCTTGTCATCTTCATTAACATCATTAACTTATTCTAAATTTACACTTTTACACTAAGCATATGGTCACATCTATTAATCAAAGTTCATCTATCAAATATACATACCATATCATACATCCATAGATACCAAGCCATCACATCATGCACATCATCAAGACATTAGAACAGTCAAGCAAAATCAATTAAGTTTACAACCCAATGATCAAATATAAGCCATATCTCATGGCTCTATACAAATGAATCATTATAAGCCAACTCAATTGGCTAGATCGTGAAACAAATATCATAAAGTACTAAGTCTCTCTATATGCCACTCACTTGAAAACACTTAAGGTTTATTAATACCCCGACTTGATAATTTGATAGTGTGATGCTGCCTCCGACGATCTCCAACCTCGTGCTAACCTGACAACACTAAAAGAAATGGAAAGGAGAGGGGTAAGCTATATAGCTTAGTAAGTCCATATGAAAATAATAAGCAATATGCCAACATGCTTCTCAAGGTAATACAATTATAATTACACATTTTCCTATGTTTTGGTCAAGCTATTTTCTCGAGTCATAGTTACTAAATTATTTATATCTGGAAATACGGAACTCCAGATTAAGATCCACTAATTTTTTACGAAACTAGACTCACATATCTTGTTCATAAAATTTCTAGAATTTATGGATCAACCAATAAGTAAAGTTTATTCTTCAAATTTACCCATGTTTTGCTATCTGACAACTTCGACCTTTCTTTACTAAAACTTAATTATCTCATAGTACATAATTCGGATAATGTTTTTGTCTATTTCTATTTAAAATAGAGTCATTAATAATTTAGTCGTATGAATTCTAATCTATAATTATTTTTGTAAATTTTTTAGTGATTTTCCAAAGTTGAGATAGGGGAGTTTGGAATCACTCTGACCGTGTCTCACAAAAATTAAAATATCTCATAACATGAAATTCTTTTGCTTACACAGTTTCATCTATATGATACTATACCAGGCAAGATTTAATTTCATATATTATTAACTCTCTAACTCAATTTCCACAATTTTTGGTGGATTTTCAAAGTCGGACCACTGCTGCTGTCCAAAACTGTTTTAGTGCAATATGATGATAACTATCATAAGTTCATTTTCGACTAATCATGAACTCACCATTTCATGGATTCCATATTCAATTACACAATGACATAATAACATAACAATAAATATTATTCATCATTCAAGACTTTTTGCATACTTATCATATGTTCATATATGTACATATACATAAACTTTCTCACCATAAGTCATTTTTCATCAAGGCATTGCTCATGAGTTTAGCGTACGTACCTGTACTCACTCATAGTATATCACATAACCATACCTTCTTTAACATGCCCTCCTTGGGTCTTTCATCACATTATCTATTGCATTACCCGTTGAACACTCAAAATACTATTAGATACGCGGAAACTTGCACATAAGTGCCAGATAAACATATGTAGCCAAAGCTACCTCATAACATGTAACGCTCGCAATGGAGCTACTCACGGGCTTGCTCATAAAAGCTATCGGTAAAATGAAATTGTTTAACCGAAAACTATTTAGTAAAAGTTGTTTAACACACAACAAACATTCATATTCCTCCCTTAAACATCAAAATACACACATGTAGCACATGGATAAATTTTTTAACATCAACCCTAGCTTAAATATATGGTAGAAATAGCTAGATCTTGTTACGAGGATTTCAAAAACGTAAAAATCATTAAAAACGAGGCAAGAACGGACTTAGTATTGAGCTTGGAAAGCTTGAACAAAACCCTAGCCATGGCTTCCATGCAAATTTCAGCCAAAGGTTAAAGATGAGCATAAATTTGGCTTTTATTTTCCCTTTTTATTATTTTAATTACCAAATGACCAAAATGCCCCTAACTTAAAAATATTCTATTTCACCCATTTCATGTCCATTTTTGTCCAACAATTTAACAAATGGTCTATTTACCATACAAGGACCTCCAATTTAAAATTTCATAGCAATTAAACACCTCTAGCTTCTAGAACTCAAGTTTTGCACTTTTTACAATTTAGTCCTTTTGACCAAATTGAGTGCCCAAACGTCAATACTTTCGAATGAAATTTTCACGAAATCATCCCGTGAAATTGTAGACCATAAAAATGTAAGAAATAAATTTTTTGTGTCAGATTTGTGGTCCCGTAACCACTGTTCTGACTAGGCCCTAATTCGGGATGTTACATTATGATTGGAATTACCCTATCGCTTCGTGATTCTATTCTAATATTTTATAGTAATAATGATGGTCAAAATCTATGTAAGTTTATTCTTCTGTTTCTGCTAGATGTTGTTTTGTCTTATATATATATAAATATTTGAAAAGTGTGTTATCTCTGTTACTATGGAATTCCAAAGCTGGTAGGTATTGTTTTCTTCTGGTTTTCTCTGAGAAATTACCCAGATCTTCATCATTGTTTCCTTCTGAGTTATGTTCTCAGGATTCTGGTATGGCATCACATCTTGGATTTTTGTACCTCGGTTCTTCTTTCATTCTTATTTTGTGAATTATCAATCATTGCTCCTCTTTAAAATGTGTTCCTTGGTTTGCGATAACTATATCTATCATGGTTGTATTTTTGAATCAATCATAGGACCATGGTAATTCTGGTATTAGGATTTTTTGTAATTTTCATGAAGGGAATTGACATCAGAAAAGGTATAAATGATGAGAGCATAAGCTCAAAATTGTATGGTAGATTTCTTTCCTCTAGTAAGTTGATTAAAGTCGATGAGTTCAATCAGGCTATTTGTTTCCTCGAGCTAATACGGTTGAAAATAGTATAGTGATATGTTATTATTTGATAGTTGAAATCAACCCAGTTGTTTTTATTAGAGTAAGCTGATTTGTTGAGATGTGTTTTGAGTTATATATATTTAAGCATGTCTTCAACTAAAGGAATAAATTATGTGTATTCATGAGTATATATATAGACGGATAGTCTGAATGAAGAAATTATATTCTAGAAAGTATAATACTGAGATGCGCCTATTGAATTATTCTGATCGAATGATGTTATTATGAATTAAAGTTGTTTTGTTAATAAAGTTATCTCAATTGTGAAAGTTTGAATGGTCTGTGCATGCTAGCAAAGTTGAAACAATTGAAAGTATTATTAACCGAAGCTCTAGTTCTGAGCTTAGTTTGAATTGAGTAAAGAATTTGCAATTTTTCAGTGATGTACTATTGAACAGATTAGAATATGTTTTAATACAAGAATGTAAATAAGTAGTTTGTACTTTCAGTTGGTTAAAGTCACATTAAAAAGATACTATTCGACTAGTGATTTAGAGACGGCCAGTTTTATGCCTGTGTTGTGAATTTGATGGTATCGTATGTTCAACGAAAAATGTCATATGCTTCCTGATCCTAATGGGTTAAAGTATCTAATGTCCTAGAAAGATCTGAAATTTATGACAGTGTGAATGAATTGAGATATTGAAAGATTTCGAGTAATTACTGATTAATCTCTAAGAAAGTAGTTATATTTATAGGTGCCTGAAGGGAAAATCTTTGATTATTTTTTTAAGAACTATTTAATTGATTGATCTTAGTTGATGATGGTCTAATTCTGGCTAAATTAATGCTAAAGCGAGATTTTCTTTGCGAAACTGAGAAGCTCAGAAATGTGATAGTAAATGGTAATCTAAATGAGTTCAAATGAATTTACTTTTAATGTCGAATTTCAGGTCAGACATGATTCTTGTTATTATTGTTATTTCGAGTTAGAATTTGCGTATTGATGAATCTAGAACTTATACAGAAGTTCTGATACCAAGCTCAGTAGTAACACGTTTGTCCATCCAAGAGTAAAAATAAAATATGCAGTTATATGAAGTAGACGTTCTAGTGAATGAGTATGTACCATGATATATTGAAATTATGTTTAGATATCTATTTGTTAGCAAGTAAGTCGAACATCATGTGTATTCAGGAGTAATACAGTCAGTGATTGTGCGAGAGCGATAATGAGATAGAGTTACTATAGATTTCGTGTCGGGATTTTCATTTTCTCTGAAAAGAAATATGTTATTTGGATTGTGGTTGATTGTTTGGCAAAAATCTGCATGATTGTTTCGGTATGTACAGAGTTCTTATTTGATAGGTCAATTAAGCTATGTGTTCCTGAGAGAGTAATTCAGAATTTTGACAATATGTTCCGACATTGTGTACTAAAGTTCAAAGGTTATTCGAAAGAGATATATGAGATTAAATTGATTTGTGATTATGAGAAATTAGTGAAAGTGATTCATGATAATTGGAATCAACTTCTTCTGGTAAGATTTCCGGGGACGAAAATCCCTTAAGGGGGGAGAGTTGTAACAACTCGATTTTGGGCCTAGACGAAACAGTGGTTTCGGGACCACAAATCCAATAAGGGAAATTTTATTTTTATTATATATTTATGCTCTACAGTTTCACAGAATGATTTTGTGAAAATTTCGTTTGAAAATTTTGATGTTTGGGCACTCAATTTAGTCAAAAGGACTAAATTGTAAAAAGTGCAAAAGTTGAGTTCTACATGTTAGAGGTGTCCAATTGTTATGAAATTTTAAATTGGACATCCTTATATGGTAATTAGACCATTGGTTAAGTTGGTGGACACAAATGGACATGGTTAGGCATGTTTCCAAAGTTTTTCATTAAGGGCATTTTGGTAATTTAGTTATCAAAATGAATTAAAAACAAAATTAAAAGCCAATTTTTGTCCATCTTCAATCCCTTGGTCAAAATTTGCATGGAGAAACCATGTCTAGGGTTTTTCAATCTTCCAAGCTCGATTGTAAGTTCGTTCTAGCCCCGTTTTTAATGATTTTTACGTTTTTAAAATCCTCGTAACAAGATCTATCTATTTCTACCATTTATTTGAGCTAGGGTTGATGTTTAAAAATTTAACCATGTGTGACATGCATGTTTTTTGATGTTTCATGGTAGATTATGAAAGTTTGAGGTGTAAGAAATGACTTCTACTAAATGATTTTCGGTGAAAACGTCCAAAATGACTAAATTGTAAAAGTTATAAAATATGTCATAAAAGTGTGTTTCAATGGAAATTGTGGGCTTTCATAGTTATGAAAATGATTCAGTTAGGCTTATATGTTAAATAAATTGAATAAATTTTAATTTACGAGCCTAGGGGGCAAAAGTGTAAATATGACAAAGTTTAGGGGGAAAAAACGTAATTTTTCCATAGTATGAGTTTTGGGTCACAATGAATAATTTGATTAATAATTGGGCTAAATGTGATGCCATAGATCAAAGAAAATGAGATTCGGGCCTAGAACGAGGGAAAACGAGTAATTGACAATTAGGTCCCTCTTTGCCATTTTTGGTGTCGAGGTAAGTTCATGTACAAATAATGTGATGTTATATTATATTTTTGATGCTTGAGTATTATATGAATTCAAATTCTTTAATGCTACAATGAGTTATGCTTTGATTGCTCCATGAGTAAAAGATGGGTATTATGGACATTGAGATCAACATTACGAGCAAGCTTGACAGACAAGTGATATCGAAAAGTCTCGTTTGTACCTTAGGAATAGTTTCGGATACAAGTGACATGTCACTAGGAATCATGTGATTTATGAGCTCATGAGATATGTGATATATGTTTATATGGTTCCGGGTGCTGGTCTTGTATGTCCTACCCGTGGCTGGGTAGTCCAGCATGTGTTGTAGATACCTGACAGCTTGTGTGAGCAGTCCATGTAGCTACATCCTGACCGACAGCTTGTGTGAGCAGACCTGTGAGTAGCTTGTGAATAAGCTTTTATGTGTTATGTGATATGAGGTAGCTTTAGCTACGTATATGGCACTTATGTGCGAGCCTTCCATGTATCCAATAGTATTCCGAGTGTTCAACAAGTAAATCTAATATGAGTATGTGAATGAAATTACTATGGGTGAACAGGCATGTACGTAAGCCTATAATTGTAAATTCATGATTATTTTTGAAATAATTGTTTACTATCCATTGTGATTGATAGTGTACATACTTGTGATGTTGGATATATGATAAATATAAATGATGATTACGTGTTAGGCTTATGGCCCGAATTGAAATGTGATCTAATATGTTTATATGCTTAAATTGTGTTTCAATGGGTATGTTAAGAACGTGAAAGTATGTGACTATATTGCGAGCAGTACAGATATGTACACAGAACTCATGTGAAGTGAATTTGGTATATGATGAATATGTGGTAATAATGTACACGAACAACTTATGCATGTAGAACATTGATAACCTTGTGGCAAATGATCAACATTATTGATGAACGGATGCATGATAAGATTTGATAATGATCATGTGATAGGCTTATAAGCCTAATTGATTTGTGATATAGTACGGTTCATTTATTTAAATTGTGTTTCATTGGATATGAGGAAAGGAAAGACAAACATAATTGTCGATTAAAGTCATTATAAGAATATAGTAAGATACAAGCTTAGACAAACGAAAGGTGGTTGAACTATATGTTGAAATTATGATTGCTAATAAATAATGTGCATGTGATTAAGTGGATGAAAATAACTTGTTAATTAATGTGATATGTTATAATGGGGAGACTATAGTGGCTAAGCTAATGCCAAGGCATGTAAATGGTGTTTATGAGTTAAAGGAGTAAGCACTACGAACGAATAAGTGGAAATCTTAAAATTTAATGCCAATTGTAATAATAGTAATTTTATGGATGGATAAAGTAGATGAATGTTAGTAGTTGTTTATTATTTGCATATGAACTTACTAAGCTTTGAAGCTTACCCCCTTCCTTTCCCATCTCTTATAGGTTAATTTAGCTCGCTCAGGTTGGAGACCGCCAGAGATGCCATCACACTATCAAGCTATCATTTGGGTATAAGTGAACACAAGTATTTTAAATTTATGGCATGTATAGGGACTTTGTCTATTAATTAATTATGACATTATTAATTTGGCCAAGTATGTTGGCTTATAATGATTTGGTGATTCATTTTGTATATGGCCATGAGAATTGGTTCATATTGACTATTGGGTTGTAAACCTAATTAATTATTCATGCATGTGTCAAAGTCTTGATGATGATGGATGGTGTTAGATAGCATATGGGTATGATGAATGAATGATGAAAAAATTGTTATGGCTATGATCTTGGTCTAAATGTGCGAATTGAGAGTAGGTTAATAATGTTGATTGGATATGAAATTGGTGTGGAATGCCTTAAGTAAACATGTAAATTTGAATATGTGAAATAGTGACATTACATGGGCATGAATTAGTCTTGATTAGGAATGATTGATTGTCAAAATGTGACATGTTGTGTGCCATGAATTATGCTTAAGTATGTGAGTGCCTAAGAGTGGCAAAAGGCATGGAAAATAGCCTCAAAGTTGTCCACACGGGTAGACACATGGGCATGTGTCTAGGCCGTGTGTGACACACGGTCTGCCCCATGGCCGTGTGTTTTGGCCGTGTGTCCCTTGCACCCTAATTAGATAAAATAGAATGCCCAGTAGTAAACACACAGGTAAAGACACGGCCGTGTGTCTTAGCCGTGTGAAGGACATGGCCTCAGCACACGGGCATGTGACTTGGCCGTGTGACCCTATTTTGGTTGATGACGTCATAAACAGAGAGTTACACGGGCTGAAGACACGGTGTGTCCCAAGCCACACGGGCGTGTGTGACTACATAGCCTACCCACACAGGCGTGTGACCCTCCAAAATAGAAAAATTATCTAAGTATTATATAAGTTCCTAAAGTTCTCGGTTTAGTCCCAAACCATAGCCAAAGTATGTTTTGGGCCTCATGGGCCAATATAAGGGACGATATGCATGTGAATGAAAAATTTTAAATTCGTACGGAAATTCATGGCTCAGTTTTGCATGATTATGTGAGTTTATGTTCGGTAATGCCTCGTTCCCTGTTCCAATGTCGAATACGGGTAAGGGGTGTTACATAAGGACTCACCAAAATTCATCCACTGTGCTTCTAGTTATTCAACACGTTCCTTGTATTTTCAACCATGACCTATCCCCGCTTCTTTAGCTAAACAAAATCAGTTCCAAAGTTACAAAATGGAAACAACCACAATTATTAAACAACTCGCAACAATGTTAAATTAATAGTTACTGCGACAAGCATTAAACACAGTTTAGAAGGAAATTCCTCCCTTCTCCAAGACTTTTTGTTAATTGCTACATAACAAATCTTAACAAAAATTATTAACAACTATGACCAAGTGAGAGCTTAAGAAGGTTACCACTACAAAAGAAAAGAGTCACACAAGCCCAAAACCTTAATTTCTCTTGCATGAAAAAAAGGAGTTAACCTCCCATATTCCAAATGAATTAAACAACATAAAGCAAAGAAAAGAAAAATGAAACTTTACTCACTATCCCCTTCTTAATTACACTCTTCCTTAAAAATAATTTAGATTAAATTAATCTAATTAACTAATACCCTTGGCTGACAACGAATCACAATACATGCACATACAAATTCACTAACCAATTGCTATTATTGAGTGTCAGTATATGCCAAGCACAGTGGCTCGTTTAAAAACATGTCACATACTGTGAGATGTTATAGTTAACTAATGGGCTTGTACACTATCGAGCTCACAAATTGGTGAGCTCTCCAAGTAGCAACAATAAGCTCACCACAAACGAGGTGGGAACTTGCAAGGTAACCAAACAATTGTGAAGTGGTTTGCAACGAGGTGCTAAGATGATAACCAGTCCAAAATCTCGCGAAATGAACGGACTTGCTAAAGGACCTATCGATCCCACAAGGTCGCCATACAAATTTATAGATTCCAAAATTTGGAGTGTGATATACCACATATTTGACCTCCATAGTGAAGTTAGTATTGCAACCCTTCTTGAAACTTATTCATAATATAGACCCACCATCTAGGACAAAGACAAACCTGATGTTGATTTCCTTGCATCTTGACATGTTTCAAAGTCAAATCAGTATAATTGATAGGAGTGAGATCTCCTCTATAATACACAAGTATATAATCTCTCATTCTTCGTAAATACTTGAACATGTGCTTAACTACTTGTTAGTGTCTTGGATCGAGATTCACCTGATATTGACTCACCAACCCTACTGTGGAACAAATATCCAGACGTGTGCATACATGAGACTTCATACTGCTGAAGCACAATGAACCTTTCTCATGTACTCTCTTTCTTCCCTTATCTTAGGATAGTCCTCCAAAGAAAGGTGAAAACCCGATCTAGAGTGTTGAGTTTTCTTCTTTGAATCAGTCATTACATAATATTCTGATATCTTGTCTATGTATGATGCTTGTGTTAAAGCTATCACTTTGTTCTTTCGATCCTTTAAGATTAGAATTCCTAGAACAAAGTTAGCTTTCCCTAAGTCTTTCATTCTAACCTATAGGGTTAACCACAGTTTAATCGATGACAATGTCCTTACATCATTTCAAATGAGTAGAATGCTAAACGTAAGGTTCATCAACATTTTGCTCAAATATAAAAATTTTGGTTGCTTGATTAAATCTTTGATTCCATGAGAGGGATGCTTTGCTAAAGTCCATATATGAATCTAAACAATTTACAAAATTTATACTCATTTCGTTCATGATATATATATCCAGTGGATGGCATTATCTATATGGTGTTTTCAAGATAGACGTTCAAAAGCTATTACAAAGGATAACAATATGTGGATTGACTTGAGCATAGAAATCGGAGAGAATGTTTCTTTATAATCGATACCTTCTTTCTAAGTATACCCCTTTTTTATAAGTCTAGCCTTAAATAATTCTACTTTTCCTTTTGCATTTCTTTTCTTCTTGTAGATCCAATTACACTTGATAACTCTTGAATATAGAGTTATCTTCAGTACTTTTAGACAATTCATGCAAATTTTGAGTGGTTGATAATAATTTTCGTATTTTTTATTATAATTTTGTCTTATTGGATAATGTTAAGGTAAATTTTTTATCTTGATTAATTTATTTGTTAAATGCATCATTTTTACAGTTTTGAAGGCAGTTGGTCCACTAGGAGGAAAGAAGGACTTGAAACTCACTTATGGATGTTTAGTGTTGCAACATCTCTGCAGTTACAGGATTGGGCTGATGTATTGCCATCTTTAAACTCTCCAAGGATGTTTATTGGACCTCAGAACTCTTCTTGAATGAACTCTAAAGTGGGTTAACAAGTCTTACCAATCCACTAGGGGAGAAAAGAGCCCAAACCATCCATATGACTTGGTAATCACCATTTACTCTTTTGCTTTCAATTTAATGATAATGGCTTAATATTTTTTATGTTATATTGATTGCAATCCCTTAGCTTATGTTATTAACACTCTGTTGATGTTGTTATGTGCATTGGTTATTTATTCATTCAAATAATATAATGAACATGCTTACTCATGCATAATTAATGTAAGGAAGCACATGAACTAATTACTTAATCCAAACAAGATGGTAATTAGTAGACACAATATTTGAATGGTGCATGCTTGATCTCTTAATGATTGAATTAGTAATCATAGTAATATTGTTACCTTACATAACCCCTAAATATAATGTATCTTATGAAACTTAGAAGTTAATTGAACATAGAAGTATGCTAAAGAAACTTAAAGGTTAAAAAGTATGACTTTATAACTTATAAATTTTGAGTTAGTAAATAGCCAAATTGCCATGGTTCTCCCGTAACATAATTAACATTATTTTTAATAATTTTAAGTTAAGGAAAGTAATTATTCTAGCTCCTTCATGTCATTGTGATTAAACTTGTGTTATTTATATAGCTCATTATTCTTTTCTAACATTCTCATTTGTCTTGCATACTTAATAATCTTAATTAGGTTAATTAGTTAATTTAATTGACTTTTATTTATTTCAATCACCAACTTGCCCATTGATAGTTTCACAATTTTTGCCATACTTATACAGTTTATGTAGAGATGATAACTCTATACTTACTATTTTATTACTTGTTGACGACTGTGTACACTTGCACATTATTTGATAATCTCGAGACAAGTTTTTGGCATCACTTTCGAGGATTGTTTTAGTCATTATTTGTGACATTAATTATTTTGCAATTTGGTTTATTTATTTGTTATTATTAACTTAGTGTTTTTAGGTGTTTATGAGCATAGACCGAATTATCAATCTACTTCTAGTTGATCCTAAAATTGAACGTACCTTTAGAAGAAGAAGAAAGGAACATGTGAACCAAAGACAAACTGAAGAAATGCATCAAGATCAAAGAGACGAAGCTACTAATGCTCAAAATTTGGTCATTGTTGCTAATGAAAGAGACCGTGGCATCCGTCAATATGATGTGCCATTTTTGATGAAATCAATCCTGGAATTGTGAAACCTAAAATTGAGGCACCGTAGTTCAAGTTGAAGCTAGTGATGTTCCAAATGCTTCAAACAGTGGGCCAATTTAGTGGGATGCCTGTTGAAGATCCATACGTTCATCCCCATTCATTCATAGAAGTAAATGACTCATTTAAACTGGCTAGAGTGACCTAAGGAGCATTAAGGTTGAAGTTGTTTCCATACTCATTGAGAGATAGAGCACGAACATGGCTGAATTCCTTATTGCCTGACTCCATATCCACATGGCAAGAATTGGTTGAACGATTCTTGATGAAGTACTTCCCACCTAATAAAAATTCCAAGCATTGAAATGAGATTACTACATTCCAACAACTTGATGATGAATCATTATTTGAGGCTTGGGAGCAATTTCAGGAATTATTACAAAAATGGCCTCATAATGGGATTTCACATAACATTCAATTGGATACTTTTTACAACTGCATCAATGCACATATAAGAATGGTGGTAGATACTTTTGCAAAAAGAGCTCTTCTTTCTAAGTCGTACAATGAAGCTTACGAAATTCTTGAAAGAGTTTTCGGCAAAAATTGTTAGTGGCCGACTAATCGAGCAGCCGCAGGAAGAAGAGTGGCGGAGTATATGAAGTTGATGAGGTTACTTCATTGGCAACAAAGGTATCATCTACATCTTCCATGCTTAAGAATTTTACAACTAATAGTTTCAATGCTAACAAGTGAAGTCAGGTGCTAAGCTTGTAGCACCCCTAACCCGTACCCGTTGCTAGAATAGGGTTTCGAAGCATTACTAGAGCATTCAGAACATTTTTTCATTAATCTACATAAATTACTATTCAATTACCGAGATCATCCATAATGCCCTTTGATCGGGCCCTTGAGGCCCAATATGAGCATTAGAATCAAATCAAGACTTAATCAGGACCTCTAAGAATTTTTTGCGAAATTACAAAATTTTTCCAAGGTGTAGGGCTCACACACTCGTGTGGTCCAAGGGACACGCCCGTGTGACCCTGGGACACGCCCATGTTGGAGAATGCGTTCGACCCCGTGTAACTCTCTAACTTACACACACGATCATGCCACACGCCTGTGTGCTTGGCCATGTGGTTAATTAATTCAATTTGAAATTAGGTGCAGGTTTCACACGACCAAGACACACACTAGTATTCTAGGACGTGTGTAGACACACGCCCGTGTCTCTGCCCGTGTGCTCAATTCTGAGCATTCGATTTCTTAAAATTAAGGTGCAGTAGACACATGGCCTAACCACATGCCCGTGTTACCAGGCCGTGTATCACAGAAGGTCTAGACACACGCCCGTGTGTCTGCCCGTGTAGACAAAATAAAGCCATTTCTAGCTTCATTTTGCACCCAAAATTTCACCCAAGACCTGCACTTGAAACACACTACCAATACCAACCATTTCAAGCATTCAAATTGGGCAATTTCTAGCATTAACAAGCCATATCACTACAAGCATACATGATCACAACCTTACCTTAGTTTAACTTAAGCATTCATAACATTGATCACTTACTCTTAACAAAACACATGTGAATATATATTCATATCATAATAATCTAGTCATACCAAAATGAACCATTACTAGCAATTCCAATGGCTAGGTTACAAAATAACATTTTCAAGCCACTATTGGCCAAGTTGTCCTATACATGCCATTATACCAAAATGATTTCTACTAAGTGTACCCAAAATGACTAGTTGATAGTGTGACGATGCTCCAGTGATCTCCAACCCTCATGAGCTTTCGAGCACTATAAAACATGGGAAAATAAAATGGAGTAAGCATTACATGCTTAGTAAGTTTGTATAATGGAGATTAAACTTACCAATCCTATTATTTAAATTTAAGCACACAATATATGTTTTCCATCCATTTGGCTAAATTGCCTAAACACATACATTCAATAGTCACCAAAATCTTCATATCAATCAAGTAACATAGATGAGTTCATCAAGCAATATTCTTTCAAGACATTATCACATCATCTCAAGATTTTCATGCCATGTTAAGAGTTTTGTGTCCGTTGAATCATTGAATTCCGATGGATGCTCAAGTAGTATACTCAAAGTGTACGATTCAATAATCCGTCAATTCCTTATTCAAGGGTACTGCTTAGGGCACTTAACCAAGAAGCACTCTCTCAGGCTACATATCAGGTAACAGGATTACCAGTCCAGGCTAAATCCTTTATATAATGTAAGCTTAGTGGAGCTCGATTAGGATTACCAGTCTAGGCTAAACCCTAATCATAAAGTATGCTTAAGAGGTATTATATCGGGATTACCTATTTGGGTTAAATCCTTTCTATAACAAGGTCAATGGGATTTCTCATCCGAGCTAAATCTCGTCCTCAACAAATTCAAGACTTTATTAATTTCGGGAAAGCACAAATAGTCATCAGAATTCAACATTCAATCAGGACTTAACCCATTTATCACCATTTCAAGCATGTATCAATTTTTCATCATAGCATACAAGTAAAGCACATCAACATAAATCACATTACATACAAGCACAACATTGAATTAACATAATTAAATGCCAAATTAAGTTACACGAACTTACCTCGACACTTGTTCGCATAAAAAGTCTACTAATCCGAAACCTTTTCATTTCCTTGATCTAACCTCGAATTAGTGTTGTCTGGATCTATATAAATGAATTTAACTATCAATTTCACACATTTCACATTTAAATGGACTCAATTTACGTTTGAGGAAAAATTACCATTTTGCCCCTAACTTTTCCATAAATTTTGATTTTGTCCCTAGGCCCGGAAAATAAAACTTGTGCAAATTTCTCCATATTCCAAACCTAACCAAAGACCCATTACAAATTTTCCAGCACATGTATTCATAAATTTTTAGAATTTTAAATTTTCCAGCACATGTATTCATAAATTTTTAGAATTTTTCATCAAATTTTACAACTTTTCATTTTAGTCCTAAATCATGTTTTCATCAAAATTTGCTTTGTAAAAGTTGTTTATCTATGAACAAACTTTCATTTTCTACCATAAATTTCTAATTGTCAGTATATTCATCCATGAACCAAATTTTATACTTTGATAACTTTTCAAATTAATCCCCTAAATAGAGAGATTAGACTATCTCGGTTTCAAAAATATAAAAATCATTAAAAACGGGACTTGAGTTCATACCTTTTCAAGCTTGGTAAGTTGTCTTCCTCTCTCCTAGGGTTTCCATGGAAATTTTGGGGAAGATGATATGAAATTAGATGATTATTTCTTTTTTATTTAATTAGCATATTTTAATTTTAGTGATTTCTAATTTAGTCCCTTGCCTTTTTTAATTTGTCCATGGATGAGTCATCAAGAAAAATCTACATGCTTTTCTTATTGTTCTAATTACCTTATAAGGACCTCTAGATTTGAATTCCATAGCTATTTAATCCGTATAGCTACTAGAATTCAACTTTCACATTTTATGCGATTTAGCCCTTCTCGTAATTAAGCACTAAATCGATAAAATTTTTGTATCAAAATTTCCATGCGACATATCTACCATATTGCGGACCATATAATAAAATAAAAATAAGTTATATTTTTGGGTCGAATTTGTGGTCTAGAAACCACTATTCTAATTTCACTGAAAAACGGGATGTTACAACTCTCCCCCCTTTAGGGATTTTCATCTTTAAAAATTTTACCAGTAAAAAGATTCGGGTAGTGCTTCCTCATAGTATCCTCCGACTCCCAAGTAGCTTCTTCAATACCGTGTCGTTGCCAAAGAACTTTCACTAAAGCTACATTTTATATTTCTTAACTCTTTTGTTTCACGAGCTAAGATTTTGATTGGTTCTTCGCCATATGTCATATGAGGCTGGGTCTCTGCCTCTGTCGGAGAGATAACATGTGAAGGATCGGATCGATACCATCGTAGCATAGACACATGAAAAACATTATGAATTCGATCAAGCTCTGGTGGTAAAGCTAATCGATAAGCAACTGGTCAAATTCTTTCAGTAACTCATATGGTCCAATGAACTGTGGACTCAGTTTTCCCTTACGTCCAAACTGAAAAACTTTCTTTCAAGGCGACACTTTCAAGAATACCTTGTCACTAACTTGAAATTCTATTTCTTTTCGTTTCAGATTAGCATAAGACTTTTGACGGTCAGAGGCTGATTTCAAATTGTCCTGAATTACTTTCACTTTTTCCTTGGTCGCTCGGACCAAGTCAACCCCGTGCAACTTTTTCTCACTGAGTTTTATCCAATATAATGGAGTTCTACGTTTGTGACCATACAAGGCTTCATACGATGCCATTTTAATACTAGACTGATAACTGTTATTATAAGAAAATTCTACCAATGGTAAATACCTTTCCCAGTAACCTTCAAACCCAAGTATACAACACCGAAGCATATCTTCCAAGATCTGTATTACCCGTTTAGATTGACCATCTGTCTAGGGATGAAATGTAGTGCTCAAGTGTAACTGAGTACCCAGAGCTTCTTGCAATTTACTCCAGAATCGAGATGTAAACCGAGGATCTCTATCTAAAATAATGGAGACAAGCACTCCATGCAATTTGACAAACACAGAAACATATAATTCAGCCAATCTATCCAAGGAATAATCTATACGTACCAGAATAATATGTGTAGAATTTGACAACCGATCAACAATTACCCAAATGGCATCCTTCTTCTTTGGAGACAGGGGTAATCCCGTTACAAAGTTCATGGTAATTATTTCCCACTTCCATTCTAGTATCGTAACTGGCTGTAATAGTCCATAAGGCAACTGATGTTCAGCTTTTACTTGCTGACATATCAAACAATTAGATACAAACTCAGAAATATCTCGTTTCATTCTTGGCCACCAGTACATCTTTTTCAGATCATTATACATTTTATTACTACCAGGATGTATAGACATGTTATCGTTGTGAGCTTCATTCAAAATCTTTTGTACCAATTCTGAACTTTTCGATACACATACTCTGCCTTTAAATAACAGACAACCATCAGTCCTGATCTGAAATTTTGAGTCAGGATTCGATTCACTTTGTACCCGCTTTGCTTGCAACTTACTATCATTTTTCTAAGCTTTAGAGATTTTCTGTAAAAACATTAGTCTAGCTTTTAACTCAGCTATGATTGAACCATCATCAGACAAAGACAATCGGGTGTTCATTACTCGCAAAGTATACAGAGATTTTCTACTCAAAGCATCTGCCACTACATTGGCTTTTCCCGGATGGTAGTCAATAACAAGATCATAATCTTTCAATAACTCAAGCTACTTGCACTGTCTCAAATTCAAATCTTTTTGTGACATCAAGTATTTTATAATTTTGTGATCAGTTAATACGTAACATTTTTCAGCAAACAAGTAATGCCGTCAGATTTTCAATGCAAGCACTATGGCTGCCAATTCAAGATTGTGTGTCGGGTAGTTCTTTTCATGTGGCTTTAGCCATCGTAAAACATAGGCTACTACCTTACCATCTTGCATCAAAACATTGCCTAAACCATTCAATGACGCATCATTGTAGACTATAAATTCCTTACTTGATTCTGGCTAGACTAACATAGGTGCTTGTATCAATAAAGCCTTTAACTTATCAAAACTCTGTTGGCATTTGTCAGTCCACTTGAACTTTACATCTTTTTGCAACAGACGAGTCATCGGGGAAGCTATCATTGAAAAACTTTTTACAAATCTCCAATAATAACTAGCTAGTCCCAGAAAACCTTAGACTTCAGACACATTCTTCGGTGGCTTCCAATTAACAATGGCTGAAATTTTATTTGGTTTTACTCTAACACCTCCAGCAGATACAATATGCCCAAGAAAACTAACTTTTCATAGCCAAAATTCACATTTACTGAATTTGGCATACAGTTCTTTCTCTCGCAAAGTTTGCAACACTATTCTCAAGTGCTCAGTATGCTTATTTTCATCTTAGGAATAAACCAAAATATCATCTATAAATACCACCTCAAACCTGTCTAAATATGGGCTAAAAATTCTATTCATCAAATCCATAAACACTGCAGGTGCATGTGTCAGGCCGAATGGCATTACAAGAAACTCATAGTGTCCATACCTGGTTCTAAAAGTTGTCTTTGTAACATTCAATTCTTTTACCAGTAATTGATAATAACCAGAATAGAGATCAATCTTCAAAAATACAGTGGCACATTTTAACTGGTCAATCAAGTCATCGATTCAAGGCAATGGGTACTTGTTCTTTATTGTAACTTTGTTGAGCTATCTGTAATCAATGCAGAGCCTCAACGATCCATCCTTCTTCTTTACAAATAGAACCGGTCCCAAAGGTGAGAAACTAGGTCGATCAAAACCTCTATCAATCAATTCTTGCAATTGCACTTTCAGTTCTTTTAATTCAATAGGAGCCATTCTGTAAGGTGCTTTGGATATAGGTGTTGTACCCGGAACAAGATCTATAGAGAATTCCACTTCTCTATCCAGTGGTAAACCAGGTAATTCTAATAGGAATACATTTGAAAATTCACATACAATCGACACTGACTGAATCTTTGACTCAGATACTTTAATATCCAACACATATGCAAGGTAAGCATCATAACCCTTTCAAACATATTTCTATGCTAATATTGCTGAAATCACATAAAAAGTCCATCTAGTTTATCAGATTCAACATGAAGCAATTCACCATTCTCACATTTCAATACAATATATTTCTATTTACAGTTTACCATTGCATCATATCAGGTTAACCAATCCATTCCCAAAATCACATCGAATTCATCAAATGGCAATAGCATCAAGTCAGCCAAAAAGCAATAACCTTTTACCATCAACAGATAGTTCCTACAAACTTTATCCACCATAACACACTGGCCCAGGGGGTTTGAAACTTTAACCACAAATTTAATGAATTCAATAGTTAAATTTTTAACAGACACTAGTTTCGTGCATATGTATGAATGTGTGGAACCAGGATCAATCAGTCCAGTAATATCAGTATCAAGTAGATAAAATGTATCAGTAATGAAGTCTGGTGCTGAGGCATCTTCTCTAGCACAAATAGCACATGTCCTCGCAGGTGCTCGTGCCTTAGATCTAACTATAGTATCCTTGGAAGTACCTCGACTACCACTAGCATTACCGAGATGACGGGGTAGTCTACCCCTCGAGACAGGATTACTCGACTTTGGAGCTGGCTCTATCTCCTTCTCAACTCTTTCTGAACAATCTCTAAGAAAATTCTCAAGTGAACCACATCTAAAACAAGCTCCACTTCTAGATCGACATCCCCTATGATGAAATTTGTTACAATATTTACATTTCTATTTGGAGTTACCAACACTACCTATACTAGTCACCGACGGAGATGAAGACCTCAGGTTAGAACGTTGAGAGCCCCGCTCTCTTCTAGAATATCCTGTCTAGGTGGTCACATGATCATAATACTTCTTTAATTTCTTAGCAGCAAATGATTGTGACTTACACATAGTTCTTTTCCCAGAAACCTTAGCCTCTTTTTCGGCTTGTCTCTTTTCTTTACTCAATTCCTCAGCTTTATGGGCTCGATCAGCTAACACTGCAAATTCCCTTATCTCGAGAATTCCAATCAGTAATTTGAAGTCTTCATTTAGGCCTCTTCAAAGCGTTTATACATTTCAGCCTCAGTTAGAACCCATTCTTTGGCATACTTGCTCAACCGAACAAATTCTCGTTCATATTTAGATACCGTCATGTTTCCTTATTTAAGCTCTAGATATTCTTTCTTTTTCTAATCCATGAATCTCTGACTAACATACTTCTTCCTGAATTCAACCTGAAGGAATTCCCATGTAGCATTCTCTCTCTCTACAACTGAAGTTATGGTATTCCACCAATGATAAGTTGTATCTTTCAGTAGGGATACTGCACATTTTAGACATTCGGTAGGTGTGCAGGATAATTCATCAAAAACCTGAATAGTGTTTTCCAACCAAAACTCAGCCATTTCTGGATCATCATTTGAGGTAGCTCTAAATTCCTCTGCCCCATATTTACGAATTTTATCTACTAGAGGTGCTTACCAGTTCTAGCGGGTTCAACACCTTATGGTATTTTAGAAACCGATTGAGAAGCAGGTGGGGGAGGTTGTTGTACAGCGGGATTTATTCTTATATACTGAGTGAACCATTCATTCACCATTTAAAAGAAGGCTTGTTTTGCCTCTTCACTTCAGCCCTCAGATACAGGCCTTTCACTACTAGATGCAGCTCTTTGAACTAAAGATGAAGCATGTAATGCCTCTTACCCATGTTCAACACTGAAACAGGGTACAAGGTATTACAGGAACATAACACATACCATTAAACGAAATTGAGATAGAAATATGTCATCCAATTAGATAATGCATCGTTATAACATATGTCTTGAACAATATTAGCCAACTTCAATGGCTTTGTACAAAATGATTGATCAAATACTGTAACCAATATTTTAAACCTAGGCAATTATGACACATAACAAAATAACTAAGCCTATTATACATGCCATAATTCAAAATGTTTAGTTCAAATACCCTAAAGTATTGATAGTGCGGGCAGATCTTCACGATCTTCAACTCCTAAGCAAGCTGGATGACACTATAAGACAAAAGAGAGAAAAGAAAGTAAGCTTATAGCTTAGTAAGTAAGTATATAAATAATAATTAAAGAATCTAACATATATACAATAACTCAAGTATATCTACTTAAATTTTTCTATTCACACCACTTTGATTAAGCTGTCTCTCATGCGTTACGTTCACTAAATAAATCATAACTCGAGTTACAAAACTCAAAATTAAAATCCGTAAATTTTTCCTGAAACTAGACTCATATTACTTCTTACTAATTTTTTTCTGGAATTTTTGTTCCAGCCAATTAGTACAGTTTATTAGTTAAAGTTTCCCTGTTACATAGCTCGACTGATCTGACCTCTTTTCACTACGAATTGATTTTCTCCCAGTACAAAAGACAAATAGCCACGAAACTTGTTTCATTTAAAACTAGACTCAACAAGGAATCTATTAATGTAAATTATATTTCTTAATTATTTTTGTAAATTTTTAATGATTTTTCAAAGTCAGAACAGGGGATCACATAGTCATTCTGAATAAGTCACACACAAATATAAATATCTCAAAATATAGAGTTCCTTTACTTGTTCTGTTTCTCTTACATGAGAATAGACTCACTATGCTTTAATTTAATATCTCATTCAGCCTCTAATTATATTCCTACTATTTTTGGTGATTTTTAAAATTCACATCACTGCGACTGTCCACAAACAGTATTATTGCAAATTCACTCTTTTACACTTTCTTTGTATTAACCTCATTTTAACGTACATGTCACAATTCATTTTCACCACATTTCATACATCACAAGTATAGGTCCATGATTACAATGTCACTATAAAATCATTCCGTTGAACAGTTCGGATCAATTCTCGACATTTGGTGGTTTCAGCACACAGCTCCACCCATCATCATTCATATAATTCGACTCTCTTGTACACATGGTGAACACTTAGTACCACCCGTGTGACCTAGCCAATTTATCTCGTAGCTCTCTTGTCTACATGGTGTCCTTCACTTGGAATCACCCATGCGACCTAGCTACATTTATCTCTCCCGTAGCTCTCTTGTCTACATTGGATACATCCCGTATCACACATGTGACCTAGCTACTACATAGTATCTCGTAGCTCTCTTGTACACATGATGTGCACTCAGCACCATACATGTGACCTAGCTACGTTCCATCTATATTATTAAATCTTTCTGAATATTGAACTGGGATTTCTCTCTCTATTACTTATTTCCATTCTTCCAATAGTCGATTTATGCTTCAAAATCAGCTAAAATATATATATAATAGGCTGAAATATAAAAATGTAAATGAAGTTAAGGTATTATTTACATACAAACTTACCTCGGTGCAAAATATGGAAATTTTGCAATTTAGTCTAAAATCTTTTCCTTCCCCCATTCGAGGTTGATTCCACGCCTTTCTTGATCTATAACAACACATTTAGCTCATTTAACACTCATAATATTTATTTCAATCCAAAAATCACATTATGGAAAAATTATATTTTTGCCCCCTAACTTTTACAAAATTATGATTTTGCCCCTAGGCTCGGAAATTTAATTTCAGCCCTAATTCTTATGTTTTATGACATGCTGATCATTTTTCCCTTCTATGGAAACATCAAATTCTCACTCTAACACATAGTTATGAACAATAAGTATTTTTACCGATTATGCTGTTTTGCTCGTTTTCGCTAAAAATCGCTCAGAAAAGATCATTCTCCTAACTTCAAACATTCATATTCTACCATCAAACATCAAAATATATGCATATCATTCATGAGTAAATTTTTAAACATAAACCCTAACTCGAAATAATGGTAGAAACAGGTAGACCGAGCTACGAGGATTTCAAAAATGTAAAGAACATTAAAAACGGGGCTTGAATGCACTTACTATTGAGCTTGAAAGCTTGGGAAAAACCCTAGCTATGGAGAACATGCAAGTTTCGGCCAAGCTTAATGAAGATGAACACATTTTTGTGTTATTTTTCCCATTTTATTTCATTTAATACACAAATGACCAAAATGCCCTTACTAGTAAACTTTCTAAAAATTCCATCCATATCCAAATTTTGTCCATATAAGGTATAATGGTCTAATTTCCATTTAAGGACCTCTACTTAAAACCCCCATTTCAATCAAGTACTTATGAACTAGAACACACATTTTTCACCTATTTCAATTTAGTCCTAAACGTCAAATTAAACACCCAATCGATAAAATTTCGCAACAAAATTTTCACACAATTATGCAATCATAATATAAACACTAAAACTTAATCAAAATATTATTTTTATTATTTTTATTATTTTATTATTTTTTAACCTCGGATTCTTGGTTTCGAAACCACTATTCCATTTTGGCCCTAAATCGAGTTGTTACAAAGCATTACTCTCAGCTTCCTCATATTCAGCTCTAGCTCGGTTGGATGACATTACTATATGAAAAGCACATTTAAAATGATTAGGAGTCATCACACTATCACAATTTATATAATGGCATGTATAGCTAAACTCGTGTTTGCTACGTCAAATCTGAGAATCGGCTAAACTGTAGCTCTAATACCTCTAAGTGTAATACCCTTAACCTGTACCCATCGCTAAAATAAGGTTTCAGAGAATTACCAAAACATTCAAAACATTTTTTCATTAATCTATGTAAATTACTATTCAATTACTGAAATCATCCATAACGTCCTTTGATCAGGCCCTCGAGGCCCAATACAAGCATTAGAATCAAATCAAGACTTATTTGGGACATCTAAGAATTTTTCGTGAAATCACAAAATTTTTCCAAGATACAGGGCTCACACGCTTGTGTGGTCCAAGGGACACGCCCATGTTGGAGGTCGTGTTCAACCCCGTGTAACTCTCGAACTTGCACACACTGTCATGCCACACACCCGTGTGTTAGGCTATGGGTTAATTAATTCAATTCAAAATTAGGTGTAGGTTTCACACGGCCAAGACACACACCCATGTTCTAGGACGTGTGACACACATGGCTTAGACATATGCCTGTGTCTCTACCCGTGTGCTCAATTCTGAGCATTCTCTTTCTCAAAATTAAGGTGCAAGGGACACACGGCCTAACCACATGCCCGTGTTACCAAGCTATGTATCATACACGATTTTGCTTCATTTCTCACCCAAAATTTCACCCAAGACCTGCATTTAAAACACACAACCAATACCAACCATTTCAAGCATTCAAATTGGGCAATTTCTAGCATTCACAAGCCATATCACTACAAGCATACATGACCACAACCTTACCCTAGTTTAACTTAAGCATTCATAACATTGATCACTTATTCTTAACATAACACATGTGAATATATATTCATATCATAATAATCTATTTAGTTATACCAAAATGAACCATTACTAGCCATTCCAATGGCTAGATTACAAAATAACATTTTCAAGCCACTATTGGCCAAGTTGTCCTATACATGCCATTATACCAAAATGATTTCTACTAAGTATACCCAAAATGACTAGTTGATAGTGTGATGATGCTCTACTGATCTCCAACCCTCGCGAGCTTCCGAGTACTATAAAATAAGAGAAAATAAAATGGAGTAAGCATTACATGCTTAGTAAGTTCATATAATAGAGACTAAACTTACCAATCCTGATATTTAAATTTAGGAACACAATATCATGTTTTGCATCCATTTGGCTAAATTTCCTAAACACATACATTCCATCAAACATGTTAGTCACCAAAATCTTCATATCAATCAAGTAACATAGATGAGCTCATCAAGCAATATTCTTTCAAGTCATTATCACATCATCTCAAGATTTAATGCCATGTCAAGAGTTTTTTGTCTGTTGAATCATTGAATTCCAATGGATGCTCAAGTAGTACACTCAAAGTGTATGATTCAATACTCCGTCAATTCCTTATTCAAGGGTACCCCTTAGGGCACTTAACCAATAAACACTCTCTTGGTCCACATATTGTATAACAGGATTACCAGACCAGGCTAAATCCTTTATATAATGTAAGCTTAGAGGAGCTCGATTAGGATTACTAGTTCAGGCTAAACCCTAATCATAATGCATGCTAGAGAGGTATTATATCGAGATTACCTATTCAAGCTAAATCCTTTCTATAACAAGGTTAGTGGGATTTCTCATCCGAGCTAAATCTCGTCTGCAACAAATGCAGGACTTTATTAATTTCGGGAAAGCACAAATAATCATCAGAATTCAACATTCAATCAGGACTTAACCCCTTAATCGCCATTTCAAGCATTTATCAATTTTCCATCATAGCATACAAGTAAAGCACATCAACATAAATCACATTACATACAAGCACAACATTCAATTAACATATACATGCCAAATTAAGTTACACGAACTTACCTCAACAATTGTTCGCGTAAAAAGTCAACTAATTCGAAACCTTTTCTTTTCCTTGATCTAACCTCGAATTAGTGTTGTCTAGATCTATATAAATGAATTTAACTATCAATTTCACACATTTCATATTTAAATGGACTCAATTTACGTCCTAAGAAAAATTACCATTTTGCCCCTAACTCTTCCATAAATTTTGATTTTTTCCCTAGGCTTGGAAAATGAAACTTGTGCAAATTACTCCCTATTCCAAGTCTAACCAAAGCCCCATTACAAATTTTCCAGCACATGTATTCATAAATTTTTAGAATTTTTCATCAAATTTTACAACTTTTCATTTTAGTTCTTAAATCATGTTTTCATCAAAATTTGCTTTGTAAAAGTCATTTATCTATGAACAAAATTTCATTTTCTACCATAAATTTCTAATTGTCAGCATATTCATCCATGACCCAAATTTCATACCTTGATAACTTTTCAAATTAATCCCCTAAATATAGAGATTAAATTATCCCGATTTAAAAAATATAAAAATCATTAAAAATGAAACTTGATTTCATACTTTTCAAGCTTGTTAAGTTGTCTTCCTCTCTCTCAGGGACTCCATGGAATTTTTGAGGAAGATGATATGAAATTAGATGATTATTTCTTTTTTAATTAATTACCATCTTTTAATTTTAGTGAATTCTAATTTATTCCCTTGCCTTTTCTAATTTTTCCATGGATGAGTCATCAAGAAAAATCTACATACTTTTCTTAATGGTCTAATTACCATATAAAGACCTCTATATTTGAATTCCATAGCTATTTAATCCTTATAGCTACTTGAATTCAACTTTCACATTTTATGCAATTTAGTCCTTCTTGTAATTAAGCACTAAATCGATAAAATTTTCATATCAAAATTTTCTTACAACATATCTACCATATTGCGGACCATATAGTAAAATAAAAAGAAGTTATATTTTTTGGTCGAATTTGTTGTCCTGAAACCACAGTTCCGATTTCACTGAAAAATGGGCTGTTACAAAGCCAGTTTTAGCTATTGAAATAGTTGACTTTGTAGGTAGAGACATAGATGTAATCATTGGCAAAATAATACATTAGATTGGACCCAAGATGAATTAATTCTGAATCTATTTGTGGATTAATTCACTTTTGACATTCATCATGTAATTTACCTAAATCTTGAGTTAGCCACTGACCAAGTGTACGTAACTCATGTGCTTTGATGTAAGTGAAGGCTTATGATTTAAAGATGATCGAGTAGATAGCCAGGTATGTTGGGTACATGACTTGTGTATGACATGACTTTACTAGCAATAGTGGAATTTATATCTCAATTAAAGAGTTAACGATATCCTCTCATTTGCTTTCTGTTGATTGTTAAATATGAAAGGTGGCTACGGGTTGCTTATTCTTGAATGAGCAATTTCACAATCATTTGTTGACAATGATCATATTAAACATTAAGAAGACACAATGATGACAATGAGATAAATATAGGATTGTATTGAGTGAACCAATTTAACTCAAAGGAATTAAAGATATCATATGAGGGTAACACACATATGACAAGTTCATTCAACAAATCAGTTGGATTAATTGCTTTGCAAAGAGTATTGTAACATCCCTAACCCGTATCCGTCATCGAAATAGGGTTTCAGTGTATTACCAGAACATTCAGAACATTTTACAAATAATTCTTGTAAATTACTATTTATTTATCGAGATCCTTCAAAGCATCCCTTAATTGACCCTTGAGGCCCAATACAAGCATTAGAATCGAGTTGGGACTTAACCAGAAACTCATAAAAATTTTTGCGACGTTTCAAAAATTTTCTAAGGTTGCAGGGCTCACACACCCGTGTGGTCTAGGGACACGCCTGTATGATCGGGCCGTGTGACTACACACACCCGTGTCCCTAACCCGTGTAACTCTATGACTTATAAGGCATGAAGAAATTGGAATCACACGGCCAAGTCACACGCCCGTGTGCTAGATCGTGTGGCAAATTTTATTTTCAAAATTTAGGTGCAATTTTCACACGGCCATGTAACACGCCCGTGTCCAAGGCCGTGTCAACCACAGGCAAGACACACACCCGTGTCTCTAACATGTGCCCATTTCTGAGCATTCTGTTTCTCATTTTTAAGATGAAGGGGACACGTGGCCAAACCACATGCCCATGGGACAAGCTATGTGTCACACACGGCCAAGACACACGCCCGTGTTGACAAAATAAAGCCATTTTCTAACTTCATTTGTCACCCAAAACTTACCATTTTTCTGCAATCCACCAATCCAACATCATATTCACATAAAAATTGTCATCAATCATGTGGTATTATCTCATGCATCAAAAGAATAAACTTACTCTTAACATAAACCTATATGCTAACATAATTCCAACAAACTAACACATAATAAGCAATTATGTGATTACCAAAATATTACTTCAAAAATAGCTAAACTTAGACCATCACTAGCCACTCCAATGGCTAGATTACAAAACAACAATTACAAGCCATCATTGGCCAAATAAGCTTATACATGCCATTATACCAAAATGAGATTTCTATTTGTACCAAAATGAGATAATGGATAGTGTGATGATTGCTCTGACCGACTTCCATCATACACGAGCTTTGAGCATTATAAAATAGGGAAAATTTGATGGAGTAAGCATTTTATTCTTAGTAAGTTTGTATAACGAAAAATAAAATTACCATTCGTATTTATCAATACAAGCATACATATTCTGTAACAACCCGTTTTAGACCGTAATCGAAACGGTGGTTTCGAGACCAAAAATTTGAGTAAAAAATATTTAAAAATGATTTTCTGTGTTTATTTTATGTGAATTTATATTCGTGAAATTTTCATGATTTAATTTTGTTGTTTGAGCGTCTGATTAAATAAATGGACTTAATCGCGTAAATTAAAAACTTGTAGTTAAAAGCATAAAGGCCAAATTGTTTGGGACTTTTTAAGTTGGAGCTTTTATGTTGTAAATAATCCATTTGAGTAGGTAATGGACGATTGAATCCTTGTTATATGTGATTTAGTTATTTAATTATAAAGGGTAAATAGGTAAATCAAATGTTAAGTTATATTATATCATAAAACATAAAATAATAAAACCAAATTCTTATTTTCTTTACATTGCAAAAAATAAAAGAAGAAAGAAAAGAATAAGAAGCTAGGTATTCGTCCATTGCTGATTCAAATTCAAGGTTAGTTTGGTTTCGATTTTTTATAATTTTTACGTTTTTGAGATCGTTGCTTCAAATATTATCCGACCCATGCTTGAATTTTTTATTTTGATGAATATTTTGAGTTAGGTCATTGATGAGAGCTTGTGATTTTTGTTGTTTGATGATGAAATATGAAAGATATGTTTAGATTAACATGTTTTGTATTGGAGTTTTTTTTATGATTTTGAGTAATTATGACTAAATTGCAAAAATAATAAATTGAGGGACTAAAATGTAAAATAAATAAAATATATGGACTATTATGAATAGAAGGAAGATTCAGCCTAGCTATGTTGTTGTGAGATTTTGCTTATTTTGTGTTTTATGCAATAGGGACTAAATTGTGAAAAATGTGAAATATCAAGGGTAAAAGTGTAATTCACCCATTTGTTTGTTTTTGGACGAATTTGATTGAATATTTAATTTCATAAGTTTAATTTATATTAATTTAGATCAAGAAAAGAGAAAATTGGATTTAGATCGGGGGAAAACTAAAGTTGTCGACTAGCCGATCCGTTTCGGTTTGTCATCGTTCAAGGTAAGTTTATAAGCAAATAGACGTATTCAACTTTATATAAATGCTAAATGTATGTGCTGTAATGAAATACATGAATATATGTATGTTATAACCAATTATGAATAAGCTTGGCTACTATATTACCAAATTCGTTCCGACCGAGCTACGATGTCTGAAAGCCCCGTATGAACCTTAGGAATAGTTAGGATACATATGTCATGACATAGGACTCCGATATATGTGTGTGAGTAAGACCACGTTTATACGTTGGCATCGATATGTGACTCCAATATATGTGTGTGAGTAAGACCCTGTCTGGGACAGTGGCATCGATATGTGATTACATGTAAGACCACGTCTGGGACATTGGCATTGTACGATGTGAGTGATTATCTAAGTGTCCTATCCAACTCTGAATAGCTCATCGGGCAACGATAAGTGTGATCGAATGTGTAATTTGAGCTAAATGACCAAGTATGAATTAGCTGTTTACTTATTTGAATTAAGGTAAGTGAGTAATTTGATTATTTGTTACAAATTGCATCCGATACAAATGAAAGACATATGTGATTATAATATGTATATTCGGCCAAATAAGTAATAAATGTACATGATGTTATATTATGATTCTTGAGTTTGTGTATTTGAGCATATGTATGTTTGGTTATTCAATGACATATTGATTATGAAAGTTGAATAATATTCGGTAAATTAGATAATTTGAACTTCGGCAAGGTGGAAAGAGGAGTGTGAAATGTATTATATATGTAATTTTATAGTTTGGAATTAATAAATGATGACTTTAATATAATTTGGTTAGCTTAAATGAACTGATTATATATTTTGAGTTGTTTGTTTGCTTATGACTTACTAAGCTATAAAAGCTTACTCTGTTTATACGTGTGATTCTGTTTTATAGATTTTGAAGCAAGTTACGAGCTCGGGAATAGTCAACAAAGTTTATCACACTATCCACTGTTTCGAAATTTATACAGTTGAACTTGAATTATGGCATGTATAGGCTGGAACATATTTTTCAAATGATGATTATGGTTTGTATAAGGCCATGCAAAAATGACTTAATTTCCATGTTTGATTTTGGTTATGTTTGCTTATGAATTGAGTTCATTTTGGTTAAAATGATATGTGATTTAAGTAAGTATTGTTTGAGTTATGTGTTATATGATTTGGAAATAGCTTGATAATGTGGCATATATATAATTGATTAGGTTTGACTTTGAAGTTTAATTATTACTTTTGTGAGTTATATGCTTTGAAAATTGGTTATTGTTTTTGCATGTATATGTTTGTTAATTCGGTTTTGGTGTATGTATAGTCAATTATAAACATGAGTTCAGGTGTGAAGTTTGTTTATGGTATATTTAGATGTGCATGATATAGGGTATGTTATGTTTTAATGGATGAAACTTGGTTTTGGTTTTTAACGGAATAAAAATGTTAATGATGTATGTGTATGTTCGAATAATCATAGATTATGTTGGTTCGATTTGCATGGAAAATGTATGTGCACATAAAGTGTTTAAATGGTTAAATAATTATGTATGGTTAATGAAGTTATAAAATGATTATCTATTGAGATTGTGTTATTTATTATGGTATGTAATAAATGACCAAATGAATAGTGATTTGAGCAATAGTAAATCATGGAAATTATATAAGTTTTTATGTGATGTATAAGTGACCTATTTGATGTTAGATGAATGTTGTATAATGTATAAGTTAGTACTTTGACTATGATTATAAAAATTTATTGTACATGTTATAAAGTACAAATGTCGAATATGAGTTGATCAAATTGTAGTGATTATGTGTATTTGGTTTCGTGGTTCTATTAATGTATAATTTTAGTTTGCTTTTGAAGTGTAATGTTATTTGTATGTTTTGCATATTATTTAAGTTACATTAAAATTATATTCGGCTATGTGGTATTTAAAATAAATAAATAATATATATAAGGATTGGTTGGTTTAAAAGTTTGTGCAAGTGTATATTTTTTATTGTTTGAAAAATTTGTCTTGTCTGGTAATACCTCATAACCCCATTCCGGCGACGGATATGGGTTAGGGGTGTTACATTTATTAGTATCAAAGCTACGATTTAGTTGATTCTAGGACTAACGTAGCATGTGTGAATCTGGCTATACATGCCATATTATATACTGCGATAGTGTGATGACTTCTGACATTTGAAAATATGTTTTTGTATAGTAACTGGATCCCGGTGGAGCTGTAGCTGATGATATCAGGAGTATAACACCTGCTCCCGCAGAAAGGATAGCGCCGGTTGATTCTCGACTGACTTCGAGTAACCAAGAGGGAGAGGATAAGCAAGCCTTCTACCAAATGATGAACGAATGGTTTACTCAATATATCCGGACTAACCCGGCTACACAACAACCTCCACCCCCGACTAATCCTCCTTCGATACCTGTTAAACATCAAGTGAGTGATCCGTTGAGATTACATAAGCCTCCTGTTGATAAAATCAGAAAACACTGGGCCAAAGAGTTCAAAGCTACTGATGATGATGATACTGAGTGAGCTGAATTTTACCTTGACAATACTATCCGTGTGTTCGATGAGCTATCTTGTACTCCAGATGAATGTTTAGAATGTACCATATCTTTGTTACGAGACACTGCATATCACTTGTGGAATACACTAGTATCGGTGGTTCCGAAAGAACGAGTGACCTGGGAGTTCTTTCAGACTGAGTTCCGTAAGAAATACATCAGCTAGAGATTTATTGACCATAAATGCAAAGAATTTCTGGAATTGAAACAAGGTCGTATGACCATAACAGAGTATGAATGGAAATTCGTTAGACTCAGTCGGCATGCTCGAGAGTGTGTTTGGACCAAAGCTATAATGTGTAAAAGATTTGAAGATGGACTGAATCAAGACATTAAACTACTAGTTGGCATACTTGAGATAAAAGAGTTTGTAGTACTGGTTGAGCGAGCCTACAAAGCTAAAGAGCTCGGGAAAGAGAAAAGAAAAGCTGACTTTGAAGCTAGAGATGCACGTAAGAGATCATCGAGCAAGTCGTTTCAGTCGGCACGAAAGAAGTTCCGAGAATATTTGAGTCGTTCTAAGGCTACTTCAGGATATTCACAATGGGATTTGGACAGACCACCTGTGAGCTCGAGAGCTACCTCAGTAGCTAGTGTTGGAAATGTTAGATCAAATCAACCCGAGTGTAAAAGTTGTGGTAAATGACATTCCAGCAGTTACAGATTGCATGATCGGGGCTGTTTTAAATGTGGATCGATGGATCATTATATTCGTGATTGCTTAGTGTTAGCTGAAGAAAATCCAATACAAAATTCGAGATCAGATAATACTACAGCTCGAAGTAGACCCCCCAGAAATACGGGTAATGTGAGTAGCAGTCAGAGAGGGACTAAAGATACAACAGTTAGATCCGAGGCTCGTGCACCTGCCAGAGCCTATGCTATTTGCACACACAAGGAGGGTTCATCCCCAAATGTTATTACTGGTACATTCACTCTCTATGATACTAGTGTAATTGCATTGATTGATCCTGGTTCGAATCATTCCTATGTATGTGAGACTTTAGTATTCAGTAAGACTTTGCCTGTTGAGTCTACTAAGTTTGTGATTAGAGTATCGAACCCCTTGGGCCGGTGTGTTATGGTTGACAAAGTGTGTAAGAATTGTACCTTGATGGTTTGAGACTTGTGTTTTCTGGCTGATTTGATGTTGTTACCATTTGATAAGTTCGACATAATTTTGGGTATGGACTGGTTGACTTTGCATGAAGCTGTTGTAAACTACAAAAGAAAGACCATTTATCTACGAAGCCAGAATGATGAGCTTATTCAGATTGAATCTAGTGATTTAAATGGTTTACCAGCAGTGATTTCCTCGATGTTAGCTCAGAAATATGTATGAAAAGGTTGTGAAGCTTACTTTGCATATGTGCTTGACAGTAAAGTAACAAAAAGAAAGATTGAATCAATACCCGTTATGCGTGAGTATCCAGATGTGTTTCCTGAAGAATTATCGGGTTTGCCACCTATTCGAGAAGTTGAGTTTGGTATTGAATTAGTGCTGGGGACTACACCGATATCGATAACTCCATATAGAATGGCACCTACTGAATTAAAAGAATTGAAAGCTCAGTTGCAAGGGTTGACAGATAGAGGTTTTGCGCGATCGAGTTTCTCTCGTTGGGGTGTGCCTGTGTTATTTGTGAAAAAGAAAGATGGAACTATGAGAATATGCATCGATTATAGATAGCTCAATAAGGTGACTATAAAGAATAAGTATCTGTTGCCATGGATTGGTGATTTGTTTGATCAGCTGAAAGGGGCTACAGTGGTTTCAAAGATAGATTTGAGATCAGGCTATTATCAGTTGCGAGTTAAAGATTTCAATGTGCCAAAGACTACTTTCCGAATAAGGTACGGACACTATGAGTTTTTAGTCATGCCTTTCAGACTTACTAATGCACCTGCTGTATTTATGGATTTGATGAATCAGATCTTCAGACAGTATCTGGATCGATTTGTAGTTATGTTCATAGATGACATTTTGATTTACTCCCGTAATGAAACTGAACATGCCGAACATTTGAGACTTGTGTTACAGACTTTGCGAGATAAGAAATTGTATACGAAGTTTAGTAAACGTGAGTTCTGGTTAAGCAAAGTCGGTTTTCTAGGCCATGTTGTATCAGCATTGGGTATTCGGGTGGATCCGAGCAAAATTTCAGCTATACTTGATTGGAAACCTCCGAGAAACATTTCTGAAGTCTGAAGTTTTTTGGGACTTGCTGGTTATTATAGATGGTTCGTGAAAGGTTTCTCTATGATTGCAACCCCAATGATGAAGCTATTACAGAAAGATATTAAGTTCGAATGGTCAAAAATTTGTCAAAAAAGTTTTGATCAGTTGAAAGCCCTTTTGACAGAAGCTCCAGTGTTGGTTCAGCCAGATTCGGGTAAATAATTTGTTATTTATAGTGATGCATCTTTAAATTGCTTGCGCTGTGTTTTGATGCAGGAAGGCAAAGTTATAGCTTATGCCTCAAGGCAATTGAAGCCACATGAAAAGAACTATCCGGCACATGACCTAGAATTGGTAACTATCGTGTTTGCGTTGAAAATTTGGCGTCCCTATCTGTTTGGTGAAAAATGTCATGATTATTCTGATCACAAAAGCCTGAAATACTTGATGACTCAGAAAGACCTGAATTTAGGACAACGCCGATGGTTAGAATTGCTAAAAGACTACAAGCTTGTGATTGACTATCATCTGCGAAAGGATAATGTAGTTGTTGATGCTGTAAGCAAAAAATCACTATTTGCTTTGCGTGCAATGAATGCATATATGGCTATATCTAATGATGGTTTGATAATAGCTGAATTAAAAGCAAGACCATTATTTGTTCAACAAATCTGTGATGCCCAGAAAGTTGATGATGATTTGATTGCAAAACGGGTCCAATGTGATCCAAATGATGATTCAGAGTTTCGAGTTGATAATGAAGGCTGTCTAAGGTTCAGAAACTGAATATGTGTTCCAAGAAATCCAGAGTTGATTTAGATAATTTTGAATGAAGCTCACAGCAGTCAGTTATCAGTTCACCCGGGTAGTACAAAGATGTAAAATGATCTGAAACAGCTTTATTGGTGGCAAGGTATGAAACAAGACATTTCTGACTTTGTTTCGAAATGTTTAGTCTATCAGCAAGTAAAAGCTGAACATCAAGTACCTTCCGGATTACTTCAGCCGATTATAATACCTGAATGGAAATGGGACAGAGTCAAGATGGATTTTGTATCCGGTTTACCGTTGATACCGAGCAAGAAAGATGCAATCTGGGTTATTGTAGATAGATTGACTAAATCTGCTCACTTTGTTCCGGTTCGTATAGATTACTCGCTTGATAAGCTGGCTGAATTGTATGTTTCTAAGATTGTGAGGTTACATGGTGTGCCTATATCTATTGTTTCAGATAGAGATCCGAGGTTTACATCGCGGTTTTGGAAGAAAATACAAGATGCACTACGTACGAAATTACATTTCAGCACTGCTTTCCATCTGCAAACAAATGGTCAGTTTGAGCGAATCATTCAAATACTTGAGGATATGTTGAGATGTTACATTCTCGAGTTCGAAGGTATGTGGGAACGATATCTACCTCTGATTGAATTTGCGTATAATAACAACTTTCAATCGAGCATCAAAATGGAACCTTATAAGGCTTTGTACAGTCGTAAATGTCGTACACCATTGTATTGGACTGAGCTCAATGAAAATAAGACACACGGGGTTAATTTGATCAGAGAAACTTAACAGAAAGTGAATGTGATACGTGAAAGTCTAAAAGTAGCATCAGATCGTCAAAAATCATATACGGACTTGAAATGTAAAGATATAGATTTTCAGGTAGGAGATAAAGTCTTCTTGAAAGTCTCACCGTGGAAGAAAATACTCATATTTGGTCGTAAAGGAAAATTGAGCCCAAGATTCATTGGGTCGTATGAGATTATAAAATGTATTGGACTAGTTGCTTACAGATTATTATTTCCATCTGAGTTAGAAAAGATCCACAATGTATTCCATATTTCGATGCTTCATAGATATTGATCTAACCCCTCACATGTGATTAGTCCGTCTGAGATTGAGATTAAGCCTGATATGACGTACGACGAAGAACCGATTTGCATTCTAGCTCGTGAAATTAAAGTGTTGCGAAATAAGAAAATTCTGTTGGTTAGCGTACTGTGGCATAAACACGGAGGTGAGGAAGCAACGAGGGAGCCAGAATATGTAATAAGAGAACGTTATCCGAACCTATTCACCGGTAAGATTTTCGGGGACGAAAATCCTTAAGGGGGAGAGTTGTAATAGCCCGATTTAGACCCTAATCGTAACAGTGGTTTTGGGACCACAAATCCTAGTAAAAAAATATTTCAAAATTATTTTTTTTGTTTATTTTGTGTGAACTTATATTCGTGAAATTTTCGTGATTTAATTTTGTTGTTTGAGTGTCCAATTAAATAAATGGACTTAATCGCATAAATTAAAAACTTGATAGTTAAAAGCATAAGGGCAAAATTGTTAGTGGCTTTTTAAGTTGGAGCTTTTATGTTGTAAATAACCCATTTGAGTAGGTAATGGGCAGTTGAATCCTTGTTATATGTGATTTAGTTATTTAATTATAAAGGGTAAATAGGCAAATCAATTGTTAAGTTATATTATATCATAAAAACATAAAATAATAAAACCAAATTCATATTTTCTTTACATTGCCAAAAATAAAAGAAGAAAAAAAAGAATAAGAAGCTAGGTATTCGGCCATTGTTGATTCAAATTCAAGGTTAGTTTGGTTTTGGTTTTTGATAATTTTTACGTTTTTGAAATCGTTGCTTCAAATATTATCCGACCCATGCTTGAATTTTTTTTTGATGAATATTTTGAGTTAGGTCATTAATGAGAGCTTGTGATTTTTGTTGTTTGGTGATGAAATATGAAAGATATGTTTTAGATTAACATGTTTTGTATTGGAGTTTTTGATGATTTTAAGTAACTAGGACTAAATTGCAAAAATAATAAATTGAGGGACTAAAATGTGAAATAAATGAAATATATAGACTAGTATGAATATAAGGAAGATTCGGCCTAGCTATGTTGTTGTGAGATTTTTCATATTTTGTGTTTTATGTAATAGGGACTAAATTGTGAAAAATGTGAAATATTAGGGGTAAAAGTGTAATTTTCCCATTTGTGTGGTTTTGGATGAATATCAGGGGTAAATTGTGTACTTTGGCTATGTGAGTTATGTATTAAGTAAGCTATTTATTTGATATGTATATTCGGTCATAAAGGTATACTTGGAGAAATGTTTAATTAAATTGTATTAGAATGTTTAAAGTGATTAAAATGGGTATGACCATTTCGTTTTTGAGCTAAAGGTAGCTATATGACCTAGTAAATCTCTTGTCATATTCGACTATAATCTAGCATGATGGGATTTTAATAAGCTAAATTTGTTTGAATTAGCTCAAGAGCATAGAGGGGCAAACTCAGATAAGGGGAAAGAGAAAGTAATCGAATAGCCGTTGTAGTCGTTCGACGATATCCGAGGTAAGTTTTGAGTAGTCACCTTTAGTATAAAAAAAATTATGATGCCTTGATATGTGTATATTTGATGAATTGTGACCTTTTGATTGTACTTGAATTAAGTTGTGTGATAAATAATCTAAGTATATGAACTATAGTCGAATGGTCAATACGGGTTAAGCTTAATTAATAAAATGTATATGGAGCTTATATTCGCATGTAGCAAATGACTACTAATGTGACATGTTCAATGAGATGTGTTAATATATGATTAAATATGCATGATACTTGAGGAATTGTATCCGGGCTTAAAGACCCACAGGCTATATGCTGGAATGTTATCCGGGCTTAAAGACCCGCAGGCTTCGTGCTAGAATGCTATCCGGGCTTAAAGACCCGCAGGCTATATGCTCGAATGTTATACGGGCTTAAAAGACCATGAGCTTCGTGCTAGAATGCTATCTCGGGCTTAAAGACCCGCAGCTTCGTGCTAGAATGCTATCCGGGCTAGAGACCCGCAAAGCTACTGAGTGGTATTATACCGAGTTTAAATTCCGCGCAGTGGTGCTAGAAATTTGTTTCAAGTTCTAAGACTAGACAGGATTGATGCCAGTAAATTAAGTAAGATTACGACATTGAATATCCGCGGAAAACCACCATCGAGTAAGTACTATATATTTAACATGTTAAGGCATGTATTACGTACTCATATGTGAAATGATTTTAAAGTGAATTATTAGTATCAAAGAACGATATATATATATATATATACGTGTGGATGAATACGGTATTTAAGAATAAGAGAATGACCTATTCGGTCAATGTATGTCATTATATGAAAGTATGTGACTTAAAGTAATTGTATGAGCCTTATACTATAGTTAAATATGTGCTGAAAATTTCTTGTGTATTCATATATATATATTCAACCAATAGGCTTTATAATTAGTGTACTTGTGTATATTCGGCCAAGTAATATATAATTAGAATACGAGTTCTGTGATACTTAATGTTCGATTTTAAATGACAAGTTTTAATTGTTTGAAATGCTTAAAACTTACTAAGCCTCGAAAGCTTACTCTGTTTCTTATTTCTCTGTTTTATAGATTGTTGATTTTGGCCACCGACTCGGGGTTCGTCAGCAATTCATCCTACTATCGATCTTTTGGTGCAGTTTTATTTTGGTCCTGATATGGCATGTATAGGTTAGGCTGAAGATAACTATGTTTTGTAATTGTAAATATTTTGGCCATATGAAAATGGCATATTTATAACACAAAGATCATTATGTATTCATCTCAATCTCTGTTTATGTTAGTTAATGTGGATGAGAAATTTAATGTTTAGCTCGGTAATACCTTTTTAGCCTAAATCCGGTGATCGGATTCGGGTTAGGGGTGTTACATATTTGATGTTAGATGAATGTTGTATAATGTATAAGTTGGTACTTTAACTATGATTATAAAAATTAATTGTACATGTTATAAAGTACAAATGCCGAATATGAGTTGATCAAATTGTAGTGATTATGTGTATTTGGTTTCGTGGTTCTATTAATGTATAATTTTAGTTTGCTTTTGAAGTGTAATGCTATTTGTATGTTTTGCATATTATTTAAGTTACATTAAAATTATATTCGGCTATGTGGTATTTAAAATAAATAAATAATATATATATAAGGATTGGTTGGTTTAAAAGTTTGTGCAAGTGCATATTTTTTATTGTTTAAAAATTTTATCTTGTTTGGTAATACCTCATAACCCCATTTCGGTGATAGATATGGGTTAGGCGTGTTACATAGTCATACTTTCCATAATTTTGGATGAGTTTACCTAAACACAAACACTTAATCAAACAAGTTAATCACATAACCTCATATAAGAATCAAGTAAACATAGATGAGCTTATCACATTACAAGATTCCATTAATTTTACCTTTCCATACTTCAAGAGTTTTTTTCGTCGAACTATTGAAATTTCGATGGATGTTCGGGTAATATACACATGTGCAAAAGTACCTATTAGGGTTCATAATAAAAAGGCACACTCTTGAGCCGTACATTTTACAGCAGGATTACCAGTCCAGGCTAAATCCTATCTGTAGCATATGCTCTAGAGAGCTTAATTTGGATTACTCGTCTGGGCTAAATCTAGTTTATAACCTAATCTCAAGAGGGCTTACATTAGACTTACCCGTCTGGGCTAAATTCTACCTGTAACATTAATCCGTTGAAGTTCAACGTTCAATCGGAACATGATAATTTGTCCATATTTCTCAAATTAGAACTATTTCGTTATGTATGTATCATTTCACACATATCAACACAATCATACAGTTCAATTCAAGCATATTAGCATACATATTTAAGTTACACAAACTTACCTTGAAAATGGTTCGTATTTGAATTTCAACTAATCCGAAACCTTTTGCTTTCCTTGATCTAGTTTCGTGGTTGGTTTTATGGATCTATATGGGTAAATTTAACTATTAATCTATCACATTTCATATACATTTGCAATCATTTACATCCTAGGCATAATTACTATTGTCCCTATCCTTTTTAAAAATTCCAATTTCATCCCTAGGCCCGGAAAATAAAATTTATGAGATTTAACCATCTTTCCAAGCCTAGCCAATATATATATATATTACACTTAAAGCACATACATTTCACAAATTTTAGAATTTTCTATGGGTTTTGCCACTTTTTAATTTTAGTCCCTAAATCAAGTTTTCATCAAAAATTGCTTTGTAAAAGTTGTTTATCTATGAATAACTTCTCATTTTCTACCATAAATTTTTAATTTTCAGCATAGTCATCCATGACCCAAATTTCATACCTTGATAACTTTTAAAATAAATCCCCTAAATAGAAATATTAGACTATCACGTTTCCAAAAATATAGAAATTACTAAAAATAGGACTTGATTTCATAGAAGAATTAGGGAAGATGATATGAAAATAGATGATTTTTTCTTTTTAATTAATTATCATCCATTAATTTTATTGATTTCCAATTTAGTCCCCACCCTTTTCTAATTTTTCCGTGGATGAGTCATTAAAATATCTACTAACTACTTTTCAATGGCCTAATTACCATATAAGGACTTTAAGTTTTTAATTCCATAGCTATTTGATACCTATAGCTACTAGAACCTAACTTTTGCATTGTAATAACCTGATTTAGGGCCTAGTCAGAACAGTGGTCTCGGGACCACAAATCCAAAGATATAAAAATAATTTTTATTATTTTATGAGGTTATAGTACTATTATATTAGTGCATGAAAAATTTGGTGAGTTAATTTTAATTTTTTCAAGCCCGATTGCGATAAAGGACTAAATCGCATAAAAGGAAAAAGTTACATTTTAGTACCAAAATGTGTTAAATAGCTAGAGAATCAAAATTTGGAGTATTTAAAGGGAAATTAGACCCTTTTTAGAGTGCTTGGCCGGCCATGGGAGACAATTTGGTCAAAAAGTCCAAGTTTGGTTGGGTTTGGTGGCTAATTTGACTAAAATGGGAATAAAATAAGAAAAAGATGATATCACCTTCTCATCTTCTTCTCTATCACCAAAAATATTAGCCAAAATAGAGGTTTGAAAGCTCAAAAATCTACAACAAATTAAAGCACTCATAAGTAAGTGATTTTAATGAGTTTTCTTCAAAATTTTTATATTTTTGAAACCCTTGAAGCATGAGCTTTCAAATGAGGCTGGTACCTTACAAAATGGTCAAGAGTTTAGGAATTTTTCATGGATTTATTTGTGACATATGCTGAGCTTTTATGGAAGAATATGAGTCCTAGTTGTGTTATAAACAACTTTTGTGAAAGGTGTTAGCATGAAAACACCTAAAGGGACTATTTTGCATAAGTTGCAAAATAGGTGGTAAGTGTGCGAAATAGTGAGAATTTGGGATTGATCTAGTAGTAAAAAGAGTTTAGATAGGCTTTAAATAGGAGGAAATTTGATAAAAATCAATTTTCGGGCATAGGGGCAAAATGGTCATTTTGCCAAGGCCTAGGGGCAAAATGGTCATTTTGCCAAGGCCTAGGGGCAAAATGGTCATTTTACCAAAGTTGTGAATTTATGACTGTCTAATTGTGTTTAGTGACTAAATGGGTGTATATTGTTATTATAGATCAAGATTTGCCAAAATCGAGCCTAGACTGGGGAAAAGCCAAGCAATCTGACTAAGCCAGCTAGTCAAGTACTTTTTGTAAACCAAGGGAAGTTGTATGTAAATAATACAACTACACTGTTAATACTTGTATTCATAGTCATTGAATTGATATTGTATGAGTTGTTAAGTTATAAATTGAGAATGCCTTGTATTATTGAGATAGTAGAAATATCCCATTGAAACCTCAGGATATGAACTGGATATTTGTGCTAAGACATTGGATGATTTGTGCGCCAGTGTAAGACATGTCTGGGACATGCTTCGGCCACATTATGAGAGCCAGTGTAAGACCATGTCTGGGACATGGCATCGGCACAGAGATGAGTGCTAGAGTAAGACATGTCTGGGACATGCATCGGCCTCGACAGAGATAGCCAGTGTAAGACGTGTCTAGGACACGCATCGGCTAAGAGTTGTGCTAGTGTAAGACATGTCTAGGACATGCATCAACACGCATAAATGAGAGCCAGTGTAAGACCATGTCTGGGACATGGCATCGACAATATATCCCATGTTGAAGGTTCATGGAATATCCAGTAGTATTCCAACGGTTCAATGGTGAAAGTTAGTTCAATTTTGATAAAGAAATGATGATCATGTTGTGAGTGTTACAGGTACCTATATGTTAAGCATGAATAACGAGCTTAATTTAAAAAGTGAGACTCGAGTAGATGATAATGAGTAAGTTAAGTTATGTTTACCTTTGAGCTTTAAGCATGATGGTAAACGGTGAGATTATTGTATAGTTATTTATATGCAACTTACTAAGATTTATGCTTACTCCCTTTCCTTTCCTTTTTCTTTCAGTGTCACCAAGCTAGCTTAAAGATCCCTTAAAGTCAGAGATATCAATCACACTATCAGCTGCAATACTCGGTATAGCTTGATTTATATTTTTTTGAAGGTGGTATGTATAGGGCTAGACTAGGATGTTGGATTAAGAGAATTATTTATGTATTTTGGCTCAAGTCAAAAGCCGTTCACTTTGTATCAAGCCTAAAATAATGGCTATTATTCATTTTGATGAATGGATATAATGTTCTTTCTATGGATGAATTTGTGTCCATTATGATGAAATTGTATATTGAAATGATCTTGTGTAGGTTGTGCAAAATGGGTGACAAAATGGCTGGGAAGATAGCCTAGTTTTACTACACGGGTAAGACACACGGGCGTGTGTCTAGGCCGTGTGTGACACACGGCTCACGCCCATGGGGGTGTGTTGCGGCCGTCCGTCCTTTGCACTTAAAACTTTAAAGTCATTTTAGTACACGGGCAAGCCACACGGGCGTGTGCCCAGGCCGTGCCATAAAGTCAGTAAGCATGCTAGTAGTACACGGGCAAGAGACACGACCGTGTCTCTCGGCCGTGTGAAGGACACGGTTATAGGGCAGGGGTGTGTGCTTGGGCCGTGTGGTTTTGGCAGAATATCGAGGTTTTCAGACACGGGTTCAGGATATGGGCGTGTCCCTAGCACACGGCCGTGTGTTCTATATCCACACGGGCGTGTGGAGTCTTGATGCATGAAACTTTTCTAAGTTTTTCATGAATTCTCAGTTGGGTTCTGAACCACCCCAGATGTATGATTTGGGCCTCGTAAGTCCGTATATGAGGTAGATTGCTTGTGAAAAGAGAAGTTTTTAAATTGTTTAAAAAATTTTTATGGCCCGGTTTTGTATAGTTGGTTGAGTCAAAAAGGTAACACCTTGAACCCTATCTCGGCGTCGGATACGGGGTGAGGGGTGTTAGATTTATTGGTATCAGAGCATGGTTTAGTCGATTTTAGGACTGAACTAGCCAAAGTACGAGTCTAGCTATACATGCCATGTATATGTATATTGATAGTGTGACGATTCCTGACGATTATAAATTGTGTTTATTATAGTAATTGATCCTGATAGAACCACGGCGGATGACATAGAAAGTAATGCGCCGGCTCTCGCAGAAAGGACTGCGCCGATAGAGAGTGAGCCTGTAAGTATGGGCCAAGGCGGAGGGGCTAGGGAAGCCTACCTCCGAATGATGGATGCTTGGTATACAGAGTTTGTTCGTGCGAACCCAAACATCCCACCACCCCCACGTCCTCCGATTCCTCAATACGCCCGGATGGCTTCATAAGGTACGGATGTGTTCAGACGAGATAAGCCTCCGGTAGACAAGATCCGGAAGCAAGGGGTCGAGGAATTTTGGGCTAGTGTAGATGATGACCTGGAGAGAGCGGAGTTTTGGCTAAAAAATACCATCAGGGTATTCGATGAGCTGTCATGCTCGCCTGAAGAGTGTGTAAAGTGTGCCGTGTCTCTTCTACGAGACTCAGCTTATCAATGGTGGAACACTCTCGTGTCTGTAGTATCGAGAGACTTGGGAATTCTTCCAAGAAGAGTTTCGAAAGAAGTATATTAGCCAGAGGTTTATGGACCAAAAAAGAAAGGAATTTCTAGAGCTGAAAAAAGGTGATAAGACTGTGACAGTGTATGAGCGGGAGTTTGTAAAACTCAGCAAGTATGCGCGAGAATGCATATCCACTGAAGCTACTATGTGTAAGAGGTTTGAGGATGGCCTCAATGAAGACATTCGAGTGTTTGTGGGCATCCTAGAGCTAAGAGAATTTGTGATGCTTGTTGGGAGAGCATATAAAGCAGAAGAGCTGGTGAAGGAGAGAAGGAAGGCGACCATTGAGTCGCGAGATTTAAAGAGAAGACAGATGGGGAAGATGCATCAGTCCTCCTCCAAGAGGTCAAAAGAGTTTACTATCCAATCGAATACTTCGGTTGGATATTCAAAGAGAAACAAGAATCAACCAAACATGGCAAGTGTTGGTAGTGCTCGGCCAAATAGACCGGAGTGTTCGCAATGCGAAAGATGTCACTTGGGTGGATGCCGAATAAGCGAGAGGGGCTGTTTCAAATGTGGGTCACTTAACCACTTTATCCACGAGTGCCCTGAGATGGACGAGAGAGAGAGAGAAAACAAGAGGTGAAAGCAAGCAGTGCTCCCATGAGGGGTAGGCCTCAAAGGAACCCCAAGAGTGGGAATACTAGTAAAGGTGCACTAAGAGAGGTCACGATAAGATCTGAAGGCAAAGCGCCAGTGAGGACCTATGCTATACGAGCCCGAGAAGAGGCAGAGTCTCCAGACGTGATCACGAGTACCTTTTCTATTCACGATATAATTGTTGTCGCTTTAATTGACTCGGGACCTACCTACTCTTATATATGTATGGAATTAATACCTCGTATAAACATGTTAGTATAGTCCACTAAGTTTGTAATAAAAGTGTCTAATCCGTTAGGCAAGCATATATTAGTGGACTGAGTATGTAGAAATTGTCCTTTGGCGATTAGAGGCCATTGTTTTCCGGCCAACTTGATGTTGTTTCCATTTAATGAATTCGATGTAACTCTTAGGATGGATTGGTTGACCTCCCATGGCATTGTAGTAGACTGTGGGAGAAAAGTAATTCAGTTAAGACGTGAGGATGGAAATATTCATCGAGTTGGGCCAGATAAGTTGGATAACTTGTTTGTGATAGTTTCGTCCTTAGCAGCCGAAAAATATTTGAGAAAAGGTTTTAACACTTAACTAGCTTTTGTGCTAAATACCCAAGTGTCTGAGTCGAAGATTGAGTCAGTATCAGTGGTTTGTGAGTTTATAGACGTCTTTTCGAAGGAGTTACCAAGGTTACCCTCAGATAGGGAGGTTGAGTTTGGTATCGAGTTGGCTTCTGGTATGACGTCAATCTCGATAACACCTTATAGGATGGCCCCCACCGAGTTAAAGGAGTTGAAAGTGCAGTTGCAAGAGTTAACAGACAAAGGTTTTGCTAGACCGAGTTATTCACCATGGGGTGCTCCAGTGCTTTTTGTAAAAAAAAGACAGGTCGATGAGGTTATGTATCGACTACAAATAGCTTAACAAGGTGATAGTGAAGAACAAGTATCCCTTGCCGAGGATCAATGATCTCTTCTATCAATTGAGAGGGGCCACTGTGTTCTCTAAGATAGACTTAAGATTGGGCTACTATCAGTTAAGAGTCAAGGAACATGATGTACCAAAGACTGCTTTTCGAACAAGACATGGGCATTATGAGTTTCTTCTTATGCCTTTTGGATTGACAAGTGCCCCAACCGTATTTATGGACCTGATGAACTGTATCTTTCGACCGTATTTAGATAGGTTTGTCGTCGTTTTTATTGATGACATCTCAGTTTATTCGCGTAACGAGAATAAGCACGTGGAGCATTTGAGAACTATGTTGCAGATCTTAAGGGATAAGCAACTTTATGCCATGTTTAGTAAGAGCGAGTTTTGGCTCAAAGAGGTCGGGTTTCTAGGACATATTGTGTCGAGTGACGGGATCAGAGTTGACCCAAGTAAGATCTCAACTATTATGGAATGGAAACCGCCAAGGAATGTAACAGAGGTTCGTAGCTTTTTGGGGCTAGCAGGATACTATAGACAATTTTTAAATGGATTCTCCATGATAGCTACACCGATAACGAGGCTACTGCAGAAAGATGTCATGTTCGAATGGACAAAAGAGTGCCAACAAAGCTTCGAGAAGTTAAAGGCTTTGTTGACCGAAGCCCCAATTTTAGTGCAACCAAAGTCGGGTAAAGAATTTGTAATTTATAGTGATGCCTCCCTAAATGGTTTGGGGTGTGTAATCATGCAAGAAGGCAAAGTTATAGCCTATGCCTCGAGACAGCTAAAACCTCACGAGAGAAATTATCTGACCCATGACTTAGAGCTAACAGCTGTACTGTTCACCCTGAAGATTTGTCGACACCATTTGTATGGGGAGAATGCAGAGTATTTATCGATTACAAAATTCTAAAGTATTTAATGACTTAGAAAGAATTGAATTTAAGGAAACAACGATGGTTAGAGCTAATAAAAGATTATGAGTTGATCATTGACTACCATCCAGGAAAGGCGAACGTAGTCACCGACGCTTTGAGTAGAAAGTCATTGTTTGCTATGAAAGTCTTGAACACTCAGTTGACTATATCTAGTGATGGATCGGTCTTAGCAGAGTTAAGAGCCAGACGGAATTTTCTTCATGAAATTTGTGAAGCTCAGAAAGATGACAAGAAACTACAAGCTAAGAGAACTCAATGCGAATCGGAGATTGATTCAGATTTTCGTGTTAGTACTGATGGGTGTATAATGTTCAAAGATAGAGTTTGTATACCCAAAAGGAGTGAGCTCATTCAGAAGATTTTGCGAGAGGCACATAGTGGTTGTTTGTCAATTCACCCGGGTAGCGTAAAAATGTACAACGACCTTAAGAATATGTATTGGTGGTCGGGTATGAAAAGAGAAATTTCTGAGTCAACAAGTAAGGGTTGAACATCAAGTGCCTTCAGGTTTACTTCAGCCTATTATGATTCCCGAGTTGAAATGGGATCGTATCACCATGGACTTCGTGACCAGTTTGCCTCTAACCCCAAAAAAGAAAGATGCAGTATGGGCTATTGTTGATAAACTCACTAAGTCAGCACACTTCATACCGGTGCGTGCCGACTACTCTCTTGAAAAGTTGGCCGACTTGTATGTTTCTGAGATTGTGAGGCTTCATGGTGTGCCGTTATCAATTGTATTTGATTGAGACCCGAGATTCACCTCGAGGTTTTGGAAGAAGATACAAGAAGCTTTAGGAACCAAGTTGAGTTTCAGTACGGCATTTCATTCGCAAACTGACGGACAGTCTGAAAGAATGATACAAATCTTAGAGGACATGTTGAGGTGATGTGTTCTCGAGTTCCAAGGAAGTTGGGAAAAACACTTACCATTGGTTGAATTCGCCTACAACAGCAGCTATCAGTTGAGTCTAAAAATGGCGCCTTATGAGGATTTGTACGGGCGAAAGTGCCGAATGCCCCTATTCTGGACTGAGTTGAGAGAGAGTCAGATTCACGGGGTTGATTTGATTAAAGAGGCTGAGGAAAAAGTTAAGGTGATCCGTGACTGTTTGAAAGCTACCTCAGATAGACAAAAATCCTACGCGGATTTGAAACGAAGGGAGATTGAGTTTGAAGTCGAGGATAAGGTATTTTTGAAAGTTTCTCCGCGGAGGAAAGTCCTCAGATTTGGTAGAAAAGGCAAGTTGAGTCCTCGTTTTATAGGACCTTATGAGGTTACCGAGATAGTAGGGCCAATTCCCTACCGTTTGAGTTTGCCGCCAGAGTTAGAAAAGATTCATGACGTATTTCACGCATCCATCCTATGCCGATACAGATCAGACCCTTCGCATATAATTGTACCAACTGAAGTAGAGATTCTCCCAGATATAACGTATGGAGAGGAACCGGTCAAGATATTAGCTTGAGAGGTAAAACAGTTAAGAAATAAGAGTATACCGCTTGTGAAGGTTTTGTGGCATAGACATGGGGTCAAGGAAGCCACATGGGAACTCGAGGAGTCTCTGAGAGAGCAGTATCCAAGCTTATTCACCGGTAAGATTTTCGAGGATGAAAATCCCTAATGGGGGAGAAATGTAATAACCCGATTTAGGGCCTAGTTGGAACAGTGGTCTCGAGACCACAAATATTAAAATAGAAAAATTATTTTTATTATTTTATGAGGTTATGGTACTATTATATTAGTGCATGAAAAATTTGGTGAGTTAATTTTAATGTTTTCAAGCCCGATTGCAATAAAGGACTAAATAGCATAAAAGGCAAAAGTTACATTTTAGTACCCAAATGTGTTAAATAGCTAGAGAATCAAAATTTGGAGTATTTGAAGGGTAATTAGACCCTTTTTAGAGTGCATGGTCGGCCATGGGAGACAAATTGGTCAAAAAGTCCAAGTTTGGTTGGGTTTGGTGGCTAATTTGACTAAAATAGGAATAAAATAAGAAAAAGATGATATCACCTTCTCATCTTCTTCTCTATCACCAAAAATATCAGCCAAAATAGAGGTTTGAAAGCTCAAAAATCTACAGCAACTTAAAGCACTCATAAGTAAGTGATTTTAATGAGTTTTCTTCAAGATTTTTATATTTTTGAGACCCTTGAAGCATGAGTTTTCAAATGAGGGTGGTATCTTAGAAAATGGTCAAGAGTTTAGGATTTCTCCATGGATGTATTTGTGACATATATTGAGTTTTTATGGAAGAATATGAGTCCTAGTTGTGTTATAAACAACTTTTGTGAAAGGTGTTAGTATGAAAACACCTAAAGGGACTATTTTGCATAAGTTGCAAAATAGGTGGTAAGTGTGTGAAACAGTGAGAATTTTGGATTGCTCTAGTAGTAAAAAGAGTTTAACTAGGCTTGAAATATGAGGAAACTCGATAAAAATCAATTTTCGGGCATAGGGGTAAAATGGTCATTTTGCCAAGGCCTAGGGGCAAAATGGTCATTTTACCAAAGTTGTGAATTTATGAATGCCTAATTGTGTTTAGTGACTAAATAGATGTATATTGTTATTATAGATCAAGATTTGCCAAAACCGAGCCTAGACCGGTGAAAAGCCAAGCAATCCGACTAAGCCGGCTAGTCAAGTACTTTTTGTAAACCAAAGTAAGTTGTATGTAAATAATACAACTACACTGTTAATACTTGTATTCATATTGTCACTGAATTGATATTGTACGAGTTTCTAAGTTATAAATTGAGAATGCCTTGTAATATTGAGATAGTAGAAATATCCCGTTGAAACCTCATGATATGAACTGGATATTTGTGCCAACACATTGGGTGATTTGTGCGCCAGTGTAAGACATTTCTGGAACATGATTCGGCCACATTATGAGAGCTAGTGTAAGACCATGTCTGGGACATGGCATCGGCATAGAGATGAGCGCTAGAGTAAGACATGTCTGGGATATGCATTGGCCTCGACAGAGATAGCTAGTGTAAGACGTGTCTAGGACACGCATCGACTAAGAGTTGTGCTAGTGTAAGACATGTCTAGGACATGCATCAACACGCATAAATGAGAGCCAGTGTAAGACCATGTCTGGGACATGGCATCGACAATATATCCCATGTTGAAGGTTCATGGAATATCCAGTAGTATTCCAACGGTTCAATGGTGAAAGTTAGTTCAATTTTGATAAAGAAATGATGATCATGTTGTGAGTGTTACAGGTACCTATATGTTAAGCATGAATAACGAGCTTAATTTAAAAAGTGAGACTCGAGTAGATGATAATGAGTAAGTTAAGTTATGTTTACCTTTGAGCTTTAAGCATGATGGTAAACGGTGAGATTATTGTATAGTTATTTATATGCAACTTACTAAGCTTTATGCTTACTCCCTTTCCTTTCCTTTTTCTTTCAGTGTCACCAAGCTAGCTTAAAGATCCCTTAAAGTCAGAGATATCAATCACACTATCAGCTGCAATACTCGGTATAGCTTGATTTATATTTTTTTGAAGGTGGTATGTATAGGGCTAGACTAGGATGTTGGATTAAGAGAATTATTTATGTATTTTGGCTCAAGTCAAAAGTTGTTCACTTTGTATCAAGCCTGGAATAATGGCTATTATTCATTTTGATGAATGCATATAATGTTCTTTCTATGGATGAATTGGTGTCCACTATGATGAAATTGTATATTGAAATGATCTTGTGTAGGTTGTGCAAAATGGGTGACAAAATGGCTTGGAAGATAGCCTAGTTTGTCTACATGGGTAAGACACACGGGCGTGTGCCTCACACACAACTCACGCCCATGGGGGTGTGTTGTGGCCGTGCATCCCCTGAACTTAAAACTTTAAAGTCATTTTAGTACACGAGCAAGCCACATGGGCATGTGCCCAGGCCGTGCCATAAAGTCAGTATGCATGCTAGTAGTACATAGGCAAGAGACACGACTGTGTGTCTCGGCCGTCTGAAGGACACGGTTATAAGGCACGGGTGTGTGCTTGGCCAATGTGGTTTTGGCAGAATGCCCAGGTTTTTAGACACGGGCTCTGGATTTGGGCGTGTCTCTAGCACACAACTGTATGTTCTATATCCACAAGGACGTGTGGAGTCTTGATACATGAAACTTTTCTAAGTTTTTCATGAGTTCTCAGTTGGGTTCTGAACCACCCCAGATGTATGATTTGTGCCTCGTAAGTCCGTATATAAGGTAGATTGCATGTGAAAAGAGAAGTTTTTAAATTGTTTGAAATTTTTTTATGGCCTGGTTTTGTATAGTTGGTTGAGTCAAGAAGGTAACACCTTGAACCTTGTCCCGGCGTCAGATACGGGCAAGGGGTGTTACATGCATTTTATGCAATTTAGTCCTTTCCCTAACTAAACACACAATAGGTAAAATTTTCATACCAAAATTTTCATATGGCCTTCCTATTATGATACCAACCATAAAATAAAATAAAATAATTTTTTATTTTTGGCTCGAATTTGTGGTCCCAAAACCACTGTTCCGATCTCACCGAAAATGGGTTGTTACAAGTATACAATAATGAGTTTTCAATCATGGTACTTCTTATAGACTGACTCCATAATTAAGTAATTGTGAATTATCAGAATAATGCTTCTGGAGATAATTGCAATTACTAGAGCCTAATTATATCTGTCTGATTGGTCCCTCCACTAGCTCAACAAAAGCTTGATCAAACTGCATTTGAATTAGAAGTAAATTCTACAACTTTGGAAATAATTTAATTGAGTTGATTTGATTAATTTGAATGGACTTAAAAATTGTTCAAATAGAGAATTTGATTAAAGAATTTTCTTGAAAATTAATTTGGAAAATCTAACTGATTTTTAGAAAAATTAATTTTGATCTAGTATAATTAAATTAATCAAATTAAGTAAAATTAATATGATTTTTTTGGATATTAATTTTCAAGTCAGACAATTAGCTCAATGGGTAATTGAACTTAAAAATTGGACCTAGGGTCATAAATTGGGCTTGAGAGCCCAAAACTGAGACCAAGACTTAAAAACTAGTTGAACTGGGCCTTATATGTGAAATTGGACTGACCGGATAGATCGAACCGGTCAGGTCGTCATTAGCCCGGACCAAACTGATAGAAATCAAACCAGCTTGGGGTGCCGACGGCTGCGACGGTGGCCAGAAAATGGTCAATGGTAGTGATTTTTTGGTGGTTGAGCAGTGGAAGAATTACACTCCTATTGGGACTCTACCAGATAAATTGATTTTAGATTAATTATTGCTAAAATAATAACATTTTAATATATTTAATATTAAATTTAATTTAATAATTATTGTAATAGTATTTTATTAATTTAATACCAAGGCGATTATCTTAATATTAAATTTAATTTAATATTTATCTTGTACATAAATATTCTATCAATTTAATAAGATTTAATATTAAAATTTAATCTAGTATTTATCAAGATAAATATTAGATTAAATTTTAATATTAAGTGATTAGGTTTATTAATAGTTGAACTCTCTAAACTTTCCTTATATAAACTCTCTAGAGAAAATTCTCTAGAGAAATTATTTTAGAAAATTTCTAGAGATATTTTTCTTATTTACAACTTGACCCAAAAGTTTAGAAAAATTGTAAAATTTTCTAATTCAAAGTGAGCCTGCACTCGATAGACGTGAGCTTAAGGGTAGCAAAGAAGACTACTCGGTCAAAGCGTTCATTCTAGATGAATTAAAAAGGTAAAATTTTGATTAAGTATTTATTACTTTAGATATTACAACCAAGTTCTTATTTCGATTTAAAAAAAACTTTGGTTTTTCCCTAAATTTATTTTTCGCTACATTTTCCAAACTTGATTTTCAACAATACTGGCACGTGTTGATAAATTTATATTTCTAGACGACTATTATCTTAGATTTTGAAGCAAATAAAGAAGTACCAATCATCTTGGGAATACCTTTCTTGGCAATTGGTAGAACGTTAATTGATGTGCAGAGAGGCAAACTCACCATGCGAGTTCAAGATTATCAAGTATCTATTAATGTATTCGAAGTTATGAGATTTTCTGAAGCAATTGAAGAAAGTTACACGATGATCAAGATGGAGTCATTGGTCTCTATAGAATGGGAACTCAATTTTGTAGATGATCCACTAGAATGAGTCTTAGTGTTCGATCCACCAAGTGACGATGGAAGGGAGGAATATTTGGCTTTGTTGGAAGTGAATTTGAAGGGATTCATTCCACAATTCCAATTCGAATGATTGGAGTTAGTAACTTGTGAATACACACAACCTAAGACATTAATTGAAGAGCCACCCAAATTGGAGTTAAAGTTACTTTTATCTCATTTTAAATAAGTTTATTCAGGTAACTCTTTTACTTTGTCTGTCATAATTTTAGCTGAGTTAACCAATAGTTAAGAAATAAAGTTTATTGATGTTCTGAAAAGGTTTAAGGCAATCAAGTGGACTATAACTGATATTCAAGGTATTTCAATGCTATTTGTACCCTTAACTCGACTATTAAAGAAGGATGATTTTTTTTTGTGGACAGATGAGCGTCAAAAGAGTTTTGATAAGTTAAAAATTGTCCTAACGAAAGCCTCGATTTTATCCTAACCAGTGTTAGGGATCAAGTTTGAGATCTTTACTAATGCATACTTAAATGGACTTGGTTTCATCCTTATGCAATATGGGAAAGTCACATCTTATGCCTCCCGTCAATTTAAACTACATGAAAGAAATTATCCAACGAATGATCCTGCATTAGTCACAATTGTGCTCACCTTGAAAATTTGGAGACATTATTTATATGGAGAGAAGTGTCACATATTTTAGACCAGAAGAGCCTGAAGTATTTGCTCTCTCAAAAATAATGAATTTGGGCTAGTGATGTTGGATAGAATTGTTAAAAGATTATGATTTGGCAATTGATTACCACCTAGGGATTTAGCTGATGCACTAAGTAGAAATATCAGCCTTGGCTTTGTTTCGTGCTCAAGTTTGCATGGAGCATGATGGGTCCCTCCTAGAGGAATTAAAAGTGCGACCTATTTTTCTTCCACAAATTTTTCAATCACAACTAAGAGATGTTAAATGTAGAAAACTGAGAAAGCGAATAGAGTCCAGTAGCATCCGAGAATGTAAACAATCTACTTTTTATGGGGAGACTATATGTTCTAGAAGGTGATGGCCTTCGATGAGATTTTAAAAAAAGCACATCATGGACCCATCTCTTTACACCCAGGAAGTGTTAAGATGTATCTTGATCTAGAAACTTTATATTGATGGTCCGGGATGTAAAAGGAAATATCTGAGTTCATGATGCGATGCTTAATCTACTAGCGAGTCAAAGTGGAGCACCAAGTTCCTACTAGGAAATTGTATCCCTTGGAAATTCTAAAGTGGAAGTAGGATAAAATTTCAATGGATTTCGTCTTAGGTCTACCACTTACTCCCTTGAAAAAGAATTCATTTTGGGTAATTATGGATAGGATAACAATATCCACTCATTTTGTTGTTGCTCGCATGAATTACTCATTGGAGAACTTAATTGAGCTTTACATTGCTGAGACAGTACGGTTACATGGTATTCCTTCAGCTTATGTCCAAATTTTAGAAACACTTACAAGAATCTGTAACACCCCTCACCCGTTTTCAATGCCAGAATAGGGTTATGGAGCATTATCAGACTTATAATACATATAATCGTACGTTTCTCATACATTCAATCAATTTATACAATCATTATTCAATCTCAATCAATTTGTCCCTATTACTAGCCTACGATACCTTAAACATGCTTTAGGAGCGGTTCGAGACTAAATCGATAACTTATAAAACATTCACGAAACTTTGAAAATTTTACTCAAAACAAAGGACACACGCCTATGTGGGCAAGCCGTGTAATACCCCTTACCCGTATCCGACGCCGGGACAGGGTTCGAGGCGTTACCGGACTTAAACATTCATAAACATGTAAAAACGGGTCAAAAAATTTCGTCCAGAATTAAAACTTTTCAAACACATGCATATCGTCCCTTATACAGGCCTTCGAAGCCTAAAACATACATCAGGGTGATTCAGGACTAAACCGAGAACTTTCGATAAACTTTGGAGAACTTAACAAATTTTCTTGCTTTGGAGAGTCACACGCCCGTGTGGGTTGGGCCGTTTGATCACACACACCCGTGTGGCTTGGGACACGCCCATGTCCTCAGCCTATGTAACTCTCTGTTTAAGACGTCAGCAAAACAATTCGAACCATATGGCCAAGCCACATACCCGTGTGCTAGGCCATGTCCTCCACATGGCTGATACACACGGTCGTGTCTTTGCTCGTGTGACTAACACCTAGGCTATTTTCTAAGCCCTTGGTTGCCTTTAGATTTTCATACACTTAAAACACTCCTTAAGCACATATTATAGTATCAATTTAAGGATTAATCATCCTTCATTTAGACACAAACATAACAATTCATGTACACTGGGCTTGTCGTTTTGATGACCATTTTTACCAATTATCCATGATCCTTTAACCTCTACTTATTAAGCAAACATTCATGATCAATCACTATTAACTTGAATATAGAATTATACATTTAGTCTAGGGCCATGACCACTTCGAATGGTCCTGAGGCAATCACCATGTATATAAGTCACAACATTACTTCTTCCTGTTAAACAAGCATGATCACTTCAACACATCATAAGACATCTACATATGGCATGGATAAATAGACTTACAAACTATCACCAATATGAGCTAATACATTTGCCTACATTATAAACACATATCATGATAACTAGGTCCCTATACATGCCACACACTAGAGAACGCTTAACGTATAGGTCAATACTCCAAAGGCGATAGCTCGATAGTGTAAAGCTGCCTCTGATGATCTCCAACCCGGAGCTGACCTAACAACACTAAAGAAATGAAGAGGAGGGAGTAAGCTTAAAGCTTAGTAAGTCCATATGAAAATAACAAGCAATATGTCAACATGTTTCTCAAGGTAATACAACCATAATCATACTTTTACTTATATTCTGGTCATGCTATTTTCTCGAGTCATAGTTACTAAATAATTTATATCTGGAGCTACGGAACTCCAAATTTAGATCTGCTAATTTTCCCTGAAACTTAACTCACATATCTCCTCTCCATAAAATTTTTAGAATTTTTGGTCAAGCCAATAAGTACAGTTTATTCATTAAAATCTCCCATGTTCTGCTGTTTGACAGCTTTGACCATTCCTTACTAAAATTCATTTATCTCTTAGTATGGGATTCGGATGATGTTCTCGTCTATTTCTCATGAAAATAATCTCCCTAAAAATTTATTCATATGAATTCTAGCCCATAATAATTTTTTTACAATTTTTAACGATTTTCTAAAGTTGTGACAAGGGATCCTAAAATCACTCTGACTCTATCTCAGAAAAATTCAAATATCTCATAATAGGAAACTCTTTTGCTTACACCGTTTCCTCTATGTGAAAATAGATTCAATAAGATTTAGTTTCATATCTTATTCAATTTCTAATTCAATTTCCACAGTTTTTAGTGGATTTTCAAATTCACACAACTGTTGTTGTCCAACACTATTTTAGTGCAATATTATGATGACTATCATAGGATGACATAACAACATGATCACCAAGATTATTCATCATTCAAGAATTGTAGCTCATTAATCAAATATTCATATATATATATGAATATACCTTTTCGTCATATATCATCTTGTAACAAAGCATTACTCATGAGTATAACATACCTACCTACACGTATCCATAGCATATCAAATAACTTTACCTTCATTACCATGCCCATCTCGGGACTTTCATTGCATCATTCATTATAATAACATTTGGAATACTATTGGATACGCGAAAAACTTGCACAAAAGTGCCACATATACAAACGTGGCCAAAGCTACCACATAACATGTAACACATCCAAAATGAACTCAGACTTTTCAACGAGCTCGGATGTTACATGTATCACATCCTTTATGAACTCGAACCTCTCAACGAGCTCAGATGCTCGTATCCATAATGAACTCAGACCTCTCAACGAGCTTGGATGCCGCATATATCACGAACTTGGACCACTCAACAAGTTCAGATTCTCACATATATCACGAAGTCGAACCACTCAACGAGCTCAGATTTCTTTATTCCTAGTGACATGTCACTTGTATCCTAAACTATTCTTAAGGTTCAAACAAGATTTTCCTCATTGCACATAGCATCTTCATCGTACTTGTTCATATTTTCGTGGATAACGACCGTAATATCATTCATGCTTACAAATTCACCATTCTCATATTCATGAAATAATCATGGCATTGTTCATAAGAACATTTAGACATTTGTCACATAATACAATCATCATATCAACTATATAAATATTCATCACATAATGTTAACACATCAATTTAATTTCAAGCATCAATAATGATATCATTGCATTATTATTGACATACGAACTTACCTCGAGTTCGAGTACGGCTATTTATTCTGATTTAGTCCATAATCTCATTCATTCTCAATCTATGCCCGAATCTCATTTTTCTTGATCTATAATATCATATTTAGCTTACTAATTAGTCACATTATTCATATGAATCCAAAAATCATATTTTTACAAATTTGCATTTTGACCCCTAAACTTTCACATATTTACACTTTTGTCCCAAGGCTCGTAAAACGATTTTTATTCAATTTTCCCATTATATAGGCCTAGCCGAACCATTTTCATAACTATAGCAAACTACAATTCTCATCATAACACCCTTTTATACCATTTTTACAACTTTTGCAAAACGTCCTTTCAGACATTTTCGTCGAAAATCGCTTAGTAAAAGTCATTTATTTAATACGTAACACTCAGTTTCTACCTTTAGACATCAAAATACAAGCGTTTCACTCATGGGTAAATTTTTAAACACAAACTCTAGCTCAAAATAATGCTAGAAATGAGTAGATCATGTTACCGAGACTTTAAAAATGTAAAGAACATTAGAAACGAGGCTCGGGATCACTTACAAATGAGCTTGGAAGCTTGAACCAAACCCTAGCCATGGCTTCCATGGTAGATTCGGCTGGATGGAGAAGATGATGGCCAAATTTTGCTTATTTTGACTTTTTAATTCTTTTAATTATTAGATTACCAAAATGCCCCTAAATTAAAAATATTTTATTACAATCATTCCATGTCTATTTTTGTCGAACAGTTAACCAATGTTCTAATTACCATTTAAGAACCTCCAATTTAAAATTTCATAACAATTTGACACCTCTAACATATAGAACTCAACTTTTGCACTTTTTATAATTTAGTCCTTTTGACTAAATTGAGTGCCCAAATGTCAAAAAATTTTAACGAGATTTTTACGAAATCATTCCGTAAAATTGTAGACCATTAAAATATAATAAAACTAAACTTTCTTACATCAGATTTGTGGTCCTGAAACCACTGTTCTGACTAGGCCCTAATTCGGGATGTTACAATTCTCCCCCCTTTAGGGATTTTCGTCCCCGAAAATCTTACCAGAAGAGTGGTTTAGTTTACACATAAACTCCACTATCTCATATTCATTGCGAAATAACTTTTACTCAGGCTACGCTTAACACTTAGCTCTTTAATTTCTCATACTAAAGTCTTGAGAAATTCTTTGTTGTACGACACATCAACCGAATCCTGACTTCTATCAGAGAATTCATGTGCACAAGGATCAAACTCATATCATCATAGAATATATACGCATATCATACTTGATTCCTCTCGGATTCAAATAACGTAGCCAACCAGATCATCATGGCCTTAAGTTCTCTATCATTTTATACAGCCCAACAGTTTACTAATTCAATCTCTGGTCATCATTAAAATTCATAGCCTCTTTTAGCTTTTTCAAAAATCCACGATATAAATCCCAGATCTCAATCCGATTAAGAAAAACTAGAATTTTAAGAAATTCAACAATCTCAAGATACTTAATCCCATAAATCTGATGAGCGAAAATTCAGTACTTACCGACATGATTTGCAGATTCATCAATTACTTAACAACAAGTCACATGACATCTTTCTCTTTCAAAGATAGGAATAATTCTGATATGAAATCTTTAGTAATCTCATTCTCATTTCCATTCAATTACCACCACTAGGAAAAATCGTTCTGACATCATCTGATATTCAACTTTAACCCTGATAACATTTCGTGTATCAAACAAAAAGATTAGAAATGTCGAGTTCCAAACTTGAACACCAACACATTACTCCCGTTAGCTTCCTTGCAACTCTCTGTATAAGCTTTGGAATTTCTACCCACGCACTTGTTGTAAAACCCCTAGCCCATATCCAATGCCTGGACAGGGTTTGAGGTGCTACCGAACTTAAACTCAACCAATATTAGAAAATCGAGCCATAAAATTTTGATCAATTTAAAACTTTTTATTTCATAGGCAATCTATCCCTTGATTGGGCTTACGTGGCTTGAAACATACATTCGAGGTGGTTCGAAATCAAACCGAGGGCTTAAGAAAACTCAGAAAATTTCATGCTTTAAGGCCCCACACGCCTGTGTGGGTATATGGCACAAGCCCGTGTGCTAGAGACACGCCCATGTCCTACACCCGTGTGGCCAATTTGATTTTTACAATTTTTCATAAAACAAGAAGACTTCACATAGCCTGGACACACGCATGTGTCCTTTGCCCGTGTCCTTTAACACAACCACGACACGCCCGTGGCGCAGCTGATATGAGCACGCCCCGCGAACTTCATCGAACAAGTCTGTCAAGCCGAGCATTGACATGTTGGCAAGCTGATCCCAGCTCGTTTCCAGCTCCACGAGCTCCGTCTAACTCAAATCCAGCTTATTCGAGCTCAATCCAACTTGCCTGAGCTAAACCGAGCTCACTCTTAGCTCATATTCAGCTCACGAGCTAAACCTTAGCTCAACTTCAGCTTAGGAGTTTAATCTCAGCTCAACCTTAGGTCACGAGCTAAAGCTTAGCTCATTTTAGTTTAAACTCGGTTTTGTCTTTAATACATTAAATAAAAATTTGCACATATTCATTTAAGCATTAAACTTGTCTTATATTAATATTTGTTATTAATATGTCATTGTCATTATATAAATTGATTATGTTCACATAGCCGAATTAATGCATGACATTAATGTGTTCACATCATGCCGAATTTATGAGTGTTCATGAGATGTCTTAATGACTTGTTTATTTCATGTAGGTACATCCCTTTGGACGGTACAATGTATAGATGAAGAAACATCTCTTTTGGGCATTCCACACTCATGAATGAAGAGGTATTAAATGCTGGTGCATGTACGGCTAGATGCAATGTTTCTACAAATTCATGCATGTGTCGAATGCATTATGGACATTAAAGGCTAGTCCATGAATGGATCAAATGCATGGGATGATAGAATGCATGAATGGCTTAAGTGCATGTATGGTGGCTGTCTCCTAACTTTCCAAGGCACTTATTCGGCCAAGAAGTAGCTGCCAACTAATTCTATGTTGACCATAGAGCTCCTTGAACATGTTCACACTTTGAATTGACCTATAGGCTACTACACATGCATGGATGGGTTCAAGAACGTCCAAGGGAAGGAATTAACTCAATAATTCAACACATTGATTGAACTAAGTGCATGCACAAAGGGGAGAACGAATTTACTAGGTTCATACTGCCATTTATGAACCTACATGCCATTAAAGTGTTTAATTATGAAGATACATGTTCCATACAAGTGCATGAACGTCCCAAGGAGATGAATGCAACCTTTTGGTGCACATACAAGTCACTTTAAGCCTTTCTTTATGACTAAGCATTCATGCACATGTCCATTCAGCTAGTGCATGAATCTGTCGAATTTATGAACTATTTTAATACATTAGTGTGAACGTTTTTATTATTGTGTGAACACCTAGATGCCGAATTTGAATGGTTATCTATGTGCCTATAAATATTTGTTTTCTTTCATTTGTAAAGGACTTTTTGCCAAATTTGTTAATGAACATTGTTCTTGTGAGGTTGCTTCCTCTCATATCTCGTACAAGTTTCGAACGACTTATCTAGCTTGTGCTAGTGGCGTCAATCGTCTTGTTTTGAACTTATCACCAATCTTGGTGTGGCGTTCACCTATCCATCTATCCATATTTTTCACCTTAACAATATAGGAATCGGGGTGACACTTCTTAGTGTTGAATCATTCCTGACGTTGAGTTTGTTTTCCATTTCCATCTTTTAAATTTTTTTCTTGTTAACCCAAACCGAGCCTTCTATCCTTCATCCATCTTTGCTACCCTTAACCAAACCTATACTAAGCTTACCCTTCTTGAAACCTTACGCTTATCCTATTTTAATTCTTTTACTACTATTACTAAAATCCGAGGCACGAACGACTCTCTCGAACTACGATCGGGCAACTACGTGATTTCGACTCATCTACCCGGGCCAGATCACATCATTTGGTATCAGAGCTTGTAAATGAAGAGGTGCCGACATTCGTATCAAGACCGAAATAGGTTTGTAGTAAAAAAAATTCAAAAAAAAATTAAGTTGTATTTTCGTTTTATCTTTGTAAAAGTGATATGTTGAAGTTGTAAAAAAAAAGAAAAAAAAGGAACGAAATTAAAAAAAAAAACAACAAAAAAAAAGAAGAAGTGAACAAGTTCTTTCTATTGTTTATATTTTGTTCTGATCAACAAGTGTTCTTTTCATCAACTTTGTACCCCCCAAAACGCCACACTATACCAGAAACTTTGTTTTTAGCCTACCCGTACACCATCCGTTTTAACCCTTGTAACTGTTTGAAGCCGACCCCAAAGCACCTAGACGAGTCAAAAGAAACAAAATACGAGGTTACGAGAGTAAGTTTGAGTGGTAAAAGGCTAGAGTGTATGAGAACATTCGAGAGTTTGAAAAAAAGCCTAAAAACGAGTGCAAACACGAGTGGAGTGTTCATCTATATTTCTTTGCGAGTGAAATAGTGAGATTTGTGGTGAGGTACTTAATTTTTTATTTTGTTTTGTGATCTAACATTTTCTTTTCAGCAACAAAAATCATGTCACGCGAAGAGTTCACCGAATCAGAATACCAATACTTGGTACAAGAAATGCGAAAAATGATGGAGTCCAACACTAAGAACATACACGAGAGATTAAATCATTTGGAAAAACAAGATCAAAGTGATAGAGTTTCTTCGAGTCGAAAAATGGAGACAAGAACCCCACGGAGATATACCCCTGACTACTACTTGAGAAAAAGTTCCTATCGTGATTCCTTTTCGCCATCTACTTTGAGACAAAGAGATTCATACTATGACTCATATTCATCAGCGAATTCAAGAAGTGACTTCGATCGAAAGTCCTTTTCATCAAGAAATTTGAGAAGACGAGAAGTCGATTACGATTTTGATTCATTCTAAGATGGCGTTCGGAGAGAAAGAAATACTCCTACTAGATCGTCAACGAAATCTTACTCGGAGTATTCTTCACGAAGTTTTGATTGTGAATCATATGCAAATAGTTCTTCATCTTTCGAACAAGATTTGTATTCTCATCGTTCTTTTGTACATTTTTGAAAAGAGAAAACAAAGAAAAGAAAAGAAAAAACAAAAGAAGAAAAAGAAAACAAAATAAAAAGAAAAGAGAGGCAAAAGGCAAGTAAGAGAGGAAATGAGCGAATTTTGAGAGAACTTGAAAAAGCCTTTGAAACGCAAAAAGAAAAAGAAAAAGAAAATGAGAATGAAAAAGAGAATGAAAAAGAGTTTGAGAGTGAAAAAGAAGATGAAAAAGAAATTGAAACAAAAGAAACGAGTGATTCAAAAGAAAAAAAATCGAGTGAGAAAACAAGTGAGCAAGTGAGGATTATCTCTACTAACCCACATGTTCGATCTTCTTGTGAATTAATTTTTCAGGTTCCTAGAAGTTTGTGCGACCAATTCCATCTACATTACCTTCCAAACGAGAGGTGTTTTAGGTTGTTCGAAAAAGGTGAGTTCGCGAATGACAACCACCCACTTGCGATCGAAGGTAAGGAAGGTAAGGATTCTTTGTTTATCGAATCAAAGTCACTTGATTTGGTTAATTACTGTTCACATATTAATGTTAACGATGTTGTTTCGAAAGATGCCATGAAGATTTCGTCTTATGACATGTTTTATAATGACAACTCTGTTGATTCTGTTGGATTGGTTCATCCTGTACAAATTATGAATGTGTGTGATAACAGTTTTTCACGTTTTGATTTGTTTGATTATAAAAATTCTTTGTTTGGCATCCATGTTAAAAAATCTTCACATGATATGTGCAATTGTGTTCTTCATTAACAATCTTTGAGTTTTTGTGCGAAATTTCCATGTAGTGATTTGCATTCCCGATTGATACTCTTGAAGCATGAACCTTTACATATTGGTATACTCGGTTTTGTCAATTCAACATGTGTGTTTGAACTAGTGAAATATAATTCGTGTGGTGAGTTGATTATATCTTCTTCTAATATGTTGCTTGTTGGAATTCCTAATCAAGTTCGTGTGTTCAAGCCTGGTATTTGCTACATGAATTCATTTTATGGAAACATTAAGCACTTTGCATCATTTGCATTCAAATTATGTTTGCTTAATGTTCGAACTATTGATAAGAAGGTGAAATTCAATGATTTGGGTTTCAATTTTGATTCGTTTACTAATTACCTTGCTTGGCCACATCTGAAATTTTCATTCCATTTTGAGAAGGTAAGATCGACTTATGCTTTGGGACTTGAATCAAATTTCAACGATGATTTATTTTTTTCTTTTCAGTCCATACCTCCTATTGAAACTAACCTTTTACATTTTTGTGAATGTAACCCTTTAAAAGGCACAAGCTGTCATGGTGCTTCGTCACCCATCCAAGTTGATCGAGATAAAAGGTTTGTTTTACATTATTTGTCTGAAGAGAAAAGATTCATCTTGTTTGGAAAAGGTAAAACCGATAATAAATTTTCTTCTCTTCAAGATCGACAATGTAAAGTTTACGAAAATTTTCAAATACCTTTACTCTATTCGAATGTTGTTGAAAATCTTTTTGATGGTTTGATGTTTGGAAATTGTTTGTACCTTGTTGTGATTGATTGTTGTATTTGGCCTAGTTGTGATCCGTTTGTGTTGGAAAGTGATTACACAAATCATGTTCTTAATAAGCGAAAGAGTGAGTTAGTTTCCAATTGGCCATGGTACACTTTGCGTGTACATTCCCATGAATTGTTATTTTTGAATAAACATATTGAAAAGTTTTGGTTGTGGATTAACGTGTTTGAATCTTTACAAATGTTCATGACTAATTACCCATTGATTCAGCTAAGTTCACATGTTTGTAAAGATGGCTTAACAAGACTTTTGATAAATTTACGTATGCTGTTTTGCACAATTAAGATTCGGGCATATGATCGAGTTGAATGCATTTTCCTTGAATTTTGATTATCATGTGTCTCTAACTTCTTTGAGTTTCTCTTTTCCAAAAGTGGTGAGAACTTTTCAGGTTTGTGTGACATCTTTCATCCCATTTGATCGAGGAAAACCATGCACAAGTCAAAGTTCATCCATGGAAAAACAGCTCAACTTGAGGACAAGTCGCCTAAAAGAGGGGGGAATGATACAAGCACGCCCCGCGAACTTCATCGAACAAGTCTGTCAAGCCGAGCATTGACATGTTGGTAAGCTGATCCCAGCTCATTTCCAGCTCCACGAGCTCTGTCCAGCTCAAATCCAGCTTATTTGAGCTCAATCCAACTTGCCTGAGCTAAACCGAGCTCACTCCTAGCTCATATTCAGCTCACGAGCTAAACCTTAGCTCAACTTCAGCTTAGGAGTTTAATCTCAGCTCAACTTTAGCTCACGAGCCAAAGCTTAGCTCATTTTTGTTTAAACTCGGTTTTGTCTTTAATACATTAAATAAAAATTTGCACATATTCATTTAAGCATTAAACTTGTCTTATATTAATATTTATTATTAATATGTCATTGTCATTATATAAATTGATTATGTTCACATAGTCGAATTAATGCATGACATTAATGTGTTCACATCATGCCGAATTTATGAGTTTTCATGAGATGTCTTAATGACTTGTTTATTTCATGTAGGTACATCCCCTTGGACGGTACAATGTATGGATGAAGAAACATCTCTTTTGGGCATTCCACACTCATGAATGAAGAAATATTAAATGCTGGTGCATGTACGGCTAGATGCAATGTTTCTACAAATTCATGCATGTGTCGAATGCATGTATGGACATTAAAGGCTAGTCCATGAATGGATCAAATGCATGGGATGATAGAATGAATGAATGGCTTAAGTGCATGTATGGTGGCTGTCTCCTAACTTTCCAAGGCACTTATTCGGCCAAGAAGTAGCTGCCAACTAATTCTATGTTGACCATAGAGCTCCTTGAACATGTTCACACTTTGAATTGACCTATAGGCTACTACACATGCATGGATAGGTTCAAGAACGTCCAAGGGAAGGAATTAACTCAATAATTCAACACATTGATTGAACTAAGTGCATGCACAAAGGGGAGAACGAATTTACTAGGTTCATGTTGCCATTTATGAACCTACATGCCATTAAAGTGTTTAATTATGAAGATACATGTTCCATACAAGTGAATGAGCGTCCAAAGGAGATGAATGCAACCTTTTGGTGCACATACAAGTCACTTGAAGCCTTTCTTTATGACTAAGCATTCATGCACAAACCAAGGGGGAAGAAAGTGTCCATTCAACTAGTGCATGAATCTGTCGAATTTATGAACTATTTTAATACATTAGTGTGAACGTTTTTATTATTGTGTGAACACTTAGATGCCGAATTTGAATGGTCATCTATGTGCCTATAAATATTTGTTTTCTTTCATTTGTAAAGGACTTTTTGCCAAATTTGTTAATGAACATTGTTTTTGTGAGGTTGTTTCCTCTCATATCTCGTACAAGTTTCGAACGACTTATCTAGCTTGTGCTAGTGGCGTCAATCGTCTTGTTTTGAACTTATCACCAATCTTGGTGTGGCGTTCACCTATCCATCTATCCATATTTTTCACCTTAACAATATAGGAATCGGGGTAACACTTCTTATTGTTGAATCATTCCTGACGTTGAGTTCGTTTTCCATTTCCATCTTTTAAATTTTTTTCTTGTTAACCCAAACCGAGCCTTCTATCCTTCATCCATCTTTGCTACCCTTAACCGAACCTATACTAAACTTACCCTTCTTGAAACCTTCCGCTTACCCTATTCTAATTCTTTTACTACTGTTACTAAAATCCGAGGCACGAACGACTCTCTCGAACTACGATCAGGCAACTACGTGATTTTGACTCATCTACCTGGGCCAGATCACATCAGCAGCCCGTGTAGAAAAACCTGGTTATTTTGTTTCTGATGTCAGCATTACACGGCCACGACACATGCCCATGTACTAGGTCGTGCCCTCCACACGATTGAGACACACGGCCATGTCTCTGCCCGTGTGATAAATACCATGCATTTTGACTTAAAATTTCTAGGTGCAGGGGACACACGGCCTTCTCACATGCCCATGGGGCTGTCCGTGTGTCACACACAACCTAGACGCACGCCCATGTGTCTACCCATGTGGACAATATGAGGCTATTTACCAAGCCTCATTGCCACCCTAGTATGTCTATTTTCATGTTAACACCAACCAATACCAAATCAAGCATGATAGACATTCATTTAACCATGAAGATGCATCTATTATAGACTCAAAATGATTGTTACCCTCATTCAAGGCTTAATGTAAAATGCAGAAACTATTTCAAGCCAACACATTTGGCCAATTCTCAAAGACACAAAATAATAAGGTCTAGCCCTATACATGCCATAATCAAAAATATAAATCCAACTTTACCGAGTATTACGGCTGATAGTGTGATTGATATCTCTGACTTCAAGGGATCCTTGAGCTAATTAAGAGACATTGAAAGAAAAGAGAAAGGAAAGAGAGCAAGCATAAAGCTTAGTAAGTTGCATATAAGGAAATATAAAACAGCAATTTCTCCTCTAGTCATCTTGCTCATAGCACAGAGATAGGCATAAGCTTGACTTACTCATTACCGTCTACTCTAGTCACATTTTCTACTTTGTGCTCATTACTCATGCATACCGAATAGGTACCTATACCACTCACAACATTATTATACTTTCCTTACTAACTCGCTTTCATAACCTTTAAAGTTGAGCCTTTCGGAACACTATCGGATATTCTATAAGCCTCTAACATTGGTTAAGTTGCCGATGCCATGTCCCAGACATGGTCTTACACTGGCTATCATCATCGAGGCCAATGCCATGTCCTAGACATGGTCTTACACTAGCTCTTGTTCTTACGTGCTGATGCATGTCCCAGACATGTATTACACTAGCACAACTCATAGCTGATGCATGTCCCAGAGATGTCTTACACTAGCTATAATCGTCGAGGCCGGTGCATGTCCCAGACATGTCTTATATTAGCACTCATCTCTACATCGATGCCATGTCCCAGACATGGTCTTACACTGGCTCTCATAATGTGGTCGATGCATGTCCCACACATGTCTTACACTGGCACACAAGTAAACCGAATGGTAAGGCACAAATATCCGATTTGTTTCTTAGGATTCCAACGGGATCTCTCTACTATCTCAATTAATACTATGCATTCTCAATTCCCAATCTAGCAATTCATGCTATATCATTTCAATGAAAATTCGAATACATGTATTAAGAATGTAGCTATATTATCTACATACAACTTACCTCGGTTTATAAAATGTACTCGACTAGTCAGTTTAGTCGATTTGCTTGGCTTTCCCCCGGTCTAGGTTCAAATTCGGTAAATCTTGATCTATAATAGAAAAATGCACTCATTTAGTCATTAAACACATTTAGGCAATCTAAAACTCACATTTTTAGGTAAAACGACCATTTTGCCCCTAGACCTTGGCAAAATGACCATTTTGCCTCTATGATCAAAATTCTATTTTTATCAAATTTCTTTGTATCTCAAGCCTAGCCGAACTCTTTTTACTCTTTTAGAAACCCCAAAATCTCACTATTTCACACACTTAACACTTATCTTGCAACTTTTGCAAAATAGCCTTTTTTGGTGTTTTCATGCTAACACCTTTCACAAAAGTTATTTATAACATAGCTAATACTCATACTCTTCCATAAAAAGTCAGCAAACACTACAATTTCATTCATGGCAAAACCCTAAACTCTTAACCATTTTGCAAAGTAGACCCCTCATTTGAAAGCTCATGCTTCAAGGTTCTCAAAAATGCAGAAATTTTTAACTAGGGACATGAAAATCACTTACTTGTTGAGGTAATACGTTGCTGAAATTTCAAAGCTTCAAAAATCCCTCCTTTGTTGATATTTTCGGTGGGGAGAAGGCATGGAGAAGAAAAAAAATTGATAGCTAAGCTCATAGGCATTATTTTATCATAAGATTATGTCATCAAGTCACCTAACATTGACTTTTTGACTAAATTTGCTTCTGATGGCCGCCCACCTTGTTTCTAGGGATCAAATTACTCTTTAAAAGCCCCTAATTTTAGTTCTTTAGCTATTCAACACATTTTGGTGCTAAAGTTCAACTTTTTCCCTTTTTGCGATTTAGTCCTTTTTTTCACAATTGGTTCACAAACATTAAAATTGGCTCACCCAATTTTTCATATGCTAATATAATCATGTCATAACTTCCTAATAATAATAAAATAAATTTTATAACTTTGGATTTGTGGTCCCGAGACCACTGTCCTGACTAGGCCCTAAATCCGGCTGTTACATTTCTCCCCCTTTAGGGATTTTTGTCCCCGAAAATCTTACCAGTGAATAAGCTCGGATACTACTCTCTTAGAGATTCCTCGGGTTCCCATGTGGCTTCCTCGACTCAATGACTATGCCACAATACCTTCACTAGAGGTATATTCTTATTTCTTAGCTGTTTGACCTCTCGAGCTAAGATCTTGACCGGCTCCTCACCATAAGTCATATACGAAAGAATCTCAACTTCAGTTGGCGTAATTACATGCGAAGCGTCTGATCTGTACCGGCGTAACATGGACACATGAAACACATTGTGGATCTTTTCTAACTTTGGTGGTAAATTTAATCGGTAGGCAATAGGCCCTACTTTCTCGGTAATCTCATAAGGTCCTATGAAATGAGGACTCAACTTGCCCCTCTTTCCAAACCTGAGGACTTTCCTCCACAGAGAAACTTTCAAAAGTACTTTATCACCGACTTCAAACTTAATTTCCTTTCATCTCAACTCCGCGTAGGATTTTTGTCTATTTGATGTGGCTTTTAGACAATCATGAATCACTTTAACTTTCTCCTCAGCCTCTTTGACCAAATCAAACCCGTGAATCAGATTCTCTCTTAACTCAGTCCAGTATAACGACATTCGACACTTTCGCCCGTGCAAGGCCTCATATGGCGCCATTTTTAGACTCGACTAATAGCTGTTGTTGTAGGCGAATTCAACCAATGGCAAGTATTTTTCCCAACTTCCTTTAAATTCGAGTACACAACATCCCAACATGTCCTCTAAGATCTGTATCACTCTTTTCGACTGTCCGTCAGTTTGCGGATGAAATGCTGTGCTAAAACTCAACTTGGTTCCCAAAGCCTCTTGTAACTTTTTTCCAAAACCTTGAGGTACACCTCGGATCTCTATCTGACACAATTGACAATGGCACTCCATGAAGCCTTACAATCTCGGAAATATATAAGTCAGCTAATTTCTCGAGGTAGTAGTCAGTACGCACTGGTACAAAGTATGCCGATTTAGTTAATCTGTCGATAATAACCCATATTGCATCTTTCTTTTTCGGGGTTACTGGCAAATTGGTGATGAAGTCCATAGTGATACGATCCAATTTCCACTCAGGGACCATAATAAGTTGAAGTAAACCCGAAGGTACTTGATGTTCAGCCTTTACTTGTTGACACACTAGGCACTTGGAAACAAATTCTGAGATGTCTCTTTTCATACCTGACCACCAATACATTTTCTTAAGGTCGTTGTACATTTTCGTACTACCCGAGTGAACAGATAAGCAACCACCATGAGCCTCATTCAAAATCTTTTAAATAAGCTCATTGTCCTTGGGTACACAAACCCTGTCTTTGAACATTAGATATCTATTGGTACCGATACAAAAATCTGAATCAATTTCTGACACACACTGAGTTCTCTTAGCTTGCAATTCCTCATCACTTCTCTGAGCTTCTCGGATCTCTTGAAGTAAAGTCGATTTAGCTCTCAACTCGACTAGAATCGAACCATCATTAGCTACAATCAACTAAGTATTAAAGGCTCGTAAGGCAAATAACAATTTCCTACTCAAGGCATCGACGACTACATTTGCCTTTCCCTAATGGTAGTCGATAATTAATTCATAATGTTTTAACAGCTCTAACCATCAGCGTTGCCTCAAATTCAACTTCTTTTGAGTCATCAAGTACTTTAAGCTCTTATGGTCGGTGAATACCTGACATTTCTCTCCATACAAATGGTGTCTCCAAATCTTTAGTGCGAACACTACAGCCGCTAGCTCCAAATCATGGGTTGGATAATCTCCTGTGTGGTTTTAACTGTCTTGAGGCATAGGCTATAACCTTGCCTTCTTGCATGAGCACACACCCTAAACCATTTAAGGAGGCGTCACTATAAATCACAAACTCCTTGCCCAACTCTGGTTGCACTAACACTGGGGCTTCCATTAATAAGGTCTTTAATCTCTCAAAACTTTGTTGACATTTTTCGGTCCATTCAAACTTTACGTCCTTTTGCAGTAGCCTAGTCATTGGGGTAGCTATCATAGAAAATTGATTTACAAATCATCTGTAGTATCTGGCTAAACCCAAAAAGCTTTGAACCTCTGTAACATTCTTCAGTGGTTTCCAATCCACAATAGCAGAAATCTTATTTGGATCAACTCGGATTCCGTCACCCGACACAATATGTCTTAGAAACCCGACCTCTTTAAGCTAAAACTCACTCTTGCTGAACTTGGCATATAATCTATTGTCTCTCAAGGTTTGCAACACAACCCTCAGATGCTCTGTGTGCTCTCTCTCATCACGCGAGTAGATCAGTATGTTATTGATAAAGATGATAATAAACTTATCTAGATACGGCCTGAATATATGATTCATCAAATCCATAAATACCGTCGGGGCATCAGTCAAACCAAAGGGCATGACAAGAAACTCATAATGTCCATATCTTGTCCGAAACGCATTCTTCGGCACATCTCGTTCTTTAACCCTTAACTGATAATAACCAGACCTCAAATCGATCTTAAAAAATACGGTAGCTCTCTTCAATTGATCAAACAAATCATCTATCCTTGGTAAGGGTATTTGTTCTTCATTGTTACCTTGTTGAGTTGCCTATAGTCGATGCATAATCTCATCGACCCATCTTTCTTCTTCACAAAGAGTACCAGAGCACCCCATAGAGAATAGCTTGGTCTCGCAAAGCCCTGGTCTGTCAGATCTTGCAACTATGCTTTCAACTCTTTCAGCTCCGTTGGGGCCATCCTATACAGAGTGATCAAATAAGTTTCGTACCAGAAACCAATTCAACTTCAAACTCGACTTCTCTCACTGAAGGTAATCCAGGTAATTCCTCCGGAAACACGTCCGTGAACTTGCAGACTACTGGCACTGATTCTATCTTTAAATCTGACTCTTAAGTATTCAGCACAAAAGCTAAATAAGTCGTATACTTCTTTTTCAAATATTTCTCAACAGTTAATGACGATATTACCATAGGCAGGTTATCTGACTCATCTGGTCCAACTCGAAGAATATCGCCACCTTCACATCTTAATTCAATTATTTTTCTTCCACAGTCTACTACGACACCATGGGAGGTCAGCCAATCCATCCCAAGAATTACATCGAATTCATTAAACGGCAACAACATCAAGTTGGCTGGAAAACAATGGCCTCTAATCATCAAGGGACAATTTCTACATACTTGGTCCACTAATACATGCTTGTCTAACGGGTTGGACACTTTTATTACAAACTTAGTGGACTCTGCTAACATGTTTATACGAGGCACCAATTCTATACAAATGTAAGAGTGGGTAGATCCTGGGTCAATTAAAGCAAGAATAGTTATATCATAGATAGAAAAGGTACCCGTGATCATGTCGGGGAACTTTTCCTCTTCTCGGGCACGTATAACATAGGTCTTCGCTGGCGCTCTGCCTTCAGACCTCACCGTGGCACCTCTTGACGCGTCTCTACCACTAATCCCACTCCTAGGGTTCTTTTGTGGCCTACTCCTTAAGGGAGCACTACTTGCTTTCATATCTTGTTTTCTTCCTCTCTTGTCCATATCGGGATAATCACGAATAAAGTGGTCAAGTGACCCACACTTGAAACAACCTCTCTCATTTACTCGGCATTCACTTAAGTGATGTCTCCCACATTGAGGACACTCTTGCCTATTTGGCCGAGTACTACCAACACTAGTGACCAAAGTAGTCTGAGCTTTAGATGCCATATTTTGTTGATTCTTGTTTCTCCTTGAATACCCCACCGAAGCATTCGATCGGGTAGTAAATTCTTTTGATCGCTTAGATGAGGACTGATGTGCCTTACCCATCTGTCTTTTCTTTAAATCCCATGACTCAATGACCGCTTTCCTCCTCACTTTTACCAGCTCCTCTGCCTTGCACGCTCTCTCGACGAGCACCACAAATCCTCTTATTTCTAAGATGCCCACAAACACTCAGATATCTTCATTAAGGCCATCCTCAAACCTCTTACACATGGTAGCTTCAGTGGATACGCATTTTTGCGCATACTTACTGAGTTTCACAAAGTCACGCTCATATTCTATCACCGTCTTATTACCCTGCTTCAACTCTAAAAATTCCTTCCTTTTCTAGTCTATGTACCTCTGGCTAATGTACTTCTTTCTGAACTCTTCTTGGAAAAATTCCCTAGTTACTCTTTCTCTCGGTACCACAGACACGAGGGTATTCCACCACTGATAAGCCAAATCTCGTAGGAGTGACGCTGCACACTTCACACACTCCTCAGGTGTGCATGATAATTTATCGAATACTCTTATGACATTTTCTAACCAAAACTCTGCATTCCCCGGGTCATCATCTAAGTTAGCCCGGAATTCCTCGGCCCCTTATTTTCGGGTCTTATCAATCGGAGGCTTCTCTCTTCTAAACATGTCAGCACCTTGCGGAGCTATCAGGGCATACTGAAGAATCGGAGAAGGTGGGGGAGGTGGAGCGTTCGGGTTCACACAAACAAACTTCGTATACCAAGCATCCATCATTCGGAGGTAGGCTTCTCTAGCCCTTTCGCCTTGGCCTATACTCACGGGCTCGCTCTCTATTGGCGCGGTCCCTTCTGCAGGAGTCAGCGTATTACTTTCCACGTCATCCACTATGGTTCTATCAGGATCCATTCACTATATAAGAAAAACATAATTTATTTCCTCAGGAATTTTCACACTATCAATATGTTTTTATGCCATGTATAGCTAGACTCGTACTCTAGCTAGGTTAGTCCTAGAACTGACTAAACCATAGCTTTGATACCACTAAATGTCACACCCCTTGCCCGTATCCAATGCCGGGATAGGGTTTAAGGTGCTACCGAACTTAAACTCAAATAATATTAGAAAATTGGGCCATAAAATTTTGATCGATTTAAAACTTTTTATTTCATAGGTAATTTGTCCCTTGATTGGGCTTAGGAGGCCCAAAACATACATTCGAGGTGGTTCGGGACCAAACCGAGGGCTCAAAAAAACTTAGAAAATTTCATGCTTTAAGGGCCCACACGCCTGTGTGGGTATATGGCACACGCCTATGTGCTAGGGACACGCCCATGTCCTGCACCCATGTGGCCAATTTGATTTTTACAATTTTTCATAAAACAAGTGCAGACTTCACACGGTCTGGACACATGCCCGTATCCTTCCACACGGCCACGACACGCCCGTGGCGCAGCCCGTGTGCAAAAACCTGGGTATTCTATTTCTGACGTCAACATTACACGGCCATGGCACACACCCGTGTACTAGGCCGTGCCCTCCACACGATTCAGACACACGGCCGTGTCTCTACCCGTGTGATAAATACCAAGCATTTTGACTTGAAATTTCTAGGTGCAGGGGACGCACGGCCTTCTCACACGCCCATGGGGTTGTCCATGTGTCACACATGGCCTATACACACGCCCGTGTGTCTACCCGTGTGGATAATATGAAGCTATTTACCAAGCCTCATTACCACCCTAGTATGTCTATTTTCATGTCAATACCAACCAATACCAAATCAAGCATGATAGACATTCATTTAACCATGAAGATGCATCTATTATACACTCAAAATGAATGTTACCTGCATTGAAGGCTTAATCTAAAATGCGGAAACTATTTCAAGCCAACACATTTGGCCAATTCTCAAAAACGCAAAAAATAAGGTCTAGCCCTATACATGCCATAATCAAAAATATAAATCCAACTATATCGAGTATTATGGCTGATAGTGTGATCGATATCTCTGACTTCAAGGGATCCTTAAGCTAATTAAGAGACACTGAAAGAAAAGGGAAAGGAAAGAGAGTAAGCATAAAGCTTAGTAAGTTGCATATAAATAAATATAAAACAACAATTTCTCCTCTAGTCATCTTGCTCATAGCACAAAGATAGGTATAAAATTGACTTACTCATTACCGTCTACTCTAGTCACATTTTCTACTTTGTGCTCATTACTCATACATACCGAATAGGTACATGTACCACTCACAACATTATTATACGTTCCTTACTAACTCGCTTTCATAACCTTTAAAGTTGAGCCTTTCGGAACACTACCAGATATTCTATAAGCCTCTAACATGGGTTAAGTTGCCGATGCCATGTCCCAAACATGATCATACACTGGCTATAATCATCGAGGCCGATGCCATGTCCCAGACATGGTCTTACACTAGCTCTTGTTCTTACGTGCTAATGCATGTGCCAGACATGTCTTACACTAGCACAACTCTTAGCCGATGCATGTCCCAAACATGTCTTACACTGGCTATCATCGTCGAGGCTGATGCATGTCCCAAACATGTCTTATACTGGCACTCATCCCTACGTCGATGCCATGTCCCAGACATTGTCTTACACTGGCTCTGATAATGTGGCCAATGCATGTCCCAGACATGTCTTACACTGGCACACAAGTAACCCGAATGTTAAGGCTCAAATATCCAGTTTGTTTCCTAGGGTTCCAACGGGATCTCTCTACTATCTCAATTATTACCATACATTCTCAATTCACAATCTAGCAATTCATGCTATATCAATTCAATGAAAATTTGAATACATGTATTAATAATGTAGTTATATTATTTAAATACAACTTACCTCGATTTACAAAATGTACTCAACTAGTCGGTTTAGTCAATTTGCTTGGCTTTCCCCCGGTCTAGGTTCGAATTCAATAAATCTTGATCTATAATAGAAAAATACACTCATTTAGTTGTTAAACACATTTAGGAAATCTAAAATTCATGTTTTTGGGTAAAACAACCATTTTTCCCCTAGACCTTGGCAAAATGACCATTTTGCCCTTATGATAAAAATTCAATTTTTATCGAATTTCTTCGTATCTCAAGCCTAGCCGAAATCTTTTTACTCTTCTATAAACCCCAAAATCTCACTATTTCACACACTTAACACTTATCTTGCAACTTTTTCAAAATAGCCTTTTTTGGTGTTTTCATGCTAACACCTTTCACAAAAGTTGTTTATAACATAGCTAATACTCATACTCTTCCATAAAAACTCAAAAAACACACAATTTAATTCATTTAAAAACCCTAAACTCTTAACCATTTTTCAAAATAGACCCCTCATTTGAAAATTCATGCTTCAAAGGTCTCAAAAATGCAAAAATTATTAACTAAGGACATGGAAATCACTTACTTGTTGAGGTAATAAGTTGCTGAAATTTCAAAGCTTCAAAAACCCCTCTTTTACTGATATTTTCGGTAGGGAGAAGGCATGGAGAAGAAAGAAATTGTTAGCTAAGCTCATAGGTATTATTTTATCATAAGATTATGTCATCAAGTCACCTAACATTGACTTTTTGACAAAATTTCTTCTTATGGCCGGCCACCTTGTTTCTAGGGGTCAAATTGCTCTTTAAAAGCCCTAATTTTAGTTCTTTAGCTATTCAACACATCTTGGTACTAAAATGTAACTTTTCCTTTTTTGCGATTTAGTCCTTTTTTTTCACATTCTGTTCACAAACATTAAAATTGGCTCACCCAATTTTTCATACGCTAATATAATCATGTCATAACTCCATAATAATAACAAAATAAATTTTATAACTTTGAATTTGTGGTCCCGAGACCACTATTTCAACTAGGCCCTAAATCGGGTTATTACACTTCTAATCACATTTTCCTTTTCTCAAAGGTCATATGACAATAATCTCTAATCATCTACACTATCTCAGTCTAAAATCTTTCTATGACAGTAGATACATTAAGCTATCACATTGCCTTTTTGTCCCAAAATATATCACAATCCGTTTAACGACACATCAGAGAAAAATCAAGAATTTCTTGCCCAAAAGAAATAGAATCTTATTCTCAGGCTTGGGAAAAATGATTCAAACATAAACGTCTCACTAAATCTTTCAAATAATAACCAATACTGATTGAACCACCAAGTCGGTCTTAACCATTATTAAATGACATTTCAAGAAATCCTCTCTTCGAGTCAATAAAACAATTCAACATGTATTCATTTAAAGTTCACTTATCATGCTAATCAAAAATCCACTTCAAATGCATTAACTCAGCATAACAAAAATATCCCGACTGAAGACACTAACTTTAATTAACCTTCTAAGAAAAGAAATCCAGATATTGAAATCATCACATTATTATAATCAATCAGAAGCATGATCATAATTATCACAGTCATCATAGGCCAAAGAACATATTTTAGATATGAGCCACAATCGACGATTTACGAAGTAGAGATGACATGAAAACCAAGATAAAGAAGTCCAAGACAAAGAAATCCCAGATAAAGAAATCCAAGATACAAAAATCCAAGATACAATATCATAATGAAAGATCCAGAAAAAAAATCATAAGAAAATATGAAGGATCTCGATAATTCTTCAGAGAAAAGAAGTCTAGAAGAATACATCAGTCCAATCCACTAGAATTAAATGCAACAAGGATAATATACATTCCCATATATATATTGAACAGAACACTAATTAGAAGGAATAATTATAACAACATGTGCATTTTCTCATAAAATCCCAATAGCTAAAATGTAACGAAATGATAGAGGGGAAATAGAGCAATACAGATTATATATCAGTCAGACTATCAATAATTTCGTCTATACATCAAGATTAGGAAACAGTCCTGTAGAATAAAATTTCATTAGAGGATAGACAGCCATAGGAATACCTCTAAGAATAAATATTCACATAGAGTGCCCCAGAAGAGACTGCCAAATTTTGTTCAGTTATAACTGCCATACTCAGATATTTATAACTGCCTTCAACTATTTCTGAATAGATCGATTCACCGAAGTTAACTTCTTCACCAACTGTGATATCACATAAATCAAGAGATTCTTTAGATCAGTCCGATACCATTCTAATTCTGCCTCTACTCGTTATTCCATCTCAATCTCTAATCATATTTGTCATCATTCTACAGCTGAACTCTTAGGTCTCATACTTATAAACTTATTCAATATGAATCTCAAGTAATTCCTTTACAAAACACCACGCTGGTAAGAGGGTGGGGTTGTAAGGTCCCTAACTCATTTCTCATACACATATACATATAACACTATTTCATCATCATAATAATATTTTTCACAAGCATATCGTTCACTTCAGGAAAATCACTATTCTCGTTTGCATTACTTAAACTTTCCAATTATCTTATTTAAACAAGTGCATTATGCACACATTCTATGAATTCTGAACAACTTTACTTATCATCTTCATTTACTCAAACAAGTCATACACATGACATCTCATGGTTGCCAAACAAACATGAATAAGCATACCACAATCTAAACTTTCATCTTGTACATCATCATATACATGTCATTACAATCATGTAACTCAATTCAATCAATTTAGCACATTTACTTAAGCTACACGAGTTTGCCCATTATAGTCATCCAAATAGGTATACACGAACATTTGTTCCATCAATAAGGTTGGTGAGTTACCCAAATACATACATTGACTAGAGCAAATCGATCATATATATATATATCATAGAACTATCAACTAAACATAGATAAGTTTATCGCAATGTATTCCATTATCTCATTTAAAGATGTCGTTAAAATTCATCAACATTCAACATCCAATTAGGAAACTGACATTTTTATCCATAACATGTTATTATGAACCTTTTATTCATACCTTCATGAATTTTTATTTGTCACATTCACTTAGTCAAGTAAATCAAGTGCACAACATCATATGAATATCAAACAAGCATAGCCACTCATCACAACATGAACTTTCATCTCACATGTTATCACGTACATATCATGGACTTTTATTCATCACGTACATATCATGGACTTTTATTCATACTTTTTCTGAGTTTAGGCTCATCATAACTGTACTTTACCCGAATACATTAGCATCAAATTTAACATGGTCGGTGTAGCTCGGTTGGAGAGTACCTCTGTCTAAACAAGATGGTTCTCATTCGCGTCGAGAGACATAACACTATCATGGATTGGTGGCATGTATAGCTAGACCCTTATTCATGCTAGGTTAATCTGAGAACCGACTAAACCATAGCTTTAATACCATTAAATGTAACACCTCTTACCCGTATCTGACGTCGGGACAAGGTTCGAGGTGTTACCAGACTTAAACATTCACAAACATGTAAAATCAGGTCACAAAATTTCATCCAAAATTAAAACTTTTCAAACACATGCATATCGTCCCTTATATAGGCCTTCGAAGCCTAAAACATATATCGGGGTAGTTCGAGACTAAAACGAGAACTTTCGATAAAATTTGGACAACTTAACAAATTTTCTTGCTTTGGAGAGTCACACGCCCGTGTGGGTTGGGCCGTACGGTCACACACGCCCGTGTGGCTTGGGACACGCCCGTGTCCTCTGCCCATGTAACTCTCTGTTTAAGACATCAGTAAAATAATTTGAACCACATGGTCAGGCAACACACCTGTGTGCTAGGCCATGTCCTCCACATGGCTGAGACACACGGCCGTGTCTTTGCTCGTGTGGCTAACACCTAGGCTATTTTCTAAGCCCTTAGTTGGCTTTAGATTTTCATACACTTAAACACTCCTTAAGCACATATTATAGTATCAATTTAAGGATTAATCATCCTTCATTTAGACACAAACATGACAATCCATGTACACTGGGCTTGTCGTTTTAATGACCATTTTACCAATTATCCATGATCCCCTTTTAATAGTCTGATTTAGACCCTAATCGGAATGGTGGTTTCGGGACACAAATCTGAGTCAGAAAAATATTTTAAAAATTATTTTCTGTGTTTATTTTGTGTGAATTTATGTCTGTGAAATTTTTGTGATTTAATTTTATTGTTTGAGTGCCAGATTAAATAAACAGACTTAATCGTGAAAATAAAAAATTGATAGTTTAATGTGTGAGGACCGAATTGTTTATGTCTTTTTCATAGGAAGTTTTTATGTTGTAATTAATCCATTAGCATGTTGTATGGACGGTATTAGACATAGATTATAAAATTCCATTATTATTTCATTAAGGGTAAAATGGGAAATGAAATAAAATGTTATAATATAACATATTATAACATAATAATAAAACCATATTCATCATTTTTCATTTCCTAATTGCCGAAACTAAAGAGAAGAACAACAAGCTAGGGTTTGACCATCTATTTAGCTCAATCAAGGTTCGTATTTTGTTTGGTTTTTGATAATTTCTACATTTTTTATATCATTGCTTAGTAATCTTCAAGACCCATGCTTTAATTTTTGATTTTGATGAATATTTTGAGTTGTGCCATTGTTGATAGCTTGTGATTTTTGATTTTTGATGATGAAAAATGGAAGATATGTTTTAGATTAACATGTTTTGTATTGGAATTTTTGATGATTTTGAGTAATTAGGACTTAACTGCAAAAATAATAATTTGAGGACTAAAATGTGAAATAAATTGAATATATGGACTTTTTTGAGAGTGGGTAAAATTTGGCCCAACATAAGTATAGGGAAATTTTGTGTATTTTATGTTTTGTGCAATAGGGACTAAATTGTAAAAATTGTAAATGTTAAGGGTAAAATGGTAATTTGCTCATTTATGTGTTTTTGGACTAAATTGAATGAAAATATGTTTTAGTGAGATTAATTTGAATGTGTTTAGATCAAGAACCAAAGAAATTGAATTTGGATCGGGGAAAAATGAAAGTTGTCGACTAGTAGCCACGTCCCGTTTTACGACAGCCGAGGTAAGTTTATAAGCAAATAGACGTGTTAAATTGTATTTAAATGTAAATATTATATGTTGTTATGTAATGTAAGAATATATATAAGCTATAGCCGAATATGCTTAAGCTTGACTATCACATTTCCGAATTGATTTCGACCGAGTTACGACATCTGAAAGTCCCGTATGAACCATAGGAATAGTTAGGATACGTATGTCATGACATAGGATTCCGATATGTGTGTGCGAGTAAAACCATGGCATCGATATGTGATTTCAATATGTGTTTACGAATAAGACCCTGTCTAGGACAGTGGCATCAATTTGTGGCTACATGCAAGACCACGTCTGGGACGTTGGCATTGTACGATTTATGTTATTATCCGAGTGTCCTATCCAATTTCGAATGGTTCATCGGGCAAAGATAAGTCGAGTTTGAGTACGTAAATCGAGCTAAATGGCCAGGTATGAGTTAGTTCGATAATTATTAAAAATAAGGTAAGTGTATTCGACCTATTGCACATTATTGAATAAGTGTTAATTTTGTTTATGTGTATTTATGTGTATTCAGTCAAATGACTAATAAATGTACATGAGACTATATTATGATCTATGAGTTTATGTATTTATGAGTATGTGAACTAGGTACTTAATGAATATTCGACTGTAAAGATTAAATAATGATTTGTTAATTTTGATTATATAAGCATTCAGTTAAAGTGATGATATAATTGTATACAAATGTATATGATTATATGTATGTAACATGAATATATAAGTGCCTGGATTTAAATGTGAATTAATATAATAATCTAGTTTAATTTAGTTAAGTTGAATAAGTCATTGAGTTGTTTATTTGATTATGACTTACTAAGCTTTGATAGCTTACTCCCTATGTTATGTTTCTCTGTTTTATAGATTTTGAAGTCAAGCTACAAGCTCGAGGATCGTCTGCCAGGTTCATCACACTGTCTACTGCTTTGGTACCTTTAAGCTAAACTTAAATTATGGCATGTATAGGCTGGTTTTGGAGTTAGTTATTTTGGAAATGAGTGTATATACAAGCCATGCGAAAATGGATAAATTCTTAAGTTGGTTTTGGTTGTGGTTATTTCTCTACTTGAATTCAGCTATGTATGATCATGGTATGAGCTGATTAGGGTTAATATGTTGTGCGTCGAAATAGTTGATGATTTGGGGAGTACCTATGGTTGATTCAGTTATTGTTTCTGCATGAGTATAAATATATAAATGGAAACGGTTGTTATATATTGTTAAAGTGTTATTATATGCATTGGTGCCAAGGAATATTCAGCTATGTTCTAGTGTGATTGGGATTGATTTTGTTACATGTAATATATGTTATGTTTGGTTGTTTGGTATGGTTTACTAACGATTTATATTTTTGACAAATAATTTGGTGGGTGAGTTGAATTAAAAAAATATGTCTAGATTGGTTTGTATTCGGCCTTAATACTTAAATTATTTTGGGAGCTATGTTATATGTTTATGAGGTGACTATAATGGATAATGTATATGCATGATCGGTTATAAGACAAGAATTAATAAGATCGTTATAATCAACTTGATTATAGGTATATGTTTATGTATTTATTTGTGTATTTAATGATTTGACTTGTTTGTGATATGGTACTTGTCCCTGTTAATATAATTTGGGTAAATAATGTGGTTTGTAATATATATGTACGTGAGTCTAAGAAGCATATATAAATATTGAGTTGTTTTTAAATTTGTATTTAGGTAAAGGATAATTGCTTTGACTGAATTAAGGAAAGTTGGATATGATTATGTATTAGACTTAAATGGTGTCTCAATGTAACATTTTGGTTGGGTTATTCGATTAGTACAAATGTTTGAGCTGGAAGTTGTATTTCAAATATGTATTCATGATTTGTAAATATTTTAAATTAGCGAACAAAATATTACCATGTGATATTTATTTTATGAAATGAAATGATGTGTATTTGGTTGCATAAGACATGCGCATGACATTTACACAATTTTAAGATATTTTTCATTAGCATTATTTAAAAGCCATAAAAGTTAGGATGCACATATTTGATAAGTTTGTAAATCAATATATGTTCTTGGTTAGATATTAATGTTTCACATTCATATGTTCTTATTAACATTGTTGTACATAAAATCCTGGGATTATTTGTAACATGGACTCGTAGTATGGTAATTATGTTATACTAATTTTTTTTTAGATATTTAATAATCGAAGTTGATTTGAGTTATATTTTGGTTGGCAATACCTCGTAACTCTATTTCGGCGATAGATGTGGGTTAGGGGTGTTACACCTTTAACCTCTACTTATTAAGCAAACATTCATGATCAATCATTATCAACTTGAATACCAAATTATACATTTAGTCCAGGGCCATGACCACTTCAAATGGTCCTGAGGCAATCACCATGTATATAAGTCACAACATTACTCCTTCCTGTTAAACAAGCATGATCACTTCAACACATCATAAGACATCTACATATGGCATGGATAAATTGACTTACAAACCATCACCAATTTGAGCCAATACATTTGTCTAAATTATAAACACATATCATGATAACTAGGTCCCTATACATGCCACTCACTTGAGAACGCTTAACGTATAGGTCAATACTCCAAAGGCAATAGCTCGATAGTGTAAAGCTGCCTCTGATGATCTCCAACCCCGAGCTGACCTAACAACACTAAAGAAATGAAAAGGAGGGAGTAATCTTAAAGCTTAGTAAGTCCATATGAAAATAATAAGCAATATGTCAACATGTTTCTCAAGGTAATACAACCATAATCATACTTTTACTTATATTCTGGTCATGCTGTTTTCTCAAGTCATAGTTACTAAATCATTTAAATCTGGATCTACCGAACTCCAAAATTAGATCCACTAATTTTCCCTAAAACTAGACTCACGCATCTTCTTTCCATAATATTTTCAGAATTTTTGGTCAAGTCAATAAGTACAGTTTATTCATTAAAATCTCCTCTGTTCTGCTATTTGACAACTTTGACCTTTCCTTACTAAAATTCATTTATCTCTTAGGATGGGATTCAGATGATGTTCTCGTCTATTTCTCATGAAAATAATCTCACTAAAAATTTATTCATATGAATTGTAGCCCATAATAATTTTTTTACAATTTTTAACGATTTTCCAAAGTTGTGATAAGGGAGCCCAAAATCACTCTGACTCTATCTCACAAAAATTCAAATATCTCATAATAGGAAACTCTTTTGCTTACACTGTTTCCTCTATGTGAAATTAGATTCAATAAGTTTTAATTTCATATCTTATTTAATTTCTAATTCAATTTCCATAATTTTTGGTGGATTTTCAAATTCACACAACTGCTGCTATCCAACACTATTTTAGTGCAATATTATGATGACTATCATAGGATGACATAATAACATGATCACCAAGATTATTCATCATTCAAGCATTCTAGACCATTAATAAAATATTCATATATATATACATGAATATACCTTTTCGTCATATATCATCTTGTAACAAAGCATTACTCATGAGTATAACATACGTACCTGTACGTATCAGTAGCATATCGAATAACTTTACCTTCATTACCATGCCCATCTCGGAACTTTCATCGCATCATTCATTATAATACCCGTTGAACATTTGGAATACTATTGGATACGCAGAAACCTTGCACATAAGTGCCACATATACAAACGTAGCCGAAGCTACCACATAACATGTAACACATCCATAATGAACTCGGACCTCTCAACGAGCTCAGATGTTACATGTATCGCATCCATTATGAACTTGGACCTCTCAACGAGCTCGGATGCCACATATATCACAAATATGGACCACTCAACAAGTTCGGATTCTCACATATATCACGAACTCGGACCACTCAACGTGCTTGGATTTCTTAATTCCTAGTGACATGTCACTTGTATCCTAAACTATTCCTAAGGTTCAAACGGGATTTTTCTCATTGCACATAGCATCTTCATTGTACTTGTACGTATTGTCATCGATAACGATAGTAATATCATTCATGCTTACAAATTCACTGTTCTCATTTTCATGAAATAATCATGGCATTGTTCATAAGAACATTTAGACATTCGTCACATAATACAATCATCATATCAACTATATAAATATTCATCACATAATGTTAACACATCAATTTAAGTTCAAGCATAAATAATGATATCATTGCATTATTATTGACATACGAACTTACCTCAAGTTCAAGTACGGCTATTTATTCTGATTTAGTCCATAATCTCATTCATTCCCAATCTATGCCCGAATCTCATTTTCCTTGATCTATAATATCAAATTTAGCTTACTAATTACTCACATTATTCATATGGGTCCAAAAATCATATTTTTACAAATTTGCATTTTGACCCTAAACTTTCACATATTTACACTTTTGCCTCAAGGCTCGTAAAATGATTTTTATTCAATTTTCCCATTCTATAGGCCTAGTCGAACCATTTTCATAACTATAGCAAACTACATTTCTCATCATAACACCCTTTTATACCATTTTTACAACTTTTACAAAACGGTCCTTTCAGACGTTTTCGTCAAAAAACGCTTAGTAAAAGTCATTTATTTAACACCCAACACTCATTTTCTACCATTAGACATCAAAATACAAGCATGTCACTCATGGGTAAATTTTTAAACATAAACCCTAGCTCAAAATAATGGTAGAAATGAGTAGATCATGTTACCGGGACTTCAAAAATGTAAAGAACATTAAAAACGGGGCTCGGGATCACATACAAATGAGCTTGGAAGCTTGAACCAAACCCTAGCCATGGCTTCCATGGTAGATTCGGCTAGATGGAGAAGATGATGGCCAAATTTTTCTTATTTTGGCTTTTTAATTCTTTTAATTATTAGATTACCAAAATGCCCCTAACTTAAAAATATTTTATTACACCCATTTCATGTCTATTTTTGTCCAAAAATTAACCAATGGTCTAATTACCATTTAAAGACCTCCAATTTAAAATTTCATAACAATTTGACACCTCTAACATGTAGAACTCAACTTTTGCACTTTTTACAATTTAGTCCTTTTAACTAAATTGAGTGCCCAAACGTCAAAATCTTTGAACGAGATTTTCACAAAATCATTTTTGTGAAATTTTAGACCATAAAAATATAATAAAAATAAACTTTCTTACGTCAGATTTTTGGTCCCGAAACCACTGTTTTGACTAAGCCCTAGTTCGAGATGTTACAGGTTGTGTGTCTAACACGGCCACTAGACATGCCCGTGTCACCAGCCGTGTGAAAACAGGGGGTACATACTGACTTGGGTCACACGGTGAACCACATGCCCGTGTGTCTAGCCCGTGTGCCCTTCGAACTGGCCACACAAGCCCGTATGCCAGGTCGTGTACTAAGCCGTGCCAAACCTGTAGGGTATACTGCCTTATGCCACATGGCCATTCACACGTTCGTGTGTGAGGCCGTGTGAATCATATTGACTTGTTTCCAATTGCAACACCAGGGGACACACGGCCATGTACTATGACCATGTGTCACACACGGTTGAGTCACACACCCGTATGCTCTGCCCGTGTGGACGAAAATAGGCTAGTTACAAGACACCTATCTCACCCAAAGGAAACAAACCTATACAAGTTCAAATGATACTATTTCCATACACAATTAATCAGCCAAATCAATCTCAAAACATCACATTATAAACCATTTCAATACCAATCTGTTCAAAGCTTATATCACAATCATTTACTTGACAAAATCACATACCAAACAACAAGATTCATAATCCAAAATTCACATAAATATCATATACTAAATCAACATATTTTATTTACCAATTTGGCATTCAAATACCAAACCAAAACTAAACACATCTCAAGCTATTACATAACACATACCAAATGGCCATTTAAATATGTTAAACCATCATTAAGCTTACCAAAATAAGCCATATCACATGGAAATATATATATATACTTTAAACCACATAACTTAATCATGCCATTTCAAATAGCCAAAAACACTGCCAAAAACCAAACCAAAGTAACCATAACCTATACTTATTAAACCTTACATCATTTTCAAGCCAAATCTCATGGCTAAATACATATCAATTACATGTGCATTAATCACCAAAATTACTTATACTCAAAAAATAACAGAAAAACCTATACATGCCATATAACCAATATCACAAAGATTATAAGTACCAAACCATAGCTGGATAGTGTGATACGATCTCTGATGACTTCCAACCCGAGTGAGCCTCCGAATCACTATAAACATAGAAAAGATAACAAAGTAAGCTATAAAGCTTAGTAAGCTCGCATGATAATAACTCATCTCATCAAATAAACACATTTTAAGCCATTATAAATACTATAATATAACTTGTATAATTCCAATTTTATGTCATGTATTTGTTCACATAGTTAACTTGTATAAACACATTTCAATGCTTATAATGATTTGAATACTTCTTATCAATTCAATCACATTTACATAAGCATAAGCAAATAGAAATAAACTATATTATATTCAATAGCCATCACATTTATATATATTCAATTGAACCATATGAATTCTCATAATTTTCCTCTTACTTATAATA